>CM066993.1:26789166-29408333 GCA_033977485.1 Hydrangea macrophylla
TGTTATATTATTGGACTTTGGGGGATGTTTGTAGCAGATTTGACCTGAGATAGTGTAGTGTTGAAATTATTCTATTTATTATTATAACTATATAATTGTATTGTGATTCAATGGAGGAAAATTTTATTATTTCGATATAAAAGGAAACATTTGGTTTTTTTTGTAATAATTTTGGGAATGAGTTTAATGATAAATGGATTGTGTTTAAAAAGAGATAATGTGGTTTATGAAAGTAATTTAAATTCAGTTTATCTAAAAATGGTCTTTTAAAATTAAGTGTGGGTTAGCAACTTTGGATTTTTGGGTAGTTGAATATTAATCAGGGTATGCACTTGATTGGACATTTGGCTTTCCAAAAATCGGGGTGTGACAGTTTGGTATCAGAGCTTATGGTTAGCTTAGCGAGTCTAGGTGATCCTCGGAATGTGGATTATTGGGTTTGGTCAGAGTTATAGGACTGCGAATTGTCTTGGGTTGATATTTAGGTTGAGTATGTACTACCTCTATTTCTATGTTATGTGTAAGTTTTGTGCTTTATTTTTGATGATTTGTTTCACTTTTAATGCTTGTCACTTGCATGATGAATATTTGAAATCATGCATAATATTATTTTTGCATTGCATAGTAGTGCATACATATTATTAATATGAAGAGTAATTGAGGGAGTTCGAAGTCGTCATCGACATGTGACTTCTATCAATTATTGTATAATGGGCGACGACTACATGGTTGCCTACACATACAGACTGATTATCTTCGTCAGGAATTCAAGCAGAGTTATGATTATATTGCATCTATCGATTATAATCAAGAAGACCTCTTAATATATTGTTGAAGACTATTTATTAACTTCTGGCGGATATCGGAGTATTGGGATTATTCTAGTATTAGCAGATTTCTAATCTAATTATTATTGGATATTCTGGATTTCTTATTATTGGATTATTATCGACTGGTTTCTGGTTTTCTCACCTCTATTGATTATCTACTGGTTTTCTGATGCTGGATCTATTATTGGTATACAGAATTTCTTATGTTGATATTATCATCGGTATTCTACTGAGGTATTCTTGTCTTATATTTCTATGAAAGAGGCATATTTTTATGGATTCTGAATTATCCATCAAGCCGGTGTATTAATTTATCAGACTTATTCTTAGTAGGGACTTCTAGAAGGATGAGTATTAGTGGGTGGATCGATACAATCAATTATTTGGATATTTCAATGAGAATTAGTGTGCGGGTAAACATGTTTCATGCATAGTTCCTATTCTCATATTTTGCATTATTATGTATGTCTTAATTATCTGTTATCATTTAACAATTGACTCTACGTTGATCAAGGTATATGAGGGTTTCCTTGTTTGGATTATTAGCTCGAAAAGTACCACATCTCTTAGGGTCGAGAGTTAAATGTTGATCAGTGTTATGCGTGAATTTGTGTGTTTAATATTAGCCTTGTTTACTGCATGTGTTACTGGTGTTTGCTTTAAATTTAGGGACAAATTTTCTTTAAGGGGGGTAGAATGTAACACCCCGTATTTTCTTGATATAAATATACATAATATATATGTATATATATGTCAATGAGGCAACCTAAATTTTCATGTATACTGGTTGTGTGCAATTATATTTTTATGGTCATTTATTTATGTGTGATAGTTATTTTAATTATTATTAATTACTGTGTCAAATTTTGTAGAGCTAAGTGGTGGAGTTAAGTTGTAGAAATTTAAGTTGAAACAAATTATAAGTGTTGATATGCTTATTTTTGAGTAGTGCTTAGAGGCCCATGAATGGGTTAAATTATGTTTTTAACATTTAAATTAAGCACCCGGGTCATGTACACTCATTGGGCTACTCATTTGAGTAGTTCGGAATGTATTTCGGACCCATATAAAGCCTTTTTTTGTGAGGCCCTTAGACAAAATACGGAATTTACATGTTTGTGTGTGTTTTATTGATAAGTGTTGTGTGTGTAATATATATATACATATATTAAACCCTAGCCCCCATTTTTTTTAAAAAAAATAAAGAGAAAGAAAGAAAAGAAAATAGAGAACTGACGTAGTAAGAGAGGAAGAAGAAGAGAATAAGAAGGAAAAAAAAAAAGAGGAACCCCAAACTTATGTTTTGCGTAATCATCATCAACCTTAAAGCCTTAAATCGGTGATTAAACTTTTGTTTTGAATATACATATATATGTATTTGAATCCATGTGTAAACTAGGGTTTACAATTAAGATTGATCTTTGTGATCTTGTTATTGTAGTTATGAATATGTGACTATTTTGATTAATCTAAATTTACGGTGGCTGAAAGTGTAAATAATTCATATAAAATCGTGGTAATTGAATTTTGGAATTCTGCTCTATAGTCCCATGTAAAACGCGATTCTACACGTGTTTCGTCTAATGGTATTTTTCCTGATTCTGCACCGTTTGGGCAGAAAATTAACATTACAGTAGTTGTTTTATGCGGTAAAAAAAGTGCTTATTTGCTTAATTATGTGCTTGGGTGATTTCGTACTCATTAATACGAAACGTATTTATATTTGGAGATATATGAGTTCTCATGTATAATGGACTTCGTGAAATCGTGACTGTGTGAAGGCCTATGTCAATTATGTTTTTGAGTGAACTCGTACCAGTTAGTATGTTTTAACGTAAATTTAGTTTGAGATATATAAAATTTCTTATGATGTTGGGCTTTGTGAAAATGTGGCTTTGTGATGGCCTGTGTGAAGTCTTTAAATGGAAATTAAATGGTAGGAAAATCCTTAGAGTTCACCACTACTCCATTCTGTGTGGCTAGGCCACCGGTGCTAAGTGATCTCCAGAATTATTACTGTGTGTATTTGGCATTTACTGTGTGATTTTAATGGCCTTATGCCCGGCTATAATTGTTTGTCTCATGATAGATAAACAAAGATAATTTTCGACGTGGTTAACGTAATGTCTAACATTTCGGTATAAAGCTAAAGGCCTGTGATACCCCTAGGGAATTTGTTGTCGAAGTGGACGTTAGAATTATATTAGGTGTAGACACCAATTTTGACCACACTGATAGGATTTAGGATGGACAACGTCTTGGAGGATTCGATGATGAAAAGTACCCCGTGGAAGGTACTGGATTCCACACAATCAAAAGATCAAACTTCGGAAAGTGACTTCAAGTTCAGAAAAGCCATTTTCCATGCATAAATCTCGATTTTGTCAAAATCGTCTCTCGGAATTCATATTCACTCAGGGTTATATGAACATGAAGTATTCTAAACGTTGTATTCTAGGTATCCAGAGATTTAATTTTAAAGAAAAGTTCGAAATCGACGCACATTGAAGTAATTTTGAAAAAGAAGTCGTTTGATTTCAAAAAAATGACGAAAGTTCTGGAAGACTTCCGGACTTCAATTGGACTTCAGTTTTCATTTCAAAACCTCTTGGAATATTTTTATACTGAAATTCAACTCGGAAGTTTTCCAACGGTACATAAACGGACGATTTCGGATACCAAAAAGTATTTTTACAAAAATCTAGAAAAGCAGTGCACGTAAAATTTAAAACAGGACATAAGGGCAACCAGGGGAGTCCAAATTATAAATGGCAGGTCCCACAAAGGGGGTGGCGGGTTCCACCTAAGCCTACACCTCAAATGTGCCCCCTCCATCAAGCTTTTTGAGTTCCAGACCCTTCCAGAGGCTTCTCACTGCGAGGAAATTGCCTGGAAACTGCGTTTAGGCACCGAAATGGTCATGTTAACCCTTTTCTGACCTTTAAAATCTCTGTTTTAACCCTGAAACTTAAGAGTTAAGTTTTCAAAACTCTATATATAGATCTCATGCTTCTCATATGAGATCATCTTGAAATATCTAGAATCATCTTGAAGAAGCTTTAAGTACACCTTGAATATACTTGAAGACATAAAAAAAAACATATACTTTTAATTTAAGAGATTTCTAGATAGTGAATTATGAATAAAAATTTCCTAAACAAATCTCAAGATAATAAGATTAGAGAATTCGACTTCAATTGTCTCCCTTAACTTCCATGGATGAATGCTTGAAGAACACTTGAAGAAGAAGACTCTTCAATTCAACTTTGATTGCATAATTGAGAATCCTCTAAGAGGTAGACATCACAATTCATCTCTAATTCCTACTTTTATATATAGATCTATAAGACTTGGATCTAGTTTAGTTTTGTTTTATTTGTTAGAACACTCATCTTCTTCCTCTCTTGTTCTTCACACACTCACATAGCTAGATCCAATTCTCTTTTGATTTTGCTAATAATTCATAATTTGAGATTGATTTTCACTTTTGATTTTCGGTTTTGATTTCATTCTTCTATTTTAGTTTAGATCCATGCATACATGATTATATATATTTATCTATTTTGAATTCTATGATGGTTTGGAAGTATCATGTATGAGAATGATGATTCCTATGTTCATACTTTTCTCTTGATTATTCTTATAACCTAGAATTCTTTTGAATTTCATCTCCAATAGGATATTTATAAGTCCCTTTGATCCATGATCTATAGTTCTTCATAGAACTTGAGGGCTAAATTGAATGGGAATCATGATAATTAAATTGATCTATGAGTTTTGATATCTCTAATAAGCTTCAACCATCGCCTAAGATGTTTTTCTCACACTTTAAATGAACTAGTTAAAATTCAGCAAAATAGATTGGTTTTGTCCATAAGATTTGGTCCATCAAAACCTATAGTTTGATGGATTTCAAATTTTCTAGGTAAACTTTGATGAATTAACTTTCATTCGATCCGTTTTGAGAACCCTTAGGAGCCATATGCTATTTTCAGAAATTGTTAAGAAATCGGTTGACAAATTTGAACATAGTCTCTTTGTATTTGAATTTCAGAAAATCTATTATAGTTATCGATGATCCTCTTTTTGGAGATGATTCTTAACTCATGTATCTATATGCAGATGTAAAATCGTGAGCATACGATCGAGTTAAGATTGTTTTCTAAGCATTTGAAGTTGATATAACTATTCTGGAATTTTCCAAGTTTAACTATAATCATGATTATGTATACAAAATGGTCATACCTTGATCACTCAACAACAATTGATGAATTAACTTGGTTTAGAAATCATCTTGGATAAATGGATGAGAGATCAAGAGCTTAGATAAACTTGATTAACATGATTCATGAATTTCTATCATGTTTTATATTCCTTGGTCAAATGATACCAAATTTTTAGAATAACAGAGTCTGTTTAAAACAAGTTTTCAGAGACATTAAGTTCATGACATGTCCATGGGATTATTTTTGTCATAAACTATAATGAAATAGCTTTCTTTTGACATCAAATAGAGCTTCGCATGATTTTTGTAGAATTAATTATGATTTTTACAAGAACAATGGACAATCCTGATCCACTATTCCCAAAACTCTTATTTCTCGAACTTCAAAAATACTAATGAGGTTCTAGTTTTTAGAGAAGTTCCCTAAGACATGTATCTAACTTTATGTAAAAGGATTTTAACCCAACTCATGTTTAAGACCACTTTTGATAGGATTCATTAGACGTTGCTGAATCTGGAAATTTGATTGATGAAGTCTCCTTCTTGTTTTATGCATGTTATTTGTTTTCTTGTGTTTTTGCAATGCTTGGGTATTCCTTGGTGTCTTAGTGTAGATAATTGAATGTCGTGTATCCGGACTTCGATTTGTGGATTTGCCTCGTCTACATGTGGCTTAGTGCCCATGTATGGTGTACTATCTCTATCCTTTCTCTTAGAATTTTTCTAGGTTTACAACTTTGTTTTCAATGACACAATTCCTTTCGGATAGTCTCTGTTTATGTGTTTATATGTTAGAGACATCTTATCTAGGATTGTTGCATGATTTCATTACACGTTTTCTTTCTTTTTGCTTTTTGCGACTCCGCTTGAGTCAACCCAATGTAAGTCTTCTAGTTCCCTCTTGCATATCATGACATGTTTCTTTTATTTGCATCAGTCCCAGGCGAGACTAGCCATTGTGAGTATACCTCTCTCTTGTATTGCATGTGCATCCGACTGGTATTTGATTCAATCTCTTGAAATGATTTCATTAGATGTTCTCTTTTGATATGTATATATTATCTAGTATGTTTGAGGAAACAATACCAATTATGAATTAAGAACAAGGATATTTTAATCAAGGTCTTTCGTTCGGTAGGGCGATGAGGAGGTGCTTTAGTCTTGCTTGGGCTTCTTCCACTCTCATACCAAGACCCCCGAACCTAGTTTCTGGTAATGAAAGGCGAGTAACCTTATTCAATTTTGGGCGAGTCAAACTTAGGTTTCCTAATTTCCGATAAAAATTAGGTGGAGACTCTTTGTCTCTAGGACATCGTAAGGAAGTTCTAGTTTCCCTGAAGTGTGCTCCTTGGATCCATCCCAAGACACTATCAAGGGAAACAACCATTACCCCCCTCTCATCGCTCATTTGGTCCACAATCTGGTGACTCTAGTGGGGACTTGAACATGAAAATTATAGTTTCTTGTTCTTCAAGGGTTTGACTTGAACCAATGAATATCCCTGTTATTAATTCGATAATTGTGTTGTTTTTGCCTGCATTTGCACTTGCATTGTTCTTTCACCGCGACTGCTTGAGACCATTGCCTTGTGGGTAGAAGGCCCTCTTTCCTCCATTTGTCAATAGACTTTGGTAGTATGTAGTTACCGTTAGCCTTGTACCGCGTGCGGTATATAGAGCCCTTGGCTTGCTAATGGACCCTTTATGAGACTAAAACCCAGCCTTTGCATATAGTTTCTGTAGAACCCTTCAATTAGGATCTTGATTATCATCTCTGATTAGGACAATGTGATGAATTACTTGCGTTTGCCCGTAAGGGATTATGTGGATAATGAGGACGTGTATGTGAAGGTATCATCAAACATTGTATGGTAGATTCCTCTAGGGTAGTATGGTCTTTATCCAAACATCCTATCATTATTCAAGGACGATCTTTTGAAAATTTTGAAAATACAAGCATTTTCTTTGAAAAACCCAAGTCTTTTGAAAATTTCGGGAATATCCTTTTTGAAAAATACGCTTTGAAATTCATTTTCGCAAAATCCTTTCAAAATTCTCCCCAAATTTTAGAGAATTTTAAAATTCCTACTTTGATGATTCAACTTTAAAATCTCCTCACATATTTTAGAGGATTTCAAATTTTCTACTTTAGTTTTCAAGAAAAATCATGATTTCACACTTTGATGAATCAAATTCGAATTTTTTCTCTCAGATTTTAGAAATTCCAATTTCATACCTCGATTTTAAAGAATCATGATTTAGCACCACAAGCATTGATGGTTCAAAAATGCTTTTGAAAATTGCAAATCTCCCCCTCTCTTTCAAGATTTTCATGAAGAATTCAATTTTGCAAACATGAGCCATCAAGAACTTTAAAGCTAAAAATCCTTAGATAATGATTGGATTAGTAGGGTGATTAGCATACTAAAAGAATCTTATGTGTTTATGTGATGATATGCTAGGTCTAAGCTAGATTAAGGTGCATTGCATTTAGATTAGATTGCATTTCATCTACATTGCATACACTACACGAGCATTACATGTACGACTCAAGAGTACGACGCCACTTCTGAAAAGAAAAGATTTGTTTTCCTTAAAATTTTTGAAAAAGATGTCTTTGATTTTAGAAAATGTGTTTGAAAAAGAAATGGTTTTCCATCTTTGATTTTCCATCCTTTTAAAATATCATTCTTTAAAAATTCTTTTTGCAATAAAGATACTTGATTATTTGAAAATCCCTAATAAACCAGAGAAAAGAAGATGGGGACCTAAGGATTGAATTCCCTGAATTTCAGAGAGAAAGAAGTAACATTGCGGACAGATGGCTCCTCTTGATTCTCAGGCTCTTTTTTCGTGGATGAATGAGGTCACCAGTATTGATCACCTACATTTTAGATATTTTGGCCTTAGTACACTCTTTCAGCTAAGAAATGTGAAATTTGAAGAAGATATTATGCTTGCTGTCATTCGATGCTGGGATCCGGAATTCCAAGTATTTCAGTTCGGACATCAAGAGATCTCACCACTATTTGAAGAATTCAGTGCCATTCTCGATTTCAGCACCTACTCCGATCTGATCCTTCCCACCATTCAGGCTGGATATGTAAGAACCTATCATCACTCCTCAGTCGTTCTCCTTCTGTTGCCCGATCCATGATTTCTAATCAGGAGATTGATTTTCCCTGCCTATTTACTCGGTATTGTACCACCATTCAGGCTGTTTATTTGGCCTTTACTGTGTGATTTTAATAGCCTTATACCCCGGCCATAATTGTTTGTCTCGTGATAGATAAACAAAGATTATTTTCGACGTCGTTAATGTAATGTCTAACCTTTCGGTATAAAGCTAAAGTCCTGTGATACCCCTAGGGAATTTAGTGTCGAAGTGGACGTTAGAATTATGTTAGGAGACACATGGGATATGTGTGTAGGCTGAACAGTGGTTGGGTGGCCAAGGTGGTGAACATGAGGTATTAAATTCAAAATTGGAGTTATTAAAATTTTAAAGTGTTGTTGGACTTTGAAATTTTGTGTAGATTTCTTTGTTCACTTTTAAATTATGAAAATTCAGTATGATGATTAAACATGATTCTGAGTAACTTTTGGGTTTTAATTTAATCATAGACTGTGTGTCTTAAGTTTTGAATTATGTTTGGCGGATTGTTATATGAGAACTTATTTTAATTTATAGGGTTGTTGAACTATGTGGTGGAGGGTATTATAATTAGCTCTTAGAATTTTAATTTAAAAAGTAGAAATGTGTATGATTAGAACTATGGTAATCTGTTATGCAGGATGGTGGGCCCAACAACTTTTATACAGGACTGGCTCACCATAGATATCCAGTATTCAGTTAGTATTATTCGAGTTTGGGACCATTGCCACCACATTAAAGGAAACTACCCCTCTGTCTTGATATGTGTGTGGAGCAGCCGATATGTTTATTTCATGTGTGACGTTAATGTATGATGCGATGTGGTTATATTTTCTTTGTGAGTAATTTTGGCAGTCTATGGGACACCGTTGTTCCCTAAGATTCGTTTTCTATTTTTTTGTCAACTCATACCAGTATTTATATACTAACCTGAGTGTGTTATGCATTCAGATGTGTTTCTGTTTAAAACATAGTCAGATGGCATGTGCAGGATAGTATAGTTGGAGTTCATTGTGGAGCAGCCGATATGTTTGAGAAGTTGAAGATATCTACTTTTCATTCTTTTTATTTAGTTGGCATTGTGAGCCAAGGTTGAGAACTTGTATTAGGTGTCGTTATATTTCTGTTGTATTATTGGACTTTGGGGGACGTTTGTAGCAGATTTGACCTGAGATAGTGTAGTGTTGAAAATTGTTCCGTTTATTATTATAACTAGATAATTGTATTGTGATTCAATAGAGGAAAAATTTATTATTTCTATGTAAAGGGAAACGTTTGGTTTGCTTGTAATAATTTTGGGAATGAGTTTAATGATTAATGGATTCTGTTTAAAAAGAGATAAGGTGGTTTATGAAATTAGTTTAAATTCAGTTTATCTTAAAATGGTCTTTTAAAATTAAGTGTGGGTTGGCAACTTTGGATTTTTGGGCGGTTGAATATTGATCTGGGTATGCACTTGATTGGATATTTGGCTTTCCAAAAATCGAGGTATGACAGACATAGATTGTGGGTATGACTGCTTTGACTTACCAATTAGTGAGGTCTTAAAGATCAACACCTAGGTGTTTTGGGTATGTCATGTTCATAGGGTTTTAAACATATATTGTCAAGATAGAATCTACCCTCTAATAAAGAGTAAGCATTCCCTTGAGAATGTCACCGATTTGATTACTGAGAACTGCAGTCTTGTTGATAAGTAGTTATCAACATGTTTGGCAAGTATGAGAAGGTAAGTGAAACTCAAGGTATGGAAAAGTAATCATCACTCAGGTTGATTTATCTGACTACCTGAATATGATTACGATTGCTAGCGGTAGAGGGACATTAGTACAACTGTACAAGTCTAGTTATCACTTCGGATATGTTCTTTTACGTTAGAGTGCAATTATCGTTTTATAGTGGAGTAAATGTTAACTGATTAGTTAGTTAATTTACTGATCAAAGAGTTTGGTCATGGGAATTAATAACTAATCTAAGCCAATAATAAAGAACCTAAGAGGTCCCACTCTTAGCTCCACAGGGTGTAAGAGGATTTGAGAATAGAGGAGCCAATCGATTGGCTTGATAAGCAATCGATTGGACTTATTAGCAATCGATTGTTATAGCAATCGATTGCCATTTATGGCAATCGATTGGGATTTAAGTTTGGTTAGAAAACCTATAAATAGGAGAGCTACGTCCAGAATTAATGAGAACGTCATTTTTCTGCTCCAGCTCTCCAAAAATCAGTTTTAGGGTTTTCTTTTGGATTTTCCTTTCTCTAGTAGGATTCCTACAAGTCCTATTCCTCTTGCGAGCATCAATCGGAGATATAGGAGTGAAGATCGTCTAGAGGAAGTTGCTGGATTTTCTGAGAAGAAGATTTAATTGAAGTTTGATCGTATTCTGAATTGGTTTCAAGACCTATAGGTACTCTTCTTCTCTACATGCTACTAGATTCACATGAGTAGTAGATTCTGAGACAAAAAAAGATTTTGAAACCTACTTTTTCACTACATAATTTTGATTTTCATAATCAGTTTCCTACAATTGGTATGAGAGCTTCGCTCAAACGAATCTAGTACCATGATTAGGAAGTCTAGATATGATTGCATATGTAGTTTTAGTTGTTTTATAAAACTGTAATCACATAAACGTATTTTTATAATCGTTTTGGTTATGAAAATAGATCTGTGAGATTCTAGATTAAAAAGGTGACAATCGATTAGCTTCTATTGCCAATCGATTGGGATCCAAGGCAATCGATTGGGTCACAATCCAATTGATTGCCATAGATCTAGATATGACAATCGATTTCTATTTTATACAATCAATTTGAATTGATATGGAGGATACAATTGATTGGTGTATTGATCCAATCGATTGCCACTGTTTTAATCCAGAATGTGTTCTCTGAAAATTTTATAAGTTCAACAAAGTGTTATAAACAATTTCTAAAAATCTTAAAAGTTTTTTCTTTACTATTTTTATCCAAGCGATTGGGATTGGCAATTCATTGGCATTAATGCCAATTGATTGGGTTAAACAAAGAATATGGTTTACTGTTTTATGAGACTAAAATGTTCATGAATTCGGTTTATGATATATGCATGTCATCTAGGACTTCCAATTGATATTGTTGTACATATATATACACGTGGTTGTGTGTGCAACTAACTTTTTGTAGCAAGATTAGTCTGTTGTCTCCCATGGCACCAAGATCAAATATTAAGTTTTGTATTTATTGTTTGTGATTGGAGATTATTTTTAATTATTGTATTGGTTTTAAGGCATGTGTAAAGGGCGTTACGACTTCATTCCTACAAAAAAGAGAGTCGCACTGTGTGGACACGCGGAATCGTTCATCCACTCTTTTTAGTTTGTTTTGAGATTGTTTTTGAAAAAGGAAAGGAAAAGGTCTGTTGAAAACAGATACAGAGTCGCCACTTGGTCTTTAAGGAACCAAGAAACCTAATTTTGACTCACCCAAATGGATAAAGGGCACCGGCCCTTCGTAACCAAAGAACTCACCCTCAACTCGCCCCGTCTTTCGACAATTAATACTATGATAGTATATTACATCACACAAGAATTTTGAAATGGAAGATCAAAAGATAAGATATCGTTCATAAGATCTTAGCCAAATATCATGCAATGCAAAAGTGAAAGATCACACGAATAAACCTAGGAAAATTGTCTAATCATATATCAAGTAATCAAGTTTTCCTAATCTAAGGGGACATGAATTGTTCTTGAAACAAATAAATCAAAGAAAACAAGGATGCTTAGCAAGCTATAATGATGCATGTTAATCTTTGAGAAACGAAGATCTCTCAATCCCCGGTACGGATGAGAAAGGATGATTAGATCGAAAGGGGAAGCATGGACGTATGATCCAACTCATTCCTTATAATCTTCCTAGATTATGATTATAATCTTCCTAGATTATGATTCACAAAAGCCCCAAATCTTGCATGGATGCAATGTATGATCTTAGAATGTGCAAAGGTTGTAGCGTGTTTGTGTACATGGACTTTCTAAAGTGGCGTAGAAGTCTAAAATATGCATGAATGCATGAAGAAAATCATCATAGAATATGTACAAATATGGTATGGACCACTTCCTAAGACATGAACAAATTTGGAGTACAAGTAAGCACCAAATCAAAGGATGGAAGTAAAAGTATGCTTGCTGTGAATAGTGGACAGAATAGTAACATGATATTTTGGAAATTGAAAAGTGGGGTTAGGAATGTTTTTAATGCATGATTTTTTATGGAGATCTTCCTTATTATGTCTAGAACACAACCCAAAAATCCAATCTTTAATGAGTCATTTATTAGAAAGTCCTAACTAGTGTACCTTTTCCCCAATTGGTCCAGTGTGTACAACATTTTAATCTAAGGTCCACTTATAAAATCATGGACAAAAATAACCCTCTCCGTCCCGCGCGCATTGTATCACCACCCTTTCAAATTCTGCTACAAACCCCAACTACCAAAATTGGCTGCCCATGAATCACGTCAAATCACGTATGGAAAGAGGAGACTTCGTGATTTGCGATTGAACTCCGAAAAATTAGGGTTTTCAAAAATCAATAAATGGAAGAGAACAGATCAGAGGCCTCTGCGTGATTTACAGACCAAATCTTCTCCATCGTTTCGTGGAAAAATCTCATCCCTTGGACTCCGACGAGCAAGCTCCACTTCGATGACGAAAAGCAGAGCTTGAAGGTCGTTCATGGCGAAGAAAAAGGGTAAGTGTATAAATTAACACTATTGTCTTAATCAGTGACATGTTTTTCACATTATGGATGACTGTTGATGACAATCAAAAAATTGTTGCTCAAAACAGTAAATCGGGGATGAAAATTTGGAAAAAATTCGTTGAAATAACTCAGCAGGTAGTAGATTCACTTATTTTTGTGATTTCGTTGTGTTGTTTGCTTTGAAAATACTCTCTAGAATTTGGACCATTGTCTCCTAAAATATTACTTTTGGGGATGATTAGTTGTTGGTTTACTCGTTCTGGGTTTCTGCATGTTAGGGTTTCTGCAAAGTTCTATGAATCTTGGTGTAATATGAGTGTGAAATTTTATTCTCGTGTTCATCTCGTCATGATGTAGTGTGAAGTTGGTTAGTACAAAGTAGTTATCAAACATGGATTAATTTGTGAAAAATTTGCCGAAGCAGTAAATGTTGCACTCTTGACGACCACGTTTGCAAAATATGAGTAAATAATTGTGTACTTGTAGTTAATAGGACTGTTGGGGATGTTTTGTTTTTGGTTTATTGCCTTGGGTTTCTGCAATATTAGCCTTTCTGTGTCAATCTGAGTCTAATATGAGTGTGTAATTTGATACTCTTGTTCATCGACTATACCGATTAACTCTTTTGAATATTGAATATTATCATAGTGTAGTGTGAAATTAATGACGACATCTTAAATATCAATCATGGATATAATGTGCTTAGTACCATAGTGCTAAATTTTGAACACAAATTTGTATGATATGAAATTATGATCAATTGATTGCATATTTTCAGTTAACGTGTCTCATTTATCGTATATGTATGATATATATTTTAGGAAGTGTAAAATTTTGCACTCAATGTGTTCTAAAATATCACAATGTATTCACTTTAACAGCAGGGTGCAGTCCTAATTCACCCAAAAAGCCTAAAAGGCAAAAACAACCCAATCCACGGTTTAGGTCAACTTTGGTTGCATTCGATGCACTTATGGAAGATATTAAACTCCGGGATGAACACGTAAATTTGTTAAGAAAGACACCATTCTGGCATTTGTTCGAGGCATTCATTGAAGGGAGGGTTAAGTTTGTGAAGAAATTCGATGAGAGTTCAATTCGAATGATTGGTCAATACAACAGTTTGGATGGCACTTTCTCAATTGGTCCAGAAAGGTTGAGGATACAACCTACAGACATTCAGCTTATATTTGGTATACTGAATGGAACACGGTGCATAGACACGTACTACGCGGCAAAGGAATCGTCACCAAAGATATACTCACCATTCGTTCAACGTAGATTCCCGGGGGAAGAAAGTATTCATACACCTATCATTAGGACTGAATTGCTAAAAGCGGTGGCTGGACATACTCGAGAAGATGTTACCGATACTGTCAGATTACTATGCCTGTACATTTGTGGGACATTGCTGTACGCAAATAGAGGTGATAGGGTGCGTTGGGGTTTCATTAACTACATAGAAGACATTGACAATATGTGCCAGTATGACTGGTGTTCATCTATACTAGGAGATCTAAAGACTTCGATTGAGAAAAAACGCAGAGATCCATATACGGTGACCGGATGCATCCTTGCTTTACAGGTAATCCGATATACTCTTTTTTATGAAGATTGTGTATACTATAGACACACAAAATTGTAGCACATAACCAACAATTGTTTGGCACATTTGCAGTATTGGCTATGTGAGCACACCACACTAGTGGAATCAGAAATCAAACCATCAATGAAGGACTACAAGAAGAAAATGATACCACGATTTCTGAAATGGGATCCAGTAAAGTTGCATAGGATTATTCTTAACACAGGCCTCGCGACACTAAGTGCCAATCAGGTCTACACACTCATTCGTGGTTTTTATGACTCTTTTATATAATAGATAATATGTGTTAAATTTCACACTGCCTTTTCAATGCTTTGGAATTTCACAATTTCTGTCAGAAGACATGCATGTGTGAATATATTGAAGATAAGAATGACAAATTTCACACTCTGTTTCCATATATCATGTATTAAATTCCGCACTTCCACTTATCAATATTTAATAGTATCGACTTCTGAACGTGGACATGAAAAAAGTTCACACTACTAGATGAAAAAACAAAGTGTGAAATATCAATCTATAATTTTGAATTCTGATAAATTTCACACTGTCAACTTTAGTATACGTGTATAAAATTTCACACCGTTCTTTATGTTTCAAAGGTGATAGCGGCAGAGTTGGAGATGACTATAAAAGAGGTGGAAGTTTATTGCCCAATATTGGACAGATTGGGGGGTGTACAAAAGTGTTCCAAAAAACATGAACTCAATGAGGCGATCATTCACAGTAATAAGTCAGACTCAATTGAAAGTGAACGAACCGATTCAGATGACTATGGTGCTAAAGTTCAGAAGGGTAAAAAAATTGCTGGCAGCAATGATGTTAGGGTAGAGCAGTATCTTGAAGTGGACACTTCACTGTTTGAAACTAATGGTGTCCCACAATCGATTGAGGCTCCTGCTTGTGATGCGGAAAAAACAACTAACAAGGAACCACTGGGGGAGGGTACATCTGGTGTGAAGAGTTTTATAGACCTGGATGTTGAATCGCTGTGGCAGAAAGCTCTATTTTACTCTCCTACACAAAAAACTCCATCAACTGTGTGGAAGGGGAAGGGAACAGCCGATGACTCTCATATACTGCCACATAGGATTGATTTTAATATTGAAAGCCCATCGCCAATGGTAGATGAAACAACAAATCAACCGCGAGACACGCTAAGGGATTCTGCAAATGACCCTTCAGAACAGATGAGAGGGCTCGTAAGGGACAATGTTTTCCAAGCATTTCAGATCAACAAATTGGAGAGGCAGCTGAAGAACCAACTTGACACTTCTGAGGCAAGACTTGAAAGTGAAAACATGAATATGGCAGCGGAAATCATTGTTTTGAATGAAGAAATTGATAAGTACCGGAAGGATAATGCGGAATTACTTGAGGGTCTACAAGGTCATCTGAAACTTAAAGATGATGAGATTATGAAATTAAAAATTGAGATAAAAAGACAAAAGGTCCTCAATAATCAGCTGCGACTGGAAGTCATGTCTTACAGGACTCGTGATCTAACACAGAAGGTTGTGTGTTGATAAATCAATTTTCAGGCTAACCTAAAAAAAAGGAAAATAGTGCACAATATGTTCTTTTACCAATTCATATCTAATACTTGTTATTTAACGTATTCAAGGATCCGACAACACCCAGGCATACCCCTACAAGAAAGCGAGATGGAGAGGAAAATTATGCAGTTGAACAGGCAAAGAAACCTCGTGCCATCGAAAATGTAAAGACCACACCTCCTTCAGTCGAATGACGACACACACGCTCAATGGTAAAATGATTAAATTTCATAGCTCATTCATTGCAATTGAAATGGCCTTGAGTTAAATTTCTTTCAAACGGTATGAGTGTAAAATTCATCAATTGCAGTGTAAAACTTCACACTGATTGTAATACTACAACTTTGTGTAGGATGCAAAAGTAGCGAGCGTTGTTCCATCAAAAGCAAGCAAAGTGGGTAAGACTCCTCTAGAAATCCAGGAAGATAAGAATACCAGAAAGAATCATCCAAAGAAGAAGGTGGGTACAACATCATTGGTGAGAAGGGTGAAGAATAAGGTAAGGAGGCCACCACTTCGGAAAAAAAGTTTTATTTACCCGGGAGATGTGGCAGAGGAGTTGGATCAACTGGTGGTACAGCCGGAAATACCAGCTATGGTCAACTTGGATCAAGTCAATTTTGAGACTTTGAAAGACCCAGAACTGATAAGGTCTTCGTTGGTTCGATCACCGGTATACACACTGTTGAGTGAGGAAGATAAAGCCAAGATACGCTTGATAATGGACAGAGCATACCCACTGTAAGTATAAATTTAATGCAATCTGTAAAAAAGTTAACTATATCGCTGTATCACAAATTTTGTGCTTTAACTGGCAGTACGAGGGTGTACACTACAGAAAGCGGCAATGAATATGTTACGCTGGCGGACTTATACTCAATAATTTTGGGGCATGAGATACCAAACAATGCAAGTCGATTCGTTTCCCTTTTTATTTTATTGCTCGTATTATCACTGCTATCATGTCATAAAAAGCCCAATTTCACACTAATAATCTCAAACTCGCAATATCACTTCAAAAGTGTTGCTATTGTGAAATTGTAAAAAATAGCCTCATAGTGAGTAATTTTACACTATTAAGCTCTTTTTATGTACAATTTCACACCACAAGATTTATAATTTCTATCTTTTCATTTGAAGTGTAAAATCCCTAATGTAATATATTTCATATTTCCATTTTACATTGAATGCAACATATTTCAGGTGATATCTTGCCATGTGGAAAAACTTACAATAGATCAATCTGCTGGGAATTTTGAATCTGAAATTGATGATGATCATCATGGCTCGTCGTTCGTTTTCAACAGCTTATGTTTGGTAAAAACATAAGCTCCATAAACTGTTGTGATCATACGTAATAACTTTTTTAATGAGTTACACTCACATACATATTTTGTATGTAACAGCATTGGGTACGGATCAATGATGCAGAACATTTGGGGGAGTTTGTTGATGCTAATTTGGGAAAAACCACAAGAAGTTTTAGGTACCTTATTTACCCATTGTTGTCCGATAGTATGTCTTCATCGGGAAAGCACTGGACACTGGCGGTTTTTGATTCTCACAAACCACTGTGGAGATTTTATAACTCGTTGCGACCCACAAATCCATTACAATTAGACAGATATCAGGGTGACTTATATATGATGGTAATACTTTGCCTATAATCATGTTCTTTTTATTTTCTTATGTTCCTTCTTCAGCCTCCTCACACAATTTAAAACCCCTTTTTATTTGTGTGTTTTCTTTTTTCATTTTGACAGAAACAATACGTTGAAGGTTGGCAGAGAAAGGCACGTGATGATGGGCGTCTAGATGTAAGCACACAAGATATTCACACGCCTGTTGAAAACGTCCGAGATTCACCCCAGCAAGCACCTGGGACATTAGATTGTGGTGTGATAGTTTGTCAAATTATGTCACAAATATTTGCACACTTACCTGTCACATCCGAATGCGATGCAACCCATGGGCGGGCCGATTTAGTGCACGAATTTCTAAACACTCCTGTCAGGTCATGGACACTTGAGGAACACATTGACAGGGAACAAGCTTTTGCAATCCAAACTGGAGCAGATGGGGACCAAGTGGACAGTCAAGCATTGAATGGATGCACATCTGATTTGAAGAGTTGATGGTAGGAAGAACTTGGAAATAGATTGACGTATTCGTTTTTGGTATTATTACTGAATGTGTCGTACTTTCTTAATAGTCCAGTTAGGCTTTCTATGCTTTTGGTGTCCATAATGATTTTGGTTATTCTGGGTGGTCTAAAAAATGTTGGCGCCCTCATGCTTTGTGTTTATATAACTTTCTGGAACCCAATAATGTAAATTCACACTTATTTTTGGTATTTTGGTCAACTTAAATGTGATATTTATCAGGTCTAATGTACTCAGCCATAACACTGTCGAAAGCATGATGAAATTCTACAGTACCTTATGTCTAATTATTTTTTCTGCATTACCTTTTCGGCATAAATTGTAGCGTGAAATTACGCACTACAAACATATCATTGTAGGTACGAAAATTTAACTATTTATTCATCACTAGTCAAAACACTGCTTTTATTGTAGTGTGAAATTACACACTACAAATATAGCATTAGTGTGAAATTCATAACTAGTAAAAACATCAAATCATGTTAACCAGTATTTTCGGTGCGATAATTCATAGTGAAAACTTCACAATATCAAAAGCGAGATTTCACACTATAGAAAACCACCATAACACCAACCACCATTAGACAATATATGATGTTTAACACGAGAATGCAAAACAAGGATACTATTTATTCATTTTCATCATCAAAACCAGGAAGGAAAACATTTTATTCCATAAAAACAAAATAAAGCAAATGACATGGTAAATTAGTTCCTAATAATTTCCCTGCAAGATTTCTTATTGTGTCTTGACTTTTTCCCACATCTACTACATCGGAGCATTCTCACTTTCTCACCTCTCGACGGAATTCTCTTCTTTTTCGGTCTCCCGGGAAGTTTCCTAGTAATTGGTGGAAAAATTTGTGGCTCTTCCATGCCATCTGCCGGCCTCCTGGATGTTGTAATTGGGTGAATCGACATGTCAAATGATTGTTTGTAGAAAGATACAAAAAAATACGGCTCTATGTAATCCATTATATCCTTCCCAGTTAAATGACTACAATTCTTTAGCACTGCCGCAGCATGTGAGCAGGGGAACCCGTGATGCTGCCAGTCGCCACATGAACAATACCTAAGTGCTATATCAACTGAAACTGATGGTTCACTTTGTACCTCGTACAAGTTTTCATTGGATGTCCTTACATTCCAGCACATTCCCTCATCCAACGCAGCTTGCAATCGCTTGTGCATCTTTGGACAAAGAATACCATACCAATTCTTGCATTTCGCCCTCTTTTCAGCCATAGACTCCATCGATTGCACCCTTATACTATCTATCATGTTGGTGATCGGCATGTGTCTTGTTTCATCAATCATTTTATTCCAAGACTCCGCCGAACTAGAACACGTCTCTCCATACCGTTGACCAGTAAAAGCTGCATTCACCCAATTCTGGATTGGTATATCAGCCACGAAGTCCCTAACCCTCTGACCCCCCTCCTTCAACAACGAATCTAATCTTGTGAAATATTGATCGTAATCAACAGCGGATGCGCACGGCGAAAACTTGTACACAATCCTGCTTCGCAAGCTAGAGTGAATTCCTTTCAGCTTGTCAATCAGGTTAAACTTCATGTGAAACATACAAAATCCATGGAAACATTCGGGAAAAACAGTTTTTATCCCATCAATAATACCGGGGTGTCGATCGGATATAAATGTTATCTTCCGTTCAGTACCCAATATGAAACGAAGCTCGGTTAGGAACCACAACCAGTTATCCTTATCCTCCGACCCGACTACTGCAAACGCAAGACTATACACTTCTGCACACAAACACATATACAGACAATATTGAGATCAGTGTAAAAATAATTGCAAAATGTAGTGCATAATTGTATACTATATAATTATCTCATAAGTCAAACTACTCGGAACTTAACAGGGAGCATAAAAGTCATTTTGTTGTGTGAATTTTCACACTGCACAGTTAGCAATTTCACAAATGTAAGTTTGAAAATAATGACATGATAAAACAGGGAAGAATAAAAATACAATTAGATGCACACGACACACCTTGGTTCCCAGTTTTACACGTCGCACCAAGTACGACACCCTTATGTCTTCTTTTCAAAAACGTTCCATCCAAAAATATCATAGGTCTTAAAAATTTGAAGCCATGTATGCATGCCGCAAAAGAAACAAAACATCTGTTGAATCTTTTGGACGACTGATCCACGTCCAACACGAGATGGCTTCCAGGATTAACCCTTTCTGCCTCATGGAAGTACCACCTCAGTTTATCAAATGAACGCGCATGATCTCCATAAATCTCCCTCCTTGCATTCTCAACCCCCAGCCAAGCATGGTGATATTTAATGTCAATACCGTAACTATCTTTAAGGTCACCAATAACATCGATAGGTCTATAAAGAGGCTGCCTACGTATTTTATCCTCCATCAAATCACCGACTAACTGCGAATTCATTCGAGGATGGGAAGAAGTACGGATAACCGATCCACAGGTGTGGATCTTGTTGAACTCGCGTATATAGAAAAAACCATTCAAACGCTGTTTGGTTGCGTGCACCCTCCATTGACACCCTTTTTCGTTGCGAAGGGTGCACTCAGCAGTAATCCGCTTTGTTTCATTTTTTAAATATTTGAAGTTAAAACCAACCTCAATTGCATACTTACACAGTGACCTCCGAAATTCCTCGGCACCACCTTCAAATGCCTGACCAACATCTTGAAGTTCACTACTCCATGCCGAGCTCTGCAATACTTTTTGACGCTTCCTATTTACTGATGGTTCAATGTCATTCAATACAGCAATTTGCATGTCCTGACAGCATGCGGAATCAACACATACATCATCATCGCTTGAGTCAACATCAGTTTCCATGACCATCACACATACGTCAACAATGGTCATTTTCAATTGCCTAGCCACCTTAATCATCTCCGCAACATCCATCTCGCTACCCAACATGCACTTTCCGTATCCTGGAAGTTTGTAAGTTAACGACATGTCAACTTCTTTGATGTGAGACCACCTTCCAATGATTTGCTGTACAATCTCGCCATATCGCACATCGTCCGTTAACCTAATGACCGCATCATCACCGTCGTACGAACATATAAGGATAACATGATTTTGCAATGACTCAGTTACAATCTGCATGTGAAAAACTTTTTCAGAAACATCAATTATGAAATACGCATATCAGTGTGAAAATCAAAACCAAAATAAGAACTTATGAAAACGAGTGTGAAATTATATACTATAAAAGGACGCATCGGTGTGCATATTCACCCCCTTGATGATTTGATAATCAAGTATAACTAAACATTTTGAAGATGTAAAAATGTATTAAACAGACAATCTATACACACCTCTTCCATTATTCAGCCCAAATGTCCTGTTCTAAACTACAACGTTTGATCAGCCGAAATGGCCTGTTTTTATCAACTTACGAGTTTCCCTTCGGACTACAGGTATCTTCTTCTCAATGAGATCTCACAGAATTCATAGCCTTCAATCCAAATCGTAACAGTGATACTCGTTGATGATGTGACATCTTGAATGAATATGAAATACACTGTAAATGCTAAAAATGTGAAATGTTTTTGTAACTGCTTTGTATAGTAAAATCCCTAAACTATCGGTATATTGTTTAAATAATTTTGGAATTGATTAGATTTGTTCAGATTTGGTAAGTTATTCAAACTTTAAATCTGATTTGTAATATATATATATATGTATATATATACGGCTCCCTATATGTATGTTAGGGGTAGAAAAGACATATACTAATTCTATAATAGGAAAATGTGGACTAATCTCTAACAACATCTACAATTATAGGGTCTATCATTGCGAAGTACCAATTGGTGGGTCTATTACAACAAACGTTGTCAAAATGGGATTTTCCACTAAATTTTTCATCTTTAATAACTATCACATATTGAGAGAAATCATATAAACAATAGAGGTTATTCAGAAACAGAGTTCGTACTGTCGACTAAAATGTTAGAAAATCTTAGAAAATGAAAACAAAACATCTAGAGGCCCATATTATACATAACGTTTCCTAAGCCATTGAAGTTCAAGGAAAAAATAAATTGGGACCACTCTTTTTGGAAAAGTTTTCTGTAAAACAAGTTGAAAGTCAACCTGGCTGCTGTAACAGCAGAGGCAGAATGTTTGGAAGGAATGTTTGGACAAAAATGGACCCCTTTCAAGTGCTTCGAAGTCAAGCCAAAAATCATGGGTGTTCTATAATGAGTTATAAAGACTTTCCAAGTGGTATTGCATTCATATATTGAGTATTGAACTCAAAATAATTCTTTGAAATTAAATGACTCACTGTTTTGAAGGTTGTGAGAAAACAAGGTTTATTTCTTGAAATCAAAATGAGGGGTTTAAGAGGGGGTTTTGAAATGGGGGTTTTGAAAGCATTTTTTCATTACTTAATGAAGATTATAACCACTTTAAATGTCAACATTTGACTCACATCAAAAACCTCCAAGATTATTGGAAAGTATTATTTCAATTTTAAAGACAACTTCATGAATACATAGGAATGTATTGAAGTTGAAATCATCATCTATGAAACATGTTTTTGAGGTCAAGAGCTACTATCCATAAGGATTCACTCACCTCAAACTTCATGTCATCAACTAGATGATGATAGACTAGTAAGTAAATAAAAAAAAGCAAAAAAAGAAATGAGGTAAGAGAAGATGAACAAATATAAACAAGCAAATAGATAGCAATCAATAGATGATATTCATGATGATCTTAGACTTATAGCTTGATGTTTCACTCATGTATGGTGACTTTGGACATGGAAGTAGCTTTCTCTCTCATAAATACCCACTAGAATGGTAGTTGGGTGTATTGAATGTGAAGTAAATAGAAGTAATGAAGTAAAAACAAAGTTTAAAACTCACTTTCTTGTTTGAAAATCAAAGAAGGAAGCTTCTTTTCTCTCTATTCTAACCTTATCTCTACAACTTTCTCTCTAAAACTTTTCAAAGCTTGCATTTGACACCTTCAGAAATTCATAACAAATTCGTTTTAGATCCAGAAATTATGTGCAATATACCATTGGAAAGCTATTGACCTCTAGTATTTGATAAAAATATTTCAACGTCGAAAATGAGAATTTGATTTTTGGTCAAACTTGCAGTCAAATCAGTCAAACAGTGCACTTCCAAGAAATTTCGGGAAGTTCTGGGAGCCTCCAAAGACTAACGTTTCCGTCCGATTTTCTTTTAAAACATATTTTAAGACTTTTCACATGATCTAGGATGATTCAGAACTTTTGGGCGAATTCGGATGATTTTGGTCACACTCTGGTCAAACTTGGTCAAACCGGTCAACGGAGACTTTCTGGGAATTTTCGGGACTTCCGGAGGTCTATGGGAGCTTACGATTTCAAATATTTCTCTTTTAAAATACTTTTTTTTTATTCTAAATGACATCAAATGATTTTTGAGATTCTGGGCCAATCTGGAGAGTTTTGGGCTTTTAGGGGCATTTTGGTCATTTTTGCCAATTCTTTGACTTCTTGAGAGTTAGAGGCAATCTCTGAAAATCCGATCTTTCTAATCATCGAGGTTTGACATGCTTGTGGCCTCCTAAATCTGTTAGCCGACAAAATGGGGTGTCTACAGTTTGCCCCTCTTTGGCATGAACTTGCGAAGCAACGCATGTCGCAAGTGAGTGCCAAAGCTTTGAAGAGACAGGTCATTTTGGAGGCTATAGATTTAGGATAAAAGAGTTGCAAAAGATGCAAGGATGATGCTGAGGCTAGTGTTGGTCGTGCTCTTTGTGATCTGTCTACGTATCCTAAGGAGAATCAGACCAGGATGTAGTTCGGGGCATAAAGAAACAAACACATGCAAATACACAACAATCAGGCGGATGCTATGCGGGGATGATGCTATGTTATGATGAGCTAAAATGATACGTGTCATGCCTGATGTTGTGTTCTAAAGTGCTTGTGGTCCTAGTACATGTGTTCTGTGTATTCGCCACTCTCAGTGGGCTTGGTGATCTACACTTCGCTACGACTAATAGACTTGTGAGGGATCTCGACCCCGAGGTCTTACCCAAGGAAGAGCGTTGGTGCTCAAAGTGACACTATGGTGCTCAAAAGAATGCTTATGATGTGTTTGCCACTCCTAGTGGGCTTTGTGATTTGTGTGTGTCGCGACCGATGAGCTATATGTCAGGTTATCACCAATTTGTTGTGTTGGGTGAAATGACCCTCTTGACTTGACTCGTGGTCCCCTTAATCGTGATAGTATTGACTCGGTGACACTCAGAGTCTCAACAGTGCTTCTCAAATTTCAATGATGAACCTCAATTCTCAACGGTGCTTATGTTGCTCCTCAAATCTTTAACGGTGCTTCTCAATGCTTCTTGATTCTCAACGGTGTTCTTCAAATTTCAACGATGCTCCTGAAATCATCACGATGCTCCTCGACTTTTCAATGATGCTTTTCAACTCTTCTGGTGCTCCTCAACACATTTGATGTTCTTCCATTCTTCAATAATGCTCCTCAACACACCTGATGCTCCTCTTCAACAATACTCCTCAACACTTCCGATGTTCCTCGGTATTACTCCACTTTTCAACGATGTTTCTCAACTCTTCTGATGTTCCTCTATGCTCCAACAATGCTTCTCAACTCTTCTGATGTTCCTCTATGCTCCAATAATGCTTCTCAACTCTTCTGATGTTCCTCGATGCTCCAACAATGCTTATCAACTCTCTTGATGTTCCTCGATGCTCCTCTAATCTCTGGGTTCTAAAACATCCTCACAAAAACATCTCATTAGCAAACCTGGACTCTGAGCCCTAAAACACCTCAACAATACATCTTATCAACACATCTAGACTCTGGGCCATAAAACACCTCAACAACACATCTAGACTCTGGGCCATAAAACACCTCAACAACACATCTCATCGACACACCTCATCAATAGATCAGCAATAGTTTCTTGGTGTTGGCGATATTTCCTTCGATCAGTCGCCTTGAGAAACAACTATCGGTTTGTAGTTTGCAACCACTTACGAGTTTATGCCACTCATACCTGGGACACTTCTCATGTTCCGACCTTGACTGGTGCAGTAATAATGTTTGGTACTTCTGCTTGTATCCAAAGTTTTTTTATAATTGGGAATCACCTTTAACCCACACATTTGAGACCATCAGGACAAATGGACTTAACAGGAATGGCAGGAAAAGTTGGGTCAGTTTGTATGAAACCTCGATCTCTGACACACTTGTGATCAGATTACTACTGACTCAAACAAAGAAGGATTGACTTGGACATGAAATTCTCAAATTGCCACGATCCAATGTGCCTTCATCATGAATGATGTACCGCTAATCTTTTATGTTCACTCCTCATCTTAATATGACAGCACTTTGCTGATAAATCTGGTTTTTGAAAATTCCTCCCTATTGATCTAATCAATTCTCTACTTCTCCCAGGAAGTGCTTTAAATTAGTGTCTTAGCTTTTAGAATAAAATAACTTGGTGACTTAAAAACTCACCCTTGGTGTGATGGGATCGTGTTAGGCAAACAGAGTTTGCCCCTAGTTTGAGGTGTACGAAGTGGAATTCATATGCAAACGAGGTGGGTGACCAAAGTTTGCCCCTAGTTTGTAATGATGGTTTATTGGAGGTTTTGGGCAAACGAGGTAGGTGACCGAAGTTTGCCCCTTGTATGAAGGGTAGATAGTAAAATTCAGGCAAACGAGGCGAGTAGCCAAAGTTTGCCCCTAGTGTGGAAGGTGATTTTCTGGCTTGAGGTAAGGACTGTGACTTTAATCTCTCAAATGCTCATAACTTTTGCCTAGGCACTAGTGAGGTGACCTAGCAAGATCTTTTATCTCTTTTGTTATTGCTCACCTTGGATTTAGCTCTAATTTTTGCCTAGGCGTCCTTTCGGATTTGTGACCTAGCGAGCCATCCTTCTTTTCTTTTTGAAAGTCGGGCCAAAGTCTTGAAGAAAAGGGGGTTGATTATGATGGTGTCGACCGAACCGATGCGCGCGGTTGCCTACGTATCCCCGAGTGGGAATCAGGTCGAGCGTAGTTCAAGACAAAGTCTTGAAAGAAAGAGGGGTTGATTATGATGGTGTCGACCGAACCGATGTGGTTGCCTACGTATCCCTGAGTGGGAATCAGGTCGAGCGTAGTTCAAGGCAAGGCTTGATTGGAATTTCATTATATGGTTGCTGCATGCATGTAAAATAAGTTTTCTAAAATAAAATTCAAAAATTGTTTTCGACACATTAGTAAACATTTGATGTTTTATGGGTAATGTGAAGAGACAATTTTTCCAAAAGCAAAATCCTTAATCAATAAATCTAGTAGGAGAGGGACTTATTATTATAACTCTCACAATTTTCCAGTAACAGTTCACTGTAAGATGAATAGTGCATTTTGTGCCACCTGACCAGGGGTGATCATTTCATACAAAGGGTACACTACTCATTAGTTACTAGATGTGAAATTCCTATAGATAAGATCAATCAAACGTGTTAGAGGGTAACCACCACACAAAGGCACTACTTGAGGCAGTTGTGATTGGAGCCTTGTTAATGGTACAAAGTAGCTGAGCTAGGAATAAGGGATCCCACACGGGGCATTATTCAGAAACTTAGAGATCAAATAGGTTCGGGGGTCATAACTTGTTTTGCAAGAGTTGTATAGCGGACAAGTCATGATTAATCGAAAGATCGATTATTGACCGCCACATGGAGGCTTTGCTCTTTCGTTTTGATATTCCGGCGACTTTGTTTTAAAATAAGAGTTTTAAGGATTCTTTTATTCCAAACTATCAAATTCTGATATCCACATTTATTTTGTCTATTTGATTTTTTCAGTAAATTTTAATGTTTGGATCTACATTTAGTCCACTTGCCACTATACTCACGTAGAACAAATTAACTAGAAACTACACAGAATGGAAATGTAACCTTGACATCATTTTAACTGCGGAGGATCACATATATGTCCTCACCACCCCATGCCACGAAGAACCCACTGCAAATGCTTCGGCTGCTGCTAGACGCGAGTTCGATAAATGGAAGAAATCGAATGGAATTGCCCGTTGCTACATTTTGGCCTCTATGACTGGTGTGTTGAAACACCAGTTCCAATCGAATGATTCTGCCAGTGCCATTATCAAGAGCCTCAAAGAAATATTTGGGGAGCATGGCAGGCCTGCCACACAAGTAGCCATGCAAAAGATAATGAGTGTAAAAATGTCGGAAGGGACTCCAATTGAAATTTTTTGACAATTTTAATTTACTGAGTCATGTTGCTAAGCAGGTGTATTGACATTAAAGCATAAAAAGAATGAAGCGAGGCATGCAATGACTCACTCCCCCCAACTAAATTTAAACATTGTCCTCAATGTTCTAAACTAAGCACATGGACATGTAAAGTAAAGCGAGAGAAGGAAGGATGTTACCTCGAAACGTTAATATCCAGATTTTTTTTAATTCCTTTGTTAAGTTACCTGCAAAATCATTAATAGCAACAAGGAAAAATAGAAAATATAATACAACTACTTAGTAAATAAATTCGGTTAATCTAGATTTTTATCATAAATTAATAACCAAAATTTTTGAGGATCCTCCCAATGAAATAATTTAACAGTGAGAAGAACGTTCGGATCCTCATAAAAATGCAACTCCCCCCAACTAATGTAAGACTCAAGGTCAGAGGAGATGATGCAAAACCTATGGCCTCTAAATTTGTTGTGGACAATTATAAGAGGTATACCACACTTTTTAGGAATTATATGCAAGAAACGATCTTTGGTGTTGGTATTTCCTATAATGGCCTCTATTTTAATACTAAAAATAGGAGGAGGCCATGGTTCAATAAAAGTGGCAGGGTCTAAGTGATGTTCTAATTTAGCTTCTTTACCCTCCTTTTGTTATAGAACAGAATCTATAGAGATATGATCATAAGAATTTAATTTCTGTTCTATGCACATGGTTTTGGACTGGACTTGGATAAAGGTATCTATTTGAGCCTCAATGTCATTATTATTCAAGAAGGTCAAGCAGTCTAGGAGATTACTAGCTTCTTGTTGAAGTTTAAGATATCTAATGTGGGCCTAATATTTTCCAAGTCCTCTCTCACAGAATTTTGAAATTTAAAATTTGGTAAAGTACATGTGCTAGAATCCTTATCATCTTCTTCCACAACACATTCTATTTGTTCAATAGTGGGGTACACATAACTTTCAAGCTCGGGATGAGAGCTTTGAATAATAGAGAGAATAGGTGATGGGCAACTTGGTGACACCACCTCTTCGGGCGAAAGAGGTGAGGGTTCATAAATATCACATGAATCTAAACAGGATTAGATTTTTCAATTATATCCTCCCTAGGGTCATTATCAAAGGTAGGGGTAGAGTCAACAGGGGACTCATCCTTTCCTAATTGCGTGCAGTCACCTAAACTCTCATTATCTGTAAAAACCTCATCTCATCCGTGTAACTCTCCTTACTATATATGTCATCTATTGAGGTTCTCTGGATAAAGGAATTGTGCAACTTTATCTAGGAAGTGAAGGAGTTGATGTCTGGGGTTGTATATTGAGGAGAAGATGGTTCTACAACTTCATGCTCAATGGTTTGGTTTTAGAGATCTTGTTGGGTTGTCACTTTCCCGACTGAGTTGTTAACCTCATTCGGTATAAACCCGTCATTGTCCTCTAATTCCATTCCATTGTTAGTGTCTTGAAATTTAGGTTATAGTGTTGAAGGACTGGTATAGTCTTCTATAGGTTGGCTATCATATGCTTGTTGATATCTAGTTTCTAATTTATCAAGTGCACTATCTAGCCTTTTCATTTCAATAAGCAGCAATTTTAACATATCATTATCCTCAACTTGGTTTTTCTCCTCATTATTACTATATGAAGATTCGCCCCATTGTTGTTGATAGTAATTCCCATCCCATTGTGTTTGTGGACAATACTCGCCAAAGGGAAAGTCTTGATACATTTGGTAATCGTGGGAACTACTATTATTGTTTCCCCATTGTGGTGGTTGGCAACACTCAGATTGATAATCTGCGTCATATGTGGGTGGTTGCCAACTTGGGGGATAGTTTTCATTACCTAATGTGTACATATTGGTGGCATTTGTGTTTGTGTTGGTTGGAGGATAATATGGATAAGACATGTTTACCCAAAATTTTTAAACAATTGAATTTTTATTTTTTATTTTTATCTTGTGAGAGAAAATGTCTAAAAGTTTTTGTTTTTATTTTTTTTTTTATTTATTTAAGAAAAAGAAGAAAAATGGAAATAACTTAGTAAAATCCTAACCTAGTTGCCTTCCCCGGAAACGGCGCCAAAAACATGACACGACTAAAAAGTTGTACGCTCTTATACAACACCCAAGTGTAGGTGATCATGCAAGTAATACTGGATAAGTCCAGGTTGATCCCACAGGGAAGGAATAGGGAGAATGTCTACTAAGTTATAACCTGAAGAAAAGGAAAAAGATGAATATACGGGTGGAGATTCTAACGAATCCTAATTAATTAAATTAAACGAAATAATAAACTAAAGTATAAATAAACATAATTAATTAAACGAGTAAATTAAAGGTGTTGGAAATACATGAATCCACATTGATCCTAACCATCTACCATGCATACTCATTAATGTTCTATGAAGTTCATCCCTCTTCAATATTCCGTATTTTTCTAAAGATATAGAATCAATAGCCCTTTCATAACCGAGACTATATCATCACAGTTGATTTAAAATACTTGGCAGACGGTTTAAAACAATGGTTATTACTTGCACTCTAAATGGTGTTAGCATTCAAAGTGGTTTTCAAAAGTCATTGAAGAAAATAGCCTTAAGGCTTTAAGTTCTAAAAACTGTTGTGACAAACTGAGCTTTATAGGGACAATTTGATGACAGATTTCTAAAACAGAAAGTCATGGAATACTTAAAAGAATCATCTCAGGAATCAACAAGTTCGATCGATCGAAGCGCTCTCGATCGATCGGACAACATCATCCTTCAATCGATCGAAATGTCTTCGATTGCTTACCTATGGCTCTGGTTCGATCGATCGAAAGTGGTTCGATCGATCGAACATCATCCTTCAATCGATCGAAATGTCTTCGATCGCTTGCCTATGGCTCTGGTTCGATCGATCGAAGGTAGTTCGATCGATCGAGCCCAGGTTTTCTATATCATACATGGTAGAGGCTAAGAATCAATATTTCATCACATATTTCCAACGTCTAAACTATGGAAACATGAATAAACTAATACAGAAGTAGTAAAACATAACAATCATAACTACTAGATTCATAAACAATCAAATAAAGAAAAGAGAAAGTAAAACCTGGAATAATCTGATTATAACTTATAATATACTTGAAAGAAACTTGAATCTTGAATAATCTTCAATAAAACAATGGAAAAGATGAAGAATAACATGAATCTAACCTAATCTACTCCTAATCTAACCCTAAAACTACCCTAAGTTGTTTTTTACGTTCTGGAGCGTCCTCCCTTCGTCTGGTGTCAAAATGACTTATTTATAGGGTTCCTGTAGAGTTTACGCAACTTTTGGAAGCAAATAAAGCTCAATCGATCGAGCTTAGTTCGATCGATCGAAGGTTCGATCGATTGAACTCTCTTCAAGCCCTTGAACTCAATGATGATTTTGACAACTCTACGCACCGATGGGAGAATGACCATAACTTTTCACTCGGACATCGGATTGACCTCCCGTTTGCGGCCACGCGACCATAACTCAAAGATCTACATTTTATATCTCTGGAGAAATCTTCCAAATCTGAAGTCTTCATTGTCAAAAATTGGCATTTTCTCAGCTATTTCTGTTGTTCTCTTCACCATAATCACTTTCTTTAGCTCCACTTCATTGATTTGCATTCTAATACCTATAGAATAACGCATAAACATATGTTTTAGCATTAACACAATAAAAAGAACATTGTTATTAGAATGCACCTAAATATAAGGACTTTGGGGATAAAGTATGCATAAAGGACTATGCAACACGCTATGAACATGCAATTTTCACCTTGAATCACCAATCCAAGAACATGTTTTGAAAATGATCAGCTATTTAAATGAACTGGAGACTCTGGGTACCAACATTGACGCACAGACCCAAGTTGATATGATCCTCAACTTACTATCACCATCATTCGCTCAATTTAAACTTAATTATAACATGAATTAAATGAATTTTTCAATGAGCGAGTTGATTAGTTCACTTCTAGCAGCGGAAGGGGTGATCAAGCCTGGGGGCAACATTTTGAACATTGAGAAAAGATCTTCCTTTTCCTAATCTACACCGAAAGGTAAGAAAGGGAAGAAGTTGACTAGCACTGGTGGTTCAAGTGTTGGATTGGTTCCTAAGATTGCAAAATTTAAGGGAAAAGGTAAGGGCAAGGGAAAGGTGGGTGTGTAGACACCCCATTTTGTCGGCTATCAGATTTAGGAGACCCATATCTTGGTGGTTCACAATGATCGAAAAAGACTTAAAAGGATTCCTGGAAGTTAGTTCTATCTCTCATAATGCTCAGAATGACCAGAATGCCCCTAAAAGCCCAGAAGCTCCCAGATTTGGACCAAAAGTTTTGAAAACATGCTACGTCGTAAGAAAAATGATAAAATGAGTTTTTAAGTAAAATCGGATGAAATCGTCAGCTCCCAGAGACCCCCGGAAGTCCCGGAAGTTCCCAGAAAGTCCCTGTTGATCGGTTTGACCAAGGTTTGACCAGGTTTGACCAAGTTTGACCGAAATCGTCCAAATTTACCAGAATCATTCTAGATCATGTGGAAAGTGTTAAAATAAGTTTTAAAATAAAATCGGATGAAAACGTCAACTCCTGGGAGCTCCCAGAAGTCCCCAGAACTTCCTGGAGGTCCCTGATTTGACCAGTTTGACCAAAAGTTGACTTTGAAACCAGAGCACCATATCATTTTTCAAACATTTTTCATGGATACTAGAGGTCAATAGCCTTCCAACGGTATATCGCACATAATTTCTGGATTTAAAATGAATTTATTATGAATTCCTAAAGGCGAAAAAGGTGACCAAATCGGCTTTTATCGCAAATACGGCAAAACTTTTCAAAGTGACCTATCCCCGAACTATTGTTTATGTAAATTAGACTCCATTACCTTTCCAACGGTATATCACAACCTCAATTTGGAGTTCGTACGCATTTTCTGTGAATTTTGGACGAAATAGGGTCTTTTCGCGAATACGGGAACCTCTGGGGTCCTAAACAGCATTATTTGGACGAAGGAGGAGCAGTGCCGCCGTGGCACTGGCCCAGTACCGCCGCGGCACTCCCCTCCAGAGCAGTGTGTTTTTGTAATTTCTTTTGGGGATCCAATTTGATTAATTAAAAATCAAAACGATGTAGTTTTATGTTCACAGATGTTTAGGACCAATGGGAGTACTTCTAAAACCCCAAAACCACCCCAAATTAGCCTATATAAACCCCTCATTGCTCTTCATTTTAGGGGGGCCAAGTGCAAAAGCTTGAAAAGTTGTAGAGAAGAAGAGAGATAGAGATAGGTTTAGAAGAGAGAAAAGGAGCTTCCTCCTACTATTTTGCTATAGAAAGTGAGTTTCAATCTTGTGTTCTTCCATTACCTCTCTTATACTTCACATCCCAAACACCCCCAATCACCATTATTGAGCATTCTTGAGTTAGGAAGCTACTTCCATGTCTAAATGTCAAAATCTATGAGTGCAACACCAAGCTACAAGTCCAAAATCACATTGATTATCATCTATTGATTGTTATTTACTTACTTGTTCATATTATGTTCATCTCTTCTTACCTCATTTCTTTTTGATTTTCTTTGTTTACTTACTAGTTCATCATCATCTAGATGATGACATGAAGTTTGAGGTGAGTGAATCCTTATGGATAGTAGCTCTTAACCTCAAAAACATGTTTGATAGATGATGATCATAACTTCAATACCTCCAAGGTATCCTTGAAGTTATGTTCAAATGAAAATAAATCTCTCCAACAATCTTGGAGGTTCTTGATGATGAGTTTGATGTTGGCATTTTAAGTGGCTATGATCTTTATTGAGTATTGAAAATACATTTTCAAAACCTCTATTTCAAAACCCCCTTCAATCCCTCTCATTTTGATCTCAAGAAAGAAAACCTTGTTGTCCCCCAAAAATCTTCAAAACAGTGAGTCAAAACAGTGAGTGATCTGAGTTCAAAGATTTCTCTAGAACTCAATACTCAATGTATGGATGCAAGGCCACTTGGAAAGTCTTCCTAACTCATTAGAGAACACCCATGATTTTTGGTTTGACTTGAAAATGGTCCATTTGGACCCAAACATTCTCCCTAGATATTCTGCCTTTGTTGTCACAACAGCTTGGTTGACTTCTAACTTCTTTTTCAGAAAACTTTTCCAAAAGGGGTGGTCCTAACTTTATTTTCCCTTAAACTTCAATGTCTTAGGGAACTTTACGTATAAAATGGGCCTCCAGATCATTTGTTTTTATTTTCTAAGATATTTCAACATTTCAGTCGACAATACGGACTCTGTTTCTGAGCGACCTCTGTTGTTCATATGATTTCTCTCAATCTGTGATAGTTATTAAGGATTGGCTTTTTGGGTTGTGTTCTAGACACAATAAGGAAGATATCCATAAAAAAATCATGCACTAAAAACATTCCCAACCCCTCTTTTCGATTTTCAAAAGATCTAGTTACTATTTTGTCCACTATTCACAGCAAGCACATCTTAACTTTCATTCTTTGATTTGATGCTTATATGTATTCCAAATTAGTTCATATCTTAGGAAGTAGTTCATACTACATTTGTATATGTCCCATGATGATTTCCTTCATACATTCATACATATTCTAGACTTCTAAGTCATTCTAGGAATCCATGAACACAAAGCACACTACAACCTTTACACATTTTAGATACATGCATTGCATCCATGCAAAGATTTGGGGTTTTTGTAACTCCTAATCTAAGAAGATTATAAGGAATGAACTTGATCACACTTTCATGTTTCCCTCAATCCAATCTTCCTTTCTCATCCGTCCCGGGGATTGAGAGGTCTTCTTTTCTCAAAGAATAACATGCATCATACTTGTTTGCTAAGCATATTTTGATTTATTTGATTCTTTTTTTGTTTCAAGAACAATTCATGTCCCCTTTAGATTAGGGAAACTTTACTATTTGATATGTGATTAGACGATTTTTCCTAGGTTTATTTGTGTGATCTTTCACTTTGCATTGTGTGGTACTTGGCTTAGATCTTATGAATGATATCTTATCTTTAGATCTTCCAATTTCAAGTTTTCTTATGTAATGTAATATATTACCATAGTATTAATTGTCGAACCATACATAGTATAAGATGATTATTTGGATGCTAATTGAGGCTTGTCGAAAGACGGGGCGAGTTGAGGGTGTTTTAGTCGTGACAAAGGCTCCTTCCTCTCTCGTACCAAAACCCCGAACCAAGTTCTTTGGTTATGAAGGGCCGGTGCCCTTTATCCATTTGGGTGAGTCAAATTAGGTTTCTTGGTTCCTTAAAGACCAAGTGGCGACTCTGTATCTGTTTTCAACAGACCTTTGCTCTTTCTTTGATTAAAATCAAACAGGTTTCAAAAGCAAAACAAAGCGGTGGAATCCTGGTATCCACAATCTGGCGACTCCACTGGGGAATTTATTTTCAAAACAAAATATTACAGAGGTTTGACTCATAAGAAGCATCCTTAAAATCATCTTTTTACTGTGTATAGTTCACCGCATTGCACTCTGCATTTTACCCTCTCGACTGTGTCTGAAACGCGGCGCTGACATTGTTCAGGTCTTGCTGTGCCAAGGCACAAGTCACCGTTGATACTGTGCCTTCCAAGGTATATCAAAAAGAGTAAAAACCTCAGTACTGTCTCCCTGACGGTATATTGGAACTCTCGTCAACGGACCCTCTTTGACTAAACCCAGCCTATGCATATAGATTCCTGTAGAACCTTTCATAGGGCTGTTGATTTATCTTTTCAGATAGGACAATGTGATATAACTATTGTATGCCCTGACGGGATTACCTGCGCGGTGTAGACGCTTATGTGGAATGAGGCAAAACTTCTTTCTTATGATCCCCAAGGCAATCACTCACATGTGATCACATTGAGTTGACCTGCCTAGGCACCATAACAAGGATGTCTGCTCCATGTTCACAAAGATATACACCGCAAACCTTGTTTGTTGGTCCTAGGACATAGGAGTATGAAAACTAGCTAGACAGTATGATCACCATCATAACCTGTTCCTCCCAGAAACTCTGTCCAGATATCCCAGATATAACCATATTAACTAGTTTTTTTCCAAAAACTCTGTCTAAATCTCCCTGATTTCCCAGATATACCAGTTTCTCCCAGAATCTCTGTCCTATCTCCCAGAAACTCTATCCAAATTTCCTAGAAATATCCAAAGTACCTGTTTTCCCAGAAGCTCTGCCCAAATCTCCCAGATTCTCCAAAAATCCCAGCATCTCTGCCCAAATCACCCAGAAATGCCCAGATATACTTGTTTCCCCTGGAAACTCTATCCATATTTCTCAGAAATACCCAAAATACCAGTTTCTCCTAGAAGCTCAGTCCAAATCAACCAGAAATCCTTATTTCTCCTAGAAACTCAAGTGACTTCTAGAAATTTCTCCGAATCTTCCAAACCCATGTTTCTCCCAGAAACTCTATCCGAAATTCCCAAAGTATCCCGGAAATCCCTGTTATCCCTTGGTGATCATACTGGAAAGTAAGGTTAGCACACTCTATATGGCTAGGACCTTATTTGTTTAACTGCTATCTGTTAGAAGTAGGGGCATCATATAGATTAGGGCTTGCATCTGCATGCTTATCTTATGTGCATGCACCATTCTCATCAGTCTGCGCACACTATCTCAGTCAGTCTGTACATAAGTCAGTCCATCTTCCTTAACATCACTGTCATTGTCTCTCTAGTCATCACTATCAGAATCTGATACACTCCTCTCGAATCTATAGGTCATTATAGATTCCCAAAATCAGCCACTGAGATCCCCATCCTGGGTCAGAAGTTCAAATAGTCATTTGGTTAGAATCAGTCCGCCGAGAAAATTCAACATGAATCAGGAAACTTTGGAAGCCAAGGTCACTGAATTAATCAATCAATAGTCAGATCGGCTGACTTAAGTTCTGAAATTTATGGAAGAGTTCCGACAACAGCAACCACAGTCCCCACCTAGGCTCCCACCACCACAAGGGTTCATGCCACCACCACCGCCTGGATTTGGACCGCCTCCCGAGAACAATGGGGAAGAAGAATGGTTTCAAGGGGTCCTCCGATTACATGTTAGCTATGTGCTCATGGGTGCAGACTATAAAGTAGCACAAATTCTGGGAAGAACCAAAATTCTAGATTCGATATGGGACGATTTAGTATTTTTTCATTCATTCCCATCCAATCAAAAAAATAGCAGTTCTATCTATCAATAGGGGCAGTTGACAATTGAATCCGATTTTTCACGGCCATACTATTAAAAGCTTGTGCTAAGAATGGGTTTCGTTCGAGTGCTCGAAAATAATACTCCAAAGCTTTCGTATGTTCTCCATTACTTGTGTGGATAAGGCCTATGTTATAGAGTATATAACTTCGATCATAAGGAAATTCTTCGAATTGGGTTGCCATTTCCATAAAGGATATAATTGACAACTTGAAGTTGCACATTATCCCTTTCCTGCACCAGATCCGGGGGGAAAAGTGTTGCTAAAGAGCGAGAGCCTTTGATGAAAATTGTATGCTTCAAGGTACATCTTAAGAACGTGCCAAGATCACATTTCAAGGGCACGGAACGACCACACATAAATCCCGAGAGCTGACGTGCACATTCCGGAATTTTGAAATTGTGATCAAAAGATCTCACAAGAATCAACTATGTGAAAAGGAAAATTGACTGGCTAGGCGAAAGTGAAAAGGGTCAATCCTCAAAACAAAAGAAAAAGAAAAAGAAAAGAAAGGGAGATTGAAACTAAATCCTTTTATTCAAAGCTACCACAAGTGGCTCAAGTTTGAACTTATTTGACGATTGGTTTGAGAAACCCTCATACCCAATTTCTTTCAAGCCCTGACTTGAACTACGCTCGACCTGATTCCCACTCGGGGATACGTAGGCAACCTCATCGGTTCGGTCGACACCCTCATAATCAATCCAATTTCTTTCAAGCCCTGACTTGAACTACGCTCGACCTGATTCCCGCTCAGGGATACGTAGGCAACCACAACGGTTCGGTCACCCCACCTACCTAAAAATCAACCCGCTTCTTTCCGACCATGGCCCGAACTACGTTAGACCTGATCCCCACTTGGGGGTACGTAGGCAGACTTTCAAAAAAGAAAAAGAAGGATGGCTCGCTAGGTCGAAAATCCGAAAGGACGCCTAGGCAAAAATTAGAGCTAAATCTAAAGTGAGCAATAACAAAAGAGAGAAAAGAGCTCGTTAGGTCTCCTCACTGGCGCCTGGGCAAAAGTTATGAGCATTTGAGAGATTAAGGTCACAGTCCTTACCTCAAGCCAGAAATCACCTTCCACACTAGGGGCAAACTTTGGCTACTCGCCTCGTTTGCCTAAATTTTACTATCTACCCTTCATACAAGGGGTAAACTTCGGTCACCTACCTTGTTTGCCCAAAACCTCCAATAAACCATCATCCAAACTAGGGGCAAACTTCGGTCACCCACCTCGTTTGCTTATGAATCCCACTTTGTACACCTCAAACTAGGGGCAAAACTCCGTTTGCCTAACACAATCCCTTCACATCGAGGGTGAGTTTTCAAGTTACCAAGTTGTTTTGAAAATTTTGAAATAGAGCATCTTTTACTCTAAAAGCTAAGGCACTAATTCAAAACACTTCCTGGGAGAAGTAGAAAATTGACTAGATCACTAAGGAGGAATTTTCAAAAATCAGATTTATCAGCAAAGTGCTACCATGTTAAGATGAGGGGTAAACACCAAAAGAGAAATGGTACATCATTTATGACAAGAGCACATTAAGTTTTGGCAAGTCGAGCTTGTTTCATTTCAGTGTCGAATGTGTCGCCCTCGCGCGTCGGTGTCTATCAGTTTTGAGTCTGTCATAGTCTTTTTTAGGAAAAGAGTCTATCGTAGTCTCAAATGTGTAAGTCAATAGTGACGAATAATGAATTTTTTAAATCAAGTTATAAAGAGCATTCTAATGACAATGCAAGCAGGAATACCAAACACTATTACTGCACCAGTCAAGGCGTCAGCATGAGAAGCGTCCAAACTTGGGGAAAATTTCATCCCTTTCTAAACCGCCAAAAGTTAACCATCATCTTCTAGAAACATAAGTCCATGAGTGGCTGTTGATCTTTCATCTTTCTTCATGCAACATAAGTCCATGAGTGGCTGTTGATGATCTTCCTTTCTTCTAGCAACATAAGTCCATGAGTGGCTGTTGATCTTTCATCTTTCTTCATGCAACATAAGTCCATGAGTGGTTGTTGATGATCTTCCTTTCTTCTAGCAACATAAGTCCATAAGTGGTTGTTGCTCACCTTCATCCATGCAACATAAGTCCATAAGTGGTTGTTGCTCACCTTCGTCCATGCAACATAAGTCCATGAGTGGCTGTTGATCTTTCACCTTTCTTCATGCAACATAAGTCCATGAGTGGCTGTTGATGATCTTCCTTTCTCCTAGCAACATAAGTCCATGAGTGGCTGTTGATGATCTTCCTTTCTCCTAACAACATAAGTCCATGAGTGGCTGTTGATCTTTCATCTTTCTTCATGCAACAAAAGTCCATGAGTGGCTGTTGATGATCTTCCTTTCTTCTAGCAACATAAGTCCATGAGTGGCTGTTGACTGTCTTCCTTCGCTCATGCAACATAAGTCCATGAGTTACTATTGATTATCACCCTCCATCAGTGTCAAACCACCGCAAATCATCTCTGTTACGAACAAAATGATACCTTGACTCCTATTTAATGGGCGTATTTCCTTCTTCCTAGCAGAGTACATTACAGAATCTGACCAACCACGAGAGATTCAGAGATGAATCCTGGTTCTAGGTCAAGAATTGAAGAGAGATTCTCAGAGAGTCCATCAGCTCCCGAAGGCCCTAACCGGCTCTTTTGGATTGAGCATTACAAAATCTGACCAACCACGAGAGATTCAGAGATGGATCCTGGTTCTAGGTCAAGAATTGAAGAGAGATTCTCAGAGAGTCCCCTACCATCCCCAGCAGAAGATAACAGAAGTCCAAACCGATTCTCAGGACTTGTCATCATAAGGATCGGCCAATGATTGAAAACATCACTCGTAGTCAAATCACCCCAATTCCGAGGGCAAGCACTGTCTATTCACAATTCAAGGATCCGTGTCCACTGATTATCATGAGCTTTCTCACCTGTTAGTCATTATGAGTTTTCTCACTTATCGTGAGCTTCTTCACTCCGGTTATCTCACCTGTCAATTATCGTGAGCTACCCCACTTATTATGAGCCTCCTCACTTTGGTTATTATAAAACTGTCGCTTATCATGAACTCCCTCACCTATGGGTTATCCTTAGTTGTCATCCTCAAAGACCCCACATCCGATCCCATTCGCTTGTAAAGCACGCTTCCCAAATTCCAAGAAGTTTGCCCCTAAACCCAGAGTCTTCTAAACCTTAATGTCCTTATCCAAGTCATCCACCACATCGCAGTCGCAAACATTAGCACAACACCAGCCCACTCGGAGTGGCACACCCTACAACACCTGCTCATACTAGGATCATAACACTATAGGACTCACGACACAATTCATATCACATCCATGCATTGCATATCACCCTCATAGCATAGCATCTGCATGTCTCGTTGCGCATGTGTGATTTGCTCCTTTGTGCCCTAAACTACGTCTTGGTCTGATTCCCCTTGGGATACGTAGGCAGCTCACGCAGAGCACGACCAGCACTGACCTCAGCATCATCGCATCTTTTGCAATGCTTTTTTTTTATCCTAAATCTATAACCTCCAAAAGAACTGTCTCTTCAAAGCTTTGGCACTCGCTTGAGACATGCGTTGCCTCGTAAGTTCATGCCAAAGAGGGGCAAACTGTAGACACCCCATTTTGTCGGCTATCAGATTTAGGAGACCCATAGCTTGGTGGTTCACAATGATCGAAAAAGACTTAAAAGGATTCCTGAAAGTTAGTTCTATCTCTCAGAATGCTCAGAATGACCAAAATGCCCCTGAAAGCCCAGAAGCTCCCAGATTTGGACCAAAAATTCTGAAAACATGCTACGTCATAATAAAAATGATAAAATGAGCTTTTAAGTAAAATCGGATGAAATCGTCAGCTCCCAGAGACCCCCGGAAGTCCCGGAAGTTCCCAGAAAGTCCCTGTTGATCGGTTTGACCAAGGTTTGACCAGGTTTGACCAAGTTTGACCGAAATTGTCCAAATTTACCAGAATCATCCTAGATCATGTGGAAAGTGTTAAAATAAGTTTTAAAATAAAATCGGATGAAAACATCAGCTCCTGGGAGCTCCCAGAAGTCCCCAGAACTTCCTGGAGGTCCCTGATTTGACCAGTTTGACCAAAAGTTGACTTTGAAACCAGAGCACCATATCATTTTTCAAACATTTTTCATGGATACTAGAGGTCAATAGCTTTCCAACGGTATATCGCACATAATTTTTGGATTTAAAATGAATTTATTATGAATTCCCAAAGGCGAAAAAGGTGACCAAATCGGCTTTTATCGCGAATACCGCAAAACTTTTCAAAGTGACCTATCCCCGAACTATTGTTTATGTAAAGTAGACTCCATTACCTTTCCAATGGTATATCACAACCTCAATTTGGAGTTTGTACGCATTTTTTGTGAATTTCGGACGAAATAGGACCTTTTCGCGAATACCAGAACCTCTGGGGGCCTAAACAGCATTATCTGGACGAAGGAGGAGCAGTGCCGCCGCGGCACTGGCCCAGTGCCGCCGCGGCACTCCCCTCCAGAGCATTGTGTTTTTGTAATTTCTTTTGGGGATCCAATTTGATTAATTAAAAACCAAAACGATGTAGTTTTATGTTCACAGATGTTTGGGACCAGCGGGAGTACTTCTAAAACCCCAAAATCACCCCAAATTAGCCTATATAAACCCCTCATTGCTCTTCATTTTAGGGGGGCCAAGTGCAAAATCTTGAAAAGTTGTAGAGAAGAAGAGAGATAGAGATAGGTTTAGAAGAGAGAAAAGGAGCTTTCTCCTACTATTTTGCTATAGAAAGTGAGTTCTAATCTTGTGTTCTTCCATTACCTCTCTTATACTTCACATCCCAAACACCCCCAATCACCATTCTTGAGCATCCTTGAGTTAGGAATCTACTTCCATGTCTAAATGTCAAAATCTATGAGTGAAACACCAAGCTACAAGTCCAAAATCACATTGATTATCATCTATTGATTGTTATTTACTTACTTGTTCATATTATGTTCATCTCTTCTTACCTCATTTCTTTTTTATTTTCTTTGTTTACTTACTAGTTCATCATCATCTAGATGATGACATGAAGTTTGAGGTGAGTGAATCCTTTTGGATAGTAGCTCTTAACCTCAAAAACATGTTTGATAGATGATGGTCATAACTTAATTCAATACCTCCAATGTATCCTTGAAGTTATGTTCAAATGAAAATAAATCTCTCCAACAATCTTGGAGGTTCTTGATGATGAGTTTGATGTTGGCATTTTAAGTGGCTATGATCTTTATTGAGTATTAAAAATACATTTTCAAAACCTCTATTTCAAAACCCCCTTCAATCCCTCTCACTTTGATCTCAAGAAAGAAAACCTTGTTTTCCCCCAAAAATCTTCAAAATAGTGAGTCAAAACAGTGAGTGATCTGAGTTCAAAGATTTCTCTAGAACTCAATACTCAATGTATGGATGCAAGGCCACTTGGAAAGTCTTCCTAACTCATTAGAGAACACCCATGATTTTTGGTTTGACTTGAAAATGGTCCATTTGGACCCAAACATTCTCTCTAGATATTCTGCCTTTGTTGTCACAACAGCTTGGTTGACTTCTAACTTCTTTTTCAGAAATCTTTTCCAAAAGGGGTGGTCCTAACTTTATTTTCCCTTAAACTTCAATGTCTTAGGGAACTTTACGTGTAAAATGGGCCTCCACATCATTTGTTTTTATTTTCTAAGATATTTCAACATTTCAGTCGACAGTACGGACTCTGTTTCTGAGCGACCTCTGTTGTTCATATGATTTCTCTCAATCTGTGATAGTTATTAAGGATTGGCTTTTTGGGTTGTGTTCTAGACACAATAAGGAAGAGATCCATAAAAAATCATGCACTAAAAACATTCCCAACCCCTCTTTTCAATTTTCAAAAGATCTAGTTACTGTTCTGTCCACTATTCACAGCAAGCACATCTTAACTTTCATTCTTTGATTTGATGCTTATATGCATTCCAAATTAATTCATATCTTAGGAAGTAGTTCATACTAAATTTGTATATGTCCCATGATGATTTCCTTCATACATTCATACATATTCTAGACTTCTAAGTCATTCTAGGAATCCATGAACACAAAGCACACTACAACCTTTACACATTCTAGATACATGCATTACATCCATGCAAAGATTTGGGGTTTTTGTAACTCCTAATCTAAGAAGATTATAAGGAATGAACTTGATCACACGTTCATGTTTCCCTCGATCCAATCTTCCTTTCTCATCCGTCCCGGGGATTGAGAGGTCTTCTTTTCTCAAATTTGCTAAGCATATTTTGATTTATTTGATTCTTTTTTTGTTTCAAGAACAATTCATGTCCCCTTTAGATTAGGGAAACTTTACTATTTGATATGTGATTAGACGATTTTTCCTAGGTTTATTTGTGTGATCTTTCACTTTGCATTGTGTGGTACTTGGCTTAGATCTTATGAATGATATCTTATCTTTAGATCTTCCAATTTCAAGTTTTCTTATGTAATGTAATATATTACCATAGTATTAATTGTTGAACCATACATAGTATAAGATGATTATTTGGATAGTCGAAAGACGGGGCGAGTTGAGGGTGTTTTAGTCGTGACAAAGGCTCCTTCCTCTCTCGTACCAAAACCCCGAACCAAGTTCTTTGGTTATGAAGGGTCGGTGCCCTTTATCCATTTAGGTGAGTCAAATTAGGTTTCTTGGTTCCTTAAGGACCAAGTGGCGACTCTGTATCTGTTTTCAACAGACCTTTGCTCTTTCTTTGATTAAAATCAAACAGGTTTCAAAAGCAAAACAAAGCGGTGGAATCCCGGTATCCACAGGGTGGCCAAGGCAAAGGAACGTGTTTCTAATGCAGTGAGAATGGAAGAAGAATTGTCCAGAATTCTTAGCTACAAGAGTTCAAGGTATGATCGAATCACATGTGATTGAAGTAAGTTTTATCACGGATACTTCAAACACTTGGTACATTGATCATGATGCGACTAACCATATCTGTAATTTGTTACAGGGTTGAGATCAACCAGGAAATGCATCGATGGGGAGATCGTGCTGACTTTGTGATCTAACGCAACCATTTCCGTGGTTACTATAGGAATAGTAGTTTTAGAATTTGAGGACAATAAGACTTTAGTTTTATCAGATGTACTTTACGTCCCTTTCATGAGACGTAATTTAATTTCAATTTTCTGATTTATCGAATAAAGGTTATTCTTTTTATTTTGGAACTGAAGTTTTCATTAAAAGAAATGATTCTTTTATATGTTCTGGTGTTAAAACGAATGGCTTGTTTGTGATCGCTCCAAGTATTTCTAATGATTCTAATATGGAACTTAATAACTCATTGGTAACTGTACCATTTAAAAGAAATGAACCTTTCACAAATTCAACAAGGCTTTGGCACATAAGGCTTGGCCATATCAATCTAAATAGGATTGGTAGACTAGTCAAAGAAGGGATCTTAGGCGATTTGGTTCTTGAACCAATGGAAGTCTGCGAGTCGTGTTTAGAGGGTAAGATGAACAAAATGCCCTTTCCTGCAAAGGGCAATAGGTCCAATGCATTGTTGGAATCAGTTCATACTGATGTGTGTGGAACAATAAATATTAGAGCAAGGGGTGGTTATGAGTATTTTATCACATTTACTGGTGACCACTCCAGGTGTGGATATGTGTACCTAATGCAACACAAGTCTGAAGCCTTTGAAAAGTTCAAAGAGTTTAGGGCTGAAGTGGAGAAGCAATTAGGAACATATATTAAAGCCATTCGATCTGATCGAGGAGGCAAGTACCTCTCTAATGAGTTTATTAATCACCTCGTACATAATGGGATTCTATCACGGTTGATTGCACCCGGTAACGGAGAGAAAGAACCTGACTCTTTTAGACATGACTAGGTCGATGATGAGTTATTCTGAGTTGCCATTATTTCTTTGGGGATATGCTTTGGAAACTGCTGCATACATACTAAATTTTGTTCCAAGTAAATCCATTCCTAAGACACCACGGGAGATGTGGATTGGATGTAAGCCCTCTTTGCAACATCTCCAGATATGGGGGTGTCCAGCACATGTGCTGAAAGGAAAGACGAGCAAATTGAAAACTAGATCGGAAGTATGTTACTTTGTAGGGTATCCAAAGGGTACTTATGGATGGTATTTTTATGATCAAAGAAAACAGAAAGTATTTGTTAGTATGAATGTAGTTTTCTTGGAGAATGATTATATCATGAACCATAAACCTAAAAAAGGATAGATCTCAGAGAAATAGATAGAGAGCCCTCTATTCCTCCAATAGTTGAAAGCGATGTAAGACAAGAAAACACCACATCTTCACTCATTTCTGCCCCGATACCTAGTCGTAGTGGGAGGATTATCAGCCATCCTAATAGATGCATATTCTTAGGAGAAGTTTTTGAAGCTGTCTCCATAGAATCTGAATATGATCCTGCCATGTACGATGGGGCAATGGGTGATGTTGATTTAGCTGATTGGGTTAAAGCTATGAAGGTTGAATTGGAGTCTATGGATTCCAATCAGGTCTGGGATCTTGTAGAACTTCCTACCAATATTAAACCCATTGGCTGTAAGTGGGTCTACAAGAGGAAAAGAAGATTTGATGGAAAGGTTGAGACCTTTAAGGCAAGGCTTGTAGTGAAAGGTTATACTCAGTGGGAAGGCATTGACTATGAGGAAACCTTCTTGCCGGCAGCCAATGTCAAGTCCATCAGAATACTCTTATCCATTACTATATTCCTAGATTATGAGATCTGGCAGATGGACGTCAAGACTGCATTATTGAATGGCAATCTTGAGGAGAACATCTATATGTAGCAACCAGAAGGGTTCATAGCTGGTGGGAAAGGTAACTTGGTATGCAAGTTGCAAAAGTCCATTTATAGCTTAAGCAGGCATCCAGGAGTTGGAACATTTGTTTTGACCAAGTGGTCAATTCATTTCGTTTATACAGAATCTGGATGAGCCTTGTGCATACAAGAAATGTGAAGGTAAGGTGGTGGTCTTTCTTGTGCTTTATGTTGATGACATTCTACTCATTGGGAATAATGTAAGGGCATTATCATCAATTAAGGTTTTGCTAGCTAGTACTTTCAATATGAAGGATCTACGAGAGGCAAGATATATCCTTATGATAAAGCTCTTTCAGGATCATAAGCGAAAGATAATGGAATTATCTTAAGCTAGTTATATCGAGAAGGTACTAACTAGGTTTTCTATGGATAACTCAAAGAAAGGTTTATTACCTTTCAGGCATTGTTTAGTGTTCTTCAAGGACCAGTGTCCTAAAACACAGGAGGAGAGGAATTGCATTACAGGAGTTTCCTGTGCTTCGGCAGTGAGAAGTCTCATGTATGCGATGTTATGCACTAGACCAGATATCTGTTTTGCCGTTGGCATAGTTAGTAGATATCAGTCAAATCTTGGTCCAGAGCACTGGACAACCGTTAGGCACATTCTTAAGTACTTGAGAAGGACTAAAGATTACATGCGTATATACGGCGGGGATTAGTTGATTCCAGTGGGATACACTAACTCGAACTTCATATCAGATAAAGATTTGAGGCAGTCGACGTCCGGACATCTCTTTACCCTCGGAGGTGGTGCAGTTAGTTGGAGGAGCATTAAGTAGAAAAGCATTGCAGACTCAACTACAGAAGTTGAGTAAGTGGCTGCTTGTGAAGCAACAAAGGAAGCTGTTTAGCTCAAGAAGTTCCTTATGGAACTCGGGGTAATACCAGCAACGCTGTCACCTATTACACTATACCGCGTTAATAGTGGGGCAGCGGCTCAGTCCAAAGAGCCAAGGAACCACGAAAAGGGAAAACACGTAGACCAGAATTATCATCTAATTCGAGATATTGTTTAATGTGGAGATGTGACTATCACCAAGATTTCCACTGTTGACAAATTTGCGGATCCGTTTACAAAGGCCTTGCCCTATAAGGTCTTTGATTGTCATCTAGATAGTCTAGGTCTCAGATGTAGTCCTGAATGGTTATGAGTGCAAGTGGGAGTTTATTGGGATTTCCCTCAAACTATTACTTTATGTATGATACATTGGCATTTTAATATATGGATATCAGCTTTACATTTCACTGTGTATGTTTCTTTCATGAGATGATTGTTAATTCTTAAGTATCATAGTTAGTAATTCGCATGTGTATGAGATACATATAAATGAGGTACGAATTACTATTATTTGATACTTAGAATTTGTCACAGTAGATGATGAGACTGGATATCTCATCAGGTATACACTGTAGCATGATTAACTACCATTGAATGGAGTGATGAATCTCAATCGCTAGAGTATGAGACTCTTAGCTAATATGCTAATGCTTATAGTGCATTGATGAACCATGAGCTTTCCTATCGACACTTAAAACTATCATCAGTCGATAGAATCTCATAACTTATACTAGGTACGTGTTCTTAATCTTGAGACGATTATGGACATAGACTGTGGGTATGACTACTGTGACTTACCAATCAGTGAGGTCTTAACGATCAACACCTGGGCATCTTGGGTATGTCATGTTTATAGGCTTGTGAACATATATTGTCAAGATAGAATCTACCCTCTGATAAAGAGTAAGTATTCCCTTGAGAATGTCACCGAGTTGATTACTGAGAACTGCAGTCTTATTGATAAGTAGTTATCAACATGTTTGGTAATCATGAGAAGGTGAATGAAACTTAAGGTATAGAAGAGGTAATCATCATTCAAGTTGACAGTAACAGTTTATCCAATTATGTTATCACTTCGGATATATTCTTTTGCATTGGAGTGTAGTTATCATTTTATAGTGGAGTAAACGTTAACTGATTAGTTAGTTAATTTGCTGATCAAAGAGTTTGGTTATGGGAATTAATAACTAATCTGAGCCAACAATAAAGAACCTAGGATGTAATACCCTGTATTTTGGTATATTAATAAGACCTGGTATTTCATTTCTATACTCGTATAAACTTTCTCTTCCTTTTGATAAATTTTGGTTCCCAATCGATTGACATATTCCCAATCGATTACCATTTTACCGACTAAAATTGACTACGTGTCAACATCCCAATCGATTGACATTATTCCAATCGATTGACTACAAATATCTGTTCCCAATCGATTGACTTGTGTCCCAATCGATTGGTATAAGCTGAGACATATTTTCTTCTTTTCTTGAGCTTTAAACGTGTGGCACTCCCTTATCTCTATATATATGACCATATTTATGGCCTTGGGTCATTTTGGCAGCCTTGAGAGAGAGAGAGAGACATACCTCTTGAGAGATATACATATATCTATCTATATATCTATATTTATACACACCCTCACACACACTCACTGCCCTTGGCAGTTGGAAGGAAGAAGAAGAAGCAGAAAGAAGGAGGAGAAGCAAGAGAAGAGAGAGAACCCGACAAGGAGGAAGAAGAAAGAAGGAAAAGAGAGAGAGCTTGGAGATTTCAAGCTTTAACATAAGCCAAACGCACCCTAGGTGAGTTCTAACTCACTTGGTCCCTCTATATGAAGTTTATATAAGTTATTATGAAGTTTAGATGGGTTAAATGCATGTAGTGTATGTTTATATAAGTTGTTTTTACAATCTGCTGGTGAGGACGAAGTGCCAATCGATTGACATAAATCTCAATCGATTGCCATCAGTCTGGATCCAATCGATTGGATAGAGATCCAATCGATTGACATCCCAATCGATTGAAAATGTTAGCAATCGATTGCCACTATTTAAGACCCAATCGATTGCCTGTTTTCTCAATCGATTGATATGATTTTATACCAATCGATTGGACTTAGTCCCAATCGATTGGAATGATCAGAACATGATTTTCTTTGCCTATTTATTTTATTAGAGGTTTTGTTGTTCGATTTCCAATACGGACTTCCTTTTTATGATTTGGGGGTTATCAGGGATAATGTGACAACACAGATAAGTATGATTAATAACATATGTCTAAATCTGACAACGTTAGATACTATAAATTCTTGTATGAGTTCGATGTCCATTTTCTTTCATTCAGAGTAGTCAGGCCACATTGGGAATTGTCATGTGTCGATGTTAGAATGGAACGTAAGTAGGTTTGATAAGTTCTGGGAATAGTACGGGGATGGACGTTCGGTCGTGATATGCTCTTAAAAGCGGTGAGCTGTGCATATGCTCTTAAAAGCGGTGAGCTGGACCAAATAAGTCCTAAGATAGACTGGATGATCTATGATATGCTCTTAAAAGCGGTGAGCTGGGATCACTAGTAGATGACGTTAAGTCGTGGCAATAGAATGATATGCCTTATTGGAAACGTTGTGTCCCTAATAAGCGGTGAGCTGTGCATATGCTCTTAAAAGCTGGGGGACGGACTGACGTGGAGTCCATGACATGCGGTGAGCTGTGCATATGCTCTTAAAAGCGGTGGACGAAATGGAGGTGTATCCCTAGAGTTAAACGATTGAGTCAGTTCATGAAATCAGAGTTTGTTAAATGTCGTGATTTGAGTAACAAGACGATAAGGGTCGGTTTACAAGGATAGATAAAGGAACAAGATAATGTTATCTTTATAATAAGATGTTAACCCGCGTTTTCATAAGCTCATGTTTACTTCAGATAACTGGTACCTCGTTAGTTTATGCTCACTCAGCTCTCAGTAAGCTGACGGCCTTTTATTGCCTGGACTTTCCCCGTCCAGAATATCCTGGTTAGCGGGTACTTGGGCATTTGTTATCTTCAGACCTGTTGTGATCCTGTGGACCATACTTTGATATTTTGTAATAGTTAGCACTGTGTGTTATTCTCAGTTGTTTACTGTTGTTTTTTCTTTTAGACTAGTACTGCGTGGTGTGGATTATTAGTGACTTTCACCAGTCATTCCTTATGGACCCATAAAGGAAATTTATTTTTCTCTATTTATGCTGCTCCGGGGCGTGACAGGGTTTTTGGTATCAGAGCTTAGGTTCGGTACTCTAGGTTGTGATACTTTTGTTCACTAAGTATTTCCACACCATCTGGTCCTAGCATGATAGAATTTCTTTGAGATGAGATATGAGTATAAGATAAGTTCGTCTTCCTGACGATAGATAGTTTCCTTTGCAGGATAGCATGGATCCGGAGTTTCACCAGTTTGTGACTGATGCTTATGGAGGACATATTATCCATGGAGATACCGTTGAGCCAGCTGACCCAGAGTTTTATCGTGAGCGTGTGTGCCAGATAGCTAGTCGACATTTAGAGGAAGACATGTGGAGAGCGCTTTATGTGACCAGGAGTACTCACCCGACACAGATGAGCATGGATGCTTACCATACTGCGAGGGTCGGTAGAGACATTTGCCAGGAGATGTTACGACTAGTTTTGAGTAAGCCAGAGATGGATGAGATTGAGTTGAGAGCCATTGTAGCCGGTCCACCAGAGCCTATAACTGTACCAGCAGACTTGGTAGTTCTGTCGATGTCAGAATTCGATGTTATCCTAGGGATGGATTGGTTAACCAAATATGGTGCCAATTTGGATTGCCCTACTAGGACGATTGTATTTCCAATACAAGGAAAGCCGACGATCAGATTTCAGTGTCAACCGACAAGCGACCTGTTTCTTACGAGTGGTTTGGCTACGATCATTAGTATGAGTACGGAGCTTACGATGGATCAAATTCCTATTGCACGAGACTTTCTAGATGTATTTCAGGATATTAAAGGACTTCCACCGAAAAGAGAAATTGACTTCTGCGTGGAATTAGTACCTGGTACATTGCCTATTTCTAAGACTCCATATAGGATGGCACCAACCGAGATGTTGGAACTGAAGAAGCAAGTTCAAGAGCTTGAAGATCTAGGATTTGTTCGTCCAAGTACGTCACCTTGGGGAGCACCAGTTATATTTGTAAAGAAGAAGGAAGGAACACTTCGACTCTGTATAGACTACAGGGAGTTGAACAAGGTTACGATTAAGAATAGATATCCATTACCTCGGATAGATGATCTATTCGACCAGTTATAAGGATCTAGGATCTTTTCCAAGATCGATTTACGTTCAGGATACCACCAATTGTTAGTTCGACCGGAGGATGTATCGAAGACTGCATTCAGGACAAGATACGGGCATTACGAGTTTCTAGTTATGCCTTTTGGATTGACGAATGCGCCAGCAGTATTTATGGACTTGATGAATAGAGTATTCAGACTATATCTGGATAAATTCATTATTGTGTTCATTGATGATATACTGATCTACTCAAAGACAAAAGAGAATCACAAGGAGCATTTATAAGTTGCCTTGCAGACACTTCGAGATAACAAGTTGTATGCAAAGTTCAGCAAGTGTGAGTTTTGGCTATAGGAAGTCAAATTCTTGGGACATGTTATATCTCAGGAAGGTATTTCGGTAGACTCATCTAAGATTGATGCAGTCTTAAGCTGGAACAGACCGACGAATGCGACCGAAGTCAGAAGTTTCCTCGGTTTAGCAGGATATTACAAAAGATTCGTCGAAGGATTTTCCAAGATAGCAGGACCCTTGACAAACTTAACCAGGAAAGAGACGAAGTATGAATGGACAGACAAGCATGAGGGTGTATTTCAGGAGTTAAAAGAAAGATTGACTTCTGCACCAGTACTCGCATTACCTAAGAGTGGAGAAAAGTATGTGATCTACAGTGATGCATCGTACCAAGGACTCGGGTGTGTGCTTATGCAAGATGGAAATGTTATCGCATATGGATCAAGACAATTGAAGGTACATGAGAAAAATTATCCTACGCATGATCTGGAATTAGCAGCAGTAGTGTTTGCATTGAAAATTTGGAGACACTATCTCTATGGAGAAAAGTTTGACTTGTTTTCCGATCATAAGAGCTTGAAGTATTTGTTCTCTCAAAAGGAGTTGAATATGCGACAACGAAGGTGGATGGAATTACTCAAAGACTATGACTTTTCTTTGCAATACCATCCCGGTAAAGCAAACGTAGTAGCAGACGCTTTGAGCCGTAAACCTCGGCTAGTGATCGCTACATTTCTAATTAGAGAATGGAGAGCATTAGAAGAAATTGCTGAATTTGATCTTCAGCCAGTGGAGCCAATGAAAGGACAACATTTTGGATGTCTTATGGTACAACCGACTTTGATCAGTCGTATCATAGAGGCTCAACAGACAGCAAAGGATTTGAAGTTATGGTTCGCCAAGATGACAGCCAAGGAACCAGAAGTCTGGAATATTAGTACCGACGGAGCTTTACGATGTAAAGATAGACTCTGTGTACCTAATAAAGAAAGTCTCCGAAAAGACATATTGGATGAAGCTCATAAGTCACGGATGACGAATCATCTCGGAAGTACCAAGATGTACAAGGACTTGAAGAGAAATTTCTGGCGGGAAGGAATGAAGCGAGAAGTGGCTGAGTATGTAGCTCAGTGTCTTACTTGTAAACAAGTAAAGGCAGAACATCAGAAACCACCTGGACTTCTACAGCCGTTACCTATTCTTCAATGGAAATGGGAACACATAACCATGGATTTCGTGGTAGGATTGCCAAAGTCACAGCAGAATCACGATGCTATATGTATAATCGTGGATCGACTTACTAAGACGGCACATTTTATTGCCTATAGCATGACGTATTCAGTAGAACGTTTGAGCCGAATGTATCTACAACACGTTGTACGATTACATAGAGTGCTTGTATCTATTGTGTCAGACCGAGATTCACGTTTTACTGCAGAATTTTGGAAGAGTCTCCAGACAGCGATGGGAACGACATTGAACTTGAGTTCAGCTTTTCATTCGCAGACCGATGGACAGACTGAAAAAATTAATCAAGTGATGGAAGATACGTTACGTACTTGTGTCATTGATTTTGAGAGTTCTTGGGAGATACACTTACCTCTGATTGAGTTTGCCTATATTAATAGTTATCATTCAAGCATAGATATGGCGCCATTCGAAGCTTTGTACGGAAGACCTTGCCGATCGCCGCTATGTTGGACCGAAGTCGGAGATAGTCAACTTCTTGGGCCAGAGATGGTACGAGAAACCAGTGAGAAGATTCAAGTCGTACGTGAGAAGATGAAGACAGCCCAGACCAGATACAAGAGTTATGCTGACAAGCGACGCAAAGACTTGGAGTTTGCCGTTGGAGATCACGTATTACTCAAGGTTTCACCTGTTCGAGGAATCGTCAGATTTGGTCAGAAAAGGGGCAAATTATCGCCACGTTTCATCGGACCATTTGAGATTCTAGAGTGTGTTGGGAAGGTCGCTTATCGCCTTGCATTGCCGCCAAAGATGTCAGGAGTGCACAATGTTTTCCACATCAGTATGCTGAGGAAGTGTGTTCACAACCCAGCGCATGAGATCAGCTTTGAAGACATTGAAGTCCACAATAACGCTACATTCAATGAAGGACCTGTTCGTATTCTGGATCGAGGGATCAAGAAACTCAGGAACAAAGAGATTCCGTTAGTCAAAATTCAGTGGAAGCATCACGATGAAGGAGAAGCTTCGTGGGAACTAGAGTCAGAGATGCGCAAGAAGTTTTCGTTTTTATTTTAGATCTTGTTGCTTTTGATTTCGAGGACGAAATCTTTTGTTGAGTGGTGGATGATGTAATACCTGTATTTTGGTATATTAATAAGACCTGGTATTTCATTTCTATACTCGTATAAACTTTCTCTTCCTTTTGATAAATTTTGGTTCCCAATCGATTGACATATTCCCAATCGATTGACACTTTTCGGATGCCAATCGATTGACATATTCCCAATCGATTGCCATTTTACCGACTAAAATTGATTACGTGTCAACATCCCAATCGATTGACATTATTCCAATCGATTGACTACAAATATCTGTTCCCAATCGATTGACTTGTGTCCCAATCGATTGGTATAAGCTGAGACATATTTTCTTCTTTTCCTGAGCTTTAAACGTGTGGCACTCCCTTATCTCTATATATATGACCATATTTATGGCCTTGGGTCATTTTGTCAGCCTTGAGAGAGAGAGAGACATACCTCTTGAGAGATATACATATATCTATCTATATATCTATATTTATACACACCCTCACACACACTCACTGCCCTTGGCAGTTGGAAGGAAGAAGAAGAAGCAGAAAGAAGGAGGAGAAGCAAGAGAAGAGAGAGAACCCGACAAGGAGGAAGAAGAAAGAAGGAAGAGAGAGAGAGCTTGGAGATTTCAAGCTTTAACACAAGCCAAACGCACCCTAGGTGAGTTCTAACTCACTTGGTCCCTCTATATGAAGTTTATATAAGTTATTATGAAGTTTAGATGGGTTAAATGCATGTAGTGTACGTTTATATAAGCTGTTTTTACAATCTGCTGGTGAGGACGAAGTGCCAATCGATTGACATAAATCTCAATCGATTGCCATCAGTCTGGATCCAATCGATTGGATAGAGATCCAATCGATTGACATCCCAATCGATTGAAAATGTTAGCAATTGATTGCCACTATTTAAGACCCAATCGATTGCCTGTTTTCTCAATCGATTGATATGATTTTATACCAATCGATTGGACTTAGTCCCAATCGATTGGAATGATCAGAACATGATTTTCTTTGCCTATTTATTTTATTAGAGGTTTTGTTGTTCGATTTCCAATACGGACTTCCTTTTTACGATTTGGGGGTTATCAGGGATAATGTGACAACACAGATAAGTATGATTAATAACATATGTATAAATCTGACAACGTTAGATACTATAAATTCTTGTATGAGTTCGATGTCCATTTTCTTTCATTCAGAGTAGTCAGGCCACATTGGGAATTGTCATGTGTCGATGTTAGAATGGAACGTAAGTAGGTTTGATAAGTTCTACGAATAGTACTGGGATGGACGTTCGGTCGTGATATGCTCTTAAAAGCGGTGAGCTGTGCATATGCTCTTAAAAGCGGTGAGCTGGACCAAATAAGTCCTAAGATAGACTGGATGATCTATGATATGCTCTTAAAAGCGGTGAGCTAGGATCACTAGTAGATGACGTTAAGTCGTGGCAATAGAATGATATGCCTTATTGGAAACGTTGTGTCCCTAATAAGCGGTGAGCTGTGCATATGCTCTTAAAAGCTGGGGGACGGACTGACGTGGAGTCCATGATATGCGGTGAGCTGTGCATATGCTCTTAAAAGCGGTGGAAGAAATGGAGGTGTATCCCTAGAGTTAAACGATTGAGTCAGTTCATGAAATCAGAGTTTGTTAAATGTCGTGATTTGAGTAACAAGACGATAAGGGTCGGTTTACAAGGATAGATAAAGGAACAAGATAATGTTATCTTTATAATAAGATGTTAACCCGCGTTTTCATAAGCTCATGTTTACTTCAGATAACTGGTACCTCGTTAGTTTATGCTCACTCAGCTCTCAGTAAGCTGACGGTCTTTTATTGCCTGGACTTTCCCCGTCCAGAATATCCTGCCCCTTATTCTGCAGGTAATGACCAGTACACTGATGAGTGTTATCCAGAGGAAGGCCTCACCAATGACGTTTACGCCAGGAAGGATTACTACGCTGAGGACTATCCGTACGCTAGTTGAAGGCTGAAGGATTTATAACTAGTTTTATATTTTCAATTGTTCTGTTAAACCTTTTGTTAGCGGGTACTTGGGCATTTGTTGTCTTCAGACCTGTTGTGATCCTGTGGACCATACTTTGATATTTTGTAATAGTTAGCACTGTGTGTTATTCTCAGTTGTTTACTGTTGTTTTTTCTTTTGGACTAGTACTGCGTGGTGTGGATTATTAGTGACTTTCACCTGTCATTCCTTATGGACCCATAAAGGAAATTTATTTTTCTCTATTTATGCTGCTCCGGGGCGTGACATAGGAGGTCCTACTCTTAGCTCCACGTGATTTGAGAATAGAGGAGCCAATTGATTGGCTTGATAAGCAATCAATTGCTATGGCAATCGATTGGACTTATTAGCAATCGATTGGTATGGCAATCGATTGCCATTTATGGTAATAGATTGCAATTTATGGCAATCAATTGGGACTTAAGGTTGGTTAGAAAACTTATAAATAGGAGAGCTACATCCAAAGAGAATGTTGTTTTTCTGCTCCAACTCTCCAGAAATCAGTGTTAGAGTTTTCTTTTGGGTTTTCCTTTCTCTAGTAGGATTCCCACAAGTCCTATTCTTCTTGCGAGCATCCATTGGAGACATAGGAGTAAAGATCATCTAGAGGAAGCTGCTGGATTTTCTGAGAAGAAGATTCAATTGAAGTTTGACTATATTCTAAATTGGGTTCAAGACCTACAGGTACTCTTCTTCTCTACATGCTACTAGATTCACATGAGTAGTAGATTCTGAGAGACAAAAAGTTTTTGAAACCTATTTTCCACTGCGCAAATCTGATTTTCATGATCAATTTCCTACAGTAGGTGTAATGGCTATTGGTGCTACCTCAAAAGGAGGTGTTGGAGGTAATTGCTCAACTATTCTCTGTACCAAGTTTCTGCTGTTCCCCATTATCTCTGCCAAATGGTCTATTCGTGTATGTGGTGATTGTTCCCAGTTGTCACTCATGATTCTCAACCCGTCATCCGCAATGCATAAATACTACACATGTATGGCAATAATTGTAATCATGTATGTATAGTAACATACCATATGCATCAAACATCTCTACTGTGTGTGAATGCATCCTAGAGTATACGCTATAACACTCGATACTCTACTCGACATTGAACTTTCCCAAAGTTTTGTTACCTATAGCTCTGATACCAATAAATGTCATGACCCATCCTGCTATGCATGAAAATAGGACACATGGCACGCCCCAAGGCTCATCCAATTCATGGTTATATTCATAGCAATGGAAAACATGAATAGAATATAAAGGACTTCTTTCAAAACAAAGTTTGTTTGGAAAAATGTTGGACTATAAGTCCTTAAAATTCGCATAAATTTAAAATTTTAATTATATTTGAAAACCAACATAAATTAGTTAATAGGGATCCCAAGGGTACCCTAAGAACTAATTAGAACCTTTAAATAATTTCTGAAACGAGGTGCTAAGAGTAAGCATACAGGGGTCATTTCGACCGGTCGAATGGGACCTGGGCAGAATCCTCCTTTGCTTGATGGATTTTGCCTAAGTCTCACTCGACTATTTTAAACTAACACGTTTACATTACCAACAATGGTTAAAGTCCATAAACAAGTTAAAACTCACTTTGAAACCTTTTGTCAATCCAAAATGTTTGAAATAACCCCCAAGGGTAAAATGATCATTTATATTTTATAGCCAATTTTTATATCAAAAGATAGTCCTTTGAGTTTAGGACCCAATGCAACAAACGGGGAACGAATACAAATTTCCTACAAAGAGTAATGCCCGTTTCCGTAAAAGCCGACGAATGAAAACTCAAAAAAGAAGTTTCTGCAGAGGGGTTTTCGACCGGTTGAAATGCCCCTCCAACAGATCGAAAGGGACCAGAATAGAATTCCTTCTTACCACACATCATTGCCTATCGTCACGCTTAATTTGGCAACTCTCCAAACCATTTCAAAAGCTTGTATAGAGTAATTTAAAGACGTGTAACATACCCCTGGTCCATTCATACAACATAGCATCGCCCCACGGATTACAAGTATACGAGTAGTACAAGTCTCAAAACATTCGGCGGTTCGATTCTAAAGTGAACCAAACTCAATATTACAAGTTACACCGAAAACATGTTCCCGCAAGTTTGGAAGATTACAAACCTAGTTTCCCTTACGATTCATTTACAATAAAGGGGAAATTACAAAACTATCCATGGGAGAGATTCATCTTGAGTACTCCCACGGCCTCACTCATCGCGCTTCTTCTTTCCTTTCTTCTTTTCACCTGCAATGGAGGAAATCTCCAATGCTCAGCAATATGCTGAGTGTACAATTCTAAACATATACATATATGACAATTTATGCTTTAACATCGACACTCACATAGACTAGTCTTTAGGGAAAGAGTCACCCATCCATCCGGTAAATGACATATATGCCGTGGAAGGCCTTTTCCTTACTACGCATTCAGTGCCCTGGCTGGGCCTTCTCCCAAACCATGCACAGTGCCCTAGCTGGGCCTTCTCCCAAACCATGCACAGTAGCCGTCGCTACAAATCCTCAAACATCGAGGAGCTTACCTCGGATAAAATTGTACCAATCCCCACTTTGACCCACATAGACACATAGCATGCTCATGTAATCACACATTCATGCTTTTCTTATATTTTTATGTGCATAATTAATGGCCTAATTAATACATAAATTTCATTCGGATCCAAAATATCAAATCGGATATTCAAACATTTAAATTTCCTATAATACATAGGATTAGAATTCATACCTTAAGCTACGGTCTTAAGATTTCAGGAGGAACGTAATAACACATATACTAAGCTAGATCTCCGATTATACACAAAACCTATAAGTATTTACACGTTTTCCCCAAAATCCAATATTAGGATTTTTATAAAACTTAGCCAAATGTGGCCCAATGAGTATCAAAACGTACCTATTACCTCGGGGAATCCAAATATGAAATTTGGTTGAAGAAAAACGGACGGAAGGTCGTCGATTTGTGCCTTGAAGCTCTAAGCAACCAAAATCACCCTTTTAGCTCTCAAAATTGGTTTTGAGAAAACTTTACAAATGAAAATATCTTGCAACTTCCTATAAAATAGGCTCGACTTTCAATAATTACGTTTACCTCCCCACGAGTTTTCAAAACTTCTAATTATTCCCCGAAACGTCTTACACATCTAATTCATTGCTTCATGAGTGAAAACTATAAATTATGAAAGTTTTCGTCTAAGTTTCGTTTGTCGCCGTAATTACGTTCCGAAAACTATTTTCGTGGAATTTCTAGATAAAATACATTTTATGCAACGTATTACATAGGCTATCACTATAACATTCAAAACGATCTTAATTGAGATCAAAACTATCAGAAATTACCCTACACAAGTATATTTCACTATTCACATATATCAGATAAAGTCAAATAATATTTAATCACGTAAATGTCATCTAAGTTATGTCAATACCTCATGATTCTCCAACTACCGTGTCCTCCGTTGACACTTACCATTGATTCACAGTCAACCTCATTCACAATTATCAAATAACATTGATAATCTCAACCCTTGAAAGATACCCTTTCTTTGAGACAATCTCTCTTTCCAAACACCCCTCTTGTATTTCAAAGCACTCATTTGACTAAATGATTTATATCACCAATATATATCTTAACATAAAAGACAAAAACCCATAGATGAGCTTTCTCCACATGGGATTAGAACCCATTTAATAAGTCAATGGGCTAAGGCTTAGAAAAGCCCAACATTATAATGTATCATGTATGTATACATCATTTACAAGAGTATTATTAGTGGGAACCCAAACAACACCCACCCCTCTCTCTCTCTCTCTCTCTCTCTCGGTTTCCCATTTTTGCAAAATGAAATACCAAAGGAGGTAAACCATGGACTAGGTCACAGTTTTGCAAATAAAAACCCAAATGCAATGCTACTAAGCCAGCAGTTGCAGAAAAATCAAGTTTGAAACAGAGAAGAAAGGAAGAGCTTCAAGTGTTTAGGGAAAAGGAAAGAAGTCAACTTATCATGTTTCATTTATGCTTGATCGCTATCCCATTGCCCACAGAGATATCCTACAGGTGACTGTTAAGCCCATTGAGAAGAAAGCTATGAACGCTAAGGTTGTTTAGACCATCAAGAAATCTGTTATACCAGAAAAATGTATTGGAACTATTTCGAATCAGTTGCCCACATTGTGTCAATCATGGCCACTTTGTGGAAAACAAAGGAGTTAGTCCACCTAATACTCCAAAAGTTATAGTGAAAACTAATTGTACTATACCAGAAAACACCCAATCACACAAACACTGGCGATTGAAACTAGTTCTTAATCAACTACTAAATGAAAGCCCTAAAATATTCCAGTTTGAAGAGACAAGCCTCATATTCAAGCCGAGTTGTGTCTTATACCGCTCAAGTCCAAAAGAAAAATACAAAAGAAGTGACTATAGAGAGTAAAGTAGGTGGGTATAAATAGAAACACTCATTTTGATTAAGAATTTTCGAATGGACCAAATGTTACAAAAGTCATCCGATTGAATCAAGCGCTAGTGACACAAAGTCATATTTAGGCCCAGCTTATTTTTCTGGCCCAAGATCTAGTCATAGAAGAAGAATAGGAGCATATCCCCCTATCCCTTTGAAACAAAACAGGCACTGAGGCACACAAACGAAACGAAGCGAATCGATACCCTCGGCAGAAGAAGGAGAAAAGGAGAAGAAGAATATCATCCAGAAAGTAAAAGAGGAAAAAGAAAGGGGGTTTTTGATCTGATCTGAGAAATGGGTGATAAGGAGCAAATCCCTCGACAGTTTGATCTGAATGCCAAGTGGGACGCTTGCCTCGATTTGGGCGTCCGTCGATTCGTTTACTCCTCCTTGGCTGGCGCTTTTGGAGGTCTCCTCCTCTTCAGTAAGTTTCTCCACCAAACACACCGTCTTTTCCAAACAATGGTTTTTTTTTTTTTTTTTTGAAGAATTTCTCTTACACGTTCCCAAAATAATCACTACTCTTTTACCTTTTATCCGCTTTTGGATTGAATTCCGATTCTAAATTTTCGTTTTGAATTGTTGAATCTGATTGTAGATGTAGTAAACCAAGAACACTAGGCAATTGATTAGTTACCAAATGTTCGGAAATGTTGCGAGAGATATATATTCCAGTTGTGATCTGTTTTTTCCGAAACTATATCAATCTCTGTCCATTTTGAAAATCCTTTGTTGGGGTATTTTGGTTTTTTGGAACACCTCCGGTTCTTTGCAATCATGACTTTTTGTTAGTATTCACTATTTATTGCTGGAGTATATCCTAGAGAGTTTCGGCACAACAGTAAGGTTGCTCCAGGTCCCTATGGTTTTCAAAATGCCGAAACAACCAATCTGCGATTGGTTAGGCTTCATACATCGAACCCCCCGCACAATGCACAGTAGTGTAAACCTTGTGCACTGTTGAATTGAAGCATGGAAAGGCTCGGAATTCACAATTAGAATCGTAACAACTTTTCTTTTTCAAGCTACCAATAGCACTTCAATTATTTCATAACCAAACAATCACTTGCACACAACAACAGTGCAAGCTAATGCACACAAGGGAACCCAAACAGGGTGTCTCTTAATAGCACTCACACACAAACATCAATCATCAATACACCCAAGACTTCCACTCGCGACTTCCACTCGCAACCAAAATACTATGCATATAACATGCACTTGAATCACACACTAGTGGACTGTTATCATCTGTGTACTTCTCACTCACTTTAGATTCTCTCACAAGACACTAAACAGGAGGAAAGAATCACACACATATATGACCACAAACAAAACCCACATTTATATAGGCATGCATACCCGACTTCTTGTGATGGTGTAAAGCAGCCGCGAGTCACTTTAGATTCTCTCACAAGACACTAAACAGGAGGAAAGAATCACAAACATATATGACCACAAACAAAACCCACATTTATATAGGCATGCATACCCGACTTCTTGTGATGGTGTAAAGCAGCTGTGAGTCCTGTACCTTCTTACCCGCAGATACGTGGTTCAATGACAGTCACATAATTAGGCATAGAGGAAGCTTCGTGGAAGACAACCGGGGAAGAAAATTTCTAGAGAGAGAAGAATCTAGAGAGAGAGACGGTGGATGAGGAAGCTGGAGAGAGGTGGTGTTGCCTCTCAATAGTGCACTTGTGCTGCAGGACAATTTTGACAAGTGAAAGACTGTAAACAGTTGAGGCTGTTTTCCAACAATGAGTAGTAAATAATAGGGGCTGTTTTGTGAGGAAAGTTGAATTGAAATGAAGGGAAGAGGAAGAGGGAAGAAAGAATTGTCTAGGCTTCACACCTAGGGTTTCTTTGGCATCACACCAAAGGAAGGCTCTAAGTTGCCTGGGGAAGTGGGAGAACATAGAAGTGTGTAAGGTTTTTTTTTTTTTTTTTTTTTTTTGGGGGGGGGGGGGGGGGGGGGGGGGGGGCGGGGGAGAGGGGATGGAAGTGTGGTTTTTTAGACTTTAAAAAAAATACGAAAAATACTTTTAAAAAGGTTATATTAAGACAAAGATGATGCTATTAGAGATTCAATTTTAATATGTTGATGTTCCATTTAGGCATTAAGTTGAGACTGGGAATAAGGAAAGTCATGTATTGCAACAATTCAACTTTAATTGATATTTTGAAATAAAGGAAGGTTATAATATGTTATAGTATGGAAATTATTTCAGCTTTAATTGAGAGTTTTAATTGATATTTTGAAATAAGAAACTGTCATTTTTGGGAATAACCAACCTAACAATGTAAATGTTTCCTGTAATAAGGAAAGCCATGTATTGCAACAATTCAGCTTTAATTGATATTTTGAAATAAAGGAAGGTTATAGTATGGAAATTATTTCAGCTTTAATTGAGAGTTTTAATTGATATTTTGAAATAAGAAAATGTCATTTTTGGGAATAACCAACCTAACGATGTAAATGTTTCCTGTAATTACTCCACTACTGATTTTCTAAATTGAAGGGAAGAAGAAGAAGAAGAAGAATTCTTACGAGGGATGTCAGAGATTCTTACGAGGGATGTCAGAGGGATACGAGGGATGTAAGAGATTCTTACGAGGGATGTCCGAGGGATGTCAATCGGCCTCTTTCTTCTTCTTTACGAGGGATGTCAAACCTCGTGATTCGTTGGAAGAGGCTTCTTTCTTCTTCTTCTTCTTCTTCTTCTTCTTCTTCCCGTTATATGAATCTAGATGAGGTGGTTTAACTTTGCGAGGGATGTCAAACCTCGTGATTCGGCTATCTTCTTCTTTTCTTCTTCTTCTTCTTTACGAGGGATGTCAAACCTCGTGATTCGTTGGAAGAGGCTTCTTTCTTCTTCTTCTTTTTCTTCTTCTTCTTCTTCTTCTTCTTCCCGTTATATGAATCTAGATGAGGTGGTTTAACTTTGTGAGGGATGTCAAACCTCGTGATTCGGCTAGAGAACGACTTCTCGGTTCCTGATCGAGCGAAGACTAGAAGAGTTGTATGTGGTTCGGCCCTATTAATTAAGAGACCTACGTCCACGGGTCTTCTTCTTCTTCTTCTTCTTCGGTTCGGCCCTGTCCACGGGTGTGCCTGAGCACTCTCACTATACTGTAAAGTGGCCGGCGACCTTTGGTGAACCAACAACAGACTGAAACTACCAGAGGTTGACCAGGCCCAATGCTATGTATGTGCTGCGTCAAAATTATTCCCCCCCCCTAAGGGGGTGAGGGATCTAGGTGTGCCTGAGCACTCTCACTATACTGTAAGGTGGCCGGCGACCTTTGGTGAACTAACAACAGACTGAAACTACCAGAGGTTGATCAGGCCCAATGCTATGTATGTGCTACGTCAAAATTATTCCCCCCCTAAGGGGGTGAGAGATCTCTTTTATACATGCAAGAGACCTCTTCACACATGGAAACTATATGATAAGGTAATACAATCTGATTAGGTTTGATTGACACAAATCCTGCGAGTTTCCTAATGGGATTAGGAAACTATCCATATATTCCATTAGTCTTCTAGCTGGCCTAGGTAATAGTCTAGAAGATTCTGGATCGTGTCTTGAGGTCTGGCTGAGCTATGCCCGTGACGAGCTGTGCCTGTGCTGCATTCTCGACCCATAGGTCGGGGACCTATGGAACCTGTCATACTGGTTGGGATAGCATTGGCATTCCTCCCTGGAAACGACACGACCCCTCCCTCATTACCCTGGTGCTCTCTGACATGGTCGTGGTGCTTTGTTCTCATTAACCTGGTACGGCATTCCCGACCATTGCTCCTTGGGCTTACACGACGGTGGGGCCCACTTTCACAAGTCGGGTTTCGTCACTCTTTGCGAGGACGCTCTTATGGCGGGCCTTCGCTTTCCTCTTCACCCTCTTTCCTGGGACGTGCTCATATACCTCGGGATTGCCCCCGGGCAACTTGCTCCGAACGGGTGGAGGTTTTTGATGGGGGCCATCTCCCTATGGCTCCAGGTTTTTGGGTACGAACTCACCATATAGGAATTTTTCTGAACCCACCCACCGTTTCCAGTACACGGGGAGGTCGGCTTCTTCTCACTGGGGGCCAGGTAAGGGATGAAAATAATAGTCAACTGCCCGAGCAACAACAGGGGGTGGAAGAAGAAATTCTTTCAAGTGTCCACCCTCGGGCTGTGCGAAGATGCCCGGGATACAGTTGAGGACTTCCTGGGCGGGGGAGTTGAGGAGTATGCTCTTGTCTTGCCCTTCTTGCTTTATGTCGTCCTTGCTGCTGAACTAATTATCCTTTGCATTTGTAGAAGGTTCAGCCGACTTGCCCAGCATTCCCGATGACTGCCAGGCCAGGATCAGATCTTTGGCCGAGGACCCCACCGACGTCAACAAACTGTTGACCCTGTCGGGAGACGGGAAAACTTCTTACAAGCCCGGCAAGCACTTCGTGGCGCCCGCACTTCCTCCGATTATTGCAGGTACACATTATGGCCACTTTCAGATTACCTTTGTGTGATTGAGTTCTAATGCAATTCGCTTGTGCCTTTCCTTGGTCTCGCAGAGATGGCTCTCAGGGACACATCCGCCTTAAAAGAGAAAGAGGCTGCGCTGGCCGCCAGGGCTAGCCAGAGGAGAAAGAGGCAGGACCCCATTGAGGGCCAGCAGTTGAAGAGGATCAACCGGGGGCCCCGAGTGGAGAAGGAAGCGGTCGGGACTTACAGCTCCTGGAGTGACAATTGTCGCACTGCCCAAGCATCCTCCTGCCGCTATACCAGTCGGGACATCGACCCCTCGCATCGAAGTGCCAACGCCTCCAGAACACACAACAAACCGGACGGGATGCCGGCAGCGGAGACAGCGGATGAAGTCCGCGGGGGGGTCCTGCCCGGGTTGCTGCAAAGCTAGGTGGACAAGTGCTCCGCGTTGGGTCCCGAGTCCCTGATCGGTTGGCTATACAGCGTCAGCCACATGGTAAGTGACTTCGACTGCACTGTTCTTTGCTTTTCTCCTTGAGGTACTAACGGCTTCTATTTCCTTCCTACAGGTTGGCTATTTGGCAGCAGGGGCTGAGGCTAACCTGCCCGGGGTGGCTGAAAACTTGGACGCTGCTGAGGCTGCCCTGTCCGCGGAGAAGACGGCGAGGGAATCTTCGGACTTTGCCCTCGTCGTGGAAGAGGAGAAGACGAAGGTGCTAACCCGGCAATTGGAGGAAGCCCGAGACGAGCTGGTCGCCGAGCGGGCTGCTCGAAAGGCTGCAGAAGCTAAGGCAGTGACTGCGGAGGCCAGGAGAGAAGCTGCTGAAGCCGAAATGCTGGCTCTTTCTGCCCATGAGGCGGGGGCGAAGGACGCAGAGGAGGAGTTTGAGGCTAGCTTCCTTGCGGGGTATGCTGACCTGTCCGAGCGGGCGGCTGCTGACCACCCAGATTGGGACCTCTCGGGTTATTCCTGGGCGGAGTCCAACTACTGGAAGGGGGAGAAGGTCACAGAGGGGGCCGCCACAGAAGACACGCCGGGAGAGGGCACTGCCACCGGGAATAAGGTGGTTGTGGTGGACGACTCTTAGTCCCCGGCCTGTGCCGTTGTTCTATTTGATGTTTTTTTTTGTGGGGTGGGGAGGCTACTATAATTGCCCCCCAGGCATTGTACATATTTAATTTTAAGTAATGAAAAGGCACTCTGAGGTCGCCTTTTGCACCAACTGTTCTACATTTTTGCGCTTATGCCAGCGTTTATAATTACCTGTGCCCAGCCGGTTGTAAGTCTTGTCAAAACCCTGCCTTAGCAAAAGCTTTAAGACTGTGACCGGTGGAGAGCACTTGGTCTTCTAGGGATTTGTACTTACAAACTTAGGTTGAAGGTCCCGTCCGGTATAGTGTAGGATTTTGTTCCTGTTACTGCCCGGACAGCTTCTCTGGGCACTGTAGGTATTTAGAAATGTTTTGGAATTCCCAGCCCTTTTAGCCCAGCATCCCCCTGCCCCCCAAGCTTTTGTTAAGGCGGGCGTTGGTAGAGGGATTGACCGTAGGGAACCGACCTAGAACGTTGGTGGTTGTAGGGTCTTTTTAAGCTTGCTATCATTAGCCACCTTGGGAGATTTGCCCCCATCGTTGGTTATGGACCTAAGCGAAGCCGGTGCCTCGGATCGTATGCACCTCGGGTTTGAGTCCGAGGCCTTTTGTGCCTCGGGTGCGGTCCCGAGGTCTTTTTTGCATAGAACACTGGTAGGGTCATTATTTGCAGCAAAAACAAAAAATCTTTATTCCTTTTGAAATCATAATAATTGCTCGAGGATGCTACAAATTTCCAAACCAATGCTAACCCTCTCTTATCCAAGCATCACTGAAAATACTTGCGGAGATGCTGTATGTTCCAAGGGTGAGACAGATCATGCCCGTCCAGAGTTTGTAACCAATACGTGCCCGGCCGTTTGACCCGGGTAACCCTGTATGGTCCTTCCCAGTTTGGCCCAAATTTTCCGTGGCTTAGGACTTTGGTAGACTGGTTTACCGCCTTAAGAATGAGGTCTTCTATCTGAAAACTGCGGTGCTTGACTTTGCTGTTGAAATACCGAGAAACCTGCTGTTTATAGGCTGCTACTTTCAGATACGCCCAGCCCCTTTTCTCTTCTATTAAGTCGAGCTCTCCTCTGAGGGCTTCTTCGTTGCCTTGCTCGCTGAAATTCGCCATCCGATACGTTGATAATCCGAGTTCCGTGGGGACCACCGCCTCGAAGCCGTAGGTGAGGGACAACGGGGTCTCCCCTGTGGCCGCTCGGGGAGTAGTATGGTAGGCCCACAGAAGGGTCGGTAGTTTTTCTGCCCAAAGATCTTTGGCGTTTTCAAGTCTGGTTTTGATTGACTGCAGAATTGTCTGGTTCGTCACCTCGGCTTGGCCATTGGCTTGAGGGTGCTCGGGAGAAGAGTAGTGGTTTGACATTCCGTGGCCCGAGCAAAACTGCCTGAATACCGGAGTGTCGAACTGCCTGCCGTTGTTGCTGACGAGGACCTGGGGGATGCTGAACCTGCTGAGAATGTTTTTCTCAACGAAACTTTCCATCTTTTTCTTGGTGATCGTTGCCAAGGGCTCGACTTCTGCCCACTTACTGAAATAGTCCACGGCGATGACGGCGAATTTGACTTGGCCTTTCGCCATTGGGAGGGGACCGACGATATTAATGCCCCACTGAGCAAACGGCCAGGGACTGAGGATTGGTGTTTGGAACTGCTCCGGGCGGTTGATCACGTTGGCATGCCTTTGACACTTGTCACACTTTTTGACGTACTCCCGAGAGTCCCAGGCCATCGTTGGCCAGTAGTAACCTTGTAACAGAGCTTTGCGAGAAAGCACCCGACCTCCTATGTGGCTTCCACACACTCCCTCGTGGATTTCGTATAATATTCCTTGAACTTGGGTGAGGTGAACGCATTGGAGATAGGGGATAGATAACCCTCTTTTATAGAGCACGCCATCGATGAGATGGTATATAGCCGCTCGATATCTCACCCGTCAGGCTTCATTTTTCCGTCTGGTAAGCCTCCAGTTGTGAGGAACGTCACAATCGGATCCATCCAGTTGTACCCTAAAGCGATCGGTTTGACCTCCATGCCTTCCGAGTTGACCACACTGGGCTCGGGTAAGTATTTTATCCTTATCCCGGGTAGGTCTGACTCAGAGGATGAAGCAAGGCGGGCTAACTGGTCGGCCCTCGTGTTTTCTTCCCTCAGGATCTGTGTGATGGAGAACCCCTTAAGCTTCTTTGAGACTGTGCGAACGAGGGCTAGGTAGGCTACCATGTTGTCTTCCCGAGCTTCGTACTCCTGATTAACTTGATTGACCACGAGCTGGGAGTCGCTGTACCCTTGGACTTGCTGTGCACCCATTGAAGTAGCCAACTGCAATCTAACCAACAGGGCCTCGTACTCGGCCTCGTTGTTAGAGGCCCGGAACCTAAACCTTAGTGTATACTCTAACTGGATCTTGTCAGGCATGGTCAGGATGATTCCTGCCCCGCTGCCTTATTTATTGGAAGACCCGTCCACATAAAGTACCCAGATCGGGGTATTAGGCTGTACACCGGGCTATAGAGCCGGCGGGTCGAGCTCTGCAGCTGCGTCTTCTGGATATGTAAACTCCACAAGAAAATCTGGCACTGTCTGCCCCTTGATTGCCGTCCGGGGTCTATAGACTACTTCAAATTCTTCTAACTCCAATGCCCACTTGACGAGCCTCCCGGATGTCTCAGGCCTGCTTAAGATCCGGCGGAGAGGCTGATTTGTGAGGACCACGATGACGTGAGCCTGAAAGTTTGGGCGGATTCTCCGGGCAGAAGTGATGGGGGCAAAGGCCAACTTCTCAATGCGGGAGTATCGGCTTTCTGCGCCTTGAAGCGCTCGGCTGGTGTAATAAATCGGGAGCTGTATCCCGTGCTCCTCTCGGATGAGTGCCGAGCTCACCGCTGAGGGTGACACTGCCAAGTATCAGAACAACTCCTCCTTTGGTACGGGTGTTGAGAGCAGAGGGGGTGACGTCAGGTACTTCTTGAGTTCTTGAAACGCCTCGCACTCTTCTGACCACTGAAAGGCTTTGCGGAGGGTTTTAAAAAATGGCAGACACCGTTCGATAGCTCGGGAAACTAACCTGTTCAATGCGGCTACTCGTCCGGCCAGACTCTGAACTTTTTTGGTTGACCTGGGTGATCGCATGTTAATAATAGCCTGAATTTTTTCAGGGTTTGCTTCGATTCCTCGTCGACTTACCAAATGACCCAGAAATTTTCCGGAGAGATTCTAAATGTACACTTGGCCGGGTTTAACCTCATCCGGTACTTTCTCAAGATGCTGAAGGCCCCGGCCAGGTGCTCGAGGAGGTCGGACTCATCTCGGCTCTTGAACAAAAGGTCGTCGACGTATACCTCCATCGACTTCTTGATCAAATCTCTGAACATGCAATTGACCAGGCGCTGATAAGTTGCTCCGGCGCTTTTGAGGCCGAAAGGCATCACCTTCTAGCAATACGTCCCATGGTCGGTGATGAAGGAAGTCTTCTCTTCGTCCTCGGGATACATGCTGATCTGGTTGTACCCCGAGTAGGCGTCCATGAACGACAGAAGTGAGTGACCTGTCGTGGAATCCACAAGGAGGTCTATCTTAGGGAGCGGATAGCAATCCTTGGGACAGGCCTTGTTCAGGTCGGTGAAATCCACACATTCTCCACTTCTCGTTGCTTTTCTTGACTAGTACCACATTTGCCAATCAATCGGGATAATGGACCTCTCAAACGGATTTCGCCCTCGGGAGTTTTTCAATTTCTTTACGCACTGCTGCTTGTCTTTCAGGGGCCATGCCTCTTCTCTTCTGCTTGATCGGTTGGGAGTTCGGGTCGATGTTGAGATGGTGGGACATGACTCGGGGATCAATCCCAGGCATGTCTTCATGGCACCATGCGAAGACATCCTGGCTCTTTTGCAGGAATTGGATCAACTCCCCTCAGAGACCTGGCTCCAAGAGAGTGCCAATGGTGACGGACCGGTCGGGTAGTTGGGGGTCCAGTACCACTTGCTCTAGCTCTTTCACTGGGCCTACTCCATCCTTCGTGTCCCTCAGGTCCATATCCTAAATGTTCAAAGTTTCTGTAACTGCTTCCCTGCGCAAGGAGCTGACATAACAGCTCCAAGCGGTTGCTTGGTCTCCGCTCAGGCTTCCCGGGTCCTTAGAGGTCGGGAAGTTGACAATCAGACTGTATGTCGACACAACCGTCCTGGCCTTGTTGAGCATTGGCCTCCCTAGGATGACATTGTAGGCGGACGGGGCTTCTAACACCACGAAGTTTGCCATCACTGAGGCTTGCTGCGGGTAGACTCCCATCAAGACTGGCAGCTCGATCATCCTGAGCGGTTGTGTGCTTGAGCCGTTGAACCCGACCAAAGGGGTGGCCACTGGTCGAAGCCTATCCCTTGATATCCCGAACTGATCGAAGGCTGAGGCGAATAGAATGTTCGAGGAGCTACCCGTGTCCACTAACACCCTCTTTACCATATAATTGGCAATGGAGAGCGTTACTACTAACGGGTCCATCATGGGGGCAGTGCAGGTCCTGTACATCGTCGGATGAGAACGTCAACACATTGGTCGGTGGGGAGTCGGCTGATTGGACATGCAGGATACCTGCTTGGGACGCCCGAGCATGCCTCTTTCTGGCCGACTTTGAGTCCCCTCCGCCTGATGTTCCTCCGGAGATAACGTTTATTTGACCGAGGGGTTGTGGCTGCTCGAGAGCTCAGGCGTTTGGCCGGGGTCGTCTATTTGCGACGACAAACTCGGTGAGATGACCCTGTTCGATGAGCTTCTCAATGACGATCTTTAGCTTAAAGCAGTCATCCGTGTCGTGACCATGGTCTTTGTGACACCGGCAGAACGTATCCCGGTTTCTCTTCTCGGGCGGGCTCTTCAGCTTCGTCGGTTGTTTGAGCAGCCTCTGAGCCTTGGCGGCGGCCATGACTTCATGAATAGGCCGGGAAAGAGGCGTGAAGGTAATCGCCTCGCTGCTGGTCTTGCTTCGGCTTCTTTCCCGTGCCCTTCTCGGAACTCTCGTGCTTGCGTTTGGATTTTGGGGACTCGTCTCCCACGAAGCTCGCGCACTTAGACTTCAGTAATTCTTCTGTGTCAATGTACTTCCCAACCCTCTTGAAGAGTTTAATCAGGGTTGCCGGTCGGTCACGGTAGAACGACATAGCAACTTTGGTGTGTTGAACTCCCGAGCAGAAGGCCGTGATAGTGACCGTTTCGTTCAGGTGGCGAATCTGGAGCTTTTGCTGTTTGAAACGGTCGACGTAATCTTTTAGGGATTCTCCCTTGCGCTGCTTGACGGCCAATAATTGGGTGTTGGGTTGTGATTGGTCGAGCATTCCCACAAATTGGCTAATGACGAGGTTGCTGAGTGCCTTGAAATTGTCAACCGTTCGGGGTTTGAGAGCGTGGAACCACTGTGCGGCTGGCCCCTTAAGGGTGCTGGGAAAGGCAAGGCATAGTAGTTCGTCGGCGGTGGTGACCAGCGCCATCTGAGCCTTATAAGTTCGGGCGTGAACCACCGGGCTCCCTGAACCGTCATAAGAATCAAGATGCGGTGGTTTGAATTTCCGCGGGATGGGAAATTCGATGATCCGCATAGTAAAGGGTGACTCGGTTTCTGTATTGGTGAGGTCATGGCCGGCTTGCGGCTCAATTTCTCGATTTGTTTCTGTAGGTCTTCAATTTTAGCCTTGACGTCCTCCTGATCGCCGTCGCGCCTGAGCTCGGTACGCTCGGCATTGCGCGCAGGCTCGGGGCGGTAGGTCGGGTCGGATGAGGAGGCTTCCTCTTCAAAGTGCGCCATCTTTAGGGACAGGGCTCGGCTCTGGCTACGTTTAATCGCGTGCCTGAGATCGCTACGGCTCCTGACTGAGCGGTCCTGGACTGATTCCCGAGCCTGTTGCTCTTGCCCTTCCTCTCTGGCAGCGCATCTGTTTTTGATGATGTCTCGTGCGTCCCCCGTGCGGTTTTGACTGGCCTGGCCGGGCACGTTGCCTGCTCCGTATAGGATCCCGGCCACACTCGTCGTTTCCGAGCCGCTCAACATCCTGGGGAGACGTTGGTGCGGTATGGGCACGCCGTTTGGTATGCCGGGGTACCTGACCACGCTCGTCGTTCTCGGGCTGCACCCTGTCTGCGGGGGCTTTTGCTTTGTCGGTCCAGCAGAGCCTCAATTCGTCGCTGGGTCTGGTGCTGGCCCTCCAGAAATTGCTCCAGAGCTGTAGTGACTAGGGATGGCAATGGGGCGGGTTTTTCGGGTTTTCCGCCCCGCCCCGCCCCTAATAGGTAGGGTATGGGGGTGATTAATTTGGGGTAGGGGCGGGTATGGGGGAATTTTCCTTAACCCGGGTCGGGGTCGGGTCGGGGTCGGGGTAAAGGGAAAATTCCCCGAACCCGCCCCGATTATACATGAAAATTACATTTATACCCTTATATCTTTTAACTATTACATTAAACCCTTGCACTATAAATACTTCCTCATTATATTAGGGCTTCAAACTCACCAGTACACCACTGCGCCTCTCATCTCTCTCAATGCTCTCATTTGAAATCTCACTCTCAAGGCTCTCATCGGTACAACTACTACTAATCAAGCTTGGATTTAAGCTAGAGGATGCCACAAGTGCTTCAACTGCTTCGAGCTTCTCTAAGATTCCTCAACCATTCCCTCGAATCCATCGATCTCTGCGTGTGTATATATATAGATCTGTGTGTATATTTATAGAGTTCTGTGTGTATATATATAGAGATTTGTGTATATAGATATAGATCTATGTTTATATATATATACATATATAGATCTATGCTTATATATATATATATACATATATACATATAGATATAGATCTATGTTTGTTCTTCAATTTATTTTTGTGTGTGTCACTGTGTATATAGATACAAGAATAGATCTATGTTTGTTCTTCAATTTTTTTTTTGTTTAGGTTTGTACTCAAAGAATCCTACGAACTGCTAATAATTATTTTTTTTTTACAAAAAATATTTGGATGTGTCCTGTCATGTGGATCAACCCCTTTCATTGCTGAGGAAAGCTGAGGAAGAACCAAGTTTAGGTGTTATTTGTTGATTGGATTCCTCATGGAAAGGGTAAGGTTCTGTTTGGTTCATGGATTTAGTGACAGATAAGAAGGAAAATTTTGAAGGAAAATACTTTCATTTACTTGGTTACAAATGAAAAAAGTGACAAAAATAGGAGGAAAAAAATATACTGGGAAATAAATAAACCATTTGAATTATTGTGTCCGTTTCCTCACTTATATGTATATATAGATCTATTTTTGTTCTTTAATTTTTTTTTGCTAATGATTTTTGCTAAAGGAAAAACATAATAATAATAATAATAATAATAATAATAATAATAATAATCGGGGCGGGCGGGGCGGGGGCGGGTTTCTGTTTACGGGGCGGGGTCGGGGTTGGGACACACTTTCCCTCGGGGCGGGGCGGGGTCGGGGGAAGGGTTCTTTCAACCGGGGCGGGGTCGGGGGAAGGGGACCCCGTCCCATACCCGCCCCGTTGCCATCCCTAGTAGTGACTTGCTCAGGAGTCATGGAGGCTATTGACTGGCCGGCCGGTGGGTCCGCCTGACCGACGGCTGAGTTGTCTTCTTGTTTTTACGAGGAGCCATGGCAGTCAGTCAAGAGATTTGTTTATGGAAAAATTTGTCGATTTTCCACCGACGGCGCCAAACTGATGATACCAAAAATTGGTATGAGAGTAGGAACAAGAAGACGAAGACAAAGAAAGTTTGTATGTGGTTCGGCCCCGTTAACTAGGTGACGTACATCAACGGGTGCGTCGGAGCTCGTTCACTAACAAATCACTAGCAGCTTTGGTGAACCAACAAAAAGGATGGCACTACCAGAAAACCGGCTGGGTGTATGCGTATGAGTGATGTTTATATTGCTATTCTGTGAAATAAGAATGCGACCCCTTTTAATGGGGTGAGTGGTCCCTTTTATAGATGTAAGAGACCACTCGCACAAGGTAACTAAACAGATTAGGAAATCCAATCTAATTACAATTAATTAATACCAATCATGGGAGTTTTCTAAGTGGATTAGGAAACAACTTGCACCTTCCATTAGCCTTCTAGCGGAGATAGGAAAACTGCTTGGAATCTTATAGAGCAAGTCACGGGATCAGGCCTGGATTGCGCCCACTGTGGGTCGAGTCTGTATCGTAAGCCCGAGCTGTGGTCCCAGACCGGGCGGTCTTGGCCGGACAACCTGGGATGGTTGAGTAACGAGTGCCTATTCCGGATGACTTGGCATTTCCCTGCTGAGATGGCAGTTTGACTTTGACTGGATATTTTTGTACCTATCAGCAATTAACTATTTTGATTGGTCATTGTTGTAACTCTTTTGGGTTACTAGTATTGATTGAATACCAAATGGTTAGCAAAAGTACTCTTGTAAACTACTATTTGACATACATGTTAATGCGTTATGCTACCATTGAATTTACATTGCCACACCTCCCCCCACCAAAAAAAAAAAAAAAATAATAAAAAGCAAAAACAAAAAAGATGTCACCCTCTGCCTTTGAGTATCACATGTGATATCTGTAGCTTGCAATTGCAGGGAACTTGAAAAACTTCATATTTGGAAGAGATTAAAATTCTTTTTTAAATTTTATATAAATGTATACGGTATACCCTAGGAAGACTTCATTATGAAAGAGGTAATTTGAAGCAACCACATATTGGCTTGGTCCTGAACCTCGATTGTGAGTCTTGTGACTGTATGTTTCACTTGAATTAATTATTTAATTTGATCTCAAAAGGTTTATCCTGTTGAAAAGAAGGGATTGTGGTTAATGGATGTATTATATGTTTAATGAGTCTGACATTTACAAAAGCATAGGTTTTCCTATTTATGTTTATACAGTAATTTAAATTTGTTTGTTGTTGTGTCTCTTCTAGTTTGCATTTACTTTGTATAAACTCAAACTCTCAACTAAACTAGCTTTTGTCCCAAATTAAATGGGGTCGGCTTTTGACGATATATAATTAGTATGATTGAGCTTTTTCAGTCTTCCTCAATCAATTCAATAAGCATTTTCCCAAATACTCGAGGTTTGGTAGTAAATGTGAACATACTCATTTCCTACAAACATTAAAAGAGGTATTGTTCACCCTCGTATTAGTTATTTTTGAAGCTTGATGTACATTGTTGGGCCCATTTTGTACCAGCGTTAGCTTTTGGAGCCGCTGGTAACTTGATATGGTATCCGAGCCTTGTTTGTGAGAGGTCTTTGGTGGGAATCTATATCCCGCAGCTTGGTTTGTTGACTCTTCACGTGCGAGACGGCATCCCATGTGAGGGAGGGTGTTGAAGCTTGATAATACATTGTTGGGTCCATTCTCAGCTTAAGCATTTGGAGAAACTGAAAACTTGATAGTTACTTATGTATTTAGAATTTTAATCTTATGAACATGTTTGGTTGTTTTCATTTCTTGTATAAATAATTGTTTTTACTTCTATATTGAAAAGTTTTGAAAAAGGTAGTTTTTCCCCAACCTTGAAAGTCAATATGAGGTCCATTACACATACTAAATTATGTTCACATGTTGAATAATCTGTAAAAAAAAATCATTTAAAACATCACTAAAGGGAGTTTTATGATTAATACCTATATGCCTATATTTTTGCTATAGGTTGTGCACCACTACAGAGATTCAATGTATTATTATTTGAGGTCTGTTACCAGCTTTTCCTACAGCTGTAACTACTCTCAACTATTTAAGATCATATTTATAGCCTCTTATCAACTAGAATTGTCAAAAAAAATTGGACAATCGAATAGCTGCAAGGTGGGTGGGGTGATACTAGTTGGGTTTTTGGCACTTATTACTGCAGAGGTTTGGGCTGTTTGGTCAATGCCCAACTGAATTCCATAACTAGTTTTCATCTATTTTGTGTTTTTGGTTCTGATTTAGTTTTTCATGTGGACAACCATTCGATTAACAGCATGTTAATATTTGAGTCGTAGAAACCATGCTTTCTTTTTGCAACTCAACAGTCAACACCCTAACATCATGTTTATTGTAGGTTACTTGCCGTTCGGTTTTGCCACTTTCATGCCAGCTGCATCTGTAGCTTCGTCTCATTTAAACTATGCATGTCATAAGATCTACTCACCTCCAATTTTATAGATCTTCCACGTCCCTCCCAAATAAGTATTGAGATAGTGGTGATGTCTATTCTCTTTTATCGTGGCAGGGAGTCCGGTGACACGCTGGGCGTCGGTAGCTCTTGGTGCTGGAGTGGGCATTGGATCTGCATACACAGAGTGTTCTTACCTATTTGATGGATCTCCAGCAAAATCGACACCTCCTAAGCTTTCAGAAACCCCTGCTTCTCCGGTAAGTGCTCATGACTGATTTACATCTGTTTTTTTATTTTAGTTTTTGTTCTTACTAGAGCAAAATGTTCAATTCTGTCTGAGTAGTGTTTCCTTGGATATCGGATGCAAAGTTATGAATCGAATAAGTTACATGTAGAACATATGGTAAAGAAACACCATTTGAATCTATCAATTTGCGATAGATTAATGGATGCAGGAAATCTTCTAGCATGATTAACCTTTGGTTTAAGGCCAGTATGTTAAAATAATTGAGTTTTAGACTTTAAAACAAGCGGATCAGCGGACTAGGGCTGCAAAGTGGATTAAGCATGTCACGCCCCGGATCCACACATGTGAACCTAGGACACGTGGCACGCCACCAAGGCCTAACTCAAGTCATTAAAGTTCCAAAACAAGTTTAAAATAAGCTTAAACTAAAGAAGCTCAACCAATATTGAGTATTTTCAAAAGTTTTAACCAACATACACCCAAGCACACCTTAATCCAATCCATTTTCAAAACTTCCTTTTCCAAAGTTCAAAGGAGTCCCAAGAGACCCTCTTAAGTAAAAAGTTTGAATTATAAACATTGGGAAGAAATAGAAAAGGAAATCTGGCAGGGGGTGTTTCGACCAGTCGAACGGTCCCATTGGATCGGTCGAACGACCCTCTGCAGAAAAGCTTCTGTGTCTGGGTACCGCTCTGCAGAAAAGATTCTGTGTCTGGGTACCGTCGACCGGTCCAACTGGCCCCTTCGACCTGTCGAATGCCCCTCTGGTCTGCCAATCAGCCAAAACCTTGTTCTTGCAAGTTTGCAAAATCTTGTAAATACTACCAAAACATATGTTGGAATCAACATCAAACTTCAAAACCATTTTAAACTAACCCAAGATTATGAACATGAGCTACCAAGTTCAGACAAGAGTTTCAAAATACTTTAAAGGAAAAGTACTAATTGTAACCAATCGATCAACTCATAAGGCAACCACCATTCCTATAAGACAAAATCTAGATTATACAAACTGGTTGTTACATGAGTTAAAGATCCGACTAAAGTATAAAGCTTAACTAGAAATATTACATAAGTCTTGAACCAACTATAATTCAACATACACCATAACTCGGATTAGGAAACCGGTTACAACATATTACAAGTCCCAAGTTATAAACAATATACTATAAACAAAACCACTTAAACTCCCAAAAACCCCATGAGATAGCCAAGCCACTTCCCGGTTCACTTTTCCGATTCCTCGCCGCGATCACTTACGATGGTTATTCAATAACCACTACAATATATGCTATATGCTTCGTGAGAGATATCAATCAAGCATACGGATGACATGTCATGTTCAAATTCATCTCAACAAATAAAAATGATCTCTGGATAAGCAAGTATTTCCTCCGCCACTACTCGCAAGCCCGCGACTCCCCTAATAGTCCACGACACAAGCCAATGACCCACGCCTCACACGTGCGGTCTAATGACGTTGTCGGCAACAAGTGGTCGTCACCACGCAACAATCTCATGGCGGATTTATACGAGCTTTCCTTTGACCCAAATAGGCAACCAAGCATGCTCACATAAACATGTCACCGTGCTTTTCACATAATTATTCGTAATAGCTAAACATGAGTAATTAAACATGTGATTAACACCCAAATGAACACAAACATGAATCTCATCCAAAAACAAGATTGAAACCACTCACCTCTTCACAATTCGCTCTTAATTGAGAAATTAAAGCCCAATTCTACTCCGGTTCAAATCCTACATGAATTTGGCAAACTACGGATTACCACACCGAATTGGGTCGCGAAAATTACGACGATTAAACTCAATAAAAACAGTTCCAAAACTTTAGACTTACCTTTACGACTCTAAATCCGGTCTCGGAATCGAAATTGGAAGTCGAACGGTGCATAAATCGTTGTCGAGAAGCTCTGACGAAACCCTCGTCTATTTTCCTCTCTAGCCGACCCAAATGAAGAAGAAGAAGATATGAATATCTTTTTGTCTCTACAGCTCATGTAATATGGTTTACTATTTTATTATGAAATCCACCCATTTTATGGTAATTTGTAATTTCACCCCCACTAGTTTTATAACCAACAATTTAATCCTTTTAACTTAAGTGGGTATTTGTCTATGTCTCGCGTGGGTCCCATAAGTGGTCCCACATAATTTTATGAAGTTACTAATTAGCCTACTAATTGTGCAGCTTGTTCAATTCGTTCGTACAAAGGTATCCTAAATGACCAGACAAATGGTCTCTAACAAGCAACAATATATTAAAACAATATATAAATATTCCACATATGCCTTAATAAACATTTAAGCACATAAGGGTGATTCCACAACCTTGTTTCATCACAATGGAACCTTCTCAACTCATGTCCCAATTTGGGACTGCCACATTGGCCAATACTGGGTTCCTAACTGGCCAACTGGACATCTACAATTAACTAGTGAGCTAAAACCCACTCAAATATGTGTTAATAAACACCAATTAATTATGCTAATGCATGTTAAATCATGTTTAACGATTAATCGCGGGAGCGGGTGTTACATCTCTCCCCCCCCCCCCCCCCCCCCCCCTTAAAAGAAGTTTGTCCCCGAGCTTAAAGTACCTCAAGATTCGAACAAGAATGGGTATTTCTCACGCATTTCATCTTCCCGTTCCCACGTAGCCTCTTCAACGGAGTGATTCTGCCACAAAACCATAACCAATGGAATAGTCTTGGTCCTCAGAACTTGATCTTTTGTATCGAGAATTCTCACTGGATGTTCTATATAAGTCAAGTCTTCTCTAATTTCCAACGGTTCTGGTGTAATTGGTTCTGGCGTAATTATATGACGTGAATCTGGCATACAACGTCGCAACATTGATACGTGAAACACATTATGCACGTTCTCCATTTCCTATGGTAACGCTAATCGGTAAGCTACTGGTCCAACTCTACCAATAACCTCAAACGGTCCAACGTACCTCGGATTTAGTTTCTTGGGTTTTCCAAACCTCACAATCCCCTTAGTCGGTGACACCTTTAGAAGCACGTAATCACCTACCTCAAACTCTATTAGTCTCCTTTTCAAATCCGCGTAACTCTTGTAACGACTCTGGGCTGTTTGCAACCGTTGTTATACCAGCTTAACTTTCTCGGTGGTCTGCCGAACTATCTCAGGTCCCAACAATTTCGTTCTCCTACCTCAGTCCAACAGATCGGCGAACGACATCTATACGCCCATATAAAGCCTCAAAAGGTGTCATCCCAATGCTGGATTGAAAACTATTATTATAAGTAAATTCCGCCAATGATAAGTGTTGTTCCCAATCACCTTTGAAATCAAAAATGCAAAGTCTAAGCATATCTTCTAATATTTGGAGTACTCGCTCTAACTGTCCGTCAGTCTGAGGATGGAAAGCTGTGCTAAAATTCAACTTTGTGCCCATAGCCTCTTGTAATCCCTTCCAAAATCTTGATATAAATCTACTATCTCTATCCGAGATAATAGACACTGGAACTCCGCGAAGCCTTACAATCTCTTGAACATACAATTCCGTCAACTTCATCGGATCATTAGTCTTAAGTGGTAGAAAATGCGCAGACTTGGTTAGTCGGTCAACGATTACCCAAATACTATCATTTGATCTCCTAGATTTTGGTAAACCTGCCACGAAATCCATCGTGATGTTTTCCTATTCCATTCCGGTACTGGCAATGGTTGTAATATCCCTGCTGATCTTTGATGTTCTGCTTTTACCTGTTGACACACCATACACTTTTGCCACGTGTTCGGCTAATTCTCGCTTCATTCCCAACCACCGATAGTTTTCCCGTAGATCACGATACATTTTGGTACTCCCTAGATGAATGGAATATTTGGTATTGTGCACCTCCTCTAGAATCCTCTCTCTAATTCCACTAACATCGGGTACACAAATTCGATTTCTATATTTCAATACACCGTCCACGTAAGTAAATCCGGTTGCTTGCCCTCAGGTATTCCGTCATAAATCTTCCTCAAATTTGGATCTTGAAGCTGTTTCATTCTAATCTCATTCTAAAGTGTCGGTTGTGCTATAATAGCTGCCATCAAAGCTCCTCAGTTCTTGGAATTACCTCAAGTTCCAATAGTTCCATTTCACGAATCAATTTCTCTTGAGAAGTCAAAACATAAGTTAAGTTACCGGCTGACTTTCGGCTTAATGCATCGGCCACTACATTGGCCTTTCCCGGATGATATTGAATCGTCAAATCATAATCTTTCATCAACTCCAACCACTGTCTCTGTCTCATATTCAAGTTTCTCTGAGTGAATAAATACTTAAGCTCTTGTGATCCGTATAGATTTCACACCTTTCCCCGTGTAGGTAATGCCTCTAGATCTTCAAGGCAAAGATCACCGCTACCAATTCCAAGTCATGTGTTGGGTAGTTGGTTGCATGTGGTCTCAGTTGTCGTGAAGCGTACGCAATTATTTTGCCATTTTGTATTAGGACACATCCTAAACCCCGATGCAAAGCATCGCTGAAGATTACAAACCTCTCAGTCCCCGTAGGAATCGTCAATATCGGTGCTGTCATAAGTCTAGCCTTCAATTCCTTGAAACTTTCTTCACATTCAGAACTCCAAATAAAAGGAACATCTTTTCTCATTAGCTGAGTCATAGGCATTGCGATTCTTGAGAAATTTTCTACAAATCTTCGGTAATACCCGGCCAATCCCAAGAAACTTCGAGCTTCTGACACATTTTTCGGTGGATTCCAATTGGCTACTGCTTCAATTTTCAGCGGGTCCTTTGAAACACCTTCTTTAGTAATCATATGCCCCAAAAATGCTATCTCGGTTAGCCAAAACTCTCATTTCTTCAATTTACCAAATAACTTCTTCTCGCGAGGTCGTTGCAATACCAGTGGTAAATGCTTCTCATGATCCTTAACACTCTTAGAATATATCAAAATATCGTCAATAAAGACAATTACAAATTCATCTAAGTATTCCTTGAATACCCGGTTCATCAAATCCATAAAAGCTGATAGCGCATTGGTAACTCCGAATGGCATGGCCATAAACTTATAATGTCCGTATCGAGTCTTGAATGCTGTATTCTCCACATCTTCCACTTTAACTTTCAGTTGATGGTAGCCCGATCTCAAGTCGATCTTGGAGAAAACTTGAGCTCCTTGAAGCTGATCGAACAAATCCTCAATCCTCGGTAATGTGTACTTATTTTTAATAGTCAACTTGTTCAGCTCTCGATAATCAATACACATCCACATGGTTCCGTCTTTCTTCTTGACAAATAAAACTGGTGCTCCCCATGGCGAAACACTAGGTCGAATAAATCCCTTGTCAAGCAACTCTTGCAATTGGTTCTTCAAAACTCTTTCAGTTCCACGGGTGCCATTCTGTATAGTGTCTTTGATACCGGTTGCGATCCAGGTGCTACCTCAATAGTAAACTCAATCTCCTGCTCGATCAACACGTCTGGTAGATCTTCAGGAAACACATCCGAAAACTCCAGTACTATCGAAATATCCTCAACCCGAGTTCTCGTGACACGTATATCAATTACAGTACATAGGAACCCTTGACAACCTTTTTTCAACAACTTCCCAGCTTGAATTGCTGATATCATATACGGTGGTGTTGCTACCCTAACCCCTTGGAAGGTAAACTCTTTTTGTCCCAATAACTGAAAATTAACTATTTTCTGTTCACAGTTAATTGTAGTCTGATTCGTAAACTTCTTCCGTCAAATCCCCGTGTACAAAGGCATTTTTAACATCGAACTGATGAAGAGGCAAATTTAAATTTGCAGCAAGGGACAAAAGAATTCTCACAATGTTCATCTTAGCAACCGGAAGCAAATGTTTCCTCATAATCTACTCCATAAGTCTGTGTAAATCCTTTGCCACCAATTGACCTTTATACCTCTCAATAGATCCGCCTGCTTTATGTTTGACGGTAAACACCCACTTACACCCCACTACCTTGTGTCCTCTAGGTAGTTCAACCAATTCCCAGGTGCTATGTTTGTGGAGGGCTTTCATCTCCTCAATCATAGCATGCATCAATTTGGAATCAGTAAGTGCATCCTGTACATGGTTAGGGACAGACACCGAACAAAGGCTTTGTAAGAAGGAGACAGACAACGAGATGTGACAATTTAGATATAGGATGTTGAGTACTTGACCTAACACCCTTAGGGTACGTGTGGTACGCATGAATGGAATAAGGTAGGAATGGAATGAAACCCAAGAATGGAATGAAGACGTAATGGAATAGGAATGAGAATTCCATTCACATGTTTGGGGTTTAGGAATGAAATGACATACAATAATTTCTATTTTAAAATGGTATCCTAATTTATGGAGTTAATATTAAATTTAAATTAAATATTAACAAAAAAGGTAATAATTTGTTTTATTATAGGAAAGATTGAAACAAGGAAAGTGGAGAAGATAGATATTATTTCCTTACTGGTTCATTCCATTGGAATGAAATCTCATTCCTTGGGTTTTTGGCGGGAATGATAATTCCTACTTTTGTGGGAATGATGATTACTTTTGGATTGGTCATTCCAACTGATTTGGTGGTAACAAACATGAGAATTAAATGAACTCATGAATGACCATACCATTGCAAGGGTCATTCCAGTGTACCAAACATAGCCTTACATGTAGCAATTGGAACAATTAAATCATCGGTAACAGAAGTGGAATTATGATTAGGATTACCTAGGCCCTCATCAAGGGAAGGAGATTGGAGTGGTGGATCAGGAAGAATGGTCTTATCTTTCATTATCCAAGTTCTTCTTTGATATATTATATCTTCTTTTGCTCGATTTCTCTCTGTTGCTCTGGGTTCCTCCTCTGGAGTTTCCTCCACCTCCAATGTCTCTCTCTTAGTGTCTTGCTCCCTAGCAATATCTGCTACTTCCTTCTCCTCATCAAGAGTACCCATTATCTCAAATGGATTAGACACGGGTAAACTAGAAACATGTAGTTCAGATAACTCAGGCAACTCTTCTCTACTTGTGTTCTTTCCCTGAAGAGATGTTTGAGGGGTGAAATAAGATTGTTCCTCAAAAAATGTAACATCCATGGAAACATACCACTTCTTAGTTGGAGGATGGTAACACTTATAACCATTTTGAGTGGGAGAATAACCAACAAAAACACATTTGATAGCACGAGGATCAAGTTTTTCGCGTGTGGGAGCATGATTATGAACAAAACCGACACAATCAAAGACTTTAGGAGGAATAGCTAAAAGAGCAGAAGTACTAGAAGAGCTTCATCAAGTGATTGCTTATTAAGTACTTGAGTAGTAAGCCGATTGATAAGATAGACAGCAGCTGAGATTGCATCTCCCCAAAAAGGCTTCAGAACTTGGGCAGAGAATAACATAGACCGAGCAGTGTCTAAGAGGTGACGATTCTTGCACTCAGCAACTTCATTTTGTTGTGGAGTATTGGTGCAAGATGATTGGTGAATCATGCCATCTCTAAAAAATAATTCTCAAGGCCAGATTTAAAGTATTTCGCTCATTATCTGAACGAACAATTTTTACCACCACACCAAACTGGGTACAAATCATTTTGTGAAAGGTTTTAAAAATTGAATGGACACTGTTTTCTTTCATCATGTAAACCCAAGTAGTACGAGAAAAATCATTTATGAATGTGACAAACCAACGATGGCCCTTAAGTGCAACAATACGGGAAACATCCCAAACATCCGAATGAATAAGAGAAAAAGGAACAATACTTTTAGTATTACTGGGATAAAAAGAAGCACGGTGGTGCTTTCCAAGTTCACAATCTTCACATCGAAAGGTGGATACATTTTCATTAGATAACAAAGAGGGAAATAAGTGCTTAAGTAAACCAAAGAAAGGATGTCCTAAGCGCCTGTGCCAGAGCATGATATCACTAGATGTAGAGCCAGCGAGAGTAGTATGATGAACCAATTGTTGTCGGTTCTGCAGTTCCAGAAGACAAAGACCATCTCCTCTCTACCATTGCCAATCGTCTTCCCCGCGATAGGGTCCTGAAACACATAGTGGGAAGGAAAAAAAGCGACGCTACAATTTTTATCACGGGTAATACGACTAATAGATAAGAGGTTAGTGGAAAAACTTGGAACATGCAAAGAAGATAAAGATAACGAGGCAGTGACGCAGACTAAACCTTTGCCTGAAACTGAAAAGACAGTTCCATCATCAATCTTGACTTTATCCTGTCCTGAATATGGTTTATAAGCGGAAAAAACAGGAGATGAACCAGTCATATGATCAGATGTCCCAGAATCAATAATCTAAGGGAGATTAGATTGAGTATTGAATGCACTCACAGAGGTGGCTAAGTTACCTGAATGAGCAAAGGATGAGGTGGTTGTAGTTGGTGTATCCAGTCGAGTCATCAAGCGGCGGAGAGTCTCCAATTCCGAGGAAGATAATGCATTGGAGGAAGGCGAAGGTGAATCATCAATAACGGAGGGATCAACAACAACCTCTGTATGGTGAGCACGAGAACTACTTCCACGTCCCCCAAGGTTTCCTCCACGTCCCCAAAGCTACCTACACGTCCCTAAGATTGTCCAGAACGACCACCACGATCGCCAGGTGGGGGACCATGCAGTTGCCATCATGTCTCTCGATTGTGATAGGGCCTATTACAGTAGTCACAAAACTGCTTGGATTTGTCAGACTCACTAGTGGTGTCGCGACCACGGTTCCCATTCTGAGGAATCGAATCAAGAGTAGATCTCTTGGTGGACGTGGGTGGAAGCATAGTAGAACGAGGACTTTCCTCGTTTTGTATATAAGCGAAGGCCTCCTAAAGGGAGGGCAACGGATCCATGCTCAGAACACGACTACGAACCGGATCATACTCCGATTTAAGGCCCTCAAGAAACTTAAAAATTCTCTTCAGTAACTAGTTTGTTATAAGCCATGGAATCAGTGGGACATACAGGCTTGGTCCGTGGGTTTTGGTTGGCAAGTTAAACTTGCTACTAGGGTGTACACGAGTTGAGCCGCTCAACAAGGGCTCACGATAACAACTAGGCTCGGTTCGGCTCGATAATAAACGAGCCAAGCTCAAGCTTGGGCAGGATGCCAACTCTTAAAGCTCGGCTCGAGTACAACCCTAATCAAGGCATTTCCAAGGGATGTATTGTAACACACTCATCTCTTCCTGTTTAGAGCGACCAATTAACTGCCTCAACTCAAATATCTGGGCAGAGTTGCCCTTTCTGGAATAAGTGTTGGCCATGGTCTCCCAAATATCCTGGACAATCGCCATGTCCAAAAAACCTTCACCAATCTCGGGGATTATAGAGTGAACAAGCCAAGTCATGACAATGGAGTTCTCCATTTCCCATTTGTCATATGTTGCATCCTTGGTGCTAGGTGTTTTGATTCGTCCGTTGTTGTATACTATCTTTCCTCTGCCCTTAAAGAAACAATGTCATAGACTGGGACCAAGCTAAGAAATTTTGACCACTGAAGAGGGAAGTAGTGATCTTCAAGTTCGAGTTATCAGGGTGAGCAACAATAAATGCTCTCACTGCTAAGCGGCTGTGAAGAGAATGGTTTTCTCTGGATCATCCGGCATCTTAAATCAGCCCGCAACAAATACCCGAACAATCACTGAAGAAGGGAATAGGAGTTGGTACCAACGGAGTTGCGACACACAAGAGAAAATTAAATCACCATATAGGATGCAGAAAATCAGTCATAGCTGATAAAAGGTCCATAGAAGGACCAAAGAATCTGGAAAAAACTTGAACTTCGATCAAAATAGTGGTTTTGTGATGATGTGGGTTGGAAAGAGGAGAGAAGCAAGGAAAATAAAGGTGTGATGTCGGCTAGGGCTGGGCAACCATGGAGTGGTGTCGGAATGAGGTGGGGATGGTGTATAGGCTGCGGTGTGGTCTGGGTGGATGGCTGGTGGTGTCGGGATAGGTTTAGGCTGCCATGAAGGCTGCACTAGGGTTATGGTGTAGTGATCAATGCATGTGGTGGTTGTGATGATCGAACCCTAGAAGGGGTGCATGGGGTTCAGCAAAGAGTGGCTGGTGGTGAAAGGGATCTCTCTTAGAGAGGCTCTGATACCATGTTAACTCTATGATTCAAGCTTAGGGTAGAGACAAGAGTCTCAGCCCTATTTGTATTAAAACACCAAAGAAGGAAATTACAATAGTGCCCTTGGGCAATAATCCAAAGATAAAAAATAGTAATACTCCCTCCATCCCATTTTATGTGTCCCTCGTTCTATTTTTGGCCGTCCCAAAACTATTGTCCACTTTTAAGTTAATTTTCAAAACTACCGCTATGAGTTAACACACCAAACTACTATCTTAAACAAAGCAAGGGCAATTTGGGAAAAAAATCTCTTGTTTAAGCCCATGTGTACTGCAATCATTGTGTTCCCTTAAAAAGTTGGACTCCCCAAAAGGGACACATAAAATGGGACGGAGAGAGTAACTAACACCAAATAGCCACTTAATAACTAGCTAATATTAGACAGCTAATGCACGGCTCATCTCAACAGAAAATCTCTCTCTCTCACTCTCACTCTGTGTGTGTGTGTGTGTCTTTCTCTTGCCATCTATATTCGGCCCAAATTGATTCTTCATCTACTCTGGCTCCCTTATGCCCTTAGCTGCCACCCCCAAAATTCTCCACATAAAAAAGACCTCTTTGCTCCTCAAGAACACTAGACAGCCAACCATGTGAACCCACAATTCTCTGTAGACAGATTTCCTATGGGCATACCTTGATCAAATGGAGACCGATGGGAAAATGAGATTGCTGAGAATCTCAGATCTAAAATACTCGGCCGTTGATTGCTCAAATTAATTGCCTCTCCATTTTGCTAGCTAATAATTGAGTTTTAAGATTCAATGAATACTGATTATTCGTGGGTCTTGAATATATACTCCCTTCGTCCCATTTTATGTCCTTTTGGGTATTCGTGCTGCTTAATTGGACAAGTAATTAATGCGTTTATGTCAACTTTTTCTATTATTATTTTTTTTTTTCAAATCTAAAAGTTTTACATTAGTTTTTATAGAGAAAGTTGTCAAAAGCATCTCAAAATGGTTAATTTAAGGAAAAAATTGATGATTTTTGGGACAATTGGAATAGTGAAAAAGGACACAAAATGGGACGGAGGGAGTATGTATGTATGTATGTATACATGAATGTGAGTGTAAATGCTATATTTATGTATATATACATCTTTTTTTGGACAGTAAGTGAAGTTCATTGATAAGAATTTGGGAGTACAAACAGAACTTGCAAAAACTTCACCAGAGCCCTAATCAATTCTTACTTAAGCTATAGCCCAAAACAAAGTAGTAGAGGACCAACCAAAGTATTTTGAAACCACCCGATGATGATATATTCATCACATATTCGGATATTCCTAATTACATATGGAACAGGACTGCTTAAGGATTGTGAATTTGTGGACAGCTAAGTATGACCAAATTGGGCACTTCTTGAATTTTCACAAACGGTGTTAAGGAGGATCTCAAGTCAGATAAATAAGGGGGTGTGTTTGTTGAATTTTTTTGTTTAGGGGGTATTAGTGAAAATGGGTAATAGTTGAGGGGGTGATGATGTAATTTACCCTTTACTTAATTACTATTTGAACATAGCACTGGCAACAAATAATGGAACTACACGGTTCCTTGAAATTTGTAAGTTTGTGTTCATATTACCATATTTATAAATTATAATAAAGGGCATCCTGTGCCGCAAGTCGGATCATAAAGACAAACTTAACTAGTCATAAAAGGACTACCTTGCGAAGAATGATGGTTACACCCCACCTGAGCTCCGATGTAAAAAAATTTCATTTTTAACTCGTTGGAATTTCATTATCTTTAGACGCCCCCCCCATCCCCCCCTTTTCAGGGAAATAGAGCAATAATACTGGTAGACTCTCCCATGTGTGATCTCCGTTATTGATAAAATTGCAGTGACTTGTTATACTTGCCGTTCGTTCTTTCTTGATTAATGATGACCCCGAGGTGTTCAGAATTTTGTTGAATCCTTCCTGCACACATTGCTTTTGGCATACAAATTGCATAAATGTTATGATTCCATTTCATGAGACCTTATTATTATTATTATTATTATTATTTATTTATTTATTATTATTTTTTTTTTTGGTTTTTCCAGAATGGACAGGAGTCACAGGACTGAGACCAGAAGTTATGATGCCAGCCCCCAAGTTGTTTAGGTTCTGAATTAGAATTTTCGACAAGTTGGGATTGTTGTTACCCTTTTCCCTCCTATTCAACTTGCTGTACTGAAAGTTCTTTGATGAATACTGTTGCCCTTTGATTTACAACTTGTCGCATTAAGCAACATGTGAAGTTGCTTCTGCTTGGAACAAAAGCGAATGCGATAAGTTTTATGAGTTATGAGGATTAAGCAACACGCACACAAAACAAACTAACAATGTTAAGCCCTACTAGACAAAGGTCACTCTTTTGGTTGGGGTTTACGGGTGATTGAGGCAAACTTGAAACAAAAACATAATGTTACAGCTTTAGAATGAAGGAAAAATAAAAATAAAATTAAGCATTGTTTGATATATATTGCACAAAGGAAATCTTAAGTTATGTGCTCCAGGGACAATTGTTCCCTGAAAATTAAACCCTTTGGAGATGCCATACGGATTAAACTTTTGTTGTCTGGGTGCTTTATTTTCTTATTGCAAGAGATAAAAGAGATACAACATGGATTGAACTTTGGTTATCAAGGTGTTTTATTTTCCTTGTCAGGAAGTAAAACAACGATAATTGTTATTTTCTGTTTTCCCTGTAAATTAAATGTGGAAGTTAATTACCTATAAGTTACTACATTCAAGCTTTGAATTAGAAAGGTGATGCCACAACCTGCGGAGAATCAGGTGACGTGATCATTCATCCTCATCTCACGCAGGCCCCAATGGGTTCTAATAGACTTCATAAAACAGAAAAAAAGGCAACTATCCACTTCGAAATTCCGCTTGAATGGTAGTTTGGCAAATTGCAAGATTGGAAATCAGTGCTATAATGCTCTTTGCCAATCTGGCCATTTAAACATTTTGTGAAAATTGGTGGAAGAGGGAATTTTTTACCCGGCCCAAGGATCACCCAGGGGTGGTGCGCAAAAGGGGCTGCACTTTGCGCACAACCCAATGGTGTTGCAGCAAATAATTTTTTTTTGGTCTTTTAACCAAAAAAAAAAAAAAAAACCTTGTGGTCCTGCGACACCAACAAAGTGCTGTCCAAAGTATTGCCCACAAAGTGTTGTTGAGGATCCTTACTCTTAACTTTATTCTGTGGGATGGAGAATCAATCACAAATTCACGTAATACACAGATTAGTGCCAAAAAAGGCTAAAAATTCTAAGAAAGAGGGGAGAAATTAGGGCTAATCAATACATATATGCCTATATATAAACTATTCAATCACAATCTAATGCACTAAAAAATGGGACACATTTGGGCCAAATTTTTAAGAAGAACAAGAGAGAGAGAGAGAGAGAGAGAGAGAGAGAGAGTGTGTGTGAGAACCTGGGCATCGACTGGGGATGCTTTCATGCTTTTGACGAGGAGGAGGAGGAGGAGGGTGAGAGCTTTAACCTCCATTGGCTGCCGCTAGAGGTTAGAAGCATGATGTTTAGGGTGTGGGTTTGTGTGGTCACTGTGGTGTGTCTTGTGTGGATGTGAGATGAAGGGGGTACTGTGGTGAGGCGTGCGAGGATGAGAGATGAAGCTCATGTGCATATGTGGGTTATATATATATGATATATATGAGTATTTTAAAAGCCATCGAGTTTGGTCGGGTCGACTTGTGTTTGCGTTTTACATGGGAAGAACCGACATCCGAACCGAATGCCATCCGGTTTGACTTGTGAACCCATGACTTAACCAAACAGTCACAGATGGGGTTAGGTGCGATTGGGTGGGGTCGGTTTTGGTCTGGTCCGATTTCGTTGGATGGCCCTACAATAACCATATGTATATGAATCTAGTAATCCAACCTGTTTATTCTTATTATGACTCTTTATGGATGCATATTTTAATCTAGTTGAACCTTTGGGGAAAAGGCCAGCTCAAGTGCTCGAGTAATGAAACGCACAGCCTGCGCAGCTGGATAGTTGTCCCCTTCCCTTACCTATATAAACATTCACTCTCCCTCATTTTAGCAAATTTTTAGAGAGAGAGAGAGAGAGAGAGAGAGAGAGAGAGAGAGAGAGAGGGCGCTTATCTCTCATGCAAACACACAAACGCTCCCATGCATTCATTGATCATACATCCACACACACATACATTTTTACACACACATACATACCCCCCTACATTGTGACTGAAGACACAAAGAAAGAAGAAGAAGATCAAGACAGAAAGAGAAGGTGAGCTCAACCTCCATTGGAGCAAGCTTCATGCTCACAAGTTCACTTACACACATCATCCATACCTTATGTGAGTGTTTATTATCACTTGGGTAACCTTATTTCACAGTTTTTAAGTAAGTTACATGACATGTATTAGCCCTATACAAACCCCCACCATCTTGCATGCAAGCTGCTAGCTTCATTACATAAGACGGACCCCCAATCGCTCGAGCTGGAGCAGATTGCATGAAACACCTTGAGCGATTGCCTATCCACCGTCTCCCTTCTGGAAAGGCCAATTAAAGTCAGTAGGCTCAAACGATATCATGTCTTGAGCGATTGTGAAAAGTTGAGACATAAACCCAAGAGCTCGACACACACGAGCTATCGTGCACACCTGATTTCAATTATTCCCTTGTGTTTTTTGATGCATGTGAACTATAAGTCCTTTCATGACATGTTGTACTATGATTCCAATATTGTACAAATCTTGTATGCACTGTCTAAACCTTGCACGTTTAATTCTTGGGATAGTATGCATGATTTCGATTCTTTTATACATCTCGTAATCTAAAATGCTTATACTTTACGAAATGGAAATAATTTTGTAACAGTAAGCTAAGAATCTAGATCCTACTGAACGCAAGCGCTCGCGCTAGCATAAACGATTGGGAAAGCACAAGCGACCGGGAAAGCATAAGCTCTTGCGTATGCCAGATCCTGTAATGTTGATTGATTCACTTATATGTTCCTATAGCAAACCGATACCTTCCAAGACTTACTAACTGAGACAATTTAGGTACATTATACTATTTACGAATGTTATCTGCTAAAAAACTTATGCCTAAACGACTTATATTATGCGTGCATTGAATGCTTGTACCTTGTCTGAATCCTTCCAGTCTTTTGTATATATAAGTCGTTGGTCATTGGAATCCTTTCGTGTTGACTTGACTTTGTCGGCCAGAGAAGTCTGGTCTAGGAATGTTATTTGGAGAATGTTGGGCGGCTGGTAAAGCACGAGATTTGGGTTTGGTAGACGAATATTAGTGATGCAGTCGGTTGTTAAAGCATGATGTCATCTTGATGCACCGAGGGTGATCAAACAACTGTTAAGGCATATATGGTATACTAATGACACTCTTGTTAAGGCATGTTATATGTATTTGGATAGGTCATGGACCTTGAATATCTTGATAAAGGCATGATACCATCTTGATGCACTGTGGGTGATCAAGAGGCTATTTTGGCATGTCTGGTATACTCATCATACGATTGTTATAGCATGTTATTCTAAGCCAATGGTTTTCGACCGAAGTTACTTGAGAAGAGATTGTTGATGATACGGTCGATTTAAGAGATTTCAAATTCAGTCAGTCGTGGGTTGGGTAGTTATTCTTATGTTCGTTTTCGGTTTCTTAATGGTACAACCTGAGGTTCTACACTTACTCGACTTTTGAAGCTAACAACATTTTATGCCATTGGATCATCCCTGTTAAGCTTTTCCAGATTACAATAATGCAGCAGATGATGTCCAGGTTGAGGGAAAATATACTAGTGACATGACTAATGTGTAACTATGTCATCTACGGTTATTATTAAAACATAGTTTATCAATTTAAAATAATGGTTGAGAATCACACTCAAGTAGTGTTAGTATTCAAAGTGTTTTGCAAAAGTCATTGAAGAAAATGCCCATAAGGCTTAAGTTCTAAAATCTGTTTGACAAATTAAACTTGATGGATCAAAGTGTGAACAAATTTCAATATAGAAAGTCTTGGAATGCTTAAAAGAATCATCTCAAGAATTTCCCTTCCAATCGATTGCATAGACACAGTCGATTGGATGGGGTCATCTTCCAAGCGATTGAACTGTCCAATCGATTGGCTATGGCTCATTTTCAATCGATCGAAATGAGTTCAATTGATTGAATGGGGACTTTTCTGCGAATTGCATGGCAGAGGCTGGGAATCAAAGTTTCTTCACATATTCCCAACTTCTAATCTATGGAAACATGATAAAACAATTGCAAAAACAGTAAAACGAAGCAATCATAACATCTAAACTAATCAACATTCAAATAAATAACAGAAAAGAAAAACCTAAAAATAATATGAAAATAACTTGTAATAAACTTGAATATGAAGTGCAACAATGAAAAAGAGGAAGAAGAAAATTAAACTAACCTAATCTACTCTAAACTAACACTAAAAGTAACCTAAAACTACTATTTTTTGTATTCTGGAACGTCTCTATTCGTCTGATGTCATAACAGGTTATTTATAGGGTATCTTCAGACTGTGCAAAACTTTCTAAAAAAGTCCCTTTCAATCGATTGACCCCATTCAATCGATTGAAAGGGGTCCAATTGATTGGACAACACTACTTTTGACAGCTCTGCGCACTGATGGGAGAATGGCCATATCTCTTCACTCAGACCTCGGATTGACCTCTAGTTTGCGACCACGCGACCGTAACTCATATATCTACATTTTATATTTTCTTAGTAAATCTTACAATTCTAAGATCTTGAATGTCAAAAATGGAAATTGTTAAACTGTTTTTGTTATTCTCTTCATTAGAATAACTTTTTTTTATGCAATGACTGCTTTCCATGACCTGTAAAATAGTGTAAATACACATATTTGGGTATCAACATCAAAACACTTAATCATTGATATACATTTAAATCTATGGACTTAGGGATAAAAGTATGCTTAAATAACCGTAAAATGTGCTATGAATATGTAGTTTCTACCTATAATCACACCCTCAACTAGCTCGTTGCTTGTCCCTAGCAATGAAGTGATCTAAAGCAAGGTTTATTCAAACAAAAGGAAATAAAAATCCTAACTCACTTTCGTAGGAATTGCGATTTCATTTAGCGTATACAACAAGCCTTTAAACCCATAGGTCCCCCTAGTGGATGAGTGTTATCTCGTGAGAGTTTGCAATGAATTTGGCCACAAAATTCATGTTCATGGTAATGGTTCTCGTTTAATGTTTTCAAGAAATTATCTCTTTCATTTAACAATGTGGTTAAGCTCAACACTCTCACGAAACTCTCTAGTATGCCATAGCCATGCAACACACACATTAAAATTAATCTACTATCAAAGTCATTAGAATATCATACCTATTAGTCTTCAAGTGTGTGTGTGAATGGAGGACCAAAATACAAAACTTTAATTTCAAAGCTCGTATAACCTAAGACACTATCAAGATGTTCATTTTGACTCAACTCTCACCGGAATTATACTCACAAGATGAATTCACTCTGATTTAGGTGTAATAATTATCACTTATGATATGGAAACTATAAGGAGTAAATATAAATGGAATCTAGTGCTTCTTATATCTAAATTGAAAAACGAAAATTTTAGTGCATAAAGTTTCATGAATGATACTTTTCACTAGGACAACGAGATACCGTGGAGAATTCTCTCATTACACTAATTTCAAATCCAAATTACCTAGAATAATTAGGTCTTGAAAAAAAATGTGTTCGATTAAGAAGAAAGAGGTTCGTGATTTTCAATTGGGTCAAAGGGTGTGATTGGCATATTTACAACAACTTTTCAAACTTCCCCACATCTCTAATCTCCCTCTTCTATTTTTTTTTTATTTTCTATTTTTTCGTTCCCACACTTTTTCTTTTTATTATTATTTTTTCTTTTGTAGCAATCATTGACATATATATATATATATATATATATTTTTTATTTTCATGCTTTTCTAATTTTTTTTTTGGAAACATTCCCTTATTTACACAACCAAACTTCTTGTCAATGCAACACATCCCAATCATACCCAAATAAAGAACTGAGGCTTGAACTCCTAATTTGGAGTTAGGTATTGTTTGCACCTAAAAAAAACATTTTTTAAAGTTAAAATTTGTATAAGGCCGATTGGAACTTTTTAATTGGACTCAAGAGACCGATTGCAAAAATTAAGAGACAAATTGTCACACCCCGATTTTTGACAACCAAATACCCATTCAATAATATCCCAATCAGTATTTAATTGCCCAAAAATCTGAGAGTAAAAAAAAAATCAACTTGTCACACATTTGAAATAGTAAACTTTGCTGAAAAATGTTCCTCTTTAAAATAATTCACAAACTTTAAGTAACAAAAAAAAGAAATCATTTTCATTGAGATCTCCATGATAAAATTCTAAACTACAATTTACAATAATAAAGAGAATTCTGTTGCTATAACAAAATAAGAAATCCACATTTTTACAAAACTTGAATTAGAGCTACTACAATCGTCCCATAACCCCAAAATAATAAAATACAACATGGCCCACAATGCCAAGAAATAAATAAATCAAGATCACGAAGCAAAATAAATAACAATTAAAATCCACTCGTAGATCTCTGAATCATAAAATTTACTCCAACCGCTAACACGAACTATTCCTGAAAATAAGAACCCAGCTATGCTCCACGAAGAACGCACCCGGTGATAAAATCACACGGGTCAGTACACACGGTACTGGTGTGAGTTAAATAAATAACATAATAACGAAGTCTTAGGGATAACACACAGTCCCTTAGAATACCACACCGCAAAATAAGAAATTTATCGGGCAAGAGAGTAGTTCCACTCACACTTCAGGACAAGCGGTAGTTTCCTTCAATGTGGTGGCAGTGGCTCCAACCCCGAATAAACACAACTGAATACTTACCGGTCGGATATCTATGGTGAGTCAGCCCTGCATAAAAGTTAGTGGACCCACCATCCTGTAATATATAGTTATCACAAACTAAGCAAATAAGTCAGTAAACAACATTTCCACATTCTAACTTAAACGTCGCATTCATTATTCCAAACTTATCAGTCTTATGAAATACTCCATTGTCATTATTTATTAGCCTTTAATTATCTTTGTGTTCCCTAGGTTCACCACTTGGCCACCCTCCATGGTACAGCCCACACATATATCCCATGTGTGCCCGGACATACTACCAACACCCACTCCGGTGCCAGTTTGGTTGGGGTATCAACCAAACCAGGTATACACAACGGACGGCTGGTCAATATGTCAAGACGTCTATACAATATAAGCCGAGCATAAGGCTTAGGCCAGCTTGATCACGAAGCCACTGGCAAAAAGTACACTCAACAAGTCTTAAGCCAGCTTGATCACGAAGCCATTGGCAAAAGAGTGCGAGCTACCAAAAACAATAACACAACAACGGGGAGCGGTGAACACTAAAGAACTATGTTGCAATTATCACTTATCGTTCGTATTATCCCCAATAATTGTGAATTTCACGTTTATCAAATAGTTCCGTCTTATCATCCAATCACATCTCTAACTTTTAGATGTATTCCAATTTCTTACAATAAAGGGTTTTATCAATTAACCCATAACAATTCTTCCCTCAATAATTTCCAATCAAATTACAAGATTCCCAATATACTATTCAACGTATCTAATTTACTCCTTTTTATCAAAATGACCACACAATAAGGTCAGTTATTTCAGGTACAATAATCTCAACCCAACATTCAAAATTAGCCTACATGAAACCCATAATAAAAATTCAAATTCTCATATCATAAAGTATTATAACAGTCGTTCCACAATATTTTCATCGGTCTCAACGTTAATGACTATTACCCTTTATTTTTTATCAACATTATATGAAAATTCATGTATCTCTAAGTAATTTTTGTTAAGTCAAACGAATGAATAAAAAAATAACACAACGAATCATATTTCTCCAATTTCGTACATTTTAATATACTAAAAACTGCTACTGAAATCTTCAATTTCTGCCCAAACGGTGCAGAATCATGAAAAATACCATTATACAAAAAACGTGCAGAATCACGTTTTACATGAGACACGCGGACAGAATGTTCAAATTCAAAGCCACGATTTTCTAATAATTTTCTAATGTTTCTGCAACTGTGTGAATTACAAATAAAACGAATTTCACATATATTTCCTAACAAACATGAATATTTCACATTTGGTTTTTATCAAACTAACGATTCACCTAACCCTTTCGAATACCCTAATGTCATGATCGCAAAGTCACACAAAGGGGAAAGAAACTATCTAAATTACTTCAACAATAGCGCGTATCCATTACAAAGATTTAACCCTAACAATTAAATTAAACACGTACTACTTTAATTTACTCTCATATACATATATACATACGTGTATATATATATATACTCGGATACACAAAATTTAACTCACCTCGTTGATCAAAAATCAACCACCACGAATGCTTCGCGATTCCCCACGTGCCCACGAACCCGAGACCCTTCTCCTTTCTTCTCCCTTTTCTTCTCTTCTTTCTCTTCGCTCTCTTTCTCTCTGTCTCTCTCAATTGCGGCTGTGTAAAGGAAAGGGATTCCTAACCCTATTATTTTATTATGTAAGTATACAAGATGCACACCTTACCTATTAGTATATTAACACACACACCCGTACATACTAACACACATACCCGCACACATCTACACACACATGTTAATCCCGTTTTTCTTTTTATGGGCTCACAAAAGAGACTCATGTGAGCCCAGAATGTAACTCAAACCACTAAAATGGCTAACCCAAAGGGTACTTATGCCCCGGGTACTTAATTTTAATATCAGATACACTATTTGACACATTCGTGGGCCTGTTCTTCTATATATAAAAAATGCATATCAACCCTTCATTTTTTTTAATAAATTTAAATTAATAAAATGTAGCATTCAAACTAAAGGGCTCACTAATGAGTTAATTTATATGTCCACCAAACACTTAAAATTTTCAAACACATTTCTTACATAGCCACACTCATATAATATTGCTAACTGAAAGTAATAATTAAAATAATTATTGATACACTTAGAAATTTTAGGGTTGTTACACAAATGCCAATCTGCCAATGTATTTTAGTGTAGGCGCTGTTTGGCACTTCAAACTTATCGAGCTTCCAGTGTGTTCGTTCCGTCGGATTGTGCATGTGGTGTCAGCGGGCTTTACATTTACCAATCAGGCTTTCGTTTAAGGTCCAGTTCTGTGTTCATGACCAAACGGGCATGCAATATTTCATTACCAGTGAGACTGCCATATGAATTCGGCAGTGACCAATTCGGGCTCATAACTCTCCACAATCTTTAGCCACTTTTGTTGACTAAAGAAGTGGTGGGTCATCCCAATGAAGAGCATCAAGTTTGATCATTCCATAATATTGGTCTCTTTGTTGACCATTTTATAATTATGTGATACCCTTTCATCCATTCGGGCTCATGATTATGGCCGTAGGCTCACAAAAGTATTTTGAGCATTTTAGTTCAGAGGGCCCACCAATGACATCAGCCTTCAAGCCAAATTGGCCATTTCATCTAAATATTTGTTTGTCTCGGGCTGACCCCAATTTGGTGTGCAATCAGTTATGGAATAATATGGTGCAATCAATCAGGGAAGTGTATTATCACTTAAGTTTGGGAAGGTTATCATATTTTAGTGAGATAATATTTAAAATATTATCACTTAAGGAAAGATAATAATTCAAGATATTATCTGATTTGGGAAGATATTATCAATATTTTTGGGAGATAATGTTATCACATTTGGAAATATATCTTTTGCTTGGAGGGGAAGCAAGCCGAACCAAGCCAATATTGGGACCACATTCAAGCTGCAAATATATATACACATGTATATATATATATATATTTCAAAGATATGGTAACTTATATCAGTTTATGGGAAATCTGGTATTTTTTACCAGATTATTATTCATATCAGATTTCTTACCTTATCTAGAAGACCTCCATGGCCGCTATAAATCAACAGGTAGGCCAAGTAGTCAAATCACTCCGCGTCACTTCGACAAAAGCATCCCAATGCATTCTAAATAGCGCTCCTAGCATTCTTTTTATTTTCCTAGGCTTTCTTAGTTATAATTACATCCTTGTAATTTCTCTTTTCTTCCCAATTAAATAAAAATGCTCTTTTTATTTAATTTCTCTTGCTTGTGTTCATCACTTGCTAGACTTGTGCGCTTCATCACTGTCTAGGGACTTTTGGTGAGGGTACTTTCCTACTCACCTCACACAATCGCCTATTAGAAGTTAGATTTTCAAAACCTTGTGTATCACTCACACAAGTGACTTAGGAAATTTTGTGTTTTAGAAGTTTGGGTCTACCTCACAAGGCTCTGGCACGCCCGAACAACAAATATAGCAAACAATTTGGCATGCCCGGTGGGACAGCCAAGTGATGAGCCATGCATACACTGAAGCATGGCTATACTTCTACAACAACCAGATTGGTTGGCGGAATGAGTCAATACGCCAACTTCGCGAAGAAATCTATCGTCTCTACAACGATGGATATTGGAATGAAACTGGTCATCTTTATCATGAGATGGACCGTTTTGAGGCCGACATGCAATTTTTTAATCAAGAAAACGGCCTCCTCAAAGCTTCGAGTGGAGCTGATGAACCGCCGCTCGAGGGAAATTCGTTCATGTCTCTAGACGATTTTCTATACGGTGACTGGCGAAAGAAGCTACTCTGTGACAACATTCATCGTGCTCTTGAAGATATGAAGGTGCACTCGAGAGAACAGCAGGCAAAGCTTAGCCGGTTTGAAGAAGATACGAAAGCAAGCCTGGCAGTACTAGAGGCTCAAGGGCAAAAGATCGAACAATTCTTAAAGTCACGGCAACGGCCCGAGAAGGCCGATGTTACCACTCTAAATCAAGAGACCGATGTCTCTGGTCGTCTTGGTTCCACGCTGTCCAAGCCGCTCGGGAGGCAAGATGGCAAAAATATAAATAAAGAGCCGAATAACCTTATTTCGGCCATAGAGCTCCTCACCGACGTTGAAGAAAACGATGAAGCGCTTGGGGGGCAAATTCAAGACGAGCCTCAAAATTTTGTTGAGGCTGAGGAGGAAGAGTGTGATGGGTCGAGTGATCTTGTATCGGCCATAGATCTTCCTCTTGATGAGGAGGAGGATGATGATGAAGACCCCATTATTGACGAAGAAATCGGTGATGAACCGCTCGGGGGGCAAGCTTCACAGAGACCGATTGATTCTAAATCGGTCCATGAAGCTTTTGAAAATATTTCTTTGAGGAAACTCAACCTCAAGGAATTGTTCAAATATTTCGGTCTTGTTGTAGTAACCGATTATTATTTTTATTTTAAACCAATTAATTATTTGGCTACTGTTGATTTACATCCATGGTGGCTGTGTGGATGTCACCAAAAGTTAAATGTTATTTGGTGGCTACTTTTGCACCAATACTATTATCAAAGGATTGAAAAGGACAAAAATATTAAAAGACCGAAACTAAGAATTAATTCGGTCAAAATGCAATGTTCGGACTGGGGGTAGACCGAACCAGACACAGAAGAAGAAGTTGTTGGGGGTCAATTTGCACTGGTAAAGGGCCGGGTGCTTATTGGTGAATGAGTAGGTCTGTTCAGTAAAAATGTTTCATGCCAACATCAGTGCCGTGCTTGCTTTGATTAAAGCCTATGGTGGGCCCAATGGGGGAAGAACACTTCATCGTCTTCATTTTTTCTTCATTCTAATTTTTATCAAACCAAGCCTATGGTGGGCCTAGGAGGTTGAGAAAATTCAAAGCTTGTCTATTGACATACGTCTAAATGGAGGAGGAATAGAGGTTTTTTTTTAGACTCCAACTTTATCTGGCACATGGTGGTGGGTAACCACATTTCATTGATTTGCCAAATCATGTTAGACTGAATGCATTAAACAATGCTCCAAAAATCACTTGCTTGAGCTACATCTCGCAAACAGCAGTGAGCCCGATATTACATATTTTCATCGGTTCATGTGAATCTCAGTCTCGGTAGAAATCGGTTAGGGAAAAATTTTGGCTCTCCAAAAATTACATTGTTTTCATTTTTAAAGAGCCAGGGGGGCAATTGTTTGCACCTAAAAAAAACATTTTTTAAGTTAAAATTTGTATAAGGCCGATTGGAACTTTTTAATCTTACTCAAGAGACCGATTGCAAAAATTAAGAGACAAATGCCAATCTGCCAATGCATTTTAGTGTAGGCGCTGTTTGGCACTTCAAACTTATCGGGCTTCCAGTGTGTTCGTTCCGTCGGATTGTGCATGTGGTGTCATCGGGCTTTACATTTACCAATCAGGCTTTCGTTTAAGGTCCAGTTCTGTGTTCATGACCAAACGGGCATGCAATATTTCATTACCAGTGAGACTGCCATATGAATTCGGCAGTGACCAATTCGGGCTCATAACTCTCCACAATCTTTAGCCACTTTTGTTGACTAAAGAAGTGGTGGGTCATCCCAATGATGAGCATCAAGTTTGATCATTCCATAATATTGGTCTCTTTGTTGACCATTTTATAATTATGTGATACCCTTTCATCCATTCGGGCTCATGATTATGGCCGTAGGCTCACAAAAGTATTTTGAGCATTTTAGTTCAGAGGGCCTACCAATGACATCAGCCTTCAAGCCAAATTGGCCATTTCATCTAAATATTTGTTTGTCTCGGGCTGACCCCAATTTGGTGTGCAATCAGTTATGGAATAATATGGTGCAATCAATCAGGGAAGTGTATTACCTACAAACTCTCAATGTGATAATATTATCAGTTTGGGAAGGTTATCATATTTTAGTGAGATAATATTTAAAATATTATCACTTAAGGAAAGATAATATTTCAAGATATTATCTGATTTGGGAAGATATTATCAATATTTTTGGGAGATAATGTTATCACATTTGGAAATATATCTTTTGCTTGGAGGGGAAGCAAGCCGAACCAAGCCAATATTGGGACCACATTCAAGCTGCAAATATATATACCCATGTATATATATATATATTTCGAAGATATGGCAACTTATATCAGTTTATGGGAAATCTGGTATTTTTTACCAGATTATTATTCATATCAGATTTCTACCTTATCTAGAAGACCAGATTGAACTTGATTCAATCGATTGAAAATGCTTCACTTCAATCACTTGAAAATGCTTCAATCGATCGAAATTCCTGCATTTCAATTGATTGAAATGGTTTCAATCGATTGAAAACACTTACATCTCAATCAATTAAGAATGACTTCAATTAATTGAAAATCAGAGAACATGGTTAGTTTCTTTTGTTTATCATACGTACTGCTTAGCTGTTCAAATTATCATTTCATGCTTCCTATATGCGATACTATTGAATCAAGAGACAATGGGATGCAATAACGAGATAACGTTATGAGGAACGTATTCAGGTTCGGGTAAGGGTTGATCCTAATCGAGTTTGATAATACGCTCGTTTTAATCAGAGTAGTCAGGCCACAATGGGGAGTCATGTATCCATGTTAGTACAAAACATAGATAGGTTTGATAAATTCTGGGAATTGGTACGAGGGCAGATACTTGGTCATATATGTCCTTAATAGTAGTGGGCAGTTAAAGTCCTTAACAGCAGTGGGCGGTTAAAGTCCTTAACAGCAGGTAGTCCTAAGATAGCCAGGTGATCCATGATATGTCCTTATAGACACCCCAAATTTGACCGACTGTAGAATTCAGGGGGTGATTACCTCTAAAAAATTGGTGACGACAATGTTCGGCAGAATTTTAAAGTCTGTAAGGTTAATTCAAGCTCATAGAAAGTCCCTCAATCTCCAAGATCGTAAAACTCATAAGGGAGGAAAGGAAATCAAGTGCTATGTCGAGAGTCGATTAGACTCGGTTCAGTTCAATTCATCTCCAAGATCAGGAGTCCACCAGACTCAATTCAAATTATTTCCAAAATGAGAGTTTAACAGACTCAAATTATTTCAAATCTTAAAAAGATCCGGAGTCAATCAGACTTAATTCAATTCATTTTAACAATTTTCAATCGGATTCAAATCAAATCAAATCAAATTTTCAAAATCCGGAGTCAATTAGACTCGAAAGAATTTAATTTCCAAAATCCAGAAGGGTTGCCGATACCCAGAGAGCAAACATATCTGTTGGGGCCGAAGGGCTGCAGATACCCAGAGAAGAAACATATTCGACGGGGCTTAGAGCAAATCCGTGTTGACACCGGGGCTTAAGTCACGAAGCACCGCCTAGTTTGATTGCGTTCATCCGATTGGCCGAAATGGCTATGAATCCTGAAGAAAACCAACCCATTATTCAAAGAAACTCCGAATTCTGAAGATAGCTCGCCCAGTAAATTGAAGTGATCGCAAGCATTAAGCATCATAGTGTTGGGTTTGTGCCCTCAAACCATTATTTTATGTATGAGACATTGACATTTTAATATATAGATATCAACTTTACATTTCATTGTGTATGTTTCTTTCATGAGATGATTGTTTAATCCTTAAGTATCATATTAGGTAATTCGTGTGTGTATAAGATACATACAAGTGAGATACGAATTACTATTCTTTGATACTTAGAACTTGTCACAATGGATGATGAGACTGAATATCTCATCAAGTTTACACTGTAGCGTGATTAACTGCCATTGGATGGAGTGATAAACCTCAATCACTAGTATGTAACTCTTAGTTAATATGCTAGTGCTTGTAGTGCATTGACGGACTTGAGCTTTCCTATTGACATTTAAGATTGTCAACAATCGATAGGAACTCATAATTTGTATAAGGTCGTGTTCTTAATCTTGAGACGATTACGAACACAAACTGTGGATATGGCTGCTTTAACTTACCAATCAGTGAGGTCTATAAAAGATCAACACCTGGGTATCTTGGGTATGTCATGTTCATAGGGTTGTGAACATATATTGTCAAGATAGAATCTACCCTCTGATTTAGAGTAAGCATTCCCTTGAGAATGTCACCAAGTTGATTACTGAGAATTGTAGTCTTGTTGATAAGTTGTTATCAACATGTTTGGTGATCATGAGAGGTGAATGGGACTCAAGGAATAAAAGAAGTATTCATGATTCAGGTTGACAGTAACAGTTATCCGACTACCTGAATATGATTACGAATGCTAACTGTAGAGGGACATTAATACACCATACAAGTCTAGTTACCTCTTCGGATATGTTCTTTTGTGTTGTAGTTCAATTCTCTTTTTATAGTGGAGTAAACGTTAACTGATCAGTTAGTTAGTTTGCTGATCAAAGAGTTTGGTCATGGGAATTAACAACTGATCGAAGCCAACAATAAAGAGCCTAGGAGGTCCCACTCTTAGCTCCGCCAGGATACTTGGAAAGGCACATGAGGATGTAGTCAAGACGGGTTCGATCGATCGATCGAAGGAGTCTCGATCGATTGAAGTCTAGACAAGTTCGATCGATCGAATGTTCTATCGCTCAAATCCACTTCGATCGCTTGAACGTTAGGTCGGTTATGGGAATCTATAAATAGGGCAGTTGCGTCCTAAAAAAAAAAAGGTTCGTCATTTTAATACGCCAGAAGCTGCAGAAACTATTTTAAGAGCTACCAAACCTTCTCTTTCCTCTCTATTAGAGATCCTACCATCTCTAGCCTCTCTGGAAAGCATTCATAGGAGACATAAGGGTGAAGACTACCTAGTGAAAGCCGCTACACCATCAAGAAGGTTGAAGATTTCAAAATTCGGTTCAAGACCTAAGGTATAATTCTTGTTCTCTCTTGTTAGTACGTATATATAGAATTAACGGGTAGTAGATCTGAGCATACCATTAAGTTTTTGAAACTTAACCTCTCTACTGCATGTTTAAAAATAGTTTTAAACTTATTTTTTCCTTCAATTGGTATCCAAGCCACGCTTGTTTGGATCTATAGATGCATTTTGGAACACTAGTTTTGATTTGTATGTTGATTTTAGAGCTGTTTTCAAAACTCTATCATCACAGATCTGTTTCTGCAGTGATTACACAACAGAATACAAATCTGTGATTGCATTGGATGCATGATGGATTCGATCGATCGAATCAGTCTCGATCGATCAAACTTCATCTGTTCTCAAGCGATCGAAAGGGTTTCGATTGATCAAACTTTCATTTTGTTCGATCGATCGAATGGTGTTCGATCGATCGAGACCGATTCTCTGTCCAGGTGTTCTGTTCATAGTTTTAAAGGTTTTAAAAATTATTTACCTTAATTTTGAATTTTTCTGTAAAATTTTTCAAAAAACTCTGTGAACTGAAAAGTCAATTGATTGAACTATGTTCAATCGATCAAAGATTCGAGTGATCGAAAGTCTGTCGATCGATCGAAGTGTGATAGAGACCAAAGATGCTGTTTTAAGTTCTAATTCAGTATGTAAAGAGTTTATGTACTGTGTGAATCAATTAGAGGTTCCAATGGATTATATATTTGTTATATATGTGGATGTACGACTAACCTTCTTGCAGCAAGATTAGTCTCTATCTCCCATGGTACCAAGAATGTTTAAATTTTTTTGTTTTGAATGTTTGAGATGTGTGTTTGTTGTTTTAATTTTTGGTTTGGTCTTAACGCATGCGTAAAGGGCGCTGTGACTTCAATCTTATGAAAAGGAAAGTAGCACCAGTTTCCCTAGCCTTTTATTTTTATTGTTGTTTTTTACTTTTAGATAAATTGTTAATTTCGAAAGAAGCATATGACTAATGCAATAGAATTAGAAAATACATGAAGATGAAGGAGCAAGCCGTTGTCCATAAAGATGGAGCTGGAGGCGATCAAACCAAGAAGGAGGTTCTATGGAGATAGAGCTATGGGAGATATAGACATATGATTGCCTTTATTTTCAATTTTTAGTTTTTTGTTTTAGGTTCTTGGTTTGTAATTGGTATTTGATTATATTGTTACTACTTACATGCACGTAAAACAAATTTTCTAAAATAAAATTCAAAAACTGTTTTCAACGCATTAGAAAACATTGGATGTTTATGGGTAATGTGTAGAAACAATTTTTCCTAAAAAGAAAAATCCTTATTTACTAAATCTAGTAGGAGATGGTCTTATTAATAACACCCACGATCTTCCATTAACGGTTCATTGTAAGGTGTGTAGTGCATTCTGTGTCACCTCTCCAGGGGTGATCATTCCATATGGAGGGTACACTACTCATTGGCTACTAGATGTGAATTTCCCTTGGATAGGATCAATCAGACGTGTTAGAGGGTGACCACCACACGGAAGTACTACTTGAGGCGGTTATGATTGGATCTTAGTTAATGGTATACACTAGCTAAGCTATGGATAAGGGATCCTACACGGGGCATTATTCAAAAACTTAGAGATCAAATAGGCTCGGGAGTCATTACTTGTTTTGCAAGAGTTGCATAGCAGATAAGTCATGGTAAATCGATAGATCGAACATTGACCACCATACGAAATCTGTGCTCTTTCGTTTCGATATTCTGGCGACTTTTTTTTTAAAGTAAGAGTTTTAAGGATTCTTTTATTTAAAACTGTCAAATTCTGATAACCATATTTATTTTGTCTTTTGATTTTTACAGTAAATCATAATGTATGGATCTACTTTTAGTCCACTTGCCACCATACTCACTCAAAACAAGTTAACTGGAAATAACTACACAGAATGAAAACGAAAGTTTGACATCGTTTTAACTATGGAAGATCACATATATGTCCTCACCACCCCATGCCCCGAAGAACCCGCAGCAAATGCTTTGGCAAATGCCAGATGCAAGTTCGATAAATGAAAGAAGTCGAATGGAATGACCCGTTGCTACATTCTGGCCTCAATGGCTGGTGTGTTGTAACCCCAATTCTAGTCGAACAATTCTGCTAGTGACTTTATTGAATCCCTAAAAAAGATGTTTGGGGAGCATGGCAGGCCTGCCATACAGGTAGCCATGCAGAAGATAATGAGTGCAAAGATGTTGGAAGGGACTCTAGTCAAAGAACATATTTTAAAAATGATTGGTTATTTGAACGAGCTAGAGACCCTAGGTGCCAACATTGACGCACAGAACCAAGTTGATATGATCCTCAATATGCTATCGCCGTCATTCGCTCAATTTAAACTAAACTATAATATGAATAAAATAATTTTTCAATGAGCGAATTAATGAGTTCTTTACTGGCAGCGGAAGGGGTGATCAAACCTGGGGGCAACATTTTGAACGTTGAGAAAAGCTCTTCTTCCTCCCGATCTACGTAGAAAGGAAAGAAAGGGAAGAAGAAGGCTGGCACTAGTGGTCTAAGTGTTGGACCGGTCCCTAAGATTGCAAAATCTAAAGGAAAAGTTCAGGGCAAAGGGAAGGTGGGTGGCCAAGGTAAAGGAAAGTGTTTCCAATGCGGTGAGAATGGCCACTGGAAGAGGATCTGTCCAGAATTTTTAGCTACAAGAGTTCAAGGTATGATTGAATCACATGTGATTAAAGTAAGTTTTATAACGGATACTTCAAACACTTGGTGCATTGATTCTGGTGAGACTGACCATATCTATAATTCGTTGCAGGGGTTCAGATCAACCTGGAAATGTAGTGATGGGGAGATCGTGTTGACTCTCGGTTCTAGCGCAACCGTTTTCGCAGTTGCTATAGGAGTATTAGTTTTAGAGTTTTTGGACAATAAGACAATAGTTTTATCAGATGTACTTTACGTCCCTTTAATGAGATGTAATTTAATTTTAGTTTCAAATTTATCGAATAGTGGTTATTCTTTTCTTTTTGGAACAGAAGTTGTTATTAAAAGAAATAGTTCTTTTATATGTTCTGGTGTTAAAATCAATGGCTTGTATGTGATTACTCCCAACATTTCTAAAGACTCTTGTATGGAACTTAATAACTCAGTGGTAACTTTACCATCTAAAAGAAAGGAACCTCCACTAATCCAACAAGGCTTTGGCATATGAGGCTTGGCCATATCAATCTAAATAGGATTGACAGACTTGTCAAAAAAGGGGTCTTAGGCGATTTGGTTCTCGAGCCAATGGATGTCTGCGAGTCCTATTGGAGGGTAAGATGACCAAAAGGCCCTTTCCTTCAAAGGGCAACGAAACCAATATATTGTTGGAATTAATTTATACTGATGTGTGTGGACCAATAAATATTAGAGCACGGTGTGGTTATGAGTATTTCATAACATTAACTGATGATCACTCTAGGTATGGATATGTGTTCCTAATGCAGCACAAGTTTGAAGCCTTTAAAAAGTTCAAAGAGTTTAGGGTTGAAGTGGAGAAGCAATTGGGCACATATATCAAAGCCGTTCAATCTGATCGAGGTGGTGAGTACCTCTCTAATGAGTTTATTGATCACCTTGTACAGAATGAGATTCTGTCACAGTTGACTGTACCTGGTACACCTCAGCAGAATGGTGTAGCAGAGAGAAGGAATCAGACTCTTTTACCATTATTTCTTTGGGGTTATGCTTTGGAAACTGCTAGATACATACTAAATCTAGTACTAAGAAAATCTGTTCCTAGGACACCATGAGAAATGTGGATTGGGCGCAAGCCTTCTTTGCAACATTTTCGGATATGGGGGTGCCTGACACATGTATTGAAAGGAAAGATGAGCAAGTTGGATTCTAGATCGGAAGTATATTACTTCGTAGGGTATCCAAAGGGTACTTATGGATGGTATTTTTATGATTCAAGAGAACAGAAAGTGTTTGTTAGTACGAATGCTATTTTCTTGGAAGATGATTATATTATGAACCATAAACCCAAGTGAAGGATAGATCTGAGAGAGATAGAAGGAGAGCCCTCAATCCAACCCGCAGTTGATAATGATGAAATCAAGAAAATACCACTTCTTTACTCATTTCCGCATCGGTACCTCATCGTAGTGGGAGGATTATCAGCCAACCTGATAGATACATGTTCTTAGGAGAAGTTTTTGAAGCTATCTCCATAGAATCTGAATCTAATCCTGCCACATATGAAAAGGCAATGACTAATGTTGATTCAGCTCATTGGGTTAAAGCTATGAAGGCTGAATTGGAATCTATGGATTCCAATCAGGTCTGGGATCTTGTAGAACTTCCAGCCAATATTAAACCCATTAGCTATAAGTGTGTCTACAAGAAAAAAAGTGGATCTGATGGAAAGGTTGAGACCTGTAAGGCTAGGCTTGTAGTGAAAGGTTATACTCAGAGGGAGGACAATGACTACGAGGAAACCTTCTCACCGGTAGCCATGCTCAAGTCCATCAGAATACTCTTATCCATTGTTGTATGCCTAGATTATGAGATCTGGCAGATGGACATCAAGACTGCATTCTTGAATGGCAATCTTGAGGAGGACATCTATATGCAGCAACCAGAAGGGTTCATAGCTGGTCGGAAAGGTAACTTGGTATGCAAGTTGCAAAAGTCTATTTATGGGCTTAAGCAGGCATCCAGGAGTTGGAACATTCGATTCGACCAAGCAGTCAAATCGTTTGGTTTCATACAAAATCTAGATGAACCTTGTGTATACAAGAAGTGTGAAGGAAAAGTGGTAGCTTTTCTTATGCTTTACATTGACGACATCCTACTCATTGGGAATAATGTAGCGGCATTGTCACCAGTTAAGGTTTGGCTAGCTAGTACTTTCGATATGAAGGATCTAGGAGAAGCGAGCTATATTCTAGGAATAAAGCTCTTTCGGGATCATAAGCAAAAGATAATGGGATTATCTCAAGCTGGTTATATCGATAAGGTGCTAACTAGGTTTTTATATGGATAATTCGAAGAAAGGTTTGTTACCTTTTAGGCATGGTTTGGCATTCTCCAAGGACCAGTGTCCAAATACACAGGAGGAGAGGAATCGCATGGTTGGAATTCCCTATGCGTCGGCAGTGGGAAGTCTCATGTATGCAATGTTATGCAGTAGACCAGATATGTGCTTCGCCATTGGCATGGTTAGTAGATATCAATCGAATCTAGTTCCAGAGCACTGGACAGCAGTTAAGCACATTCTTAAGTACTTGAGAAGGACTAAAGAATACATGCTTATTACAGTGGTAGTGAGTTAATTCCAGTGGGATACACTGACTCAGACTTTATGTCAGATTAAAATTCGAGGAAGTCGACGTCCGGTCATCTCTTTACCTTAGGAGGTGGTGCTATTAGTTGGAGGAGCATTAAACAAAAATGCATTGTAGACTCAATTACAGATGCTGAGTGTATGGCTGCTTGTGAAGCCGCAAAGGAAGCTGTTTGGCTCAAGAAGTTCCTTATAGAGCTCGAGGTGGTACCAGCGTCGCTGTCACCTATTACGCTTTATTGTGGTAATAGTGGGGCAGTGGCTCAGTCCAAGGAGCCAAGGAACAACGGAAAGGGAAAGCACGTAGAACGAAAATATTATCTAATTCGAGATATTGTTCAACGTGGAGATGTGACTGTCACCAAGAATGCCACTGCTGACAATCTTGCTGATCCGTTTACAAAGGCCTTGCCACAGAAAGTCTTTGATCGTCATCTAGATAGTTTAGGTCTCAGATGTAATCCTGTATGGTTATGAGTGTAAGTGGGAGTTTGTTGGGTTTGTGCCCTTAAACCATTACTTAATGTATGAGATATTGACATTTTAATATATTGATATTAGCTTTACATTTCATTGTGTATGTTTCTTTCATGAGATGATTGTTTAATCCTTAAGTATCATATTAGGTAATTCGTGTGTGTGTGTATGAGATACATACAAGTGAGATACAAATTACTGTTCTTTGATACTTAGAACTTGTCATAGTGGATGATGAGACAGGATATCTCATCAATTTTTTACTGTAGCGTGATTGACTGCCATTGGATGGAGTGATGAATCTCAATCACTAGAGTGTAACTCTTAGTTAATATGCTAGTGCTTGTAGTGCATTGACGGACCTGAGCTTTCCCATTGACATTTAAGACTATCAATAGTCGATAGGAGCACATAACTTGTATAAGATACGTGTTCTCAATCTTGAGATGATTATGAACACAGACTGTGAATATGGCTACTTTGACTTACCAATCAGTGTGGTCTATAAAAGATCAACACCTGGGTATCTTGGGTATGTCATGTTCATAGGGTTGTGAACATACACTATCAAGATAGAATCTACCCTCTGATTCAAAGTAAGCATTTCCTTGAGAATGTCACCAAGTTAATTACTGAGAACTGCAGTCTTGTTGATAAGTAGTTATCAACATGTTTGGTGATCATGAGAGAGGTGAATGAGACTCAAGGAATAAAAGAAGTATTCATGATTCAGGTTGACAGTAACAGTTATCCGACTACCTGAATATGATTATGAATGCTGACGGTAGAGGGACATTAGTACACCATACAAGTCTAGTTACCACTTCGGATATGTTCGTTTGCATTGGAGTTTAGTTATCGTTTTATAGTGGAGTAAACGTTAACTGATCAGTTGGTTAGTTTGCTGATCAAAGAGTTTGGTCATGGGAATTAACAACTGATCTGAGCCAACAATAAAGAGCCTAGGAGGTCTCACTCTTAGCTCTGCCAGGATACTTGGAAAGGCACATGAGGATGCAGTCAAGACGGGTTCGATCAATCAAAGGAGTCTCAATCGATTGAAGTCTGGACAAGTTCGATCGCTCAAAGATGGTTCGATCGATCGAATGTTCGATCGCTTGAATCCAGTTCGATCGCTTGAACGTTAGGTCGGTTCTTGGAATCTATAAATAGGACAGCTGCGTCCAGAAAAAGGGTTCATCGTTTTAATACGCCAAAAGCTGCAGAAACTATTTTAAGAGCTCCCAAACCTTCTCTTTCTTCTTTATTAGAGATCCCACCATCTCTAACCTCTCCGGGAAGCATTCATAGGAGACATAAGGGTGAAGACTACCTAGTGAAAGCTGTTGCACCATCAAGAAGGTTGAAGATTTCGGAATTGGGTTCAAGACCTGAGGTATAATCTGGTCCCCTCTTGTTAGTATGCATCTATAGAATTAACGGGTAGTAGATCCAGGCATACCAATAAGGTTTTGAAACTTAACCTTTCCGCTGCGCATTTAAAAATAGTTTTAAACCTGTTTTTTTCCTTCGCATAGGACATGGAGCACACCCAGGTACATCAAAGTAGCGTCATCGCATTTGCATAACTCGAAAGCATAGAGCATGAGATCGCATAGGCCACCATCGTTGCATGAGCACGTGCATCACAATAGGATATGTGCATTCAATCATATGACTATTTGTGTATGTGTGTTTGTCCCTTGCCCGAACTACGTCTTGGTTTGATTCCCATACGGATACGTAGGCAGCTCACCATTGAGCAAGACTAGCATAAATCGTTTGCAACACATTTTTGTTTTTTGTTTTTTGTTCTTTTTTTTTATTATCTAAATTCGATAGTTTGGTCAAAGGCTTGTCTTCACACATGCTTCGACATTCACTTATGACACACATTGCTCCACAAGCTCTGCCGAAGAGGAGCAAACTGTAGACACCCCAATTTTGACCAACCATCGAATTTAGGGGATCGTTACCTCCAAGACCGATGATGACAGTGTCCGACAAATCTGGATGTCTACGACTGCCGCCCGCTGTAACAAACTATTTTTTTATAATTATTTTTATTTTAAAATACGCATTTAACACCCAAAGATGCCATTGCACATGGGAGATCACCTCAAAATTACTGGATTAACCCCTTTCAATTGGTCTGTATAAGGAGATGTATATCTCCATTGTTGGGGTTAGACACTTTGGTTAAAGATTGGATATGTACTTGAGAGTATAATTAAGAGAATTGAAGAGAAGCCATTGAAGAAGATTGAAAAACTTGAAGAAGAGTTTGAAGATCTTTGAAGTGATGGAAAAACTAGTTTAAATTGAAAGTTTAAATGCGTAGCGGAAAAAGTCAAGTTAGAAAAACTTATTGGTAGCCCAGGATCTACTACCCGTCAATTCAATAGATGCGTACTAACAAGAGGGAGAGGAAATATACCTCAGGTCTTGAACCCAATTCTAGAAACTTCTTTCTCCTTGATGGTGCAGCAACTTCCACGAGGTTGTCTTCACTCTTATGACTCCTACAGATGCCTGTCGGAAGGAATAGGGTTGGTGGGAACCCTAATAGGGAGGATAGGGAAGGTTTAGGGAAACCTAAATAGTTTCTATAGCTTTTACGTATAAAAACGATGATTAAAAAACATTCAGTATGCAGCTGCCCTATAGATACCCAGAACCGACCTAACCTTCGAGCGATCGAAGTGTATTTGATCGATCGAACAACCCTCGAGTGATCGAACCTGCCTAGACTTCAATCGATCAAGACTCCTTCGATCGATCGAACCTGCCTTGACATGATCCTCATGTGCCCTTCCAAGCTTCCTAGCAGAGCTAAGAGTGGGACCTCCTAGGCTCTTTATTGTTGGCTCAGACCAGTTTATTAATTACCGTGACCAAACTCTTTGATCAGCAAACTAACTGGTCAGTTAACGTTTACTCCACTATAAAACGATAACTGAACTCCAATGCAAAAGAATATATCCGAAGCGATAACTAAACTTGTATGTTGTACTAATGTCCCTCTACCTTCAGCATTTGTAATCATATTCAGGTAGTTGGATAACTGTTACTGTCAACCTGAATCATGATTACTTCTTGTATTCCTTGCGTGCCATTCACCTCTCATTATTACCAAACATGTTGATAACTCTTATCAACAAGACTGCAGTACTCAGTAATTGACTTGGTGACATTCTCAAGGGAATGCTTACTCTGAAACAAAGGGTAGATTCTGTCTTGACAATATATGTTCACAACCCTATGAACATGACATACACAAGATACCCAGGTGTTGATCTTCTATAGACCTCACTGATTGGTAAGTCAAAGCAGCCAAATCCACAGTCTGTGTTCATAATCGTCGCAAGATTGAGAACACGTACCTTATACAAGTTATGAGTTCCTATTGACTGTTTGACAGCATTAAGTGCCAATAGGAAGGCTTAGGTCCATCAATGCACTATAAGCACTAGCATATTAACTAAGAGTGACACTCTAGTGATTGAGATTAATCACTCCATCCAATGGTAGTTAATTATGCTACAGTGTATACCTGATGAGATATCCAGTCTCATCATCCACTGTGACAAGCTTTAAGTATCAAAGGATGGTAATTCATATCTCACTTGTATGTATCTCATACACACACGAATTACCTTCTATGATACTTAAGGATTGAAAATCATCTCATGAAAGAAACATACACAATGAAATGTAAAACTGATATCCGTATATTAAAATGCTAATGTCATACAGAAAGTAATGGTTTGACGGCAAAAACCCAACAAACTCGCACTTGCACTCACAACCATACAGGACTACATCTGAGACCTAGACTATCCAGATGACGATCAAAGACCTTCTGTGGCAAGGTCTTTCTAAACGGATCAGCAAGATTGTCAACGGTGGCAATCTTGGTGACAGTCACATCTCCACGTTGAACAATATCTCGGATAAGAAGATATTTCCTCTCTACGTGCTTTCCCTTTTCGTGGTTCCTTGGCTCCTTGGATTGAGCCACTACCCCACTATTATCACAATAAAGCGTAATAGGTGACAGCAACACTGGTACTACCTTGAGCTCCATAAGGAACTTCTTGAGCCAAACAGCTTCCTTTGCGGCTTCATAAGCAGCCATATACTCAGCTTCTGTAGTTGATTCTGCAATGCATTTCTGCTTAATGCTCCTCCAACTAACAGCACCACCTCCCAAGGTAAATAGATGACCGGACGTCGACTTCCCTGATCTTTATTTGACATAAAGTCCAAGTCAGTGTATCCTACTGGAATTAACTCACTACCACCGTACATAAGTATGTAATCTTTAGTCCTTCTCAAGTACTTAAGAATGTGCTTAACGGCTGTCCAGTGCTCTGGACCTGGATTCGACTGATACCTGCTAACCATGCCGACGGCAAAACAGATATCAGGTCTAGTGCATAACATCGCATATATGAGACTTCCCACCACCGAGGTGTAGGGAATTCCTGACATTTGATTCCTCTCCTCCTGTGTTTTAGGACACTGTTCCTTAGAGAACGCTAATTCATGCCTGAATGGTAACAAACCTTTCTTCGAATTATCCATTGAAAACCTAGTCAACACCTTATCGATATAGCCAGCTTGAGATAATCCCATTATCTTTCACTTGCGATCCCGAAAGAGCTTTATCCCAAGAATATAGCTCGCTTCTCCTAGATCCTTCATATTGAATGCACTAGCTAGCCAAAACTTGACCGTTGACAATGCCGCTACATCATTCCTAATGAGTAGAATGTCGTCAATGAGAAGCACAAGAAAAGCCACCATTTTTCCTTCACACTTCTTGTATACACAAGGTTCATCCAGATTCTGTATGAAACCAAATGACTTGACGGCTCGGTCAAATCGGATGTTCCAACTCCTAGATGCCTGCTTAAGCCCATAAATGGACTTTTGCAACTTGCATACCAAGTACCTTTCCGACCAGCTATGAACCCTTCTAGTTGCTACATATAGATGTCCTCCTCAAGATTTCCATTCAAGAATGCAGTCTTGACGTCCATCTGCCAGATCTCATAATCTCAACATGCAGCAATGGATAAGATTATTCTGATGAACTTGAGCATGGCTACCATCGAGAAGGTTTCCTCATAGTCAATACCCTCCCTCTGAGTATAACCTTTTGCTACAAGCCTAGCCTTAAAGGTCTCAACCTTTCCATCAGATCCTTTTTTCCTTGTAGACCCACTTGCAATCAATGGGTTTAATATTGGCTGGAAGTTTTACAAGATCCCAGACCTAATTAGAATCCATAGATTCCAATTCAGCCTTCATAGCTTTAACCCAATGAACTGAATCAGCATCAGCCATTGCCTCTTCGTATGTGGCAGGATCAGATTCAGATTCTATGGAGACAGCTTCAAAAACTTCTCCTAAGAACATGTATCTATCAGGCTGACTGATAATCCTCCCACTACAACGAGGTACTGGTATGGAAATAGGTGAAGAAGTGGTGTTTTCTTGATTTATATCGTTATTAACTGCAGGTTGGACTGAGGGCTCTCCTTCTATCTCTCTAAGATCTATCCTTCCCTTAGGTTTATGGTTCATGATATAATCATCATCCAAGAAAACAACATTTGTACTAACAAACACTTTCTGTTCTCTAGGATCATAAAAATACCATCCATAAGTACCCTTTGGATACCCTACGAAGTAACATACATATGATCTAGAATCCAACTTGTTCATCTTTCCTTTCAACACATGTGTCGGACACCCCTATATCCGGAGATGTTGCAAAGAAGGCTTGCGCCCAATCCACATCTCTCGTGGTGTCCTGGGAACAGATTTGCTTGGTACTAGATTTAGTATATATGCAGCGGTTTCCAAAGCATAACCCCAAAGGAATAATGGCAACTCAGAATAACTCATCATTGACCTAGTTATGTCTAAAAGAGTCCGATTCCTTCTCTCTGCAACACCATTCTGCTGAGGCGTACCAGGTGCAGTCAATTGAGAAAGAATCCCATTCTGTACGAGGTGATCAATAAACATTAGACAGGTACTCGCCACCTCGATCAGATCAAATGGCCTTGATATGTGTGCCCAATTGCTTCTCCACTTCAGCCCTAAACTCTTTGAACTTTTCAAAGGCTTCAGACTTAGGCTGCATTAGGTACACATATCCATACCTAGAGTGGTCATCAGTAAATGTTATAAAATACTCATAACCACCCCTTGCTCTATTATTTATTGGTCCACACACATCAGTATGAACTAGTTCCAACAATGCGTTGGTTCTATTACCCTTTGCTGGAAAGGGCCTTTTGGTCATCTTACCCTCTAAACAAGACTCGCAGACTTCCATTGGTTCGACAACCAATCGCCTAAGACCCCTTCTTTGACTAGTTTTCCAATCCTATTTAGATTGATATGGCCAAGCCTCATATGCCAAAGCCTTGTTGGATTAGTGGAAGGTCCCTTTCTTTTAGATGGTACAGTTGCCACTGAGTTATTAAGTTCCATGCAAGAGTCTTTAGAAATATTGGAAGTAATCACATACAAACCATTTGATTTAACACCAAAACATATAAAAGAACTATTTCTTTTAATCACAACTTCAGTTCCAAAATGAAAGGAATAACCATTATTCAATAAATTAGAGACTGAAATTAAATTACGTCTCATTGAAGGGACGTAAAGTACATCTGATAAAATCAAAACTTTATTGTCTAGAAATTCTAAAGCTAAGACTCCTATAGCAACTACAGAAACGGTTGCGCTAGAACCTAGAGTAAGTACGATTTCCCCATCAGTGCACCTCCTGGTTGATCTGAACCCCTGCAATAAATTACAGATATGGTTAGTCGCACCAGAATCAATGCACCAAGTATTTGAAGTATCTGTTATAAAACTTACTTCAATCACATGTGATTCAATCATACCTTGAACTCTTGTAGCTAAGAATTCTGGATAGTTCCTCTTCTAGTGGCCCTTGTCGCTGCATTGGAAACACTTTCCTTTGCCTTGGCCACCGACCTTCCCTTTGTCCTTACCTTTTCCCTTAGATTTTGCAATCTTAGGGACCAGTCCAACACTTAAACCACCAGTGCCAGCCTTCTTCTTCCCTTTCTTTCCTTTCGGTGTAGATCGGGAAGAACAAGCACTTTTCTCAATGTCCAAAACGTTGACCCCAGGCTTGATCACCCCTTCCGCTGCGAGTAAAGAACTCATTAATTCGCTCATTAAGAAATTCATTTGATTCATATTATAATTAAGGTTGAATTGAGCAAATGAAGGCGACAGTGAATTGAGGATCATATTAACTTGGGTTTGTGCATCGATGTTGGCACCTACGGTCTCTAGCTCGTTTAAATAACCAATCATTTTTAAAACATGTTCCTTGACTGGAGTCCCTACTGGCATCTTTGCACTCATTATCTTCTGCATGGCTACCTGTCTGGTAGGCCTGCCATGCTCCCCAAACATCTTTTTCGGGGATGTGATAATGTCACTGGCAGAATCGTTCGATTGAAATTGGTGTTGCAACACGCCATCCATTGAGGCCAGAATATAGCAACGAGTCGTTCCATTCGACTTCTTTCATTTGTCGAACTCGTTTCTGGCAACTGCCGAAGCATTTATCGTGGGTTCTCAGGGCTTGGGGTGGTGAGGACATATATGTGATCCTCCGCAGTTAACACGATGTCAATGTTACGTTTCCATTCAGTGTAGGTGTTTCCAGTTAACTTGTTTTGAGTGAGTATGGTGGCAAGTGGACAAAATGCAGATCCAGACATTATGATTACTGAAAATTGATTCATGGTGAAAAGTGCATATTCATAGTGTATTATATGGTCTTTTATGCATACTTTTATCCCCAAAGTTCCAACATTTAGGTGCATTCCAATAACTATGTTCTTTTTATTGTGTAAATGCTAAAATATATAGTTTTGCATTGTTTTTATAGGTATTTGAATGCAAATCAATGAAGTGAAGCTAAAGAAAAGTGATTCTGGTGAAGAGAACAACATAAGCAGCTGAGAAAACGCCAATTTTGACAATGAAGACTTCAGATTTGGAAGATTTCCCCAGAGATATGGAATGTATAACTTTGAGTTACGGTCACGTGGCCGCAAACGGGAGGTCAATCCAAGGTCCGAGTGAAAAGTTATGGCCATTCTCCCATCGGTACGCAGAGTTGTCAAAATCAGAGACTTCAATCGATTGAGGAGAGTTCAATCGATCAAACCTTTGATCGATCAAACTAAGCTCGATCGATCGAACTTCATATTCACCCAAAAGTTGTGTAAACTCTGCAGGAACCCTATATATAAGTCGTTTTGACGCCAGACGAAGGGAGGACGCTCCAGAACGCAGAAAACAGCAGTTTAGGGTAGTTTTAGGGTTAGATTAGGAGTAGGTTAGGTTAGATTCATATTATTTTTCCTCTTTTTCATTAATATATTGAAGATTATTGAAGATTCAAGTGGATTTCATGTTTATTTCAAGTTTATTTCAGATTATATCCAGGTTTTTCTTTCCAATCCTTGTTATTTGATTGTTATTAGTTTATATGCTATGATTACTTTAGGTTACTGTTTCTGTACTAGATTATTTATGTTTTCGTAGTTTAGACGTTGGAAATATGTGATGAAACATTGATTTCCAACCTCTACCATGCAATCTTTAGAAACCTTGGGCTCGATTGATCGAAGGTATTTTGATCGATCGAACCAGAGCCATAGTCAAGCGATCGAAGATATTTCGATCGATTGAAGGATAATGCTGTCCGATCGATCGAGAGCGCTTCAATCGATCGAACATGTTAATTCCTGAGATGATTCTTTTAAGTATTCCATGACTTTTTGTTTTAGAAATCTGTCATCAAATTATCCCAATAAGCTCAGTTTGTCACAACAGTTTTTAGAACTTAAAGCCTTAAGGCCTTTTCTTCAATGAATTTTGAAAACCACTTTGAATGCTAACACCATTTAGAGTGCAAGTAATAACCATTGTTTTAAACCGTCTTCAAAGTATTTTAAATCACTTGTGATAATATAGTCTCGGTCATGAAAGGGCTATTGATTCTTTATCTTTAGAAAAATACGGAATGCTAAAAAGGAATGAACTCCATAGAACGTTAATGAGTATGCATGGTAGATGGTTAGGATCAATGTGGATTCACATGTTTTCAACACCTTTAATTTACTAGTTTAATTAATTATGTTTCTTTATACTTTAGTCTATTATTTAGTTTAATTTAATTAATTAGGATTCATTAGAACCTCCACTCCTTTATTGATATTTTCATTTTCTTTAGGTTATAACTTAGTAGACATTCACCCTATTCCTTCCCTGTGGGATCGACCTGGACTTATCCAGTATTACTTTCACGATCACCTACACTTGGGTGTTGCACAAGAGCGCACAACTTTTTAGTCGTGTCAAGTTTTTGGCGCCGTTGCCGGGGAAGGCAACTAGGCTAGAATTTTACTAAGTTATTTTCAATTTTTCTTACTTTTCAAAAAAAAAAAAAACTTTTGGACTTTTTCTCTCACAAGATAAAAAAAAAAAAAAAATAAAGTTCCTATTGTTTAAAAATTTTGAGTGAACATGTCTTATCCATATTACACCCCATACAACACAAACACAAACGCCACCAATAGGTACACATTAGGTAATGAAAACTATCCCCCAAGTTGGCAAGCACCCACATATGACGCAGATTATCAACCTGACTGCCACCAACCACCACAATGGGGAAATGATAGTGGTAGTCCCCCATATTATCAAACGTATCAAAAACCTCCACATGGAGAGTTCTATCAATTGCAATGGGGATATAACCAAAATAATATAGGTTATAGTAGTAGTTCCCACGATTACCAAACGTACCAAGACTTTCCCTTTGGCGAGTCTTGTCCACAAACTCAATGGGAAGGGGACTATTATCAACAACAATGGGAAGAAACTTCATATAGTAATAATGAGGAGAATAACCAAGTTGAGGTTAATGGTATGTTAAAATTACTGCTAGTGAAATAAAAAGGCTAGATAATGCACTTGATAAATTAGAAACTAGATATCAACAAGCATATGCTAGCCAACCTTTAGAAGACTATACAAGTCCTTCAACATTACAACCTAAATTTCAAGACACTAACAATGGAATGGAAATAGAGGACTATGACGGGTTTATACCGAATGAGGTTAACAACTCACTCGAAAAAGTCATAACCCAACAAGAACTCCAAAACCAAACCATTAAGCATGAAGTTGTAGAACCATCTTCTCCTCAATATGCAACCCCAGACATCAACTCCTTCACTACCTTCATAAAATTGCACAATCTCTTTATCCAAAGCACCTCAATAGATGATATATATAGTGAGGAGAGTTACAAGGATGAGAATGAGGATTTACAAGATAATGACAGTTTATGTGATTACACCCAACTAAGAAAGGAGGAGTTACCTGTTGACTCTACCCCTACCTTTGATAGTGATCCTAGGGAGGACATAATTAAAAAATCTAAATCCTGTTTAGATTCATGCGATATTCATAAACCCTCACCTCTTTCGGCCGAAGAGGTGGTGTCACCAAGTTGCCCATCACCTATCCTCTCTATTATTCAAAGCTCTCATCCCGAGCTTGAAAGTTATGTGTACCCCACTATTGAACAAATAAAATGTGTTGTGGAAGAGGATGGTAAGGATTCTAACACATGTTCTTGACAAAATTTTAACTTTAAAAATTCTTTGGGAGAAGACTTGGAAAATATTGGGCCCACATTAGATGATCTTAAACTTCAATAAGAAGCTAGTAATCTTCTAGACTACTTACCCTTCTTGACTGATAAAGACATAGAGGCCCAAATAGATAGATTTATCCAAGTGCAGTCCAAAACTATGTACATAGTACAAAAATCCCATTCATATGATCATATCACCATAGATTCTGTTCTAGAACAAGAGGAGGGTAGTAAAGCTTCATTAGAACATTCCTTAGACCATACCCCTTTTATTGAACCGTGGCCACATCCTTGTATTAAAATAGAGGCCGTTATAGGAAATACCAACACCAACGATCGTTTCTTGCTTATAATTCCTAAAAAGTGTGGTATATCTCTTATAATTGTCTCCAATAAATTTGGAGGCCATAGGTTTTGCATCATCTCCTCTGACCTTGAGCCTGACATTAGTTGGTGGGAGTTGCAATTTTATGAGGATCCCAATGTTCTTCTCACTGCTAAATTATTTTACTGGGAAGATCCTCAAAAATTTCGGTTATTAATTTATGATAAATATCTTGATTAACCGAATTTATTTACTGAGTAGTTCTATTATATTCTATATTTTTCCTTGTTGCTACTAATGATTTTGTAGGTAGCTTAAAAAATTTTGGATATTAACGCCTCAAGGTAACATCCTTCCTTCTCTCACTTTACTTTACAAGTCCATGTGCTTAGTTTGGAACATTGGGGACAATGTTTAGTTTTAGTTGGAGGGAGTGAGTCATTGCATGCCTCGTTTTCTTTCTTTTTATGATTTAATGTCAATATACCTGCTTAGCAACATGACTCAGTAAATCAAAATTGCAAAAATTTTAAAAATTTTTGATTCTTTTTAATATAATAAAATGGTTCTTGTATTTCTCTCTTAGTTAATGTAGTTAGTTATGATGCATTAGTGTTATTTTCTATATATTATTAGTATGTGATACACTATGGTAGTTTGTTTACTATCTTAGTTATAGTATATTTTATGCTTTTTAATCTTCAAACAACTTTTAGCACGTTGTGACAACCTTGTACTTAGCTAAAATGGATTAGTAAGCATAATTTAGGTGTCTTGAGAGACTGTAGTGGAGACTAATAACCCAAATGAGCTTTTGTGCCATTCTTTGTATTTGAGGGTTTTATAAAATTACTCTTATTTTTTTGAAAAGCGTATTAATTCGTTGTAAGTCTCATTTTTCTTCTTCATTTTGACTGATCACTAGAAGAGAACGTTCAGGATTTACCAAAATCTAGAGCTCTTGAATTTTCTGAAATGAATAATCCAATGAACTTAGAGAATGATTTAGGCCATCTTTTGACCATACATGAATAATACAGCTTTGGCATACCTCTATGATATTCCTTTATTTCACCATTTGAGCCTTACCATATTTTCTTTGTCTTCACAATCCTTAAAGTCTATACCTAATTCCAAATTAGGAGTTCAAGCCTCAGCTCTTTATTTAGGAGTGATTGTGTTGTGTTGCGTTGACAAGAAGTTTGGTAGTGTGAATAAGGGAAAGTTGGCAAAGGAAAAATGATGGAAAGAAAAAAAAAAGAAAAAGAAAAAAAAAAAGCATGAAAAGAAAAAAAAAGTGCCAATGGTTGTTACAAAAGAAAAAAAATAATAACAGAAAGAAGAGTGTGGGAATGAAAAGAAAAAAAAAAAGACAAGAGAGAAATTGGAGATGTGGGGAAGTTTGAAAAGTTGTAGTAGACATTTTAATCACATCCTTTGACCCAATTGAATATCATGAGCCTCATTCTTTTACCTAACACCTCTTTTTCAAAGTCCTAATGATTTTAAGTAATTGGATTTGAAGTTAAGGTAATGAGAGGGTTCTCCACGGTATCTCGTTCTTCTGGTGAAAAGTATCCATTCATGAGACTTTGTGCACTAAAATCTTCATTTTTCAATTTAGATATGAGAAGCATTAGATTCCATTCACATTTACTCTTTATAGCTTCCATATCATGAGTGATAAATATTACACCTAATTCGGAGTGATTTCATCTTGAGAGCGTAATCTCGGTGAGAGTTGAGTCAAAATGAACGTCTTGATAGTATCTTAGGTCATGCAAGCTTTGAAATTAAAGTTTTGTATTTTGGTTGTCCATTCACACACACACTTGAAGATTAACAGGTATGGAATATTCTAATGACTTTGATAGTAGATTAACAGTAATATGTGTGTTGCATGGCTATGGTATACTAGAGAGTTCCATGGGATTGTTGAGCTTAACCACATTGCTAAATGAGAGGAAAAATTTCTTGAAAATATTTAAATGGGAACCATTACCATAAATATGAATTTTGTGGATAAATTCACTGTAAAGCCTTACGAGACAACACTCGTCCACTAGGGGGAACCTAGAGGTTTAAAGGCTTGTTGCATACGCTAAATGCAATCGCGATTCCTGCGAAAGTGATTTAGGATTTTTACTTTCTTTTATTTTTAATTTTTAGAGTTAAATAAACACTGTTTTAGTTCGCTTCATTGCTAGGGACTAGCAACGAGCTAGTTGGGGGGTGTGATTCATGGTGAAAAGTGCATATTCATAGTGTATTATATGGTCTTTTATGCATACTTTTATCCCCAAAGTCCCTACATTTAGGTGCATTCTAATAACTATGTTCCTTTTATTGTGTTAATGCTAAAATATATAGTTTTGCATTGTTTTATAGGTATTAGAATGCAAATCAATGAAGTGAAGCTAAAGAAAAGTGATTCTGGTGACGAGAACAACATAAGCAGCTGAGAAAACGCCAAATTTGACAATGAAGACTTCAGATTTGGAAGATTTCCCCACAGATATGAAATGTAGATCTTTGAGTTACGGTCGCGTGGCCGCAAACTGGAGGTCAATCCGAGGTCCGAGTGAAATATGTGATATGAAATGTAGATCTTTGAGTTATTTGATTGTTATTAGTTTATATGCTATGATTACTTTAGGTTACTGTTTCTGTACTAGTTTATTTATGTTTCCGTAGTTTAGACGTTGGAAATATGTGATGAAACATTGATTTCCAACCTCTACCATGCAATTTTTAGAAACCTTGGGCTCGATCGATCGAAGGTATTTCGATCGATCGAACCTGAGCCATAGGCAAGCGATCGAAGATATTTCGATCGATTGAAGGATGATGTTGTCCGATCGATCGAGAGCGCTTCGATCGATCGAACATGTCAATTCCTGAGATGATTCTTTTAAGTATTCCATGACATTCTGTTTTAGAAATTTGTCATCAAATTGTCCCAATAAGCTCAGTTTGTCACAACAGTTTTTAGAACTTAAAGCCTTAAGGCCTTTTCTTCAATGACTTTTGAAAACCACTTTGAATGCTAACACCATTTAGAGTGGAAGTAATAACCATTGCTTTAAACCGTCTTCTAAGTATTTTAAATCACTTGTGATGATATAGTCTCGGTCATGAAAGGGCTATTGATTCTTTATCTTTAGAAAAATACGGAATGCTGAAAAGGAATGAACTCCATAGAACGTTAATGAGTATGCATGGTAGATGGTTAAGATCGATGTGGATTCACGTGTTTCCAACACCTTTAATTTACTAGTTTAATTAATTATGTTTCTTTATACTTTAGTCTATTATTTAGTTTAATTTAATTAATTAGGATTCATTAGAACCTCCACTCCTTTATTGATATTTTCATTTTCTTTAGGTTATAACTTAGTAGACATTCTCCCTATTCCTTCCCTGTGGGACCGACCTGGACTTATCCAGTATTACTTTTACGATCACCTACACTTGGGTGTTGCACAAGAGCGCACAACTTTTTTGTCGTGTAAAAAATTAAACAAACAAAATAAATATGGATATTAGAATTTGATTGAAATAAAAGAATCCTTAAAAAACTCTTATTTTAAAACAAAGTCGCCGGAAAATCGAAACGAAAGAATAAAGCCTCCGTGTGGTGGTCAATGTTCGATCTTTCGATTAATCATGACTTGTCTGCTATGCAACTCTTGCAAAACAAGTTATAACTCCCGAACCTTTTTGATCTCTAAGTTTTTGAATAATGCTCCGTGTGGGATCCCTTATCCATAGTTTAGCTAGTGTGTACCATTAACTAAGATCTAATCACAACTGTCTCAAGTAGCGCCTCCGTGTGGTGGTCACCCTCTAACACCTCTGATTGATCCTATCAAAGGAAGTTCACATCTAGTAACCAATGAGTAATGCGCCCTCCGTATGGAATGATCACCCTTGGCGAGGTGACACAGAATGCACCACTCATCTTATAGTGAATCATTAATGGAAGAACGTGGGTGTTATTAATAAGACCCTCTCCCACTAGATTTAGTAAATAAGGATTTTGCCTTTTGAAAAAAACAAAATGTTTCCACACATTACCCATAAACATCCAATGTTTACTAATGCGTTGAAATGGTTTTTTGAATTTTATTTTAGAAAACTTGTTTTACGTGCATGCAAGTAGTAATAATGTAAAACGCCAATCACAAACCAAGCACATAAAATAAAAAAACTAAAATGAAACAAAGGCATTCATATGCCTCTATCTCCCATGACTCTATCTCCATAGAACCTCCTTCTTGGTTTGGTCGCCTCCACCTCCATCTTCATGGACAACAACTTGCTCCATCTCCATGGAATTTCTAATTCTAATACATTGGTCCTATGCTTCTTTCGAAGCTTACAATTTATCTAGAAACGGAAAAATAACTATAATATAAAAGGCTAGGGAAACCAGTGCGACTTTCCTTTTCGTAGGATTAAAGTCGCATCGCCCTTTACATATGCCTTAAACCAAACTAATAATAAAACATAATATACACCAATCTCAAACAATTAAATACAAAATTTAAAAGTCTTGGTGCCATGGGAGACAGTGACTAAGCTTGCTACAAAAGGGTTAGTCATACACACATCCACGCATATATAACAATTGGAACCACTAATTGATTCACACAGTACATAAACTCTTTATATACTGAATTAGAACTTAAAACATCATCTAACTTAACTGTCACAGTTTGATCGATCGAAGACCGTTTGATCGCTCGAACCTTCGATCGATTGAACATTGTTCAATCGCTTGAACTTTCTATTTCACAGAATGATTTGAAAAAATTTACAGAATAATTTAAAATTAAAGCATATAATTTTTAAAACATTTAAACTGTGAAAAGAACAACCTGACAGAGAATCTGTCTCAACCGATCGAATGCCATCTGATCGATCGAACATATCCAATGTTCGATCGATCAAAACATGTTCGATCGCTTGAGCATAGAACATCTTTGATCGATCAAACCTACTTCGATCGATCGAAACCAACATGCATTCAATGCAATCATAGATTTGTATTCTGCTGCGATAACACTATAGAAATAGATCTGTGATGATGCAGTTTCAAAAATAGTCCTAAAATCTATATACAAATCAAAACTAGTGTTCCAAAATGCATCTATAGATCCAAACGAGCGTGGCTCTGATACCAATTGATGGAAAGACTGGTTTAAATTGAAAAGCGGAAAAAGTCAAGTTATAAAAACTTATTGGTAGCCTAGGATCTACTGCCCGTTAATTCCATAGATGCGTACTAACAAGAGGGAGAGGAAATATACCTCAGGTCTTGAACCCAATTCTGAAAACTTATTTCTCCTTGATGGTGCAGCAACTTCCACTAGGTTGTTCACTCTTATGACTCCTGCGGATGCCTGTCGGAAGGAATAGGGTTGGTGAGAACCCTAACAGGGAGGATAGGAAAGTTTTAGGGAAACCTAAATAGTTTCTGCAGCTTCTACGTATAAAAATGATGATTAAAAAAGATTCAGTACGCAGCTGCCCTATGTATAGATACCAAGAACTGACCTAACCCTCGAGCGATCGAAGTGTATTCGATCGATTGAACCTTCAATCGATCGAACAACCCTCGAGCGATCGAACCTACGTAGACTTCAATCGATCGAGACTCCTTCAATCGATCGAACCTGTCTTGACATGATCCTCATGTGCCCTTCCAAGCTTCCTAGCGGAGCTAAGAGTGGTACCTCCTAGGCTCTTTATTGTTGGCTCAGACCAATTTGTTAATTACCGTGACCAAAGTCTTTGATCAGCAAACTAACTAACTGGTTAGTTAACGTTTACTCCACTGTAAAATGATAACTGAACTCCAACGCAAAAGAACAGATCCGAAGCGATAACTAGACTTGTATGTTGTACTAATGTCCCTCTACCTTCAGCATTCGTAATCATATTCAGGTGATAACTGTTATTGTCAACCTGAATCATGATTACTTCTTGTATTCCTTGCATCCCATTCACCTCTCATGATTACCAAACATATTGATAACTCTTATCAACAAGACTGCAGTACTCAGTAATCGACTTGGTGACATTTTCAAGGGAATGCTTACTCTGAAACAGAGGGTAGATTTTGTCTTGACAATATATGTTCGCAACCCTATGAACATGACATACCCAAGATACCTAGGTTTTGATCTTCTATAGACCTCACTGATTGGTAAGTCAAAGCAGCCATATCCACAGTCTGTGTTCATAATCGTCGCAAGATTGAGAACACATACCTTATACAAGTTATGAGTTCCTATTGACTGTTTGACAGCATTAAGTGTCAATAGGAAGGCTCAGGTCCGTTAATGCACTATAAGCACTAGCATATTAACTAAGAGTGACACTCTAGTGATTGAGATTAATCAGTCCATCCAATGGTAGTTAATTATGCTACAGTATATACCTGATGAGATATCCAGTCTCATCATCCACTGTGACAAGCTTTAAGTATCAAAGGATGGTAATTCATATCTCACTTGTATGTATCTCATACACACACGAATTACCTACTATGATACTTAAGGATTGAAAATCATCTCATGAAAGAAACATACACAATGAAATGTAAAACTGATATCCATATATTAAAAAGCTAATGTCATACATAAAGTAATGGTTTGAGGGCATAAACCAAACATGAAGACCTTCATTAAACAAGAAGAACCTGAGGATATTTGGAGGTAATCCTCTAACCTTAGTGAGTTTTAGCCTAAATTCAATCACAGTTCATAGAATTCCGTAGGATTTTTACACAATTTTCAAAAAGTCTCTTCTAACCTCATTTCATCACACACAACTTGAATTGTGATTGAATTCCTTCTTGTATTTGTTGATTTGGATCTGAATAGCTTTGGGTATAAAATAAAACAAGTTTTCAAAGTGAAATTTAATTTGGATCATCAATTAGGTTTTGATTTCATCTCTTTTTGCTCATGCTCTTCTCTAGGGAATTATGGGATTTTCAATATCTCACTTGAATCCTTTGAGATTGATCCTTTGATTTTCTATAAATTTATGATTTACATGAGAATTAAGGTCGATCTCAACTGTATTCATGAATAATTGATAGATCCAAGTCTTTTAATAATGACTTGGGTCTTTCAATTTGAGGTTTCATGGGATCTTCTTCATATCCTATTGAAATTCATAGGTATTAGTATTATTTTAGTCTCCAAGGACCCTTGATTTGGGAGGAGAAATGATCAAAGTAGGTCTCAATTCGTCAAGGATCATCAACTTGAGAGTGGAATTTATGAGGGATCAATTTCATGGTTTGATAATCCATATCCAAATAATCTCAAGTATTAAAGTATGGACATGAAGTTGAGATCCTCATTGAAGTCTCATTAAGGTCAAATCTAGGGATTTCTTTTGGTAAGTTTGATTATTATGGTAATGGTTATAAGTCTAATTTGGTCCAAGTTCTCTCTAGAATTTTGGACTAAATTTGGCTTAACAAGTAAATGATCATTCAATAATGGTGCAGTGAATTCATTGACCAACTGTGATCAAAGATTTTTAATCAAATCATGATCCATTGAATTTGAATGAGACCAATTGGAATGTGTTTATAACACTTAATTCTACCACCAAAATTTTTGTTTTGAATAGATTTCTTGGTTAGCATGGTTTGATCATGAGTTTTGCAAAGTAACTACTCTCTGTCCAAAATTCAAGAACAGTAAGTCAATTTTAAATTGTTTAGATCAGAACCTCAATAAAGTATTTTATGCTTCAAAGAAAATTTTCTATGAAGTTTAATGAATCAATAACATCCTCTAAAAAGTTTAGAAGGATAAAGGTTTTTTTTGCTATTTTTAATAAATCATACAAAATCTCTAGACAGAGAGTAGATAAATCATGAGTGATGTCTAGTCTTGGTCCAATTCCTAGAGATTGGACCATTTGATCTTTGAATTTCTTTTTGGGTTAGAAACTAGACTCACAGAGGCATATCATATCCAAAAATCATTAAGATCAAGCCATGGAAACCATGACTTTTCTATTTTTAGATATTTGGTTTCTTCTCTGTAAATCCTGAATTCTGTGACAGATTTGATAAACCTTACTAATAATGATCCAAATAATTGTTCTATGACTTAGGACATAAACTAAGCTTTGAATAAACTTAATTAATTTTAAATCCAGAGGTTGAAAGATCCAAACCAATGATTAGCTAATGTCTTGTTCATGCTCATGCATTCACAATCCTCATAGGTGGTCATGATACTTGTATCTTAGGACTTTAACTTGTAAATCATTGAAATAAGTTGTGATTGATTGAACTTAGTCATGGATTCCTTTTAATTATGTTGAGGTCTTACCATTTCCATATGGACTAATCATTGGCTCCTAGTTGAGACATGTATATTTATAGGAATGTTTTTGTTATCCTCTCCATTTTTTAGATTTAAGCTAAAATTTGGTATAATATTTAGGATTTAATACTATATTGTATTCAAAGTATATGGACTAACCTTTATTTTGTAGCGCTATTGAGGTACGGTTTCTCGACTTTTTCTCTCGTTTATTTCATTTCTTGATTTTTGTTAATTTTTGACTTTATGCGCGACAGCTCAGATTAAGATTTTGTCTTATATGTAATATGTGATTAGAGACTCTTTTTATAGGATTTCTATTTTTGTATGCATTGCACGTTTAATATTCGTAGCTGGATCCTGGGCAAGTTTCCTTATTTTCTATTTGCATGACATCTGGCTTGCTATTTAAGCTATGTAGTTTTGTATGCCGTTTTATCGTTGGCAATCTTACACCCCTTTTTACATACTTTTGGAATGTACATATATACCTATGTATTAGTTGAGGGCATGCTTATATTAATAATTTGAGTAAAAAGGATATTGAGTAGAGGCCTATCACAAGATAGGCTGAGAGGGAGTGTTTTGGTCTGCCGAGCTCCTTCCCCTCTCATTCCATAATCCCCGGACTTAGAAATCTCTGGTTTCCAAAAGATTAGTTTTCTTTTAAAATGGTTTCTTGATTTTCCTCAAAAGTAAGTGGCAACTCTATTTGTTTTGTTTTAAATGAAAAGTAAAAGAACATTCAGGGTCCTGTATCCACAATCTGGCGACTATGCTGGGGATCGAACCTAGAATCTCTGATTTTGCAAACCAGAATTTTGTCTTTGGGTTCACTTGAGAATTAGACTTGAAAGCATCTTTTTAATTGAAATAATTAATTTTTTTGTATCCATTGCATTGCACTTGCATGTCTTGCCAGTCGATCGCACGGAACTATGACCTTAGAGGCTCGGGGCAACCCGGTCAGCTAAGTTACCATAGGGCCATACAATCACCCTTGATCTCGTACCATGCATTGGTATATAAAAGCATCCACATACCATTCAACCTTGTAATGAGGGGTATATTGGATGTGCATCAAGGGTCCCTTATTTGACCAAAACCCGAACTTTGCATGGTAGTTTCTATAAAACCTTTCAATCTTAAGAAATCAATTCTTGATTAGGATTTTTGTTGGAAAAACCGGTTTAAGTTCTAAATTTAAACGCGCAGCGGAAAAAATCAAGTTATAAAACTTAATTGGCATGCCCGGATCTACTACCCATCAACTCTATAGATGCGCACAAGAGGGGACAAGAATTATACCTTACTGTCTTGAACCCAGTTCTGAAATCTCTGACTTCCAGCAGCCTCCACTAGATGGTCTTCACTCTTATGACTCCTATGGATGCTCGCAGGAAGGGCTAGGGTTGGTGGGAACCCTAATGGAGAGGATACAGAAGGTTTTGGGGCTCCAAAACAGTTTCTGCAGCTTCTGACGTTCAAAAACGACGAACAACTTTTCCAAAACGCAGCTGCCCTATTTATAGATTCCCAGAACTGACCTAGCTCTCGAGCGATCGAAGTGGTTTCGATCGATCGAACATTCGATCGATCGAACCATCTTCAATCGATCGAACCTGTCTAGACTTCAATCGATCGAGACAACTTCGATCGATCGAACCTGTCTTGACATCATCCTCATTTGCCTTTCCAAGCATCCTAGCGGAGCTAAGAGTGGGACCTCCTAGGCTCTTTATTGTTGGCTCAGATCATCAGTTGATTAATTCCCATGACCAAACTCTTTGATCGGCAAATTAATCGACTGATCAGTTAACGTTTACTCCACTATAAAACAATAACTGAACTCCAACGCAAAAGAACATATCCGAAGCGATAACTAGACTTGTATGTTGTACTAATGTCCCTCTACCGTCAGCATTCGTAATCATATTCAGGTAGTCGGATAAACAGTTACTGTCAACCTGAATCATGATTACTTCTTATAATCCTTGAGTCCCATTCACCTCTCATGATTACCAAACATGTTGATAACTCTTATCAACAAGACTGCAGTACTCAGTAATCGACTTGGTGACATTCTCAAGGGAATGCTTACTCTGAAACAGAGGGTAGATTATGTCTTGACAATATATGTTCACAACCCTATGAATATGATATACCCAAGATACCCAGGTGTTGATCTTCTATAGACCTCACTGATTGGTAAGTCAAAGCAGTCATATCCACAGTCTGTGTTCATAATCGTCTCAAGATTGAGAACACGTACCTTACACAAGTTATGAGTTCCTATCGACTGATCGACAGCCTTGAGCGTCAATAGGAAACTCAGGTCCGTCAATGCACTATAAGCACTAGCATACTAACCAAGAGTCACACTCTAGTGATTGAGATTTATCACTCCATCCAATGGTAGTTAATGATGCTACAGTGTATACTTGATGAGATATCCAGTCTCATCATCCATTGTGATAAGCTTTAAGTATCAAAGAATAGTAATTCGTATCTCATTGTATGTATCTCATACACACACGAAATACTTACTATGATACTTATGGATTAAACAATCATCTCATGAAAGAAACATACATCATAAAATGTAAAGCTGATATCCATATATTAAAATGTCAATGTCTCCTATATAAAGTAATGGTTTGAGGGCACAAACCCAACAAACTCCCACTTGCACTCATAACCATACAGGATTACATCAAAGACCTAGACTATCTAGATGACGATCAAAGACCTTCTGTGGCAAGGCCTTTGTAAACGGATCAGCAAGATTGTCAGCGGTGGCAATCTTGGTGACAGTCACATCTCCACGTTGAACAATATCTCGGATAAGATGATATTTCCGCTCTACGTGCTTTCCCTTTCCGTGGTTCCTTGGCTCCTTGGACTGAGCCACTGCCCCACTATTATCACAATAAAGCGTAATAGGTGACAGCGACGCTGGTACCACCTCGAGCTCCATAAGGAACTTCTTGAGCCAAACAGCTTCCTTTGCGGCTTCACAAGCAGCCACATACTCAGCTTCTGTAGTTGAGTCTGCAATGCATTTCTGCTTAATGCTCCTCCAACTGACAGCACCACCTCCCAAGGTAAAGAGATGACCGGACGTCGACTTTCTCGAATCTTTATCTGACATAAAGTCCGAGTCAGTGTATCCTACTGGACTTAACTCACTACCACCGTACATAAGCATGTAATCTTTAGTCCTTCTCAAGTACTTAAGAATGTGCTTGACGGCTGTCCAGTGCTCTGGACCTGGATTCGACTGATATCTGCTAACCATGCCAACGGCAAAGCAAATATCTGGTCTAGTGCATAACATCGCATACATAAGACTTCCCATTGCTGAAGCATAGGGAACTCCTATCATGCAATTCCTCTCCTCCTGTGTCTTTGGACACTGGTCCTTGGAGAACGCTAAACCATGCCTGAAAGGTAACAATCCTTTCTTCGAATTATCCATTGAAAACTTAGTTAGCACTTTATCGATATAACCAGCTTGAGACAATCCCATTATCTTTCGCTTGCGATCCCGAAAAAGCTTTATCCCAAGAATATAGCTCGCCTCTCCTAGATCCTTCATATCAAAAGTACTAGCTAGCCAAACCTTGACCGTTGACAATGCCGCTACATCATTTCCAATGAGTAGAATGTCGTCAACGTAAAGCACTAGAAAAGCCACCACTTTTCCTTCACACTTCTTGTATACACAAGATTCATCCAGATTCTGTATGAAACCAAACGACTTGACCGCTTGGTCAAATCGGATGTTCCAACTCCTGGATGCCTGCTTAAGCCCATAAATGGACTTTTGCAGCTTGCATACCAAGTTACCTTTCCGACCAGCTATGAACCCTTCTGGTTATTGCATATAGATGTCTTCCTCAAGATTGCCATTCAAGAATGCAGTCTTGACGTCCATCTGCCAGATCTCATAATCTAGGCATGCAGCAATGGATAAGAGTGTTCTGATGGACTTGAGCATGGCTACCGGCGAGAAGGTTTCCTCATAGTCAATGCCCTCCCTCTGAGTATAACCTTTCGCTACAAGCCTAGCCTTAAAGGTCTCAACCTTTCCATCAGATGCTCTTAACCTCTTGTAGACCCACTTACAACCAATGGGTTTAATATTGGCTGGAAGTTCTACAAGATCCCAGACCTGATTAGAATCCATAGATTCTAATTCAGCCTTCATAGCTTTAACCCAATGTTCTGAATCAACATCAGCCATTGCCTCTTCGTATGTGGCAGGATCAGATTCAGATTCTATGGAGACAGCTTCAAAAACTTCTCCTAAGAACATGTATCTATCAGGCTGGCTGATAATCCTCCCACTACGACGAGGTACCGGTGCGAAAATGGGTGAAGAAGTGGTATTTTCTTGATTTATATCATTATCAACTACGGGTTGGACTGAGGGCTCTCCTTCTATCTCTCTAAGATCTATCCTTCCCTTAGGTTTATGGTTCATGATATAATCATCCTCTAAGAAAACAACATTTGTACTAACAAACACTTTCTGTTCTCTTGGATCATAAAAATACCATCCATAAGTACCCTTTGGATACCCTACAAAATAACATACTTCTGATATAGAATCCAACTTGCTCATCTTTCCTTTCAGCACATGTGCCGGACACCCCCATATCCGGAGATGTTGCAAAGAAGGCTTGCGCCCAATCCACATCTCCCGTGGTGTCCTGGGAACAGATTTGCTTGGCACTAGATTTAGTATGTATGCAGCAATTTCCAAAGCATAACCCTAAAGGAATAATGGCAACTCTGAATAACTCATCATCGACCTAGTCATGTCTAAAAGAGTCCGATTCCTTCTCTCTGCTACACCGTTCTGCTGAGGCGTACCAGGTGCAGTCAACTGTGATAGAATCCCATTCTGTACGAGGTGATCAATAAACTCATTAGAGAGGTACTCGCCACCTCGATCAGATCGAATGGCCTTGATATGTGTGCCCAATTGCTTCTCCACTTCAGCCCTAAACTCTTTGAACTTTTCAAAGGCTTCAGACTTGTGCTGCATTAGGTACACATATCCATACCTGGAGTGGTCATCAGTAAATGTTATGAAATACTCATAACCACCCCTTGCTCTAATATTTATTGGTCCACACACATCAGTATGAAGTAATTCCAACAATGCATTGGTCCTATTGCCCTTTGCGGGAAAAGGCCTTTTGGTCATCTTACCCTCTAAACAAGACTCGTAGACTTCCATTGGTTCTAAAACCAAATCGCCTAAGATCCCTTCTTTGACTAGTCTGCCAATCCTATTTAGATTGATATGGCCAAGCCTCATGTGCCAAAGCCTTGTTGGATTAGTGGAAGGTCTCTTTCTTTTAGATGGTACATTAACCACTGAGTTATTAAGTTCCATGCAAGAGTCTTTAGAAATATTGGGAGTAATCACATACAAACCATTTGATTTAACACCTGAACATATAAAAGAACTATTTCTTTTAATCACAACTTCAGTTCCAAAATGAAAAGAATAGCCATTATTCGATAAATTAGAAACTGAAATTAAATTACGTCTCATTGAAGGGACGTAAAGTACATCTGATAAAATCAAAATTTTATTGTCTAGAAATTCTAAAACTACGACTCCTATAGCAACCGCAGAAACGGTTGCGCTAGAACCTAGAGTAAGTACGATTTCCCCATCACAGCACCTCCTGGTTGATCTGAACCCCTGCAATGAATTACAGATATGGTTAGTCGCACAAGAATCAATGCACCAAGTGTTTGAAGTATCCGTTATAAAACTTACTTCAATCACATGTGATTCAATCATACCTTGAACTCTTGTAGCTAAGAATTCTGGACAGTTCCTCTTCCAGTGGCCCTTCTCACCGCATTGGAAACACTTTCCTTTGCCTTGGCCACCCACCTTCCCTTTGCCCTTACCTTTTCCCTTAGATTTTGCAATCTTAGGGACTGGTCCAACACTTGAACCACCAATGCTAGCTTTCTTCTTCCCTTTCTTTCCTTTCGGCACAGATCGGGAGGAGGAAGCGCTTTTCTCAACGTTCAAAACGTTGACCCCAGGTTTGATCACCCCTTCCGCTGCCAAAAGAGAACTCATCAATTCGCTCATTAAAAAATTCATTTGATTCATATTATAGTTAAGTTTAAATTGAGCGAATGAAGGCGACAGCGAATTAAGGATCATATCAACTTGGGTCTGTGCATCGATGTTGGCACCTAGGGTCTCCAGCTCGTTTAAATAACCAATCATTTTTAAAACATGTTCCTTGACTGGAGTCCCTTCCGACATCTTTGCACTCATTATCTTTTGCATGGCTACCTATCTGGCAGGCCTGCCATGCTCCCCAAACATCTTTTTCAGGGATGTGATAATGTCACTGGCAGAATCATTCGAATGGAATTGGTGTTGCAATACACCAGCCATTGAGGCCAGAATATAGCAACGAGCCATTCCATTCGACTTCTTCCATTTGTCGAACTCGCGTCTGGCAGCTGCCGAAGCATTTGCCGCGGGTTCTTCGGGGCATGGGGTGGTGAGGACATATATGTGATCCTCCGCAGTTAACACGATGTCAAGGTTACGTTTCCATTCAGTGTAGTTGTTTCCAGTTAACTTGTTTTGAGTGAGTATGGTGGCAAGTGGACTAAATGCAGATCCAGACATTATGATTACTGAAAATCAAACAAACAAAATAAATATGGATATCAGGATTTGACAGTTTGAAATAAAAGAATCCTTAAAACTCTTATTTTTAAAACAAAGTCGTCAGAATATCGAAACAAAAGAATAAAGCCTCCGTGTGGAGGTCAATTTTCTATTTTTCGATTAATCAAGACTTGTCCGCTATGCAACTCTTGCAAAAACAAGTTATGACTCCCGATCCCTTTTGATCTCTAAGTTTCTGAACAATGCCCCGTGTGGGATCCCTTATCCATAGCTTAGCTAGTGTGTACCATTAACTAGGATCTAATCACAACCGTCTCAAGTAGCGCCTCCGTGTGGTGGTCACCCTCTAACACGTCTGATTGATCCTATCATAAGAAGTTCACACCTAGTAACCAATGAGTAATGCACCCTCCGTATGGAATGATCACCCCTGACGAGGTGACACAGAATGCACCATTCATCTTACAGTGAACCGTTAATGGAAGATCGTGGGTGTAATTAATAAGACCCTCTCCCACTAGTTTTAGTAAAAAGGATTTTGCTTTTTGAGAAAATCTGTTTCTACACACTTCCCATAAACATCTAATGTTTACTAATGTGTTGAAAACGGTTTTTGAATTTTATTTTAGAAAACTTGTTTTGCGTGCATGCAATAATGTATTATACGCCAAGCACATAAATCAAAAAATTAAAATGAAATATAGGCATTCAAACAATGCATCTATCTCTATAGAACCTCTTTTTGGTTTGATCGCCTCTAGCTCCATCTTCATGGATAACGGCTCCTTGCTCCATCTTCATGGATTTTCTAATTCTATTACATTTGTCCTATGCTTCTTTCGAAGTTTACAATTTATCTAGAAATAGAAATAACAACAAAATAAAAGGCTAGGGAAACCGGTGCGACTTTCCTTTTCGTAGGATTGAAGTCGCAGCACCCTTTACATATGCCTTACAACCAAACCAAACTTAAATTACAACATGCACCAATCTCAAACAATTTAAATACAAATATTCAAATGATTTGGTGCCATGGGAGATAGCGACTAATCTAGCTGCAAAAGGGTCAGTCGTACACGCATCCATACATACATAACAAATATATGTAACTGTTGAAACATTTAATTGATTCACACAGTATATAAACTCTTTACATACTGAATTAGAACTTAAAACAGCATCTTACTTCTCTGTCACAGTTCGATCGATCGAAGACCGTTCGATCGCTCGAACCTTCGATCGATTGAACACTGTTCAATCGCTTGAACATTCTGTTTCACAGAATGATTTGAAAATTTTACAGAATATTTTAAAATTAAAGTTTTTAATTTCAAAACACTTTAAAACTGTGAGACAGAGAACCTGACAAAGAATCTATCTCGATCGATCTAACTTCATTCGATCGATCGAATACCAGAAGGTTTCGATCGATTGAAGACTGTTCGATCGCTCGAGTACAGAGGATGTTCGATCGATCGAAACATGTTCGATCGATCGAACCCGCCTTGCTTCCCATGCAATCACAGATTTGTATTCTGCTGCGATAACACTGCAGAAACAGATCTGTGACAATGCCGTTTCGAAAACAGTTCTAAAATCAACATGCAAATCAATATAGTGTTCCAAAAACGCATCTATAGATCCAAACGAGCGTGGCTCTGATACCAATTGTTGGAAAAACCGGTTTAAGTTCTAAATTTAAACGCGCAGCGGAAAAAATCAAGTTATAAAACTTAATTGGCATGCCCGGATCTACTACCCATCAACTCTATAGATGCGCACAAGAGGGGACAAGAATTATACCTTACAGTCTTGAACCCAGTTCTGAAATCTCTGACTTCCAGCAGCCTCCACTAGATGGTCTTCACTCTTATGACTCCTATGGATGCTCGCAGGAAGGGCTAGGGTTGGTGGGAACCCTAATGGAGAGGATACAGAAGGTTTTGGGGCTCCAAAACAGTTTCTGCAGCTTCTGACGTTCAAAAACGACGAACAACTTTTCCAGAATGCAGCTGCCCTATTTATAGATTCCCAGAACCGACTTAGCTCTCGAGCGATCAAAGTGGTTTCGATCGATCGAACATTCGATCGATCGAACCATCTTCAATCGATCGAACCTGTCTAGACTTCAATCGATCGAGACAACTTCGATCGATCGAACCTGTCTTGACATCATCCTCATTTGCCTTTCCAAGCATCCTAGCGGAGCTAAGAGTGGGACCTCCTAGGCTCTTTATTGTTGGCTCAGATCAGTTGATTAATTCCCATGACCAAACTCTTTGATCAGCAAATTAATCGACTGATCAGTTAACGTTTACTCCACTATAAAACGATAACTGAACTCCAATGCAAAAGAACATATCCGAAGCGATAACTAGACTTGTATGTTGTACTAATGTCCCTCTACCGTCAGCATTCGTAATCATATTCAGATAGTCGGATAAACAGTTACTGTCAACCTGAATCATGATTACTTCTTATAATCCTTGAGTCTCATTCACCTCTCATGATTACCAAACATGTTGATAACTCTTATCAACAAGACTGTAGTACTCAGTAATCGACTTGGTGACATTCTCAAGGGAATGCTTACTCTGAAACAGAGGGTAAATTCTGTCTTGACAATATATGTTCACAACCCTATGAATATGATATACCCAAGATACCCAGGTGTTGATCTTCTATAGACCTCACTGATTGGTAAGTCAAAGCAGTCATATCCACAGTCTGTGTTCATAATCGTCTCAAGATTGAGAACACGTACCTTACACAAGTTATGAGTTCCTATCGACTGATCGACAGCCTTGAGCGTCAATAGGAAACTCAGGTCCGTCAATGCACTATAAGCACTAGCATACTAACCAAGAGTCACACTCTAGTGATTGAGATTTATCACTCCATCCAATGGTAGTTAATGATGCTACAGTGTATACCTGATGAGATATCCAGTCTCATCATCCACTATGATAAACTTTAAGTATCAAAGAATAGTAATTCGTATCTCATTGTATGTATCTCATACACACACGAAATACTTACTATGATACTTATGGATTAAACAATCATCTCATGAAAGAAACATACATCATAAAATGTAAAGCTGATATCCATATATTAAAATGTCAATGTCTCCTATATAAAGTAATGGTTTGAGGGCACAAACCCAACAATTTTATGTTAGAGATTTGTATGACCGGAAGGGATTATGTGAGGTGATGATGATGCTCGCTTGATGCAAGACATGTAACCTCTTAATCACCATTTTTAGCATTTCGTCCTCATGTCCCATGATATTTGGGAACATGCCAAATCTTGATTATAAGATTACATTTCATATATCTTGTTAGTTAAGCATCATCGACCTTGTATGTATCCGAATTCATGAAGAGTACGGTAAATAATCCAATCATATGATCCATCTATTTGAGAATTTTTAAATTTGCATTAGGAAGCAAACAAAATTTTGATAAACCATCAATCGTTATCCTAAAAAGTTTTCAGAAAAATCTTCAAAACTCATTTTTTTTTATCAAGCAAAGCCCTAAATGGCTTTTGTTAAGGTAAATTTTTACATGCTCGTCTTTAAAGGAAAGATCCAAAATTCTTGGGGGATTGTTTTGAAACAAATACATACTTTTTTAAAAATGAATTTAAAAGCAAAACGTCAACCCGATCATCTTTTTGTTGAAAAATCACTATCTTCATCATTTTCAAAGAAAAATTAGAATCTTGAGGGTTAAAATGGATCTCATTAGCCAAGGAATACTTTTCAAATTAATTTAAAAAATAAATAATTTTAAAGAGTAACGAGGATCACAATTGTTAGCCTTAAGGTATATTAAGACATATTTAATTATGTTTTGATGATGTCAAATATGCTATGATAATTACATGATTCATATTGATTCATTCTTTGTAATTATCATAGTCATTTTTATGCTCATATATAATCTCATGTATTAATATTGTATCAATGTTTTAGCATCTTTGTGTGCATGAGATTTAATTGATGTAGATCAAGATTTCAAGGAGCTCAACAAGGATCAAGCTTGAAGACTTGAAGATATTTCATCCTTTGTTGAAGTCTAGGACCATCATTGTAAGGCATCTTGATCTCACACTCATAGGGGCTCAAACAAACTCTAAAAGTTAAAGTTTTGGAAATAAATGTTAAGTGGGTCATCTTTAAAGCAATTCCCCAACCAATTGGAAAATAATTAAGTGTTGAATCTTATATGGTTGGAAAGGTATTTGAATCTAGTTTCCAAAACATCAAACGGATCGCAAATCTGATTTTTGCAGAGGGAGTTATGGCCATTTTAGTGGAGATGTGTCTGGCTGTCAAACAGGGAGGGGCAGTCGACTGAGGGCCCGATGCAGTCGACTGAAGTGAGTAGAATTCAAGCAGAACCCTCTGTAAACACATCTCAGTCGACTGCTTCAAGGCCCAGTTGACTGCTTCAAGGTCCAGTCGACTGAAGCGACCTGGAAGGCAATAACGACTAGTTTTTAGAGGGGTTTTTAATTACCAAGCTTGCCACTAACGGCTATAATCTTCCAAGGCCTATAAGTACATGTTTTTCCAAGCTATTTTTTGTTGACATTTTGATTGGAAAACATAGTATTGATCATACATCTCTTTGATCTTTAAACATTATCATTTGAGCCCTAGTTGTGTGAGTTTATCAATTTGCTCAAAATCTTTCATTTGTATTTCTTGAGAGAGCAAAATTGTAGTGAGCTTTATTTGTATTGTCCACTCTATATAGAGAGTTTTAATTTGTATTCAAATCAATTTATAAGGGTTGAGGGTTAGTAACCCTTGTGTGCAAAGAAGAGGTGTTCTTCTTTGGGAGAGATTGAAGGCTCTTGTAACAGTTTGGTGCACACCCGTAAGTGCTCCGGGAACGGTTTGGTCTACTCTCGTGAAGTAGATCGGAGTAAAGGAATCCTCAAGAGGTGTTCTTGAGGGGTGGACGTAGGCCGCGGGGTGCGATTGCCGAACTACTTGAAAAATTGGTTTGCAAGTATCTCTTCCCTTATCTCTTTACATAATTGCTTGTGATTGTGTTTAATTTGCTTTTGAGTTTTTAAAAGGTTAATATTTCGCTAAAACCTTATTCACCCCCCCCCCCCCCCCTCTAAGGTTTCCATATTTGGGCCAACAATTGGTATCAGAGCCTCGACTCTTCTTTTTCAAAAGATTTTTGAAAATCTAGAGATAAGATCCAATGGAAACCGACTCTTCTTGCATTTATTATTGTGAGGGTCAATCAAAATTAAGACCACCATGTTTTAATGGCTCAAAATATGCCTATTGGAAAAATAGAATGAGAATCTATATGATTTCTCAAGATTTTGATTTATGGCAAATCGTGGTCAACGGGCCTCATCTACCTACAAAAATTGAAAATGGTTTTTCTATTCCAAAGATGGTAGATGAATATAATAATGCCGATAAGAAACTCATAAAAATAAATGCTATGGCAATGAATTTATTATATTGTGGTTTAGACCCAAATGAGTACAATAGAATTTCATCTTGCGAATCCGCAAAAGAAATTTGGGATAAACTTGAAAATGTTCATGAGGGAACAAGCCAAGTTAAAAAGTCTAAAATCAATTTGCTTGTTCAAACTTATGAAATGTTTAAAATGTTGCCATATGAATCTATTGGAGATATGTTTTCTCGTTTTACCATTCTTATTAATAACTTGAAAAACCTTGGTAAAGTTTATACTAATGAAGAAATGATTGAGAAAGTGCTTAGGTCTTTACCAAAGGATTGGCAACCAAAGGTCACGACGGTTCGTGAAGCAAAGGAGCTTTCAACACTCTCCTTGGAACAACTCATGGGTTCTCTCAAAACTCATGAAATGGAATTGGCCGTCTTCGGAAGTGAAGACAAGAAATTGGAAGTGAAAGAGGCCAAAAGGGGAGACATGGCTTTAAAATCCTCAAGCTCAAAGAAAAAGAGGAAAGATGTTGAGAGTGATGAGGTTGACGAAATGACAAAGATCACCCGAAAATTTGTAAAGTTTCTAAAGAAAGAAAAATCGGGAAAGAAGTCACCCAAGGAAGAAAAACACAAAAAGAAGACAATCAAGGCCACTAATAGTAGTTCCGAGAGCGAATCATCGGACGACGACTAAAATGGTGAAGAGATTGTCAATCTTTGCCTCATGACATTGGAAAGGGCCTCTCCTACCACCTCGGCAAATGGAGCATCCAAGAAATGCTTGGACAAAGGTTAAGTATTGATTTGGTAATGGTAGGTTAGTAGTTAATTTTGTTTTGATTTGTTTTCATCATCCTACTTAAATTTTTTTTTGATTGATTTCATATCATACTCTTATTTGTTTCAAATCACTTTGATTTTGTTTAGATATGCATACTTGATTTTTTATGCATAAATCTTGTTTCATCCACTTGTGATTTGGATACGTCTTTACATAAATCATCATGCTCTTGATATTGCATATTTGAAAAATGATGATATGCTTTTGTTTGATTAGACAAAGTTTTAATAATGGTTAGACAAAATGATGTTTTGTGAATCATTCAAATTTTTGCTGCTGAACTGTCATTTTTATGGACTACTGAACAAAGCAGTCGACTGGTACCCCCAACACAGTCGACTGTTTTAGGTGTGAGGCTTTGAACTTTTTGATTCTGCATTGTTAAGTCGACTGAGGAGTCGACTGATCGAATGCATAGTCGACTGATGTAATTTTTTTTTTGTTTTCGTCGACTGAGGCTTATTTAAATTTTATTTCAAAAATTCTCTCTGGTTCAGTTGACTGACAAGTCGATCCAGTCGACCATTTTTGATAATTTTTAACTCTCTGCCTAGGGACGTCGACTAAAGAAGTTCTCCAGTCGACAGATCCGAATGAATTTTTGTTTATCTTATATTTTGAGTTCTCCAACTTTATTATTGGTATCTTTTGGGAGAATATGCTCTCTATTCATATATTTTGGTATCTTTTATCATTGCACATGCTTAGGGGGAGCACTTTCATGTATTCATTTTCTCACATGTGGTTATATTTATTTATTTTTGGTATCATTTTGGCCTTTTGATTTGTATGCCTATTGTAAGGGGGAGCTTTGTGTTTTATCCCCAAATCTTTTTGATAATGTCAAAGGGGGAGAAATATGAGAAGTATTGGGGAGAAGTATTTGGGTAGTTATCATTCATGTTCCTTAACATATGATATCCATTATGAATGATAATATGAAAATGACCAAATGTGCTTATATTGGCATATCCTTCATTGGTTGTTTGCCATCATCAAAAAGGGGGAGATTGTTAGCCTTAAGGTATATTAAGACATATTTAATTATGTTTTGATGATGTCAAATATGCTATGATAATTACATGATTCGTATTAATTCATTCTTTGTTATTATCATAGTCATTTTTATGCTCATATATAATCTCATGTATTAATATTGTATCAATGTTTTAACATCTTTGTGTGCATGAGATTTAATTGATGTAGCTCAAGATTACAAGGAGCTCAATAAGGATCAAGCTTGAAGACTTGAAGATATTTCATCCTTTGTTGAAGTCTAGGACCATCATTGTAAGGCATCTTGATCTCACACTCATAGGGGCTCAAACAAACTCTAAAAGTTAAAGTTTTGGAAATAAATTTTAAGTAGGTCATCTTTAAAGCAATGCCCCAACCAATTGGAAAATAATTAAGTGTTGAATCTTATATGGTTGGAAAGGTATTTGAATCTAGTTTCCAAAACATCAAACGGATCGCAAATCTGATTTTTGTAGAGGGAGGAGTTATGGCCATTTTAGTGGAGATGTGTCTGGCTGTCAAATAGGGAGGGGCAATCGACTAAAGGCCCGATGCAGTCGACTGAAGTGAGCAGAATTTAAGCAGAACCCTCTGTAAACACATCTCAGTCGACTGCTTCAAGTCCCAGTCGACTGCTTCAAGGTCCAGTCGACTGAAGCGACCTGGAAGGCAATAATGGCTAGTTTTTAGAGGGGTTTTTAATTACCAAACTTGCCACTAACGGCTATAATCTTCCAAGGCCTATAAATACATGTTTTTCCAAGCTATTTGTTGTTGAGATTTTGATTGGAAAACATAGTATTGATCATACATCTCTTTGATCTTTAAACATTATCATTTGAGCCCTAGTTGTGTGAGTTTATCAATTTGCTCAAAATCTTTCATTTGTATTTCTTGAGAGAGCAAAATTGTAGTGAGCTTTATTTGTATTATCTACTCTATATAGAGAGTTTTAATTTGTAGTCAAATCAATTTGTAAAGGTTGAGGGTTAGTAACCCTTGTGTACAAAGAAGAGGTGTTCTTCTTTGAGAGAGATTGAAGGCTCTTGTAACGGTTTGGTGCACACCCGTAAGTGATCCGAGAACGGTTTGGTCTACACCCGTGAAATAGATCGAAGTAAAGGAATCCTCAAGAGGTGTTCTTGAGGGGTGGTCGTAGGCTGCGGTGTGCGATTGCCGAACCACTTGAAAAATTGGTTTGCAAGTATCTCTTCCCTTATCTCTTCCCTTATCTGTTTACATAATTGCTTGTGATTGTGTTTAATTTGCTATTGAGTTTTTAAAAGGTTAATATTCCGCTAAAACCTTGTTCACCCCCTCTAAGGTTTCCATATTTGGGCCAACAACAATGAAGGGAAAAATTAAGCGCACTCGACATGGATGAGAATTTTATGTGCTTATGTGTTTTGTGTGTTAGGATTAGGATTTTCATTTATTTGGCATATAGAGTAGGCACACACACACACACACACACACACACATACACACACATGCATTGCATCCGTGTGACATATGAACTATTCATGAACATTTCACCAAGCATTTGCAATAAAATGAAAGTATGAAAATATAATAAAGAAGGAAAAAAAGAAAAAAATGAAAAAGAGAAGAATAAAAAAGGAGAGGAGAAAATAACTGTTGGCTTTATGGGAGCCAGCGATCACCCTATGGACTCGCTACCACGTGTTTGCGTGGCATCGGTGCTTGACAGCCCATCCCGTTGGCGCTTTAACCGGCGCAGCCCCTCATGCCCACCTGGCACTCAGTATAGGGCTCTGCGCTATCATGCGTATAAGGAAATAAAGTTGCGCCTTGACTATCAGCAATTACTTTGGGCGCAATGGTTAGTAGCTTGCAGAGCCTAGTGGGAGGTCGAGTGTTCGAGGCTTGTCGAATGCAGAAGCTGGCAACCATGGAAGGGCTGCTGGAGTGAAAGTCTTCACTCTCAGCAATTGCTTTTGGCCTAGTGGTAAGCGCTTGATCCTAACAAGTGGTATCAGAGCGAGGTCACGGGTTCGAGTCCCCCGGGTGTCGCTGGGGGGGAGATTGTTGGCTTTATGGGAGCCAGCGATCACCCTATGGACTCGCTACCACGTGTTTGCGTGGCATCGGTGCTTGACAGCCCATCCCATTGGCGCTTTAACCGGCGCAGCCCCTCATGCCCACCTGGCACTCAGTACAGGGCTCTGCACTATCATGCGTATAAGGAAATAAAGTTGCACCTTGACTAACAGCAATTGCTTTGGGCGCAATGGTTAGTAGCTTGCAGAGCCTAGTGGGAGGTTGAGTGTTCGAGGCTTGTTGAATGCAGAGGCTGGTAACCATGGAAGGGCTGCTGGAGTGAAAGTCTTCACTCTCAGCAATTGCTTTTGGCCTAGTGGTAAGCGCTTGATCCTAACAATAACAATAACAAAATTCTTTGGAAAATCAAAAATTGATTAAAATAAAATGTGATTGTAGGTGAAAATAGATTCTGCTTTAAGTACAATTTAGTTTAGAGATTCCACAACAAGGCTAATGAAAAGAGAAATCAACACCAACATTGGGGAGGTAGCAGAGTTAAGGGTAATGGTAGAATGACAGGCTGAGAACATAAACCGCATAATAGCTATGATTGAAGGAATGGCACGACAAGCGCTCGCAGCTAATCCACAAGTTATTTATCATTCTCCAATAGTGAGAGAAGAGGATTGGTACGATGATCCTGATATGTAGAGGCTTGAAATACCACGAGCTAAAAGAGAAAAAATAGAGAAAGAAAAAGGCGAGAAAGAAAGGGTAATGGCCGAGAAAGTAGAAAAGCGTGAGAGGGTGGTCCGCAAGGCTCAGAGGATCGACACCTATTTGTTGGAATTAGAAGGATTGTATGAATGGGTGTGATAAAAACGACCTTCCAGTTTTAAGATGCCAATCTTTGACAAGTTTGATGGGACGGGGAATCCTCGTAGCCACATCAGGATGTGTATTGGGGCCTTCCAGCCTAGTAGGCTAAGTACTACAATGATTGCTATTTTATTTCAACAAACCTTAACTGGGGCCGGGCCGCCTTGGCATGGTATCTTACGCTGGAGCCAAGCAAGACCCGAGTTTGGGAAGAAGTGGTGAAGTCATTTGTTGCGCGATACGAGTATAATCAAGATATAGATGTAATTTGGGACTTGGTGTCACTCCCCAGAGTAGCAAAATAAGGAAAATTTTTCATTTCTATTTTGGAATCGTAGGTCATGACAGATGATGGATCACTTGTCCTGTACTTAACTTAACATGTACCGAAAAATAGAGTATATAAAGCAACAAGGAAGATAATATTAAATATATTACAACCTCAATAATAATACATTGTCCTTTAATAAAATACCTTTACGGCACAATCTCCTTATTCATATTAAAAACATTATCCATATCCTTATTACAACTTTATTAAATTATTAAAGTAATGCTGCAAGCTTCTCTAGGTGGCATAATCCTATTGTCCTGCATAACCATTTCCTGAACATTTTGGATGTCCAGGACAAAATAAATTCATCAGCTAATGAAAGTCGAGTGAGTATAATGAACGCACAAGCAATGTATATGAAAGTACATTAACAGTTATTATAAATGTTTAGTACCTTAGAGTACAGTTAATCCATTATTCCAGTCATCACGTGATAATCATTAATAACAGTTTGAGTAATGAATATTTAAGACCGTGCATGAACAATGAAACCGTCTCATCTCACTGACTCTTTTATCTTGATCCCAATCCCTTAACTCATTCGGTTCACCTAGAACCATCCGGCACAATGCCGTTAATTTAGAAGATCCGTCGATATGTTTGCCATATTTAGGGCGGCCTGGACGTACCTAGACATTCAAGGTTACAATAATAACCGGTAGAATACTTTAATTAATCTACCGTATCTGAAGCGGCTTGGAATAATTAAAGCTACCACAAGACTGACCTACCGTATAAAAAGCGGCCTGGGCTCACCCCTCTTAATTAATCTATAGTATCTACAATGGCCTGGAATAATTAAGGCTATCACAAGACTCTGACTAGCCTACTGGATCTCAAGCGGCCTGGGCTCAATCCTGCTTAATTAACCTATCGTATCAAAAGCGTCATGGGATAATTAAGGTTACTCGTCCCGACATTTTCCCTTTACTCACTTCTCACAATATATATGCTCACCAGACGACCCCTTTCAAACATGCTAACTTGACTATACAAATGCGTAACTTATTCATTTTCTCGTTATGTAAAGGTATCAGAGAGTATATATTTTTCTTTAATATGGCAACAGATCTGTTTATATCTTGATTACTACAAATGGAAATCAGAGTGACGGATTCCTATTCTCATATAAAGTATTAGAGCTAATAAAAATATAATTATTACGAATTAAACAACTTAGTCCAGAAAAATCAACCGTTGACCCAGAATGGCCAAAATGGCTTAGTATAGTCAAAAATAAGATTTTTGATTCAAGAGTTTAAAAGTCCCGCGAATAGTTCATCTATATCCCCATATATCAGATATGATTTTTAAGAAATTTTAAAAGGAAGGGAACTTAGTAAAATAATGCCCCAATATCATAAACTGTGCAAAATTTGGTAATTTTGCCTTCGGAGGGAAAGTTGACTTTTTATCTATCAGGAATTGATTTTTGAAAGTATTTTTTATTGAATCCAAATGGGCAGTATTTCGTTAATTACATTAATGACTTAAGTAAAATAATAAATGGAAGGGAGAAATGATTTACTTCTAAATGTCATGAATGGAATTAACATGCAGTGAAAGCACTATCTAGTGAAACTGGAAGAAACTGCCAAGTGAAACAGATCATTTTGTCACTGAGGGGCGGGACCGGTCCTGGTCTTTTAGCAAGACCGGTCATGGTTGCAACTGGTCCTGATACTTATGCGGGACCGATCATGGTCATGACCGGTCCCGAGTATGTTTCGCGACCGGTCCTGGGTTGTCTTCTTCCTCAGGACTGTACAGTTGCAGAGTATGTACGAGATTTTACCAATCTGAACAATATAGCAAGCACAATATACCATTCTCTTCGTTTTTCCATGGAGATTATGAATATATAAGTCTTGTTTGCCAATTCCTAATGTATCTCTACTTGTTTGCCAATTCCCAATTTACAGAAATTATTTTGGTTGAGTTTGGTGAGCCCACCATTTTTGTACCTTCAAAACTATATATATATATATGTGAATCTTTAAAATTGATACCCCAGGCTTGTACGCAATGTCTAATATTACATTATAAGTGAGTCTGAGAGACTCACCGAGTGTTAGATAGAGCTGTGAGACTTGCCGAAGAAAGATGGAAATTCTATAATATAGGCTATGGCCTCTTTGAAGCTTGGAGAGCTTACTGTAATGATTCTATTTATGTTTTCCTTTCTTTTTGTCCAATTTGCAGATTGTATAAGTGACTGTGTGCTTGTGCTTGTGATTGAGTGAGGGGGATCAATGGAGTTTAGTATATGTGTGTGTGTATGATCATAGAAAGAGAGGGAGCAAATGGAGAAGGAGATGAGAGCTTTGGAGGGGAAGGACTAAAGAAATGCACATATAGTAAGTAATGCTAGGCTTGCAAAATGTAAGTCTGTGTGTGTGTGTGTGTCTCCATGAGTTACAAGGTGTGAACATATATGTAGGCAACAATCAGTGTTGCAACTTGCAAATGGAAATAATTATTACGAATAACACAGCTGGGTTTAGAAGTGACTGTAATCAGTCACGCAAATAATATAGGTGGTTTGGTTAATCAGTTTGGTTCAGTTAGTCTAGTTAGGTTGGTCTGGGTAGTCTAGAAAAATACCCAAATAATTATTAGGGACCAAAAATGTAATCGATGTGATTAATATTTTATTAATAGTTTTAATCCCAAATGATAGGGTAACTTAGGGGCACAGTCCTAAGCATAATTAATTAAATTAATATTACTAATGGTCACATAATTATAATAATTCAACATAAGCATTTTAATTTTTTGGAAATAATATCATTATTAAAATAATACACCGTAGTAAAATGAAATGGTATTTGTATTAAATGTAACAACATAGCTATTATTTATTTAAATAATACCATAACTAAAAATATAGTGACGAAATAAAATTGACATCTTATTTAATATTAGGGGCGCGAAAATACAGGTTGCTACATCACTCCCCCCTTAATAGAGATTTCGTCCCGAAATCTAAGGTGACTAGTCTTGGAAAAACTCCAGGTACTTAGTTCTCATTTCTGATTCCAATTCCCAGGATACTTCATTCTCACTGTGATACTTCCATTGAACTTTCACTAGAGGAATATCTTTGTTCCGCAGCTTCTTCATACTGTGATCCAGAATACGTATAGGTCTCTCTTCATAGGTGACATTCTCAAGGATCTCAATGTCCTTGAAATCAATAGCATATGAAGGGTGTCCCTTGTATTCCCTCAACATACTAATATGAAAGAGATTATGTACTCCAGACATCTTTGGTGGTAACGCAAGTTGATAGGCTACTTTTCTAACGTGTTCCAGAATCTCAAATGGTCCAATGAAATGAGGTGACAAATCACCCCTCTTTTGACCAAATCGAACTACTCCCCGAATCAGTGATACCTTCAAAAGTATGTGATCTCCGACAGTGAACTCCTTATCCTTTCTATGTTTATCTGCGTAGCTCTTCTGTCTACTCTGTGTGGCACGCATCATCTCTTTTACAACTATTATCTTTTCGTTGGTTTTTCTAACAAAGTCTGGTCCTAACAGTTCTTTATCTTCAATTTCTGCCCAACAAAGCGGGGATCGACATGGTCGTCCATACAATGCTTCAAATGGAGCCATCCCTATGCTTGAATGGTAACTGTTGTTGTAAGCAAATTTGATCAATGGAAGATGTGTTTCCCAAGAACTTTCAAAGTCTATAACACATGCCCTGAGCATATCCTCCATAACCTGACGGGTGCGTTCAGTCTATCCATTGGTTTGTGGATGGAAAGCAGTACTCAAACTTAATGAAGTCCCCAAAGCTTCTTGAAGGCTTTCCCAGAATCCTAAAGTAAACCGTGAATCACGATCGGATACGATAGACACTGGTATTCCACGGAGTCGTACAACTTGTTGAATGTACATCCTACTCATCTTCTCCACTGAATAAGTCATGCTGTAAGAAATAAAGTGAGTAGACTTCGTCAAACGATCCACAATTACCCAAATAGCATCGTGGTGGTGTTGTGTTCAAGGCAATCCAACTACAAAATCCATGGTGATATGTTCCCATTTCCAACCTGGAATAGGTAGGGGTTGCAGAAGTCCTAAGGGTGTTTGATGTTTGGCTTTCACTTGTTGACTAGTCAAACACTTAGACACGAACTCGGCTACATCCTTTTTCATTCCTTCCCACCAGAAATTTCTCTTCAGATCCTTATACATTTTAGTTCCTCCTGGATGAACTGTCAATCTTGACCTATGACCTTCTTCGAGAATATCCTTCCTTAGACCATTCGTGTTGGTTACACATAATCTATTTCTGCACCGGAGTGCTCCACTAGTCCCAATTTTCCATTCCTCTGGGTCCTTTGCCGACATTTTTTTGAAACCATAGTTGAAGATCGGCGTCTTTCTGTTGTGCTTCCAAAATACGATTTATAAGTGTTGGTTGCACTACAAGGCATCCAAAGTGTTACCCTTCACTTTCTGTAGAAACCTAAACATCGAATTCAGCTATAATTTCTAAAGCTTTCCATTATCTAACCATTAAAGATGCAACTATATCTCGAGGTTTCCCACTTAAGGCATCTGCGACTACATTAGCTTTACTAGGGTGGTATTCTAATGTGAAGTCATAGTCCTTAATCAATTCCATCCATCGGCGTTGCCTCAGATTCAACTCTTTCTGAGTAAACAAATACTTCAGACTCTTGTGATTGGAGAATAAATCAAACTTCTCTCCATATAGATAGTGTCCAGATCTTGAGAGCAAATACTACAATTGCCAATTCCAAATCATAAGTTGGGTAGTTCAATTCATTTGGCTTCAACTGCCTCGTCCCATACGTAATAACCTTACCATCTTGTATAAGTACACATCCCAACCCTTGATACAATGCATCACTGAAAATAGAGAACTTCTTGCCATTTCTTGGTATTGCTAATACTGGCGCTATGGTGAGTCTTGCTTTCAATTCCTGAAAAGCCTGCTCCCGCTTATCATTTCATTCAAACTTTACATCCTTCTTATTCAAACCAATCAGAGGAGCTACTATCTTCGAAAATCCTTCTACGAATCTTTGATAAATAACCTATGAGTCCAAGAAAACTTCTTACTTCTGTAGGATTGGTTGGTCGAGTCCAATTTAAAACAGCATCAGTCTTTGATGAATCCACTGTGATTCCTTGTTGTGAGATCACATGCCCTAGAAATTTCACCTCTTGTACCCAAAACACACACTTACTGAACTTCGCATTTAAGTGATGACTTTGAAGTGTATGCATTGCGATTCGCAAGTGTTGTTTATGTTCCTCATTAGTCTTTGAATAGATCAAGATGTCATCAATGAAGACTATGATGAATTGATCCAAGTAAGGCTTGAACACTCTGTGCATCAGATCCATGAACACTGCCAGGGCATTAGTTAATCCAAACGACATTACCAAAAACTCACAATGAGCGTACCTTAGTCTGAAAGCTATCTTTGGTACATCTTCGAGTCGTACGAGTAACTGATGGTATCCTGATCGTAGATCTATCTTGGAAAAGATCATAACTCCTTGAAATTGATCAAATAGATCGTCTATTTGAGGTAGAGGATATTTATTCTTGATAGTGACTTTGTTCAACTCTTTGTAGTCGATGCACAATCGAAGTGATTCGTCCTTCTTCTTTACAAATAACACTGGTGCTCCCCAGGGTGATGTACTTTGAAGAATAAATCCCAGATCTTCAAGTTCTTGAACTTGTTTCCTTAGTTCCAGCATTTTCATAGGTGCCATTCTGTAAGGTGCTTTGGATATTAGGATAGTGTTAGGCACTAGATCAATGCAGAAATCGATCTCTCTCTTAGGTGGTAACCCAGAGATATCCTGAAAAACATCCTCAAAGTCTTTGACAATGGGTATCGATGAGATATCCACTTCCATACCAACAACCTTGATGTTAGCTAAACAATTGGCGATGAACGTATCAATCATAGGGTTATACTAGAATTCAAAAGGTTGACCTCCAAGTACTAAAAAAGTAATACTTATCTTAACACAGTCCAACTTAGTGTGATACTTAGTGAGCCAGTCGATTCCTAATATCACATCAAATTCCTTCATTGATAGGACAACCAAATTAGCTGTAAGATTCTGATTCTCTAGGTGTACAGGGAAATTCTTGCATATATGTTTTAGTGCGACAATAGCCCCTAATGGTGAGACAATATTCAAAGCTATGTCTAAATACATTTGGAAGAATTTTGGCAGCAATAAAAGAGTGTGTGGCACCCATGTCAAATAAGACTTTCACACGATGATTATAAAGTGTTAAAGTACCTTCCATGACTTGCTGCTCTAGCTGTTCTTCATATTGGGTTCCTTCATACCCAACTTCATCATAACCACCTTTTTTATATCCTGTGGCATTGAGAATGATTGTATTCAGTTGGGCCTATCCCTTTTGACCATTGCTTCCTCCTTTGGGGGCACGACAACGTTGGCTGATGTGACCAGTCTTGCCATAGTTATATCACGCTACATCCTGATGACCATTGTGCCTTGGTGCCTTACAGTCTCGAGATATGTGACTGGGTATACTATAATTAAAATAATTATTGGTTCTCCCTCCTGCACCTGATTGTAGATGAGTCTGATATGGAGCTGGGCGAGGTTTTTGGTTTCCATCAAAAGTCCTCTTCTAACCTTGACTGCGATATGGCTGTCTGTTCCCAAAATTACACTTTTGCGGTGGGCGGAAGTCAAATTGCTTGTGGTTTGATCGCATGTCTTCTTCCAGTTCGGTGGCTAGTTCCACAAGAGATTCGAATGTCTTGTCCAAGTGCCTAATAGTCATGCGACGAATAGGCAGTGCTAACCCTTGATTATATTTTTGGATTTTCTTTTCCTTCGAGTCCACTATGTGTGGAGCAAATCGGGATAGCCTCTCGACTAAGTGGTGTACTCTTGTACAGACTTGTTTCCTTGGATCAGGTCCACGAATTCCCTTTCATGTTTGTGCCTCTCGGTCACCGAGAAATAATTCTCCGAGAATTTCTTTCTGAAAGTAATCCATGTCATAGCTTTGACAGCATCATCTCCTATGGTGGCTTTCACTGTTGGGTTTGTGCTCTCAAACCATTACTTTATATATGAGACATTGACATTTTAATATATGGATATCAGCTTCACATTTAGTTATGTATGTTTCTTTCATGAGATGATTGTTATCCTTAAGTATCATAGTAAGTAATTTGTGTATGTATGAGATACATACAAGTGAGATACGAATTACTATTCTTTGTTACTTAGAATGTGTCACAGTGGATGATGAGACTGGATATCTCATCAGGTTTACACTGTAGCATGATTAACTACCATTGGATGGAATGATTAATCTCAATCACTAGAGTTTAACTCTTAGTTAACATGCTAGTGCTTATAGTACATTGACGGACCTGAGTTTTCCTATTGATACTCAAGACTGTCAATCAGTCGATAGGAACTCATAACTTGTATAATGTATGTGTTCTTAATCTTGAGACGATTATGAACACAGACTATGAATATGGCTGCTTTGACTTACCAATCAGTGAGGTCTATAGAAGATCAACACCTGGGTATCTTGGGTATGTCATATTCATAGGGTTGTGAACATATATTGTCAAGACAGAATCTACCCTCTGTTTCAGAGTAAGCATTCCTTTGAGAATGTCACCAAGTCGATTACTGAGTACTGCAGTCTTGTTGATAAGAGTTATCAACATGTTTGGTAATCATGAGAGGTGAATGGGACTCAAGGAATACAAGAAGTAATCATGATTCAGGTTGACGGTAACAGTTATCCGACTACCTGAATATGATTACGAATGCTGAAGGTTGAGGGACATTAGTACAACATACAAGTCTAGTTATCACTTCAGATATGTTCTTTTGCGTTGGAGTTCAGTTATCGTTTTATAGTGGAGTAAATGTTAACTGACCAGTTAGTTAGTTTGTTGATCAAAGAGTTTGGTCACGGTAATTAACAAACTGGTATGAGCCAACAATAAAGAGCCTTAGAGGTCCCACTCTTAACTTCGCCAGGATACTTAGAAAGACACATGAGGAAGTTGTCAAGACAAGTTCGATCGATTGAAGTATGTTCGATCGATTGAAGTCTTGGCAGTCTCGATCGATCGAGAATGGTTCGATCGATCGAAGGTTCGATCGATCGAAGATCTTCGATCGCTCGAAGTCTAGGTCGATTCTGGAAATCTATAAATAGGACAACTGCGTTCTGGAAAAGGAGTTCATCATTTTAGAAAGTCAGAAGCTGCAGAAACTATTTTTAGAGCCCCAAACCTTCTTTTTCCTCTCTATTAGAGATCCCACCATCTCTAGTCTCTTCGGCAAGCATCCGCAGGAGACATAAGGGTGAAGACAACCTAGTGGAGGCTACTGCATCACCGAGGAAGAAGAAGAAAATCATAATTGGGTTCAAGACACTAAGGTATAACTCTTGTCCCCTCTTGTGCGCATCTATGGAATTAACGAGTAGTAGATCATGGGCTACCATTAAGTTTTTATAACTTGAGTTTTTCGCTGCGCGTTTAAACTTTTAACTTAAATCGGTTTTTCCATCAATTGGTATCAGAGCCACGCTCGTTTGGATCTATAGATGCGTTTTGGAACACTATTTTGATTGGCATGTTGATTGTAGAACTGTTTTCAAAACTGCATCGTCACAGATCTGTTTCTGCAGTGTCATCGCAGCAGAGTACAAATCTGTGATTGCATAGGATGCAAGGCGGGTTCGATCGAACATTCTCTGTACTCAAGCGATCGAACAGGTTTCGATCAATCGAAACCTTCTGGTGTTCGATCGATCGAATAGAGTTAGATCGATCGAGACAGATTCTTTGTCAGGTTCTCTATTTCACATTTTAAAGTGTTTTTGAAGTTAAATACTTTAATTTTAAAATATTCTATAAAATTTTCAAATCATTATGTGAAACAGACTATTCAAGCAATTGAACAGTGTTCAATCGATCGAAGGTTCGAGTGATCGAACGGTCTTCGATCGATCGAATTGTGACAGAGAAGTAAGATGTTGTTTTAAGTTCTAATTCAGTATGTAAAGAGTTTATATACTGTGTGAATCAATTAAGTGTTCCAATAGTTACATATATTTGTTATGTATGTATGGATGCGTGTACGACTAACCCTTTTGCAGCTAGATTAGTCGCTATCTCCCATGGCACCAAGTCATTTGAATATTTTGTATTTAAATTATTTGAGATTGGTGCATGTTGTAATTTAAGTTTGGTTTGGTTTTTAGGCATATGTAAAGGGCGCTGCGACTTCAATCCTATGAAAAGGAAAATCGTACCGGTTTCCCTAGCCTTTTATTGTATTTTGTTGTTGCTATTTCTATTTCTAGATAAATTGTAAGCTTCAAAAGAAGCATAGGACAAATGTAATAGAATTAGAAAATCCATGAAGATGGAGCAAGGAGCCGTTGTCCATGAAGATGGAGCTGGAGGCGATCAAACCAAAAGGAGGTTCTATGGAGATAGAGCCATGGGAGATAGAGGCATTGTTTGGATGTCTTTATTTTTAATTTTAGCTTTTTGTTTTATGTGCTTGGTTTGTGATTGGCATTTAATTATATTGTTACTACTTGCATGCACGTAAAACAAGTTTTCTAAAATAAAATTCAAAAACCATTTCAACGCATTAGTAAACATTGGATGTTTATGGGTAATGTGTGGAAACATTTTTTAAAAGCAAAATCCTTAATTTTTAAATCTAGTGGGAGAGGGTCTTATTAATAAACACCCACGATCTTCCATTAACGGTTCACTGTAAGATGAGTGGTGTATTCTGTGTCACCTCGTCAGGGGTGATCATTCCATACGGAGGGTGCATGACTCATTAGTTACTAGATGCGAACTTCCTTTGATAGAATCAATCAGACGTGTTAGAGGGTGACCACCACACGGAGGCGCTACTTGAGACGATTGTGATTGGATCCTAGTTAATGGTACACACTAGCTAAACTATGGATAAGGGATCCCATACGGGGCATTATTCAGAAGCTTAGAGATCAAATAGGTTCGGGAGTCATAACTTATTTTGCAAGAGTTGCATAGCGAACAAGTCATGATTAATCGAAAGATCGAACATTGACCACCACACGGAGGCTTTATTCTTTCATTTCATTATTCCGGCGACTTTGTTTTAAAATAAGAGTTTTAAGGATTCTTTTATTTTAAACTGACAAATTCTGATATCCATATTTATTTTGTTTGTTTGATTTTCAGTAATCATAATGTCTGGATCTACATTTAGTCCACTTGCCACCATACTCACTCAAAACAAGTTAACTGGAAATAACTACACTGAATGGAAATGAAACCTTGACATTGTATTAACTACGGAGGATCACATATATGTCCTCACCACCCCATGCCCCGAAGAACCCGCGGCAAATGCTTCGGCAGCTGCCAGACGCGAGTTCGACAAATGGAAGAAGTCGAATGGAATGGCTCGTTGCTATATTCTGGCCTCAATGGCTGGTGTGTTGCAACACTAATTCCAATCGAATGATTCTGCCAGTGACATTATCACATCCCTGAAAAAGATGTTCGGGGAGCATGGCAGGCCTGCTAGACAGGTAGCCATGCAAAAGATAATGAGTGCAAAGATGTCGGAAGGGACTCCAGTCAAGGAACATGTTTTAAAAATGATTGGTTAATTAAACCAGCTGGAGACCCTAGGTGCCAACATTGATGCACAGACCCAAATTGATATGATCCTCAATTCGCTGTCGCCTTCATTCGCTCAATTTAAACTTAACTATAATATGAATCAAATGAATTTTTCAATGAGCGAATTGATGAGTTCTCTTTTGGCAGCGGAAGGGGTGATCAAACCTGGGGTCAACGTCTTGAACGTTGAGAAAAGCGCTCCTCTTCTCGATCTATACCGAAAGGAAAGAAAGGGAAGAAGAAGGCTGGCACTGGTGGTCCAAGTGTTGGACCGGTCCCTAAGATTGCAAAATCTAAGGGAAAAGGTAAGGGCAAAGGAAAGGTGGGTGGCCAAGGCAAAGGAAAGTGTTTCTAATGCGGTAAGAAGGGCCACTGGAAGAGGAACTGTCCAGAATTCTTAGCTACAAGAGTTCAAGGTATGATTGAATCACATGTGATTGAAGTAAGTTTTATTACGGATACTTGAAACACTTGGAGCATTGATTCTGGTGCGACTAACCATATCTGTAATTCATTGCAGGGGTTCAGATCAACCAGGAGGTGCAGTGATGGGGAAATCATACTTACTCTAGGTTCTAGTGCAACCGTTTCTGCGGTTGCTATAGGAGTCGTAGTTTTAGAATTTCTAGACAATAAAGTTTTGATTTTATCAGATGTACTTTATGTCCCTTCAATGAGACGTAATTTAATTTCAGTTTCTAATTTATCGAATAATGGTTATTCTTTTCATTTTGGAACTGAAGTTGTTATTAAAAGAAATAGTTCTTTTATATGTTCTGGTGTTAAATCAAATGGTTTGTATGTGATCACTCCCAATATTTCTAAAGATTCTTGCTTGGAACTTAATAACTCAATGGTAACTATACCATCTAAAAGAAAAGAACCTTCCACTAATCCAACAAGGCTTTGGCATATGAGGCTTGACCATATCAATCTAAATAGGATTGACAGACTAGTTAAAGAAGGGGTCTTAGGCGATTTGGTTCTCGAACCAATGGAAGTCTACGAGTCTTGTTTAGAGGGTAAGATGACCAAAAGGCCCTTTACCGCAAAGGACAATAGAACCAATGCATTGTTGGAATTAGTTCATACTGATGTGTGTGGACCAATAAATATTAGAGCAAGGGGTGGTTATGAGTATTTCATAACATTTACTAATGACCACTCTAGGTATGGATATGTGTACCTAATGCAGCACAAGTCTGAAGCCTTTGAAAAGTTCAAAGAGTTTAGGGCTGAAGTGGAGAAGCAATTGGGCTCACATATCAAGGCCATTCGATCTGATCGAGGTGGCGAGTACCTCTCTAATGAGTTTATTGATCACCTCGTACATAATGGGATTCTGTTACAATTGACTGCACCTGGCACGCCTCAACAGAATGGTGTAGCGGAGAGAAGGAACCGGACTCTTTTAGACATGACTAGGTCAATGATGAGTTATTCAGAGTTGCCATTATTCCTTTGGGGTTATGCTTTGGAAACCGCTGCATACATACTAAATCTAGTACCAAGCAAATCTATTCCCAGGACACCACAGGAGAAGTGGATTGGGCGCAAGCCTTCTTTGCAACATCTCCGAATATGGGGGTGTCCGGCACATATGCTGAAAGGAAAGATAAGCAAGTTGGATTCTAGATCAGAAGTATGTTATTTTGTAGGGTATCCAAAGGGTACTTATGGATGGTATTTTTATGATCCAAGAGAACAAAAAGTGTTTGTTAGTACAAATGCTGTTTTCTTAGAGGATGATTATATCATGAACCATAAACCTAAGGGAAGGATAGATCTGAGAGAAATAGAAGGAGAGCCCTCAGTCCAACCCGCAGTTAATGATGATGTAAATCAAGAAACTACCACTTCTTCACCCATTTTTGCACCGGTACCTCGTCGTAGTGGGAGGATTATCAGCCGCCTGATAGATACATGTTCGTAGGAGAAGTTTTTGAAGCTGTCTCCATAGAATCTGAATCTGATCCTGCCACATATGAAGAGGCAATGGCTGATGTTGATTCAGATCATTGGGTTAAAGCTATGAAGGCTGAATTAGAATCTATGGATTCTAATCAGGTCTGGGATCTTGTAGAACTTCCATCCAATATTAAACCCATTGGTTGTAAGTGGGTCTACAAGAGAAAAAGAGCATCTGATGGAAAGGTTGAGACCTATAAGGCTAGGCTTGTAGCAAAAGGTTATACTCAGAGGGAGGGCATTGACTATGAGGAAACCTTCTCGCCGGTGGCCATGCTCAAGTCCATCAGAATACTCCTATCCATTGCTACATGCCTAGATTATGAGATCTGGCAGATGGACGTCAAGACTGCATTCTTGAATGGCAATCTTGAGGAGGACATCTATATGCAACAACCAGAAGGGTTCATAGCTGGTCGGAAAGGTTACTTGGTATGCAAGTTGTAAAAGTCCATTTATGGGCTTAAGCAGGCATCTAGAAGTTGGAACATCCGATTTGACCAAGCGATCAAGTTGTTTGGTTTTATACAAAATTTGGATGAACCTTGTGTATACAAGAAGTGTGAAGGAAAAGTGGTGGCTTTTCTTGTGCTTTACGTTGACGACATTCTACTCATTGGAAATGATGTAGCGGCATTGTCAACGGTCAAGGTTTGGCTAGCTATTACTTTCGATATGAAGGATCTAGGAGAGGCGAGCTATATTCTAGGGATAAAGCTCTTTCAGGATCGTAAGCGAAAGATAATGGGATTATCTCAAGATGGTTATATCGATAAAGTGTTAACTAAGTTTTCAATGGATAATTCGAAGAAAGGTTTGTTACCTTTCAGGCATGGTTTAGCGTTCTCCAAGGACCAGTGTTCTAAGACACAGGAGGAGAGGAATCGCATGGCAAGAATTCCATATGCTTCGGCAGTTGGAAGTCTCATGTATGCGATGTTATGCACTAGACTAAATATCTGTTTTGTTGTTGGCATGGTTAGCAGATATCAATCGAATCCAGGTCCAGAGCTCTGGACAGCCGTTAAGCACATTCTTAAGTACTTGAGAAGGACTAAAGATCACATGCTTATGTACGGCGGTAGTGAGTTAATTCCAGTAGGATATACTGACTCGAACTTTATGTCAGATAAAGATTCGAGGAAGTCAACATCCGGACATCTCTTTACCTTGGGAGGTGGTGCTGTTAGTTGGAGGAGCATTAAGCAGAAATGCATTGCAGACTCAACTACAGAAGCTGAGTATGTGGCTGCTTGTGAAGCCGCAAAGGAAGCTGTTTGGCTCAAGAAGTTCCTTATGGAGCTCGAGGTGGTACCAGCGTCATTGTCACCTATTACGCTTTACTGTGATGATAGTGGGGGGCAGTGGCTCAGTCCAAGGAGCCAAGGAACCACGGGAAGGGAAAGCACGTAGAGCGGAAATATCATATTATCCGAGATATTGTTCAACGTGGAGATGTGACTGTCACCAAGATTGCCACCGCTGACAATCTTGCTGATCCGTTTACAAAGGCCTTGCCACAGAAGGTCTTTGATCGTCATCTAGATAGTCTAGGTCTTAGATGTAGTTCTGAATGGTTATGAGTGCAAGTGGGAGTTTGTTGGGTTTGTGCCCTTAAACCATTACTTTATCTATGAGACATTGACATTTTAATATATGGATATCAGCTTCACATTTAGTTATGTATGTTTCTTTCATGAGATGATTATTATCCTTAAGTATCATAGTAAGTAATTCGTGTATGTATGAGATACATACAAGTGAGATACGAATTACTATTCTTTGTTACTTAGAATGTGTCACAGTGGATGATGAGACTGGATATCTCATCAGGTTTACACTGTAGCATGATTAACTACCATTGGATGGAGTGATTAATCTCAATCACTAGAGTTTAACTCTTAGTTAACATGCTAGTGCTTATAGTGCATTGACGGACCTGAGCTTTCCTATTGACACTCAAGACTGTCAATCAGTCGATAGGAACTCATAACTTGTATAAGGTACGTGTTCTTAATCTTGAGATGATTATGAACACAGACTGTGGATATGGCTGCTTTGACTTACTAATCAGTGAGGTCTATAGAAGATCAACACCTGGGTATCTTGGGTATGTCATATTCATTGAGTTGTGAACATATATTGTCAAGACAGAATCTACCCTCTGTTTCAGAGTAAGCATTCCCTTGAGAATGTCACCGAGTCGATTACTGAGTACTGCAGTCTTGTTGATAAGAGTTATCAATATGTTTGGTAATCATGAGAGGTGAATGGGACTCAAGGAATACAAGAAGTAATCATGATTCAGGTTGACAGTAACAGTTATGCGACTACCTGAATATGGTTACGAATGCTGAAGGTTGAGGGACATTAGTACAACATATAAGTCTAGTTATTGCTTCAGATATGTTCTGTTGCGTTGGAGTTCAGTTATCGTTTTATAGTGGAGTAAACGTTAACTGACCAGTTAGTTAGTTTGCTGATCAAAGAGTTTGGTCACGGTAATTAACAAATTGGTCTGAGCCAACAATAAAGAGCCTAGGAGGTCCCACTCTTAGCTCCGCCAGGATACTTGGAAAGACACATGAGGAAGTTATCAAGACAACTTTGATCGATTGAGTATGTTCGATCGATTGAAGTCTTGGCAGTCTCGATCGATCGAGAATGGTTCGATCGATCGAAGGTTCGATCAATCGAAGATCTTCGATCGCTCGAAGTTTAGGTCGGTTCTGGAAATCTATAAATAGGGCAGCTGCGTTCTGGAAAAGGAGTTCGTTGTTTTAGAACATCAGAAGCTGCAGAAACTATTTTTAGAGCCCCAAACCTTCTTTTTCCTCTCTATTAGAGATCCCACCATCTCTAGTCTCTTTGGCAAGCATCCGCAGGAGACATAAGGGTGAAGAGAACCTAGTGGAGGCTGCTGCATCACCGAGGAAGAAGAAGAAAATCAGAATTGGGTTCAATGCACTAAGGTATAACTCTTGTGCGCATCTATGGAATTAACGAGTAGTAGATCCTGGGTTACCATTAAGTTTTTATAACTTGACTTTTTCGCTGCGCGTTTAAACTTTTAACTTAAACCGGTTTTTCCCTCATTCACTACCTCCCACCAATCTGTAGCAACTTATGTTAACTAAAATGTTGCCAGTCTCTTCTTCTCCTGATCAGTACAATCCATTATTTTGAAGATAAAATCCATCTGCCTTAGCCATTGTTCAGCTTTCCATGGTTCAGCAGTGGTAGCAAATTGCTCTGGTTGTAAGGTACGGAACCTCTCCAATCGTTTATCCCCCGTTTGACAGACTGGGACTTCATCCCTCTTGTTGTTGCCATTTCTATTATTGGCAGAATTTAGGTCTCCAATCCATTCAATTCTTCGAACAAATGCCTCAGATATGTCGGTTGGATCGGCCGCTGGTGGTGCTCCTTTAATCGCGTCGTGGTTTCTGGAACTCCTTCTTGCCATAGTTACAACGTAAATCCTTATAGTACAATAAGGTTAGCAATTAAGCAATTATAAGAAGGAACACAAGTATCAATACGAGGTTTCAAAAATATTCTATATATATCTTTTGTAAGCAGTTACACATATCATGTCAGTTAAATGCTTCTATCTAGCCAAAAGATGAGATTTTTGGGACTAACAATCCGATGTACAAAATGTGGGAGTTATTGCCCCATATGCATTCTAATGCTAACTCGATAAGACAAAAAGAGGGACTACTTAATCCAATATTTACAACAGGCTTGTAAGCATAAATCTAAACATGCCTACTGGGGGCCACGGGGCTTACGGCGCCAAACTCTAGAACAGCGCATCGAGTGATCACTACTACTTTTAGCATCAGACACTGGAGGTGGGGCACCATCCTTGTCCATGAGGTCTATGGGTAGCTCTGGGGGTGGCTTAGGCATCTCAATGTCATGAAGCTCGAGCTCGAACCCGCCTATGAATACCTCCACGCCAGCCATCACCACAGGTGTAACCACAGCGGCCTCGGGTGCAGCTACTACTGGAGCTATACCTGGTAGCGGAGCAGCCTAAAGTGCCAAGTACAACTATACCATCTCCATCTCTACAGGTAGATAGAGGTCAGGGGTAAGAATCCTCCGAATCCTCTCCTCTGCTATCAATCTATCTATCTGGGCCTGATAAAAGGCCTCTAACTGAACTCGATGAAGGTCTACCATCCCCTCGGTGTGGACGGCCCTCCAGATACTATTCTCTACGCTGACCGTCGCTTAAAACTGTATCATAATAAGATAGATCTCTAAGTCGTGCGGCTCTATCCCGTTGGGGCCAATCACATGTTCGCCGAAATCATCTGGTACGTGATATGGGTCCATGATGATAACCTGAGAAAAGCAAACTATCTTATATCAGAGCTAATCTTAATATATCTGGATGTCGGATCCCAAGTACAGAGGACAGTCGACTATGTCTATCCTTTTGCTATCATAACCTGTGTCTAGGCTTAAGCCTAATTATACAACCAAGGCACTGATACCAAAAATCATGTTATGCCCCAGCGTAGAAAAATAAGGAAAATTTTTCATTTCCATTTTGGACTCGTAGGTCATGACAGGTGATGGATCGCTTGTCCTGTACTTAGCTTAACATGTACCGAAAAATAGAGTATGTAAAGCAACAAGGAAGATAATATTAAACATATTACAACCTCAATAACATTACATTGTCCTTTAATAAAATACCCTTACGGCACAATCTCCTTATTCATATTAAAAACATTATCCATATCCTTATTACAACTTTATTAAATTATTAAAGTAATGTTGCAGGCTTCTCTAGGTGGCATAATCCTATTGTCCTGCATGACCATTTCCTGAACATTTTGGATGTCCAGGACAAAATAAATTCATCAGCTAATAAAAGTTGAGTGAGTATAACGAACGCACAAGCAATGTATATGAAAGTACATTAACAGTTATTATAAATGTTTAGTACCTTAGAGTATAGTTAATCCATCATTCCAGTCATCACGTGATAATCATTAATAACAGTTTGAGTAATGAATATTTAAGACCGTGCATGAACAATGAAACCATCTCATCTCACTGACTCTTTTATCTCGATCCCAATCCCTTAACTCATTCAGTTCACCTAGAACCATCCGGTACAATGCCGTTAATTTAGAAGATCCGTCGATATGTCTGCCATATTTAGGGCAGCCTGGACGTACCTAGACATTCAAGGTTACAATAATAACCGGTGGAATACTTTAATTAATCTAACGTATCTGAAGCGGCCTGGAATAATTAAAGCTACCACAAGACTGACCTATCATATCAAAAGCGGCATGGGCTCAGTCCTCTTAATTAATCTACTGTATCTGCAGTAGCCTGGAATAATTAAGGCTATCACAACATTCTGACTGTCCTACCGTATCTCATGCAACCTGGGCTCAATCCTGCTTAATTAAACTACCGTATCAAAAGCGGCCTCGGATAATTAAGGTTACTCGTCCTGAGACATTTTCCCTTTACTCACTTCTCACAGCATATATGCTAACCAGACGACCCCTTTCAAACATGCCAACTCGACTATGCAAATGTGTAACTTATTCATTTTCTCGTTATGTAAAGGTATCAGGGCGGTTTCTATTTTTCTTTAATATGGCAGCAGATCTATTTATATCTTGATTACTACAAATGGAAATCAGAGCAACGATTTCCTCTTCTCATATAAAGTATCATAGCTAATAAAAATATGATTATTATGAATTAAACAACTTAGTCCAGAAAAGTCAGCTGCTAACCCAGAATGGCCAAAACGGCTAAGTATAGCCAAAAATTAGATTTTTGATTCAAGAGTTTAAAAGTTCCACGAATAGTTCAATTATATCCCCATATATCAAATATGATTTTTATGAATTTTTAAAAGAAAGGGAACTTAGTAAAAATAATGCCCCAATATCGTAAATTCTGCAAAATTTGGCAATTTTGCTTTCGGAGGAAAAGTTGACTTTTTTATGAATAAGGAATTGATTTTTGAAAGTATTTTTATTGAATCCAAATGGGGATATTTTGTTAATTACATTAATGACTTAAGTAATGATTTTACTTAAATGTCATGAATGGAATTAAAATGTACTGAAAGCATTATCCAGTGAAACTGGAAAAAAACTGCCTTATGAAATAGATCATTCTGTCACAGAGGGGTGGAACCAGTCCTGGTCTTTTAGTGGGACCTGTCATGGTCGGGACTGGTCATGGGTATGTTTTGCGACCGATCCTGGGTCATCTTCTTCCTCAGGAGTGTATAGTTGCAGAGTATATACGAGTTTTACCAATCAGAACAATACAGCAAGTATAATATACCATTCTCTTTGTTTTTCCGCGTAGATTATGAATATATAAGTCTTGTTTTCCAATTCCTAATGTATCTCTACTTATTTATGAAAATCCGAGAGCAGTCAAAACTTCGTTTCGACCGTACGCCGCAACCGTTACAAATTAAGGTCTAATATTTTAAATAGAGCTTACTGGGACTATAATCTTTCATTCTCAATTTACAGAAATCACTTTGGTTGAGTTTGGTTAGACCACCATTTTTGTACCTTCAAAACTATATATATGTATATATACATATATCTTTAAAATTAATACCCCAAGCTTGTACGCAATGTCTAATATTACATTATGAGTGAGTTCAAGAGACTCACCGTGTGTTAGATAGAGCTGTGAGACTTGCCGAAGAAAGACGAAAATTCCGTAATATAGGCTATGGCCTCTTTGAAGTTTGGAGAGCTTACTGTAATGATTCTATTTCTGTTTTCCTTTCTTTTTGTCCAATTTGTAGAATGTATAAGTGACTGTATGCTTGTGCATGTGATTGAGTGAGTGGGATCAATGGAGTTTAGTATATGTGTGTGTGTATGATTCGAGAAAGAGAGGGAGCAAATGGAGAAGGAGATGAGAGCTTTCGAGGGGAAGGACTAAAGAAATGCACATACAGTAAGTAATGTTAGGCTTGCAAAATGTAATTCTAATGTGTGTGTGTATGTATGTGTGTGTCTCCATGAGTTGCAAGGTGTGAACATATATATAGGCAACAATCAGTGTTGCAACTTGCAAATGGAAATGATTACTACGAATAATACAACTGGGTTTAGAAGTGACTGCAATCAGTCACGCAAATAATATAGTTGGTTTGGTTAATTATTTCTAGTTAGGTTGGTCCGGGTAGTCTAGAAAAATACCCAAAATATTATTAGGGACAAAAAATTTAATCGATGTGATTAATGTTTTATTAATAGTTTTAATCCCAAATTGTAGGGTAACTTAGGGACATAGTCCTAAGCATAATTAATTAAATTGAAATTACTAACGGTCACATAATTATACTAAATCAACATAAGCATTTTGCTTTTATGGAAATAATATCATTGTTAAAATAATACACCGTAGTAAAATGAAATCGCATTTGTATTTAAATGTAACAACATAGCTATTATTTATTTAAATAATACCATAACTACAAATATAGTAACGAAATAAAATTGACATATTTAATATTAGGGGTGCGAAAATACAGGTTGCTATAGTTTATTTATGTACAAACTTAAGGAACTCTCCCTCACAACTCTCTGTAATGCAGAGTTTATATCTAAGAAAATTCATAGAATGGCTGTGTATTTGTAGAATTTAGGACTCTAGGGGCAAAACAATCTTTTAACCCTTTTTAAGCTCGAGAATTCGCTCCTCTTGAGCGCTCGGGTTTGTCAAATAAAAAATATTTTGTTTTGTTATCATGAATTATGTTATGAAATTTATGATCACACATGAAATGCCAAGCACTCTCAAAACCCCATTCACATATCTAGAAAATAATAATAAGAAATATTCAAAAATTGTATTACAAATATTGGAAATTACGGGTGTTACATATCCTGAGGAAGCTTCAGAGAAAGATAAAAAGGCAATTCGAAGGTTTTCTACTCAATTTGTGATTTATGAGGATATGATATGGAAGAAGTCGTATACTGGGTATAATCTAGAATGTTGTATGGGAGAGAAGCTAAGAGAATGATGGAAGAAATGCATGAGGGTGTTTGTGGACCCCATATGAATGGGCATATGCTAGCAAAGAAGATCATCTGGCAAGGGTACAATTGGACAACCCTAGATAGGGATTGTTGTGAGTATGCCCGGAGATGTCATAAGTGTCAAATCCATGTAAACCTAATGCATACCCCGCCTTCTCAGCTCTATATTATGACCATGCCTTGGCCGTTCTCTGTATGGGGTATTGATATCATTGGTGAAATAGTTCCGAAGGCTTCCAATGGACACGGGGAGGACATCCATTTTTTAGAGAAGTATAAGATTACCTGCCATCAGTCTTCCTCTTGCAGACCACAGACAAATGGGGCAGTAGAAGCAGCAAATAAGATTGTTAAGGCAATCTTGGGAAAAATGACAGATACGTATAAGGATTGGCATGAGAAATTTCCATTTGCATTGTGGGGATACTGGACCTCTGTAAGAACCTCTACGGGAGTTACATCGTATTCATTGGTTTATGGGATGAAAGTTGTCCTTCCGATCGAGGTAGAAATACCTCTCTTAGAGTCTTGGAAGAATGTGAAGTGACTGAACTTGAATGGATACAGGGAAGGTATGGGGAGTTAATGTTGCTCGATGAAAAAAGGTTGGTCGCACTAAACCATACTCGGGGATATCAGAAAAAGATAGCTCATACTTTCAATAAATGGTCAGCCCAAGGAAGCTTGTTGAGGATGACCTAGTCCTCAAAGAACTTAAAACACCCGTTTATGATCCTAGAGGAAAATTCAAACCTAATTGGGTCGGACCATACATTATTAAGACTCTCATCTTTGGAGGGTTTGCCTATCTTATGGACCTAGATGGGGTTGAACTCAAACAGCCAGTCAACCTCGATCGCCTAAAATAATATTTTACTTAAGCACTTTTCTTTCAAAACATCCAATGTCGATGAACTACGCTTGACCTGATTCCCACTACGGGATATGTAGGCAACTTGCTCGGTTCAGTCATTAATAATTGCCTTAATGGCACCTTTTCTCTAAACCTTGGCCTAACTACTTTGGACCTGATACCCTCTCGGGGAGAAGTAGGCGGGCTCCAAGGCCTTTGGTACATGAAAACCCAAACTTTTGACAAATCTTTATGTCTTAAGTTTCTACGTACTAAGTAAGGGGCAAACTTGCATTTTCCTAAAGCCACATTAAAGCCCTAATACCAAGGGCAAACTTCGTTTGAGGCCCACAGCAAAAGATATATGCCCTAACCCATTTCTGGATCTCCTGGCTATCAAAATGAGCACTGTGTAGAAACAAACGAGAATTCATGGTATAGGATGATTACAGCTCTAAGCAAAAATCAAAGCAAGGTAATAAAAGTCAAGAAGAGACATTGCAAGGAAGATTTTCATAACTCAAAGATAGATTGAAAGAGTGAACACTTTAATTAAACATGTTAGAACGTTTCTATTGTAATAACATTCTTTGGAAGAAAAAGTAAATCACATTCAAAAAGTACAATAAGAGAAGATAGGGTTTGTCACAAACAAAAGTAAAGCTCTCTCCTGTATTTATTTTTACTATATCTATGTCTATCTGTGAGTCTGTCTTTCAATCAGCACCTGGATCTCCAAAATGTACTCTGTAGTAGGAATGATCAAAGAAGGGATCCTCTGGAAAGGAGTAGCTACCCTCTCATGCCAAGCCTAGGCGAAAGCCTTCACTGTGGAAGGGTGCAAAATTGAGTTTCTCATAAAATCCATAGTAATATCCTCGGGTATACCCTGAAGAAGTCTATACTTGCGAGCCACTCGACCTGGAATGTAGAAAGTAGTAGCATGGAGACCAGATAACCAAACACCAGGATGTCCCAAAAGTCACACTGTGATAGAGCAATAAATCCACTGAGAGACAAATCCAGCAGATATCCTCAATAGATATGGCTCTGAACCATGCAAGCCAATCGTAAGATGTGCTAAAGAGCCTCTGAATTTGCCTCTGATCGAACGGAAGAACTCTGGAAAGACCAGGAGTGGGAACCAGAAGTCGTAGATGCTCTAAATGCCAGAACTGCAAGATCAGTGGAGCACTACAAAAAAGGCTAGTCCTGTCAGTATGAGCCTGATCCACACCCATCATGGTCTCAGCGAGAATAAGCATCATAGGATTCTTCTATACATGAGGCTATCAGTATGAGAGAATTAGAAGAAGAAGAGAACATAAAATGAGAAATCAGTGGTTAAGCTCAGGGCACTCCATCCAGATGCACGATGATCAAAGTGCCCACCCGTAGCTAGGCAATACCAGTCAAAATAGCGTGGGAAATTGATCTCATGATCTGAAATCAAGGACCTTGTTATTGGGAGAGTACAAAAACGAAGTGATGAAAGATCCTGAATGAACCCGACTTGAACGGTGGGAAGAATTAAATCAGAATACGGGCTGAAGGCGAGAATAGCACTGAATTCTTCAAAGAGAGGGGTAATCTCGTGATGACCAAATCTGAATACGTGAAACTCAGGATCCCAACACTGAATGGCTGCATGGAGGAAGTTTTCTTCAAGATTTACGTGCCATAAGTGAAGGAGTGTGTTAAGGCCAAAATAGCGGAAGTGGAAAAGATCTAAACTTGTAATGTTGTCCATCCATGAGAAGAGGAGGTAAGAATCAAGAGGAGCCATAGAGAGAAGATGAAAAGAGAATAAGAAGCTTGAAAGTTTGAATGCATATCAAATAAATGAAAAAAGGTCATATAAAGGAAATAAGGAACAAAACGACACTTGATGGAAGCCGGAGGCACTCATTGAGTTCCACGCTAGCATTCATTGAGTGCCACATGGAAGTCAACGAGTGTCGGCCCCTCTTCTCTAAGTGCCGGTTGGGCTCTAGGCAATTCCTGGTGCAGTTTGTAAGTCAATAAGCCCAAAACCTACATAGAAAATAGAAGAAGCATTGCAAAAAATACAAAAAAAAATAACATTTGTGCATCACCACTTGCATCATTCATCAATAAGCACAAGGAATAAAAGGGGGAGGGGGGAACATGCACATTACAAATCATCCTGAATATCCAAGAGTGCATCCAAAAGTTGACATAATAATATCCGATATCATAAATACAGTGAAGCATGAGCATAGAAAATTCAAAATTGGCACGAAGGCTAGCATGCATGCACATCATCCATCTATCCTTCTACCTAATCAAATCGAAATCCATAATAAAACTTAAATAAAGAAATCCAAGAAGTTGTTTTTCCTCGCAGAGACATTGTAATAAAATAGATAGAGAAGAGTGAGGTCATCCTCGTCTACGATGGAGGTTTCTCCAGAGTGCCTGTTGAGCTGTCTGGCTTCCCCTGGCACCACCATCACTGCTATCTCCGCTGTCACCTCTGCCTTGGCCACTGCCACCGGCACCCCCAATATATCCACTGCCCTGACCCATTTCCAGCTCTTGCAATTGTCTTCTTAGGGCTGCAAGCTCCTCCTCTTGTGAAAAGAAAATAAGAAAGAAAAGAAAGAAAACAAATTGTTTTCTTGTAAATATGAAATTCTTTTGAGTCTGCAGATTTATTTTTGTGTAAATAATATTCTTTCAAGTCCGCGGACTCATTCCATTTCAATTGTTTTGTTGTGAAATTCTTTTGAGTCCGCAGACTTATGTTATATAAATTCTTTCAAATAAGAAAAGGGAAGAAGATACCCGAGCCTTCACCTGATGCTCCGCAATCACTCTCACTCTCGCTTTGTCGGCCTGAGAAATCATGTAATAAGCATTAGTATCAAAATAATTGAAAGGATAAAAAAATGAAAGAAAAAGAAATAAAAAAAATAATTAAAAAATTTAGACAACAATCAGAAATAAAGTAGTTTTGAGCCTATCCTCTACTCGCGGCCATGAATCTAGTACCGAGCAGAGTAAGTATATAACAACCCCTCCTCAGCATTATCCCAGGGGACATTGTCATATTGGAGAGGAATAGTCGGAACACCATGAGTGTACAGAGGAAGGCGATAAGTAGTTTCCTAGCCCATATAGATGGTCGACACATTCTAGTCCTACAGAGGAAGTGGTGGAGGATTAGTAGCTCAAGGGACAGCCTGTTGAAGAAAGAAATCAAGTCAGTCATGAACTATGACAAAAGAAAAGAGAAAGAAAGAAATAAAATATTACCCGGGTCACTTCCATCAAAGGAAAATTAAGCATCAAAGAATTCAGGCGAAAGGCGTGATAGCCATTGGGATCTTCTATGTTATTCGCAATGTCTTCCCTGCTTGAGGCCATAATCTGGTCGTCATGGTCCAAGATCTCAGCACTCCTCATAGTTGGCGGAGGACCCATGGGTACGTAAAAAGTAGGGGCAACGAAGGACTGTCTGGTCAACCTCTCACTTAGGTACCACTCTCTACACGCATCCCATACATCAGAATCCACATCTTAACGAATCCATAGGCAGCCTGGAGCTAGGCACTGGCCTCTGGAAAAGCCACAGACCATGGACTCCACGTCACATGGACCTCTCATAGGTTGGTAAGAAAATTCCTACACCCGACAAAATCATGGGCCCCTACTTTATGGCATGTTGCTCCTTTTCTCCACTTCAAACCCTAAGGGAGGATCGCATTTCATCTGCTTGGGTACTGGGAGCCCTCATGCAAAGATACTCGTAGGACCATATCTGTAAAAGAAATATCAAGTAGGTGAGTTCAATGTTAAAGGAATTATAAGGAATTCAAAAAGGCAAAAGAAAGAGAAAATGAAATGTTTTACCTCCCAGGCTCTTTAAAAGCCCCTGGTAGAAGGATAATTACCTTGGGAAATATTGCTCATATGGTGATATAGAGTGGCTAGCCCTGTCCTTCCCCAGTTGTATTGGTTGATCCTGTCGACATTTTCCAAGGATGCCAAATAGGATAAATGAATCCAGTCTCCTCTAGAGCTCAGCAAGGAGTAGCCTAGTACGTACATGATAAAAGCTCTGACAATCTGGTCATCAGTGAAGTCCTTGCCTCTGAAAGTGTCTAGGAACCACCTTCCAGGAACTATGAGGTCTCCGGGATGAGCACCGAGAAGGTCAATGATCAACTCATGTCATCTCCCAACGTCGTCAAAATGAGCTGGAGAAAGTCTGCCAAAAGGGATGCTCGTAATCATCGAGAAATCAAGAGGAGTCATGGTCATCTCTCCAAAGAAAGTATGGAAAGTATTTGTAGTGTCCCATCACCTCTCTACCAGGGCATAGGTTTGGGCTAGATCATTAGAACTCTTCGCCAACAGTTGCACGAAAAGCCCAAAGTGACAGTGTTAATTTTCCCTTTAATAGCACCAGAGAATTCTTTGTACCACTTATAACCATGAGCCAAGCTTTCATGGCCCTTTAGGGCATCATCGTGTACCTAAAAAATGATGAATGAAATAATGATGATGAATGAAGAAGCAAACAAATGAGAAAGTTGAACAAGAGAGAGACAATAAAACAAGAAATAAATAATAATGATAATAAATAAGTTTGAAAAAAATGGTAAAATATGAATTTTGGAGTCTACGTGACTCTGTTGTTGTAAAATATGAATTTTTGAAGTCCACATAACTTCGTTGTTGTAAAATGTGAATTTTCGAGTCCTCGCGACTCTGTTTTTGTAAAATATGAATTTTCAAGTCTGCTCGACTCTGTTTTCGTAAAATATGAATTTTTGAAGTCCGTACGACTCTGTTGTTGTAAAATATGATTTTATTTTGAAGTCCGCGCGACTCCTTTGTAAAATATGATTTTTTGGAGTTCGAGTGACTCCATGGTTGTAAATGTGAATGTCATGGAGTTCGAGCAACTCCTTTGTTGTAAAATGTGAATTTTCGATTCCGAACGACTCCTTGGTTGCAAAAGAAAAAAAAAATGGAGTCTGAGTGACTTCGTTTTTGCAAAAAAAAAATGAAGTTTTGAGTCCGAGTGACTATGTGGTTGTAAAAGTTAAATGTTTGAGTCCGATTGACTCCTTGGTTGAAAAACTTGAGTTTCAGGAGTCCAAGTGACTCCGTGGTTGTAAATAAGAATTTTGTGGAGTCCGAGCGACTCCTTGGTTGCAAAAAAAATAGATTTTTGAGTCCATGCAACTCCATGGTTAAAGTTGATTGAACCAATGGATAAAATTTTGGGCATGATCTTGGCGCAAAATCAATAGAACCAAGGCAATAAGAATAAGCAAAAATATGAACATAAGTCCATTTGAAATACGAGCATCCAAAATTTTACTCAAAATTAACCTAAAGAAGCATGAGGGAATTCATGATAACAATGTCCTAAGGAAATCAAAAATCACCAAATGCACAAAAATAAAGTCATGCTTATACATACAGTGGGCATCATACATTGCATACATACATTAAGAGGAATAAGAGATTGAAGTCAAATTTGGGGATTATACCTGTTTGCAGAAAGCGCGTGCCAAAAGGTGCAACTTGGGGTCGGCAAGGAGGAATGATGAGTTGTGGCCAGGAGAGGGCTTGTACTTCTTCCTTGAAGGACCTTGGGAGCTAGAACCGCTAGCCATAGGATTGTTTCTACAAGAAAATATGAGAAAGTTCAAGTTTTGAAGAAACTCAAAGGAAAACATGGAAAAAGTAAAGAAGAAACTATGATTTGATCATAAAATCAAATGAATATGTTTGGAATGAGAAAAATAACCTTAGATTAATGAGGTTTGAGTTAGGAATCAAAAGGATTGAAACCTTGGAGAGGAAATCGTATGAAAAAGAATGAGAAGAAAAGGTGAGAAGAGTTTGTTTTAAAACAAACTACTGAACAGGCCGGCACTCGATGAGAAATCAGCAGCACTGGCTAAGTGCCACGCGGCAGTCATTGACCGACGCACCAGCACTCAACAAGTGCTGCCGCATATGTTTCGAGTGCGACTGCGTGGGCAGCTGGCCCTTCCCCCCAATATTTTCATATTTGCATGAGGACCACCGAATTTTTCTTAGATATCCCTCGAGTTTTCCCTAATTTTGAATAAACCCCCAGGAATTAAAAAATAAGTCTTAAGGTCCTTCTCATATATAGAAATTGACCCCAGATATTGTAAATTGAATTGTGAGTCAAACTGACTCCGTATCTTTTTGGAAATTAGATATTCTTTGATAAACTCCATATTTTTGGAAGTTTGAATTCTTGACTTTAGAAATTGGAAATTCCTTGAGCATGATTGGCTCCGGATTTTGTGGAAATAACTTCTTGTGAGTTATTTGACTCTTGTTTTTGTAATTAAATTCTTTGAGCTAGACTAGCTTCAGATTTTGAAGGAAAAATCTTTTAAGTCTAAATAACCTGGATTTTGGAAATTTGAATTGAATTGAGTCTGATTGACTCCCAATTTCATAAATTGAATTGAATTGAGTCCGAGCGACTATGATTTTGGAAATTTGAATTAAATTGAGTCTGATCGACTCCGATTTTGGAATTTTGAATTGAATTGAGTCTAATTGACTCTGATTTTGAAAATTTGAACAAAATTGAGTCTAATTGACTCCAATTTTAGAAATTTGAAATTGAATTGAGTCTGATTTGAATCTCGAGATTAGAAATTTGAACTAAAATGAGTTTGATTGACTCCGACTTTGGAAATTTGAACTAAATTGAGAAATTTGAATTGAATTGAGTCTGATTGACTCCTGAATTTGAAAATCTGAACTGAACTGAATTGAATCTAATCAACTCCTAATTTTGGAAATTTGAACTAGAATGAGTTTGATTGACTCCAATTTTTGAAATTTGAACTAAATTGAGTCTAATCGACTCCAATTTTGGAAATTTGAATTGAGCTGAGTCTGATTGACTCCCGATTTTGGAAATTTGAATTAAATCGAGTCCAATTGAATCCCAATGTTAGAATTTGAACTGAATTGAGTCTGATTGACTCTGGATCTCCAAAATTGAAATTCCTTTAAGTCTAATTGACTCCCAATTTTGAAATTAGAGCAAACCCGCGTTGACACTAGGGCATAAGGCACGAAGCATAGTCTAGTCAATTGCATTTTGAGAGAGTGAACCTGCATTGACACCAGGGCGTAAGGCGTGAAGCACAGTCCAGTCAATTGCACTATCCGACGGGGCCGAAGGGCTGCGGATTGTTGAAGAGCACATTGTCTGGTTTGCCAAAGGGCTACGGATTGCAGAAGAGCACATTATTCGGTTGGCCGAAGAGAACTCATCTTTGAAAGATGGAATGATCCCATCAGAGCATGAACTACATTTGTATGCACAACATCGCATTTGCATAAATTGAAAGCATTAGGCATGAAATTGCATTAGCAGCCATCATTTTACGAGTGCGTGAATCACGATACGATAGGTGCATTCATCCGTATGATTTGTTTGTGCTTGTTTGATATCCCTTGTTTGAAATACGCACTGGTCTGATTCCTACCAGGATAAGTAGGCAGCTCTCCGTCGAGCACGACCAGCACTGACCATCTTTGCGCCCATTTTTTGCAACATGCCTTTGTTTTTACCTAAATTCATCAGTTTGGTCAAAGGCCTGTCTTCACACATGCTTCGACATTCACTTGTGATACACGTTGCCTCACGAGCTCTTCCGAAGAGGGGAAAACTCTAGACACCCCAATTTTGACCGACCGTCGAATTTAGGGAGTGATTACCTATATAAAACCGATGACGACAATGTTCTACAGAATTTGAAAGTTTTTAAGGTTAATTCAAGCTCTTCAAAAAGTCCCTTAATCTCCAAGATTGTAAAACTCAGAAGGGAGGAAAGGAAATCAAGTTCTATGGGAATTTTGGATGTGAAAATACGTATAGAAGGAAAAATAATCAAAATGTAAAGATGTTCAAAATACAAATGTGTGTTTCTTTTTAAAAAAATGAATTTGGTTTGAAAGAATTTGGAAAGAAAAAGAAAAAAATGAATTTGGTATAAAGAAGAAGAAAAATAAATTGATTTGTTTTGAAAATAAAAGAAGTTTGAAAAGAAAAAAAAAAGAAAAAGAAAAGAAATTTGAAAAAAGAAAACAAAATTATATAAATAAAGAGGATGACATGGCACGCGGCGAAGCAGCCGGCACTTACTGAGTGTCATGTTAGGACTCAATGAGTGCCAGACTGGCACTCACTGAGTACCGGGGACATGTCAGTGAGTGCGGCTTGCTATAATAGACTATTTTTTTAATATATGTATTTAACACCCAAAGATGCCATTGCACATGGGAGATTACCTCAAAATTGTTGGATTAACCCCTCTCAATTGGTTTATATAAGGAGATGTATGTCTCCATTGTTAGGGGGTTAGACACTTTGGCTAAAGATTGGATATATACTTGTTTTTGCACCATAAAATAAAATTTTAAAATGGGCCCACTATATCCATTTGGGTTTTACACGTGGAGTGAAGGTTTCCTCCTCTCCTAAGACTCCACCAGAAATAAGAAAATTCTATGCCTCCCCTTCTACTCTTAGTCCAGAAGTCAGAAGGAAGTTGTACCCTCCCCCCAAGTTTTTACATAAATCTCCTGTCATTTCCCCAGAAGAAGTGAAGAGTAGAAAGATCCTCCCACCCAAAGAAGAAAAAAAAGAGGTCAGGAAAAGAAAATACCGTAGCCGAAATGAATCTACAACACTTAGAAGATCCCCACGTAAAACAGGCCTTGTAACAGATGAGGGACATTCTAGAACGTCTAAGGCCAAGACAAGATTAACGTCAGAAAGAGCACCTAGCAAGTATAAGTGCTCTCTTACACAGGCGTAAAGGTGTTTGCACCTAAAAAATACATTTTTTAAATTAAAGTTAGTATAGGCCGATTAGAACTTTTTAATCGGACTCATGAGACCGATGGCAAAATTAATGGCCAAGTGGTTACTTTAAAAGTTGATCGGACTGTTCACTCTTTGATCGGGCTTACTAATGCATAAATTCGGACTTACAGACCGATTGTGTATATTGCCAAACGTGGTAGTGCCAAGTCAGAGTGCTCGGGCTCATTCTATCGGGCTCATCACCATTTCATCGGGCTGCTACACAAAGTGGGCCCTGCTTCAATATGGCTGTATTGTATCGCCATCGGGCTAGCACCTTTGCTCACTCGGACTCACCATGAGATCGGACTAACCACTATTCTATCGGGCTGATCATCATTATATCGGGCATCACTGTGATCGGACGGATCAACTTTGGGTATTTATTCAGTCTGGCTAGGCCTTATTTGGCAGTTCAGTGCCATCGGACTGTGTATGTGATAATATCGGGCTTCCACTATGCTTGCACCATCGGGCTGCCACCTCATTTCACTACACATATCAAAGTGAGCCGACCACTACATAGTTGTTCCAAATTGGCAACTTATTTTGTGCAATCAGTATTCTAATCAATTCGGGAAACGTTATCATAATATGGCAAGATAATATTTCAATATCTTGGGCGATAATGTCAGAATAGTATGAGATATGGAAAGCATATCTTTTGCTTGGAAGCCAAGTCAGACGTATCAAGCCACAAAGCGGACCAGATTCAAGATAAAAAATAATATATATATATATATACTTGTATATATATTTCGAAGATATGGTAGCTATTATCAGTTTATGGAAATAAACTGGTATTTTTTACCAGATTATTATTCATATCAGATTTCCTGCCTTATCTAGAAGACCTCCATGGCCGCTATAAATTAACAGGCAGGCCAAGCTGCAAAGGCACTCCGCGTCTCTTCGACAAAAGCATCCCAAAGCATTCAAACATGCCTTCGAAGCATTCTTAGTATTTTTCTAGGCTTTCTTGGCTTTTTAATTACATTATTGTAATTTCTCTTCTTTTTAATTAAATAAAAATCATGTTTTTATTTAATTTCTTTTCTTCATCACTTGCTAGACTTGTGTGCTTCAGCACTGTCTAGGGACCTTAGGTGAGGGTACTTTCCTACTCACCTTTCACAATCGCCTGTTAGATGTCAGATTTCCAAACTTTGTGTATCACTCACACAAGTGCTTTTAGGAAATTTTGTGTTATTAGTTTGGTCTACCTAACAAGGCTCTGGCACGCCCGAACAACAAATATAGCAAACAAAAGGCAAAGACAAAAAAGTTGGTTGCTTGGGAGCGCGAACCATTGAAGGATATCCCTACTTGGGAACACAGACTTCAACCTCTGACCAAGGACGAAAGAAATCTTGTCGACTTCGTTCTCGACAAGCAATTACCCTAAAAGTATGTTGTATAGATTATGATAGTTTTTTGATTTTATGCTTTTGTTTGTTTTATTTTGTGGGGCTATTTTTGAGTAAAGTATAAAGCAATCCATTATAAACTAATTGGTTTTATACCATTTAGGGATACGATCATAAAAAGCTCTCTCAAGCATTGCGACCGTGAGACATTGCAATCATTAGCATCGGGCCAATGGATTGCTGACCTCGTAAGTATTTTAGATATTTGATAATTTTGGGTAAAAACCTCACCATTTCACATATAATCACAAATTATAACATGCTATAAATTGTGTAGGCTATAAATGTCATGGTGGCAAAACTGACAATTGAGGAGAGAAGTAGGCCTTCAAAAGAACAAACTGGTCGATGGTATTTGCCTACCTACTTCTCGGTAAGTCCCTCTATTTTCCTATTTCATTTAGTATATATTCAGTGGGTTGACATACATGTTTCCATTACAGACACTTATCATGGGAACGAAATCGGCATCGATTAGCATGCTTACTAGGGGATACTTTGGCCCCACCCGATATACTAACAGTTTTTGGACTGTTAGTAAGGTATGTTAATATTATGGAGTGTCCGGGTTTATCTAAGATATATCATTAGGATGACATTAATTGCTTTTATTTTCCATGCAGATTTTTTTTTACCTATCAATAACAATGGTGCGCATTGGTTTCTCTGTGTCATTGGCATGGTTGCTGGGTGGACTTTCATTTTAGATCCATTGCCGAGCCCTGAGTTCAATTTAAACTGGCGAAACAAGGTTTCAACAATTGTAAGTCAAAATTCTGACTATACAACATTGTTATGCCTATAAATTCTTGTACATAGGTGTATAAGGATTTTTATATCATATGGTTTGTCCAGGTAGAACATTTGGACAAGTGCTTAGTGCAGTACTATAGTTATGATTATAATACAAATATCGTTAAATTTCCAATCAAGAGATTGGAATGGATCCCAAAACAACCAAATGGGTACGTATTCACTTCAAAATTTATTGACATCCGTCCACTTTTCACAACCAGCCATATACTAATTAATTTTACAATATGTAATAGTGATGACTGCGACCTATATGTAATTCTGTACATGCAAATTCTTGATCTTGGGCCAGGAATTCAATTCAAGGTAAATATCATTCATTAGATTATTGTTTAACTACCATAGTAATTGGGATATAATATTTATAACTTATAACAACTTCGTAGTTTGGATCCGCTGAAGCCCGTGCAAGAACAATTGTGGACCTAGTCCAATCTAAGCATAACAGTAAACGGGTAGAGGTGCTCAAAAAATTTGCAGCACGTACAGTACAGCCCAAAGTGAATTACTTCCTTCCTCACTTTTTTATGTATTACTGATTTATTTTTACCAAATTAGATACTTTACTGGAATTTAAGGAAATAGAATATGAACTCTGATATTCTGATATATGACATGATTAGCCAATATGAAATACAAAAAAATGGAAAGAAATACAACTATCTCTATGCATCTCTTGAATGTAAAACATACAGACCATAAGAAATCATTGCATGTAAAACACAGCCCCCACCCCCTTTGTAAGTCAAAATTCCACAGAACTACAGTTGGATTGCTGCCTGAACAATCCATAACTTAGTGACACACACACACATACACACACACACATATAAATACACATACACAAAGAGAGAGAGAGAGAGAGAGAGAGAGAGAGAGAGAGAGAGACCCCAATGGCAATCGAAATGAATTCATGGTCTCACGTTTGTGTCGTCAACATAAATCAATAGGAATAAGGAAAGTGTGTATAAAAAATGTTACAAATCTGAGAGAGAGGGACTATGAGATACTCGTAAAGAGAGACACTGAAAGGTTTAGGATTTTCTAATGAGAGTAATCAGTTTTCATCGAACTCAAAACCCCATGTACAATTACTGTTGCCGCCTCATCAATACTATTTAAGTGGAATATTGAAGTGGATGGAGTGTTCATTGTAGTCGATGGATTGGTCGTTGTAGTTGTTCCACCATTGAACTTAAAACCCCATATGCAATTACTGTTGGGCTGCAAGGAATCATTTACAAGGTTTATAAAGAAAAAACTATGACAAAAGTGTACATTTCCAAATAATATGAGTAACGATATTTCCTACCTCATCGATACTATTTAAGTCGAATCTTGAAGTGGATGGGTTCATTGTAGTTACTCCGTCAACGACACCGCTGTATAAGTATCCTGAAGTCTTAGAGTTTGGAGTGTCATCAAACATATTGTTCATATTTATTGTGCGTGTATCAGTTTTGGAAGGAGTATGCATCCCACGGTCTGTAGATGTCGTATTTGGGCTACTAAATAAGTTCTTTCTTCGGCTAGCAGTAGCCCGTTCACCACCTTCAAGTTCAGTATCATCTTGTACAGAGGACCGATTTGGTTGATTTTTTGGGCATATTGTTCTTGTGTGTCCAACGCATCTGTAAACACCAATGTTTATTAGTACAACACATAGAAGATGTAAATGATAATATATTTACTGTTTCATTTCCTTACTACTTATAAAATTGTGTTGTTCTTTTATTTGACATGTTTTTTTTGTTTTTTGTTTGTGCAGGATTTATTTGGTTTTGGAACTGGTCATCAAGTTTAGTCAAATTGGTTTGGGGTTGTGTAATAGTACAGTGATAATAGTACAGTGATCAGCATTTTTGTGACCATTATGTTTATGTGATCAGCATTTTTGTACCCATTATGTTTTTGTGATCAACATTTTCGTACCCATTAGATTTCTATGATAAGATTTTTTGTACCAGTTATGTTTCTATGCTCAGTATTTTCATACCCATTATGTTTCTGTGACTAGATTTTTTTGTACCCATTTTGTTTCAGTGCCCAGATTTTTGTACCCGTTATGTTTCTGTGATCAGGTTTTTTGTACCCATTATGTTTCCGTGATAAGTATGTTTGTTCCTTTGTTGTGCCAATAGTAAGAAGTATTGAGCCTCTGATATGCATGTGAATTTTAGGTAAATAAAAGTTGTGTTTAAGAAACTACCTGCAATAACCACAACGCTTTAAATTTTGTTTGCTTCTGCCTGCCCCTTTACTTCCCTTTGTTTCAACTGGGGCTGGATCTTTTACACCGAAACATGTACTAAACTCTGCGGTCCCATTCTTCTTCTTCCATAGGTCCTTCAAATGGCATGTTAGTTATGTGACTGTATCATTTGCATCGGCCCATCCTTCCTCCGTTAAGACAGCATAGTGCCCCATGTCTTCGCACCTCGAATTAAGCAAATCAAGACGTGCAATTTGACTTTGAGTGTGCTAAAATTTATTCCAATTCAGAGACGTGCATTTTGCCATTTCTGCCCATTCCGGGCCACTTTTCAACCATCTTGGTGTGATACAACTAAGAGGGATTTCTTGCATGTATTCATTTTTCATTACACATATCATATGGCAGCAAGGTATTCCAACTGATTCAAACCGCATGCAAAACACTTAATTGTCCCTTCATGGTGATCTGAATTAACATTCCATCGCGAAGTGGGTTATGGATATTTGGACAGGTAAAAATTAATGTACGTCGACCCATTCACCCTTTCCACCACAAAGTACTTAGTCTCACGCTTCATTTCACCACTAAACATGATAAAAATGGATCTAGTGAATATGTTGGCAGCATGCTCCTCAATGGGTCTCAAGTTTGTGGCCATAACTAGATATGTTTGTTCCGTATCATTGTGCGCCTTTGCTTCATTGTGGAAAATCCGTCTAAGTGCTCTATCATAATTTTTAACAAACTCGTAAAGGCGCATTCGGATTTTAAGAAACCCTTTAAAAAAAAAAAGAATTAATCCCTTCGCACCTTTGCGTGCTCTTCATACCGGCAAAAAATTGGCCCCTTAAGTATGCCTCAGCCCAAATCGAATGCTTTTCATACATCTCTGTCATCCATTTGTTACGGTGTAGCCCATACTTGTCAAGTAACTCTTGCCATGATGCTTCAAACTCTTCGCCCATGCAATTTCTCTTCATGAATTTGTCAAAATCTTTACCAAACCCTGCGACACGAATGCTTGTAACGGCATTCTGTTGTATGTGCCATTGACACAACCGATGTGATGAGTTAGGAAGAATGCGAAGAATTGCCTACCGTATCGCCTTATCTCCATCAGTTAGTATAGAAGTCTAAGTCTTACCCTTCATTGCTTCAAGTAAGGTCTCCAAAACCTAAATGTAGGTGTCTATGGTTTCATCGACCAATAATGCGCAACCAAAAATTGTAGTTTGGAAATGATGATTGATGCCTACAAGTATCACAAATGGTTTCCTATAGGCATTTGTTCGGTAAGTTGTATCAAATGCTAGGACATCGCTAAATCTATCGTAGTCGATACGGGATCTTGCATCTGTCCAAAACAACCTAGACAATCGATGCTCCTCATCCACCTCGAACTTGTAATAAAAATCTGGATCGCTCTCGCCTTTAGAACACAAATACGCTAGTGCTCCCTCGGCATCACCATCTACAAGTTTTGATGTACGTTCAGCTTCAATATAGTTGTACAAGTCCTTCTGAATGAACCCAACCTTCTCGTACGAACCCGCTTGATGTACCATGTAGTCCATTATCTTATTAGGTCTGATACCGACACTGCGCATTGAACTAATTTGAGCTTTGTCTTTTGTCTGGACTTCCCTGTGCGACCGGAGGAAAGGCACACATTGAGGAGTACATAGCGGATGGTTGTGGTCTTTAACAAATTTTGTCACAACATAATACTGAGAAGCTCTATGCAATTTGATATAGAGGACTGTACCGCATCCAACTCTAGTTAGGGGTTTAGGCTCCCTCGATCTGTATTCACGATCTAAATATTTTTGGGACCTTTCCCCTTCTTTGGAACACACCCAACATCTCGATAACACTAATTTGTCCCTTCCGTATTTCATTGAATCCTTCCGTACCCTAAAACCCACCACCTTCGCGTAACTATTGTAAAATTTTTCAGCTTTAGCCACGGATTTGAATGTCATGCGTATGACTTCATCTATGGTCAATTCATTCAGCGCTTGGTCCGAAGCACATTCGAAGGTTTGTTGGACGACATTACTTTGCTCAGCTTGTGGATCATTACTGTCAACTCCGGTATGAATATTATATATGTATTCTAATTCACTTTCATCATCTAAATCATTTTCCAAACATGTTTCTTCATCGACCTCTATGCATACTGACTTTCCCTTAGATCTCCGCATTCCATCCATTGAAATTTACCCTGTTACAAAACAAACAACAATTAATAAATGTAAAGTATACGTATAACAAATTATTGTCTGTACCCTTATTGTTTCATGATTAAGAAATTTTGCACCTTTGTTGTTTCTTGATTAAAAAATTTTGTACCCTTGTTGTTTCTTGATTAAGGAATTATGTACCCTTATTGTTTCTTGATTAAGAAATTCTGCAACCTTGTTGTTTCTTGATTAAGAAAATCTGTACCCTTGTTGTTTCTTGATTAAGAAATTCCGTACCCTTATTGTTTCCAGAGTAAGAAATTCTGTACCTTTGTTAAACATGGATTAAGAAATTATGTACCCTTGTTGTTTCTTGATTAAAAAATTCTATACGCTTGTTGTAGACACCCAATTTTGACCACACTGATAGGATTTAGGGTGGACAACGTCTTGGAGGATTCGATGATGAAAAGTACCCCGTGGAAGGTACTGGATTCCACACAATCAGAAGATCGGACTTCGGAAAGTGACTTCAAGCTCAGAAAAGCCCTTTTCCATGGATAAATCCCGATTTTGTCAAAATCATCTCTCAGAATTCATATTCTCTCAGGGTTATATGAACATTAAGTGTTCTAAACGCAGTATTCTAGGTATCCAGAGATTCAATTTTAAAGAAAAGTTCGAAATCGACGCACATTTGAAAGCAATTTTGGAAAAGACGTCATTTGATTTCAAAAAGACGACGAAAGTTCCGGAGGACTTCCGGACTTCAATTGGACTTCAATTCTCATTATAAAACCTCTGGAAATATTTTTATACTGAAATTCAACCTGACAGCTTTCCAACGGTACGTAAACGGACGATTTCGGACACCAAAAAGCATTTTTACAAAAATCTGGAAAAGCAGTGCACGTGATTTTTGAAACAGGGTTTGTGGGTGACCAGAGGAACAAGAATAGTAAGTGGCGGTTTTGGGTATGGGAGTGGCGGGTCCCACCATAACCGCCACTTCCATTTGTGTCCTCCACGGAGCTTTTTGAGTTCCAGACCCTTCTAGAAGCTTCCCACTGCGAGGAAATTGCCTGGAAATTGCGTTTAAGCTCCGTAATGGCCATTTTAACCCTCTTTTAAGCTCTAAAAATCCTGTTTTAACCCTGAAACTTAAGAGCTAAGTCTTCAAAACTCTATATAAGATCTCATACATCTCATATGAGATCACATCTTAACACACTAGACACTTGGAAGAGATACACTTGAATATACTTGGAGATACAAACACACATAGAAGCACATACAAGAGAGATAAGTATACTTTGAATATACTTTCAATTTAGGTGAATTCTAGAGAGAGAAAATTATGAATTGAATTTAGATTAACTTAGGCTAATTAGACCACAATTTGAACATCAATTGCCTCCCTCAACTTCCATGGATGAGTGCTTGAAGAACACTTGAATAACACTTGAAGAAGAAGATCTTCAAATCAATTTTGGTCTTGTAATTGAGAATCCTCCAAGAGGTAAACACTATAGTTCATCTCTAATTCCTACTTTGTATATATAGATCTATAAGATTTGGATCTAACTTAGTTCTATTTCTACTTATTAGAACACTCATCTTCTTCCTCTCATGTTCTTCACACACTCACATAGTTAGATCCAAATCTCTTTGATTTTTATTGATAATTTACAATTAGAGATTGTTTTTCACTTTGATTTTCAATTTTGGTTTCATTCTTCAATTTTAGTTTAGATTCATGCATACATGATTATATATATATACATATATCTATTTTGAATTCCATGATGGTTTGGAAATATGGTCTATGAGAAGGATGATTTCTATGTTCATACCTATCTCTTGATTATTCCTATTACCTAGGATTCCTATTGAATTTCATCTCCAACATGATATTTATAAGTCCCTTTGATCCTTGATCTAAAAGTTCTTCATAGAACTTGAGGGCTAAATTGATTGGGAATCATGATAATTAAGTTGATCTATGAGTTTGATCTCTCTAATAAGCTTCAACTATCACTAAAATGTTTTCCTCACACTTTAAAATGAACTAGATAAAAATTCAGCAAAGCAGATTGGTTTTGTCCATTAGATTTGGTCCATCAAAACCCATAGTTTGATGGATTTCAAATTTTCTGGGTAAACTTTGATGAATTAGCTTTCATCCGGTCCGTTTTGAGAGCTTTTAGGATTCATATACTATTTTTAGAAATTGTTGAGAAATCGGTTGACAGATTTGAACATCGTCTCTTTGTGCTTGAATTTCAGAAAATCTATAATAGTTATCGACGTTCCGCTTTTTGGGGATGATTCCTAACTCATATATCTATATGCCGATGTAAAATCGTGAGCATACGATCGAGTTAGGATCGTTTTCTAAGCGTTTAAAGTTGATACAACTATTCTGGAATTTTCTAAGTTTAATTACAAATATGATTATGTATACAAAATGGTCATACCTTGATCACTCAACAACAATTGATGAATAAAACTTGGTTTAGAAATCACCTAGGATAAATGGATGAGAGATCAAAAGCTTAAATCAACTTGGTTAACATGATTCATGAACTTCTATTATACTTCTATTATGTTTTGCATTCATTTGTCAAATGATACCAAATTTCCAGAATAACAGAGTCTGTTTAAAACACTTTTTCAGAAACCTTGTGATTACAGAATGTCCATGGGTTTATTTTTATCATATACTACAATGAAATAGCTTTCTTTTGACACCAAATAGAGCTTCATATGATTTTTGTAGATTTAATTATGATTTTTACAAGAACAGTGGACAGTCCTGATCCACTATTCCCAAAACATTTATTTCTCAAACAATAAAATTGATATTGAGGTCCCACTTTTTGGAGAAGTTCCCTAAGACATGTATCTAACTTTCTGTAAAAGGGTTTTTATCCAGCTCATGTTTAAGACCACTTTTGATAGGATTCATTAGAGGTTGCTGAATCTGGAAATTTGATTGATGACATGTTTTCTTTGTTTATCATGCATATCATTTGTTTGCTTGTATTTTTGCAATGCTTTGGGTATTCTTTGGTGTCTTAGTGCAGAGAATTAAGTGCCTTGGACCCGGACGTCGATTTGTGGTTTGCCTCGTCTACATGTGGCTTAGTGCCCATGTATCATGTACTATCTCTATCCTTTCTTTTAGAATTTTTTAGGTTTACAACTTTGATTTCAACGACACATTTCCTTTAGGGTAGTCTCCGTTTATATGATTATTTGTTAGAGACATCTTATCTAGGATTGTTGCATGATTGCATTGCACGTTTCCATTCTTTTTGCTTTCGCGACTCCGCTTGAGTCAACCAATGTAAGTCTTCTCGTTCCCTTTGCATATCATGACATGTTTACTTTATTTGCATCGGTCCCGGGCGGGACTAGCCACTGTGAGTATACTTCTCCCTTGTATTGCATGAGCATCCGCTTTCTACTTGATTTAGTCTCTTGAAATGATTTTCATTAGATGTTTCTTTTTGCCATGTATATATCTATCTAGTATGTTTGAGGAAACAACATCTATTATGAATTAATAACAAGGATATTTGAATCAAGGCCTACCATTCGGTAGGGCGAGGAGGGGGTGCTTTAGTCCTGCTTGGGCTCCTTCCCCTCTCGTACCAAGACCCCCGAACCTTGTTTCTGGTAATGAAGGGCGAGTAACCTTATTCAATTTTGGGCGAGTCAAACTTGGGTTTCCTAATTCCCGATAAAAATTAGGTGGCGACTCTTTGTCTCTAGGATCGCGTGAGGAAGTCCTAGTTTTCCCTGAAGTGTGCTCCTTGGGATCCGTCCCGGGACACTATCGAGGGAGAGCGTCAGGATCCCCTCCTCATTCGCAGTGGTCCACAATCTGGCGACTCTGCTGGGGATTTGAACATGAAACCGATGGTTTCTTGTTCTTCGAGGGTTTGACTTGAACCAATGAATATCCTTGTTATTAATTCAATAATCATGTTGTTTCTGCCTGCATTTGCACTTGCATTGTTCTTTCACCGCGACTGCTTGAGATCATTGCCTTGAAGATAGAGGGTCCTCTTTCCTCTATTTGTCAAGAGTTTTGGTAGCATGTAGTCACCGTTAGCCTTGTACCGCGTGCGGTATATAGAGCCTATATGTGAACGGCACGCCCTCGGGGAGGCGGTCAACCACACCGCTGAGCTTGCTAATGGACCCTTTATGAGACTAAAACCCGGCCTTTGCATATAGTTTCTATAGAACCCTTCAATTAGGATCTTGATTATCATCTTTGATTAGGACAATGTGATGAATTACTTGCGCTTGCCCGTAAGGGATTATGTGGATGATGAGGACGTGTATGCGAAGGCATCATCAAACCTTGTATGGTGGATTCCTCTAGGATAGTATGGTCTTTATCCGAACATCCAATCATTATTTGAGGACAATTTTGAAAATTTTTGAAATTATAAGCACTTCTTTGAAAATCCCAAGTCTTTTGAAAATTCCGGGAATATCCCTTTTGAAAACTCGCTTTGAAATTCACTTTCAAATTCTCCTAGATTTTTAGAGAAATCCAAAATTCCTACTTTGATGATTCAATTTCAAATTCTCCTCTCAAAATTCAGAATTTCAAATTTCCTACCTCGATTTTCAAAAATCATGATTTCACACCTCAAGAATTGATGGTTCAAATTCTTTTGAAAATTACAAATCTCCCTATCTCTTTCAAAGATTTTCATGAAAAATTTCAATTTTCAAACCTGAACCATCAAGAATTTCAAAACTCAAAATCCTTGGATAATGATTGGATTAGTAGGGTGATTAGCATACTCAAGGAATCTTATGTGCTTATGTGCTGATGTGCTAGGTCTAAGCTAGATTAAGGTGCATTGCATTTAGATTAGATTGCATTTCATCTGCATTTGCATGCACTACACGAGCATTGCATATACGACTCACGAGTGCGACGCCCCTAATATACTTTCAAAAAGAAAAGATTTGTTTTCCTCAGAATTTTGAAAGCTTGAAAAGATTTCTTTGATTTTAAGAAAAATGTTTTTGAAAAAGGAAATGATTTTCCATTTATGATTTCCATCTTTGTAAATCCACCTTCTTATATCATTCTTTGAAAAATTCTTTTGCAATAAAGATACCTGATTATTTGAAAATCCCTAAATAAACCAGATAAGAAAAGATAGGACCGAAAAGTTGTACTCCTTTCTGGGTCAGAGCTCCGAACAGCCGTTTGATCAGATCAGGGTTAGAAGAAGGAACAGCCGAGTCGACTAGGGTTGAAGATATGACATACGAAGCGGATATGGAAGCCAGATTGGCCGCAATGCAAGCTGCCTTGGATCAGAGCAGGGAGCAGAATCGAGAACAACTTGCCACTATGATGAGAATGATTGAGCAGCTAACTAATCCACCACCACCACCTCCAGAGCATCATGAAGAAGAAGATTTTGGGGAGACAGTTCAACCAAAGGTTCAGCTAGATCAGGAAATTCAGGACAAGTTGGCCAAGATCGACAAACTAGAGAGTGTGATCAGAAAGAGCAAAGGGGTGGATGAGTATTTGTTCGATGTTGAAGGGTTGTGTGACGCTCCAAAAGCCAAACTCCCAGAGAAGTTTAAGATGCCGCATATTGAATTTTTCAATGGAACCGGAAATCCAAAGAGCTATCTGAGGCTTTATGTAGGAACTTTGCAGCCCATGGGCATTGGATCTGACCTCTTCGCTCTATTGTTTCCAAGAGTTTTGAGTGGAGCAGCACTTTCATGGTACTTGACGTTGGAACCAGCCATAACCAGAGATTGGGAGGCATTGGCCAAAGCTTTCGTGGCTCAATATTCATATAACCAGTTGTTTGATGTAACTGCAAGAGATCTAGAAACCACCCGACAAGAGTACAGGGAATCCTTCGCAGGTTTCCTTACTCGTTGGAGAGCTAAAGCTGCTCAAATGACTAGCAGGCCAGCGGAAAAAGATCAGGTCCGAATGATCATCAAGAATCTACAGCCCGAATACTTGGAAAGGCTAGAATTTCAGTCCATTGTGAGTTTCGAACAGCTGTTTGATGTGGGAACTTTGATAGAAGATGCCATTAGAGATGGAAAGATCAAGAAAGAAAGCACGAGCAATCGATACAGAAAGACAGAAAGACCAGTCTATCATCAGTCTGCTGACGTCAACACACTATCTCCTCAGCCTTTTCAGAAAGAGCGTCGAAGTATGGCTAATGCAAGAGGAAGTCAAAATCAGAAACAGTCGAGAGAGAAAAGAGAATTTTCCGACTTGGGGATGCCACTAAGCACCGCACTTGAAAGAATGATAGAAAAAGGGTACTTGCAGAAATTGGAACCTAAACCAGAGCCAAATCCACTTCCACCGGGTTTCAAAACAGAGTTCTTTTGTGACTTTCATCAAGGCCGTGGACATAGCACAGATAGATGCTGGAGACTTCGCCATGAAATTGAAGACTTGATTGAAAAAGGGGTCATCTCCCCTCCTCCCTCTCAGCCAAATGTTCAGAAGAATCCTCTCCCTAATCATAAGGGGAACATGCCAAATGTTAATTTTGTAGAAGAAGGATCTCAGATTTATAACCCAAAGATCTACATCACATCCTCGAATCAACCAGCTATGGATGTTCAACTTCCGGAAGACGCTGCAATTTGCATCTTGAGGAATATGGAAGAGGAAGAATGGGTCGAAGAAGCACTGGCTTTTGAAGAAGAAATAGCCAACGGAAATCTTACAATTGAATGGTGGGATCCCAATGCCATCACCGACGACTCGATCTGGTATGAGGAAGAAAAGCCCATAGAAGCAGTCACCGAGAAACAAAGCACTGAGCCGATAGAAGAATTGCTAAAGCCTGTCGAGAACCTTGAAATCAAAGATGACGATCTTATTGCAATGATGGAAGAAGAAGAAGATTGGTGGTATGATGATGAGGATGATTCCGTTAATAATACCATAATCCCCGATGATTCTGTTTGGAAAATCACTGTTGGCACCGAAAAGTTAGCCAAAGAACTTGAGTCTATCTGGATCACCAATGAAGCAAACCACTTGACCCGTTCCGGACGTCATTTCAAGCCTCATGAGTTAGAAAATCGTGGAAAAGAAACATGGAATGAGAAAGAAGTCGTCAAAGCAAAAGAGGCTGGTAAAGGAGCCGTGAGCGAAGAAGAAGATGAAATCCTAAAGCAATTGAAGAAAACACAAGCTTGGATCTCAGTATGGGGATTACTTATGACCTCTCACAAACACAGGCAGGCCATGCTCGATACTCTCAATCGTTTGGATGTTTCTGTCAATACTACTCCCGAAGATCTAGTAAACATGATCTCTTCAAAGCCTTGTAAACCTGTAATCACATTCACAGATGAAGATTTACCGCCGGAAGGGGCACACCACAACAGAGCTCTCTACATCACTGTACATTGCCTGGGGAATAGAGTACCGGTCTGCTTGGTAGATAATGGGTCAGCCTTGAATGTATGTCCTCTCCAAACAGCTCTCAGAATGGGGTTGTCTATTTCAGAACTCTTGCCATCAACACAAACTGTGAGGGCCTATGATAACACCAAAAGGGCCATTGTGGGAATGATTAAGTTGAAAATTGAAGTCGGGCCATTAAACAAAGAAGCTGATTTCCAAGTGATTGATATTCCGGCTAGCTTTAATCTGCTATTGGGACGTCCGTGGTTACATGTGAATGATGCAGTCGCCTCCACTCTCCACCAGAAAGTCAAGTTCATCTGGAAAGAGGATGTGGTAACAATCTTTGGGGATAGCTGGATCAAAGAAGAAGGGACAAGCCATGGTCCTGTGCTAGAAGTCCAAACACCGGAAGAAGAAAATGAATTGGGAGGATTCAACTTTGTGGGAATGATAAATGAAGGAGCTAAGAAAAAGAAATCCGTTTGGGATCGACTCAGCTATGAGAAGAAACTTCCTGATGCATCTGTCTGGGGCGAAGAAATCACTCCGATCAAGAAAAAGAAGCCGTTCATCACCGGACGCGAATATAGAAAGATGTTCGAGAAGGGAAACCCGGTTGCCAAAGATCTACAAGAAGAAGTGGGACAGAATTGGATCCCTGAAGTCATGCCATTGTACTTTGACCAGTATGCCAATCCTAAAGTGGCTCATATGGTGCGGAAGATGAACTATTTTCCTGGAATGGGACTAGGTCGTCGTCAACAAGGAATAACTGAACCACCGAACTTCCACGAACAGAAAGATAAATCTGGGCTTGGGTATCAATTGACTGAAGAAGATAAGAAGAAGATGACAAAAGGAAAAGGGCCGATGGTTGTTTCTGGGCCAAGAATCCTGAATGGATACTTCGTGAAAGAAGGCGATGACTTTCCCTTCTGTGGGTTCCCTGAACCATGGTATGATCCGGCTACCAAGAACATTAAGCCTGGATTTGAGATTTTCTTCAAACATGAGTTCTCCGACTATGAGGATCCGTTCTTGTATACTCCGCCTATCAAGAAAGAAAGGAAGGACTGGGCTGAGCTGATGACAAGTGATGATTTGAACATGCTAATGGATGAAGAGCTGAACATGCTGATGGATGCCGAAGAAGCACTGGGAAATGTGAAAGAAATCAAGCCAATAGAGGGAGCTCTGAACAATTGGGTGATAGAATCGGAAGTCAACAAATCCCCTCCCCCATTTCCCCGGAAGTCTGTAAAGGCCAATATGAGCCATGATGTTGAGTCTGCTTTTTCTTTTGATGTACCCAAAAATGTTAATGAAATGAACGAGGATTTCGCTTACTCTTCTGTGTCTGATGATCTTGATTTTGAAATTTCTGAGGATTTGCAAAGATTAATTGAAAATGAAAATGAATCTGCATGCAAGATTATTGAAGAAACTTTGCTAATAAACTTGGATAATGAAGATAATCCACAAAATGTTCATATTGGCACCACGCTCACTTCACAAGAAAGCAATGAACTAATCAACTTATTAAAAGAATTTAAAGATGTTTTCGCTTGGTCCTACCAAGATATGCCAGGCATCGATCCAGAGATTGTCCAACACCACATCCCTCTCTTTCCAAATTCAAAACCTGTTAAGCAAAAGTTGAGACGCATGAGACCCGAATGGACTTTGAAGATCAAAGAAGAAGTTGAGAAACAATTGAAAGCTGGATTCCTGATGGTAACCCAATATCCGGAATGGATAGCCAATATAGTTCCTGTGCCAAAGAAGGATGGAAGGATCCGTGTATGTGTTGACTTCAGAGATCTAAACAAGGCTAGTCCTAAGGATGATTTTCCGCTTCCACACATAGATGTTCTGGTAGATAGCACCGCGGGGCATGAGTTGTTATCATTCATGGATGGTTTCTCAGGGTACAATCAGATTTTAATGGCACCCGAAGACAGAGAAAAGACTACATTCACAACTCACTGGGGGACGTATTGCTACCGAGTGATGCCATTTGGGATAAAGAATGCTGGCGCAACCTATCAGAGAGCTGCTACTACTTTGTTACATGACATGATCCATAAAGAGGTAGAAGTTTATGTGGATGATATGATTGTTAAGTCCAAAGAAAGAAGTGGGCATTTAACAGCACTCGCCAAGTTCTTTGAAAGATTAAGGAAATACAGAATGAGATTGAATCCACAGAAGTGTACTTTTGGAGTTACCACCGGAAAGCTGCTAGGATTTCTCATCACACAGAGAGGAATTGAGGTTGACCCCACAAAGATCAAGGCTATTATGGATATGCCGCCTCCGACAAATGAAAAGGAAGTAAGAGGATTTCTGGGAAGAATCCAATTCATCAGTCGCTTCATATCTAAGCTCACTGCTACTTGCAATCCGCTTTTCAGCTTGTTGAGAAAAGGGAAGAAATTCGAATGGGACAATCAATGTCAAGAAGCTTTTGACAAGATCAAGGCTTATTTATCAAACCCACCGGTTCTTTCACCCCCGAAGTCAGGGAAGCCTTTGCTGTTGTACTTATCCGTGTCAGAGAATGCTATGGGATGCATGTTAGCCCAAGAAGGAGATGAAGGGCGTACAGAGAAAGCCATTTACTACTTAAGTAAAAGGATGACTGGATACGAATTGAAGTATTCTCCGTTAGAAAAGACATGTTGGGCTTTGGTTTGGGCCACTCGTCGTCTGAGGCATTATATGTTGGCCTTCCCTGTTGTTTTAATCTCCCGAATGGATCCTTTGAAGTACCTATTTGAAAAACCAGCATTGACCGGAAGAATCTCCCGATGGACATTGATGCTATCTGAGTTTGACTTGATACATGCTACGAGTAAATCTGTTAAAGGAAGGGCTGTCGCAGAACATTTAGCAGAACATCCGATAAATCTGGAAAACGAAGGAGAGTTCATGTTCCCTGACGAAGGATTGATGGAATTAAAAGAAGATGTGTGGAAAATGTACTTTGATGGAGCTGCAAACCAAAAAGGATATGGAGTAGGAATCATCCTTGTATCCCCTGAAGGAGCACATACCCCATTCTCTATTAAGCTGAAGTACACCTCCACCAACAACACTGCTGAGTATGAAGCTTGTATCTTGGGGCTAGAAGCCGCATTGACTTTGGAGGTAAGGAAACTTGATGTATTCGGGGATTCCAATTTGATCATATCCCAAGTTCGAGGAGATTGGAAAGTCAAGGAAGAGAAGTTAAAACCCTATCATGAGTATCTTGATTCTTTACGAACTCGTTTCTTGCATATCACGTTCTTCTACCTGCCTCGAGAAGAAAATCAGCTAGCAGACTCTTTGGCTACTTTAGCGTCAATGATTGAGATTCCTGTGGGGATAAAGCTAACTCCTTTGATGATTGAACAAAGGGAAAAGCCGTCTTATGAGATGATTGGGGAAATAGAAGAAGCAGAAGAACTTCCGTGGTACACCGACGTGTGGAACTTCATTGAAAATGGGGAATATCCGGAAGGCGCCTCCGAGAAAGACAAGAGAGCCATAAGAAGATTCTCGGCTCAATTCATGATTTGTGGCGGAAATCTATTGAAGAGATCTCACAATGGATTCAACTTGACATGTCTGTATGGAAACAGTGCGAGAAAGATGATGGAGCAAATTCACGAAGGGGTGTGTGGTCCTCATATGAGTGGACACATGTTAGCTAAGAAGATCATCCGACAAGGATATTATTGGACTACTATGGACAAGGACTGCTATGAATATGTCAGAAAATGTCACAAATGTCAGATCCATGCCAATATGAAGCATGTGCCGCCGTCACTGCTATACAACATGACTACCCCTTGGCCATTCTCAGTTTGGGGAATAGATGTTATTGGAGAAGTAACCCCGAAGGCGTCTAATGGGCATCAATACATCCTGGTAGCAATTGATTATTTCACAAAATGGGTGGAAGCAGAGTCTTATGCGACATTGAAGGCTAAAGATGTGGCCAGATTTATCAGAAGAAATATAATCTGCCGATACGGGGTCCCTCATGAGTTGATATCCGATCATGGCAGTCACTTCCAGAAAGAGGTTTTGGATCTACTAGAAGAATACAAGATCATGCACCACATGTCAGCGCCGTATAGGCCACAAACAAATGGGGCAGTTGAAGCAGCTAATAAGAATTTGAAGACGATCCTAAGAAAGATGACTGATACATACCGAGATTGGCATGAGAAGTTACCGTATGCACTGTGGGGATACAGAACATCTATCCGAACATCTACAGGAGCCACTCCTTATTCATTGGCTTACGGAATGGAAGCAGTACTCCCAGTTGAAATAGAACTACCATCTTTGAGAGTTGTGGCAGAATCCGAGATTCCAGAATTTGATTGGCTAAGAGATAGATATGAGGAGCTAATGTTACTTGATGAGAAAAGGTTGGCCGCAATTGATCATGTGCATGTGTATCAGAGAAGAATAGCTCGAGCATTCAACAAGAAGGTCCGTCCAAGAAAACTTGAGGAAGGCGACCTTGTGCTTAAAGCCTTAAAAGCACCCGTTTTCGATCCTAGAGGGAAATTCAAGCCAAATTGGGTTGGCCCATACGTCATCAAGAAGCTTCTCTCTGGAGGAGCGGCATACCTGATGGATCTAGATGGAGTTGAGTTCAATCAGCCAATCAACATTGACCGTCTCAAGAGATACTATGCTTAAAAGCCTTTTTCTTTCAAAACCTGTTCTTTCAAAACCTCCAGCATTCGAGGAACTACACTTGACCTGATTCCCACTTGGGGATATGTAGGCAACCTGCTCGGTTCGGTCACTGCTCCTGAAACCCTCAACCATACTTTCTTTCAAGACCTGGCCGAACTACTTTGGATCTGATTCCCACTTGGGGATAAGTAGGCGAGCTTTCCTGGCTCTCGATCCCTGAACCTTGCAAACTAGGGGCAAACTTTCAAGTTTGCCCAAAGCCTCAAGATATCACTGCCACACTAGGGGCAAACTGCGTTTGCCCAAACTTCCATTTATCTCTGTCAACTAGGGGCAAACTGTCGTTTGCCCATACCTCGCTACCTGTCCTCTCTGGATCACTTGGCTATCAGAAAGCACCTAAGTGAAAAATCTGGTAATTCTTGATATTAAGTTGAAAAGTTTTTTAGCAATCTAAGGATGTGAATCTAATGTCAAGACTGAAACATTATGTGGAAAATTTTCAAAAGCTTCAAAATTACATGCAAAGCCAACACAATATCCTGCTACAAGATAAAATCTCATTTTCAAAACATGCAAATCCTTAGAAAATTCAAATATCCAAGTCAAAAGACATTGTCGAGAAAGAGGAATCGTCAGAAATTTCCTTTCCCTGTAAAATCGAGTCCTGTGTGTCAGTGTGCAAAGTGTCAATCAAATCAGTCTCGTGACAAGGGATGCAAAGCGAAACAGAAGGATAGCATAAAACAGCATCAAGCAAAGTCAAGAGTACAAGCCCATCAAGTCTCAGACAGAATACATCAACATCAGTCTCAGCACAGAAAGCAAGAAAAACAGAAAGATAGTCATGGGTGCATATGATCATCATCAGCGACGACGAGTAGCCCGTGGGTACCGAGCAGGCATATCTGAGGCCGTAGAGCTATCATCATCTTCAATTTGGCGCCTTCGCCTAGACCCACCAGCCCCACCAGAAGGGCCTGCATTCATCCGCTCCAACTGTGATTGAAGCTGCCTAACTTGAGCCACCTGTGGAAGAAAAGAATCAGTATAGGGGTTTGAAAAAGCAATGAGATAAGAAGAAAAGGTCAAGAAATTTACCAGGGCCGCATCACGGTCTATGTAAGTCTGGCACATGCCATCCCACTGCAAAGAGAAGAAAGATATGGTCAGAAAGATCAGAAGAATCAGAGGTAATGAGTTCAGAAATTACTTACATGTCCCTCACGAGCAAGGCTCCAAGCCCTCAGATTCTGTGCATAAGCTCGCTCTTCATTGAAAACGGCTCGGGGAACGGACTCATGTTGTTCTAAAACTAGCTGAGGCTCTACAAGATCACGGGGGATCTCTACAGAAGATATAACTCCGCGCAGCATGGTCGAGGCTCGCCAATCACAAGGAGGAATGAGAGGTAAAGGTCGACCAGGGCCATCCACAAAAGAACTCCCCTGCAAATGATGATGAGAAATAAGATAAAGCAAGCATTCGATCAGAAATGAAGAAGTCGTGAAATACCTGCGGGTCATCCGAGAGCGGGAAATTAGGCATCAGATGAGTAACCTTGAAGACGTCATAGTTCTCCTCAAACAGAGTAGAAGAGGCTGAAGGAATTCCGTTCAAAGCATTAATAAGATCTTCATCTTCCAAATTCTGCGCCGACCTCATACAAGAAGGCGGATCTTGTGGCACTAAGAGACGATCCTCCAAATCAGTCTGAGGAGCTACTCTCTCTCCAAGATACCACTCAAGAACAGAGGGACCCTCAAGAAGAATCCTCTCTCCAGTCATCTGTCTAGCTAAGCCAATCTCAGTCACATCTCCATTTGTCACCCAAGGATGCCAGTTAACTTGGGTGAATCTGAGACGGGTAAGAAAATCCCGGCAAGAAATAACATTATGAGCATCAAAATCGCCTCCAGAATACAAGGTTTATGCCAAGCATCATGTATCCAGGGTTGCCTCCAGAATGTAGGGTTTCTCTCAGAATCGTGGGTTGCCTCCAGAATGTAGGGTTTCTCTCAGAATCGTGGGTTGCCTCCAGAATGTAGGGTTTCTCTCAGAATCAGAATCGTGTATCCAGGGTTGCCTCCAGAATGTAGGGTTTCTTGGTCTAGAGGACCTCTGGAGATTTGAATCTTGGTAAAAATCCATTCAAGAATTGAAAAAAGTCCCCCAGATGAGAAGAATCAAAGGCACCGCAGCCTGAAAGTGGCCGAGAAACGGCAAGCTCCCGTCGTTTTGGGATTGATTATGAGTTGTCTTAGAAAATGGACATTTGAGTCTACTGTCGCTTGAGAATTACATCCAGAAAGGACTTTCAGAAGATGGGTCAGAATGCGAGATGTTCAGAAAGGGTTAGAGTAAGCCTGACGTGTTGCAAGAATGATTGCGTTGGTCGAAGCACCAATATGAGTCTCAGAAAGAATCAGCAGGGCCTCCAGAATATGTGCTCGCGTCCCAGAAACCTCAGATATCTCCTCAAGCAGAGAATTTCCAGATATTGTCAAGGTATACAGAATTCGTGCATCTCTCAGAATCATAGGATCTCCCCAGTAGAGAACTTTCAGAATTAAGTTTCTCGCAAGCATCATGTATCCACGGGTTGCCTCCAGATAAAGGGTATCTCTCAGAATTTGAGCATCAAAATCGCCTCCAGAATACAAGGTTTATGCCAAGCATCATGTATCCAGGGTTGCCTCCAGAATGTAGGGTTTCTCTCAGAATCGTGGGTTGCCTCCAGAATGTAGGGTTTCTCTCAGAATCAGAATCGTAGGTCGCCTCCAGAATACAAGGTTTATGCCAAGAATCGTGTATCCGTGGGTTGCTCTCAGAATGTAGGGTTTCTCTCAGAATCGTGGGTTGCCTCCAGAATGTAGGGTTTCTCTCAGAATCAGAATCGTGTATCCAGGGTTGCCTCCAGAATGTAGGGTTTCTCTCAGAATCATGTATTTCTCAGCATCGCATATCAGGGTTGCCTCCAGAATGTAGGGTTTCTCTCAAAATCAGAATCGTGTATCCGTGGGTTGCTCTCAGAAGAAGGGTCATCTCTCAGAATTTGTGTATCTCTCAGAATCCGTGCATCAGAACAGAAGATTTGTCCTCAGAAGAAGGGCCTGTTTCAGAAGAACAGAGGATTTGTCTCCGGCAGAGAGACCTGTTTCAGAAGATTTGTTTCTAGACCTGCCACAGAAGATTTGTCCCCAGAAGAAGGGCCTGTTTCAGAAGAACAGAGGATTTGTCTCCGGCAGAGAGACCTGTTTCAGAAGATTTGTTTCTAGACCTGCCACAGAAGATTTGTCCTCGGAAAAAGGGCCTGTTTCAGAAGAACAGAAGATTTGTCTCCGGCAGAGAGACCTGTTTCAGAAGACTTGTTTCCAGACCTGTTACAGAAGATTTGTCTAGAAGAAGGACCTGTTTCAGAAGAGCAGAAGATTTGTCTCCGGCAGAGAGACCTGTTTCAGAAGATTTGTCCCCAGCAAAAGGACTCTACATCAGCAATCGTCCCCAGCAAAAGGACTCTACATCAGCAATCGTCCCCAGCAGAAGGACTCTACATCAGCAATCGTCCCCAGCAGAAGGACTCTACATCAGCAATCGTCCCCAGCAAAAGGACTCTACATCAGCAATCGTCCACAGAAGAAGGACCTGTTTCAGCAATCGTCCCCAGCAGAAGGACTCTACATCAGCAATCGTCCCCAGCAGAAGGACTCTACACCAGCAATCGTCCCCAGCAAAAGGACTCTACATCAGCAAATCGTCCCCAGCAGAAGGACTCTACATCAGCAATCGTCCACAGAAGAAGGACCTATTTCAGCAATCGTCCCCAGCAGAAGGACTCTACATCAACAATCGTCCCCAGCAGAAGGACTCTACATCAGTAATCGTCCCCAGCAGAAGGACTCTACACCAGCAATCGTCCAGTTGTTTGACATGACTCAGAATTCATCCAAGATACTTCGCTATTTCAAGAGTCGTCCAGGATACAGATGACGCCTACGAGCCTTAAGATCAGAAGAATAACTTTGACAAAAACCTCGAGAATCATCCAAGATACCTTTAGCATATTCGACTGTGAGAGAGAGTCGTTACATCCCTTGCATTAGATTTTGCATCCAGGGAACCCTTGAGGATGATTCCTCCAGCACTTGCACATTCACGTTTTCATACTGCACCAGCATCCTAGGATAGGAGCATTTCATCCGCATTGTTGTTGTTTGTTTTCCGTTTTCCCGCGCGCTTGAACTACGCCCTGGTCTGATTCCTGGAAAGGATACGTAGGCAGCTCCAGCGGAGCACGACCAGCATCAGCTTCAAATTAGCCGCCTCTACCCAGCATTGCATTGCATTCTTGCATTCGTAATTTCTTGATTTTCTCTGATTTTGAATTTCTTGATTTTGCGAATTTTTTTGTTTTTTCCTAAAACCTCTCAGTATGGTTATTTGGGTGCCTTCAAGGCTTTGGCACTCACTTGCAGTTCACGTTGTTCACAACAAGCTCTGCCAAAGAGGGGCAAACTTTAGACACCCAATTTTGACCACACTGATAGGATTTAGGGTGGACAACGTCTTGGAGGATTCGATGATGAAAAGTACCCCGTGGAAGGTACTGGATTCCACACAATCAGAAGATCGGACTTCGGAAAGTGACTTCAAGCTCAGAAAAGCCCTTTTCCATGGATAAATCCCGGTTTTGTCAAAATCATCTCTCATAATTCATATTCTCTCAGGGTTATATGAACATTAAGTGTTCTAAACGCAGTATTCTAGGTATCCAGAGATTCAATTTTAAAGAAAAGTTCGAAATCGACGCACATTTGAAAGCAATTTTGGAAAAGACGTCATTTGATTTCAAAAAGACGACGAAAGTTCCGGAGGACTTCCGGACTTCAATTGGACTTCAATTCTCATTATAAAACCTCTGGAAATATTTTTATACTGAAATTCAACCTGACAGCTTTCCAACGGTACGTAAACGGACGATTTCGGACACCAAAAAGCATTTTTACAAAAATCTGGAAAAGCAGTGCACGTGATTTTTGAAACAGGGTTTGTGGGTGACCAGAGGAACAAGAATAGTAAGTGGCGGTTTTGGGTATGGGGGTGGTGGGTCCCACCATAACCGCCACTTCCATTTGTGTCCTCCACGGAGCTTTTTGAGTTCCAGACCCTTCTAGAAGCTTCCCACTGCGAGGAAATTGCCTGGAAATTGCGTTTAAGCTCCGAAATGGCCATTTTAACCCTCTTTTAAGCTCTAAAAATCCTATTTTAACCCTGAAACTTAAGAGCTAAGTCTTCAAAACTCTATATAAGATCTCATACATCTCATATGAGATCACATCTTAACACACTAGACACTTGGAAGAGATACACTTGAATATACTTGGAGATACAAACACACATAGAAGCACATACAAGAGAGATAAGTATACTTTGAATATACTTTCAATTTAGGTGAATTCTAGAGAGAGAAAATTATGAATTGAATTTAGATTAACTTAGGCTAATTAGACCACAATTTGAACATCAATTGCCTCCCTCAACTTCCATGGATGAGTGCTTGAAGAACACTTGAATAACACTTGAAGAAGAAGATCTTCAAATCAATTTTGGTCTTGTAATTGAGAATCCTCCAAGAGGTAAACACTATAGTTCATCTCTAATTCCTACTTTGTATATATAGATCTATAAGATTTGGATCTAACTTAGTTCTATTTCTACTTATTAGAACACTCATCTTCTTCCTCTCATGTTCTTCACACACTCACATAGTTAGATCCAAATCTCTTTGATTTTTATTGATAATTTACAATTAGAGATTGTTTTTCACTTTGATTTTCAATTTTGGTTTCATTCTTCAATTTTAGTTTAGATTCATGCATACATGATTATATATATATATACATATATCTATTTTGAATTCCATGATGGTTTGGAAATATGGTCTATGAGAAGGATGATTTCTATGTTCATACCTATCTCTTGATTATTCCTATTACCTAGGATTCCTATTGAATTTCATCTCCAACATGATATTTATAAGTCCCTTTGATCCTTGATCTAAAAGTTCTTCATAGAACTTGAGGGCTAAATTGATTGGGAATCATGATAATTAAGTTGATCTATGAGTTTGATCTCTCTAATAAGCTTCAACTATCACTAAAATGTTTTCCTCACACTTTAAAATGAACTAGATAAAAATTCAGCAAAGCAGATTGGTTTTGTCCATTAGATTTGGTCCATCAAAACCCATAGTTTGATGGATTTCAAATTTTCTGGGTAAACTTTGATGAATTAGCTTTCATCCGGTCCGTTTTGAGAGCTTTTAGGATTCATATACTATTTTTAGAAATTGTTGAGAAATCGGTTGACAGATTTGAACATCGTCTCTTTGTGCTTGAATTTCAGAAAATCTATAATAGTTATCGACGTTCCGCTTTTTGGGGATGATTCCTAACTCATATATCTATATGCCGATGTAAAATCGTGAGCATACGATCGAGTTAGGATCGTTTTCTAAGCGTTTAAAGTTGATACAACTATTCTGGAATTTTCTAAGTTTAATTACAAATATGATTATGTATACAAAATGGTCATACCTTGATCACTCAACAACAATTGATGAATAAAACTTGGTTTAGAAATCACCTAGGATAAATGGATGAGAGATCAAAAGCTTAAATCAACTTGGTTAACATGATTCATGAACTTCTATTATACTTCTATTATGTTTTGCATTCATTTGTCAAATGATACCAAATTTCCAGAATAACAGAGTCTGTTTAAAACACTTTTTCAGAAACCTTGTGATTACAGAATGTCCATGGGTTTATTTTTATCATATACTACAATGAAATAGCTTTCTTTTGACACCAAATAGAGCTTCATATGATTTTTGTAGATTTAATTATGATTTTTACAAGAACAGTGGACAGTCCTGATCCACTATTCCCAAAACATTTATTTCTCAAACAATAAAATTGATATTGAGGTCCCACTTTTTGGAGAAGTTCCCTAAGACATGTATCTAACTTTCTGTAAAAGGGTTTTTATCCAGCTCATGTTTAAGACCACTTTTGATAGGATTCATTAGAGGTTGCTGAATCTGGAAATTTGATTGATGACATGTTTTCTTTGTTTATCATGCATATCATTTGTTTGCTTGTATTTTTGCAATGCTTTGGGTATTCTTTGGTGTCTTAGTGCAGAGAATTAAGTGCCTTGGACCCGGACGTCGATTTGTGGTTTGCCTCGTCTACATGTGGCTTAGTGCCCATGTATCATGTACTATCTCTATCCTTTCTTTTAGAATTTTTTAGGTTTACAACTTTGATTTCAACGACACATTTCCTTTAGGGTAGTCTCCGTTTATATGATTATTTGTTAGAGACATCTTATCTAGGATTGTTGCATGATTGCATTGCACGTTTCCATTCTTTTTGCTTTCGCGACTCCGCTTGAGTCAACCAATGTAAGTCTTCTCGTTCCCTTTGCATATCATGACATGTTTACTTTATTTGCATCGGTCCCGGGCGGGACTAGCCACTGTGAGTATACTTCTCCCTTGTATTGCATGAGCATCCGCTTTCTACTTGATTTAGTCTCTTGAAATGATTTTCATTAGATGTTTCTTTTTGCCATGTATATATCTATCTAGTATGTTTGAGGAAACAACATCTATTATGAATTAATAACAAGGATATTTGAATCAAGGCCTACCATTCGGTAGGGCGAGGAGGGGGTGCTTTAGTCCTGCTTGGGCTCCTTCCCCTCTCGTACCAAGACCCCCGAACCTTGTTTCTGGTAATGAAGGGCGAGTAACCTTATTCAATTTTGGGCGAGTCAAACTTGGGTTTCCTAATTCCCGATAAAAATTAGGTGGCGACTCTTTGTCTCTAGGATCGCGTGAGGAAGTCCTAGTTTTCCCTGAAGTGTGCTCCTTGGGATCCGTCCCGGGACACTATCGAGGGAGAGCGTCAGGATCCCCTCCTCATTCGCAGTGGTCCACACTTGTATATCATGATTAAAAGATTTTGTACCATAATTGTTTCTTAATTAACAATAAGTATTTGTTATTCTAATATTGTTCCACAATATTATTGTCACTTATTATTCCAAAACTATAAAAAGTGAGATTTTTTAAGTAATGGGACAACTCACTGGAACTGTCCGTGAAATAACAACTCAAAGATTTTTTAAAGGATGGGACAACTCACTGGAACTGTCCATCATATCTTATTCATAATACTGTCCCTTCTATGAAATCCTTAGTGATAGTAGGTGTAGTCATTTTTAGTTTCAAGCAACAACATAATTCATATTCTATAAAAAGAAATAGGAGTAATAAGCAACAACACAATTCATACTCTATACTGTGTACTCAAATCTCCATAGGATGAGAAGAGGTAGAGGTGGAGTGAGAAGTGGAGGAAGGGGAAGAAGGGCTAGTAATGCTCCTTCAATTACCGATGTATGACATATATATTGCTCTTACACAGATCCTAAAGGGCAAACTTGGTATGGCAAAAGATGTCCTTTTATCAACACCCCAATACCTTATAATTTCTCTTTCTCCAATGTTGGCCACATAATCATTGGTGACGCTCACACTCGACTACCAAACAATGCAGTCATTATTGGAGATGATCTACGATAGATAAAATTATTTAGCATAAGGTGTGAATGCGAAGTATATTGTCGTTGGCATGGGTTGCCAGTACCAATTTCTCGCGCTGTTGATTTGATGGAAAATCCGAATAGGGATGACGATCGAGTCATACGTTTGTTGAAGCAAGAGATTCAACAGATGAAACGACGATTGTATCGTTTTCATGCAATCGAAGATGCAAAAAAGTATTACGACCTGCCAATCTTTGCCATACAAGATATTGAAGATGATCCATGTTACGCTGATGTATATCCCAATCTACCAAATTATTGTGAAGATGATGTGGATGGGGATTTTCAACGTTTTCTTCCTGGGTGTCTAATCAGAGATGATGGACAGCCTTTCTATTACTATGAATACTATGGCGATCTATCTGATTTGGACATCCTTTCTGAATGATGTTGTGAATTCTATGATTAACAAATATCATTTCCTTAGTGATCCATGTTTAAGAAATTATGTACCCTTCATGTACCCTTGTTTCATGATAAAGAAGCATTGTACCCTAGCTGTTTCTTGATTAAGAAATATTGTGTCTTAACTGTTCCATCATTAATAAATTATGTACCCTTCTTTTTTCAGAATGAAGAAATTTTGTTTCCTTCTTGTTTCATAATTAAGAAATTTTGTACCCTTGTTTCTCGATTAAGGAATTCTGTTTCCTTATTGTTTCATAATTAAGAAATTATGTACCCTTGTTGTTTCTTGATTAAGGAATTTTGTATCCTCATTGTTTCATAATTAAGAAATTTGTACCCTTGTTGTTTCTTGATTAAGGAATTTTGTACTCTTATTGTTTCATAATAAAGAAATTCTGCACCCTTGTTGTTTCTTGATTAAGAAATTTTGTACCCTTAGTATTTCATAATTAAGAAATTTTGTACCTTTATTGTGTCATGATTATCACTTATTAAGAAATAAGTATTTGTTGTTATAATATTGTTCCACAATATTATTGTCACTTTTTGTTACAAAAACTATAAAATGAGATTTTTTAAGTCATGGGACAACTCGCTGGAGCTATCGTACATATTCTATTCATAGTACTGTCCCTTCTATTAAATCCTTAGTGATAGTAGGTGTAGTCATTTCTAGGTTCAAGCAACAACACAATTCATACTTTATAAAAAGTAAGAGGGATTGCAAGCAACAACAATTCATACTCTATCCTATGTACTCAAATATCCCTAGGATGAGAAGAGGTAGAGGTGGAGGGAGAAGTGGAGAAAGGGGAAGAATGTCTAGTAATGCTCCTTCAATTACCGATGCATGGCATATATATTGCTCTTACACAAATGCTAAAGGGCAAACTTGATATGGCAAAAGACGTCTTTTTGTCAACACCCCAATACCTTATAATTTCTCTTTCTCCAATGTTGGTCATATAATCATTGGAGACGCTCACACTCGACTACCAAACAATGCAGTTCTTATAGGAGATGATCTACAATGGACAAAATTGTTTAGCATAAAGTGTGAGTGCGAAGTATATTGTCGTTGGCATGGGTTGCTAGTACCAATTTCTCGCGCTATTGATTTGATGCAAAATCCGAATACAAATGATGACCGAGTCATACATCTGTTGAAGCAAGAGATTAGACAGATGAAACGACGATTGCATCGTTTTCACGCAATCAAAGATGCAAAAAAGTAATACGACCCCCCAGTCTTTGCCATACAAAATATTGAAGATGATCCATATTACGCTGATGTATATCCCAATCTACCGGATTATAGTAAAGATGATATGGATGGGGATTTTCAACGTTTTCTTTCTGGGTGTCCAATCAGAGATGATGGACAACATTTCTATTGTTATGAATACTATGGCGATCTATCTGGTTTGGACATCCTTTCTGAATAATGTTATGAATTCCATGATTAACAAATATCGTTTCCTTAGTGATCCATGTTTAAGAAATTATGTACCCTTCATGAACCCTTGTTGTTTCATGATAAAGAAATATTGTACCCTAGTTGTTTCTTGATTAAGAAATATTGTGTCTTAACTATTCCATCATAAATAAATTATGTACCCTTCTTTTTCCAGAATGAAGAAATTTTGTTCCTTCTTGTTTCCTTACTGTTTTCGTATTTTCCTTCTTATGTTTATGTCGTAATCAAGTAGTAGCACTCTTATTCCTAAAAATGTTTGTACATACATTAAATAAATAATGTTCCATCATTGTTCCAAGTTTAAGATATTATGTACCCTTTCTGTACCCTAGTTGTTTCATGGTTAAGAAATATTATTTCCTCCTTAGCTTGTTTCGTTACTATTTTAGTGTTATTTTCACTACACTAACACATCATGCATCCTTTTTTCTGACCAATAAAATAAAGTAAGGTAAGAACATGCAAATGTTTGTAATAAATATATTTCAATTTCAATGATGTATTTTATTTATTTTCACTCAACTAATTTTTTTTTTGTACTAACAAAATAAGAACACTCTTATTGACTAATATTTGTTTTTTACTTCACTAATATTTATTTTTATCACAAATAAAGTACGAAACACTCGTATTTCTACAAATCTTACAATAAAAATAAAATAATGTGATAAATTAAAAAGAAATGTTTACCTCTTTTTTTAAACAGCTATTGTCTTCTCTCTTGTGCTCCAAAATAAACATTCACCTCTTTTTTTTTTTTTTAATAACAAAGCATTGTCTTCTCTCTCTCTTGTGCTCCAAAATAAACCTTCACCTCTCTTTTTTTTTTCAACAAACAATTGTCTTATCTCTTGTGCTTCAAAATGAACATTCACATCAATTTTTTTTTTTTACAGCAAACCACTGTCTTCTCACTTGTGCTCCAAAATAAATCCAATTTCTCCGAGAAATTGCTACACTTGAATTGGTTTAGAAAAGAGGGAAAATGATGTGATACATCCACATAAAAGAGAAAAAAGAGAAGCTTTTCAAAATAATCCTAGGATTAGTGTGATTGGTGTGTTATCCTAGGATTTGTGCGGTTGGTGTGTTGTTATTTAATGAATAAACTTAAATTTTACAAAGGAATATTAGTGTGGTACCACATTGGTTACATTAGGTAGAAGTCTTTCCGAAAATTGGCCGTGGGAACAAGTTTTCCTTATTCAGAAACAAGTCTTATTACACATAGGAACAACTGTTATTACATAGGAACAACATTTACAACCCAACGGGTGAACATGACCGACTCTACCAGTCAATACCGCATTTATTGCGCATTTAATGCGCCAACTATATTGTCCAGAAGTCAACATTACCTTTATGGATTAATCTCAACCGTTGAATGGGCATGAACACACATCTCCTAACCCTTAAATGAGCCGCACCGTGTATCCCAAACCACCCTCCTTGATGTGGATGTATCACAGCCTTTTCCAAAGTTTTGTTGGTTTTAATGCAAGTATTAGTGTCATTAAAAACAAAATGGAACCCCTAGCTCTCCCTTATATATTAGTACAGATATCCGCATAAACAGGGCGGATCCGCATCAGATCCGGGTCCAGGTACTGTCCATTTTATGAACTAAATAAAACTTGGTCATCACCTCAAATCTGAATCTAACACCATTACTCCATTTCTATTTTCTTTCACCAGCATTGAAAACAAATGCATTCAACACAGTGAAGAGATTGAAAGCAATGGCCCCAAAGAACACCATCAACAACAACAACACATCTCTGTGCTCCATATCTTCTCTCTACCTCTTACTCTCTCTCCTCTGCATTCTCTCACTCTCTCTCTTCTTCCTCTCCAACAAAACCCCCTCACTACCATCCCCATCTCTACTTTCACATAACACTCCTCAATACCCAAACAATTCCATCAAAGTCTACGTTTCAGACCTACCCAGATCGCTCAACTACGGCCTCTTAGACCTATACTGGTCTTTCGAGAGCGATTCGAGGCTCGGAAGCGAAGCAGACAACGAAATTCGATCGACCCATTTGTCGAAAAAGCTCGAATACCCTCCGTATCCCGAGAGTCCATTGATCAAGCAGTACAGCGCGGAGTATTGGATCATGGGAGATCTGATGACCCCTGAGGAATTGAGAACTGGGTCGTTTGCGAAACGGGTTTTGGATGTGAGAGAGTCCGACGTCGTTTTCGTGCCCTTTTTTGCGACTGTGAGTGCCGAATTGCAGTTGGGTTTGGCCAAAGGGGCGTTTAGGAAGAAGGTTGGGAACGAGGACTATGAGAGACAGAGAAAGGTTGTGGATTTTGTGAAAGGGACTGAGGCTTGGAAGCGGTCGGGAGGTCGAGATCATGTGTTTGTTCTTACTGGTATGTAATAATTCTGTTCAGTTTTTGTCTATATATTTGTTTATATAAATATATGTATGTGTGTGTGTGTGTGAGTGTGTGTGCTTTTTATGCTGTTTATGATCACTGAGTTTGGTAGGCCTTGAATTATGCTTTCTGTTGAAATTCTTCAAGTTTAATGATTGATGTTGCCTCTAATGTCATGTGTGGATGTTGCCTCTAAAATTTGCATTCAATCTGTTATTTTGACATACAATTTATTTGTTTATAAGTGATGGGTTTGCATGTACAAATTTTGACTTATTTTGTTCATAAGGTCATCGCGTCGATAATGTTTTATTTTTGAGTATGAGTAGAAAGAAGCTGCAAAATTCAAAATGTAATTTGTTCAACTGTTGTAAATGATCAAAACATTAGTGCATCACAAGGCCTAGCACCAGAAGTGAAAATATATCTATATATATATATATATTTTTTTTTTTGATGCAAGAAGTGAATAATGTATAATATAGTAATAAAAGGATATAATTAAACGTGTTTTTTTTTTTATTTTTCATTTTTTATTTTTATTTTTATGGAAGCTGGATTAAGTTGGAACTATAAGTGATAGATTGATTATGTTAGAGAACTAATAATTGAAGTATTGAACCACTTAAGAGATTGATAGTGTATACTTTGAGGGTGGTGCGAGGAGTAGAAATGGCTAAAATTGACTTGGGTAGAAGTAGTTAAGAAAGAGTTGATAACATGTGGCTTAGGTGCGCTTATGGTCTTGAACAAAGAGAAATGGAAAGAAAAGATTCATTAGGTGATGCAAATAGATTTGCAAAAACAAGAGGAGTTTAGAGAAATAAAGAGAACTAAGGTTTTGGGAAGACAACCTCCATTAAAGAGCTTAAAGCTCAACTTGCTTTACAAGTAATATCAAATATAAAATATCTCAAAACTAATTTACCCTAACCCTAGCCTACTATTTATAGCCTATTTAACCCTTGCTAATGTCAAATGCTTGTGACCAACACCAAATGACAACCAAAACAAATAACGTAAAAGACACTACTAAAAAAACATAAAGTATTACTAATATAATTACTACATCATACTCTCCCTCTAAAAGAAACTTGTCCTCAAGTTTAATGATTATTCTCCTCAATTGCATTTTGGCGGTGGCTTTTCTCTTGATATCAATCTTGGAAAACATTATAGTTGGCACTCGATGTTCAATTCCATCTTCAACTCTTAGAATCGAAAACAAGATGTAACTTTGTTCTTCAAATGTCACATTCTCTTTGAAGGCCATAAAACTTCCCATAGATTCATCATCTTCAAATCCTTTATTAACCCCACCATTACACCACACAAAGTCCCAATCATCATCCCAAGTAGGCACCTCGAAGTCATTGTATTCAACAAACTCTTCAACATAAACTCCCAAATTCACCTTCTCCTCGTCATCAATAGAAGGAAGAACTTTGAGAGAATCAATGAAATTGTCTTCTAGGCCCTCATTTTTCATATCCACATTCCTCTTCATTAGTCATTGAAGCAACATCAATCTTCTTTGGAGACCAAATAAGTTCAATAAGGTCCATTTCCTTATCCTCAAACTCACTATCATAGCAATTATCAAATAGTGGTTCATTTTACATTTTCTTCTCATCTACTTCGTCTAGGTTTTCTTCAAACTCACTTTCATCATAATAATCAAATATCGGCTCCTCATACAACCCTTTGTCATCGTCTTGGTTTAATTCTTCCCCAAACCCACTTATATACCAATCGTCATATATTGGTTCTTCATACATACCAATCATCATATATTGGTTCTTCACTCAACTCTTTGACATCTTCTTGGAGTTGTTCTTGATCAAACTCATTTTCATGCCAAATATTAAATGTTGACTCCTCATCCGAGTATCCATCAAACTTTGGTTTACAATCAAAGTCCAATGTATAAAAAGTGTGTGTCAACTCCACACTTTTGATTGGAGGATAACTAATGGGTGAAAACTTTTCCACGAATTTCTTCTTCATTTTCTTCCACTCCTTGATTTTTGGTTTTTCCATTCTCTTTCTAACAACTTTGATTTGTTGCCACTAATCGGCAACTCTTCCCTTTAAACATTTCTCCACCAATTTGACTTTGTTAACCTCAATTACATTATAGTAATGGAATAGGTTTTCGATCTCTTTCACCCAATCATCAAACTCCAATTCTACACCAAAGAATTCTGGAATTTTGATCGTAGATTGCATTCCCTTCACCTTAAGGGTTAAGGTAGCTATTTGCTTTCTCAATTCCTCGATTTCATATTTTTGGGTATCCTTAGGTCCCAAGGGATGTGCTAAATTAAATTCAGTCCTACCCTCAAAATACATGGTATTTCCTTTCCCTATACCCACTCTTTCTCTTCCTCTATGAGCCATAGCAACACAGAAACAAATTGATACCAAAGTTGTCGAAATTCGAGTCGAATTCTAAACCACAAGCCGACGATAATCTAAACAAAAGAAAACCAGAGCCAAATAGAGTCTATACTAAAATCACCAACCAACAATAAATCAATTCACAACCCCTTAAAACAATAACCAACCAAAACCAATAACAAACTGCAAGTCTGCAACCCCAAAGAGCTTAAACCTCAAGCAAGCTAGTTCTCAACCCACTTACCAAGAAGTAGCCAATTCAACACCCACAAACCGAAATTACTTTATTGAAAATGTCAACGCAACCTAATTTCAACCAAGAAAATAAAAAATTGAAACCCACAGAAGCAATTGGAATTCAAAGTGACTTATTGAATCAAAATCTGACTCCAATCGAAGGAGTGTACCAGCCGCGGCGAATTTTTTTTGAAGGCTACGCTGGTCGCAAGCTCCAACGAAGTTGATCACAGTGGATTGCGATTCATGTTGTTTGAATTGGAGGAGAATCAAGTTCACAACTCCACATAGCAGGTCGCAAGCTTCAAAAATGGTTCAATTCTTGTTCAGTTGGTTTGAAATGGTTCGCAAGAGGCTGCCGAGCTTGGAAACCTTCACAACCAGGTTCGAAATGGAGACAACAGATGTTGCGACTCACTTTCGGCTTGTTTGGAAGGAATCGCACAATCAGTTTGGTTCGAATAGCTTCGTTGATGGTTCGCAAGCCACAATCGAAGCTACAACCCCAGCTGCAACTCCTGGTTTGGATCGAATTGGTTCAAGGCCTGCATGGTCTAAGTTTTGCTATGTATTCCGGTCAATTGTTGATTGCGAGTCTCCAATTGTTGTCGGTGAAGCATTTTTTTGGTGCAACTATTACCACTAAGGCCTTGTTTGGTCTAGATTCAAAGGTATTTCTGAATTCCAGGCTCTACTCAATGCTCTGATACCAAATGATGCAAATAGATTTGCAATAACAAGAGGAGTTTAGAGAAATAAAGAGAACTAGGGTTTTGGGAAGACAACCTCCATTAAAGAGCTTAAAGCTCAACTTGCTTTACAAGCAATATCAACTATAAAATTTCCCAAAACTAATTTACCCTAACCCTAGACTACTGTTTATAGCCTATTTAACCCTTGCTAATGTCACATGCTTGTGACCAACACCAAATGACAACCAAAACAAATAACATAAAAGACACTACTAAAAAACATAAAGTATTACTAATATAATTACTACATCATTAGGGCTTTGTTTGGTTCATGGATTCCATGAGGGAAAGGAAAATAAGATGGAAAACTAGTTCCTTTAACCTTACGGATGGGACTAGTTTTCCCTCCTGTTTTCCTTTCCCCTCTCTTTTCCCTCACAAAATCCATGACCAAACAAAGCCTAGTTGTCCAAGGGCGGAGCTAGGATTTTTACTTGGGGGGAGCTGGGACTGTATGGACTTGTATACAATGATGAACATATACGGGGGTTCGGGGGCAGCACCCGAGAGATGATATTTTTTGGGTCTATTTATCCCTATTTTAGGTTTAATTTTCTTAATATAATCTTCTTCTTTTTATTCCATAATAAGGGTTGATCGCTTCTCGTAATTTGTAAAGTTTCAGTGATGTTAAAATAATTTCGGTTAGCCTAAATTGATAAGTACTAAGGAATATTGATGAGATAAATACTTTAGGTGGGTTGATTTACAATTGGACCAATCTACAATACATGTTTTTTCGAAAAACATTGAGAGGGGTTGAACTAAGAAAAGGAGTTGGGCCAATATTTGGGGTGGGCTAGATTACCATTGCACTGATATAACATGTTTTGTTTGAATTAAACAATATTGGGTTGAGTTAAAAAGAGGAATAGGAAGTATAATGTGTTTTGTCAAATATTAGGGTGGGCTAAACTACAATTAGGCTAAAATATTACATGTAGGTAAAGAATTTAGCAGAAATTAGGGGGCTGCAGCCCGGCGGAGCCCACTAATGGCTCCGGCCTTGTAGTTGACCTCAAATATTTTGGGGCAAGGCTTAGTTCAGTTAAGTTGGGAGGGAGGACAGTGGCATCTGGGAGATAAATGGAATGTTAAGATGGGAAAGTTAATTGTATAGCCTATTATAGGAGGCTAGAGGTGTTTGAGTTTGAAATTTATTCCTATATCTACTTTAGGTCAATGGTTGTTTATAAAGTTGTAAGTCCTACCTTTGAAGGTGTGATAATAGGTGGTAGCAAGAGTTTTTTGGGTGTGGAGGTCAGGCTTCAAAAGGTATTAGTAGTGGTGCCTTAGTGGTTGATAGGGTGGAGTTTCCGGAGAATGCCTATTGATCTGTCAAATGTTAGTTCTTTTTTCCCCCTCTTTTTAAATGCAGCAATGTACTGTTCATCTGGCAATTAACACCAGTTTCATTATGGACTAAGATGAATTTGAGGCAACATTTTAAGAATCTTAGTTCCTCAGCTTTCATCATGATTTAATTAATCTACTATAAGAAAAAATATATATATATATATATATGTATGTATACATATTTGAAAAATAAATATAAGAAAGAAAGAAAGGAAAAAGTACGGAATGGTGTGGCAGCTTATGATTTAGTCTCTGAATTGTCAGGTTATGTTAAATCTTGAAGCGTTCTTTGGCAGACCCTGTTGCAATGTGGCATGTCAGAGCTGAGATAGCCCCAGCCATTCTTCTAGTGGTAGATTTTGGTGGGTGGTACAGACTTGACTCAAAAGCATCCATTGGTAGCTCATCATCAGATATGATACAACATACCCAAGTATCTCTCCTCAAAGATGTAATCGTTCCATACACCCATCTACTTCCGAGGTTGCATATTTCACAAAATCAGAAGCGCCACACCCTTCTTTACTTCAAAGGAGCTAAACATAGACACCGGGTTGGTACTGAAATTCTTAACCTGTTCGTTACTCGACAATGCGCTAATGCATGTTGTAGTTTATACTGTTAACTGCGTACAGTACATGTTTCCATTCAGACATCCAACTATGCCGACAATTCCTGCTCTTATTATTTGTGCATCACTATCCATAACATAAAATTAGGCATGCTTAATTAGCCTATGTTAGTTATTTGTTTCCTTCAGACGTTTTTCTATTTGGAGCATGGTTCGAGGTCGCGGTATCGGTCGCGGTATCGGCGACCAGTGTGACGACGCGGGCGCCGCGTCGCGGCCTGGTATCGGGCGATACGCAACGATACACTAGATTTAAGGCTCAAAAAAATATGAAAAAATAACCAAAAATTTTAAAATCATCAGAATAGCAAAATTGGCCTGATAGATTATCACAATACACAATGTACCAATCATATAATCACAAATTATTCAATTGACACGCTGCCGATCTAGTGTTTGATAGCTTTACACACATAAATGGATAAAAGTTGTTCAATAGTACTACATAATACACACATTATAATAACATGATAATAAAAATACAACTTTGTAACATACAATAGAAAAATTAGTGCCAGAAGGAGTGTCGTGGGGGCTCGAAATCCTCATCATTATTCCCTTGATTGTTGAAGGCATTATATGGATATGGAAACTGAAGGCCTCCAAATAAAATTGAACCATACTCTGAAGGTGCAGGTTGAGACGACTGGCTTGATGATCCATAATCTGGGTTTTGGGGTTGAGAAGGATTGACAGGATTTGTACCTTGATAAAATCCAAATCCTCGATACTCAACGCTACTACTGGATGATCCATCATAATTACGACCCAAATCATAGCCACTATATCCTCCTCCATCAGCTGTGGCAGTGCTAGCTGATGTATCCCGATACCTCCTAGGAGCACGATCATAATACCCACCACTGCTAGTACTAGTAGATCTCTCAAGTTGTCGTACTGGTGGTAGGTGTCCCCTACTCCCCGTGCTACTGCTTGAATATCCAGGATCGCCATGAGGACCATATCCATGTCCTATCGTATGATACGGCTGACCATATCCCCCATGTCCTCCATATCCTCCATAATCCTGATATCCTATCCCCATAGTACGCAACTGATCATCAATACCTAAACCACCAGCACTGTACCCACTAGAATAATCATCACCACTAGAAATCTCAGTCAACCTAGCCAAATGTTGACGCTGTGCATCTATTCCTGGCCTATATCCATGGTCTGTGTCTTGTGTGGCATAATATTGACTATTTCCCTCTGCCCATGACATGCCATGGGGTAAGCTAGAATGGCCACCACCACCACCACTGTCGCCGCCATAATCACCACCACCTCTTCTTTCGATGTCATTATCATCATTACCACCACCATCGTTGTTGTCATCGTCGTCATCATCATCATCACCATCATCATCATCATCATCATCACTACTAGAACTAGAACTAGGAAAAATTGATTGACTTCTCTGTGCAATGCCCTTCCCTTTTTTGTTGAGTGTAGATTGCTTCGACCTTGAAGGAATAGGAGTATTATCTTCCTCCTCTTCTTCAGCTCCTCCTCTTTGACCTTCATCTGATCTATTTTGATTTCCTTCATTCAACCAGGACAAATCATCCCCAAGAACAGGTGCCTCTTTCTCCCTAATCCAATCACCTAAAATATCATCATCTTCAAAAATATTATTCAGATCAATTGGATTATAATAATCCTCATCCTGTTTCGTGTACATGATGTTTCTAACTCGCAACCGCAAATTATAGTGCACAAAAACTAGTTTATGCAATTTATTCATTGCCAAGCGATTGCGGAGTTTGGTGTGAATTAGTGACCAGGTGCTCCAATTTCTTTCACACCCTGATGAAGAGCATGTTTGGCTGAGGACTTTAATCGCAATTCGCCTAAGATGTGGAGCTTCCTCACCATAGTGATACCACCATTCAGCTGCAATAATGAAATTAAAAAATAAATAGATCATTCAATTTAATCATCAAGTTAATGCTAGAAATTATAACAATAACCTGGGAGAGATGTTGTTATAGCCTTCTTTGTCAGTGGTTGGCCAAACTCTCCTTTTGCATCCGTGTAGTTTTTGATCTACAAATTAAATTTTATTAGTTGGACTTATCATTTATATTTAACAAGCAATCAATCAATTTCTAATTTCATACCTCACTAATCGCTTTCGCTTGGTTTTCTACGTCTGGCTCTAATCTCTTAATTACTTCCTTTAAGCCAAGTCGTACCTCCGGGTGATTAGAAAAATTATGGGAATACTGAAATGCAGGGTTTAGAAAATATGCTGCTGCATGAAGGTGTCTATGTAATTGACTCTCCCACCGATAGTCAATGACATCCCAATACTTCTGATAATCTTTTTTGACTGATGCCTTTATTGCGAATTTAGCTCTATCCATTGCCTCGTAGATGATAGACATTGTCGGCTTCTTGTCTTGGTCAACGATTTTTAGAACCCTAACAAGCGGCTCCATAATGGATGTTACTAATATTGCATTCTTCCAAAATCGATCAGTCAAAATGAGATCAGACACTGCTGCAGAAATACTTCTTCTACTCTTTTCACGATTAAATTCACCCCATTCACTGGATGTGCACATCCTTTTCAATTCAGATTGATAACGTATAAGGCTCTCTATCGCGATGAATTGGGTGGCAAATCTAGTTATTCCCGGCCTCAACAAATCTCTGCCTTGTGTATATGTTCTCATAAGATTCACCACTTTTTGGCTATTATAAATAAAACTTGTTATTTTCTTTGCTTTGTCAATAGTAGCCTTCACAATCTTTATGTTACCAATGTCTTCTAGCATGAGGTCGATACAATGCGCTGCATAAGGAGTCCAAAAAAGATGGTGCCTCTTCTCCATCAATAATCTCCCTGCCGCTTTAAAATTTGGTTCATTATCCGTCACTACTTGCACGACATTCGACTCACCAACCTCTTCCACAACTTTATCCATTAGTGAGAAAATGTATGCGGCAGTTTTTGATTGGTTTGTAGTATCGACCGATGTATGGTATATCATATTCCTATCACAATAGATCATAAAGTTAATTATAGGTATATTGGTTTTAGAGCTCCACCCATCACACATTATTGTGCAACCATAATCTGGCCACTTTTGTTTCAACTGGCCAATGTACATCTCTAGCTCTTTCACCTCTTCATCCAAATATGAATTACTGATCTGGTAACCAGAGGGTCCCTTAATTCCAGGTCCAGCATCTGCAATAGTATCAATCATCGTCTGGTAGTATGGGCCACTGTCAGCTGCATTAAATGCGATTCCACTGAAAATGAAAAACTTAGAAATAGCTTTCCCTACTTTCTTCGCATTTTGTTTGTTGAACATGTCCTTCACTTTTTTTTGAAATCCGGTCTTCGGCCTAAACATAAAAGGGTCTCCACCTGAGGCAGGCATCTCAACATTCTCCCTCACGCTGAAACTCCTTTGAGATGGTGTTGGACATTTGGAGCCAGAAGCAACATGTGATCCACTCTCAAACTGGGACACGTTAGCGAAACGTCCTCTTTCGGAAACAGACCGTCTACGTCTATCCTCGTCCATAGTTGCCATATGCCTACTCTCTTTCATTGCATTTTTTAATTGTCTTCGTTCTAGCCGTGACATTCCTTCAGTGTCATCGTCGTCGTACTCATCCACATCCTCAATATTATCCCCTCCTTCATACAAGCTATCATCTCGGAGACTTTCTATGAGTTGTGCCTTTTTTCTCTTCTCCAAATCCCTAGCGTTTGCTGATTCATTAAGATGCTGTCTCACGAATTTTGATATTTCTTCTGAAACTTTAGGACATTTGTCAACTTGTCCCGATATTCTAGCAACATGCTGCTTCAATCTCGTTATACCGCCATGCACAATCTTGCCACAATAATTGCACATGACGATCCTTTTATTACCCCCAACAGGTGTTGCATGATCCCAACCAATGTCTTTCTTTGGAGGCATTCTAGAAAATACAAACAAATAAATAAACAAGGTGAAGGACACATACACATTAATGCACATACAACTAAATAAACATTTTTTTTAAATAAAATAAAATTAATACACACACTTTTTTGACCAAATATAAACATTTTTTTATAAATAAAAACAAAAATTAATACGCATACAACTAAAATAAACATTTATTTATAAATATGTATAAATAAAAAAATTTGTTACAATAACATTTTAGGGTCAACAATAACATTTTTTTTTATAAATATATATATATATATAAACAAAAATTAATGCACTAGATTCTATAATTAATACATGGTTAGGGTCAACAATAACATTTTTTTTTATAAATATATATAAATAAACAAAAATTAATACACTAGATTCTATAATTAATACATGGTTAGGGTCAACAATAACATTTTTTTTATATAAATATATATATAAACAAAAATTATTACACTAGATTCTATAATTAATACATGGTTAGGGTCAACAATAACATTTTTTTTTATAAATATATATAAATAAACAAAAATTAATACACTAGATTCTATAATTAATACATGGTTAGGGTCAACAATAACATTTTTTTTATATAAATATATATATATAAACAAAAATTATTACACTAGATTCTATAATTAATACATGGTTAGGGTCAACAATAACATTTTTTTTTATAAATATATATAAATAAACAAAAATTAATACACTAGATTCTATAATTAATACATGGTTAGGGTCAACAATAACATTTTTTTTATATAAATATATATATATATATATAAACAAAAATTATTACACTAGATTCTATAATTAATACATGGTTAGGGTCAACAATAATTTTTTTTTTTATAAATATATATAAATAAACAAAAATTAATACACTAGATTCTATAATTAATACATGGTTAGGGTCAACAATAACATTTTTTTTTTATAAATGTATATATATATAAACAAAATTAATACACTAGATTCTATAATTAATACATGGTTAGGGTCAACAATAACATTTTTTTTTTATAAATATATATATAAACAAAAATTATTACACTAGATTCTATAATTAATACATGGTTAGGGTCAACAATAACATTTTTTTTTATAAATATATATAAATAAACAAAAATTAATACACTAGGGTTTAACAAAAATTGTGACTAAAATAACCCACCCTTTACTGTTAACCCTACCATGTAATTGATGAAATTCTAAAAAAATACACTTAACACACAAAAATCAAATGATCAAACCCATAACACACAAACACATGCCACAGCAGCCACACACAATAGACTCCCAACTTTTAACACTACAAAAACCCCTTCACACAGATCGACACATCTCGCGACTCAAAAATAAAATCTCCTTACCTGCGATGGAGATGGCGACCTGCGATGGAGATGGCGAGATCGAAGACGCAGACTTGGCGAGAGATCGAAGGTTGAAGAGAGAGAGTTTTGAGTTTTGAGATGGCGACCTGCGATGGAGATGGCGATCTCGAAGACGCAGCTTTGGGATGAAGATTCAAGAGAGTTTTGAGTCTTTTGACCCAAAAAACGAGTAGATCTGAGAGGAGGTTCAAGAGAGAGAGCCAAACCGACATATGCATGTGAGATTTGGTACGTTTCCAGTAGCTTTTTGAACTTTTCTTCCCTTTTTATTTTGTCGTCTCTCACGTATCGGGTGTATCGCGAAACATCTCGCGAAACGGTTGCCGAGATGTACGAAACTCGGTCGTTTCGGTCGTTTCGGCCGATACGTATCACGAGTCAAATTTTTTTGTTAACTCAGTATGAATCGGCGCATATCTCGTATCGGCCCCTATCGATACCGAGTTAACTCGGCCGATACGTCTCGGTATCGGCCGTTACTTCGAACCGTGATTTGGAGACAAGACTCGACTTGTTAGATATTATGGATGGCCTCTTCCTCTTTTTGAGAGATCCAAGAAGAACGGGCATGGCTCCGGCAAGAACTCCCCCTATTCGCAGTGAGGAGCTCTATCAAGTAAAGACCATAACCAGCCTCTTTAGTCATGTACATACACCTTTGTTTGTGTGGGACCTTCGTCCTGGTAATTAGGCCATTTCGGAACTGTCTTTTCCTCCCCTATTTAATTCAATGGAGGACTTCTTACTTCTCACGATTTCCATCCCCCTCAGCTTAATCTTAGTATATTATAAACTAGGGTTCCAAAACTTTTTTTTTTAAAGTATAATATAGTGACAAACATAGTAATAAGATCTTTTAATAATTATAAGGTAAGGCTATGTAGCCCTTCCTTCAGCTGGTTTTGGCTTGCCCTTGTATATGTTGGAGCTATGAACCTTACCTTCTTCTTTATTAGAGAAAGGGAAAAGGCTTTTTCATCTTGCTGGCTTGCTGCTACCATTCTCGCTTTCGAGAGGCGAAGGGAGCACAGTGTCCAAGCCTGGTGTGAAGCGAAGGAAACATTACAACACAATGAAAATTTTATTCATTTTACCTCTGATACATCATTATTTTACTCTTCTGTATTTGAGTTGAACTTGGCTTTTCTAAGGGCTTTCTAGGGTTTGTTGGGATAGTTATATACTGTAACTAATTTTTTCTTGTTAAGTGATTGGATATATAAAATGACCACACCCTTCGATGGAAAGGAGTTGATGATACATTTTATATTTTCCCCGTCTTACAGAACATACATTTTTCCAATTTCTGGATCTGTTTCAATTCTGTAGTACTGTTTTATTATTAAAATCCTTTTAGTTTCGGGCAGTATTATTTAGATATGTTCATATGGGCCAATTCTTGCAGACAAATTTTGTGTCTTACTTTAAAAATAGATGGCCATTGTGCATCCATAACTCAGACTGCCTTCAAATATAATTTATTATATGTTTTGTTAAAGTATATTTCATTTGTTCAAGTTAAATGAATGAATGTATAAATTGACCACACCCTTCAGTTGAGGCGAGCTGGTGAAAGATCAAGTCCACTTACTATTACTCCGCTGCCCCAAATTAGGAGATCCTTTTGGGAATTCCAACTATTTAAAGAAGTTTACTTGATTTTGGTGAAATTTTAAACGTTCCATTATTGCCCTTATTGTGTATTTAAATTTCAGTGTCATATCAAATGAAAAGTAAGAAACTTAAGTCTTTATATGATAAAGGGAAACTGTAAAGTATCTAGTCAAAGTACATTGACTTTTCAAACATGACTATTAAGATGGGACATCGCAAAATGGAATAAAGGACTCATATTTGGGGCGGAGGGAGTATCTGTTTTTCGACTTCCACTCAAAACCCAAAAAAAAAAAAAAAATGGAAAAAAGAGATGGCAAGAATAGAGCAAAAGCAAATAGAAGGTTCTGACTGATCCCTTCGGCTTCTGTGGCGTATGCCTCATCCATTGAGGCACAAAAGATGTGCCTTTTATCCCCTTTGGAATAGCCCGGGTCAAAAAAGCATATCTCTTGAGGAGTCTCATTTAATTTTCTATGCGTCAAGGCATTTCTGGCCTCCTCAGAGCTTGCTCAGATTCTTGGCTCAAGAACACATTTTAAAATACTGGCCCCAAGTGATAGTCACTGCATTTCAGTTTTAGCTGCTTCTTCTGATAAAGCAACATGGCATTTATATAGAAGGCAACAGCCAGTCATGAATAGACGACGTAATTGCGGTAGTAAGGGCTTGTTTGGGAATGCTTAAAACAGCATCTGGTTCAGTCACAGTCTCACTTTCTGTCGTTTCATGATAACCAAAGTTATGTTGGTTTGACAAAGCACTAATTTGAAGCGAGAGAATCGATTGGGTACGGACTCCTATGCAAGAAACAGACATTCAATAAGCCCTTGAGTTTATAGAACTGGTTTACTTATGAACCACCTAACCAGTTATTTACCTTTTGAAACAACCGCTAAGTTTGCACCTGAACTCGTTTTCCTTTCGATATCTTTGAAAATGTTTCGAAATTCATTCACCTCTTTATTTCAATTGTTCTCCTCATGTGTAGGGTTGGCAACGGGGCGGGTATGGGATGGGGTGCCCTTTCCCCGACCCCGACCCGATTGACTATGAACTCACCCGGCCCCGCCCCCCCGGGGTGTGAGGAATCCCAACCCTGACCCCGACTATCATTTCCCACCCCGACCCCGCCCCACCCTGCCCCGCCAAGCCAAATTGTAAACAGATCTCAAGCTTGTAAAATCTTTGAGCCAAACAAATCCCATTCAGTTTTGTTCAAAACTTCAAATCCAACAAACGAGCAATCGAAGTTTCGAATCCATCAAATTATTTACGATTAACGGAATTGGAGGACTGAAATTTTGAGATGCTAACAGTAACAGCTTAACATTCACTGAAAGAAAGAGAAAAAGAAATTAAAACTGAGAGTGACCTATGGGTTGAGCAAGAGATTTGAAACAAAAAGCTAAATCAAACAAAAAGTTTAGAAGCTCAAGAGAGAGAAACTAACGGATCAAAAGAAGAACAAGAAGCTGGTGAGGACTGAGGAGGAAGCAACTACCAATACACACAGACACACAAGAACAGTACACACAAGAATATATACACAAATTGCACACACGTATACACATATATACACACGCACACACATATATACATACTATTCGCACACATATACGCGTAGATCGACTATCTCGATATTCCGATCTGACACACGCAGACTTCGACAGCGACCATCGAATGACGACGACAAGAGGAAAGACCAGCGGGCAGCGGCTGAGAGACAATCGGAAGATCGAGAGTGGCGGCTGAATTTTTGTTTGGACTGTAATGTGGTAGAAAACCCTAGAGTATTAGTTTATAGTTAGTATTTTAGGTATTAACGTTACTTTCAAGGGCAATTTTGTAAAATCGCTATATAATCGGAGCGGGTTTGGGGGTATTTGTCCCTTACCCCGACCTCGACCCAGGTTACATCATTTCACCCCATACCCGCCCCTACCCCGTTTAGACCACCCCCATACTCTAGAAATATGGCTCGGTGCTAATGGGACCGAATAGCCTGAAGTAGATGAAGGGACATCCCTCCCGACAATCTTGTGCCATCTTACTTTCTCTTCATACTCTACGCAGACTTAGAGAAGGAAAAAGGAAAAGAAAAGGAAAGGAATGCTATCTCTCTTATACTTTCACGGATATCCTCTATGTTCAAATAATGTTGGGCATTTAGGGGCCTCTTGGTAACATTACAGTTTCCAGTTTTTGTTTCCATTTTGTGAAAACGAAAGTGAAAAACAGGTTTGGTAATCATTTTTTATTTTCTTTTTTGAAAACAAAAACCGACAATATGTTTGGTAATTGTTTTTTGTTCATTGGTTTTTTTCCCCCCTTTTTGAGAACGACAACGATATTGGGTCTCTTTCGTCCAAAACCACAAGGTGGTTAACTGTCCACTTTTGAACCACAGGGGTAAAGTGAAAATAGGCCTAACCACAAGGGGGAAAATGTAATTGACTCAATTTTTAATTTGCTTTTTCTCTATTTTCCTCACTGTTTTCCTTGTTCACGAAATAAGAAAAATATTTTCCACCATGTTTTCTTTTCCTTGAACTAATTAAATCCATTGACCAAACATAGCCTTAGTGCTTCAATACCCAACGGCGACGAAGCAGTATCAATCTCATTTGCAGATGGATCAACACAATGTCCTAACTAGATGGCACTACAAGGAAAATGACTAATTTGGACAAGCTCCACCCTGTTTGATTCAGCATTATTGAGTTGTCAAGTATATGCAGCTATTTTACTCACTGACCAAGTTTCCTGATGAGACAGATAATAGGAGAGAATACTGGCGCATGTATCCTTATTTGTATCTATAGCACTTAGCTCTGGTTATTGTTGATGTAGTTGTTCAGGACCTTTACTAAACCCCACTTTAGTATGCAGCCCTCTGTTTGTTTCCACATAAAATATTTTTCAGCACTTTCCCATGTTTCGTTGCCTGTAAAATGTTTTGACGAAGACTTTCCAGGAAATTGGATGTTGTAGCTTAAACTGCCAAAAATGTTTTGCATAATTTAATTTTTTTCCCCCTAAATGCCCAATGGATGTATATGATCATGCTGCCGTAAGTTTTTCCCTCAAGAATGTTTATAAGATTATTCTTTTTCCACGATACACAGGGAGGACTGGTTCGAGAAAAATTGTGGGATTTATTGGTAAATGAACCAGATGTTATTATGGAAGAAGGCTTCCCTAATGCCACCGGGAAGGAGCAATCAATAAAAGGGATGAGAACAACGGAGTTTTGCTTGCACCCGGCCGGCGACACCCCCACCTCATGCAGACTTTTTGATGCCATACAAAGTCTCTGTATACCAGTAATTGTAAGCGACAATGTAGAGCTACCATTCGAAGGCACCGTGGATTATTCTGAATTTTCAGTTTTTGTTGCGGTTTCCGATGCATTGCAACCTAATTGGCTAGTGAATTATCTTAGAAGCTATTCTGCCGAAAAGAAGGATAGATTTCGCGAAACTATGGCTCGGGTTCAGCCGATATTTGTATATGATAATGGGTATCCGGGTGGCATAGGCCCTGTCCCTCTGGGTGGTGCTGTGAATTACATATGGAAAAAAGTTTACGAAAAAGTCCCCTTGATTAAAGAAGCTATCGTGCGAGAGAAGAGAAAACCAATTGGGGTATCGGTTCCTCTTCGTTGCCACTGTACCTGAATGTACGTGTTTGTTTTGTATATAATGGTATTGTATATCATTTCTTGTAGTGTTTTTTTTTTTTTTGGTGTTTCCCCCTCTTCAATTTCCTATATAGTTGAGAACATTGTTTAGCTTATCTGACAAATGATTCATGGTCATTGTGTGTCATTTATGCTTTTCCACTTCATTTTACTCGTTTGTCTAAATTATTTGTTGTTTGTTTATTAGCTTCTCCCACAAATGATTCATGTGAGTCAATTGAGAAATAAATTTTCACTCTTCAATTTCCTGTACATCACTTCAGTATTTCTCCTTTGGTACATATGGCACGATTCCAAGACATGAGTGGTCCATGCATGCTAATCTCTGGAAAACTTGCACATGCAAACCAATCATGTATCGGAATAGCATTATATGTACCAAAGTAAAAGTACTGTCCTAACCCTGGGACCTAGAAGAAATTTGGTCCCAGGTATTCGGTACGATTAGCTAGCAATCATTCTGATAAAACATTTTTCTCATTGTTGGAAATTCCAGTGATATTAACTCAACAATGTAATTGAGTACTTGTAATTGATTCATTTCTATCTACATTTGACAGGAAGAAGGTAACAAAAATTTTCAGTTTCTATCCAATCGAAACGGTACTTTTCCTCAGTTTCTGCAGTAGAAAGCATCACTCTGCAGCAGCAAAGGATACCCAATTCCCCTCCTCCTGGAGGGAAAAATAACAAACAGAACACTTATCACAAAACCAACCACAAGAGGAAAACTATTCAGAAACTTCCTCGGCATTTTCGGGTAATAACAGTTGAACACATCATTATGTGAAGCGGCAAAAGTTAGAAAAGCAATCAAAGAGAGCAATACATGGAACAGATCAGCCCATCTAAGCCTATAATCTGACGGCATACACGGTTTCCTCTTCCCTCTGCCGAAAGTCTGTATCCCTCCGAACGTCGCCACACCGTAGTATAACCTTCCCGTGGCCGTTCTGAAGCTATCGGTGATTGAAAACAAGACACAAGAGGCTACCAGAAGGACCAAGAAAATACCTGTGAGCACGCGGTTCAAGCTCTCACATTTTCCGTCGTTGGTGAGGAGGGGAGAGAAAATTGCGAAGGAAAGGATTGTGGCAGTGGGGAGGAGAACATTGAGGCGAGCCGTGCCACTCAGGATTCTGTTGAGTGCGTATATAAAGTTGTATCTATCATCATTGTCATCGTCAGGAAGATAGTAGACATTGTCATCTTCTCCGCTTTCGATTAGGTGTTCTTGAATTGAGCTTTCCATTTTTGTTAATCCAGAGGTTGTGGAGTTCTTGAAAGAGGGTGGAACGGAGAGGACATTGGTTGAAAGTAAAGGATATGGAGGTTTATGATGAGAAAGCTTAGAGGGATTCTTTGTTGAGGTGAGGAGGGAAAATGATTCCACTGCTGTCTTTTCCTTTCTGTCCTCTAAATCTGCAAGGAAAGTATTCTTGGCCAAGTTACATCTCTAGTTTTGGGCATTTGCTTTTTGGCTTTAGAAATGGATTCAAGTTTCCTTTCAAATTTTATGGCTAAGAAAGACAATGCACACTTGACACTCCAATATGAAGTTCGGTCAAAAAATTTCCCATCTACTGGAATTTTAAATTCTATGTAAGATTTCTAATAAAAAGTTTTTAGTTTTAATTTGGCTTAATTACAAAATAGATCCTTGAAGTTTGGTCTCTGTCTCATTTTAGTCTATGTAGAGTCAATTGCATCAAATAGAAGCAATATGGTCAAAATATCCAATTTTATCAGAAAAATATTGACAGATATACTCACGTGACATGCATTGCCACATTTTATCAACATAATTGTGCACAACAGTGATTGAATTTCGTTAAATTTTCTGACAGAGACCAAATTGATGCAATTGAAATTGTAGAGGCTAAAATGAGACAAAGACCAAACTTCAAGGGTACATTATGTATTTAAGCCTTTTAATTTTGGTCATCGCCTTAAGAGATTTTGAATATTTGTACCATGAAAATCCAAGGTGATCAAGTACAATGACCTCAAATAATAGTTGTACCATATGTTGTGACTGTAATTGGTGGCACCACATGCCACCTTGTGAGGTACAATTAATAAAGCATTTGACTCCCAAATTTACCAAACTTGGGAAACATAGCATTACACTAATTTCTGTAAGGGACTCACTTTCAGTTACCTAAGCTTGGTGTGATTGTTAAATGAATTAGTGTTAATGAACAGTCAGATGAAGACTTGAACTTGAGTATTTGATGTTATGTATACCAATAATCAATGACTCCATTGCATTTTCTACCTTGAAATTGTTTTAATGCTTCATGAAAGTGTAAATTCCTAAGTGACTTTTAGAAGTCCTATTAAATATGGTCTACTAGCCTTCTATGTTAGTTGAACTCCACTAATTATTTAGCCAATAGAAGATTGTCCCAATTAATATATATATATATGTATGTATATATATATAAAAGATATACGTTATTAATTGTTGAGATAACCGATGATTGAATGGTTCATCTTTCAACAGTTATTAAATAAGGACTTTTCATATTTCAAGGAAATATTTATGAAAGTCATTACGTATTCCAAGACCGTCTTTATGACAGTCATTAATAGGCCCTCTTCTCTCCTCTATAAAAGGTACACCCTACCCCTTGAAAGTTAACCTCAATCAATTACAGAATATAAGGGTGTACATAATTGAGAGACAGAGAGAAGAAGAAAAGCCTTAAGTAAAGTACAATCTAAGGGGTTCCAATTCCTTCTCTACCAATATCAATGGCGAATAACGGTATGTAGATTTATGTTTGATTTCTTAAGGTGTGCTTTATTCAAGATTTTGGCAATTATATTATTTCCGCATGATAGTTTTATCAATTAAATTCTTACAGTTGGTATCAGAGCAAAGGTTTTGAATATATGCATCTTAGTATAAAAGATTAATATCGTCCGTGCGAAATTGGAATCAAATATTGAGGCGGCTAGTAATCTGTTCATATAATTGTATATATATGTTCATATATCTTACTGTACATATGTATGTTCAGTAATGTCTTGGAATTTGATTCACTAGCAGCCAAAATAAGTGAATGTGGCCTTGTTACTGTAAAGAACTCTTATGTATATATATATTGGTGTATGGCATTATTTGGTCAAAGCCAATGATATACACAATGAATGTCGCTGTGCTTAGGCATCTCATATAAACACATGAAGACTATTTTATTAGAGTCTTCTACTAGTAAAAGTGTTACAAGAACCATGTGTATAATTAACATGTTATTTTCAGATTCTTATAATGTTCCTACAGAATCGACTTTTGTCTGTATCTTGGTGTTATACACCAAGTGTGATTCAAATTCCTTTGGATCCTTTTAGATTATACATCATGATTGGATTGCTGTGCATAATTCTAGATCCTGAATATTATTAAGTTAATATCTAGATTATTCACACCAATTATGCATATATGATACTCAGGTTGGTTATGAATTCTTAATTTGTTTCACAAATCTTATTGTGATTTGTTTATTGGATTGAAACATATTGTTCGAGGTTTCATTTATTTAAGAGTTATTGTTAATTCTTTGTCACTGAAAGTTTTTAATCACATAAAAGAAAATTTTAAAGTTAATATTTTATTATGGAAGTGATTAAGTAAATAAATGACAATTTAGCAATTAAATAAATAACTCTTATAAAAGTGATAGAAAATATATAATTTTAGAGTTATTGCTTAAAGTAATCATTGAACAGAAAATTCAATTACATAAAAGAAAAATTAGAAAAATTTTTATTATTAAATTAGTAATTGAATTATTAAATGATGACTTTAGCAATTAAATAAATAACTCTAATAAAAGGTTAGAGAATATTATTGGTTAGTTTTATTTTCATATGGTTTATTAACTTAGTAGTTGCCAAAGTGACCTAGGTTAGTGAGCCTTATGAATATAAAACTACATTAAAGATTAGTCAAATAAGGGTGACATGAAATACAATAATATTCTCATTGGCAGTCATAGTTGGGAGATTGGGGCTAGCCCAAAGGAGAGTCACTTTCAACTAACTATGAGCTGGATAGGGTAATGTAATTTGTGTTACTGAGTAGTTTAGAATTGGATACCCAAAGGTAACATGACTAACTATTAGGTGACATAAATTACATTAGACCTATATAGGTGATAATATTTTGCACCTATAGAGTGGACACTAGATATGCTACGGTTTCGCCCAAAGGAGAAACTGTAGTGATATCAATAGTTCATCTGTTTAGAATTTATAATTCTATATTAAAGATAGACTCAAGGCCTTAACGTGAGTATTGTCCTATTTCAGTGACCGTTCCCACTTCGTTGCACTCTCATGCATCTAGCATTCCAACTCTTAATGGGTCAAATTTTTCGGAATGGAATGAACAAGTCCAATTCACACTAGGTGTGTTAGATCTTGACATGGCATTGTTGGTTGACAAACCTGAGGAAGTTACTGCTGACAGTACTGCAGTACAGGTTGACATGATGAAAGCCTGGGAAAGATCGAACAGACTTAGTCTTATGTTTCTGAGGATGACCATAGCTAATAACATTAAGACTTCTCTTCCTCAAACTAATAGCGCATTGGAACTTTTGACTGCTGTCAAAGAACGTTTTAAATCAGCAGATAAGTCACTAGCAGGCACACTTATGGCAGAATTAACTACTGTCAAATATGATGGTAATAGAGGAGTTCAGGAACATATTCTCTATATGACTGACAAAGCTGCAAAATTAGGAGCACTAGGGATGCAAGTGGATGAATCCTTCTTAGTACAGTTTATTCTCAACTCACTTCCTTCTCAGTTCGGCCCATTCAAAATTCACTATAATACTCATAAAGACAAATGAAATTTGAATGAGCTGACTAGTATGTGTATTCAAGAGGAAGTGAGATTAAGGCAAGAAGGACCCCACTCTGTGCTAGTTGTGACTCATGAAGCTAAAAAGAAAGGAAAGTTTGTGAAAGGAAAGAGGATTCCACCAAAGAAAGGAGATGGACCTGGGAAAAGTAGCCAGGGACATGGAAAGTTTATTGTCACGTGTTATTTTTGTGGCAAGAAAGGTCATGTGAAGAAGGACTGCAGCAAGCGTAAGGCTTGGTTCGAAAAGAGAGGTATCAATCTTTCTTTTGTATGTTATGAATCAAATCTTGCTGAAGTTCCTTCTAATACTTGGTGGATTGACTCTGGGGCCTCAACTCACATAACAAATTCAATGCAGGGATTCCTTACAACCCGGAACCCGAAGGAAAGTGAACGATTCATCTATATGGGGAACCGTCTCAAAGCAGAAGTGGTATTTGTTGGAACCTACCGCCTACTCTTGGAGACGGGTCATCAGATGGATCTTATGGACACTTTTTATGTACCTTCGATTTCTAGGAATTTGGTTTCTCTATCCAGATTAGATGTTGCTGGATATTCTGTTTTATTTGGTTGTGCGAAACTAAGTTTAATGTTTAACTCTATTATGGTTGGTTCTGGAATTTTATGTGATGGTTTATATATAAAATTTCTTTGAATCATGAGTTTGCACAATCTTTGATAGCCCTGCATTCGAATGTTGGTTCAAAACGTGGCCTAATTAATGAAAATTCTTCAATCTTGTGGCATAAAAGACTGGGGCATATCTCCAGGGATAGAATTGAGAGATTGGTGAAGACTGGGATTTTGGATAACCTAGACTTCACTGATTTTCAAGTGTGTGTGGAATGCATTAAGGGAAAGCAAACCAAACACACTAAGAAAGGTGCCACAAGAAGTACTAAGCTTCTTGAGATAATTCATACAGATATTTGTGGACCACTCTCCATTCCATGTTTTGCTGGAGAACGATATTTTATCACCTTTATAGATGATTTTTCTCGCTATGGTTATGTATATCTAATACATGAAAAGTCTCAGGCCGTTGACATCCTTGAGGTGTTCATTACTGAGGTCGAGAGACAGTTAGATAGAAAGGTTAAAATAGTGAGATCTGATCGAGGTGGTGAGTTCTATGGTAGATATGATGAGACAGGTCAAAATCCTGGCCCATTTGCCAAATTTCTTGAAAAGTATGGCATTTGTGCTCAATACACAATGCCAGGTATGCCACAGCAGAATGGAGTTGCTGAAAGGCGTAATCGTACACTTTTGGATATGGTTAGGAGTATGATGAGTTTTTCAACTGTACTTGATTCATTGTGGGGTGAAGCATTAAAGACTGCAATGTATATCTTGAATAGGGTTCCTAGTAAGGCTGTCCCAACAACTCCTTTCGAGTTGTGGACTGGTAGGAAGCCTAGTTTGAGACATTTACATGTTTGGGGTTGTCCAGCAGAAGCAAGGATCTTCAACCCACATGAGAAAAAGTTAGATTCAAGGACCATATCTGGATATTTCATTGGTTATCCAGATAAGTCCAAAGGGTACAAATTTTATTGTCCTAACCATAGTACGAGGATTGTGGAAACCGGAAATGCCAGATTCTTAGAGAATGGCGAAGTTAGTGGGAGTGATGAATCAAGAAAGGTTAATCTTGAGGAATTAAGAGTGGATATCCCACCACCCTTTCCTTCTCGAGAAATTGTTGTTCCTCAAGCTATTCAACCAGTTGAGGGAAATGAACAACATAATGGAAATGATTCACCACTTCATGAGGATGTTGCCATTGAAAATAATGTAGTACCACCACAATCGGCAGTTCTGAGGAAATCTCAGAGGGAAAGAAAACCTGCCATTTCAGATGATTATGTGGTGTATCTACAAGAATCTGATTTTGATATTGGGATTAATAAGGATCCGGTTTCATTTTCACAAGCCATGGAAAGTAATAATTCTAGTAAATGGATCGATGCCATGAATGAAGAGTTGAAATCGATGGACCAGAATGGTGTCTGGGATCTCGTTGAATTGCCTAATAATTGTAAGAAAGTCGGCTGTAAATGGGTCTTTAAGACCAAGCGCGACGCTAAAGGCAATGTCGAGAGATATAAGGCCAGACTTGTGGCTAAAGGTTTCACTCAGAAAGAAGGCATTGATTATAGTGAGACCTTCTCTCCGGTATCTAAGAAGGACTCATTTAGAATTATCATGGCACTTGTAGCTCATTATGATCTAGAGTTACATCAAATGGATGTGAAAACTGCATTTTTAAATGGAAATTTGGATGAGGATATCTACATGGAACAACCTGAAGGGTTCACAGAGAAAGGAAAAGAATATTTGGCTTGCAAATTAAAGAAATCCATTTACGGTCTTAAACAAGCTTCCAGGCAATGGTATATAAAGTTTAATGATACCATTACTGATTTTGGATTTAAGGAAAACACTGTTGATCAGTGTATTTATCTAAAGATCAGTGGGAGTAAGTTTATCTTTTTGGTCTTATATGTGGATGATATTTTGTTAGCCAGTAGTGATCTTGGTTTGTTACACGAAACCAAGGAGTATCTTTCTAAGTGCTTTAAGATGGTTGATATGGGTGAGGCATCCTATGTCATTGGCATAGAGATCTTTAGGGATCGATCTCGAGGATTGTTAGGACTGTCTCAGAAAGGTTATATCAATCGAGTCTTGGAAAGATTTAATATGCAGCTATGTTCAGTCAGTGATGCACCAATCATGAAAGGTGACAAGTTAAATGAAAGTCAGTGCCCTAGGAATGACTTAGAAAAGGAACAAATGAAGAAAGTTCCATATGCATCAGCTGTGGGGAGCTTAATGTATGCTCAGACTTGTACCAGACCGGATATTAGCTTTGCAGTTGGAATGTTAGGTAGATATCAAAGTAATCCAGGAATGGAACATTGGAAAGCAGCAAAGAAAGTTATGCGATATCTTCAAGGGACGAAGGATTATATGCTCACATATAGGAGATCAGATGAGTTAGAAGTGATTGGGTACTCAGACTCGGATTTTGGTGGTTGCTTAGATAGCAGAAAGTCCACATCAGGTTTTGTGTTTCTGCTAGCTGGTGGAGCAATCTCGTGGAAAAGTGTGAAGCAGTCCATTATTGCTTCATCCACGATGGAGGCCGAGTTTGTGGCATGTTTTGAGGCTACGAGTCATGCTTTATGGTTGCGGAATTACATTTCAGGACTTGGTGTTGTTGACTCTATTGCCAAGCCGCTGAAAATTTATTGTGACAATACCGCAGCAGTTTTCTTCTCTAAGAATGGAAAGTATTCTAGTGGTTCCAAGCACATGGAACTTAAGTACTTGGTTGTTAGAGAAAGAGTCCAGAAACAGCAAGTGTCAATTGAAAATTTGAGCACTACTCTTATGATTGCTGATCCATTGATTAAGGGATTACCTCCAAAGACATATAAGGAACATGTTGTAAGGATGGGTCTTTTGAGTAATCAATAATGTAAATGATAGATTTTTCAGTTGTAGTGTTATTGACACTTATGCGCAATTAAAGTTTGTTTCTGTTATTTCCTGTTTTCAATTATGTGTGCACAATTTATGTTTTATTGTTTGATAAACAGGAAATTTCTTAACAAGACAAATTACATGGGCATTACAGAATAATAGACTAAGGTTAGTACAGGTTATTAATGGCGTGGTGCATGGAAGGGAATACGACACAAATGTTGTACAACCGCTATGACTCACATTGATAGTCTATGCTAATCTTAGTATAACAGTAAATGACAGTTTGGGTGTATTGGCTAATTATGGAAATTTGTGATCACATTAAAGTTTTATATGTGGAATCCAACTAAGTCAAGTATCATAATCGGTCTAGTGGACCAAGTGGGAGAATGTAAATTCCTAAGTGACTTTTAGAAGTCCTATTAAATATGGTCTACTAGCCTTCTATGTTAGTTGAACTCCACTAATTATTTAGCCAATAGAAGATTGTCCCAATTAATATATATATATATGTATGTATATATATATAAAAGATATACGTTATTAATTGTTGAGATAACCGATGATTGAATGGTTCATCTTTCAACAGTTATTAAATAAGGACTTTTCATATTTCAAGGAAATATTTATGAAAGTCATTACGTATTCCAAGACCGTCTTTATGACAGTCATTAATAGGCCCTCTTCTCTCCTCTATAAAAGGTACACCCTACCCCTTGAAAGTTAACCTCAATCAATTACAGAATATAAGGGTGTACATAATTGAGAGACAGAGAGAAGAAGAAAAGCCTTAAGTAAAGTACAATCTAAGGGGTTCCAATTCCTTCTCTACCAATATCAATGGCGAATAACGGTATGTAGATTTATGTTTGATTTCTTAAGGTGTGCTTTATTCAAGATCTTGGCAATTATATTATTTCCGCATGATAGTTTTATCAATTAAATTCTTACAGAAAGGACTTATACTGTGTTTGTTAAGAGAGCGATTTATTATTTTTTTTTCCGGAAAAGGAAAAATTATTTCTTAATATATACATTGTTGAAATAAATTGATAATGGGGAGGGTAATGTGATTAAGATTGGTGAGAAGTTCTCATTTCAAAACACATGCTTATATATGGGTCCTTATTTCATCTCAAATTTGGATCCTAAATAAAATTGTCATTTCAAACACATCCATATATATGGGCCCTTATTGCATCTCAAATTTTCCAAATAAAGTGGCAATCGATTCAAGTCCAAATGTACCACTTGAAATTGAGTATTGTTATAATTTTCAAGTTTATATGAAAGTTTAAGTAGTCTAAATTTAATTAATGTGGTACTTCTATCATGAGAAAATTAGTAATGAAACAGTTATTTGGATGATGAGGTATAATAAACCAATAAGATGTCATTACCTAAACATCTTTCATCGAAATGACAATCAAACCAATATGTTTTAGCTATTAAGGTGATACAGAGAACATATCACTATTACATTGAATATTTTCTTCACTATAAGTAGGAAATTAACTTTTAGATACACATTTGAAATCAAGCATTATTTCTTGATATTGTATTGAGAGTGGTTCTAAAAATGATTCGCTGCCATACTATTAGGATTAAATTTGGGATCCACACCGTTACTGGTAGAAAGACTTGGTTGGTTAATTAAGAGAAAAATAAAAATAAAAAATGAAAAGTCTTGGTTAGGTCTGCTTGATTTATGATATCATACCTTGTACCTCTTACGCATTTATAACATATTTTGAAATAATTAGGATTACTTTAATATATATATATATATATATATATATAGCAAGAGCATTTCATTAAGGTAGATTCCAAAAGGAATCAATACAAGCAAAAATTAAGAAGAAAAAATACAAGAAAATAATCCCAACAATCTTCTGAGTCGCACTGCAAATCTTTCAAAGCTGTGAAATCTCGAACTATACGTAGCTCAACACTGAGCCAGTTAGGGGAGAAAGCTGCCAATGGACCCAAAACATAGAGCACTTCAAAGTACCGTAACTACGAAAAGGGCCTCCTCAAACCCATATTTGGCACACACACACAAAAAAAAAAAAAACAGATCTACGAGAAGAAAGGCCGGATCCAAATCATGGAGCAAGGAAATTGAAAGATCTAGCTTGAGCATCCAAAAAAAAAAAAAACAAACCCTCACAAGGAGTGACAAGGAGGAACAGCACTCTTAAAAAGAGACAAATAACTAAAAAGAGAAGAGGCAAGGGCTATTCCACAGTGGAAGAACCTCCGAAGAAGCTACCAATAGAAGACTTTTAGAGAGAGGTTTCTTTTGCTTTTGCTCAGTTTATTTCTACAAAAAAAAAACATGTTTTTAGGAAAAAAAAAACATTTTTTGTATAAAGAATTGTTTGATTATTTACGTAATTTTTAAATATTACTTGAAAAGTGACAATAATGATAGATATATTTGTATATGTACTTTTTAATTTGAAAATTAATAATTCAATGGAATTTTTCTATAATTCTAAAGTAATAAATTATGAATAAATGCTATGTGCTCTCTTTGCCAAATGTTTTCGAATTAAATTTGGGATACAAATTATAGAAGCATAGCATGGTAATTACTCATTTCGTCTCATTTTTTGACCCTTTTATTTCATTTTGGGATGTCTTAAAATTAGTGTCCACTTTCTTGAATTAGTTTACAATTTTTACTTACTTTTCAAAACTATCCTTACTTGAAATCTACAGCATGACAAAATTTAAAAAGTTATTGTAATGATTAGGGGCAATTGTAGAAAGTAGGTGTAGATTCATTTTTTTTTTTTTTTTCTATCGCAAAGCATGAAATTTCCATTTCACAAAAGGCAAGTTCACAAGGAATAAATACAAAACAGAAGAAGGAAAAAAATACATGATAAATCACAACAATCTTCTGGTTTGTACTGCAATCTCTAAAACTATGATTTCACAGAGCGTAGCTCAAGCACTGAGCCGTCTGAAAGAGAAAGCTGGCAAAAACCACAACAAAAATCCGAGCTTCAAAACCACCGCGACTGCAAAGAGGGTTCGAACAAACAACTTATCTAACGCAGATCTGTGTAAAACAAGGTCAGATCCAACCACGGAATACGAAGACAAAGAGATCAAGTTGCATCAATTAACCAAACTAAACAAAAGCAAAACAAACCTTCAACAATGAGGGACAAAACCCCCAACAAGGAGGGACAAACCCTCTCACAAGAGGGGACATATTATTGAAAGCAGCAAAAATAAAATAAAATAAAATAAAATAAAAAAATAAAAGCAAAGAAAATGGTTAAAGGATGGGAGAGCCCCTAAGGAGCGGCCACAAGGAGAGCACATAAATTAGAGAGAATGGAGAGAAAACCTAGGAGTTTTTTTTAAGTGTAGATTCTTTTTGTCCCCTTAATAAGTTGAGTCCCCAAAGGTGAACTCAAAAAATGGGACGGAGGGAGTATTAATTATCCACCATGAACATAGATTTGGAATAAAGAAAAAAGACATTTCACAATATAATTTTTTCCAAGTGATCATTACACTGTACGCACGGCAGACCCAGGAATTTTGTTTAGGGGGGCATAAACTTATAAAGGGTCCCCGACCCAAATTTTTTTAAGCTTGAAAGTATTTTTTTTTTTTAAGTTGAGGGGCAATTAAGGGGCAAAAATGAATAAAGTATGAAATATATAAGGTTAAAGGATTATGTTGAAAAATTAGAGGGCAATTAAGGAACAAAAATGACTAATGTATAAAACATATAAAGTAAAAGAATGACTTTAAAAAGTTAAAGAAGACAATTAAAGAATAAAAATAAATAATGTGTAAAATTTATAAAATAAAATAATAATTTTGTCAAATTAAAGAGAGACAATTGTCCCTTCTTACCCTTATGTGAATCCGCCAATGACCTTTATCACGTGAAAGTATACCTCAAATCATTGTGGACTGACTTACATAGATGAGTAATGCTAGCATTACTCTACATACAGGGGAGGTCCTGAGTATTTGGAGGCCTAGGACGAACTATTAAATGGGAGGCCCTAATATGGGGGTTCGGGGGCAGTGCCCTTGAGGCAATTTTTTTGGGGTCTACTTATACATAATTGATAAATTTTTTAGGATTTCCTTATACATAATTGGCATTTTTTTTTGGGGTCTACTTATAATATGACTCTATTTGTGAAACTTAAACAATGCATGATATCTTTTAAAATTCTAGAGGGGCCTATTTCTAAAACTCAAAAAATTCTTACACTAAAAATATAATTTTCAAAATTCTAGGGCCTTTACTTTTGAGTTTTATATACATGTATATCAATATATATGAAGTTGATGACACTAAATTAGGCCTTGGTGGAGGCTTAAATGTAAAATACTAAAAATCTCAAGATAAAAATATAATTATAAAATTTTTATGGGGGCCCTCAAAATTTTGAGAACTTGAGTGACCCGGGGCGGTTGCACCTTTGGCCCCCCTTTGGGCCGGCCATGTCTACATAGATAATTTGCCAACCTGGCAAACGTAGACGACTTGTTTCTCAAAAAAAAAACCAAACGTAGACGACTTGACCCGTACGACACCGGATTGTGTTGATATTTTTTTCACGGGTTTTCCGTATTAAACAACCAAACAACATGCATGATGAGACTCGCACAGCCCAGCTATTTGTATTAGGAAAGAGTAATATTTGGGACACAATCTTCATACAACTTTCATACAACCTCTCCAAAAGATGTGTCTATCTCTCTCCTGTGATGTCACTAGACTCTACAGTGACACAGGAAAGAGATAGACACATCTTTTGGGGAGGTTGTATGAAAGTTGTATGAAGGTTGTACCCCAAGTATTACCCGGAAAGGAAAATGCTAGATCCATATAATGAATTTCACACTTTTTTTACACATAATTTTAAATACATGTATCATGTATTATATAACTAGGGCACAAATCTTTGTATTATCCCCAAGAGAACGTAGGTGTACAGTTAAAAGGAATAATTATATTTTAGTCAATTTATTACTTTTTTTAAATTAGAAAAATATACATATATATTTTTTGTAAAACTAAAAAGTTATCTAATTTTTACTCAACGTTGGGAGCAACTCCTTAAAACGCAAGTTACTCTTCCCAACGTTGGGAAGCAACTCTGCATATTTGGAAGCAACTCATCACAACAGTAAATTAAAGCACTCTTCATAACATTTTGGTGCTAGTTTACAACGTGCAAATAAAAAGAAGAATGAAATACAACTTAACTCTTCAGAAGATCATTTTTTAAAAAAATTTTGATGAATATTTTTTCCCAAAAATATGGTTAATTTTTTTTTTTTTTTTTTCAATTTTGAAAATATAGTAGATTAACTTCTAAATTAACCACATAAAATTGAATGGAACTTAATTATCAGTTAAAAGAAGTAATGATATGCTTGCCAAATTTAATTTTGAAATGCTTTACTAGTTGGTACCATCAACTACTACCACAACATGCGGCACAATTGTTATGCATAATTCTATGCTTTCTAAAATTTAAATCTCAAATATTTTGATAATTATACCACATGCAATGGTATGTGATACCAACCATCACAACCACAGCATGTGATACTAACTGTTAAAATATTAGGGAACCGAAATTTTGGTATGCATTGAAATGGTTGTATTGGTTATCCGAGTGGTCGTATCTTCTAACTCAAGGTACTCGTGATCCGAAAAGTCCTCTATTCCACATCATTGCAAAACTCAATGATGGAAATGCAATATGACCCAAATAGCTAACACACACCCCTGGACCCTCTCTCTCTCTCTCTCTCTCTCTCTCTCTCTCTCCGTGCGTGCATGTGTGTACACATCTGTGGAATGAATGGTATTTCAGCAGACAATCGCTCCAGGCTCTCCAACATTTTTGGCTATAATCAGGTATGTGCTTAACCCTCTCTCATATTGATGCCTTTTATCTGGACTTTCTCTGTTCTTTTATGAATGCTATGTACTAGTCAGTTTTGTTGTTTGAAGAGTGGTGTCCAATAGCTGCATATGTATTATATCTTTACGAAAATTCTCAGGAAAGGGCATGTCCGTCGGATCGCGTTTAAAAACTGTGAAATGACAAAACTACCCTTAACGAAAACACGATCCAACGGCCAAAACGGAGACCCTTTTAATAAAGAGAGAGGGCACGCTTTCCTGAGCCTGATTGTATATCTATAGTATATTAAACTGCATATATATATGCTTGAAAAAAAAAAAGTCAGTAGGCAAGCAGGACAGTAGCAAAAACACAACCACCAAATATTTATTCCAGAGCATGTATCTAGACTAATATTTAATTTTCAAAACATCGAGAGTGACACTCACACAGACTAATAGATAATTATTGAAAACATTATTTTATACTCATTAAATAAGTATATGTGATTTTGTGTTTAAAGAAAAACTCTTTATTATTAAACTTGTATTCCCAAACATTCATTTTCATTATAAAAGAAATTAAACTCCATATATTACACATTATATCCTTTCGATTAACAAAAAAAATATTATATTACCAGTATTAGAATTGAGAAAATTTTATTGAAAAAATTCAAATCAACTTCCTGAATCATGTTTGGAAAGACAAAAGTTCCTCTAGGCTTTATTCAAAATGTGTTTTAGAGCGCTACAAAATGTTTCTTAAAATTTATCCAGACAAATTAAAATATGCATCTTTCCCTCGTAGAATTTGGATGGAAACTAATATTTCCTTCTGTTTGCTATAATATTTATTTGGGCGTGCCAGAGCCTTGTTAGGTAGGCCCAAACTAATAAAACAAAATTTCTTAAGTCACTTGTGTGAGTGATACACAAGGTTTGGAAATCTGACTTCTATCAAAACGATTGTGATGGCCAAGTAGGAAAGTACCCTTGGCCTAAGATCCTATGGCAGTATTGAAGCACACAAGCCATACAAGTGATGAAAGATGAATTAAATAAAATAGACTTTTATTTAATTAAAGAAAAGAAATTACAAGAAGTATGTAAAAAAGCTAAGAAAATAAAAGAACGCTTTTATTTGCCTAAACTAAGAATGCTAAAGGAATGCATTGGATGCGGTTTGTCGAAGAGACGCGGAGTGCTTTGATAGCTTGGCCTGCCTGTTGATTTATAGCGGCCTTGGAGGTCTTCTAGATAAGGTAGGAAATTTGCAATGAATAATAATCTGGTAAAAAATACCAGTTTATTTCCATAAACTGCTCTTGATAATTTTCTTCCATATCAGATAGAAGTCGCCTTATTTCGAATATATACATATAAGTATATTCATATATATCTTGTATCTGGTCCGCTTTGTGGCTTCATTCGTCTGACTTCCCCTCCAAGTAAAAGATATCTTCCATAATATGTTGATATTATCTCATGACTTGTTGATAATATCCCAAAATATAATAATATCTTAAAATATTATTTCCCTTATCAGATAATATCTTACCAAATCAACATTGTGATAATATTATCTTCCCAATATATTATCACTTTTGAGAGTTCATAGGATAATAAACTCCCAAAGATGACAGAGTCTATATCAACTTTCCAACGGTGGCCAAGTCAAACCAAAGGCAAAACATACTTCAGCCCGATGAAAACCAAACATGGCTTAGCAGGACTATAGGCATTAAATTCATCCACGTGGATGTGGCATCATTATACCCAGGGCACCTTGACATGATTATAGAGAGCAACACCTTTTGGCCTACTTGCTACCAATAATTAATAAAGTGACACATGTCCGAGTAAATGAAAATTACCAAATTAGGACAACTATGTAGTGGCCGATTAAACTGACTAAGGCCAATTTGGCTTGAAAGTTGATATCATTAGTGGGCCCTCTTTGGCACTTTCCTAAAGATAGTTGAATGTCATGTTGATGGCCAAATTTGGTACAAGCCCGATAGAGTGAAGCCAAGCCCGATAAAATGCAGTCGTTTCAAAGCCTAATGTATTACATCATCCACTTGCCACATGTTCTCATGGCTTCACTTGACATACAATTGAGACTGGTAAATTAACCAAGTAATGATGACCTGGGCCCTCCTTATTTTAACAGTGCCTAAATGGTGGTTGAGTTAGATCGGTCTTAAAAGGCAGTCCGATTAACATGCTGTTTGCTAGCCTGACTAGTAAAATAGTCCAAAACTCATTCAGCCTTATCAACTTTGAACTCATCACTTGACCATTAATTTTTGTCATCGGTCTCATGAGCCCGATTAAAAAATATCACTCGGACTTAAGCAAATTAATTTTAAAAAATGTATTTTTTAGGTGCAAACAATTGCCCCCCTGGCCGTTTAAAATAAAATCAAGTGAAATTTTGAATGGCCATATTTTAATAGTTTTATTTAGAGACCGATTACCTTTTGACCGCGATCGGGCTCATCATGTAGACCGATGATCATTGGACCAACATCGGGCTTAGCCAAGAGACCGTTTTATAATTGTCAGCTGCCAACCATGTAACACCTTTGAATGAATCGGGCCCTCCATGTGTTCGGGCTTCACCACTTGACTGCTTATACAAGCACTTTTGACACTACACCATCGGCTTTTATGTCCGATTCAGCATCCCAAGCATCCTTCCATTATTACTTTATTTATTATTATTATTCTTACTTTCGGTCTTGTGAGTCCGAATAGCATTATTAGTAAGACCGAATTAATTCAGTCCGACCTTCAGCACCTTTCAGTCTTTTTGATAATACCACTGTTGGAAAAATAGCCACCAAATAACATTTAATTTTTGGTGACATCCACACAGCCAACGCGGATGTAAATCAATCCAAGCCAAATAATTAATTGGCTTAAAATAAAAATAATAATCGGTCATTACAATGAGACCGAAAAAATTAAACAATTCCTTGAGGCTGATTTTCCTCAAAGGAATATTTTCAAAAGCTTCATGGACCGATTTAGCATCAACCGGTCTCTGCGAGACTTGCCCCCCGAGCGGTTCAACGCCGATTTCTTCATCAACTAGAGGGTCTTCATCATCGTCCTCCTCATCACTAGGAGGGTCTATGGCCGATACGGGATCCCTCGGCCTATCACACTCTTCCTCTTCGGCCTCAACAGAATTTTGAGGCTCGTCTTGAATTTGCCCCCCGAGTGCTTCTTCGTCTTCTTCAACAGCAGGAGGAGGCTCTATGGCCGAAATAACATTATTCGGCTCTTTAATTATTTTTTCGCTGTCTTCTTGCCCCCCGAGCGGCTTGGGCAGCGTGGAATCAAGATGACCAGAGTCATCGGTCTCTTGATTTGGAGTGGTAACATCGGCCTTCTCGGGCCGTTGTCGTGACTTTAAGAAGTGCTCGATCTTTTGCCCTTGAGCCTCTAGTATTGCCAGGCTTGCTTTCGTGTCTTCTTCAAATCGGCTAAGCCTTGTTTGTTGTTCTCTTGAGTGCGCCTTCATATCTTCAAGAGCACGAAGAATGTTGTCACAAAGTTGCTTCTTTCGCCAGTCACCGTATAAAAACTCGTCTAGAGACATGAACGAATTTCCCTCGGGCGGCGGTTCATCAGCTCCACTCGAAGCTGTGAGGAGGCCGATTTCTTGATTAAAAAATCGCATGTCGGCCTCAAAACGGTCTATCTCATTGTAAAGATGACCAGTTTCATTCCAATATCCATCGTTGTAGAAACGATAGATTTCTTCGCGAAGTTGGCGTATTGACTCATTCCGCCAACCAATCTGGTTGTTGTAAAAGTGTAGCCATGCTTCAGTGTGTGCATGGCTCATCACTTGGCGATCCCACCGGGCGTGCCAAATTGTTTGCTATAATATTTATTTGGGCGTGCCAGAGCCTTGTTAGGTAGGCCCAAACTAATAAAACAAAATTTCCTAAGTCACTTGTGTGAGTGATACACAAGGTTTGGAAATCTGACTTCTATCAAAACGATTGTGATGGCCAAGTAGGAAAGTACCCTTGGCCTAAGATCCTATGGCAGTATTGAAGCACACAAGCCATACAAGTGATGAAAGATGAATTAAATAAAATAGACTTTTATTTAATTAAAGAAAAGAAATTACAAGAAGTATGTAAAAAAGCTAAGAAAATAAAAGAACGCTTTTATTTGCCTAAACTAAGAATGCTAAAGGAATGCATTGGATGCGGTTTGTCGAAGAGACGCGGAGTGCTTTGATAGCTTGGCCTGCCTGTTGATTTATAGCGGCCTTGGAGGTCTTCTAGATAAGGTAGGAAATCTGCAATGAATAATAATCTGGTAAAAAATACCAGTTTATTTCCATAAACTGCTCTTGATAATTTTCTTCCATATCAGATAGAAGTCGCCTTATTTCGAATATATACATATAAGTATATGCATATATATCTTGTATCTGGTCCGCTTTGTGGCTTCATTCGTCTGACTTCCCCTCCAAGTAAAAGATATCTTACATAATATGTTGATATTATCTCATGACTTGTTGATAATATCCCAAAATATAATAATGTCTTAAAATATTATTTCCCTTATCAGATAATATTATCTTACCAAATCAACATTGTGATAATATTATCTTCCCAATATATTATCACTTTTGAGAGTTCATAGGATAATAAACTCCCAAAGATGACAGAGTCTATATCAACTTTCCAACGGTGGCCAAGTCAAACCAAAGGCAAAACATACTTCAGCCCGATGAAAACCAAACATGGCTTAGCAGGACTATAGGCATTAAATTCATCCACGTGGATGTGGCATCATTATACCCAGGGCACCTTGACATGATTATACAGAGCAACACCTTTTGGCCTACTTGCTACCAATAATTAATAAAGTGACACATGTCCGAGTAAATGAAAATTACCAAATTAGGACAACTATGTAGTGGCCGATTAAACTGACTAAGGCCAATTTGGCTTGAAAGTTGATATCATTAGTGGGCCCTCTTTGGCACTTTCCTAAAGATAGTTGAATGTCATGTTGATGGCCAAATTTGGTACAAGCCCGATAGAGTGAAGCCAAGCCCGATAAAATGCAGCCGTTTCAAAGCCTAATGTATTACATCATCCACTTGCCACATGTTCTCATGGCTTCACTTGACATACAATTGAGACTGGTAAATTAACCAAGTAATGATGACCTGGGCCCTCCTTATTTTAACAGTGCCTAAATGGTGGTTGAGTTAGATCGGTCTTAAAAGGCAGTCCGATTAACATGCTGTTTGCTAGCCCGACTAGTAAAATAGTCCAAAACTCATTCAGCCTTATCAACTTTGAACTCATCACTTGACCATTAATTTTTGTCATCGGTCTCATGAGCCCGATTAAAAAATATCACTCGGACTTAAGCAAATTAATTTTAAAAAATGTATTTTTTAGGTACAAACACCTTCCCACAACTCGAACGAAACTATAGATAGTATATGGATAGACAAACCATAATCACAGCAGAGAAAATAATAGCAACTTTATATTTTTGTCAATAATTCCAAATAATCATTAAAGTCTTCAATCATAGCCACTTTCTACATTTACTCGATGGGCTTTACAAAAAAATATATAATTGACTCGGCCTGGACACGGTAATAATAAGTATAGGAACGTATTTTCCCCCCAAAACTTCGCTAAAAATTGCATAATGAAAGGGGTATATATGTACTTTCACAATTAACTATATACAGTAAAGGAAAAAAAAAAACAGAAATACATCCAAATACAGTTCCTCAGTCGTATCACTCCAAATGCTTCTGAGAATTAATACTATCACAAGAATCATCAGCTCCGGCTCCGGCTCCGGCTCCGGCTCCACAAAGTTTGCAAGGATTGGAAGATCTTTGTGAGCACCAATGATCTGGAACACTCAAAAAGTGCTTAGACATGAACTTTCTGAATCTCTTTTTGTACTCTTTCGGAGATATGACCGTTGGTAACTGGTTCCTGGGAACAACGAGCGAGGACTTGACCCATGTCTCAAGTTGCTTGTCCCAAGTATATTGTCTCAGATAATCAATAATGCCACACACAAGTTCATGTCTATGAGGATCGACTCCCACGAGTAGAGAATAATCCATCACATTGATTGACTGCAATACAAGTGGTACATACAAAAAATCAGTAGCTAAACTCATTTGAGACTAGACACGCCTTTTCTCTTGGAAATTGGAATGAAATGGGATGAGGAAATTATTAATACTCCATTTGAATTAAAGGAGGAAAAAACCCCTTCCTAGGAATACCTCTTCCTTCCCTCCTTCTTCCCTTCACGTCCTACCGCTTTGCCATCCCTTCTACTAAACATAGCACTAAAAGGAAAGGAAATGAAATTCCGATGGAACACTTTTCTTTGATTATTTTTTATTTTTTTTGCTGAGAACACTTTTCTTTGATTGATTGGAAGAAATCAATGCAGAAAATAGGAAGAAAAAGAGAATAGGGTGAAAAATAAATCAAAAACTTTGAATTTACGAATTACTTCCTTTCCTCTTTTCTTGGTTTCTATTACATTTGGATTTTTAAAAATTTTTTTTTTCCCGTTTATAATGCTGAAGAGTTTACACTAAAGGAAATAGCTTTCCCTTTTGTTTTCTGAATCCGCAAATCAAACGGAGCCTTATCAATAAATCAAGTGCAAAATTCAACTAGCAAAATGGAAAACAGAAGAGAGAGAGAGAGAGAGCATGTCCCTAGAAACTCACATCGAGGAAAGTAGTGTCATTCCAGACAGCACGTTGTAAAAGACGCTTTGATCTCCTTCTAACGTACATCGGAGAAGTATTCATGTCATTGACAAAGTTTTGATCTAGAAGAACATCTCCTGAACCATCAACCGATGTATTGAATCGAGCATGAAGAGCGCCTTTAAGATCATACTGTTTAGTGATGTTTCGACCAAATGCAAGATTCTCCATCACCATCACCTCATGTTTCAGCTCCCTCCCACTCCTTGTCTGCCTAATGGTTACCTGCATAGAAATCAGACTGCTAACTAAACAATAATAACAAAAAGGGTAAAATTACACCGACCTCCTCCAAGGTAAATCAAAGATACAGGGTCCTTCCCCATGTCTTCCAAATTTACACTTACTTCCCTTGAGGTTTTTAGTTGAGTGACGTACTCCCCCCAGCACTTGGTCAACCACCGTTAATTGGTTTCTTAAAAAATTTAAAATGACAATTGCTGTTGATTTAAAAATTATAATGGGAAACCCCATAAATAATTTTCAAATTAATTATGAGAAAACATACGATTTTTGTAAGGATGAAAGTGTCATTTCAATATGTATTGATTAAAACCTATATTTTATTTCTGGAGTAGATTAGTAATTCAGCATACAGCATAGCATGGTAGGGATCCATCTCTGAAAGGTGAGCCAGTGCAATTGTTAAAAACACGGGGGAGACCTCTTGTATCATTAACTTACCTCGACGGAGGTCATGTACTTTACGCAAAGCACAAAAAAAAAAAAAAAAAAAAGAAGGAAGCAAGGTAATAAAACGAAAATTCGATTAAAACTAACCTGATAAATCCCGAGGATCTTCGCAAGGCAGGTCTGGTTTCCAAGCTCAAAGCACTGATCCATGTACTTAAAATAATCCGGAGCAAACTTTAAAAATGATTCATATTCTGTCCTCTTAATTTCCTTTATAATGAACCGGTCATCAAGTGTTTTAGCGAAGAAAGATTTACTCTTTCCTCCCTTGGCATCCCAATTCCTACAACGGCTTAACGAAGCAATATAATCAATCTCAGATCGACAAAACCGATTCCGAAGATCACGAAATCGGGCAGCATAGAGGGAAGTCACAGAGTATTTCCCCTTTCCAGCTAATTTCTCGACCCCCATGGAAACTTCCGGATGAAGAGCCCCTAAAGAAACTAGAGAATCCAACAAACTTATCCCATCGAAACTCGACAAACGTGATTCCTCCGAAGAAATGCTCAGTGAACGATGGATTCCATCGGATTCCATAGAACCAAAAGAAGACCAATGTGGGGAAGTGAGAGAGGAAATTCGGGTGAGGCTGTATGAACTCTCATATGATTTGACAGCTAATCCTCTCTCTTTCCTAGTACTGTCATCAAGATCCTCTGCCGGGATTGGTAGATCCTTCAACAAGGCCAAAGCACAGGCGATTATGCTAGAGAGCTCACTCTCGTAATCCGAAACGACATAGTCATCAATACCGAGAGGAATGTACAACTTTGACCCCTCCTCAGTGAGAAGCTTATAAGCCCTATGTAAGCTTTCTAAACTATAGTTACCACTAGGCTCGAATTTCGGTACAGCACCCATAAGGAGATCCATCATGTACTCCTTTCGGATTTCGGAAAACGGAGTCCAAATCCATTCTTTCGAGGTTTCTCCATCGCATAATAATGGAGAAAGAGACGAATCCCGAACAGATGGGTTCAGATGAAGAACACTGTCTTCAATATCCGAAGCGATAGGAATAGTTCTCTCTACTTGAGAACTTTCATCACTAGGTGTGACCAAAATGCCCTCGCCAGACGAACCGTTTACATTTACACTTCCCGCAATTGACTTTTCATCGGTGAATGACTCGTTAGGCTCTCTACATCCTTGATCTGAAACTTCAATGGAAATTTCTTTAATCGGAAAATCAACATCCTCCCTACATATCCCCAAACTGTCTTTCCTTTCAACACCATCCACAACAACTTCACCACTGTCTGAATTTTCTTCTGCTGTGCCATTTATTCCATTGGCAGTACCATTCTCATTCGAATACTTGTCCTCTTGCACTTCTGAGCCGGTGGTTTTAGATTCGGTCACCACAGAATCAGATGAGAGTAGTGAATGTAGACGCCGTTCCCAGACGCACGATTCAAGCACAAGGTCCAATAACATTTGGTTCAAGTAGAGAAGTTTGTATACTGCCTCATCTGGATTCCCATTCGTTACAACCTTGTTCTGAATGTTTATCTGAAATTTTTAATTGCAAATCACATAGAAAATAAAACATCCTTAGCTCGTGTTGATAGAACTGAAAATAAAATCCTTACATATAATTTGTAAAACTAAATAACGGAGGCAGGTACTGAAAAACAAATTAAAGATACGGACTTTCTGGGTAACTTCACCACCCTCTTTTCTTAAGTTTCTATTATATTTTCAAAATTCTCATTTTCTTATATCATCTAAGCATGGAGGCTATGAAGCACCGACACTCTCTTTTGCCCCACGTATCAGTGTCGGATACGTATCCGACACTGACACTCTTTGGACACGTGTCAAATACTCAAAATTTCATGTCGGAATTTTTTTTAGTATTTCTTGAGCCGACACTCTTTGGAGACATGTCGGATACTCAAGTAGGTCGAGAGTTTGCTGATGTTGATTTCATCGACCATTGGTGGGTAACCTACGGTCTATGGAGCACCGACACTCTGTTTTGGCCCTCGTATCAATATTCAAAGTGAATACAACGATGACACGACCCGATATTTACTGATGATAGTGACGAGGCAATTGAAGAATGAGTGGATGGACATCTTTTTGGGACATATATAGTATTACTATTTACTATTTAGTAATTAGCCGATACCGACACTCTGATTTTGCTCTCTATCAGTATCGAAAGCGAAAACGACAACGACACAACCCGATATTTACTGATGATGGTGATGAGGCAATTGAAGAATCAGTGGATGGACATCTTTTTGGGACATATATAGTACTACTAGTTCCTATTTAGTAATTAGCCGGTATCTTTTGGAACTTAGTTCATGATCACAAATACATTTTTTGGGCTAGATACTAGTGGACTTGTGGTTAGCAAATATCTTTTGTTACTTGGTTTATGTAGATGGACATACTTGGGGGACAAGTGCATATATTACTTAGTAGTTAGCAAATGACAATGTGCTTTGACACTTGGTTGATGAAATGTTATTAACTTATTAATGGAAATTTTTTGAATTTTATTCATTTGCGAAGTTGTTTTGATAATTTCATAATATTGTTGTGATTTATGTGCTTTTATGCCAATTTTGATAAGACATGGTAAACATATATTTCAAAAAAAATAATTTTTTTTAAATCTTGTCCCCAACGTATCGTATGATGCTTTTGTGAGAAATGCCGTATTGACGAATCCGTGTCGTGTCGTATCCGTGTCCGTGTCCGTGCTTCTTAGCATGGAGGGAAAAACTAGGGAAAACATGAAGGAAATAGTTTTTCTTCTCTGTTTTCTTTTCCTTTTCTCTAAATTCACTAAACAGACAGAGCCTAAGAGAAGTAAAATCTCTAGCACATTATCCTATTCAAAGCAAGCACAAAAAATGCCAAAATTTTTACCTCAAACTGAACCATTTCCTGCTTCAACATTTCTTGAACATCAGAGAATTTCTTCAATGATCCACACTGGTTCAGAGTTGTGTTTGCGAATCGAGACTCAATCTTCTCCAAAGATTTTTGAATCTCGCTGAAGAGTAACACACCTTTCATACAAACCTGTCTCAAAAAAGAAATAAACTATCAATCCCAGTTGAAAAAAATCAAAGACAACTATTTGGACTTCGCTTCAACATGTAGGAGGTCCTGAGTTCAAGTCAGTCCATCGGGGCCACCAAAAGAGATTTATCCCAGTAATTTTATACTGGGACGACAAAAATTGAAGACAAATGCACCATTTGTTTCGACGTAAAACGTTTTATATAGGAAGATATTTCTCATGTGAAATGTTTTACAATTTATAAAAAAAAAAGATTTTCCTTCTTATTTGCTGGAGTTTGGTTGGCCTTCTTATTTGCTGGAGTTTGGTTGGCACTTAAAAAGGACGAATATAATTTTTTAATATGAAATTGTACTTTTTTTTTATAAAGATGATCAAATTGTACTGCTATTAGTATATATGTGCCTATGTATCTAGCACATTTTTTTTGTATACATGCATGTGTGTATGTATCTAGCACATGCATGTAAAGTAATACGTGTGTGTATGCGTGTTTATTTTATATACTTGTTAACATGCATATGGATTAACTGGGCATATCACTTTCAAGTTTTGCTCCGGAAAATTACAGTTTTTTCCTGGATAAATCACTTCAACATTTTAAACTACTTGCATTTTCCTGAAAATCTTTCTAAAACGTTCAACGGACCGCCAAACAAGGAAGCACCAAAATCGCTGGAAACATTTCTGGAAAATCTTTTGCGTCGAAACAAATGAAGCGAAAAGTACAAATTTAACTTCCATCAATAAGTCCAATAGAAAAGTGTAAGCACTGTTTGGCAAGGAAGTGAGCAACAGTAATACAAGTGCTTACATTCATGGTTTCTTCCTTCAGCAATCCTGGTTTGATTGAATCACTGAACTCCAGCTTCTGAGGCGGCACAGATACAGAATAAGTTGCAACGGAGGAGTACCTGAACATTGCAACCATGGCACCTAATCTGCACATTCCATGAAGTAGACAAATGAATAACCAATGAAAACAGTAATGTAGTTTATAGACAGATATAGATATACCAAAGTGGGTGAGCAGGGGGTTCTCATTTTCAGAAGTAGAGACCTCCAAAATACTAGAAACATGGAATAAAGATGCTTCCCAAACCTGCTTTTGGGACCCAAAGCGCATTATTAGCCAGTTTGGATTCATATTAAAAAGCACTTAAGATCCCCAAAAGCGCATTTTGGTTGAAGCCGGTCCAAAGGAGCTTCAGCCCAAATGCGATGCGAGAAGAAAATTTGGGGTTTTAATAAATTTTTATTTGCCCCTACTTTGCCGTTATAAACTTGTAGAAAAGCACATCTGAATATTGATCCCAAAACATAAATTTACAGCAAAAAAAGCAGTGGCTTGTGCTTTCTCCTTTTGCCTAAACACAAGTCAAAACCAATCGAAATGAGCCCCAAGGCAGGAAATGAAAGCACCAGAAAACTTACCAAAGGTAAAACAAGACACCACAAAAATGCTAATTCATTGTCCAAACTGCTAAATTATGGTGCATTCAGGTTCTCTCCTTCTACCCCCCTCCTCCTCACGTAGTGGCTCTATCTCAAATCTCACTTGTACACACAAACCCCTCAAAATCTAAATCCATTTTTAATGAAGAAAAATATGTAAACGCAAACAACCCGCAACCCAGTTCTTCAACAGCAATCAAAATCAGCTTTTATCCGCCGAACACATAGGAGGAAAAACAAATGCTTCCCTGAGTGACAACTAAAATTATCAGAAGTGACCTTACCCAAAGAAGTAAAGGAAGTCCTTGTGCAAAGAATGCCCACAGCTAGACCGTCTCTTAATTGAAGAGAAATTTGAAAACCCGAGTTCCAAAAACTTTCCAAATGACAAATCACGGGCAGCCGTCGATATCAAAACTCTTTTAGTGGACCTCGAGTGCCCATTGAGGTGTTTGCAGTTTACACAACGACTCCACATCCAAAGCTTCCCCTCGACTTCACCAGGCAAACGTATGTCCTTAGAAAGACGTTTAACTTGAATTGTGAGCTGCTTATTATGATGTGCGTAGTAGTAAAAATGACCTTCCGGTTGTTCACCACATTCGGTGCACTGGATCGTCTACATAAATAAACGTTTGAATCAGAACCAACTACAAGGTAACACGTATTCTGAAAGAAATGTTCACAAATAAAAGTTGAATTGAACAAGAAAAAGAACCAAATTGTCTCTCCTGGATGTCAATCTCTAACTTCCAGATCAGGGAACTGACTATTAGTTATCAAGGCGTAAAAGCTTGGAAGGATGGACCTTATGTAGCATGGACATTTCGTTAAGGCCATAGCAGTGTCAAACAGACGCAATGCGTCTGGTGCTTTTTATGTAATATTTTAAATCGAACACAGCTGACCACATTTCAGACACAAACACGTCCTATAAATTTCGAAGAGCAGTTTTTTTTTTAATGTTTATCTTTGATCCTTTCCTAGTTAATAATTAGATTCTATTAGCTTATCTCATAATAATTAACTTGTTGCGTGATCATGGGGATGATTCACCAAATTGATATTTTATTTGTCATTTGTGACTATGTAACATGATTTACTGCTAGAATTATATAATTATTACAAATACTAGCCATGTACGTGTGCTACATTTTTAGGATTTGTTGTGTCACCGTGCCCGTACTGCATAATATGGACCCTTCTAGAAGGGATACACGTGTCTGACAGCGGTCGTAAACCACATGCAGACTCACTAGCACCTGCAGATACACCAAAATCTATCATCCTTTTTTATTATTATTGGTTAGGAGACCCGAAAGACACTTGACTGCCACATGTGGACACTTTGACTCCAAGTGTAAAATTGCTGAATTACTAAAGCAAAGTGAAAGTTGAAGATAAGGGGCCCTTAATAATGAGGACAATTTGGTTTATTTAGGGACAACGAACGCATAATCTGGCTTTTACATATTGAGAATACTTGATGAAATCAAAATATCCCTCACCAAATTAGAAATAATTAGGATCTTTTAACATTATTAATATTAAAAGGATAATTGGGTATCATAAATCATATGTTTTTCTCATCACATGTGACTGTAAAAATAAATGTGTATGACTTTGCCATGTCTATGCCCTAATTTTTCAGAATTTTTGGTGTCACCCATATCCATATCTGTGCTTCTTAGTGTAGAAGTTCTAATTTGAATATGTTGACTAAAAGCAAAAGCAGCTTTCTGTACTCGGGAAGAACAAAACATATTTGTTTCTGGTACAAACGTTCTACTGAGTAAATGCTGTTAAACTCAACAATAGCTCACACGGACAAGTACAATCTTGAAAGAAACAAACAAATGAAGTTATGAGGAACCTGATTAAGTAAATTATCCCGCAAAAACTTTCCAAGGGGAACATCAAAGTTGCGGTAGAACTTGATGTGAGAAAAATGACTTTGCTCGCAAATAGTCCCTCTCGAGGCATTCCGTCTAGACATCAAAACCAAAATACTCTCGGAATCCAGAACTGTGCGGATGTCATCCTTACTTTTCATTTCGCCTATATCAGAGCCACTAGAATTTTGCCTCTCAGGCTTAATTTTTCCAAATTCGGACATTGAATTTGATCGTTCATGATCAAGAACTTTCTCTTCATCAGAACTAGATCTCACTTCCGTATCACAATGATCAAATGCCTTTGGAGACACCATTACGTCAATTGGACTGGGGGTCCGATTATCTGATTCCCTACCCTCCAAGCCAAAGTATGTGGTCATAATCTGGCCAGAAGTCGAGGAAAGAAGAGGAAAATTTTCCCCAAAGACTTTCTTTAGAGAGGCGGAAAGAGATGACAACCCAGAAAGAACAACTGGGTTGTACGGCTCATATGTCACTGGAGAATTATCTTCTACGTCCACGTTTAAGTTGTGGGCCTCGTCTTCATGGAATCCATTGGATACGGGAATATCTACAGTACATAGCGAATCTGCTTTCACAATAGACTCCTCAATACTAGAATGATTCGAATCATCAGAACCAATTACATTTGCAAATCCATTCAAAGGAACGGTGGAGAACATTGCTCTTTGATCTAGAAGGAAAGATGTCTCTAGGATCAAATGATATGCCATGATAACAGCACACTGCATCACACATTTAATCCTCTTCAGTTCGTCGCTGTGAGCTCCCTTCAGCAAAATCTGAAACATAAATTCGAGAGTTTTTATACTAACTAGGTAAAAAGGAATTTAGATTTGCAAAAAAAAAAAAAAACTAAATAAATAAATAAATAAAAACACTTTTTGTGAATTTTGGTACCCAAAATGCTACAATGCTAGGTAGTAGAGATGAAATAAAGCACAAATTTCCTAAGTCATTCAGGTTCTTTGCGAAATCTCTTTAAGATATTTATACCCTTTGCACGTCCTAAAGTTTGGGGTTACCTGTATCTAAAAGCTAAATAACGACTCATTCATACCCAACATTGCATCCCCAAGTGCAACATAAAAGAGCTCATAAAAGAGGTAGATATTGATGGTCAGCGTCAATTTAAACTCAGCAAGCTTAGTCCGCTATGTTGGTTCGCTGCTTATAACTGAGAATCATTAAAGGTAAATTATTGTGTTGATAACAAAATACCTTGAAGAAAGCTATGTTACCAGGACTCTCCTACTAACCCCAACTACCCGATCCCCGTGTCCGACACCCGTACCCAATTTGGACACTCGGATCCTTCACAAGTGATGTTGAAAAGGTGAGTAGAAGCTCAAAATTGTGGGCAAAGAGGCTTCTAATATTGATATTAAGAAACATAGTATGTTTATGCGTTCAAAAGGTGTCCGCATACCCGTATCCAACGTTTAGACACATGTCCCCGGATCCTAAGATTTGGATTTAGAGGAGGTCCAACACCTAGATACACACCCGCACCCGACATTCATACCCGAGTCTAGGTAACATAGGAAGAAAGTATTGTGTGTGTGACGGGGTTGAAAGTCGAGGAGGATGGTGAAGGGTGGGGGTTGTGGATGGTTGGTTGGTTTCTTTAAGGCTTTGTTTGGTTCATGGATTTGGTGAGGGAAAAGAGAGGGGAAAGGGAAACAAGATGGAAAACTAGTTTCTTTACCTTATGAGTTACGGATGAAACTAGTTTTCCATATTGTTTTCCTTTCCCCTGTCTTTCCCTCACCAAATCCATAAACCAAACAAAGCCTAAGAGGAGGAATATTCAATAAGTTATGGTTAATAAGAAATCATACTACTTAGTTTTCTGCTCAATAATTGCTAATAACTAGTCTATGACAAGGATATGCAACCGCTTACAATTTTTATGATTCTCTGTGGGCTCACTTCTAGTTTAATGGTGTTTTCTTGATGTACACCTGACGCTCCCATCTTGATGCAAATATTTTTGACCAGACCTTATACGCTATAAGGTACAAAATGGATAAAAGGACACCATAATCTACGAAATTCTCACATCTTATCTAGGTGTGGTCATGACTCACGGTTTGTGAACATTCCACCCCACTCTCACCCTAAGTCATTGATGGGCTCGACTATGACATATAGTCCCATGGCCATAAGAACACCAGGTTTTGAAGTTTCCAAGCCTTACCCCTGTTTTTTCAGTCTTGTTAGAAAAATTAAAATTTAAAGAACAGCGTATCTTGATACTAGTTTCTAAGTATTACCTTCTTGAACCTTTCTAGCTAGCTTTTGACAACTCTCCAAGACATTGACGCAATGCCCTATTGGTAGGCAATGAACTATTAACTCGGTACACCAACTATAGGTAGCCACCAAGAGCCCACCACGCGCCAGTTAGTCACGTCAGCACTGCCGCCACATGTCTTCAACATGACTCCTAGTCATATGTGCACCACGGACGCTGCTTGAGCAACGCACTCTCCAACTCAGGGAATAAGAGCAACAGGCTCACCTTTGACGACCCCGCAATTAGTCTTAAGGGGGCCTCAAGCAACGCGCTCATCCCTATAGCACCACGCTCCAAGGGCGGCTTGAGCAACGCTCTCACTCCCATGAGTTCCGCTGGGTGCTTGAGCAAAGAGGTGACCGCACCCTAGCCACACCCTAGCCACATGCTTGTCACCCGCACCTGGCGCTCATGTGCCTACCACCTTGGTGCCCTCGTGCTCATCTCCAAAGAACACACTCAGGCACTTATATCCTTGGAGCCCTCGACAATGCAAGTGAGGCACTCCACATGCCTTTTAACACTTTGGGAGGATTGATCACCCTTGGTCAGGAACATGACCTAGGGTGATTAATCTTTAGGATCCTCAAGAGTTCATGGTTCGGTGACTAGAGCCAAGGTTGCCGCAAAGTTAGGGTTTGTTCCAAAAAGAGAGAGACGCATGCCTCCGCATGTGTCCTTTGTACCTCACAACCAATTAGGCCAACCCGTCACCGCAAGACTCGCCGACGCTTTCACCTCTTTAAATGTCCCTCAACCATCCCAAATAGGAGGGCTTCTCTGGAGGCGCGAGGCATCATGTTAGCTATTCCAGCAATGAACCACCCTTTTACACCTCAATAGAAACACTTCCACCACATTCAATGCAAAGAGAGACAACTTTAACTATTCCCCAACTCTTACCCACTCTCCCAACTATCCGTGAACACTGAACTATCTTCACCAACTCAAAAATGCCTTTGACATTTACTGCTCTCTCTCTCTCTCTCTCTCTCTCTCTCTCTCTCTCACACACACACACACACACACACACATTACTTAGGATCACCTTGATTCTCGCTCAAGCCACTCCTCTCCAGGACCCTTGATCTACGTACATGTTAGACCTCCCTATCTCAACATGTTAGACCCTTGATCTACGCATTGGGGAGCCAATCCTGAGATCGGTTATCTAATCACCGTTTGGGAAAAGCTCAATATGTGCTTCGATAGCAAACAAAAGCAACCCTTGGGCTGCTTTTGGCAATAGCCCATTTTCACCATTGCCACCGGGTTTGCCAAACGGGGCCTAAGAACCATGGGATCTAATATGAAAGTACACCAGCAGAGTCCATCAAAAGTTTGTATAGGGGCAAGTCAATAACACATTTGGATCAAAGATGGAGCATGGCAGGTAAGAGAGTCATAGTGATAGCAACAATGTACATTGTATACACATTGGTTAGAATCAGCAGTTAAAATCCGCCAGGACCGCTAAAATTGTTAGTTACTAAAGGTCTTATATTGCACATGCAGAGGTAAGGCTGCATACATGTAGACTTTCTAGACCCTGTAGAGACGGGAACCTTGTGCGCTGGTTTGCCCTATTGGGTTTGAGTAAATTAGAAGCAAGCATCTAATATCATGTATGGGAAGAGACTACTTAGAGAGGGGAAGGGAAGAGAAGAACAAAATAGCGAAGCTAAAAAGGGTAAATGAAGAAATACACGGATCAGAAGGCTCTATCTGGTTCATGGATTCAGTGGGAGAAAGAAATACATGGATCCAAAGGCAATTCAAAATTCATAATTTATCACTCACCAAATATTTGCAACACCATATTTTCTCTTCCTTCACATTTTCCTACTATTTTGTTAACTAACCAAATAAAGAAAGCGTTTTTTTCCATATTTTCTTTTATTTTCCCTTACTTGATCCACAACCAATCAGAGCCCTAGTGTTTTGCTTTCCTTTCCCCCACTAAATCCATGAACCAAACAGTGCCCAAGGAAAACACTTTTCTTTGTTTAGTAATATTGGAAACAGTGAGAAAAATAGTAGGAAAAAAAATATGGTGAAAACATAAATTAAAAACTTGAAATTTTGTGAGTCAATTCCTATCATAAATTCTTGAATTCCAATAACATTTCGGAAAGTTTTATTCTAAAGTTATTTTAGCATGGATGGAAACACTATGGAGTTAGTTTTCCTTTTCTTTTCTTCTCCTCTATATCTATCTATCGAATGGAGCCTAAATGTCATTTTGGCAGTTGCTTGAATCAACCAAACCAATGTACAACTGTAACTACATTTACACCAAAAAAGAAATTCTGGATCACAGCAAATAAATGTACGAGGGAAAAGAGAGACTCACCGTACAACCAAGGCGTGTAGGACAACCCTCAAGGAACATCAAAGTCTTACTCGGCCTCTTGCCGCTCTCAACAGAAGCATCGTGTTCCTCTACAAGTTTTTCAAAGTAAAAGGAATCACACTGTTTAAGCTTTTGGCCCATCAAGCTATCAGAGGATAGGATCAAAGCACCGGTACAACGAGCAACTCTCTCTAGGCGATGGAGTTTCATATCAAGAACTAGTGTCATCCCTTTTGCAAGAATAGACTCTTGAATATCACGAGAAACTGTTTTCTCCACTAAAATCACATTCGGATGGCACATTTCTATCGTCTCGATGATAGACTTTAGACTATTCTTCTCCTGTAAGTGGCATAACATCAGAACATATATAAACTTAAGACTACACATATATCTACATATGTACCAGAGCTTACTATCCCACTAGGGCGTGTGTTCAATTTAAATGGTCAAGAGAAGTCCTTGGCACCTCACATTAAAATGAGGACAATAAGGCAATTGTACAATAAGGGTATGGAAGTAATTTACTCTAAATCCTTTGTAAAATAATTTTAGCACCCCCATTTTAATGGCTTGGCATCGAATTTTTTGTCCATTTCAGACCGAGTACTAGTAGAAATATAGTAGGCTAGACTAAAATGAGTACACTAAATATTTACGATAAGGGCACACAAGTTATTCTTTATGTCCTTTGTAAAATTAGTTTAGTACCCTCATTTCAATGACTTGGCATGGACTTCTTTGTCCATATAAGAATGGGTCACAAGTTATTTTCTTTATGTCCTTTGTAAAATTAGTTTAATACCCTCATTTCAATGACTTGGCATGGACTTCTTTGTCCATATAAGAATGGGTCACAAGTTATTTTCTTTATGTCCTTTGTAAAATTAGTTTAGTACCCTCATTTCAATGACTTGGCATGGACTTCTTTGTCCATATAAGAATGGGTACTTTTAGACATCGTTTGGCCACAGCTTTGGAGTCCGTAAGGCATTATGGAACTCCAAAAGCTAAAATGAAACTTTTTGGCAAACCAGAATGTGCAATTCAACCGGGAAAAAAAAAAGTGTGGGTCAACAACAGATGTTTGCAATTGGCCAAAAGCTTCCTTTTTTGCGATTGAATCAAAAAGCAGCAGTGCCAAACGGGTCTGTAGTAAATTAGTATTAACAGGACACAAAAAAAATTTGCAATAAGGGTGGGTGCTAAAGTAATTTACTATAGGACCTTTGTAAAACTACGTTAATACCCTCCTTTAAATGAGGCATGGACTTTTTTATCCATCTAAGGATGGGTACTTTAAGACATGTAGTAGGTTAGCATTTCACATATAACTCCCTGACAAGATAAAAAGGCATTAGAATTACATTACCTGCTGCATCGATTCAAATGATGACAACTCATTTGAAGACCCAAGCGCACCCTGGATCAACAGCACCTTAGGGTTCTTGTACTTAGTTGGCATGTGTTTATGAGCAGCATGCTTTTTGAAGACCAAACCTCTGACTACTTCACTGCAACATAAATTATTGATTTAATTCCAGTAATTGCACTCTACCGACATCAGCCATATTGAGTGCAAGATGAATATTATAATGGAATTAAGGCTCCGTTTGGTTTGCGGATTTAGAGATGAAAAATGAAAAAAGGGAAATTGAGAAGGAAAAAACTATTTCCCAAGTGTTTCATCCAATGCTTAAATCATTTTAAAAATTAAAAATTTTCAAAACACAATAGGAACGGAATTAAAGAGAAAGGAGCATGACTTAAGAAACTCAAAATGATTAATTACATTTTCACCCAATTATACTCACTTCCTATTTCTTTATTGTTTTCCTTAATAAGCAAACAAGGAAAAATGTTGTCCTCAGAATTTTATTTGCATCTGAAATCCCAACTATGAAATATATATGCAAATCGGTCTCTAAATTTATTTCATTTCTTAATGGAATTAACATTATATATTTTCTTTAGACAATGTACTAGAAATGTCCAAAACCAATACTCGTTTAGCATATGATTAAGCATCCAACTAATGCAGACGACATCTTTTTCATTTACAACTTGAGCAACCACAGAATTATTTCCCTGCAAGCCATCTGACAAAAGTGAACAAAACCATATCAAAGTACTGGTATAGGTATCACCTTTGGTTGCGAATACCAGTTGCAATACATTTGATCTTCACGTAGCCATCAAGATCCATTGCTTTCCCCTGAATGGCATTTGGCTTCACAAAAGAAGCAGCTTCCCATGATAAAGCAGTCACAATATCCACCCAGCTGTCACCATCTTCCCCCGAAATGGCAACACCGACGGACTTAAGAAGATGACCAACAAGCTCTTTGAACTTCCCATTCATAACCTCATCCATGGCTCTTTGTTTCTCTTCTTTAAACCTCTGGCTCCCACTTCCTTCTTCTCCGAAGCTACTCAAAGAAGTCGGCTTGCCCCATTTTGTGCCGTCACCAAATTGTTCATCATCGTCATCATCATCAATGTTTGCCACACTACCCTCCACGTCATCCTCTTGATCTTCGGGCCCCGGGGGCACCCATATTTGGGCATCCATTTCATCATTAATGGAATCGGATGTCTCAGTTTCCACGTCATTGGATAAACTACCACTCTCAACAACATCATCTCTTGTCTCAGTTCCCAGAGCTTCTGCATCTCTTTCTGTGCACCCATTACTTATTTTACCTTTTAAATGAGACGGAATGCTCGAGTTTTGCAGATGCCCGTTTACCCTAGAGTCAGAATCCTCGAGATTCCTATCTGTGGTAATTTCTTCCTCGGAGCCCCTAACAAAATCAAAGAAAGCAAAATAAAACCCAAAAGTGAATCAGTTTTGCCCCATGGTTGTCAAATTATGAATTGAATCATAATTTGCTGTGCCAACTTTGTGAATCGTGAACTATGTAGCATGGGTACGGATACAGGACACGGGTATGACACGATACGGGTACAGGGGTACGACGCATCCAAAAAATGTTGGGTACCGGTACGGCGAATAAAATATTATTTTTTAATAAATAATATAATGCTAATAAAAAACAAGTCCAAATAGTCACAAAACAAGAAGCATAAGAATTATAACAAGATTGTTTTACCATTAAAGATCAACATTACAAATCCATCCATAGCAAGATTGTTTCACAGTTTCACTATAACACAATCATTCACAAGAACCACAAGCATAACAATATTGTTATAATTAAACATCATTAGATCATCAATATCACTACCAAATCATGAAAACCACAGGTCCAAAACAAGACAAGAAATGATTAATCCTATAAAAGGGCACAAAACCACAATCCTAAAAAGAGGGCAACAATCATTTACAAAAAGTTGAATTAAATAAGTGGACACGTTTTTTGGAGTGTCGGGTAAGTATCCTAGTGTGTCTAACTAGTGTTGGTGTCCGGTAAGTACCTGGTACTGGTACGGGTACGGGGCCCTAAATGAAGTACCATGCTACATAGATCGTGAATATTAAGATTCACTTTCTTTAGGATCTTAACTAGGAACTTAACAACATAAAAACACACGTAAAACGCTTAAAATGAACAAAATAACAATTAAATAAAAGTATCATGCAATATAAAGGCTCAAAATTCTTACAGTTTCCCACTTAAAACTTCCAAGTTTAAATTTTTGGATCATGAATCGTATTGGGTTGTATGAAACTCAAATCGAATCATATGAATTTACAAGTGAATCCTACGATTCTAGCAACTATCATTAGAGCAACTCCAGCTATACTAGCTTAATTTAGCTAAAAACTCCACTTCTAAATTTAGTTAGCTACTTTACTTCATTATTTTTCTACCCTTGGGATTTGGGCCAATTGAAATTTGATGAAATCTTGAACTTGAGATTTTGCACAATAGCTAAGGCATATAGCTAGCCTACTGGGGTTGGTTTTTTGAGAATTTAAGTTAGTCCGTTGGGGTTGCCCTTTCTATTTACGATTTTTTTTTCCAAGTTCTTAACATTTTCAAGGGGAGTTGAGAAGCATACCTTCCATATATATTTGTATCCACTGAATAATCACCTAAAAGAATAAAAGATAAAAATAAGGATTAGGGATTAACTACAAAGGCAAAAATATTAAGGTGTTCCTCTATTTCTTCAAAATTTCATTTCAAGCCCTATATTATAGTTGTATAACTTAATTCTTTTGTGTTTAAAATTTTAGCTGTATCACTTAAGCCTTTTGGGTTTTAAATCGGTTCCAACTAAGGACAATCTTATAGGGATATGATGATTGAGGGTCTTAAACAGCCTTCCACAAATGTCCTAAACTAAAATCGATTGTCCATTTGTCCTCGAATGTCAATCAACATCGATTTAAAACCCGAGGGCATTAAGTGACACAAGTTATAAGGGCCAAAACTGAAATTTTCAGGAAAAGAGAGTACCGACCCTAAGAAAAATGTATTTAAAACACAAAATGAAGAGAGAGAGAGAGAGAGAGAGAGAGAGAGAGAGAGAGAAACTTTACTGCAGCTTGAAACAGTGCTATCACTGCTAATCAGTGAAGCAGATGGACTGATCGCCGGCATGGCACAAGGACTTAAACCATCTTGCTTTGAAGGTTCTCTCTCTATCATTAAATTTCACTGAACTACTGTTTTCCTGATTTCCCTTGCCCTTATTCGTCAATTTCACCCCACAAAAATGACATACATGCCTTTACGAGCCCAGGAAACATCTGTAGCCAGGAAATTCAATCGAATCTCAATCAGCCCACTAGTTCACGATTACAAGGGTAGCATAGAAATTAACTTGTACAATAAAATAAAATAAAATAAACTCTTTGTGGCAAAGAAAAAAAATTCAAAGGCTACCCAACTCCCAATTAAGAGTCCACTTTATCAAAATTCATCCTGTGCATAAACCAAATCCTTGTATACCATATCATACCTTACAAACAAGAACCATCATGAAATCAATTAAAGAAAGAGGGGGTATGAAAAGAAGGAAATTCGAAGTCCCAATAAACTTGGTACTATTTCTTCCCAGAAAATGGGAGAGAAGGGCGCTATTAACTACAACACAAATCAGCCAGGGCCGGCCCTGCCTATAGGCGGGGTAGGCGGTCGCCTAGGGTCCCACATTTTGTTCATATTTTGCTCTTTAAAAGGGCCCCGAAAAATACTGAGTAGGGCCCAAAATAAAAGTTTTATCTATAATATATTGAACCAATTATAAAAGAGTCAAAGCAAATACTGGAAAAAAATAAATAATTGTATGTGCCCCATTATAATCCAACTCACCCTAAATATTTAAACTAATAATACTTATCTTCTCACTTTATTGTTTAGCTCAACCTAAATTATTTTAGGTTGGATCAAGCTTTATGAATTATTATCATAGATAAAGCTCTTAACAATTATTATCAATAAAAAGTAATAATATGAACACTTGTGGAAGTACAAAAGACCAAAGAGGCTAGTGGAAGGAGAAGAAAATCATAATCAGTAAATACAATAAGGATTACAATTACTAAACCCCCGAATTCTAAAAAATGACCCAAAAAAAAAAAAAAAACTCACAAATCAACACTATAAGGTTTATAACATGTTTGATATAGAAATTATACACGCAAACATGTATAAATGACCCAAAAATTTTCGCTTCGGGAGCGCTACTCCTGAACCCTCGTTGATCAAAGGGCCCCGGCTTTCAATGTTCGCCTAGGGCCCCCAATTTGTCAGGACCGGCCCTGAAATCAGCAAAGCCTAGTCCAAATGAAAAGAACCCTAGAAACACCCAAACTAAATAATTACCCGAATTCAAGATGATATTCAAACACCAAGCAAAATCCGTCTTTGAAAGCTTAACAATTCAAAGTCTTATAAACCTGACTAAAATCTGCCAAAAATCAAACTATTCATCAAGTTTAAGAAGACTCAAATTAGTCGTCCCTTCATTGTATACATACTCATCCCAAAAAGGACTTCAAAGCGTAGCAAAAGTGCATTTCAAAAAAACTAAAAAATTTATCTCTATACCCAAAATGTTAAAATTACCCAGAAAATGGGGGAGAGAGGGATTATGACTAAAACTAAAAATAAAAAGAAGAAGAAAGAACCCAAATTCACACTACACTGATAAGATCTAAACCATACAGTGACTGATAATACTATTTCCCAGATCAAAGCTAACCAGACTTCGAATTGAACACCCACCACCAAAAATCTCAATAGAAATCAGAAACAAAAATTATATAATTACAGAGCAATTACAAACTTCTACAGAACCCAAAAAAAAAAAAAAAACATTATCCACCAAACCAAGATCAAAATCAAAACATGAGTTCCAAAAAATATGACTAACTAAAATTAAAATCCTTAAAAGGTTAAAAAAGGAAAAAGAAAAACCAATATCAAACTAAAAATTGCAAAGAAATTAAACAAATAAAATAAACGATTTAAGAAATCGATAGTTTTACCATTCATTGTCTACAATTGGTGGTACAATCCAGAGAAGAGGAAACAGAAGTAGTGAAAAAACAATAAAAAAAATTTACCCAAATCTGATGAATCCTCGAGTTCTCCAAACAAAAAAAAAAAATAGGAGAAAAAACCAGAAATAAGTGAACAAGTCAATACGTCAGACGCAAAAATCAAAGACCAAACCAACAAATCTTGAAAACATGTTGTCAAAACATCCAAAGAATTTATAGGCAGTTAATCTGCTGACTTTTAGGTCCGTTGTATCTTCAAAAGTATTTTTCATTTTCACCCAAAATTACAGAATATTACAAGGAAATATAATTTGGGTTTTAACATTTTGTACGTCAAAATCAAATCAATCAATCAGAGAGATATTTGGATGAGAAAAAAAATATATATATATTAAGGAAAGAATTGCATTGAAGCAACCCAAGAACACGTATATGATTGTTACCTATAATTGCTGAAATCTTTAGTTTTCTCTCTCTAGAAAGCAAGGAATTAAAGAAGTTCCCAAATCAAGAACTGATGAATGGAAAAGAAATGGGAGGAGAGAAGAAATTAAAGGCTTTGAAGTGGATCCCACTACCTTGTTACTCAATTTTTGACAGTGACTTGTACAGGAAAGCCTTTATTTGTTACCTAAATATCAACTTGTACTCTGTATATTTTTAGAAGTCAAATTTTGAGATTTAAATTAAGAGAGTATTTTTGCTCTTTCAAAAAATAGTTTATTAATACTTGTTTAAGTATTTTATTATTACCTAATGTAGTGGGACTCAAGATTAAATAATACATTTTGTTTAATCATGGGTCTTACTGTATTGACTAATGGGATGATTAAGTGAATATTGGTGAACCATTTTTTGAATGAACAAAAGTATTTTCTCAAATTAAAATGGCCTTTTGACATGGTACAAGTATAAACATCACACTTATTCCAATAGGAGTTTTAAAAGCTGTACGATATGCCCAAAGTGCATTGGTCAGTCGTTGTGACCAATTTTTACGGTCTGGACGTACCGTTTTTTCTAGTATACTTTTTACTTCTCGATTTGAAACTTCAACTTGGCCTTGGGTTTGCGGATGGTACGCGGTTCCAACCTTGTGAGTGACGGAATATTTCCGGACGAGTGCCTCAAAGTGACGATTACAGAAATGTTTACCTCCGTGGCTTATAATCGCTCGTGGTGTGCCGAAACGACAAAATATGTTATCTTTTATAAATTGAACCACTACTTTATGGTCGTTCGTTTTATTCGCAACTGCCTCTACCCACTTAGAAACATAGTCGACCGCGACTAGAATATATTTGTACCCAAAGGACAATAGAAACGGACCCATAAAGTCGATGCCCCACACATCAAATATTTCTATAATAAGGATTGGGGTCATGGGCATCGCATCACGACGTGACATGTCACCTGTTTGTTGACAACGTACGCAGTTCTGACAGAATTCATGTGCGTCTTTAAACAGGGTTGGCCAATATAACCCGCTTTGGAGGACTTTAACAGCCGTACGACGACATCCAAAGTGACCTCCGCATTCTAGAGAGTGACAAAAGTTTAATATAGAATTGAACTCACTTTCCGAAACACAACGTCGTATAATTTGATCAGAAAAATGTTTAAATAACAATGGGTCGTCCCAGTAATAGTGTTTAATTTGAGAAAAGAACCGATCTTTGTCTAAACGAGACCACGTATACGGGATATATCCCGTAGCTAAGAAATTGACGATGTCACTGAACCATGGACGATTTACGGTAGATAACGCAAATAATTGCTCGTCCAGAAACGAATCCTTTAGAGGTGTAATATCGTTAGATTCTACAAGAATTTGTGACAAGTGGTCAGCTACAACATTTTCAGAACCCCTTTTATCACGTATTTCATAATTAAACACCTGAAGGAGTAAAATCCATCGGATTAATCTCGGTTTCGTTTCTTTTTTATTCAATAAATGACATAATGCAGCGTGATCGGTATACACAATGACCTTTGATCCCAATAAGTATGAACGGAATTTGTCGAGGGCAAACACAACCGCAAGTAATTCTTTTTCAGTTGTTGTATAGTTCAATTGCGCGTCATTTAGTGTTTTACTTGCATAATAAATCACGTGAGGGACCTTATTAACTTTTTGTCCCAAAACGGCTCCAACGGCATACTCGGAAGCATCACACATCAATTCAAATGGTAATGACCAATCAGGGGATTGGATTACCGAAATAGTGGATAGTAAGGTTTGCAACGTTTCAAAAGCCTTCAGGCATTCGTTGTCAAAGACAAAAGGAACATCCTTGGCAAGCAGGTTGCACAAGGGGCGTGAAATTATACTAAAGTCTTTGATAAATTGTCTATAGAAGCCGGCATGACCTAGGAACGAACGGATCTGACGAATGGATGATGGCGGTGGAAGTTTATCTATTAACTCGATTTTTGCTTTATCAACCTCTATACCTCGCTTGGAAACAACGTGACCCAAGACTATTCCCTCTTGAACCATGAAATGGCTCTTTTTCCAACTCAATACCAAATTTGCTTCCTTGCAACGGGCGAGGACTTTCGTAAGATTTTGAAGGCATTCATCAAATGTAGGTCTGAAAACTGAGAAATCGTCCATAAATGCTTTGAGAAATTTCTCAACCATGTCCGAGAAAATTGCCATCATATATCGTTGAAAGGTTGCCGGTGCATTGCACAAACCAAAAGGCATACGACGGTAGGCAAAGGTTCCAAAGGGACATGTGAACGTCGTCTTTTCTTGGTCATCGGGATAAACGGGTACCTGGTTATAACCAGAGTATCCATCTAAGAAACAATAATAGCTTTGACCGGATAGACATTCTAGGATTTGATCAATGAATGGGAGAGGGAAATGGTCCTTACGAGTCATCGTATTAAGTTTTCTATAGTCAATGCATACCCGCCAACCAGTAGTTTGACGGGTGGGTATAAGGACTCCTTTTTCGCTTGGTACAACCGTAATACCTTATTTCTTTGGGACAACTTGAGTTGAGCTGACCCAATTACTATCGGAGATCGGGTAGATAATACCTGCATCTAAAAGTTTTATAAATTCCTTCACAACCACCTCTTTCATGTTAGGGTTGAGCCGTTGTTGCATTTCCCTAGATGGTTTAGCATTTTCTTCTAAATTTATTCTATGCATGCAAATTGACGGATCAATTCCTTTTAAATCGGCGACCGTCCATCCAATTGCCTTCCTATGATTGCCTAGAACATGTATTAGTTGTACTTTTTGAATTTTAGTTAAATTTGACGCGATTATAACTGGAAGCATTGCGTTAGATCCTAGGAATGCATATTTCAGAGAATCTGGCAATGGTTTGAGTTCGAGCGTCGGGGGACACTCAATGGATGGTAATGCCGGTTCATGTGCAAGAGGCGGTAAAGCCTCTATTTTAGGTTTCCATGGAAGCGCATTAGTCGTGTTTACCGATTCCAATAAAGTATTCACATCTTCAATATTTGTGTCAATGTTGAAATCATTAAAATTGAAATGAGATAAGCATGCTTCCAAAGCTTCCTTAGTCAACATAAAAGGCGCTGCCTCTTCGACTAATTCGTCTATTAAGTATATGGCATAGCAGGCTGCCTCTTCATCATCTCTATATGGTTGATTAGATGCATTAAAGACGTTAAGACGCACGGTCATGTTACCAAAAGCTATATCCATCACTCCAGTCTTACAGTTAATAATAGAATTAGCCGTGGCTAGGAAAGGGCGTCCTAGAATGACTGGGACATGTTTACTAACATCTAAGACTGGTTCGGTGTCTAGCACGATAAATCGACCGGATAATAGCATCTATCAATTTTGACCAATACATCTTCTACTACCCCTCGTGGAACTTTAATTGACCTATCAGCTAATTGTAAGGTGGCCGCAGTCGGTTTTAGTTCTCTTAAAGCCAAATGTTCATAAACTGAATAGGGTAGCAAATTCACACTCGCTCCTAAATCAAGAAGAGCTTGGTGAATGTATTTATCACCAATGTGACAAGCGATGGTTGGAGTACTCGGGTCCTTGTATTTTAGAGTGTTGTGATTAAACATAGAGCTAACCTTTTCCGTTAGAAAGACTTTCTTAGATAAGTGGTTTCTAGATTTTCTCTTTTGAGTGCATAAGTCTTTTAAGAATTTAGCGTATGCAAGTATTTGCTTAATAGCGTCAAGTATGGAATGTTAATCTTCACCTCTTTAAATGTCTCAAGAATATCCTCCGGGCGTGTTCCCTTCTTCGAGAAGTGCGCTAGGACATCCACGCTTGGAGGGAACGGCATTCTAGGTACATAATTTGATGGATTTGTCACTTTAGACGTATTAGGTACCGAATGATCAGGGTCCTTCGTAACTTTATTGTTATCTGCATCTTGTTCCTTACTTATTCCTTTACCCTTATCTTTTTGAGATTCGGGGGGAGGTATAATCTCCTCTGGACGTTCAGTCGCTCTAGTCGACACCGCGTTAACTTGATCACTCGCCGAGCTCATCTCATATTGTCCTTTAGGGTTTTGGACTGGTTGACTTGGTAACTTTCCCTCATTACGACGATTTAAGGTATTAGCAAGTTGTCCCATTTAGGATTCTAATTTAGCTATCGATTGCGTGTGAGAGTTGACCAGTTGCGACTGTGATTGCGATTGGGCCTCTAAGGTCTTTAACGATGCCAACACGCTTTCTTGGAAAGTTTTATCCCTAGGAGGATTAGCACGAAAAGGAGGCTGTTGGTATTGATTTTGTTGATTCGGAGGCAGCTGATACTGATTAGATTGTGGCCTATACGCATTAGGAAAATTCGTTGTATCGGGTTTCGAATACGGTTTCTCACTATTAGAGTTCCATGAAAGGTTCGGGTGAGGTCCCCATGTCGTGTTTGGTTTATAACCCGTGGGGTTATAATTGGGTCTTTGGAACTGTTGAACCGCATTTATATGTTGTTCTACAAATTCCGAAAACTGGGACGTGGATGGATATGCTAATGTCGAATGCGACGAATCTGAGCATAACTGGCATACTTCAGTAGGAGGAGGTGGGCCATGCATGTGACCCATCATCATGAGTTGGTCCATTTTTCTATTTAGTTCTTGAATTTCATAAGAATGATTAGACTCAACTTTAGCCTCTCTCTTTGGGTTGGGTGGGAGGTGTCCCTTGGGTCGTACAGATACAACTGGTGCATAGAGTTTTCACTTAATGTTTCGAATATCTTCCAAGCTTCGTCGGCACTCTTGTGGAGGAACATCCCCGCACAAATAGCATCGACGGTGTTACGAACAGCAGGAATTAGTCCTTCGTAGAATACTTGCACCAGTTGCCATTTGGGTATCTGATGATGAGGGCAAGAACGTAAGAGTTCTTTGAACTGTTCTCATGTATCATAAAGGGTTTCGCCATCTTGCATTGTGAAATTAGTTATAGATTTCCTAATCTGATTGGTTCTAGTGATGGGGAAAAATTTCTTTAGGAAAGCAGTAAGCAATTCGTCCCATGTTCTTATTGAATTTGGCTTCAAGGATTGGAGCCAATACTTCGCTTTGTCTTTAAGTGAAAACGGGAAAAGACGCATTTTCAATTCATCATCTGTTAAGTTCTGAATTTTTAACGTAGCACAGATATCCTGAAATTCGCCTAAATGATTATAAGGGTCTTCCTTAACACGACTATGAAATGACGGAAGGAGTGCAATAGTTAACGATTTAATTTCAGAGTGGGCTGCAGTCACTTTCGATAATGCAATACATGACGGTGGTGTGTAGGCGGTAGGAGTAAAGTAATTCTTTAACGGTGGTTGTGGAGGTATGTTAAGATTATCCCCATTATTCTGGTTATTTCCATTATTCCGGTTATGTCCAAAATCATCCATTGGAATAGGTTCGATTTTTGTCGTTTTAGTTTTTCTTAAACGGTTAAGAGTACTTCGGATTTCCGATTCAAACAAAGATGACGATTCCGGTGTGGACTTGTCGTCTATCATCAACCGAGCTCTAGAAGCTTGTGTTGACGACCTAAGGACTCTAAGTATGCATTCAAGTTTGAGATTAAGCGGATTTAATTTAGGTTTACTTGAACGAGTACCAAACATAAACTAAGGACTGACTTAATTGAAGCAAAAATAAGCTACGCTAATAACCAAGCATGCAAGCACACAAGACTAATATGATGCATGAAATTATCCTGTAATGCAATGACCGCGTCAAGCCCGGCGCCCCGGGTTTCCTAGCTAATGCAATGCTCACTCCACACCTACCCTAATGCAAGTATTGCGTCTCAGCGCCCTGACTTGTAGTGGTTCGATGCGAAATTTAAATAACGGATTTACTTGGTGATTTTAAATTGATTGCAATTTTTATTTTTTAGGTCCGCGTAAGCTCCGTTGACGTGCACAGCTGCTCCACTCGATTGTGCTAGAATTGATCAAATGAAATCTGCAAACAAGGATAATTTTAGCGACTCGAAAATAAAATTAGAAACAAAGAAAATAAAATAGACACTAATATTTACTAACTAAGTAAATTACGATTCTAATAATTAACGGTAAAAATTATTTCAATCCCCGGCAACGACGCCAAAAATTGATCTCGTCAAAATCAAGATATAAAAGTATGCTTACTTGTGCTTTACTTTCGAAAGATTTGCAGTGTGGAAGTAAAGGTCGAACCCACAGAGATTGTTAATTTTTATCCTTTAATTAATAAAATCTAATCTATTTAGTTATCGGAAAATCAGAAGTTTTATTGATTTATAATTTGATTATTACTACTAATTAAACTATGAAATTATGGAAATAAAGTCTAGAATTAGATCTAAGTAAACTTGTATGCTAAATTGAAAATTGGTTTAAATATGAATAGATGAGGTCTAGGATTACAAATCTACCACTAACTATGCATCGGGGGTCTAAACTTTCTATTCTAAGTTTTGTGTTTGGATAGTTATGATCTATCGTGGCTACAAACCCAATAGTATCGTCAAGAGGATATTGTTAGTTCAATCTAAGCATAATCCATTTATGGTTCACATGAATTATCTACCTATAACTAGGGTGTAGCATAACTCATCTTTCCTAAGCATGAATTATAAAATATGTAAACATCACAATCACATAAGCACTATTGTATGTAAATACTCCTATCAATCACAGAAATCAAGGACTATTGAGTTCAATAAGCATAAGGAAAAATCTAAGACAAGAATAGATCTAAAATACTCTTGATTATTAACATTAAAAATTGATTATAAATAAATAATTCACCAACATACAATTACTATCCAATCCATAAAATCCTAAAATAGAAAAGCGTAGAATTCCCCCTTTACATAGCTAGGGTTTCATTGAAACCCTAGATTAGGAGTTTAGTTACTCATGGTGGGTGAAAGCATGAAGATTGAGTTGATGGTAGCCATTAGAGAGACCTTCAAGCTTGCTCTTCTCCTTCCTCTTGCCTTCCAAAGCCTTCAATGAATGAATGTGTAACCCTTAAAAATTATAAAAACTAAGTATATATAGAGTTTACAAGAAGTTTTGGAAGCTTTCCTATCCTGAAACGAACTAAAATAGCTGTTATTTAAAATCTAGACGTCATTAAGTAGTCTCGTTTGTACAAGGCTCTTCAGTATAGCAAAATACGCAACTTCAGTTTTTGTACGGATCGCGCGCGTGTTGGGTTTGTGCCCTTAAACCATTACTTTATATATGAGACATTGACATTTTAATATATGGATATCAGCTTTACATTTAGTTATGTATGTTTCTTTCATGAGATGATTGTTATCCTTAAGTATCATAGTAAGTAATTCGTGTATATATGAGATACATACAAGTGAGATACGAATTACTATTCTTTGTTACTTAGAATGTGTCACAGTGGATGATGAGACTGGATATCTCATCAGGTTTACACTGTAGCATGATTAACTACCATTGGATGGAGTGATTAATCTCAATCACTAGAGTTTAACTCTTAGTTAACATGCTAGTGCTTATAGTGCATTGACGGACTTGAGCTTTCCTATTGACACTCAAGGCTGTCAATCAGTCGATAGGAACTCATAACTTGTATAAGGTACGTGTTCTTAATCTTGAGACAATTATGAACACAGACTGTGGATATGGCTGCTTTGACTTACCAATCAGTGAGGTCTATAGAAGATCAACACCTGGGTATCTTGGGTATGTCATATTCATAGGGTTGTGAACATATATTGTCAAGACAGAATCTACCCTCTGTTTCAGAGTAAGCATTCCCTTGAGAATGTCACCAAGTCGATTACTGAGTACTGCAGTCTTGTTGATAAGAGTTATCAACATGTTTGGTAATCATGAGAGGTGAATGGGACTCAAGGAATACAAGAAGTAATCATGATTCAGGTTGACAGTAACAGTTATCCGACTACCTGAATATGATTACGAATGCTGAAGGTAGAGGGACATTAGTACAACATACAAGTCTAGTTATCACTTCGGATATGTTCTTTTGCGTTGGAGTTCAGTTATCGTTTTATAGTGGAGTAAACGTTAACTGATCAGTTAGTTAGTTTGCTGATCAAAGAGTTTGGTCACGGTAATTAACAAACTGGTCTGAGCCAACAATAAAGAGCCTAAGAGGTCCCACTCTTAGCTCCGTTAGGATACTTGGAAAGACACATGAGGAAGTTGTCATGACAAGTTCGATCGATTGAAGTATGTTCGATCGATTGAAGTCTTGACGGTCTCGATCGATCGAGAATGGTTCGATCGATCGAAGGTTTGATCGATCGAAGATCTTCGATCGCTCGAAGTCTAGGTCGGTTCTGGAAATCTATAAATAGGGCTGCTGCATTGTGGAAAAGGGGTTCGTCGTTTTAGAACGTCAGAAGCTGCAGAAACTGTTTTTAGAGCCCCAAACCTTCTTTTTCCTCTCTATTAGAGATCCCACCATCTCTACTCTCTCCAGCAAGCATCCGCAGGAGACATAAGGGTGAAGACAACCTAGTGGAGGCTGCTGCATCACCAAGGAAGAAGAAGAAAATCAGAATTGGGTTCAAGTCACTAAGGTATAACTCTTGTCCCCTCTTGTGCGCATCTATGGAATTAACGAGTAGTAGATCCTGGGTTACCATTAAGTTTTTATAACTTGACTTTTTTACTGCGCGTTTAAACTTTTAACTTAAACCGGTTTTTCCATCAATTGGTATTAGAGCTACGCTTATTTGGATCTATAGATGCATTTTGGAACACTAGTTTTGATTTGCATGTTGATTTTAGAACTGTTTTCGAAACGGCATTATCATAGATCTGTTTCTGTAGTGTTATCGCAGCAGAGTACAAATCTGTGATTGCATAGGATGCAAGGCGGGTTCGATCGATCGAACATGTTTCGATCGATCGAACATCCTCTGTACTCGAGCGATCGAACAGTCTTCAATCGATCGAAACCTTCTGGTGTTCGATCGATCGAATGAAGTTAGATCTATCGAGATAGATTCTTTGTCAGGCTCTCTGTTTTATAGTTTTAAGGGGTTTTGAAATTAAAAGCTTTATTTTTAAAGTATTATGCAAATTTTTAACAGAAAGTTAAAGCGATTGCACAGAGTTCAATCGATCGAAGGTTCGAGCGATCGAACTGTCTTTGATCGATCGAACAGTGACAGAGAAGAAACATGCTGTTTTAAGTTCTAATTCAGTGCGTAAAGGGTTTATACACTGTGTGAATCAATTGGGGGTTCCAATAGTTAGATATATTTGTTATATATGTGTGGATGCATGTACGACTAACCCTTTTGCAGCAAGTTTAGTCGCTATCTCCCATGGCACCAAGATCTATTTAAATTTTGGTATTTGAATGTTTTGAGATTGGTGTATATCATGTTTATTAATGTTTTGGTTTTAAGGCATATGTAAAGGGCGCTGCGATTTCAATCCTATGAAAAGGAAAGTCGCACCGGTTTTCCTAGCCTTTTTATTTTATTGTTACTGTTGCATTTTCTATTTCTAGATAAATTGTAAGCTTCGAAAGAAGCATAGGACCAATGTAATAGAATTAGAAAATCCATAAAGAAGGAAGAGCAAGCTGTTGTCCATGAAGATGGAGCTGGAGGCGACCAAACCAAGAGGAGGTTCTATGGAGATAGAGCCATGGGAGATAGAGGCATCGTTTGGATGTCTTTATTTTCATTTTAGTTTTTTGTTTTATGTGCTTGTTTTGTCATTGGCATTTAATTATATTGTTACTACTTACATGCACGTAAAACAAGTTTTCTAAAATAAAATTCAAAAATCGTTTTTAACGCATTAATAAACATTGGATGTTTATGGGTAATGTATAAAATCAAATTTTTCTTTAAAAGCAAAATCCTTAATTTACCAAATCTAGTGGGAGAGGAGGGTCTTATTTATTGGCACTCACGATCTTCCATTAACGGTTCACTGTAAGATGAGTAGTTCATTTTGTGTCACCTCGCCAGGGGTGATCATTCCATACGGAGGGTGCATTACTCATTGGTTACTAGATGTGAACTTCTTTTGATAGGATCAATCAGACGTGTTAGAGGGTGACCACCACACGGAGGCGCTACTTGAGACGGTTGTGATTGGATCTTAGTTAATGGTACACACTAGCTAAGCTATGGATAAGGGAACCCACACGGGACATTATTCAGAAACTTAGAGATCAAAAGGGATCGAGAGTCATAACTTGTTTTGCAAGAGTTGCATAGAGGATAAGTCTTGATTAATCGAAAAATCAAAAATTGACCACCACACGGAGGCTTTATTCTTTTGTTTCGATATTCCGGCGACTTTGTTTTAAAATAAGAATTTTAAGTATTCTTTTATTTCAAACTGTCAAATCTGATATTCATATTTATTTTGTCTTTTGATTTTACAGTAAATCATAATGTTTGGATCTACATTTAGTCCACTTGCCACCATACTCACTCAAAACAAGTTAACTGGAAATAACTACACTGAATGGAAACGAAACCTTGACATTGTATTAACTGCAGAGGATCACGTATATGTCCTCACCACCCCATGCCCCGAAGAACCTGCGACAAATGCTTCGGAACCTGCCAGACGCGAGTTCGACAAATGGAAGAAATCGAATGGAATGGCTCGTTGCTATATTCTGGCCTCAATGGCTGGTGTTTTGCAACACCAATTCCAATCGAATGATTCTGCCAGTGACATTATCACATCCCTGAAAAAGATGTTCGGGGAGCATGGCAGGCCTGCTAGACAGGTAGCCATGCAAAAGATAATGAGTGCAAAGATGTCGGAAGGGACTCCAGTCAAGGAACATGTTTTAAAAATGATTGGTTACTTAAACGAGCTGGAGACCCTAGGTGCCAACATCGATGCACAGACCCAAGTTGATATGATCCTCAATTCACTGCCGCCTTCATTCGCTCAATTTAAACTTAACTATAATATGAACCAAATGAATTTTTCAATGAGCGAATTGATGAGTTCTCTATTGGCAGCGGAAGGGGTGATCAAACCTGGGGTCAACGTCTTGAACGTTGAGAAAAGCGCTTCCTATTCCCGATCTACACCGAAAGGAAAGAAAGGGAAAAAGAAGGCTGGCACTGGTGGTCCAAGTGTTGGACCGGTCCCTAAGATTGCAAAATCTAAGGGAAAAGGTAAGGGCAAAGGGAAGGTGGGTGGCCAAGGCAAAGGAAAGTGTTTCCAATGCGGTGAGAAGGGCCACTGGAAGAGGAACTGTCCAGAATTCTTAGCTACAAGAGTTCAAGGTATGATTGAATCACATGTGATTGAAGTAAGTTTTATTACGGATACTTCAAACACTTGATGTATTGATTCTGGTGCGACTAACCATATCGGTAATTCATTGCAGAGGTTCAGATCAACCAGGAGGTGCAATGATGGGGAAATCATACTTACTCTAGGTTCTGGTGCAACCGTTTCTGCGGCTGCTATAGGAGTCGTAGTTTTAGAATTTCTAGACAATAAAGTTTTGATTTTATCAGATGTACTTTATGTCCCTTCAATGAGACGTAATTTAATTTCAGTTTCTAATTTATCGAATAATGGTTATTCTTTTCATTTTGGAACTGAAGTTGTTATTAAAAGAAATAGTTCTTTTATAAGTTCTGGTGTTAAATCAAATGGTTTGTATGTGATCACTCCCAATATTTCTAAAGATTCTTACTTGGAACTTAATAACTCAATGGTAACTATACCATCTAAAATAAAAGAACCTTCCACTAATCCAACAAGGCTTTGGCATATGAGGCTTAGCCATATCAATCTAAATAGGATAGGCAGACTAGTCAAAGAAGGGATCTTAGGCGATTTGGTTCTCGAACCAATGGAAGTCTGCGAGTCTTGTTTAGAGGGTAAGATGACCAAAAGACCCTTTCCTACAAAGGGCAATAGAACCAATGCATTGTTGGAATTAGTTCATACTGATGTGTGTGGACCAATAAATATTAGAGCAAGGCGTGGTTATGAGTATTTCACAACATTTACTGATGACCACTCTAGGTATGGATATGTGTACCTAATGCAGCATAAGTCTGAAGCCTTTGAAAAGTTCAAAGAGTTTAGGGCTGAAGTGGAGAAGCAATTAGGCTCATATATCAAGGCCATTCGATCTGATTGAGGTGGCGAGTACCTCTCTAATGAGTTTATTGATCACCTCGTATAGAATGGGATTCTGTCACAGTTAACTGCACCTGGCAGGCCTCAGCAAAATGGTGTAGCGGAGAGAAGGAACTGTACTCTTTTAGACATGACTAGGTCAATGATGAGTTATTCAGAGTTGCCATTAATATTCCTTTGGGGTTATGCTTTGGAAACCGCTGCATACATACTAAATCTAGTCCAAGCAAATCTATTCCCAGGACACCATGGGAGATGTGGATTGGGCGCAAGCCTTCTTTGCAACATCTCTGGATATGGGGGTGTCCGGCACATGTGCTGAAAGGAAAGATGAGCAGGTTGGATTCTAGATCAGAAGTATGTTATTTTGTAGGGTATCCAAAGGGTACTTATGGATGGTATTTTTATGATCCAAGAGAACAGAAAGTGTTTGTTAGTACAAATGCTATTTTCTTAGAGAATGATTATATCATGAACCATAAACCTAAGGGAAGGATAGATCTGAGAGAAATAGAATGAGAGCCCTCAGTCCAACCCGTAGTTAATAACGATGTAAATCAAGAAAATACCACTTCTTCACCCATTTCCGCACCGGTACCTCATCGTAGTGGGAGGATTATCAGCCAGCCTGATAGATACATGTTCTTAGAAGAAGTTTTTGAAGCTGTCTCCATAGAATCTGAATCTGATCCTGCCACATATGAAGAGGCAATGCTGATGTTGATTCAGATGATTGGGTTAAAGCTATGAAGGCTGAATTAGAATCTATGGATTCTAATCAGGTCTGGGATCTTGTAGAACTTCCAGCCAATATTAAACCCATTGGTTGTAAGTGGGTCTACAAGAGGAAAAGCGGATCTGATGGAAAGGTTGAGACCTATAAGGCTAGGCTTGTAGCAAAAGGTTATACTCAGAGGGAGGGCATTGACTATGAGGAAACCTTCTCGCCGGTAGCCATGCTCAAGTCCATCAGAATACTCTTATCCATTGCTGCATGCCTAGACTATGATCTGGCAGATGGACGTCAAGACTGCGTTCTTAAATGGCAATCTTGAGGAGGACATCTATATACAACAACCAGAGGGGTTCATAGCTGGTCTGATTTGACCAAGCGGTCAAGTCGTTTGTTTTCATACAGAATTTGGATGAACCTTGTGTATATAAGAAGTGTGAAGGGAAAGTGTTGGCCTTTCTTGTGCTTTACGTTGACGACATTCTACTCATTGGGAATGATGTAGCGGCATTGTCAACGGTCAAGGTTTGGCTAGCTAGTACTTTCGATATGAAGGATCTAGGAGAGGCGAGCTATATTCTAGGGATAAAGCTCTTTCGGGATCGTAAGCAAAAGATAATGGGATTATCTCAAGCTGGTTATATCGATAAAGTGTTAACTAAGTTTTCAATGGATAATTCGAAGAAAGGTTTGTTACCTTTCAGGCATGGTTAAGCGTTCTCCAAGGACCAGTGTCCTAAGACACAGGAGGAGAGGAATCGCATGGCAGGAATTCCATATGCTTCGGCAGTTGGAAGTCTCATGTATGCGATGTTATGCACTAGACCAGATATCTGTTTTGCCGTTGGCATGGTTAGCAGATATCAATCGAATCCAGGTCCAGAGCACTAGACAGCCGTTAAGCACATTCTTAAGTACTTGAGAATGACTAAAGATTACATGCTTATGTACGGCGGTAGTGAGTTAATTCCAGTAGGATATACTGACTCGGACTTTATGTCAGATAAAGATTCGAGGAAGTCAACATCCGGACATCTCTTTTACCTTGGGAGGTGGTACTTTTAGTTGGTGGAGCATTAAGCAGAAATGCATTGCAGACTTAACTACAGAAGCTAAGTATGTGGCTGCTTGTGAAGCCGCAAAGGAAGCTGTTTGGCTCAAGAAGTTCCTTATGGAGCTCGAGGTGGTACCAGCGTCATTGTCACCTATTACGCTTTACTGTGATAATAGTGGGGCAGTGGCTCAGTCCAAGGAGCCAAGGAACCACGGGAAGGGAAAGCACGTAGAGCGAAAATATCATCTTATCCGAGATATTGTTCAACGTGGAGATGTGACTGTCACCAAGATTGCCACCGCTGACAATCTTGCTGATCCGTTTACAAAGGCCTTGCCACAGAAGGTCTTTGATCGTCATCTAGATAGTCTAGGTCTTAGATGTAGTTCTGAATGGTTATGAGTGCAAGTGGGAGTTTGTTGGGTTTGTGCCCTCAAACCATTACTTTATATATGAGACATTGACATTTTAATATATGGATATCAGCTTTACATTTAGCTATGTATATTTCTTTCATGAGATGATTGTTATTCTTAAATATCATAGTAAGTAATTCGTGTATGTATGAGATACATACAAGTGAGATACTGTGGATATCGCAATTTTCTTACCCACAGCTTTTCAAAATCAAATTCAAAAATAAATGAGTCGCCACTTAATTTTTTTAAAAGGAGAATTAAGAAACCATTTTAAAAGCAAACTGATCTTTTAGAAACCAGAGATTAACTAGGTCCGGGGATTATGGAATGAGAGAGGAAGGAGCACGTCGGACTAAAACATCCTCTATCATCCTATCTTGCGATAGGCCTCTACTCAACATCCTTTTAATCAAATTTATTAATCTAAGCATGCCCTCAACTAATACATATATACATATACATCACAAAAGCATGTCCAAAGGGTGTAAAATTGCAATTGACAAAATACCATTCAAAAGCCACATAATTCAGGTAGCAAGCGATATGATATGCAATAGAGAACAAGTGAACTTACCCGGGATCCAGCAGCGATAGTAAACGTGCAATGCATGCGAACAAAAGAAAATCCTAAAAAAGTGTCTCTAATCACATATACACATAAGGCAAAACCTAATTCTAAGGTGTCGCGCATTAAGTCGAAAAATCAATAAAATCAAGAAATTAAGATAAACTAAAGAGGAGTTCTAGAAATCATACCTTAATAGCGCTACAAAATAAAAGGTTAGTCCACGTGCTTCACATAATAATATGATATCAAACAATCAATCCTAATTCTCTAGCTTATATCTGGCGAGCAATGAAATCCAACTTTATCCAATTACTAATTCTAATTATAAGCATTAATGTACATGAATTCATGAATATGAACAAGAGTAGGCTATTAACTATGAATTTATTCATTGATTTGAATCATTTAGCTTTGAGATTTAAGTCTAATTAATCATTATTAAGATATGGTTTAAGCCCTAAGTCATAAGAGAATCATTTGGGCCATTATTTACAAAGTTGGTCAAATGTGTCATGAAATTCTGAAAATTGCAGAGAGCAGACCAGAACTTTAAGAGAAGAACAAGCACGTCTCCCATGGTTTGATGTCGGTGAATTTTGGACACAAGATGCCTCTGTCAGTCTAGTTTCCAAATCAAAAAGAAAATCAAGGTTTCAACGGTTAGATCTCCGGGAAAAGGACAAGAACAAGACGTCACTCAGAGATGTACAACTCTCTGTCCAGAGATATTGTTTGATTTTTTAAAAATAGCAAAAAGATGAGAAACACTTGGATCTTTTTAGGGGATCTTCCTAACACATTAAGGTACCCAGAAAAAATTATTAGAGACCCCAAAAACTCCATTAGACTTCTGATTTATGAATTTCAAAATGGACTTGCTGTTCTGAAACTATTCTGAAACTCTGGACAGATTGTGGTTGGCTCACAAAACCCATGATCAAACCCTTCTAAACATAAAACCACCTTAAAACAAAAATTACAGTGGTAGATTACTGTGTTATTGACACTTTCCCGTTGGTTTCACTTGATTTCAACGGTTAGATTTCGAACTAAAAATCTTTGATCAAAAACAGTTTGTGAATTCACTGTTTTCATTTGTCAAGTTCAACTTTTATTTGTTAACCCCAACTATTAAACCATGAAGTTGGGTTTAAACCAAACCACTTCTCCTACCATTTGATGGTCATTGGAGGCTAGAGACTTTTATATTTGTAGATTTTAAATGAAGTATGAATAGACTTCATGAAATCTCAAGATGATGAATCAAAACCATAGGGATGAGTTTAGACCCAAAATACTTTCTCCTACCACTTGATGGTCATTGGAGATGAAGATATGGTTAATACTCATGGGTCTCAAAGGAATATAGAAGGGATTCCATGAAACATCAAGCTAGAGGACTCAAGTCATAAGCATGGACTTGGATCCATCTATTTATTTATAAAAAGTGATGATCAAACTTTGACTCCCATGTGAAGTATAAGCTTACATGAGATTCAAAACATCAAACTCAAGAGCTTTCAAAGGAGATATTGAAGATCTCCAAGAATCTCAAAAGAAGAACATAAACAAGGAAAATAGAAGAAGGATCAAAGAACTAGGAAGTAAGGACTTCCAAGTTTACTTAACAAACTCTAAAACTTAATCAAGAAAAACTAAATGACTTATAAATTAGAAGCTCAAAAGAAAGAAAACACAACTAAGATTAGAGGGTCACCTCCAAACTATCCTCAAAGTTTCTCTCCTTTGAAGATCTTCCAAACTCTTCTTCAAACTCTCCAAACTCTCTTTTTTTCTCTCCAAAAAATGTTGGTGTAATGGTAGCCTTTTTTGTGTTTCCCCTTCTTTTTTTGTCTCCCCTTTTCAATGAAGATACCTCTTCTTATATAGACAAAAATACCTAGGTAATTTCAGTAAATTCGGAGTAAAAGACAGGTGTAAATCCCTCATTTGGTGGTACAATATGTACTTTCTGAAATTAGGCAGACTGCTGCCCAGCGCGGCAGTCCAGAAACTTTCGCGGCAGTCCGTGAATGCCGCAGCGGCAGTTCATGACTGCCGTCACGGCACTACGCGACTGTCGTGCGGCATTCATCAAATGCCGCGAAAATTAATGGATTGTCGCGTTTTTGTCAGTCTTACTTTATCAGTTTTTTGTTCTTATTCGCATACGCATACGTATTGTACTGCAAAATACAGACTTTAAAAGTGAACGGCAGTCAGAAAATGTTGGCGGCACTTGGTGAATGCCGGACCGGCACTCCCTGACTGCTGTGCGACACTTAGTGAGTGCCGCGACAGTCTGCCGTGTGCCGTTTTTAGCTAAGATTCCCTCTTTAGGTCTTCCTTCTTTTCAAAGCAAATTATTTTTGAAGATCTTTTCCGAAAATTGTGTTTTATATCCGAATTCCCCTTAATACCTGGTATTTTCTCCTTTCTGTGAAATTTTATCGCATTTTGGAGACTTTTTGAAGAGCTTGGAATACTTCAAATCTTTTGGTCCTTATCATCATCGGACTTGGAGGTGACACTCTCTTAAATTCGACATTAGGTCAAAATTGGGGTGTCTACAGTTTGCCCCTCTTCGGCAGAGCTTGTGGAGCAATGCTTGCCACAAGTGAATGCCGAAGCCTGTGTGAAGACAAGCCTTTGACCAGACCGTCGAATTTAGGTAAAAACAAAATGCGTTGCAAAAGAGAACATGCGTGCGGCAATGGTTCATGCTGGTCGTGCTCGATGATGAGCTGCCTACGTATCCATTCAGGAATCAGACCAAGACGTAGTTCGGGCAGGAGCCAAACATACACAAACGCAAATAGTCATACAGATGAATGCACCTATCTTATTGTGATGCACGTGCTCAAGCAATTTCGTGCTCCATATAATGCCTATGCGACATATTGTTCTTTCTTAGTACCAAAAAGCAACCTATGCCATTCTACTCATGATGTCATTCCATTCTGGGAGAGTCATGACCGTCATAGATGCACTTACTATGTTTAATTCTATGACATTCTTCAAGAGTCATCTAATTGTCTAGGATGCGCTACGCGCCTTATACCTTGGTGTCAAATTAGAAACCACGCTTTCCGAAAGATTGAGGTGCGCTTCGTGCCTTATAATCGGGTGTCTTCCAAGAATCATCTGATCGACTGAGATGCGCTACGCGCCTTATACTCTGGTGTCGAATCAGGAAACACGCTGAAAGACTGAGGTGCGCTACGCGCCTTATACTCCGGTGTCTTCCAAAAATCATCTGGTTGACTGAGATGCGCTACGCGCCTTATACTCCGGTGTCGAATCAGGAAACACGCTGAAAGACTGAGATGCGCTACGCGCCTTATACCCCGGTGTCTTCCAAAAATCATCTGATCGACTGAGATGCGCTACGCACCTTATACTCCGGTGTCGAATCAGGAAACACGCTGAAAGACTGAGATGCGCTACGCGCCTTATACCCCGGTGTCTTCCAAAAATCATCTGATCGACTGAGATGCGCTACGCGCCTTATACTCCGGTGTCAAATCAGGAACCACGCTGAAAGACTGAGATGCGCTACGCGCCTTATACCCCGGTGTCTTCCAAAAATCATCTGATCGACTGAGATGCGCTACGCACCTTATACTCCGGTGTCGGATCAGGAAACACGCTGAAAGACTGAGATGCGCTACGGGCCTTATACCCCGGTGTCTTCCAAAAATCATCTGATCGACTGAGATGCGCAACGCGCCTTATACTCTGGTGTCAAATCAGGAACCACGCTGAAAGACTGAGATGCGCTACGCGCCTTATACTCCGATGTCTTTCAAAAATCATCTGATCGACTGAGATGCGCTACGCGCCTTATACTCCGATAAAGATCGACCAAACAGATGCTGCCATCGAGGACTAACGCAAGTTCAAAAAGATTGCCATTGATGAGTGACAAGGATTGCCATTGAGGACTAACACCGATGATGCTGCAAGGTTGCCATTGAGGACTAACACCGATGATGCTGCCATTGAGGACTAATAGAAATTTTCCATTGAGGACTAATGAGGGTTGCCATTGAGGCCTAACTCAAATGATGCTGCAAGGTTGCCATTGAGGACTAACACCGATGATGCTGCCATTGAGGACTAACAGAAATTGCCATTGAGGACTAATGAGGGTTGCCATTGAGGACTAACACCGATGATGCTGCAAGGTTGCCATTGAGGACTAACACTGATGATGCTGCCATTGAGGACTAATGCAAGGTTGAGAGAAGCTGCCATTGAGGACTAATGCTGATGAGAAGCACTAAACAACATGGTAAGATATTGGTTAATAGCCACTCAGAGGTTTACAAGCAAGAACGATGGTCAACAGCCTTTCAAGGACTTATGTTGCGAAAGCGTCAATCAACAACCCTTTTGGGGACTTATGTTGCAACAGCAGAGATCAACGACCTCACAAGAACTTATGTTGTAATTTTTTTTTAAAAAAAATTGAGAGTCAATCGGACTCAAATCAGTTCAGTTCAGTTCAGTTCAATTTCTTAAGTTGGGAGTCAATCAGACTCAAATCAATTTAACTTTTTCGAAATCAGGAGTTAATCAGACTCCATTTGTTTCACTTTTCATATCAGGAGTCAGTCAGACTCAAACAAATTCAGTTTTACCAAATTCGAAGTCATTTCGACTTGAATTAAGTTCGAATCCCATTTACTAGGAGTCAATCAGACTCAATTCAATTTCTTTTCTAAGCAAGACTCAAAGAATTTGAACGAAGCAGATATAAAGAATGATTTTCTGCATTTGCGGGCTTTTGGAAGAAACACATCGATTCAGTCAAAAGAGGGAAGTCACCTTTGCCCCTAGTTTTGAACTCTTCTTATATCGCCACTTTATGCTGTGATAGTGTTCGAAACCTCTGCTTGTACTGCTCTTGGGATGCTCATGAAGACTTTTCAAATCTTTATTCATCATCTTAAACCCACACATTTGAGACCATTTATTGACTCATCAAAGGAGGACAGACCTGACAAAGCTAGTTACTCAAAATGACTGACTCAAACTCTTCATTCATTATGAATCAATGTGCTTTCATTGTGAATAATGTATCATCTCACCCTTCATTTATTCATCATTTCACAAATGGTAGTGCTTTGCTGATAAATCTACACTTCTTCTTTTCGATTTAGCGAATTCTTTGTCCATCTAGAATGTGCTTCAAATTAGTGCTTTAACTTATAGAATGAAAGGCATTCTATTTTAACCTTTTCAAAACAAACTCAATTACTTGAGAACTTACATCTGGTACAGAGGGATTTTGGCAAACAAAGTTTTCCCCTAGTTTGAAAGAAACTTAGGGGTTTGCTTCTATGATAAAAGGGATTTTTAGTAAAGGAAGTTTGCCACTGGTTTGGCGATATATATGTGGCTTCAGGCAGACTTAAGTTTGCCCCTAGTCTGAAGGAATGAAACCAAAGGCGCCAAAGGGTGCTGCTTGCAGTTTAGGGATGGCTATGGACCGAGAACCTTGGGAGGTTCGCCTACTTATCCCCAAGCGGGAATCAGGTCCAAAGTAGTTCGGCCAAGGCCTGAAAGAAGGATAGCATGAGATGATGGGGTGATGACCGAACCGAGCAGGTTGCCTATGTATCCCCAAGTGGGAATCAGGTCAAAACGTAGTTCATCAACTCTGGAGGTCTTGAAAGAATTAGGCTTCAAGAGTTGGTGGGCTTTTCGAGCCATGTTGCCATTTGGGTCTAGGGAGTGCATGTCACTTGTGGTAGCCCTTGTGTAGCATGATGAACTACTTTTTCCTTTGTTCTATTTTGTTTCCTCTTTTCTTTTCTTTTCTTCTCTTTTATTTGACGGCTGATTCTTTAACCTTTTCACCAGCCAGTTAATCTTTTACAATTCTCATCATGTTTTATTCATACTCCATTCTATTCACAAAGTAATATCAGTCCTTTGAATCTTTATTTGTTTCTTTTTTTCAAAGATATCTCTGCATTGTTTTAGGCTCACTTAGTGTTTGAGTCTTTTTTGAAGCTGATAAGTCTCTCTTTTCATTTCTAATCTCTTTTCTTTGTTAAGAACAACACAAAGCCTTGAGATAGTTCATGTGCCAATGATCTACTTTGAATGCTCAAGAATTCTCAATCTCATCTATCCTCTGCCTTTTCTTTTCTCTTTCCTTTCTTTTCTCTACCTTACTATCTCTTATTCTTTCCATGATTTTGACTGGCTAGTATTAGGATTTTTGAGATCAACACGTATCTTCTTTTTGCTCTAAATTTTGCCTAGGCGCCCTTCCGGGTTTTCATCCTAGCGAGCTCTTTCTTCTTTCTTTCTTTTTTTTTTTTTTTTTTTTTTTTTGTTTTTTTTTTCTTTTTTTATGCTCTAACTTTTGCCTAGGCGCCCTTCCGGGTTTTCATCATAGCGAGCTCTTTTTCTTTTTCTTTTCTTTTTTTGGAATAAGAAGTTCATTAAAATGTCCGGCTACCATCAAGGACCCAGTTTATGGCTTTAGACTGGTTGGGCTCATCTTTTAGGCTTGGTATTTGAGAGAAGGGGATTGTGAGCAAGCTTCAAGTTCCAAGTTCATCTTTTCAAGATTGAGCAAGAGCATCTTTAAATTCTTAAAGTAAAGCTAATCAATTCTCTACTTCTCCATGGTTTTGGCACAAAATTTGCTTTGATCACTTGGGGATCCTTTTCAATGCAAAGATTTATTAACAAAGTACTTTCCGTGATCATTTGAAAAGGTGACTTTTTCTTCTCCTCTTTTTTTTCTTTTGGTCTTAATGATCCATACATTCACGACTCAGCACACTGAATCAAGAAAAATGAGATTTTATTCAACTAGTAGGGAAGGAGGATTATATCACTCAACTCGATAAACTCGACAAAGACTTGCAAATAGACTTGATAACAGACTGACCAGAAGACTCAACTGGACTTAACATTTGACTCCAACCTAACATAACTCGACTACCAGACTTGGTCTCAATTGGAGTGTCACAGATGATTTTCAATTGACTAGATTTCCAAGAGCATCCACATTTGCTTTAGCAGCAGCAGTTCTGAACACTATCACTTCACTAGCATTATCCTCGGGTTCACCATTCCCCTTCTGTATCTTTGTGGGAACATCATCCACACTATCATTTAATGGCCCTTTTCTGACTCATACCGAGTATTGTCAATGCCTTTTTCGATTCTGTTGATTAGGTTAGGGCCAGTTGGTTGTTGCGTACTCATGGAGGCAACGAATCCCTTGAGAGTATTCAGTGATGGCTGTGATTGAAAAGATTATACGTCATGCCAGATGCCACTTGGTGGGTTCAGCAAAGGAGTGATGATTTTACGCTCAATGAGATCTTGGATATCATGGCGAAGTTTCATGCAATAGTTAGTTGTATGGCCAGGGGTCTGGTGGTAGGCACAGTACAAAGACAGGTCACATTTGCGAGGTAAGGGATCTGGTAGTGGCTTTGGGTCCAGGGGACTGAGGTGACCATTCTTGACAAGGTGACCAAGGGCCATGGATAATGGCATGCCCATGTTGGTGAAAATTCTCGGTTTGATTTTGAATTCGACTTTGAGCTTGAGTTGGTTTTTGGGTTGAGATGTGGACTTGGAATAGCTCTTTGGTTAGTTGGGATTGGGCCTGAATGTGGGCTTTGGTGAATGGTTGAGCTTAGGTATGGACTTTGGTGATAGGTTGGGTTTGGACATGGGCTTCGGTGCACAGGTGGGTTCAGACATGCCTGTTGGTGCTTCTTTAAGCAATCCATTATTCTCTGATCCATCTTTTCCTCATCGGGGCCCATTTGATCTTTCAATAATTGAATGAACTCGAGCATGACCCCCTCCAATTGCTTCACCCTAGAATCTTGTTGCTCAACAATGATTAGCAGTTTGCTCACTTTCTCCTCCAAAGCTCTGTGGGCCATTGGTGGGTATGTCTCAACATGATGGTCCATGACCTCCTCTAATTAAGAGAGATGAACCCAAGAAGATTAGAAGTGTCCTTACTAGGGGATCTGGTTGTTCCACTCTTTAAAAAAAAGATAGAAAAAAGGTCCACATGCAGAATTGAATGGTAAGGGATTTTTGAGGGACTTTGATCTTAATTGGGAAGAAAATGTTGTGAGTTTATACGCTACACATATGTAATGATATCGATTGCAAAATATACATGCTCTTATGATTTGATGCATGCACTGCACACATGGCACACGAATGAAATGCAAGTGTGTGTGCCTACTCTGTATGCCAAAGTAAAGGAAAATTCTAATCCTAACAGGTAAACACATAAGCACATAAGATCCTCACCCATGTCAAGTGCGCTAACTTCTCCTTTCATTGTGATCTTTACTACCCTTTCAAAGGTTGGATATTCAGAAAAATTTCGAAATTCATTTGAAAAGCATTTCTTTAGAACGATGAGATCTTTCAAAAACAATTCTCAAGAATTTTGAATCTTTTATTTAAAAAAAAAAATGAGGATGTGAAAACATTTCTCAATGAAGATAATTTGATTGAAATTTTGCTTTAAAATTCATTTGAAGAGCATTTTTTCAAAAATAATTCCCAAAGATTAGTTTGGAGCTTTAATCAAAAGTGAACTCCAAAGATTTTTGAAAGAGCAATTGAAAACTTTGGGATGAAGATTACAAAAATCCACTTGCTTTCAAAGATGGTCTTAAAATTCTTTCGGGGTAGAAGGATCACATGATCGGATTATTACCGTACTTTTCATAAATTTGGATGCATACAAGGTCAATGATGCTTAACTAAACATGATATAAGAAGTATAATCTTATAATCAAGGTTCGGCATGTTCTCCAAATGTCATGTAACACGAGGAGAAATTGCTAAAAGGTGATTAAAAGATTATTCATCTTTCATCAAGCAAGTATCGTCATCATCTCAAGTAATCCCTTCCGAGCATACAAAACTTCCTAACACATAACCCTAATCAAGAATTGATTTCCTAAGATTGAAATGTTCTATAGAAACTACTATGCAAAGGCTAGGTTTTGGTCAAATAAGGGACCCTTGACACACACCCGATAGGATGCTTCATATACCAAATCATGGTACGAGATCAAGGGTGATCACACAGTCCCATGATGACTTGACCGACCGGGTTGCCCCGAGCCTCCAAGGTCATAGTTCCGTGCAATCGACTGGCTGGACATGCAAGTGAAATGCAACAGGCACACAAAGATTAATTAATTCGATTAAAAGGATATTTTTCAAGTCTAATCCTCAAGTGAACCCAAAATCAGAATTCTGGTCTGCGAAACCAGAGATTCTGGGTTCGATCCCCAGCAGAGTCGCCAGATTGTGGATATCGCAATTTTCTTACCCACAGCTTTTCAAAATCAAATTCAAAAACAAATGAGTCGCCACTTAATTTTTTTAAAAGGAGAATTAAGAAACCATTTTAAAAGCAAACTGATCTTTTAGAAACCAGAGATTAACTAGGTCCGGGGATTATGGAATGAGAGAGGAAGGAGCACGTCGGACTAAAACACCCTCTCTCATCCTATCTTGCGATAGGACTCTACTCAACATCCTTTTAATCAAATTTATTAATCTAAGCATGCCCTCAACTAATACATATATACATATACATCACAAAAGCATGTTCAAAGGGTGTAAAATTGCAATTGACAAAATACCATTCAAAAGTCACATAATTCAGGTATCAAGCGATATGATATGCAATAGAGAACAAGTGAACTTACCCGGGATCCAGCAGCGATAGTAAACGTGCAATGCATGCGAACAAAAGAAAATCCTAAAAAAGTGTCTCTAATCACATATACACATAAGGCAAAACCTAATTCTAAGGTGTCGCGCATTAAGTCGAAAAATCAATAAAATCAAGAAATTAAGATAAACTAAAGAGGAGTTCTAGAAATCATACCTTAATAGCGCTACAAAATAAAAGGTTAGTCCACGTGCTTCACATAATAATATGATATCAAACAATCAATCCTAATTCTCTAGCTTATATCTGGCGAGCAATGAAATCCAACTTTATCCAATTACTAATTCTAATTATAAGCATTAATGTACATGAATTCATGAATATGAACAAGAGTAGGCTATTAACTATGAATTTATTCATTGATTTGAATCATTTAGCTTTGAGATTTAAGTCTAATTAATCATTATTAAGATATGGTTTAAGCCCTAAGTCATAAGAGAATCATTTGGGCCATTATTTACAAAGTTGGTCAAATGTGTCATGAAATTCTGAAAATTGCAGAGAGCAGACCAGAACTTTAAGAGAAGAACAAGCACGTCTCCCATGGTTTGATGTCGGTGAATTTTGGACACAAGATGCCTCTGTCAGTCTAGTTTCCAAATCAAAAAGAAAATCAAGGTTTCAACGGTTAGATCTCCGGGAAAAGGACAAGAACCAGACGTCACTCAGAGATGTACAACTCTCTGTCCAGAGATATTGTTTGATTTTTTAAAAATAGCAAAAAGATGAGAAACACTTGGATCTTTTTAGGGGATCTTCCTAACACATTAAGGTACCCAGAAAAAATTATTAGAGACCCCAAAAGCTCCATTAGACTTCTGATTTATGAATTTCAAAATGGACTTGCTGTTCTGAAACTATTCTGAAACTCTGGACAGATTGTGGTTGGCTCACAAAACCCATGATCAAACCCTTCTAAACATAAAACCACCTTAAAACAAAAATTACAGTGGTAGATTACTGTGTTATTGACACTTTCCCGTTGGTTTGACTTGATTTCAACGGTTAGATTTCGAACTAAAAATCTTTGATTAAAAACAGTTTGTGAATTCACTGTTTTCATTTGTCAAGTTCAACTTTTATTTGTTAACCCCAACTATTAAACCATGAAGTTGGATTTAAACCAAACCACTTCTCCTACCATTTGATGGTCATTGGAGGCTAGAGACTTTTATATTTGTAGATTTTAAATGAAGTATGAATAGACTTCATGAAATCTCAAGATGATGAATCAAAACCATAGGGATGAGTTTAGACCCAAAATACTTTCTCCTACCACTTGATGGTCATTGGAGATGAAGATATGGTTAATACTCATGGGTCTCAAAGGAATATAGAAGGGATTCCATGAAACATCAAGCTAGAGGACTCAAGTCATAAGCATGGACTTGGATCCATCTATTTATTTATAAAAAGTGATGATCAAACTTTGACTCCCATGTGAAGTATAAGCTTACATGAGATTCAAAACATCAAACTCAAGAGCTTTCAAAGGAGATATTGAAGATCTCCAAGAATCTCAAAAGAAGAACATAAACAAGGAAAATAGAAGAAGGATCAAAGAACTAGGAAGTAAGGACTTCCAAGTTTACTTAACAAACTCTAAAACTTAATCAAGAAAAACTAAATGACTTGTAAATTAGAAGCTCAAAAGAAAGAAAACACAACTAAGATTAGAGGGTCACCTCCAAACTATCCTCAAAGTTTCTCTCCTTTGAAGATCTTCCAAACTCTTCTTCAAACTCTCCAAACTCTCTTTTTTTCTCTCCAAAAAATGTTGGTGTAATGGTAGTCTTTTTTGTGTTTCCCCTTCTTTTTTTGTCTCCCCTTTTCAATGAAGATACCTCTTCTTATATAGACAAAAATACCTAGGTAATTTCAGTAAATTCGGAGTAAAAGACAGGTGTAAATCCCTCATTTGGTGGTACAATATGTACTTTCTGAAATTAGGCAGACTGCTGCCCAGCGCGGCAGTCCAGAAACTTTCGCGGCAGTCCGTGAATGCCGCAGCGGCAGTTCATGACTGCCGTCACGGCACTACGCGACTGTCGCGCGGCATTCATCAAATGCCGCGAAAATTAATGGATTGTCGCGTTTTTGTCAGTCTTACTTTATCAGTTTTTTGTTCTTATTCGCATACGCATATGTATTGTACTGCAAAATACAGACTTTAAAAGTGAACGGCAGTCAGAAAATGTTGGCGGCACTTGGTGAATGCCGGACCGGCACTCCCTGACTGCTGTGCGGCACTTAGTGAGTGCCGCGACAGTCTGCCGTGTGCCGTTTTTAGCTAAGATTCCCTCTTTAGGTCTTCCTTCTTTTCAAAGCAAATTATTTTTGAAGATCTTTTCCGAAAATTGTGTTTTATATCCGAATTCCCCTTAATACCTGGTATTTTCTCCTTTCTGTGAAATTTTATCGCGTTTTGGAGACTTTTTGAAGAGCTTAGAATACTTCAAATCTTTCGGTCCTTATCATCATCGGACTTGGAGGTGACACTCTCCTAAATTCGACGTTAGGTCAAAATTGGGGTGTCTATAGATACGAATTACTATTCTTTGTTACTTAGAATGTGTCACAGTGGATGATGAGACTGGATATCTCATCAGGTTTACACTGTAGCATGATTAACTACCATTGGATGGAGTGATTAATCTCAATCACTAGAGTTTGACTCTTAGTTAACATGCTAGTGCTTATAGTGTATTGACGGGCCTGAGCTTTCCTATTGACACTCAAGACTGTCAATCGGTCGATAGGAACTCATAACTTGTATAAGGTACGTGTTCTTAATCTTGAGACGATTATGAACACAGACTGTGGATATGGCTGCTTTGACTTACCAATCAGTGAGGTCTATAGAAGATCAACACCTGGGTATCTTGGGTTTGTCATATTCATAGGGTTGTGAACATATATTGTCAAGACAGAATCTACCCTCTGTTTCAGAGTAAGCATTCCCTTGAGAATGTCACCAAGTCAATTACTGAGTACTGCAGTCTTGTTGATAAGAGTTATCAACATGTTTGGTAATCATGAGAGGTGAATGGGACTCAAGGAATACAAGAAGTAATCATGATTCAGGTTGACAGTAACAGTTATCCGACTACTTGAATATGATTACGAATGCTGAAGGTAGAGGGACATTAATACAACATACAAGTCTAGTTATCGCTTCGGATATGTTCTTTTGCGTTGGAGTTCAGTTATCATTTTATAGTGGAGTAAACGTTAACTGATCAGTTAGTTAGTTTGCTGATTAAAGAGTTTGGTCACAGTAATTAACAAACTGGTCTGAGCCAACAATAAAGAGCCTAGGAGGTCCCACTCTTAGCTCCGCTAGGATACTTGGAAAGACACGTGAGGAAGTTGTCAAGACAAGTTCGATCGATTGAAGTATGTTCAATCGATTGAAGTCTTGGCGGTCTCGATCGATCGAGAATGGTTCGATCGATCGAAGGTTCGATCGATCGAAGATCTTCGATCGCTCGAAGTCTAGGTCGGTTATGGAAATCTATGAATAGGGCTGCTGCGTTCTAGAAAAGGGGTTCGTCATTTTAGAACGTCAGAAGCTGCAGAAACTATTTTTAGAGCCCCAAACATTCTTTTTCCTCTCTATTAGAGATCCCACCATCTCTACTCTCTCCAGCAAGCATCCATAGGAGACATAAGGGTGAAGACAACCTAGTGGAGGCTGCTGCATCACCAAGGAAGAAGAAGAAAATCAGAATTGGGTTCAAGACACTAAGGTATAACTCTTGTCCCCTCTTGTGCACATCTATGGAATTAACGAGTAGTAGATCCTGGGCTACCATTAAGTTTTTATAACTTGACTTTTTCGCTGTGCATTTAAACTTTTAACTTAAACCGGTTTTTCCATCAATTGGTATCAGAGCCACGCTTGTTTGGATCAATAGATGCATTTTGGAGCACTAGTTTTGATTTACATGTTGATTTTAGAACTGTTTTCGAAACGGCATTGTCATAGATCTGTTTCTGTAGTGTTATCGCAGCAGAGTACAAATCTGTGATTGCATAGGATGCAAGGCGGGTTCGATCGATCGAATATGTTTTGATCGATCGAACATCCTCTGTACTCGAGCGATCGAACAGTCTTCGATCGATCGAAACCTTCTGGTGTTCGATCGATCGAATGAAGTTAGATCGATCGAGATAGATTCTTTGTCAGGCTCTCTGTTTCACAATTTTAAGGAGTTTTGAAATTAAAAGCTTTATTTTTAAAGTATTATGCAAAATTTTAACAGAAAGTTCAAGCAATTGAACAGAGTTCAATCGATCGAAGGTTCGAGCGATCGAACGGTCTTCGATCGATCGAACAGTGACAGAGAAGAAAGATGCTGTTTTAAGTTATAATTCAGTGCGTAAAGGGTTTATACACAGTGTGAATCAATTGGGGGTTCCAATTGTTAGATATATTTGTTATATATGTGTGGATGCATGTACGACTAACCCTTTTGCAGCAAGTTTAGTCGCTATCTCCCATGGCACCAAGATCTATTTAAATTTTGGTATTTGAATATTTTGAGATTTGTGTATATCATGTTTATTATTGTTTTGGTTTTAAGGCATATGTAAAGGGCGCTGCGATTTCAATCCTATGAAAAGGAAAGTCGCACCGGTTTTCATAGCCTTTTTATTTTATTGTTACTGTTGCATTTTCTATTTCTAGATAAATTGTAAGCTTCGAAAGAAGCATAGGACCAATGTAATAGAATTAGAAAATCCATAAAGAAGGAAGAGCAAGCCGTTGTCCATGAAGATGGAGCTGGAGGCGACCAAACCAAGAGGAGGTTCTATGGAGATAGAGCCATAGGAGATAGAGGCATCGTTTGGATGTCTTTATTTTCATTATAATTTTTTGTTTTATGTGCTTGTTTTGTCATTGGCATTTAATTATATTGTTACTACTTACATGCACGTAAAACAAGTTTTCTAAAATAAAATTCAAAAACTGTTTTTAACGCATTAATAAACATTGGATGTTTATGGGTATTGTATAAAAACAAATTTTTCTTTAAAAGCAAAATCCTTAATTTACCAAATCTAGTGGGAGAGGGTCTTATTTATTGACACCCACTATCTTCCATTAACGGTTCACTGTAAGATGAGTAGTGCATTTTGTGTCACCTCGCTAGGGGTGATCATTCCATACGGAGGGTGCATTACTCATTGGTTACTAGATGTGAACTTCTTTTGATAGGATCAATCAGACGTGTTAGAGGGTGACCACCACACGGAGGTGCTACTTGAGACGGTTGTGATTGGATCTTAGTTAATGGTACACACTAGCTAAGCTATGGATAAGGGATCCCACACGGGACATTATTCAGAAACTTAGAGATCAAAACGGATTGGGAGTCATAACTTGTTTTGCAAGAGTTGCATAGAGGACAAGTCTTGATTAATCAAAAAAATCAAAAATTGACCACCACACGGAGGCTTTATTCTTTTGTTTTGATATTCTTGCGACTTTGTTTTAAAATAAGAGTTTTAAGGATTCTTTTATTTCACACTGTCAAATATGATATTCATATTTATTTTGTCTTTTGATTTTACAGTAAATCATAATGTCTGGATCTACATTTAGTCCACTTGCCACCATACTCACTCAAAACAAGTTAACTGGAAATAACTACACTGAATAGAAATGAAACCTTGACATAGTATTAACTACGGAGGATCACATATATGTCCTCACCACCCTATGCCCCGAAGAACCTGCGGCAAATGCTTCGGAAGCTGCCAGACGCAAGTTCGACAAATGGAAGAAGTCGAATGGAATGGCTCGTTGCTATATTCTGGCCTCAATGGCTGGTGTTTTGCAACACCAATTCCAATCGAATGATTCTGCCAGTGAAATTATCACATCCCTGAAAAAGATGTTCGGGGAGCATGGCAGGCCTGCTAGACAAGTAGCCATGCAAAAGATAATGAGTGCAAAGATGTCGGAAAGGACTCCAGTCAAGGAACATATTTTAAAAATGATTGGTTATTTAAACGAGCTGGAGACCCTAGGTGCCAACATCGATGCACAGGCCCAAGTTGATATGATCCTCAATTCGCTGTCGCCTTCATTCGCTCAATTTAAACTTAACTATAATATGAATCAAATGAATTTTTCAATGAGCGAATTGATGAGTTCTCTATTAGCAGCGGAAGGGGTGATCAAACCTGGGGTCAACGTCTTGAACGTTGAGAAAAGCTCTTCCTCTTCCCGATCTACACCGAAAGGAAAGAAAGGGAAAAAGAAGGCATGCACTGGTGGTCCAAGTGTTGTACCGGTTCCTAAGATTGCAAAATCTAAGGGAAAAGGTAAGGGCAAAGGGAAGGTGGGTGGCCAAGGCAAAGGAAAGTGTTGCCAATGCGGTGAGAAGGGCCACTGGAAGAGGAACTGTCCAGAATTCTTAGCTACAAGAGTTCAAGATATGATTGAATCACATGTGATTGAAGTAAGTTTTATTACGGATACTTCAAACACTTGGTGCATTGATTCTGGTGCGACTAACCATATCTGTAATTCATTGCAGGGGTTCAGATAAACCAGGAGGTGCAATGATGGGAAAATCATACTTACTCTAGGTTCTAGTGCAACCGTTTCTGCGGTTGCTATAGGAGTCGTAGTTTTAGAATTTCTAGACAATAAAGTTTTGATTTTATCAGATGTACTTTACGTCCCTTCAATGAGACGTAATTTAATTTTAGTTTCTAATTTATCGAATAATGGTTATTCTTTTCATTTTGGAACTGAAGTTGTTATTAAAAGAAATAGTTCTTTTATATGTTCTGGTGTTAAATCAAATGGTTTGTATGTGATCACTCCCAATATTTCTAAAGATTCTTGTTTGGAATTTAATAACTCAATGGTAACTATACCATCTAAAAGAAATAAACCTTCCACTAATCCAACAAGGCTTTGGCATATGAGGCTTGGCCATATCAATCTAAATAGGATAGGCAGACTAGTCAAAGAAGGGATCTTAGGCGATTTGGTTCTCGAACCAATGGAAGTCTGCGAGTCTTGTTTAGAGGGTAAGATGACCAAAAGGCCCTTTCCTACAAAGGGCAATAGAACCAATGCATTGTTGGAATTAGTTCATACTGATGTGTGTGGACCAATAAATATTAGAGCAAAAGGGTGGTTATGAGTATTTCATAACATTTACTGATGACCACTCTAGGTATGGATATGTGTACCTAATGCAGCACAAGTCTAAAGCCTTTGAAAAGTTCAAAGAGTTTAGGGCTGAAGTGGAGAAGCAATTGGGCTCACATATCAAGGCCATTCGATCTGATTGAGGTGGCGAGTACCTCTCTAATGAGTTTATTGATCACCTCGTATATAATGGGATTCTGTCACAGTTGACTGCACCTGACACGCCTCGGCAGAATGGTGTAGCGGAGAGAAGGAACCGGACTCTTTTAGACATGACTAGGTCAATGATGAGTTATTCAGAGTTGCCATTATTCCTTTGGGGTTATGCTTTGGAAACCGCTGCATACATACTAAATCTAGTACCAAGCAAATCTATTCCCAGGACACCACGGGAGATGTGGATTGGGCGCAAGCCTTCTTTGCAACATCTCCGGATATGGGGGTGTCTGGCACATGTGCTGAAAGGAAAGATGAGCAGGTTGGATTCTAGATCAAAAGTATGTTATTTTGTAGGGTATCCAAAGGGTACTTATGGATGGTATTTTTATGATCTAAGAGAACAGAAAGTGTTAGTACAAATGCTATTTTCTTAGAGAATGATTATATCATGAACCATAAACCTAAGGGAAGGATAGATCTGAGAGAAATAGAAGGAGAGCCCTCAGTCCAACCCGCAGTTAATAACGATGTAAATCAAGAAAATACCACTTCTTCACCCATTTCCGCACCGGTACCTCGTCGTAGTGGGAGGATTATCAGCCAACCTGATAGATACATGTTCTTAGGAGAAGTGTTTGAAGCTGTCTCCATAGAATCTGAATCTGATCCTGCCACATATGAAGAGGCAATGCTGATGTTGATTCAGATCATTGGGTTAAAGCTATGAAGGCTGAATTAGAATCTATGGATTCTAATCAGGTCTGGGATCTTGTAGAACTTCCAGCCAATATTAAACCCATTGGTTGTAAGTGGGTCTATAAGAGGAAAAGCGGATCTGATGGACAGGTTGAGACCTATAAGGCTAGGCTTGTAGCAAAAGGTTATACTCAAAGGGAGGGCATTGACTATGAGGAAACCTTCTCGCCGGTAGCCATGCTCAAGTCCATCAGAATACTCTTATCCATTGCTGCATGCCTAGATTATGAGATCTGGCAGATGGACGTCACGACTGCATTCTTAAATAGCAATCTTGAGGAGGACATCTATATGCAACAACCAGAGGGGTTCATAGCTGGTCGGAAAGGTAACTTGGTATGCAAGCTGCAAAAGTCCATTTATGGGCTTAAGCAGGCATCCAGGAGTTGGAACATCCGATTTGACCAAGCGGTCAATTCGTTTGGTTTCATACAAAATTTAGATGAACCTTGTGTATACAAGAAGTGTGAAGGTAAAGTGGTGGCCTTTCTTGTGCTTTACGTTGATGACATTTTACTCATTGGGAATGATATAGCGGCATTGTCAACGGTCAAGGTTTGGCTAGCTAGTACTTTCGATATGAAGGATCTAGGAGAGGCGAGCTATATTCTAGGGATAAAGCTCTTTTGGGATCGTAAGCGAAAGATAATGGGATTATCTCAAGCTGGTTATATCGATAAAGTGTTAACTAAGTTTTCAATGGATAATTCGAAGAAAGGTTTGTTACCTTTCAGGCATGGTTAAGCGTTCTCCAAGGACCAGTGTCCTAAGACACAGGAGGAGAGGAATCGCATGGCAGGAATTCCATATGCTTCGGCAGTTGGAAGTCTCATGTATGCGATGTTATGCATTAGACCAGATATCTATTTGCCGTTGGCATAGTTAGCAGATATCAATCGAATCCAGGTCCAGAGCACTGGACAGCCGTTAAGCACATTCTTAAGTACTTGAGAATGACTAAAGATTACATGCTTATGTACGGCGGTAGTGAGTTAATTCCAGTAGGATATACTGACTCGGACTTTATGTCAGATAAAGATTCGAGGAAGTCAACATCCGGACATCTCTTTACTTTGGGAGGTCGTGCTGTTAGTTGGTGGAGCATTAAGCAGAAATGCATTGCAGACTTAACTATAGAAGCTAAGTATGTGGCTGCTTGTGAAGCCGCAAAGGAAGCTGTTTGGCTCAAGAAGTTCCTTATGGAGCTCGAGGTGGTACCAGTGTCATTGTCACCTATTATGCTTTACTGTGATAATAGTGGGGCAGTGGCTCAGTCCAAGGAGCTAAGGAACCACGGGAAGGGAAACCACGTAGAGCGGAAATATCATCTTATCCGAGATATTGTTCAACGTGGAGATGTGACTGTCACCAAGATTGCCACCGCTGATAATCTTGCTGATCCGTTTACAAAGGCCTTGCCACAGAAGGTCTTTGATCGTCATCTAGATAGTCTAGGTCTTAGATGTAGTTCTGAATGGTTATGAGTGCAAGTGGGAGTTTGTTGGGTTTGTGCCCTCAAACCATTACTTTATATATGAGACATTGACATTTTAATATATGGATATCAGCTTTACATTTAGTTATGTATGTTTCTTTCATGAGATGATTGTTATCCTTAAATATCATAGTAAGTAATTCGTGTATGTATGAGATACATACAAGTGAGATATGAATTACTATTCTTTGTTACTTAGAATGTGTCACTGTGGATGATGAGACTGGATATCTCATCAGGTTTACACTGTAGCATGATTAACTATCATTGGATGGAGTGATTAATCTCAATCACTAGAGTTTAACTCTTAGTTAACATGCTAGTGCTTCTAGTGCATTGACGGACCTGAACTTTCCTATTGACACTCAAGACTATTAATCAGTCGATAGGAACTCATAACTTGTATAAGGTACGTGTTCTTAATCTTGAGACGATTATGAACACAAACTGTGGATATGGCTGCTTTGACTTACCAATCAGTGAGGTCTATAGAAGATCAACACCTGGGTATCTTGGGTATGTCATATTCATAGGGTTGTGAACATATATTGTCAAGACAGAATCTACCCTCTGTTTCAGAGTAAGCATTCCCTTGAGAATGTCACCAAGTCGATTACTGAGTACTGCAGTCTCGTTGATAAGAGTTATCAACATGTTTGGTAATCATGAGAGGTGAATGGGACTCAAGGAATACAAGAAGTAATCATGATTCAGGTTGATAGTAACAGTTATCCGACTATCTGAATATGATTACGAATGCTGAAGGTAGAGGGACATTAGTACAACATACAAGTCTAGTTATCGCTTCAGATATGTTCTTTTGTGTTGGAGTTCAGTTATCGTTTTATAGTGGAGTAAACGTTAACTGATCAGTTAGTTAGTTTGCTGATAAAAGAGTTTGGTCACGGTAATTAACAAACTGGTCTGAGCCAACAATAAAGAGCCTAGGAGGTCCCACGCTTAGCTCCACTAGGATACTTGGAAAGACACATGAGGAAGTTGTGAAGACAAGTTCGATCGATTGAAGTATGTTCGATCGATTGAAGTCTTGGCGGTCTCGATCGATCGAGAATGGTTCGATCGATCGAAGATCTTCGATCGCTCGAAGTCTAGGTCGGTTCTGGAAATTTATAAATAGGGCAGCTGCATTCTGGAAAAGGGGTTCGTCGTTTTAGAACGTCAGAAGCTGCAGAAACTGCTTTTAGAGCCCCAAACCTTTTTTTTCGTCTCTATTAGAGATCCCACCATCTCTAGTCTCTCCAGCAAGCATCCGTAGGAGACATAAGGGTGAAGACAACCTAGTGGAGGCTGCTGCATCACCAAGGAAGAAGAAGAAAATCAGAATTGGGTTCAAGACACTAAGGTATAACTCTTGTCCCCTCTTGTGCGCATCTATGGAATTAACGAGTAGTAGATCCTGGGTTACCATTAAGTTTTTATAACTTGACTTTTTTGCTGCGCGTTTAAACTTTTAACTTAAACCGATTTTTCTATCAGCGCGCAGATCACGCAAGCGATTTCTGGGATCTCGCGCGAGCAGATCGATCGAGCAAAGGGCTTTTTTCAACTTCTTTCTTCTTGCTTTTTCTCTTGATTTAACCTGGAATCCATGTTTTCTTCTAAAACTTGACAGAAAATAGAAAATAAAGTAAAACTACATAAAAACAGGATAAAACGACTAACAAATGTGAATTAAGGCGTATAATTGGGATTTGTTCTCTCCCGATCACACCCCCAAACCTACATTTTGCTAGTCCTCGAGCAAAAAGAATAAAATAAAACTAATAATAATAAAATTCCTACTCCATTTTCGTATGGATAACGATTGCACTTAGCTTGTGTAACAAGCCTTTTAAACCTCTAGGTGTCCCTAGTCGGACGAGTGAAGTCTCGTGAGGGTTCTCATCAATAAGTCACCCACAACCATCTTTATTAACTTGTGAAAATAAGAATTTTATTCGAAATTTAATATACTTCAATGTCAACATCCTTCTTTGATAAAATCAACTTCAAATGAAACTTTTTAAATCATCAAGAGTAAACCAATCGTATGCCTTCCTATATTATGAAAATAATCCGAGAACATGTATCACCAGAATCAATAGAATATATCGAAGACTCGCATGTGTGTGAAATAGTAATCAGGCGGATACACGGTAACTATGAACTTGGAATATAAATCGGATGACTATCTAGTGATGCTTCAACTACAAATCTCACGTTGTTAATTACACTCTAAAATGAAATCACTTTGAAACAGGTGCACACACTCATTTATATATGCGAGACAGAATTCTTGTGCAAAACAAATAAACTCGCATCTGACCCCCAACAACGTATGACACGACAGAAATAAAATAGTCTCATGAATAGATATCGATCGTCAAGTGAATACCATTACTACCATGCTTATATTCCCTTTTCCTATCGATTCCATATTCAAATCATGTTTCCATAGAATCAACTAGGACTTTATAAGGGTTGTAATGTTGGTCAAGAGTTAAAGCTCAGAAAAGAAAGGCAAAAAGGGATTCAAAGAGTTAAGTACATAGGAATAGCCTTAATGTGTAATGCAAGGGCTTTACTACAACGACTAGTCATTTCACTTTTTTTTTTCTTTTCTTTATCTCTTTCAAGAGATTCATCTCCTTTTTTATTCTTTTTCAATTCTTTTTCAGTAACTATTTTTTCTTTTTTTTTTTAATATACTTTTTACACTCCTTTTCTTTTACTACTCACTACATCATTTTTTCCTTAGTCGTTTATTAGCCCGAGTTCTTTATGAAAAACTATTCTCTAACTACTCTTGGACATGAGTTAGGTAACATTTAATAGTGGCGAACTCCATATCGGAGTGGGTAGGATAATAGGTGAGCAATGAAATGGCTTAATTAAAGAGGCTCAAATGGGGTAACAAAGGATAAAAATATTTGTATTGGGTAGGCCAAAGGTCAAAAAGGTTTATTAAAACAGATGGCCTAGTGTCATTTTTTAGAGTCACATGATTCTCTAATGTTATAATACCAAAGGAAATAGAATTTTTTTCTATTTTTATTTTTTAAACATGGTAATTATAATACTAACTCGACTTCCAATCAAAATAAAGAAATAGTAAGACTAATCAACGAAATAATGCAATATGTCAAAGAAATTCGATAACGTAATAAAACTCTCAAAAAGAATGAAAGGCTCGAAAACTCACCGGGTTTTAGTCTCCACAATATTACTATTTAGAAATGCAAGTTATATTATAGTTCAATGTTAATATGTATCCATATGACTACGTGACTACGTGCCGTGCAAAAAAGATATGCAAGTATAAGATATCAAACAATGATTCTAAGGATATATAGTTCTCAATACATACCTTCATAGATTCGGTAGACATTGGATTACATACTCTCTTAATTTCAAAATTTTAATGAAATCTAATTGCAATAAGAAGTAACGCAACGTTGAACAATATTAAGAAACTGTTTTCATTTATTTATAGAACTAATAAAATGTTTGTTTTTCTATTATTATTATTTCTCTTTTGGTTTTTTTTTTTTACAATGAATAAAAGAAATAACGAATGAAAGAAATAGCGAAATAACGAACTAACGAACTAACAAAAGAAAACTAACAAAAAGAAAAAAATACAAAAATTCTGAAGTACTAAAAATAAATTGACTATACTAAAATGAACGAATATCTATATACTCCCCCAAACCAAATCACTGCATGTCCCTACACAAGTGGGAACATGACAATGACATGGATGTAGTCCTCATAGAAGATAACCAGAACGTCCACACCACGAAATATGTCTAAAGGAGGTAGCACACCCGCACGGAAGTACCAATCGACTAGCTCCCACTCCGGATGCGTAGTAGGATCAAAAGGTGGTCCCATCTCATCAAAATTGTCCTCAACAGTCATCTCTGGAACCACATCGATCTCAGTCACCTCACTAGTACCCAGACCCAAATCAATCGTATCATCCTCAGGACCGGAATAAGGTGCAAAGATTGAGGCAATATCCTCAGGTGACCAATCAGGGTGACCCGGACGTTGTCGAACAACGTCCGACACATAATTAGGGAGATCCCTATAGGGATAGGTAACCTCAGATGTAGGTACATCGGTCGAAATAGGAGCAGACAATGAGATGGCAGCGAGACCTGAAAGAATTTCCTCATCATCATCATTAATCGAGAAATTAACCGAATCAGATGAAGAAGAGTCACAAGTCGTCGGTGGAGCGCCATAAGGGCCGTCTATGATAGTAGGGTCATCGCCAAAAAGGTCATCCTCGTCCGAAGAATTAGAACAGATATGAATGGGTGAGTGAGGAAGACGACGATTCCAGGCGGGACGACCGACTGGAACGTAGGACTTGGCTACCCTAGGACTCGGTATGGTATCAGAATCGAAAGAACTAGAGGCAGAATAATGACTCAACTCACTCGAAAACCTATCAGGTGAAGTAGGAGGAGAAATAGGATGGTCCATAATACGAGGATAAAAATGAGATATGAAGGTCGAGGTAACTATACGGATATCGAAAAACTAAAACCCTGAAACCAAAAATAAGCCACAATTTAACTTTATTAGTCAGAGTTATTAGAAGTAATAAAATTAACGTTACTATTTGCGTGATTGTGTAGCATTAATGAATTTCAAATTTTAAACTTAGGCAATGTAGGTTTGAATTAAAAAGAAATTCTGACATAATTACACCCAAACCTGAACCTAAGAGATTCCTGTTATAGTGCAATGGGGGTTGAAATTGCTGTGCAATATTAATTCAATGACAATCGCTCCAAATGAATAAATGAAGACATTATATAGCCAAACACGAAAGTGGAAGCAGAACTAATTAATAGTGACGTTACTGATGTGACTAACCAGAAGCAACAGGACTAAAACAACCATAAATGAAAAACAATAAAAGCATAACGAAATAATTACAGACTCATGTAGCAAAAATAAATAATAAAACAAAAGACAGAAAATAAACTAACCGGTCGAAGCCGGGTACATCACAATCCTAATAATAATAAAAAGACAGAACGAAAAGCAAAAGCATATAAATAATGAAATAATATACAGGCCCAAATGTCTGATACTGTCCAACGCTACCCATCCAAATACAAGAAAAAAATGAAAAAGAATGTCTGTCACCCCTCCCAAGACGAGTCTAATCATCCCCGCCCTCCAGCAATACCAACTCCAAACCCGTACTCCCCTGGCCAGTCATACATCACCATCGCCATCCCTGTCACTCCCATCTCCTCCATCGTCACTAGTCTGCTCCTCCTCGCCCTGCTCCTCACCCGGTTCTGTAACCACCTACTCTGTCGGTCTTGGGAAAGCAGACTGGTAAGCAGCCTCGCCCTGGGCCAGAATGTCATCCAACTGATCCGGATGGGCCAGCTGGAAATATGACCGCAAGTAGGACTGCAAGCGGAGAGTCTCACCTCGGAAAGTACAAATGTCCCCATACGTCCAAGCGTAAGGGGTATCCCTCGGGGGAGGTGGACGCTGTGCTGCCTGCTCATGACGGGCCTGGGCCTGCTCTCTAGCCCTCCTAACCTCCAAATCTAGGTGATCCAAGCTCAACTTCCAATCAGCGGAAGCAAACTCTAGGATATGTGCATCGATAGGCTCATCGGCTGGGATAGGAAAGGCCTTAGCCCGGAGAATAGCAGTGATAGTGCGAGGGTAGGGCAAAAGGAGCTTAGACTCGATGGTATGGTCAATGGCCTATATGGTAAGACGCATGCCATCCATAATAACTAGGCCGGGATGGAACCAGTCGCTGCGGTAGACAGCGTGGAGGGTATGGTGGACTTCCTTGGTCCGTTCTTGCTCATGACCAATGGGGTACATGTTACGTTTAAAGACATGGTCGACGAACCACATCTGGCGGGGAATGTAAGAGCGTCGAATTGACTGCCCCGACCTAGATCGGCCGCCACACATGTCGTGGATAATGTGGATGAAGGAGCGGGCTGCATTGAGGACGTTGAGTTTGGGAACCTGGTAGGAATGGGAGGGGAGTTGGAGGATGTTAGAGATGTTATCCGGGTTTAAGGTGATGAGACGGTTATCTATGGTAGTGGAGATGTAGGCATGTTGGCTGAGAGAGGCTTTGTGATATTGGAGATTTTGGTAAAAGAGGCGTACAAGGCGAGGGTAGCTAATTAGGTCGGGATTACGGAAGTAGAGCTGTGGGGCCAACTTACGGGCAACTAGGTTATTGTGGCCCCACTTTGTGTCTTTGTCAGATGCGAAGTGGTCAGCATCTATAGCGGCCTCGTGGTTCAGGCCGCGGTTGGCGTACTTAGGGCCGAGCTTGTTTGGGTTTGGATCGTCTGGAGGAGGTGGTGGAGGTGGGCCTGTTTGTTTTTCTTTGCCCTTGGATTTTTTCTGGGGCGGTTGAGAGGATGAGGTGGATTTTACGGTTTATTTGGTCATTGGTTTAAAAGGTTTGTAGGAATTTAAAAAAAAAAATTGAAATTGCGGGCTTTATTTTTGGTCTATACCTAGAAAAAGAAAAGGGAAAGGGTGTAGGGGAATGGTTCACCTGCAAAGAGAAACGTCCCGGCAAGGGACACAATCAATATATAATTCAACAGTTTAAAAGAAATTAGGGTTCACGGGGGAACACCCAACAACTGCGAGAGGAGCCGATCCCTTCCCACCCACTGTCCCGACAAGGGCACACACTTTGCGGAAAGTCACGGGGTACTTTCCGTGTGTTTAGAACAATGCAATTAAATTCGAGAATCGTATGTGATACTATTATTTACGCTTAGCAAAGAAGTTTATGAATTATAAGCATCATATGAAACGTAATGAAGTTTCAATTTAAATGTGATAGTTACAATTGAAATCAACTCATCCGTATCATTAGTACTCAAAAGTCTGGATTGAAACTGCAATATACTAGACTCTGATTTTGAGTAGTGTGTTTCTTGATTCAAACATAAAATTAATTATACAAGCGTTAATTAAAATTGACAATCCGGTAAGAGAGTCCGATTTTAATTTCTGTCAAGATTAATGTCTTAACATGTATAACAGCCTGGATTCAACAAATGTGTGAATTTGAAAGCTAGGGTGATGTCCTGAATTCAATCTGAGGATATATATATATATATGAGTCTGTGTTTATAGTCGAACTAAGGTTTGGTACGTTCTGTAAAATTATAGTGTGGATATAACTGTGTAACAAAAATGTCAAAAATTTTAATCTATCCACATAAAGACGTAATTCAATGCGCATATTGACAGAAATATATATGTATGTGCATTTATGGTTGGGTATAGCAATCCCTACATATATCTTGAATGTGGAACACAATGTTCATTAAACAGTGTGTGTATATATGGAGCAGAATATACACCTAATTATGTGTGTATAGTCTATGTATCCCGATTCAGATCTGTAAGTTTATTAACATATGTATGGCCCTAATTAGATATATTTAGCTCCAAATTCATGCCCTAAACAGTGTGCCTAAATCAGGGGTTAGGGTTTGGAGAAATTCTGATCAGTGTGTATAAGTGGATAAAAAAAATTCAAATAATTGAGTTGGTGGATAATTCTATATGTATAAGGTACACAAAGAGAATCCCAAGTCACAAGCCCCAAACTTGTGAGCAATTAAGGGATAGGGTTAGGGTTTGTTGCATCTGTGTGTGTTTGTGTGCATATTTGGGGGTGTGAAAATCTATGTGTGTGTCGATATATGTATAGAAAAGTGTGTGTGAATACCTGTGTGTGCAGATTAGGGGAAAGGAAAACTTTGGCCGTAAATTTGGCCGCGGCTTCGTTTGGTATGGCACCCACAGCGGTGGTTGGGGTGGTGTTGATGCGGCGGCGGCGTGTTTGGTGGTTCGGCGGCGGCTCGTGGTGGTGTGGTGGAGGTGATGATGGCCGGCGGTGGTTCGTGGTGGTGGTTTGTGGAGGAGAGGAAGAGAGATATAGAGAGAAATGGGGGTGGAGAGAGAGAGAGAGAGAAAAGAGAATCTGAAAAAAATTAGTTCAGCCCTATATTTAAAGAAACAGACACCTCGCGAGAGCGGATCCCTCTGCAAGGAAAAGTTGAGGTTATGTTTTCAATTTAAAAATTTTTCCTTAAGTATCAAATCCGCGCAAGCGGACCGCTCTAGCGAGATACTCGCGCATGCGAATTGAGGCGCGAGCAAAAGCTGAGGCTCCCTTTTTTTTTTTGTTTGTTTGAAAATTTTCTAAGTCCCCATCTCGCTCGAGCGGGCCGCTCCAGCGAGACCTTCTCTCGCGCGATTTGAAGCTCGAGTAAAAGCTGAGGCTTGTTATAAAGAATTTTCAAAAATTTTGTCTAAGGGGATATCTCGCGCGAGCGGACCGCGCGAGCGACCTGTCGCGTGAGCGGGCCACGCGCGCGAGTGTTTGGTTTTCTCCTTTCCTCTTTTGTTTTCTTGTATAAGTGTTTGAACATTCAATTTTTCATCTTTTGGGCATTCAAATGCTCAGACATTGGCCAAAAACTCCTAAAAATGAACAAAACTAAAGGAAATTTTAATAAAAGCGTGGGTTGCTTCCCAAGAAGCGCTAAGTTTTACGTTGTTAGCTCGACCGATGCAATGCTCAGTCTAAATAGATCGGATCTACCAGATCTATAGATGCGATTTCTCTTTCGTCTGTTTCCTCGGTTCGATATGGCTTAAGCCGTTGGTCATTTACCTTAAAAGGTGCTCCACCGTTTGTATCTTGGATTTCAATTGCTCTATGCGGGAACACGTGTGTTATAATGAACGGACAGTCCCATCAGGACCGTAGCTTACTTGGGAATAATCTTAATTTCGAATTAAATAACCATACGCGTTGTCCAACTTCGAAATTCTTTCTTGTAATCATTTTATCATGGAAAGCTTTAGATCATTCTTTGTAGATTCTCAAATTTTCATACGCTTCATTTCTCAATTCTTCAAGTTCTGTAGTTGAAGTTTACGGTGGCATCCTGCCGCTTTTATATCTTGGTAAAGCATTTATACGGCCCAATAGGATCAATGTTCAAGTTCCACCGGTAGGTGGCACGCTTTTCCAAATACTAGTCGGTAAGGAGACATTCCAATAGGAGTTTTAAAAGCTGTACGATATGCCCAAAGCGCATCAGCCAGTCGTTGTGACCAATCTTTATGGTCTGGATGTACCGTTTTTCTTGTATACTTTTTACTTCTCGATTTGAAAGTTCAACTTGGCCTTGGGTTGCGGATGGTATGCGGTTCCAACCTTGTGAGTGACAGAATATTCCAGACGAGTGCCTCAAAGTGACGATTACAGAAATGTTTACCTCCGTCGCTTATAATCGCTCGTGGTGTGCCGAAACGACAAAATATGTTATCTTTTATAAATTGAACCACTACTTTATGGTTGTTCATTTTAGTCGCAACTGCCTCCAGCCACTTAGAAATATAGTCGATCGCGACTAGAATATATTCGTACCCAAAGGACGACGGAAACGGACCCATAAAGTCGATCCCCCACACAACAAATATTTCTATAATAAGGATTGGGGTCATGGGCATCGCATCACAGCGTGACATGTTACCTGTTTGTTGACAACGTACGCAGTTCTGACAGAATTCATGTGCATCTTTAAACAGGGTTGGCCAATATAACCCGCTTTGGAGGACTTTAGCGGCCGTACGACGGCCTCCAAAGTGACCTCCGCATTCTAGAGAGTCAAAAGTTTAATATAGAATTGAACTCACTTTTTGGAACACAACGTCGTATAATTTGATTAGAATAATGTTTAAATAATAGTGGGTCGTCCTAGTAATAGTGTTTAATTTGAGAAAAGAACTGATCTTTGTCTAAACGAGACCACATATGCGGGGATATATCCCGTAGCTAAGAATTGACGATGTCACTGAACCATGGACGATTTACGGTAGATGACGCAAATAATTACTCGTCCAAAAACGAATCCTTTAGAGGTGTAATATCGTTAGATTCTACAAGAATTCGTGACAAGTGGTCAGCTACAAAATGTTCAGAACCCTTATTATTACGTATTTCATAATTAAACTCCTGAAGGAGTAAAATCCATCAGATTAATCTTGTTTTCGTTTCTTTCTTATTCAATAAATGACGTAATACAGCGTGATCGGTATACACAATGACCCTTGATCCCAATAAGTATGAACGGAATTTGTCGAGGGCAAACACAACCGCAAGTAACTCTTTTTCAGTAGTTGTATAGTTCAATTTTGTGTCATTTAGTGTTTTACTTGCATAATAAATTACGTGAGGGACCTTATTAACTTTTTGTCCCAAAACGGCTCCAACGGCGTACTCGGAAGCATCACATATCAATTCAAACGATAATGACCAATCAGGGGATTGGATTACCAAAGCAGTGGATAGTAAGGTTCGCAACGTTTCAAAAGCCTTCAGGCATTCATTGTCAAAGACAAAAGGAACATCCTTGGCAAGCAGGTTGCACAAGGGGCGTGAAAATTTACTAAAGTCTTTGATAAATCGTCTATAGAAGCCGGCATGACCTAGGAAGGAACGGATCTGACGAATGGATGATGGCGGTGGAAGTTTGTCTATTAACTCGATTTTTGTTTTATCAACCTCTATGCCTCGCTAGGAAACAACGTGACCCAAGACTATTCCCTCTTGAACCATGAAATGGCTCTTTTCCCAACTCAATACCAAATTTGCTTCCTCGCAACGGGCGAGGACTTTCGTAAGATTTTGAAGGCATTCATCAAATATAGGTCCGAAAACTGAGAAATCGTCCATAAATACTTTGAGAAATTTCTCAACCATCATACACCGTTGAAAGGTTGCCGGTGCATTGCACAAACCAAACGGCATATGACGGTAGGCAAAGGTTCCAAAGGGACATGTGAACGTCGTCTTTTCTTGGTCATCGGGATAAACGGGCACCTGGTTATAACCAGAGTATCCTTCTAAGAAACAATAATAGCTCTGACTGGACAGACGTTCTAGGATTTGATCAATGAATGGGAGAGGGAAATGGTCCTTACGAGTCATCGTATTAAGTTTTCTATAGTCAATGCATACCCGCCAACCAGTAGTTTGACGGGTGGGTATAAGGACTCCCTTTTCATTTGGTACAACCATAATACCTGATTTCTTTGGGACAACTTGAGTTGGGCTGACCCAATTACTATCGGAGATCGGGTAGATAATACCTGCATCTAAAAGTTTTATAACTTCCTTCATAACCACCTCTTTCATGTTAGGGTTGAGCCGTCATTGCATTTCCCTAGATGGTTTAGCATTTTCTTCTAAATTTATTCTATGCATGCAAACTGACAGACCAATTCCTTTTAAATCGGCGACCGTCCATCCAATTGCCTTCTTATGATTGCCTAGAACCTGTATTAGTTGTACTTCTTGAATTTTAGTTAAATTTGACGCGATTATAACTGGAAGCGTTGTGTTAGATCCTACGAATGCATATTTCAGAGAATCTGGCAATGGTTTGAGTTCGAGCGTCAGGGGACACTCAATGGATGGTAATGCTGGCTCATGTGCAAGAGGCGGTAAAGCCTCTATTTTAGGTTTCCATGGAAGCGCATTAGCCGTGTTTACCGATTCCAATAAAGTATTCACATCTTTAATATTTGTGTCAATGTTGAAATCATTAAAATTGAAATGAGATAAGCATGCTTCGAAAGCTTCCTTAGTCAACATACAAGGCGCTGCCTCTTCGACTAATTCGTCTATTAAGTCTATGGCATAGCAGGCTGCCTCTTCATCATCTTTAAATGGTTGATTAGATGCATTAAAGACGTTAAGACGCACGATCATGTTACCAAAAGTTATATCCGTCACTCCAGTCCTACAGTTAATAATAGAATTAGCTATGGCTAGGAAAAGGTGTCCTAGAATGACTGGGACATGTTTACTAGCATCTAAGACTGGTTCAGTGTCTAGCACGATAAAATCGACTGGATAATAGCATCTATCAATTTTGACCAATACATCTTCTACTACCCCTCGTGGAACTTTAATTGACCTATCGGCAAATTGTAAGGTGGCCGCAGTCGATTTTAGTTCTCCTAAACCCAAATGTTCATATACTGAATAGGGTAGCAAATTCAGACTCGCTCCTAAATCAAGAAGAGCCTGGCGAATGTATTTATCACCGATGTGATAAGCGATGGTTGGAGTACCCGGGTCCTTGTATTTTAGAGTGTTGTGATTAAACATGGAGCTAACCTTTTCCGTTAGAAAGACTTTCTTAGATAATTGGTTTCTAGATTTTCTCTTTTGAGTGCATAAGTCTTTTAAGAATTTAGCGAATGGAGGTATTTGCTTAATAGCGTCAAGTAATGGAGTGTTAATCTTCACCTCTTTAAATGTCTCAAGAATATCCTCCGGTCGTGTTCCCTTCTTCGAGAAGTGCGCTGGGACATCCACGCTTAGAGGGAACGACATTCTAGGTACATAATTTGATGGATTTATCGCTTTAGACGTACTAGGTACCGAATGATCAGGGTCCTTCGTAACTTTATTGTTATCTCCATCTTGTTCCTTACTTATTCCTTTACCCTTATCTTTTTGAGATTCGGAAGGAGGTATAATCTCCTCCGGACGTTCAGTCACTCTAGTAGACACTGCGTTAACTTGATCACTCACCGAGCTCACCTCATATTGTCCTTTAGGGTTTTGGACCGGTTGACTTGGTAACTTTCCCTCATTACGACGATTTAAGGTATTAGCAAGTTATCCCATTTAGGATTCTAATTTAGCTATCGATTGCATGTGAGAGTTGACCAGTTGCGACTGTGATTGCGATTGGGCCTCTAAGGTCTTTAACGATGCCAACTCGCTTTCTTCGAAAGTTTTATCCCTAGGAGGATTAGCACGGAAAGGAGGCTGTCGGAATTGATTTTGTTGATTCGGAGGCTGCTGATACTGATTAGATTGTGGCCTAAACGCATTAGGAAAATTTATCGTATCAGGTTTTGAATACGGTTTCTCACTATTAGAGTTCCATGAAAGGTTCGGGGTGAGGTTCCCATGTTGTGTTTGGTTTATAAACCGTGGGGTTATAATTGGGTCTTTGGAACTGTTGAACCGCATTTATATGTTGTTCTATAAATTCCGAAAACTGGGACGTGGACGGACATGCTAATGTCGAATGCGACGAATCTGAGCAAAACTGGCATACTTCAGCAGGAGGAGGTGGGCTGTGCATGTGACCCATCATCATGAGTTGGTCCATTTTTCTATTTAGTTCTTGAATATCATAAGAATGATTAGACTCAACTTTAGCCTCTCTCTTTGGGTTGGGTGGGAGGTGTCCCTCGGGTGGTACAGATACAGCTTGGTGCATAGAGTTTTCGCTTAATGTTTCGAATATCTTCCAAGCTTCGTCGGCACTCTTGTGGAGGAACGTCCCCGCACAAATAGCATCGTCGGTGTTATGAATGGCAGGAATTAGTCCTTCATAGAAGACTTGCACCAGTTACCATTTGGGTATCTGATGATGAAGGCAAGAACGTAAGAGTTCTTTGAACTGTTCCCACGTATCATAAAGGGTTTCGCCATCTTGCATTGTGAAATTAGTTATAGATTTCCTAATCTGATTGGTTCTAGTGATGGGGAAAAATTTCTGTAGGAAAGCAGTAAGCAATTCGTCCCATGTTCTTATTGAATTTGGCTCCAATCCTTACTTCGCTTTGTCTTTAAGTGAAAACGGAAAAAGACGCATTTTCAATTCATCATCTGTTAAGTTCTGAATTTTTAACGTAGCACAGATATCCTGAAATTTGCCTAAATGATTATAAGAGTCTTCCTTAGCACGACCATGAAATGACAGAAGGAGTGCAATTGTTGACAATTTAATTTCAGAGTGGGCTGCAGTCACTTCCGGTAATGCAATACATGACGGTGGTGTGTAGGCGGTTGATCGGGAGAGAACTAATCCTAATTATACGCCTTAATTCACATTTGTTAGTACTTTTTATCCTGTTTTTGTATATTTTTACTTCGTTTTCTAGTTTTTGACAGGATTTGGAAGAAATCACCTAAACCAGGCTAAACAGGGTGAAAAAGCATAAAGACCGAAGCTGAAAAAGCCAAGTCGCGCGCGCGAGCGAGAAACCGAGAATCGCTCGCGCGATCCGCGCGCGCGAGGTACCAAATGTCGCGCTCGCATTGTCCGCTCGCGCGATATGTGTAAAAATCAAAGTTGCGTATTTCAGTATACTGAAGATTCCTGCGCAAACGAAACTGCTGAACGACGTCTAGACTGTAAATTACATCAGTTTCAGTTCGTTTCGGGTTAGGAAGGTTTCCAAAACTTGTTGTAAATCTATATATACCCTATTTTATTACAATTAAAGGGTGAGACATTATTGGCAATTAATATACACACATTCTACAACCATACTTCCAGCCATTGAAGGGAGGGAAGCAAGAAGAAGAAGAAGAAGACCAAGGGTTTCCATGGCCTCCTCCATCAACTACTTGCCATCCATCACTTCCATGGACGGCTAGATCATAGATCTAGGGTTTCAATGAAGCCCTAGACGAGTAATAGGGTTTTATTTATGTTTTTATTTTAGTTTTATTATGTATGGATGACAGTCACATGTTTAGAGGATTTTTATAAATAAATCGTACTTCTAGTGATTAAATCATTACTTTCAGAATTTATTCTTGTCTTAGATCTATTTTGACTGTGATGTGCTCAACGATCTATGCTTGCTGTGCTTGTTTAGATTGTTTACATGTGATGGTGCTTTATTGATTTGTGCTATTAAGTATCCGAATAGTCCATGCCTAGGTTAGACGGATTAGATCACAACCCTAGTTTAGTGTGGGATAATTCGTGCTAACCGAAGATGGATTATGTTGGTGCTTGAACCATGATTATCTTCTTGTCGGAGGAAATTGGGCTTGTAGCTACAATTCCCCATTATCATCCAACGTAATAAGCTAAAGTAATTCATAAATATTCCTATTATGAATCTAGTGGTGGATTTGCAATCCTAGGTTCCTTTAAACATTATTTAAAACAACTTTAATTGCTTTCATAGTTTAGATTTATTTTTATTGTTATTAGTTTAATTAAAATTCAAATCCAATTCCGTTTTCTTAATTAATTAAATTTAGGTTTTAAAATTAAAGCACTGTAGTATTTCAATCTCTGTGGGTTCGACCTTTACTTTCACACTGCAAATCTTTAGAAAAGTAAAGTATACTTTTTATATCTTGATACTGACAACATCAGCGGTAGGAGTAAAGTAATTCTTTAACGGTGGTGGTGGAGGTATGTTAAGATTATCCCCATTATTCTGGTTATTTCCGTTATTCCTGTTATGTCCAAAATCAGCCATTGGAATAGGTTCGATTTTTGTCATTTTAGTTTTTCTTAAACGGTTAAGAGTACTTCGGATTTCCGATTCAAACAAAGATGACGGTTCCAGTGTGGACTCGTCGTCTATCATCAACTGAGCTCTAGAATCTTGTGTTGACGACCTAAGGACTCTAAGTGTGCGTTCAAGTTTGAGATTAAGCGGATTTAATTTAGGTTTACTTGAACGAGTACCAAACATAAACTAAGGACTGACTCAATTGAAGCAAAATAAGCTACGCTAATAACCAAGCATGCAAGCACACAAGACTAATATGATGCATGAAATTATCCTGTAATGCAATGATCGCGTCAAGCCCAACGCCTTGGGTTTCCTAGCTAATGCAATGCTCACTCCACACCTACCCTAATGCAAGTATTGCGTCTCAGCGCCCTGACTTACAATGGTTCGATGCGAAATTTAAATAACGGATTTACTTGGTGATTTTAAATTGATTGCAAATTTTATTTTTTAGGTCCGCGTAAGCTCCGTTGACGTGCACAGCTGCTCCACTCGATTGTGTTAGAATTGATAAAATGAAATTTGCAAACAAGGATAATTTTAGCGACTCGAAAATAAAATTAGAAACAAAGAAAATAAAATAGACCCTAATATTTACTAAGTAAATTACGATTCTAATAATTAACGGCAAAAATTATTTCAATCCCCGGCAATGGCGCCAAAAATTGATCTCGTCAAAATCAAGATATAAAAGTATGCTTACTTGTGTTTTACTTTCGAAAGATTTGCAGTGTGGAAGTAAAGGTCGAACCCACAGAGATTGTTAATTTTTATCCTTTAATTAATAAAATCTAATCTATTTAGTTATCGAAAAATCAGAAGTTTGATTGATTTATAATTTGACTATTACTACTAATTAAACTATGAATTAAACTATGAAATTATGGAAATAAAGTCTAGAATTAGATCTAAGTAAACTTGTATGCTAAATTGAAAATTGGTTTAAATATGAATAGATGAGGTCTAGGATTACAAATCCACCACTAACTATGCATCGGGGGTCTAAACTTTCTATTCTAAGTTTTGTGTTTGGATAGATATGATCTATCGTGGCTACAAGCCCAATAGTATCGTCAAGAGGATATTGTTAGTTCAATCTAAGCATAATCCATTTATGGTTCACATGAATTATCTACCTATAACTAGGGTGTAGCATAACTCATCTTTCCTAAGCATGAATTATAAAAGATGTAAACATCACAATCACATAAGCACTATTGTATGTAAATACTCCTATTAATCATAGAAATCAAGGACTATTGAGTTCAATAAGCATAAGGAAAAATCTAAGAGAAGAATAGATCCAAAATACTCTTGATTATTAACATTAAAAATTCATTATAAATAAATAATCCACCAACATACAATTACTATCCAATCCATAAAATCCTAAAATAGAAAAGCGTAGAATTCCCCCTTTACATAGCTAGGGTTTCATTGAAACCCTAGATTAGGAGTTTAGTTGCTCATGGTGGGTGAAAGCATGAAGATTGAGTTGATGGTAGCCATTAGAGAGACCTTCAAGCTTGCTCTTCTCCTTCCTCTTGCCTTCCAAAGCCTTCAATGAATGAACGTGTAACCCTTAAAAATTATAAAAACTAAGTATATATAGAGTTTACAAGAAGTTTTGGAAGGTTTCCTATCCTGAAACGAACTAAAACAGCTGTTATTTACAATCTAGACGTCATTAAGCAGTCTCGTTTGTACAGGGCTCTTCAGTATAGCAAAATACACAACTTCAATTTTTGTACGGATCGCGCGAGCGCGTAATTGGAAGATCGCACGCGCGGATCGCGCGAGCGATTTCTGGGATCTCGCGCGAGCGGATCGCTCGAGCGAAGGGCTTTTTTCAGCTTCTTTCTTCTTGCTTTTTCTCCTTATTTAACCTGGAATCCATGTTTTCTTCTAAAACCTGACAGAAAATAGAAAATAAAGTAAAACTACACAAAAACAGGATAAAAACGACTAACAAATGTGAATTAAGGCGTATAATTTGGATTTGTTCTCTCCCGATTAGGTACCTTCCATATTCTGCTGTTCTCCTTCATCGAATCCGGCTTCTTCTGGAATAATGGCATTCAGGCGGGCTTTCTTGGGTTGACCCTGAGTAGATGCTCCGTAGTATCCACCTCGTGGTGCTCGACAATTCTTGGATATGTGGCCCTTTTTGCCACAATTGTAACAGACGGTGTCCTCTCGACTTTTCCTTGGAGATCGGCAGTCCTTGGACCTGTGTCTAGGTTTTCCACAATTGAAGCATCCATCGTTATTGGCTCCAGTGGCAGTGGGTGGTCCTGTTGGGGGTTGTGCTTGGAATACAGCTAGTTGGTTCTGAGGGAACATGACTTGTGGCTACCTTTAGCCAGTCTAATTACGTTTATTCCCTTGGAATTTTGTTGGGGGTCTCGATCCTTGGTTACCTTGATTGCTCCTGAATAGTGGTCGGTTCCCAAAACATCCTCGTTCTCGACCATTGATTTCTTCATGTGCGATTGCCATGCTTACCAGGGCTTTGAAGGTCAGGCCTTGATTGTTGAGAGTCATACGCTGAAGTGGTAGCGAGAGGCCTTGGTGGTACTGTCGGTTTTTCTTCTCTGGGGTGTCAATCATGTGGCGGGCAAAGCGGGACAATCATTCAAACTGCACTGTGTATTCTCTTACGGTTTGATTTCCTTGTGTCAGCTCAATGAACTCTCTCTCTTTCTTGTTCCTCTCTGTCTGCGAACAATAATTCTCCAGGAACATCTCTTTAAATGTAGCCCAGGTCATCCTTCTTACTGCCGCTTCTCCTACAGTTGCTATCTCCGATTCCCACCAATCGGCTGCGGCGTATGTCAACTGGAAGGTCGCCAATCGACGCTTCTCAATCTCCGTACATCCCAGTGTGTCGAAGATCGACTCCATTTCCTGGAGCCATTGTTCCGATTCCAGGGCTCGGCATCACCGTCAAACTTCTCAGGACGGAAATGACGGAAACATTTTACCACTCTATTCTCTATAGGTCTTGGAGGTGGTGCGAGGTTGTTGCCATTATTCACGTTGTTATTCACATTGTTGATGCATTTTAGCCTTCGCACAAAGGCCTCAAATAGGCCAGTAGGATCGGCAGCTGTGGGTGCTGGGGGTGGGGCCTCAATCTGCTCAACTGGATGGTTACGAGTGGGTCTTCCTGCCATAGTGATCCGTGTGTTGGTGTACCTACATAGACATCTATTGGTTATTACTAGCACACACGCATTCACCTACAAGTTATTAATGTAGCAACGTACATTGAGATATGGAATTTAACGAGGTAGTACAATTTTAAAAATATCAAGATCATTGGAACACAACATATATCAAAAGATAGTTTTCATTCATAGTTAGAGGTTACAGAGCCGATTTACATCATCTAGGATGCATGGATTACAAAATTGGGAATATTACCCTAACACATGCATCTTATAAAAGAAAGGGTTGCTAACCCGAGCTAATACATATATATACACAATAGTGGGGCTATCAGCCCATTCTAATACATCACTCCTAAACACTAAGGCTTGTGAGCCCTAATCCAACTCTTACGGATATTACGAGTCTTGTTCCAATAGTCACCATCATCATCAGACTCGGGGGGTGGAGCGTCATCTCCATTGGTGATTTCCTCTGGTGGGACCCAATCAAGATATGGGTCAAACTCATCCTACTCATCATCCTCATCATCGTCGACCTCGCCTACTATCCCAAAATGCCAAAGAGGAAGCGGGCCTATCACTTGGGGTACCGGGGCTTCCTCAATGTCAACTTCCTCAATAACTGGCTCATCTCCCCCTATTATCTCTTCCTCCACTGGGTCTTCCTCAACTGGCTCGTCCTCTACTAGCTCGTCCTCGACTGGCTCTTCCTCCGCTGGCTCTTCCTCCGCTGGCTCGTCCTCCACTGGCTCGTCCTCCACTGGCTCGTCCTCTACTAGTTCATTCTCTATAGGCTCCTCATCTGGCTCATCCTCATCTAACTTATCCTCATCTGGATCATCTTCCACTGGCTCATCCTCTATTGATTCCATCTCTGGCTCTTCGTCGTCGCTATCTCCCTCATTAGGATCTTCCTTAGGAGCCCCGTCCTCATCTGACTCTCCCTCCTCATCAAATTCTCCATCGTCCTTGGAATTTCCCTCTTCTGCTACATTATCCTCTGCTGGTGGAAGTGGGGGTGTTTGCGGCGGTGATCCTACCGGAGGTGGCGGGGGCATCAACTTTACTCAAAAGGATATGACACGAAAAGTATGGTGATCCTCTATCATATTAACTGCCTCCTGATGGATGAGCCTAAGTGTATTCTCACGGTAGTGTGCCTCCATCTGTAAGATCGCTGGATTGTGAATCCCCATTATGTATATGTCCTGCCACATACCATCCTCTACGTTTTGCAGGGCCCTTTGGCAAATCCTCTGGTGGTATAATACTGGGTTTGCTGGCTCTATATGATCTGAGTATATCAGGTGTCCCCCAAATCCATCCTGGACATGAAAAGGTTCCATGCTAACCTGTTCCACATAAAACTATTATATGGTTAATATCTTCAGAGACGGAAAGGTCCAATGGTTTATAACTTAAGTGTGTAAGACAATTGGTGTACACGTCTTAACCTAGGGCTTTGATACCAAAAATCCTGTCACGCCCCAGAGTAGCAGAAATTAGGAGGAAATTAAAATTTTCCTTTCTGGCCGTAAGCTATGGCTAGTTACATTAAATAATTGTCCACAACACACTAGATAACAAAAGAATGACTTAAGCGAAAGCGTAAACTAAATATATACATTAAAAGGTTACTAACTATTACATCAGAGTTTCTGGTTTCAAAAGATAAAATAACGAAAGAGATTAAGGCGTTGGACACCGTTTACATCTTTACATGTAAGGACAAAAGAAAGTGTAAGATCGTTAAGGTAAGGCGTGTGACGCCAATATACAACTTAGTATAACTGGACAAAAATCTATAAAGGACAACTAAGTCTTCTTCCTTGAAGTTGCACCTCTAATTGGCGTAGCCGTAACCTTCATCGTTGTAGGCTTCCCCTTCGAAGGGTTCCTCTTCATAGGCTCCTTCTGAATAGTGCTCCTCCAGGTAGTCATATCCTGTGAAGCCTAGACGTGGGAATGTCCCGGGCGTAGTACGCCGTAAGCTTTAATAAAAGCTAAGTGAGTGTCCTAACCGAACACTCCTACTAAAATACGTATCCAAAAGTACATAGTGAATAATTATGACTGTTGAATGAATTATAATGAGACCGTGCGTGAACTATGCATTATCGATATATTCGACTTCACTTGACTTAACATCACTTGACTTAACATCCGACTCACTTGACCTTGTTACATTACCAGTGTAACGCCGTTGGCTTAGAGTGACTCGCCTAGTGGGTCGAGCTATGGTTACTTTACTATCGTTGTTTGCCTCTCTGTGGCCAAAGTAGTAATCTCACTTTACAAGCTAACCAAGTACTCTAGGTCCCCCGGACCTTGCCTTATGAATATCGTCGTCGATTTGCAAAACGGTTACTTTACTATCGTTGGTCGTCGCGACCGCAGTAGTAATCTCGCCTTATAGGCTAATTGTGTTTATTCATTTCTCGATTTCTTCATATCAACATGGTTACTTTGCTATCGTTTTTGCCTCTCCGTGGCCATAGTAGCAATCATCGCCGACATGCGATCCTGTAATTCCATTTGATAGTACTGACTCACTAGATATCAACTTTCAGACCTCCACGGTTTTTCACATGCATACGGACTTGGTCTCCGTGACCGTCCGACTCTATACCCATACATGTCGACTTGACGTTACGACACCGACTCCTACATGAGGTGTATCATGTGATATGCATGAGGTACAAGTTAACTAACAGGTACTATTCTTGAAATATAGTACGGGCTCGAAGCTCGTAGTAGTACATGTTAAAACATGGTACCAACTGGAATAATAATAACCAACAGAAATAATAATAATAATAATAATAATAATAATAATAATAATAATAATAATAATAATATTAACAGGATAATATGCTCGGGGGACGAACATATTACAAGAGGCTAAAACCGAAAAGAATAATAATATTATTAATATTAACAGAATAATAATACGGACATTAATATGTTCGGGGTACAACATATTAAAGCAAGAAGTTTATTCAGCATAAATACTAATAATAAGAACAATAATAATAGTAGTGACATTATAATACGGACATTAATATGTTTGGGTTGCGACACATTAAAGCACGATGTTTATTTGATGATAATAATAATAATAACAATGATAATAATAAAGGTAACAATACTAATAATAGTAATGTCATTATCATTCACGGAATAATAACATAGATATTAATCTGTTCGGGGTACAACATGTTAATATGAATTCTAATCAGAATAATTAATAATAATAGTTAAGATATAACATGGGCATTAATTTGGTACAAAATATTATGCATGAGTTCTAACAGGAATAATAATAATACTAATAATACTACTACTACTTATAATAATAACAATAATAATAATAATAATAATAATAATAATAATTTCACGGAATAATAATATGGACATGAATCTTCGGAGTATATATGTTAAACATGAAATTTACTGGACTGTAATAATATTAAAAACAGACTGATAATACAGGCCTAGATTAGGGACACCACATATTAAGCACAATATTTTCTCCAAGAATAATAAACAGAAAAATAATTCGGGCATTATAATTAGTATACTGAGTGAGTTAGGAACTCACTGTAGGGTCGGGGTCGCAGTGTGGCTCGGGGGCTAAGCTTTCTTTCCTCTTCTTCTCTCACTCTCGGCCAACTCTCTCTCTCTCTCCCTATCTCACTCTTTTCTTTCTTCTTGTGTTGCCCAAAATGAGAGTGAGGGGTAGTGGGTTATTTATAGGGGGAGGAATGGTGTTAATATATAAGTATATGTATGTACACTATGCTACATAGTACACACAATCTACCACACCCAAGCACACTGCCACACTACTCCACTGCCACACCAACACACACGCAACTCCCTTCACACAGACACACTACACCACATACATGCACTACACACACATATACCATGCATACACCACACAAGCATGCAATCATCACACACCTTATGGCCACTCACACACGCAACACACAAACACAGCACACACTCACTCCTTGATGCACTCTCTCTCGGCTAACTACACTCACACACATACCACATGTATATACTAGTGTGTAAGGAGGGTAGTTTGATGGGGTATGGTGGTGGTAGGGTGATATGAGGGTGGAGTGTTGGGTGGGATTAGTGGTTGGGAAGGGGTATGGTGAGGTGATTGGTTGAGTGTAGGAGGGGTTGTGTAAAGAGTGGGTGGGTACTTTCCCATAATTCAAGGGATTGTGACCGATGTGATTGATGTGACGTATCTTGAATTACATGCACTCTTGGAGTACGTGCAACACAGGTATAATTATGAGTTTGCGTGTAAATCTCAGTCTGGGTCTATGTCTATCAGTTCGGGTTCTACTATTTCTATGTCAATATAAATATTATAATTAAATTTAAATAATATTGGGAATTTAAAATGCGTATTAATATTATGAAATTTGAAAATAAGAAATACAGTCTGGCGAGCACATTCCGAAAATTAGAACTTACATAAATTAAATAAAAAGAAAATTATAGGTATTACATATTATAAGTCGAGCCACTCAACAAGTCATCGCGAACATGTTCAACAAGGACTTAACTCGACTCGGTTCGTTTAATAAATAAGTCAAGATCAAACATACATAAACTTGGGTTGATAGAATTCGTGAACATGTTGAAGTAAGGCGCGCAAGTAGGTTGTGAAAAAAAAATAGTGAACATACTTGTCAATGACTTATATACTGACTTGTATATATACATCTATTATAAAACTATGTTATTTTAAATGATACATGAGCTCGACTCGTAATACTGATCTTGTCAGAATCAAGATATAAAAAGTATTCTTTACTTTTCAAAAGATTTGCAGTGTGGAAGTAAAGGTCGAACCCACAGAGATTGATTAACTACCGTGTTTTAATCTTAAAACCTAAATCTAATTAATTATGAAAACGGATTTTGATTTGAATTTAATTAAACTAATAACAATAAAAATAAATCTAAACTATGAAAACAATTAAAAGTGTTTTAAATAATGTTTAAGGGAACCTAGGATTGCAAATCCACCACTAGCTTCATAATAGGAGTATTTATGAATTACTTTAGCTTATTACATTGGATGATAATGGGGAATTGTAGCTACAAGCCCAATTCCTCCGACAAGAAGATATTCATGGTTCAAGCACCAACATAATCCATCTTCGGTTAGCACGAATTATCCCACACTAAACTAGGGTTGTGATCTAATCCGTCTAACCTAGGCATGGACTATTCGGATACTTGATAGCACAAATCAATAAAGCACCATCACATGTAAACAATCAAAACAAGCACAGCAAGAATAGATCGTTGAGCACATCACAGTCAAAATAGATCTAAGACAAGAATAAATTCTGAAAGTAATGATTTAATCACTAGAAGTATGATTTTATTTATAAAAATCCTCTAAACATGTGACTGTCATCCATACATAATAAAACTAATATAAAAACATAAATAAAACCCTATTACTCGTCTAGGGTTTCATTGAAACCCTAGATCTATGATCTAGCCGTCCATGGAAGTGATGGATGGCAAGTAGTTGATGGAGGATGCCATGGAAACCCTTGGTCTTCTTCTTCTTCTCCTTGCTTCCCTCCCTTCAATGGCTGGAAGTATGTGTGTATAATAATTGCTAATAATGTCTAACCCTTTAATTCTACTAAAATAGAGTATATATAGATTTATAACAAGTTTTGGAAGCCTTCCCAACCCGAAACGAACTGAAACTGATGTAATTTACAGTCTAGACGTCGTTCAGCAGTTTGGTTTGCACAGGAGTCTTCAGTATACTGAAATACGCAACTTTAGTTTTAAGACATATCGCGCGAGCGGGTCGCGCGAGCGCGACATTTGGGACCTCGCGCGCGCGGATCGCGCGAGCGATTCTCTGTTCTTCCGCGAGCGTGGCTCGCGCGCGCGACTTGGCTTTTTCAGCTTCTTTCTTTCTGCTTTTTCACCCTGTTTAACCTGGTTTAGGTGATTTCTTCCAAATCCTGTCAGAAAATAGAAAACGTTGTAAAAATATACAAAAACAGGATAAAAAGGTACTAACAAATGCTCGTTAAGGCATATAAATAGGATTTGTTCTCTCCCGATCACACCCCCAAACCTACATTTTGCTAGTCCTCGAGCAAAACTAAAATAAAAACTAACTAATAATAAAAAATTACTCCATTTTCGCATGGATCACGATTGCATTTAGTGTATGCAACAAGCCTTTTAAACCTCTAGGTGTCCCTAGTCGGACGAGTAAAGTCTCGTGAGGGTTCTCGTCAACAAGTCACCCACAACCATATTTATTAACTTAGAAATTTAAAAGGTTTTATTAAAACTAAAGAACATAATATTCAACACTCCTTATTATAACACAATGATTTGAAATAGAATAACGAACAAGAAGAAACGGAATCAGACGTCTACCTACATCATGAGAAACAATCAAGTGCATGCAATGTACGAATCAATAGAGTTTCTCATAAGATTGCACGTGTGTGATGTGGTAGTCAAATGAACACGCGTATGTCATGAACCTGGAATATAACTCGGATAACCATCCAACTATGTCTCGACTACGAATCTCACAATGAATTACACTCTCAAATGAAACACTCAGAAACATGTGTAATTTCTCTAAAATATGTGAGTAAAGGAAATATCTTTTCAAAACGAAAAATGCTCACATATGACTCGAAAAAAACGCATGACACAAAAGAATAATAGTCTTATGGATAGGATGTTAACAATCAAGAAAAATTAATCATTACCATGTTTTAATCCCCTCCCATCGTTTTTCTATCCAAACCATGTCTCCTAGGATCAAATAGGACTTTTCAAAGGTTATATAACGTGGCTCAGGCAATGAAAAAGGATAGAAAGGATTTATCAAGTAGTTTCAGAATGGCATTGTAAGGCATGTTCGATTTCTTTCATTCATCTCTTCTACCAACTTTCATCTTTTCTTTCTCTTCATTCCTTTTCATTCATTTTTCTTCTTTTCTTTCATTTTTTTTTCTTCAACCTTCCTCTTCTTTATTTTTCAATATATTTCTGTTTCCTTTTCTTTTTCTTGCTTCTCAAATGATTATTCATCGAATACCAAGCAACTACCCCAATAGCATCTTATTTTCTTCTTCCTTTTCAACACATCACCTTAACACTACTAAAAGGTGACAAATCTCTTAGTGGTGAACTCTGAGTTTGTCAAGTCGGAGCAAAAACAAGGATAATGGTAATCAAAGAAAGAAATGGCATTTTAACGGCTCAAAGGGGCAAACTAAGGAAATTTTATCTTTTATCGGCCGGTAGTAAACAAAGAGGGCCTAAAATCATTTCCTAGGGTAATACGGTTCTTCAATGTTTACAATGGAAGATTATTTAGCATGGTAACAAATATTTTAACTTGACTATTAACCAAAACAAGAATAATGAGACTAAACAACAAATAGATGCGCTATTTCAATGAAATTCGACAAACACAAGATGTATTTATAACCCTCTAAAAAGAAAAGATAGGCTCAAAAGCTCACTAGGCTTAGTCTCCACCATGTGTTATCTTAGAAATCCGAATCATATTATAGTTCACAACTAACATGTATTCAAATGACTACGTGCAGTGCATACGTTTGTGTGAAAATCTATGATATAAAACTACGATTCAAACAATACATAACTTAAAACGTCATCATAACTTCAGCAAATGTTTAATCACATCTTCCCTTGTTTACCATTCTATAACAATTCAAAGTTCTTCAACAAAAAGTATCAAATTAAGATTGTAAAAACGTCGGTAACATCGTTTATTTAAACACACTTATTGAAAAATTTTAAAATTTTAAAATTTTGCATAAAATAATGTGTATACCCCCAAACCTAAACATTTCATTGTCCCCAATGAAACAATAAAACGAAAGAAAGGAGAATTCGTAAGAAAAGAACGATAGTACCTCGATCTCAACAAGCATAGAACAGGTGAACACAAAGGAATATGGCTATAAAGTTCAATGTTACCTGTTACTTCTTAACAAAAGAAAATTAAACAAACAAAATAATAAAAACAGCTAAAAGAATTATAACTAAGCTAAACGAAACTAACTAAACTCTAAGAAGAAACAAAACTTACGACAACAGAAAATTAATAAACTAGAAAATAAAATAAAACAGTACCAGAACTATGAAAACAATCAATGACTCGATCTAAAAGTACCTAAGAAACATACACAGAAAAATAAAACTGTGTGACAGGTGTGGAAAGAAGATATAAGAAAACAAAAGAAGAAAATGCAGAAATGGGGTATCGCGCGAGCGGCCGTTGCGCGCGCGAATCCCAAATTTTTTATTTATTTTTAATTTTTTTTTAATGTCTCGCGCGAGCGAGCTACCTCGCGCCCGCGAGACTAGGCGCGAGGAGAAGCCGAGAGCTCAAAACAAAAAGAAACTGAAAATTTCACCAAGGCACATTCTCGCGCCAGCGGGCCGCGCGAGAGACGTCTCGCGCGCGCGAGAAGGGTTTTTCCCATTTTTTTAGCTAAAATTATGTATATAATATTAAAATAAATTAATTCCAACCCCCAAACCTATCCAGACTGTCCAAAACAGACTCAAAAATAAAAAAAATGAACGAAATAAAGCTTGGGTTGCCTCCCAAGAAGCGCTAACTTTTACGTCTTCAACTAGACCGTTCTAGCTCAAGAATCATGGAGGCCGTAAATCGGACTGTGTAACCCTAAGGATGTCAGGTAGAGCTCGATGGTAAGAAGAAATCACGTCGTTTTGAATTAATTCAATCGCCGGTTTGTCAGTATGTTCAAATCGATTTCTTACCTTCCGAGTAGATTCAGCATTAGGGTCCGAGGTATTAGGATTCATCCAGTCATCATCCACTATGTCTTTTTCATTACTCACATTTATTACTTTGTTAGGCTCAATATTCCGTCTTACCTCACCTTCCGCCTCACATAGGTAATCGTCGTCTTTAGGAGGTTGATCGACAGCGTTAAACACGTTTAATTTTAATTTTATATTCCCGAACGACACTTTCATCACCCCTGTTCTACAATTGACACGTGCGTTGGCCGTAGCTAAGAATGGACGGCCTAGAATGACAGGAGTGTGTTTCCTAGCATCTAGCACGGGTTCAGTGTCAAGGACCATGAAATCAACAGGATAATAGCATTGATCAACTTTAACCAAGACGTCCTCGACGATTCCTCTAGGTATTTTAATAGAATGATCCGCTAATTGAATAGTAGCGGCCATAGGTTTAAGTTCACCTAATCCTAGTTGTTTGTAGACATGATAAGGTAAGAGGTTAACACTAGCTCCTAAGTCAAGGAGAGCCCTATGAATGATAGTGTCACCTATGACACATGAAATCGTTGGTGTACCAGGATCCTTATACTTTGGAGGAGCGTGTTGAAAAACTGAACTTACTTTTTCCGTGAGGAAGACCTTTTTAGGAGTATGATTGCGTATTTTGCGCTTTTGAGTACAAAGGTCTTTTAAACATTTAGCATAAGCGGGAATTTGTTTTATAGCGTCGAGGAAAGGAATATTAATTTTAACTTGTTTAAATACCTCGAGTATATCTTCAGTTGTTGATTTTTTCTTTGAAAAATTAGACGGTTCCTCAACATTAGGTGGATATGGCATTCTCGGAATATAATTTGTTGGGACCGGTTCTTTATCTTTTTGAATTCTACTCGTTCCCTCACCCTCCTTATTCAAATTTAAGTTAATTTTCCCATCTTTCTCACTCTCATTTGGAATCTCAACAACTTCTTCATCTCGAATAGTCATCCTAGTCGAAACAGCGTTCACGCTCTCACTCGCACTACCCACTGCATATTGCCCCTTAGGTTGCTGAGTAGGTTGACTGGGCAACTTACTCTCAGTTAAGCGATTTAGCGTGTTAGCTATTTGTCCCACTTGGGACTCGAATTTTGCAATGGACTGGGTGTGGGAATGTACTAACTGGATCACCGGACCAAAACTTTCAAGTGAGGCCAACACCTTATCCTCAAATGCATTATTACATGGAGGTGGAGGAGGAGGTTGTTGGTATTGACATTGTTGAGGTCTATAAGCGTTAGGGAAATTACTCATCTCATTATTATTATTATTATTATTTTTCCATGAAAAATTAGGATGGTTTCTCCATGGCGTGTCTGGATTATTAGTTGTCAAATTATAATTATTCCGTGGGTATTGTTGAATAGAATTAACGTGTTGTTCAACAAATTCCGGATATTGAGATGCAGAAGGACATGCAAAGATATTATGGGACGGTTCAGAACATAATGCACACACTTCTGAAGAGGATGGATTAAACGTTTTGTTCATTTGCATAAGTCGGTCAAGTTTTCTATTTAATTCTTGTATTTGAATTGATTGACTTGACTCAACTGTCACCTCTCGCTTAGGTTGAAGATGATATCCCTCGAAACGTACCGACACAGCCTGATGCATCGAATTCTCGCTTAGTGTTTCAAAAATCTTCCAGGCCTCGTCGGCGCTTTTGTGTAGGAAAGTTCCCGCACAAACGGCATCGACGGTATTCCTAACAGAGGGAATAAGTCCCTCGTAAAAGACCTGTACCAATTGCCACTTAGGAACTTGATGATGTGGGCAAGAGCGTAATAATTCTTTGAATTTCTCCCAAGTATCATAAAGTGTTTCCCCATCTTGCATTACAAAGTTTGTTATGGATTTTCTTATCTGATTTGTACGCATAATAGGGAAAAACTTTTGTAAAAATGCGGTGTGTAAAGCTTCCCATGTTTTAATTGTGTTTGGCTCAAGTGATTGAAGCCAATACTTAGCTTTGTCTCTTAACGAAAATGGAAAGAGCCGCAATTTTAACTCATCATCAGTAAGATTTTGAATTTTTAAAGTAGAACATATATCCTGAAAATCTCCTAAGTGTTGGTATGGATCTTCATTTAGACGGCCATGGAAGGATGGAAGCAGCGAGATCGTAGACGACTTTATCTCAAAGTGAGATGCTATCGCCTCCGGTAATTCAATACATGTTTGTGGCGTGTAAGTCGTCGGAATAAAATAATCTTTAAGTGGAGGAGGTGGCGGTATATTAAGATTATTCATATTCGCACCATCATTTTGATTGTTATTGTTATTTCCACCGTCAGCCATTTTAATCGGTTCAATTTGAAAAGTTCGAGTTTTCCTTAACCGTTCACGAGTACTCTGAATTTCGGCCTCAAACAACGACGACGGAATCGGAGTTGATTCGTCGTCTTGCAACCTAGCTCTAGAAGCTTGGGTTGTGGACTTACTAGTTCTTAAGGCACGTTCAAGTTCAAGATCGAAAGATTTTAACTCTGGTTTATTTGAACGTGTACCCAACATAAACTAAAAGAAAGCAAACTAAAAACAAAAACTGACTCAACTAAAAAAAACAAATAGCAATCACACAACTAAGATAACAAGCACTCAACTACTGTGATGCATGAATATTATCCTGTAATGCAATGACCGCGTCAAGCCCAGCGCCCCGGGTTTCCTAGCTAATGCAGTGCAATTAACCCTAAACTAATGCAAATAGTGCGTCACAGCGCCCTGACTTACGGTGGTTTAAAGCGAGTTTCACAAGAAGCAATTTACTTAATTTTTTATTTTATTTTATTTGCGTAAGCTCCTTTGATGTAATTAGCTACTCCACTCGGAAACGTTGGAATTTGATGACTCGAAAACCTATAAAATAAAAGAACAAGTTAGTAATTTAAAACAAAAACGGAAAATAAGAAGAATAAAAACTAATCTAATATTTACGAATAAACTAAACTAAGATTATAAAATTAAAGGTAGTAACGCAATCCCCGGCAACGGCGCCAAAAATTGATCTTGTCAGAATCAAGATATAAAAAGTATTCTTTACTTTTCAAAAGATTTGCAGTGTGGAAGTAAAGGTCGAACCCACAGAGATTGATTAACTACCGTGTTTTAATCTTAAAACCTAAATCTAATTAATTATAAAAACGGATTTTGATTTGAATTTAATTAAACTAATAACAATAAAAATAAATCTAAACTATGAAAACAATTAAAAGTGTTTTAAATAATGTTTAAGGGAACCTAGGATTGCATATCCACCACTAGCTTCATAATAGGAGTATTTATGAATTACTTTAGCTTATTACATTAGATGATAATGGGGAATTGTAGCTACAAGCCCAATTCCTCCGACAAGAAGATATTCATGGTTCAAGCACCAACATAATCCATCTTCGGTTAGCACGAATTATCCCACACTAAACTAGGGTTGTGATCTAATCTGTCTAACCTAGGCATGGACTATTCGGATACTTGATAGCACAAATCAATAAAGCACCATCACATGTAAACAATCAAAACAAGCACAGCAAGAATAGATCGTTGAGCACATCACAGTCAAAATAGATCTAAGACAAGAATAAATTCTGAAAGTAATGATTTAATCACTAGAAGTACGATTTTATTTATAAAAATCCTCTAAACATGTGACTGTCATCCATACATAATAAAACTAAAATAAAAACATAAATAAAACCCTATTACTCGTCTAGGGTTTCATTGAAACCCTAGATCTATGATCTAGCCGTCCATGGAAGTGATGGATGGCAAGTAGTTGATGGAGGAGGCCATGGAAACCCTTGGTCTTCTTCTTCTTCTCCTTGCTTCCCTCCCTTCAATGGCTGGAAGTATGTGTGTATAATCATTGCTAATAATGTCTAACCCTTTAATTCTACTAAAATAGAGTATATATAGATTTACAACAAGTTTTGGAAGCCTTCCCAACCCGAAACGAACTGAAACTGATGTAATTTACAGTCTAGACGTCGTTCAGCAGTTTCGTTTGCACAGGAGTCTTCAGTATACTGAAATACGCAACTTTGGTTTTTACACATATCGTGCGAGCGCGACATTTGGGACCTCGCGCGCGCGGATTGCGCGAGCGATTCTCTGTTCTTCCGCGCGCGCGGCTCGTGCGCGCGACTTGGCTTTTTCAGCTTCTTTCTTTCTGCTTTTTCACCATGTTTAACCTGGTTTAGGTGATTTCTTCCAAATCCTGTCAGAAAATAGAAAACGAAGTGAAAATATACAAAAACAAGATAAAAAGGTACTAACAAATGCTCGTTAAGGCATATAAATAGGATTTGTTCTCTCCCGATCAAATACGATTTTGGGTTAAGCCTGAATAAAATGTTATTGAAAAGATTATGAGTCAAGCTCAAGTTTAAATTTCAGGCTCACTTAATAAACAAGTCTAGTTCAACCATACATATAACACCCGTGTACGGGTTTGTCGCATTTCATTACATTGTCATGCATGATAATGTGATGTGTTGTACATTTGTGGTACATGTGTGAGTGAGTTGTGACTCACGAGTTGATTTGGGTGTCTGTCTAAAAGAACTCATCGAGACTGTGTAGAATGAGTGTTTTGATATTGTGACATCTCTCCGAGATTGAGACGGTCATTGTAGAATACCCTAAATATCTATCTGAAAATAAATGTCTGCCTGTGTATTTCACTATCGGCATTATTATATAGTTTAGAATATATTTCTGTTATTAATTTTAGTATCCTAGTGAGGACAAATGAAGACGCTACATAATTGGTAGGCTAATTAGCAATTTCGTAAAATCATGTGAAATCGCATTTTGGCAACCAAACGGAACTTAGGTAAAAACTTTTACAATTTTTAGTTTTCACTCGTGAAGCAATGAATTAGACTTGTAAGAAGTTTTCAAGAATAATTAGGAGTTTCGAGAACTCGCGGGGAGGTAAACACAATTTCCAAGAGTTGTGGCTATATATAGCAAGAGGTGAGATATTTTCATTTTTCATAAGTTTTCTAAACCTAAATCAAAATGGGGGAAAAGAGAGATTTTTGTTCTTCGAGCTTCACGGCGACAATCGACGGACTTCTGCCCGTTTGTTTTCTTCTAAATTTCATATTCGAACTCCTAGAGGTAAGAGCTTTGTTTTGATACCCATTAGGACTTGTTTGACTAAGTTTTTCGAAAATTCAATTTCTAGAATTTTTCTAAAAAGATGATAATCGGATTATTGATCGATAGAAATTGTACTTTATGGACTTCTGCACGTTCTTTGTGCACGGGTTTTATTTGGAATGAATTTGAGGAATGTTAATCGAAGATGAGTGATTCAACTATGTGCTTTGGAATGATTTCTTGACATGCATTCATGTTTTGTATGAGAAGTATGGATTAGTTCATAGATATATATTATTTAGTTCATATTGGGCATCTGTATTGATAAATAAGCCCAATTGCATAGCGAAATGTTTTGATTATGTCGAAAGCACAGTGAAATATATTTGAGCATGTTTAGCTGCTATCTGGGTCAAATGAGCACGTGGTACCAAGTCATTTTGTGGAGCCATTATAGGCATAAGGTCGCACGTTCGAAGAAAAGAAACATAGGTCTTACCTTGTCGTGTTGACTTATTGGTGAGGAGTCGCGGACTAGGAGTGTGGAACGTACACGCGAGACTTAGAGTTCCCACCAACTCTAGCCTCTTCGGAAGTATCAATAGGAGACATAGGAGTAAAGATCACATAGTTGAAGTTGCTGTACCATCTAGGAATTGGAAGATTCAGAATTGGGTTCAAGACCATAAGGTAATACACTTGTCCCCTCTTGACACATCTATGGAATTGATAAGTAGTAGATCCGAGCAGACAAAAACTTTTTTAACATTGTCTTTCCACTGTGCATATAAATAAGTTTTTGAAACCTATTTTCCCTTCAATTGGTATCAGAGCCACGCTTATTTGGATCTATGGATGTATTTTGGAACACTAGATTAATTTGCATAATGTTTTTAGAACTATTTTTGAAATTGCATCATCACAGATCTATTTCTGTAGTGTTTCACAACAGAAAACAAATCTGTGATTGCATTGGATGCATGGCAGTTTCGATCAATTGAAACTGTCAGTGTTCGATCGAATGAAAGTGTTTCGATCGATCAAACAAGTGTGGTTTTTAAGTGATCGAACTTAGTTCGATCGATCGAACATTGTTGTAAGCTTCAAAAGAAGCATATGACCAATGTAATAGAATTAGAAAGTCCATGAAGATGGAAGAACAAGCCGTTGTTCATGAAGATGGAGCCAGAGGCAATCAAACCAAGAAGGAGGTTCTATGAAGATAGAGCCATGGGAGGTAGAGGCATCGTTTGGATACTTTTATTTCAATTTTAGGTTTTTTAGTTTTATGTGCTTAGTTGTGATTGGCATGTTACATATTGCTACTACTTACATGCACGTAAAATAAATTTTCTAAAATAAAAATAAAAAACTGTTTCAAGGCGTCAATAAACAGTGGATGTTTATGGGTAATGTGTAGAAACAATTTTTCTAAAATCAAAATCCTTAATTAATAAATCTAGTGGGAGAGGGTCTTACTAATAACACCCACGATCTTCCATTAACGGTTCACTATAAGATAGTGGAGTATTCTGTGTCACCCAGCTATGGGTGATCGTTCCATACAGAGGATACAATACTTATGGGTTACTAGATGTGAACTTCCTACAGATAGGATCAATTAGATGTGTTAGAGGGTGACCATAATTCAGAGGCACTACTTCAGGCAGTTATGATTGGATCCTAGTTAATGGTACACACTAGCTAAGCTATGGATAAGGGATCCCATACGGGGCATTATTCAAAAACATATAGATCAAAAGGGTTCAGGAGTCATAACTTGTTTTGCATGAGTTGCATAGTTGATAAGTCATGATTGATCGAGAGATCGAATAGGGAATGACAAGTGAAAGTCACTAAATATCCACACCAAATAGTACTAGTCCACAAAGTAAACAGGAACAGGAAACAACTGAATAATAACAATAGTATAACGATTACAAATATCAGAGTGTGGTCCACATGATCATAACAGGTCTGGAGATAACATATACCCGTACCCGTTAATTAACAAGGTCCAATAGTAAAATAAAGCTTAAACATAAACTAGATAAACTATCTTCAGATCTTCAGCTCGCCAATGGTAGTTGTCAGCATAATAGGCTTCTTCGGCATAATCGACAGTTATAGGGCCATCCTCTGCGTATTCTCCTTCAGGGTAGTAGCCATCGTCATAAGCTCCATTATCTGCATTAAAAGGGACAGGGTAATCTGGACGGGGAATGTCCAGGCAATAACGGCCGTCAGCTTAGTGAGAGCTGAGTGAATAGAAACTCACAGGGTATCAATGATATAACGTAACAAGTTATTGAAGTGTTTAAGATATAGTTTTACTAAATAATATCTCCTCTATATTTCCATGTCGTAACTCAACCCTCATCGTCTTGTTATCCTGAGACCGATAATCAACATACTCTTTCTAGAAAGAACAGACTCAATCGTTTCACGTATATAGACATACCATATTCTATCCATTGCTCATTAAGGATATAAACCATCCACCGCATTCATGGACACCACGTCAGCCATCCCCCGCTCATTAAGGATATATACCATCCACTACATGTTAGGGATACAACGCTTTGAATAATAGCACATCAAATCTATTGCCATGACTCCTCCTATTATACAAGTGATCCCCATCCATCGCTCGTTAAGGATATAAACCATTCACCACTCATTAAGGATATAACATGGATCATCTGGCTATCTTAGGACTATATGGTCCTGCTCACTGCTCGTTAAGGATATAAATCATCCACCGCATGTGAAAGCATATCATGACCAGGTGTCCGCCCACGTACTATTCCTGGAACTTATCAAACCAACTTAAACTCAGTACTACTATTGATACATGACAATTTCCATGTGGCCTGACTATGTTGATTGAAATAAACGGATATCGAACTCATACCTGAACCGCATAGTATCTAAGGTCATTACATTAATCCATTATTCTTAAGCATACTTATCTGTGTTGTCACATTATCCCTATTCACCCAAAATCGCATAATAGAAGTTCGAATCAAGAATCGAACATTCGAACCTCATACATAATAACCCAAAGGACTAAACCATGTTTTGCATGTCTCGATCGATTGAAACCATTTTGATCGATTGAGGGAAAATAATGTTCGAGCGATCGAAGTCACTTCGATCGATTGAACCTTCGATTGATTGAACCTTCGATTGATTGAACTCAGTTCAATCACTCAAGAGTCATCTTCTCTAGCAGATTATAAAAATAGCATATATAATGTCGTAAGGATGTGCTAAATTTGTCTAATCGTACCAAGAACTTATAAAACATTATAATAAAGAGACTATGTGAGTAAAAACTCATTGAAAGTCACTAAGGGCGCGTTTGGCAAAGCTTGAACTCCGAACTTTAAGCTTCAATGTTGGCCTCCTCCTCCTCCCTCTCTCTCTCTGCTCCTTTGTCCTCTTTCTCTGTCTCCTCTGCTTCTTCTCTTTCTTCTCTGATACTCTCTCTCTCTCTCCCACAGAAAAATATTTATAAGTATGTATGTGTACAATATATGTATGTGAGTATATATATATTAAACACAAGCACACACTCTCTTAAACTCACCAAGGTTCAGTAAACCTCACACACACACGAGCACCAGGTTTATATAGAGAGGATGTGGGTGCAGGTGGCTATTTTTGCGTGAAACCTAGAAATTTTAATAATTACATATTTGATCGATCAAAGATAGTTCGATCGCTCGAGAGCAGATCGGTCAGGTTTGATCGATTGAAAAAGGTTTGATCGATTGAAGTGGGGACCACGTCATAAATTCATGTCGGTAGGGTTTTGATCTCTCAAGAGTCGTCTTCTCTAGCAGATTATAAAAACAACATATATAACATCGTAAGGATGTGTTAAATACATCTAATCATAACAAGAACTTATAAAACATTATAACAAAGAGACCAAGTGAGTAAATACTCACTAACAGTCGCTAAGGGCGCGTTTGGGAAAGCTTGAACTCCGAGCTTTAAGCTTCAATGGTGGCCTCCTCCTCCTCCTCTCTCTCTTTCTCTGCTCCTTTGTCCTCTTTCTCTGTCTCCTATGCTTCTTCTTCTACTTCTCTGATACTCTCTCTCTCTCCCATAAATATATATATATATATGAGTATGTGTATATATATGTTAAACACAAGCACACACTCTCTCAAACTCACCAAGGTTTAGCAAACCTCACACACACACGAGCACTAGGTTTATATAGAGAGGATGGGGTGCATGTGGCTGTTTTTGTGTGAAACCTGAAAATTCTGATAATTACATGTTCGATCGATCGAAGGTAGTTTGATCACTCGAGAGCAGATCGGTCAGGTTTGATCGATTGAAAAAGGTTTGATCGATTGAAGTAGGAATCACGTCATAAATTCATGTCGGTAGGGTTTCGATTGCTCGAGAAAGGCTCGATTGCATGAACTTTAGAAATGCTCGATCGTACAAAAGTAGTTCGATCGGTTGAAGGTTAGATTTCAAGGGGGGTTAAGGAAAGTATATGAAATCTCTCTGCATAAATAATTATTGAAAATGTAGGGCATTGCAACGACTAACCCTTTTGCAGCAAGATTAGTCCACTATCTCCCATGGCACCAAGTTCTTTTAAATTCTGTATTTAAATGTTTGAGATTGATGTATGTGGTATTTATTTTTAATTAGTTTTAAGGCATATGTAAAGGGCGCTATGACTTCAATCCTACGAATAAGAAAGTCGCACCAATTTTCCTAGCAATTTTATTGTTGTTTTCTATTTCTAGATAAATTGCAAGCTTCGAAAGAAGCATAGAACCAATGTAATAGACTATTAAAATCCATGAAGATGGAGGAGCAAGTCGTCATCCATGAAGATGGAGCTGGAGGCGATCAAATCAAGAAAGGAGGTTCTATGGAGATAGAGCCATAGGAGATAGAGGCATCGTTTGAATGTTTTTATTTCATTTTAGTTTTTTGTTTTATGTGCTTGGTTTGTGATTGTCGTTTTATACATTGTTGCTACTTGCATGCATGTAAAACAAGTTTTTTAAAATAAAATTCAAAAACCGTTTCAACGCATTAGTAAACATTGGATGTTTTATGGGCAATGTGTATAAACAATTTTTTCTAAAAGCAAAATCCTTTACTATTAAATCTAGTGGGATAGAGACTTATTATTATAACTCCCACGATCTTCCATTAACGGTTCACTGTAAGATGAGTAGTGCATTCTGTGTTACCTCGCCAAAGGTGATCATTCTATACGGAGGGTACACTACTCATTGGTTATTAGATGTGAACTTACTATGGATAGGATCAATCAGACGTGTTAGAGGGTAACCTCTGTACAGAGGCGCTACTTGAGGCAGTTGTGATTGGATCCTAGTTAATGGTGCATACTAGCTAAGCTATGGATAAAGGATCCCACATGGGGCATTATTCAGAAACTTAGAGATTAAATTAGGTTCGAAAGTCATAACGTGTTTTGCAAGAGTTTCATAGCGGACAAGTCATGATAAATCGAAAAATAGAACATTGACCACTGCACGGAGACTTTATTCTTTCATTTCGATATTCTGGTGACTTTGTTTTAAAATAAGAGTTTTTAAGGATTCTTTTATTTTAAATTGTCAAATTCTAATATCCATATTTATTTTGTCTGTTTGATTTTTCAGTAATCATAATGTCTAGTTCTGCATTTTGTCCACTTGCCACTATATTCACTCAGAACAAGTTAACTAGAAATAACTACACTGAATGGAAATGTAACCTTGACATCATTTTAACTGCGGAGGATCACATTTATATCCTCACCACTCCATGCCCCTGAAGAACCTACTGCAAATGCTTCGGCTGCTGCTAGACGCGAGTTCGATAAATGAAAGAAATCTAATGGAATGGCTTGTTGCTACTTTCTGGCCTCTATGGCTAGTGTGTTGCAACACCAATTCCAATCAAATGATTCTGCCAGTGCTATTATCAAATCCCTACAAGAAATGTTTGGGGAGCATGGAAAGCCTGCTAGACAGGTTACCATGCAGAAGATAATGAGTGTGAAGATATCGGAAGGGACTCCAGTCAAAGAACATGTTTTAAAAATGATTGGTTATTTGAACGAACTAGAGACCCTGGGTGCCAACATCGACACATAGACCCAAGTTGACATGATCCTCAATTTGCTGTCACCTTTATTCACTCAATTTAAACTAAACTATAATATGAATAAAATGAATTTTTCTATAAGTGAATTAATGAGTTCTTTACTGGCAGCGGAAGGGGTAATCAAACCTAGGGGCGACGTTTTGAACGTTGAGAAAAGCTCTTCCCCTTCCTAATCTGCACCAAAAGGTAAGAAAGGGAATAAGAAGGCTGGCACTGGTGGTCCAAGTGTTGAACCATTACTACCTTATTCAAATCCACTTGCTTTTTGAGTAATTGATAGAGCTCAAGCGTCAGCCTCTCTAATTGATTCACTCTTAAGTTCTATTGCTCAATAATGGCTTGCAGCTTGTTCATTCTCTCTTCCAAAGCTCTGTGGGCCGTTGGTGGATTAATCTCAACATAATGGTCCATGTTCTTCTCTAATCAAGAAAGACGAACCCAAGAAGATTAGAATTGTCCTTACTAGGGGATCTGGTTGTTTAGAAGTGTCCTAATTTTGACCAAACGTCGAATTAAGGGAAGCATTACCTCTAGGTCCGATGATGACAATGACCGACTAATCTAGGGCTTCCAAAGGTGACTTAGGCTCTTTAACTCAAACAAAAATAGAAAGAAAGAATAAAAGGGGAAGGAAAAGAGAGAATGGTGGAAAACGGCACATGAAGGTAATGTGGTAGTCACGCGATGCCACTGCGGCACTCACCAATTGCCGCACCGACAATAAATGAGAACCGCTGTGGCAATCAGTGAATGCCGCTAATATCCTTAAAATGCCACAAATTTTAAAAGACGGCATTTCGCAGAGTTGTCCGCGACATTCGTTTAGTGTTGCATGAGCATTCAGTGAATGCCGCACCGGCTATTAGTGAGTGCCGTTCCGACATTCACTGAATGCCGCTTCCATCTCCATGGAGTGCCGCATATTTCTAGCAGTCTGCTGCAATATAGTACATTTTGTACCTTCAAAAGGACATCCAAAATTAAGATTTTTACTATGAAATTACCAAATAACCCTCTAAAGTTTGCCTATATATAGGGGATGAATATCCCATTACAAGGGATCCTTTTTTTTTTCTTTCTAGTCTTTGATTCTAGAATTTCTATCTCTCTCTCATTTTTAGACTTGAATCTCATTTTGAATCTTCTTTATCTTTAAACTTTGATAGTTAGAGATTCTGAAAGAAGTTTAAGAAAATTAAAGGGTTGTAAGAGCTAGAAGAAGAGTTTGATTAGCCTTTGGTATATCCTAAAAATACCAAGAAGTTGAGGATAGTTGGAGGTAAAATCTAGACTAATTAGTCTTAATTTAAGTTCAATCACAAATATGTAGAATTCTCTAGGACTTTTTACACATTTTAAAAACTCCCTTCCTACCTCATTTCATCACACACCACCAATATTGTGATTGAACTTTCATTTCATTGGTTTGGATCAAAGTAACCTAAGGATTAAGGTTAAATAGATCATGAAATAAAAGCTAATTTAGATATTGCTTGAACTTTGATTTCCTTTTCTTTTTGATTATGCTAATCTCTTGGGATTCATGAGACTTTCAATGTCTTACTTGAATCCCTTGACTTGGAATCTCCTAATCTCCTTGTAAACTCATGATTTACAAAGAGGATTAAGGATGATATTCGTGTGTTTGGTCAATAAATATAAACCTATCTCCATAGATTAGGTTCCTTATTTTGAGATTTCATGAAGTTTTTCCATACTCCATTGACATCTATAAGTATAAGTGACTTTTGGCCTCCAATGACCATCAAATGGTAGGAGAAGTAATGTAGGTTAAGCCAAACTTCATGGCTTGTTAGATGGAGTTAACAATTAAAAGATGGATTTGACAATGGTACAGTGAGTTCATAGACCACCTTTGATCTAAGATTTTTAGTTAAATAATGGATCGTTGGAATTGAGTGAGACTAATTGAAGAGTGTCAATAACAAAAAGTTTTACCACTGTGATTTTTGTTTTAATGAGATTTCATGTTTAAAGTGGTTTGGTCATGAGTTTTGTGAAGCAACCATAATCTGTCCAAAATTTCATAACTACAACACCTTCTTAAAATAAGTAAATCAGAGCCTTAATCAAACATTCTTGACTTTAATATTTTTTTTCATAAAGTTTAATGTGTTAATGAGATCTCCTAAAAGGATTAGAGTCTTTTAGATTTATTTACTATTTTTAGAAAATCATACAAAAACTCGGGACAGAGAGTTGTAAGTTTCTGAGTGATGTCTAATGTTTGTCCAATTCCCAAAGATTGAACCGTTGATCTTTGATTTTTTGTTTTAGGTTGGAAACTAGACTGACATAGGCATCTTGTGTCCAAAATTCATTGACATCAAACCATGGAAAGCATGCCTTTTCCATTTTTGAAGTTTTGATATGCTCTCTGCAATTTTCATAATTTCGTGACAGATTTGGTAAACTTTGTAAATAATGGTTCAAATGACTTTTCTATGACCTAGGGCTTAAACCATGCTTTAATAATGATTGGTCAAACTTAAATTCAGGGGGTTAAATGATCCAAATCAATGAATAGTTCATAGCCTACCCATGCTCACATTCATGTATTCATCCATGTGCGTTGATACTTGTAAATAAGATTCATGTTGCACTAAGTTAAAGTTGCATTTAGTTGAACTTAGCTACAGGTTCCTTATGATTAAGTTGGGATTATATCATTTCTATATGGACATTACATTGACTCCTATTTGAGACTTGTATATCTATAGAAGTGTTGTATCTCCAACGAATTAAAAGGAATCTATGGTTATGTTAACTCTCCCCATGCCTGATAGACTTAAGCTAGAATTTAGGTTTTGATATTATATCTTGTAAATCATGTGGACCAACCCTCTATTTGTAGCTCTATTGAGATATGATTTCTCAACCCTCTCTAGTCTAATCATTTCTTGATTTTGTTAATTTTTGACTCCAAGTACGACACCTTAGAATTAGGTCTTACCTTATGTGTATATATGATTAGAGACCCTTTTTAGGATTTCCTATTCTTTGTACGCATTGCAGGTTTCAACATCGCAGCTGGATCCCGGGTAAGTTCTCTTGTTCCTCATTGCATATCATATTGCTTGCTAATCGAATTATGTGGTTTTGAATGATATTTTCACTATTAGCAATATTACACCCCTTTAGACCTGCTTTTGCGATGTATATCTATATCTATGTACTAGTTGAGGGCACATTGAGATTAATAATTCGATTAAAAGAATGTTGAGTAAAGGCCTATCATGAGATAGGATGAGAGGAGGTGCTTTAGTCTTCTGGGTTCTTCCCATCTCATTCCATAATCCCGGACCTAGAAATCTCCGGTTTCCAAAAGATCAGTTTACTTTTAAATTAGTTTCTTAATTTTGTTTTAAAAATTAAGTGGTGACTCGCATTTTTTTTATTGAAAGTGAAAATGTTTTTAAAAAGCGGTGGGTAAAGAAAAATGTGATATCCACAATCTGGCAACTCTGCTAGGGATCGAACCCAGAATCTCTAGTTTCGCAGACCATGATTTTTGATGGTGGGTTCACTCGAGGATTAGGCTCGAACGCATCCTTTTAATCGAATTAATTAATTTTTGTATGTCTGTTACATTACACTTGCATGTCTCACCAGTCAATTGCACAGGACTATGACTTTGGAGGCTCGGGACAACCCGGTCAGTCAAGCCATCATGGGACTGTGTGATCACCTTTGATCTCGTACCATGTGTTGGTATATGAAGTATCCTATCGGATGTGTGTCAAGGGTTCCTTATTTGACCAAAATCCAGTCTTTGCATGATAGCTTCTATAGAACCTTTCAATTAGAAAAATTAATTCTTAATTAGGATTATGTGCTAGGGAGTTTTGTATGCCCGGAAGGGATTACTTGAGATGATGGCGATACTTGCTTGATAAAAGATGTGTAATCTCTTAATCACTTTTGAGCAATTCCTCTTCATGTTCCATGACATTTGGGAAATATGTTGAATCTTGATTATAAGATTACATCTCTCATAGCCTGTTTAGCTAAGCATCATTGACCTTGAATGTATCGGAATTCATGAGAAGTACGGTGATAATCCAATCATGTGATTCTTCTCTCCAAAGAATTTTAAATCCATCTTTGAAATTAAACGGATTTTTGCCGTCTTTACTCTAAAGTTTCAATAGCTCTTTCAAAATTCTGTGGAGTTAACTTTTTGATTAAACTTCAAACAACCCTTTCAAAGGAACAATCCAAAAAGTCTTGGGAATTGTTTTTTTTAAAATGAATTTCAAAGTAAATTTTTTTTTCATCTTTGTTGAGGAATTTCTTTAAAGAAAATTGACTTTCGAAGGGTTTTCCAAAATGAATTTAAAAAATACCCGATCTTCGTAAAGGTAATGAGGATCACAATGAAAAGAGAAATTGGCGTATTTGACATGAGTGGGGATTTTATGTGCTTATGTGTTTTGTGTGTTAGGATTAGAATTTGCCTTTTCTTTGGCATATAGAGTAGGCACACACACACTTGCATTTCATCGGAGTGCCATTTGTACAGTGTATGCATCAAATCGTTATAGCCTGTACATTTTGCACTCTCACCAATCGATATCATTACATACATGTAGCATACAAAGTCACAACATCTTCTTCTCAATCAAGATCAAAGTCCCTCAAAAATCCCTTACTGTTCAATTCTGCATGCGGACCTTTTTCCTCTCTATTTTGTAGAAAGAGTGGAACAACTAGATCCCCTAGTAAGGACACTTCTAATCTTCTTGGGTTCGTCTTTCTTGATTAGAGAAGAACATGGACCATCAAATTGTGATTAATCCACCAACGGCCCACAGAGCTTTAGAAGAGAGAGTGAACAAGCTGCAAGCCATTATTAAGCAACAGAACTTAAGGGTGAATCAATTGGAGAGGCTAACGCTTGAGCTTTGTCAGTTACTCAAAAAGCAAGTGGATTTGAATAAGGTAGTAATGAATAATGTAGTAATGAACAAATTGGAGAAGAGAATAATGGATCACCCAACGAAGCACCAAAGCCCATATCCAAACCCAACCAATAACCAAAATCCACAATCATACTCGGCCAATCTCCAAAACCCATTTCCGATCTCAAGTCCATATCCAGTTCCAATCCCCTCTAACCCAAAAGCCAACTCAAAATCAAATAGAAAATCAAGCCAAACCCATACATCAAGAACCTTCACCAAACTTGGCATACCATTATCCATAGCCCTTGACCACCTTGTCAAAAAAGGCCACCTTAAACCCCTGGACCCAAGGCCACCACCAAGTCCCATACCCCGCAATTATAATTCCTCATTGTACTATGGTTATCATCAGTCCCATGGCCACAAGACCAATTCTTGCACAAGACTTCGCCATGAAATCCAAGATCTCATTGATCGAAAAATTGTCACTCCTTCACTAAATCCACCAAGTGGCATTTGGCATGACTATCATGATTTCAAAGCCTTTTGTTCTTCCACCTCTCAATCACAGCCATTGCTAAGCACCCTCAAGAGATTTGTTACCTTCATGAATGTGTAACAACCAATTGGCCCTAACCCAATCAATAAATTTGGAAAAGACATTAACAACACTTGGTCAGAGGAGGACTGTTCTGCTAAAGAGTTGGCCATGGAGGTGGATGATGTTTTTGCAAACACGTGAGGCGAACTCGAAGGTTCAAATGATGCGAGTAAGGTGATAGTGTTTGGAACTGATGCTACTATTAAAGCGAATGTGGATGCTCTTGAGGACCCAATAAATTGAAAATCATCTGTGACACTCCAGTTAAGGCCAAGTCAAGTCAAGTCTAATCCGGTAATCGAGTCATGTCCAAGTTAGAGTCAAGTGTTAAGTATCAAGTGTCAAAGTTTGCTCGCTTTGTCAGTCTACCATCAAGTCTATTGTCGAGTCTTTATCAAGTCCATCGAGTCAAATAATGTAATCTGTAGCTAGTTGAATAAAATGTCATTGTGCTTAAATAAATGTGCATAGTTGTGAATAAATGGATCGTTAAACCAAGAAAGGAAGAAAAAAATTAAATCACTTTTCAAATAATGATGGACGATATTTTTGGTTGATCAATCTTTGCATTGAAAATAGGCCCCCAAATAACAAAGCAAATTTTGTGCCGAATCCAAGGATGAGTAGAGAATTTTGGCTTTACTTTTAGAATTAAAAGATGCTCTCATTCAATCTTGAAAAAATAAACTTGGGACTTGAGGCTTGCTCACCATCCCCTTCTCCCAAATATCAAGCCTAAAAGATGAGCCTCCAATCCAAAGCCATAAACTTGGTCCTTGATGGTAGCCAAATATTTTAAATGAACTTCTTCTTCAAAAAAAAAAGAAAATAAAAAAAGAAAAAGAAGCTCGCTAGGATGAAAACCCGAAAGGGCACCTAGACAAAAGTTAGAAAAACAGAGAAAAAAAAAGAGATCGCTAGGATGAAAATCCGAAAGGACGCCTAGGCAAAAGTTGGAGCAAAAATAAGATACGTGTTGACTTCAAAACTTGAATCCTAGCCAGTCAAAATTATGAAGAGAATAAGGGATAGTGAGGTAGAGAAAAGAAATGAAAGAGAAAAGAAAAAACAGAGAATAAATAAGATTGAGAATTCTTGAGCACTTTAAAGTACATCATTAGCACATGAATTATCTCAAGAAAGAAGATAAATTGAAAATGAAAAGAGAGATTTGAAAGTATCAATCAGTCTCTTTGGCTAAGTGGCACATGAGTTTTTTTTTGTGCGCTTGTGTGCTATACCCAAGTGTAGGTAGACATGAAAGTAGTATTATGGTTAAGACCAGGTCGATCCCACAAGGAAGGTTGTAAACTATATACCTAGATCATACTCTAAAAGAAAAAGAAAATTCAATATTCAACAAAAATGTAGAACACAAAGTTCCACAATTAACAACTACTAAATGTAAAGCAGCTAAATTAAACTAATTAACTAAAGCGATATTTTAAAAATGATTTTCTTAACAAAAGGGGAACGTTGGGATCACATGAATCCGTAGTGACCTAGCCATCTACCATGCAGTTTCATTGAAGCTCAATGGAGTACATCTTCTATAGTATTCCGTATTTCTCTTAAAATAAAGAATCCATAGCCCTTTCATGACCGGGACTATATCATCACAGTTAATTTGAAATACGTGAAGGTTGTTTAAATCTTTTGTTAAGACTTGCACCTACAATGGTGTTAGCATTAAGGTTGGTTTGCAAAAGTTATTGAAGAAAAATGCCTTAAGGCTTAAAGTTCAGAAACTGTTTTGATAAACTGAGCATTTGGGGACAGTTTGATAACAAATCTTTTAGACAGAAAGTCTAGGAATACTGTAAAGGACCTTCTCAAGAATATGAAGGTTCGATTGATCGATGTGCTTTTGATCGATCGAAAATCATCATCTCTCAATCGATCAAAATGTCTTCGATTGCTTGACTGTATCTCTGTTCCGATCGATCGATCGATCACAGTTTTTACACTGCTGCATGGCAGAGGCTGGAGATCACTATTTCATCGTGTCTCCCAACCCTAGGATTACTCAGACATAGTCTGGAGTGTCACAGATATGTTTTTAACATATAGATTCATTAAGGTTGCGTTTGGTTGTGATTTAAACATGCAAAATATAAAAAACTATGGTTTAATCACTACAAGCAAGAGAAACTATGATCTAATCAGATTGTAACTACTGAAACCACTGAAAAACTGTAAACAAAATTAATAAAACAAAACCTGGAATAAACAGACTTATTAATAAACTTCAAACTTCAATCGAATCCAATATCCAAGCAACCAAACCTATAAAAATCAAAGTAAACACTCTCTCCCTATATAAAACTAATGAAAACAATGTGGGCGTCCTTGTGGACATATGCATAATGAGTATTTATACAAAAACCTAATGCTAGGGTTGATTACAACTATTCTGCTGCGTGCGCGTAAGTTCTAAAAAAAAGGCATGTTCGATCGATCGAACATCACTCGATCGATTAAACTTCTGGATTACTCGAGCGCTTGAACTATCTTCAATCAATCGAAACCTCGATCGCTTAAACCTCTTCAATCACTCAAACTTCATACTTTAGCTTTGAATTCTCTTGCTTGTAATCAAGCATTCCCTTTGTCCTATTATCCACTTCTTCACACAGCAAACAGTAATCTGCACAGATAAAAGCTAAAACAATACAACTTATCATAGATTAATCATATTGTATATAAACTAGCATTGTAATACGAATTGCAGATAAAGCAGGGAATTGTGAACTAAATCAATGCATTTCTCTTACTTTATCGCAGTTGTATTTTACAAATACCCCTGCTTGTCACAACCCCCAACTAGCTTATTGGTAGTCCTTAGCGATAAAGCAAAAAATTAAAACAAGCTAAACTATTACGTCAACGACTACACTAAAACAAAATAAACTAAAGTATACTAATCTAAATAGAAAGAGATACTACCTAACTCACTTTCGCAGGAACCGCGGTTGTATTTAGCGAATGCAACAAGTCATTAAACCTCTAGGTTCCCCCTAGTGGACGAGTGTTGTCTCGTGAGGGTTTACAGTGAATATACCCACAAAATTCTCAATTTTAAGTTCAAAAAGATATAAAAAAACTTTTAAACACTCACTCCCATTCAACTATTAACTTATCTCTACAAAGATATAGTAACCTCAAGCCCATGAAAGAAATTCACATGCTCCTCATGCCACCAAGATAAATATAACATATGTATCACAATCATGTATCCGTGTGTGTGTGTGAAGTTAACAGCTATGCATCGAACCTTATTTAGAGTTATTTAGACTATCATACTTCTAGAACTCATAATTGCGACTCAATTCTCACGGAAGTTTACACTCATAAATGAACGTCTCACAAAAACTGGCTTGCTAATGATCACACATGATATGTAAGCTTTGATAAGAGTGAATTTCTGGATACTAATGCTTTCATATTCGGCTCCACAAAAGACGGACATTTATGGTGTATAGTCTTATAACTAGAATACTACTTACTAGAGGAGCGAACTACTGTGGATAACTCAACTCACACATTCATGTTCAAACTAGGTCATTAAGAATCATTAAGGCTTTAGATTTTTGGGCTATTATGTAATGGATAAAGATGATGAGAAAGAAAGATTGCTCATCTCGGCATATGATGGAGCTTATCATCTAATTTTATACTTATTTTATTTTTTTCACATCTCGAACCAACTGTCATCGTTTCACTCCCTTTTTCCTTCTTTTCATTTCTTTTCGTCTTAATTTTTTTTGAAATGAACAACACCCATAACTACTCTCCTCCAATCACATACTTTGACAGTTATTTATTATTAGATACGTGATGAGGTTCATTGGAGTCAAGGTAAAGGATTAGGAGTTTGTATTTTCATAATAGAATAGGCAATATTAAGTCTGTGTGGGAAAAGGGATATGGATGGCGGTAGGAAATGGGTAACGATGGCTTAAATCATTTTCTTAATTTCTTGGTTTTAGCATTATAGTGTTTATCGAGTTTAGTTAGTAGATCCTGAACGTTCTCCTCTAATAAGCAGCCAAAGTTGTAGAATTAATTGAGACTAGTGCAATGAATTTAATAAGCGTAATCAAGAAAATAATTCGAATTTATGTGAAAATTCCTTCAGAAATAAAGATTGGATCAAAAGCTTGCTAAGGGTAATTAATCTCCACTACTTATTCTATTAGCACAACAGTCGTATTAACTCATTTTTTGATTTTCTGCATAGCTAGCAACATGTGCATATGGATGTTGGATACAAGAATGATTCCCACATGCAATCCTCCTAATGATACTAGAAAAACGCATGAACTTAATTCATAAAAGGATGAGAATAATACAAATGTGTCATTGCTTGGTAACAGCTAAGCATGAGTGAATGTTCAAAGTTATTCTACCAATAAAGTTCAAAATAAAAAATTTAAAAAAATTTCAAATTTCTTCAATTTTTAATTTTAATCCAATTCTAATTGAGATTGTATGAATTGTGCATTAAAGTTATCCAGATTGCTAAGTGTGAACATGTACAAGTGATTATCTGTCTACATCTCACCCCCAACTGAAAAAAATAATGTCCTCAGAAGTTGATTTTCAAATGTAAATAGATGGATATCACCTGATAAAGCAAAGCAATAATCGCACTCATATCAATATGTAAAGAAGGCATACAATCTCCAAACAGCCAAGATAAAATGAAATGAACATAAAGTTATAGAGCATGGCCAAATATAATACAATACTCAATCACTGAAAAGGTAAAACAATAAAGCACAGAACAATGATTATAATGTCCAAAAGATCCGACAGTCCCAACACACCAAACATCCAAAAGAAATACTAAAAGAGAGAGAGAGGAGAGAAAACATAAATAAACTAAATACAACAAAAGTCCCAAACTCTCAACTAGCATACCCAACTACTCATTAGCAATATCTGATAAAATCTCAATAGGCACATCTGGATCAGTAGCAACAACTGGAGGCGGTAGAAATGGAGTCGCAGAAGCGGTGGTTGATGAAGGTACCGTTCCAACCGAAGGTGGTGTAGATGATGATGATTGGGCAGAAGGATCAGCAAATGGAGGTGTTGCTGAAGATGCAGGTCAGTGGTGGGTGGTGCAGCGGGTGGTGGTGGATGGGAAGCTGTGTGTAATGACTGAGCCACCCCCAACTGGACCAGTAATGTATCAAGCTGAGTGACCAGGTGGTCAACCTTGCCCTCGAGCCTCATCCGGGCTTCCCTCTCCTCAATAAATAATATATGGAGAGTCTGGAGAGACACGGATGATGACTCTCCATGGGCGGGAGCTTGAGACCTCTATCTCAGCTCAAACTACTGTGCAACAGCAATGGGGTCCTCCTCATCTATATCTAGCTCCTCAGCCTCAGTAGACATCCCAGAAGCTGTACCCTCAGTGTCGGTGCTTCCACCTCTCCTCCTCTTCGCCCCCACCTTCGCTTTTCTTGTTAATTTTCTCTTCTTCTGCGCATTAGAACGGCGTGCCGCCGTCTCGCCAAATCGACTGGATGCCTATAAAATCATGTCTGTGGCCAATAGAAGTAATCTAGCCTACTCAATCACTCGATGGATGGGCCAAGCGCCCTTCAGATGGTGCTTGGTGGCAATGTACCACATCGGCTGGATAAAGAAATTGATATAAAGGCGAGGCAGGCAAACACTCTGCCCTATCCCAATGGTATAAAGAACCCGAGCATACCATGGCGCCACCTTCTTGTGGTAATAAGTCATCAGAATGCAGTTGGCAAGCGCCAGGTGGAGGAGATGATACTGCTCGGTCAGAAACTGATCCTCGATCAGGGAAATGCCGTTCCAGATCTGAACAGCACCGCTGGTAATCTCACGGATGATAGGAGAGGGTAGACTCTCCAGTGTACTAGGTATATAAGGGTAGAAGTGGTCAGAGACCTCCGGTACTCCCAAAGCAGCGGCCACGATAGCTGGGCTAAAAATGATCTTAAGCCCACAGAAGAAAAAACGATATGTAAACAGGGCCGCAGGATCCTTGATCATAGTGGCACATGCTTCGTGCACCCAGTTGATGTTGATTTTCTTTGACTGCGTCAACATCTCATACCAGCTTGGCATTGCACGGATCTGTGCAAGTAACCACAGGGCAGAAAGCCACACAGCCTCAAGTGGTCGCTCCAACATAACTTTCCTCGCTTAAAACCACCGGGTGAACCAAACTCTATCCTCGTCATTCTGATACCCGTGATCGGGTACCAGATCAGGTATAGTGAGATCGAGGGGTTTTAATTTGTGGTACCCCATGATAGGATTCATTGCGAAGGCCCTAAAAAAGAGAAATACAAGAAAAGACTAAATAAAATAGCAAACTGAAAAGAAAGGAAGAAACTGCCACTGCAACAGTTTGATCGATCAAACTTTTCTTGATCGATTGAACTATGGCTGGGCTGAAGTGCTCGAGCCCATCTTGATCGATCTAGAACAGAAAAATCTCGGCAACAGAAAAAGAAACAGAAAAGAAAAGAACAAAAGATAAAGAGGGCTATAACAAAAATAGAATGGTCTCAGAACCAATGGGGGGCATCCCCACAAGATTGGAATGGAAAGAACTTAGGGGGAGGGGTATTAAAATTAACCTATACCTCGGTGAGTGCAGAGGAGAGAAAGGATGTGATGATGATGGTGGTGGTGGGAGTAGACTGGATTCCTTAAATTGTGTGTGTGGATAGAGGGAATAGCCGTGAATTTGCTCTCTCTGTGTGGAATCGCTCGAAAGTGATAGTGAGAGTGAGAGAGAAACTGAAGATGAGTGCTGGAGATGCCTCGTTTAAATACAAGTCTCAATCGATCGAGAACTTTCGATCGATCGAAACTTCGATCGATTGAAACCTGTTAAAGCGCTTGAGGATTGTACCCTCTCGATTGATCCAGACTTAGAATTATAAAATCTCTTTAGATAAAAGATTTATGCATCCCCAACTAACAAAGATTGTTCTGGACATACAGGAAAGGATAAAAACAGGTCATTCACAGGACATGTAAGCCAGAAATCATTTATAAATATAACAGTAATAGAAAATTGCAAATTTATAAATATAACTTTGTAATAGCATCCTTTTTCAAAATCACATCCCCCATTTGGTACTTTAAACCTTATTACATAGAAAAAACTAAAATTTAAAACAAAACTAACAATTCATTGTCCAGCCTTATACTTCAATTGATAAAAGATTGACCAAATGACAAAACGTGATTAAAGTGGGTCACTAATCTTCGAACATGAAAATTCCTTCTTCTACAATTGTTTCATACTCCGCCAATTCTTCAAAAGTGGAGTCCAAACTCGATAATTCACGATTTCAGAAAGATCTGAAATCATCTAAAATATCATCGAAAGCATCAAAATCTCTAAAGAGTTGAAAGTGCAAGCAAGAGACGATTCGGGTGAACTTGACAACGTCAAAGATAGCGGAGTGTAACTCCTCAGCTGTTTGCTCTCTTGCAGCAGAGTACTAAGAGACCCTATGTAAGGTCTAGATCCATGAAACAGTTGGTGTAAAAGGAATACTGGAAAACCATTGTGAAACATAGTGATAATCCTGGACAAAGACAACAAAAGAAAACAAAATGGAAAGAAATTAAATAAAACAACCGCAAGAACGAAAAGAAAGGAACAAACAAAGAAAGACGAAAAGAAAATGGAATGTGACATCGAGTTAACTTCACTATTGGCGTGATAGAACCATGTGCACTAACAGGTAGGGGGCATTGAAGCCGGAACAACAAATAGCTTATGCGTACATAAATATACGGAAATGACTCACTGACAATGAAGTTATCCACATATGTGAAGAGAGCATTATGGAATTCGGGCACCACATCTTGTAAATCTTCTTCAAGGTTCCCACATTGAGTCATTCTCCTACTGTTCTAAGAGGGCATCATCAAGTTCTCTAACAAAATACCCTTTTGGTTCTCCTTCCTCTTTAGGGAAGTCCATATGCTCAAAATGATTAATGTTGAGGAGGGCAGGATTGTAAGGGATATACCCTTGGGTTAGGTCAACTACATCATCTGCCCTGGGCCCTTGATAAGGAGAAAGGCAAAATGCAATCTCCTCGGCAGTCCAGGGAGGGTTTTGGTATTCTAAATCAGCCCATGACCCGATTGAATGGACGTCGTCGTCTCTCGTTCTTATAACTTGTAGGGGAGAGATAGAATAGAATAATAGATTAAACGCAAAGTCACACTCCAACAGAAAAGATAAAGCAGAATTAGATGAAAAGAAACAAAAATGCATCCAATGTAAAGAATACAACAACAGTTTGCGAACGTGCTAGGGCTTTTTAAGTAGAAGAGTAGTTAGGCTTATCCAGCTAGATGTGCTCAACTTCTGTTTGGAAATTCTCATAGAAAGGCTTTAATCGTTGGCCATTGACCTTGAAAATTTCATCATTCTTTGGATTTATGAGCTCGACAGCCCCATGTGGAAAGACAGATTTAACAATGAAAAGGCCTGTCCACCGAGAGCGGAGCTTCCCAGGAAAGAGGTGAAGGCGAAAGTCGTACAACAAGACTTTCTGCCCTGGCTCGAATGATTGGCGAAAGATCGTTCTATTGTGGCAAGCCTTTATCCTTTCCTTATGCAACTTCGCAGAGTTATACGCATCTCTATGAATTTCCTTGAGCTCTACGAGTTGAAGTTTCCTTAACTAGCCCCCCTCTTTAATATCGAAATTTAATGAGTGAGTTGCCCAATATGCTCTATGCTCAATCTCGATAGGGAGGTGACATGTTTTTTCGTATACTAGCCTATATGGGGACATGCCCAAGTTTATTTTGTATGTAGTGCGGTACGCCCATAGAGCAACAGTCAACTTGTATGCCCAAGTCTTTTCTATTTGAACTAACCATTTTTTCGTGTATATGTTTGATTTCTCGGTTAGCCAATTCTGCCTACCCGTTAGTTTACGGATGGTAAGCTAAGGCAATTTTATGATTTGCCCCATATTTCTTGAGGAGTGACTCTAAGGGTTTGTTGTAGAAATGCTTGCCTTGGTCACTTATGAGTGCCCTCGGGGCTCCTAAACACGAAAGAATGTTTTCTTTTAAGAAGGAAACAACTGTTCGATGATCATTTCACCTTGTTGGGATTGCCTCTACCCATTTCGAGATATACTCCACAGCAAGGAGTATGTACTCGTAGTTGTTTGACTTCAGTAATGGGCCTATGAAGTCAATGCCCCAATAATAAAAAATTTTGATTGTGATTATTGGAGTTAAAGGCATAGAATTTTGTTTTGAGATTGTACCTAACTAGGGGTGGGCATTCGGTCGGTTTGGGTTCGAACTGAAAAGTTCAGTTCGGGTTATTCGGGTTTGGGTTGGGAATTATAGTACCGAAATCCGAACTGAAATAAAGTTCAAAAATACAGTTCGATTCCAAAATGGAAGTTCGGGTTCGGTTCGAAAGTTCGGGTTGTGACTCAACCGAACTTCTCTCTCTAGAGTCTCTACAATTTTTATCTATTACAATGATACAAAGATCAAAGACTAAAAGACATGGAAAAGAAGCAATTATTAGAAATTTTGATAACTGTAGAATATTCATATAGTAAAAAGCATTAAATTAAGAAAATTAATCAAAACAAATCCTTTTGATTCTAATGCTGCCATAAATTTCAGTACTCTTCAAGAAGGGGCAACGCCCAAATCAAATATGCACATGATGACATGAACATATATGTATGTATCCTATATAACCATAACTCTACCGACTGAGGGTTTAAGAGAGAGAGAGAGAGAGAGAGAGAGAGAGAGAGACTGAGAGAGAGTTTGAGAGAGAGAAAGAACCTCGTCGGACTGAGCCTCGCCGGATTGAACCTCGCCTGGACTTTGGGGACTGAGCGAATGAGAGATCTGGGGAGTGGAGGCTGAGAGAATGAAAGATTTGGATTACCAGTGGAGGTGGTGCCGTGGTGGTGGTGCGACACTGTGGTGGTGGTGGTGGTAGTCCGATGATGAGGTGATTGGTTGGTCCGATGATGAGGTTGTGTGTGAGAGAGAGAAACTGAGAGTGAGAGTGAATTTGAGAGTGAGATGATTTCATCTGTTAGGTGAGCTGAGAGTGAGAAATGATTTTGAACCCTAACATTTCTCAAAACAAGTTTATATATGTATTCTTATGAACTTTGGATATTCGGTTTCGAACTGAAATATTTTCGCCTTCCGAAAACCGAACTGAACTATTTAATATAGTTCAGTTTCGAACTGAAATAATTTTGAGTCGGTTAATATATAACCAAAGTATTTAAAATTTCGGGTTAGGATTAGTTTTTCGGGTTAAACCGAAGTATGCCCACCCCTATACCTAGCTTTTGACAACGTTGGCATGATTTACAAAATTCGTGGGCATCCTTGAATATGGTGGGCCAATAAAATCCACTATGTAGGATTTTTTATGCGGTCTTCTATAAAGCAAAGTGGTCACTGTAGGCTTCAGAATGACATGCGGCCAGAATCATGGTTATATCCTCATTTGGAATGCAATGACTAATGACCTGATTGGCACAATACTTGAATAAGTACGAGTCATCGAAGAAGAAGTGACGTGAGAAGGAGAGGAATCGTTTCTTATCTTGATTTGACCAATGACTCGGGGTCTCTCCCGTAGCTAGGTAATTTACTATATCCGCATACCAGGACAAACCCAAGATATTCATTAGTTGCTCATCTGGGAATTCATCCTTTATCGGTATTGGTTTAGTATTGTCAACAAACGTTAATTGAGATAAATGGTCAGCAACCACATTCTATACTCCATTTTTTATCCTTGATTGTGATATTGAATTCTTGGAGAAGGAGTATCCAACGGATAAGCCTTTGTTTCGTGTCTTTCTTAGATAGCAGGTATTTGAGGGCCGAGTGGTCTGTAAAACAGACGATTAGGGACCCAATCAGATACGACCTGAATTTATGCAGAGCGAAGACTATAGCCAGTAGCTCTTTTTCTGTAGTTGTATAATTCATTTGGGCTTCGTTAAGTGTTCGAATGGCGTAGTAGATTACATAAGGCTTATTATCCTTCCTCTGTCCTAGAACTGCACTAATGGGGTAGTCGCTAGCATCGCACATTAGTTCGAATGGAAAACCCCAGTTGGGTGACTATATTATCGGTGTGGGGGTGAGGTGTTCTTTTAGTGTGTCAAAAGATGTTTGACAGTTTTCTGACCATTCGAATGGCATGTCTTTAGCTAACAGTTGACATAGTGGTCGGGAGATCGCACTAAAATTTTGAATAAAGCGACGATAGAATTCCGCATGCCCCAGAAAAGATCGGACGTCTTTAACTGTACGAGGGACAAGTAGGATCGAGATTATGTCAATTTTCACTTTATCTACTTTGATACCTTTATTAGAAATAATGTGGCCGAGGACGATTCCCTTGGTCACCATGAAGTGACACTTTTCCCAGTTTAGTACTAGGTGTTTGTCCTCGCATCTTGCTAACACACGTTCAAGATTGTCTAAGCAATTTTTGAAACTATGACCGAACACCAAAAAATCGTCCATAAATACTTCAAGTATTTGTTCGACCATATCACTGAAAATACTTAACATGCACCACTGAAAGGTAGCAGGTGCATTGCATAAACCGAAGGGCATACGACGGTAAGCAAAAGTACCGAACGGACACGTGAAAGTTATTTTCTCCTGATCTTTAGGAGTTATTTCGATTTGGTTATACCCACTGTATCCGTCCAATAAGTAATAGTATTTATGACCCACCACTCGTTCTAGCATTTGATCCATGAATGGTAAAAGAAAGTGGTCTTTTCGGGTCACGGTATTCAGTTTTTGGTTATCAATACACATCCGCCATCCAGTGGGGATGCGTGTTGGTAATAATTCGCCATCTTTATTAGGAATAACCGTTATGCCTGCTTTTTTGGGTACCACTTGGGTTGGGCTAACCCAAGGGCTGTCAGAAATAGGATTATGATCGCAACATCAAGTAGTTTTAAAACTTCCTTTTTGACTACTTCTTGCATGTTGGGATTCAAACGCCTTTGCATTTGTCGTGAAGGTTTAGCATCTTCCTTCAAATATATTTTATGGGTGTAAACAGACGGGCTTATGCCTTTGAGATCGGCAGTAGTCCATCCCAAACCTCTGGGGGCCTAAATACAATTTTTTGGGCATCTGAGGAGTAGTGCTGTGGCGGCACTAGGCCACTACTGCAGTGGCACATGGCCAGTGCCGCGGCAGCACTCAACCCTCGCAGATTCTATTTTTGTAATTTATTTAGGGGTCCAATTTGATTAATTGGAAACCAAAACGATGTAGTTTTATGTTCACAGATGTTTGGGACCAATGGGAGCACTTTCTAAATCCCAAAACCTCCCCAAATTAGCCTATATATACCCCCATTGCTCTTCATTTGGGGGGGGGGGGGGAGGGGGAGGGGCAAGTGCAAAACTTGAGAAAGTTTTAGAGAGAAAGAGAGATAGAGATAAGTTTAGAAGAGAGAAAGGGAGCTTCTCCCACTGATTTTCTATAGAAAGTGAGTTCTAAACTCAAGTTCTCCCATCATCCTTCTATATACTTCATCATCAATACACCCAACCACCATTTCTCTAAGCATTCATGAGTTAGGGAGCAACTTCCATGTCCAAATATCAATATCTATGAGTGAAACACCAAGCTACAAGTCCAAAATCACATTGATTATCATCTATTGATTGTTATTTACTTGCTTGTTCATATTATGTTCATCTCTTCATAATCTCATTTCTTCTTTTTAATTTTTTTTCTTTATTTACTTACTTGCTCTTCATCATATAAATGATGACATGAAGTTTGAGGTGAGTGAATCCTTATGGATAGTAGCTCTTGACCTCAAAAACATGTTTAATTGATGATGATTATAACTTCAATACCTCCAAGGTATCCTTGAAGTTATGTTCAAAATAAAAATGAATCTCTCCAATAATATTGAGGGTTCTTGATGATGAGTTTGATGTTGATATTCCAAGAGGTCATAATCTCTATTATATGTTGAAAATATATTTTCAAAACTTCTATTTCAAAACCCCTCTGAAACCCTTTCATTTTGATCTCAAGAAAGAAATCTCAAGTTTTTCCCAAAATCTTTAAAACAGTGAGTCAAAACAGTGAATGATCTGAGCTCAAAGATTTCTCTAGAACTCAATACTCAATGTATGGATGCAAGACCACTTGAAAAGTCTTCCTAACTCATTAGGGAACACCCATGATTTTTGGTTTGACTTGAAAACACTTGGAAGTGGTCCACTTGGACCCAAACATTCTCTCCAGAAATTCTGTTTTCGCTGTCACAGCAGCTTAGTTGACTTTCAACTTGTTTTACAGAGAATGTTTCCAAAATTAGTGGTCCCAAATTATTTTTCCCTTACACTTCATTGTCTTAGGGAACGTTCTGTATAAAATGGTCCCCTAGATCATTTGTTTTCATTTTCTAAGAGTTTTTGGCATTTCAGTCAACAGTACAGACTCTGTTTCTGAGTTACCTCTATTGTTTACATGATTTATCTCAATATGTAATAGTTATTAAAGTTTGACTTTTTGGGTTGTCTTCTAGACACAGTAAGGAAGATATCCATAAAACATCATGCATTGAAAACATTCCTAACCCCTCTTTTCAATTTCCAAAAGATCATGTCACTGTTCTGTCCACTATTCATAGCAAGCACACTTTTACTTCCATCCTTTGATTTGATGCTTACATGCATTCCAAATTAGCTCATGTCTTAGGAAGTTGTTCATACTACATTTTTAGACATCCCATGATGATTTCCTTCATTCATTCATACACATTCTGGACTTCTAAGTTATTCTAGGAATTCATGAACACAAAACACGCTATAACCTAGGCACATTCTAGATACATACATTGCATCCATGCAAAGATTTGGGGCTTTAGTGACTCCTAATCTAAGAGGATTATAAGGAATGAACTTGATCATACGTTCATGTTTCCCCTCGATCTAATCGTCCTTTCTCATCCATCCCAGGGATTGAGAGGTCTTCTTTTCTCAAAGATTAGCATGGATCATTCTAGCTTTAGCTTGCTAAGCATACTTTGATCCTTTTGGATTTATTTGTTTCAAGAACAATTCATGTCCCATTTACATTAGGGAAACTTAATTACTTGATATGTGATTAGACGATTTTTCCTAGGTTTATTTGTGTGATCTTTCACTTTTGTATCGTGTGGTATTTGGCTTAGATCTTATGAATAATATCTTATCTTTTGATCTTCCATTTCAAGATTCTTATGTGATGTAATATACCTATCATAGTATTAATTGTCGAATCAAACATAGTAAAAGATGATTACTTGGATGCTAATTGAGGCCCGTCGAGAGAAGGGGTGAGTTGAGGGTGTTTTAGTTGTGACAAAGGCTCCTTCCTTTCTCGTACCAAAACTCTAAACCAAGTTCTTTGGTTATGAAGGGTCGGTGCCTTTTATCCATTTGGGTGAGTCAAATTAGGTTTCTTGGTTCCTTAAAGACCAAGTGGCGACTCTGTATATGTTTTCAATAGACATTTTCTTTTCCTTTCAAAACGATTTCAAACAAACAAGAAGTGGAATTCCGCGTGTCCACAATCTGGCGACTCTGCTGGGGATATTTATTTTCAAAACAAAATAATACAGAGGTTTGCCTCATAAGAAGCATCCTTAAAATCATCTTTTTACTGTGTCTGGTTCACCGCATTGCACTCCTGCATCTTCCCTCCGACTGTGTCTGAAACGCGGCGCTGACATTGTTCAAGTCTTGCTGTGCCAGGGCACAAGTCACTGTTGATACTGTACCTTCCAAGGTATATCAAAAAGAGTAAAAACCTCCGTACTGTCTCTCTGACAATATATTGGAACTCTCGTCAATGGACCCTCTTTGACTAAACCCAGCCTTTGCATATAGATTTCTATAGAACTTTTCATAGGACTGTTAATTTATCTTTTCAAATAGGACAATGTGATATAAACTGCTGTATGCCCTGGTGGGATTACCTGCGCGGTGTAGACGCTTATGTGGCATAGAACAGAACCTCTTTCTTATGATTCCCAAGGCAATCACTCACATGTGATTACATTGAGTTGACATGCCTAGGCACCATGACAAGGATGTCTGTTCCTTGTTTACAAAGATATACACTGCAAACCTTGTTTGTTGGTCCTAAGACAAAGGAGTATGAAAACTTGCTAGATAGTATGATCACCATCATCACTCGCTCCCATCATATTTACCAGTTTTGCCCAGAAACTTTGTCTAAATATCCCAGATATACATACTAGTTTTTCCCAGAAACTCAGAAACTCTGTCCAAATCACCTAGATTTCCCCGAAATCCCTATTTCTCCCTGAAACTCTGTCTAAATCTCCCAGATTTCCCAAATATACCTATTTTTCCATAAACTTACCCAAATGTACCTGTTTCTCCCAAAACACTGCCCGAACTATCCAGATAGATATCCTTGCTTCTCTTAGCAACTCTGTCCAAATCACCCAGAAGCCCATGTTTCACCCAAAAACTCTAAAATCCATGTTTCTCCCAGAAACTCTCGTATATACCTGTTTGTTCCAAAAACTCTGCCCAATTTATCCAGATTTTGCAAAAATTCTAGTTTCACCCAGAGATCCCTGTTTCTCCCCAGATTACCCAAAAACCTCAGTTTCTCTTAGAAACTCCGATATACTTGTTTCTCCCAGAAACTCTGTCCGACTTACCTAAATATACCTGTTTTCCCAGAAGCTATGTCCAAATCTCCCAGATTTCCCTAAATCCCAGCAACTCCATCCAAACTTCCCAGAAATGTCTAGATGTACCAATTTCTCCAAAAAAAATCCCAAACATAACCAGTTTCTCCCAGAAATTCTGTCCAGTTTCTCAGAAATACCTGGATATAGCCAGTTTCTCCCAGAAACTCTGTCTAAATTTCCCAGAAATACCCATAGTACTTGTTTCTCCCAAAAACTCTGCCCAAATCACCCAGAAATGCCCAAATATACTTGTTTCTCCTAGAAACTTTATCCATATTTCTTAGAAATACCTAAATACCAGTTTCTCCTAGAAGCTCAGTCCAAATCAACCAGAAATCCCTATTTCTCCTAGAAATTCAAATAGCTTCTAAAAATTTCTCCGAATCTTCCAAATCCTCGTTTCTCCTAGAAACTCTATCCAAAATTTCCAAAGTATCCCGGAAATCCCTGTTGTCCCTTGGTGATCGTACTGGAAAGTAAGGTTAGCACACTCTGTATAGCTAGGACCTTATTTGTTTAACTGCTATCTGTTAAAAGTAGGGGCATCATATCGATTAGGGCTTGCATCCGCATTCTTGTCTCATATGCATACACAATTCATGTCAGTTCGCATGCACGCACATCCCATCAGTCTCACATATGTCAGTCTTTACACATCAAATGCATAAGTATCATCATCCTCACCCATCTCAATCATTGTACAGAAGTCATATACTTACTGCAACTGTCCTCGGTTCGCATCGTTAAATCCCTCAAAATTCTGATCATCTCCTCCCGCTAGGAGTCCATAAGAAGTATTTTTGCGCCTCTGCTAATTTGGGCTTTTACTTCTATTTGCAAAAAACGTAGCCCCGGGTAAGGACACTATTGTACCTCCCCGAATTCATTGTCGTGATCGCGAGCTAGCCCAGGCTATCATAAACCCACTAATGGCCTACCAAGCTCTTGAAGGGAAGGTTAACAAACTACAAACCACTGTTGAAAATCTAAGTTTAAGGATAAGCCGATTTGAGAAGATGGTGCAGAGCATCAATAAAAGGGAGTATGGGTTGTGCGACGCTGTCGATCCAAACCCATTTCCATATCTGAATCCTTACTCATGTCCAAGTCCACACCCTTGCCTGGGTAATCCTATTTCATATCCAAACACAAGAGCCACTCCGAGGACCCACATGAACTCAAAGTTTAACAAAGCCCGCAACCCAAGAACCTTTACCAACCTGGGTATGCCGTTGTCCGTTATCCTTGATAACCTCATCACAAAGAGGCACCTCCAACTTCTTCAGCCTCGTGCTGGTATCCCTTCGCCTAACTGTAACCTGTCCAAATGTTGTGCCTACCACCAAGGCCCAGGTCACGACACCGACAGCTGCATGAGCCTTCGCCATGATATCCAAGACCTCATCGATCAGAAAATCATTGAGCCTTCACCCATCCAACCCTATGTCAACCAAAATGTCAGCTTCATCGAACCTAAAGCCCCTGGCTCATCTGTTCAAATGATCCCTTTTACTGATACCCATGACTGTTGAACCTGTGCCGGTGAAGCGATGGTGTTTGGGACTTTTGCTAGCAAAACAAATGAGGATGCTCTTTCAAAAAAAAAAAAGAATAAGCGAGTCACCGTGACACTCCATTTGAGACCAAGCCGAGTCTAGTCGAGTCTATCCTATGTTTTGAATCTATTTCAAGTTTAGTCTTGTTGTCGAGTCTGTCAGTCTTCAAGTTGTTATGAGTCTGTGTCGAGTAATGTAATCCTTCTTCTTTTGATGAAATAAAATCTCATTTTTGTCTAATTTGTTGTGTCTAGTCATTAATGCACGAATCATCGAACTGAAATGTCACTTTTCAAATTACCATAGATATTGCTCTGCTAATATTTTTTCTGCAACAAAACAAAAAAGAATCCTAAAAGGTCAAAGTCGATTTCACGCTGACACCGATGAAGAGCTGAGAATTGAATAGTCTTACTTTAAGAATTTAAATATGTTCTTGCCTCAATCTTGAAAAGACATGTTTGAAACTGACTTGGGGCTTGCCCAACACCCTTTTCCCACCATTTCAAAGCCTTGAACCCAATCCAATGGGGAGCTATACAATCTGTCTATTGAAAGCAGTGTAGACTTAGTCCTTGATGGTAGCCAAACACTTTCAATGAGTTTCTTCTCCTCTTTCAAAACAAAAAAAAAACAAAACAATAAGAAAAAAAAAAGAAAGAAAAGGAAAGAAAAGAAAAGCTCGCTAGGTTGAAAACCCGAAAGGGCACCTAGGCAAAAGTTAGAGCTGAAAAAGGTGTTGATTTCCAAGATTTGACCTTAGCTAGTCAAAATTATGGAGAAAATGAAAGGAAGAAAATTTTCGTGATACAGAGAATTGTACACTTCAAGGTACATCATGAGAACATGCCTAGATCATATTTCAAAAGGCTCGGAATAACCATAAATAAATTTCAAGAACTGATATGCACATTCTGGAATTATGAAATTGTGATAAAAAGATCTCACAAGAATCAACTACATGAAAAGTAAAATTGACTAGCTAGGCGAAAGTGAAAAGGATCAATCCTCAGAAAGAAAAGAAATGAAAAGAAAAGAAAAGAAAGGGAGATTGAAACAAAATCCTTTTATTCAAGGCTACCACAAGTGAGCTAAGTTTAAACTTCTTTAACGATTGGTTTGAAAAACCCCCAACCACTTTCTTTCAAGACCTTGCCTTGAACTACGCTTGACCTGATTCCTACTTAGGGATACATAGGCAACCTCATCAGTTCGATCGACATCATCTTAATCAAACCAATTTCTTTCAAGACCTTGCCTTGAACTACGCTCGACCTGATTCCCACTCAAGGATACATAGGAAACTGCATCGGTTCGGTCATCCCACCTACATAAAAATAACCCAACTTTCTTCAAGCCTTGCCTTGAACTACGCTCGACCTGATTCCCACTCGGGGATATATAGGCAACCGCATCGGTTCAGTCATCCCACCTATCTAAAAAAGAACCCAAATTTCTTCAAGCCTTGCCTTGAACTACGCTCGACCTGATTCCCACTCGGGGATACGTAGGCAACCGCATCGGTTCGGTCGACACCATCAATATTAACCCCTCTTCTTTAAAGGTCCTGGCCCGAACTTCGTTGGACCTGATCCCCGCTTGGGGGTACGTAGGCAGACTTTTAAAAAGAAAAGAAGGATGGCTCGCTAGGTCAAAAATCCGAAAGGACGCCTAGGCAAAAGTTAGAGCTAAATCCAAAGTGAGCAATAACAAAAGAGAGAAAAGAGCTCTCTAGGTCACCTCACTGGTGCTTAGGCAAAAGTTATGAGCATCTGCGAGATTAAAGTCACGATCCTTGCCTCAAGCCAAAAATCACCTTCCACAGTAGGGGTAAACTTCGGCTACTCGCCTCGTTTGCCTAAATTTTACTGTCAACCCTTCATAAAAGAGGTAAACTTCGGTCACCTACCTCGTTTGCCTAAAACCTCCAATAAACCATCATTTCAAACTCGGGGCAAACTTCCGTCACCCACCTCATTTGCTTATGAATTCCACTTCCTATACCTCAAACTAGGGGCAAACTCCATTTTCCTAACACGATCCCTTCACACCAAGGGCAAGTTTTTAAGTCACCAAGTTGTTTTGAAAATTTTGAAATAGAGCATCTTTTATTCTAAAAGCTAAGGCACTAATTCAAAGTACTACCTAGGAGAAGTAGAGAATTGATTAGATTAATAGGGAGGAGTCTTCAAAAACTAAATTTATCAGCAAAGTACTATCATATTAAGATGAGGAGTGAACATAAAAGATGAGCAGTACACCATTTATGACAGAGACACATTTAATTATGCTAATTTGGGCATTTCGTGTCGTTACTTTTGTCGAGTCAATCCTTCTTTGGTTGAGTTAGTAATAATCTAATCGAAACTATATCAGAGTTCAAGGTTCATACAAACCAACTCATTTTCCTTGTCATTGTTGTTGTTGTCAAGTCCATTTGTTCTAATGGTCTCAAATGTATGGGTTTAAAGTGATTACCAATTATAAAACCTGTGGATACAAGCAGAAATTCCAAACACCATTACTGCACTTGTCAAGTCTACAACATGATATGAGTCCTAAGACCCTCGAGCATTGGTGATATCCCCAATCACAGTCACTTGTCTTCATAAATCAGTTCATAAGATACACTGGCTATCTTCTACCAGCTACTCAGCAACCAAGCCAAAACTATGTCACGAATGGTCTTCATCCCCAACTGAATTACTCTATTCACAATGCAATCATTCTTTCCCCAGCTGAATCTTCTCATTCCCAACAGAGCTAGTTCATCTCTAGAAGAGTGTCCTGAAGAAATATAGTGTATCTCAGTCAAGACTACATTCTTTCCTCAGATGAAAGAGTTGTTCATCCCTAGTAGATTCAATATAATCCCCAGCAGGCATATTAATTCGTCAGTCCTTTTGATCACAGTTAGTCCAACCATTGGTCCAAGCCATGACAGTCACAGTAGTTCACTATCGACTTGTCATCTTGATTCGTACATCATCATCAATCCATGACAATCACAGTAGTTCACTATCGACTCGTCATCTCGATTCGTACATCATCAGTTCAATCCATGACAGTCACAGTAGTTCACTGTCGACTCGTCATCTTAATTTGTACATCATCAATCCATGACAGTCACAGTAGTTCACTGTTGACTCATCATCTCAATTCGTACATCATCAGTTCAATCCTTGACAGTCACAGTAGTTCACTATCGACTTGTCATCCCGATTAGTACATCATTAGTCCTTCTGATCACGGTTAGTCCAACCGTTGATTCAATCCATGATAGTCACAGTAGTTCACTGTCGACTCGTCATCTCGATTTGTACATCGTTAGTCCAATCCATAAAAGTCATAGTAGGTCACTGTCTACTCGATTCGTGCATCGTCAGTTCATTAATCATCATTAGTTCACCATAACTCTTATTCAAAATATATCGTGTTCATCGTCCCTTCTAGATTGAGGCAAATCTGTTGTCATCAGCCTTTTAGATTGAGGCAAATGCTTCAGTGTCAGCCCTCTAATTTGAGGCAAATCCTTCATTGTCAACCCTCTAGATTGAGGCAAATTTGTTGTCATCAGCCCTCTAGATTGAGGCAAATCTTTTGTCATCAGCCCTCTAGATTAAGGCAAATACTTCGTTGTCAGCCCTCTAAATTGAGGCAAAAATTTTATTGTAGACCCTTTGGATTAAGGTAGGACTTTCACGTCCACTAGTTATCTCGGACTACCCCATTCACTCTTTGATACCTGGGACTACCAAGTCTGTCAATCATCTTAGGGATTCTATGTCCATCATTAGTGCTTCCACGTCCGTCAATCATCTTGGAGGCCTGAATAGGTTTTTCAGACCGACCATTGTAAGATTTGATCAACCATGAGAGATCAAAGTTGAATCCTGGTTCTCAGTCAAGAATTAAAATAGTTAAGAGAGATTCTCAGAGAATCCCATACCATCCCCAACAGAACCTGAACCAAATTTTCGGATTGGTCATCATAAAAATTGGCCAACGATTGAAAAACACCGCCCGCAGTCAAAAGATGCCGGCTCCGAGGGCAATCTTTATCTATTCACAATCCAAGGCTCCATGTCCATTGGTAATCGTGAGCTTTCCCACTTATCGTGAGCTTTCTCATCCCTTTGTCAAAAATCGTGAGCTTTCTCACTTATCGTGAGCTTTCTCACTTATCATGAGCTTCCTCACTCCTTCATTCAAAATCGTGAGCTTTCTCACTTATCATGAGCTTCCTCACTCCTTCGTCTAAAATCGTGAGCTTTCGCACTTATCGTGAGCTTTCTCACCATTTTGTCCAAAATTGTGAGCTTTTTCACTTATCGTGAGCTTTCTCACTTATCGTGAGCTTTCTCACTCCTTCGTCCAAAATCGTGAGCTTTCTCACTCATCATGAGCTTTCTCACCCCTTTGTCCAAAATCGTGAGCTTTCTCACTTATCATGAGCTTCCTCACTCCTTCATCCAAAATTGTGAGCTTTTTCACTTATCATGAGCTTTCTCACTTATCATGAGCTTCCTCACTCCTTTATCCAAAATCGTGAGCTTTCTCACTTATCGTGAGCTTTCTTACTTATCATGAGCTTTCTCACCCCTTTGTCCAAAATTGTGAGCTTTCTCACTTATCATGAGCTTCCTCACTCCTTCATTCAAAATTGTGAGCTCTCTCACTTATCGTGAGCTTTCTCACTCCTTTGTCTGAAATCATGAGCTTTCTCACTTATCGTGAGCTTTCTCACCCCTTCGTCCAAAATCGTGAACTTTCTCACTTATCGGGAGCTTTCTCACTTATTGTGAGCTTCCTCACTCCTTTGTCCAAAATCGTGAGCTTTCTCACTTATCATGAGCTTTCTCACCCCTTTGTCCAAAATCATGAGCTTTCTCACTTATCGTGAGATTCTTCACTTATCATGAGCTTCCTCACTCCATCCAAAATCGTGAGCTTTCTCACTTATCGTGAGCTTCCTCACTCCTTTATCCAAACTCGTGAGCTTTCTTATTAATCGTGAGCTTTCTCACTTATCATGAACTTTTTCACTTATCGTGAGCTTTCTCACTCCTCTGTCCAAAATTGTGAACCCCCTCACCTACCCATTGGTTATCGTGAGCTTCCTCAAATATAGATCACGAGCTTCCTCAGCAAACAAAAATCGTGAGCTTCCTCACTCCCTTGTCAAAAATTATGAGCCCCCTCACCTACCTATCAGCTATTATGAGCTTTCTCGCTTGTCGATTATCGCGAAACCCTTCTCTGATTGGCTATCTTGAACTTCCTTATCCATCGCTTGGTATCCAAGACTTTTGTGTTCGTCGATTATCTTTAATTGTCGTCCTCTGGGACCACACGTTTGATTACATTTGTTTGCGAAGCACACTTCCTGTAATTTAAGAAGTTTTCCAGAGACCCAGAGTCTTCAACACCTTGGTATCCTTATCAGGATCAACCACTGCATTAGATTCAACACTAGCACAACATAAGTCCACTCGGGGTGGCACACACCCCACAACACCAGTTCATACTAGGATTAGAACACAAAATATGATAGGACTCAGGACACAATTCATATCACGTCCATGCATTGCATATTACTCTTATAGCATAGCATCTGCCTGATTGTTGTGTATGTGCATGTATGATTTATTCCTTTGTGCCCCGAACTACATCCTGGTCTGATTCTCCTTGGAATACGTAGGCAGCTCACGCAAAGCGCGACCAGCACTAGCCTCAGCATCATTGCATCTTTTGCAACATTTTTTATCCTAAATCTATAGCCTCCAAAAGACCTGTCTCTTTAAAGCTTTGGCACTCGCTTGCGACATGCGTTGCCTCGCAAGTTCATGCCAAAGAGGGGCAAACTGTAGACACCCCATTTTGTCGGCTATCAGATTTAGGAGACCCATAGCTTATAATGATTGAAAAAGACTCAAAAGGACTCCTGGAAGTTAGTTCTATTTCTCAAAATGCTCAGAATGACCAAAATGCCCTTAAAAACCCGAAAACTCCTAGATTTGGACCAAAAGTTTTGGAAACATGATATGTCATAAGAAAGTAAGAAAATGAGTTTTTAAGTAAAATCAGATGAAATCGTCGGCTCCTAGAGACCCCCGGAAGTCCCGAAAGTTTCCAGAAAGTCCCCGTTGACCGGTTTGACCAAGTTTGACCAAGGTTTGACCGAAATCGTCCAAATTTGCCGAAAAGTTTCAAAATCATTCTAGATTATGTGAAAAGTATTAAAATGAGTTTTAAAAGAAAATCGAACAAAAACGTCAGCTCTTGGGAGCTCCCCGAGGTTTCCAGAACTTCCCGGGAATCCCCAGTTTGACCAAAAGTTGACTTTTAAACTGGAGTATCGTAACAATTTTCAAACATTTTTCATGGATACTAGAGGTCAATAGCTTTTCAATGGTATATTGCACATAATTTTTGGATTTAAAACGAATTTATTATGAATTTCTGAAGGTGAAAAAGGTGATCAAATTAGCTTTTATCGCGAATACCGTAAAACTTTTCAAAGTGACCTGACTCTAAAACATTTTATATAGAAAGTAGACTCTGATAGCTTTCCAACGGTATATCAGAAGCTTAGTTTGGAGTTTGTACTCATTTTCTGTGAATTTTTGACGAAATAGGGCATTTTCACGAATACAAGAACCTTTGGGGGCCTAAATATAATTTTTTGGGCATCTGAGGAGCAGTGCCGCGGCGGCACTGGGCCACTGCCATGACGGCACATGGCTAGTGCTGCAGCGGCACTCAACCCTCGCAGAGTCCATTTTTGTAATTTATTTGGGGGTCCAATTTGATTAATTAAAAACCAAAACGATGTAGTTTTATGTTCACAGATGTTTGGGACCAATGGGAGAACTTTCTAAATCCCAAAACCTCCCCAAATTAGCCTATATAAGCCCCCCATTGCTCTTCATTTGGCAGGGGGCAAGTGCAAAACTTGAGAAAGTTTTAGAGAGAAAGAGACATAGAGATAGGTTTAGAAGAGAGAAAGGGAGTTTCTCCCACTGATTTTCTATAGAAAGTGAGTTCTAAACTCAAGTTCTCCCATCATCCTTCTATATACTTCATCATCAATACACCCAACCACCATTTCTCTAAGCATTCATAAGTTAGGGAGCTAATTCCATGTCCAAATGTCAATATCTATGAGTGAAACACCAAGCTACAAGTCCAAAATCACATTGATTATCATCTATTGATTGTTATTTACTTGCTTGTTCATATTATTTTCATCTTCATAATCTCATTTCTTCTTTTTATTTTTTTTCTTTATTTACTTACTTGCTCTTCATCATATAAATGATGACATGAAGTTTGAGGTGAGTGAATCCTTATGGATAGTAGCTCTTGACCTCAAAAACATGTTTAATAGATGATGATTATAAATTTAATACCTCCAAGGCATCCTTGAAGTTATGTTCAAAATAAAAATGAATCTCTCCAATAATATTGGGGGTTCTTGATGATGAGTTTGATGTTGATATTCCAAGAGGTCATAATCTCTATTTGATGTTGAAAATATACTTTCAAAAAATCTATTTCAAAACCCCTCTCAAACCCTCTCATTTTGATCTCAAGAAAGAAAACTCAAGTTTTTCCTAAAATCTTTAAAATAGTGAGTCAAAACAGTGAATAATCTGAGCTCAAAGATTTCTCTAGAACTCAATACTCAATGTATGGATGCAAGACCACTTGGAAAGTCTTCCTAACGCATTAGGGAACACCCATGATTTTTGGTTTTTCTTGAAAGCACTTGGAATTGGTCCACTTGGACCCAAACATTCTCTCCAAAAATTCTATTTTCGCTGTCACAACAGCTTAGTTGACTTGGAACTTGTTTTACAGAGAACGTTTCCAAAATGAGTGGTCCCAAATTATTTTTCCCTTACACTTCATTGTCTTAGGGAACGTTCTGTATAAAATGGTCCCCTAGATCATTTGTTTTCATTTTCTAAGAGGTTTTGGCATTTCAGTCAACAGTACGGACTCTGTTTCTGAGTTATCTCTATTGTTTACATGATTTATCTCAATCTGTAATAGTTATTAAAGTTTGGCTTTTTGAGTTGTCTTCTAGACACAATAAGGAAGATATCCATAAAAAATCATGCATTGAAAACATTCCTAACCCCTCGTTTCAATTTCCAAAAGATCTTGTCACTGTTTTGTCCACTATTCATAGCAAACACACTTTTACTTCCATCCTTTGATTTGATGCTTACATGCACTCCATATTAGCTTATGTCTTAGGAAGTTGTTCATACTACATTTTTAGATATTCCATGATGATTTCCTTCATTCATTCATACACATTCTAGACTTCTAAGTTATTCTAGGAATTCATGAACACAAAACACGCTACAACCTTGGCACATTCTAGATACATACATTGCATCCATGCAAAGATTTGGGGCTTTTGTGACTCCTAATCTAAGAGGATTATAAGGAATTAACTTGATCATACGTTCATGTTTCCCCTCGATCTAATCGTCCTTTCTCATCCATCAGGGGATTGAGAGGTCTTCTTTTCTCAAAGATTAGCATGCATCGTTCTAGTTTGCTAAGCATACTTTGATCCTTTTTGATTTATTTGTTTCAAGAACAAAATTCATGTCCCCTTCAGATTCGAGAAACTTAATTGCTTGATCTGTGATTAGACGATTTTTCCTAGGTTTATTTGTGTGATCTTTCACTTTTGCATCGTGTGATATTTAGCTTAGATCTTATGAATGATATCTTATCTTTTGATCTCCTATTTCAAGATTCCTAAGTGATGTAATATACCTATCATAGTATTAATTGTCGAACCAAACATAGTAAAAGATGATTATTTGGATGCTAATTGAGGTCCGTTGAGAGACGGGGCGAGTTGAGGGTGTTTTAGTCATGACAAAGGCTCCTTCCTCTCTCGTACCAAAATCCCGAACCAAGTTCTTTGGTTATGAAGGGCCGGTGCCCTTTATCCGTTTGGGTGAGTCAAATTAGGTTTCTTGGTTCCTTTAAGACCATGTGGCGACTTTGTATCTATTTTCAACAGACCTTTTCTTTTCCTTTCAAAATGATTTCAAACAAACAAGAAGTGGAATTCTGCGTGTCCAGAGTAGCAAATTTTCAGAGCAAACATAATCCGATGGGGCCAAAGGGCTACAGATTTTTAGAGCAAACATATCTGCGAGGTTGTAGATTTTTTAGAGCAAACCCGCATTGAAACTGGGGCCTAAGTTGCGAAACGCTGCCCAGCCAATTGCATTTATCCTTTCTGCCAAGATGGACACGTACCTTGAAGAGAATCAACCCGTTAGTTTTAGAAACTCCGAATTCTAAATTATAACTCATTTGTTAAGTTTAAATAAACACGAGCATTAAGTAAGCATAGGGCATGAATTGCATCTAGATATATCAAGATAGCACGATCTCGAATTACGTCATTTACAGAACACGAAGTTGCATTAACAGCCATCACTACATGAACACGTGCATCACGATAGGATAGGCACATTCATTTGTGTGACTACTTGTTCTTGTGTGTATGTTTGACCCCTGCCCAAACTACGTCTTGGTCTGATTCCTGAATGGATTCGTAGGCAGCTCACCGTTGATCATAGCCAACTAGAACCTTGCTGCGTGCCTATTTTCTTTTGCAACGTATTTTATTTTTACCTAAATCTGATAGTTAGGTCAAAGGCTTGTCTTCACACAGGCTTTGACATTCACTTGTGACACGCATTGCTCCACAAGCTCTGTCGAAGAGGGGCAAATTGTAGACACCCCAATTTTGACCAAATGTCAAATTAAGGGGAGCATTACCTCCAAGTCTGATGATGACAATGACCGACTGATCTAAGGCTTCCAAAGGTGACTCAGGCTCTTCGAAAGGCTCTTCAACTCAAACAAAAATAGAAAGAAAGAATAAAAGGGAAAGAAAAAGGGAGAATGGTAAAAAATGGCACGTGAAGGTAATGCAGCAGTCACGAGATGCTGCTGCGGCACTCACCAACTGCAATGCCAGTAGTAAATGATAATCGTTGTGGCATTCGCTGAATGCCACTGAAATCCTCAAAATGCCACAAATTTTAAAAGACGACAGTTCGCAGAGTTGTCCGTAACATTCGTTAAGTGCCGCATCGACATTCAGTGAATGCCGTGCCGGCTATCAGTGAGTGCCAGAATGACATTCATTGAGTGCCGCTTCCATCTCCATGGAGTGCCGTATTTTTCTAGTAGTCTGCTATAATATAGTACATTTTGTACCTTCAAAATGACATCCAAAATTAGGAGTTTTTACTATAAATTATCAAAATAACTCTCTAAAGTTTGCCTATATATAGGGGATGAATATCCCATTACAAGGGATCCTTTTTTTTTCCCTAGTCTTTGATTCTAGAATTTCTATCTCTCTCTCATTTTTAGACTTGAATCTTATTTTGAATCTTCTTTATCTTTAAACTTTGATAGTTAGAGATTCCGAAAGAAGTTTAAGAAAATTAAAGGGTTGTAAGAGCTAGAAGAAGAGCTTGATTAGCCTTTGGTATATCCTAAAAATACCAAGAAGTTGAGGATAGTTAGAGGTAAACTCTAAACTAACTAGTCTTAATTTAAGTTCAATCACAAATATGTAGAATTCTCTAGGACTTTTTACACATTTTAAAAACTCCCTTCCCACCTCATTTCATCACACACCACCAATATTGTGATTGAACTTTCATTTCATTGGTTTGGATCAAAGTAACCTAAGGATTAAGGTTAAATAGATCATGAAATAAAAGCTAATTTAGATATTACTTGAACTTTGATTTCCTTTTCTTTTTGATTATGCTCATTTCTTGGGATTCATGAGAATTTCAATGTCTTACTTGAATCCCTTGACTTGGAATCTCCTAATCTCCTTGTAAACTCATGATTTACAAAGAGGATTAAGGATGATATTAGTGTGTTTGGTCGATAAATCTAAACCTATCTCCATTGATTAGGTTCATTATTTTGAGATTTCATGAAGTTTTTCCATACTCCATTGAAATCTATAAGTATAAGTGTCTTTTGACCTCCAATGACCATGATATGGTAGGAGAGGTAATGTGGGTTAAGCCAAACTTCATGGCTTGTTAGCTGGAGTTAACAAATAAAAGATGGATTTGACAAAGATGCAGTGAGTTCATAGATCACCTTTGATCAAAAATTTTTAGTTAAATAATAGACCCTTGGAATTGAGTGAGACTAATTGGAAAGTGTCAATAACACAAAGTTTTACCACTGTGATTTTTGTTTTAATGAGATTTCATGTTTAAAGTGGTTTGGTCATAAGTTTTGTGATGCAACTATAATCTATCCAGAATTTCAGAACAGTAACACCTTTATAAAATAAGTAAATCAGAGTTTTAATCAAGCATTCTTGACTTTAAATATTTTTTTTCATGAAGTTTAATGTGTTAATGAGATCTCCTATAATGATTAGAGTTTTTTTAGATTTATTTACTATTTTAGAAAATCATACAAAAACTCTAGACAGAGTGTTGTAAGTTTCTGAGTGATGTCTAATTTTTGTCCAATTTGCAAAGATTGAACCGTTGATCTTTGAATTTTTTTTAGGTTGGAAACTAGACTCACAGAGTCATCTTGTGTCCAAAATTCATTGACAACAAACCATGGGAAGCATGCCTTTTCCATTTTTGAAGTTCTGGTCTGCTCTCTGTAATTTTTAGAATTTCGTGATAGATTTGGTAAACTTTGTAAATAATGGTTCCAATGACTTTTCTATGACCTATGGCTTAAACCATGCTTTAATAATGATTGGTCAAACTTAAATCCAGTGGTTAAATGATCCAAATCAACGAATAGTTCATAGCTTACCTATGCTCATATTCATGTATTCATCCATGTGCGTTGGTACTTGTAAATAAGATTCATGTTGCACTAAGCAAAGTTGCATTTTGTTAAACTTAGCTATGGGTTTCATATGATTAAGTTGGGATTATTTCATTTCTATATGGACATTACATTGGCTCCTAGTTGAGACTTGTATATCTATAGAAGTGTTAACTAATTAAAAGGAATCAATGGTTATGTTAACTCTCTCCATGCCTAATAGACTTAAGCTAGAATTTAGGTTTTGATATTATATCTTGTAAAGCATGTGGACTAACCCTCTGTTTTGTAGTGCTATTGAGTTATGATTTCTCTATCCTTCTCTAGTGTAATCATTTCTTGATTTTGTTAATTTTTGACTCCATGTATGACACCTTAGAATTAGGTCTTGCCTTATGTGTATATATGATTCGAGACCCTTTTTAGGATTTCCTATTCTTTGTATAAATTGCACGTTTCAACATTGCAGCTGGATCCCGGGCAAGTTCTCTTGTTCCTCATTGCATATCATATTGCTTACTAATCGAATTATGTGGTTTTGAAGGATATTTTCACTATTAGCAATCTTACACCCCTTTAGACATGCTTTTGCGATGTATATCTATATCTATGAACTAGTTGAGGGCACATTGAGCTTAAAAATTTGACTAAAAGGATGTTTAGTGGAGGCCTATTGCGAGATAGGATGAGAAGCGGTGTTTTAGTCCGCTGAGCTCCTTCCCCTCTCATTCCATAATCCCCGGACCTAGAAATCTCTGGTTTCCAAAAATTAGTTTGCTTTTAAATTGGTTTCTTAATTTTCTTTTAAAAATTAAGTGGCGACTCGCATTTTTGATTTTGAAAGTGAAAATCTTATAAAAAAGCTGTGGGTAAAGAAAAATGCGATATCCACACCACTCCCTAAGATTGCAAAATCTAAGGAAAAAGGTAAGGGGAAAGGGAAGGTGGGTGGCCAAGGCAAAGGAAAGTGTTTCCAATGCGGTAAAAAGTGCCACTGGAAAAGAAACTGTCCAAAATTCTTAGCTTCAATAGTTCAAGGTATGATTGAATCACATGTGATTGAACTAAGTTTTATAACGGATACTTCAAACACTTGGTGCATTGATTCTTGTGCGACTAACCATATCTGTAATTCGTTGCAGGGGTTCAGATCAACCAGGAAATGCAGTGATGGGGAGATCGTGCCGCCTCTGGGTCTAGCACAACCATTTCTGCTGTTGCTATAGGAGTAGTAGTTTTTGAGTTTTTAGATAATAAGACAATAGTATTATCAGATTTACTTTACGTTCCTTTAATGAGACCTAATTTAATTTTTGTTTCAGAGTTATTGATTAAAAATTATTCTTTTCATTTTGGAATGGAAGTTGTTTTTAAAAGAAATGGTTCTTTTATATGTTCTGGTGTTAAAACTAATGGCTTGCATGTGATCACTCTTAATATTTCTAATGATTCTAACATGGAACTTAATAACTTAGTGGTAAATATAACATCTAAAAGAAAGGAACCTTCCACTAATCCAACAAGGCTTTGGCACATGAGGCTTGAGCATATCAATCTAAATAGGATTGGCAGACTAGTCAAAGAAGGGGTCTTAGGCAATTTGGTTCTTGAACTAATGGAAGTCTGTGAGTCTTATTTAGAGGGTAAGATGACCAAAAGGCCCTTTCCCACAAAGGGCAATAGGACCAATGCATTGTTGGAATTAGTTCATACTGATGTGTGTGGACCAATAAATATTAGAGTAAGGGGTGGTTATAAGTATTTCATCACATTTACTGATGACCACTCTAGGTATGGATATGTGTACTAATGTTGTCAAAATCAAGATATGAAAAGTGTACTTTACTTTTCCCAAATATTTGCAGTAGTGAAAGTAAAGGTCGAACCCACAGAGATTGTTAATTTTTATCCTTTAATTACTAAAATCTAATCTATTTAATTATAAGAAAATCGGAAGTTTGGTTGGTTTGGAATTTGGTTATTACTACTAATTTAAACTATGAATTAAACTATGAAATTATGAAAATAGAGTCTAGAATTAAATCTAAGTAAACTTGTACGCTAAATTGAGAATTGTTTGAATATATGGAGATGAGATCTAGGATTACAAATCCACCACTAACTATTCATCGAGGGTCTATACTTCCTATTCTAAGTTCTATGTTTGGATAGTTATGATCTATCGTAGCTACAAGCCCAATAGTATCGTCAAGAAGATATTGTTAGTTCAATATAAGCATAACCCATCTATGGTTCACATGAATTATCTGCCTATAACTAGGGTGTAGCATAACTCATCTTTCCTAAGCATGAATTATAAAAGATGTAAACATCACAATCACATAAGCACCATTGTATGTAAATACTCATATCAATCACAGAAATCAAGGACTATTGAGTTCAATAAGCATAAGGAAAAATCTAAGACAAGAATAGATCCAAAATACTCTTGATTATTAACATTAAAAATTGATTATAAATAATCCACCAACATACACAATCACTATCCAATACATAAATCCTAAAATAGAAAAGTATAGAATCCCCCTTTACGTCGCTAGGGTTTCATTGAAACCCTAGATTAGGAGTTTATTTGCACATGGTGAAGGAAAGCATGAAGATTGATTTGATGGAAGCCATTAAAGACCTTCAAACCTGCTCTTCTCCTTTCTCTTGCCTTCCAAAGCTCTCTCTCAAAGAATGTGTAACCCTTAAAAATTATAAAAAGTATGTATATATAGAGTTTACAAGAGGTTTTGGAAGCTTTCCTATCCCGAAACGAACTAAAACAGCTGTTATTTTCAATCCGGACGTCATTAAGCAGTTTCGTTTGCACAAGATTCTTTAGTATAGCAAAATACATAACTTTGATTTTTGTACGAATCGTGCGAGCGGGCCGCGCGAGCGCGTAATTGGGAAGGTCGCGCGCGAGGGTCGCGCGAGCGAATTCTGGCATCTCGCGCGAGGGTAGCTAACAAATGTGAATTCTTCCTGCTTTTTCACCTTATTTAACCAGATCTCCTTGTTTTCTTCTAAAACCTGCCAAAAAATAGAAAATAAAGTAAAACTACACAAAAACAGGATAAAAATAGCTAACAAATGTGAATTAAGGCGTATAATTGGGATTTGTTCTCTCCCGATCACACCCCCAAACCCACATTTTGCTAGTCCTCGAGCAAAAAGAATAAAATAAACTGCTAATAAAAGTCCCACTCCATTTTCGTATGGATAACGATTGCACTTAGCTTGTGCAACAAGCCTTTTAAACCTCTAGGTGTCCCTAGTCGGACGAGTGAAGTCTTGTGAGGGTTCTCGTCAACAAGTCACCCACAACCATCTTTATTAACTTGTGAAAATAAAAATTTTATTCAACTTTTAAAATACTTCAATGTCAACATCCTTTTTTTTAATAAAATCAACTTCGCATGAAACTTTTTAAATCATTAAGAGTAAAACAATCGTATGCCTTCCTACATTATGAAAAATAATCCGAAATCATATATCACCAAAATCAATGGAATATATTAAAGACCCGCATGTGTGTGAAATTGTAGTCAAGTAGATACACAGCAACTATGAACTTGGAATATAAATCGGATTGACTATCTAGTGATGCGTTGACTGCAAATCTCACGTTGTTGATTACACTCTAAAATGAAATCACTTCGAAACAGGCGTAAACACTCAGTTATGTATGCGAGAAAGAATTATTGTGCAAAACAAATAAACTCACATATAACTCCCAACAACGTATGACACGACAGAAATAAAATAGTCTCATGAATAGATATCGATCATCAAGTGAATACCATCACTACCATGCTTATACTCCCTTTTCCTATCAGCTCCATATTCAAATCATGTGTCCATAGAATCAACTAGGACTTTATAAAGGTTGTAATGTTGGTCAAGGGTTAAAGCTCTAAAAAGAAAGGCAAAAAGGGATTCAACGAGTCCGTGAGTACATAGGAATAGCCTTAATGTGTAATGCAAGGGTTTTACTACAACGACTAGTAATTTCATTTTTTTTTCTTTTTCTTTATCTCTCTCAAGAGATTCATCTCCTTTTTATTTTTTCCAATTCTTATTCAGTAATTATTTTCTCTTTTCCCTTTTTTTTTATACTTTTTATACTCCTTTTCTTCTACTACTCAGTACATCACTTTTTTCCTTAGTCGTTTATTAGCCCGATTTTCTTATGAAAAACTATTCTCTAACTACTCTTGGACATGGGTTAGATAACATGTAATAGTGGCGAACTCCATATCGGAGTGGGTAGGATAATAGGTGAACAATGAAATGGCTTAATTAAAGGCCCAAAGGGTGAACAAGGGATAAAAATATTTGTATTGGGTAGGCCAAAGGTCAAAAAGGTTTATTAAAACAGATGGCCTAGTGTCATTTTCTAGAGTCACATGATTCTTCAATGTTATGATCTTAAAGGAAATAGATTTTTTTGTATTTTTATTTTTTTATTTAAAACATGGTAATTATAATACTAACTCAACTTTCAATCAAGATGAAGAAAGAATGAGACTAATCAACGAAATAATGCGATATATCAAAGAGATTCGATACTAATAAATTAAAAACCCTCAAAAGGACGAAAGGCTCAAAAACTCACCGAGTTCTAGGCTCCACAATATTACTATTTAGAAATCCAAGTCATATTATAGTTCAATGTTAATACGTATCCATATGACTACGTGCCGTGCAAAAAATCATGCAAGTATAAGATATCAAACAATGATTCTAAGGATATATAGATCTCGAGACATACCTCCATAGATTCGGTAGACATCGGATTACATACTCTATAAATTTCAAAAGTTCAACGAAATCTAATTACAATAAGAAGTAACGCAACATTGAACGATATTAAGAAACTATTTAAGAAACTGTTTGCATTTTCTTTGTTTTTTTTTTATATGTTTTTATGAATAAACGAAATAACGAATGAACGAAATAACAAAATAACGAACTAACAAAAGAAAACTAAACAAAAATATTCTGAAGTACTAAAAATAAAATAACTAAAAATAAAATGAATGACTATACTAAAATGAACAAATATCCATATACTCCCAAACCAGATCACCGCATGTCCCTATGCAGGTGGGAACATGACAATGACATGGATGTAGTCCTCATAGAAGAGTACCAGGACGTCCACCCAACGAAACACGTCTGAAGGAGGTCGCACGTCTGAACGAAAGTACCAATCTACTAGCTCCCATTTTGGATGCGTAGCAGGATCAAAAGATGGTCCCATGTCATCAAAATCGTCCTCAGCAGTCAACTCTGGAACCACATCTAACTCAGCGTCCTCACTAGTACCTAGACCCAAATAAATCGCATCATCCTCAGGACCGGAATAAGGCGCAAAGAACGAGGCAATATCCTCGGGTGACCAATCAGGGTGACCCGAACATTGTCGAACAACGTCCGGCACATACTCAGGGAGATCCCTATAGGGATAGGTAACCTCAGGTGTAGGTAACTCGGTCAAAATTGGATCAGATAATGAAATGGCGGCTAAGCCGGGAGGAATGTCCTCATCGTCATCCTCGGTCGAGGAATCAACCGAATCAGAGGAAGAAGAGTCAGAAGACGTCGGCGGAGCGCCATAAGGGCCATCTATAACGGTAGGGTTATCGCCGAAAAGGTCATCCTCATCTAAAGACTCAGAACTAATATAACAGGGTGAACAAGGACGACGACACTTCCAGCCGGGACGACCGACTGGAACGCAAGACTTGGCTACCCTAGGACTCGGTATGGTATTAGAATCGAAAAAACTAAAGTCGAAATCATAACTCGACTGACTCAGGGACCTATCAGGTGAAGTAGGAGGAGAAATTGGATGGTCCATGATTTGAGGATGGAAATGAGCTATAAGGGTCGAGGTAACTATACGGATAACGAAAAATCAAAAACCTAAAACCAAAAATTAAGTCACAATTTAACTTCATTAGTTGGAGTTATTAGAAGAAATAAAATTAGTGTTACTATTTGCTTGAATGTGTATCCGTAATGAATTTCAAATTTTAAACGTAGGCAATGTAGGTTTGAATTTAAATAGAAATTCTGACAGAATTACCCCCAAACCTGAACCTAAGAGATCCCTGGTATAGTATAATGGGTGGTGAAATTGCTGTGCAATATTAATGTAATGACAATTGCTTCCAAATGAATAAATGAAGACATTATATAGCCAAACAAACAGAACTAATTAATAGTGACGTTACTGATGTGACTAACCACAGGCAATATGAATAAAACAACCATAAATGAAAAACAATAAACGCAAACTGATATGATTACAGACCAATGCAGCAAAAGTAAACCATACAACAAAAGACAGAAAATAAACTAATCGGTCGAAGCCGGGTACAGCAAAATCCTAATAATAATCAAAAGACGGAACGAAAAGTAAAAGCAAAGAAATAATAAAATAATATGCAAGCCCAAATGTCTGAGAATGTCTAAACCACCCAACCAAATACATGAAAAATGAAAAGAAATGTCCAAACACTACCCCCCAAACCTAACCTAGCCCTCACCGCCCTCAATCAATACCAGCTCCAACCCCGTACTCCCCTGGCCTGTCGTACCATCACCATCCCCATCACTCCCATCTCCATCGTCTCCATCTCCATCTCCATCCTCCTCCTCCTCAACCTGCACCTCTCCATGCTCCTCAACCCCCTCCTCGACCACCTGTTGCGCCTATCGCGGGAACGCCGACTGGTAAGCTGTCTCTCCCTGAGCAAGGATGTCCTCCAACTGGTCAGGATGATGAAGCTGGAAAAAGGAACGCATGTAGGACTACAAGCGGAGAGTCTCACCTCAGAAAGCACAAACATCCTCATACGTCCAAGCGTAAGGGATATCCTCGGGAGGAGGTGGACGCTATGCTGCCTGCTCACGATGGGCCTAGGCCTGCTCTCGGACCCTCCTAACCTCCAGATCTAGGCGATCCAAGCTCAACTTCCAATCAGCGGAAGTGAACTCTGGGATATGTGCATCGATAGGCTCATCGGTTGGGATAAAAAAGGCCTTAGCCCGGAGAATAGCAGTGATAGTGCGAGGGTAGGGAAAAAGGAGCTTAGAGTCGACGGAGTGGTCAATGGTATGGGCAGCAAGATGCATGCCCTCCATAATAATAAGGCCAGGATGGAACTAGTCGCTGCGGTAAATAGCGTGGAGGGCATGATGAATTTCCTTGGTTCGTTCCTGCTCATGACCAAGGGGGTACAGGTTGCGTTTAAAGACATGGTCGATGAACCACATCTGGCGGGGCATGTGAGAGCGTCGAATAGATTGCCCCGACCCAGAGCGGCCGCCACACATGTCCTGGATGATGTGTATAAAGGAGTGGGATTTGGATAGGACATTTAATTTTGGTACTTGATAAGAGCGGGAGGGAAGTTGTAGGATTTCAGCAATGTTATTTGGGTTGAGGGTGATGTCGTTGCCATCTATGGTTATTGACAAGAAAGCGTGCTGGCTGAGGGATTGTTTATGGTAGCGGAGGTTTTTGTAAAAGAGGCGGACGAAGCGGGGGTAGCTGATAAGATCGGGGTTTCTAAAATAGAGCTGTATGGCCAGCTTACGAGCGACTAGGTTGCTATGGCCCCACTTCGTGTCTTTATCAGACGCGAAGTATTCAGCATCTATAGCTGCCTCGTAATTGAGACCACGAGTGGCGTACCTAGGGCCGAGCTCGTTTGGGTTAGGGTCATCTGGGGGAGGTGGTGGTGGCGTTTGTTGTTCTTTGCCTTTGGATTTCTTTTGGGGTGGTTGAGAGGATCAGGTGGATTTGACGGTTCATTTGGTCATGTTTAAAAGAAATGGATGAAATTTTTTAGAAAAAATTAGGAAATGCGGGCTTTATTTTGGTCTATGCCCAGAAAAAGAAAAGAAAGGGAAAGGGGGAAAGGGTCACCTGTAAAGCAAAACGTCCCAGCAAGGGACACAGTCAATAAATAATTTTAGCAGGAAAAGTAAAATTTGGGGTTCACAGGGGAACACCCAACAACTGTGAGGAGAGCCGATCCCTTCCCACCCACTGTCCCGACAAGGGCACACACGTTGCGGCAAATCACGGGGTACTTGCCGCGTGTTTAGAAATAATGTAAATAACTCTACGGGTCTTGTGCATATCAATTTAAATTCTGGTAAGAAAAGACGTGCATGAGATACGTAAGTCGTGGAATCGTTATTGAAAGACCTTAATGAGGTATTGTTTGGCCGCCAAACCTTTTGTGTGTATTTACCCTAACTTCATATTATGATATCACAATTAAGAGATTCAATTCATAGTGAAGAATGGATTCAATTATGGTAAGAATAGACTCAATTCATGTTCACAAGCCTGGGTCTAGTCATCTGTTTTGGTTAGGGATTCGTGAGTTTATGACACTATCCTGACAATATTGGTTCTGACTTATTGACATCAATTGAGGCCAGGATATAAAATTCAAATCAACTTATAGTAAGATTATGAATTAAGTCTATTAAGGCACAACTTGAATATTGCAGGTCTAACAATTAGGGTCAAAGGGGATGCCAAAGCGTAAATTGAACTTCATCTTTAAAATATATTGGCTACTGGAAATCATTGTGAGTTCAATATGCCAGTAGTACTTCTGACTAGATCCGTTCACTAGGTTAGGGTAGGTTTAAAGTGATTAGAATCTAGTTTCAATTCTTATAGTTGGAGTCGATTATCCTTAACTAGTGGTAGGGTTTATAACTAGAACCATATGATGACGCGGAAGTTATGTGGCTATATGACTGTGTGTGAAAGCTGAGTATATACACATATAAATATATGTATATACCTATGTGTGTACATAAGTATATATTCAAATTCCCCAAATGAAAACCCTAGAAGTTTTTCAATATGGTCAAAACAGTGATTAGGGTTCGTGTCCAGACAAATTGCTTCGGATAAATCAATGTGCATAGGGGTTGGGGGTGTGATTAAGAGATCATATATGCACATATGTAAATATGTCTACGTAGCACGATCCCTATCTGTATATGTATAGATCTAATTACATATGTACATACAAACCCTGGTCTGATCTACTCAAATAGATTTCAAATTATATGTGGTTTATATACCAAAAATTCGTGTGTTCATATGTAGATATGTGTACAAGAGTATGTATGAGTATATATATATCTATATATATCCTGAATTTAGGGTCTGGGAAAGCTAAAATTTTAGGGCTTAGGTTTGGGGGTGTGTATATATGAGTATATATATATAGATATATATATCTTATCTATGTATATATATATATATGTATAAGAGTGGATGATTACCTGCAGGAGAGATTGGGGTCAAGGGAAGGGATTTGGGCCACGAATTTGGTCGCGGCTTCGTTTGGTATGGCACCCGCGGCGGTGTTTGGAGGTTCGGCAGCGGCTCATGGTGGTGTGGAAACGGTGATGATGGCCGGCGGTGGTTCGTGGTGGTGGTTTGTGGAGGAGGTGATGAGAGATAGAGAGAATCGTGAGAGAGAGAGAAGGGGGTGAAGCGAGAGAGAGAAAAGGAAATCTGAAAAAAATTAGGGCTCAGCCCTATATTTAAAGGGACGGAACCCTCACGCGAGCGGGCTACGCGAGCGAGCTTCGTGAGCGCGGGTCCCTCCGCGAGGAAAAGCTGAGGCTCCATTTTTGTTTATTGGAAATATTTTCTAAGTCACCAATTCGCTTGAGCGGGCCACTCCAGCAAGGGCTTCGCTCGCGCAATTTGAAGCGCGAGTAAAAGCTGAGGCTTGTTAAAATGACTTCAAAATTTTTTTGTCTAAGGGGATATCTCTCGCGCGAGCGACATTTCGCGCGAGCGGGCCGCGTGCGCGAGATGTCCAATTCTTGATTTTCTCTTCTGTTTTCTTGTATAAATGTTCTATAATTTAAAATTTTCATCTTTTGGGTTTCTAAAAGCTCAGACATTGGCCAAAAACTACTAACTAGTGTACAAAGTTGAACAAAATTCTAACTAAAGCTTGGGTTGCCTCCCAAGAAGCGCTAAGTTTTACGTCATTAGCTCGACCGATGCACGTGCTCAGTCGAGATAGACCGGGTCTACCAGATCTATAGATTCGATTTCTCTTTCGTCTGTCTCCTCGGTTCGATATGGCTTAAGCCGTTGGCCATTTACCTTAAAAGGTGTTCCACCGTTTGTATCTTGGATTTCAATTGCTCCATGCGGGAACACTTGTGTTATAATGAACGGACCGTCCCATCGGGACCGTAGCTTCCCCGGGAATAATCGTAATTTTGAATTAAATAACCATACGCATTGTCCAACTTCAAAATTCTTTCTTACAATCATTTTATCATGAAAAGATTTAGATCGGTCTTTGTAGATTCTTGAATTTTCATACGCTTCCTTTCTCAATTCTTCAAGTTCCTGTAGTTGAAGTTTACGGTGGCATCTTGCTGCATTTATATCTTGGTTAAGCATTTTTACGGCCCAATAGGATCGATGTTCAAGTTCCATCGGTAGGTGGCACGCTTTTCCAAATACTAGTCGGTAAGGAGACAACCCAATAGGAGTTTTAAAAGCTGTACGATATGCCCAAAGCGCATCGGTCAGTCGTTGTGACCAATCTTTACGGTCTGGACGTACCATTTTTTCTAATATACTTTTTACCTCTCTATTAGACACTTCAACTTGGCCTTGGGTTTGCGGATGGTACGCGGTTCCTACTTTATGAGTGACGGAATATTTTCGAACGAGTGCCTCAAAGTGACGATTACATAAATGTTTACCCTCGTCGCTTATAATTGCCCGTGGCGGACCAAACTGACAAAACATGTTATCTTTTATAAATTGAACCACTACTTTATGGTCGTTGGTTCTCGTTGCCACTGCCTCCACCCACTTAGAAACATAGTCGACCGCGACTTAAATATATTCGAAACCACAAGACGAGGGAAACGGACCCATAAAGTCGATGCCCCAGACGTCAAATATTTCTATAATAAGGATTAGGGTCATGGGCATCGCATCACGATGTGACATGTTACCTGTTTGTTGACAACGTACGCAGTTCTGACAAAATTCATGTGCGTCGTTAAACAGTGTTGGCCAATATAACCCACTTTGGAGGACTTTAGCGGCCGTTCGACGGCCTCCAAAGTGACCTCCGCATTCTAGAGAGTGACAAAAATTTAATATGGATTTGAACTCACTTTCCGAAACACAACATCGTATAATTTGATCAGAACAGTGATTAAATAGCAGTGGGTCGTCCCAGTAATAGTGTTTAATTTGAGAAAAGAACCGATCTTTATCTAAACGAGACCACGTATGCGGGATATGTCCCGTAGCTAAGAAATTAACGATGTCACTGAACCACGGACGGTTTACAGTAGATAAAGCGAATAATTGCTCGTCTGGCAATGAATCCTTTAGAGGGGTAATATCGGTGGATTCTACAAGAATTCGGGACAAGTGGTCAACTACAACATTTTCAGAACCCTTTTTATCCCGTAATTCATAATTAAACTCTTGAAGGAGTAGAATCCATCGGATTAATCTCGGTTTCGTTTCTTTCTTATTCAATAAATGATGTAATGCGGTGTGATCGGTATACACAATGACCTTTGGTCCCAATAAGTATGAACGGAATTTGTCGAGGGCAAACACAACCGCAAGTAATTCTTTTTCAGTTGTTGTATAGTTTAATTGAGCGTCATTTAGTGTTTTGCTCGCATAATAAATTACGTGAGGGATTTTATTAACTTTTTGTCCCAAAATGGCTCCAACTGCATAATCGGAAGCATCACACATCAATTCTAACGGTAATGACCAATCAGGGGATTGGATTACCGAAGCCGTGGATAGTAAGGTTTACAACGTTTCAAAAGCCTTTAGGCATTCGTTGTAAAAGACAAAAGGGACATCCTTGGCAAGCAGGTTGCACAAGCGGAGTGAAATTTTACTAAAGTCTTTGATAAATCGTCTATAAAAACCAACATAACCTAGGAAGGAACGGATCTGACGAAGGGATGATGGTGGTGGAAGTTTGTCTATTAACTCGATTTTTGCTTTATCAACCTCTATACCTCGCTTGGAAACAACGTGACCCAAGACTATTCCCTCTTGAACCATGAAATGACTCTTTTCCCAACTTCAAACCAAATTTGCTTCCTTGCAATGGGCGAGGACTTTTGTAAGATTTTGGAGGCATTCATCAAATGTAGGTCCGAACACTGAGAAATCGTCCATAAATACCTCGAGAAATTTCTCAACCATGTCCGAGAAAATTGCCATCATACACCGTTGAAAGGTTGCCGGTGCATTGCACAACCCAAACGGCATATGACGGTAGGCGAAGGTTCCAAAGGGACATGTGAACGTCGTCTTTTCTTGGTCATCGGGATAAATGGGCACCTGGTTATAACCAGAGTATCCATCTAAGAAACAATAATAGCTCTGACCGAATAGACATTCTAGGATTTGATCAATAAATGGAAGAGGGAAGTGGTCCTTACGAGTCATCAAATTAAGTTTTCTATAGTCAATACATACCCGCCAACCAGTAGTTTGACGGGTAGGTATAAGGGCTCCCTTTTCGTTTGGTACTACCGTGATACCTGATTTCTTTAGGACAACCTGAGTTGGGCTGACCCAATTGCTATCGGAGATCGGGTAGATAATACCGGCATCTAAGAGTTTTATAACTTCCTTCATAACCACCTCTTTCATGTTAGGGTTGAGACGTTGTTGCATTTCCCTAGATGGTTTAGCATTTTCTTCTAAATTTATTCTATGCATGCAAACTGACGGGTCAATTCCTTTTAAATTGGTGACTGTCCATTCAATCGCCTTCTTATGATTACCTAGAGCCTCTATCAGCTATACTTCCTAAATTTTAGTTAAATTTGACGCGATTATAATAGGAAGGGTTGTGTTAGATCCTAGGAATGCATATTTTAGAGAATCCGGCAACGGCTTAAGTTCGAGTGTTGGAGGACACTCAATGGATGGAAATGCGGGTTCATGTGCAAGAGGCGGTAAAGCCTCTATTTTAGGTTTCCATGGAAGCTCATTAGTCGTGTTTACTGACTCCAATAAAGTATTTACATCTTCAATATTTGTGTCAATGTTGAAATCATTAAAATTGAAATGAGATAGGCATGCTTCCAGAGCTTCCTTAGTCAACATAAAAGGCGCTACCTCTTCGACTAATTCGTCAATTAAGTCTATGGCATAGCAGCCAGCCTTTTCATCATCTCTATATGGTTGATTAGATGCATTAAAGACGTTAAGACGCACAGTCATGTTACCAAAAGTTATATCCATCACACAGTCCTACAGTTAATAATCGAATTAGCCGTGGCTAGGAAAGGGCGTCCTAGAATGACTGGGACTTGTTTACTAGCATCTAGGACGGGTTCGGTGTCTAGCACGATAAAATTGACCAGATAATAGCATCTATCAACTTTGACCAATACGTCTTCTACTAACCCCTGTGGAACTTTAATTGACCTATCGGCTAATTGTAAGGTGGCCGCAGTCGGTTTTAGTTCTCCTAAACCCAAATGTTCATATACGGAATAGGGTAGCACATTCACACTCGCTCCTAAATCAAGAAGGGCCCGGTGAATGTATTTATCACCGATGTGACAAGCGATGGTTGGAGTACCCGGGTCCTTGTATTTTAGAGTGTTGTTATTAAACATGGAGCTAACCTTTGCCGTTAGGAAGACTTTCTTAGATAAATGGTTTCTGAATTTTCTCTTCTGAGTGCATAAATCCTTTAAGAATTTAGTGTACGGAGGTATTTGCTTAATAGCGTCGAGTAGTGGAATATTAATCTGTACCTCTTTAAATGTCTCAAGAATATCCTCCGGACATGTTCCCTTTTTCGAGAAGTGCGCTAGAACATCCACGCTTGGAGGGAAAGGCATTCTAGGTACATAATTTGATGGATTTGTCGCTTGAGACGTATTAGGTACCAAAGGAACAGGGTCCTTCGTAACCTTATCGTTATCTCCATCTTGTTCCTTACTAATTCCTTTACTCTTATCTTTTTGAGATTCGGGAGGAGGTATGATTTCCTCCGGACGTTCAGTCGCTCTAGTCAACACTGCGTTAACTTGATCACTCGTCGAGCTCACCTCATATTGTCCCTTAGGGTTTTGGACTGGTTGACTTGGTAGCTTTCCCTCATTTCGATGATTTAAGGTATTAGCAAGCTGTCCCATCTGGGATTCCAATTTAGCTATTAATTGCGTGTGAGAGTTAACAAGTTGCGACTGTGATTGTGATTGAGCTTCTTGGTTTTTTAATGACGCCAACACGCTCTCTTCAAAAGTTTTATCCCTAGGAGGATTAGTGCAGAAGGGAGGTTGTTGGTACTGATTTTATAGATTCGGAGGCTGCTTATACTGATTAGATTGTGGCCTATACGCATTAGGAAAATTTGTCGTATCGGGTTTCGAATACGGTTTCTCACTATTAGAGTTCCATGAAAGGTTCGGGTGAGGTCCCCATGTCGAGTCCGGTTTATAACCTGCGGGGTTATAATTGGGTCGTTGGAACTGTTGGACAGCATTTATATGTTGTTCGACAAATTTCAGAAACTGGGACGCGGACGGACATGCTAATGTCGAATGCGACGAATCTGAGCACAACTGTCATACTTCAGTAGGAGGAGGTGGGCCTTGCATGCGGCCCATCATCACGTGTTGGTCCATTTTTCTATTTAGTTCTTGGATTTCATAAGAATGATTAGACTCAACTTTAGCCTCTCTCTTTGGGTGAGGTGGAAGGTGTCCCTCAGGTCGTACAAATACAGTTTGGTGCATAGAGTTTTCACTTAGTGTTTCAAATATCTTCCACGCTTCGTTGGCACTCTTGTGGAGGAACGTCCCCGCACAAATAGCGTCGACGGTGTTACAGACGGCGGGAATTAATCCCTCATAGAAGACTTGCACCAGCTGCCATTTGGGTATCTGGTGATGAGGGAAAGAACGTAAGAGTTCTTTAAACTGTTCCCATGTATCATAAAGTGTTTCCCTATCTTGCATTGTGAAATTAGTTATTGACTTTCTAATCTGATTCATTCTAGTGATGGGGAAATTTTTTTGTAGGAACGCAGTCTGCAACTCATCCCATGTTCTTATTGAATTTGGCTCTAAAGATTGGAGCCAGTACTTCGCTTTGTCTTTAAGTGAAAATGGGAGAAGACGCATTTTTAACTCATCATCTGTTAAGTTCTGAATCTTTAACGTCACACAGATACCTTGAAACTTGCCTAAATGATTATAAGGGTCTTCCTTAACACGCTCGTGAAATGACGGAAGGAGAGCAATAGTTGACGATTTGATTTCAAAGTGGGCTGCAGTCACTTCCGGTAATGCAATACATGATGGTGGTGTGTAGGCGGTAGGAGTAAAATAGTCCTTTAACGGTGGTGGTGGGGGTATGTTAATATTATCCCCATTATTCTGATTATTTCCATTATTCCTATTATGTCCAAAATCGGCCATTGGAATAGGTTCGATTTTTATCATTTTAGTTTTTCTTAAACGGTTAATGGTATTACAGATTTCCAATTCAAACGAAGATGACGGTTCCGGTGTGGACTCGTCGTCGAACATCAAACGAGCTCTCAAAGCTTGTGTTGATGACCTAAGGACTCTAAGTGTGTGTTCAAATTCGAGATTAAGCGGATTTAATTTTGGTTTATTTGAACGAGTACCAAACATAAACTAAGGACTGACTCAATTGAAGCAAAAATAAGCTACGCTAATAACTAAGCATGCAAGCACACAAGAATAATATGATGCATGAAATTATCCTGTAATGCAATGACCGCGTCAAGCCCAGCGCCCCGGGTTTCCTAGCTAATGCAATGCTCACTCCACACCTACCCTAATGCAAGTATTGCGTCACAGCGCCCTGACTTATAGTGGTTCGATGCGAAATTTAAATAACCGATTTTCTTGGTGATTTAAAATTGATTGCAATTTCTATTTTTCAGGTCCGCGTAAGCTCCTTTGACGTGCACAGCTGCTCCACTCGATTGTACTAAAATTGATACTTTAAAGTCTACAAACAAGGATAATTTTAGCGACTCTATAATAAAGTTAGAAACAAAGAAGATAAAATAGGCACTAATATTACTAACTAAGTAGATTATGATTCTAATAATTAACGACAAAAATTATTTCAATCCCCGGCAACGGCGCCAAAAATTGATGTTGTCAAAATCAAGATATGAAAAGTGTACTTTACTTTTCCCAAATATTTGCAGTAGTGAAAGTAAAGGTCGAACCCACAGAGATTGTTAATTTTTATCCTTCAATTACTAAAATCTAATCTATTTAATTATAAGAAAATCGGAAGTTTGGTTGGTTTGGAATTTGGTTATTACTACTAATTTAAACTATGAATTAATCTATGAATTATGAAAATAGAGTCTAGAATTAAATCTAAGTAAACTTGTACGCTAAATTGAGAATTGTTTGAATATATGGAGATGGGATCTAGGATTACAAATCCACAACTAACTATGCATCGAGGGTCTATACTTCCTATTCTAAGTTCTATGTTTGGATAGTTATGATCTAACGTAGCTATAAGCCCAATAGTATCGTCAATAAGATATTGTTAGTTCAATCTAAACATAACCCATCTATGGTTCACATGAATTATCTACCTATAACTAGGGTGTAGCATACCTCATCTTTCCTAAGCATGAATTATAAAAGATGTAAACATCACAATCACATAAGCACCATTATATGTAAATACTCATATCAATCACAGAAATCAAGGACTATTGAGTTCAATAAGCATAAGGAAAAATCTAAGATAATAATAGATCCAAAATACTCTTGATTATTAACATTAAAAACTGATTATAAATAATCCACCAACATACAATCACTATCCAATACATAAACCCTAAAATATAAAAGTATAGAATTCCCCTTTACGTCGCTAGGGTTTCATTGAAACCCTAGATTCGGAGTTTAGTTGTACATGGTGGAGGAAAGCATGAAGATTGATTTGATGGGAGCCATTAGAGACCTTCAAACTTGCTCTTCTCCTTTCTCTTGCCTTCCAAAGCTCTCTCTCAAAGAATGTGTAACCCTTAAAAATTATAAAAAGTAAGTATATATAGAGTTTACAAGAGATTTTGGAAGCTTTCCTATCCCGAAACGAACTAAAACAGCTGTTATTTCCAATCCGGACATCATCAAGCAGTTTTGTTTGCACAGGATTCTTCAGTATAGCAAAATACGTAACTTTGATTTTTGTACGGATCGCGCGAGCGCGTAATTGGGAAGGGGTCGCGCGAGCGAATTCTTGGATCTCGCGCGAGCGGATTGCTCGCGCGATGTGCCTTTTTCAGCTTCTTTCTTCCTGCTTTTTCACCTTATTTAACCAGATCTCCTTGTTTTCTTCTAAAACCTGCCAGAAAATAGAAAATAAAGTAAAACTACACAAAAACAGGATAAAAATAGCTAACAAATGTGAATTAAGGCGCATAATTGGGATTTGTTCTCTCCCGATCATGTACCTAATACAGCACAAGTCTGAAGCCTTTGAAATGTTTAAAGAGTTTAGGGCTGAAGTGGAAAAGCAATTGGGCACACATATCAAGCCATTCGATCTGATCGAGGTAGCGAGTACCTCACTAATGAGTTTATTGATCATCTCATACATAATGGGATTCTATCACAGTTGAATGTACCTGGTATGCCTCAGTAGAAAGGTGTAGCGTGGAGAAGGAATCGGACTCTTTGAGACATGACTAGGTTGATGATAAGTTAGTCAGAGTTGCCATTATTCTTTTGGGGTTATGCTTTGGAAACCGCTATGAATATACTGAATCTAGTACCAGGAAAATCTATTCTTAGGACACCACGTGAGATGTGGATTGGGCATAAGCCTTCTTTGCAACATCTCCGGATATGGGGGTGTTCGGCACATGTGCTGAAAGAAAATATTAGCAAGTTGGATTCTAGATCGAAAGTATGTTACTTTGTAGGGTATCCAAGGGGTACTTATGGATGATATTTTTATGATCCAAGAGAACAGAAAGTGCTTGTTAGTACAAATGCTATTTTCTTGGAGGATGATTATATCATGAACCATAAACCTAAGGGAAGGATAGATCTTAAAGAGATAGAAGGAGAGCCCTCAGTCCTACCCGCAGTTGATAACGATGTAAGATAAGAAAATACTACTACTTCACCTATTTTTTTCACCGGTACCTTGTCGTAGTGGGAGGATAGTCAACCAGCCTGACATATACATGTTCTTAGGAGATGTTTTTGGAGGGGTCTCCATAGAATTTGAATTTGATTCTGATCCCACCACATACGAAGAAGCAATGGCTGATAGACTCAGCTCATTGGGTTAAAGCTATGAAAGCTGAATTAGAATCTATGCATTCTAATCAGGTCTGGGATCTTGTAGAACTTCCAGTCAACATCAAATCCATTGGATATAAGTGGGTTTACAAAAGGAAAAGAGGATTTGATGGAAAGGTTGAGACCTTGAAGGGGCTTGTAGCGAAAGTTTATACTCAGAGGGAGCGAATTGACTATAAGGAAACCTTCTTATCGATAGCCATGCTTAAGTCCATCAGAATACTCTTATCCATTGCTGCATGTCTAGATTATGAGATCTGAAAGATGGACATCAAGACTGTATTCTTGAATGGCAATCTTAAGGGGGACATCTATATGTAACAACTAGAAGGGTTCGTAGCTGGTGGGAAAGGTAACTTGGTATAGAAGTTGCAAAAGTCCATTTATGGGCTTAAGCAAGTGTCCAGAAGTTAGAGCATCCAATTTAACCAAGCGGTCAAGTTGTTTGGTTTTATACAGAATTTGGATGAGCCTTGTGTATACAAGAAGTGTGAAGGAAAAGTGGTGTCTTTTCTCGTTCTTTACATTGAAGACATTCTACTCATTGGGAATGATGTAGCGGCACTGTCAATAATTAAGGTTTGGCTAGCTAGTACTTTTGATATGAAGGATCTAGGAGAGGCGAGCTATATCCTTAGGATAAAGCTCTTTCGAGATCATAAGCGAAAGATAATGAGATTATCTCAAGCTGGTTATATCGAAAAGGTGCTAACTAGGTTTTCCATGGTTAATTTGAAGAAAAGTCTGTTACCTTTTAGGCATGGTTTAGCATTTTCTAAGGACCAATGTCCTAAGATACAAGAGGAGAGGAGTTGCATGGCAGGAATTCCCTATGCTTCGGCAGTGAAAAGTCTCATATATGCAATGTTATGTACTAGACCAAATATCTGCTTTGCCGTTGGCATGGTTAGTAGATATCAATCGAATCTAGGTCCAGAGCACTAGACAGCCGTTTAAGCACATTCTTAAGTACTTGAGAAGGACTCAAGATTACATGCTTATGTATGGCGGCAATGAGTTAATTCCAGTGGGATGCACTAACTCAGACTTTATGTCAAATAAAGATTCAAGGAAGTCGACATCCGGATATCTTTTTACCTTGGGAGTTGGTGCTATTAGTGGGGTAGCGGCTCAATCCAAGGAGCCAAGGAACCACCAAAAGGGAAAGCACGTAGAGCGAAAATATCATCTGATTTGAGGTATTGTTCAACGTGGTGATATGACTGTCGCCAAGATTGACACTGCTGAAAACCTTGCGGATTTGTTTACATAGGCCTTACCACAGAAGGTCTTTGATCATCATCTGGATAATTTAGGTCTTAGATGTAGTCCTGAAAGGTTGTGAGTGCAAGTGGGAGTTTGTTGGATTTGTGCCCTCAAACCACTACTTTATGTATGAGACATTGACATTTTAATACATGGATATCGGCTTTACATTTAATTGTATATGTTTCTTTCATGAGATGATTGTTAATCCTTAAGTATCATAGTAAGTAATTCATGTGTGCATGAGATACATATAAGCGAGATACGAATTACTATTCTTTGCTACTTAGAAATTATCACAGTGGATGATTAGACTGGACATCTTTTCAGGTTTATACTATAGCATGATTAACTACCATTAGATGGATAGATGAATCTCAATCACTAGAGTATAACTCATGGTTAATATGCTAGTGCTTATAGTGCATTGACGAACTTGAGTTTTCCTATTGACACTTAAGACTGTCAATAGTTGATAGGAACTCATAACTTGTATAAGGTATATGTTCTATATCTTAAGATGATTATGGACACAGACAATGGATATGACTGCTTTGACTTACCAATCAGTGAGGTCTATAAAAGATCAAACCAAGGTATCTTGGGTATGTCATGTTCATAGGGTTGTGAACATATATTATCGAGATAGAATCTACCCTTTGATAAAGAGTAAGCATTCCCTTGAGAACTCACCAAGTTGGTTACTGAGAACTGCAGTCTTGTTGATAAGTAGTTATCACCATGTTTGGTAATCATGAGAGGTGAATGAAACTCAAGGAATATAAGAAGTAATCATAATTAAGGTTGACAGCAACCGTTTATCCGACTACCTGAATATGATTACGAATACTGACGGTAGAGGGACATTAGTACAATATATAAGTCTAGTTATCGCTTTGGATGTATTCTTTTTGCGTTGGAGTTTGGTTATCATTTTATAGTGGAGTAAATGTTAATTGATTAGTTGGTTAGTTTCCTGATTAAAGAATTTGGTCATGGGAATTAACAATTGGGCTAACCCAACAATAAAGAGCCTAGGAGGTCCCACTCTTAGCTCCACTAGGATGCTTGGAAAGGCATATGAGGATGTTGTCAAGACAAGGTTGATCGATCGAAGTAGGTTCGATCGATTGAATTCTAGATAGGTTCTCTCAATCGAAAGTGTTTCAATCGATCAAAGGTTTCGATCGATCAAAACCACTTCGATTGATTGAAGGTAAAGTCAGTTCTGGGAATCTATAGATAGGGCGGCTACGTCTAGAAAAGGAGTTCATCATTTTTATTATGCCAGAAGCTGCAGAAACTATTTAGGGCTTTCCCAAACCTCCTATCTATTAGGGTTCCCACCAACCCTAGTCTCTCCGGGAGCATCCATAGGAGTCATAAGAGTGAAAAGCATCTAGTGGAGGCTACGGAAAGTCAAAGATTTCAGAATTGGGTTCAAGACTTAAAGGTATGATTCTTGTCCCCTCTCTAGTACGAATCTATAGAGTGTCAGAAAATTAGGTTTAAAATTATTTAAACGGGCAGCGGAAAGATTAAGGTACAAAAACTTAAGGGTATGCCCGGATCTACTAGTTATTAACTCTATAGATGCGTATGCATAAGAGGGAGAAGAGATTATAACTCAGGGCTTGAACCCAATTCTGATTTTCTTCTTCCTAGATAATGTAGCAGCCTCCACAAGGTTGTCATCACCCTTATGACTCCTGTGGATGCTTTCCAAAGAGGCTAGAAAAGATTTGGGAAGCTTAAAACAGTTTCTGCAGCTTTTGGTTCATAAAAATGATGAACTCCAATTTCTGGACGTAGCTACCCTATTTATAGATTCCCAGAACCGACCTTACGTTCAATCAATCGAAGTGACTTTGATCGATCGAACGTTCGATCGATCGAACATTCGAGATGTTCAATCAATCGAACCTACGTTGAATTCAATCGATCGAGACTCCTTCAATTGATCAAACCTGTCTTGACAAGATCATCATATGCCTTTCCAAGCATCCTAGCGGAGCTAAGAGGGGGACCTCCCACGCTTTTTATTGTTGGCTCAGACTAGTTGTTAATTTCCATGACCAAACTCTTTGATCAGCAAACTAATCAATTAATCAGTTAACGTTTACTCCACTATAAACGATTAACTGAACTCTAATGCAAAAGAATATATCCGAAGTGATAACTAGACTTGTATGGTGTACTAATGTCCCTCTTGAAGGAAAATTAGGTTTAAAAATTTATTTAAACGCGCAGCGGAATAACTAAGTTGAAAAATTTCTACTACTCGTTAACTCTATAGATGCGTAGAACAAGAGGGAGAAGATTTTTACCTTAAAGTCTTGAACCCAATTCTGATTTTGTACTTCTCCTTTAGCGTGCAGCAACAACCCTAAGAGATCTTAACCCTTATGCTCCTTGAATGCTCCTAGATAAACTAGGGTTGGTGGGAACCCAATACAGAGGATAAGAAGGCTTTGGGAAACCCTTAAATAGTTTCTGTAGCAGTGGAATAATAAAAATGACGTTCACCTTTTTCTGTTCAACGCTGCCCTATTTATAGATTCCCAAACTGACTTTAGGTTTCGATAGATCGAAGCTCATTCGATCGATCGAACTAAGCCAAAGTTCAATCGATCGAAAACTTTCAATCGATCGAACCATCAATCGATTGAACCTAGTTCAATTGATCGAACATGATTGAATATCTTTGAACCCATAGGTTCGTCATCCTCGTTTGCCTTTCCAAGCATTCTTGTGGAGCTAAGAATGGGATCTCCTAGATTCTTAATTACTGGCTTTGATTAATTATTATTCCATTTAGTCAATACTCCTTAATTGAGGAATCAATAATTAATCAATTATCATTAATGCCACTATAAAATGATAATTGCATTCTAGTGCATAAGAACAAAATCACACATACATAAGTGATTACTAGACTTATATAATATGATACGGATGTTCCTCTACCAGGCAGTATTCATATTTATCATTGGGATGTATATTTTAATATACTGTCGACCCAATACATAGTTACATCTTATATTCCTCGAGTATCATACATTACGCTTGGATTACCAAACATGTTAACAATACACTTTGTTGACAAGGCTGGCCAACTCTCAGTAATCACTCCTAGTGACATTGCCAAGGGAATACTTACTCTTCGTTTTATAGACAAGGGTAGAATTCTATCTTGACAATATATGTTCCCAATGTTGCATACCTGATTACCCAAGAAACCCAGGTGTTGATCTTGCAAGACCTCACTGATTGGTAAGTCAAAACAACCAAGCACACAACTTGTGTCCATAATTGTCTCAGGATTAAGGACATGTATCCCTATACATGTTTTAAGTTCCTATCGACCGTGGCAGTGTTTAACTGTCAATAGGTTTAACTCAGGTTCCTCAATGCACCGAGTGCACTAGCATATTAACCAAGATTCAAAGACTCTTATGAATGAAATTCATCATTTTACCCAGTAGATGTTAATCATGCTACAGCGTACACATGATAAGTTATCTATGCTTGTCATCCACTGTGACTTATTTGAAACAACAAGGATTTGTGATTCATATCTCACATGTGGAATCACATACACAAATGAACCACATACAATAATGTTTAAGGATTTTTGTCTAATATTCATCTCATGAACTAACATACATAAATGTATTATGATATTCTATTGTCTAACTATCTAGTTTGAGGACATATTCCCAACAAACTCCCTCTTGCACTGATAACCATATAGTGTTAAAACTAATACCAACATTGTCCATGTGACATGACAAAATCCTTAACCCTTAAGGTTTTCTCATAGGGACTGAGAATCGTCGACTGAAACAATCCATAGTAAAAGATCTTCATATTATACTATATCCCTAGGCAAAAGACTTCACCAGACATGTATCGAGTAAAGGTAATTCGAGCATTGTCCAAAAACACCATCACCCAGCATATATCTACTAGTTCTTTCTCAAGCCCTAGAGAATATATACTTTATGATAGTTCAGTGAACTGAACTTTCATTTTGACTGATATACGTAAACAACCTTAGCGGTATAACTGATATCCCATACCTAACCTCACATATAAAGTTTATCAATTGCGAAGGCTTATGGTATACTTTTATGTGGCGTTTCCATCTTGTACCTAAGATACAAGTCTTGAAAGAGCAATAGGTTATGTTCAAAGGTGACATACCTTTATAAAAATGTTCTACTTGAATCTTGTCAATAACTTTCCGATATAGAAGTTTGAGATAAGTTCATTATCTTAACTTCCCGAGCTTGAATGAGCATAATCTGAAGATCATAGATCGCCTCACTGAGATCACAAATATTAAGTATACTGAAAAAACAAACTTTAAACATTGATAACACTCCTTTAACATCTCACAATGATAAAGTTGTCATCAATATGAGGAACCATAATCACCACCACACTTCCTTTGCACAAGGATCTTTCATCCATTTAAGCTACATCCATACGTTAGACAAATCTAAAATGTTTTGACCAACATGTCAAAATAGATGTCCTTATCTCTGGATGATTGCTTTAGTCCATAGACTTATGCAAATCGCATGCCAGAGCTTCCTCCTCACAAAACTTCAATGTATAAGAGGATTTTAGCAATGCTGAGAACTCTTCCACTACAATGAAGTAATGATGTAGGAACAGATGAAGATGTAGTAGATTTTAGTTCTAGATGATTTATAGATTGCTTTTGAGATATAAATAACTTTACTCTTTTATATTACCTTTCCTTTGCAAAATTGGTTTCCAACCAACTTTTATTTTCTCTGGAAACATTACAAAGTTATTATGCTTCTAATCTAGATCCAAAAGGCTCATCCTTCCTTTACACTAAAGTGCTAGACAACCTTATCCAAAGTTACCATGAGAAAGAAGTCACACCCATTTCACAACTTTGGGGATGTCTATTGGAAAGATTTTCTTTTGAATAAATCCTGTACATATATTGTAGTTCCATCGAGAAAAAACAAGGAATAGTAGTAACTCTAAATAACTCATCTCATGACCCAGTTATATCTAAAAGAAAATAGTTCCTTATACCTGTCACACCATCCCGTGGAGGCGCACTAGGTGCAGACGACCGAGAAAGAATCTCATTCTCACCTCTTATAGAAAATAAAAGCATTAGACAGATACTCACCATTTTGATCAAATCAAAAGGTAATGATATTCTTTTACCAATTACTCTTAATTCCAAACCTTTTGAATTTCTTCAGAAGATTGAGGATGAAGGTGCAATAGGTAATCTATACCAGTATCTGGAGTAGCCAAAAATATCTTGGAACTCTAATGTTTATTGCCCTGCATACGTGAGTATGCCCTAATTCCAACAAAAAAAAACTTTGGGTGAGTGATCTTTCATAAGAAGAATCACTTGATCATACTACCCTCTAAATAGGATTGACAAATAGGCAGTGGTCTTAGCAACTAAATGAGTTTAGGATCCAATCCTTTACTCCCTATTTATCCTATATAGATTAATATGATCTGATCACATAACCCTCTAAATAGGAATGACAAATAGGTAGTGGTCTTAGCAACCAAAAGAGTTTAGGATCCAATCCTTTACTCCCAATTTATCCTATATAGATTAATACGATCTAGCCTCTAAAACCAAAGGTTTATAAAATTAGTAGTTCTTATCCTTTTAGATGGTAAAATACCCATGAATTATTTAAATACTATGTAAGATATTATATGAGAAACAAGAATAAACAGGTGAGATACTTGACACGTCATTAGATCACATTAAAAGAACACTTTCTTTTAGTCAACAATTTCAGTACCAAAATCAAAAGAATAATTGTTATTCATTAATTCAAACCTGAAATTCATCTAACAACTTCAAAGCTTTATTACAATATAAAACTACTAATCTAATAGCAACTCTTGCATCAGATCCCAAAAGGCAATCAAGATCTTCTAATCACTGCACATTCTTATTTTCCAATCCACTGCAACAATTACATACATAATTAGAAAATAAAGAATTAATGCCTCAAGTAGTTGAAGTATCAGTTTTTCAACTTACTTCAAAAATTAGTGAAAGGATCATACCTTGCCTTTTGGCAGTCAAGTCTTCCACACAGTTCCTTTTCCAATACCCTCTTATGCCATAATGAAAACACTTTTCTTTTGGCACAGTACCATCCTTTCCCTTTCCAAGTTTTGCCTTCTTCCCAATAGTTGGGTTAGGCTCACCTATCCTTGAGTCTTTCTTCTCCTTCTCTAAACTTATGCCCTTATGCTTGGTTCCAGAAGATGAAGCCATTTAAGTGTTCTGAACATTTGACTCTCTTTGACTATATCCATCATTGCCTCAACAGAGCTCATTAACTCATTTGTTGAAAAAACTATTTTACTCATTTTAAAAACCCTTTTAAATTAAGTGAATGATGAAGGCAATGAATACGAGATTATGTCAACTTGAGTCTCACCATCAATGTCGGAATCCAGAACTTCCAGTACTTTGAAATAAGTAACCATTTTAAAAACATGCTCTCTTATTGAAGTTCCTTCCAATATTGTGGTGTCCATGACTAACTCCAAGGCTCTAAGCCTTGCAGTTCAGCTCAGTTCCCCAAACATCTCATCGAGGTTCAATATTATAGCATGGGTAGTGTAAAAAGGTTGATGTTACTGCTTCAACACATCAGACAAAGAGTCTATGATGCTAGAGCAAGCCATACCATCAATTCTTATTCACTGCCAATATTGATCGGCAAGATTTGTTGGGGTGTCATGGCATGGAATAGGTGGACAGGGAATGGTAAGAATGTATTTACATCCATTAGCAGTTAATAATTCATCCAGTTCTAGTTTCCATTCAACATAGTTATTTCCAATTAGCTTATTTTAGATTATGGTTATAGCAAGTGGGCTAGACATAATGAATCTGAAATACGAATAATATAACAGAGTTGCAATATGGAAATCATGAATATGACAATTTATATGATACATTGGAATTCTCTTAACCAACTCATTAATTATCTTCAGAATATCAAGCCTATGAAATTAAGTCTCTGTGTAGGGATCGTAACCTCATAGTCTGATTGGGAAACCCATCATGAATGTCATACAACTCTTACAAAACAACTCATGACTCCTAAACTTTTGGTCTCTAAGTTTCTGGATAATGCTTTGTGTGGAATCCCTTACCCATAGCTTAGCTAGTGTTCACCATTAACTAGAATCCAATGACAACTGCCTCAAGTAGTGCCTCAGTGTAGTGGTTACCCTCTGACACGTGTCATTGGTTCTATCTAAAGGAAGTTCATATCTAGTAACCAATGAACAGTCTATCCTCCGTATGGAATGATCACCCATGGCTGGGTGACACAGAATATACTATCTACCTTACAATGAACCATTTATGGAAGACTGTGGGAGTTATAAAATAAGTCCTTCCCACTAGATTTTTGTAAGAAGTTCATATCTAGTAATCAATAAGAATACCCTCCGTATGGAATGATCACTCATAAATGAGTGACACAGAGTATTTCTCATACTTACAATGAACTAATAGGAATATTTAATTTTGAAAAAGAAAATGTTTCTTCACATTGCCCATAAACATCCAGTGTTTACTAATGTGTTGAAAAGGTTTTTGAATTTTATTTTATAAAACCTGTTTTACGTGCATGCAAGTAGTAATAATATATAAAAGGTGAATCACAACTAAGCACATAAAACAAAAACTAAAATTGAAATAAAAGCATTCAACAATGCCTCTATCTCCCATGGCTCTATCTTCATAGAACCTCTATCTCCATAGAACCTCCTTCTTGGTTTGATCGCCTCCAGCTCCATCTTCATGGACAACGGCTTGCTCCTCCATCTTCATGGACTATCTAATTCTATTATATTGGTTCTATGCTTCTTTCGAAGATTACAATTTGTCTAGAAATAGAAAAACAACAATAAATATAAAAAGGCTAGGGAAACCGGTGCGACTTTCCTTTTCGTAGGATTGAAGTCGCAGCGCCCTTTACACATACCTTAAAACCAAACCCAAATAAAATGTACATCAACCACAAAATTTAAATCATTAGGTGCCATGGGAGACAGCGGTCTAACTTGCTGCAAAAATGTTAGACATACACACATCCATGCATATATACACAACAATATATATAATGGAACCCCTAAATCATTCACAAAACTCATAAACACTTTATGAAGTGAATAAGACATAGAACAGCATAACAAGTTCTCTGTCATACTTCGATCACTTGAAAAACTTTTAATCGATCGACCGTTCGATCGATCGAACCAAGTTCAATCAATCGAACTTAAGATTTCACAGGCTGATTTAAAATTTTTCATAATGTTGTAAGAAATTAAAATAATTATTTTTTTCAAAATTTTTAAACTACAAAAAATACCTATAGACAGAGAATCAGTCTCGATTGATAGTACCAGGTTCGATCGATCGAAAAAAACAAAGTTCGAATCGATTGAAAACAGTTCGATTGCTTGAGAACAGAAAGTATCAATCAATCGAAACAACTTTGATTGATCGAAAACACCATGCATCCAATGCAATAGCAAATTTGTATTCAGCTGCGAAAATGCTGTAGAATTAGATCTGTGACAATGCAGTTTCAAAATCAGTCCTAAAATTAACATGCAAATCAAAACTAGAGTTCTAAAACGCATCTATAGATCCAAACAAGTGAGGCTTGGATACCAATTGTAGGAAAATTAGGTTTAAAATTTGATTTAAATGCATAGCGGAATAACTAAGTTGAAAACTTATATTGGTAGTTCGGATCTACGACTCGTTAACTCTATAGATACGTACAATAAGAGGGAAAAGATTTTTACTTTTAGGTCTTGAACCCAATTCTGATTTTGTCCTTCTCCTTTAGCGTGCAGCAGCAACCTCTAAGGGATCTTCACCCTTATGTCTCCTTGAATGCTTCTGGATAAACTAGGGTTGGTGGGAGCCCTAATATAGAGGATAAGAAGGCTTTGGGAAACCCTCAAATAGTTTCTGCAGCTATGGAATAATAAAAACAACATTCACCTTTTTCTGTACGAAGCTGCCCTAGTTATAGATTCCCAAACCGACTTTAGGTTTCGATCTATCGAAGCTCGTTCGATCGATCGAACAGAACAAGAGTTCAATCGATTGAAAACTTTCAGTCAATCGAACCTTCAATCGATTGAACATGATTGAATCTCTTTCAACCCATAGGTTCGCCATCCTCGTTTGCCTTTCCAAGCATTCTGGTATAGCTAAGAGTAGGATCTCCTAGGTTCTTAATTACTGGCTTCGATTAATTATTATTCCATCTAGTCAACACTCCTTAACTAAGGATTCAATAATTAATCAATTATCATTAATGCCGCTATAAAAATGATAATTACACTCCAGTGTATAAGAACAAAATCACACATACATAAACGATTAATAGACTTGTATAATATGATACGGATGTCCCTCTACTAGGTAGTATTCGTATTTATCATTCAGATGTATGTTTTAATATATTGTCGACCCAATACATAGATACATCTTATATTCCTTGAGTATCACTCCTACACTTGGATTACCAAATATGTCAACAATACACTTTGTTGACAAGGCTAGCCAGCTCTCAGTAATCACTCCTAGGGACATTGTCGAGGGAATACTTACTGTTCATTTTATAGAAGAGGATAGAATTCCATCTTGACATTATATGTTCCATTGCATACCTGATTACCCAAGATACCCAGGTGTTGATCTTGTAAATCCTCACTAATTGGCAAGTCAAAGCAACCAAGCACACAACTTGTGTCCATAATTGTCTCAGGATTAAGGACATATATCCCTATACAAGTTTTGAGTTTATATTGACTGTGATAGTGTTTAGGTATCAATAGGTTTAATTCACGTTCGTCAATGCACCGAGTGCACTAGCATATTAACCAAGAGTCAAAGACTCTTATGAATGAGATTCATCATTTTACCCGGTGGACGTTAGTCATGCTACAGCATACACCTGATAAGTTATCCCTGCTTATCATCCACTGTGACTTATTTGAAATAACAAGGATTTGTGATTCATATCTCACATGTGTAATCACATACACAAATGAACCACATACATTGATGTTTTAGGATTTCAATCTAATATTTATCTCATGAACTAACATACATAAATGCATTATGATATTCCATTGTCTAACTATTTGGTTTAAGGACATATTCCCAACACCTCTACCATCAGCATTCGTAATCATATTTAGATAATCGGATAAACATTTACTGTCAACCTGAATCATGATTACTTCTTGTATTCCTTAAGTCCCATTCACCACTCATGATTACCAAACATGTTGATAACTAATTATCAACAAGACTGCAGTTCTCAGTAATCAACTTGGTGACATTCTCAAGAGAATGCTTACTTTTAATCATAGGGTAGATTTTATCTTGACAATATATGTTCACAACCCTGTGAACATGACATACCCAAGATACTCAAGTGTTGATCTTTAAAACCTCACTGATTGGTAAGTCAAAGTAGCAACATCCACAGTCTGTGTTCATGATCGTCTCAAGATTGAGAACACGTACCTTATACAAGTTATGAGTTCCTATCGACTGTTGACAGCCTTAAGTGTCAATAGGAAAGCTCAGGTCTGTCAATGCACTATAAGCACTAGCATATTAACCAAGAGATTTACTCCAGTGATTAAGATTCATCATTCTATCCAATGGTAGTTTTTCATGCTACAGTGTAAACCTGATGAGATATCCAATCTCATCTTCCACTGTGACAAATTCTAAGTATCAAAGAATGGTAATTCATATCTCACTTGTATGTATCTAATACATAAACGAATTACTTACTATGATACTTAAGGATTTACAATTATCTCATGAAATACATACACAATAAAATGTAAAGCTGGTATCCATATATTAAAATGTCAATGTCTCATACATAAAGTAATGGTTTGAGGGCACAATCCCAACAAACTCCTACATGCACTCATAACCATTCAAGACTACATCTGAGACCTAAACTATCTAGATGACGATCAAAGACCTTCTGTGGCAAACGGATTCGCAAGTTTATCATAGGTGGCAATCTTGCTGACAGTCACATCTCCACGTTGAACTATATCTTGAATTAGATGATATTTTCACTCTACGTGTTTTCCCTTTTTGTGGTTCTTTAGCTCCTTGGATTGAGCCACTGTCCCACTATTATTGCAGTATAACGTAATAGGTGACAACGACGCTAGTACCACCCCGAGTTCTATAAGGAACTTCTTGAGCCAAACAGCTTCCTTTGTAGCTTCACAAGTAGCCACATATTCGACTTCTATAGTTGAGTCTGCAATGCATTTCTGCTTATTGCTCCTCCAACTAACAGCACTACCTCCCAAGGTAAAGAGATGTCCGGATGTCGACTTCCTCGAATCTTTATCTGACATAAAGTATGAGTCAGTGTATCCTATTGGAATTAACTCATCCCTGCCATACATAAGCAAGTAATCTTTAGTCCTTCTCAAGTACTTAAGAATGTGTTTAATGGCTGTCCAGTGCCCTGGACCTGGATTCAATTAATACCTGCTAACCATGCCAACGGCAAAGCAGATATCTAGTCTAGTGCATAACATGGCATACATTAGACTTCCCATAGTCAAAGCATAGGGAACTCCTGCCATGCGATTCCTCTTTTCCTGTGTCTTTGGACACTGGTCCTTGGAGAACGCTAGACCATGCCTGAAAGGTAATAAACCTTTCTTCGAATTGTCCATTAAAAACCTAGTTAGCACCATATCGATATAACTAGCTTGAGATAATCTCATTATCTTTCGCTTATGATCCCGAAAGAGCTTATCCCAAGAATATAGCTCGCCTCTCCTAGATCTTTGATATCGAAAGTACTAGCTAGCCAAACCTTAACCGTTGACAATGCCGCTACATCATTCCCAATGAGTAGAATGTCGTCAACGTAAAGAACAAGAAAGGCCACCACTTTTTCTTCACACTATTTGTATACACAAGGATCATCCAGATTCTGTATGAAACCAAATGATTTGACCGTTTGGTCAAAACGAATGTTCCAACTCTTGGATGCCTGCTTAAGCCCATAATGGACTTTTGCAACTTGCATACCAAGTTACCTTTCCCACCAACTATGAACCCTTCTAGGCGTTGTATATAGATGTCTTCCTCAAGATTACCATTCAAGAATGCAGTCTTGACGTCCATCTGCCAGATCTAATAATCTAGGCATGTAGCAATGGATAGGAGTATTCTGATGGACTTGCACATGGCTACCGGCGAGAAAGTTTTTCATAGACAATGCCCTTCCTCTGAGTATAACCTTTCGCTATAAGCCTTGCCTTAAAGGTCTCAACGTTTCCATCAGATCCTCTTTTTCTCTTGTAGACCCACTCATAACCAATGGGTTTAGTATTGGCTAGAAGTTCTACAAGATCCCAGACTTGATTGGAATCCATAGATTATAATTCAGCCTTCATAGCTTTAACCCAATGAGCTGAATCAACATCAGCCATTGCCTCTTCATATATGGCAGGATCAGATTCTGATTCTATGGAGACAGGTTCAAAAACTTCTCCTAAGAACATGTATCTATCAGGCTGGCTGATAATCCTCCCACTACGGCGAGGTACCAGTGCAAAAATGGGTGAAGAAGTGGTATTTTCTTATCTTACATCATTATCAACTACGGGTAGGGCTAAGGGCTCTCCTTCTATCTCTTTTAGATCTATCCTTTCTTTAGGTTTATGGTTCATGATATAATTATCTTCTAGGAAAACAACATTTTTATTAACAAACACTTTCTGTTCTCTTGGATCATAAAAATACCATCCATAAGTACCCTTTGGATACCCTACAAAGTAACATACTTCCAATCTAGAATCCAACTTGCTCATCTTTCCTTTCAGCACATGTGCTGGACACCCCCATATCCGGAGATGTTTCAAAGAAGGCTTATGCCCAATCCACATCTTCTATGGTGTCCTGGGAACTGATTTGGTTGGTACTAGATTTAGTATGTATGCAGTGGTTTCCAAAGCATAACCCCAAAGGAATAATGACAACTCAGAATAACTCATCATTGACCTAGTCATGTCTAAAAGAGTCCAATTCCTTCTCTCTACTACACCATTTTTCTGAGGCATACCAGGTGCATTCAATTGTAACAAAATCCCATTCTGTATGAGGTGATCAATAAATTCATTAGAGAGGTACTCGCTGAAGGAAAAACAGGTTTAAATGGAAAGTTTAAACGCGCAGCGGAAAAATCAAGTTATGAAACTTTATTGGCATGCCCGGATCTACTACTCGTCAATTCTACAGATGCGCACAAGAGGGGACACGAGTTATACCTTAGTGTCTTGAACCCAATTCTGATCTTCAACTTCCAGCAGCCTCCACTAGATGATCTTCACCCTTATGACTCCTGCGGATGCCTGCCAGAAAGACTAGGGTTGGTGGGAACCCTAATGGAGAGGATAGAGAAGGTTTTGGGACTCCAAAACAGTTTCTGCAGCTTCTGACGTTCAAAACGACGAACAACTTTTTCCAGAACGCAGCTGCCCTATTTATAGATTCCCAGAACCGACCTAGACTTCGAGCGATCGAAGTGCCTTCGATCGATCGAACATTCGATCGATCGAACCATCTTCGATCGATCGAACCTGCAGACTTCAATCGATCGAGATATCTTCGATCGATCGAACCTGTCTGGACATCATCCTCAAGCATCTTTCCAAGCATCCTGGCGGAGCTAAGAGTGGGACCTCCTAGGCTCTTTATTGTTGGCTCAGACCAGTTTATTAATTACCATGACCAAACTCTTTGATCAGCAAACTAACCAACTGGTCAGTTAACGTTTACTCCACTATAAAACGATAACTGAACTCCAACGCAAAAGAACATATCCGAAGCGATAACTAGACTTGTATGTTGTACTAATGTCCCTCTACCGTCAGCATTCGTAATCATATTCAGGTAGTCGGATAACTGTTACTGTCAACCTGAATCATGATTACTTCTTGTATTCCTTGAGTCCCATTCACTACTCATGATTACCAAACATGTTGATAACTCTTATCAACAAGACTGCAGTACTCAGTAATCGACATGGTGACATTCTCAAGGGAATGCTTACTCTGAAACAGAGGGTAGATTCTATCTTGACAATATATGTTCACAACCCTATGAATATGACATACCCAAGATACCCAGGTGTTGATCTTTTATAGACCTCACTGATTGGTAAGTCAAAGCAGCCATATCCACAGTCTGTGTTCATAATCGTCTCAAGATTGAGAACACATACCTTATACAAGTTATGAGTTCCTATTGACTGTTGACAGCATTGAGCGCCAATAGGAAACTCAGGTCCGTCAATGCACTATAAGCACTAGCATATTAACCAAGAGTCACACTCTAGTGATTGAGATTTATCACTCCATCCAATGGTAGTTAATGATGCTACAGTGTATACCTGATGAGATATCCAGTCTCATCATCCACTGTGACAAGCTTTAAGTATCAAAGAATAGTAATTCGTATCTCATTGTATGTATCTCATACACACACGAAATACTTACTATGATACTTATGGAATAAACAATCATCTTATGAAAGAAACATACATAATGAAATGTAAAGCTGATATCCATATATTAAAAAGTCAATGTCTAATACATAAAGTAATGGTTTGAGGGCACAAACCCAACAAACTCCCACTTGCACTCATAACCATTCAGAACTACATCTAAGACCTAGACTATCTAGATGACGATCAAAGACCTTCTGTGGTAAGGCCTTTGTAAACGGATCAGCAAGATTGTCAGCGGTGGCAATCTTGGTGACAGTCACATCTCCACGTTGAACAATATCTCGGATAAGATGATATTTCTGCTCTACGTGCTTTCCCTTTCCGTGGTTCCTTGGCTCCTTGGACTGAGCCACTGCCCCACTATTATCACAATAAAGCGTAATAGGCGACAGCGACGCTGGTACCACCTCGAGTTCCATAAGGAACTTCTTGAGTCAAACAGCTTCCTTTGCGGCTTCACAAGCAGCCACATACTCAGCTTCTGTAGTTGAGTCTGCAATGCATTTCTGCTAAATGCTCCTCCAACTGACAGCACCACCTCCCAAGGTAAAGAGATGACCGGACGTCGACTTCCTCGAATCTTTATCTGACATAAAGTCCGAGTCAGTGTATCCCACTGGAATTAACTCACTACCACCGTACATAAGCATGTAATCTTTAGTTCTTCTCAAGTACTTAAGAATGTGCTTAACGGCTGTCCAGTGCTCTGGACCCGGATTCGACTGATATCTGCTAACCATGCCAACGGCAAAGCAGATATCTGGTCTAGTGCATAACATCGCATACATGAGACTTCCCACTGCCGAAGCATAGGGAACTCCGATCATGCGATTCCTCTCCTCCTGTGTCTTTGGACACTGGTCATTGGAGAACGCTAAACCATGCCTGAAAGGTAACAAACCTTTCTTCGAATTATCCATTGAAAACCTAGTTAGCACTTTATCGATATAACCAGCTTGAGATAATCCCATTATCTTTCGCTTACGATCCCGAAAGAGCTTTATTCCAAGAATATAGCTCGCCTCTCCTAGATCCTTCATATCGAAAGTACTAGCTAGCCAAACCTTGACCGTTGACAATGCCGCTACATCATTTCCAATGAGTAGAATGTCGTCAACGTAAAGCACAAGAAAAGCCACCACTTTTCCTTCACTCTTCTTGTATACACAAGGTTCATCCAGATTCTGTATGAAACCAAACGATTTGACCGCTTGGTCAAATCGGATGTTCCAACTTCTGGATGCCTGCTTAAGCCCATAAATGGACTTTTGCAACTTGCATACCAAGTTACCTTTCCGACCAGCTATGAACCCTTCTGGTTGTTGCATATAGATGTCCTCCTCAAGATTGCCATTCAAGAATGCAGTCTTGACGTCCATCTGCCAGATTTCAAAATCTAGGCATGCAGCAATAGATAAGAGTATTCTGATGGACTTGAGCATGGCTACCGGCGAGAAGGTTTCCTCATAGTCAATGCCCTCCCTCTGAGTATAAACTTTCGCTACAAGCCTAGCCTTAAAGGTCTCAACCTTTCCATCAGATCCTCTTTTCCTCTTGTAGACCCACTTGCAGCCAATGGGTTTAATATTGGCTGGAAGCTCTACAAGATCCCAGACCTGATTGGAATCCATAGATTCCAATTCAGCCTTCATAGCTTTAACCCAATGAGCTGAATCAACATCAACCATTGCCTCTTCGTATGTGGTAGGATCAGATTCAGATTCTATGGAGACAGCTTCAAAAACTTCTCCTAAGAACATGTATCTATCAGGCTGGCTGATAATCCTCCCACTACGACGAGGTACCGGTGCGGAAATGGGTGAAGAAGTGGTGTTTTCTTGATTTATATCGTCATTAACTGCGGGTTGGACTAAGGGCTCTCCTTCTATCTCTCTAAGATCTATCCTTCCCTTAGGTTTATGGTTCATGATATAATCATTCTCTAAGAAAACAGCATTTGTACTAACAAACACTTTCTGTTCCCTTGGATCATAAAAATACCATCCATAAGTACCCTTTGGATACCCTACAAAGTAACATACTTCTGATCTAGAATCCAACTTGCTCATCTTTCCTTTGAGCACATGTGCCGGACACCCCCATATCCGGAGATGTTGCAAAGAAGGCTTGCGCCCAATCCACATCTCTCGTGGTGTCCTTGGAACAAATTTGCTTGGTACTAGATTTAGTATGTAAGCAGCGGTTTCCAAAGCATAACCCCAAAGGAATAATGGCAACTCAGAATAACTCATCATCGACCTAGTCATGTCTAAAAGAGTCCGATTCCTTCTCTCCGCTACACCATTTTGCTGAGGCGTACCAGGTGCAGTTAACTGTGACAGAATCCCATTCTGTACGAGGTGATCAATAAACTCATTAGAGAGGTACTCGCCACCTCGATCAGATCGAATGGTCTTGATATGTGTGCCCAATTGCTTCTCCACTTCAGCCCTAAACTCTTTGAACTTTTCAAAGGCTTCAGACTTGTGCTGCATTAGGTACACATATCCATACCTGGAGTGGTCATCGGTAAATGTTATGAAATACTCATAACCACCCCTTGCTCTAATATTTATTGGTCCACACACATCAGTATGAACTAATTCCAACAATGCATTGGTCCTATTGCCCTTTGCAGGAAAGGGCCTTTTGGTCATCTTACCCTCCAAACAAGACTCGCAGACTTCCATTGGTTCGAGAACCAAATCGCCTAAGACCCCTTCTTTGACTAGTCTGCCAATCCTATTCAGATTGATATGGCCAAGCCTCATATGCCAAAGCCTTGTTGGATTAGTGGAAGGTTCCTTTCTTTTAGATGGTAAAGTTACCACTGAGTTATTAAGTTCCAAACCAGAATCTTTTGAAATATTGGGAGTAATCACATACAAACCATTTGATTTAACACCAGAACATATAAAAGAACTGTTTCTTTTAATCACAACTTCAGTTCCAAAATGAAAAGAATAACCATTATTCGATAAATTAGAAACTGAAATTAAATTACGTCTCATTGAAGGGACGTAAAGTACATCTGATAAAATCAAAACTTTATTGTCTAGAAATTCTAAAACTACGACTCCTATAGCAACCGCAGAAACGGTTGCGCTAGAACCTAGAGTAAGTACGATTTCCCCATCACTGCACTTCCTGGTTGATCTGAACCCCTGCAATGAATTACAGATATGGTTAGTCGCACCAGAATCAATGCACCAAGTGTTTGAAGTATCCGTTATAAAACTTACTTCAATCACATGTGATTCAATCATACCTTGAACTCTTGTAGCTAAGAATTCTGGACAGTTCCTCTTCCAGTGGCCCTTCTCACCGCATTGGAAACACTTTCCTTTGCCTTGGCCACCCACCTTCCCTTTGCCCTTACCTTTTCCCTTAGATTTTGCAATCTTAGGGACCGGTCCAACACTTGAACCTCCAGTGCTAGCCTTCTTCTTCCCTTTCTTTCCTTTCGGCACAGATCGGGAAGAGGAAGCGCTTTTCTCAACGTTTAAAACGCTGCCCCCAGGTTTGATCACCCCTTCCGCTGCCAATAAAGAGCTCATCAATTCGCTCATTGAAAAATCCATTTTATTCATATTATAATTCAGTTTAAATTGAGCGAATGATGGCGACAGCATATTGAGGATCATATCAACTTGGGTCTGTGCATCGATGTTGGCACCTAGGGTCTCCAGCTCGTTTAAATAACCAATCATTTTCAAAACATGTTCTTTGACTGGAGTCCCTTCCGACATCTTAGCACTCATTATCTTCTGCATAGCTACCTGTCTGGCAGGCCTGCCATGCTCCCCAAACATCTATTTCAGGGATTCGATAATGTCACTGGCGGAATTGTTCGACTGGTATTGGTGTTGTAACACATTAGCCATAGAAGCCAATATGTAACAACGAGCCATCCCATTCGACTTTTTCCATTTATCGAACTCGCGTCTAGCAGCAGCCGAAGCACTTGCAGCGGGTTCTTCGGGGCATGGGGTGGTGAGGACATATATGTGATCCTCCGCAGTTAACACGATATCAAGGTTACGTTTCCATTCAGTGTAGTTGTTTCCAGTTAACTTGTTTTGAGTGAGTATGGTGGCAAGTGGACTAAATGCAGATCCAGACATTATGATTACTGAAAATCAAACAAACAAAATAAATATGGATATCAGAATTTGACAGTTTGAAATAAAGGAATCCTTTTAAAACTCTTATTTTAAAACAAAGTCGCCGGAATATTGAAACGAAAGAATAAAGCCTCCGCGTGGTGGTCAATGTTCAATCTTTCGATTAATCATGACTTGTCCGCTATGCAACTCTTGCAAAACAAGTTATGACTCCCGAACCTTTTTGATCTCTAAGTTTCTGAATAATGCCCCGTGTGGGATCCCTTATCCATAGCTTAGCTAGTGTGTACCATTAACTAGGATCCAATCACAACCGTCTCAAGTAGCGCCTCCGTGTGGTGGTCACCCTCTAACACGTCTGATTGATCCTATCCATAGGAAGTTCACATCTAGTAACCAATGAGCAGTGTACCCTCCGTATGGAATGATCACCCCTGGCGAGGTGACACAGAATACACTACTCATCTTACAATGAACCGTTAATGGAAGATCGTGGGTGTTATTTGATAAGACCCTCTCCCACTAGATTTAGTAAAAAAGGATTTTGCTTTTTGAGAAAATCTGTTTCTACACACTTCCCATAAACATCTAATGTTTACTAATGTGTTGAAAATGGTTTTTGAATTTTATTTTAGAAAACTTGTTTTGCGTGCATGCAACAATGTATTATACGCCAATCACAAACAAAGCACATAAAACAAAAAACTAAAATGAAATAAAAGACATCTAAACGATGCCTCTATCTCCCATGGCTCTATCTCCATAGAACCTGCTTTTGGTTTGATCGCCTCCAGCTCCGTCTTCATGGACAACGGCTCCTTGCTCCATCTTCATGGATATTCTAATTCTATTACATTGAACCTATGCCTCTTTTGAAGCTTACAATTTATCTAGAAATAGAAATAGCAACAACAAAATAAAAGGCTAGGGAAACCGGTGCGACTTTCCTTTTCGTAGGATTGAAGTCGCAGCGCCCTTTACATATGCCTTAAAACCAAACCAAACTTAAAACAACACACCAATCTAAAACATTCAAACACAAAATTAAACGCTCTTGGCGACATGGGAGATAGCGACTAACTTTTGCTGCAAAAGGTTAGTTGAACACACATCCACGCATATATATATAACAAAATATAACTATTGGAACTCTCAATTGATTCACACAGTATATAAACTCTTTACATACTGAATCAGAACTCAAAAAACAGCATCTAACTTCTCTGTCACAGTTCGATCGATCGAAGCCCGTTCGATCGCTCGAACCTTCGATCGATTGAACATTGTTCAATCGCTTGAACATTCTGTTTCACATAATGATTTGAAAATTTTACAGAATATGTTAAAATTAAACTTTTAATTTCAAAATACTTTTTAAAACTGTGAAACAAAGATCCTGACAAAGAGTTTGTCTCGATCGATCGAACTCTGTTCGATCGCTCGAACAACAGAAGGTTTCGATCGATCGAAACCTGTTCGATCGCTCGAGTACAGTGCGTTCGATCGATCGAGACTACTTCGATCGATCGAACCCATCTTGCATCCAATGCAATCACAGATTTGTATACTGCTGCGATAATACTGCAGAAACAGATCTGTGACGATGCAGTTTTGAAAGCAGTTCTAAAATCAACATGCAAATCAAAATAGTGTTCCAAAAAACGCATCTATGGATCCAAACGAGCGTGGTTCTGATACCAATTCAAGGAAAAACAGGTTTAAATGGAAAGTTTAAACGCGCAGCGGAAAAATCAAGTTATGAAACTTTATTGGCATGCCCGGATCTACTACTCGTCAATTCTACAGATGCGCACAAGAGGGGACACGAGTTATACCTTAGTGTCTTGAACCCAATTCTGATCTTCAACTTCCAGCAGCCTCCACTAGATGATCTTCACCCTTATGACTCCTGCGGATGCTTGCCAGAAAGACTAGGGTTGGTGGGAACCCTAATGGAGAGGATAGAGATGGTTTTGGGACTCCAAAACAGTTTCTGCAGCTTCTGACGTTCAAAACGACGAACAACTTTTTCCAGAACGCAGCTGCCCTATTTATAGATTCCCAGAACCGACCTAGACTTCGAGCGATCGAAGTGCCTTCGATCGATCGAACATTCGATCGATCGAACCATCTTCGATCGATCGAACCTGCAGACTTCAATCGATCGAGATATCTTCGATCGATCGAACCTGTCTGGACATCATCCTCAAGCATCTTTCCAAGCATCCTGGCGGAGCTAAGAGTGGGACCTCCTAGGCTCTTTATTGTTGGCTCAGACCAGTTTATTAATTACCATGACCAAACTCTTTGATCAGCAAACTAACCAACTGGTCAGTTAACGTTTACTCCACTATAAAACGATAACTGAACTCCAACGCAAAAGAACATATCCGAAGCGATAACTAGACTTGTATGTTGTACTAATGTCCCTCTACCGTCAGCATTCGTAATCATATTCAGGTAGTCGGATAACTGTTACTGTCAACCTGAATCATGATTACTTCTTGTATTCCTTGAGTCCCATTCACTACTCATGATTACCAAACATGTTGATAACTCTTATCAACAAGACTGCAGTACTCAGTAATCGACATGGTGACATTCTCAAGGGAATGCTTACTCTGAAACAGAGGGTAGATTCTATCTTGACAATATATGTTCACAACCCTATGAATATGACATACCCAAGATACCCAGGTGTTGATCTTTTATAGACCTCACTGATTGGTAAGTCAAAGCAGCCATATCCACAGTCTGTGTTCATAATCGTCTCAAGATTGAGAACACATACCTTATACAAGTTATGAGTTCCTATTGACTGTTGACAGCATTGAGCGCCAATAGGAAACTCAGGTCCGTCAATGCACTATAAGCACTAGCATATTAACCAAGAGTCACACTCTAGTGATTGAGATTTATTACTCCATCCAATGGTAGTTAATGATGCTACAGTGTATACCTGATGAGATATCCAGTCTCATCATCCACTGTGACAAGCTTTAAGTATCAAAGAATAGTAATTCGTATCTCATTGTATGTATCTCATACACACACGAAATACTTACTATGATACTTATGGAATAAACAATCATCTCATGAAAGAAACATACATAATGAAATGTAAAGCTGATATCCATATATTAAAAAGTCAATGTCTAATACATAAAGTAATGGTTTGAGGGCACAAACCCAACAAACTCCCTATTCGTAGGATTGAAGTCGCAATTCCCTTTACACATGCCTTAAAACAAAACCAAAAATAAATACAACATATACCAATATCAAATGTTTAAAATATAATTTAATAGACTTGGTGTCGTGGGAGATAGTGGACTAATCTTGCTGCAAAAGGGTTAGTCGTCCGCACATCCATGCATACATAAAATATATGTAACTATTGGAACCCCTAATTGATTTGCACGGTACATAAACTCTTTATATACTGATTTAGAACATAAAACAACATCTCAGTTCTCTATCACACTTCGATCAATCGAACCTTTGATCAATTGAACATAGTCCAATCGATTAAACTTTCAGTTTCACAAAATATTTTTGAAAAAATCACAAAATAATATAAAATTAGGGCTCATATGGTAACGTTTCCTGTTTTGAGTTTTCAGTTTTTTAAAAACGAAAACCAGTTTTGGTTTTTTTTTTGAAAAAAAAAACAAAAACTTGTTTGGTAACATTGTTGATTTTTTTTTTAAAAACAAAAACAGGAAACTCAAAACGACTTTTTCCTGTTTTCATATTTTACCCAAAATTTGAAAACATTTTTTAAAAATAAAAAACAAAAACGTTACCAAACGTGTTTTCAATTTTCGTTTTCTAAAAAACGAAAACAAAAACAAAAAACAGAAAACGACAATGTTATCAAACGAGCCCTTAAAGTATATAATTTTTAAAACCTTTAAAACTATGAACAGAACATCTGGACAGAGAATCAGTCTCGACCGATCTAACCAAGTACAATCGATGAAACAGAATAATGTTCGATCGATCGACAGTAGCTTGATCGCTTGAGAACAAAGAGTTTCAATCGATCGAAATAACTTCGATCGATCGATCGAAACTGTAATGCAACCAATGTAGTCACAGATTTGTATTCTGCGAGAAGACTACTACAAAAACTGATATGTGACAATGAAGTTTCAAAACTAGTCCCAAAATAAACATGCAAATCAAAACTAGTGTTCCAAAAGGTATCGATAGATCCAAACAAGTGAGGCTCTGTACCAATTATCAGGAAATTAGGTTTAAAATTATTTAAATGTGCAGCGGAAAGATTAACTTGTTGGGTTTGTGCCCTCAAACCATTACTTTATGTATTAGACATTGACTTTTTAATATATGGATATCAGCTTTACATTTCATTATGTATGTTTCTTTCATGAGATGATTGTTTATTCCATAAGTATCATAGTAAGTATTTCGTGTGTGTATGAGATACATACAATGAGATACGAATTACTATTCTTTGATACTTAAAGCTTGTCACAGTGGATGATGAGACTGGATATCTCATCAGGTATACACTGTAGCATCATTAACTACCATTGGATGGAGTGATAAATCTCAATCACTAGAGTGTGACTCTTGGTTAATATGCTAGTGCTTATAGTGCATTGACGGACCTGAGTTTCCTATTGACGCTCAATGCTGTCAACAGTCAATAGGAACTCATAACTTGTATAAGGTATGTGTTCTCAATCTTGAGACGATTATGAACACAGACTGTGGATATGGCTGCTTTGACTTACCAATCAGTGAGGTCTATAAAAGATCAACACCTGGGTATCTTGGGTATGTCATATTCATAGGGTTGTGAACATATATTGTCAAGATAGAATCTACCCTCTGTTTCAGAGTAAGCATTCCCTTGAGAATGTCACCATGTCGATTACTGAGTACTGCAGTCTTGTTGATAAGAGTTATCAACATGTTTGGTAATCATGAGTAGTGAATGGGACTCAAGGAATACAAGAAGTAATCATGATTCAGGTTGACAGTAACAGTTATCCGACTACCTGAATATGATTACGAATGCTGACGGTAGAGGGACATTAGTACAACATACAAGTCTAGTTATCGCTTCGGATATGTTCTTTTGCGTTGGAGTTCAGTTATCGTTTTATAGTGGAGTAAACGTTAACTGACCAGTTGGTTAGTTTGCTGATCAAAGAGTTTGGTCATGGTAATTAATAAACTGGTCTGAGCCAACAATAAAGAGCCTAGGAGGTCCCACTCTTAGCTCCGCCAGGATGCTTGGAAAGATGCTTGAGGATGATGTCCAGACAGGTTCGATCGATCGAAGATATCTCGATCGATTGAAGTTTGTAGGTTCGATCGATCGAAGATGGTTCGATCGATCGAATGTTCGATCGATCGAAGGCACTTCGATCGCTCGAAGTCTAGGTCGGTTCTGGGAATCTATAAATAGGGCAGCTGCGTTCTGGAAAAAGTTGTTCGTCGTTTTGAACGTCAGAAGCTGCAGAAACTGTTTTGGAGTCCCAAAACCTTCTCTATCCTCTCCATTAGGGTTCCCACCAACCCTAGTCTTTCTGGCAGGCATCCGCAGGAGTCATAAGGGTGAAGATCATCTAGTGGAGGCTGCTGGAAGTTGAAGATCAGAATTGGGTTCAAGACACTAAGGTATAACTCGTGTCCCCTCTTATGCGCATCTGTAGAATTGACGAGTAGTAGATCCGGGCTTGCCAATAAAGTTTCATAACTTGATTTTTTTCCGCTGCGCGTTTAATCTTTCCATTTAAACCTGTTTTTCCAACAATTGGTATCAGAGCCACGCTCGTTTGGATCCATAGATGCGTTTTTTGGAACACTATTTTGATTTGTATGTTGATTTTAGAACTGTTTTCGAAACTGCATCGTCACAGATCTGTTTCTGCAGTGTTATCGCAGCAGTATACAAATCTGTGATTGCATTGGATGCAAGATGGGTTCGATCGATCGATGTAGTCTCGATCGATCGAACGCTCTGTACTTGAGCGATCGAACAGGTTTCGATCGATCGAAACCTTCTGTTGTTCGAGCGATCGAACAGAGTTCGATCGATCGAGACAGACTCTTTGTCAGGATCTTTGTTTCACAGTTTTAAAAGTATTTTGAAATTAAAAGTTTAATTTTAACGTATTCTGCAAAATTTTTAATCATTCTGTGAAATAGAATGTTCAAGCGATTGAACAGTGTTCAATCGATCGAAGGTTCGAGCGATCGAACGGTCTTCGATCGATCGAACTATGACAGAGAAGTTAGATGCTGTTTTGAGTTCTAATTCAATATGTAAAGAGTTTATATACTGTGTGAATCAATTAAGGGTTCCAATAGTTATATTTTGTTATATATATGCGTGGATGTGTGTTCAACTAACCTTTTGCAGCAAAAGTTAGTCGCTATCTCCCATGGCGCCAAGAGCATTTAATTTTGTGTTTGAATGTTTTAGATTGGTGTGTTGTTTTAAGTTTGGTTTGGTTTTAAGGCATATGTAAAGGGCGCTGCGACTTCAATCCTACGAAAAGGAAAGTCGCACCGGTTTTCCTAGCCTTTTATTTTGTTGTTGCTATTTCTATTTCTAGATAAATTGTAAGCTTCAAAAGAGGCATAGGTTCAATGTAATAGAATTAGAATTATCCATGAAGATGGAGCTGGAGGCGATCAAACCAAAAGCAGGTTCTATGGAGATAGAGCCATGGGAGATAGAGGCATCGTTTGGATGTCTTTTATTTCATTTTAGTTTTTTGTTTTATGTGCTTTGTTTGTGATTGGCGTATAATACATTGTTGCATGCACGCAAAACAAGTTTTCTAAAATAAAATTCAAAAACCGTTTTCAACACATTAGTAAACATTAGATGTTTATGGGAAGTGTGTAGAAACAGATTTTCTCAAAAAGCAAAATCCTTTTTTACTAAATCTAGTGGGAGAGGGTCTTATTAATTACACCCACGATCTTCCATTAACGGTTCACTGTAAGATGAGTGATGCATTCTGTGTCACCTCGCCAGGGGTGATCATTCCACACGGAGGATGCATTACTCATTGGTTACTAGATGTGAACTTCTTTTTGATAAGAATCAATCAGACGTGTTAGAGGGTGACCACCATACGGAGGCGCTACTTGAGACGGTTGTGATTGGATCCTAGTTAATGGTACACACTAGCTAAGCTATGGATAAGGGATCCCACACGGGGCATTATTCAGAAACTTAGAGATCAAATAGGTTCGGAAGTCATAACTTGTTTTGCAAGAGTTGCATAGCGGATAAGTTATGATAAATCGAAAGATCGAACATTGACCACCACACGGAGGCTTTATTCTTTCGTTTCGATATTCCGGCGACTTTGTTTTAAAATAAGAGTTTTAAAAGGATTCTTTTATTTCAAACTGTCAAATTCTGATATCCATATTTATTTTGTTTTTTGATTTTTTAGTAAATCATAATGTCTGGATCTGCATTTAGTCCACTTGCCACCATACTCACTCAAAACAAGTTAACTGGAAACAACTACACTGAATGGAAACGTAACCTTGACATCGTGTTAACTGCGGAGGATCACATATATGTCCTCACCACCCCATGCCCCGAAGAACCCGCTGCAAATGCTTCGGCTGCTGCTAGACGCAAGTTCGATAAATGGAAAAAGTCAAATGGGATGGCTCGTTGTTACATATTGGCTTCTATGGCTAATGTGTTACAACACCAATACCAGTCGAACAATTCCGCCAGTGACATTATCGAATCCCTGAAAAAGATGTTTGGGGAGCATGGCAGGCCTGCCAGACAGGTAGCTATGCAGAAGATAATGAGTGCTAAGATGTCGGAAGGGACTCCAGTCAAAGAACATGTTTTGAAAATGATTGGTTATTTAAACGAGCTGGAGACCCTAGGTGCCAACATCGATGCACAGACCCAAGTTGATATGATCCTCAATACGTTGTCGCCATCATTCGCTCAATTTAAACTGAATTATAATATGAATAAAATGGATTTTTCAATGAGCGAATTGATGAGCTCTTTATTGGCAGCGGAAGGGGTGATCAAACCTAGGGGCAGCGTTTTAAACGTTGAGAAAAGCGCTTCCTCTTCCCGATCTGTGCCGAAAGGAAAGAAAGGGAAGAAGAAGGCTAGCACTGGAGGTTCAAGTGTTGGACCGGTCCCTAAGATTGCAAAATCTAAGGGAAAAGGTAAGGGCAAAGGGAAGGTGGGTGGCCAAAGCAAAGGAAAGTGTTTCCAATGCGGTGAGAAGGGCCACTGGAAGAGGAACTGTCCAGAATTCTTAGCTACAAGAGTTCAAGGTATGATTGAATCACATGTGATTGAAGTAAGTTTTATAACGGATACTTCAAACACTTGGTGCATTGATTCTGGTGCGACTAACCATATCTGTAATTCATTGCAGGGGTTCAGATCAACCAGGAAGTGCAGTGATGGGGAAATCGTACTTACTCTAGGTTCTAGCGCAACCGTTTCTGCGGTTGCTATAGGAGTCGTAGTTTTAGAATTTCTAGACAATAAAGTTTTGATTTTATCAGATGTACTTTACGTCCCTTCAATGAGACGTAATTTAATTTCAGTTTCTAATTTATCGAATAATGGTTATTCTTTTAATTTTGGAACTGAAGTTGTGATTAAAAGAAATAGTTCTTTTATATGTTCTGGTGTTAAATCAAATGGTTTGTATGTGATTACTCCCAATATTTCTAAAGATTCTTGTATGGAACTTAATAACTCAGTGGTAACTGTACCATCTAAAAGAAAGAGATCTTCCACTAATCCAACAAGGCTTTGGCATATGAGGCTTGGTCATATCAATCTAAATAGGATTGGCAGACTAGTCAAAGAAGGGGTCTTAGGCGATTTCGTTCTCGAACCAATAGAAGTCTGCGAGTCTTGTTTAGAGGGTAAGATGACCAAAAGGCCCTTTCCTGCAAAGGGCAATAGAACCAATGCATTGTTGGAATTAGTTCATACTGATGTGTGTGGACCAATAAATATTAGAGCAAGGGGTGGTTATGAGTATTTCATAACATTTACCGATGACCACTCCAGGTATGGATATGTGTACCTAATGCAGCACAAGTCTGAAGCCTTTGAAAAGTTCAAAGAGTTTAGGGCTGAAGTGGAGAAGCAATTGGGCACACATATCAAGACCATTCGATCTGATCGAGGTGGCGAGTACCTCTCTAATGAGTTTATTGATCACCTCGTACAGAATGGGATTCTGTCACAGTTAACTGCACCTGGTACGCCTCAGCAAAATGGTGTAGCGGAGAGAAGGAATCGGACTCTTTTAGACATGACTAGGTCGATGATGAGTTATTCTGAGTTGCCATTATTCCTTTGGGGTTATGCTTTGGAAACCGCTGCTTACATACTAAATCTAGTACCAAGCAAATCTGTTCCAAGGACACCACGAGAGATGTGGATTGGGCGCAAGCCTTCTTTGCAACATCTCCAGATATGGGGGTGTCCGGCACATGTGCTGAAAGGAAAGATGAGCAAATTGGATTCTAGATCGGAAGTATGTTACTTTGTGGGTTATCCAAAGGGTACTTATGGATGGTATTTTTATGATCCAAGGGAACAGAAAGTGTTTGTTAGTACAAATGCTGTTTTCTTAGAGAATGATTATATCATGAACCATAAACCTAAGGGAAGGATAGTTCTTAGAGAGATAGAAGGAGAGCCCTCAGTCCAACCCGCAGTTAATGACGATATAAATCAAGAAAACACCACTTCTTCACCCATTTCCGCACCGGTACCTCGTCGTAGTGGGAGGATTATCAGCCAGCCTGATAGATACATGTTCTTAGGAGAAGTTTTTGAAGCTGTTTCCATAGAATCTGAATCTGATCCTACCACTTACGAAGAGGCAATGGCTGATGTTGATTCAGCTCATTGGATTAAAGCTATGAAGGCTGAATTGGAATCTATGGATTCCAATCAGGTCTGGGATCTTGTAGAACTTCCAGCCAATATTAAACCCATTGGCTGCAAGTGGGTCTATAAGAGGAAAAGAGGATCTGATGGAAAGGTTGAGACCTTTAAGGCTAGGCTTGTAGCGAAAGGTTATACTCAGAGGGAGGGCATTGACTATGAGGAAACCTTCTCGCCGGTAGCCATGCTCAAGTCCATCAGAATACTCTTATCTATTGCTGCATGCCTAGATTTTGAAATCTGGCAGATGGACGTCAAGACTGCATTCTTGAATGGCAATCTTGAGGAGGACATCTATATGCAACAACCAGAAGGGTTCATAGCTGGTCGGAAAGGTAACTTGGTATGCAAGTTGCAAAAGTCCATTTATGGACTTAAGCAGGCATCCAGAAGTTGGAACATCCAATTTGACCAAGCGGTCAAATCGTTTGGTTTCATACAGAATCTGGATGAACCTTGTGTGTACAAGAAGAGTGAAGGAAAAGTGGTGGCTTTTCTTGTGCTTTACGTTGACGACATTCTACTCATTGGAAATGATGTAGCGGCATTGTCAACGGTCAAGGTTTGGCTAGCTAGTACTTTCGATATGAAGGATCTAGGAGAGGTGAGCTATATTCTTGGGATAAAGCTCTTTCGGGATCGCAAGCGAAAGATAATGGGATTATCTCAAGCTGGTTATATCGATAAGGTGCTAACTAGGTTTTCAATGGATAATTCGAAGAAAGGTTTGTTACCTTTCAGGCATGGTTTAGCGTTCTCCAAGGACCAGTGTCCAAAGACACAGGAGGAGAGGAATCGCATGACAGGAGTTCCCTATGCTTCTGCAGTGGGAAGTCTCATGTATGCGATGTTATGCACTAGACCAGATATCTGCTTTGCCGTTGGCATGGTTAGCATATATCAGTCGAATCCGGGTCCAGAGCACTGGACAGCCGTTAAGCACATTCTTAAGTACTTGAGAAGAACTAAAGATTACATGCTTATGTACGGTGGTAGTGAGTTAATTCCAGTGGGATACACTGACTCGGACTTTATGTCAGATAAAGATTCGAGGAAGTCGACGTCCGGTCATCTCTTTACCTTGGGAGGTGGTGCTGTCAGTTGGAGGAGCATTAAGCAGAAATGCATTGCAGACTCAACTACAGAAGCTGAGTATGTGGCTGCTTGTGAAGCCCCAAAGGAAGCTGTTTGGCTCAAGAAGTTCCTTATGGAACTCGAGGTGGTACCAGCGTCGCTGTCGCCTATTACGCTTTATTGTGATAATAGTGGGGCAGTGGCTCAGTCCAAGGAGCCAAGGAACCACAGAAAGGGAAAGCACGTAGAGCGGAAATATCACCTAATCCGAGATATAGTTCAACGTGGAGATGTGACTGTCACCAAGATTGCCACCGCTGACAATCTTGCTGATCCGTTTACAAAGGCCTTACCACAGAAGGTCTTTGATCGTCATCTAGATAGTCTAGGTCTTAGATGTAGTTCTGAATGGTTATGAGTGCAAGTGGGAGTTTGTTGGGTTTGTGCCCTCAAACCATTACTTTATGTATTAGACATTGACTTTTTAATATATGGATATCAGCTTTACATTTCATTATGTATGTTTCTTTCATGAGATGATTGTTTATTCCATAAGTATCATAGTAAGTATTTCGTGTGTGTATGAGATACATACAATGAGATACGAATTACTATTCTTTGATACTTAAAGCTTGTCACAGTGGATGATGAGACTGGATATCTCATCAGGTATACACTGTAGCATCATTAACTACCATTGGATGGAGTGATAAATCTCAATCACTAGAGTGTGACTCTTGGTTAATATGCTAGTGCTTATAGTGCATTGACGGACCTGAGTTTCCTATTGACGCTCAATGCTGTCAACAGTCAATAGGAACTCATAACTTGTATAAGGTATGTGTTCTCAATCTTGAGACGATTATGAACACAGACTGTGGATATGGCTGCTTTGACTTACCAATCAGTGAGGTCTATAAAAGATCAACACCTGGGTATCTTGGGTATGTCATATTCATAGGGTTGTGAACATATATTGTCAAGATAGAATCTACCCTCTGTTTCAGAGTAAGCATTCCCTTGAGAATGTCACCATGTCGATTACTGAGTACTGCAGTCTTGTTGATAAGAGTTATCAACATGTTTGGTAATCATGAGTAGTGAATGGGACTCAAGGAATACAAGAAGTAATCATGATTCAGGTTGACAGTAACAGTTATCCGACTACCTGAATATGATTACGAATGCTGACGGTAGAGGGACATTAGTACAACATACAAGTCTAGTTATCGCTTCGGATATGTTCTTTTGCGTTGGAGTTCAGTTATCGTTTTATAGTGGAGTAAACGTTAACTGACCAGTTGGTTAGTTTGCTGATCAAAGAGTTTGGTCATGGTAATTAATAAACTGGTCTGAGCCAACAATAAAGAGCCTAGGAGGTCCCACTCTTAGCTCCGCCAGGATGCTTGGAAAGATGCTTGAGGATGATGTCCAGACAGGTTCGATCGATCGAAGATATCTCGATCGATTGAAGTCTGCAGGTTCGATCGATCGAAGATGGTTCGATCGATCGAATGTTCGATCGATCGAAAGCACTTCGATCGCTCGAAGTCTAGGTCGGCTCTGGGAATCTATAAATAGGGCAGCTGCGTTCTGGAAAAAGTTGTTCGTCGTTTTGAACGTCAGAAGATGCAGAAACTGTTTTGGAGTCCCAAAACCTTCTCTATCCTCTCCATTAGGGTTCCCACCAACCCTAGTCTTTCTGGCAGGCATCCGCAGGAGTCATAAGGGTGAAGATCATCTAGTGGAGGCTGCTGGAAGTTGAAGATCAGAATTGGGTTCAAGACACTAAGGTATAACTCGTGTCCCCTCTTATGCGCATCTGTAGAATTGACGAGTAGTAGATCCGGGCTTGCCAATAAAGTTTCATAACTTGATTTTTTTCCGCTGCGCGTTTAATCTTTCCATTTAAACCTGTTTTTCCAACATAACTTGCAAAAACATAATGGTATTCCCGGATCTACTACTTATTAGCTCTATAGATGCGTGTGCATAAGAGGGAGAAGAGATCATACTACAGGTCTTGAACCTAATTTTGATTTTTTTCTTCCTAGATATTGTAGCAGTCTCTATAAGGTTGTCTTCATCCTTATGACTCCTGCGGATGCTTTCTGGAGAGGCTAGAGATAGTGGGATCTGTAATAGTGAGGATAGAGAAGGTTTGGGAAGCTTAAAACAGTTTCTGCAGCTTCTGGTTCATAAAAATGATGAACTCCAATTTCTGGATGCAGCTTCCCTATTTATGGATTCTTAGAACCGACCTTACTATCAATCAATCGAAGTGACTTTGATCGATTGAACCTTCGATCGATTGAACGATGTTCAATCGATCGAACCTGCGTTGAATTTGATCAATCGAGACTCCTTTGATTGATCAAACCTGTCTTGACAAGATCCTCATGTGCCTTTCCATGCATCCTAGTAGAGCTAAGAGTGGGACCTCCTAGACTCTTTATTGTTGGCTTAGACCAGTTGTTAATTCCCATGACCAAACTCTTTGATCACTAGACTAATCAACTGATCAGTCAACGTTTACTCCACTATAAAATGATAACTAAACTCCAACGCAAAAGAACATATTCGAAGCGATAACTAGACTTATATGGTGTGCTAATGTCCCTCTACCATTAGCATTCATAATCATATTTAGGTGGTCGGATAAACTTTTACTATCAACCTGAATCATGATTACTCTTTGTATTCCTCGAGTCCTATTCACCTTTCATGATTACCAAACATGTTGATAACTACTTATCAACAAGACTGTAGTTCTCAGTAATCAACTTGGTGACATTCTCAAGGGAATGCTTACTCTTAATCAGAGTGTAGATTCTATCTTGACAATATATGTTCACAACCCTATGAACATGCCATACCCAAGATACCCAAGTGTTTATCTTTAAGACCTCACTGATTGGCAAGTCAAAGCAGCCACATCCACAGTCCATGTTTATAATCATCTCAAGATTGAGAACACATACCTTATACAAGTTATGAGTTACTATCGACTGTTGATAGCCTTAAGTGTCAATAAGAAAGCTCAGGTCCGTCAATGCACTATAAACACTAGCATATTAACCAAGAGATTTGCTCCAATGATTGAGATTCATCACTCCATCCAATGGTAGTTAATCATGCTACAGTGTAAACCTGATGTGATATCCAGTTTCATCATCCACTGTGATAAATTCTAAGTATCAAAGAATGGTAATTCGTATCTCACTTATATGTATCTCATACACACACGAGTTACTTACTATGATACTTAATGATTAACAATCATCTCATGAAAGACATGCATAACAAAATGTAAAGCTGATATCCATATATTAAAATGTGAATGTCTCATACATAAAGTAATGGTTTAAGGGCACAATCCCAACATTGAGTTGACGAGTAGAAGATCCGGGCTACCAATTAGTTTTATAAACTATATTTTTCGCTGTGCATGATTTAAAGTTTTTTCAAAACCTAAATCCTACTGCATCGACCTCAAGTAGCCTAAGGTTGTCTTTTCTTGTACGGGGATGTTTTAGTAGTTTGCTTCTAGCGCACTTAGTCAGAATCAGGCAGAAGTTTGCTTGCTACAACGGCATCTCTCTCGTAGTGTCAGTTGGCGAGGCATCTGTTCACCAGTCGGGGTACACCATACTTTACGAGGACACGCTCCTCGTGGGCCTCCATCTTCTCCTTTATCTGCTCACTCAGGACTTACTGATCTACCTCAGTATTGTACTCGGGCAGCTTGCCCCGAACGGTTAGAGATTCCTGATAGGAGCCATATACCTCTAACCTCAAGTTTTTGGGTACGAGCTGACCCTCTAGGAGTTTTTGAGAACATACTGGCTATCCCCATTGCATAGGGAGGTCGGCTTCTTTTTTCTGAATGCTCGCTAGGGGAGGAAGATATTGGAGAATGCCCCGAGCAACAAGGGGTGGAAGAAAAAATTCTTCCAAGTATCCACCCTCGGGCTCAATGAGAAAGCCCCAAGAATACCCCTGAATACTACTTGGGCAAGCAAGTTGAGGAGTAAGCAGCGTCTCAAGTTTGTAGTTTTGATCATTTTTTCTCGTTATCATAATGCTATCTAAACCCTCTTTATTTTGCAGTAGGATCTTTCGATTTGCCGAGCATCCTGGAAGAGTGCCAGGAATGGATAAGAGCTCTAGCTCAAGATCCCATAAACATTGTTGAGGTGCTGTCCCGGATGGAAGATCAGGTGATCACATATAATCCCATCAAAGTTTTTGTCACACCTATTTTTTCTCTTATCATTGATGGTAAGTTTTGAGTTCTTCAAATTCCCTTTCTTCTTTATTGTTGTTATATATATTTTGGACAATCTCCCTTTGACTCATATCTTTTCCTGGTTTCTCAAAGAGATGGCTCCTAGGGATGCGGCTACTCTGAAGGAGAAGGAGGCCACTTTGGCTACGCAGGCTGGCCAGAGAAGGAAAAGGCAAGACCCTATTGCTGGCCAACAACTTAAATAGATTCATTGAGGGCTTTGCCAGGATTTGATTAGGACGTCAATCATCCGAGTTGAGGTTATCGTGGCCACTAAATGACCTTCGGGGAACATCCTGGCCGGGATGCCATCGGTGGAAACTATGGATGAAGCCTTGGCGAGTGTCTAGCCCAGGTTACTCTAAAGTCAGGTTGAAAGATGTTTAGGGTTGGGCCTTGGGGCTCTGATTGGGTGGCTTTACAACATCTCCCACATGGTAGGTAACTCATCTTTCTCTATTCACGGTGATTAATTGGCCTCTGTTTCTTTTTCTAGACTGGTTGTTTGGCGATTGGGGCCGAGGCCTACTTGCCCGAGATGGCTGAGAAGTAGGCTGTTGTTGAGGCTACTCTTTCCACAGAGAAGGTAGTATCGGAGGCTTTGGACTTTGTCCTGGCCATGGAGAGAGAGAGACGATAAATGCCATAGCCCTGTACTTGAGGGCATCACAGGAAGAGTTAGCAATCGAGTGGGAGGCCCAGAGGGCTACAGAGGCCAAGAAGAAGGCCTTGGATGATGTTGTTGGCACTTGGGAGGGGGTGGAGAAGGATGCAGAAGAAGAGTTTGAGGCCGACTTCCTTCAGGACTATGCTGACCTGACCCAGAGGGCGGTTTTGGATCATCCTGAGTGGGATCCCTCGGGCTACTCATGGGCTGAATCCAATTTTTAGAAAGAGGGGAACTTTACTGCCGAGGAGGGGGCCCCTACTGATGGAGAGACAACTATTGGTGGAGAGGTCGGGGAGATCGAAGATACCATGATCATCGTAGATGATCAACTATAATGAAATTTTTTTATGGGAGGCTGCTATAATTGCCCCCCAAGCAATGTACTTTTGCTGAAACTAGTAATGAAAAGGCCCCTTGAGGTTGCTTTTTACATACTATGAGTGTTTGTACTTGTTTACTTGTTTGTGCTTGCCCGTGTCAGACCAGTTATTAGACTTGTCACGACCCTGCCTTAGCAAAAGGTTTAAAATTATGACTGGTAGGGAACACTTAATCTTATGTGGACCGATAAGGACTTTAATTTCCCGAGCCACTGATGATTGGGAAATTTTAGGTTTGTAGGTCCCGTCATAGGGTAGTATAGGAGTTTAAATCTTGTAAGTACCCGCTCGGTGAACTCTAAGCATTATAATCCTACAAATACCCGATATGACTTCCTGTTTAGTTCATTATTCCCTCTTGGCCCCAAGCTTTTATTAAGGTGGGTGTTTATAGAGGTAGTGACTATAGGTATCTGACCTAGAACGTTGGTAGTTCTAGGGTCCTTTGACTCTTCTATTATTGGCCGCTTGTGGGGTTTGCCCCAATTGTAGGTTATGGACCTAAGTAGAGTTAGTGTCTCGGGTAAATTCCCAAGGTCTTTTGTTGTGCCTCAGGTGTAATCCCGAGGTCTTTTGTAGTGCCTTAGGTGTAATCCTGAGGTCTTTGTTGTTCCTCGGGTGTGATACCGAGGTCTTTGTTGTGCCTCGGGTGTGATACCAAGGTCTTTTTGATGCCTCGGGTGTGATCCCGAGGTCTTTTGGTGCCTCGGGCATGATCCCGAGGTCTTTTGATGCCTCAGGTGTGTTCCCGAGATCTTTGGTGCCTCGGAGGTGTTCCCGAGGTCTTTTTGTTGTGAAATACTATTAGAGAGCACTATAAGAAAGAATCTTTATTCAATCTAAAAAAATACTATGATTGCTCCAGAAGAGCTATAACTTATTTAAAGAAACCATAACTCCCTAACAATACTAATCCTCATTTTACTGAAAGTACTTCCATAGATGTTCTACGTTCCAAGGGTGTGATAGGTCTTGTCCTTTTAGCGTTTGTAACCAGTAGGTTCTCAGTCGGTTGACCCGGGTAACCGTATATGGCCCTTCCCAGTTTGGTCCTAGCTTCCCGTGGCTCGAGATTTTAGTGGATTGATTGACTACTTTGATGATGAGGTCCCCCACTTAGAAACTGCGGTGCTTTACCTTGCTGTTGAAGTACCGTGAGACTCTCTACTTATAGGCGGCCATTTTTAGGTATGCCCGATCCCTTTTTTCTTCTATCAGGTCGAGCTCCCCTTTGAGGGCTTCCTCGTTGCCTTGCTCGCTGTAGTTTGCCACCCGGTAAGTTGGCAGTTCGAGCTCTGTGGGGACTACTAACTCAAAGTCGTAGGTGAGTGAGAATGGGGTCTCGCCTATTGCGGCTCAGGGAGTAGTACGATAGGCCCACAGAAGGGTCGGTAGCTCCTCTGCCTAGAGTCCCTTGGCTTTTTAAGCCTAGTCTTAATAGACTGTAGAATCATTTGGTTTGTTACCTCGGCTTGTCCATTGGCTTGAGAGTGCTCGGGAGAAGAGTAGTGGTTTGAAGACTAGTACCCAGGGCACGCTGAACCTGCTGAGGATGTTCTTCTCAACAAAACTTTCGATTTTCTTCTCGATTATTATTACTAAGGGCTCGGCTTCTGCCTACTTAGTAAAGTAGTCCACTGTGATGACGACAAACTTGACTTGACCCTTTGCTATAGGAAACGGCTCGACTATGTCGATGCCCCACTGAGCAAACAGCCAGGGGCTAAGGATTGGAGTTTGGGGCTTTGCTGGGCAGTTGATTATGTTTGCATGCCTTTGGTACTTGTCACACCACTTGACATAATCCTAGGAGTCCCGGGCCATTGTAGGCCAATAGTATCCTTGCAGCATGGCTTTGCGGGAGAATGCCCGACCTCTAATGTGGCTTCCACACACTCCTTTATGGATTTTGTACAAGATTTCCTGGACCTAGGTAGGGTGGATGCATCCGAGGTAGGGGACGAAAAATCCCCTCTTGTAAAGTACACAGTCGACGAGGTGGTATCTGGCTGCCCGGTATCTGACTCGCCAGGCTTCATCCTTCCCGGCCGATAGACTTTCGGTTGTGAGGAACATCGTTATAGGATCCATCCAACTGGGCCCAAAATTGACCAGGTCGACCTCCATACCTTCCAAGTTCAAGCAAGTATTTTACCCTTATTCTAGGGAGGTTCGACTCAGAAGATGAAGCTAGGTGTGCTAACCGGTTGGCCATTGCGTTTTCTTCCCTCGGAATTTATGTGATAGAGAGCCCTTTAAAATTATTGGTAACCGCTCTGACAAGGTTCAGGTAGGCCACCATGTTATCTTCCTGTGCTTCGTACACTTGAACTTGCTGTGCACCCACAGAGGTAGCCAATGAAGCCTGACCAACAAGGCTTCATACTCGGCTTCATTGTTGGAGGCCTAGAATTCAACCTTAGGACGTACCCCAACTGGATCCCATCGGGTGTGGTCAAGATAATTCCTGCCCCGCTACCCTACTTGTTGGAGGACCCATCCACGTAAAGTATCTAGGTCAGGATATCGGGCTGTAGCTCAGGCGGTAACTCAGGCGGGTTGAATTCCTTGACTGGGTCTTCTGGATATGTGAATTCCATAAGAAAATATGCCACTTCCTGCCCCTTGATCGCTATTCGGGTTCTGTAAAACACTTTAAATTCTTCTAACTCTAATGCCCACTTCATTAGTCTCCCGGATGTTTTAGGCCGGGATAGAATCCTGTGTAAAGGATGATCAGTGAGGACAACTATGACGTGGGCTTGGAAGTATGGACGGAACCTCCGAGCTGAGGTGATGAGCACAAAGACGAGCTTCTCTATGTGGGAATATCAGATTTCTGCACCCTAGAGTGCCTGGCTTGTGTAGTAGACGGGTACTATATCTCGTGCTTCTCTTTGATCAATGCCGAGCGTATCGTCGAAGGTGATACTACTAAGTAAAGAAATAACTCTTCCTTTGGTACGTGCGTTAAGAGCAGAGGGGGCAATGTTAGGTACTTCTTGAGTTCCTAAAATGCCTCTTTACTCTTCTCCGACCACTCAAAGGCTTTACGGAGGATCTTGAATAATGCCAGGCACCGGTTGGTTGCTCAGGATACGAATATGTTCAATCCTGCCACCCGTCTAGCTAGACTCTGAACCTCTTTGGTTGACCTGGGTGACCGTATGTTGATGATTGCTTCGATCTTCTCCGGGTTTGCTTCAATTCCTTGCCTACTGACCAGGTCCAAAGAACTTCCAGGACGAGACTCCAAATGCACACTTAGCAGGGTTCAACACTATTCAAAAAAATTTTAAGATGCTGAAGGCCCCGACCAAGTGCTCAAGATTGTCGGACTCAACCCGGGTCTTGACCAGGAGGTCGACAATGTACTCCTCCATTTTCTTCCCGATTAAATCTCTAAACATATGGTTGACCAAGCACTGATAAGTTCCCCTGGTAATCTTGAGGCCGAAGGGCATTACCTTGTAGCAGTATATTCCTTGGTCAGTGATGAAGGAAGTCTTCTTTTCATCGTCGGGATACATGCTGATTTGATTGTACCCTGAGTAGGCATCCATTAAGGAGAGGAATGAGTGACCAGCTGTTGAGTCTACAAGGAGATCTATCTTGGGTAGTGGATAAGAATCTTTGGGATAAGCCTTGTTCAGGTCGGTGAAGTCCACATACAACCTCCAATTTCTGTTTCTTTTCTTGACTAGAACAGCGTAATCCTTCAGGGACTCCCCCTTTCGCTGCTTGACATTCAGCAGCTGGATGTCTGGCTGCGGTTGGCCAAGCATACCCATGAACTGGCTGAAAAAAAGTCTGCTGAGTTCCTTGAAGTCACCAACCGATCGGGGCTTAAGCGAGTGGAACCACTGTACAGCTAGCCCCTTGAGAGTGCTAGGAAGGCCAGACAGAGTAGTTCATCAGCATTAGTCGCCAGTGCCATCTGAGCCTTATAGGTCTAGACATGGTCGACCGGACTTCCCAACCCGTCGTAATAGTGAAGATGAGGTTGTTTGAATTTACAGGGAATGGCAAATCCTATGACCCGGTCAGTGAACGGTGACTCAGACTTTGTATTGGCATAATTGTGACTTGGTTTTCGGCTTAATTTATCGACCTGTTTTTCCAAGTCATTGATGTGGGCCTCTACATCCTCCTAATCGGTATCTCGTCCGATATTAGCATGGTAGGTCGGGTTGGAGGAAGAGGCTTCTTCTTTAAAGTGCGCTGTCCTCATGGACAACGCTCAGCTTTTACTCCGACTAATCGTATACCTAAGGTCGCTCCAGCTCCTGCCTGGATAATCTAGGGCTGATTCCCGGGTCAATCCCTCCTGTCCCTCTCCTCTGGCCGCGCGCCTATCATTGATGATCTCTCTAGCATCCCCTGTGCAGTTTGGGGCAGCCCAAGCACGTTGTCGGGTTCAGATGACACCCCAGCTACGCTTATCATTCCCAGACTGTCCCCCAGCCAGGAGGATGTTGGTGCAGTTCAGGTACGTCGTCGGGTCTGTACAGGAACCTAACCATGCTCATCGTTCCTGAGCAGTTCTGTAGTCTGCGGGAGCTTATTCTGTTGGGCCATCAGAGCCTTGATTTGCAGCTGGGCTTGACGCTGACCCTCCAGAAGTTGTGACAGAGCCATAGTGATCTGTTCTGGAGTTATGGGAGCCGCAGGCTGCATGACCGGCGAATCTGCCTGATCCGTTGGTTGAGCAGTCTTCTGGTTGTTCGTCAGAGGCATGACTATCAGTTAAGAGATTTGTTTTGGAGGAAAAACTATCGTTTTCACAGACGGTGCCAAACTGATGATGCCTAAATTTGGTTACATGAAAAGAATTAGACAAGGGAATTTGTATGTAGTTCGACCCTGTTAATGAAGAGACCTACGTCCACGTGTATGTTAGAGCACTTGCACTATGATATGAAATCACCGGGGGTTTTTGGTGAACCAACAAATGATGGAACTACTAGAACCGGACAGGCAATATATATATATATATATGTGTGTGTGTAAGGGATCCCCCTCGAGGAGGTGAGTGATCTCTTTTATAGATACAAAAGACCTACTTGTACATGGCAAGTAAGCTGATGAGGTAATATAAGCCGATTGGGATTGATTAGCGTAAATCATGTGAGTTTCCTAATTATATTATGAAATAATCTTAGCTTTCAATTAGTCTTCTAGCTGGGATAGAAAACTGTATTGGAAGAATCTAGATTGCGCCTCAAGGCACGCCTGAGCTGTCCTGCGAGTCGCTGGGTCTAAGCGGCATTCCCGACCTGTAAGACGAGTCCTGTAACAAGGGACATATTGGTCGGGGTAACGTTGCATTGTGACCGGCACTGCTCGATAAGGTTACTGAGCCTCACACTCATTTAGTTGAATATGTTCGTACGTATCACATAGCATGTACATGTGATAACCAGTTACACAGGCACTTTACTTGTAACCAAAAGTTTTTACAATTGATTTACAGCCCAAGAAACATGGGTACAAATGTCGAGATGCAAATGTGAGGAATTTGTCAAATTATTTTAAAAAATATATAAGATGGGGGTGTTGGTACTTGTCCAAAAGAATTTCACCTTACTTGACTTTGTACCCTAAGAATTTATAACTAAACATTATTTGAATTATCTCTTAAAAAGATACAATGGGTGACGAAGGACTTATGGATAGTTTGGTAATAGTTTGAGATGAGTTAACATTGTCATACTTATTGGGGATTTTTTAAGGGTTAAATACATTTTATATCTTTGTAGTTTGTCATATGTGTTAGTTTGGTCCTGTAATTTAGAAAGTGTTATTTTAGTCCATATAGTTTTATTAGTGCGTCAAATAAGTCCTTTAGTGATAAATAATTTTGTCATTGAAAGTAAAAAAATTGTCACAAAAAGTGTTTGTGAGACTAAAATGACACACTTATAAAATTGCATAGACTAAAATGATACATTTTAAGCTACAGGGACCAAATTAACGTAAAGGGCAAACTAAAAGAATGTAAAATGTAGTTAAACCATTGTTTAAAATGAAAATGATACATTCTAGTATATTTGAAACAAGTAATCTATCATTGTCATGACTATTGACAAACATTATTTAATAGGAATACTTTTGATAATCTTTTCATTGAAAACAAATATATATATATATATATAAATATATGTATATATCCATGTATTATTTTAGTTTTTCTTGGCTTCCTCTTCTAAAAGTGACAGTATTCAAATTTTGGCTCTAAATCATCATATCTTCGTAACCAGTATATTTGTTTGTTTTTTTTCCTTAATTTATGACTATAGAGATATATTTTATATTTTTTAAAATTACACTCACCTTTCTTGAAGTTTGTATACAATATCATTGACTAGATGACTATTAGTTGTCAGTCAATATCTTTTTTTTTTCTTTTTTTTTTTTCTTTTTTTAACCTTATAAAGGGCCAAACAAAGAATATAAGAAGAAACCTTAAAATGGATTTTTTTATTTTCATCAAAAAAAAAAAAAAAAACCTATATTTTAAAGGACATATTGTAAGGAAAAAAATTAATATTCATTTTGATGATAGATCGGTAGTTTTAATATATTGTCAACGCCCTTAGACAACTTCAAGAACAACTTCACTTGTAAAATACATTAGAGTCCTTGCATTTTCTAGATATGTTAGGGGAGGACACTGTAATTTACCATTTTTCTCTAATGTGTTATGGTGTGTTTGATAACCCAATTAAGTTGACAACGAAAATTTTCAGCACTTATTTATTTTCAGTACATTTAATAACATACCACTTAATTAAAAAACTAATCAAAAACTTTAAGTGAAAAATTTCTACTAAAAATTATCACTGAATGCATTCCATTTCAGTACTTGAAACACTGCTATAAGTATTGACAATTCAATTGCTTAAAATTTTTAGTATTTGAAATTCAGCACTAAATTATCAGTTCTTAATTTTCAATTTTATCAAATAGGCCCTTAGTTATTTTATGCATTTTATACCGAGACACACTTAGTTGCAAAGAAGGAATCACAGATTCTTCTAAATAAATTAAAATAAATATCAAAGGCATACTTGTATTTGCAGTGGCATTGATTCTTCTTAATTATACCATGAAGTTCATTTAAATTTTTTTCTTTTGAAAAACAGATCTCTACCATTCCTTTAGAATTTTTTTGTCAATTTAAGAACGTTGGGATTTATTTTACATAATGAAAAGTTAGTGTTACTTGTGTAACCTTTATATATGCCTGTTCTTGTATCCTAGTTAGTAGTTACATTTAAAAAAATTAAATTAAATAAATATATGGAGACAATGTAGTTACTAAATAGTTTATACTAAAAACTGCCCATAAGTCTCTCGCCACCAATCTTTAGTACATAAAGGACTATTAAAAAACATGTTTAGTTTAAAAAGCATGTTTAGTGATAAGTCCTTAGTATGCAAACTCAATTAACTTGAGATCCTTTTGCACCATTAACTGACAGTTTTACGGACTTATTTGCCCATTAGGAGTTGTGTTTGTACCTAAAAAATACATTTTTTAAAGTAAAAATTAGTAGAGGCCGATTGGAATATTTTAATCGGACTTATGAGACCGATTGAAAAAAATTAGGAACAAGTGATTGGTTTAAAGTTGAATCGGGCTGACTGCATTCACCAGATAATCGGACTGATCACCATCGGGCTCAGATATATATCAATCGGGCTGGGCAATGCTAGTGGGACCTGTAGGAATTACATTGAAAGAGAGAGCACCAAGCATGGACTTCATTCGGGCAGCCATATGAATTCAGTTTGAGCTTAGATATTGGGCCTCCCTAATCAATCGAGCCAAGGCCCATCAGATATGGCAAGATTGGCAACTAACTTTTGCAAGGACCATCCAGGATTTGTTTGGCCAATCTTTGATGTGGCAATTTAAATAGTGGCGGGTCCCTTAACTAATTTGGTCATTGGGAAATTGAGCATTCGGGCTGAAGCATCAATGCTAAGGTGTCATCGGGCTGTTTGTCAATCAGGTATCATCTGTAACACATGTAATTTTCTATCATTATAATATCAGCTTTTTCGAATTTCTGTATTGGACAGACTATATTATTATATTATTATTTTAATTACGTGACGATATGGACGTGTTGTAGTATTACCATATGGACTGTAGTAACTATGCCGACTCGACCATAATAAGATTTAACTTAGTCCTGTACACGGACCCGGACATTAGAAATAATACCTGATTGTACGTAAATCGAGATCGACACGTATACCGAGAAACTTAAGCACGTAAATTGAGAAAGTGGCACACAACCTGAGGTGGGCCCCACATGGCCGGCCACATGGCAGCCCCATGTGCCACTCCTTACACTTGTCATCTCCTCCCATGACATTTGTCCACATATTGGACATGTGTCTTTACATGAACTCATGCAATTGATAGCTAGCCATGCCAATCTCCTATATATCATGCACATACACACAATTGACACACTTTTGTCTCTACAATCTGCATATAATTGAGAGGGAAAGAGAGCTGGGAGTTATAAATCCCATGAAAATATGGAAGAAAAATAAGGAGAAGAAGAAGGTGACACCATTGAAGTTGAAGTTCAAGCTCCATCAAGCTCAAGAACAACATCAAGCTTAATTTCAAGCTTTGGTGAGTAAATTGTGAGTAATTGTGAGTAATCTAACTCAATTTAGAACATATATAGTATGTATTAATGTTTAGTAGAAGTTTGATGTTGTTGTGTTGAAGTTTTCATGACATGCAAGACAAATCCATAATCTGAGAAACTGAAACTTTCAGCAGAACATAGTTTAGTAAAATGAATGTTTTGTGCAGCTCAAAAATCCGAATTAAGCTAGGTGTTTTTGTGGTAAAAGCTAACTCATATATCTACAAATAACTCTTCTATAGCTCAGTCTAGAAAGCATTCCTTCATGGGTGAAATGCATGTAAAACGCAGTGTTATAAACCTGGGAAAATAGAAACTTCCAGCAGAATAAAGTTTAGTAAAATGAATGTTTTGAGGAGCTCAAAAATCGGAATTAAGCTAGGTTTTTTTGTGGTAAAAGCTAACCCATTTATCTACAAAGAACCTTTCTATAGGTCAGTCTAGAAATCACCTCTTCATGGGTGAAATGCATGTACAACACAGTATTATAAATATGAGAAACTGAAACTTTCAGCAGAACATAGTTTAGTAAAATGAATGTTTTGTGCAGCTCAAAAATGATAATTAAGCTAGGTTTTTTGTAGAGAAAGAAAACTCATTTATCTAAAAATAACCCTTCTATATCTCAGTCTAAAAACCCCTCCTTCATAGGTAAAATTCACGTACAATGCAGTACTATAAATCTGGGACAGAATAGTCCGAGATATAAAAAATGTCTTGTAAAATAAATTGTTTGAGTAGCTCAAAAATGTAATTGAAGCTAGATTTTTTTTGTACATGAAGATATTTCTATTATCTACAATGTTTTAGTTTTGAGTTTGATCTACAAAGCAATATATCATGCCCAAATAAATCATGTTAATTCAGTCAACACAGTGAAAATGTGTCCTGGCAGATTGTGTAGCTTTTTATATGATGTTTTGTTATGCATGGTGTTGATTGTTGATGCTAGTTTTTCGGTGCCTGTGTTGTCATGAAAGTCTTGTGCTATGGTAGTGCGATCGCATAGATGAGTATGTTAAGGGTTTCATCTATATGTTTATTGGTATTAAATCCATTATTATAAATCCATGAGCTACGTGAATATAGTTTAATGACCGTTGGAAAGTTCATACCAAAACTATAAGTATGTTATTGCATTGGTAAGTGATTGGGAAAGTTTCCATCGTAAGTATATTATAACAAAATAGAATGACGGATGTATAACGTAACTTCAAAAGTATAAATGAAAGTAATTAACAAACTAAACTACGGAACGAGTGACGTGAATGCGGTCCAGGATACGTACGGACTAGTTGTACTTGATCAGGAGCAGTGTATGCCAAGGATTGTTGGAAAAACAGGTTTAAATGGAAAGTTTAACCGCGCAGCGGAAAAATCAAGTTATGAAACTTTATTGGCATGCCCGGATCTACTACTCGTCAATTCTACAGATGCGCACAAGAGGGGACACGAGTTATACCTTAGTGTCTTGAACCCAATTCTGATCTTCAACTTCCAGCAGCCTCCACTAGATGATCTTCACCCTTATGACTCCTGCGGATGCCTGCCAGAAAGACTAGGGTTGGTGGGAACCCTAATGGAGAGGATAGAGAAGGTTTTGGGACTCCAAAATAGTTTCTGCAGCTTCTGACGTTCAAAATGACGAACAACCTTTTCCAGAACGCAGCTGCCCTATTTATAGATTCCCAGAACCGACCTAGACTTCGAGCGATCGAAGTGCCTTCGATAGATCGAACATTCGATCGATCGAACCATCTTCGATCGATCGAACCTGCAGACTTCAATCGATCGAGATATCTTCGATCGATCGAACCTGTCTGGACATCATCCTCAAGCATCTTTCCAAGCATCCTGGCGGAGCTAAGAGTGGGACCTCCTAGGCTCTTTATTGTTGGCTCAGACCAGTTTATTAATTACCATGACCAAACTCTTTGATCAGCAAACTAACCAACTGGTCAGTTAACGTTTACTCCACTATAAAACGATAACTGAACTCCAACGCAAAAGAACATATCCGAAGCGATAACTAGACTTGTATGTTGTACTAATGTCCCTCTACCGTCAGCATTCGTAATCATATTCAGGTAGTCGGATAACTGTTACTGTCAACCTGAATCATGATTACTTCTTGTATTCCTTGAGTCCCATTCACCTCTCATGATTACCAAACATGTTAATAACTCTTATCAACAAGACTGCAGTACTCAGTAATCGACTTGGTGACATTCTCAAGGGAATGCTTACTCTGAATCAGAGGGTAGATTCTATCTTGACAATATATGTTCACAACCCTATGGACATGACATACCCAAGATACCCAGGTGTTGATCTTCTATAGACCTCACTGATTAGTAAGTCAAAGCAGCCATATCCATAGTCTGTGTTCATAATCATCTCAAGATTGAGAACACGTACCTTATACAAGTTATGAGTTCCTATTGACTGTTGACAGTCTTAAGTGTCAATAGGAAAGCTCAGGTCCGTCAATGCACTATAAGCACTAGCATATCAACTAAGAGCTACACTCTAGTGATTGAGATTAATCACTCCATCCAATGGTAGTTAATTATGCTACAGTGTAGACCTGATGAGGTATCCAGTCTCATCATCCACTGTGACATATTCTAAGTATCAAAGAATAGTAATTCGTATCTCACTTGTGTGTATCTCATACACACACGAATTGCTTACTATGATACTTAAGGATAAAACAATCATCTCATGAAAGAAACATACACAATGAAATGTAAAGCTGATATCAATATATTATAATGCTAATGTCTCATACATAAAGTAATGGTTTGAGGGCACAAACCCAACAAACTCCCACTTGCACTCATAACCATTCAGAACTACATCTAAGACCTAGACTATCTAGATGACGATCAAAGACCTTCTGTGGTAAGGCCTTTGTAAACGGATCAGCAAGATTGTCAGCGGTGGCAATCTTGGTGACAGTCACATCTCCACGTTGAACTATATCTCGGATTAGGTGATATTTCCGCTCTACGTGCTTTCCCTTTCCGTGATTCCTTGGCTCCTTGGATTGAGCCACTGCCCCACTATTATCGCAGTATAGCGTAATAGGTGACAGCGACGTTGGTACCACCTCGAGTTCCATAAGGAACTTCTTGAGCCAAACAGCTTCCTTTGCGGCTTCACAAGCAGCCACATACTCAGCTTCTGTAGTTGAGTCTGCAATGCATTTCTGCTTAATGCTCCTCCAACTGACAGCACCACCTCCCAAGGTAAAGAGATGACCGGACGTCGACTTTCTCGAATCTTTATCTGACATAAAGTCCGAGTCAGTGTATCCTACTGGAATTAACTCACTACCGCCGTACATAAGCATGTAATCTTTAGTTCTTCTCAAGTACTTAAGAATGTGCTTAACGGCTGTCCAGTGCTCTGGACCAGGATTCGATTGATACCTGCTAACCATGCCAACGGCAAAGCAGATATCTGGTCTAGTGCATAACATCGCATACATGAGACTTCCCACTGCCGAGGCATAGGGAATTCCTGCCATGCGAGTCCTCTCCTCTTGTGTCTTTGGACACTGGTCCTTGGAGAACGCTAAACCATGCCTGAAAGGTAACAAAGCTTTCTTCGAATTATCCATTGAAAACCTAGTTAGCACTTTCTCGATATAACCAGCTTGAGATAATCCCATTATCTTTCGCTTGCGATCCCGAAAGAGCTTTATCCCAAGAATATAGCTCGCCTCTCCTAGATCCTTCATATCGAAAGTACTAGCTAGCCAGACCTTGACCGTTGACAGCGCCGCTACATCATTTCCAATGAGTAGAATGTCGTCAACGTAAAGCACAAGAAAGGCCACCACTTTCCCTTCACATTTCTTGTATACACAAGGTTCATCCAGATTTTGTATGAAACCAAACGACTTGACCGCTTGGTCAAATCGGATGTTCCAACTTCTGGATGCCTGCTTAAGCCCATAAATGGACTTTTGCAACTTGCATACCAAGTTACCTTTCCGACCAGCTATGAACCCTTCTGGTTGATGCATATAGATGTCCTCCTCAAGATTGCCATTCAAGAATGCAGTCTTGACGTCCATCTGCCAGATTTCATAATCTAGGCATGCAGCAATGGATAAGAGTATTCTGATGGACTTGAGCATGGCTACCGGCGAGAAGGTTTCCTCATAGTCAATGCCCTCCCTCTGAGTATAGCCTTTCGCCACAAGCCTTGCCTTAAAGATCTCAACCTTTCCATCAGATCCTCTTTTCCTCTTGTAGACCCACTTGCAGCCAATGGGTTTAATATTGGCTGGAAGTTCTACAAGATCCCAGACCTGATTGGAATCCATAGATTCCAATTCAGCCTTCATAGCTTTAATCCAATGAGCTGAATCAACATCAGCCATTGCCTCTTCGTAAGTGGTAGGATCAGATTCAGATTCTATGGAGACAGCTTCAAAAACTTCTCCTAAGAACATGTATCTATCAGGCTGGCTGATAATCCTCCCACTACGACGAGGTACCGGTGCGGAAATGGGTGAAGAAGTGGTATTTTCTTGATTTTCATCGTTATCAACTGCGGGTTGGACTGAGGGCTCTCCTTTTATCTCTCTAAGATCTATCCTTCCCTTAGGTTTATGGTTCATGATATAATCATCCTCCAAGAAAACAACATTTGTACTAACAAACACTTTCTGTTCTCTTGGATCATAAAAATACCATCCATAAGTACCCTTTGGATACCCTACAAAGTAACATACTTCCGATCTAGAATCCAACTTGCTCATCTTTCCTTTGAGCACATGTGCCGGACACCCCCATATCTGGAGATGTTGCAAAGAAGGCTTGCGCCCAATCCACATCTCTCGTGGTGTCCTGGGAACAGATTTGCTTGGTACTAGATTTAGTATGTATGCAGCGGTTTCCAAAGCATAACCCCAAAGGAAAAATGGCAACTCTGAATAACTCATCATCGACCTAGTCATGTCTAAAAGAGTCCGATTCCTTCTCTCCGCTACACCGTTCTGTTGAGGCGTACCAGGTGCAGTCAACTGTGACAGAATCCCATTCTGTACGAGGTGATCAATAAACTCATTAGAGAGGTACTCGCCACCTCGATCAGATCGAATGGCCTTGATATGTGTGCCCGATTGCTTCTCCACTTCAGCCCTAAACTCTTTGAACTTTTCAAAGGCTTCAGACTTGTGCTGCATTAGGTACACATATCCATACCTAGAGTGGTCATCGGTAAATGTTATGAAATACTCATAACCACCCCTTGCTCTAATATTTATTGGTCCACACACATCAGTATGAACTAATTCCAACAATGCATTGATCCTATTGCCCTTTGCAGGAAAGGGCCTTTTGGTCATCTTACCCTCCAAACAAGACTCGCAGACTTCCATTGGTTCGAGAACCAAATCGCCTAAGACCCCTTCTTTGACTAGTCTGCCAATCCTATTCAGATTGATATGGCCAAGCCTCATATGCCAAAGCCTTGTTGGATTAGTGGAAGGTTCCTTTCTTTTAGATGGTAAAGTTACCACTGAGTTATTAAGTTCCAAACAAGAATCTTTTGAAATATTGGGAGTAATCACATACAAACCATTTGATTTAACACCAGAACATATAAAAGAACTGTTTCTTTTAATCACAACTTCAGTTCCAAAATGAAAAGAATAACCATTATTCGATAAATTAGAAACTGAAATTAAATTACGTCTCATTGAAGGGACGTAAAGTACATCTGATAAAATCAAAATTTTATTGTCTAGAAATTCTAAAACTACGACTCCTATAGCAACCGCAGATACGGTTGCGCTAGAACCTAGAGTAAGTACGATTTCCCCATCACTGCACTTCCTGGTTGATCTGAACCCCTGCAATGAATTACAGATATGGTTAGTCGCACCAGAATGAATGCACCAAGTGTTTGAAGTATCCGTTATAAAACTTACTTCAATCACATGTGATTCAATCATACCTTGAACTCTTGTAGCTAAGAATTCTGGACAGTTCCTCTTCCAGTGGCCCTTCTCACCGCATTGGAAACACTTTCCTTTGCCTTGGCCACCCACCTTCCCTTTGCCCTTACCTTTTCCCTTAGATTTTGCAATCTTAGGGACTGGTCCAACACTTGAACCACCAGTGCTAGCTTTCTTCTTCCCTTTCTTTCCTTTCGGCACAGATCGGGAAGAGGAAGCGCTTTTCTCAACGTTCAAAACGTTGACCCCAGGTTTGATCACCCCTTCCGCTGCCAAAAGAGAACTCATCAATTCGCTCATTGAAAAATTCATTTGATTCATATTATAGTTAAGTTTAAATTGAGCGAATGAAGGCGACAGCGAATTAAGGATCATATCAACTTGGGTCTGTGCATCGATGTTGGCACCTAGGGTCTCCAGCTCGTTTAAATAACCAATCATTTTTAAAACATGTTCCTTGACTGGAGTCCCTTCCGACATCTTCGCACTCATTATCTTTTGCATGGCTACCTGTCTGGCAGGCCTGCCATGCTCCCCAAACATCTTTTTCAGGGATGTGATAATGTCACTGGAGGAATCGTTCGATTGGAATTGATGTTGTAACACACCAGCCATTGAGGCCAGAATGTAGCAACGAGCCATTCCATTCGACTTCTTCCATTTGTCAAACTCGCGTCTGGCAGCTGCCGAAGCATTTGCCGCGGGTTCTTCAGGGCTTGGGGTGGTGAGGACATATATGTGATCCTCCGCAGTTAACACGATGTCAAGGTTACGTTTCTATTCAGTGTAGTTATTTCCAGTTAACTTGTTTTGAGTGAGTATGGTAGCAAGTGGACTAAATGCAGATCCAGACATTATGATTTACTGAAAAATCAAAACAAAATAAATATGGATATCAGAATTTGACAGTTTGAAATAAAAGAATCCTTTTAAAACTCTTATTTTAAAACAAAGTCGCCGGAATATCGAAACGAAAGAATAAAGCCTCCGTGTGGTGGTCAATGTTCGATCTTTCGATTAATCATGACTTGTCCGCTATGCAACTCTTGCAAAACAAGTTATGACTCCCGAACCTATTTGATCTCTAAGTTTCTGAATAATGCCCCGTGTGGGATCCCTATCCATAGCTTAGCTAGTGTATACCATTAACTAAGATCCAATCACAACCGTCTCAAGTAGCGCCTCCGTGTGGTGGTCACCCTCTAACACGTCTGATTGATCCTATCAAAAGAAGTTCACATCTAGTAACCAATAAGTAATGCACCCTCCGTATGGAATGATCACCCCTGACGAGGTGACACAGAATGCACTACTCATCTTACAGTGAACCGTTAATGGAAGATCGTGGGTGTCAATAAATAAGACCCTCTCCCACTAGATTTGGTAAATTAAGGATTTTGCTTTTTAGAAAAATTTGTTTTTATACATTAGCCATAAACATCCAATGTTTACTAATGCGTTAAAATAGTTTTTGAATCTTATTTTAGAAAACTTGTTTTACGTGCATGCAAGTAGTAATAATATAATTAAATGCCAATCACAACCAAGCACATAAAACAAAAACTAAAATTGAAAATAAAGACATCCAAGCGATGCCTCTATCTCCCATGGCTCTATCTCCATAGAACCTCCTTTTTGGTTTGATCGCCTCCAGCTCCATCTTCATGGACAATGGCTCCTTGCTCCATCTTCATGGATTTTCTATTTCTATTACATTTGTCCTATGCTTCTTTCGAAGCTTACAATTTATCTAGAAATCGAAATAGCAACAACAAAATAAAAGGCTAGGAAAACCGGTGCGACTTTCCTTTTCGTAGGATTGAAGTCGCAGCGCCCTTTACATATGCCTTAAAACCAAACCAAACTTAAATTACAACATGCACCAATCTCAAACAATTTAAATACAAAATTTAAAATTCTTAGTGCCATGGGAGATAGTGACTAAACTAGCTGCAAAAGGGTTAGTCGTACACGCATCCATACATACATAACAAATATATGTAACTATTGGAACACTTAATTGATTCACACAATATATAAACTCTTTACATACTGAATTAGAACTTAAAACAGCATCTTACTTCTCTATCACAGTTCGATCGATCGAAGACCGTTCGATCGCTCGAACCTTCGATCGATTGAACTCTGTTCAATCGCTTGAACTTTCTGTTTCATAGAATGATTTAAAAAATTTACAGAATGCTTTTAAAAATAAAGCTTTTAATTTCAAAACACCTTATAACTGTGAAAACAGAGAGTCTGACAAAGAATCTGTCTCGATCGATCTAACTTCATTCGATCGATCGAACACCAAAAGGTTTCGATCGATCGAAGTATGTTCGATCGCTCGAGTACAGAGGATGTTCGATCGATCGAAACATGTTTGATCGATCGAACCCGCCTTGCATCCCATGCAATCACAGATTTGTATTCTGTTGCGATAACACTGCAGAAACAGATATGTGACAAAGCCGTTTTGAAAACAGTTCTAAAATCAACATGCAAATCAATATAGTGTTCCAAAAACGCATTTATAGATCCAAACGAGCGTGGCTCTGATACCAATTGTTGGAAAAACCGGTTTAAGTTAAAAGTTTAAACGCGTAGCGGAAAAGTCAAGTTATAAAAACTTAATGGTAGCCCAGGATCTACTACTCGTTAATTCCATAGATGCGAACAAGAGGGGACAAGAGTTATACCTTAGTGTCTTGAACCCAATTCTGATTTTCTTCTTCTTCCTTGGTGATGCAGCAGCCTCCACTAGGTTGTCTTAACCCTTATGTCTCCTAAGGATGCTTGCCGGAGAGACTAGAGATGGTGGGATCTATAATAGAGAGGAAAAAGAAGGTTTGGTGCTCTAAAACAATTTCTGCAGCTTCTGACATTCTAAAACGACGAACTCCTTTTCCAGAACGCAGCTGCCCTATTTATAGATTCCCAGAACCGACCTAGACTTCGAGCGATCGAAGATCTTTGATCGATCGAACGTTCGATCGATCGAACCATTCTCGATCAATCGAGACTGCCAAAACTTCAATCGATCGAACATACTTCAATCGATCGAACTTGTCTTGACAACTTCCTCATGTATCTTTCCAAGTATCCTGGCGGAGCTAAGAGTGGGACCTCCTAGGCTCTTTATTGTTGGCTCAGACCAGTTTGTTAATTACCGTGACCAAACTCTTTGATCAGCAAACTAACTAACTGGTCAGTTAACGTTTACTCCACTATAAAACGATAACTGAACTGCAACGCAAAAGAACATATCCAAAGCGATAACTAGACTTGTGTGTTGTACAAATGTCCCTCTACCTTCAGCATTCGTAATCATATTCAGGTAGTCGGATAACTGTTACTGTCAACCTGAATATCGATTACTTCTTGTATTCCTTGAGTCCCATTCACCTCTCATGATTACCAAACATGTTGATAACTCTTATCAACAAGACTGCAGTACTCAGTAATCGACTTGGTGACATTCTCAAGGGAATGCTTACTCTGAAACAGAGGGTAGATTCTGTCTTGACAATATATGTTCACAACCCTATGAATATGACATACCCAAGATACCCAGGTGTTGATCTTCTATAGACCTCACTAATTGGTAAGTCAAAGCAGTCATATCCACAGTCTGTGTTCATAATCGTCTCAAGATTGAGAACACGTACCTTATACAAGTTATGAGTTCCTATCGACTGATTGACAGCCTTGAGTGTCAATAGGAAACCTCAGGTCCGTCAATGCACTATAAGCACTAGCATATTAACTAAGAGTTATACTCTAGTAATTGAGATTGATCACTCCATCCAATGATAGTTAATCATGCTACAGTGTAAACCTGATGAGATATCCTAGTCTCATCATCCACTGTGACATGTTCTAAGTAAAAAGAATAGCAATTCGTATCTCACTTGTATGTATCTCATACATACACGCATTACTTACTATGATATTTAAGGATAACATTCATCTCATGAAAGAAACATACATAACAAAATGTAAAGCTGATATCCATATATTAAAATGTCAATGTCTCCTATATAAAGTAATGGTTTGAGGGCACAAACCCAACAATAGCATGCTGGGAATACTGAACAGTGAATAAACAACTAAACAGTTATGATATAAACTAAACAAGGAAAATAATATTTTACAACTTCCAATTGATTGGGACAAGGGTCCAATCGATTGGTATAAAAGTAGTAACAATTGATTGGAAAAAAGTCTAATCAATTGGATCACAATCCATGACAATCGATTGAATAAATTGGCAATCAATTGGTATATCTATAATGACAATCAATTGTACAAAATGTCAATCGATTGGGTTATGAAAAATGGCAATCGATTGGGAAAAGTCCCAATCAATTGGGACTTCGTCTTCTTCACAGTGAAGACAGTCCATCATATAAAAATGGGGAAAACATGATTTAAATGTCATTTCTTCATCTTTAACAGGTTCTAACATCAATATTATGCTACCAAGTGAGTTTAGAACTCACCTTAGGATTAGAGGGTGTGTTTGGGTATGTGTATTTGGAGCTTGGAAGCTCCAATGGCTTCCTTCTCGCTCTCCTCTTCTTCTCTGCCTCTTCTCTAGCTCTCTTTCTGTCTTTCTTTCTTTCTTTCTTCTTACTTCTGATCTTTTTCTTCTTCTTCCTTAATCCATCTGTGTGTATGTGAGTGTATGGAAGTATATATGTGTATATATATGAGTGTATATATATAGAATACACACACAAATACTCTCTCTCTGTCTAAGTTCTGGGAAATAGAAAAATGGATGAAACATGCCCAATATATATAGAGGGACAGGTGTTCACATGGAAAAACCCCATCTAAAGCAAAAGAATCTATCTAGCTGCTGCCAATCGATTGGCATAAATGGCAATCGATTGGTGTTAGGTATTAAATGCTCCAATCGATTGGTAAAAGTGGCAATCGATTGGTAACCAAGATAAGGAAATCAATTAGGAAACTTGCCAATTGATTGGTATGTAGATAATACCAAGGGTAAGGCCAAACTCATACAAGTATTAAAAGAAACATACAAGGTCTTATTCATATAATATGTTACAAAAATACAGGGTATTACATCATCCACCACTTATTAAAGATTTCATCCCTGAAATCCGAGGTAAGTAGGGTTAAAACAAGAATAGAAACTTCTCTTGCATCTCTGACTCCAATTCCTATGAAGCTTCTCCTTCGTCGTGGTGCTTTCACTGAATCTTCACTAGTACAATCTCTTTGTTTCTGAGCTTCTTTACTCCTCGGTCTAGAATATGCACTAGTCCTTCATTGTATGTCATGCTCTTGTTCACCTCGATATCTTCAAAATTAATCTCGTGCACTGGGTTGTGGGCATACTTCCTTAACATGCTGATGTGGAAAACATTGTGCACTCCCGACATCTTCGATGGAAATGCAAGTCTGTAGGCTACTTTTCCAACACAATCGAGGATCTCAAATGGTCCGATGAATCGTGGTGACAACTTGCCTCTCTTCTGTCCAAATCTGACAATACCTCGAACTGGCCAAACTTTAAGCAGTACATGATCTCCAACTGCGAGCTCTAGATCTTTGCGTCGCTTGTCAGCATGCTCTTATGTCTGGATTGCGCTGTCTTCATCTTCTCTTGTACAATTTGGATCTTTTTTCCAATTTCTCAAATCATCTTTGGCCCAAGTAGTTGAGTATCTCCAACTTCAGCCCAACATAGTGGCAATCGGCAAGGTCTTCATCATAAAGCTCGAACGGTGCCATCCCTATGCTCTTGTGATAGCTATTGTTGTAGGCAAACTCGACCAAAGGTAGGTGCGCCTCCCATGAACTCTAGAATTCAATGACACAGGCTTGCAGCATATCCTCCATCACTTGGTTGACTCGTTCCGTCTGACCGTCTGTCTATGGATGAAAGGCTGAACTCAAATTCAATGAAGTTCGCATTGCTGTCTGAAGGCTCTTCCAGAATTCTGTGGTGAAGTGCGAATCTTGATCCGAAACTATTGAGATAGGTACACCGTACAGTCACATAATTTACTATTGATCCATCCAGCTCAATCGTTCTACTGGGTACATTATGCTATAGGCGATGAAATGTGCTGACTTGGTGAGTCAATCTATTATTACCCAAATAACATCGTGATTTTTCTATGACTTTAGAAAACTAACCACGAAATCCATGGTGGTGTGTTCGCATTTTGATTGGGGAATGGGTAGCGGTTGTAGCAGTCCAGGTGGTTTCTGATGTTCTGCCTTCACTTGTTTGCAAACGAGACATTATGATACATACTCGACCACTTTTCGCTTCATTCTTTCCCACCTAAAGTTCCTCTTCAAGTCCTTATACATCTTGTTTTCTCCGGGGTGGATAGTCATCCTTGACTTGTTTGCTTCGTCCAAAATATCCTTCCTAAAACTACCATCATTCAACACACAAAGTCTACCTTTGTATCTTAATGCTCCGTCTGTACTGATACTCCATATTTCTGGTTCTTTTGTGGACATCTTAGCAAACTATAGCTTCAAATCCTCATTTAAGTATTGGGCTTCTAGGATACGACTGATGAGAGTCGGTTGTATGACAAGACATCCAAAGTGTTGCCCTCTTCCTGATTCTACTGGCTAGAGGTCAAATTTGGCTAATGTCTCCAATGCTCACCATTCTCTAATTAAATCGAAGCAATCAAAAGGCGGGGCCTTCGGCTCAAAGCGTCGGCTATAACGTATGCTTTACTCGGATGGTATTATAAAGAGAAATCGTGGTCCTTGAGTAGTTCCATCCATCTTCGCTATCGCATGTTCAGCTCCTTCTGAGAGAACAAGTACTGTAAACTTTTATGATCCGTGAATAGGTCAAACTTCTCTCCATACAAATAGTGTCTCCAAATCTTTAGGGAAAACATGATTGCAGCTAGTTCCAAGTCATGAGTTGGATAATTCCTCTTGTGCGATTTCAATTGTCTTGATCCATATACAATAATCTTTCCATCTTGCATTTACATATAACCAAGTTCTTGGTGTGATGTGTCACTATAGATTACAAATCGTTCACCACTCTTTGGTATCACAAGTATAGGTGCTGAGGTTAGCCTCTATTTCAATTACCCAAATGCATCCTCATTCTTGTTAGTCCATTCATACTTCATCTCTTTCCTTGTCAAGCTTGTCAATGGTTCTACGATCTTGGAGAATCCTTCCACGAATCTCCAGTAATATCTAGCCAATCCAAGAAAACTCCTAACTTCGGTCACATTGGTTGGTCTATTCTAGCTCAAGACTGCATCGATCTTAGATGAGTCTATAGAAATTCCATCCTGTGATATCACATGTCCTAAGAATTTGATTTCCTAAAGCCATAATTCTCACTTGCTGAATTTTGCATATAGACTATTGTCTCTGAGAGTTTGTAGAGCAATTTATAAATGCTTCTTATGCTCTTCTTCTGTCTTTGAGTAAATTAGCATGTTGTCAATGAATACTATAATGAATTGATCTAGATAAGGTCTGAATACTCTATTCATTAAGTTCATGAATACTGTCGGGGCATTGGTCAATCCAAAAGACATCACTAGAAACTCGTAGTGCCCATACTTCATCTTGAAGGCAGTGTTTGTTATATCTTTTGGTCGAACTAGCAGCTGATGATAATGTGAACGCAAATCGATCTTCAAGAATATCCTTGATCCTTATAATTGATCGAATATGTTGTCTATCCGGGGAAGTGGATATCTATTCTTGATCGTGACTTTATTCAGCTCCTTCGAGTCGATACAAAGTCAGAGATCTCTATCCTTCTTCTTCACAAATAGAACTGGTACAGAGTCTTAGAAATTGACAATGTTTCGGGTGTTAGCTCAATGCAGAAGCCTATCTCTCTCTTTGGTGGAATTCCTGAGATACTTCAGAACACATCTTCAAAATCTTAAATAACAGGGATCTGGTTGATAGTAAGCTCTGAACTTGAAGTCCCGATCGCGGCTAAGTAGCTCATAAGAAATATATCGCTCAATGGTTGGCACTGAAATCTGATTTACTGATAACTAGGTGTCAAAAACACGATGGTCTGACTAACACAATCGAGATTGGCAGCATACTTAGTAAGCCAATCCATTCCTAGGATCACGTCAAACTCAGACATTAACAAGACTATCAAGTCTACCGAGAGATTTCTATCTTCTAGGGTTAAGGGATAATCCTTGCACACCTTACCTAACTTAATAGTCACTCCCAAAGGTGAAACACATTAAGGGTCGGTTTAAGTGCTAGGGGTACAAACCCAAGTCACGCACAATCTTAATAGCTATGAAACTGGTATCAAATAAAGCTCTAACTTGACTGTGAAATTAAATGAGTGTACCTTCCAAGTTCTATTGATCTTCAGCACTACATCCTGCATTGTCAGGGATGATGGCATTTACCCTAATCTATCCTTATTGTCCCTGAGCAGGAGCTCCATAGTAGCCTCCACGAGTTGCTCGACAATCCTTGCACATGTGTCCATGCTTATTACAGTTACAGTAAACGATGTGATTACTGTTGGGTTTGTGCCCTCAAACCATTACTTTATGTATGAGACATTAGCATTATAATATATGGATATCAGCTTTACATTTCATTGTGTATGTTTCTTTCATGAGATGATTGTTTTGTCCTTAAGTATCATAGTAAGCAATTCGTGTGTGTATGAGATACACACAAGTGAGATACGAATTACTATTCTTTGATACTTAGAATATGTCACAGTGGATGATGAGACTGGATACCTCATCAGGTCTACACTGTAGCATACTTAACTACCATTGGATGGAGTGATTAATCTCAATCACTAGAGTGTAGCTCTTAGTTGATATGCTAGTGCTTATAGTGCATTGACGGACCTGAGCTTTCCTATTGACGCTTAAGGCTGTCAACAGTCAATAGGAACTCATAACTTGTATAAGGTACGTGTTCTCAATCTTGAGATGATTATGAACACAGAATATGGATATGGCTGCTTTGACTTACCAATCAGTGAGGTCTATAGAAGATCAACACCTGGGTATCTTGGGTATGTCATGTCCTTAGGGTTGTGAACATATATTGTCAAGATAGAATCTACCCTCTGATTCAGAGTAAGCATTCCCTTGAGAATGTCACCAAGTTGATTACTGAGTACTGCAGTCTTGTTGATAAGAGTTATCAACATGTTTGGTAATCATGAGTGGTGAATGGGACTCAAGGAATACAAGAAGTAATCATGATTCAGGATGACAGTAACAGTTATCCGACTACCTGAATATGATTACGAATGCTGACGGTAGAGGGACATTAGTACACCATACAAGTCTAGTTATCGCTTCGGATATGTTCTTTTGTGTTGGAGTTCAGTTATCGTTTTATAGTGGAATAAACGTTAACTGACCAGTTAGTTAGTTTGCTGATCAAAGAGTTTGGTCATGGTAATTAACAAACTGGTCTGAGCCAACAATAAAGAGCCTAGGAGGTCCCACTCTTAGCTCCGCTAGGATGCTTGGAAAGACACTTGAGGAAGCTGTTAAGACAGGTTCGATCGATCGAAGTATGTTCGATCGATTGAAGTCAGCAGGTTCGATCGATCGAGAATGGTTCGATCGATCGAAGGTTCGATCGATCGAAGTCACTTCGATCGATCGAAGTCTAGGTCGGTTCTGGAAATCTATAAATAGGGCAGCTGCGTTCTGGAAGTAAGTGATCGTCGTTTTTATACGCAGAAGCTGCAGAAACTATCATAGTCTTCCCAAAACCTTCCTATCCTCTCTATTAGGGTTCCCACCAACCCTAGTCTTTCCGGCAGGCATCCGCAGGAGTCATAAGGGTGAAGATCATCTAGTGGAGGCTGCTGGAAGTTAAAGTTTCAGAATTGGGTTCAAGACACTAAGGTATAATTCTTGCACCTCCTTGTACGCATCTATGGAATTGACGAGTAGTAGATTCTGGAATACCAAAAGTTATATAACTTAACCTATTTCCGCTGCGCGTTTAAACTCTAACTTTAAACCACTTTTCCTACAATTGGTATCAGAGCCACGCTCGTTTGGATCTATAGATGCATTTTTGGAACCCTAGTTTTGATTTGCATGTTGATTTTAGAACTGTTTTCGAAACTGCATCATCACAGATTTGTTTCTGCAGTATTATCGCAGCAGAATACAAAATTGTGATTGCATAGGATGCAAGGTGGGTTCGATCGATCGAACTTGTTTCGATCGATCGAACATTCTGTTCTCAATCGATCGAACAATCTTCGATCGATCGAACCTTCTGGTATTCGATCGATCGAACAAAGTTCGATCGATCGAGATAGATACTTTGTCAAGTTCTCTGTTTCACAGTTTTAAAGTGTTTTGAAATTAAAAACTTTAATTTTAAAATATTCTGTAAAATTTTCAAATCATTCTGTGAAACAGACTGTTCAAGCGATTGAACAGTGTTCAATCGATCGAAGGTTCGAGCGATCGAACGGTCTTCGATCGATCGAACTGTGATAGAGAAGTAAGATGCTATTTTAAGTTCTAATTCAGTATGTAAAGTGTTTATATACTGTGTGAATCAATTAAGTGTTCCAATAGTTACATATATTTGTTATGTATGTGTGGATGCGTGTACGACTAACCCTTTTGCAGCAAAATAAGTCGCTATCTCCCATGGCATCAAGTCGTTTAAATATTTATATTTAAATTGTTTGAGATTGGTGCATGTTGTAATTTAATAATGGTTTGGTTTTAAGGCGTATGTAAAGGGCGCTGCGGCTTCAATCCTACGAAAAGGAAAGTCGCACCGGTTTCCCTAGCCTTTTATTTCTTTTTTGCTATTTCCTTTTTCTAGATAAATTGTAAGCTTCAAAAGAAGCATAGGTCCAATGTAATAGAATTAGAAATTCCATGAAGATGGAGCAAGGAGCCGTTGTCCATCGAGATGGAGCCGGAGGCGACCAAACCAAGAAGGTGTTCTATGGAAATAGAGCCATGGGAGATAGAGGCATTGTTTGAATGCCTATATTTCATTTTTGTTTTTTGTTTTATGTGCTTGTTTTGTGATTGGCGTATAATACATTGTTGCATGCACTTAAAACAAGTTTTCTAAAACAAAATTCAAAAACCGTTTTCAACACATTAGTAAACATTGGATGTTTATGGGTAGTGTGTGGAAATTTTTTTTCAAAAGCAAAATCCTTAATTTACTAAATCTAGTGGGAGAGGGTCTTATTAAATAACACCCACGATCTTCCATTAACGGTTCATTGTAAGATGAGTAGTGTATTCTGTGTCACCTCGCCAGGGGTGATCATTCCATACGGAGGGTACACTGCTCATTGGTTACTAGATGTGAACTTCCTATGGATAGGATCAATCAGACGTGTTAGAGGGTGACCACCACACGGAGGCGCTACTTGAGACGGTTGTGATTGGATCCTAGTTAATGGTACACACTAGCTATGCTATGGATAAGGGATCCCACACGGGGCATTATTCAGAAACTTAGAGATCAAATAGGTTCGGGAGTCATGGCTATTTTGCAAGAGTTGCATAGCGGATAAGTCATGATAAATCGAAGGATCGAACATTGACCACCACACGGAGGCTTTATTCTTTCGTTTCGATATTCCGGCGACTTTGTTTTTAAATAAGAGTTTTAAGGATTCTTTTATTTCAAATTGTCAATTCTGATATCCATATTTATTTTGTTTGTTTGATTTTCAGTAATCATAATGTCTGGATCTGCATTTAGTCCACTTGCCACCATACTCACTCAAAACAAGTTAACTGGAAATAACTACACTGAATGGAAACGTAACCTTGACATCGTTTTAACTGCGGAGGATCACATATATGTCCTCACCACCCCAAGCCCTGAAGAACCCGCGGCAAATGCTTCGGCAGCTGCCAGACGCGAGTTCGACAAATGGAAGAAGTCGAATGGAATGGCCCGCTGTTACATTCTGGCCTCAATGGCTGGTGTGTTACAACACCAATTCCAATCGAACAATTCTGCCAGTGACATTATCACATCCCTGAAAAAGATGTTTGGGGAGCATGGCAGGCCTGCCAGACAGGTAGCCATGCAGAAGATAATGAGTGCAAAGATGTCGGAAGGTACTCCAGTCAAAGATCATGTTTTAAAAATGATTGGTTATTTAAACGAACTGGAGACCTTGGGAGCCAACATTGATGCACAGACCCAAGTTGATATGATCCTCAACTCGCTGTCGCCATCATTCGCTCAATTCAAACTTAACTATAATATGAATCAAATGGATTTTTCAATGAGCGAATTAATGAGTTCTTTACTGGCAGCAGAAGGGGTGATCAAACCTGGGGGCAGCATTTTAAACGTTGAGAAAAGCGCTTCTTCTTCCCGATCTACACCGAAAGGTAAGAAAGGAAAGAAGAAGGCTGGCACTGGTGGTTCAAGTGTTGGACCGGTCCCTAAGATTGCAAAATCTAAGGGAAAAGGTAAGGGCAAAGGGAAGGTGGGTGGCCAAGGCAAAGGAAAGTGTTTCCAATGCGGTGAGAAGGGCCACTGGAAGAGGAACTGTCCAGAATTCTTAGCTACAAGATTTCAAGGTATGATTGAATCACATGTGATTGAAGTAAGTTTTATTACAGATACTTCAAACACTTGGTGCATTGATTCTGGTGCGACTAACCATATCTGTAATTCGTTGCAGGGGTTCAGATCAACCAGGAAATGCAGTGATGGGGAGATCGTGCTTACTCTAGGTTCTAGCGCAACCGTATCTGCGGTTGCTATAGGAGTCGTAGTTTTAGAATTTTCAGACAATAAAGTTTTGATTTTATCAGATGTACTTTACGTCCCTTTAATGAGACGTAATTTAATTTCAGTTTCTAATTTAACGAATAATGGTTATTCCTTTCATTTTGGAACTGAAGTTGTCATTAAAAGAAACAGTTCTTTTATATGTTCTGGTGTTAAATCAAATGGTTTGTATGTGATTACTCCCAATATTTCAAAAGATTCTTGTTTGGAACTTAATAACTCAGTGGTAACTTTACCATCTAAAAGAAAGGAACCTTCCACTAATCCAACAAGGCTTTGGCATATGAGGCTTGGCCATATCAATCTGAATAGGATTGGCAGACTAGTCAAAGAAGGGGCCTTAGGCGATTTGGTTCTCGAACCAATGGAAGTCTGCGAGTCTTATTTAGAGGGTAAGATGACCAAAAGGCCCTTTCCTGCAAAGGGCAATAGGACCAATGCATTGTTGGAATTAGTTCATACTGATGTGTGTAGACCAATAAATATTAGAGCAAGGGGTGGTTATGAGTATTTCATAACATTTACCGATGACCACTCTAGGTATGGATATGTGTACCTAATGCAGCACAAGTCTGAAGCCTTTGAAAAGTTCAAAGAGTTTAGGGCTGAAGTGGAGAAGCAATCGGGCACACATATCAAGGCCATTCGATCTGATCGAGGTGGCGAGTACCTCTCTAATGAGTTTATTGATCACCTCGTACAGAATGGGATTCTGTCACAGTTGACTGCACCTGGTACGCCTCAGCAGAACGGTGTAGCGGAGAGAAGGAATCGGACTCTTTTAGACATGACTAGGTCGATGATGAGTTATTCAGAGTTGCCATTATTCCTTTAGGGTTATGCTTTGGAAACCGCTGCATACATACTAAATCTAGTACCAAGCAAATCTGTTCCCAGGACACCACGAGAGATGTGGATTGGGCGCAAGCCTTCTTTGCAACATCTCCGGATATGGGGGTGTCCGGCACATGTGCTCAAAGGAAAGATGAGCAAGTTGGATTCTAGATCGGAAGTATATTACTTTGTAGGGTATCCAAAGGGTACTTATGGATGGTATTTTTATGATCCAAGAGAACAGAAAGTGTTTGTAAGTACAAATGTTGTTTTCTTGGAGGATGATTATATCATGAACCATAAACCTAAGGGAAGGATAGATCTTAGAGAGATAGAAGGAGAGCCCTCAGTCCAACCCGCACTTGATAACGATGAAAATCAAGAAAATACCACTTCTTCACCCATTTCCGCACTGGTACCTCGTCGTAGTGGGAGGATTATCAGCCAGCCTGATAGATACATGTTCTTAGGAGAAGTTTTTGAAGCTGTCTCCATAGAATCTGAATCTGATCCTACCACTTACGAAGAGGCAATGGCTGATGTTGATTCAGCTCATTGGATTAAAGCTATGAAGGCTGAATTGGAATCTATGGATTCCAATCAGGTCTGGGATCTTGTAGAACTTCCAGCCAATATTAAACCCATTGGCTGCAAGTGGGTCTATAAGAGGAAAAGTGGATCTGATGGAAAGGTTGAGACCTTTAAGGCAAGGCTTGTGGCGAAAGGCTACACTCAGAGGGAGGGCATTGACTATGAGGAAACCTTCTCGCCGGTAGCCATGCTCAAGTCCATCAGAATACTCTTATCCATTGCTGCATGCCTAGATTATGAAATCTGGCAGATGGACGTCAAGACTGCATTCTTGAATGGCAATCTTGAGGAGAACATCTATATGCAACAACCAGAAGGGTTCATAGCTGGTCGGAAAGGTAACTTGGTATGCAAGTTGCAAAAGTCCATTTATGGGCTTAAGCAGGCATCCAGAAGTTGGAACATCCGATTTGACCAAGCGGTCAAGTCGTTTGGTTTCATACAGAATCTGGATGAGCCTTGTGTATACAAGAAATGTGAAGGGAAAGTAGTGGATTTTCTTGTGCTTTACGTTGACGACATTCTACTCATTGGGAATGATGTAGCGGCGCTGTCAACGGTCAAGGTTTGGCTAGCTAGTACTTTCGATATGAAGGATCTAGGAGAGGCGAGCTATATTCTTGGGATAAAGCTCTTTCGGGATCGCAAGCGAAAGATAATGGGATTATCTCAAGCTGGTTATATCGAGAAAGTGCTAACTAGGTTTTCAATGGATAATTCGAAGAAAGGTTTGTTACCTTTCAGGCATGGTTTAGCGTTCTCCAAGGACCAGTGTCCAAAGACACAAGAGGAGAGGAATCGCATGGTAGGAATTCCCTATGCCTCGGCAGTGGGAAGTCTCATGTATGCGATGTTATGCACTAGACCAGATATCTGCTTTGCCGTTGGCATGGTTAGCAGGTATCAATCGAATCCTGGTCCAGAGCACTGGACAGCCGTTAAGCACATTCTTAAGTACTTGAGAAGAACTAAAGATTACATGCTTATGTACGGCGGTAGTGAGTTAATTCCAGTAGGATACACTGACTCGGACTTTATGTCAGATAAAGATTCGAGAAAGTCGACATCCGGACATCTCTTTACCTTGGGAGGTGGTGCTGTTAGTTGGAGGAGCATTAAACAGAAATGCATTGCAGACTCAACTACAGAAGCTGAGTATGTGGCTGCTTGTGAAGCCGCAAAGGAAGCTGTTTGGCTCAAGAAGTTCCTTATGGAACTCGAGGTGGTACCAGCGTCGCTGTCACCTATTACGCTATACTGCGATAATAGTGGGGCAGTGGCTCAGTCCAAGGAGCCAAGGAACCACGGGAAGGGAAAGCACGTAGAGCGGAAATATCACTAATCCGAGATATAGTTCAACGTGGAGATGTGTCTGTCACCAAGATTGCCACCGCTGACAATCTTGCTGATCCGTTTACAAAGGCCTTACCACAGAAGGTCTTTGATCGTCATCTAGATAGTCTAGGTCTTAGATGTAGTTCTGAATGATTGTGAGTGCAAGTGGGAGTTTGTTGGGTTTGTGCCCTCAAACCATTACTTTATGTATGAGACATTAGCATTATAATATATGGATATCAGCTTTACATTTCATTGTGTATGTTTCTTTCATGAGATGATTGTTTTGTCCTTAAGTATCATAGTAAGCAATTCGTGTGTGTATGAGATACACACAAGTGAGATACGAATTACTATTCTTTGATACTTAGAATATGTCACAGTGGATGATGAGACTGGATACCTCATCAGGTCTACACTGTAGCATACTTAACTACCATTGGATGGAGTGATTAATCTCAATCACTAGAGTGTAGCTCTTAGTTGATATGCTAGTGCTTATAGTGCATTGACGGACCTGAGCTTTCCTATTGACGCTTAAGGCTGTCAACAGTCAATAGGAACTCATAACTTGTATAAGGTACGTGTTCTCAATCTTGAGATGATTATGAACACAGACTATGGATATGGCTGCTTTGACTTACCAATCAGTGAGGTCTATAGAAGATCAACACCTGGGTATCTTGGGTATGTCATGTCCTTAGGGTTGTGAACATATATTGTCAAGATAGAATCTACCCTCTGATTCAGAGTAAGCATTCCCTTGAGAATGTCACCAAGTTGATTACTGAGTACTGCAGTCTTGTTGATAAGAGTTATCAACATGTTTGGTAATCATGAGTGGTGAATGGGACTCAAGGAATACAAGAAGTAATCATGATTCAGGATGACAGTAACAATTATCCGACTACCTGAATATGATTACGAATGCTGACGGTAGAGGGACATTAGTACACCATACAAGTCTAGTTATCGCTTCGGATATGTTCTTTTGCGTTGGAGTTCAGTTATCGTTTTATAGTGGAATAAACGTTAACTGACCAGTTAGTTAGTTTGCTGATCAAAGAGTTTGGTCATGGTAATTAACAAACTGGTCTGAGCCAACAATAAAGAGCCTAGGAGGTCCCACTCTTAGCTCCGCTAGGATGCTTGGAAAGACACTTGAGGAAGCTGTTAAGACAGGTTCGATCGATCGAAGTATGTTCGATCGATTGAAGTCAGCAGGTTCGATCGATCGAAGGTTCGATCGATCGAAGTCACTTCGATCGATCGAAGGTTCGATCGATCGAAGTCACTTCGATCGATCGAAGTCTAGGTCGGTTCTGGAAATCTATAAATAGGGCAGCTGCGTTCTGGAAGTAAGTGATCGTCGTTTTTATACGCAGAAGCTGCAGAAACTATCATAGTCTTCCCAAAACCTTCCTATCCTCTCTATTAGGGTTCCCACCAATCCTAGTCTTTCCGGCAGGCATCCGCAGGAGTCATAAGGGTGAAGATCATCTAGTGGAGGCTGCTGGAAGTTAAAGTTTCAGAATTGGGTTCAAGACACTAAGGTATAATTCTTGCACCTCCTTGTACGCATCTATGGAATTGACGAGTAGTAGATTCTGGAATACCAAAAGTTATATAACTTAACCTATTTCCGCTGCGCGTTTAAACTCTAACTTTAAACCACTTTTCCTACAATTACGATGATTGGTCTTGGGAGCTGTGCAATCCTTGTAATATGTTCGAGCACTCCATAATTGAAACATCCATTAGTGCTCTATCACTAGGCGGTGGGCTATGCCTGAGGTAGTCCTCGCTGTTGATTCTGCTGTTAAAGAAAGTTAGCTTAGGGCTTCTTTGTCCCGTCCCATGTGCGTTTATTTACCTGGTAGTTGTTAGTCTGGGGTTTCCATCCCTAATTGTTCCTTGATGATTGCGCTGGAAAGTTCCTTAGTTGGAAGGTTCTGGGTGGAGGTCGATTCGCTTGTGGTCCTTGCACAGGGTAAGCATCCTTTCCAAACTCGAAGCAAGACGGACAATCCCTTCAAACGACTTGCCCAAATGGCCTATCATCATGTATCGTAGGTATGGGTTGAGTCCTTGATGGAATTGCTTGACCTTCTTGGCAGGGGTATCTATGTGCGGAGCAAAATGGGAAAGTCGCTCGAATTGTGTGGTATACTCCCTGACCGTCCAGTTCCCTTAAGTTAAACTCAATAAATTTCTCTCTTGTTGGTCTCTTTCTTCCTCAGGAAAATACTTTTCCAGAAATCGAGTCTAGAATGGTTCTCAAGGCATTCTCCTTACATCGTCGATCCCAATTGTGGCTCTTTTGGCCTCCCACCAATTTGCAGTGGAGTAAGTCAGTTCAAATGCTGCTAGACGCCTCTTGTCAAGCTTTAGGGCTTCAAAGATTAGCTTCAACTCCAGTATCCATTGTTCTGTCTTCCACGATTCTGCCATGCCATCAAACTTCTTGAGTCGCTAGCCACGAAATCGTTCCAATAGTTTATCACCTATCTGCCTTGAAGGAGCAACATGGTTGTTACCGTTGTTAGCTTGATGGGTGGCATTATTGTAGGTATCACCAATGTGTTCAATCCATTGCATGAATGCTTCAAAGACTCCGGTTGGGTCCATACCCTCAAGAATGGGTGCTCCTAATCGCACTTGGTGTCTTGTATTCCCAGCTATAGTGTTCCCTGTGAGGTGTACCTATGAAAGATCTAACGATTAGCTGACAATCTTCTTGGGGAACAATCACAAATGAAAACAACAAGAAGCACATCACAAATCTAAATCATAACATAACATAAATATGAGATGACAACAGAAGTTATCAAAAGAAACGATTTGTCACATATATAATCAAAAGATGTACATCGGAGTACACAACAGATCATCTATGTACCGCATAGTACATGATCCTATACAAGATCTAACCAAGATATAAACAAGATCACCACTGGTGGCTACCTATACAAAAAGGCTATGGTCAAAAGCTGTTATATAAGCATCAAAAGTAAGTGGAGAACATGTCTTGAAGTCAAAAGCAAAAGTTTAAGTCCTAAAGGTACTAGACTCAAAAGTTATCTACACCAGATCCATAGATGGAAGCCCCATCCTCTGGGGCAACCTCAATCAAAGCATCATCCTCATCTATGTCATCATCATCCATCATATCCTCCTCATCCATCAAATCATCCTTAGCTAGCTCGGGTACATCATGCTCTACAATAACTCCCAAGTCTCCTACATCTTCCATGTTGGCCTGGGCTACATCAAATGCGACTGCAAGTGCCTCAGCCTCTGCCATAGCATGTGCCAACTCTGCTGCTCGTATCTCAAATCCATGGGAATGTGCAGCCATCTTCGCAGCCCACTCTGTTACTAGCTATGCTATCATGCTGCTTGGTAAGATAGGTACAACAGCGCCATCACCCGCATCATCATCTGCTATAGCCTCATCCTCTATTAGATAACCTTCTGCCGCTACAATGTCCACTCTAACTAGCACATCCATACTAGTTGGGCTCTCGGGGTCCTCCTCAGGATCTTACTCTGGCTCTTCGTCATTAGTGTCCTTGTCCTCCTCATCCTCCATATCCTCGTCATCATCCTCTGGCTCATCATCATCATTTTCCTCACCCTCGGCTAGATCATCATCCTCTGGGTCCTCATTTACTGGGGGTGCATCAACCATGTCCTCCTCTGGTGGGGATGGAGGTGTCTAGAGTGGTGGCTCTATTGGGGGAGGTGGAGGCACTGCTCTAACTCTGAAAGTAGAATCTGGTACAAAAAATGGTCTCACAGCATCTGCAGGAAATCCTCCTGAATGAGTCCGAAGGTTTCTTTACGGTAGGTCATCTCTTGACGTATCACCTCTCGGTCCTGGGTCTTAAATCTCTGCTGCTCAATTTGCATATATCGCTCTGTCTCTACGATAGCTCTGTGCCTAACCTTCCAGACATAGTAATGTGGATGCGCTGGCTCAATACTGCTCTCATACACATAATGTCCTCTAAACTCGTCTAGAACAAAGCGCGGTAGTGCCACGCTACCTAAAAAAGGGTTCATCTTCAGTCAGAACTAATCTTAATACTCATCTATAGAATCTCAAGGTTCCAGGACTAGATGGTATGGGAATATTTGTGAGCGAAAAGATATAAATCTAGGCTTTCATACCAAAAATCCTATCGTGCCCTGGAATAGTAAAAATAGAGAAAAACATATTTCCTTTTTGGGTCCAAAGGCAGCGACTAGTGAAGTCACATGATTGCCCACACCATGCAGTACTAAGTAGCAAATAGTAAAAGAGATAATAAGAATGTAATCTAGGTTCTGGTTAAAACATAACTTAAAGTCCACAGAAAGTTACTAGCTATTACAATCAGAGTCTCGAATCAAATGAAACATAACAATAATACAAAAGTCAAGGAGGCATATGCCTGGTTACAAAAGGGTCAAAAAATAGTAAAGATAATTAAACTGCTATCTAGTCTAGTCTTTAGTTGGCGTAGAGATTGTCCTCAATGTAATATTCCTCTTCCATCTGTCCTCGGTCAGGATACTCCTCTGGAGGGACATCATCACCGGCATAGTAGTCTTCGCCTATAGGTCCTTCACCTTTATAGTCATAACTAGGATGCGCTGGAATGTAAAAATGTCCAGCGGCATAAATGCCGCTAGCTTAATGAAAGCTGAGTGAATTAGATACTAAAAGGGTATCAACTATTGAAGTGATTACGAGTTATCAATGATAACCAATATATTCTGTGAGGGTAACTCCTTTAATCAAACCGATGATCCGATTACTAACGTCTTACTCATTTTAAGACTAACAACACATTCTGAAAAGAGAACAAACTCAACAATAGTTCACTTCTAAAGATACACCATTGCTCCGTCCACCACTTTTAAGAACATATGCACATTCCACCACATGTCATAGATACCATGTCAGTCCATCCCCAGCTTTTAAGAACATATCCACAGTTCACCGCACTACATGGATATAACACTTTAAGAAAGAGTACATCATTCTATGCCATGACTTAGTGACATCTACTAGTGATCACAGTCCACCGCAGTCGTAGACACCTTCATCTGTCTACCGCTTTTAAGAACATATGATTAGATTATCTGGCTATTTTAGGGCTGTTGGTCCAGTTCATTACAACTATAGACATCTTCGTCTGTCTACCACTTTAAAGAACAAATGATCGACAAAGCCCGCCCACACAAGATTTTCGATCTTAACAAACCGACATAAGTTTAACTTTATCATCGATACATGACAATCCCAATGTGGCCTGAGTACTCTAAATGAAAGGAATGACAGCTCCAAGAGATTCATAATAATTACATTATCTAACGTCACGATCATTTTTCAAAACCTTATTGTTACTACGATCCTACGTCGGATTAACTCATTATCACATCTGTATTAAAACAATATAGCATGCTGGGAATATTGAATAGTAAATAAACAACTAAACAGTTATGATATAAACTAAACAAGGAAAAAAATATTCTGCAACTTCCAATCGATTGGGACAAGGGTCCAATTGATTGGTATACAAAGTATTAACAATCTATTGGGAAAAAGTCCAATCGATTGGATCACAATCCATGACAATCGATTGTATAAAATGTATATCTATAATGGCAATTGATTGTATAAAATGTCAATCGATTGGGCTATGAAAGATGGCAATCGATTGGGAAAAGTCCCAATCGATTGGGACTTCGTCTTCTTCATAGTGAAGACAGTCCAGCATATACAAATGGGGAAAATATGATTTAAACTCCATTTCTTCATCTTTAATAGGTTCTAACATCAATATTAGGCTACCAAGTGAGTTTAGAATTCACTTTAGGATTAGAGGGTGTGTGTATTTGGAGCTTGGAAGCTCCAATGACTTCCTTCTCTCTCTCCCCTTCTTTTCTGCCTCTCCTCCCTCTTTCTGTCTGTCTTTCTTTCTTTCTTTCTTTCTTCTTTCTTCTTTCTTTTGATCTTTTTCTTCTTCTTCCTTAATCCATCTGTGTGTGTGTGAGTGTATGGATGTATATGTGTGTATATATATAAGTGTATATATATAGAATACACACACAAATACTTTCTTTCTCTCTAAGTTCTGGGAAATAGAAAAATGGACAAAAAATGCCCAATATATATAGAGGGAAAGGTGTTCACGTAGACAAACCCCTGCCAAAGCAAAAGAATCTATCCAGCTGCTACCAATCGATTGGCATAAATGGCAATCGATTGGTATTAGGTATTAAATGCTCCAATCGATTAGTATAAGTGGCAATCGATTGGTATCCAAGATAAGGCAATTGATTGGGAAGCTTGCCAATCGATTGGTATGTAGATCATACCAAGGGTAAGGCCAAACAATCAATGTGGTCGTGGGGGTAACAAATCTAGAAATTAATCGAGAGAGGTCACCTAGCAGAGTTCGTCGCTAAAGACAACAATCAATCCTGACCTAAAAATCACCTACCCGAGCATCGACCACTAGAAAACATCAATGTGGTCGTGGGGGTAACATCAGGCAGTGGAGATTCACAGTCAGCTCAGAAGAGCCATTCACAGACTTCCTGATTCCCATGCTAGTCAGAAGTCACCTCTATCCATCCTATAGCTCATCAACAGTTAGACGAGCTCACATTCCTAGTTAGTGACCTCCATGGAGTATGCCTCAATCACAAAAATCCCCTGGTGGTGGCTGTTTCCATCGCCAACTATCTGATCAAAAGGGTACTGATAGACACCGACCGCTTCTCGGATATGCTCCTCACTGGTGCATTTGACCAGGTCAATATTTCCCGAGACTGGCTCCGGGTAGTCACCACACCCTTGCTCGAGTTCTAAGGATCTAGTACCCAATCACTCTAGATGATTGAATTGCCCATCCTCATAGAGACCTACCCCCAGGAAATACCAACCATTGTCAACTTCGTGGTGGTAGAGTCACCCTCCGCCTCAAATGTCATACTTGGGAGGCTAACTCTCAATCAGACTAGGATGTTCATGTTTACCTACCACCTCGTAATCAGGTTCCTACCTCCAAAAGGTGTTGGGATATTACGAAGGGACCAAGCTACAACTTAGTATCCCAGAACAACCATCAAGGGCTAGGCAACGGTCATTTTCCTTGCAGAATGTACTTATCTAGAGGATCCCGATGAAGAAGTGGCTCACCCCCAGCAACCACCCAATATAAAGAGATTAGCCCCGACTTGGGTGTTATATATGGATGTAACACGCCCCAGAGCAGCAAAAATAGAGAAAAATAAATTTCCTTTTTGGGTCCATAAGGAATAACTGGTGAATGTCACTAATTGTCCACACCATGCAGTTCTAGTTAAAAGAAAGAACAACCTATAATAATATAAAGAAAGCCTAGTATATTACCAATATCAGAGTTATTACAATAATAGAGCTACAACGGACGCATATAAGGTTTTGGAAACAACATGCCCCAGTACCAAATATAACAAAGCAGTCTAAACTCGAATAATAAATTAATAACTATCTCCAGAATATCAGCTGGCTTAAACATCAGCATAGTAATCCTTCCTGGCATAGGCATCATCAGTGGGACCACCATTTACGTATTCCCCTCCCGAATAGTAGCCGTCGTTGTAGGCTCTGTCGCCTGCAGAATAAGGTACAAGATAGTCTGGACGGGGAAAGTCCAGGCAATAAAGGCCGTCAGCTTACTGAGAGTTGAGTGAATATAAACTAACAAGGTACCAGCTATCTGAAGTAATAACAAGTTCATGAAGACACGAGTTAAATTTTACTAGAATGATATCTTTCTCCTTTACTCAATGTCATTAACCAACCCTTGTCGTCTTGTTACTCGAAGACCGATATTCAACATACTCTGACTGAATGAACAAATTCAATTGTTTAACTTTAGGGATACACCCTCATTCTATCCATAGCTTTTAAGAGCATATTCACAGTTCACTGCAGGTCATGGACTCTACGTCAATCTGTACCCCAGCTTTTAAGAGCATATGCATAGCTCACCGCTTTACAGGGACACAACATTTCCAATAAGGCATATTAATCTATTGCCACAACTCAACGTCATCTACCAGTGATCCTAACTCACCACTTTTAAGAGCATATTACACAGCTCACTGCTTTTAAGAGCATATCATAGATCATCTAGTCTATCTTGGGACTACTTGGTCCAGCTCATCGCTTTACAGAGCATATCATGACCAAACGTCCGTCCACGTACCGTTCCAAGAACTTACCAAACTTACCTAAGTTCCATTCTAACATCGACACATGAAAATTCCTAATGTGTCCTGACTAATCTGATTAAAAGAAACGAATATCAAACTCATACAAGAATCAACATGTCACCCATGTTGTCATATTCTTTTGTTTATCAAATACCCATTATTCTTTGGTGTTACATTATCCCTGCCTAACCCATAGTCGAATAACGGATGTTTGAATCGATAGTCTAATAATCGAACATCTTATATAATACATAGGCAAAGAAATCTATGGTTTTCCCATGCCAATTGATTACGATAAGGGACCAATCGATTGGGATAAAAGTCATAACAATCGATTAAGGAAACATGCAATCAATTGGGATGTCAATCAATTAGAATTATATCCAATCAATTGGGACCAAACTGATGGAAATCGATTGTGAATCATGCCAATCAATTGGCACTTCGTCTTTTCCAGAAGATTTATAAAACAACATATAAAAACATCATAAGGATTTGTTTAGTACATCTAAACTTTATGATAACTAGTAAAAACATCAAATAGAGGGACCAAGTGAGTTACAACTCACTTAAGGGTTGTTTGGGTGTGTTGATTTATCACATATTTTGCATGAGTATAGCTTTATAATTGTGTAAAATGCCATTCCTGGAGCTACTAAGTATATTATTTATGTGCATTTCTTGCATAACCATCATTTCCACTGTTTACATCTTTTACACGGGTTGTATAAGTGTTTTGTAGGTCTTTTTGGCAATCCGAGTTGGGAGGCAAAGTCTCGGTTGAAGATCACTTCCTTTACAGCCACTTCGTGCTCACTTTTGAACTCTAAGACCACATGTTTGAAGGTTGTTCTTAACTAGATAAAGCTAGCCCTGCGAGTCTTCTTTACGTTGCCGTGAATTTTACCTCAATCGGAGGTCAGAGTGAGAAGTTATGGCAATTTTAGTGATCAGTGTGCAAACTAGATGAGAAGATATGAAGATTCAATATAGAGGGGCATTCAACCAGTCGAATGGGCCCGCTCAACCGGTCGAATGACCCTGTTTTTGCACCTCTGTTTTACAAGTTTGCCACTCCGAAGGCTTTATATAAATACCCCATTATAACTCGAATTTAGGTATCATGACTTGATCTTAGAGCTACTTACATACTCTATCTTAACCCTCTTGTATTTCTCTAGGTTTTCTTGTTAATTTGTTCATAAAATTAGTTTAGATTTAGGGCTTGTAAGTAAGATTATGAGAGATTCAACTTTCAAGCTTGGTTACTTTGTTGGAACATTTATTGAAGTCCTTCATTGGATTCTCTCTCTCTTGAAGTAGGTGCTTTCATTAATGATGATGTATATCTGTTTCTTAGATGTTTGTATTAATGTTAACATAGTTAAATCCATGTGTAGCTAGTTTTCTAGGTTAGGGGTCATGAACCCACCTATGGATCTTTGTGTTTATTGAAAGCCTAAAGGATTTGGATCTTCCTAAGTGATTGAAAAGTGTTGGGTTTGTAATATGCTTGTCTTTTTACCTCCATTGTCATGCAATGGGGGTTATTGAACCTATATTACCAATCCAACATTTGCCCTTAGTTCCTTCAAGCTTTTATCTTTCATAGTGGGGTTGACAGCCCACATGTTTGATTGTTTTGTTCACTTAAGAAGCCCCTCCAAATCCCTAAGACCTACCCTCGTGTGATCCAAGGTTGGTAGCATGACCCCTAGCCCCTTTTTGCTCTTAGGTAAATCAAACTTGTTAATCTAGCTCACTCGTTGTAGTTATTTTTTAGTCGTAGTTTAATTAGTTAACTTAATTAGTTACAGTTTTTTACTTTAGTTTTGCTTGCATGTTAGTTTTAGTCTTAGACTTACACTCCCTCAAATCAACCACATTTTCTTTCTTTTTGGTTACAAAAGTAGGGTATTCGAGTCCCGAAACTATAATCTTCCGGTCTAGTCCCCATGGAAATTGACCTCGTACCTGCCCGAGTATTACTTGTTACGATTGATTTACACTTGAATCATATATATCTCGAGAGCAAACATGTGTTTTGAGCTATGGAGCTTCCAAACTTTGTCTCTTCTCTTCTTCTCTCTCTGCTCTTTGTCTCTCTTCCTTCTCTTCTTCTTCCTCCGCCCAAGGCAGTGTGTGTATGCATATATATGCATATATGTATGGATATATGTATACATCTTGCAAGGTATGTGTCTCTCTCTCAAGACTGTGTAAACTGGCCCCAAGGTCATAAATGAATGTATATACATAGAGTATGAAAGTGCCACACGTCCAAAGCTCAAGCAAAGAAGAAAACTTGTCAGCAGATGCCAATCGATTGGGACTAATGTCAATCGATTGGTTACAGATATTTGAAGCCATCGATTAGAAAAGATTGCAATCGATTGGTATATTGCCATGTAATGAATTCAGGTCGACAGACTAGCAGTCGATTAGGAAACATGACAATTAATTCGTATCTAAAAAGTGGCAATTGATTGGGAAACAAAGGCAATCGATTGGCATCCAAATTTACCAAAAGAAGGGTAAGGGTTATATAAGTATATAGAAATGAATAGCAAGTCTTTTTTATATATCAAAATACAGGGTATTACATCATCTACCACTCATTAAGGATTTCGTCCTCGAAATCAACATAACCAAGGTCTAAAACAAAAATGGAAACTTCTCTCGCATCTCTGACTCTAGCTCCCATGAAGCTTCGCCTTCATCATGATGCTTCCACTGGATCTTCACCATTAGAATCTCCTTATTTTTGAACTTCTTGATTCCCCGATCTAGAATGTGAACTGGTCCTTCTCTGAACGTAACATTGTCGCCGACTTCAATATCTTCAAAGTTGATCTCATGTGCTGGGTTGTGAGCACACTTCCTCAGCATACTGATGTGGAAAAAATTGTACAGTTCTGACATCTTCGGTTGCATCGCAAGGCAATATGCAACCTTTCTAACACGTTCTAGAATCTCGAATGGTATGTTAAATTGTGACGATAACTTGCCTCTCTTCTGACCAATTCTGAAGATTCCTCAAACAGGTGAAACCTTGAGTAGTATGTGGTCTCCAACAGCAAACACCAAGTCTTTGCGTCGCTTGTCAGCATAACTCTTGTGTTGGGTCTGAGCTGTCTTCATCTTCTCACGTACAATTTCTCATTTGTTTCTCATACCATCTCTGGCCTAAGAAGTTGAGTATCTCCAACTTTGGCCCAACATAATGGCAATCGGCAAGGTCTTTCATGTAAAGCTTCAAAAGGCGCCATTCCTATGCTCGTATGGTAGCTATTGTTGTAGACAAACTCGATCAACGATAGGTGTATCTCCCAAGAACTCTTGAAATCTATGATGCAAGCGTGTAGCATGTCCTCCATCACTTGATTGACTCGTTCAGTCTGTCCATCAGTCTGCAGATGAAAAGCTAAACTCAAGTTTAGTATTGTGCCCATTGCTGTTCGGAAACTCTTCCAAAACTCTGCAGTAAAGCACAAATCTCAATCTGACACGACAGAAATAGGTACATTGTGTAACCGTACAATTTGTTGTAGATACATCTGGCTTAAATGTTCCACTGGATACGTCATGCTGTAGGTTATAAAATGTGCCATCTTTGTAAGTCGATCCACGATTACCCAAATAGCGTTACGGTTCTACTGTGACTTCGACAATCCTACTATGGAACCCATGGTGATGTGCTCCCATTTCCATTGGGGAATCGGCAATGGTTGTAGTAATCTAAGTGGTTTCTGATTTTCTGCCATTACTTGTTTACAAGTAAGACACTAAAATACATACTCAGTTACTTCTTGCTTCATTCCTTCTCACCAGAAATTCCTCTTTAAATCCTTGTACATCTTTGTACCTCCAGGATGAATAGTCATCTGTGACTATAAGCTTTATTCAATATTTCTTTTCGAAGATTTTTTTCGTCAGGTACATAGAGTCTACTTTTACATCGTAAGGCTCCGTCGGTACCAATACTCCAAACTTCTGGTTCTTTGGCTGACATCTTGTCAAACCATAGCTTCAAATCCTCATTATCTGCTAAGCCTCTAGGATACATCTGATCAGAGTTGGTTGTATCACAAGGTATCCAAAATGTTGTCCTTCTATTGGTTCTACTGGCTGAAGTTCGAATTTAGCTAAAACTTCCAACGCTTTCCATTCTCGCATCAGAAATGCAGCAATTACTAGTCAAGGTCGGTGGCTCAAAGCATGTACTATGACATTTGCTTTACCTAGATGGTATTGCAACAAAAAAGTTATAGTCCTTGAGTGATTCCATCCATCTTCATTGTCGCATGTTTAACTCCTTCTGAGAGTGTCTCCATATCTTCAATGCAAACACTATTGTGGTCAATTCTAAACCATGCGTAGGAGAGTTCTTTTCATATGCCTTCAACTGTCGTGATCCATATGTAATGACGTTCCCGTCTTGCATAAGTACACACCCAAGTCCTTGGTGCGATGCATCACTGTAGATTATATACATTTCTCCACTCCTAGGTATCACGAATACTGGTGCAAAAGTCAATCTTTCCTTTAATTCCTGAAATGCACCTTCATGTTTGTCTATCCATTCATACTTTATCTCTTTTCTCATCAAATTCATCAAAGGTCCTAGAATCTTGGAAATTCCTTCGACAAATCTTCGATAATATCCTACTAGACCTAGAAAGCTCCTAACTTCTGTAGCATTGGTTGATCTATTCCAGCTTAAGACTGCATCGATCTTAGATGAGTCCATAAGAATTTGACCTCCGATAGCCAAAATCCACACTTGCTATACTTTTTATACAACTTACTATTTCTAAGTGTCTGTAAAGTAATCTATAAGTGTTTCTTGTAATCCTCTTTTGTCTTTAATTAGATCAAGATGTCGTCGATGAATACTATAATGAATTGATCCAGATATGGTCTAAATTCTCTATTCGTTAAGTCCATGAATACTGTTGGTGCATTTGTCAATCCAAAAGGCATAACTAGAAACTCATAATGCCCGTATCTCATCCTGAATGTAGTCTTCGTTACATCCTCTGGTCGAACTAAAAGTTGATGGTATCCTGAACATAAATCGATCTTTAAAAAGATCCATGATCCTTGTAACTAGCTAAATAGATCATCTATCCGAGGTATTGGGTATCGGTTCTTGATCATAACCTTGTTTAACTCCTTATAGTTTATGCAGAGTCGAAGTGTTCCATCCTTCTTTTTCACAAACAGAATTGGTGCTCCCCAAGGTGACGTACTTGGACGAGCGAATCCCAAATCTTTGAGTTCCTAAACTTACTTCTTTAGTTCCAACATCTCGATTGGCTCCATCCTATATGGAGTCTTAGATATCAGCAATGTATCAGGTACTAATTCTATGTAGAAGTCTATTTCTCTTTTTGGTGGAAGTCCTTTAATATCCTAGAATACATTCTGAAAGTCTTGTACGATAGGAATCTGATCCATTGTGAGTTCTGCACCTATACTCTCGATTGTACCTACACAACTTATGAGAAACATGTCACTCATCCGTTGACACTGAAATCTGATCATCGGTCCTCCAGGTATAGGAAATACAATCATCCTGGTAGGGCAATCTAGGTTGGCACTATACTTAGTCAACTAATCCATCCCTAAGATAATGTCGAACTCTGACATTGACAGAACTACTAAGTCTGATGAAAGATTCCGATCTCCCAAGGTTAATGGACAATCTTTACACACTTTACCCAGCTTAACAGTCATTCCTAATGGTGACACAATATTTAGTGCTGGCTCGAGTATTTGGGGTTCTAAACCCAACTGACGCACAATCTTAACAGTGATAAATGAACATGCGGTGCTAGTATCAAATAAAGCTTTAACTTGACTATAAAAGAGTACAAGCTTACCTTCTAGATGTTGTTGCTCATCAATGTTAAAGCTTGCTTCTATAGGAATTATAGCATTCATCCTTGTTTGATATGGGGGTCCTTTCCTTGAACAGGGGCCCTATTTGTGTGGTGCACAAAAATCCCTACTCAAGTGCCCCAGCTTGTTGCAATTATGATAAACAATGTCCAACCTACGATTCATTCTGGGGGCGGTGCAGTTTCTGGCAATTTGTCCTAGCTTTCCACAGTTAAAGCATCCTCTGTCATTTGGTGGCAGAGTTGTAAGCAGTGCCTGTGGTTACGGTCTTCACTGTTGATATTGCTGGGGTCAAAGATAACTATACTGGGGCTTTTGGTTCCTTCCCAGGTTCTCTTGTTGCCTTAAAAATTTCCTTGAGGTCTCCACCCTTGGCTATTTCTCAGCGGCGGGTTATGGAAATTCCTCCATTGGAAGTTCCTCGATGGTTGGGGTCGATTCGTCTGCAGTCGCTGTACTAGATACGCATCCTTCTCCAAACTTACAGCAAGTCTGACCAGTCCTGCAAAACTCTAGTTCAGGTAACCATTCATGATATAGCGAAGATGGGGGTTCAGTCATTGGTGAAATCTTTTCACCTTCTTTAGTGATGTATCGATCATGTGGGGAGCGAACCTAAACAATTGCTCAAACTGTGTGGTGTATTCCCGTACCGTCCATCCTCCTTGGACCAGGCTCATGAAGTTTTTTTCTTGTTGATCCTTTTCATCTTCCAAAAAGTTCTTGTCTAGAAATCTTCCCTTGAACGTTTCCCAAGGCATCGCTCTTGCAGCATTCATCCCTATAGTGGCTCGGTCAACCTCCCACCAATCTACGATGTCATAGGTGAGCTGGAACGTAGCAAGATGATGTTTTTCTTATTCACTACACTCTAATGCTTCAAAGATTAATTCCATCTCTCTTATCCACTGCTCAGCTTTCCATGGTTCTGTTAATCCATCGAACATCTCAGGACGGAGTCTGCAAAAATCCGCCAACAATTTGTCCCCGAATTGTCTTTGCTGAAACGGTGCAACTAGGGGTTAGATAGGTTAATGATTGGTAGCATGGTTGTAGGTATCGCCTACATGTTCCATCCTTTGCATTAAAGCTTCAAAAACTCAGGATGGGTCCATTCCCTCTAGAATAGGTGCTCCCAATCGTGCTTGATGATTTATCAAGGGTCCTACCATAGTGTTCTAGTGAAGTGTACCTATAAGAAACCAATCGATTAGCTGAAAGTCTTATCAGAGAAACAAAATCAAGATAGAGTGGGAAACAATAATTACAACTATTAGTTCTACTAATCAGCACATAACACTCCAACATGCCATCAATATCAAAAGTACTCCTCGTATATATATATATAATAAGAAGTACCATGGAGTACACAGTAACCATACCATGTACCACATGGGACATAAGCATAAACAGTGCTAGGGGCAACTATACTAGTGGCATCTAGCTATACAGTAAAAGCTATGGTCAATAGCTATCTCTGAAGCTCCCAAAAATCATGTGGACAGCATGTTCTGATACAAAACTAGCAAAAACTAAACCCTGTAGATCCTGACTCAAAAATCGTTAGCATTTGATCCTACTGGTGGTGCCTCATCCTTCGAAACAATATCCATCTCCTCAAGGGTAATGTCCTCAACTGGTGTGGCAAGATCTCCGACTACCACTCCGATATCCCAATCCTTAACTATGTCCTCTTCCATCATCGCCTGATTAGTGATGTTGATGGCTACCGCAGCAAATCCATCAGCTATGTCCAACACCCTGGCTAATGCAGCCTCTCCTATAACAAATCCAGCTAGCTATCCAACCATCTTAACTATCCATCCTACTGCCATATCAGCCATGGATGCTATATGTAGTATAGGTCTGGCTAGTAACTGAAACATAACGGGTACCTCTGGCACAACTATGTCTTCGTCAGGAACATCCTCCTCTACTACCTCCTATTAGGAAACTGCGTTCTCAGAATCTGTTGATAGCGCGTATAAGTTGGTACTGCAAAAATTACGTGAAAACTACAATAACACTATAAGGGCAGAACTAGGGTTACCTTAAACTGCTAAAACGGATTGTTGTAGTAGACGAATCGAGAACACGGGCTCGATAACAGCTCACGATCTTCTACTGTATTCCTTTGCTGCCAGAATATCGAACTGAGTGTGGGCTCCTTTGAAATCCTTTATGTTTCTGCTTTCTCTTTTTATGCTCTCTTTTCTATTCCGAGTTATAATGCTCTTAATGGAAAAACACAAACTGAGGGGAGAGCCAAAGCAGCATATATATAGGCTACGATAGGGACCATAAGAAGTCAATAAGGAATAGGCTTCCTTATGGAATTAGGAAACCCTAATTCGAACTAAATCAGATTCCTATTTTCATAAATTATAATTCATACCACTAAAGAATTATAATTGCACTCCAACCCTTATCTGAAAAATAAATTTCGAGCTCCATGTTATTAAATGCTTATTATCTCCCTATGTTAAGATTGCAGATATCCATTAATTAAATATAATTACTGACAATCATATTTAATTAATCTCTTAAAATTCCTTGAGATCCTCTGCTTAACTTATCTAATATGTCGGATACAAAATCCACCTGCAGGGTTTGACATAATCAAAATTTATAAGCTTTCTCAAGGGGATATCATCAATACCAAAATTGAGACATGGATTCCATAATTAATTAATAACCACCACATAATTTATATTGTCACCCAATCTAATGAGATATTGACCTATTTAAGGATCTCACCCTTTTAGGGATCAAAGTGTAAATATCAAATGTACGTGTCTGTAAATTAACTTAGGATTTAGAGCATAAGCACTCATAATAGTCATGAGGTATTAATTATCTTATAAGTCAGTGTAAAGATAATTACCCCAAGTTAGTCCCGTTTAATACACAAAGTGTACCAACATGGTGAGTTGAAAAATATACCATTTCTCGTAGTTAAGACAAACCTACTACAATACCATGCTGCAATCCTACGATGGTGTGTCCAATCCATCTAAGACTATAAACCAAAATCATACATTCTACAAGATCCGATGGTCTGATCTTCCGTGTGTAAGCCAAACTCTACACACCAAACCACCTATTATGTAGAATGAAAGACACACATGCATAATATTAAATAAATAATATAATAAAAATATTGCCCACACAGATTCTCATAAAAATGGATTAATTGATTTTATTAAATGAATAATAAATCAACTACATAAAGCATTGCTTTTAGTATATATCCCTAGCACCTCCATGATCACGTCTTCCTCTACCACCGCATCATCCTCTCCAACCACACGATATATGCCTCAACGGCCTTGGTGTCCTTCGACTCTTGTACTGGGTTAAACTCTGGCTCCTCCAAGTCATCATTCAGCTCCTCATCATCATCATCATCATCTACAAGCTCCTCCTCTATTGGGTCCTCATCGTTCATCAGCTCCTCCTCTCCATACTAGTTAATATCCTCGTCAAGATGCTCATCCTCCGGCTCTAGGTCCTCCTCTCCCTGAATCGGCTTAGAACCTAAAACTGGTACAACGGCTACCGATGATGGTGGGGCTACAAGTGCTGGTGCTACTGCAGGCTTTGGTGGAATAGACCCGGCTAAAATCGCTCGCAACTCAATCTCGTTCACCTCCGACTTGCCTTGGATCAACCTAGCCATCTCCTGGTATATGGCCACTCAGGTCATAGCATAGTGATATGCATCCGTACGTATCTCTGTCAGGTGTGTCATGCCCACAATAGAGAAAAAAGTTCATATCCTCTCCTCCAAGTATTAACTAGCTGTCAGGCGAATGTGGCTCTAGTATTTCTGCTATGGCTGGCTCCACGGTGTGGCCATGAATAACATGTCTGCTAAAAGAATCATCCACAAATTGGTGGAAATTCGAATCCATGCTAACTTGCAAGGAAAACTATCTATCATTAGAAGGACGATCTTATCTCAAACTCATATCTCATCTCAGGAATCTTAAAATACTAGGACTAGATGGTGTGGAACAACATGTGAACGAAAGTATCACAACCTAGAGCTCTGATACCGAAAACCTTGTCATGCCACGGAGCAACAAAAATATAAAAAAATAAATTTCCTTTTTGGGTCCACAGGGAATGACTGGTGAATGTCACTAATTGTCCACACCACGTAGTGCTAGTTAACAAAAAGAACAACCCATAGTAATATAAAGAAAACCTAGTATATTACCAACATCAGATTTATTACAACAATAGAGCTACAACGGAAGTATATAAAGTTTTGGAAGCAACATATGCCCAAGTACTAAATGCAATAAAGCAGTCTAAACAGGAAAAATAAATTAATAACTATCTCCAAAACTTTAGCTGGCGTAAACATCAACATAGTAATCCTCCCTAGCATAGGCGTCATCAGTGAGGCCACCCTCTGCATATTCCCCTCCCGGATAGTAGCGATCGTCGTAGGCTTTGTCACTTGCAGAATAAGGTAAAGGATAGTCTGGATGGGGAAAGTCTAGGAAGTAAAGGCCGTCAGCTTACTGAGAGCTGAGTGAATATAAACTAACAAGGTACCAGCTATCTGAAGTAATAATAAGTTTATGAAGACGCGAGTTAAATTCTACTATAATGATAACTTTCTCCTTTACTCAATGTCATTAACTAACCCTTGTCGTCTTGTTAAACGAAGATCGATATTCAACATACTCTGACTGAATGAACAGACTCAATCATTTAACTCTAGGAATACACCCTCATTCCGTCCACTGCTTTTAAGAGCATAATCACAGCTCACCATAGGTCGTGGACTCCACGTCAGTCAGTCCCCAGCTTTTAAGAGCATATACATAGCTCACTACTTTACAAGGAAGCAATGTTTCCAATAAGGTATATCAATCTATTACCATGACTCAACGTCATCTACCAGTGATCCCAACTCACCCTTTTAAGAGCATATTACACAGCTCACTGCTTTCAAGAGCATATCATTACCAAATGTCCGTCCATGTACCATTCCCAGAACTTACCAAACCTACCTAAGTTCCATTCTAACATCGACACATGACAATTTCCAATGTGGCCTGACTACTCCGATTAAAAAAAACGGATATCAAACTCATATAAGAAAATCAACATGTCACCCACGTCGTCATATTCTTTTATTTATCAAATACCCATTATTCTTTGGTGTCACATTATCCCTGTCTAACCCATAGTCACATAACGGAAGTCTGAATCGACAGTCGAATAATCGAACCTCTTATATAATACATAGGCAAAGGAATCCATGTTCTGCCCATGCCATTGATTACGACAAGGGACCAATCGATTGGGATAAATTCATAACAATTGATTGAGGAAATTGGCAATCGATCGGGATTCTAATCGATTGGAATTCTATCCAATCGATTGGAACCAGACTGATGACAATCGATTGGGAATCTTGCCAATCGATTGGCACTTTGTCTTCTCTAGCAGATTTATAAAATAGCATATAAAAACATCATAAGGATGTGTTTAATACGTATAAACTTCATGACAACTAGGAAAAACATCAAATAGAGGGACCGAGTGAGTTACAACTCACTTAAGGGTTGTTTGGGTGTGTGTTGAGCTATGGAGCTTCCAAACATCGTCTCTTCTCTTTTTCTCTGTCTACTCTCTATCTCTCTCTCTTCTATCTCTCCTCTTTTCTTCTATTCTCTTCCTTCTCTTCTTCTTCCTCCTCTGCCCAAGGCAGTGTATGTATGAATTTGTGTGGATGTATATATATATATCTATGTATGGATATATGTATATATTCTCTCTCTCTCTCTCTCCCTCTCTCTTTCTCTATTTCTATCTCTCTCTCAAGACTGTGTAAATTGGCCACAAGGCCATAAATGAATGTATATATATAGAGAGTATGAAAGTGGCATACGTCCAAAGCTCAAGAAAAGAAGAAAACTTGTCTCAACAGATGCCAATCGATTGGGACTGATGGCAATCAATTGGTTATAGATATTTGAAGGCAATCGATTGAAAAAGATGTCAATTAATTAGTATATTGTTGTAGACACCCCATTTTGTCGGCTATCAGATTAAGGAGACCCATAGCTTGGTGGTTCACAATGATCGAAAAAGACTGAAAAAGGACTCCTAAAAGTTGGTTCTATCTCTCGAAATGCTCAGAATGACCAAAATACCCCTAAAAGCCCAGACACTCCCAAATTTGGATCGAAAGTTCTGAAAACATACCACATCGTAAGAAAAGCAATAAAATAAGTTTCAAAGCAAAATCGGGTAAAATCGTCTGCTCCCAGAGACCCCTGGAATTCCCAGAAGTTCCCGAAAAGTCCCGATTGACCAGTTTGACCAAAGTTTGACCAGGTTTGACTAGGGTTTGACCAAAATCATCCAAATTCCCCAGGATGTTTTGAGATCATACTAGATCATGTGAAAAGTATTAAAATGAGTTTTTAAAGAAAATCGAATGAAAACGTCAGCTCTTGGGAACCCTAGAGGTTCCCAGAATTTCCTGGAGATCCCAAGTTTGACTGATTTTACCTAAAAGTTGACTTTAAAATCGGAGCGTCGTATCATTTTTCAAATTTTTTTTATGGATACTAGAGGTCAGTAGCTTTCCAACAGTATATCACACGTAATTTCTGGATTTAAAATGAATTTACTATGAATTTCCGAAGGTGAAAAAGACGATCAAATCGGCTTTTATCACGAATACCGCAAAACTTTTCAAAGTGACCTGACTTTGAAATTATTTTTATGTAATGTAGATCCTATTACCTTTCCAACGGTATATCACAAGCTCAATTTGGAATTTATACGCATTTTCTGTGAATTTCAGACGAAATAGGGCCTTTTCACGAATACCAGAACCTCATGGGGGCCAAATAGCATTATTTGGACATTGGAGGAGCAGTGTGTAGACACCCAATTTTGACCACACTGACAGGATTTAGGTGGACAATGTCTTGGAGGATTCAATGATGAAAAGTACCCCGTGGAAGGTACTGGATTCCACACAATCGAACTTCGGAAAGTGACTTCAAGCTCAGAAAAACCCATTTCCTTGCACAAATCCCGGTTTTGTCATAATTGTCTCTCAGAATTCATATTCACTCAGGGTTATATGAACATTAAGTGTTCTAAACGCAGTATTCCAGGTATGCAGAGATTCAATTTTAAAGAAAAGTTCAAAATCGACACACATTTGAAAGCAATTTTGAAAAAGACGCCGTTTGACTTCAAAAAGACGAAAGTTCCGGAGGAATTTCAGACATCAATTGGACTTCAATTTCTATTTCAAAACCTCTGGAAATATTTTTATACTAAAATTCAGCCTGATAGCTTTCCAACGGTACGTAAATAGACGATTTCGGACACCAAAAAGCATTTTTACAAAAATCTGGAAAAGCAGTGCGCGTAATTTTTGAAACAGGGCTTAAGGGCAACCAAAGGATGCAAAATAGGAGATGGCGGTTTTGGGTTGTGGGGTAGTGGGTCCCTCCATAACTGCCACCTACTTATAGTGTTCTTTATCGAGTTTTTCTAGTTCCAGACTTTTCTAGAAGGCTCTTACTGCGAGTAAATTGCCTGGAAATTGCATTTAGGCACCGAAATGACCATTTTAACCATTTTCTACTCTCTAAAAATCTTGTTTTAACCCTGTAACTTAAGAGCTAAGTCTTCAAAACTCTATATAAGATCTCATGCATCTCATATGGAAGGGGATCTAAGTAGTATCTAAGTGGTATCTTGAGAGTACACTTGAGATATCTTGAGAGAAACTTTGAATATACAAGAGAGTACACAAGTGAATATACTTGCAAATGCTTTCAACGTAAGAGAGAATTCTAGAGAGAGAATTATGAATTAGAATTCCCTAAACTAATCTCAAGATAATTAGATTAGATGAATTCGACATCAATTGCCTCCATTATCTTCCATGGATGAGTGCTTGAAGAACACTTGAAGAAGAAGATCTTCAATTCAACTTTGGTTATATAATTGAGAATCCTCCAAGAGGTAAACACTATAATTCATCTCTAATTCCTATTTTGTATATATAGATCCATAAGATTTGGATCTACCTTAGTTTTTATTTTATTTGTAGAACACCCATCTTCTTCATCTCTTGTTCTTCACACACTCACATAGCTAGATCCAAATCTCTTTTGATTTTCATTGATAATTAATAATTAGAGATTGTTTTTCACTTTAATTTTCAATTTTGATTTCATTCTTTAATTTTAGTTTAGATCCATTCATACATGATTATATCTATGTATCTATTTTGAATTTTATGATGGTTTAGAAGTATGATCTATGAGAAGGATGATTCCTATGTTCATACCCATCTCTTGATTATTTCGATTACCTAGAATTCCTATTGAAATTCATCTCCAACAGGATATTTATAAGTCCCTTTGATCCATGATCTAAAGTTCTTCATAGAACTTGAGGGCTAAATTGATTGGGAATTATGTCAATCAAGTAGATCTATGAGTTTGATCTCTCAAAATAAGCTTCAACCATCACATAAGATGTTTTTCTTACACTTTAAAATAAACTAGATGAAAATTCAGCAAAACAGATTGGTCTTGTCCATAAGATTTGGTCCATCAAAACCCATAGTTTGATGGATTTCAAATTTTCTAGGTAAACTTTGATGAATTAGCTTTCATCTGGTCTGTTTTGAGAGCTTCTAGGATTCATATGCTATTTTTAGAAATTGTTGAGAAATCGGTTGATAGATTTGAACATAGTCTCTTTGTGCTTGAATTTCAGAAAATAATTAATAGTTATTGATGTTCCACTTTTTGAGGATGATTACTAACTCATGTATCTATATGCCGATGTAAAATCGTGAGCATACTATCGAGTTAAGATCATTTTCTAAGCGTTTGAAGTTGATACAATTATGCTGGAATTTTCTAAGTTCAATTACAGTTATGATTATGTACACAAAATGGTCATACATTGATCACTCATTAAGAATTGATGAATAAAACTTGGTTTAGAAATAATCTAGGATAATTGGATGAGAGATCAAGAGCTTAGATCTATTTGATTAACATGATTCATGAACTTCTGTTATGCTTCTATTATGGTTTTGCATTCTTTTGTCAAATGATACCAAACTTCCAGAATAATAGAGTCTGTTTAAAAAACTTTTTCAGAAATCTTAAGATCATTACATGTCCATGGGATTATTGTTTTCATAAACTATAATGAAATAGCTTTCTTTTGACACCAAATAGAGCTTCACATGTTTTTTGAGAATTAATTATGAGTTTTACAAGAACAGTGGACGGTCCTGATCCACTGTTCCCAAAACTCTTATTTCTCTCACTTCAAAAATGGTAAAGAGGTTCTACTTTTTGGAGAAGTTCCCCTAAACATGTATCTAACTTTCTGTAAAAGGGTTTTAACCCAGCTCATGTTTAAGACCACTTTTGATAGGATTCATTAGAGAACCTTAAGATCATTACATGTCCATGGGATTATTGTTTTCATAAACTATAATGAATTAGCTTTCCTTTGACACCAAATAGAGCTTCACATGATTTTTGTAGAATTAATTATGAGTTTTACAAGAACAGTGGATAGTCCTGATCCACTGTTCCAAAACTCTTATTTCTCTCACTTCAAAAATGGTAAAGAGGTTCTACTTTTTGGAAAAGTTCCCTAAGACATATATCTAACTTTCTGTAAAAGGGCTTTAACCCAGCTCATGTTTTAGACCACTGTTGATAGGATTCATTAGAGGTTGCTGAATCTGGAAATTTGATTGATGACATTTTCTACTTACTTTTCATGCATGTCATATGTTTGATTGTGTTTTTTCAATGCTTGGGTATTCTTTAGTGTTTTAGTGTAGAGAATTGAATGTCGTGGATCCGGACTTCGATTTGTGATCTTGCCTCGTCTACATGTGGCTTAGTGCCCATGTATCGTGTACCTTCTCTATCCCTTCTCTTAAAATTTTCTAGGTTTACAACTTTGTTTTCAACGACACAATTCCTTTAGGATAGTCTCCGTTTATATACTTATTTGTTAGAGACATCTTATCTAGGATTGTTGCATGATTGCATTACACGTTTCTACTTCTTTTTACTTTTGTGACTCCGCTTGAGTCAACCCAATGTAAGTCTTCTTGTTCCCTCTTGCATATCATGACATGTTTCCTTTATTTGTATCGGTTCTGGACGGGACTAGCTACTGTAAGTATACCTCTCTCTTGTATTGCATGTGCATCTGACTTCTACTTGGTTAAATCTCTTGACATGATTTTCCTTAGATGTTCCCTTTTGACATGTATATATTATCTAGTATGTTTGAGGAAACATCAATTGTGAATTAAGAACAAGGATATTTGAATCAAGGCCTACCATTCGGTAGGCGAGGAGGGGTGCTTCAGTCCTGCTTGCGCTCCTTCCCCTCTCGTACCAAGACCCCCAAACCTAGTTTCTGATAATGAAGGACGAGTAACCTTATTCAATTTTAGGTGAGTCAAACTTGGGTTTCCTAATTCTCAATAAAAAATTAGGTGGCGACTCTTTGTCTCTAGGACCGCGTGAGGAAGTTCTAGTTTTCCTTGATGTGTGCTCCTTGGGATCCGTCTCGGGACACTATCGAGGGAAGGCGCCAGGACGACCGAGCGGCGCGGGTGCACAATCTGGCGATTCTGCTGGGGACTTGAACATGAAACTGATAGTTTCTTATTCTTCGAGGATTTGACTTGAGCCAAAGAATATCCTTGTTATTAATTCGATAATCATGTCGTTTCTGTCTGCATTTGCACTTGCATTGTTCTTTCACCGCGACTGCTTGAGACCATTGCCTTGTGGGTGGAGGTCCCTCTTTCCTCCATTTGTCAAGAGTTTTGGTAGCATGTGGTCACCATTAGCCTTATACCGCTTTCAGTATATAGAGCCCTTGGCTTGCTAATGGACCCTTTATGAGACTAAAACCCGGCCTTTGCATATAGTTTCTATAGAACCCTTCAATTAGGATCTTGATTTTCATCTTTGATTAGGACAATGTGATGAATTATTTGCGCTTGCCCATAAGGGATTATGTGGGTGATGAGGATGTGTATGCGAAGGCATCATCAAACCTTGTATGGTAGATTCCTCTAGAGTAGTATGGCCTTTGTCCGAACATCCAATCATTATTCGAGGACAAGTTTTCAAAATTTTGAAAATACAAGCACTTCTTTGAAAAATAACTGAGTCTTTTGAAAATTTTGGGAAAATCCCTTTTGAAAATTCGTTTTGAAATTCACTTTCTCAAAACCCTTCCAAAAATTCTCCCTAGATTTTAGAGAATTTCAAAATTCGCGCTTTGATGATTCAATTCAAATTCTCCCTAGAATTTAGAGAATTTTAAAATTTCTACTTTGGTTTTCAAGAAATCATGATTTCACATTTTGATGATTCAAATATTCTCCTCTCAGATTTTAGAAAATTTCAAAATTCCTACCTTGATTTTCAAAAAGAAATCATGATTTCACGCTTTGATGATTAAAAGATTTTCCACTCAGATTTTGGAATTTCAAATTTCCTACCTCGATTTTCAAGAATCGTGATTTCACACCACAAGCATTGATGGTTCAAGAGTATATTTGAAATTTGTAAATCTCTCCCTTTCTTTCAATATTTTCATGAAAAATTCAATTTTGTAAACCTGGACCATCAAGAATTTTGAAGCTAAAAATCCTTGGATAATGATTGGATTAGTAAGATGATTAGCATACTCAAGGAATCTTATGTGCTTATGTGCTGATATGCTAGGTCTAAGCTAGATTAAGGAGCATTGAATTTAGATTAGATTTCGTTTCATCTACATTGCATACACTACAAGAACATTGCATAAACGACTCACGAGTGCGACACCTCTAATATACTTTCGAAAAAGAAAAGAATTATTTTCCTTAGAATTTCGAAATTTGATTTCTTCAATTTTGAAAAATGTTTTTGAGAAAAAAAGGAAATGATTTTCAATCCACTTTTTGTAAGATACCATTCTTTGAAAATTCTTTTGCAACAAAGTTACCTAATTATTTGGAAATTTCCAATAAACTAGAAAAGAAAAGATAGGACCAAAAAGTGGTACTCCCTCCTAGGTCAGAGCTTCGAACAGCCGTTTGATCAGATCAGGGTTTGAAGAAGGAACATCCGAGTCCACTAGGTTTGAAATATGACATACGAAGCTGACATGGAAGCCAGATTGGCCACAATGCAGACTGCATTAGATCAGAGCAGGGAATAGAATCGGGAATAGCTTGCTACTAAGATGAGAATAATTAAGCAGTTGACTAATCCGCCACCACCACCGCCTCCGTTGCACCATGAAGAAGAATATTTTGGGGAGACAGTTCAACCAAAGGTTCAGCTAGATCAGGAAACTCAGGATAAGTTGGCCAAGATCGACAAGCTAGAGAGTCTGATTAGAAAAAGCAAAGGGGTGGATGAGTATCTGTTCGACGTCGAAGGACTATGTGATGCTCCGAAAGCTAAGCTCCCAGAAAAGTTTAAGATGCTGCATATTGAATTCTTCAATGGAACTGGAAATCCGAAGAGTCATCTAAGGCTTTATGTGGAAACTTTGCAGCCTATGGGTATTGGGTCTGACTTCTTCGCTCTGCTGTTTCCAAGAGTTTTGAGTGGGGCAGCACTTTCATGGTACTTAACGCTAGAACCATCCATAACCAGAGATTGGAAGGCATTAGCCAAAGCTTTCATGGCCCGTATTCGTACAACCAGTCATTTGATGCAACCGCAAGGGATCTAGAAACCACCAGACAAGAGTATAGGGAATCCTTCGCCGGTATCCTTACTCGTTGGAGGGCTAGAGCTGCACAGATGACTAGCAGGCCGACAGAAAAGGATCAAGTTTGAATGATCATCAGAAATCTTCAGCCCAAATACTTGCAGAGGTTAGAATTTCAGTCTATTGTGAGCTTCGAACAGCTGTTTGATGTGGGGACTTTAATAGAAGATGCCATTAGAGATGTAAAGATCAAGAAAAAAAGCTCAAACAGTCGGTACCGAAAGACGGAAAGGCCAGTCTATCGTCAGTCTGCTGACATCAACACACTATCCCCTCAGCCTTTTCAGAAAGAACGTTGAGGCATGGCTAATGCAAGAGGGAATCAAAATCAGAAGCAGTCGAAAGAGAAAAGAGAATTTTTTGATTTGGGAATGTCACTAAGTACCGCACTTGAGAGGATGCTAGAAAAAGGGTATTTGCAGAAATAAGGACCCAAGCCAGAGCCTAATCCACTCCTGTCGGGTTTTAAAATTGAATTCTATTGTGACTTTCATCAAGGCTGTGGACATAGCACAGATAGATGTTGGAGACTTTGCCATGAGATTGAAGATTTGATTGAGAAATGGGTCATTTCTCCTCCTCCTGCCCAGCCAAATGTTCAGAAGAATCCTCTCCCTGATCATAAGGGGAACCAGCCAAATGTCAACTTTATAGAGGAAGGGTCTCAGATTTATAACCCAATGATCTACATTACATCCATGGACCAGCCTGCCATGGATATTCAGCTCCCAGAAAATGCAATTTGTATCTTGAGAAATCTGGAAGAAGAAGAGTGGGTTGAAGAAGCACTGGCCTTTGAAGAAGAGATAGCCAGCGAAAATCTCACGATTGAATGGTGGAATCCTAATACCATCACTAATGATTCAATCTGGTATAAAGAAGAAAAGCCCATAGAAGCAGTCACTGAGAAAGAAAGCATTAAGTCGATCAGAGAATTGGTGAAATCCATCGAAAGCCTTAATATCAAAGATGATGATCTCGTTGCCATGATGGGAGAAGAAGAAGATTAGTGGTATGATGTTGAGGATGATTCCATTTACACCATAATCCCTGATGATTCTGTGTGGAAAGTCACTGCTGGCACTGAGAAATTAGCCAAAGAACTCGAGTCCATTAGGTTCACTAATGAAGCCAACCACTTGATGCGTTCTGGACGTCATTTCAAACCTCATAAGTTGGAAAATTATGGGAAAGAAACTTGGAAAGTGAAAGAAGTGGTCAAAGCAAAGGAAGCTGACAAAGGAACCATGAGTGAAGAAGAGGATGAAATCCTAAAGCAGTTGAAGAAAACACAAGCCTGGATCTCAGCATGGGGATTGCTCATGACCTCTCACAAACACAAACAAGCTATGCTTGATACTCTTAATCGATTGGATGTGTCTGTCAACACTACTTTCGAAGATTTGGTGAACATGATCTCTGCAAAACCTCAAAAGCCTGTAATCATATTCATAGATGAAGATTTACCGCCAGAAGGGGCACATCACAACAGGGCTCTCTATATCACTGTACACTGCTTGGGGAATAGAGTGCCAGTTTGCTTAGTAGACAATGGATTAGCTTTGAATGTATGTCCTCTCCAAACTACTCTCAGACTGTGAGGGCCTATGATAATACTAAAAGGGCTGTTGTGGGGATGATGAAGCTGAAAATTGAAGTCGGACCGTTGACCAAAAAAGCTGAATTCCATGTAATTGATATTCTAGCTAGCTTCAATATGCTATTGGGGCATCCGTGGTTATATGTAAATGATGTCGTCGCTTTCACTCTTTACCAGAAAGTTAAATTCATAAGGAAAGAAGATGTCATGACAATCTTTGGGGATAGCTGGATCAAGGAAGAAGGGACATGCCATGGCCCTGTGCTAGAAGTCCAAACACCGAAAGAAGAAAATGAGCTGGGAGGATTCAACTTTGTGGGAATGCTGGAAAAGAAGCCGTATAAGAAATTCGTTTGGGATCGACTCGACAATGAGAAGGAGAAGAGACTTCCTGATACGTCTATTTGGGGTGAAGAAATCACTCCGTTCAAGAAAAAGAAGCTGTTTATCACCGGAAGCGAGTATAGAAAGATGTTTGAGAAAGAAAGCCCAGTTATGGAAGATCTACAAGAAGAAGTGGGACATAATTGGATCCCTAAAGTCATGCCTCTATACTTTGACCAATATGCAAACCCTAAAGTAGCCCACATGGTGCGAAAGATGAATTTTTTCCATGGAATGGGCCTAGGTCGTCGTCAGCAGGGAATAACTGAACCACCTAACTTCTATGAGCAGAAAGATAATCTGGACGGGGATATCGTTTGATTGAAGAAGATAAGAAGCAGATGATAAAAGGTAAGGAGCCGATGATTGTTTCTGGGCCAAGAATCCTGAACGAATACTTCATAAAATAAGGTGATGACTTCCCCTTTTGTGGTTTTCATGAACCGTGGTATGATCCTTCTAATAAGAGTATCAAGCCTGGGTTTGAGATTTTCTTCAAACATAAGTTCTCCGAATATGAGGATCCATTCTTGTATGCGCCACCTGCCAAGAAAGAAGGGAAGGATTGGGCTGATCTGATGACAAGCGATGATCTAAATATGCTAATGGGCGATGAACTAAACATGCTGATGAATGCCGAAGAAGCACCAGGAAACATGAGAGAAATCAAGCCAATAGAGGGAGCTCTGAACAATTGGGTGATCGAAACAGGAGTCAACAAATTCCCTCCCCCATTTCCCCGAAAGTTTGTAAAAGCCAATATGAGCCATAATGCAGAGTCTGCTTTTGCTTTCAATGTACCCAAAAATGTTAATGAAATAAACGAAGATTTTGCTCACTCTTCTGTGTCTGATGATCTTGATTTTGAAATTTCTGAGAATTTGCAAAAATTAATTGAAAATGAAAATGAAAATGAAAATGAATCTGCATGCAAGATTATTGAAGAAACTTTGCTAATAAACTTGGGCAATGAAGATAATCCACAAAATGTTCATATTGGCACTACACTCGCTTCACAAGAAAGCAATGAACTAATCAATTTGTTAAAAGAATTTAAAGATGTTTTCGCTTGGTCTTACGAAGATATGCCAGGCATTGATCTAGAGATCGTCCAACACTCTATCCCTCTCTTTCCTAATTTAAAACCTGTTAAGCAAAAGTTGAGACGCATGAGACCTGAGTGGACTTTGAAAATTAAAGAAGAAATAGAGAAATAGTTGAAAGTTGGATTCCTGATGGTAACCCAATACCCGGAATGGATAGCCAACATAGTTCCTATGCCGAAGAAGGATGGAAGGATCCGAGTATATGTTAACTTCAGAGATTTGAACAAGGCTAGTCCCAAGGATGATTTTTCGCTTCCACACATAGATGTTTTGGTGGATAAAACGGTAGTATATGAGCTTCTATCATTCATAGATGGTTTCTCTTGGTACAATTAGATTTTAATGGCACCCAAAGACAGAGAAAAAACTACATTCACAACTCACTGGGGGACGTACTGCTACCGAGTGATGCCGTTTGGGTTAAAGAATGCTGGAGTAACCTATCAGAGAGCAGCTACTACTTTGTTGCATGACATGATTGTCAAATCAAAGGAAAGAAGTGGACATTTGGCAGCCCTCACCAAGTTCTTTGAAAGATTGAGAAGATACAAGATGAGATTGAACCCATAGAAATGTACTTTTGGAGTAACCACTGGGAAACTGTTAGGGTTTCTCATTACTCAACGGGGAATTGAGGTCGACCCCATGAAGATCAAGGCTATTATGGATATGCCTCCTCCCATAAATGAAAAAGAAGTAAGAGGATTTCTGGGATGAATCCAATTCATCAGTCGCTTCATATCTAAGCTCACCGCAACTTGTGATTCGCTTTTCAGCCTGTTGAGAAAAGGAAAGAAATTCGAATGGGATGATCAATGCCAAGAAGCTTTTGACAAGATCAAGACCTATCTATCAAACCCACCAGTTCTTTCACCCCCGAAGATAGGGAAGCCTTTCCTGTTATACTTATCCGTGTCAGAGAATGCTATGGGATGCATGTTAGCCCAAGAAGGAGATAAAGGGCATACAGAGAAAGCCATTTACTACTTGAGCAAATGGATGACTGGATATGAGCCGAAGTATTTCCCGCTAGAGAAAACATGTTGGGCTTTGGTATGGGCTACTCGTCATCTAAGGCATTATATGTTGGCCTTCTCTGTTGTTTTAATCTCCCGAATGAACCCTTTGAAGCACCTCTTTGAAAAACCCTCATTGATAGGCAGAATTTCCCGATGGACCTTGATGCTATCTGAGTTTCACTTGACACATGCTACAAGCAAATCTGTTAAAGGTAGAGCTGTCGCAGAACATTTAGCTGAACATCCGATAAATCTGGAAAACGAAGAATTTATGTTCCCTGATGAAGGATTGATGGAATTGAGAGAAGATGTATGGAAGATGTATTTTGATGGAGCTGCAAACTAGAAAGGATACGGAGTAGGGATCATCCTTGTATCCCCTGAAGGAGCACATACCCCGTTTGCCAATAAATTGAAGTATACCTCCACCAACAACACTGCTGAGTATGAAGCTTGTATCTTGGGGTTAGAAGTCGCATTGACTTTGGAAGTAAGAAAGCTTGATGTACTCGGGGATTCCAATCTGGTCATCTCCCAATCTCGAGGAGATTGGAAAGTTAAAGAAGAAAAGTTGAAGCCTTATCATGAATATCTCGAGTTTCTACAAACTCGTTTCTTGCATATCACATTCTTCTACCTGCCTCGAGAAGAGAATCAGCTAGCAGACTCCTTGGCTACTTTAGCCTCGATGATTGAGATTCCTATGGGAATAAAGTTAACTCCATTAATGATTGAACAAAGACAAAACCATCTTATGAGATGATCGGGGAAATAGAGGAAGCAGAAGAACTTTCGTGGTACACAGATATGTGGAACTTCATAGAATATGGGGAGTATCCAGAAGGTGTGTCCAAGAAAGACAAAAGAGCCATAAGAAGATTCTTAGCTCAATTCATGATTTGTGGTGGAAGTCTACTAAAGAAGTCATACAATGGATTCAACTTGATATGTTTATATAGGAACAGTGCGAAGAAAATGATGAAGCAAATTCACGAAGGGGTGTGTGGTCCTCATATGAGCAGACACATGTTAGCCAAGAAGATCAATCGACAAGGGTATTGTTGGACTACTATAGACAGACTGCTACGAATATGTCAGAAAATGCCACAAGTGTCAGATCCATACCAATAAGAAGCATGTGTCGCCATCACTGCTGTACAACATGACTACTCCTTGGCCATTCTTAGTTTGGGGAATAGATGTTATTAGAGAATTAACCCCAAAGGCGTCTTATGGGCATCAATATATCCTGGTAGCAATTGATTACTTCACGAAATGGGTGGAAGCAGAGTCATATGCAACATTGAAGCTAAAGATGTGGCCAGATTTATCAAAAGAAATATAATCTATCGATACGGGGTCCCTCATGAATTGATATACGATCATGGCAGCCATTTCCAAAAAGAAGTTCTGGATCTACTAGAGGAATATAAGATCATGCATCATATGTCAGCACCATATAGGCCACAAACAAATGGGGCAGTTAAAGCAACCAATAAGAATTTGAAAACGATTCTGAGGAAGATGACCGACACACACCAAGATTGGCATGAGAAACTACCATATGCATTGTGGGCATACAGAACATCCATCAGAACATCTACAAGAGCCACTCCTTATTCCCTGGCTTATGGAATGGAAGCAGTACTCCCAGTCAAAATAGAACTACCATCGCTAAGAATTGTGGCTGAATTCGAGATTCCAGATTTTGATTGGTTAAGAAACTGATATGAAGAGCTAATGTTACTTGATGAAAAGAGACTAGCTGCAATTGATCATGTACATGTGTATCAGAGGAGAACAGCTCGAGCATTCAACAAGAAAGTTCGTCCAAGAAAACTCGAAGAAGGCGACCTTGTGCTTAAGGAATTAAAAGCACCTATTTATGATCCTAGAGGGAAATTCAAACAAAATTGGGTTGGTCCATACATCATCAAGAAGCTTCTCTCTGGAGGAACAGCATACCTGATGGATCTAGATGGAATTGAATTCAATAAACCAATCAACATTGATCGTCTAAAGAAATACTATGCTTAAAACCTTTCTTCCAAGCCTGTTCTTTCAAAACCTCCAACATTCGAGGAACTACGCTTGACCTGATTCCCACTTGGGGATATGTAAGCAACCTACTCGGTTCTGTAACTGCTCCTAAAAAAACTCAGCCACACTTCAAATACCTTCTTTCAAGACCTCGACCGAACTACTTTGGACTTGATTCCCACTTGGGGATAAGTAGGCGAGATTCCTTGGCTCTCGGTCCCTGAACCTTGCAAACTAGGGGCAAAACTTTCCAGTTTACCTAGAACCTCAAGATATAACTGCCACACTAGGGACAAACTGCGTTTGCCCAAACTTCCATTTATCCTTATCAACTAGGGGCAAACTGCCATTTGCCCATATCTCGCTACCTGTTCTCTCTGGATCACTTGGCTATCAAAATTAATTAACTAAGTGAAAAATCTGGTAATTCTTGATATTAAATTGAAAAGTTTTTAGTAATCTGAAAAACGTGAGTATAATGTCAAGACTGAAACACTATGTGGAAAATTTTCAAAGCTTCAAGATTACATGCAAAGCCAATACAATATCCTGCTACAAGTAAAAAATTTCATTTTTAACATGCAAATCCTTAGAAATTCAAGCATCAAAATCAAAAGACATTTTCGAGAAAGGAAATCGTCAAAAATTTTCTTCCCTTGTAACCGAGTCCAGTATTTCAGTGTGCAAAGTGTCAAGCAAATCAAACTCGTGGCCCGAAATGAAAAGCAAAAGCAAGGGATAAGCATAAAGCAGCATCAAGCAAAGCCAAGGGTACAAGCCCATCGAGTTTCAAACAGAATACATCACCTTCAGTCTCAGTACAGAAAGCAAGAAAGCGAGAAAGATAGTCATGGGTACATATGAAAATGGGTAATCATCAGAATCAACGAAGATGAGTAACCCGTGGGTACCAAGCAGGCATATCTGAAGTCGTAGAGCTATCATCATCATCAATTTGGCGCCATCGCCTAGACCCGCCAGCCCCACCAGAAGGGCCTATATTCATCTGCTCCAGCTGTGATTGAAGCTGCCTGACTTGAGCCACCTGTCAAAAGAAAGGATCAGTACCAGGTTGAAAATGCAATGAGAAAGAGAAGCCAAGAAATTTACCAAAGCCGCACCTCGATCTATGTAAGTCTGGCATATGTCATCCCACTGTAAAAGAAGAAAGACAAGATCAGAAAGGTCAGGGGAATCAAAAGTAATGAGTTTAAAATTACTCACATGTCCCTCTAGAGCAAGGCTCCAAGCTCTCAGATTCTGTGCATAAGCTCGCTCTTCATTAAAAACAGCTCGAGGAACCGACTCGTATTGCTTTGGAACTAGCTGAGGCTCTATAAGATCACGGGGAATATCTACTGAAGATATAACTCCACGCAGCATAGTCGAGGCCCGCCAATCACAAGGAAGAATGGGAGGCAAAGGACGGTCAGGGCCATCCACAAAAGAGCTCCCCTGTAAACAATCATGAGAATAAGAGATTAACAAGCATTTAATCAGAAAGTGGAGAAGCTGTGAAAAAACCTGCAGGTCATCTGAAAGCGAGAAATTGGGCATCAGATGAGTAGCCCTGAAAGCGTCATAGTTTTCCTCAAAAGGAGTGAATGAGGCAGAAGGAATTCCATTCAAAGCATCAACAAGATCTTTATCTTCCAGATTTTGCGCCGACCTTGTGCATGAAGAAGGATCCTGTGGCACTAGGAAACGATCCTCCAAATCAGTATGGGGAGCCACTCTCTCACTGAGATACCACTCAATAATAGAAGGACCCGTGGGAATTTGGATTTTGGTTGAAAATCATTCAGAATTAAAGAAAAGTCCCCAGGAACGAGGAATCAAGGGCACCGTAGCTTGAAAATAGCCAAGAATTATTGATTTGTAGCGAACTCCCGTTGTTTTGGGATTGATTGTGTATTGTCTTAGATAAAAGACATTTGGGTCTACTATCACTCAAGAAATTACATCCAGAACGGATCTGCAGAAGATGGGTCAGATTACAGGATTTTCAAACCACAAGCAAGATATTTGAGAAAAGAGTCAAAATAAGCCCAACGTGTTACAAGAATGTGTGAGCTAGTCGAAGCACCAATATGATTCTTAGATTAAATCAGCAAGATCTCCAAAATGTCAGCCTTCAACTTCAGATATCTCCCTAAGCAGAGAACTTTTAGATATCGTCAGAATCACCACCAGAAGAAAGGTGTACTACAGCAAATTTGTGAAGTCAGAACCCATACATCTCTCAGAATCATAGAATCTCCTGAGTAGAGAACTTTTAGAATCCATGTTGCCCCAGCAAATATAGGGTTTCTTTCAAGCATTGTGTATCAGAACTGCCACCAGATGAAGGATATCTATCAGCATCAACTATCAGAAGTGCCTCCAGATATAGGGTATCCATAAGAATTTGTATCTGTGGGTTGCCTCCAGATGAATGGTATCTCTCAAAATTTATATCCGTGGGGTGCCTCCAAATTTAGGGTTTCTCTCAGAATCGTGTGTATTTTAGAATTTGGATCCGTAGGTTGCCTCTAGATGAAGGGTATCTCTCATAATTTGTATCCGTGGGTTGCCTCCAGATATAAGGTTTCTCTCAGAATACGTGTATCAAAATTGCCTCTAGATATAGGGTTCCTCTCTGCATCGAGTATCAGAACTACCTTCAGATATAGGGTTTCTCTCAGCATCGTGTTGCCTCTAGATATAGGGTTTCTCTCAACATCGTGTTACCTCCAGAAGTAGGGTATGTCTCAGAATCATGTTGCCTCCAGATAAAAGGTATCTTTCAGAATCGTGTACAAGAATTTGCCTCCAGATATAGGGTATCTATCAGAATCATGTATTTCATAATCGAGTATTGGGGCTGCCTCCAGATATAGGGTATCTCTCAGCATTAGGTTGCCTCCAGATATAGGGTATTTCTCAGAATTGTGTACATCTTAGAATCGTGTATCCGTGGGTTGCCTCTAGAATGTAGGGTTTCTCTCAGAATTCATGCATCAGAAAAGAGGATTTGTCTAGAAGAAGGACCTATTTCAGAAGAATAGAAGATTTATCTCTGGCAGAGGGACCTGTTTCAGTAATCGTCCCCAGCAGAAGGACTCTACATCAGCAATCGTCCCCAGCAGAAGGACTCTACATCAACAATCGTCCCTAGTAGAAGGACTCTACATCAGCAATCGTCCCCAGTAGAAGGACTCTATGTCAGCAATTGCCCCCAGTAGAAGGACTCTACGCCAGCAATCATCCCCATCAGAAGGACTCTACATGAGCAATCGTCCCTAGCAGAAGGACTCTACATCAGCAATCATCCCAAGCAAAAGGACTCGACATCAATAATCGTCCCGAGCAGGACTCTACATCAGCAATCGTCCCCAGTAGAAGGACTCTACATTAGCAATCATCCCCAGCAGAAGGACTCTTCATTAGCGATCATCTAGGGAATTCATCCAAGAAGCTCAGCTCTTTTGAAGTCGTCCGAGATATAGATGACACCTACAAACCTCAAGCGCAGAAGAAAAACTCCTATAAAGCTCCAAAAATCATCCATGATACATATATCATTCTTCTCTTTAGAAATATTTGACTGTGAGAGTGAGATGTTGCATCCCTCTCATTAGATTTTGCATGTAGGGAGCCCTTGAGGACGATTCCTCTAGCACTTGCACATTCACGTTTTCATACTGCACCAGCATCCTAAGATAGGAGCATTTCATCTGTATTGTTGTTTGTGTGTTTTTCGTCCTCTCGCGTATTTGAACTACGCCCTGGTATGATTCTTGGAAAGGATACGTAGGCAGCTCCGGCGAAGCACGACCAGCAGCTGCTTAGAATTAGTAGCCTCTACCCAGCATTGCATTGTATTCTTGCATTCATAATTTCTTGATTTTCTCTGATTTTGAATTTCTTTTTTTATTTTTGCAGATTTTTTTTTCCTAAAACCTCTCAGTATGGTTATTGGGTGCCTTCAAAGCTTTGGAACTCACTTGCAGTTCACGTTGTTCACAATAAGCTCTGCCAAAGAGGGCAAACTGTAGACACCCAATTTTGACCACACTAATAGGATTTAGGGTTGACAACGTTTTGGAGGATTCAATGATGAAAAGTACCCCGTGGAAGGTACTGGATTCCACACAATCAAAAGATCGAACTTCAGAAAGTGACTTCAAGCTCAGAAAAGCCCTTTACCATGCACAAATTGCGATTTTGTCATAATCGTCTCTCCGAATTCATATTCACTCAGGGTTATATGAACATTAAGTGTTCTAAACACAGTATTCTAGGTATCCAGAGATTCAATTTTAAAGAAAAGTTCAAAATCGACATACATTTGAAAGCAATTTTGAAAAAGACATCGTTTGATTTTAAAAAGACGACAAAAATTCCGGAGGACATCCGGGCTTCAATTGGATTTCAATTTCTATTTCAAAACCTCTAGAAATATTTTTATACTAAAATTCAGCCTGACAGCTTTCCAATAGTACATAAATGGATGATTTCGGACACCAAAAAGCATTTTTACAAAAATCTACAAAAGCAGTGCACGTAATTTTTGAAACAGGGCTTAAGGGAATCCGGAGGATGCAAAATAGGAGATGGCTGCTTTGGGTTATGGGGTGGCGGGTCCCACCATAAATTCCACCTACTTATAGTGTTGTCCATCGAGTTTTGCTGGTTCTAGACTCTTCTAGAAGGCTCCCACTGCGAGGAAATTGCCTGGAAATTGCGTTTAGGCAGCGAAATGACCATTTTAACCCTTTTCTACTCTCTGAAAATCCTGTTTTAACCTGTAACGTAAGAGCTAAGTCATCAAAACTCTATATAAGATCTCATGCATCTCATATGGAGGGGGATCTAAGTAGTATCTATGTGGTATCTTGAGAGTACACTTGAGATATCTTGAGAGAAGCTTTGAATATACAAGAGAGTACACAAGTGAATATACTTGCAAAATGCTTTCAACTTAAGAGAGAATTCTAGAGAGAGAATTATGAATTAGAATTCCCTAAACTAATCTCAAGATAATTAGATTAGATGAATTAGACATCAATTGCCTCCATTATCTTCCATGGATGAGTGCTTGAAGAACACTTGAAGAAGAAGATCTTCAATTCAACTTTGGTTATATAATTGAGAATCCTCCAAGAGGTAAACACTATAATTCATCTCTAATTCCTATTTTGTATATATAGATCCAAAAGATTTGGATCTACCTCAGTTTTTATTTTATTTGTAGAACACTCATCTTCTTCATCTCTTGTTCTTCACACACTCACATAGCTAGATCCAAATCTCTTTTGATTTTCATTGATAATTCATAATTAGAGATTGTTTTTCACTTTAATTTTCAATTCTGATTTCATTCTTTAATTTTAGTTTAGATCCATGCATACATACATGATTATATCTATGTATCTATTTTGAATTCTATGATGGTTTAGAAGTATGATCTATGAGAGGGATGATTCCTATGTTCATACCCATCTCTTGATTATTTTGATTACCTAGAATTCCTATTGAAATTCATCTCCAATAGGATATTTATAAGTCCCTTTGATCCATGATCTAAAGTTCTTCACAGAACTTTAGGGCTAAATTGATTGGGAATTATGTCAATCAAGTAGATCTATGAGTTTGATCTCTTAAAATAAGCTTCAACCATCACATAAGATGTTTTTCTTACACTTTAAAATAAACTAGATGAAAATTTAGCAAAACAGATTGGCCTTGTCCATAAGATTTGGTCCATCAAAACCCATAGTTTGATGGATTTCAAATTTTCTAGGTAAACTTTGATGAATTAGCTTTCATCTGGTCTGTTTTGAGAGCTTCTAGGATTCATATGCTATTTTTAGAAATTGTTGAGAAATCGGTTGACAGATTTGAACATAGTCTCTTTGTGCTTGAATTTCAGAAAATCTATAATAGTTATCGATGTTCTACTTTTTGGGGATGATTCCTAACTCATGTATCTATATGCTGATGTAAAATCGTGAGCATATGATCGAGTTAAGATCGTTTTCTAAGCGTTTGAAGTTGATGCAATTATTCTAGAATTTTGTAATTTCAATTACAATTATGATTATGTATACAAAATGGTCATACCTTGATCACTTATTAAGAATTGATGAATAAAACTTGGTTTAGAAATCATCTAGGATAATTAGATGAGAGATCAAGAGCTTAGATCTATTTGATTAACAAGATTCATGAACTTCTATTATGCTTCTATTATGGTTTTGCATTCTTTTGTCAAATGATACCAAACTTCCAGAATAATAGAGTCTGTTTAAAACACTTTTTTAGAAACCTTAAGTTCATTACATGTCCATGGGATTATTGTTTCAATAAACTAGAATGAAATAGCTTTCTTTTGACACCAAATAGAGCTTCACATGGTTTTTGTAGAATTAATTATGATTTTTACAAGAATAGTGGACAGTCCTGATCCACTGTTCCCAAAACTCTTATTTCTCTCACTTCAAAAATGGTAAAGAGATTTTACTTTTTGGATAAGTTCCCTAAGACATGTATCTAACTTTTTGTAAAAGGGTTTTAGCCCAGCTCATGTTTAATACCACTTTTGATAGGATTCATTAGAGGTTACTGAATCTGGAAATTTGATTGATGACATTTTCTACTTGCTTTTCATGCATGTCATATGTTTGCTAGTGTTTTTTCAATGCTTGGGTATTCTTTGGTGTTTTAGTGCAGAGAATTGAATGTCGTGGATCCGGACTTTGATTTGTTATCTTGCCTCGTCTACATATGGCTTAGTGCCCATGTATCGTGTACCTTCTCTATCCCTTCTCTTAGAATTTTCTAGGTTTACAACTTTGTTTTCAACAACACAATTCCTTTAGGATAGTCTCCGTTTATATGACTATTTGTTGGAGACATCTTATCTAAGATTGTTGCATGATTGCATTACACTTTTCTACTTTTTTTTGCTTTTATGACTCCACTTGAGTCAACCCAATGTAAGTCTTCTTGTTCCCTTTTGCATATCCTGGCATGTTTTCTTTATTTGCATCGGTCTCGGGCGGGACTAGCCACTGTAAGTATACCTCTCTCTTGTATTGCATGTGCATCCGACTTCTACTTGGTTTAATCTCATGACATGATTTTCCTTAGATGTTCCCTTTTGACATGTATATATTATCTTGTATGTTTGAGGAAACAACATCAATTATGAATTAAGAACAAGGATATTTGAATCAAGGCCTACCATTCGGTAGGGCGAGGAGGGGTGCTTTAGTCCTGCTTGGGCTCCTTCCCCTCTCGTACCAAGACCCCCAAACCTAGTTTCTGATAATGAAGGGCGAGTAACCTTATTCAATTTTGGGCGAGTCAAACTTGGGTTTCCAAATTCCCGATAAAAATTAGGTGGCGACTCTTTGTCTCTAGGACCGCGTGAGGAAGTTCTAGTTTCCCCTGAAGTGTGCTCCTTGGGATCCATCCCGGGACACAATCGAGGGAATGCGCCAGGACGATCGAGCGGCGCAGGCCTACATAGTCCCACCACGGCATTGGCCTAGTGCCGCCGCGGCACTCTCCCCCATAACTCTCTATTTTTGTAATTTATTTTGGGGGTCCATTTTGATTAATTGAAAGCCAAAACGACGTAGTTCCTTTTTCACAGATATTTGGAGCCAATGTGAGTACTCTTTAAATCCCAAAACCACCCCAAATTGGCCTATATAAACGCCCCATGACTTCTCATTTAGAGGGTGACAAATGAAAGCTTAGAAAAGTTTTAGAGAGAAAGTTGTAGAGATAAGGTTAGAATAGAGAGAAAAGGAGCTTCCTTCTTTGATTTTCAACTAGAAAGTGAGTTCTAAACTTTGTTTTTTTACTTCATTACTCCCATTTACTTCACATTCAATACATCCAACCACCATTTTTGTGAGCATTCATGAGGTAGAAAGCTACTTCCATGTCCAAAGTCATTATATATGAGTGAAACACCAAGCTACAAGTCCAATATCTTAATGATCATCAACTATTGATTGTTATTTACTTGCTTTGTTTATATTTGTTCATCTCTCCTTACCCCATTTCTTTTTTATTTTTTTCTTTGGTTACTTACTAGTTCATCATCATCTAAGTGATGCCATGGTGTCTGAAGTGAGTGAATCCTTATGGATAGTAGCTCTTGACCTCACAAACATGTTTGATAGATGATGATCCTAACTTCAATACATCCCTATATATTCTTGAAGCTATCTTCAAAAATAAAAACAATACTCTCCAACAATCTTGGAGGTTCTTGATACAAGTCTAATGTTGATATTGTAAGTGGTTATAATCCTCATTTAAGTGCTGAAAATGTACTCTCAAAACCTCTATTTTAAAACCCCTATTAAACCCCTCTTTTGATTTCAAGAAATTAATAAAACCCTTTTCTTCTAAAAAATCATCAAAATAATGAATACCCATGATCTTTGGTTTGACTTGGAAACACTTGGAAGGGTCCCATTTTGGCCCAAACATTCCTTCCAGACATTCTATTTTTTTGTCACAGTAACTTGGTTGACTTTCAACTTGTTTTACAAAAAACCTTTCCAAAAAGAGTAGTCTCAACTCATTTTTCCCTTAACCATCAGTGTCTTAGGGAACTTTCTGTATAATATGGGATTCTAGATGTTTTGTTTTCATTTTCTAAGATTTTTGACATTTCAGTCGACAGTACAGATTCTGTTTCTGAGTGACCTCTATTGTTTATATGATTTCTCTCAATCTGTAATAGTTATTGACGTTTGGCTTTTTGATATGTATTTTGGACACAATAACTATGATCTCTATATAAAATCATGCATTGAAAACATTTCTTACCTCACTTTTCAATTTCTACAAGGCCAACTCACTATTCTGTCCACTATTCACAGCAAGTATACTTTTACTTTCATTCTTTGATTTGATGCTTCTATGTACTTCAAATTAGTTCATATCTTAGGAAGTGGTCCATACTATATTTTTACATATCCCATGATGATTTTCTCCATGCATCCATTCATATTTTAGACTTCTAAGTTACTTTAGAAAATTAATGTACACAAACACTCTACAGCCTTTGCACATTATAAGACCATGCATTGCATCCATGCAAGGTTTGGGGTTTTTATGACTCCTAATCTAATGAGATTATAAGGAATGAACTTCATCATAGGTTCATACTCCCCTTCGATCTAATCTTCCTTTCTCATCCGTCTCGGGGATTGAGAGATCTTCTTTTCTCAAAGATCAACATGCATCATACTAGCTTGCTAAGCATATTTTGATTTCTTTGATTATTTGTTTCAAAAACAATCCATGTCCCCTTAGATTAGGAAAACTTGATTACTCGATATGTGATTAGACTTTTTTTCCTAGGTTTGTTGTGATCTTTCAACTTTACATTGTGTGGTATTTGGCTTAGATCTTATGAATGATGTCTTATCTTTCGATCTTCCATTTCAAGTTTCTTATGTGATGTAATATACTATCATAGTATTAATTGTCAAACCAAACATAGTATAAGATAATTATTTGGATGCTAATTGAGGTCCGTTGAGAGACGGGGCAAGTTGAGGGTGTTTTAGTTGTGGCAATGACTCCTTTCTCTCTCGTACCAAAACCCCGAACCAAGTTCTTTGGTTATGAAGGGTCAATGCCCTTTATATATTTGGGTGAGTCAAATTGGATTTCTTGGTTCCCTAAAGACCAAGTGGCGACTTTGTATATGTTTTCAACAGACCTTTTTCAAATGAATTTCAAACCAACAGAGTGGACGACCGATTCCGCGTGTCCACAATCTGGCGACTCTACTGGGGAGTTTTATTTTCAAAACAAAATAATACAGAGGTTTGACTCATAAAAAGAATCCTTAAAATCATCTTTTTACTGTGTCTGGTTCACCGCATTGCACACCTGCATTTCCCCCTCTGACTATGTCTGAAACGCGGCGCTGACATTATTCTGGTCTTGTTGTGCCAGGACACAAGTCACCATTGATACTGTACCTTCCAAGGTATATCAAAAAGAGTAACAACTTCTATACTGTCTCCCTAACGGTATATTGGAACCCTCTTTGACTAAATCCAACCTTTGCATATAGATTCCTATAGAACCTTTCATAGGACTGTTCATATATCTTTTCAAGATAGGATAATATGATATAACTGATGTATGCCCTGGTGGGATTACCTGCGCGGTGTAGACGCTTATGTGGCATAGAACAGAACCTCTTTCTTATGATTCCCAAGGCAATCACTCATATGTGACCACATTGAGTTGACCTGCCTAGGCACCATGGTAAGAATGTCTGCTCCATATTTATAAAGATATACATTGCAAATCTTGTTTATTGGTCCTAAGACATAGGAGTATCAAAACTTGCTAGACAGTATGATCACCATCATAGTTAACCAGTTTTTCCAAGAAACTCTAACCAGTTTCTCCGAGAAAACTCTGTCCATATATTATCCAGATACACCTATTTCTCCTAGAAAACTCTGTCCATATATTATCCAGATACACCTGTTTCTCCCAGAAAACTCTGTCCATATATTATCTAGATATAACCAGTTTTTCCCTGAAACTCTCGTCCAAGATATGACCAGTTTCTCCCAAAAACTCTGCCCAACTCTCCCAGATATAACCAGTTTCTCCCAGAAACTCTCTCTATATATCCTAGATTTACCAAAGATACCAATTTTCCCTAGAAACTCTATCGAAATTTCTCGAAGTATTTTGAAAATCCCTATTATTCTTTGGTGATCGTATTGGAAAGTAAGGTTAGCACATTCTGTATGGCTAGGACCTTACTTGTTTAACTACTATCTGTTAGAAATAGGGGCATCATGTAGATTAAGGCTTGCATCTGCATGCTTGTCTCGTATGCATGCACCTTCCCTATCAGTCCGTACGCACTATTTCAGTCAGTCTGTACACAAGTCAGTCCACGTTTGTTAACATCACTGTCATTGCCTGTCTAAAGTTATCACAGTTAGAATCTGATATAATCCTCTCAAATCTGTAGGCCACTATTGATTCCCAAAGTCAATAGGTGGGATCCTCGTCTTGGGTCAGAAATTCAGACAATTGTTTGGTCAGGATCAGCCTGGCAAGTTATTTCAGCATGAACCAGGAAGAGTTAGAAAACAAAGTCACCGAGTTGGGAGCCACCATAAGCCAACAGTTCGACAGCCTGACCCAAGTCCTGAAGTTTATAGAAGAATAGAAACAACAGCAGCCGCAGTATCCACCTTGGTTCCCACCACCACCGGGATTCATTCCATCACCACCGCCGGGGTTTATACCACCTCCTGTCGGCATACATGAGAATAATGGGAAAGAAGATTGGTTTCAAGGGGTCCTACTGCCTGAATATGAGAAAAGGCTCCAAGAGAAAATGGATAAAGTCGATAAGCTGGAAAGTGTATTAAGAAAGAGCAAGGGGGTTGATGACTACATGATAGACCTGGAGGGGCTTTTCGAGCATGTTAAGCTGAAACTACCAGAAACTTCAAGATGACTGCCATTGATCATTTTGATGGAACCAGGAATCCAAAAATCCATGTAAAGCTGTGTATAGTATCTTCCAGTCAATGGGCTGCACTCATGAGCACATTGCAATGCTGTTCCTACAAACCCTCGCAAAGTCTACATTGCCATGGTTCCTTGCTTGGAAGCTTCCAAAACTCAAGTATGGGAAGATATCATTGAGTATTTGTCAATCACTATTCTTAAAATCAAGAGTTGGATGTCACAATCAGGGATTTGGAAACTACCCGGCAGAACAACAATGAGTCATTTGCTGCTTTCTTGAGTAGATGGAGGAACAAAGTGGCCTAAATGACCCACCGACCAGTTGAGAAGGAACAAATGAGAATGTAAATATGAAATCTGCAACCGCTCTACCATGAGAAACTGTTCTATCAATCCATCTCCACCTTTGAGGAGTTGTTTGAAGTTGGGACTCGAATTGAAGACGCTATCAGGGAAGGAAAGATTAAGAAGGAAGAGCCTCCAAGTCAGTCAAAAAGGCCCAATTACTCCCGCAACACTCCGAATGTCAATGTCCTTAGCAGTCAACCCATGGCATACCCTCCTAGGCCGTACTAACCCTCCAACCAAGCAAACTCACCCAATCGCCCTTTCCAAAAAAAGCCTCCTCACAATTTTGCCAAACTAAAGATCTCCCTGTCCTTAGCCTTAGACCGTCTCCTCAAGAAGGGCCACCTCCAATTGCTCCAACCTCAAAATACCCCGTCATTACCAAGCTGTGACATGTCCAAACATTGAACCTACCACCAAGCCCCTAGCCACAATACTGATGATTGCATGTGCCTCCGCCACGACATCCAAGACCTCATTGACAAGAATATCATTGACACTACAGGAAAATAAGCTTTTTTCGGCGGATATTTTCCGACACTAGTCAAATTGTCAAGAAAACCAATTTTTCTCGACGGTTCATTATGGTGGTAAAAATAGTGCCGAAAAAAAGTGGCATTCTCGACGCTAAATACGACACTAAGTTAACCGCCAGAAAAAATGATTTTTCCCGACAGTTGTCACGACGATAGTGCTAGCGACGCAAAATTCTGATTTTTTCTGGCACTTTTTACAGCCGTAAGTGAAGAGCCGAAAAATAATAGAAGAGGCGGAATTTTTTTTTATATAGTTTTACTGCCACGCCAAATTTACTTTTTCTATTTTTTGTTAATGCTTGAAACCAAGTTACTTTGTTTATTTTTTTTCATTGTAGGGATTGTTTGGGATGCTTAAAATGTGTGGTTTGGTCCAAAGCACTCTTTCTATCTTGTGTTCGTGAGGCTTCGTTGTCGGCTATTGTGAGACTTTGGGATTGGATTGGGTTGGGTTGAGTTGGGTTGGGTTAAGGGCATGTGTGTGTGTGTCCCCATCCATAATCTAGGTAAGGATAATAATAATAATAATAATAATAAAAGAGATTAATTACATTTGTCTCCCCTTGTGGTTAGACCCATTTTCACTTTACCCCCTGTACTTCAAAATTGGACACTTAACCCACTGTGATTTTGGACTAAAATGAAACTGTAAAGATTTTCCTCAAAACTGATAAAATTTCAAAATTGGCAAAATGTGAGGTTAATTTTGGAACAAAACCCCTATGTGGGGATAATGCTGCCATTTAACCCAAGTATCTGTGGCTAATTTTTAGCACTCAGCCCATATATGGGGCTAATTTTGGGGTTAACTGCCTACTAGGAGTTAGTTTTCACACTTAAACTCTCCTTTGTGGGGGCTAATTTTAACATTAATCCCTGTGTGGGGCTATTTTGAGATAAATCTTTACAGTTTCACTTTAGTCGGAAACATTAGCGGGTGAATGTCCACTTTTGAAGTACAGGGGGTGGAGCTAATATGAGCCTAACCACAGGGGTAAAATATAATTAACAAAAAAAAATTGCAAAAGTAATGCACATTAATTATTTGGGGAAGTTCATTCACATTATTTGGCGGAAGTTAAACCGATAAGGGTGTGTTTGATAACTCAATAAGTGATAAAAATAAAAATTTTCAGCACTTCATTTTTTTCAGTGCGTTTGATATTGTACCACTTAATTGAAAAAACAGTCAAAAATCCACTCAAAACGTTAAGTGAAAATTTTCTACTGAAAATAATCATCGAATGCAGTCTCTTTTTGTTTTTGAAACACTGTTTTCAATATTACAAAAATACAAATCACTTAAAATTTTCAATACTTAAATTCAATACTTTTTTCAGTACTTAATTTTCAGTTTTATCAAATGCATATTCCTAATATGATACTAGCTTTCACGTCCTAATTTTCACCGCCAAATTATTTGGACAAATATTAAAATGGCGCCATTTTTATGAAGAATCATATGTTTGAGAAATTGGGAACCTGATTTAACTTTACCCTCTCCCTGTGTTCTTGCGAAACTCCCTTTCTCTCTCTGGTGGTTCGTCTGGTTCTCCAAGTCCCAAGACTCACAACCGAGGTAACATCAATCTTCCATGGCCATCGCCTTTCTCGAAGCTTCTTTACGTTCTCTATCCTTCTACTTCTGTGATTTCACACTAACCAAATAGGGATCTTTCTGATTTATGTTTTCTAGGGTTTGATTTGTTGGTCTGTTTTAGGATTTTTTTTAATGATCAGTTAATCTATTGCTACCCAAGGAACGTTTTGTGTGCTTCATTACACTTCAGCAGTTGGCACTATAGTAGAAAAAAGGTAATATGCAATTTCTTGGTTCATCAATTTCTTACTCTCCAACATTTTGTGATTTGCTTATAGAATTTTTTTGGTACCCTTTTGACGAATCCTTTGTTTTAGTTATTGATTGATAATTGAAACAGAAGATACTCCTCCAAACGGAGTATTGTAAAAACATCAAAATACACAAACTTGTTTTAAATAGAAATTAGGGCGCTTATAAAATTAATAAGATTGGCATCTTCACTTTTGCTTTTAACGGAGGAATAACATGGAAGTGATGTACATAGTAAGGAAGAGATTTAGTTGCTACTAACTTGATTATAAGAATTAAGCTTCCCAGGCTAACTTATGTACAACCTTCTTAGTTTTCTATATGATCATAGCTCAAGGAACCCAAGATGTTGTGCAAGTAAAAAACAAGGATACAAAGTAAAATTATGAAGAGAAAGCTAACATGATCACATCTGGACTGATATGTAATGTAATAGTGCTTGTTAAAATTCATACATCTTGAGCCTTGTGGATCCAATGTTTACCTTGTGCAGACTGTGGATCCTCGGCAGCCAATGTGGGCAGTATCTATGTGGCTTTCCCACGATCACACAATTTTTTATTTATTTACTTTTTTTGATGCAAAAGTTGAAAAAAAAATTAGTGATCTTGGAAAAGCCAAATGGATGCTGCCCACTTTGGCTGACCCTTGTGGATTACCACCCTAAGTTAAGATTATGCATTTCTAGCAAAAGCCTAAGACCCTACCATCTCAATCCTGTGATTTCTTCATTTTTTAGAAAAGGGTTGTGCGAGCCATAAAATTTTATAAGAGTAATGTTATGCTTTCCAAATCCTAATCCCAAATTCACATCCCAAGTGATGTGGCAGTGGGTCTACCGGATTTTGATTGGATGATATTGAAGTGGTCCCATCATTAATGAAGGTGGTCCCACTATCACGTCACTGCCATATTATTTGGGATTAGGATTTTGGAAGCATAACATTACTTATTTTATAAGAGAGCATTTTTGTTCACCCAACTCTCTTATTGGCCAATTAGTGGGATCCAGGGTTTTACACCAATAATTAATTTTTATTTAATCTTGGGTCCTACTGCATTGACCAATGGGAGAGTTGGGTGAGCATTCGGTGAACAATTTTTGGGTGAATAAAAATGCATTCATTTTATAATGTAGTCTAAGCATGTGATGCCTTGTGATTATTGAAATAGTTAGAATGTCAGGTTATAGAGAACTAATTTTGAGTTATTTGTTTTTTGGTTAAGGTGTATTGATCATAGTATCATACACAACACCTATGATTAGCCAAAGGTACGTTCACATAAATTTTTCATAATTTTCCATGAATGTAGAGTTAGAAAAGTAAAGTTTCTTTGATTGATTTTATGTATTTGATGATGGCACAATTTTGATATACTTGGTACATTAGCAAAGCTTATGTGCACTAATTTTTGCTTTCCTTATTCATTTTCTTTTGCAGTGAATAAAGTAGACACTCTGAACCACTTTAGATTTATCTTGGCCTTTTAGAAGTCTAATAAGGAGGATTGTGTTATTGGACATTCTTCTAGTCTTTTGTTGCTGGTACAACAATATACCCTCCCTCTCTGCTCTCAAAACTTGTATTTTTCAATTTTTCGTATGCCCTAGATGACCACATAGCCCTAGCATTATTTCTTCATTCTTTTTTTAATGATTATGACGATGAAGTCACAAGCTCAAATTTTAAGATTCTTAATTCTCTCCAATTTGGACTTTGATTTTTCTGTCTTGATACATAATTTGTTCTCTGTTTATTTATGTATGTAATATTTGATTTTGGGATAAAAAAATTACATAGCTAAAAATGAATTTTTTGCTTCTGTAATTTAATTTAATTTAATTTTTTTATTTTGCAGGTAATGATGCTGACAGATGTTTAATGCTTGTTACAAAACACGAACTTCTTATTTTTGTACTCAAACCACTTGGTTATAAATCATATTGTGTTAATTATTATGAATTTATGAGGGGATATTTATTGATTGAACAACAGATTATAAGTGATGGATGTACAATTAGTATAAAAAATGGATGGTTGGTTCTTATTTTCCATAGTCGGCATTTTCTTTGTACAATGGGTGAATTGTTACTTTCAATTTTTTGCATGTATTAGACATTCGGCTTTTTGTTCATATTTGTGTATACTTTGTGCTTTTTTCTTTGTTTTTTTAAATTGAGAGTTGGTTATTTTGTCGGATAATTTTGTGAAGCGTGATTTGTTTATGTAAATTTACTATTAGCGTTTGCCACGCTTGACATTGTTGGGAATAATACTTTTAAGAGCCTTTAGTGTTTTTGCCACACTTCATAAACTGTAGAAAATAAGATTATTATCCACACTATAACTAATGTGGAAACACAACTATTTCCACGCTTGAAAACTGCCAAAAATAATGTTTTCACGTCACTAGTTTTCTGTCGAGAAACAATTTTTTTCGACACTTGATTTCTGTGGATAACAAGTGTCACCGGCAGATCATTTTCTCTACAGTAACAAAACCGTCAAAAATAGCGTCGGGAAACTTTCCGGCGGTTTGCATAACCGCCGGAAAGTATTTACTACCCCCTTTTTCTCGGTCGGTTTTCAAACTGCCGGCAAAAGCGCCGAAAAAAGTTTTTGCGATGTTTTTTTGCTTATTCTCTCGACACTTATTTTGTGCGGAAAAAGAGCATTTTTCCTGTAGTGCATGAGCCACCACCAAAACCGCCCCACGTTACCCAAAACCCCTTGCTAAACCACCAAAATATCAGTCTCATCGAATCCGACCCTGTATCCTTCAACCCCATCGCCTATATCACTCCCTTAGGACACCCCTTACCCCTTATTGACATCTCAGAGTTTGAGGGAATTCACCTGATCGAATGGGAGGATGATGAATGGCAACAGTAGCTAGGTGATGAACAAGATTTGTTCTTTATTGAAGAACATGATCTAGGGGTGGTAGACCTCAAATGGTATAATCCCAACAAAGAAAGTGATCCTTCCATCTAGAACGAGCTGGAGAAACCATTTCTGGGAACGGATTGCGATTCGTTCAAAGAAGATGGGACTGTAGAAGGACCTACTCCTGTCGAGATTGATCATCTGACTAGGTCAGGCTGTCATTATCAGCCTCCATAGCCTGTCACCATCGAGAAAGGACCAGTCAAAGTCATCAAAGAGGACAATGAGTTGATAAAGCAATTGAAAAAAACTCAAGCACACCTCTCAATGTGGGACATCATAGTGACATCCTATAAGCGTAGACGGGCCGTGTTAAATGCCTTGGCTGGAATTGAGGTCCCCATTGACGTCGCAGTGGAAGATATTATGGCTTTCTTGGGCTCACTCACCCTAACCCAGTCATTACCTTTTCCGATGAGGATTTTCCACCGAAAGGATCTGCACATAACAAAGCTTTGTACATCACTGTTGGGTGCAAGGGGCAGCAAGTGCCATTCTGTCTAGTCAATACGGGCTCAGCCTTGAATGTTTGTGCTCTAAGAACCACCACTGCCTTGGGGGTCAACATCCTAGACATCACTCTGTCCGTGCAATCTGTGAGGGCCTATGATAACACCAAGAGAACTGTGATGTGGACTATTTCTCTCCAAATCTGAGTAAGGTCTTTGGTTTGCACTCAACTCTTCCAAGTCATGGATATACCTGCCTAATTCAATTTATTGATTGGGATGCCCTGGCTGTATGTCAACAAAGCGGTATCATCCACTGTGCACCAAATGATCAAGTACATTCATGAGAAAAAGGTGAAAATCATCTTCGACAATAGTTGGGGAAATGAAGCCTTCCCAAGCTATGCTCTTGTCTTTGAAATCCAAACACCTACACTAGAAGAAGGGAAAATTGGAGGATTCTTCATGGAAGAGTTCCACATAATCAAGGATGAAGATAGGTTCTCTGAGATCCACTCCGCGGTCGTCAATATCATCCGCAAAATGAGCTACTTCCCTAGAATGGGATTGGGCCGACGTCAACAAGGGATCTGTGAGTTCTCTCAAATCAAAGGACAAAAAGGCACTTTTGGATTAGGGTACAAGCCCACTGAGGAAGATCTCGAGCTGCAAAATACCTAGAAGAAGAGGGTCAGGTGTCTCCCATCGTACCGCAAGACCTTGAGTGGGCAATTCATCAAAGAAAGAGATGACTTACCTTTTCTTGGGTTTCCCGAACCTTGGATTCATCAGAGTACCGGAAAAAGGCACCCCAGAATTAAAATCATTGCTGATTGTGAAAGGTCTCCCTATCAAGATCTGTTCTATCCGGAAGAAATTGTGAAAACCCCAGAGGTAGACTGGTTAAAGTATCTAGACACTGAAGCTATTAAGGAAATGTGGGAAGAATCTACTGAAGAGAAAGAAGGAAAGAGCACCAAGAGCCAAGATGATCAGATCACGCCGACTAAGGAGGTTCTGAGCAACCAAGCTGTAGAGTCATTTGTCCGTGTCTCGCTATCCCCTGTTCCCTAGAGTCTATACTTCCCATTATCTAGTCTGTACCAAAGTCGACTGCTGTGAGCCCACCACTGTCTGATGTAATCACTCCACCTGTTATGAATGAAATGAAAGACAGTTCTATTTAATCCTCTGTGTCTAATACTTATGAATGCACAGATACCTCTGAGGATCTCCCAATCAAAGTTAAGCAACTAATTGAAAAACCACCTGCTTGTGAAATAATCAAAGATACTTTGTCGATTAACCTAGGTGAAAAAGATAATCCACAAATTGTACAAATTGGCTCAACACTTAATAAAGAAGAAAAAGAGCAATTGACTCTCTTGCTAAAAGAATTCAAAGATGTTTTGCTTGGTCTTACGAGGACATGCCTAGGGTTGATCCTGACATTGTCTAATATCATATTCCTCTCCTCTCCAATTCTAAACCTATTAAGCAGAAACTAAGGTGCATCAGACCAAAATGGGCACTGAAGGTCAAAGAAAAAGTAGAAAAATAGTTCAAGGCAGGGTTCATCATTGTTATAGAGTATCCGGAATGGGTTGCCAACATCGTGCCAGTCCCCAAGAAGGATGGAAAAGTTTGCGTGTGTGTCGATTTTCATGATCTAAACAAAGCCATTCCAAAGGATGATTTCCCGCTTTCCCACATTGATGTTTTGGTAGATAACACTGTAGGACATGAGCTACTGTCTTTCATGGATGGTTTCTCAGGGTACAATCAGATTCTAATGGCATTGGAAGATCGAGAGAAGACGACATTCACCACGCCATGGGGGACCTACTGCTATAGAGTAATGCCTTTCAGACTCAAGAATGCTGGAGCAACTTGCCAAAGGTCTGCCACCACTCTGTTGCATGACATGATTCATAAGGAAGTAGAGGTGTACGTAGATGACATGATCGTGAAATCCAAGGATAGAGAGGGACACTTAGTGGCATTGAAGAAGTTTTTCAAAAGATTACGCAAGTACAAGATGAGGCTGAATCCGAAGAAATGCACTTTAAGTGTGACTTCAGGGAAGCTCTTAGGTTTTCGTATCACACAGAGGGGGATAGAGGTTGACCCCTCTAAAATCAGGGTAATTCTAGAAATGGCACCACCGTAGAATGAAAAAGAAGTGAGAGGATTCCTCGGGAGGATTCAATTCATTAGTCGCATTATCTCGAAGCTCATGACCAGATGTGATCCTTTGTTCCAATTGCTGAGGAAAGGAAAGAAGTTTCAGTGGGATGACCAAATGTCAAGCCGCATTCAACAAAATAACAGCCTACCTTCAAAATCCGCATGTTCTTTCACCACCCACTACTCATAAGCCCTTATTTCTTTACCTATCTATCTCCAAAAATGCCACGGGTTACATGCTAGCCCAAGAAGGAGAAGAGAGCAACTCTAGAAAGCTATATACTACCTTAGCAAGAGGATGACTGGGTATGAGCTCAATTACTCTACCCTCAAAAAAATGTGTTGGGCCTTAATCTGGTGCACCCGCCGATTAAGGCACTACATGCTAGCCTTTCCAATTATGCTCATATCCCGCATAGATCCTCTAAAATACCTCCTCCAAATACTTGCCCTGACCAGTCGTGTATCCCGTTGGCTACTTCTACTATCTAAATTCGATATCAAATATGTAACAAGCAAATCGGTAAAAGGGAGAACTATAGCTGAGCATCTTGCAGAACACGCTGTTGATTCTGAAGAGAATGGAGATTTCCCATTCCCATACGAGAATATCATGAAAATCAAAGAAGAATAGTGGAAGTTGTACTTTGATGGGGTAGCCAACATGAATGGCTATGGAGTAGGAGTGATTCTGGTATCACTAAATGGGGACCACACCCCACTGGTAGTCAAGCTCAATTATAACTCCACCAACAATACTGTTGAGTATGAGGCGTGCATTTTGGGGATGGAAGCGGCCATAGAATTAAAAGTTCAGAAATTGGATGTCTTCGGAGATTCAAACCTCATTGTATCACAAGCCAGAGGAGAATGGAAGGTGAAAGAAGAAAGGTTGAAGCCCTATCATGACCATCTCGATGGACTCAAGAAATAGTTCAAGAATGTGACATTCTTCTACCTACCTAGGGAAGAGAACCATTAGCAGATTCATTGCCTACCCTAGCCTCCATGACCAAAATCCCCGTAGGAGTCAAGATGATGCCTCTGGTAATTGAGCAAAGATACGAGCCTTCATTCAGTACGATCGCTGCAATCGAAGAAGAAGAGAATGAAACACCATGGTATGAAGATGTTTGGAACTTTATAAAAAAAAGGAGTATATCCCCAAGAATCTTCTGAGAAGGACAAAAGAGCGATTCGAAGGTTTGCCGCACAATTCATCATCTGCGAAGGAAAATTGTTAAAGAAAGGGTACAATGGTCACAACTTGACTTGCTTGTTCGGGAAGACCGCCAGAACGATGAAGGAAGAAATACACGAAGGGGTATGCGGTCTATACATGAACGGTCACATGCTGGCGTGCAAAGCTTAATCTAGCAGAATGTGGAATCGGTGTGTACTGGTAAACCCTAACCTAGATAAACTATTTAGAGATAACCTGGATCTAATACCACTAAATCTTGTTACGCCCCGACGTAGCATTAATAAGGAAAGCATTTACTTTTCTTTATGAACCCGTAGGTCGCGACAGTTTGAAGGATCGATTCCATCCCCAACGTTGAACAATATAATAATATGAATCAGAGCAAGAGCAATCAGGGCTTACAAAATTTTCCAACTTAATAATTATTACAGTACGGGGGTCACCTAAAGGCACAATGCACCTTAAAACAAAATAATAATAGTATTTATTACAGTCATCCTTATTACAAGTCCAGTTCATAACATAAAATATATAATAACGAATTCCTCTTTAGGTAGTTGTTCTCAATTCGCATAATCGTATGGTTCTGCTAGATCATAAGCTAATTTCCATTTCCTAGTTTCATTATCCAATAGGTTAATAATATATAAAAAAATGAATTCACAAAATTAAACAATAAGGATAATATTATAATCTTCAATCCATAAATCATGTGAGCGTGCATGGGACAATGCAACCATTCTCATCTCACCAACTATTATCTCTCGACAACACATCAACCCACTCTCTCACTCTAGTATCTTGAAATACTAAGGTGACCATACTTTAGTACAGGGGTACAAGGGAGTGTCAAGTTTGCCTCACACTTTAGTACGGGGGTACCAGGGAGTGTCCAATTGCCTCACACTTTAGCCAAACCACAAATGCCAAGGAGTGTCCAATAGGCCACACTTTAGCACTATCATGGGTGCCAGGGAGTGTCCAAGTCGGCGTCACACAATTTAATGCTACCATGGGCATCAGGGAATGTCCAAGTTTGTCATCGTCGCATTTCAAAGATACTCTAACCACATTCTTAAACCATCACACTTTAGTATACAAGTACCAAGGATTGTCCAAAACTCAATCTCATCCACTTACTCTTTTCACACTGACCATCTCAACATGCATGTAAACTCGACTCCACATGTATGTCATATGACTTTTACAGAAACATAAATTACTATAAAAACAATAAACAGCATACGTACGAAAATAAACCAGTCCTTAACCAACCCCTTTATATCCAAAACATAACAAAAGAGATTATATTTAAATATAATTCCCAAACAGTGCTTTAAAAACTCATAAAACTTTATCCAAATAGTCTCTTAACAGAAAATAGACAAAAAGTAGAAAAGGCCAGGTCGCTCGTGTGGGCCGCTCGCGCTATATGCCTCTTTTTTTATTTTCCTTATAAAAATTTCCAAGTGTCAAAAAACACATAGGTCACGCGTGCGGGCAGCTCGTGCAATGGGTCGCTCTTGCTTGCGCAACCCTTGCTCACGCAAGTTACTACTGGGACTTCGTCTTTTTTGTTGTAATTTTCCTATTTTGTTTCAAGGGTACCTTTGACCCATTTTGCAATTCGAATGTAAATGTGAAATGTAATTTATGGATTTTTTTCATTTTTCCGCGAGGATGATGAATCTAAAATCAATTTAACATGAATCAATCCATAGCTATCGAATTTTACAAAAAACCAAGAGGTGACAAAACTTCATTCTTAATATAATTTCTCATATAAGTGAATTAGGCTCTAATACAATAGACATAGCCTCTATGATGTGTAATCTTTCATAGTTATCTATAAACACAGATTTTGGTTAAGTTTGGAAAACCATGATTTTTCAAGCTATGAACATCAACGTAAAATCATCAATGGTGATTTACAAATTAAGCTACACAAACAGTGAATAAGCATGTAATCACATTCAAAGTGAGTTTAGAATACTCACTTTGATTGAAGCTTGAAGAATTGTTGAGAACGAGGATCAAAATACAGAAATCCAAATAAAGCTTGGCTATGGTGGTCAAGGGTTTTCCCTCTCTATAATTTATTTTGTAAATTTCTCTTCTCTCTCTGAAACTCTCTCAATTCTCTAATTTACTCAATTGTATGGATAAGCAGAACATGAGTTGTGTGTGTGTTTATATAGAGAAACAATCTTCGGAACTTGGGGGCCAAGTTCAATCTCCAATACTCAACAAACTCATTTGATTAACTAATTTCTAAACAAAATACGGTTATACAGGATCTATACATATGTATACAGTTACTTACCAAGGTTAAGTATAGATATGTAAGTGCAAGTGTTTGGGTAACTTAGCTTAAGTCCCAACATTAACACACACCAACTAAGCATAGCCAAACAAGGCACACACAAGTTGCCTAGGAATCACTTTAAGTGTTTGAGAAAATAACTTATGGCACTAGAATTTAACACTCACAAAGTGCATTCCAAACAAAACCAAATCAATCATTAGTTGCATTAATGTGTATAAATCAAGTGTCACCTCATGATTGGTGGAGATTCCCAAAGGAGATCAACGCAGCGCGGACAGTTTTGTTACATAAACTGGTATTTTCGCGACGCAGTGACCACCGCAGAAGTACAAGAAATCATTTTAACATAAGAAATAATTTTTCAGTTATATAAAAATACAGTTAACACTAAGGTAAATATTTTCACCATTTTGAAAATACAGCTTTGAAATCACATCACCAGTATTACCAGTCTTATGAAAATTCAGTTGTGAGAATATAACACAAGCATTCTTGAATTTATAAAATTAATACTTTGACCCCAGATAGAATTTCGATATGAAATAAAACAAGTAAAAAGATTTAAAACATTAGCACTGCAAATTAAAATAACACCAGGAATATAGATTAAATATGGAAATGCAAATTTAAATTGAATGAAAATGCAGGTTGTTACAACTCTAACGGTTCAAAGATCAATTCCGTCTCTCATATTCACTATTCAGCCTTCCATGGTTCTGCTAATCCATTGAACTTCTCAGGATATAGTCCATAAAAAAGATGAGTCAATAATGGTCTCAGGATGTAATCACTATTCAACCTTGTGTTTGTTGAGTCTGTCCTCGCCAGATGAGTCAATAATGGTCTTAAATGTGTGGGTTTAAGATGATGAATAAAGATTTGAAAAGTCTCCATAAGCATCCCACGAGCAATGCAAGCAGGAGTTTTAATCACTATCACAACACAATGCCAAAAAAGTGGAAATATGAGAATGGTCCAAGACTAGGGGCAAAGGTGACTTCCTTCCCACTTTTGACACAATCATTATGTTTCTTCCAAATGGTTCGCAAGTGCAGAAAATAATGCTTTCAAAAGACTACTAGGGCAGCACAAACCTCATCAACTCTGTTCAAATTCTTTGAGTCTGAGGACTCCCCGTTTTTGTAAAAATCAATTCTTTGAGTTCGAGGATTCCCCATTGTGTAAAATCAATTCTTTGAGTTCGAGGACTACCCATATTTGTAAAACCATTTCTTTGAGCCCGAGGACTACCCTTTAAAAAAATCAATTTTTTAAGTCTGGGGATTTCCCATCTTCGTAAAACTAATTCTTTGAGTCTGTGTGACTCCATTTGTATAAAAGTAAAGTTTGTTGGGTCTGTATGACTCTATTTGTGTAAAAAGTAAATTTGTTGAGTCCATGTGACTCCGTTTATGTAAAATGTGAATTTGATTGAGCCTGTGTGACTTTGTTTGAATAAAAAAAATAAAATTTCGATTCCGTGTGACTCTATTTATGTAAAATATTGAATTCTCGAGTCCGCGTGACTCCGTTTTTGTAGAATTTGAATTCAGGAGTTTGTGTGACTCCATTTGTGTAAAATACTGAGTTCTCGAGTCCGCGTGACTACGTCTTTGTAAAAAATGAATTTTTTTAAGGCCGTGTGACTTTGTGTTTATAGAATGTGAATTTTCGATTCCGTATGAATCCGTGTTTGAGAAATGTGAATTTTCAAGATCATGTGACTCTCCTTTTGTAAAATGTGAACTATTTGAGTCAGTGCGACTCTCCTTTGGAAATAGGAATTGCTTCAAGTCGAATCGACTCCAGACTCTAGATTTTGAGAATTTGAATTTGTTTGGGTCTAATTAACTCCTGATTCATGAGTTTGAAATAAATTGAGTCTGATTGACTCCCAGTTTTGTGAAGAAGAAATTCTTTGGGTCCGATCGACTCCCGATTTTGTGAAATAGAAATTCTTTGAGTCTGATTGACTCCTGATTTTAAAAATTTGGAATTTTTGTTGAGGCGATTTGACACCGAATTTGAGATTTGAGATTCTTGTTGAGTCAAAATTGATTCTGATTAAGAAAATTTGAAATGTTAATCCTCGATTTTGAAATAAGAAATTCTTTGAGTCCGTGTGACTCCATTTGTATAAAAAGTGAATTTTTGTTGAGTCCGTGTCACTCCGTGAATTTCGTTGAGTACGAGCAACTCCGTTGATGTAAAATGTGAATTTTTGAGTCCGAGTGACTCCTTTGTTATGGAAATGTGGGTCCATGGATCCGAATGACTCTTTTGTTTTAAAAAAGTGAATTTTTGAGTCCTTGTGTAAAAAAATTAAATTTTTGAGTCCGCATGACTGCCTTTGTCTTGTAAAATTTTTTCAATTGTGACTCCCTCTGTCAAAAAATTGAAGTTTTGAATCCATGTGACTCCCTTTGAATTTTTGAGTCTCCGTGACTCCTTTGTCAAAAAAATTGAATTCTTGAGTCCGCATGACTCCGTGTGTAAGAAAGTTGAATTTTTGGGTCCACGTGACTCCCATTGAATTTTTGAGTCTCCTTTACTCCTTTTGTCAGAAAGTTGAATGAATTTGAATTATTGAGTCCAAGTGTCTCCGTGGATGTAAAATATGAGATTTGGGGTCTGAGTGAATAATAATAATAAATTTTTGGGGCATGGCCTCGTCACATAATCAATGAAACTGAGATAACAAGGATACGTAAAAGTGTAAATCCTACATATGGTCCTAATGTCCTAAACATGATCATAACAATGTCTTAAGGGAATCAAAAATCCGCAAAGTGCGCAAGATTAAAATCATGTTCATACATGCATTAAGCATCATACATTGCATTGATCATCTAGAGAAGTAGAAATACGATGTGAAGTCTAGATTTTTACCCCTTTGATAAAGGCATGTGCTGAGAGACACAATTTGGGGTCAGCGTAGAGGAGTGAAGGATCGTGACCTGGGGAGGGCTTATATCTCTTCCTTGGAGGTCTTGGGGAGCCTGAACCACTAGCCATAGGAACAGATCTACAAAAAAGAGTGAGAGGAATCAAGTTTTTGAAAGCCTTAAGAGGAAAACATAGCAACACATGAAATGCTATGGTGTTCAATCATGAATTTAACCAAAAGATAGGATCTTGATGGTAGAAAGGAGACAAATTGACTCCAATTTTTTATGACATTGAAATATTGATTCAAATTGACTCATATTTTTAGAAATTTTTAATTATGTGAGTTTGTTTAACCCCAAATTTTGTTGGAATTGAATTCTTTGAGTCTAACCGACTCCGAACTTTCAAAAGTTTGGTCTAAAATGGATCTAACTATCGCCAGATTTTAATGTTAAATTGAGTTGAATCAGATTGACTCCAGATTCTTCAAAGTCTAACTTAGCACCCGAGCTAAGAAATTGAATTGAATTGAGTCTGATTGACTCCAGATTTTAGGGTTTTTGAATCGAATTGAGTCTGATTGACTCTATTTTTTTTTTAATTTGAAATTCTTTGAATCTGATCGACTCCCAATTTTAGATTTAAGTCTGATTGACTTTCAGTGTTGTGAAATAGAATATGATTCGAGTCCAATTGACTCCTGTTCTAGAAATTTGAAATAATTTTGAGTCTGTTTGACTCTGATTTTGAAATTAGAAATTATTTTGAGTATGATTAACTCATGATTTGGAATTAGAAATTCTTTTGAGTCTGATCGGCTTATGTTTTTGGAAATTAGAAATTCTTTTGAGTCTGGTTGACTCCCAATCTTGTGAAATAGAAATTCTTTGAGTTCGATTGACTCCCAATTTTGTAAAAATTATTTTCTGAAATAGAATTTCTTTAAGTCCAATTTTGTGAATTTGAATTTCATTGAGTCCGATTGACTCCTTGTTTTGTCCGATTTTGCGAAATAGGAATTGAATCAAGTTTGACTGACTCCTGATTTCAGAAAATGAATTAAGTCGAGTCTAGGCGACTCCTAATTTGGCATTTGAATTCGAGATCAAATTGAGCCAAATTGACTCCGGACTTGGTGATGTTGAGTTTATTTGAGTCTGGCTGACTCTTAATCAAAATTTGAAAAAACAAATTAATCTCGATTGACTACCAATTTTGGAAAATTGAATTAAATTGAGTCTAACTGACTCTCGATTTTGGAAATTAAAGTGGATTTGAGTCCATTGGCCCACGGCTTAAGATATTTGAAATAATTTAAGTCCATCAGACTCCCGATTTAGAAATTTGAAATAATTTGAGTCTGATGTACTAGACTCTGAATTTTTTAAAGTAAATGGAATGAAATTTGTTTGACTAGGAAGTGAATTTGGTTGAGTCTAATGGACTCTCGACTTTAGAAAATCGAATTAAGTCTGAAGGACTCTGAATTTTTGGAAATGAACTGATTCGAGTCTGACTGACTCCAAATTTTGAATTAAATTGAGTACAGTCTGGTTGACTCCCAATTTCGGAAATAGAAATTCTATTTAAGTTCGGCTAACTCCAGATTTTGAAATTTGAAATAATTTGAGTCTGTCGAACTCCCGTTTTGAAAAACAATTGAGTTGAGCCTGAATATTTTAAGAAATGAGAAGTTCTCTAAGTCTGATTGACTCTAGAATAATCTGAATTCGACTAACTCCTGGATCTTATGAATTTTTGAATTGAATTAAGCCAATTTTGAGAATGTAACAGATTTGCATTCTCGGTCCTCGTAACAGATTTGCGTTGACCCTGCTTTTGGGAATATAACGGATTTATATTCTCAATCCTCGTAATGGATTTACGATGATCAAATTTTGAGAATGTAACAGACTTGCATTCTCGGTCCTCTTAACAGATTTGCGTTGACCCCGCTTTTGGGAATATAACGGATTTATATTCTCGATCCTCGTAATAGATTTACGATGATCAAAATTTTGAGAATGTAACAGATTTGAATTCTCAATCCTCATAAAAGATTTGCGTTGACCACGCTTTTGGGAATATAACGGACTTATATTCTCGATCCTCGTAATGGATTTACGATGGTCAAAAGTTTGAGAATGTAACAGATTTGCATTCTCGGTCCTCGTAACAGATTTGTGTGGACCCTGCTTTTGGGAATATAACGGATTTATATTCTCAATCCTCGTAATAGATTTATGATGATCAAAATTTTGAGAATGTAACATATTTGCATTCTCGGTCCTCGCAACAGATTTGCGTTGACCCCGCCTTTGGGAATATAACGGATTTATATTCTTGATCCTCGTAACGAATTTACAATGGTCAAAAATTTGAGAATGTAATAGATTTGCATTCTTGGTCCTCGCAAATTATTTGCGTTTACCCCGCTTTTGGGAATATAACGGATTTATATTCTCAATCCTCGTAATGGATTTATAATGATCAAAATTTTGAGAATGTAACGGATTTGCATTCCCGGTCCTCGCAACAGATTTGCGTTGACCCCGCTTTTGGGAATATAATGGATTTATATTCTCGATCCTCGTAATGGATTTACGATGGTCAAAATTTTGAGAATATAACAAATTTGCATTCTCGGTACTCGCAACAGATTTGCGTTGACCCCAATTTTGGGAATATAACGGATTTATATTCTCGATCCTCATAACAGATTTACGATGGTCAAAATTTTAAGAATGTAACGGATTTGCATTCTCGGTCCTCACAACAGATTTGCGTTGACTCCACTTTTGGGAATATAACGGATTTATATTCTCAATTCTCGCAACAGATTTGTGTTAACCCTCGTTCTAGGAATATAACAGATTTAAATTCTCGATCCTCGTAACAGATTTACGTTGATCCTTTAGGGTATAATAGGTTTGCACTCTTGGTTCTCGTAATAGATTTGCGTTAACCCTCATTCTAGGAATATAACATATTTATATTCTCAATCCTCGTAACCGATTTACGTTGACCCTCATTCTGGGAATATAACGGATTTATATTCTCAATCCTCATAACTGATTAACGTTGATCATTTAGGGAATATAACGAATTTATATTCTCGATTCTCGTAACAGATTTACGTTAACCCTCGTTCTAGTAATATAATAGATTTATATTCTCGATCCTCGTAATAGATTTACGTCAATCCTTTAGGGTGTAACGAATTCGCACTCTCGGTTCTCATAACAAATTTGCGTTAACACTCGTTCTAGGAATATAACGGATTTATATTCTCGATCCTCATAACAGATTTATGTTGATCCTTCATGATGTAACAGATTTGCACTCTCGGTTCTCGCAATAGATTTGCGTTAACCCTCGTTCTAGAAATATAACGGATTTATATTCTCGATTCCCGTAACAGATTTGCGTTAACCCTCATTCTGGGAATCTAGAAATGCATTTTCTCAACCCTTGCAAATGAATCTTTACATCGGTCAATATTTGGTGATCTCTGGCTAACGCATCATGAAATGTGCATCGCATATAGAGAAGAAATGATATAGAGTAAGCATGACACCTGCTTGGTCAAGTTTATTTGGAAAATACCATTGCATGAGTATGTGCATCACGACAGGATAGGTGCATTCATCTGTATGATTACTTGTGCTTGCGTGTGTTTGACTCTTGCCCGAACTACGTCTTGGTCTGATTCCTGATGGTAAACGTGGGCAGTTCATCATGGAGCACGACCAATTGGGATTTTGTTGCGCGATGGCTTTCTTTTTGCAACGCACTTTGTTTTTACTTGAACTCGACTGTTTGGTCAAAGGCATGTCTTCACACAGGCTTCCACGTTCACTTGTGGTTTGCGTTGCTCCACGAGCTCCGTCGAAGAAGGGCAAATATGTAGACACCCCAATTTTGACCAAACGTAGAGTTAAGGGGAGTGATACCTCCAAGACCCGATGATGACAATGTCCGGCCAACCTAGGACTTCCAAAGATGATTCAAACTCTTCGAAAGACTCTCTAACCTAAACAAAAAGCAAAAGAGAGAGAAAGAGGAGAATTGAGGCAAAACGGCACTTAGGCAGATTTGCGGCAGTCATGGGCTACCGTTACGGCACTCCCAAACTGCCAGAACGACATTCAGGGAGAGTCGTACCAGCATCTGTTAACTGCCGCTAAAATGCTTCAAGTGATGCTAAATTTGAAAATTCTGAAAAGACGACAGTCCATGGAGTTGTCCCCGGCATTTCATGAGTGCCGTTGCGGCATTCAGAGAATGCCACGTCGGCGTTCACTGAGTGTCGTTCTGGCATTCAACAAGTGCCGCTTCCATCTCCATTGAGTGCCGCATTTTTCTAATAGCCAACTGTAATACAGCACACTTTGTACTACCAAAGGACAGTCCGAATTAGGGTTTTTTGCTCTGAAATGACTGAAATACCCCTTCAAATTTGTCTATAAATAGAGGATGAATATCCTCTTGCATGGGGTTGGAATTTTCTTTGAATCTAGAGGTTGTATTAGTTCTCCAAGTCTTAAAACTTTCAAATCTCTTCTCTAAACACAATTAGAAGCTAGTTTTAGGAGAGTTGAAGAAGGTGGAAAGTTTGATTAGTCTTTGGAAGTTCTTCAAAATCAAAGAGTTGAGGATATTTTGGAGGTAAAACTTTGAATTAATTAGTCTTTCCAATTATAAATATACTTAGAGTCTTTGAATTTTTCTTCTCCTCTCCCTTTTAGTCTTTGAGATTCATGAGACTCTCAATGTCTTATTTGAATCCTTAGACTTGAAATCGTTTAATTCCATTGTAAACTCATGATTTACAAGGAGGTTGAAGTTGATATTATTACACTTGATCAATAAATCTAAAACCATTTTTATGGTTTAGGTTTGTTATGTTTAGGTCTGTTATGTTTAGGTGTAATACCCTGTATTTTCAGGTATATATATATCCCTTGTACTTTCCTTAGTCTTTAGTGAGTTTGAGATTCCAATCGATTGAATAATTTCCCAAATCGATTGACATCTTTTCCAATCTATTGACATGTTCCCAATCGATTGACATTCATCCCAATCGATTGACATCTTTTCCAATCGATTGAATAATTTCCCAATCGATTGACATTATTTCCAATCAATTGCCTTGCTGCCGACTTGGATCCATGATGTGGCACATACCAATCGATTGGCACCTGGTACCAATCGATTGGCAGAGTCAGAACTTGGCCACCTCGTTGGATTTGTGTGGTTGTGATTGTTTCCCTCTCCCTATATATACCCTCCCCCTTATACATATATATGTTTGCTTGTGTGTGGGTTTGGGAGGAGAGGAGAGAGATACATACTCTCATATATATATATACACACACATATATATTGTATATATATATTACACACACCCACACTCTCGGGTTGAGAAGAAGAAGAAGAAGAAGAGGAAGAGGAGGAGGAGGAGACCAGAGAGAGAAAGAAGAGACAGACAGAGAGACTGAGAAGGAGAGGAGAGAGATCAACCACCATAGCCGCCGCCGCGGAGCTCGGGACGCCGTCAACGGACTGCCGGGAGAGGTGAGTTTATTAACCCATTCAAGAGGTTTATTTTTGGGATGTTTATGTGTGTATAATAACGTGCATGAGGAGGAAAGAGGACCCCCAACGTTTTATAATAAAACCCAGCAGTTTTGAGGAAGAAGACAGAGTCCAATCGATTGGCATTGGATCCAATCGATTGGATATTTTCTAATCGATTGCCATGGGATCCAATCGATTGGTATATCAATCGATTGCCATTAAGTTCAATCGATTGACATTATTTCCAATCGATTGCCATTTTGGCCAATCGATTGGGTAAGAGCAGAATGTTGTTTATCTATTGTTATATGTTATGAGCTGGTTGTAATGTACCCAAGCTACTAATGGTTGTACCATACGTGATATTGGATATGTGCTTAGTCAACATGATACTACGTTAGCCTTATATAATGTTTATGTTAATGTTACAAGATGAACTGTTTATTATTAACTGTCGATATGAGATGCTCTAATGGTTAAGTAACTGCCATATGTTATTGTCAAACTGAATAGTAGAACGGAACACGACATCATGTTAATAGCGAATTAATAAGTAGATATGTTGAATACAGAGTATGTGGTATTTCCTGTACTTAGTATATGAGCATTTCACAACATGTGTCAGCATGCATGGGATAGTGATGTGAAGAGGTAAGAGAATCTAATGAGAAATGGGATATTGATATGAAGAGATGAGAAGATATGATGAGAAAGGAGAACTGTGATTCATATGGAATAATGAGATATGTGTACTTTGGGATCCGTGGGATTAACGAATAACGAGTCGGGTGGACGTGGGATGGTTAGAGTTCCTAGTACGCCTCTCACTGTTGAAGACGTCCAGTGATGCGTATGCACCGTTGAAGACGTCCGGCTAGTGCTCTAATGTATTCTCAGCTGTGTAGACGACCAGTGAGGGTATACGCATCGTTGAAGACGTCCGATGTGCCATTCTATCGTTTACAGATAGGTGGTACCGTGTAGACGACCGGTAACCCTATCAAGGGATTTTTGGATCTATTGCTTAGTCGGGTGATTCCGATTGGCATTACTGTATCGACGAATGGTTTTCAGATGGGTATTATAGGATTGACGTATGGATACGGATGAGAATAAGAACATGGATATGGATGGGAATATGGGAATGTTTAGTATGATGTTGGTTCAGTCGTGGATTCAGCGTCCCGACCTAAAGGTATATGCATGGGTGGTTGCACGGTTACATGCTTGGATTTAGTGAATACGTGATGAGATATATTATACCATGATGTTTATCCTTGTCATTACTTAATATGATTTTCTATTATTATTGATTCATGTGTAGTTTAATGAGACCTCTGTTATGTCCGTGAGAGACGTCATTGATAAGAGATTAACAGCATTTTAAGATGCTGAACAGTAACGGTGAGGAGTGTTGCTTAATGTACTCACTCAGCTTTGTATCCAAAGCTGATGGCGTTTGTGCCTTGGACATTCCAATGTCTAGAGCTTTGCAGGACTTGAGGACGAGAGACTGCTGTTCTGCCGGGCTTGGAGCTGAAGGCTTGGAGAAGAAGACGTGTTGCTTTGTAATAGTTAGTTTGTATATCTGTTGTTATTATTGTTATAGGCCTGAGACTATAAGCCAGCTGTTGTAATAGTTTTAGTAGACTTTTATAATTGGTACTTGGGCATCTGTTGCTTCCATACCTTTTATAGTTTCCGCTGTAGCCTCTGATTATGTTAATAAGATATGTTCTATGAATAGCATCCTCCCTATCGTGGTGTTTATTGGTTTGAGTAGATGACAATGCGGTTATTCACCCGTCATTCCCTATGGACCCATAAAGGAAATTTATTTTTCCCTATTTATGCTGCTCCGGGGCGTGACAGGATTTTTGGTATCAAAGCCTAGGTTTCAGTTGTTAACCGCTTGTCTTTTGTGATTAGAACCTGAGTCCTAAGTTAATATCGATAGCATGAGGATTAGTTGAGATGAGATAGAACTGGAATCTTGTCATGTAGACGAGAAGTTTGAAGAATCCATCTGAGAATGTTTCGTTAACAGTTAGTAACTGCTAGAGCCGATAAGAATCGTTAGAACTGTTAATAGCCGAGTTCACGGAGAACAATGCGTTGAGAATTAGTTGTGGTTGTGGAGATCCTATAAATATAGAACCGTTGGATTTTAGACACTGACAAATCCCGAAGCAATCTCGGAGCAGTCGGTATGACCTAGAAATAGAAAGAGGTTTAGGATAAGATTATCCTGTTACCTTGAGCCACATGTTAGTTGAGTGTTCTCACATTTTTAGTTGAACAATACTCGTAGCCTGGAACCTGAGAATAGAAATAGAATGTTTATGATTTGACGTCAAGCGTAGAAGTTGTAGTTTCGTCTTAAGCATAGATACATTTAAACGTACCTGGTAGGTAGACTGACCTCTGTGGTTATATTATTATATTTGTATTGCTTGGTGTGATCGTATTATATAGTGGTACTATATATCTGTTACCGCATGTTCTTGCTTAAGCTGTAAGATAGAATGCGTCTGACTGAATAGTTTTCATTGTAGGTAGTGACATTGAACCCTACCAGCACTCGTTATGGTTAGGACGACTCGAGGAAACCAGAGCCAGCTGAATGGAGTATCTGATGTAGTACCTCCTGAGATAGATCCAACAGGAATGATTGGAGTTTTCATCCGTCGCATGGAACAAGTTATCAATCATGCAGATCGTATCATCGGCAATGGAGCACCAGTACGACAAACGAGAGTTAAGTTGCTAAAGGAATTTCGTGCTCTTCAACCAAGAACCTTTACCAGATTAACAGGAGCATGGCAAGCGGAGCAATGGATTCGACAGATAGAATTGATATTTGAGGTACTTGGATGTACTGACGTTGAGAAAAGACATTTGGCCGTATTTCAACTGACGTTCTCAGTAGCAGATTGGTGGGACGCAGTGAAAGATACGATAAGCGAAGAAGCTGTAGGAAGGATGACTTGGGAGTCATTCAAGACTCGATTTCTAGAGAAGTACTTTCCAGAATCTGAGAAGAACAAAAGGGAAATAGAGTTCATCCAATTAGTTCAAGGTTGTTTTTCAGTGCCCGAATATACAACTCAATTCGAGAGGCTATCACGATTTGTGCCGCATATGATCGATACACCAAGAAGGAAGATCAAAAGATATCATCAAGGATTAGTTCCGCATATTCGACATATGACTATAGGACATTTAACACAATCTTTCGAAGCTTTGGTAGAAATGGCAACGAAACTAGAAGACGACAGTCAGATTAGTGAAGGACAACACTTTGATCAAGCATTTCCAGAGAACGATCAATTTTTCTTAATAGATCAGAGAAGAGGAGACAGTCAGGTTGTGTTTGCAGCCAACCAAGTTCAAGAAGGAAACATAGAAAGAAATTACATAGGCAACCGCCAGAAGCGTAAGAGGATAGAGAGTGACAAGAAAGAATCAAAACCCGTGACGACCCCAACACAGCACAGAGAACGAGATATCTGCTACAATTGTGGAGTACCTGGACACCATTCCCAAGAATGCAGAGCGTTAAGGAAATCTAATGGACGGGGAATACGATGTTTTAACTGTGGTAAATTTGGTCATGTCTGTAAGTTTTGTCCAGAACTAGAGATACAACACAATGTTCCGTTGCAACAAGTACCACGAGGGCAGACTCACCATACAAGTAATGGATCTCAACTTAGACAAGGATGATAGACAAAAGGTACAACACTTAGCACCTACATTTTGTATTACATATAATCCTGATATTGCAAGAAGTTTAGCATTGTGTGATTTGATTGAAAAAGGGATTAGCCTATACCGTAAATTGTAGATACCTGAACAAATTGTTTGACATTGGTCGACAGTCGTTATCCAAAGTATAAATCTAGCATCAGTTGCATCCCATATGACTTCTATTGCATCCTTATAAGACATCATTTGCCTCCCAATCGAAAGACTACGTCAACCATTGGAGAGGATACTAGTGACACAGAGACAACACCAGAATTACAAGAGTACCATAGAAGGATTCTTTTCGACACTGATTGTCTATTGCTTTCACCCAGTCAAGAAGTTATACAATAGATCGACTCATGATATCAGTATGTAGTCCTGCCTAACCTATTTGATTAGTACGTGGAAGCAGAACGAGTATTCAATGGATTGAACGACCTTAAAGAGATGATTATATCAAAGTACGTGGGAATTTGGAGAGCCATAAGGAAATTGAGTTATCAAATGACGATGCTAGAGTCACAATGCTTGCAAGTCAACATATTGAAGGATGAAGGACGACAACAACACGGGAGTTAACAAGGACGTCGTGTGCAACACGAGGCTGACTAATAACGTTGACGATCAAAACGAGAAGTCCAGAGATAAGAAGACAGTCAACTGATGATGCAGTAGAGACATCGTCAGCACAGTGTGAAGCATCTTCGAAACCAGAGTAGGCGGCAACGCTTCGCTACTACTTAGATGAGATTAGAACACTTGATCAATAGAACCCTCACACCGTAGAGTTTGACCTGAGGGAGGAACCTCATGTGTTTGGAGACTAGCCATTTCAGATGTTGTAAGATGATTAGGTTGTGCTACCTAGAACCTTTTTCCTGAAGTTTGACATACGAATTTCATATCCCTTAATCCTGAAGATTTGGTAGTTGTCACCCTAGTATTCGTAGATCAGTGATATCTTCGTATCGTGTGTTTAGAACTTAAACCTTTGGCCGCTGAAGTAATCGTTTATGTAAAACAAGGTCTTGAGCATTTAGGTGGTTTTCTTTTTGGTAGTAGGGGTTGTTGCTTCAGATTTCGAGGATGAAATCTTTTGATGAGTGGTGGATGATGTAATACCCTGTATTTTTCAGGTATATATATATATATCCCTTGGACTTTCCTTAGTCTTTGGTGAGTTTGAGATTCCAATCGATTGAATAATTTCCCAATCGATTGACATCTTTTCCAATTGATTGACATGTTCCCAATCGATTGACATTCATCCCAATCGATTGACATCTTTTCCAATCGATTGAATAATTTCCCAATCGATTGACATTGTTTCCAATCGATTGCCTTGCTGTCGACTTGGATCCATGACGTGGCACATACCAATCGATTGGCACCTGGTACCAATCGATTGGCAGAGTCAGAACTTGGCCACCTCGTTGGATTTGTGTGGTTATGATTGTTTCCCTCTCCCTATATATACCCTCCCCCTTATACATATATATGTTTGCTTGTGTGTGGGTTTGGGAGGAGAGGAGAGAGATACATTCTCTCATATATATATATATACACACATATATATTGTATATATATATTATACACACCCACACTCTCGGGTTGAGAAGAAGAAGAAGAAGAAGAGGAAGAAGAGGAGGAGGAGACCAGAGAGAGAAAGAAGAGACAGACAGAGAGACCGAGAAGGAGAGGAGAGAGATCAACCACCATAGCCACCGCCGCGGAACTCGGGACGCCGTCAACGGACCGCCGGGAGAGGTGAGTTTATTAACTCATTCAAGAGGTTTATTTTTGTGATGTTTATGTGTGTATAATAACGTTCATGAGGAGGAAAGAGGACCCCAACGTTTTATAATAAAACCCAGCAGTTTTGAGGAAGAAGACAGAGTCCAATCGATTGGCATTGGATCCAATCGATTGGATATTTTCCAATCGATTGCCATGGGATCCAATCGATTGGTATATCAATCGATTGCCATTAAGTTCAATCGATTGACATTATTTCCAATCGATTGCCATTTTGGCCAATCGATTGGGTAAGAGCAGAATGTTGTTTATCTATTGTTATATGTTATGAGCTGGTTGTAATGTACCCAAGCTGCTAATGGTTGTACCATACATGATATTGGATATGTGCTTAGTCAACATGATACTACGTTAGCCTTATATGATGTTTATGTTAATGTTACAAGATGAACTGTTTATTATTAACTGTCGATATGAGATGCTCTAATGGTTAAGTAACTGCCATATATTATTGTCAAACTGAATAGTAGAACGGAACACGACATCATGTTAATAGCGAATTAATAAGTAGATATGTTGAATACAGAGTATGTGGTATTTCCTGTACTTAGTATATGAGCATTTCACAACATGTGTCAGCATGCATGGGATAGTGATGTGAAGAGGTAAGAGAATCTGATGAGAAATGGGATATTGATATGAAGAGATGAGAAGATATGATGAGAAAGGAGAACTGTGATTCATATGGAATAATGAGATATGTGTACTTTGGGATCCGTGGGATCAACGGCTAACGAGTCGGGTGGACGTGGGATGGTTAGAGTTCCTAGTGCGCCTCTCACTGTTGAAGACGTCCAGTGATGCGTATGCATCGTTGAAGACGTCCGGCTAGTGCTCTAATGTATTCTCAGTTGTGTAGACGACCAGTGAGGGTATACGCATCGTTGAAGATGTCCGATGTGCCGTTCTATCGTTTACAGATAGGTGGTACCGTGTAGACGACCGGTAACCCTATCAAGGGATTTTAGGATCTATTGCTTAGTCGGGTGATTCCGATTGGCATTACTGTATCGATGAATGGTTTTCAGATGGGTATTATGGGATTGACGTATGGATACGGATGAGAATAAGAACATGGATATAGATGGGAATATGGGAATGTTTAGTATGATGTTGGTTCAGTCGTGGATTCAGCGTCCCGACCTAAAGGTATATGCATGGGTGGTGGCACGGTTACATGCTTGGATCTAGTGAATACGTGATGAGATATATTATACCATGATGTTTATCCTTGTCATTACTTAATATGATTTTTGTTATTATTGATTCATGTGTAGTTTAATGAGACCTCTGTTATGTCCGTGAGAGACGTCATTGATAAGAGATTAACCGCATTTTAAGATGCTGAACAGTAACGGTGAGGAGTGTTGCTTAATGTACTCACTTAGCTTTGTATCCAAAGCTGATGGCGTTTGTGCCCTAGACATTCCAATGTCTAGAGCTTCGCAGGACTTGAGGACGAGAGACTGATGTTCTGCCGGGCTTGGAGCTGAAGGCTTGGAGAAGAAGACGTGCTGCTTTGTAATAGTTAGTTTGTATATCTGTTGTTATTATTGTTATAGGCCTGAGACTATAAGCCAGCTGTTGTATTAGTTTTAGTAGACTTTTATAATTGGTACTTGGGCATCTGTTGCTTCCATACCTTTTATTGTTTCCGCTGTAGCCTCTGATTATGTTAATAAGATATGTTCTATGAATAGCATCCTTCCTATCGTGGTGTTTATTGGTTTGAGTAGATGACAATGCGGTTATTCACCCGTCATTCCCTATGGAACCATAAAGGAAATTTATTTTTCCCTATTTATGCTGCTCCGGGGCGTGACATTAGGTTTCATGAAATTTCTCCATATTTCTTTGAAACTTTCAAGGTATGAATGTAGTTAGTCTCCCATGATCATCAAATGGTAGGAGGGGTGGTGTGGTTCAAGCCAAATTCCATGGCTCATGGATGAAATTAATTAACTAAGTTATATTCAATAAATAATGCAGTGAGTTCACAATCTATTTTTTTATCATAGATTTTTAATTAAGCATCGAACCATTGGAACTGAATGAAACCACGGGAAAATGTTTATACCTCGAAGTTCTACCGCTGTGATTTTTATTTTAAGGAGATTTTATGTAAAGTGGTTTGGTCATGATTTTTGTGAGACAACCACAGTCTGTCCAAAGTTTCAGAACAGTAATACGTTTTTAAAATGAGTGAATCAGATCCTTAATCAAGCATTCTGGGCTCAAAATAAATTTTTCTAGATATTTTAATGTGTTAGGAAGCTACTCTAAAAGGACTAAAGCATTTCTGATATTTTTACTATTTTTAGAAAATCATACAGAAACTCTTGACGGAGAGTTGTAAGTCCCTGAGTGATGTCTAGTGTTTGTCTAATTCCCAGAGATCTAACAGTTGAAACCTTGATTCTCTTTTTGGGTTCGAAACTAGACTCATAGACGCATTGGTGTCTAAAAATCATCAAGATCAAATAATGAGAAGCAGCTTTTTATTTCTTTTAAGTTCTGATCTGCTCTGAGCAATTTTTAGAATTCTGTCCGAATTTTAATGTATCTTGCAAATAATGGTCCAAATGATCTTTCCATGACCTAAGGCATAGACCATGTATTAATAATGACTATTTAACCTTAAATATAGAGGCTTAATGATATAAATCAAGGAATAATCTAATAGCTCATTCTTGTCACATCTATGTAATCATACACATTCATCTATGTAGATTAGTATTAGAATTCATAATTGTGTTATTTCTTCTACATGCTAGAATTAAGCTAGACGTTTCAGAACAATTATTTGATACTATACATTCTTTCTAAAAGTATGTGGACTAATCTTTGTTTTGTAGCGCCTTTGAGGTACAATTTCTCAACCATTTCTCTAGTTTATTTAATTCCTTGATTTTATTGATTTTATGACCACGTGCGCCACACTAGAATTAGGATATTGCCTTATGTGAATATATGTGATTAGAGACCTTTTCTTAGGATCTTTCTATTCGTATGCATTGCACGTTTAATATTTGCAGCATGAATCCCGGGTAAGTTTCTATAGTTCCCTATTTGCATATCATATTGCTTGCTACTTGAATTATGTGATTTTTGAATGATATTTTATCACTTGCAATTTTACACCCTTTAGACATGCTTTTGTAATGTATATTTATACATATGTATTAGTTGAGGACATGCTTAGATTATTAATTCGATTAAAAGGATGTTAAAAAGAGGCCTATCACGAGCTAGGATGAGAGGGGGTGTTTTAGTCCGACTGTCTCCTTCCCCTCTCATTCCATAATTTGCGAACCTAGAAAATCTCTGGTTTCTTCAAAGATCAGATTGTTTTAAAATGGTTTCTTAATTTTCCTTTTAAAATTAACTGGCGACTCATTGTTTTGTGTTTTAAATTGAAAAAGATCTTTAAAAAAAAAAAGCGCTGTGGGTAAGAGAAAATTGCGATATCCACACACGGTTATATGTACTAAGAACTACATTTTGGATACGAATTTAGAAAAGATACAGAGTTATGTGTATATCTAACACTAACTACACTTTATATTTCAATACTATTTTTTTTTAGAAAAGATACAAAGTTATGCGTATATCTTGATACTCAGAGAATTCGTGGTGGAAGAAGATCTTAAACCCTGACTTCAAACAATTGTCTTTCTGATCCACACATGGTTCTGAGAAGCCACAAAAGGGGAAATCCTCTCCCTCTTTCACAAAGTATCCATTGAGCGTCTTCAGGTAAGGGTCCAATGGTGTGTGTTAGTTGCCTTTTTCTTATCTCTCAGCTCCTTTGATGGTTGATAACCCAGGCCATGAGTGTGAGTCTGAGTGGCGATCTTTGGAAATTTCGGCAGACGTTGATGATTCTTACCCAATCCCATACCCAGGAAGAAACCCATCTTCTTCATGATACTAGCGACCAATGGACTCACGCACTGATCAAAATATAGCGGGCAAAAACTCTCTCAGCTTCTCTTCTTCCAACATGTTAATAAACTCGAAACCCCCCCAAATTTATCTCCTCCTCTTGAAATTGTACCTCTAGAATCGGCGCACTTGATGAAGTTTCAGACGGATAGTCCCAACTGTCCCCAAGAATATCACAGACCTTGCTCTTCCAAACACACTTGACTTTCTAATGAACTGTAGATGGTATGGCACCCAGACTGTCTAACCATGGCCTCCCTAGCAGCAAATTGAAAGAATCGGGAATGTCAATAGCCTGAAATTCGACTACCTTTTCCACAGGCCCAACAACACGATGAAGGAGAATTATCCCCATGACCGTCCTCTGGGTGTTGTCATACACTCTTACCCTCTGCTCAGATGGTATGAATGTTGATTCATCCAAACCCATGGGCTTAGCTGTTCGGAACGGACACACGTTTAGAGCAGACCCGTTGTTAACAAGACAAGCAGGCACAGTGTTTCCTAGACATTCAACAGTAACATATAGCGGTTTATTGTGAACAGGTCCTCCCAGAGGCATGTCATCGGATGAGAAGGTAATAGCAACAGTTGGAATCTTATCGATCATTCCTACGAGATCTTCTGGCGCTGTGACAATAGAAACATCATATTGGTTCATGGCATCCAGAACTGCCTGCCGGTGACGTTTGGAAGCAATCAACAATCCCCAGATGGTAATGTTGGCCTGAGTCTTTCTCATTTGCTTTAGAACCCTATCCTCTTCCTCTTCTTCATTCATTTTCCCTTTCCTTTATCTAACTCTCTCCCCGGGTGATCTTCTTCCAGCTCATGAGGCTTGAAATGTCTCCCTGGCCGGGTTAGATGACTGACTTCTTCCTTTGCCCACAGATTATCAACTTCGGAAACGACTTTCAAACTTTCTTTCTCTGTTTTTTCTCCGTTGCTCTCGTACCACAAGTTATCTTCCACCTGACCCACATCGGTGTTTCCAGTTTCTCTGTCCCACCAATCCAATTGATCCCCTAGAGTGCAGATTATCGGATCCCCCAGCATCTGATAAGACTTCCTTGGTGTCCCGACTTTAGTGATCAGCCTAGACGGATAGAAGGTCGCATCTCTCATCCCCAAGAAATAGAGGCCTTGTGGTGGTAGTACAGCATGATGGTTCGGCAGAAGATTCCTAGTAGCATTAGGAGTCTTGACAGGTGGCTCTAATATCACCTTGTTATCAATGAGGTCCTAGATTTCGTACCTTAGCCTTATGCACTGATCCATAGAATGACCCTTCTGTTGGTGAAATTTGCAATAGAGATCTTCTCGGAAGGTTGGTAGAAGTGGACTTGGTAAAGGTCGAGGCTCCAACGGACGGAGATGCCCCTTTGTTGTTAGCCTAATAAGGGCAGTTGACAGTGATACCCCTAAATCTGAAAACTTCCTCGGCTGTTTGTCCATTCCTCTTCTTGGTGCTATGTCGAACTTTCTCTCTGGTCCGCTTAATGCGTTGACATCGATGAGGCCAGAGTGACCTCCCGAATGTCCTCCACTCGATCCATAATTCGGCCTCCTATATCTGCTCGGCTATTCTTCTTTCTTAATTACCCCTTCTTGGATTGCATCCTATATCCTCGTTCCCACATCACAAACCTCGACGAAAGTGTTGATCGACTGGAATCTCATCTTCTCTTGGTGGACAGGTTGAAGGTTCTTCATCAACATTCGGATTTGGTCCTTCTCGGATGGCCTCTGTATCATCTTAGCTGCTTTTCCTCTCCACCTACTCAAATACTCAGCAAATGATTCCTTATTTCCCTGCCTAGTGGTCTCCAAATCTCGGACTGTGACATCCAGGTCCTGATTGTATTCATACTATGCCACGAATGCTTTGATCACTTCTTCCCAGACCTGGGTTTTGCTTGGTTCGAGAGTGAGGTACCAGGATAGAGCGGCTCCAGTTAAAGTCTGCTGAGATAGGACAGCCATCATGGTAGTGCTCAGCCCACTCGGTTGGAAAGCCACGATGCATATCCTCACATGACTGCGAGGATTCCCTGTCCCATTGAACTTATTGAAAACTAGCATTTTAAAACCGACATGCAGTGTTTCACGAACCCCATCGTACAGACCTTCTACCTCCATCAGGTAAGTATCGACCTTGAGCCTTGCGCATTACCCTTTCTAGCTTCTCTATCTTTTCGGTCATTATCCTTTCTTTCTCTCTTTCCACCCTTTCCCTTTCTATCCTGGTAACCTCAACCCTTGGCATCTCTGGGTCATCATACCACCCTTCTTCCCTAACTGCTCTGATTGTTATTCTACCAGTGTCCTTAACTCTGCCATTTCCCCGTCATTCCTCTCATCTGCCATCTCTCTGTCTTCTTCTCCTCTAACTAACCTTGCAGTGGGACCTCTAAACTAAATCGTGCCCGAACTGGATGCTATATTTACCCTACAAAAGGAAATATTTTTCAAAAGATCTTTCTGTTTTTTTCTTTATATATATATATATATATTTTTTTTTTTCGAAATCTTTTATTATATATTTTGAAAGACTTTTGGTGAGATGAAATGGTTCATATGTCACACAGATGCAATGCATGTGTGCGTGTGTGCCTACTCTATATGCAAAAGAAAGGAAAATCCTAATCCTAGCAAGTAGACACATAAGCATATGTCAAATGTGCTGATTTCTCCTTTCATTGCGATCTTCACTACCCTTTCAAAGGTTGGATATTCAAAAAATTTTGAAATTCATTTTAAATGATAAGATCTTTCAAAAAACGATTCTCAAGGATTTTGAATCTTTTATTTAAAAATGAGGGTGTGAAAATATTTCTCAGCAAATTTTGCTTTGAAATTCATTTGAAGAGCATTTCTTCCAAAAACAATTCCTAAAATTTTTGTATTTTTCCTTAGGAGATGATCACCCTATCTCGCGATAGGCCTCTACTCAACATCCTTTTAATCAAATTATTAATCTAAGCATGCCCTCAATTAATACATATATAAATAATACATTACAAAAGCATATTGAAAAGGGTGCAAAATTGCTAATGACAAAATATCATTTATAAGCCACATAATTTCAATTAGCAAGCAAAGTGATATGCAATAAGAACAAGAGAACTTACCCGGGATCCAGCCGCAAAATTGGAAACATACAATGCATGCAAAGTAGAAATCCTAAGCAAAAGGGGTCTCTAATCACATATATACACATAAGTCAAAACTTAATTCTAAGGTGTCGTACAAGTAGTCGAAAATCAATAAATTAAAGATGTGATTAAACTAAGGAAGAGTCGGAGGATCATACCTCATCGACGCTTCAAAACAAGGGTTAATACACATGATACACAAGGTGTATTTATTGAATTCCTAAGTAATAAATCCTAACCTAAGATGAATTCTGTCATTTGAGCCATTATTTATAAGATTTGATCAAAATTGTGACAAAATTCTGAATATTGCTGAGAGCAGGTCAGAATTTCAAAGAAATAAAAGGCATGGTTCCCATGGTTTGATCTTGATGATTGTTGGACACAAGATGCCTCTGTGAGTCTAGTTTTTAATCCAAAAAGAAAATCAAAGTTGCAACGGTTGGATCTCTGAGAATCAAGCAAATACCAGACATCACTCGGGAATTTCTAACTCTCTGTCCAGAGAATTTGTATGATTTGTTAAAAATAGTAAAAAAGTCTAAAAGGCTCTAATATTTTTAAGTGATCTTATTAACACATTCAACTTCATAGAAAAAATTATTTGGGGTCATCAATACTTGATTAGGGTTCTGATCTACTCATTTCAAAAGGGAGTTGATGTTCTGAAACTCTAGACAGATTGTTGTCGTTACCCAAAACCCATGACCAAATCACTCTTAACCATAAAATCTTATTAAAACAAAAATTACAGTGGTAGAACTTTGAGTTATAGACACTTTTCCGTTGGTTTTATTCAGTTCCAACGGTTCAATGTTTAGCTAAAAATCTTTGATGAAAAGTGGTTGATGAACTCACTGCATCTTTTGTTCAAGTTCATCTTTGTTGGTTAATCCCAACTACTAAACCAAGAAGTTAAGATTAAACCAAACCACTTCTCCTACCATTTGATGGTCATTGGAGATTAAGGGCACTTAAACTTGTGGATTTTAATGAAGTATGAAGAGACTTCATAAAACCTCAACACAATGAATCTAAACTATGGAATAAGTTTAGACTCAAATTATTCCTCCTACCATGTGATGCTCATTGGAGGCTAAGGACACTTAAACTTATGGATTTTTAATGAAGTATGAAGAAAATTTCATAAAATCCCAAGGTAATGAGTTCAAAATATGGTAAAAGCTTGAACTCATTGACTCAATACACTAATATTAACCTCAATCCTCTCATGAATCATGAGTTCATAAGAATATTGAGGGATTCTAAACACAAGGATTCAAGTAAGACATTGAAAGTCTTGTAAATCTCAAGAATAGACATAGTCAAAAGAAAAAGGAATCAGACTTCAAACAACATCAAACTCCAATATTTATTTAAACTTTAATCCCAAGGCTATTTGATCCAAACTAATGAAATGAGAGTTCAATCACAATATATGTGGTGTGTGATGAAATGGGGTAGGAAGAGAGGTTTGAAAATGTGTAATAGATCCTAAGTATCTATATATTGTGATTGAACTTGAATGTTAAGACTAAGTAGTTTAGAACTTACCTCTAATTATCCTCAACTTTTGGCTGCTTTAATCAAGCTATTCTTCTTGCTCTTTCTTGCCAATTCTCTTTACTACTCTTCTTAATTTAGAAAGTTCTTGGAGGAGAATCAATATTGGGATCCTAACATTCTAATTTTTCAAGTCCCTATTAATAGGATACACATCCTCTATATATAGGCAATCTTGGGAGGGTTATTTTGGAAAATTCGCAGCCAAACCCTAATTCTGGCCGCCTTTTGAAGGTATAAACCGACCTATTTTAGGACAGGCTTTCACAAAAATGTGGCACTCGGGAGATATCCGCGGCACTCAATGAATGCTGTTGCAGCACTCACTGTTTGCCGGAACGGCATTCAAAGAATGCCGCATCGGCACTCATGGAGTGCCGCAGACAACTCCTCGGACTGCCTTTTTTTCGTGAAAGTTCAATTTTTGCAGCACTTAGTGAAATTCGCAGTATTCACAGAGTGCTGTTCCGGCTCTTCTTAGAGTACCATACGACATCTCGTGACTACCTCAAGACTTACCATATGTTGTTTTCCTCTGTTTTCTCTTTTTTCCTTTTTGTTTTGAATTGAAAGAGCGGAAGAGCTTGAATTACCTTTGGAAGTCTTGGATTAGTCGGACGCTTGTCATTATTGGATCTTAGAGGTAATACTCCTCTTAAATCAACGTGTGGTCAAAATTGGGCTGTCTACAATTATTTCAACACCTTGTAATTTAGAAAATTTTCATTGTGGGCCCTGTATTTTCAAATGCAACATTTTGGTCCCTCAAATTTCAAAATGGTGACAATTTGGAACCAAAAACGTTAAAAAAATAGGGCACAAAGTAAAACTTTTTACATTGTGAAGTAGGGGTGAAAAAATGTCCAGTCAAATCGACTAAATAGATAAAAACTGACAAAACCAACAATGTTTGGTCAATATAAAAAAACGAGCAATTCTTGGGACACAACCTTCACACAACTTTCACACAACCTTCATAAAAGATGTGTCTATCTCTCTCTTTTCACACAACTTTCACACAACCTTCATAAAAGATGTGTCTATCTCTCTTGTTATGTCACTGTACCCCCCACAGTGACACTGGAGAGAGATAGACACATTTTTAGGAAGGTTGTGTGAAAGTTGTGTCCAAAGAATTACCCATAAAAAAAATCGACCGAACTGAACCGTTTACACCCTTACCGTGAGGGACCAAAATAATGCATTTGAAAATGCAGGGCTGAAAGAGAAAATTCGTTAAAACGACATGATATTGAAATGTGGTTTAGCCCAAAACAAAGAAAACACGAACTAAATCATTAAACAAAAATGATACATACACACACCAAACCACCCACTGAATCACTTGGGTCCTTTTAAGCAAAATTTAAAATTCCTGTGGGACCCACACCCAAATACAATCAGAATCCCTAAATCCCTTTCTTTTCCCTTCATTTCCCCTTTCCCCCAAATCAGTCCCACAATAAGCAGAACGCCCACCCCCCCTCCCTCCCACCCCCCGCAAACCCCTATAGCCTCACAGCCCATCGACGCCTTGCCCGGACCGTCACCGGAGTGTCGTCCATAGTAGGCCACCACCGACAATTGCTTCTTGGTAAGTCTTCTCTCTCTCTCCCTCTCTCTCTCTCTCTCTCTCTCTCTCATTCTTTGTATAGAAATATTGCAAGGCCTAAATGTTCATCTTCTTAGTTTATATTTTGTAATCATTTACACTTCAATCATAATAGAAGGATGTTTCAACTCTTTGACTAAAACCAATAATTGATTGTGACTGACTGAAAAACAAGTTAATATTTTGGGATGGAGATTCCTACATTCATGCCTTTTAGTTAAATAAATTAAACATAAATGAACTTCAACCTTATATATTTCTTTTTGTAAATTGCTGCTATTAGGTAAAATTCTTACTGATAAAAAAAATTAAAATTACAAGAAAGTAGAAAAGTAAGTGAATGCATTTTGGAATCGATAATATGTAGGCCAAATTGCAATTTCTTCTAACTATTAGGAACTGCATTTTTTCCCTTTTTTTTCAAATTGTGTTACATTCTTAGGATTAATTCATAGGATTAATTCATTACCCTTGACTATAATAATATAAATGTCCATTTTCTGTGATTTTTCTAGCTATTTTGCTTTCATAATGTTGATTTGTTAATGCAATCTCTATATAAATGCGAATAAATTGATGATTGTATTATGTATTGTAGAGAAATGGAAGAAGAAGTTTCAAGTGGTTCGGTAAGCATTCATGAGGATATTATCAAAATTGATCATGACAAGGAGCAAATAAGAGACGTAAAAAACCAAATAGATGAGCCAAAAAAGGGGATGGAGTTTGATTCTTTGGATGAGCTGATGGTGTTTTATGTAGAATATAGTAGAGACAAAGGTTTTGCTGTGGCTAAAAGAAGCTCTACAAAGAAGCAAGGGGTCATGAGATATGTGGCATTACAGTGTACACGTGGTGGCACGTTAAAGAGTAGATCAACCAACCCGTTAAAGGTGCACCCAACCGCAAAATTGATTGCAAAGCAAAGCTTAGGGCATTTCATTGTCCCAATGGAAAGTGGTCTGTAACATCAGTTGAACTTCCCCATAACCATGAATTGAGTCTAGGTAAATATCGATATTTTAAATGTAATCGGTTGTTGCAACCACATGTGAAAAAGAGACTAATGTTGAGTGATAAAGCTGGAATTAGAATAAACAAGAATTTTAATTCGATAGTTATTGAGGCAGGGGGCATGAGAATCTATCATTTTACTGAGAAAGATGTAAGAAACTACATCAATAAAGTTAGGCGTTCACAACTTGGGAAAAGTGATGCTAATGCAGTGCACAACTACTTTTTGAGAATGCAATCTAATAATTCTGACTTCTTCTACATGGTGGATTTGAATGAAAAGGGTCACCTAAAGAATGTTTTTTTGGCTGACGCAAGGAGTAAGGCACTATACAAAGAATTTGGTGACATGGTTAATTTTGATACTACATATTTGGTTAATAAATATGACATGCCATTTGCGACTTTCGTAGAGGTGAACCATCATGGGTAGTCAGTATTGCTAGGGTGTGGGTTGATCTCAAGTGAAGATACTGAGACCTTTACGTTGTTATTTCAGTCTTGGCTTACATGTATGTCTGATTGTCCACCCAATGCAAAAATAACAAATCAAGATAGAGCCATGAAAAAAGCAATAAAGGTTGTTTTTCCTAATGCATAGCACCGATGGTGCTTATGGCATATCATGAAAAAGTTGCCTGAAAATTTGAAAGGATACAAAGAATATGAATCGATCAAATTTATGTTGCAAAATGGTGTTTATGATTCATTAACCATTCAAGGATTTGAAGATGCTTGGGGCAATTTCATTGAAAAATATCAGCTACAAAGTAATGAATGGTTACTTGGTTTGTATGACAAGAGGCATCGATGAGTACCAACTTTTGTGAGGGATATTTCCTAGGCAGGAATGTCAACCACTCAGCGAAGTGAAAGCATCACACTTTCTTTGTGTCACACCCCGGAGTACCAGAAATTAGCAGGAAATAAAATTTTCCTTTCTGGATCCGTAAGCCATGACTAGTTACATTAACTGATTGTCCACCAACACACTAGATAAATAAAAGAGTGACTTAATGGAAGTGCAAACTGAATATATATATTAAAAGATTTCTCGCTATTACATTAGAGTTTGTAGTTATCCAAAGATTAAAGAACAAAAGGGATTAAGGCGTTGGACGCCGTTTACAACATAGCAAGAAAGGACAAAAGTTTATAAAGAACAACTAAGTGTTCTTTCTTGAACCGCGCCTCTAACTAGCGTAGCCATGACCTTCAGCATAGTAGGCTTCCCCTTCGAAGGCTCCTTCCTGATAGTCCTCCTTGGGACAATCATATCCTGTATAGTCTAGACATAGGAATGTCCAGGGCGTAGTATGCCGTTAGCTTTAATAAACGCTAAGTGAGTGTTCTAACCGAACAGTCCTAATATAAAATATGTATCCAAAAGTACACAACGGCTGGTTTCGACGATTGAATTATAATTAGACCGTGCGTGAAATTATGCATCATCGATATATTCGACTTCACTCGACTTAACATTTGACGTACTTAACTTTGTTACATTACCAGTGTAACACCGTTGGCTTAGAGTGACTCGCCCAGTGGGTCAAGCTATGGTTACTTTACTATCGTTGTCTGCCCCTCCGTGGCCATAGTAGTAATCTCGCATTACAAGCTAACCATGTACTCTAGGTCCTCGGGACCTTGCCTTATGAATATCGTCGCCAGTTTGCGAAACGGTTACTTTACTATTATTGGTCATCGCAACCGCAGTAGTAATCTCGCCTTACAGGCTAACCGTGTTTATTTATTTTCTGATGTATTCTTATCAACATGGTTATTTTACTATTGTGTTTGCCTCTCCGTGGCCATAGTAGCAATCATCGCTGGCATGCGATCATGTAATTCCATTTGATAGAATCAACTCACTACATATCAACTTTCGGACCTCCGCGGTCGACTACACATATTTCCAAATACATACGGACTTGGTCTCCGCGACCGTTCGACTCTATACTCGTACACGTCGACTTGACTTTTTGACACCGACTTCTACGTACGTGAGGTGTATCATATGTTATGCACGAGGTACAAGTTAATTAAACAGTTAGTATTTTATTCTTGAAATAAGGCACGAATCCAAAACTCAGAGTATTGCATGTTAAAGCATGAGGTTAACCGGAATAAATAATAATAACAAACAGAACGAATTACCACACGTTAAAACATAGAGTTAACCGTACTAATAATAATAATAATAATAATAATAATAATAATAATAATAATAATAATAATAATAATAACAGAGATAATATGTTTGGGGTGTATATTAACATGAGGTTAACCAGAAAGTGATAACAATAATATTATGAATATTTATAATAATATAAATAATAGTAGCGGAATAATATGTTCGGGGTACAACATATTAAAGCCTGCAGTTTAAACAACAATAATAATACTAACAATAATAATAATAATAATAATAATAATAATAATAATAATAATAATAATAATATCATTTATATTAATGGAATAATAAAACGGATATTAATATGTTCAAGTACATATACAAATCACAAGGTTAACTGAACCATAGTAATAATAAGCGAAAAATAATAATCATAATAATAATAATAAATATTATTATAATAACAACAATTATAATATGGACCTGGGTTTAGGGACACCACATGTTAAGTACAAGATTTCTAAATAATAATAAACGAAAGATAGCACGGGCATTAATCTAATATACCAAGTAAGTTAGGAACTCACCGTAGGTTCGGGGTCGCGGTGTAGTTTGGGATGGTAAGCTTTCTTTTCTTTTCTCTCTTCTCTCTCTCTCTCTATGTATATATTTTCTTCCTATAAAACAACTAAGGGGAAGGGGTTTATATAGGGGGATCTCTCAATATATATATATATATATATGACACAAACACACAAACCAAACACACAAACATGCATGACACAACACAACACACATAACACCACACAACACCACTGCCACACGCCACGCACAAGCACACATGCACACAACACCTAACCACCCTACCAAACACATCACACCCTACGCCATCATCACCCTACACCTTAACCAACCCAACTCATTCACTCACTCACTCACATGTCGGCACCCACACAAACACACATGCTAGGGGTTGTTTGGGGGGTTTGGTTTAGGGTATAAGTAGGGTTGGGTAATATAGGTATAATTCTGGGTTCAGAATTAATACTAATGACAGTGAAAATCTTACAAATATTGATTCAAGGTGAAAAGTGCATATTTATAGTGTATTATGTGCTATTTTATGCATACTTTTATCCCCAAAGACACTACATTTAGGTGCATTCTAATAACAATGTTTTTTTTATTGTGTTAATGGTAAAACATTTGTTTATGCATTGTTTTATAGGTATTAGAATGTAAATCAATGAAGTGGAGCTAAAGAAAGTGATTCTGGTGAAGAGAACAACAGAAGCAGCTGAGAAAATGCCAATTTTGGCAATGAAGACTTCATATTTGGAAGATTTTCCCAAAGATATGAAATGTAGATCTTTAAGTTATGGTTGCGTAGCCTGTAATGGAAGGTCAATCCGAGGTCTGAGTGAAAAGTTATGGCCATTCTCCCATCGGTGTGCAGAGCTGTCAAAATCAGAGAAGTTCAAGCCCTTGAGCAGAGTTCAATCGATTGAGACTTCGATCGATCGAACTAACCGCGATCGATCGAACTTCATATTCACCCAAAAGTTGCGTAAACTCTGCAGGAACCCTATATATAAGTCATTTTGATGCCAGACGGAGGGAGGACGCTCCAGAACGCGAAAAACAGCAGTTTAGGGTAGTTTTATGGTTAGATTAGGAGTAGACTATGTTAGATTCTTGTTTTTCTTCCTCTTTTCCATTGATTTATTGAAGATTATTGAAGATTAAAGTTTAGTTCAAGATTAGTACAAGGTTATTTCAGATGATTTCCAGGTTATTCTGTTCCTTTATTGTATTTGATTGTTTATTGTTATAGTTGTTATGATTGTTTTGTTTTACTGTTTCTGCACTAGTTTAATTATGTTTTCATAGTTTAGACATTAGGAATATGTGATGAAACATTGTTTCCCAACCTCTTCCATGCAATCTATAGAAAACCTGGGCTCGATCGATCGAAGGTATTTCGATCGATCGAACCCGAGCCATAGTCAAGCGATCGAAGACATTTCGATCGATTGAAGTATGATGCTGTCCGATCGATCGAGAGCGCTTCGATCGATCGAACCTGCAAAATCCTGAGATGATTCTTTTAAGTATTCCATGACTTTCTGTTTTAGAAATCTGTCATCAAATTGTCCCTATAAGCTCAGTTTGTCACAACAGTTTTTAGAACTTAAAGCCTTAAGGCTATTTTCTTCAATGACTTTTGAAAACCACTTTGAATGCTAACACCATTTAGTGTGCAAGTATTAACCATTGTTTTAAACTGTCTTCTAAGTATTTTAAATCAACTGTGATGATTTAGTCCTGGTCATGAAAGGGCTATTGATTATATATCTATAGAAAAATATGGAATACTGAAGAGGAATGACCTCCATAGAACATTAATGAGTATGCATGGTAGATGGTTATGATCAATGTGGATTCACGTGTTTCCAACACCTTTAATTTACTAGTTTAATTAATTATGTTTCTTTATACTTTCGTCTATTATTTAGTTTAATTTAATTAATTAGGATTCGTTAGAACCTCCATCCGTATATTTATCTTTTTCATTTTCTTTAGGTTATAACTTAGTAGACATTCTCCCTATTCCTTCCCTGTGGGATCGACCTGGACTTCGAGTACTATATTACTTGCACGATCACCTACACTTGGGTATTGCACAAGAGCGCATAACTATTTAGTCGTGTCAAGTTTTTGGCGTCGTTGCCGGGGAAGGCAACTAGGTTAAGATTTTACTAAGTTATTTTCATTTTTTTCTTTTTCTTAAAAAAAATATAAATTAAAACTGTTGGAGAGTTCCCCGTATATGATGCGCATTATTAACCTGAGTGCTACCAACCACCACAATGAGAAAATGATAGTGGTAGTCCCCCGTATGATCAAACATATCAAGAACCTCCACATGGAGAGTTCTATCAGTCACAATGGGGATATAATCAAAATAATAATGTAGGATATAGTAATAGTTCCCACGATTACCAAACGCACCAAGATTTTCCCTCTGGGGAGTCTTGTCCACAAACTCAATGGGATGGGAATTACTATCAACCACAATGGGGCGAAACTTCATAGAGTAATAATGAGGAGAATAACCAAGTTGAGGATAATGGTATGTTAAAATTACTACTTAGTGAAATGAAAAGGCTAGATAGTGCACTAGATAAATTAGAAACTAGATATCAACAAGCATATGCTAGCAAACTTTTAGAATACTATACCAGTCCTTCAACATTACAACCCGAATTTCAAGACACTAACAATGGAATGGAAATAGAGGACTATGACGGTTTATACCGAATGAGGTTAACAACTCACTCGCAAAAGTGATAACCCAACATGAACTCCAAAACCAAACCATTAAGCATGAAGTTGTAGAACCATCTTCTCCACAATATCCAACCCCAGACATCAACTCCTTCACTGCCTGGATAAAGTTGCACAATTCCTTTGTCCAGAGAACCTCAATAGATGACATATATAGTGAGGATAGTTACACGGATGAGAATGAGGTTTTTACAGATAATGAGAGTTTAGGTGACTACATGCAATTAGGAAAGGATGAGTCCTATGTTGACTCTACCCCTACCTTTGATAGTGACCTTAGGAAGGACGTTATTGAAATTTCTAAATTCGATTTAGATTCATCTGATATTCATGAACCCTCACCTCTTTCGGCCGAAGAGGTGATGTCACCAAGTTGCCCATCACCTATCCTCTCTATCAATCAAAGCTCTCATCCCGAGTTTGAAAATCATGTGCACCCTAATATTGAACAAATAAAATGTGTTGTGGATGAGGATGGTAAGGATTCTAGCATATGTTCTTCACAAAATTTTAAATTTCAAAATTTTGTGAGAGAGGACTTGGAAAATATTAGGCCCACTTTAGATGATCTTAAACTTCAACAAGAAGCTAGTAATCTGCTAGACTACTTGACCTTCTTGAGTAATAATGATATTGAGGCCCAAATAAATAGTTTTATCCAAGTCCAGTCCAAATCAATGTGCATAGAACAGAAATTAAATTCCTATGATCATATTTCTATAGATTCTGTTCTAGGACTAGAGGAGGATAATGAAACTTTATTAGAACATCACCTAGACCCTACTCCTTTTACTGAACCGTGGCCACCTCCTTGTATTAAAATAAAGGCCGTTATAGGAAATACCAACACCAAAAATTGTTTCTTGCATGTAATTCCTAAAAAATGTTTATATCTCTTATAACTGTCCCCAACAAATTTAGCAACCATAGGTTTTGCATCATCTCCTCTGACCTTGAGCCTGACATTAGTTGGGGGAGTTGCATTTATATGAGGATCTCAAAAGTCTTCTCACTGTTAAATTATTTCACTGGGAAAGATCATCAAAAATTTCGGTTATTAATTTATGATAAAAATTTTGATTAACCGAATTTATTTACTAAGTCGTTGTATTTAATTCTCTATTTTTTTCTTGTTGCTACTAATGATTTTGCAGGTAACTTAAATTTTTTTTGGATATTAATGCCTCGAGGTAACATCCTTCCTTCTCTCGCTTTACTTTACATGTCCATGTGCTTAGTTTAGAACATTGGGGACAATGTTTAGTTTTAGCTAGGGGGAGTGAGCTATTGCATTCCTCATATCTTTTTGTGGTGCTTTAATGTCAATGTACCTGCTTAGCAACATGACTCAGTAAATCAAAATTGCAAAAATTTTAAATTTTTTTTATATAATAAGATGGTTCTTATCTTTCTCTCTTAGTTAATGTAGTTAGTGATGATGCATTAGTGTTACTTTCTGTTTGTTATTACTATGTGATACACTATGGTAGTTTGTTTACTATCTTAGTTATAGTATATTTTATGCTTTTTAATCTTCAAACAACTTTGAGCACGTTGTGATAACCTTGTACTTAGCTGAAATGGATTAGTAAGCATAGCTTAGGTGTCTTGAGAGACTGTAGTGGAGACTAATAACCCAAGTGAGATTTTGTGCCATTCTTTGTTTTTGATGGTTTTATAAATTACTCTTATTTTTTGAAAAGTGTATTAATTCGTTGAAAGTCTCAATCTTCTTCATTTTGACTGATCACTAGAAGAGAACGTTCAGGATTTACCAAACTTTAGAGCTCTTGAATTTACTAAAATGAATTATCCTATCAACTTAGAAGATGATTTAGGCTATCTTTTGACCATATACGTATAATAAAGCATTGGCCTACTTCTATGCTATTCCTTTACTTCACCCTTTGAGCCTTATCATATTTTCCTTGTCTTCACAATCCTAAAGTCTATGCCTAACTCTAAATTAGGAGTTCAAGCCTCAGTTCTTTATTTAGGAGTGATTGGGATGTATTATCTTGACAAGAAGTTTGATAGTGTGGGGAAAGTTGGCAAAAAAATGATGGAAAAAAAAAAGAAGAAAAAAAAAAGAAAGAAAAAAGCATAAAAAGGAAAAAAAAATGCCAATGGTTGTTACAAAAGAAAAAGAAAAAAATAAAATAATAAAAAGAAGAGTGTGGGAAAAAAAACTAAAAAAGAGAAGAAGAGAGAGATTGGAGATGTGGGGAAGTTTGAAAAGCATACAATGTAGTAGGTATTCCAATCACACCCTTTAACCTAATTCAAAATCATGAAACTCTTTCTTCTTTTACCTAACACCTCCTTTTCAAAGTCCTACTGATTTTAAGTTGATTGGATTTGAAGTTAAGGTAACGAGAGAGTTCTCTACGGTATCTCGCTCTTTTAGTGAAAAGTATCCTTTCATGAGACTTTGTGCACTATAAAATTTCCGTTTTTTCTATTTAGATATGAGAAGCATTAGATTCCATTTGCATTTACTCTTTATAGATTCCATATTATGAGTGATAATTATTACCCCTAATTCAGAGTGATTTCATCTTGAGAGTGTAATCCCGGTGAGAGTTGAGTCAAAATGAATGTATTGATAGTGTCTTAGGTTATGCGAGCTTTGAAATTGAAGTTTTGTATTTTGGTTGTCCATTTACACACGCACTTGAAGATTAATAGGTATGGAACATCCTAATGACTTTGATATTAGATTAACTGTAATGTGTATGTTGCATTGCTATGGCTTACTAGAGAGTTTCATGAGATTGTTGAGCTTAATCACATTGCTAACTGAGAGGAAAAATTTCTTGAAAACTTTTAAATGAGAATCATTACCATAAACATGAATTTTGTGGGTAAATTCACTGTAAACCCTCACGAGACAACACTCGTCCACTAGGGGGAACCTAGGGGTTTAAAGGCTTGTTGCATAAGCTAAATGCAATCGCGATTCCTGCGAAAGTGATTTAGGATTTTTACTTTATTTTGTTTTCCATTTTTAGAGTTCAAATAAACATTGTTTTAGTTCACTTCATTGCTAGGGACTAGCAACGATCTAGTTGGGGGGTGTGATTCGAGGTGAAAATTGCATATTTATAGTGTATTATGTGGTATTTTATGCATACTTTTATCCCTAAAGTCCCTACATTTAGGTGCATTTTAATGACAATGTTCTTTTTATTTTGTTAATGCTAAAACATATGTTTATGCATTGTTTTATAGGTATTAGAATGTAAATCAATAAAGTGGAGCTAAAGAAAGTGATTCTGGTGAAGAGAACAACAGAAGCAGCTGAGAAAACGCCAATTTTGACAATGAAGACTTCATATTTGGAAGATTTTCCCAGAGATATGAAATGTAGATCTTTAAGTTACGGTCGCGCGGCCGGAAATGAGAGGTCAATCCGAGGTCTGAGTGAAAAGTTATGGCCATTCTCCCATCGGTACGCAGAGCTGTCAAAATCAGAGAAGTTCAAGCCCTTGAGCAGAGTTCAATCGATTGAGACTTCGATCGATCGAACTAAGCTCGATCGATCGAACTTCATATTCACCCAAAAGTTGCGTAAACTCTGCAGGAACCCTATATATAAGTCATTTTGATGCCAGACGGAGGGAGGACACTCCAGAACGCAAAAAACATCAGTTTATGGTAGTTTTAGGGTTAGATTAGGAGTAGATTAGGTTAGATTCTTGTTTTTCTTCCTCTTTTCCATTGATTTATTGAAGATTATTGAAGATTAAAGTTTAGTTCAAGATTAGTACAAGTTTATTTCAGATGATTTCCAGGTTTTTCTATTCCTTTATTGTATTTGATTGTTTATTGTTATAGTTGTTATGATTGTTTTGTTTTACTGTTTCTGCACTAGTTTTATTATGTTTTCGTAGTTTAGACATTGGGAATATGTGATGAAACATTGTTTCCCAACCTCTTCCATGCAATCTATAAAAAACCTGGGCTCGATCGATCGAAGGTATTTCGATTGATCGAACCCGAGCCATAGTCAAGCGATCGAAGACATTTCGATCGATTAAAGTATGATGCTGTCCGATCGATCGAGAGCGCTTCGATCGATCGAACCTGCAAAACCCTGAGATGATTCTTTTAAGTATTCCATGACTTTCTATTTTAGAAATCTGTTATCAAATTGTCCCTATAAGCTCAGTTTGTCACAACAGTTTTTAGAACTTAAGGCCTTAATGCTATTTTCTTCAATGACTTTTGAAAACCACTTTGAATGCTAACACCATTTAGAGTGCAAGTATTAACCATTGTTTTAAGCTGTCTTGTAAGTATTTTAAATCAACTGTGATGATGTAGTCCTGGTCATGAAAGGGCTATTGATTCTATATCTTTAGAAAAATACGGAATACTGAAGAGGAATGAACTCCATAGAACATTAATGAGTATGCATGGTAGATGGTTATGATCAGTGTGGATTCACGTGTTTCCAACATCTTTAATTTAGTAGTTTAATTAATTATGTTTCTTTATACTTTAGTCTATTATTTAGTTTAATTTAATTAATTAGGATTCGTTAGAACCTCCATTCGTATATTCATCTTTTTCATTTTCTTTAGGTTATAACTTAGTAGACATTTTCCATATTCCTTCCCTGTGGGATCGACCTGGACTTCCAGTACTATATTACTTGCACGATCACCTACACTTGGGTGTTGCACAAGAGTGCACAACTATTTAGTCGTGTCAAATATAGTTTGGGATTGAAAATTATATAAATAAAATATAATAAAAATACAGGTATTACACTTTGATGGCTACATCAACTCCAAGACTACTTTGAAACAATTTGTGGAACAATATGAAAATGCCTTGGCAAAAAAAGTAGAAAATGAAAAGCAAGAAGACTTTGATTCATACAACTCATGCTACCCATGTACTACACCTTTACGGATGGAGAAGCAATTTCAAAGTGTTTACATGCGGGTGAAATTTAAAGAGTTTGAAAACGAGTTATTTGGGAAGCTTTGTTGTCATTTGCTTTTAATTAAAGAAGAAGTTGGATTTAGAGAATATGAAGTATATGAACGGGTTCGTTTTGGAGATGGTCATCGGTATGCAACTTTCAAGCTAACTTTTTTTTTATGATAATACATAGGAAGTGAATTGTAATTGCTGATTGTTTGAGTTCAGAGGAATATTGTGTAGGCATCAACTTATGGTGTACAATGATATAGAAATTTATGATGTAGTATCCGCCAAGTACATTCTACAAAAATGGAGTAAGAATATCAAAAGAAAACACACCAAGATTCGGATCAGTTATGATAACTAGGTGGATAGACCAGAGGCACGACGTTCTGATAAAATGGGTAATATTTTCTATGAGTTGGGTAAAGTGGTAGCGGAATCTGAAGCTTGGTGTGATGAGGTGATAGCACAAATACAACAAATGAAAGAGGGATACAAAGAGAAGGCTGCAATTTGTGGAAGCAATATACCCATTTTTACTAATCATTCGAGTGAATCAGTTTCACATAAAGATGGTATTGTACTAACAAAAGAGAGCACGAATATACTTGATCCATTTGTTACTCGTAGTAAGGGGCGACCGCCAAGTAAAAGGAAAGTGGGCAATGTTTAGAAAGCAGTTAAAAAACAATCAAAAGCCAAAAAAAATCAAACAACAGAATCCACAAAGTGCAAAGGTTTGACAATATTAATATTAATGTTTTTTCGTTAAAATAAGGTCACTTATTTTTTACTTTGCATTTTGCATTTATTTTTAGGGATATGACGAGAACATGAACGAGCATGGTACACAAGAGAACCGAATGAGCATACAAGGAAGTCTTACATTTTCAACCGCCAAATGTGGGAATAGACCCAAGTCTAACGAGCATGGTACACTATAGAGCCGAATGAGCATACAAGGAAGTCTTACATTTCAACCGCCAAATGTGGGAATAGACCCAAGTATTGCATTTCAAGAGCCGAATGTGGGAATAGACCCAATCTTGCATTTCAAGAGCCGAATGTGGGAATAGACCCAAGTCTTGGATTTCAAGAGCCGAATGTAGAAATGCCCCCAAGTCTTGCATTTTATCCAAATTTGAGAATGAGAGGAAACCTTGATTATTATGACTTTATGTGATGGGTTCATAAATTAGACTATGACTTTATTTGATGGTTTGAAAGCGTTAAGTATGACATTATTTTATTTTCTGTGGCAAATGTTAATTGAAAGCGTTTAGTATGACTTTATTTTATTTTATTTGATGTGATCAATAACATTCTGATAGGTGAAGAATATCATTATTCAATAAGTAGGATTTGCTCATGCTGAGGTTGAAGTAGTCTGGTGTAAGCCCATTGTTACTATTCCTGATGTTTGTTGGCTGTGCTGTGGTGTTTAGTAGTAAGTTTGAATGCTTTTTTAGTTCCATGTCTTTCTTGAATTGAAGAGTGTGAGGTTTGTTTCTATTCAAGATGGATGAATCAGATTCCCTCTTAAAGAAATCAATGTGTAACCCCAATTAATTTACATGATTGTAATATCTCTCAATTTCTTGAGAGAAATGGTTAGTGGAGTTCCACTGTGATTCACATAGTTAACACATGATTTTTTTCAACATGGACAAAATTGATGAATGGGACATTAGGTTCTCGGAATTTTCTTTTCTTTTCACTACTTTCTTGTGTACGAACAGAGATTAGAAAGCTAAAACCTGAACATACAAGATCATTTGTGCAATTTAGTAAATGCTTTAATAAGACGAAGAAGTAATATAGGAGCAGGAATTGTGTCCCAACTATATTGATCCATCGGCAATAAACAAGACTACAAATATATATTATCATTTACAAGCATGTTCCTTATTTTTCTTTCTTTGGTGTAACAAAATTTTGAATGCTCATGATAGTGCATCACTGATTTTCTTGGCTAGTGGTTGAGTATGTTTGAGGAGGGAAACTCTTGTTTTAATTAAACGCCTGAACAAGCACTAGAGTCTTCCTTCAAAATCTTCAATGCTCGACTCCACTTTTCCTAGCTGGGTTTGAACATTCTCAGTGGTGTTACTGGTGTATCAATTTAGAAACCAAAGACCACCCACTTGCCATTGATTGCACCTTTGTGCCTGAAATGTGGAGCAATAAGGACTCAAACACATGAAGGTGCGTTTGTTACTGATACTTTTCAAACTCCTTAGGGACTCCTGGATGACTTTATTCGCCTTCTTTCTTGAGGTTATGTATTCCCCAAAGTCATTTCTGACCCTCTTTTTGCGCAAGATTAAAAGAAGTTCTTACAAGTAGATCCAATGAACTATAAAGAGAACACAAGAATAAGGTATCTAAGAATTATTATAAGCAAGAGACTACTCAGAGATTCTAACTTTAACCCTCCTTCAAATCTATCAGGCAAATGGAGAATAAATATTTAAGAGACTCAAATTTCCAATTCGGATCTAAAACTGACCTCCTACAAGACCATGAATACCAAAATATCAGTAGTTGTTGCGTATCATATACCAAGTTCTACTTTCATTTTGAACCAATTCCCAGTAACCAAGCACGAAATTTAATATCCTAATTCCAATTTCACTTTCACACCCACAACTGAACTCAACTCCCACATATGAAAATTCAAATTCCACTAAACCACAATATACCAATAAATTACAAATTTACAACAAATAAATACATAAAAAAGAAGATTTGAAATTCAGACACTAGCCTTCTCTCTCTCTCTCTCTCTCTCTCTCTCTCTCGATGATGATGATGATGATGATGATGATGATGATGATGCAGAGAGAGAGAGAGAGAGAGAGAGAGGAGCCGCGCAAGAATGAGAGAGAGAGAGAGAGAGAGAGAGAAGACTTACCAACCTGCTAGCGACGACAGCGACCTGCTGTGGACGGCGATCCGACGCCAGATCCGGTAAGGCTTCGAGCAGGGGAAGCTCTCCAAAACCACACACTGATTTGGGGGTGGGGGAAATGTAGGGAATAGATTAGGGATTTTGTGTGTGTGGAATGATAGAGAGAGAGAAAGAGAAGACTTACCAAGAAGCAGCTGTCGGCGACGACCTACTATGGACGGCGCTCCGGTGACGGTCCGGGCAAGGCGTCTTCTGGCCGTCAGGGGAGGGGTGGTAGGGGTGCGCGGGGGGGGGGGGGGGGGGGGGGGGGGGTGGGGTAGGGTGGGTGTGCCTATTGTGGTAGTGATTTAGGGGAAAGGGGAAATGGAGGGAAAAGAAAGGGATTTAGGGCTTTTGGGTGTATTTGGGTGTGGATCTCACAGGAATTTTTAAAATTTTGCTTAAAAGGATATGAGGGTTATACAGTAGATGGTTTGGTGTGTGTATGTATCATTTTTTATTATTAAAATCTGAAGTTCTGAGGTCAATTTTTGAGTTTTGAATCCTATCTTTTTGGCGGCGATTATTTAGATGTGAAGCGACCAATAATAGAACTATGGAAGTGAGTATTAGCAGAAAATGCCACAATAATTGGTTACTAGAATTGAAGAACTACTGTTAGAGTGTTCGTGAATGCACGTGATTTTAGCTCAGGCTTTTAGATCCATTGGGTTTTCTAATCAAAATATCAATCATTGATATGGACAGCCTCTAATCGGAGAACACAACTGCGTCAAGCCGGCGAGGGTTATACTGTCATTTCAGGCACCATGTAAATATGAGTACTGGTGCTTACCGAATTTTTATACTACTAAATTTCTATTTCAAATTAGGGGAAAATATATTGAGTAATATTTGGGACACAACCTTCATACAACCTTCATACAACCTCTCCAAAAGATGTGTCTATCTCTTTCCTGTGATGTCACTGGACCCCACAGTGACACAGGAAAGAGATAGACACATCTTTTGGGGAGGTTGTATGAAAGTTGTATGAAGGTTGTGCCTCAAGTATTACCCAAATATATTTTACCCCATGTGGTTATATACATTTTTTCGTAATTTTACTGTGGTTCATTTTGTAACACTTAATCCCTGTATTAATGACTAAAGTGAGACTGCTAACTTTTCTAATGGCAGTCCCACTTCAGTCATTAGTACAGGGGTGTTAAGTGTTACAAAAATAAACCACAGGGGGTTATGAGAAAATGTGTGTAACCACAGGGGGTAAAAGATATTTTTCCCTAAAGATTATCTATAGGGGCTTGGGGGTATTAACGTCATTTCCTTTTCTCAGTTAGAAAAGTTAACAGTCCCACTTCAATCATTAGTACAGAGGGGTTAAGTGTTACGAAATGAACCATAGGGGGTTATGAGAAAATGTGTGCAACCATAGGGGGTAAAAGGTATTTTCCCCTTCAAATTATGTGTAAATTGTTCACTGAATTTTGATAAGATAATATTGAAGTGATCCCATCATTATTAAAGGTTGGTTTCACTGTCACATCAGTACTATCATGTCATTTGGGATGAGAATTTAGAATTAAAATTTGAAAAGAATAGCGTTACTCTGTAACTATATCCACAAAATTTCTTTCTATACCAAAATGAGTGCATTTTTACTCACCCAAATTTTGCTCGCCCAAGCACGATCCCATATTGCATATTTGAGTTCACATTAATTTGATGCATTTTAGTGAAATTTTTTAAAAGGTGCGACAAATTTGGATGTGATACGCCACACTAGCATAAAATTATCTAAAGAGCAACTCCAATGCAATATGTTATTTTCAGCATGCCAAACTATTTTAGTGTCAAATGCTATATTTTGACATTTCTGCTTCAATGCCATATGTCATTTCAAATTCTACATTTTGCCTCAACTACCATTCATCTTTCAAAGTTGCCTTTAGTTAAGGACAAAATGATCATTTACTAAATGTATCTATCAGAGCAAAGTAGCTTTTGGTGCTCATAATGATAATGCTATGCTTCCCAAATTTTGTATCTCAAATGCTCTCCTAAATACATGTGACAGTAGGATCATCTTCAATAATGATGGGACTACTTTAATATCCTCCAATAAAAATCAAGTGGTCCACAACCATATCTATTTGTGAAATATTTGGGATACAAAATTTGAGAAGAAAAGTAAGAAAAGTGGAAACAAAAATGTTGACTAAAATAATGATGTGGCATAAATGACATGTATCATTTCTTGTGTCAAATATGACACGATATGCCATAAAGCCAAATTTTAACAGGCCATTTGGCATGGGATTAAAGCGTCATGTTTTGTCAGTGAATTGACATTAAAATTGGATGGTGGGTTAGAGTTGGTCTAAGAGATTCAACAAAGGCTGCTACGAATTTGCTGCCTCTCTCTATGGGATTATTACGGCATTTTTTTCTATTTTTTTTTTCTGTTGTGAAATGCAACAAAAATATTTAATTTTTAAGAAGGCAAGACTTACAAATAAAGAATATATATGTTTATTTGGTCCTTGTATCTTTTTACTTGCTTTTTTTCGGAAAATATAATCAAATTATTCTTTTGTCAGACTATTAACTAGTATTTGAGAATTTTTCAAACTTGAAATCTTAGCAAAATAATAAAATAGAAACCACGTAAAGGCAATTTTTCATTTCAGAAATATATAATAATTTTTTACGCTGTGATAGCACTTGTATTTACATAACATAATATGAAACCGGTATCATTTGAACTATTTGAATATAAATGATAACTGCCTAGATGAATGTTGGATTACTAAGATCAATGTTTGACTTCTGTAATCACACACCATGTAGTTTAAATTTAGTTTTTTTTTGCTAATTGGAGGTGTCCGAAGCAGCTTGCACGCACCACAACTAATCCTCCGAGGTCCTAGAGTCGCCAGGTGAATTCTACAATGGCCATGTTCCCTACGACTCAAACACTAAACATTTTAAGTAGTACACCCAAAAAATTTATCACTCAACCACAAAAGATGTGGCTTTAGTTTAAATTTAGTTGATTGTATCCCTTATCAAGAACTTAATTGAACTTTTTAAAAATGTGTCAACTTGCAATAAAAAAATAAAAGAAGAAGAAGAAGAAGCAGCGTACCTAAGATGATAAATTTAAAGTTTAAAATAGTAGTTACATTAATATCTAGAAACTATATTATTCGCATTCGTGGAAATTTTTCTAGAGAAACCATAGTCGTCGACTTACTAAACAATTTATCACTTCTGTACACAAGCTTTTTGATAAAAAAATAAAATAAATAAAAAAAAATCACTCCAGCTCTCCATTTTAGTACTGTAACTAAAGTTTGAACATGCTTCTTGACCTGTGGATTAGCTTTGGGGGTGGCCCATGATCTCCTCTTGTTGGAATCTATGTATATGAAACAAAACAAAATAGTGGTTAGATCGAGCATGTAAAGTGCTGTCTGAAAAATGAATTTACGTCCCACACTTAGTTATTTGTCAACTAAGACGTATCGTTCTTGAGGATACTATGATCTAGTATGATAGAGAATACAAACTCTATTATACTCTGTAGAATATATGTATATAAATTACTCTCAATTGACTCTAGAATAGATGGAGAGGAAGATAAACTCTGGAGAAATTGTATCTCAAATAACTAACTACTTAGAGTATATGTAGAGGTGTCTATTGGGTTGAGATGCCTCTCTACACAAATGGTTGTGTTCCAATACCTATATATTACATATATATATAATTATATACACGTTTATCAGCCATTAGAATAGATGAAGTTTAAACAAATTCGAAATTTCTACATGAAAAGTTATAACTCTTCAAAAACAGGGTCCGGTCGACCAGTCGAATGCCCCTCTGCCAAAAAATATTTTGAACTTCTTATAGCCGTTGACCCGGTCGAAGGAACCCGGTCGACTGGTCAAAAACCGCTCAGCTAGAATCTTAAAACTTAATATTACAAGCATTTCCCGGAGTATGGATCTAGTCCATAGCGATCTTAACAATCCCCTTGAGCTTACACAAGCTCTCATTCACACCCCGAATCTAACAATTCCCCACATATGAATTTATGGCTACCTAAAAAAAAAATACAATAAAACTACGAGAACAATTCACGGACTTACGATGCATTAGGTGAGTGTCTTTTGGACTTGAACTTTCCCTTAGTGAATATCTACTGGATTTACTCGGTGACGCAGTGTACATTAGGTATTGAATTGTTCAACCTTTTAGTATAAACCAACACTAGATAAAATATACCACATATCCTTATACATATTAATTCATTCGGTTGTATTCATTTTGGTCCTGAGCATGATCCTTATTCATGAGAGCTCTTGAGAACCAAGCCTTTGAAGTTCTCATAGAAGCGACCCCACTTCCATTTTCATATAGGTGATACCAATAAATTTTATTGCACGCTTGAACAATATACATAAATGAAGCTATATTAAATGTGTGTTTACAACATGGACTTTCCCAACTAGTTTGCCTATTGAACCTAGATCTTAGGATCTCCAGTCAGCTAGGTTAGTTTTCCACCAGGTTGTTCAAAATGTTGGCTTTAGGCTCATTTCTTTCGTCACATATTGAACTTAATCTCTAGACAATCCTTTCGTAAGAGGATCCACAATGTTTTCCTTCAATTTGACATAATCAATCGTGATTACACCACCAGAGAGCAGCTGCTTGATTATATTATGTCACCTTCTTATGTGTCTTGACTTACCATTATACAGACATTGTTAGCTACAGAAGATATCGCATCGTAGTCACAATACGCAACTATGACCATTACCGGTTTTGGCCATAACAGAATATCTTCTAGGAAGTTCCGAAGCCATTCAGCTTCCTCATCCGCATTATCTAAGGCTATGAACTCCGATTCCATCATCGAACGTTCTATACACGTTTGCTTAGTTGATTTCTAAGAAATTACAGCTCTACCCAAAGTGAATATATACCCACTTGTAGACTTAGTCTCTTGACTATCTGAAATCCAATTCGCATCGGAATATCCCTCTACCACGAGTAGGTATCGTTTGTAGTGCAAACCATAGCTCATGGTATGCTTTAGATATCTTAACACTCTCACAAGAGCCTTCCAATGAACTATTCCCGGATTACTAGTGTATCCAGCAAGCCTTCCCACTGAATATGCAATATCCGGACGTGTACAATTCATAATATACATCAAATTCCCGATTACTTGTTGATGTTGTCAGAATCAAGATATAAAAAGTGTTCTTTACTTTTCAAAAGATTTGCAGTGTGGAAGTAAAGGTCGAACCCACAGAGATTGATTAACTACAGCGACTTAATTTTAAAATCTAACTTTAGTTAATTATGAAAACGGATTTTGATTTGGTTTGAATTAAACTAATAACAATAAAAATAAATCTAAACTATGAAAGCAATTAAAAGTGTTTTAAATAATGTTTAAGGGAACCTAGGATTGCAAATCCACCACTAGCTTCATAATAGGAATATTTATGAATTACTTTAGCTTATTAAGTTGGATGATAATGGGGAATTGTAGCTACAAGCCCAATTCCTCCGACAAGAAGATATTCATGGTTCAAGCACCAACATAATCCATCTTCGGTTAGCACAAATTATCCCACACTAAACTAGGGTTGTGATCTAATTCGTCTAACCTAGGCATGGACTATTCGGATACTTGATAGCACAAATCAATAAAGCACCATCACATGTAAACAATCTAAACAAGCACATCAAGCATAGATCGTTGAGCACATCACAGTCAAAATAGATCTAAGACAAGAATAAATTCTGAAAGTAATGATTTAATCAATAGAAGTACGATTTATTTATAAAAATCCTCTAAATATGTGACTGTCATCCATACATAATAAAACTAAAATAAAAACATAAATAAAACTCTATTACTCGTCTAGGGCTTCATTGAAACCCTAGATCTATGATCTAGCCATCCATGGAAGTGATGGATGGCAAGTAGTTGATGGAGGAGGCCATGGAAACCCTTGGTCTTCTTCTTCTTCTTCTTGCTTCCCTCCCTTCAATGGCTGAAAGTATGGTTGTATAATGTGTGTATATTAATTGCCAACAATGTCTAACCCTTTAATTGTAATAAAATAGGGTATATATAGATTTACAACAAGTTTTGGAAGCCTTCCTAACCCGAAAAGAACTGAAACTGATGTAATTTACAGTCTAGACGTCGTTCAGCAGTTTCGTTTACACAGGAGTCTTCAGTATACTGAAATACGCAACTTTGGTTTTTACACATATCGCGCGAGCGGGTCGCGCGAGCGCGACATTTGGGACCTCGCGCGCGCGGATCGCGCGAGCGATTCTGGGGATCTCGCGCGAGCGAATCGCGTGAGCGATTTCCGGATTTCCGCGCACGCGAACTGGCTTTTTCAGCATCTTTTCTTCTGCTTTTTCACCCTGTTTATCCTGATATACTTGATTTCTTCCAAAACCTGTCAGAAAATAGAAAACGAAGTAAAAATATACAAAAAGAGGATAAAAAGGTACTAACAAATGCTCGTTAAGGCGTATTATTAGGATTAGTTCTCTCCCGATCACACCCCCAAACCTACATTTTGCTAGTCCTCGAGCAAAACTAAAATAAAAACTAACTACTAATAACATACTATTCCATTTTCGCATGGATTGCGATTGCATTTAGCTTATGCAACAAGCCTTTTAAACCTCTAGGTGTCCCTAGTCGGACGAGTGAAGTCTCGTGAGGGTTCTCATCAACAAGTCTCCCACAACCATCTTTATTAACTTAGAAATTTAAAAAGTTTTATTCAAACGAAAAACATAACATCCAATAGTCCTTATCATAAAATAATGATTCGAAATAGAATAACGAACAAGAAGAAACAGAATCAAACGTTCACCTATATCATGAAAAATAATCTCAAGCACATGCATTGTACGAATCAATAGAGGTCCTCATAAGATTGCACATGTGTGATGTTGTAGTCCAATGAACACGCGCATGTCATGAACTTGGAATATAAATCGGATAACCATCCAACTATGCTTCGACTACGAATCTCACAATGTCAATTACACTCTAAAATGAAACACTCAGAAACAGGTGTAATTTTTCTAATATATGTGAGTAAAGGAAATATATTTTCAAAACGAGAATACTCACATATGACTCGAAAAAGACGCATGACACGAAAGAACAGTAGTCTCATGGATAAGATGCCAACAATCAAGAAAAATTAATCATTACCATGTTTTAATCCCCTCTCCCATCATTTTCATATCCAAACCATGTCTCCTAGGATCAAATAGGACTTTTCAAAGGTTGTAATGTGGCTCAGGTAATGAAAAATGATAGAAATGATTCATTAGGTAGTTTTAGAATGGCATTGTAAGGCATGTTCGATTTCTTTCATTCGTCTCTTCTACAAACTTTCATCTTCCCATTCTCTTCTTTTAATTCCTTTCAATTTTTTCTCCCTCTGTTTCTTTTTCTTTTTTTTTTCAACCTTATTCTTTTTTTTCTTTTTTTTTTCTTTTCTTTTTCTCTATTCTTTTCCTCCTTGTTGCTTTTGAAACGAATATTCAATAAATAACAAGGCAATCACCCCAAATATCATCTTATTTTCCTCTTCTTCTCAATCACACATCGCCTTAACACCACTAAAAGTTGATCAATCTTTCAGGGGTGAACTCCAAGTTGGCCAAATTGGAGCAAAAACAGGATAATGGTAGTTAAAGAAAGAAATGCATTTTAACGGCTCAAGGGGCGAACTAAGGAAATTTATCATTAATCGGTCAACAGTAAACAAAGAGGGCCTACCATCATTTCCTATAGTTATATGGTTCTTCAACGTTTACAACGGAAGATTATTTAGCATGGTAACAAATGTTTTAACTTGACTATCAACCAAAACAAGAATAATGAGACTAAACAACAAGTAGATGCGCTATTTCAATGAAATTCGACAAACACAATGTATTTATAACCCTCAATAAAGAAAAGATAGGCTCAAAAGCTCACCGGACTTAGTCTCCACCATGTGTTATCTAGAAATCCGAATCATATTATAGTTCACATCAGACATGTATTTCAAAGACTACGTGCGGTGCATAAGTTTGTGTGCAAATTTATGATATAAAACTACGATTCAAACGATACATAACTTAAAACATTTCAACATAACTTCAGCAAATGTTTAATCACATCTTTCCTTTGTTTATCATTCTATAACAATCATAGTTACATAACAAGAAGTATCAAATTGAGATTGCAAAAACCGTAGGTAACATCGTTTATTTAAACACACTTATTGAAAAATTTTAAAATTTTGCATAAACTAATGTGCATGTGTGCATACCCCCAAACCTAAACCTTTCATTGTCCCCAATGAAACAATAAAATGAAAGAAAGGAGAGTACGTAAAGAAAGGAACGATAGTACCTCAATCTTGGCAATGACAAACAGGTAAATGTATAAAAATATAGCGACAAAGTTCAAATGTACCTTTCAATATTAGATAAAAAGAAACTAACAAAAGAATATTAAAAGTAAATGAAACCTAAATATGGAATATAAATCTAAAAACTAAGCTAAACTAAACTAAACGAGCAAATGGAAAAGAAATAAAACGAAAAAGTATAAATGGAACAAGGAAAACAACGAACACAAACTAAAATTAACCAAATAAACAAAAACAGAAAAGAAACACACAAATAAAATAGGTAGGGGGAAAGATATAGAAAACAAAAGGAAAAAACAAGAAAGTGGGGAAATCGCGCGAGCGGTCCGCGAGAGCGGCCGTCGCGCGCGCGAATTTCCATTTTTTTTTTTCGCGCGCGAGCGGTATCCCTCGCGCCTGCAAGCTACCTCGCGCCCGCGAAACCAGGTGCGAAGGAAACCTGAGAGCTCAAATAAAGAAAAGCAAAGAAAAACGTCTAAGGGGCAAACTCGGGCCAGCGAGGTTCCTCGCAAGCGATGTCTCGCGCGAGCGGGCCGCGCGCGCGAGTTTGATGCTTTCTCTCGGTTCACTAATTTTATGTATATAAATTAAAAATAACTTAATTCCAACCCCCAAACCTGTCCAAAAAAACTCCAAAACTGACAAAAACGACCAAAAACGACCAAAAACCAAGAAAACAGACGAAATTAAGCTTGGGTTGCCTCCCAAGAAGCGCTAACTTTTACGTCTTCAGCTAGACCGTTCTAACTCAAGCTTTTATGGAGGCCGTAAATCGGACTGTGTACCCCTAAGGATGTCAGGTAGAGCTCGATGGTAAGCAGAAATTACGTCGCTTCGAATTAATTCAATCGACGGTTTGTCAGTCTGTTCAAATCGATTTCTTACCTTCTGAGTAGATTCAGCATTAGGGTCCGAGGTATTAGGATTCATCCAGTCATCATCCACTATGTCTTTGTCGTTACTCACATTTATTGCTTTGTTAGGCTCAATATTCCGTCTTACCTCACCTTCCGCCTCACATAGGTAATCGTCATCTTGAGGAGGTTGATCGACAGCGTTAAACACGTTTAATTTTAATTTTATATTCCCGAACGACACTTTCATCACCCCTGTTCTACAATTGACACGGGCATTGGCCGTGGCTAAGAATGGACGACCAAGAATAACAGGAGTGTATTTTCTATTATCTAGCACCGGTTCGGTGTCAAGGACCATAAAATCAACAGGATAAAAACATTGATCAACTTTAACTAAGACGTCCTCGACGATTCCTCTAGGTACTTTGACGGAACGATCCGCTAATTGAATAGTAGCGGCCGTAGGTTTAAGTTCACCTAAACCTAGTTGTTTATAGACGTGATAAGGTAAGAGGTTAACACTAGCTCCTAAGTCAAGGAGAGCCCTATGAATGATAGTGTCACCTATGACACATGAAATCGTTGGCGTACCAGGATCCTTAGACTTAGGAGGTGAGTGTTGAAAAATAGAACTTACTTTTTCCGTGAGGAAGACCTTTTTCGGAGTATGACTACGTATTTTGCGCTTTTGTGTACAAAGGTCTTTTAAACATTTAGCATAAGCGGGAATTTGTTTTATAGCGTCGAGGAAAGGAATATTAATTTTAACTTGTTTAAATACCTCGAGTATATCTTCAGTTTTTGATTTTTTTCTTCGAAAAATTAGACGGTTCCTCAACATTAGGTGGATATGGCATTCTCGGAATATAATTCGTTGGGACCGGTTCATTTTCTTTTTTCACTCTATCCACGTCTTCACCTTTTTCTTTATTCAAATTTAAATTTTTATTTTTCTCACCCCCATCCGAAATTACAACTTCCTCATCTCGAGTAGTCGTCCTAGTCAAAACAGCGTTCACGCTCTCACTCGCACTACCCACTGTGTATTGCCCCGTAGGTTGCTGAGTAGGTTGACTCGGCAACTTACTCTCAGTTAAACGGTTTAATGTATTAACTACTTGTCCCATTTGGGACTCTAGCTTTGCGATGGACTGAGTATGAGAGTGCACTAACTGAATTACCGACCCAAAATTTTCCAGTGAGGCCAGCACCTTCTCCTCAAATGCATTATTGCGTGGAGGTGGAGGAGGTAGTTGGTATTGACTTTGTTGATATTGGGGTCGATAAGTATTAGAAAAATTAGTCGACCTAGGATTATAGTTATTTTGTGGGAATTGATGCATAGCATTTACGTGTTGTTCCACAAATTTCGGATATTGAGATGCAGAAGGACATGCAAAGATAGTATGGGACGGTTCAGAATATAATGCACATACTTCTGAAGAGGGTGGATTAGACGTTTTGTTCATTTGCATAAGTCGGTCAAGTTTTCTATTTAATTCTTGTATTTGAACTGATTGACTTGACTCAACTGTCACCTCTCGCTTAGGTTGAAGATGATATCCCTCGAAACGTACCGACACAGCCTGATGCATCGAATTCTCGCTTAGTGTTTCAAAAATCTTCCAAGCCTCGTCGGCGCTTTTGTGCAGGAAAGTTCCCGCACAAACGGCATCAACGGTATTCCTAACAGAGGGAATAAGCCCCTCGTAGAAGACCTGAACAAGTTGCCACTTAGGAACCTGATGATGTGGGCAAGAGCTTAATAATTCTTTGAATTTCTCCCAAGTATCATAAAGTGTTTCCCCATCTTGCATTACAAAGTTTGTTATGGATTTCCTTATCTGATTTGCACGCATAATAGGGAAAAACTTTTGTAAAAATGCGGTGTGTAAGGCTTCCCATGTTTTAATTGTGTTTGGCTCAAGTGATTGAAGCCAATACTTAGCTTTGTCTCTTAACAAAAATGGAAAGAGCCGCAATTTTAACTCATCATCAGTAAGATTTTGAATTTTTAAAGTAGAACATATATCCTGAAAATCTCCTAAGTGTTGGTATGGATCTTCATTTAGACGGCCATGGAAGGATGGAAGTAGCGAGATCATAGACGACTTTATCTCAAAGTGAGATGCTATTGCCTCCGGTAATTCAATACATGTTTGTGGCGTGTAAGTCGTCGGAATAAAATAATCTTTAAGTGGAGGAGGTGGCGGTATATTAAGATTATTCATATTCGCACCATCATTTTGATTGTTATTGTTATTTCCACCGTCAGCCATTTTAATCGGTTCAATTTGAAAAGTTCGAGTTTTCCTTAACCGTTCACGGGTACTCTGAATTTCGGCCTCAAACAACGACGACGGAATCGAAGTTGATTCGTCGTCTTGCAACCTAGCTCTAGAAGCTTGGGTTGTGGACTTACTAGTTCTTAAGGTACGTTCAAGTTCAAGATTGAAAGATTGTAATTCCGGTTTATTTGAACGTGTACCTAACATAAACTAAAATAAAGTAAACTAAAAACAAAAACTGACTCAACAAAAAAACAAATAGCAATCACGCAACTAAGATAACAAGCACTCAACTACTGTGATGCATGAATATTATCCTGTAATGCAATGACCGCATCAAGCCCAGCGCCCCGGGTTTCCTAGCTAATGCAGGCAATTAACCCTAAACTAATGCAAATAGTGCGTCACAGCGCCCTGACTTACAGTGGTTTAAAGCGAGTTTCACAAGAAGCAATTTATTTTATTTTATTTATATTTTTTTATTTGCGTAAGCTCCTTTAATACAATTAGCTGCTCCACTCGGAAACGTTGACTACAAAATAAAAGAACAAGTTAGTAACTAAAAACAAAAACAGAAAATAAGAAGAATAAGAACTAATCTAATATTTACGAATTAACTAAACTAAGATTATAAAATTAAAGGTAGTAACGCAATCCCCGGCAACGGCGCCAAAAATTGATGTTGTCAGAATCAAGATATAAAAAGTGTTCTTTACTTTTCAAAAGATTTGCAGTGTGGAAGTAAAGGTCGAACCCACAGAGATTGATTAACTACAGCGACTTAATTTTAAAACCTAACTTTAGTTAATTATGAAAACGGATTTTGATTTGGTTTGAATTAAACTAATAACAATAAAAATAAATCTAAACTATGAAAGCAATTAAAAGTGTTTTAAATAATGTTTAAGGGAACCTAGGATTGCAAATCCACCACTAGCTTCATAATAGGAATATTTATGAATTACTTTAGCTTATTAAGTTGGATGATAATGGGGAATTGTAGCTACAAGCCCAATTCCTCCGACAAGAAGATATTCATGGTTCAAGCACCAACATAATCCATCTTCGGTTAGCACAAATTATCCCACACTAAACTAGGGTTGTGATCTAATTCGTCTAACCTAGGCATGGACGATTCGGATACTTGATAGCACAAATCAATAAAGCACCATCACATGTAAACAATCTAAACAAGCACAGCAAGCATAGATCGTTGAGCACATCACAGTCAAAATAGATCTAAGACAAGAATAAATTCTGAAAGTAATGATTTAATCAATAGAAGTACGATTTATTTATAAAAATCCTCTAAACATGTGACTGTCATCCATACATAATAAAACTAAAATAAAAACATAAATAAAACCCTATTACTCGTCTAGGGCTTCATTGAAACCCTAGATCTATGATCTAGCCATCCATGGAAGTGATGGATGGCAAGTAGTTGATGGAGGAGGCCATGGAAACCCTTGGTCTTCTTCTTCTTCTTCTTGCTTCCCTCCCTTCAATGGCTGAAAGTATGGTTGTATAATGTGTGTATATTAATTGCCAACAATGTCTAACCCTTTAATTGTAATAAAATAGGGCATATATAGATTTACAACAAGTTTTGGAAGCCTTCCTAACCCGAAACGAACTGAAACTGATGTAATTTACAGTCTAGACGTCGTTCAGCAGTTTCGTTTGCACAGGAGTCTTCAGTATACTGAAATACGCAACTTTGGTTTTTACACATATCGCGCGAGCAGGTCGCGCGAGTGCAACATTTGGGACCTCGCGCGCGCGGATCGCGCGAGTGATTCTAGGGATCTCGCGCGAGTGATTCTAGGGATCTCGCGCGAGCGAATCGCGCGAGCGATTTCTGGATTTCCGCGCCCGCGGGTCGCGCCCGCGAACTGGCTTTTTCAGCATCTTTTCTTCTGCTTTTTCACCCTGTTTATCCTGATATACTTGATTTCTTCCAAAACCTGTCAGAAAATAGAAAACGAAGTAAAAATATACAAAAACAGGATAAAAAGGTACTAACAAATGCTCGTTAAGGCGTATTATTAGGATTAGTTCTCTCCCGATCACTTGCGAATATTCAAGTTGAGATATACTTTCACCCATATTCTTCCTCAACTTAGAATTGGCATCAAACGGAGTTATGGCCAATTTGCTATCCAACTGTCCAAATTTCTTTAATATTTTGTCAACATAGTGTGATTGTGTTAGAAGATATCCTTCGAAAGCTTGTCTTACTTGTATGTCAAGTATAACATCGGCTTTACCCATGTCCTTCATGTCAAAGCTTGAGCTTAACATTTTCTTGGTTTCGTTGATTACTTTTTTATTCGTTCCCGTAATAAGTAAGCTGTCAACATGCAAACAAACAATAACACACGAATCTTTAAATTCCTTGACATACACACACTTATCGCATTTATTGATTTAAAAACCATTTGTGATCATGGTGTGGTCAGATTTCTCGTACCATTATTTTGGAGCTTGTTTCAAACCATAAAGAGACTTAACAAGCCGACAAACTTTATGTTCTTGTCCCTTTACAACAAACCCTTCCGGTTGTTCCATATAGATCTCCTCACCTAGATCTCCATTAAGGAACATAGTTTTCACATCCATTTGATGTAATTCTAGATTATAAACGGCAGCTATAGAGATTACCATACTAATGGAAATAATCCTAGTAATCGGGGAATTAAGTATCAAAGAAATCTATTCCCTCTTTTTGTCAATAGCCTTTTGTGACTAGTCTAACTTTGTACTTATCTATGGTACCGTTGGCTTTGAGTTTCTTCTTAAAAATCCATTTACAACCAATTGGTTTACTAACTAGAGGTAATTCAACCAACTCCCATGTATGGTTTTGCATAATGGAGTCTACCTCACTATTTACCGCCTCTTGCCAATAAGGCACTTCAGGTGTACTCATAGCCTTGTTAAAAGTTTGAGGTTCACCTATGGTAACTAGTGTCATAAACTTCGGTTCAAAAGAAGTAGCTTTCCTAGCTCTTTTGCTCTTTCTAAGAGCAACTTCGTCATTCTTAGAACTTTAAGATACCTCTTCAATACTTCTTTTAGGTGCTGAATTTTGTCTTCCTACCCTAAATGGAAAGATGTTTTCGAAGAACTCAATATCTACCAATTCCATGAATGTGCTGACACGAATGTGACATTCTCGTCCTTAACCATAAGGAAACGATATACAACACTATTATTAGCATAACCGATAAATACACAATCTGCGGTCTTAGGCCCTAGTTTCGTTCATTTAGAAAGCGAATCTTATACTTTAGCTAGACACTCCCACATTTTGGGCTTTTTATATGAGGGTACTTTACCTTTCCAAATTTCATAAGGAGGCTTGTTAGTCTTCTTATGTGGAATTTTATTAAGAATGACATTCACCATAAGAATGGCACCCCCCATAAGTTGTGTGGCACACCCGAGCTATTTAGCATAACATTTGCCATTTCCTTGAGGGTTCTATTTTTCCTCTTGGCTACACCATTTTGTTGTGATGTGTACAGCGCAGTGGTTTCATGAATAATCCCATCAGTAGCACAATACTTGGCTAGTGGAGTTGAATCATATTCACCTCCTCTATCCGATCTAACTCTTTTTATTGTTCTAGATAATTAATTTTCAATTTCAACTCTATGTGTCTTAAACATGTCATTGTTTCATCCTTAGAACTAAGTAAGTAAACATAACAATATCTACTACTATCACCTATAAATGTAACAAAATATTTCCTTCCATCTCTTGTTGAGGTTAGTTTTAAATCACATAAGTCAGTATGAATTAAGTCTAGTAATTTGCTTATTCTATCTATGGATTTACACTACACCATATGGCCCGATTTGAACGGGAATATCCGTTACAAAAATTATTTGTAATGGATATACCCGTTACAATTTTGGCATTGCAAATTTGTAACGGATATATCCGTTACTAATTAACGGATATACCCATTACTAATATCATTTTTGTAACGGATATACCCGTTACAAAGTAGTTTAGTAACGGATAAATATACAACTTTTTTTTTTTTTTTTTTTTTTTGAAAAAATTAGTAACGGTTTGTAACGAATTAGTAACGGTTATATCCGTTACTAATTTCCAAATGCATAAAAATTAGTAATGCATTTTGTAACGGATATTCCGTTACAAATTTTAATCACAAATAAAAAAAAAATTTATTTGAAATGTTTTCCAATTTTTTTCCCGCCTAATTAACAAACATTATAATCCATATAAAACACAACAAAAATAAATGAATAAATAACAATAAGCTTAACCCATAAAACATGATCTATACCAAACACAACATACATAATCCATAATACATAATTCATACCAAACACAATAGACATAATCCATAATCCATACCACACAAAACAAACATAGTCCATAATCTATACTAATCATAACAAGTAAAGAGTTCATCCGACCAAACTTAAACTAACTATAACAAACCATGTCCGAAATTTAAATAGTTATAGAAAATAAGATAATTGAAGTCAAACATACTTTAACCTCTTCTCAAGCCAAATCACATATCCACCTTGAACAAAGCCTCACAAAGTATCGAAGCCACCTTGAGGAGGGTCGCACAAACGAGCATTGGGATCAATCACTTCCTCGATATAAACTTTCTTTTCGTCAACACCAACGGTTTTGAAGTGACACGTTTTAACACTAGCATCTGTCACAACATACTACTTTGCTAATTCTTTCCCAAATTTATCAAGTAAGATAACCAGGGGTTTGTCGGTGGGAGTAGGCATAGAATGAAGAGAATTTCGATTTTCCATCGCAGAAAAACTGTTATTCAAGTTTTGACCTAAATGAATAGGGCGATTAACTGAAGTGGATGCAAGATCACTTGAAGGAGTATTCACCATTGAAGGGGTACTCAAATTTGAAAATTTGGTAATAAAATACATCATTACACCCTCAAAATTGTTAAGTCTTGAGATGACTTCATCCTTAAATGATTTGTCTTCACTTGTCTTACCTTTTTGTTCAATTATTGGCCTTGCCACCCCAAGTTGACTTAGTAGCTTCTTAGAGACATGAGAACCCACCGCACGAACCCCCTCTCCCTTGAGTTTCTTCCAAAATACTTCTGCTAATTCATCATTGTCAAGGTCTTCACACATGTCATTACATCTTGAATCAGACAAGCTTTGGCTTCTTTTTTTTTCCAGGAGCTATAACTTCGTCCTACAGTATATAAAATGAAGCTTGTAATGTTAAAATAAAATAATTATGCTAAACTTTAAACCTATAAACAATCAAATATGTTACTCACATATTTACTATTAGCACTCTCCAACACAATCACATCTCTATGCTCATGTACCGCCAGCCATTTGTCTATGCGATGAATTTTTTTTTCTAGGATTTTCTTGTTCCTAGACATTGAAATTTAATGAGTTAGTTAAAAAAAAATTGTTAAAATACAAAATGGGTAAAAAAATGATACAAACCATAAGAATTATTTTTGAGCATAGGAACAACGCCCAAGAGTATGGAGAGTCTCCAGTTGTTTTCGATTGTTACAATTTGTAACATTTTGCTCCTTCGTGTTTGGATCACTCTCATTTTCTACAACCTTTCCCTAAATATGTGGATCAATATCGGCCGGCCTAACTTCTTCATTCAAAAGGGGCCACAAATTATTTTTGTGAGATCTAAACTTTGGGTCCACGACTTCTCCGCCTATGGTCGAGCCACATCTGGTAGAACCTCTAGTTCAAACTCATACCCTAGTAGTGGTATAAGATAGTTATTGTTGGGTTTGTGCCCTCAAACCATTACTTTATATATGAGACATTGACATTTTAATATATGGGTATCAGCTTTACATTTAGTTATGTATGTTTCTTTCATGAGATGATTGTTATCCTTAAGTATCATAGTAAGTAATTCGTGTATGTATGAGATACATATAAGTGAGATACAAATTACTATTCTTTGTTACTTAGAATGTGTCACAGTGGATGATGAGACTGGATATCTCATCAGGTTTACACTGTAGCATGATTAACTACCATTCGATGGAGTGATTAATCTCAATCACTAGAGTTTAACTCTTAGTTAACATGCTAGTGCTTATAGTGCATTGACGGGCCTGAGCTTTCCTATTGATACTCAAGACTGTCAATCAGTCGATAGGAAGTCATAACTTGTATAAGGTACGTGTTCTTAATCTTGAGACGATTATGAACACAGACTGTGGATATGGCTGCTTTGACTTACCAATCAATGAGGTCTATAGAAGATCAACACCTGAGTATCTTGGGTATGTCATATTCATAGGGTTGTGAACATATATTGTCAAGACAGAATCTACCCTCTGTTTCAGAGTAAGCATTCCCTTGAGAATGTCACCAAGTCGATTACTGAGTACTGCAGTCTTGTTGATAAGAGTTATCAACATGTTTGGTAATCATGAGAGGTGAATGGGACTCAAGGAATACAAGAAGTAATCATGATTCAGGTTGACAGTAACAGTTATCTGACTACCTGAATATGATTACGAATGCTGAAGGTAGAGGGACATTAGTATAACATACAAGTCTAGTTATCGCTTCGGATATGTTCTTTTGCGTTGGAGTTCAGTTATCGTTTTATAGTGGAGTAAACATTAACTGACCAGTTAGTTAGTTTACTGATCAAAGAGTTTGGTCACGGTAATTAACAAACTGGTCTGAGCCAACAATAAAGAGCCTAGGAGGTCCCACTATTAGCTCCGCCAGGATACTTGAAAAGACACATGAGGAAGTTGTCAAGACAAGTTCGATCGATTGAAGTATGTTCGATCGATTGAAGTCTTGGCAGTCTCGATCGATCGAGAATGGTTCGATCGATCGAGAATGGTTCGATCGATCGAAGGTTCGATCGATCGAAGATCTTCGATCGCTCGAAGTCTAGGTCGGTTCTGGAAATCTATAAATAGGGCAGCTGCATTCTGGAAAAGGAGTTCGTCGTTTTAGAACGTCAGAAGCTGCAGAAACTATTTTTAGAGCCCCAAACCTTGTTTTTCCTCTCTATTAGAGATCCCACCATCTCTAGTCTCTCCGGCAAGCATCCGCAGGAGACATAAGGGTGAAGGCAACCTAGTCGAGGCTGCTACATTACCAAGGAAGAAGAAGAAAATCAGAATTAGATTCAAGACACTAAGGTATAACTCTTGTCCCCTCTTGTGCGCATCTATGGAATTAACGAGTAGTAGATCCTGGGCTACCATTAAGTTTTTATAACTTGACTTTTCCGCTGCAAGTTTAAACTTTTAACATAAACTGATTTTTCCATCAGTTATGTTACAAGTAAATAATTAAAGCAAAGTAATTAATGGAATAAAGAGCTTATAATCAAAAGTTTACCTCAAAGCATTCCAAACATCGTCTTTGAAGTTCTTTGGCACAGTTTGAAAATCTTTGTAGCTAATTGGAAGATAGCTTCTCACAAAATCCTATATACGACTACTCCATACCTTCGCATATTTATCCACAACAGACCCGTCAGCTTGAATTATGACTTTCATTTTCTCCTTGGGGCCCTTTGGGCCTTTGCTTCCTGATAACTCAGATGCAGGCGGGGCTGAAAAAGATGGCTGCGATAAACTCGGGTTTGAATTACCTACATTTGTTGACATTATACCGAATGCCTATCATTTGAAATTAAGGTGTTAGTTCGCAAGCAATATTAAATTAATAATACCAACATTAAATGACATAGCAACAATTAACGGACCACAAGGACATTTTTACAATAAAGGTAACAATTTTATTCCAAAATTAGCAACATTAAACTGACCATAAGGAAATTTTTACAATAAAGGTAGCAATTACAATCGCAACCTAGTAGAATTTAATGCAAGAGCCAAAAGTTAGGCAGAGTTATGCAACTTCAACAGGCTTTCCAAATGAGGTTGGTCTTCAAGAGTAGATTGGAAGACCGTTGGTATCTCTAACTCGTCTGCTCGCTTGGTCAATCTCTTCGGTAAATGTATAACAATCTACCAATTGGGATTTCTAATATCTTTCGAATAGAAAACTTGACTCGCCTCGGAAGCAAGAATGACAGGCTCATCTAGCTCGCTACTGACACTCTTTAACTTGTCAAAATATACAAGAACCAAGTTAAAGTCCGGACAGTGCTTACAACCATTAGTCTTGTCCTCCACCCTCACCCAGTCGCAATAAAACGCTACCTCTTTAAATATTATATAGTCTAACTCGATTATATGCTTGATAACCCCATACTACATAGTCCAAGCACCCTTGAGCCTTTTATAACTTTTTTCGCCCTAAATAGAGTCCATGCCTTCATGCAAACATCGCTATCTTGCGTGACAATAGTGTCATCGTGATACCTAGGAGAAAAATACAAAACCATTAACACTGTACTTTTTGTATCTTTTTAACCATGTGGGAAGGCCCTTAAACTAAATGAAAGGAGATTCAATATCCAAACCTTTAGAGATTCAGTCTGGTTAAGGCTTCAGTACATATTATGAAAATGAAAGGAGACAGAAAGGATCTACTTGTCTAATGCATGTGTGTCTAATAGAAGCTTAAGAATTTGACTATCCTAAACTAACCAGTAACTAGAAAACAATACAAAATATGTCTATTCACTTGGATGGAAAAAGAAAATGTAGAAAAATGAGATCGTTTTTACTCAGGAAAAAATTCATACCTTCACCAATAGCAACAATTAAACAAGCAGCTTGATGGAACTAGCCATAGAGAATACTAATGAGATATGATGTCCAACTACCCAATTGTGAGAATGAGTACGGCAAAGCTAGAAGAACTTGGGCAACCTAAAACTCAAAATACCACAAATTAAGAACAAACTACTTATATTCTTCATTCGTATATAGACATATATATTGCCAAAAAATTATCTTTTATGCAACTCAATCTCAAAAAATTACTTTTTGTGCAGAAGTTGCACATAGTAGCTTTGTTCATTGTATTGGAAGTCAAAGTTGCAAAATGCGTAGTTAAAAAACATTGAAAACTGAGAGAGTTTTATATAATTATTGAAGAACCTAAAAAGTGTATTGTTAAAAACGATTCTTATATCAAAAGCCTACCATACACACACACACACACACACACACATACACACACACACATACACACACACACACTTTCTCTCTATCTCTCTCTCTCTCTCACTCACTCTCACTCTCTCATCCAAACTTGCCATAAGCCTAGCATACAAACTCTCTCTCTCTCTCTCTCTCTCTCTCTCTCCCTTTGTGATAAATCTGGAGTGCTGCAGATTACCCTCTTTTTTTTTTTTGCCATACCACTATATACAATGATTTAATTTATGTATAACATTATACAATAAGAAGTAGTAAAACATCTCATGTTGTACATATATGGGTGCAGAGACAAATTTAGTGGGTCATTTAGTAACTTTAGTGGGTCATTTAGTAACTTCCTAAATATGGGATATCATGCCTCATTTATTTGAGTCATGAGAGGGGAACCTCATAAGAAAAAGGAAAACAAAAAACAGGCCCACAAATACAATAAAGAAAATTTAAGAAGCCCTCCATTCTCTATGACAACAATTCAAACACATTTGTGAGCATACTACTGCTAGAACATCATGGGCTTTTTTAGTCAACCCAATTTCTTTTCCAAAGCCAGAACAACATGGGCTTATATTCCATGTAATGTAATCTTCACCTTTTTCCCCTCATTTCTAATTAATTCAAGACAAGTTGGTGGATTACTAAAAGTTTTTAGGCTTTATATAAATGGGAAGTACTTACAAGCAACAAGGAAAAAAAATTAAATAGAAAAACATAGATAAAGTGAAGCATTCCATAGATTCAAACTTGAAAAAGACCTTAAAATCAGTGTTCATTAGAAAACCAAAACTCAAAAATCCTACTAGAGAGCCTACAATCAGACTTGAAAAAGACCTTAAAATCAGACTTGAGACATAAACTAGAAAGCCTTATCTAGAGACATATATTGAGATAAAAACCCACAATAAGGAAGAAGGTAGAAGAAGAAGAAGAAGAAGAAGAAGAAGAAGAAGGGTGTATCTGCAGGAAGTCAGCGGCGGCGTCGAGAGGTCGGCGGTGTGGGGTCGGTGGCTAGGGGTCAGCGTCGAGCGGTCAGCGGCGGCGTGGGGTAGAGCCCGATGGTTACTAAATTACCCTAAAATCATTGAATCTAAAATTAGGTTCATTAGAAAACCTAAACTCAGAAATCCTACTAGAGACCCTATAATCAGACTTGAAAAACCCACAATAAGGAAGAAGGTAGAAGAAGAAGAAGTAAGAAGAAGAAGAAAGAAGAAAATAGAAGAAGAAGAAGGAGGGTGTACTTACAGGAAGTCAGCGGTGGCGGCGTCGGGTAGTCGGCGGTGAGCGGTCAGCGTCTGGTGATCGGCGGCTGTGTGGGGTAGAGCCTGATGGCTTTCCCTATTTCTCATTCCCCCCTTTCTCCTTTCTCTCTCCTTTCTATCTTTTTGTGAAACAAGTGAGTAGAGCTCGATGGTTTTGAGCAACAAATAATTTTATTTTTTTACTTTTTTTTTTGGGATCAATTTATAACGAGTATACATGTTACGAATATAAATACACCCGTTACATAAATTATGTAACCAAAATAAAGGTAATTTGTAATGGTTTTTTGATATTTGTAACAGATATATTCATTACAAATTAGTAACGGGTATACCCGTTACAAATCATAAAACCTGTCAATTACAAAATTGCCCATATGGTATAGTGTTAAATGACTTTCTAGCAAATTTTGATTCTACACATGTTTCATATTTGTGACTTGCCAATTTCAAATTTAGGCAATAATAATAGATTAACCAATTTATACATGTATTTGAAATTCACATGTCCTAATCTAGAATGCCACAATGAACATAACTCAACAATATAAGAAGAAACTATATCATTCTCATTACTAATAATTTTAGGAGTACAACTGATCTTAAAGAGCCCTTCATTAAGGTAACCCTTTCCTACATACATTTCACCCTTAGTCAAAACAAATTTATTGGATTCGAAGACTAGCTTGAATCCTTTCTTGCGAATTTCTGGAACATGTAACACATCTAGGAGGGTCATCTCTTTTCCGGAAATGAACTTAATAATCACATTCCCCTTGCCTTCAACAGTTAAAGCCGTGGCATTGCCCATAAAAAGCTCGTTACCACAATCTGCCTTTGTATAGGTAGAAAACATGTTTTTATCTCTACAAATGTGTTTAGTGGCCCCGGTATCTATCCACCAACCCTTAAAGTCGGTCACCACACAAGTTTCCATGACCACCGCCGCAAGATCTTCAGTCTCCATCAAGTTAACTTGATTGGACTTATTATTTCCTCCATTAGATCCTTTCTTGTTTTGACACTCGCTTATATGATGTTCGGGTATTCCACATTACCAACAATTCTATTTAATCTTCTTGGAATCGCAGTCCTTAGACCCGTTGTATGTAGACTTCCTCTTGCCTCCTTTAGAACTTGATTTAGGCTTTGATTTTGAAGACTCACCTTCAACGAGATTGGCTTTCAACTCCATAGATCCCTGCTACCCATTCTTATCTCCTTTCTGGTTGTCTCTCGCAATCCTCAAATGCACCACAAGATCCTCCATTGATAACTCCTTGCACTTGTGCTTGAGAGAACTCTTGAATTCCTTCCACAACGGCGGCAACTTTTCAATTATGGATGCCACTTGGAATGGTTCACTAATTTCCATCCCCTCTAAGATCATTTGGTTAATGATCACTTGAATCTCTTCCAATTGCTTGACCACCAGAATTGAATAAACCATTTTAAAATCTAAAAATATGTGCACAATGAACTTCTTTGTACCAGTATCTTCGGTTTTATGTTTTTTCTCCAAGGATTCCCATAACTCTTTGGCGGTTGTAAAGTTGAATAGACGTTGTAGAGAAAGTCTTCTAGCCCATTTAGAATGTAATTCTGGCATAGAAAATTGGAATGGTTCCATGCATCTAATGCGACTTCTTGTTCTTTTGATGGATTTTGGATAGGAACCACCAACTTATCTTGACATAGGATCTGTGCAAGGTTGAGGGTTGTTAGATAGAACATCATCTTCATTTGCCATCTCTTGAAGTCTTCTCCCTTGAACTTTTCGGGCTTCTCGGCATGTGCATTCTTGATACGGTTGTTTCAATGGCCATACTTCCAACAAATATTAAATTCACTTTTTGATTATTTGAAACTATATATATGAAACAAAACAAAATAATGACTAGATCAAGCACGCAAAGCATTGTTCAAAAAATGAATTTACGTCTCACACTTAGTAGTTTATGGACTAAGACGTATCGTTCTTGAGGATACTATGATCTAGTATAATAGAGACATCAAACTCTATTATACTATGCAGAATATATGTATATAAATTGCTCTCAATTGACTCTAGAATAGATGGAGAAGAAGAAGATAAACTCTAGAGAAATTGTATCTCAAATAACTAACTACTTAGAGTATATATAGAGATGTCTATTGGGTAAGAGATGCCTCTCTACACAAATTGTTGTATCCCAACACCTTCATATTACATATATATAATTATATACACGTTTATTAGCCATTAGAATAGATGAAGTTCAAATAAATTCAAAATTTCTACATGAAAAGTTGTGACTCTTCAGAAATAGGGTTCGATTGATCGGTCGAACGGGTCTAGTCGACCAGACAAATGCCCCTCTGCCAGAAAATGTTTTGAACTTCTTACTGTTAGGAATATATACTAATATCCATGCTTTATGTAGTTGATTTATTATTTTAATAAAATCAGTTATTCCATTTTTATGAGAATCTGTGTGGGCAATGTTTACATGATATTGCTTATTTAATATTGTGCATGTGTGTCTCTTATTCTACATAGGAGGTGGTTTGGTATGTAGAGTTTGGATTACATACAAAAGATCAAACCATCAAATCTTCTAGAATGTAAGATTTTTGTTTATAGTCTTAGATGGGACTGGACAGACCATCGTAGGACTGCATCATGGTGATGTAGTAGGTTTGTCTTGACTACGGGAAACGGTACAATTTCAACTCACTTTGCTAGTACACTTTGTGTATTAAACGGGGCCGACTTGGGGTAATTATCTTGTACTGACTTATAAGATAATTAATACCTCATGGCTATTATAAGTGCTTATGCTTTACATCCTAAGTTAATTTATAGACACGTACATTTGATATTTACACTTTGATCCCTAAAAGGGTGAGATCCTTAAATGGGTCGATATCTCATTGGATTGGGTGACAATATTAATTGTGTGGTGGATATTGATTAATAATGGAATCCATGTCTCAATTTTGGGATTCATGATATCCCCTTGAGGAAGCTTATAAGTTTTGATTATGTCAAACCCTGTAGGTGGATTTTGTATCCGACATATCAGATAAGTTAAGAAGAGGATCTCAAGGAATTTTAAGAGATTATTTGAATCTGATTGTTAGTAATTATATTTAATTAATAGGTATCTGTAATCTTAACGTTAGGAGATGATAAGCATTAAATAACATGGAGCTCGAAATATATTTTTGAGATAAGGGTAGGAGTGCAATTATAATTCATACTACTAAAGAATTAGACCTCCATCCTAGAACCAACTTAACTTATGGCATCTCATTCTTTCAAAACCCTTTGTTAAGAACTTTATATGGTCATCAAAGGTTCATTTCACCACCACGTCATCTATATAGACATCCATCCATTTCCCAATCATATCATAGAATATATCCTTCATGGCACGTTGGTAAGTTGCCCCAACATTCTTTAATCCAAACGGCATTACAACCCATTCGAAGGTTCCAATTGCCACTAGACATCGGAATGTTGTCTTTCCCACATCATCTCTAGCTATATAAATTTGATTATAGCCAGAGTGTCCATCCATAAAGCTGAGGATCTCATGCCCAGATGAAGAATCAACTAGCACGTCAGCGATAGGCATAGGATACTCTATTTGGGGTTGGCATTATTAAGATCTCTAAAATCTATACATATTCTTAATTTCCATTCTTTTTTATAACAGGAACAATATTTGAAAGCCATTCAACATACCTGGTGGTACAGATAAATCCTACCTTCAGTAACCATTCTACCTCTTCCTTGACTTTTAGGATGATCTCATTCGCCATTCGTCTTGGAGATTGCTTATAAGGCTTATACCCTGGCTTTATTGGAAGTTGATGTTCTACCAAACTTCTATCCAAGCTAGGCATCTCATGGTAATCACAGGAAAACGAATCTTGGTATTGATGTAACAAGTCAGGTAAACGTGTTTTAAAATCTGCTAGAAGAAGTTAACTTATGAATGTAATCCTCCTAGGACCGTCTGCCCCCCTTAAGTTAACTTCTTCTAACAGATCTTGAACCTCAACCTTACCATCATCCAACTTGGGTGGTGCCTGAGGTACTTCAGATGCTTGAATCTGATCTGGTTTACCCCGATCAGTCTCTTCTGTCACACAGTTTGCTAACCAAGCTGATTCCTAAACGCACAACTGCGCCTCTGTGGATACCGGCATTTGGGCCCACTTTTGTTTTTAAAACTATTTCTTTCAAAACAAATACAAAGAGTCGTCACTTAATTTTTAAAAGAAAAATTAAGAAACCATTTTAAAGCAAACTGATCTTTTGCGAAACCAAAGATAAACTGGGTTCGGGGATTATGGAATGAAAGGGAAAGGAGCCCGGCGGACTAAAACACCCCCTTTTATCCTATCTCACGATAGGCCTCTACTCAACATCCTCTTTAATCACGTTATTAATCTAAGCATGCCCTCAATTAATACATATATAGGTATACATAACACAAGCATGTTGGAAATGGTGTAAAATTGCTAACGGTAAAATATCATTCATAAGTCACATAATTCAACTAGCAAACATCATGATGTGCAAGTAAGGAACTAGAGAACTCACCCGGGATCTAGCCGCGAAATGGAAACGTGCAATGCATACACAAAATACAAAGCCTAAGAAAAGGTCTCTAATTCACATATTCACATAAGGCAAAACCTAAGCTAAGGTGTCGCACATGGAGTCGAAAATCAATTAAAATCAATGAAGTAAATAAACCAGAGAAGAGATGAGAAATTGTACCTCAAATGCGCTACAAAACAAAGATTAGTCCACATGCTTCACATAATAATATGATATCAAAAAATCAATCCCAATTCTCTAGCTTAGATCTATTAAGCATGAAATCCAACTTTATTCAATAGCTAGTTCTAATCATAAGCATTGATGTACATGAATGAATGAATGTGAATAAGAATAAAATATGGATTTATTCACTAATTTGGATCACTTAGCCTCTGTATTTAAGCTAAATTATCATTATTCAAAACATGATTTGGGTCCCAAGACATTAGGGAACCATTTGAGTTGAAATAAATAAGATTAGACAAAAACAGTAGCAGTTTTTTATGAATTACAGAGAGCAGACCAGATCTTAAACAATAGAAATAAAATACTTCCAACGGTTGGATCTTAATGATATTTGGATATGTTATTCCTCTGTGAGTCTAGTTTCTAACCCAAAAAGAAAATCGAGGTTTCAACGGTTAGATCTCCGGGAATACGGAAAATACTAGACCTCACTCAGGATTTTACAACTCTCTGTTCAGAGATCTTGTATGATTTTTTAAAAATAGCAAAAAAATCTGAATTGCTTCATTCTATTTAGGGAACCTTCCTAACACATTAAGGTTCTTAGAAAAAATTATTAAAGGTCATGAAAACTTGGTTAGGGTTCTGATCTATCAATTTTAAACCGGTTTACTGTTCTGAAATTTTGGATAGAGAATTGCTTATTTGGAAATCATAAGCCCAAACCATCCTAAGTATGGAATCTTATCAAAACAACAATCACAGCGGTACTCATATGAGTTATGAACACCCTCTAATTGGTCTCATCCCATTCCAATGGACCATGATTTTATGAAAAATCTTTGATCACAGAGGGTTTAAGGATTCACTGCACCAATATTGAATTGATGTTCATATTTTAAAACCAACTTGATCCATGATCCTACAAAGGACTAGAATCAAGCATGGTTGTGATTATTGGGACAAATTAATGACATAGGAAGATGTTCATAGATTTAACCTTGATGGATTCTTATCATAGATCTCATAGTTGGAGATCTATCAAGAAAATCCTAAGGTCTTACTTATTTTAAACATAGATTATGAAAGTCTACATCCAATTCTTCTCTCGAATATGTGATCCTTGAAGAATATAGAGTCAACTTATTCCCCTCTCAAATTAATGGTCCTTGGAGGCTAAATAAGACACAAATCCACTCAAACCTCTATGGAATATAGTAAGAATTCCATAAGATTCTTAGTAAAGAGATCCTAGTCATGAGTTGATACTAGTATTTTACCAATTATGTGTAGATGTGACCATGATCAACCTTAAACTCCATATGAATCACAAGGTTATAGGAGAATAAGGAATCAAATTCAAAGAGTTTCAATGAGATATGGAAGATCTCATGAACCTTATGAATGAAATAGAAATAAAGGAAATCAAAGTTTTATTTAGGAACACAAATTCTTCAAAACTAATTTATCTCAAACCCAAGGCATTAATTAGATCCAAATTAATGAGATGTCATGAAATTCAATCATAAGTTGGTGGTGTGTGATGAAATGGGGTAAGAAGAGAGGTTTTGAAAATGTGAAAAGTTCCTAGATCTAAGAACTTGTGATTGAATTATCCTAACTCTACCAAGGATTAAGAGGTTACCTCTATGACCTCAAAGAATTCTTCAATTTCTTGTGAAGCTCTTCCAAGATCTTCAAATTCTTCTCAAAGTTCTTCAAATTCTTCAAGAAATTCTTTTTTTCTTCTCAATTCTCTATATGATTCTTATCTCTCTCTCCCTCTAAACTCCAGTATATCTCTTGTATATGTATGTATATTGATTCAAAAGTTCCACCCCCCCTTAATGAAGATGAAGGTCTGTTTATATAGACCATCATCTCAAGGATAAATGGGTAAATTCAGGTGGAGATCCATGTGCAAAGTTTTCTTCTAGAACATGTGAGAAAAGCAGTCTGTTATAGCCAGCGGCACTCGACGGGTGCCGGCGGCATTCACTGAGTGCCGGGTGGCAACCCGTGAGTGCCGGCGCGGCACTCAGTGAGTGCCGGCGGGTTTTCCGGGTGCCTGGGCTAACTGAATTTGCTCCCTTTTTTAAATTTTCGAAAGGAAAATTAATTTAAACTTAATTTTTGTGAGTTATCTTTATATATTCATGTATATTTGTGCTAAAATGCACCCATGTGGGTGGTATGCACCCATGTGCATGGTATATTCTTCAATATACTATGTTTTTCTTATTATTATTATTATTATTTTTTCAAGAGACAATTTTCCTTTATTTAAAACTCCTTTTTATCATTTTCATTTTATACTTTCTTTCAAAACCTTTTTATATGTATATTGAGCAAATTTTCAGACTGATTTCCTCATGTGTCCTTCAATGTTCGAGTTTCTCCCGAATACCCAAACCCTCTCTCTTTTTTATTATTTTTTATTATATATTTTTTAATTTTACAATTTTAACTTGAAGAACATCTTGAAGATTTTGAATTTCTTGGAAAATCTTCTAACGTCACGGTCATCGTCATCATCGGTCTTTGAGAGGTAACCAATCCCTGGATTTGACGTTTGGTCAAAATTGGGGTGTCTACAGCCTCATCTTGAATTCGACGTATAATGTCAAGATATGTTTCAATGTGGTGTTCCTCCATTAAACAACGTTGTCTAATTCAACATATTCATGGCTTCCTCCGCTTATTACGGGAGCGATCCCCTTGCAACGACCATTCTTATCAATTCCCTAGAACCTTAATGGTGCAACCTCCATATCATAGAACTTTGCTTCAGCCACATAGGATTCAACTAGAAATGGTTTCTTGTCGGCTTCAACAATTTTTGGTTTGTCTTCCTCTTCATTTCAAAAAATCAAACATTGATGCAAAGTAGATGGCACACACCATGCTATGTGGATACAATCACGGCCTAACAGAGCATTATAATGAGAAGTAGTGTTTACTACCAAAAATGCCATTAAGGTAGTCCTATTCCAATGGACACCGTGACCGGGAGTGCTCCTCTTGGTCAGACTGATGCCCCAGAGAATCCTACTATAGCCACATTGGCATCAATGAGATCTTTGCTGGTTTTCTGCAATTTTTAAAGCATATGTGAAGCAGCAAGTTAACCGAAGCTCCATTGTCACTAGCACTTTGGACACTGGGACACCATTAAAATTGGCCTTGACATACAATGGTCTCAAGTGTTTAGCTACTCCAGTGGTTGGCTTATCAAACACAATGGCCATTTTTTGCTTTGAATATGAAATTGGCACATTTTGAATAGCAGGCTTGAGTGTTTGGGCTTCCTCTATGATGCATAGTACCATAGGCTCTGAATCATCATTAACGTCCCATTCTAGACTATCAGGCTACTATTTATGGGCCATGAAAGCATGTGGCATTGTATATACCATATTATCATAGAAGGATTACAATGATTGTCCTAATTAGAACATTTCATTGTGTACTGCACTGACAGCCTCTGACTGGTCTGAGCTTAACAGGTTTACTGACTTTTTGGCATCAGTCTGGACTTGAGTACTTATAGGATTTATGTCATCCTGGACCAGTAACCCAAATTCAGATTGATTAAGGTTATCTTCGTCTGAGGACTGGCAGTCTATCCTTCCCAAATTCTCATGACCGGTATGCTCATCGAATTCTGATAGATCATACCCCATTTCTTTAGAAGCTCCAATTTTCTGGTCATCATCTTGATTTTACAGATTTGTTTCAACTTTACAAACCCATTGGTTAGATTTGCCCTCAAATCTTCAAATGAACGATTGTTTTTTCTTTTGGGCAGCCTTTTTTCGTAGCAAACATCTCTTTTGAGTTTGAGTTAAAAATGGTGGAACATGATAGTGATGGAATTTAGGATGCTGGATATACATCCAATGCCCGTCTTGTGGTACAGGAGGTAACACCATTATTGGTTTGGTGTTAGGATACACTGCAGGTTCTTAACATCTTTTTTTACCTTGGCTGATTGAACCTTTGACCCAATTCTATGAGTGATGATTCCCCTCCTGTTTTGGTTACTTTGTTTGTTTGTTTGGGATATTACCACCCCTTTTCCTTTATCATTCCCACTTTTATTCATCGTGACTCAAAAACATCCTAGACATTGGACTACCTTACCCTGATTGTTCCCTCTTGTTGGGGTCCTTTCATCATCTACAAAAGCATCACTTTGTATTCAAAGTAGTACTGCCAATATCTCTACGTAACTGATACAGAGAACTGGCTATTCGCTAGCTTTTGCTAACTCATGTAAAGACCTCCTCATCATAAGATGTGACTCATAAGGGTTGGTGGTATGATAATACACTCCTGTCCTTGTCTCAAATGGTGGTGCTTATGGATTGAGGCCTCTAGACTGAGCTCTAGGCCTTGAGTTATAAAAACATTCTTAATATGCCATTGTGGTTTGACTGGCTTTGTCATGTTGGTAAAATCAGCTAATACCATATTGATATGTGCTTCAGCCACGAACGAGTTCTTGTCAACGTGTTGTGTAGGCTTGTCATTAGGGAATTTTATGGTTCCATTTTTTATCCACTTTTGTATGGACTCACAAAAAGTTGTACAATTATTATTACTATGAGTCCATTTATTATGCCATTTGCAATAAGTTTTCCCCTTTACTTCATCGTTCGTTGGCAAATTATATGTTAATTTGATTTTCTTTTCTTTTACTAACCAATCAAAAATCGTGTAAACCCTGGTAATATCGAAGTCATACTTCATACTGGGCTTATCAGTTTGACTGGTAGTGTTATTCTCTTGAGCTTGGTATGGTTTACACAAGACATCACATATGAATGGCTTTTGAGCAGTTATTTCAGCTGCAGTACATTCATATTCATTTTCATTTTCTTCATCAGCCTGGATTTCATCCTCGATCTCCACTAAGTGTGCAGACTGATGATGTCCTTTGTAATACACACCCCTTATACCATTATTCTTTTGATTTTTCTCATCCACCACTTTCTCGTATCGTGCCATAGCATCAACAACATGGCACCGGTCTAACTGCATTCTAAGTGTAGATTTTAAATTATTGATAGATAATCACACGTATTTTTCTTCGGGCAACCTAGCCTTACACCTATTTTGTGCAGATTTAAACCTAGCGATAAATGTCTCTACATTCTTTTATACATTTTGTTTTAATCTAGCTAAATCAGCGATGGACACATCTGGATCAGTCTGACAAAACTGACTATGAAAAATTATTTCCATATCTTGTCTAGTTTAGATGGAACCTGTTGAGAGGTTCACATACCAAGTAAAGGCAAGTCAAGTAAGTGAATTAGCAAATAACCTCATTTTTAACATATCATTATAAGAAACCTCACCATACTGTGCCATGAAATGGCCAATGTGTTCTAGTGTGGTCTGGCTAATGCCACCAGAGAACAGATTAAACTCAGGTATTCTAAAGTACCTTGGGAATTCAAACATTCGATCAATAAAGTCTGGGTATGGTTTTTGGTATTGTGGGTGAATAGAGGCCCTAAATACTGCCCTAAATTGTGCTCTCAACTGGTCATTGATCTAGTCTCTAACTTGCCCATGCACCTGTTCCTTGATGACTTCTACTACTTCGTCCCTATTTATCCCAAAAGGAATATGATCATGAATATCAGGGTGATAGGGATTACATACCTTGTTCCCAGCAGGCTGATGGAGTGGAAAATATGGCCCTCCATTGTGCACCATAGGTTACTGGAATTGGATCCCTGTTTACGCTATTGGTTGCTGGTGCCCCCCAGTCTGCCCTAATGGTGGTCTGGGGTGCCCCCCCAGTCTATATTGTTAACTAATTAAAGTGCCCCCAAGCTATCTTATTGGCTGATAACACCCTGCAACTGGCCCTACTGACTGATGAAAGTGTCCCCCAGCCTGATGTGCTTATGGTTGGGATGAACCTGCCATGTGAACCCCTGACTGGGTAGGCAGACTTGCGTTTGGCAATGAGGGTTGGACTGATGCTCCTCCGATTAGAAGCCCAGAAGTCTGGGGATGGGTACCTTCATGGTAACTAGGCTGATGGGCTAGGACCACCATTTGTCCTACTTAGATCCCTTGGTGAGTGACCATATTAGGACTAGTCAATACCTGTTGAACATCTAATGGCCCTACACTCATCCTAATTGGTTTGGACATGGTTGGTTACTAGAACTAGATGCATGGTCAAACATACCAGATCCAGGATGAGTCATGAAACCAAGCGCTATAGGATGGGCAAGAACCTTTACATTCCCATAATTCAGTTATGGAGCTTGGTTTATAGGGACTTGTATAGGTTCCTTCTGTGCACTCCCTTCAAAGAAAACACTGGGCCAAATTTTTCTGTCATGTATGACATATGTCAGTCAATACTCTTAGTGATCTGGTCCCCCATCTTCTACATCATAACTGTGAACGGTTTCAAAATTGTGGATGTTTGCTGTGAATTAGCTTGAAGCCAATCAAGCAATATACTGTTCAAACTGAAACGCATTATTGATGCATAATCCTTCAAAGCTTGTTGGTCTGGACCATTTACAATAGTCCCAACATCTCTAGGCTGTTGTTGGAGTAACTCATGACTTCCAGTGTGAGACTGATCACTGGTATTACCATGAACTTCCCCTTCGACATTTTCTTCTGCTATTGACGCATCCATTTCTGGTAGCATTACGATCCCTTTATCTTTTGTCAAATTCTTTTCCAGTGGCATAATGAACTGCTCAGTTCTTCACAAGATACCACCGGGTATGCTAAAAATTGTATGACAGAAAATATTAACTATTATAGGCGTGCCAGATAACTGTCCTCTTGATGCGAATAGTTTAACAAATCAGACGAGTAGAGAAAAGAGGAATGAGATTTCTCCAAATAGGTTTCGGTTGCTTTAACCAAAGATTAAAGACTTGAAATGTGAAGAAAACTGAGACTTGAAAAAGAATTAATAGAGAGAACACTCCATTAAATCCTTTAAAAAAAACACAGTACAATTAGAAGTGATAATCTCGCCTTCTAATTGGAATTTGATTACAGAACGAATCCTAATTTAATGAAATAAACTGACAATTAAAGATATAGGAAAGACATAATACGAAATATAAAAACATGCTAAGTATTCTTGAACATCAGGGATCCCTTCTCTCTATTCCTTCATTCCTTTAAATAGGTAACAATGGCTATAATCGCTGCCCCTCTACTGAGAAACTGCCCATTATCTCCATGTTTTGGGAATAATGGGCTTAACACGTAACTACACCTGTCACCACTTCTGCTTTACACGATTAACATAACTGCCAATAAACGCCCTGCCACTAACGTGGCGTACACACTAGATTATGGCGTTGTTGTGTTGCATCAGTCTGTTCTCTCCATTAGCCTATTTTCGTACACATTCTACGCATAATTCCTTATTAGATTTGGCGGGCCCACTTTTACTTAATTTTATGGTGCAAACAACATGATATAAAGCCACTAAGTTATTACATCGAGTTGAAATAGAATTAAACTAATGTTCTAAGGCAACCCATGCCTGATTACAAAACATAGTACTAAAACTAATAAGTTAAAATAGAAAGATTACAATCTATCATAATCCTCAGTTGGTATAAACATAATCATCAGCTTAGTAGTCCTCCCCAGCATATGTGTCCTCAAAAGGGTCACCTTCTCCATATTCGCCCTCCGATTAGTAGTCATCGTAGGGTTCATCTCCTGCATTATCAGAAACAAGGTAGGCTGGACGGGGAATGTCCAGGCATAAAATGCTGTCAGCTATTGAAAGTTGAGTGAGTAGAAAACTAATAGGATATCATAAGTATAATGTAATTACAAGTTATGAAAAGACAAAGGATATAGTTCTACTAATAGTATCTTACTTTGTTCAATCTTAGTTAATTGAATACTAACATCTTGTTACATGAGAACCTATAGTATTCTACCGATTGATGAACAGACTCGATAGTAGTACTCTTGGATACACTAATGCTCTGTCCACTGCTCTTAAGAACATATTCACAGTCTACCACATGACATGGACATAACGTCAGTCCATACCCCGCTTTTAAGAACATATGCACAGTTTACATTCTATTGCCATGACTAATTGACACCTCCCAGTGATCCCGGTCCACCAATCTTAAGGACGTATGCATAGTCCACCGCTTTTACGGAGTTATGATTGGATCACTGGCCTATCTTAGGGCTAATTGGTCCGGTTCACCGATCTTAAGAATGTATGCACAGTCCACTACTTTTAAGGACGTATGATTGACCAACGCCTGTCCACACAAGAATCCCAAAACCTAGCAAACCTACTTAACATTATACTAATACCAATACATGACTTTCCCATGTGGCCTAACTACTTAGATTGAAATGAAAGGATATCAATCTAATTCATGATCGACACATTATCTATCGTAACAAAGATTAATCTATTATTCTTAATGTTTCTACATTATAGCATCGCATTATCTCTTTGTTACACATTATCGAATAAAGGAAAGCTCGGAACAATGTTTAAATAATTGAACAATTCATAATATGAATAATAGGAATTATCAACAATTTGTAACCTCCAATCGATTGAGACAAAGGTTTAATCGGTTGGGGTAAAAATATAATACCAATCGATTGCAAACCTTGGCAATCGATTGGATAACAATTAATGCAATCAATTGAAATCGATTAAGTTAACAAGTTTGACAATCGATTGGGAAAAGTCCTAAAATTCCCAATCAATTGGGACTACGTCTTCTTCACAGAGACATACAATCCAGAAATCTAAATAACAGGGGAGACATTTTGAGGTCTTTCCTTCTAATAAAACATGTAAAACATCACAAGAAAGAGACCAAGTGAGTTTGGGATTGTGGATGTGTATGTGTGTGTGGCTATGGAAGCTTGAAGCTTTCTGTCTTTTCCTTCCTTCTCTCCTCTCTGTCTCTTCTTTCCTCTTTCTTCTTTTTCTTATGTTTCTTTCTTTTTTTTCTTCTGCTTCTTCCCTACTTCTCTCTTTCTTTTTTCTTCTGCTTCTTCTCTACTTCTCTGGCAGTGTGTGTATGTATATATATGTATATATATGTGTATATATATGTATACATATATCTAAGTGTATATATCTAACTCTCTCACTCTCCAAAAACTACAACCAAACCCCCAAAACACGAAATACCAACATGTAAATAAAAAATATAAGTGTCATGTGTCACCATCAAACTTGCTGACCACATTCTACACACGTTCAATCAATTGGCTCCAGTGGCAATCGATTGGTAAAAGTCTAATCGATTGGTCTAAGGCAGTCATTTTCCAATTGATTGGTACACTAACTTGTTCAATAGATTGGTATGAACTTATACATATAAGATAAAAGCATTAACATGACCCATCCCGCTACGTGCGAAAATAGGACACATGGCATGCCACCAAAGCTCAACCAATTCATTAAAATATTATAGCAGTAGAAAAGAAACTTAAAAATAACATTGAGTATTCAGAACTATTGAAAATCAGTATAAAATTATAAACATAATTTTATTTTGAAACGAATGAATTTATGTTGAAAGAGGCCCAAACGTATCCTAAGAACCAACCAAAATATTGAAATAATTTCTGGAAGGGGTAGAAAAAGATTACATGCAGGGGGTATTTTGACTGGTCGAGCTGCCCCATTCGACTGGTCGAATGTCCTTTAGCAGAATTCTTTCTTAGCAGTAGAATTTTGCCTAAGGACAAACAACGTTCACCAATTTTAATACTCCAAACACACTTACATTAATCCAAACTTCACAAGCGATATCAAGGTTTCAAGAACATCATTAAACCATACTAATCCATGAAAAGAAACGATAACAGAACTAGCCAAGGCTTGTTTGGATTGAATCACAAAAGTGCTAACCACATTCATTCCAAACATGAATTTGACAAGTTAAGTTACAAAACATAGATCCATAAGTTTGGATTCATTCAAAACTAACTACAACAATTTTAGTTACATATTACAACATTTCCAAGTCCTTACAAGGTTTCCAAATCAAACAAACATGGTTCTAGCTTCACAATTGTAACACCCCATGTTTTTATGACATAAATATTCACTTTTAAATTGGCTAAGGAAGCAACCTGAATTTTTACGTGTTATTAATTAGTTGTGTGCATTTATTAATTTTTGGTCATTTATTTATTTGTGGGTAATTATTTTTATATTTGTCAATAATTACTGTATGAAGTTTTGTAAAGTTAAGTGGTGGGGTTAAAGTGGTAAAAGTTTAAATTAGAAAAGTTATTGAAGAGTGATGTGTTAAAGTTCTTTTTGGCAGTACTATTTATAGGCCTGTAAATGTGTTAAATAATGTAATTAATATTAAAACTTAGTACCGGGGTCATGGGTATCCATTAGACTACTCATTTTAATACTTTGTACTGCAATTTGGGCCCATATGAGTCTCTTTTGTGAGACCCTTAGACAAAAAATGGGATTTATATATTGTGTATATTTTATTGACATGTGTTGTGTGTGTAGTATACATATACATATATTGAAACCCTAGCCCCCATATTAACCAAAAAAAAAAAAGGAAGAGGAGAAAAGAGAGAAGAAGAGAGAACAGACGTTTGTGTGCGCGTGTGTGTGTGTGTGTGTGAGAGAGAGAGAGAGAGAGAGAGAGAGAGAGAGAGAGAAGAAGAAGAAGAAGAAGAAGAAGAAGAAGAAGAAGAAGAAGAAAAGGAAGAAGAGCGTAAGAGAAGAAAAGAGGAACTTCAACCTTTGGTTTGTGTAATCATCATCAACCTTGAAGCCCTAAATTGGTGAGTTAACTTGTTATTTTCTTAAATTTCGTTTGATTGAAAATTTAAATGTATAGATTATTAAATTAGTATGGTTATGGATTATGAGATTTAGGTTTTATTTACAATGATTGAAGTTATGATTTGAGATTTATAGATGAGCCTTGAATATACATTTGAGCAATTATTCAATTTTTGGATTTGAGGTTTTCACGGATCAGATTTTAGTAAAAAAATTCATAATAAATCATACGTTACAGTTTTGGTGATTATGTTCGCTTAGGCCTGTAGGAAATGCAATTCTGGACAACTTTCGTCTAATGGTGTTTTTCCTAATTCTGCACCGTTTGGGCAGAAAACGCATGTTACAGTAGCAGTTTATGAAAGTTAAAATAAGTGTATTTGCTACATCTTATTTTTGTGTGATTTCATGGTCGTTAATATGAATTAATTTGTTTGTACTTAGAGAGATATGAATTCTCATGTATTGTTGAGCTTTGTGACATTGTGACTGTGTGATTTTGTGTGGATTATGAATCTGTGTGAACATGTAGCTGTTAATATGATTTAACGGATATTTGATTTGAGATACATGAATCTCTTACAAAATTGAGTTTTGTAAAAAAAAACGTGGATGTATGAACGTTAGAAAAGTCCTTAGAGTTGACTACTGCTCCTTATGATTTTAGGCGGCGACTTCGTGGATGACCCGTCCTTATGTGATTAGACAGCGACTACGTGGATGACACGTCTCTTCATTTTTAAGCCTTATGCCCGGCTTGTTAGTCTATTTCATGTGTATTTAGACATTGTTTATTGACGTCAAGAACGTAATGACTAGCCTTTCGGTTTATACTCAAATCCCAGTGATACCCCATGAGAGTTGGGACCGGAGTGGGAGTTAGTATTACGTTATGAGACACATGGGATATATGTGTAGGCTGGACCATGGATGGGTGGCCGAGGTGGTGAACATAAGGTGTAATAAAAGAAAATAATTTGTGTTGTTTTATTCTTGCATTTAGAAGTTTGAATAATTAATTACCTCTTGCTGTAGTAGTATCGTAGAAAGTTGTGGATGCTTAGTAATCGACTTTTCTAATAATTTTTCGTGTTGTAATCGTTGTGTGTGAGCGTGAATGTGATAACCATAGACCGTGTGTTAAGTTTTGGATTATGTTTGGAGGATTTTGATGCGAGTATTTTATGAATTTATTCTGTTACTGAACTATGGGTTTGATGGTAGTATGACTGACTCTTGAATTGTAATGGACATTAATTCAGAAAGTAATTATGAGTATAATTAGAACTGTGATAATTATATTTTACAGGATGGTGGGTCCACTAACTTTTACGCAGGGCTGGCTCACCATAGATATTCGATGGGTAAGTATTCAATTGGTATTATTCGGGTTGGGAACCACTGCCACCACATTGAAGGAAACTACCGTTCTGTCCTGAATGTGCGTGGAACTATTGTTCTAACCCGACATGAATTATGTGTAATGACATTGTTTATTTTCTGTGCAACGATATTGTATGATATGAGGTGGTTATGTTTTTCTTTGTGAGTACTTTTGGGAGTCTATGGGACATCGTTGTTCCCTAAGACTCATTTTATATTTTTTTTGTTAACTCATACCAGTATTTTATATACTGATATGCATTCGGGGCGTTTCTATATGAAACGTAGTCGAATGTATGTGCAGGTTTAGTATTTGAAGATTTTTTTTGGAGCTTCTATTTGGGTGAAGAGATTGTCGCAGTGTTGTTTATTATTAGAGTTGTATTTTTTCTTGTACTATATTTTATTTCTGGCAGTGTGGGCCACAAGTGTATAATTGTAATAAGGATTATATATTGGGTATTGGGAACATTGTAGTTGCTCTGACCAATGGAGGTATAGATTTTATGATTATTTATTTTCTTTCCGCTGAACTCTGTAAAGAGGATTTTATTGAATGAACATAATATTTCTTTTGTAAATCGAAATGATATAATATGTGGGATGGAGTTTAATTTCTTATATAATGAAAATGAATGTTTGGGAATATTAGTTTAATAATAAAGAGTTTTTGTCTTTTAAACACAAAATCACATGTACTTATTTAATGAGTATAAAATACTGTTTTCAAAATACTGTTTTCAATAATTGTCTATTAGTCTATGTGAGGGTGTCACTCTCGGGGTTTTGAAAATTGAATATTAGTCTAGATACATGCTCTGGATTAAATATTTGGTTGTCCAAAAATCGGGGTGTGACAGTTTGGTATCAGAGCTTAAGGTTAGCTTAGTGAGTCTAGGTGATCCTCGGATTGTGGACTAGAGGTTGGTCAGAGCTATAGGTCGCGGATTTATTTAGGTTTCGGGTTATGTGTACTTACGTATTATCCAAGTGTTGCCTACATGTTATTTAATTATTTTCAATCGATTAATTGCATAACTTTCCGAGCTTATCATTACATGTTAATTTGTTAAAATCATTTACTATATTATGAGTCGCATAGTAGTGCATGCATATATTTCTGACATGTTGGAGAAGTAGTAGGGAGTTGGAGTTTTGAACAAGTAGTGGAATTCTGCCGTGATATCGAATTATCTTCTTCAAGCTATTATTGTCGGATAGTTATCTAATTATCATCCAGCTGAATTATTATTCTATCGGACGATCGGGATTTCTATTATTATTTGCAAGACTTCTATTCTTTATATTATTCTTATCTGGCCATTTTTTGTGAACATTATTATTATTGGCACTCTGGATTTCTTATTATGAAGCTGTTATTATTGATTGGTATTCTACTACTCCATCTCTCTCGTATATCTCCGTGTGGAAATTGTATACTTTTTCGAGAGCATATATTGAGCCGGCAGTATCCTTATGTCTACAACATCTTATGGATTCAGACGGGTATTCTTATTCTTAGTGCAAGCTTATGGAAGATTTTGAAGCTATCGGTTTGAGTGGTAAGTATTGGGTATTCCAATGAGAAGTGGTACATGACAAGGTAAGAGGTCAACATGGGCATATAGTTAAATCTTTGATTAACTGCAAGCATGTTGCATGCATAGTTTGTATTCACATGTTTTGCATCAACATCTATGTTTTGGATTATTTGTTAACGTTTGACAGTTGACTATACAAGACCATAGGTATATAGATGAGGGTTTCCTTGTTTGGATTAGTCGCTTGACGTACTTGGTCTCATATAAATGAGAGTTAAACCTAATCAATGCTTTGTATGAAATTACGTGTTTAACTTTATTGATGACTGCCGTGTGTATTTATCGTCGATTCAAATTTCGGGACGAAATTTCTTAAAGGAGGGTAGAATGTAACACCCCATATTTTTTCTGACATAAATATTCACTTTTAAATTGGTTAAGAAAGCAACCTGAATTTTTACGTGTTATTAATTAGTTGTGTGCATTTATTTATTTTTGGTCATTTATTTATTTGTGGGTAATTATTTTTATAATTGTCAATAATTACTGTATGAAGTTTTGTAAAGTTAAGTGGTGGGGTTAAAGTGGTAAAAGTTTAAATTGGAAAAGTTATTAAAGAGTGATGTGTTAAATTTCTTTTTGGCAGTACTATTTATAGGCCTGTAAATGTGTTAAATAATATAATTAATATTAAAATTTAGTACCGGGATCATGGGGACCCATTAGACTACTCATTTTAATACTTTGTACTGCATTTTGGGCCCATATGAGTCTCTTTTGTGAGACCCTTAGACAAAAAACGGGATTTATATATTGTGTGTATTTTATTGACATGTGTTGTGTGTGTAGTATACATATACATATATTGAAACCCTAGCCCCCATATTAACCAAAAAAAAAAGGAAGAGGAGAAAAGAGAGAAGAAGAGAGAACAGACGTTTGTGTGTGTGTGTGTGTGTGTATGAGAGAGAGAGAGAGAGAGAGAGAGAGAGAAGAAGAAGAAGAAGAAGAAGAAGAAGAAGAAGAAGAAAAGGAAGAAGAGAGTAAGAGAAGAAAAGACGAACTTCAACCTTTGGTTTGTGTAATCATCATCAACCTTGAAGCCCTAAATTGGTGAGTTAACTTGTTATTTTCTTTCAATCTCGTTTGATTGAAAATTTAAATGTATAGATTATTAAATTAGTATGGTTATGGATTATGAGATTTAGGTTTTTATTTACAATGATTGAAGTTGTGATTTAAGATTTATAGATGAGCCTTGAATATACATTTGAGCAATTATTCAATTTTTGGATTTGGGGTTTTCACGGATCAGATTTTAGTACAAAATTCATAATAAATCATACGTTATAGTTTTCGTGATTCTGTTTGCATAGGCCTATAGGAAACGTAATTCTGGACAACTTTCGTCTAATGGTGTTTTTCCCAATTTTGCACCGTTTGGGCAGAAAACGCATATTACAGTAGCAGTTTATGAAAGTTAAAATTAGTGTATTTGCTACATCATATTTTTGTGTGATTTCGTGGTCGTTAATATGAATTAATTTGTTTGTACTTAGAGAGATATGAGTTCTCATGTATAGTTGAGCTTTGTGACATTGTGACTGTGTGATTTTGTGTGGGTTATGAATCTGTGTGAACATGTAGCTGTTAATATGATTTAACGGATATTTGATTTGGGATACATGAATCTCTTACAAAATTGAGTTTTGTAAAAAAAAACGTGGATGTATGAATGTTAGAAAAGTCCTTACAGTTCACTACTGCTCCTTATGATTTTAGGCGGCGACTTCGTGGATGACCTGTCCTTATGTGATTAGACAGCGACTACGTGGATGACCCGTCTCTTCATTTTTAAGCCTTATGCCCGGTTTGTTAGTCTATTTCATGTGTATTTAGACATTGTTTATTGACGTCAAGAACGTAATGACTAGCCTTTCGGTTTATACTCAAATCCCAGTGATACCCCATGAGAGTTGGTACCGGAGTGAGAGTTAGTATTACATTTGGAGACACATGGGATATATGTGTAGGTTGGACCATGGATGGGTGGCCGAGGTGGTGAACATAAGGTGTAATAAAAGAAAATGATTTGTGTTGTTTTATTCTTGCGTTTAGAAGTTTGAATAATTAATTACCTCTTGCTGTAGTAGTATCGTAGAAAGTTGTGGATGCTTAGTAATCGACTTTTCTAATAATTTTTCATGTTGTAATCGTTGTGTGTGAGCGTGAATGTGATAACCATAGACTGTGTGTTAAGTTTTGGATTATGTTTGGAGGATTTTGATGCGAGTATTTTATGAATTTATTCTGTTACTGAACTATGGATTTGATGGTAGTATGACTGACTCTTGAATTGCAATGGACATTAATTCAGAAAGTAATTATGGGTATAATTCGAACTGTGATATTTATATTTTACTGGATGGTGGGCCCACTAACTTTTATGCAGGGCTGGCTCACCATAGATATTCGATGGGTAAGTATTCAATTGGTATTATTCGGGTTGGGAACCACTGCCACCACATTGAAGGAAACTACCGTTCTGTCCTGAATGTGCGTGGAACTACTGTTCTAACCCGACATGAATTATGTGTAATGACATTGTTTATTTTCTGTGCAACGATATTGTAAGATATGAGGTGATTATGTTTTTCTTTGTGAGTACTTTTGGGAGTCTATGGGACATCGTTGTTCCCTAAGACTCGTTTTATATTTTTTTTGTTAACTCATACCAGTATTTTATATACTGATACGCATTCGCGGCGTTTCTATATGAAACGTAGTCGAATGTATGTGCATGTTTAGTATTTGAAAATTTTCTTTGGAGCTTCTATTTGGATGAAGAGATTGTCGCAGTGTTGTTTATTATTAGAGTTGTATTTTTTCTTGTACTTTATTTTATTTCTGGCAGTGTGGGCCACAAGTGTATAATAGTTGTTCTGACCAATGGAGGTATAGATTTTATGATTATTTATTTTCTTTCCGCTTAACTCTGTAAAGAGGATTTTATTGAATGAACATAATATTTCTTTTGTAAATCGAAAGGATATAATATGTAGAATGGAGTTTAATTTCTTTTATAATGAAAATGAATGTTTGGGAATATAAGTTTAATAATAAAGAGCTTTTTTTTTCTTTTAAACACAAAATCACATGTACTTATTTAATGAGTATAAAATGCTATTTTCAAAATACTATTTTCAATAATTATCTCTTAGTCTATGTGAGGGTGTCACTCTCGGGGTTTTGAAAATTGAATATTAGTCTAGATACATGCTCTGAATTAAATATTTGGTTGTCCAAAAATCGAGGTGTGACAACAATATTACATTTTTCATCACTTGGAATGGAAAAAAAGTATTTACAAGGACTATCCCGCTATCCCTTCAGTCTCACTCCTCTCGTTTCTTCTTTCCTTTCTTTTTATCACCTGCAATGGAGTAAAGCTCCATTACTTAGTTGTATGATGTGTGCACAATTCTAAACATATGCTTATATAACAATTCATACTTTAAGATATCAAAACACGTTAAATATTCTTTAGGGAGAGGTAAGCTTCTAACCGGTAAATGAAATTGATGTCGTGGAAGGCCTTCATCAGCTAGGCCTTCTCCCAAACCATGCACCGTACCCTAGCTGGGCCTTCCTCCAAACTAGGCACATCAACTATTGATACCAAAATCCTCAACTATCAAGGAGCTTAACCCCCGGATGGAAATACACCAAAATCCCCTTTAACCTACATAGACACATAACATGCTCATATAATCACATATACGTGCTTTTCATGCATTTTCAAGTCCATAATAAATGGGCCTAATTTATACATGAATTTTGCTCGGATCCAAATATCAAGTCAAATATCCAAAACATGTAATTTTCTATGTTGCATAGGTCTAGAATTCATACATCCTGCTATATCTCTCTAACTTCAGGGGAAGTACTAGGAGTCCGATTAAACGTTGAATCTCCGATCTCAAGTGATTCCTATGAGTTTACACATGTTTTCTCCAAAATTTCAACATTAGGATTTTTATAAAAATTCACCAAACATGGCCTAATAGGTATCAAAACATAGCCCTTACCTCAAGGAGTTCAAATATGGAATTTGGAGAAAAACTGATGAACAACAGCCATCGATTTGCATCTTGAAGCTCTAAGCACTGAAATCCTCCTTATGATTTCAATTTTAGAAAAGTTGTCAAATGAAAATATCTTGAGCTTTGCTATATATATATAGACATAAGTCTCGAAAATTCTATTTACCTCACGAGTTTTTTAATCTTCTAATTACTCCTCGAAACGCCTTACACGTCTAATTCATTATTTCACTAGTGAAAACTAAAAGTTATAAAATTTTTTGTCTAAGTTCTGTTTGTCGACGTAATTACGTTCCAAAATCTAATTTTGTGGAATTTCTAGACAACCTACCTTTTATGCAATGCATCCTATCGATTATCGTTAAAACAATCAAAATGATCTTAATCAATATGCAAACTACTAGAAAATACCTAAAATAGGTAAATTTACTATTCACATATGCTAGATACATCAAATAGCATTTAATTACATAAATGTCATTTAACTCATATCAATGCCTCTTTGATTTACCATGTCTCCGTGTCCTCGATTGACACTCACCATTAACCCACGTTAACCTCATTCCCAATTATTAAACAACATTAATAATTCTAAGAAATTCACTTATGCAACAATTAAAATTTCGGGACGTGTGTGACAACTCTCTAGTCTAAAAAGGAAGTTTGTACCCAAACTTATCCCTTATACGTCGATAAAATATAGATACTCATTCATCATCTCTTCCTCATTCTCCCACGTAGCCTCCTCAACTGTGTGACTATGCCATAATACCTTCAGCATCGAAATCGTCTTCATTCTCAACACTTACTCCTGTTTGATCTAAAATCCCCACCGGAAGCTCCACATAAGCCAAGTCTTTTTGAATCTGTAATAGCTCCAGTACAATGATCTTACTCATCTCTGTCATACACTGTCTCAACATAGGCACATGGAATATAGTATACACATGTTCCAGCATGGACATAAGGCTAGTCGGTAAGCCACTGGTCCTACTTTTTCTAGAATCTTAAACGGTCTGACGAATCTCGGGTTAAGTTTCCCTCACTTCCTAAATCGGATAATGCCTTTCGAAGGTGATACTTTCAAGTATACAAATTCTCCTACCTCAAATGTTGTTGGTGGTCGTTTATAGTCTGTATAGCTCTTGTAACGACTCTGATCCACCTAAAGTCTCTCTTGAATTAACTTCACCTTCTCAGTAGTCAACTGTGCTATCTGAGGTCCTAACAACCTTCTTTCCCCAACTTCGGTTCAACAAATCGGTGAACGACACTTATGCCCGTACAAAGCTTCAACGGTGCCATACCAATACTCGATTAAATCCATTGTAAGAAAATTCAATCAACGGTAAGTGTTTCTCCCAATCTCTCCCAAAGTCTAGAACATGTAGTCTAAGCATATCTTCTAATGTCTGAATCATTCTTTCTGACTGTCTGTCAGTCTGAGGATGAAATTCGGTATTGAAACTCAACTTGGTACCCATACTCTTTTGCAAACATCCCCCAAACCTCAATGTAAAACTACTATCACGATCCAATACAATCACTATTGGAACCCTGTGTAATTTCACTTTCTTTCACAAACAACTCTGCTAACCTTTGAAGCCTTAGTTGTCTGAATCATTTGCTCTGATTGTTTGTCATTCCTGTTAGGCAGTTGTGGAAATTTAGAAACAAAATCTATTGTGATGTCATTCCATTTCCACTATGACACAGGTAACGGTTGTAGAAGCCCCACGAGTACTTGTCTCTCTGCCTTCACTTGTTGACATGCCGCACATTCAAAACAAACTTTGCAACTTCTAGTGTCATGCCTCTCCACCAAAAGTTCTCTTGCAAGATACAGTACATCTTATTACTTCCCAGATGAGTTAAGTTCTTAGTACTATGCGCTTCCTCTAAGGTAAATCCATGTCATTTTTCCAAAGGTATCACATCTCTCATTTTGCACAAGCAAAAGTCGTTGAACTGTCCTATCTTGATCTCCTCAATGATATCCGAGTAAGCTATGATCTCCATCATTAAGCCACCATTGGTTTCTGGAATTACATCTAACTCTAAATGCTCCATCTCCTGGACCAATTCTTTTTACTGGCTAAATTCCTTATCGTCTTCTGGCTAAAAGCGTCGACTGCTACATTAGCCTTTCTGTAACAACCCTAAAATTTCTATGTAAATAATTATTTTAATTATTATTTTCAGTTAGCAATATTATATGAGTGTGCCTATGTAAGACATGTGTTTGGAAAATTTTAAGTGTTTGGTGGACATATAAATTAAATCATGAGTGAGCGCATTTAGTTTGGAAGTTATATTTTATTAATTTATATTTGTTAAAAAAATAAAATGAAGGGTTGATATGTATTTTTGTTATATAGTGTTTACAAGCCCGCGAATGTGTTAAATAATGTAATTAACATTAAAACTTAGTACCGGGGTCATGGGTACCCATTGGGCTACTCATTTTAACACTTTGTACTGCATTCTGGGCTCATATAGGTCTCTTTTGTGAGCCCACAAGAAGAAAAACGGGATTTATATATTTTTGTGTGTTTTATTTACATGTGTTGTGTGTGTAGTGTACATATATCTTATATTAAAAACCCTAGCCACCCAAAAGAAAGAACAGACATGCGTGTGTGTGTGTGTGTGTGAGAGAGAGAGAGAGAGAGAGAGAGAGAGAAGAGAAAGAAAAGAAGAAGAAGAAAAGGGAGGAGAAAGGAGAAGGATTCCGGATTCGTGGTCACGTGGGGAATCGCGGAGCATTCGTGGTTGTCAATTTCTTTGATTGAGCGAGGTGAGTTAAACTTTGTGTATTTATATATATACACGTATGTATATGTGTATACGGGGATAATTAAATTAGTATGTACACTTTTAATTTAATTGTTAGGGTTAAATCTGTGTAATGAATATACGCTATTGTTGAAGTAATTTAGATAGTTTAATTCCCTTCGGATGACTTTGCGATCATGACATTAGGGTATTCGAATGGGTAGGTGAATCGTTAGTTTGATCAAAACCATAGGTGAAATATTCATATTTGTTAGCAAATAGATGTGAAATTCGTTTTATGTGTAATTCACACAGTCGCAGAAACTTTAGAAAATTATTAGAAAATCGTGGCTTTGAATTTGAACATTCTGTCCGCGTGTCTCATGTGAAACGTGATTCTGCACGTTTTTCGTCTAATGGTATTTTTCCTGATTCTGCACCGTTTGGCCAGAAATTTAAGATTTTAGTAGCAGTTTTTTTTAGTATATTAAAATGTACGAAATTGGGAAATATGATTCATTGTGTTTTTTTTATTGTTCGTATGAATTAACGAAGATTACTTGGAGATACATGAATTCTCCTATAATGTTGAGCTATGAAAAGAAATAGGTAATAGTCATTAACGTTGAGTCCGATTAAATTGTATAATTCCAAAAATGCAAAATAGTTTCAAGTTCCTTAGTGTTCACCGCTCCCAGTTGTGATATTGTTTTTGGTAGCTCGACTTGCTGAGTGTACCTTTTTGCCAGTGGCTTCGTGATCAAGCTGGCCTAAGCCTTATGCCCGGCTTATTTGTTAGACGTCTAGGCATATTGACTAGCCTTCTGTGTGTATACCTGGTTTGGTTGATACCCCAACCAAACTGGCACCAGAGTGGATGTTGGTAGTATGTCCGGGCACACATGGGATATATGTGTGGGTGTACCATGGAGGGTAGCCAAGTGGTGAACCTAGGAAATTGAATAATGAATCGTACATAAAAGTAAGAGAATTATTGTTAAAAAAAATTCTATGGGTTAAATGATATAAAATGTTGATTTCCTCGTCTGTTGTTCTTTTCTTATATATTATATTGGGACGTGTAGTGAGTAAATTGTGATAATGATCCTTCCTATATCTTAGTACAAGTAGTTTTGCATATTCTTGTAGTATTTTGCTGTTATTAATCATTCGATTTACAGGATGGTGGGCCCACTAACTTTTATGCAGGGCTGACTCACCATATATATCCAAGGTAAGTATAAAACTCGTAGTAGCTTTGGATTTCGGGCAAGAAACTACTTACCACCACATAAATGGAAACTACTCTAATGTCCAGATATGTGTGTGGAACTACCTGTCTTGACCCAAGAGTGTTGTAGTGTAATTTGTTGTCTACGGGTTCAAGTTGGATCCCTAAGACTTGTTGTTTTGTTTAACTCATACCAGTCATGTGACTGACCCGAGTGTGTTATACATTCGGGGGCGTTTCTATATGAAACGTAGTCGAATGTATTTGTGCAGGTTTAGTTTTTGGAGATTTTCGTTGGAGCTTCTGTTTGGGTGAAGAGATGGTCGTTGTGTTGTTTATTATTGGAGTTGTACTTATTTTTGTTGTACTTGATTGTATTTTATTTTTTGGCATTGTGGGTCAGTATGTATAATTGTAATAAATTTGGTATATTGGGTATTGGGAACGTTGTAGTTACTCTGACCAATGGATGTATAGATTTTATATTCTTATTTATTTTTATTTCCGCTGAACTCTGTATGTGGACATTTTATTTATGAAAATGATATTTTTTTTAATTGAAAAGTGATATAATATTTATAATGGAACTTTATTTCTTTTACAATGAAATGGATGTTTGGGAATACATGTTTAAAAATAAAGAGTTTTTCTTTAAACACAAGATCACATGTCCTTATTTAAAGAGTATTAAATACTGTTTTCAATAAAGTTTCTGTTAGCATATGGGAGGGTGTCGCTCTCGTGATTTTTGGTAATTGAATATTAGTCCGGATACAGGCTCTGGATTGAATATTTGGTTGTCCAAAAATCGGGGTGTGACACTTTCCCGAATGATACTTAATCAAAAGATCGTAATCCTTCATCAACTCTGGCTAGCTCTTCTGTGTCATATTCAAATCTTGTTGCGTGAAAATGTATTTTAAGCTCGTGTGATCAGTGAAGATCTCACACTTCTCCCCGTACAAGTACTACCTCTAAATCTTCAAAGCATAGATTACTGCGGCCAATTCAAGGTCATGAGTCAAATAATTAACCTCTTGTGTTTTTAACTGTCTTGAGGTATAGGCAATCACCTTACCACTCTACATAAGTACACACCCCAAACCCTTGATGTGAAGCATCACTATAAATTACAAATCCTTTGGTTCCGAATGGTATCGTCAAGATAGATGCTCTTGTTAACCGTGACTTCAACTCTTGAAAATTGTCTTCACATTTTGAACTCCATTTAAATGTAATACCCTTCCTCATCAACTTTATCACCGATAATGAAATCTTTGAGAAATTCTCAATGAATCAGCAGTAGTACTCAACTAACCCCAAGAAACTTTGAATTTCTAACACCGATGTCGGTCTTTGCCAATTAGATGATGCTTCCACTTTATGAGGATCAACCAAAACACCGTTCCTATCAATCACATGACCAAGAAAAGTAATACTAGGTAGTCGCAATTCACATTTCTTAGATTTCCCAAATAGTTGCTTCTCTCATAGTGGCTAGAGTATCAATCTCAATTATTTCTCGTGCTCTATCTTACTCAGCAAATAGATAAGAATGTCGTCTATGAACACAATCACAAAATCATCCAAATAGTCCTTGAAGACTTAATTTATAAGGTCCATGAACGCGACTGGTGCATTAGTAACCCCAAATGGCATAACTAAGAATTTATAGTGTCCGTAGAGCGTTCTAAAAGTTGTCTTCTCCACATCTTTAGCCTTTACTTTCAATTGATGGTATCCCGATTTCAAATCTATCTTGGAAAATACTTGTGTTCTGCAAAGTTGATCGAATAGGTCGTTGATCCTAGGCAACAAAAACTTCTTCTTGATTGTCAATTTGTTTAATTCTCGATAATCAACACACATTTGTATTGAACCGTCCTTCTTTATGAATAACCCTGGAGCTCCCCATAGTGATCTACAAGGTCGAATGAAACATTTGTCAAGTAGTTCTTATAGTTAAACTTTCAATTCCTTCAACTCCATAGGTGCCATTCTATACGGTGCTTTTGAGATGGGTCTTGAATTTGGCATTATCTCAATGGTAAACTCAATCTCTCGTTCAATAAGAACATCTGGTTAGTCATCTGGGAATACATCCGGATACTCTAGTACTACTAGAATGTCTTCTACTTTCAATTTAGTTTCCATAGTGTGAATTATTGAACATAAGAATCCATGATATCCCTTCTTGAACAACTTACTCGCTCTGATAGCTGAAATCAAATACGGTGGCAGTGTATCCCCACTCCCTCGAAAACAAAAGCTCCTATGCACCGGTGATTGAAAATTTACTTCTTTCCATTTACAATCTATCATGTCTTGGTTAAGGACTAACCAATCCATTCCTAGTATCACGTCAAAGTGGTTCACCATAATCAGTATAAGATCTACAGTCATCAACTTTTTGCCTAGTTTGATCTCACAGTCCTTGTATATCGTAGATGTTACCACTGATTTACTAAGTGGTACTGTAATGGATAGTTCACATCCTAGTGGTACGGACTTAAAATTTAAATGTTCAACATAATGATACGACACGAATAAATAAGTAGATCCCAAATCAACGAGTATGTGTGCTAAGTGCAAACATACAAGCACTATACCTGAGACTATTGCATCCGTAGTAGCCATATCCCAGGGATTCATCCAGAATGATCTTCACTCACGTTGCTCTGTCCCTCGTCCCCTATCATTGGATTGCTTCAGCTTCAAACCACTTGAAGCCATAGAACTCACTCCTTGTTAGGAATATTTCCTTGGGCAATCTTTCGCTCGATGCCCCAAGGTACCACAATCAAAACACTTGATTTGCGAATAGGGTATGTAACTTGTTCCGCTTGTCTCTTGGGTTTTATTTTGGGTATTGGTCATAAAACATTAGCCCGTGTGCAGTCGATTACAAAGTGGACACACTAGTATAGTACTAATTGATCTCCCTTGTCCACCGAAAACTAGGACTAGAACCAGATCCTCTGGCAAAAGGCCTCTTGAATAATCCACCCTGGTTCTGGTCACCACCCTTACTACCTCGCTTAACTTGTTAATTCTGTCTTGATCTCTCCATTCCACTTTCGGCTACAAGTGCTGTTTGTTGTACCGCTACCATAGTCGAATGTTCATAGGTCTCTACCCTCAAACGGATGTTATCTCTCAGTCCCTTTTCAAACTTTCTTGACATTAATGGCACTAAACCTTTTCTAAACCTCAATAAGGCGTTGTACTTCGAGGTACACTTAGTCACAGTCATACCCCCCTATTTAAGTTTGTCAAATTCCCTCTTCTTTGCATTGAAAGTGGCACGCGAAAAGAATCGGCGATTAATCTTTGCCTTGAATTCTTCCCAAGTAATCGGTGCCCTTTGGTCTAAAACATTCACCCACCAATTTTGGGCTTCACCCCTGAGTACATCGCTAGCACTCTCAATTTTCAGTGCATCGAACATCAAAATAGATCTGAAAATCCTCTCCATGTCCATAACCTAGTGCTCTTCTAGCATCGTGTTAGAGGTTTCATGAAACTCTGTCGGTTTCTTTCTCGTAAATTGCTCTGATATAGATCGTTCACTCCTATATCCAAGTGCAGGCATAATGACTATTGGTGTCTCAAATGGAGGTATTGGAGGTAATCGCTCCGCTATATTTCCGTACCAAATGTACGATGTTTTCCATCATTTCTGATAGATGATCTATACGTACGTGTGGTGATTGTTCCTGTTCGCCACTCATGATTCTCAACTTGTCAATCTCAATGCATAAACACTATGCATGTATGACAATAACAATTCATGTATGTGCAACAACATACCATATGCATCAAACATCTCTACTATATGTGAATGCATTCTAGAATATGTGCCAAATCACTCAACAATCCTCTTGTCGTCAAACGTTCCCAAAGTTTTGTAACCTATATCTCTGAAACCAATAAATGTCACGATCCATCCTGCTATATGCAGAAATAAGACACATGGTAGCCACCAGGGCTCAATTAATTCATTAAAAGATTATGACAGCAGAAAAGAAACTTAAAAACAACACTGACTATTCAAAACTTTTGGAAACAATACCCTCCGAGTTACCGTATAAATTAAAAATGTAATTATATTTTGAAAAGAATGAATTTATTTTGAAAGAGGTCCCAAAGGAACCCTAAGAACTAACCAAAACATTTAAATAATTTCTAAAAGGAGTAGAAAAAGATTACATGCAGGGGGTATTTTTACTAGTCGAACTGCCCCGTTCGACCGATCGAATGTCCCTTTAGCAGAATTTCCCCTTAGCAGCAAAATTTTGCCTAAGGATAAACAACCTTCATCAATTCCAATACTCCAAACACACTTACATTAATCCAAACTTCACAAGCGATATCAAGGTTTCAAGAACATCATTAAACCATATTAATCCATGAAAAGAAACGGTAACGGAACAAGCTAAGGTTTGTTTGGATCGAATCACAAAAGTGCTAACCACATTCATTCCAAACATGAATTTGACAAGTTAAGTTACAAAACATGGATCCATAAGTTTGGATTCACTCAAAACTAACTACAACAAGTTTAGTTACATATTATAACTTTTCCAAGTCATTCCAAGGTTTCCAAATCAAAAAAACATGGTTCTAGCTTCACAAAATTACATTTCATCACTTGGAATGGAAACAAAAGTATTTACAAGGACTATCCTGCCGTCCCTTCGACCTCACTCCTCTTGCTTCTTCTTGCCTCTCTTCTTTACTCCATTGCTCAGCTATATGTTGAGTGCACAATTCTAAACATACGCTTATATGACAATTCATGCTTTAAGATATCAAAACACATCAAATTAGTCTCTAGGGAGAGTGGTACGCTTCCATCCGATAAATGAAATTGATGTCGTGGAAGGCCTTCTTCTTACCACGCACCTAGTGCCTTGGCTGGGCCTTCCTCCAAACCAGGCACATCAACTATTGATACCAAAATCCTCAACCATCGAGGAGCTTAGCCCCCCCTCCCCCCCAGATGGAATTATACCAAACTCTCCTTTGACCCACATAGACACATAACATGCTCATATAATCACATATGCATACTTTTTATGCACTTTTAAGTACATAATAAATAGGCCTACTTAATACATGAACTTCACCTGAATCCAAATATCAAGTCAAATATCCAAAACATGTATTTTCCTATATTACATTGGTCTAGAATTCATACCTCATGCTATATCTCTCTAACTTCATGGAAGTACTAAGAGTCCGATTAAACGTCGAATCTTCAATCTCAAGTGATTCCTACGAGTTTACACATGTTTTCCCCAAAATTCTAGCATTAGGATTTTTATAAAAATTCGCCAGACGTGACCTTATAAGTATCAAAATGAAGCCCTTACCTCGAGGAGTTCAAATATGGAATTTAGAGAAAAACTGACGAACAACAATCGTCGATTTGCATCTTGAAGCTCTAAGCACTAAAATCCCCCTCTTGATTTCAATTTTAGAAAAGTTGTCAATGAAAATATCTTGGGCTTTGCTATATATATAGATATAAGTCTCAGAAATTATGTTTATCTCCCCGCGAGTTTTCTAATAATCTAAGCATTCCCCGAAACTCCTTACACGTCTAATACATTATTTCATGAGTGAAAACTAAAAATTATAAAAGTTTCCGTCTAAGTTCCATTTGTCGCCATGACAACGTTTCAAAATCTGATTTCGTGGAATTTCTAGATAACCTTCCTTTTATGCAACGCATCCTATTAGTTATTGTTAAAATAATCAAAATGATCTTAATCAAGATCAAAACTACCAGATAATACCTAAAACAGGTAAACTGACTATTTACATAGACCAGATATATCAAATAACATTTAATCACATAAATGTCATTTAACTCATATTAATGCCTCTTTGATTTACCATGTCTCCGTGTCCTCGATTAACACTCACCGTTGACCCACGTCAACCTCATTCCCAATTATTAAACAATGTTAATAATTCTAAAAAATTCACTTATACTTTTAATACAATTGAAATTCCGGGACGGGTGTGACAGGTATTAAGTGTTTTCAAGTGAAGTTTTATGGAGGTGGGAATTTCTTCTATCTGATGGATTTCACAAAATGAATATAATTGTAGTGTTAGATTTCCCAAATATATACATGATTGGTTTATGCATTAGCGGTGATGGTGACATTGGAATGACGGTGATGACGGCACAGTAGTGGCAATAACACAAAGGTGGCAAATGTGGCAATAGCAGCCAAAATAATAGACAATACAGGTCAGTAAATGGAAGTTCTAATAGCATGTTAAACATTAAAAGAGAAAATTTAAATAAACAAAGAGAAGAGATCAAGAGAATAATAGGTCTCTATATATTAAATTGTGTGTATAAACATTTCTGAGCCAATCTATTTATAAGCCAAAGCAAAGCTATGTTATATTGAATACTACCAACGTAGAACAAGCCTAAAGTAGTATCATATACATTAATCTCCTCGATTGTCTTCCCATGCATAACTAGCTTTGTATTGTCCCAATTCTAGTTTGTTTGGTTTTGATTCTTGTTACTCAAGTTTCACATTGAAAAGTAGAGTGCTTGAGGTGTTACGGCACTATGATTGGATTTTCCCATCCAAAAGGTCGGCTAGGAAAATGATAGTACATATATATACTTTGAAAAGAAACCATTCATATTTAATGAATCACTTAAATGGATATTGATGTAGTATCAGTTGCAACCTTGCCCTACATATTTGATATCAGGTTGAAACACCTAGTATTTTGTAATCAATGTTAGAGAGCAAATAAAGCTATTATTCCCAAATTTAAATCTTAATGATTTTCGGTTGTTCCACAGTATGTGATACAATTGTTAAAACATTTAAAAACCAAATTTAGTATTTAAATTTGGAAAGATTACCCTTAGATAGCCCTATTAGCTCGATGTAGAAAATCACTTTGTATTGTGAAATGAATAATGGCTATATAGGTCCTTTTGAAAAAAAATGTTAGGATATTTTTCTATTGCCTTCCATGTAATTGTACGTCTTATATTTAGCACCTAAAATTTCCAAAATCCTAAATACAAATCATAGCAATTGAAAACTTAGATTTGTGACATCACCTTAGAGTTATCCTGATTATAGGAAGCCCATTAACATAATTATAGTTTAAACCTATGAATAAGATCCATTGGTTGTCATCATAACAACAATGTCATTAATAACCTAGTACTTATCACAGTAACGCGCCCTCGGCGTTTTAGCTTCAATGGGAAACATAGACTGACTTTTAGGACTCATACACAGCACTGTACATACAACAGTTGTAGTCAAGCATGTTGTTCAAAATGTTTCATGCAAACCTAGGAACGGACGTGCACTAGGGTACATAGCCTGAGGCATGGATCCCACCCAATGCCATGTGGCAGTCATGCACACCCACCCTTGGTACTTGGCAAGCATGCCTTATATGCAAATTCATAAGTTGACACCTACACCCTATTTTTCTCTCTATATATGTGGCAGACCTTACACACACACACACACACACATACACACACACACACAACACTTTACATACACAAAATACCCACACAATTTGCTATAGCAGATTTTAGAGAGAAAGAGAGAATACCGAGAGAGAGAGAGAAGAATAGAGAGGAAGAGGACATTAAACACACATCTCCCTTATATACACACACCTGCAACATAATGGGTACCAAAACCAAGCTTGGGCCTAGAAGGATTAATCCCGCTTGATTGTCCCATTTTAAATCTCATGCCAACACCCACGAGTGAGGTTCACCACCCTTCATTAGCCTTTATCCAATCTGACCGATTTGGATTACTCGTATTTTGGATTCCACGGGGCTTTTTATCCAACCCGAGGAACTATCGATACCCATGATCCATATCCGAGGCTACACAAGTGAGTAATCCATGTATATACCACAAGGCTAAATCCAAAGAGACCCTCAATAATACAGTCGCCACTTGTTTTGATAAATAAAACCAAGAAAACTGAATCTATCAAGTCTAATGGATAGAGAGCACTGCCCCGTTGTCACAAAAGAACTCAGTTCAGGGGTTAAGGTAGGAAAGAGGAAGGAGCTAGATCATGCTAAAACATCCCCTCTCGCCCCATCGTGAGGTGGGCCTCTACTCAGCAGTCAAGGTGTTTGGCTAGACATTATGTGGACCATTTCATTTATTTCTAATGCAATCTTAATTCAAGTTATAAATAACTAATTAAAGAAAATAATGCAAAAAACTATACAAGTACATGCTATGAACATGCTAAAATAGTAATTCGGGGATATGCATGCGAAAAGAAATAAAAGGAAAATAAACGTGAAAATTGGACTCAAAACCCTAGAAAAACATGAATCCTAAGCATAAGTAATCATGTAGGGAATTTAAATCTATGTTTTATCCACCTAAGCATAGCATGGCATTGTATGGAGGTGGATAAAAAGCAGTAAATAAGAGGGAATGAAGGAGAACTTTTCCAGGATAGCATAGCATTCCCAATTATCTTGATTAACCATGGTTAGGGCAATAAAGCATAATATATAGGATAATCCAAGAATACCCTACTATTCTAGGCATGGATAACATGTTTGCATGTCCAAACGTGACTACTATGTGCAATAGTGTGCATGTCTAAGCTTAATTAAGATGTTATCCCTAGTATGGATAACCTACTATTCTATGTGAGGATAGTGTGCAAGTGTATGCATGTGCATGGATAAGAATTAATTCATGAATTAAACTAGTTATGAATTAACTACTATGAATGGATAAAATAGGGATAGCATGGATAGCCTACTATCCTAACTTATATGGATTACTACATGATTCCTATGTGAGTGCCCTAGTTCTAGACTCGTAGATCCAACTAAGGCTTTGTTATCTCTGGGGTCGGATATCTATGGATTGAATACCAACCCCATAGCTTCGGCTACCACAACATTTGGGGGTAGCTCTGCCTGGGACAACTCTACTTTAATGGATACGACAGACACTAAATTAAAACTATCCTAGAACTTAAAAGATCAAAAGCAATAAAAGTGAAGATGCAAAGAACAAATGGGAAATTCTACCTAGATCTTAGGCTGAAATCGGTTCGGTTTGATCGATTTTGGGAGTGATTTTCCACCGACTGATTGGTTCAGTTTCGGTCAGTTTTTTTAATTTTATGTTAGTTTTTCGGTTCAATTTTTGATTTTACACTACACCACACTTATAAAAACCGACCGAACCGATCGGTTTGGTTCGGTGGTTCAATTTTTGTTTCACCCCTACCTAGATCTAATAAAATAAAGATCAAAATAGGAAAATAAAGTAAAAAAAATAAAGAAATAAAAGAGGCTTACCTCAAGAACTTACCTCATAATACTTCTACAGGGATTCGCCGGCACCGCAGACTCCAGGACTAGATCCTATACTCTTAAAACTTGTACTTTTCCTAAGGACTTTCTAGGAGTGCTTGAGGAATCCTCCAATGGGGTTTCCTTGGGCTCTTTAGTCAGGATTTTTAGGTGTGTTGGATGGGAAGGGGAGGACCCCCTTTTGTAGTTGGAGATTTGGGTGGAAACTCTTATAGTTAAGCGATCTGGGACAAAAGAAACACACTTTTGAGCATTTTTGGGTGTTTTCACGCAGATTGGGGTCAAATCAAGGGTCCAAAATTAATCTGGGACATCTGAGAGTAATAGTGGCACTCAAGGTTGCCATGCAGTAGTCCAAGAGTGCCATACAACACTCATCCTGAGAGCCAACATGTCTCTTAGCTCAGAATTTGTGTTTTTACTCCAGAATTTGCGGACTTCGTTTTCTCACCTCGGTTATCTTTTTTGGTCTTGTGATATACTATTGGAAAGGTATGGAAGTCTAGTTTAAGATGTTTTTTGTCTTATTCAAAAAGAGATTGTAGATTTTGAGTTATGATCAAAAGAGTGAAGCTGACTCCAAGAAGGAGCAAACCTGAGAGGTACAAAAAGGGTGAAAATTCTCCTAAGTCGTTTTTGGCCAATTTAAAGGCTTGGGTCATGAATTTAGCCTCTTTTAGGACTATTTTGTAAAGGGAGTTCTCAGGATCCTACCTTGAGGTCCGGATTTGCTCAGTAAAAGGCAATTTTTTGTCATTTTATGTGAAAAATCTCCCCTAAATTGGGTTTTTGTCTCTAAATTGAGTTTCTAATGTACCTAAGTCTTCCTATAGGTTTCTAACATATCTTGGAGACCATAGTGCTTCACAAAGTTCTGCTTTATAAAACTGACATCCCACAAATCCTTATTCCAGTCATCTGGTGTTCTTAAGGTGGGGTTCCTTCAGTCGAACGGACGAACCAAAATAGGGTGTCTACAGTTTGCCCCTATTTGATAGAGCTTTGCAAGAAATTCTTGTTATAAGGGAATGTCAAAGCATGCATGATAGCCTTTTAGTGAGTTCAAAAGACTTAAGGAAAAAAATTGAGAAAATTAAAACATGCAAACATGCACAGAGAAAACCTCAAAAATCAAGTGATCGTGCTTAAAAGAGCTACCTACATATTCCTTTATAGGAAATCAGACCAATCGTAGTTCAATGATCAAACCACATGCAAGCAATAATTTAAGTAAAACATAATGAGTGATATGAGACTCAAACTAATGCTAACATGTAACATACTCGGGGTATCATGAAAGGTGTCCTTGGTGCGGATGATTCAACAAGGTTTACTATCACGAGCATTTCAACGAGGTGTTCTATTGCGGACGATTCAACGGGGGGTCTTATTACGAATGATTCAACGGGGCATCATATCATGGGTGATTCAACGAGATGTCCTATCACAGACGATTCAACAAGACATTGCCTCAATCTAGAGGACTTTTATGACTTTTCCTCATCTTAAGGGCTTTACAATATCTCCGTGCATAGCTCTTTGAGCTAGGTGGAGACAAACAGGTCTCCAAAGCCACTTAAGGCTAACTGGACCTAAGATAAGTAGTGATGAACCATAATTGTAGGCGAACATCATGAGCGCTTGCCTCATCTTGAGGGCTTCACAACAACAGTTTGCCTCATCTTGAGGGCTTTACGACATATCCGTATGTAGCTCTTCGAGCTAAGTGGAGATAAACAGGTCTCTAGAGCCACTTAACCTTAATTGGGTCTAAGATACGCAGTGATGAGCCAGTTACGACAAACATCACTATCACTTGCCTCATCTTGAGGGCTTCGTGACAACAGTTTGCCTCATCTTGAGGGCTTTACGACATCTCCTTACGTAGCTCTTCGAGCTAAGTGGAGACAAATAGGTTTCTAGAGCCACATAAGGCAAACTGGACCTAAGATATGCAATGACGAGCCAGTTGCAGCGAACATCATGAGTGCTTTCCTAATCTTGAGGGCTTTGTGACAATGGTTTGCCTCATCTTGAGGGCTTTAAGACATCTCTGTACATAGCTCTTTGAGCTAGGTGGGTGACAAATAGGTCTCCAGAGCCACTTAAGGCGAACTAGACCTAAGATACGCAGTGACGAGCTAGTTACAGTGAACATCACGGGCGTTCACAACTGCGATTATCAATGCAACTATCGACATCTTCGAGTGTAGCTCTTCAAGCCAAGTGAGAAGGACAACTCTGCTGTGGTACTCAAATTCATGGAGCCATTTAAGGCAAACCATGGGATACAACACAATGTGATGTAACTCTACTGGGGATAAGGTACTCATGGAGTTCATTCAAAATGAACCACAAGGACCATGCGGGATTCAAAGCTTATTCAATTCAACTGGTGCAACAATGCGGGAAATTCTTGCGATATGCTGCAATGCAATGCAAATGGGATTTAATGTAATACTAGGGAACAAATGCAATCCTACTCTAGTGGGAAGCAGGTACTTCTAGAGCCATTAAGGCTAACCAGGAGTACCGCACACGATTCAAACTTGCTTGAACAGACGAATGCAACAATGTAGGACTCTAGCAAGTAATGCCATGTAATGCTAAATAAGACTAAATGCTCTACTGGGGATTTCGTTAAGGATATATACTAAAAGCCATGCTTTATGTAGTTGATTTATTATTTTAATAAAATCAATTATTCCATTTTTATGAGAATCTGTGTGGGCAATGTTTGCATTATATCGTTTATTTAATATTGTGCATGTGTGTGTCTCATTCTACATAGTAGGTGGTTTAGTGTGTAGAGTTTGGCTTACACACGGAATATCAGATAGTTGGATCTTGTAGAATGCAAGATTTTGGCTTATAGTCTTAGATGCACACCATCGGTAGGACTATAGCATGGTGATGCAATAGGTTTGTCTTGACTATGAGAAACGGTACAATTTTAACTCACTATACTGGTACACTTTGTGTATTAAATGGGACCAACTTAAGGTAATTATCTTTGTACTGACTTATAAGATAATTAATACCTCATGGCTATTATGAGTGCTTATGCTCTAAATCCTAAGTTGATTTATAGACACGTACATTTGACATTTACACTTTGATCCCTAAAAGGGTGAGATCCTTAAATGGGTCAATATCTCATTGGATTGGGTGACAATATTAATTGTGTGGTAGACATTAATTAATGATGGAATCCATGTCTTAATGATGGAATCCTCCACGTGGTGCACGGTAATCCTTGCTCACATGGCCTTGCTTGTTACAGTTTTGGCAGAAGAGATCCATGTGGCAATTTACCCTAGGAGTTGTGCAGAACCTTGCGATATGTCCGAGTACTCCACAGTTATAACATCCTCCAATGTTTGACGATGGGGTCATAAGCAATACCTACAGTTGTGGCCCTGCTGGCGATATGGTTGGGGTCGAGGATAATCTCACTGAGACTTCCTGACTCCGCCCCAAGTTCTCTTGTTCCCTAAAAATTACCCTGAGGTCTCCACCCTTGGGTATTTCTTGGCAGGTGGTTCTGGAAATTTCACTGTTGAAAACCTCTTGACAGTTGAGGTCGATTTATCTGTGGTCGCTGAGTTGGGTAAGCGTCCTTTTTCAATCCTGCAGCAAATCTGATAATCCCTTCAAACAACTGATTTAGATGACCAACCATCATATGTATGAGGTGGATCAATCCTTTGTGAAATCTCTTCACCTTCTTATGTGGAATGTCTATCACAAGTTGAGCAAATTGAGACAATTGATCAAACTGCGTCGTGCATTCTCGCATAGTCCATCCTCCTTGGACCAGATTAAAAAAGTTCTTCTCCTGTTGATCTCTCTCATCTTCTGCAAAATAGTTTTCCAAAAATCTCCCTTTGAATGTTTCCCAAGGCATCGCCCTTACAGCGTTCATCCTAATAGTGGCTCGTTCAGCTTCCTACCAATCTGCAGCGGCATAGGTGAGCTGGAACATAGCAAGATAGCACTTCTCCTATTCACTACACTCTAACTCATCAAAGAACAATTCCATCTCTCTTATCCACTGTTCGGCCTTCCATGGTTCTGCTAAACTATTGAACTTCTTGGGACGTAATCCACAAAAATGTGGCAGTAATTTGTCTCCAGTTTGGCTTTGCTAAAATGGTGCAACTGGGGGTTGAATAGGTCATTAGTTAGTAGCATGGTTGTAGGTGTCACATACATGTTCCATCCTCTGCATAAAAGCGTCAAATGCTCAGGATGAGTCCATTCCCTCTGGAATAGGTGATCTAATTCATGCTTAATGATTTCTCAAAGGTCTTACCATAGTGTGCTAGGGAAGCGTACCTATAAGAGACCTATCGATTAGCTAAAAGTTTTCTCGGAGAAACGAAATCAAGATGGAGTGATAAAAAATAATAGGAAATAACAGTCCTACTAAATAGCATATAGCAAACTCAATTACACCATAATTATATCAAAAGTACTACTTGTATATATATATCAAAAGATGTACCACATAGTACACACTAGTCAAACTGTGTACCACATGGGATATAGGCTAAAATAGTACTAAGGTCAGCTACTTACAATACTACTACTACTAATAATATCTATATAATGTTATGGTCAAATAACAAAAATCATGTGGACAACATGTCTTGATAATACTAACAAAAACTTAACCTCTTCCAGATCCTGACTCAAAAGTTGTCAGCATCCAATCCTGCTAGTGGTGCCTCATCCTTAGGTGCAATGTCCATTTCTACGGGTGGGTCATCCTCTGTGGGTGTCGCTACTCCTCCTACCACTACTCCAATATCCTAGTCCTCGACAATCATCTCCTCAATGTCCATATCCTCAATAGCGAATGCTGGCTCGGCGATATCAACAATCATCTTGGCTAAATCCCCAGCTATAGCCATAGCCTCTGCTAGTGCGGCCTCTTCTATCAGAAGTCCATCTGACTGTGCAACCATCCCTACTACCCATTCGACTACCATGTTGGCAATGGCTGCCAAATGTAACATAGGTCCTGCTGGTAACTCGAGCATAACAGGTATCTCTGGTACGACTACCTCTTCTACATTAGGAGCGTCCTCTACTACTATAGCATCCTCATCAACTAACTCTGGGTCCTCCTCTGGATCCTCTTCTGGCTTCTCGTCATCATTGACGGGCTCAATGTCCTCTACACGATCCTCTTCTGGGTTAGCATCTACTATCGACTCGGCCTTCGGTGACTCTGGAATGGGTACCTCAGGTATGGGTGACGGTATTACTATACTGGTGCTACCTCAATAGGTCCTCTAAGAATAGCTCATAGCTCTATAGTGTCCATCTCCAACTTACTTTGGATCAATCGTATATTCTACTTATAAATATCTCTACCAATCCTCATAGAATGATAAGCATCCATACACATATCTGTAGGGTGAGTCTTCCCGGTCACATAGAAGGCTTTTCACATATCCTCTTCTAGATACTGACTAGCTGTATGGAATATGCACTCATGGTAGAACTCTAGATTAGCTAGCTCTACGATATCCCCATGGATCACGTGTTCTCTATATGCATCAGCCACAAACTTATGGAACTCTGGATCCATGATGCTAACCTGCAAAGAAAATTATCTATCGTCAGGAGGACGAACTTATCTTAAACTCATATCTCATCTCAGAGATCTTAAAATACTAGGACCAGATGGTGTGGAATTGTTAGTGAATGAAATTGTCACAACCTAGAGCTTTGATACCAAAAAACCTATCACGCCCTGGAGTAGCAAAACTAGAGAAAAATAAATTTCCTTTTTGGGTCTATAGGGAATAACGGGTCAATGTCACTAATTGTCCACACCATACAGTACTAGTCCAACTAAAAGCAACAGGAATAGTAAACAACTAAATATATAACAACAATTCTATCCATTACAATATCATAGTGGTCCTGAGGATCACAACAGGTCTAGAGGCAACATATGCCCAAGTACCCATAAAACTAATAAAGTCCAACAGAAATATAAAGTAGTAATACAAACTACTATCTATCTTCATATCTTCAGCTGGTATAAGGGTAGTCGTCAGTGTAGTAATCTTCCCCACCATAATCGTCATTAGTAGGGCCACCCTCTGCATAATCCAACTCTGGATAGTAGCTACCGTCCTCAGTTCTATCACCTGCATTAATAGGGACAGGGTAGTCTGGACGGGGAATGTCCAGGCATAAACGCCGTCAGCTTACTTCAGCTGAGTGAATAGAAATTTCCACAGTTTCATAGGCATAAAGTCCTTACCAGTTATGAATGATATAAAGTAGTGATATTAATAATATCTTTTCCTCTTTTATTCAGACCCTTCGTTATCTAATTCTCATAGTCTTTCAACTCTAAGACTGACTATACAAATCTTGACTGACAATATCTTGAACTGATTATATCATCACGACATAATAGTGCTTTTGTTCACCCCTTTTAAGAACTCTTACTGTTCACCGCTTTTAAGAACTCTTACGAGCACTATACATCATTCCAATATAACAACTGGTCTATAGATGTACCCATACTCTTGTTCACCACTTTTAAGAACTCTTATTGTTCACTACTTTTAAGAATGCTTACGAGTATGGTACATACATAGCTCTGGCAGATACAAACTATGGTGTGCCACTACTACTTTTGTTCATCACTTTTAAGAATGCTTGTAAGTACTGTGCACCCATAGCTCTCACAATCCTAGTCAAATCCTTCTTACTCACTTATCGGATTCAACTTAAGTAAATCATTCTTAAAGCGGGGAACAAGAGTAGTAGTGGCATGCCATAGTTTGTATCTGCCAGAGCTATGTATGTACCATACTCGCAAGCATTCTTAAAAGCGGTGAATAATAAGAGTTCTTAAAAGTGGTGAACAAGAGTATGGGTAGGTCCATAGACCAGTTGTTATATTGGGACGATGTATAGTGCTCGCAAGGGTTCTTAAAAGCATAACCTTGAAGTTGTTTTGATCAATTAAAGAAAGTGAAGTTTGATCGATTGAAGTATTCTCGATCAATTGAAGTCATTTCAATCGATTGAGACTCAGTGTGTTCGATCGATTGCACCTAGTTCAATCGCTCAAAAGTTGTCTTCTCTAGATTCTAGCAGTGAACGTCTAAGATATCTTAGGGCCTATTTGGGTCCTCATTAAACATCCAAAAACTTGTAAAAACATTACACTAATACTATTGAGTGAGTTTGAAACTCACTAAACATCATAAGGGCGCATTTGGCTCGTCAAGCTTTGAGCTCCTCCAATAGTGGTCTCTCTCTCCTCCTCTGTCTCTCTGCCTCCTCTCTCTCTGTGTCTCTAATCTTCTTCTTCTTTTTCTTCGTCTTCGTCTGTCTCTCTCTCTCTGTCTCTGTCTCTCTCTCTCTCTCTCTCTGATTGTATATATATATATGTATGTGTATATGTAGATGTGTGTATATATTTACCAAACATAAGCACACACACACTTTCTCTCTCTCTCTCTCTAAAAAGCTTGGGCACCAACAAACCTCACATACACATATAGCCCAAACATAGTGTTAGCCTTGAATTTGTTTAAGGCATTATATTTTTTTGTTTTGATGATGACAAATCTAGTGATAATTGCATACTTTTATTGGTTATATTTCAATCAATCATTATGTCATTTTTGTTGTGCTAATCTCTTGATTCATGTAATTAAATATTCTAACTTTGTTTGAGATCATGAGATTGCATATGGTGAAATCCAAGAGTGATAGAGCTCAACAAAGATCAACCTTGAAGACTTGAAGATTTTTCTATCCTTGGTTGAAGACTAGGATTTACTTGTAAGCATTTTGATCAATCACTCATAGGGGCTCAAGTAACTTTAATTGAACTTTAGAATCCTTCTTCTCATACTTTAAAATACTTTCAAGGACCTAAACATACTTAGATCACTCAATTAAATTCATTTCACAAAAAGTTTTCAAGTGGCTAAGTCAAAATAAAGAACCCTTTGTAGATGGGTCAAATTTAAAGTCTAACCTGATCTAATTGATAAGGAACTAGATGTTGAGTTTTATATGATTGAAAAGGTATTTGAATCTAGTTTCCAAATCTTCAAACAGATCGCAAAAACGAGTTTTGTAGAGGAAGTTATGGCCGTTTTAGTAAAGAGGTGTCAGTTTGCCAAACACCAGCAAAATCCAGTCAACTGAAAATTTTCATGCCCAGTTGACTGGATTGTAAAATTTGTCGACTGGAGGCACTGTCCAGTCGACTGGATTTCATGCAGAATGTCTTTTCTCTATTATACACTTCCCAGTCGACTGAACCTTCGATCCAGTCGACTGGACTGCGCAGAAACACATAACGACTAGTTTTTAAACTCTCCAAAAAATGTTTTTACACCCCCCATTCACTCCCAATGGCTATAATCTTTCAAAAGCTATATGTAGGGATGTTTTTAAGGGTCATAAACAAGAGAGAACATTAACCAAATCATTCAATCATCTTGTTTAATTATCATTCCCATTTGAGCCCTAGTTTGAGTGAAAAATCAAATTGCTCAAGATTTCAATTGTAATTCTTGAGAGAGTAAATTGTAGTGAGCTTTCAACTGTATTATCCACTCACTAAGGAGTTGTTGTATGAGCTTTAATTGTATTATCCACTCTAGAGAGAGAGTTATCATTTTTACCGAAATCAATTGTAAAGAGTGAGGGTTAGTAACCCTTGTGTGCAAAGAAGAGGTATTCTTCTTTGGGAGAGATTGAAGGCTCTTGTAACGGTTTGATCTACACCTATAAAGTAGGTCGGATTAAAGGAATCCTCAAGAGGTGTTCTTGAGGGGTGGACGTAGGCCGCGATGTGCAGACTGTTGAACCACTTGAAAAATCGATTTGTAAGAGTCTCTTCCCTTCTCTCTTTACACTATTGTTTGTGATTGTATTTAATTTGCTATTAAGTTTTAAAAAGGTTTATTTTCCACTAAAACCTTATTCACCCTCCCCCCTCCCTAAGGTTTCCATATTTGGGCTAGCAATTGGTATTAGAGCTTCAGCTCTTCTATTTTCAAAAGTTTTTGAAAAAATTTGAGTTAAGATCCGAATGGAAACCGGCCAACACTCCTCGTATCTCTTATAGTGAGGGTCAATCGGCAAATAGACTACCTTATTTTAATGGATCAAATTATGCATATTGAAAAAATAGAATGAGAATATATATGATTTCTCAAGATTTTGATTTATGGCAAATAGTGGTCAATGGTCCTCATCTTCCTACAAAAATTTTAAATGGTATTTCTATTTCAAAAATGGAAGATGAGTATAATGATGCCTTTAAGAAACTCATTAAATTAAATGACATGGCAATGAATTTATTATATTGCAATTTAGACCCAAATGAATACAATTGAATTTCACCTTGCGAATCAGCAAAAGAAATTTGGGATAAACTTGAAGTGACTCATGAGGGAACAGGCCAAGTCAAAAAGTCAAAAATTAATTTGCTTGCTCAATCTTATGAAATGTATAAAATGTTGCCTTTTGAGTCTATTGGTGATATGTTTACCCGGTTTACATCTATCGTCAACAGCTTGAAAAATCTTGGTAAAGTTTATGCCAATGAAGAAATTATTGAGAAAATTCTTAGGGCTTTACCAAAGCAATGGCAACCGAAGGTCACGGCTATCCGGAAGCGAAGGATTTGATAAATTTGTCAATTGAACAACTCATGGGATCACTTATTACCCATGAAATGGAGTTTTCCGTGCTTGTCGCAGAAGATAAGAAAAAGGAGATCAAAATAAGAGACATCGCCTTGAAGTCCTCAAGCTCAAAGAAAAAGGGAAAAGATCATAAGAGTGATGAGGATGAGGAAACGGCTTTGATCACCCAAAAATTCACAAAGTTTCTAAAAAAAGAAAAATTAGGAAAGAAACCTCCTAAAGATGAACAACGTAAGACGAAGGCAATGAAGGCCACTCAAAGTTGATCCGAGAGTGAATCATCGGACGACAACTCAAATGAAGATGAGATTGTCAATCTTTGCCTCATGGTAATTGACAATGGGGTAACCTCTACTTTTTGCTCTTTTGATGACTCTAATGATGTTTATGAATGTTGAGTCAAGTTCTATGGAAACAAAATTTCAAGAAGGGCATTGCATTACTACTCCTCCATCGTTGAAAGATCATAAGTATGATCATTGGAAGAGTAGAATAGAAATTTATTTTATATCACTTTACATAAATCTTTGAAAAATTGTCAAAAATGGTTTTTCTCCTAAACCAAAGATTGAATGGAATGAAAGTGATCAAAATAACTTTCTATTGAATCTTACAGCCATGAAAATTCTATATATTTCATTAGATGATAGTTCATATAATAGAATTTGTTCTTGCTCTAGTGCACATGAAATTTGGTCATGTTTAGAAAATTTTCATTTTACTACTAACCAAATTTGGGAAGAGGAAAAAGTGTTCCTTTTTGCAAATGAAGATGATAAGAATGAGAAGATGGCAAAAGGGGCCACTTGGGATGATGACGACTCATCTAATGATGACTCATGTGACCAAGTAAGTGCACAAGAGGATTTGGTAAACTCTAACCCTACATCTATTGTTGAATCTCCTAACTATATTGAGCTTCAATGTGCATTTGAGGAGTTACATGAGGAGTTGGAAATTTTGGGAATCAAATAAATTTCTCTTAATAAGAACTTTTCAATGCATTCAAATGAGTTAAATATTTTGAATTCCAAAATGAATCTTTGAAGATTGAAAATGAAAAACATGTTTTAAGAGCACAATCTTCAAATGAGATTGAAAAAGAAAATTTGGACTTGAAAAAGCAATTAGATGATTCAAAAACTCAAACTGGTATTTTTGAGAAAATAAAAACTTGTTCCAACCAATCAACTTTCAAATAAATTTTTTGAAAAAGAAAAAGTTGAATTGAGAAAGGAAGTGGATGATTTGACAATAACTTTGGCCAAGTTTACCCAAGGTGAACAAAATTTTGAATATGCTTTTGGGAAAACAAAAATGTGTTTTTGATAAGGCCGGTTTGGGATTTAATCCCACATACAAGGAAAAGAAGTACAAAAACATCTTTGTAAAGTCCACGTCCTCTACTTCAAATTCTCAAAATTCTCACAAGAATTTCTTTGTTAAGGAATCAATCTCAAATGAGATCCTCTCCCATGTAACTTGTCAGTATTGCATGAAAATGGGGCATGTCAATTACAAATGTTCAATTCGTAAGAAAATTAGCATGGTTTGGGTTGTGAAGGGATCTTCTCCTACCTCCTCGGCAAATGTTGAATCCAAGAGGTGCTTGGACAATGGTTAAATCTCTCACACTAATCCTATTAGGAGTACGCTAGATTAACTTGTTTTGATATTTCTCTTAATTTTAATAGCATGCTCATCTTGTTTGATTTATCAAGTTATTTTGTTTTGATGTTCATAGCTATTCCATCCTCTTAAGGAGATAATGCATAATGTTGATCCTATAATTGGTATTCATTCGTATATGCATATATTGAGGGGGAACATATTACTATGTTCATTTTAGTTGGCTTGATTCCTTGGTATCATGATATTACTCTCACTTTAGTTACATTTGGTATCTTATTGCCTCCATGATATGTTTACTTGAGTTTTCCTTGGTATCATGCGGTTGCATATTTTGAGGGGAAACTTTTGGTTCAAACTCCCGTCTTTTTGTTATTGTCAAAAAAGGGAAAAATGATAGAGATAGAGAATATTAGTGAACATTATTAGAGATGATATGATAGAGATAGAGAATGTTAGTGAACATTCTTAGAGATGATATGATAGAAATTTTTAAAATGGAAAAGTGATTCTTGGATTCATATTTTTGCATATCTTGTTATTTTGAATAATAACATGAAAATGACATTATTGTGCTTAAATTGCTATATCTCTATTGCATGTTTTGACATCATCAAAAAGGGAAAAATTGTTAGCCTTGAATTTATTTAAGGCATTTTTTTTGTTTGTTTTGATGATGACAAATCTAGTGATAATTGCATACTTTTATTGGTGCTATTTCAATCAATTATCATGTCATTTTTGTTATGTTAATCTCTTGATTCATGTACTTAAATGTTCTAACTTTGTTTGAGATCATGAGATAGCATATGGTGAAATCCAAGAGTGATGGAGCTCAACAAGGATTAAGCTTGAAGAGTTGAAGATTTTTCGATCCTTGGTTGAAGACTAGGATTTACTTGTAAGCATTTTGATCAATCACTCATAGGGGCACAAGTAACTTTAATTGAACTTTAGAATCCTTGTTCTCATACTTTAAAATACTTTCAAGGACCTAAACATACTTAGATCACTCAATTAAATTCATTTCACACAAAATTTTCAAGTGGCTAAGTCAAAATAAAGAACCCTTTGTAGATGGGTCAAATTTAAAGTCAAATCTGATCTAATTGATAAGGAACTAGATGTTGAGTTTTATATGATTGGAAAGGTATTGGAATCTAGTTTCCAAATCTTCAAACAGATCTCAAAAACGAGTTTTGTAGAGGAAGTTATGGCCGTTTTAGTAAAGAGGTGTCAGTTTGCCAAACACCAGCAAAATCCAGTCAACTGAAAATTTTCATGCCCAGTCGACTGGATTGTAAAATTTGTCGATCGGAGGCACTATCCAGTCAACTGGATTTCACGCAGAATGTCTTTTCTCTGTTATACACTTCCCAGTCGGCTGAACCTTTGATCCAGTCGACTGGACTGCGCAGAAACACATAACGGCTAGTTTTTAAACTCTCCAAAAAATGTTTTTGCACCCCTCATTCACTCCCAACGGCTATAATCTTTCAAAAGCTATATATGGGGATGTTTTTAAGGGTCAAAAACAAGAGAGAACATTAACCAAATCATTCAAACATCTTATTTAATTATCATTCCCATTTGAGCCCTAGTTTGAATGAAAAATCAAATTGCTCTAGATTTCAATTATAATTCTTGAGAGAGTAAATTGTAGTGAGCTTTCATTTGTATTATCCACTCACTAAGGAGTTGTTGTGTGAGCTTTAATTGTATTATCCACTCTAGAGAGGGAGTTATCATTTGCACCGAAATTAATTATAAAGGGTGAGGGTTAGTAACCCTTATGTGCAAAGAAGAGGTATTCTTCTTTGGGAGAGATTGAAGGCTCTTGTAACGGTTTGATCTACACCCGTTAAGTAGGTCAGATTAAAGGAATCCTCAAGAGGTGTTCTTGAGGGGTGGACGTAGGCCGCGGTATGCAGATTGCCGAACCACTTGAAAAATTGGTTTGCAGGTGTCTGTTCCCTTCTTTCTTTACACTATTGTTTGTGATTGTATGTAATTTACTATTAAGTGTTAAAAAGGTTTATTTTTCGCTAAAACCTAATTCACCCCCGCTCTAAAGTTTCCACATTTGGGCTAACACATAGATATAGAGAAATGGGATGGGAAGGTGGCAATGTAGCTGTGAACTGAAGATGAAATATCCAGGCGAGTTCGATCTATCAAAGTATGCTCGATCGCTTGAAAATGATTCATCCAGGTTCGATTGATTGAAAAGGGGTTTGAACTTTGAAGTGGGGACCACGTCGTAAATTCAGGTCGATAGGATTTCGATCGCTTGAACAGGGTTCGATCGCTTGAACTTAGAAATTCTCGATTGCTTGAAAGAGGTTCGATCGATCGAAAGTGAAACTTCAAGTATGATCAAAGGAAGTACTGTGGATATCGCAGGTTTCTTACCCACAGCTTTTTCAAAATTAATTTCAAAAGTAAATGAGTCGCCACTTAATTTTTAAAAGGAAAAATTAAGAAACCATTTGAAAAGAAAACTGATCTTTTAGAAACCAGAGATTAACTAGGTCCGGGGATTATGGAATGAGAGAGGAAGGAGCCTGTCGGACTAAAACACCCTCTCTCATCCTATCTTGCGATAGGCCTCTACTCAATATCCTTCTAATCGAATTATTAATTTAAATGTGCCCTCAACTAATATATATGTATAGATATACGTTACAAAAAGTATGTCCAAAGGGGTGTAAAATTGCTATTGATAAAATATCATTCAAAATTTACATATTTCAAGTAGCAAGCAACATGATATGCATTAGGGAACAAGAGAACTTACCCGGGATCCAGCAGCGATATTAAACGTGCAATGCATACAAACAAAAGAAAATCCTAAAAAAAGAGTCTCTAATCACATATACATATAAGGCAAGATCCTAATTCTAATGTGTCGCGCATAAGGTTGAAAAATCAATAAAATCAAGAAATTAAAATAAATTAAAGAGGGTCCTAGAGATCATACCTTAATAGCGCTACAAAACAAAATATTAGTCCATATGATATACAAGATGTGAAATTAGAAATAACAATCCTAAATTTCTAGCTTAAACCTATCAAGCATGAAATCCAACTTTGTTCAATAGCTAGTTCTAATCATGAGCATTAAACGTACATGAATGAATGAATGTGAACAAAAATAAGACATGGATTTATTCACTAATTTGGGTCACTTAGCCTCTGGATTTAAGCTAAATTATCATTATTCAAAGTATGATTTGGGTCTCAAGACATTAGGCGGCCATTTGAGTTGAAATAAACAAGATTAGACAAAAACAGAAGCAGTTTTTTTAAGAATTACAGAGAGCAGATCATAACTTTAAAAACAGGAAACGCATGGTTCCCGTGGTTTGATCTTGATGGATTTTGGACACAAGATGCCTCTGTGTGTCTAATTTTTAACCCAAAAAAGAAATCAAGGTTTCAACGGTTGGATCTCCGGGAATTGGACAAAATCCAGACATCACTCAGCATTTTACAACATTCTGTCCAGAGTTCTTGCACAATTTTCTACAAATAGCAAAAAAATCGGAAATGCTTTGTTCTTTTTAGGGTGACTTCCTAACGCATTAATCTACTTAGAAAAAATTATTTTGGGTCATAAACACTTTATTAAAGCGTTGGTTTACTTATTTCAAAAGAGTGTTACTATGCTGAAACTCTGGACAGATTGTAGTGTCCTTACAAAACTCATAACCAAACCACTTTAGACATGAAACCACCTTAAAACAAAAAATACAGTGGTAGAATATTGTGTTGTTGACACTTTCTCGTTGGTTTCATTTGATTTCGACGGTTAGACCTCGAACTAAAAATCTTTGATCAAAAACAGTTTGTGAACTCACCGTTTTCATTTGTCAAGTTCAACTCTTATTTGCTTATTCCAACTATTGAATCATGAAGTTGGACTTATACTAAGCCATCTTCTCCTACCATTTGATGGTCATTGGAGACTAAAAGACCTTTATATTTATAGATTCCAAGTGAAGTATGGATGGACTTCATGAAATCTCAAGATAAAGAATCCAAACCATGGGGATGGGCTTAGACTCAAAACCACTTTCTCCTACCATTTGATGGTCATTGGAGATGAAGACATGACTATACTCATGAGTCTCAAAGGAATATAGAAAGGATTCCATGAAACATCAAGTTTAGAGGACTCAAGTCATGAGTGTGAACTTGGATCCATCTATTTGCTTATGAAGTGATGATCAAGTTTTGACTCCCATGTAAAGCATAAGCTTACATCGGATTCAAAGGATCATACTCAAGAGATGTCAAGAGAGATATTGAAGATCTCCAAGAATCCCAAAAAAAAACATAAACAAAGAGAAATAGAAGAAAGATATTCCTCAAAGTTCGTTTCCTTTGAAGATATTCCAATCTATCCTCAAAGTTCGTCACCTCCAAGCTATCCTCAAAGTTCGTTTCCTTTGAAGATATTCCAAGCTCTTCTCCCTAGTTCTCTAAACTCTCTCTTTTTGAATTGTGTTGTATATTGTATGTTGTATCACTCTCTTCTTCTTTTTTCTTCTCAAGGAAGATCCTCCCTTTTTTATAGACAAAAATTACCAAGTATTTTCAGTGAATTTGGAGTAAAAGACAGGTGCAATCATCCCATTTGGTGGTACAATACGTACTTCCTGAAATTAGACAGACTGCTGCCCAGGGCGGCATTCAAAAGTTATTCGCAGCAGTCCGTGGCTGCCACCGCGGCACTCTGCGACTGCCGTCGCGGTATTCCGTGACTGCCGTGCGGTTCTCAGTGAGTGCCGCGCCAAATTATTGATTGCCGTATTTTCGTCAACCTTACTTTATCAGATTTTTGTTTTTATCCGCATACACATACGTATTGTAACACAAAATATGGACTTTAAAAGTGAACGACAGTCAGAAAATGTCGGCGGCACTCAGTAAATGCCGGGGCGGCACTCACTGAACGCCGTTCGGCACTCACTGAGTGCCGCACGGCACTCACTGAGTGCCGCGGCATACTGCCGTGCACCGTTTTCTGTTGAACTTCCCTTTTTAGGTCTTTTCCTTTTTCTTTTTTTCTTAAAGAAACTTTTTTTTGAAGATCTTTTCCGAAAATGGTGTTTTATACCTGAATTCTCCTAAATACCTGGTATTTTCTTCTTTTTGTGAAATTTTATCGCGTTTGGAGAACTTTCTGAAGAGCTTGGAATACTTCGAATCTTTTCGGTCCTTATTATCATTGGACGTGGAGGTAACACTCTCCTAAATTCGACGGTCGGTCAAAATTGGGGTGTCTATAGTTTGCCCCTCTTTGACAGAGCTCGTGGGGGCAACGCGTCCCATGAGTGAATGTCAAAGCCTGTGTGAAGACAAGCCTTTGACCAGACTGCCAAATTTAGGTAAAACAAAACGCGTTGCAAAAACGGCTTCACAAACGGTTCATGTTTGGTCGTGCTCAACGGTGAGCTGCCTACGTATCCCATCAGGAATCAGACCAAAGCGTAGTTCAGGCAGGAACCAAACACATACAAGCACAAGTAACCATACGGATGAATGCACCTATCCTGTCGTGATGCGATGCAATTGTGTTTTCTGAATTGACCTGGTCTTGCAGGTGCCATGGTTATCATGTCTTCCCTACATACGACGCACTTTACGTGACGCGTTAGTCAGGGAAGATTACCTAATTCCGTGACTGATGCGAAGATCTGGTCATGATGCTTTTGATTTGATTTCAAGGGTTAACGCAAATCTGTTACGAGAACCAAGAATGTAAATCCGTTACACTCCCAAAACAAGGATCGACACAAATCTGTTACGTGGATCGAGATCATAAATCTGTTATATTTCCACAATGAGGTTTAACGCAAATCTGTTGCGAGAATCGAGAATATAAATCCGTTACACTCTCAAAACAAGGATCGACACAAATCCATTATGTGGATCGAGAATATAAATCTGTTATATTCTCAAACAAAGGATCAACGCAAATATGTTGCGAGAACTGAGAGTGCAAATATGTTACATTCTTAAACTAAGGATCAACGCAAATATGTTACGAGGATCGAGGGTTAACGCAAATATGTTGCGAGAACCGAGAGTGCAAATATGTTATATTCTCAAATAAAGGATCAACGCAAATATGTTACAAAGACCGAGAATATAAATTTGTTATATTCTCAAAGCGAGGGTTGACGCAAATTTGTTGCGAAAACCGAGAATGTAAATATGTTACACTCCCAACCAGAGGATCGACGCAAATTATTACGAAGATCGAGAATATAAATCTGTTATATTCTCAAAACGAGGGTTGACGCAAATATGTTACGAAAACCGAGAATGTAAATATGTTACACTCCCAACCAGAGGATCGACGTAAATTTATTACGAAGATCGAGAATATAAATATGTTATATTCTCAAAATGAGGGTTGACGCAAATTTGTTGCGAAAATCGAAAATGTAAATATGTTACACTCCCAAAAATAGGGCAACCATATTTGGATAGATTAGACTCAAAGAATTTGAACGGAGCTGATAGAATGATTTTTTTGCATTTGCGGACCATTGGAAGAAACACATCGATTCCGTCAAAAGAGGGAAGTCACCTTTGCCCCTAGTCTTGGACTCTTCTCATATCTTCACTTGAACATCATGTTGTGATAGTGTTCGAAACCTCTGCTCGTATTGCTCTTGGGATGCTCATGGAGACTTGTCAAACGTTTATTCATCATCTTAAACCCACACAATGGAGACCATTTATTGACTCATCAAAGGAGAACAGACTTGACAAAGCCAATTATACAAGACGACTGACTCAGATTCTGTATTATTATGAATCAACGTGCTTTCAACGTGAATGATGTATCATCTCACCTTTCATTTATTCATCATCTTATAAATGGTAGTGCTTTGCTGATAAATCTAAACTTTGAAAATTTCCCCTTTTTGATTTAGCAAATTCTTTGCCCATCTAGAATGTGCTTCGAATTAATGCTTTAGCTTATAGAATGAAAGGCACTCTATTTCAATCTTTCAAAACAAACTCAATTACTTGAGAACTTGCCACTGGCATAAAGGGTCTTTTTTTTTTGGTAGACAAAGTTTGCCCCTAGTCTTAAGGGCAAATAGACTCATCCAAGAGTTTTGAGAACATGATGGTACAGGATGCCTTTAGTCCATTTATTCCCAACCTAGAGGTAATCATCATGAATACGGTGGGCTGAAACAGGAAACCTAATGCTAATGGGAAAACTTTGTTTACCCGTGTTTTGGCAATAGATATATGGCTCCAGGCAAACACAAGTTTGCCCCTAGTCTGAAGGAAGGAAACCAAAGGTGCAAAGGGTGATGCTTTTGGTTTAGGAATGGTTATAGACCGAGAACCTTGGAAGGTTCGCCTACTTATCCCCATCAGGTCCAAAGTAGTTCGGGCAAGGCTTGAATGAAATATAGCATGAGATGATGGGGTGATGACTGAACCGAGTAGGTTGTCTACGTATCCCCAAGTGGGAATCAGGTCAAAACGTAGTTCATCGATTCTGGAGGTCTTGAAAGAATAAGGCTTCAAAAATTGGTGAGCTTTTCGAGCCATGTTGCCATTTAGGTTTAGGGAGTGCATATCACTTGTGGTAGCCCTTGTGTAGCATGATGAACTACTTTTTTCCTTTATTCTCTTTTTTTTTTTATTTGACGATTGATTTATTAACCTTTTCACTAGCCAGTTAATCTCTACAACTCTCATCACGCTTTATTTAGACTCTATCATATTCACAAATTAATATCAGCCCTTCAAAGATATCTCTGCATTATTTTGGGCCTACTTAGCGTTTGAGCTTGAAGTTGATAAGTCTCACTTTTCGTTTTTAATTTCTTTTATTTGTTTAGAACAACACAAAGCCTTGATATAGTTCATATGCCAGTGATCTACTTTGAAGTGCCCAAGAATTCACAATCTTATCTATTCTCTGCCTTTTCTTTTCTCTGCCTTTTCTCTACCTTACCATCTCTTATCCTTCCCATGATTTTTCCCATGATTTTGACTGGCTAGGATTAGGATTTTTAAAATCAACACGCATCTTATTTGTGCTCTAACTTTTGCCTAGGCGCCCTTTTGGATTTTCATCCTAGCGAGCTCCATTTTCTTTTTCTTTTTCTTTTTTTTTTTGAAGAAGAAGTTCATTTAAAATGTCTGGCTACCATCAAGGACCAAGTTTATGGTTTTAGACTGGTTGGGCTCATCTTTTAGGCTTGGTATTTAAGAAAAGGGGATGGTGAGCAAGCTTCAAGTTCCAAGTTCATCTTTTCAAGATTGAGCAAGAGCATCTTAAAATTCTTAAAGTAAAGCTAATCAATTTTCTAGTCCTCCTTGGATTTAGCACAGAACTTGCTTTGATCATTTGGGGATCCTTTTCAATGCAAAGATTTATTAACAAAGTATTTCTCACGCTCATTTGAAAAAGTGATTTGATTTTCATTTTCTTCTCTTCTTTTTTTTTTGGCTTAGTGATCCATACATTCACGACTTGGCACACTGAATCAAACAGAATGAGATTTTATTCAACTAGTAGGGAAAAGGATTACATCACTTTGACTCGATAAAAAGAAAGATTTGGAGAATAAACTCGACAACCGACTGACTCAAAGACTCGACTGGACTTGACACTTGACTCCTACTTGACATGACTCGATTACCAAACTAGACTTGACTTGATCTCAACTGGAGTGTCACAGACGATTTTCAATTGATTAGATTTCCAAGAGCATCAACATTTGCTTTAGCAGCAGGAATTCTAAACACAATCACTTCACTATCATTATTTGAACCACCGGGTCCATCTTCCCCTATAGTATGTGTGCAGAAATATTATCCACGTCCATGGCCCAATTTTTAGCGGGAGAGTATTCATCTGACTCATACCAAGTAATACCTTTTCCACATTCGTTGATTGGGCCAGGGCCAGTTGGTTGTTGAGCACTCATGGATGCAACAAACCCCTTGAGAGTTCTTAGTGATGGCTGGGATTGAGAGGTCAGAGACTGAAGAGCTTGTAAGTCAAGATCGTTATGCAAAAGGTCACTCGGTGGATTCGGCGGAGGAGTGATGATTTTCTGATCAATGAGATCCTGGATCTCATGGCGGAGTCTCGAGCAAGAATCGGTATTGTGGCCTTGAGTCTGGTGATAGGTGCAGTACAAGGATAGGTCATATTTGCGAGGTAAGGGTTTTGATGGTGGCCTTGGATCCAGGGGATTGAGGTGACCACTCTTGATGAGGTGACCAAGGGCCATGGATAATGTCATGCCAAGGTTGGTGAATATTCTTGACCTGCCGGCTCGACTTAATTTCGGATTCGACTTTGAACTTGAGTTGCCTTTTGGGTTGAGATGTGAGCTTGGAATAACTCTTTGGTTCGTTGGGATTGGGCATGGATATGGGCTTTGGTGAATGGTTGAGCTTGGGTATGGACTTTGGGGATAGGTTGGATTTGGACATGCGCTTTGGTGATTGGTGGACTTGGATGTGGATTTTGGTGCTCGGCCGGGTGATCCATCATTCCCTTCTCCAATTTGTTCATCACTACCTCATTCAAACCCACTTGCTTTTTGAATAACTGATAGAGCTCAAGCGTTACCCTCTCCAATTGATTCACCCTTAAGTTCTGTTGCTCAATAGTGGCTTGTAGCTTGTTCACTCTCTCTTCCAAATCTCTTAAGGCCATTGGCGAATCAATCTCAAGATGATGGTCCATGTTCTCCTAAAATCAAGAAGACGAACCCGAGAGGTTAGAAGTGTCCTCGCTAGGGGATCTAGTTATTCCACTCTTTCTACAGATTCAAGACATGAAAAGGTCCGCATGCAGAATCGATTTTCAGGAGGCAAGGAATTTCGAGGAATTATTTTGATCTTAATTGGAAGGAAGATGTTGTGGGTTTGTATGCTACATGTATGCAATGATATTGGTTAATGTGACAAACATGTTCATGCTTTGATGGTTTGATGCAACTGAATGCATGCACCGCACATATGGCACACGGATGAAATGCACGTGCGTGTGTGCCTACTGTATATGCAAAAGAAAGGAAAATTCTAATCCTAACACATAAACACATAAGCACATAAATCCTCACCCATGTCAAGTGTGCTAATTTTCCTTTCATTGTGATCCTCTTTACCCTCTCAAAGGTTGGATGTTTCAACAGTTTCGAAAAAGTATTTCTTTAAATGATGAGATTTTTCAAAAACAATTCTCAAGGATTTTGAATCTTTTATTTAAAAATGAGGATGTGAAAATGTTTCTCGATAACGATGATTGGATTGAAATTTTGCTTTAAAATTCATTTGAAGAGCATTTCTTCTAAAAACAATTTCCAAAATTTTTGGAAAATATACCTTAACAGAGGTTAGTTTGGAGCCTTAATCAAGAAGTGAACTCCAAAGATTTTTTTTTTTTTTTTTTTTGAAAGGGTGAATGAAAACTTTGGGAAAAGAAAGGAATCCTTTGGGTAGGGGGACCATATGATCGGATTATCACCATACTTTCCATGAATTTGGATACATACAAGGTCAATGATGCTTAGCTAAACATGATATAAGAAGTATAATATTATAACCAAGGTTCGGCATGTTCTCCAAATGTCGTGGATCATGAGGAGAAATTGCTAAAATGTGATTAAAAGATTATACATCTTTCATCAAGCGAGCATCGTCATCATCTCAAGTAATCCCTTCCGGGCATACAAAACTTCCTAGCACATAACCCTAATCAAGAATTGATTTCCTAAGATTGAAAGGTTCTATGGAAGCTACTATGCAAAAGCTGGGTTTTGGTCAAATAAGGGACCCTTGACACACACCCGATAGGATGCTTCATATACCAAATCATGGTACGAGATCAAGGGTGATCACACAGTCCCATGATGACTTGACCGACCGGGTTGCCCCGAGCCTCCAAGGTCATAGTTCCGTGCAATCGACTGGCTGGACATGCAAGTGAAATGCAACAGGCACACAAAGATTAATTAATTTGATTAAAAGGATATTTTTCAAATCTAATCCTCAAGTGAACCCAAAATCAAAAAATTCTGGTCTACGAAACCAGAGATTCTGGGTTCGATCCCCAGTGGAGTCGCCAGATTGTGGATATCGCAGGTTTCTTACCCACAGCTTTTTCAAAATTAATTTCAAAAGTAAATGAGTCGCCACTTAATTTTTAAAAGGAAAAATTAAGAAACCATTTTAAAAGCAAACTGATCTTTTAGAAACCAGAGATTAACTAGGTCCGGGGATTATGGAATGAGAGAGAAAGGAGCCCGTCGGACTAAAACACCCTCTCTCATCCTATCTTGCGATAGGCCTCTACTCAATATCCTTCTAATCGAATTATTAATTTAAATGTGCCCTCAACTAATATATATGTATAGATATACGTTACAAAAAGCATGTCCAAAGGGGTGTAAAATTGCCATTGATAAAATATCATTCAAAAATCACATATTTCAAGTAGCAAGCAATATGATATGCACTAGGAAACAAGAGAACTTACCCGGATCCAGCAGCGATATTAAACGTGCAATGCATACAAACAAAAGAAAATCCTAAAAAAAGAGTCTCTAATCACATATACATATAAGGCAAGATCCTAATTCTAATGTGTCGCGCATGAGGTTAAAAAATCAATAAAATCAAGAAATTAAAATAAATTAAAGAGGGTCCTAAAGATCATACCTTAATAGCGCTACAAAACAAAATGTTAGTCCATATGATATACAAGATGTGAAATTAGAAATAACAATCCTAAATTTCTAGCTTAAACCTATCAAGCATGAAATCCAACTTTATTCAATAGCTAGTTCTAATCATGAGCATTAAACGTACATGAATGAATGAATGTGAACAAGAATAAGAAATGGATTTATTCACTAATTTGGGTCACTTAGCCTCTGGATTTAAGCTAAATTATCATTCTTCAAAGTATTATTTGGGTATCAAGACATTAGGAGGCCATTTGAGTTGAAATAAACAAGATTAGACAAAAACAGTAGCAGTTTTTTTATGAATTACAGAGAGCAGATCATAACTTTAAAAAATGGAAAAGCATGGTTCCCGTGGTTTGATCTTGATGGATTTTGGATACAAGATGCCTCTGTGTGTTTAGTTTTTAACCCAAAAAAGAAATCAAGGTTTCAACGGTTGGATCTCCGGGAATTAGACAAAAACCAGACATCACTCAGTATTTTACAACCTTCTGTCCAGAGTTCTTGCACGATTTTCTAAAAATAGCAAAAAATCGGAAATGCTTTGTTCTTTTTAGGGTGACTTCCTAACGCATTAATCTACTTAGAAAAAATTATTTTGGGTCACAAACACTTTATTAAGGCATTGGTTTACTTATTTCAAAAGAGTGTTACTATGCTGAAACTCTGGACAGATTGTAGTGTCCTTACAAAACTCACAACCAAACCACTTTAGACATGAAACCACCTTTAAACAAAAAATACAGTGGTAGAATATTGTGTTGTTGACACTTTCTCGTTGGTTTCATTTGATTTCGACGGTTAGATCTCGAACTAAAAATCTTTGATCAAAAATAATTTGTGAACTCACTGTTTTCATTTGTCAAGTTCAACTCTTATTTGCTAATTCCAACTATTGAATCATGAAGTTGGACTTAAACTAAGCCATCTTCTCCTACCATTTGATGGTCATTGGAGACTAAAAGACCTTTATATTTATAGATTCCAAGTGAAGTATGGATGGACTTCATGAAATCTCAAGATAAAGAATCCAAACCATGGGGATGGGCTTAGCCTCAAAACCACTTTCTCCTACCATTTGATGGTCATTGGAGATGAAGACATGACTATACTCATGAGTCTCAAGGGAAATAGAAAGGATTCCATGAAACATCAAGTTTAGAGGACTCAAGTCATGAGTGTGAACTTGGATCCATCTATTTGCTTATGAAGTGATGATCAAGTTTTGACTCCCATGTAAAGCATAAGCTTACATGGGATTCAAAGGATCATACTCAAGAGATGTCAAGAGAGATATTGAAGATCTCCAAGAATCCAAAAAAAAACATAAACAAAGAGAAATAGAAGAAAGATCAAGGAATTAGAAACAAGAACTTCCAAGTTTACTTAACAAACTCTAAAACTTAATCAAGAAAAACAAAAAATGACATGAAGATTAGAAGCTCAAAAGAAAGAAAACACAACTAAGATTAGAGGGTCACCTCCAAGATATCCTCAATTTTTTTTTCCTTTGAAGATATTCCAAGCTCTTCTCCCTAGTTCTTTAAACTCTCTCTTTTTGAATTGTGTTGTATATTGTATGTTGTATCACTCTCTTCTTCTTTTTTTCTTCTCAAGGAAGATCCTCCCTCTTTTATAGATAAAAATTACCAAGTATTTTCAGTGAATTCGGAGTAAAAGACAGGAGTAATCATCCCATTTGGTGGTACAATACGTACTTCCTGAAATTAGACAGACTGCTGCCCAGGGCGGCATTCAAAAGTTATTTGCGACAGTCCGTGGCTGCCGCCGCGGCACTCTGCGACTGCCGTCGCGGCATTCCGTGACTGCCGCGCGGTTCTCAGTGAGTGCCGCGCCAAATTATTGATTGCCGTATTTTCGTCAACCTTACTTTATCAGATTTTTGTTTTTATTCGCATACACATATGTATTGTACCACAAAATACGGACTTTAAAAGCAAACGACAGTCAGAAAATGTCGGCGGTACTCAGTAAATGCCGGGGCGACACTCACTGAATGTCGTTCGGCACTTACTGAGTGCCCCGGCATACTGCCGTGCGCCGTTTTCTGTTGAACTTCCCTTTATAGGTCTTTTCCTTCTTCTTTTTTTCTTAAAGAAACTTATTTTTGAAGATCTTTTCCGAAAATGGTGTTTTATACCTGAATTCTCCTAAATACCTGGTATTTTCTTCTTTCTGTGAAATTTTATCGCGTTTGGAGAACTCTCTGAAGAGCTTGGAATACTTCGAATCTTTTCAGTCCTTATCATCATTGGACGTGGAGGTGACACTCTCCTAAATTCGACGGTCGGTCAAAATTGGGGTGTCTACAAGTACACAGAGTCTATTTATATTAATAAAGACTGAAAATACTGGGTATTACACGCTGGTCTTGCCGGAGTTGGTAAAGATGGAGGTGACCCATTTATCTTTACGATTTTAACAAACAGGGTCAGTGTTTACTTTTCAATTTGTCCACTACATTGATTTAATGCTAGAAGAATCATTCAAGGTTAGAAGCAAGAACACAACATAGAGTGGGGATTTTGAAATTATGAATTGAAAATCAAATCAAAAATGATAAATGAAAAACAAATAAGATTTTTTTTCAAAACACAATAATTGGAAACAATTGGGTCATCTTTAACTGATCAAAGGACATATGGATGTACCTTATTATCAAGATTCAGTGCTTCCACTATTGATTCACCATTAATTCTCTTTCCACCAAGGCTGAATTAACACAGAGAAACCAATAAAATACTCAAAAATATTCACACCATGGCCTGTAAAATCATGGGAACTGTGTCAATGCACTGAATAACACTAAAAGAGACCAAGATTAAGCAAATCAGAACGATGACAAAATATTACTTAGTGCAGCAACAAGAGATTAACAAAAAAAATGTAGTCTAACTAATCTAAGATTTGGTGTGTTACTGTGTACATCAATTTAGAAGTAGGTAAAGTACTCCAAGTCTTCAATGGCTTCAAATGTCACCAAGTCATCCAAAGATGTTGCAACATGAAAATTGACATAGTGTGTGAGTGAAATATCAATCCTAGTAATCCAGTATGAATTGTTTAGATTGCTAAATTTACATAATACTCACCAAGTACTAATCTGGGTTTGGAATCAGATTTTCCTTTTGACATTTCTACCTAACTGCTAAAAACCAAAAAAACTAATTATACCCATGATGTATATTAAACAAACAAAATAACACATGTACACAGTTGTAGTAAATTGTTATATCAAAAAAAATTCAACTTTGAGAACATGATGATAACTATAGAAAGAATAGGGAAAAAATTAGGAAGAAAAGAAATTCCAAATTTTAGGGTTCTAGATTAAGGGTATTAGGATGAAAAGAGAAAAAAAAATCCATATGATTCGAGTGGACATCCTATATATATGTATGTATATATGTGTGTGTGTGTATGTACGTTCGTGTGTGTGTGTGTGTGTGTGTGTGTGTACAATACAACTATTGGACCGAAATGAAAACCTTAGAGGGAGGGTGCATAAGGTTTAAGCGGAAAATAAACCTTTTAAAAAATTAATTGCAAATTAAATACAATCACAAACAATAATGTAAAGAGAGAAGGGAAATGACACTTGCAAACCGAGTCTTCAAGTGGTTCGGCAATCCGCACACTACGGCCTACGTCCACCCCTCAAGATTACCTCTTGAGGATTCTTTTAATCGTTCTACTTTACAGGTGTAAATCAAACTGTTACAAGAGTCTTCAACTCTTCCAAAGAAGAACTCCTCTTCTTTCCACACAAGGGTTACTAACCCTCACTCTTTACAAATAAAGGATTTGGGTACAAATAAATACTCTCTCTCTAGAGTGGATAGATGAAATTATAGCTCATACAACAACTCCTTAGTGAGCGGATAATACAAGTGAAAGCTCACTATAATTTGTTCTCTCAAGAATTACAATTGAAATCAAGAACAAATTGATTTTTCACTCAAACTAGGGCTCAAATAGAAATGATGATTAACCAAGTTGTTTGAATGATTTTCCTTCATTACCCAACCCTTCATATCACCCCTATATATAGCTTTTCAACATATATGATCGTTAGGGGTGTTTCGGGGGGGAGGGGGTGTTAACAATTTTTTTAAAAAGTTTAGAAAATTAGCCATTATGTTGTTCTGTGCGATCCAATTGACTGAAAAATTGACCCAGTCATCTGGAAAGTTTATAGTAGCAGCAATCTTTCAATAACACAAAATAGTCAACTTTTTTTACAATCCAGTCGACTGAAGTATTTACAGTTCAGGCGACTGCATTGACTGTGTTTTGGCAGCCTGACACCTCTTTACTAAAACGGCCATAACTCCCTCTACAAACCTCTGATTTGTGATCCGTTTGAAGATTCAGAAACTAGATTCAAATACCTTTCCAATAAATCAAAACTCAACATCTAGTTCCTTACCAATTAGATTAGGTTTGCCTTTAAAGATGACCCATCTGCAAAGGGTACTTGATTTTGACCTAGCCACTTGAAAACTTTTGTGAAATGAATTTAATTGAGTGATCTAAGTATGTTTAGGTCCTTGAAAGTGTTTTAAAGTATGAGAGCAAGGATCCTAAAGTCTAACTAAAGTTACTTGAGCCCCTATGAGTGATTGATCAAAATGCTTACCAGTAAATCCTGGTCTTCAACCAAGGATAAAAAAATCTTCAAGTCTTCAAGCTTGATCCTTATTGAGCTCAATCACTCTTGGGTTTCACCATATGCTATCTCATGATCTCAAACAAAGTTAGAACATTTAAATGCATAAATCAAGAGATTAGCACAGTGAGAATGAATTGATAATAGTTTAGAATAGAACAATTACAAACATGCTATTATCAATAGATTTATCATCATCAAAACAAACATAAATAATGCCTTAAAGAAATTCAAGGCTAACAATTTCCCCCTTTTTGATGATGTCAAAACATACAATAGAGATATAGCAATTAAAGCACAATTAGAGTAATTTTCCATTTATCATTCAAAGTAACAAGATATGCAAAGTATGAATCCAAGAATGATAACTTTATAACAATCTTTATTATCAATTTTCCTTTATTTAAAGATCTTTATCATTTTCCCCATTTTTGACAACAACGAAAAGATAGGGGTTTGAACTAAAAGTTCCCTTTCAAGATAAGCAAACATGTCATGGAGGCAACAAGATATCAATTCAACTAAAGTAAATATAATCAAAATTATTAGATCAAAATTATGCATTATCTCCTTAGGACGATGTATATTTGAACACCAAAATAACATGTCATTTGAAATGCATGCACTGATTTCATAATCAAAACAAATTAATGTGATAAACCAAACATGATTAGCATGCTATCAAAATCAAGAAAAGTATCAAAACAAATTAATCTATCCTACTCCTACAAGGCTTAAGGTAAAAGATTTAACCATTGTCCAAGCGCCTCTGGAATGCAACATTTGCCAAGGAGATAGATATCCTTTCACAATCCAAACCATGTTAATTTTCTTGCGAAATGAACATTTGTAATTAACATGCCCATCTTTCATGCAATAATGATAAGTTATATGGGGAAGGGTCTCATTTGAGATTGATGCCTTAACAAAGAAATTCTTGTGAAAATTTTGAGAGATTGAAATTTCTCAAAGAAATTTTTATACCTCATTTCTTTGTTTGTGGGATTGAATCCCAAATCTGCCTTATCAAAAACATTTTTTTGTTTTCCCAAAAACATATTAAAATTTTGTTCACCTTGAGTAAATTTAGCCAAAACTTTTGTCACTCCTTTTTCAATTCAACATTTTCTTTTTCAATGAACTCATTTGAAAGTTGATTGGTTGAGATAAGTTTTTATTGTCTCAAAATATCATTTTGAGATTATAAATCTTCCAATTTCTTTTTCAACTCCAAATTATCTTTTTCAAACTCGTTTGAAGATTGTGCTCTTGAAACATGTTGTTCATTTTCAATCTTTAAAGATTCATTTTGGGATTTCAAAATATTTAACGCATTTGAAAGTTTGAAAAAATTCTTTTTAAGAATTGTATATTTAGATCCCAAATTCTCTAACTCCTCATGTAACTGCTCAAAAGCACATTGAAGCTCCTTATAGTTACGAGATTCAACAATATTGGTAGGATTAGAATTTACCAAATTCTCTTGTGCACCTTCTTGGTTACTGGGGTCGTCGTCGGATGAGTCATCATCGTCCCAAGTGGCCTCTTTTGCCATTTTCTCATTCTCTAACATCTTTATTTGCAAATAGGCACAATCGTTCCTCTTCACAAATTTGGTTAGTAGTAATGTGAAAATTTTCTAAGCATAACCAAATTTCATTTGCACTAGAGAATGAACGAATTCTATTATATGAAATATTATTTAAAGAATTCCATAGAATTTTCATAGCTCTAAGATTTAATAGAAAGTTATTTTGATCACTTTCCTTCCATTCAATCTTTGGTTTAGGAGAAAAACTATTTTTGACAATGTTCCAAAGATTTATGTCAAGTGATCTAAAATAAATTTCTATTCTCCTCTTCCAATGATTATACTTATGATCATTCAACAATGGATGAGTGGTAATACAATAACCTTCTTGAACTTATGTTTCCATAGAGCTTGACTCATCATTTTGAAATTCAATGAAATCATTAGAGTCATTGGAAGTACAAGAAGTAGAGGTTACCCCATTTTTTATTGCCATGAGACAAAGGTTGACGATCTCATCTTCATTTGATCTGTCGTTCGATGAATCACTGTCGCAACTACTTTGAGTCGCCTTTATTGCTTTCGTCTTGGATTTTTCATCTTTAGGAAGCTTCTTTCCCTATTTCTCTTTCCTTAGAAACTTTGCAAATTTTTGGGTGATCAAAGCCATATCCTTATCCTCATCACTCTCATGATCTTTGCCCTTTTTCTTTGAGCATGAGGACTTCAAGGCCATATCTCCTCTTTTGATCTCTTTTACTTCTTTTTTCTTGTCTTCTTCGACAAGCACAACTAACTCCATTTCATGGGTAATGAGTGATCCCATGAGTTGTTCAACTGACAAATTTGTCAAATCCTTTGCTTCCCGGATAGCCATGACCTTCGGTTTCCATTGCTTTGGTAAAGCCCTAAGGATTTTCTCAATAATATCTTCATTAGCATAAACTTTGCCTAGATTTTTCAAACTATTAATAATAATAGTAAAATGAGAAGACATTTCCCCAATAGATTCATATGGAAACATTTAAAACATTTCATAAGATTGAACAAGGAAATTAATTTTAGACTTTTTGACTTGGCTTGTTCCCTCATGAGTAATTTCAAGTTTATCCCAAATTTCTTTTGCATATTTGCAAGATGAAATTCTTTTGTATTTATTTGGGTCTAAACCACAATATAACAAACTCATTGCCATCGAATTTAATTTTATGAGTTTTCTATTGGCATCATTATACTCGTCTTCCATTTTTGGAATGGAAATACCATTTTCAATTTTTGTAGGAAGATGAGGCCTTTTGACCAATATTTGCCATAAATCAAAATCTTGATGAATCAAATAGATTCTCATTCTATTTTTTGAACAAGCATAGTTTGAGCCATTCAAACATGGTGGTCTAGAAGCCGATTGACCCTCACTATAAAAAAAGCAAGAAAAGTTGATTTCCATTCGATCTTAACTCTAGATTGTAAAATCTTTTAAAAATAGAAGAGCCGAGGCTATGATACCAATTGTTGGCCCGAAATGGAAACCTTAGAGGGGGGATGAATAAGGTTTTAGCAGAAAATAAACCTTTTTAAAACTTAATTGCAAATTAAATACAATCACAAACAATAGTGTAAAGAGAGAAGGGAAGAGACTCTTTCAAACCGATTTTTCAAGTGGTTTGGCAATCCGCACACCGCGGCCTACGTCCACCCCTCAAGAACACCTCTTGAGGATTCTTTTAATCCGACCTACTTAACGGGTATAGATCAAACCGTTACAAGAGCCTTCAATCTCTCCCAACGAAGAACACCTCTTCTTTGCACACAAGGGTTACTAACCCTCACTCTTTACAAATAAATGATTTGGGTACAAATGATAACTTTCTCTCTGTAGTGGATGGATAAATTATAGCTCACACAACAACTCCTTAGTGAGTGGATAATTCAAATGAAAGCTCACTACAATTTGCTCTCTCAAGAATTACAATTGAAATCAAGAACAAATTGATTTTTCACTCAAACTAGGGCTCAAATAGAAATGATGATTAATCAAATTGTTTGAATGATTGTTCTTCATTACCCAATCCTTAAATCACCCCTATATATAGCTTTTCAACATATATGACCATTGGGGGTGTTTGGGGAAGTGTAAAAATAATTTTCGAAAAGTTTAGAAAACTAGTCGTTATGTTGTCCTGAGCCATCCAGACGACTGAAAAATTGATCCAGTTGACTGGAAAGTTTATAGCAGTAGTTACCTTTCAAAAACACAAAACAGTCGGCTATTTTACAATCTAGTCGACTGCAGTATTTATGGTTTAGTTGATTGCATTGACTGTGTTTTGGCAGCCTGACACCTCATTACTAAAACGACCATAACTCCCTCTACAAAACTCGGATTTGCGATCCATTTGATGATTCAAAAACTAGATTCAAATACCTTTCCAACCATATCAAGCTCAATATCTAGTTCCTTACCAATTAGATTAGGTTTGCCTTTAAAGATGACCCATCTACAAAGGATACTTGATTTAACACTACACCAGAATGGCCGATTTGACACGGTTTTGGACAGTGACAAAGGTCATTTGTCACGGTTCTTTTCTGTGACATTTTGGGGTGTGACAAAAAATATTGTCACTATCCGAAACCGTGACAAAGAGCATTTGTCACGGTTCATTTGTTACACTTTAAAAGTGACATATCATTTCCAATTATCACGTTTTTGTCACTGTTTTGAACAGTGACAATATATTTATTTGTCACGGTCTTTAACCGTGACAATGTGTGATATTTGTCACATTATTTGTCATGGTCATAGACTGTGACAATTTATGGAATTAGTCACATTCTTTGTCACGGTTGTGGACTGTGACAATTATTAATAATTCAGTGACTAATATGTATAACTAAAGTCACAGTTTCTCTAATTGTCACGGTAAATAACAGTGACACATCGGAATTTTTTTTTAAAAAAAAAAACTTTATTTTTGCAATAATCCACCCTTTTACTTTTGTACTTGACACAATATAAACACAAATAACAAAAATTGTAATCCAATACGACAACATTTTATAAACACAAATTATAAGATCACCACAAAACATGACTGTGTTATCTAATATGATAACCTATAAGAACATTATTCAATTACAACATTCCAAATAATCCACAAGTTCCTCAAAATCTATGAAATTCACAAAGCTTACTGGTTTTTTTAATTGAAGTCATTTGCAAATGCTACACAATCTCTTCTTTCTCATGCAGCTCTAGACCATATCTATAGCAAGCCTCGGCATAAAACAAGGCTTCCTTTAGTTGGATATGAGTAATCCATGTCTTATCAAAGTGCTGATTGAGAGGTGCAACATTCAGTGCTGCCAGAGCTTCCTCGTAATAGAGCCCGACCTGTGATCATCCCCAATTCATAGCATTTTTTACGTAATTCAAGTGAAAACAGGGTAGAAAATACAGAACTTTCATATATGTTCGCTGACAACTCATGCAATATACTCAAAAGGCCAGAACACATTGAATCTATAAGTTCACAAATTACCGGATATTCAAAGTCTCAAAAAACATGTCTATAATTTCTTTAGCCACAAATCACAAGGAGTATTTATATTATATATTATAGTTGATGATACAATGCTTGCAACAATATAACAATGATGTAATGCTACACAGATTTAGCACATTTCCATTAATAATAAATTTCCAAAAACCCCAAAGTGCTTCCAAGTCAGCTAATCATAGTTTACCAAAACCCGAAAGAGTGTCATATGACCCATAACAGATTCAATTCAACTAAGAATACAACATGTGCAGGTAATGATTATAAGCATTCATCTTTGTCATATTATCCTCGAACACAAATAATCATTCATTTGTAACATAGTACCCATCCCACACCTATCCAAATTCAACTGAATTAAGAAATTTCTGTGAAGTAAATGTTTACAATCACATTTCTCATGATATTTTGAGTACTAAGCTGATTACACACTTGGAAACTTTCCACTAAATTAATAGTTTCCACGAATCCCAAAACACTGTCCAATTTAACCAACAATGAACTTCTACCCCGAAACACGGAGCAGGATATTCGTATTGAATGATTGATAAACACTAGTTAAGATTCATTTCAACTAGGAAATAAGACATCTAGTGTAAGCTTTGGCATAAGCATTGGTGTTAAGAAACCTATAACACTAGGCAGAATTGAACTAACATTACAATCCCTTTTAACTTAAACATGGTTCATTATCTCATTTTCGGTCATGATGAAAAATTTGTCCTACTAACACAGTGCCAGATGACCCATAACACACGTATGAGAGCATCTCCAATGGGGTAGGCAAACATCCTAAGTTTTAACCACCAAATTTGCTTCCCCTGGAGAAAAAATAGCATTTAGAGATACAAATGGGTAGGCAAAATTCCCACTGCTGAAATGGGTTGGCAAATTTGCCTCCAGAGAGCGAGGGTAGGCAAAAACTGGAAAGAAATCTAAGCCCTTGGATTGCCATTATTTACTACTATAACTGGAGTGCACCATTACATGGAGCTAAATCACTATTCAAGTGAGCAAAAATAGCATTTTAATTGGATACTCAAAATGCCTACTACCATTTAGGCTCTGTTTGGGTAAATGACATCCAGCTTTGCAACAACTTTTTTGTTGAAAAACTAGATGATGGAAGCTATTTATTTTCTCTTTGTTGCACAAAGACTTATACTCTCCATTCCCAGCTACTTAGATTTGGACTTATTCTCAATCTATTAATATTATAATCTAAAAAGACCAACTTTTTCTAGACTCAAGGTCTCATTATCATACTTAAGTTGCCAGTAGATTTAATAGCATTATATCGTAGTGTTGAAATTTATAGACCTCTAAGCAGAGCTACTTTTCTAAATATTATTTATACTATGTCAAAAACACGTGTAAAATAATAACAAACTAGAACAATGCCATGCTTTTTAGGTTCTATAAAAGTCAAGAATTTGAAGAACATGATCTACCTGAAAAGATGTAAGACTTGGGAAAGAAAATTCAAAACAACAGAAAGGTAAAAATATAGACTTGGATTTGTAGCAACAATTGTTCTCGAGCCTCAATATTTTGGGCACTTTCTTGACAAATGTGATCATACTTTGCTATCTCCTTTCTGAAAAAGATCCTCATAAGAACCAATGGACGTCATCAACTTGGGCAGTATATCATCCTGAAAACAGATATATGATATTCCCAACCAGTAACATGACAGTAGCAGAAAGTGTCAATCGCAATTAATGGACTGAAAGAATGCAAAGATTAAAAATTATTTTAGGTGTTCCCAATGCTACATGTGTTGGATACCAGATTTAGGATCCAAATTTGGTGACCATCGCATTAATACTCATTGAACCATCCAGCTGGAATGTTTAGTTCATTGAAACAGGAGTGTTATTCTGCCAATGAGTATACTGCCTCGGACTAAATAGAAAATCAAATATATCAAGATAACTGCAGTGTAGTCTCATGAGTTTAAGACAGTTTTTTCTCATGTAGTGGACCAAAAGGCAAAGACATGGTCTGCTATTATTATAAAGCTGATAACCAAAGACATGAACAAATAAAGCACACCTTCCTCTTCATCTTCTTAAGCATGTCTTCAAGACCTGCTTGTTGAGCACCAAGGATCTCCAATTGTCTTTGCAGAATAAGCAAGCAAGTTTTAAAGAAACCAATTGTACATAGTCGTAATAACTTATGTTTCTATGGTAAGGAACTTCCATGACCCTGATCGGGAGAGAACTAATCCTAATTATACACCTTAATTCACATCTGTTAGTACCTTTTTATCCTGTTTTTGTATATTTTTACTTCGTTTTCTATTTTCGGACAGGTTTTGGAAGAAATCACCTAAACCAGGCTGAACAGGGTGAAAAAGCAGAAGAAAAAAAACTGAAAAAGCCAGTTCGCGCGCGCGACCAGCGGGCGCGGAAATCCAGAAATCGCTCGCGCGATCCGCGCGCGCGAAGGCCAAATGTCGCGCTCGCGCGACCCGCTCGCGTGATATGTGTAAAAATCAAAGTTGCGTATTTCAGTATACTGAAGACTACTGTGCAAACGAAACTGCTGAACGACGTCTAGACTGTAAATTACATCAGTTTCAGTTCGTTTCGGGTTAGGAAGGCTTCCAAAACTTGTTGTAAATCTATATATACTATATTTTACTTCAATTAAAGGGTTACACACCCATACATACACATTCTACAACCATACTTCCAGCCATTGAAGGGAGGGAAGCAAGGAGAAGAAGAAGAAGACCAAGGGTTTCCATGGCCTCCTCCATCAACCTCTTGCCATCTATCACTTCCATGGATGGCTAGATCATAGATCTAGGGTTTCAATGAAGCCCTAGACGAGTAATAGGGTTTTATTTATGTTTTTATTTTAGTTTTATTATGTATGGATGACAGTCACATGTTTAGAGGATTTTTATAAATAAATCGTACTTCTAGTGATTAAATCATTACTTTCAGAATTTATTCTTGTCTTAGATCTATTTTGACTGTGATGTGCTCAATGATCTATATTTGCTGTGCTTGTTTAGATTGTTTACATGTGATGGTGCTTTATTGATTTGTGCTATCAAGTATCCGAATAGTCCATGTCTAGGTTAGACGGATTAGATCACAACCCTAGTTTAGTGTGGGATAATTTGTGCTAACCGAAGATGGATTATGTTGGTGCTTGAACCATGAATATCTTCTTGTCGGAGGAATTGGGCTTGTAGCTACAATTCCCCATTATCATCCAACTTAGTAAGCTAAAGTAATTCATAAATATTCCTATTATGAAGCTAGTGGTGGAGTTGCAATCCTAGGTTCCCTTAAACATTATTTAAAAACAACTTCAATTGCTTTCATAGTTTAGATTTATTTTTATTGTTATTAGTTTAATTAAATTCAAATCAAAATCCGTTTTTATAATTAATTAGATTTAGGTTTTAAGATTAAAACACGGTAGTTAATCAATCTCTGTGGGTTCGACCTTTACTTCCACACTGCAAATCTTTTGAAAAGTAAAGAACACTTTTTATATCTTGATTCTGACAACATCAATTTTTGGCGCCGTTGCCGGGGATTGCGTTACTACCTTTAATTTTATAACCTTAAGTTTAGTTAATTCGTAAATATTAGATTAGGTTTTCTTTTCTTATTTTTCGTTTTATTTTGAGTGACTAACTTTTCTTTTTATTTTTTAGGTTTTCGAGTCATCAAATTCCAACGTTTCCGAGTGGAGTAGCTAATTACATCAAAGGAGCTTACGCAAATAAAATAAATAAAAACTAAGTAAATTACTCGCTTTAATTTCGCATCAAATCACTGTAAGTCAGGGCGCTGAGACGCAATTATTTGCATTAGGTTAGTTGTGGAGTGAACACTGCATTAGCTAGGAAACCCGGGGCGCTGGGCTTGACGTGGTCATTGCATTACAGGATAATATTCATGCATCATAGTAGTACTGTGTGCTTGCTTGTCGTCTTATTTGCGTGATTGCTATTTGTTTCTTTTATTTAGTCAGTCATTGTTTTTAGTTTCTTTTTCTTTTTTTAGTTTATGTTAGGTACACGTTCAAATAAACCAGAATTAGAATCTTTCGATCTTGAACTTGAACGTACCTTAAGAACTAATAAGTCCACAACCCAAGCTTCTAGAGCTAGGTTGCAAGACGACGAATCAACGCCGATTCCGTCGTCGTTGTTTGAGGCCAAAATTCAAAGTACCCGTAAACGGTTAAGGAGAACTCGAACTTTTAAAATCGAACCGATTAAAATGGCTGACGGTGGAAATAACAATAACAATCAAAATGATGGTGCGAATATGAATAATCTTAATATACCGCCACCTCCTCCACTTAGAGATTATTTTATTCCGACGACTTATACGCCACAAACTTGTATCGACTTACCGGAGGCGACGGCATCTCACTTTGAGATAAAGTCGTCTACCATCTCGCTACTTCCATCTTTCCATGGCCGTCTAAATGAAGATCCATATAAACACTTAGGAGATTTTCAAGATATATGTTCTACTTTGAAAATCCAAAACTTAACTGATGATGAATTAAAATTGCGGCTCTTTCCATTCTCTTTAAAAGATAAAGATAAATATTGGCTTCAATCGTTGGAGCCAAACACAATTAGAACATGGGAAGACTTACACACCGCATTTTTACAAAAGTTTTTCCCGATTATGCGTACGAATCAGATAAGAAAATCTATAACAAACTTTGTTATGCAAGATGGGGAATCACTTTACGACACGTGGGAAAAATTTAAAGAATTATTACGTTCGTGTCCACATCATCAGGTTCCTAAGTGGCAGTTGGTCCAGGTCTTTTACGAGGGACTTATTCCTTCAGTCCGTAACACTGTCGATGTCGTTTGTGCGGGAACTTTCCTACACAAAAGCGCTGACGAGGCCTGGAAAATTTTTGAAACTTTGAGCGAGAATTCGATGCACCAAGTGGTGTCTGTCCATTCTGAGGGATATCTTAATCAACCTAAGAGAGAGGTAAAGTTCGAGTCAAGTCAATCAATTGAAATAAAAGAACTATCTAACAAACTTGACCGACTTTTAACAATGAACCAAACGACAGCCCCACCCGCTCATGAAATTTGTGCATTATGTTCTGATCCTTCATATTCGATACTTGCATGTCCATCGGCGAGTCAATTTCCAGAATTCGTGGAGCAACACATTAACTCTATTCAACAATACCCACGAAATAATTATAATTAGACTACTAATAATCCGGATGCGCCATGGAGAAACCACCCTAACTTCTCGTGGAAAAATAATAATAATAATCCTAATGAGGCGACTAATTTTCCTAATGCATATCGACCTCAGTTTCAACCTAATCAATACCAACAACCGCATCCTAATTCGAACCCTCAAAGGGGTAACATTTTTTAGGAAAAGGTGTTGGCGTCCCTTAATAAAATTGAAACACAAGTACAGGCACAAGCACAAATAGTGCACTCACACACACAATCCATTGCGAAGCTTGAATCCCAAATGGGACAACTAGCTATTGTAGTGAGTCGTAGAAACGAGGGGACGTTGCCTAGTCAAACAATTCAAAATCCTAAGGGACAATATGAGGTTAAGGGGTCGAATGAACAAGTAAACGCCGTCTCAACTAGGATGACTACACGAGAGGAGGTGATAGAAACCCCTAATAAGAATGAGAATGTGATAGATATGAATATCAACTCTAATAAAGAGAGGGGTGAGGACGTGAATCAAAATAAGAAAGAAAATGAACCGGTCTCAACGAATTGTATTCCGAGAATGCCATATCCACCTAATGTTGAGGAGCCGTCTAATCTTACAAACCAAAAGTCTAAGGTTGAGGATATACTCGAGGTATTTAAACAAGTTAAAATTAATATTCCTTTCCTCGACGCTATAAAACAAATTCCCGCTTATGCTAAATGTTTAAAAGACCTTTGTACACAAAAGCGCAAAATACATAGTCATACTCCTAAAAAGGTCTTCCTAACGGAAAAAGTAACTTCTATTTTTCAACACGCTCCTCCGAAGTATAAGGATCCTGGTACGCCTACGATTTCATGTGTCATAGGTGACACTATCATTCATAGGGCTCTCCTTGACTTAGGAGCTAGTGTTAACCTCTTACCTTATCACGTCTATAAACAACTAGGTTTAGGTGAACTTAAACCTACGGCCGCTACTATTCAATTAGCGGATCGTTCTGTCAAAGTACCTAGAGGAATCGTCGAGGACGTCTTGGTTAAGGTTGATAAATGCTATTATCCTGTCGACTTCATGGTCCTTGACACTGAACACTCAACTCACTGTCGCAAGAATCACGATTGCATATAGCATATGCAACAAGCCATTAAACCCCTAGGTTACCCCTAGTGAGCGAGTGTTGTCTCATGAGGGTTGACAGTGAATATACCCACAAAATTCAATTTTAAATTTCAAAATGAAAAAATAAAGGTAGATTTTCTCTTTTTACAACAGATAGGATTTAAATTTGGCAATAAAATGAAATTTCCAAGTATATAATAGTAATTCAACACACATACTCATAGTTTGTCAATAGCAGCATTTTTATACTCTTTAAATTTACAATGTGTGCTTGAAAAGTCAAACAGCTGATCTTAATTTCAAAGTTTACATAACTAACAATAGTCATAAAACTTGTAGTTTTAACTCAAATCTCAGTGGAATTCACTCTTTTAATGAGAAACTCTCAGAAACTGGTGTAGAGAACATCTCACTTGGTAGGAAAGCAATGACAGGGAAGTTGCTTCCATTTTTTGACGACTCAATATATAGGCATTTGGAGTACAATAAGTTTCATGAAAAGATACTTAGCACTAGAAGAGCAATCTACCATGGAGAACATCTTTATCACTTAACTTTAACAATCAATTTCTTTTAAATCATTAGGACTTTAACTGGTATTGGGTAGAAATTAAGATGATTAGGAGATTTGAGGTGTATTTGTTCTAAACATGTGATTGGAGTGTCTGTGCAATTCATTTCAATCTCTTCTTTTTCTCCTCCTTTTTTTTTTTTATCATTTGTACAGTTTTTTTTTTGTTGAAATCAACTCCTCTATTTCTTTACCAGTTCTTGCAATATCATTATAGTCCAATCACATACCTGGATATAGAAGTGAGGTTTGTACTCCCAGTGGAGCAAGGCATGATTTGGAGAGAACTGAGAATAAGGCAATATTAGGTGAAGGGGGGTGCGTTTGAAAAAAAGATGGCCTAAATCATTTTAAAAATAGATTGACTCTGTTCATTTAAGCAATTTAGAAGTTCTAAATTTGATAAATCCTAAATGTTCTCTCCTAATGATCAGTCAAAGAAAAAGAAAAATAATGAGACTTTCAACGAGTGATGTGATAAAGAGAATGATATTGAAAAGAACAGTAACCCTCATAAAGGAAGATTGGCATAAAAACTCACATGTGTTAATTAGTTTCCACTACTTGTCTTTAAACTGCATAGTTTATGCTTACTCATCCATTTATATTCAGTAAATATTTTCACACTGTTAAAATATTTAATGTTTAAAGTTTAAAGAGTTTTCTAGCGTTTGAAAATAGTTTAACATGTGACAATGTGTTGTATGATATTAACATACCCAAAATAACATTAACATGCCAAATTTATCTTATATAGAAGTAAGAAAAACTTCTGAAAAATCCTAAGCACATCCACTAGGTTGGATACATATATGGTGCGACTAGTATCCTCTACACCTATACATAAGAGGCTACGCAATCCGGAGTATCCAAGTTGTCACGATCGCCATCCACCTCTAGTAAAAGAGATGGGTCTAGAACCACTAGCAAGCTAAAACATCAGTAAGAGGCTAGGAGATAACTCTAGCATTACCTAGTTTTTCGCTACCTCTAGGGTCAGTCACCGCACTAGACAAATCTGGTGATGTTGGAATCATGCAAGTTACTCCTATCGAATCAGCTAATGAAAGCTAGATGTACACGTAGGATCATTTTAAAGTCTAACCTGACTGAAAATTATGAAAGTACTGAAAATAAATAAAATAAAAATAAAAATAAAATAAGCGATGGGAAACTAAAGTTCATTTCGGTATCAAAGGATTCAGTCCTCTTTCTCAACCAAATTTTCTTTTGTTTTGATTAGAATTATCATTTGTAACAGTAGTAAAGTTTAAAAGAAGTGTCATTATGGGAAATTAAACCAGGACATTTTTCTCCATAACAATTCAAACATCATCCTAGCCTTCTACCTTTCCTTTTGATGGCATAAAGGCTAGTGCCGGTTTCTTCTGCCCAGAAACAAGTGAGCGACACATTAACGTCTAGTCCTCGACTATTGGATCCATTTGTTATACTCTCAACCAACAAGAGAGGCTAGACTCAACCCTCCACTCCTTCCAACTATCAACTAAGATCTAATTAAAGAGAGCTTAGAGGGGGTCGGTGGGAAAATTATTTAAAAACTATATTTATATTAAGAAATACATACATATTTTTTTAGAAACTAAAAAAATACTAAAATATATACATATTTTTTTAAACAGAAAACTAGAAACCTAAAAAAAAATTTCCTTTTTTTCTTTTTCTTTTTCTTTTTTTTTTTTAGAAAATTCTAAGACAATGTATCATTGGAATAATGATAATAAGGAAAATTATGGTATAAACTTCAAAAATCATAAGAGCGTTGATTTGTGCGTCATTCAGTTTTTTTTTTTTTTTGTAAAGAAAACTAGAAAAAAGATTATATTTTTCTCACTTTTTTCTTTCTTTTTTTTTATTATTTTTTTATTTTTTAAACAAGGGCAACGCAGCATTATCACTGCAGCAATTAGGAAAATAACAAAGTAAAGCTCAAAATACGTAAGAACAATAATTAGCACATCGTCCATATTTGCAATTTAAAGCTGAAATAGAAAAATATCACCTACCACACAGAGATCCGAGAACTTGGTAGGGCCGTGGATCGAGTGGTATTTTCAAGCTTCTCTGGTAAGTGGGTAACTACAACTTATGGATATCATTTTTTTGTTATATAATGGAAAAGAGAGAAATAAAAATCAAAAAAATAAAAACTAGCTTCTCTGGTAAGTAGGTAACTACAATTTATGGATATCTTTTTTTGTTATGTAATGGAAAAGAGAGAAATGAAAATCAAAAAATAAAAACTAAGTCAAATCGGAATAAAAATAAAATAAAACCAAAATCAAGTTTTTTTTCTAGATTATAGATCTTACCTTTAGTGATCGATAGAGTGGATCTTGATTTTGGATCAAGAAAATCAAAGAAAATGAGAGATTGAGAGGGATCGGGGCGAGAGTCCAAGAGAGAGGGAGAGATCGCCGCGGTTGAAAAAGGAAAGAGAAAAGAGAGGAAGAAGAAAAAGAAAGGAAAAAGAGAGATGGGGAAAGTTTTTAGGGTTTAAAAACCTATATATAGCCATTTTCTCTTTTTTAGTGTAGCTCTCCATAAAAAACTTATCATATTTTTTAATTTTAATTTTTTAAACTAAATAATTTAAGAAATAAAGATAAAATAAACAAATAGGTGTTAATAGTGAAATCGTCCCCCCCAAGTGAGTCTAACATTGTCCTCAATAAGTGAGATGAGAAAAAGAAGTCAAGGATAACACCTGTAATAAAAAGATATACAAAGAAAAGATAGAATAATAATGACAAAATTAACTTATAGATACAAAAAGTGATCAAAATAGGAGTATAGGACTATGAAAACATAAATACTCCGATACACTATAATACACCCAAAATTGGCTCTATCCTATGACCGAGCGGTTCAAATCAGCAGCCAGTCCATGCCCCGGTCAAATCATGCACAACTCCTCGGACAAGCATCATCCCGAGCAGTCTAGTCTACTCATCATCTCGAGCGGTTCATCCACTACCCGGCCAACAGGTCGGGAATACTGCATAGGCGCATCCCACCACGGGACTAGCTCATCCGGGCCCACAGGCATGGTCCCGAGCATTACGGGCAGTTTCCTACTCAAGCTAGAAGACTAATGGAAAGTGCAAGCTATTTCCTAATCTAATTAGGAAACCCCCACAATTAATGCCAATCTATAATAATTGGATTATGTTTCCTTATTCATGTACGAGTAGGTCTTTTACATCTATAAAAGAGACCACTCATCCCCTATTGAAAGGGCCAATTTTTTAGTCTACATAGCACCTCTATAAAATTCACCATTGTACGCGTACACCCGACCGGTATTACTGGTAGTGCCGCCCCTTTTTGTTGGCTCACCAGGCCCGCCGGTGATCTGCTAGTGAACATGCTCAGACACACCCGTGGACGTAGGTACCTTCATTAACAGGGCCGAACCACATACAAAAAATAGTCTTTCTCTCTCTCCTTAAACTGCTCTATTTACTCTTACAAAATTCTGGCAACATCAGTTTGGCACCGTCTGTGGGAAACGACAAGTCTTCTCATCAACAAATCTCTTGACTGATCATCATGCCACCGAAGAAGGGTAAGAAGGTTGATCAGTAGTCTAACCGGGATGTTCCTCCGGCCCCGGCACCGACTGCGGCAGCCATGACATCTGAGCAGATTATCGCGACCCTCACACAACTCTTGGAGGGCCAGCGTCAAATTCAACAACAGAACAAAGCCCTACTGGCCCAGCAAAGCCGTCCTCCAGTAGCTGGGAAATGACTCGGGAACGTTGCGCACGGCCGGGAACCGGTCTTGAACAGACAACGTGCCCGAGCCAACCTGTCCCATGTTGAGGATGCCAGAGACATCAACAGTGGGCGTGCTGCCCGAGAGGAAAGGCAGGAGCATATGGCCCGGGAATTAGTCCAGGGTCACTCGGTCAAGAGGCTAATTGTCCCTAGCCACACGATTACCCAGAGTCATAGCCGAGCCCGACCCTAGAGGACAGCACCCCACCTTGAAGAAGAAGCCTCTTCCGCCGACCCGACTGACTCCTCGGATACCGGTCGGGAAGGAGTGGAAGCCCGAATTATAACACCCACATTTGTGTTATTTCATTTGCATTACATTGTCATGCATGATAATGTGATATGGCGTGTCTTATGACACATGGTTGAGTGAGTTTTGGCTCACGAGTTGATTTAGGTGTCTGTATTAGAGAACCCTTTGAAACTGTTGTGATTGAGGATTTATTGTTTGTGAAGTCTCTCCGAGTATGAGACGGTCACTGTGGAACAATTTAAATGTTTATCTGAAAATAAATGTTTACCTGTGTATTTCAATATCTGTATTATTTTATGGCTTAGAATATATTTCTGATGTTAGATTTAGTATCCTGGTGAGGACGGATTAACACGCTATTAATTTGGTAGGCTAATTAGCAACTTCGGAAACGTCATGTAGAAATTCGCGTTTTAGCAACCAAACGAAACTTAGTCGAAAACTTTTATAATTTCAAAGTTTCACTCGTAAAGCTGTGAATAAGCTGTATAGAAAGTTTCAGAGACTGATTAGGAGTTTTGAAAACTCGTGGGCAGGAAAACGTAATTCCCGAGAGTTTTGCCTATATATAGATAGAGATGAACTTAGATTTTTATAACTCTTAACCTAATTTCAAGAGGAGGCCAAAAGGGAGGCTAGAGGGAGAATTAGTTGCTTTAAGCTTTGCGACGCCAAACGACGACCTTCCGTCAGTTTGTTTTCTCCTAGATTTCATATTCGAGCTCCTCGAGGTAAGAGCTTCGTTTTGATATATGTTAGGGCTTGTTTGGCCAAGATTTTCGAAAAGTTATTTTCTAGAATTTTTCATAAAAGTTGATAAATGGAATTCTGATCCATAGGAATTGTACTAGACGGACTCCAGCACGTTCTTTGTGCACGGTTTTCTTCAGATTGAATTATAGGAGCGTTATTCGGAGGTGAGTGATTCAACTATGTTTTGGAATGATTTCTTGGCATGTATTCATGTTATGTTTGAATAGCATGTATTAATTCTTAAAGATATATCGTGTAGTTCATATTGGGCATTTGTATTAATAAGTAGGCTCAATAGCACGGTGATATGTTTTGATTACCGCGAGTATGGTGATATGTATTTGAGCATGTTAAGTTGCTTATGTGGGTCAGAAGGAGCACGTGGTCACCGTGCCATTTTGTGGAGCCGATATAGGCATTAAGGTCGCACGATTGAAGAGAAGAATCGTGGGTCTTACCCTTTCGTGTGGACTTATTGGCGAGGAGTCGCGGATTGGGAGTATGGACGGGCACGTGAGTCTCCGGCGACTAGTATGAAATGTAGAGATGTGAATGCGGACATGTTTATCATTCATGTACATATGTTGTTTTATTCACTAAGTTTTAGCTTAAACAAATCGAATATGTGTGGTTATTCAAATAACCATTTCAGGTGTAAATGCTGGCGAGGAATTGCAGAAGTGAGCACGTGGGTTGGGAGTTCTTTTAGAAGAAAATTTGAACGTTAATCTTGTAGTTTTGAGACAATAGGAAATGTTGTAATAAGAATTTTTATGGTTTTAGTTATGTTTAACTTGGTATGTTAGAACGAATCTAAAACGTTGTAATAGTTAGTAACATGTTGTAACTGTGCTTCGGTAATATGTTTATACAGCTAGGATTACTTTGGTTTGAGTTTGGATTGAATGGTTGATCATTGGTGAAAGTTAGGAAGCTTTTAAAACTTGGGAAAATGCTGCAGAATGAGAAGCTGCCATAAATCAGTCGACTGGTTGAGAAAACAGTCGACTGGAGCCTCTGTTTTCAGCAACTCACTACATTGTTTCACAGGGGATCAGTCGACTGGGTCCTCGACACAGTTGACTGGATCATAGTTTCAATTGAGATTTTTGTACCAGGCTGGACTTCAGTCGACCAGACCGTATCAGTCGACTGAAAATTTCAAGCCCCAGTCGACTGGGTATAGAAAGCAGTCGACTGGACGGGGTCTCAAAACCCAACTTTCTGCTGGACCAGGATCAGTCGACTGGATCCGAGGATCAGTCGACTGGACAGATGGTTTTCAAAATGACTTGATTTATTCCGCTGCGTGTGTTCTTCAAACAAATTTTGGGAACGTTAATGAATCGGTTTAGCCTCGGTGGCGTGCCACGGGCTCCGGTTCCGCTATTGTGGGACCGGACTGTGACATTTAGTGGTATCAGAGCATAAGTTTAGAGCTTTGGGAACGAGTGACGTTATATATGCTGAGTAACGTCGAGTGGAGTGTGTAATTGTGAAGATAATTGTTATCATTGTAGAAATGCTTCATGCATTAGCATTTGTTGATTGTGATGAACTGTGCACATATATCTATATTGTGGCATAGCATGCATGGTCATTATGCATTGAACTCAACAGGGGAATATTTGAAACGTTATGGCTGATCCACCAAGAGAATTATCACCGCATTCGCGGATGGACCAAATAGTGAATATGGTGGGAAATTTCATACAAGCGGTAAGTGAAAGAGAACAGATGAACGTTCAGCCTTCACAAGTGGAAATTTGTTATATCAATGCACCATCGGTACCGCGACCTCAACACACCATCGTAGAACAGTTTCATAAGCGAAAACCGACCTTGTATCATGGACAGGTTGACATAGACTTGGCCGATCATTGGATGATGGACATGGAAAGACATTTCCGTCAGGTAATATGTACCGATGAGGAGAAAATTTTATGTGCATCCGATACGTTGATGGGCGAAGCATTGGATTGGTGGAACAACGTGCTTGAACAAGGGAAGCCAACCACGTGGGAAGCATTTAAAGAGGAATTCAACAAACGTTTCTTTCCACAATCTGCTTATACTCAGAAACGTCAAGAGTTTGCGAGTTTGGTTCAGGGAGATATGACCGTGGGTGAGTATGTTTCTCGTTTCAATGCCTTGTTACGATTTGGGAAAACTACCGTTCCGACTGATAGAGATAAAGCTCGTAAGTTTGAGGAAGGGCTTAGAGAGAATATTCATGGCCGTGTGGACATGTTGCAACACCCGACCGTTTCTCTAGTCGAGGAAGCCGCCCGTATAGCTGAGAAGAGTGTCGACCGATATCGACAAGGGCAACAAGGAAAGAGACCCAATGACAATAGGGGCAAGAGCCAAGGGAATGCGAAGAAACCGTTCACGCAAGGTTCAGGATCGAATATGGGTAGTCAAGGAGGAAGTGTGTTTGTTGGAGATTCGAGACCGTTGTGCCCAACATGTAACCTGCGACACAGAGGAACCTATTATCAATTGATCACTTGCTATATTTCTAAACAATTAGGGCATGTGTCTAGGAATTGTCCTTTGAATGCAAATTCGACTACACCAAACACAACCTCGAACACCAAGAACTACAACCCAGAGATAAGAGGGAAATGTTTTGAGTGTGGTCAACCGGGGCATATAGCGAAGAATTGCCCAAGTAAAAGACAACCGGGAATGAGTACTGGTGCATCGAGTGTGCCAAGCGGATCAAGGGTAGAACCTCGAGTAGATAAAGGGAAAGGAGTCGCGCAACAGCAAGGATGATACTTCCAGCTTAGGCCGGGGAATACGGATGATACCGTCGTATCAGGTATTCTTCCTATTTGTTCGTATCCTGCACGTATACTTATGGATTCTGGTTCAACGCATTCATTTGTATCACGTGATTTTGTTAAGCATTTAACTGTTAAGTGAGAACCGCTAGGATATGACTTATGTGTATCATTGCCTAGTAGTGAACCTCTAGTTACTTCTTCGATATTCAAGTCATGTGAAATCAAGATAGGTGATAAAGTCTTGAGCGTTGATTTGATTCCGTTGACGGTGAATTACTTTGATGTTATCTTGGGTATGGATTGGTTGTCGGTAAATCAAGCCAAAATCAATTGTGAACAGAAACGGGTTAGTTTCTATCCGTCAGGACGAGAAGAGTTTACTCTTCAGGGTAAGGGAGTGATCGTACCGCCGTACTTGATATCGGCGATTCAAACAAGTAAGATGTTGAAGAAGGGTTGTTCGGGTTTCTTATGTTCAATTGTCGACACGCGAGTTCTTGGGCAACTAATAGAAGACATTTCAGTAGTTCGAGAATTTCCAGATGTTTTTCCCGATGAGTTACCCGACGTATTGATTGAAAGAGAGCTTGAGTTCACAATAGAAGTAGTACCAGGGTCACAACCGGTATCCAAAGCACCGTACCGAATGACACCGATAGAGTTGAAAGAATTGAAAGTTCAGTTAGAAGAACTGTTGGAGAAGGGTTTTATCCGACCGAGTGTTTCACTGTGGGGAGCTCCAGTCTTGTTTGTGAAGAAGAAAGATGGAACAATGCGTATGTGCATTGACTACCGAGAGTTGAATAAGTTGACCGTCAAGAACAAGTATCCGTTGCCGCGAATAGATGACTTGTTTGATCAGTTAGAAGGGGCTCAGGTATTTTCAAAGATCGACTTGAGATCCGGTTACCATCAATTAAAAGTCAAAGAGGAAGATGTTGAGAAGACAGCTTTCAGGACTCGATATGGTCACTTTGAATTTTTGGTTATGCTATTTGGAGTGACAAATGCTCCAGCTGCTTTCATGGACTTGATGAACCGTGTTTTCAAGGATTATTTAGATGAGTTCGTTATCGTGTTCATAGATGACATCCTAATCTACTCCAAAAGCGTAGAAGATCACGAGTATCATTTGCGATTAGCTTTACAACGATTGCGTGAAAAGAGATTATTCGGCAAATTAAAGAAGTGTGAGTTTTGGTTGACAGAGATTGCTTTTCTTGGACATATTGTATCAGCTAAAGGAATTTCTGTAGACCCTCAGAAGATAGAAGCAGTTACCAACTAGGCGAGACCAACGAATGTGACAGACATCAGAAGTTTCCTAGGATTAGCTGGGTATTACCGGAGATTTGTAAAAGACTTTTCGCGTATAGCAATGCCAATGACGCAGTTAATGAGGAAAGATATTGCTTTTGTTTGGAGTCCAGAATGTGAAGAAAGTTTTTAAGAGTTGAAAGGTCGACTAGTGAAAGCACCAATATTAGCCGTTCCGTCAAGGACTGAAGGATTTATCATTTACAGTGATGCTTCATACAGAGGTTTAGGTTGCGTTCTTATGCAAGGTGATAAAGTCATTGCGTATGCATCGAGACAACTTAGACCGCATGAGAAGAATTATCCAACACATGATCTAGAATTGGCCGCCATGATTTTTGCATTGAAGATTTGGCGTCATTATCTATACGGAGAGAAATGTGAGATCTGTACGGACCACAAGAGTTTGAAGTACCTGTTTACACAACGAGATTTGAACATGAGGCAAAGGAGATGGTTAGAGTTGATGAAGGACTATGACTTGTCAATTCAGTATCATCCGGGCAAGGCGAATGTCATCGCCGATGCTCTTAGTCGCAAAGTACCAACCAACACCGCATCAGATTTGGCTTCTCAGAAAGAATTGATAAGAGATATGGAGAAATTAAAACTTGAAGTGATTCCGAGGATTGAAAGTGGTTTGATGTCGACGATGGTGGCACAACCACTCTTGATTCACGAGATCGCAAAGAAACAACTTCAAGATGTGGCTTTGAAGAAGATTTATGATGAGATTCCGATGGGCAAACAACCGGGATTCACATTTGAGAACAATGTGTTGAGATTGAGGGGTAGAATTTGTGTACCTGGTGAGAAAGAGTTAAAATGAAACATCCTAGAGGAAGTACACAATACGAAGTATACAGTTCATCCGGGAAGCACCAAGATGTATAGAGACTTGAGACATGTTTATTGGTGGCTGGGAATGAAGAGGGAAATAGCACGATATGTTTCGCGTTGTACTAGTTGTCAACAAGTAAAGGCCGAATGCCAAGTACCCTCGGGATTGTTACAACCGTTACCGATAGCCGAGTGGAAATGGGAACACATAACAATGGATTTTGTTAGTGGGTTTCCGAGGTCGAAGAGATCGAATACTATTATCTGGGTGATTGTTGGCCGTTTGACGAAGTCGTCGTACTTCCTACCACTTCGAACGACTAAGCCAATGACGTTAGCTAAGTTGTATATTCGCGAAATTGTGAGACTACATGGTATCCCAGTTTCTATCGTTTCGGATAGGGATAGTAGTTTTACATCGAAGTTTTGGAGAGTCTTGCAAGAAGCAATGGGTACCAAATAGCACTTTAGTACAGCTTTTCATCCTCATACTGATGGCCAATCAGAGAGAGTAATTCAAATTTTGGAAGACATGCTTCGTTTATATGTACTTGATTTTCAAGGTGATTGGGAAGACCACCTACCGTTAATTGAGTTCGCGTATAACAACAGGTTTTAGTCGAGTATTGGAATGGCTCCTTATGAAGCTTTATATGGTCGTGTATGTCGTTCACCGATTAGTTGGACAGAGGTGGGAGAAAGAAAGATTGAAGGGCCAAAAATTGTACAAGAAACGACAGATAAGATAAAGGTAATTAGACAACGATTACTGACAGCCCAGAGTAGTTATAAGAGTTATGCCGACAAGTGCATACGGCCGTTGGAATTCGATGTAGGAGACTTAGTGTATTTGAAGGTGTCACCTTCAAAGGGAATAACCAGATTTGGTAGATACGGGAAACTCAATCCGAGATATGTAGGACCTTTTGAAATCATTGGAAAGGTTGGACCCGTAGCTTATCGTTTGAACTTGCCGAGCGAGTATGCTCAAGTTCATAACGTGTTTCATGTATCGTTGTTACGCAAACAATTAGTGGAAGATAGAGATCAAATGATGACTCCGACATCGAATGAGATTCAGAGTGATTTAACATATGCCGCATATCCGGTAGAGATCTTAGACCGGAAGGATCAAGTATTACGAAATAAAGTAATATCGAGAGTGAAAGTGTTATGGCGTAGTCAAACTACGGAAGAGATGACGTGGGAGATAGAAGATGAGACGCGCACTCAGTATCCACACCTTTTCGAGACTTGAGGTACAAGTTTGGGGACAAACTTCTTTTAAGGGGGAGAGTATTATAACACCCACATTTGTGTTATTTCATTTGCATTACATTGTCATGCATGATAATGTGATATGGCGTGTCTTATGACACATGGTTGAGTGAGTTTTGGCACACGAGTTGATTTGGGTGTCTGTATTAGAGAACCCTTTGAAACTGTTGTGATTGAGGATTTATTGTTTGTGAAGTCTCTCCGAGTATGAGACGGTCACTGTGGAACAATTTAAATGTTTATCTGAAAATAAATGTTTACCTGTGTATTTCAATATCTGTATTATTTTATGGCTTAGAATATATTTCTGATGTTAGATTTAGTATCCTGGTGAGGACGGATTAACACGCTATTAATTTGGTAGGCTAATTAGCAACTTCGGAAACGTCATGTAGAAATTCGCGTTTTAGCAACCAAACGAAACTTAGTCGAAAACTTTTATAATTTCAAAGTTTCACTCATAAAGCTGTGAATAAGCTGTATAGAAAGTTTCAGAGACTGATTAGGAGTTTTGAAAACTCGTGGGCAGGAAAACGTAATTCCCGAGAGTTTTGCCTATATATAGATAGAGATGAACTTAGATTTTTATAACTCTTAACCTAATTCCAAGAGGAGGCCAAAAGGGAGGCTAGAGGGAGAATTAGTTGCTTTAAGCTTTGCGACGCCAAACGACGACCTTCCGTCAGTTTGTTTTCTCCTAGATTTCATATTCGAGCTCCTCGAGGTAAGAGCTTCGTTTTGATATATGTTAGGGCTTGTTTGGCCAAGTTTTCCGAAAAGTTATTTTCTAGAATTTTTCATAAAAGTTGATAAATGAAATTCTGATCCATAGGAATTGTACTAGACGGACTCCAGCACGTTCTTTGTGCACGGGTTTTCTTCAGATTGAATTATAGGAGCATTATTCGGAGGTGAGTGATTCAACTATGTTTTGGAATGATTTCTTGGCATGTATTCATGTTATGTTTGAATAGCATGTATTAATTCTTAGAGATATATTGTGTAGTTCATATTGGGCATTTGTATTAATAAGTAGGCTCAATAGCACGGTGATATGTTTTGATTACCGCGAGTATGGTGATATGTATTTGAGCATGTTAAGTTGCTTATGTGGGTCAGAAGGAGCACGTGGTCACCGTGCCATTTTGTGGAGCCGATATAGGCATTAAGGTCGCACGATTGAAGAGAAGAATCGTGGGTCTTACCCTTTCGCGTGGACTTATTGGCGAGGAGTCGCGGATTGGGAGTATGGACGGGCACGTGAGTCTCCGGCGACTAGTATGAAATGTAGAGATGCGAATGCGGACATGTTTATCATTCATGTACATATGTTGTTTTATTCACTAAGCTTTAGCTTAAACAAATCGAATATGTGTGGTTATTCAAATAACCATTTCAGGTGTAAATGCTGGCGAGGAATTGCAGAAGTGAGCACGTGGGTTGGGAGTTCTTTTAGAAGGAAATTTGAACGTTAATCTTGTAGTTTTGAGACAATAGGAAATGTTGTAATAAGAATTTTTATGGTTTTAGTTATGTTTAACTTGGTATGTTAGAACGAATCTAAAACGTTGTAATAGTTAGTAACATGTTGTAACTGTGCTTCGGTAATATGTTTATACAGCTAGGATTACTTTGGTTTGAGTTTGGATTGAATGGTTGATCATTGGTGAAAGTTAGGAAGCTTTTAAAACTTGGGAAAATGCTGCAGAATGAGAAGCTGCCATAAATCAGTCGACTGGTTGAGAAAACAGTCGACTGGAGCCTCTGTTTTCAGCAACTCACTGCATTGTTTCACAGGGGATCAGTCGACTGGGTCCTCGACACAGTCGACTGGATCATAGTTTCAATTGAGATTTTTGTACCAGGCTGGACTTCAGTCGACCGGACCGTATCAGTCGACTGAAAATTTCAAGCCCCAGTCGACTGGGTATAAAAAGCAGTCGACTGGACGGGGTCTCAAAACCTAACTTTCTGCTGGACCAGGATCAGTCGACTGGATCCAAAGATCAGTCGACTGGACAGATGGTTTTCAAAATGACTTGATTTATTCCGCTGCGTGTGTTCTTCAAACAAATTTTGGGAACGTTAATGAATCGGTTTAGCCTCGGTGGCGTGCCACGGGCTCCAGTTCCGCTATTGTGGGACCGGGCTGTGACACGAATCAAGGACTTGCAGAAGCAGATTGACGGAGTAGCCAAAAAGCTTGGTCAAAAACCGCGATCAGAGTCAGGCTAATACCGAGACAGAGTCACCGTTTTCCAGCTAGATCGTGAGGTTTTGCCATCCCGCGCAAATTTAAGCAACCTCGCCTAGATGCCTATAACGGCTCGGGGAGCCCAGTCAACCACGTCCGGATCTACAAGGCTAAGATGGCCCTAGCCACCAACTCCGATGAACTACACTGCCTAGTCTTCCCTAGCACTTTGAAAGGCCCCGCCGTGCGGTGGTTCTATTCCTTGGAGCCCCGATCGGTCTGCAGTTTCAAACAACTCAGCAAGCAGTTCATCATCAACCAGTTCGCCGGCATGCATGAACGGCCAAAGCCTGACATACATCTACTGACAGTCAGACAAAGGGATAATGAGACCCTCAAGCAATTCACCGACCGGTTTAATCAAGAGAAGCTTGGTATCTATGATCTTGATGAAACCGCCGCTATTATAGCCTTCTGCTCGGGAGTTCAACACACCAAGTGCGCCACGTCGTTTCACAGAAACCGACCGGTAACCTTAGTTGAACTCTCAAAGAGGGTTGGAAAATACATTGACACTGAAGAATTTCTAAAGATCAAAAACCCCGGGCAAGAAAGAAACAAGTCTTCCAGAAGCAAGCGAAAGCGAGATCAGCCCGGGGGTCCTGACAATTCTTTCAGTTCACAGCAGTCCGGATCAGGCAGCCTCGACCCGACCTCCAGTTCACAGTGGCCTGAGTCTGGCAGCCCTGACCCGACCTTTAGTCTACATCGGTCAGGATCAAGCAGTTCTGCCTTTGCCCGACGATCCAGATCCGACCTCCTGTCTCCATCAGCCCAGATGATCCCGACACACTGGTACCCGCCTGATCACCACATGAGGCTACACCGATTTTCGGAGAGCTCTTATAAAGACCTCGGGTATAACCCCGAGACATCAAAAGACCTCGGGCCTAACCCCAAGGCATAAAAAGGCCTCGAGCTCTAAACTCAGGCACTGAAAAGACCTCGGGCTCCGAACCCAGGCACCAAAGACCTCGGGGTCACGCCCGAGGCACCGGCTTCGCTTAAGTCCAACAGACGATAGGGGCAAACCCCCTAGGTGGCTGATGATGGCAAGCTTCAAAAGACCCTGCAACCACCATGTTCCAGGTCGGTTACCTTTAGTTCATAGCCTCTGTAAGACCCTCGTCTTAGCGAAAGCTTGGGGGGCAAGATGGCGTAGTGAACTAAACAGGCAATCACACCGGGTATCTACAGGTCTCGCTGATAACCAAGTCAAAACCTTGGACAACCCGAGCACCTACAGTACTCAGAGGCATTAACTCCACTTAGGTCCAAACCGACGATAGAGGTGACTAAATCTCTTAGGTTGGCCGACGATAGAGGAGCAAAAAAAGACCCCAAAGCAACGTGATTTAGGTCGGCTCCACCAACATGGTCAAGCTCTTCTCCCAACAGTCTTGACGAAGGTTGGCTAGGCGGAAGACAACCATCCTGGGGAGTTAACATAAAAGGACCCTAAAGCGATACGCTTTAGGTCAGCTTTTCCAACATGGTAAAACACTTTTACCCACAACCTTGACGAAGGTTCTCGGGCAGAAGATAACCATCCTGGAGGCTAACTCAAGCAAAAAAGACTCCGAAGTAGGTCGAGTCTCAACTCTCGGTCACTTCTCGAGCATTCAAAGACTCCGAATTAGGCCGGGTCTCAACTCCCGGTCAGTTCTCGAGCACCTAAAGGTCCCGAGCTAGGCTGGATCTCAACTCCCAGCCAGTTCTTGAGGACTCACCAGGCTCAGAAGCCCCGAGGCAGCTTCTCTAAGCACTCAGACAGTGGCATGTAACATCAAATTGATTTCCAAACTTGCCCCGATAGCATCTGGCCAACCTTGGAAATGAGGGGCAGCTAATACACCCAAAATTGGCTCTATCCTATGACCGAGCGGTTCAAATCAGCAACCAGTCCATGCCCCAGTCAAATCATGCACAACTCCTCGGACAAGCATCATCCCGAGCAGTCTAGTCTACTCATCATCCCGAGCGGTTCATCCACTACCCGGCCAACAGGTCAGGAATACTGCACAGGCGCATTCCACCACGGGAATAGCTCATCTGGGCCCATAGGCATGGTCCCGAGCATTACGGGCAGTTTTCTACTCAAGTTAGAAGACTAATGGAAAGTGCAAGCTATTTCCTAATCCAATTAGGAAACCCCCACAATTAATGCCAATCTATAATAATTGGATTATGTTTCCTTATCCATGTACGAGTAGGTCTCTTACATCTATAAAAGAGACCACTCACCCCCCATTGAAAGGGCCAATTTTTTAGTCTACATAGCACCTCTATAAAATTCACCATTGTACACATACACCCGACCGGTATTACTGGTAGTGCCGCCCCTCTTTGTTGGCTCACCAGGCCCGCCGGTGATCTGCTAGTGAACGTGCTCAGACACACCCGTGGACGTACGTACCTTCATTAACAGGGCTGAACCACATACAAAAAATAGTCCTTCTCTCTCTCCTTAAACTACTTTATTTACTCTTACAAAATTCTGGCATCATCACACTATGTTCTATACTAAGTATGATTTAAGATATTAAGGAGTATTATATTTGGGGTCCTCCAAAGGAATGGACTCCAACTCAAGTTCCTTCTAAAAATGGCTCTAATCTATGTCCATTAACTTTAAATGTATTGCCATCTTTTGGGTTTTCAATATCGATAGTTCCATGAGGATATACATTTTTGACTATATGGACAAGTCCATCAAGATTTCATTTTTCTTCTAAAAAGATGTAGTCTTGAGTCATATAATAGAACTTTTTGCGCTGCGGTAAATCTTTTGCGCAAAAGATTCTTATTATGATACATTTTAGTTCTTGCTGATGAATTTGGGCGTTATCATATGCGTCTTTACGAATTTCTTCAAGATCACTTAATTGTAATTTTCTTAAAACTCCTCCCTCTTCAATATTGCAATTTAAAGTTCTAGTAGCCCAATATGCTTTATGTTCCAATTCTACTGGTAGGTGACAAGCTTTCCCATAGACAAGTCTATGTAGAGACATTCCCAAATGGATTTTATAAGCAGTTCTATATGCCCATAAAGCATTCGTTAATTTTGAAAACCAGTCTTGGAATTCACATTTTTTTCGAGAATATGCTTAATTTGCCTATTAGCTGATTCAGCTTGTCCATTTATTTGTGGATGGTATGCAGTTGATACCTTATGGGTCACTTCATATCTTTTCATTAATTTTTCAAATGCTTGTTACAGAAATGAGTTCCTTGGTCACTTGTTATTGCTTTTGGAGTTCCAAATCGAGAAAGTATATTATCTTTTAAAAATGCAATAACTGTACAGTGATCATTCTTTCTTGTAGGAACAGCTTCCACCCATTTTGAAACAGACTGCTAATAAAATAAATTCATATTGGCAAGATGAAGGAAAAAGTCCTATAAAGTCAATGCCCCAACAATCAAAGATTTCAATTATAATTATAGGGGTCATTGGCGTTTGATTTCTTTTTGTAATGCTGCCCAATATTTGGCAGTGGTTACAAGCCTTACAGTATAAATATAAATCTTTAAATATAGAGGGCCAATATAAACCGCTTTGTAAAATTTTCATGGCAGTTACTCGGGATGAAAAATGTCCTCCAAAAAAGGACAAATGACACATGAAACGTACATTTTTAATTTCTTCATTAGGAACACATTCCCTAATGACCTGATCGGCACAATATTTAAAACAGACATGGGTCATCAAAGTAGAAATGCCTTGCAATAGCTAGGAATCTCTGTTTATCTGATGATGACCAATTGCTTGGTATTTTTCCAATTACTAAATAATTAACAAGATCAGCATGCCACGATAGGGAAATCACAAAAAATAACTATTCATCAGGAAAATTGTCTTCAATAGGTAAGGGTTCACTAGTATTGTCTTCAAAAGTGAGGCGGGATAAGTGATCAGCTACCACATTTTTTACTCTTTTTTTGTCTTTAGTTATTAAATTAAATTCCTATAGTTGGAGTATCCACCTAATAAGTCTAGGCTTGGTGTCTTTCTTTGAAAGGAGATATTTCAGAGCTGAATGGTCCGTAAAACAGACAATAGGGGAACCAATCAAGTATTGCCTAAATTTATTCAGGGCGAATACAAAGGCTAGCAATTCTTTTTCAGTAGTTGAGTAGCTCATTTGAGCACTATCAGAGTTCTACTGGCGTAGTATATAACTGATGCCTTTTTATCCTTTCTCTGCCCTAGGTTAGCTCCAACGGCAAAGTCGCTTGCATCACACATTAATTCAAATGGGAAGCTCCAATCAGGAGATTGCATAATAGGTGCAGTAGTGAGATGCTCTTTTAAATGCTCAAAGGAGTTTTGACGTTCTTTAGTCCATTCAAAATGTGTGCCTTTGGCCAATAATTGACATAAAGGACTAGAAATAGTACTAAATTTTTTTATGAATCGGCGATAAAATCTTGCATGTCCTAAGAATGAATGGATGTCTTTTATAGTCTTGGGAATATGTAAATTAGCTATAAGATCTATTTTGGCTTTGTCTACCTATATCCCATTTTCAGAAATAGTGTGTCCCAAGACAATACCTTTAGTGACCATAAAATAACATTTTTCCCAATTTAAAATTAAATTATTTTCTTCACATCTCTGGAGAACTTTTTGAAGATTGTTAAGGTCGCAGGTGCATTGCAAAAAATTGAAAAATCGTCCATGAAGACTTCCAAATTCTTTTCTACCATATCACTGAAACTACTTAGCATACACCTTTGAAGGTCGCAGGTGCATTGCAAAGACCAAAGGGCATTCAACGATAGGCGAAAGTTCCAAATGGACATGTGAAAGTTATTTCTCGATCATCCGGTGCAATCTCTATTTGATTGTATCCACTATAACCATCTAGAAAATAATAATACTTATGACCCGCTATTCTTTCTAACATTTGGTCCATAAAAGGTAAATGAAAGTTATCCTTACGGGTTACAGCATTAAGTTTTCTATAGTCTATCCATTCATGCCATCCAATAGTGGCATGAGTGAGAATTAATTCTCCTTTTAAATTAGGAACAACTGTAATTCCTGTTTTCTTCGGTACAACTTGTGTTAAACTTACCCATTTACTATTGGATATTGAATATATAATGCCTATATCGAGTAGTTTGAGAACATCCTTTTTAACTACTTCCTGCATAATAAGATTAAGTCTTCTTTGCATTTCTCTTGAGGTTTTAGCATTATCTTCAAGATATATATTGTGAGTGTATATTGAAGGGCTTATTCTTTTTAAATCTGCTATACTCCAACCAATGACACTTTCATGCTTCTGAAGCATTCTAATGAGTTTATTTTCTTGACTGGAGTCTAGAAGAGACGATATTATTATGGGATAAGTATCATTACTACTAAGGAAATCATATTTAAGCTCTTTAGGGAGTTATTTTAGTTCCAACTGTGGAGTTTGTAAATTAGATGGAAGTGTTTATGTAGTCTTTGGTGGTAAAGGTTCAAAATGTGTGATCCACATTGCTTCTTGAATTATTTCTTCTGTTGAATCTTCATTAAAACACACTTGATTCATAAGTTGTTTTTATAGATTATTAATGTCTAGCTTCTGAATAGAGTTATTAATAATAGATTCTATTGGATCATTATAACAAGTCAAGTTAAAATATTCTCGTGATAGTGATTCAATAGCATGAACTTCTTCAATATTTTCATCTTCTTCTTGATGTTGTGGATTAGAAAAAACTTTAATATTCAAAGTCATATTTCCAAATACTACAGTCATCATACCACTACAAATTCGAATAGTAGCATCAATGGTAGCCAAAAAGGGCATTCCAAAAATGATTGGTATTTGCACATTAGTATCTAATACTGGTTCTATATCAAGGATGACAAAATCTACTGGGAAAATAAATTTATCAACTTTGACTAGAACATCTTCCAAAATTTCTCCCGGATATTTTGTAGATCTATCAGCAAGTTGTAATACCATACGAATAGGCTTTACCTCACCCAATCCAAGCTATTGATAAACAGAATAAGGAAGCAAGTTTATACTAGCTCCTAAGTCAAGGAGTGCGTGATTGATTTTGTGATTTCTAATAATGCATGATATTGTTGGAGTACCTGGGTCTTTAAATTTTGTTAGTAAATTATGTTGTACAATGGAATTAACTTCTTCAGCCAAGTCAACGGAATACACATCATTTCTTACATTTTGCTTACGTTTGACAGCATATAAATCTTGTAAAAAGTTTGCATAAGCAGGTAAGAGAGAAATATTAATATGTACTTGTTTAAATAATTCTAAATATTCTTGATTTTTAGTATTTTAGTGTTTTCTTAAACGTTGTGGATAAGGAATTTGAGGATAATATTTAGGAGTTTCCTCAGTTTCTTTTTCCATTGGTAAATCAATTGTTTAATTTTCTTGATTAATTTGTTGTTTTTCAAAGGTTTCAATTTCAACTTCATTAGCAATTTTATCTTCATCTACTTCTTCCTTAATTTCTAGCATATTATCCTCCTTATTGTAGGCTCAATTTCTTCTAAGGAAGGTGAAATTTCCTGTCCAACAGCCTTACCACTTCTTAGTATGGTTATACCTTTTACTTGTTCGTGTTTACTATTACTAGAAGTTGAGGGATCACCTTGTGGTTGTCCCCTTGGATTAAGTTGTGGTTGGGCAGGAAAAATGTCTTTTTCCTTTAGAATCATGTTTATTATTAATCATATCCACAGATGTTTGTAGTTTTCCCATGATTTGTATTAATTGTTGCATTATAGACTATAAAGGTTTCTCTTGTATTTTCTTGTGTGGAGGCATATAAATATTATAATTTTGCTGTGTATTAGGATGTGTATTTCGAGGAGGTAAATATTGATTCTTTTGAGGAGGATACTGTTGAGGTTGAAATTGTAAAATACCCTCTTTGGTATTGTCACGCTCCGAAAACCAAAGCGCGAGGAAAGAGAAAAGATAGAGAAATAGGGAGAAGAGAATTAAAATCCTTACACAAAATGCGGAAGAGACTTTGGAAACCCATGGGGATTGCTACAAGGATGATTCACTAATACGTAAATCTAAAATGGACTTACATGTTAACGAGTCCAACAAAGATGGAAGCACTTGAAAATTAATTAAGAGACTATCCGGACAAGTACTAGTTTCAAGGAGAGAAGGAAATATACAATAACTTTGAAAAAGGGCATTTTTGATAGTTGCTGAATTTTAAAACACCTGTATGTAGTTATATCTTTAAAAATTTCATATTCTGTCCACGCTGATCCATGTAAAATTTAACTCTGCACAACTTTCATCTAATGACATTTTTTTCCAATTCTGCACCATTTGGGCAGAAAACAAAAAAAAACAGAAGCAGTTTTTCTTTGACAGCAAATTTGACAGCATTTCAACATGTTCCCAACTATACCAAATCTTCAAGTTTAAACCTTGGTACAAGACTAAACAAGTCCTAAACAACATATGACACGTGTCTAGACCAAACGGAACTTCATGTACTCGGAATTTATTAAAAACGAGGAGTGAAAGAGATGAAGAGAGGAAGAATGGGAGAGGGGGAGATTGGGGGAGAGAAATTTTAAAACATTTCCTTTAAAAGAAAAATGGGCAAATCCGGTAAGGACAAAACCAAACTTAAACGAATCCGGCAAAGAATTAAATCAACACACATATATAAAACTTTAAAAGCGATTCTACGATCTCGAAAACATAATTTAAATAACATAAATAAGTTTAATAAGTAGGAAAAACAAAGACTAACATTTGTCCATCAAAATTACATCAAGGCTTCCCAAATGACAAAAATACAGAAGTCCAAACTCAATAAGTTTTGTAATAAAACTAATACAACCATTTTCATTTTTGAGCACTAATCTATTACAAACTTCCCCAACTAGTTAAAATTTACAAGAGAACTATATACATAACCAAGTACGAGTCTTCAAAATAGGACAAAAGTTTCGAGTCTACGTATCGGGTCACATATGGCTTTTTTCCTTATCAAGCTCACCTGAAAAATGTTTTGTTGTTTTTATGAGAACGACGACTCGTAGAAAACATTATAACAAATCTATATGCTATCCATGACTAAAATTAAATGAGATGCAATGGGTCGCCACCACGGCTACAATGAAATGATTAAAACCACAAGGCTATGCGTGATATATGCACACCTCTCTCATTACCGGACCATAAGCCACCCACGCATGGAGTGTAGCATACCAACTTCTGGGAGCCAACCGAATATAGCTGGAGTTTGAATGTTTCTAAGGGTCATTCTCCATGTCTCACATCATAACCCATGTCCAGATTTCTTAAATAAAATTCCCTCACATGGGGTCTTTCTCTTTTCAAAACAAAACGTTTATGTCGTGATAATGTAATGCTTGCCGATTAGGCCTCAATGCATATGAAATTAACAATGACATTAAGGACGATCCACTACAATAAATTAAGTGATAATTCTAGTCCATTAAACATAATATCAAGGATCTCAAAGAAAGTAGTGAACTTCATAATTTGACATACTTAATAAGGATTTCTAAGCTAACGTCCTAGCATGATTTTTCACATAAGGGGAGCATCCTAAGCAAATTTAGCATCACATAATCAAGTTTAGTACAACAAAAGCACAAAATTCACAATTTAGCATATAACTTTAAATTTACAACTTTGAGAAATTCTAATGCATGTGTTCAAATTATTATTCTAACATCCCTCTAATTATATTTAGCACCCCAAAATCACAACTTGCACAACTAAAGCATATAAATCACATTTAGGCATAATAATTCCAACATTACAACGTTGGGAAAAACCTCATGGATGTGTTCAAATTATTTTATTAGCATAATTTTGATCACATATAACCAAAATCACAACTTACACAACCAAGACATATGAATTATATTTAGGCATAATAACCCTAACATTACAACCTTGGGGAAAATCCTAATACATGTGTCTAAATTCTCTCCTAATACATATAAATGAAATCAAATCACCTTAGGCAAGTATAACATATAGAAATGAGACAATGTATATCTACCTCTATGGAGATTTTCCAACATAAATGGAAATGTCCAAAATTCCCAAGAAAATCCAAGGAGCTCCAAATGACTTCAAGAAAGTGAAAAGGGAGGTCCTAGGAGACCCAAGAATCCACTGCATGTGATAATCCTTCAATGGGGCTCCATGGTAGAAGAAGAAGAATTTGAAGCTCTATGAAATTTGGGAAAACTATGGAAATGGCCACCAAAACGAATTTGTTGGTACCATTAGAAAGCTTATGGAATTCTAAGAATGTTTTGTGAAATGCTAAAACTCACGAAAATTTCTCTTTAGGGGTGTATTGGAAGCTTGAAGATGGAGGGTTTGGAAGTTGGTTTATACGCACTTTCATTTAGATGAAGAAGAAGAAGAAGAAGAGAGAGAAAGAAAAGAAAAAAAAATAAAAATAAGGAGGGAGAGGAGTAATGGCCGGCCATTTAGGAGTGGGGTGGAGCCCACCATGTTTTGTTTAGTCTTTGGTTTTGTATACAATGTGTAGAGGTGTAATGCATGTGTGTGTGTGTGTGGTCTACTTCTATACCCCAATTTAAAACATGTACCCACTTTAATATTAAGATAATAAATATAAAAAAATTATTATAATAAAATAAAATAAAACCAAATAAGAAAAGAAAATAATTAAGTAAATAAATAAATATAGTGACACAAATTAAGGTAAATTTAAATACTACACCAATTTAATTAACGGTTCGCACATAAGTAATTAAAATATAATTTTACCCTTAATTAAAATTTCAAGTTATGAAAATCTACCCCCTTAAAAGAATTCCGTCCCGGAATTCGGAGCAAATAAACGAAAAAGGGAGCAACGACTTACTCAAACCTCGACTAACTAACATTATCAAATGAAAGAGACTTACTCTACTCGGGGAAAAGGTGAGGGTAATCTTCCTAGCTTCATCCTCGTCCTCCCAAGTCGACTCGGAAATACCATGATGATTCCACTGAATTCTTACCAACGGGATAACCCTTCCTCGTAACACACGGTCTTTCTTCTCAATGATACGGATGGGTTGCTCTTCATACGACGCGTCTTCTCCAAGAGGCAACTCGGTCCAATCTATGATATGTGATGGATCGGGGTAACACTGACAGAGTGGATCGGAGTTACACCTACGAAGCATTGAAACATGAAATACATTGTGAACACTCGAGAGTTAAGGCGGAAGAGCTAAACGATACGCGACTTCACCAACCCTTTCAAGGATCTTAAACGGTCCCATAAACTGCGGTGCTAATTTCCCGCTTTGTCCAAAACGTTGTAATCCACGATGCGGTGAAACCTTTAGAAACACCTGATCACCAACTTCAAATTCCAACGGCCAGCGGTGACGGTCGGCATAAGATTTCTGAAGACTCTGAGCTGAAATCAACTTTTCATGAATCACTTTAATCTTTTCTGATGTCTCTCTAACCATATCGGGTCCATGAAGAATAGTCTCACCTACCTCACCCCCCAACATAAAGGAGATCGACACGGGCGGCCATACAATGCCTCAAACGGTGCCATCTGAACAGTAGCTTGATAATTGTTATTATACGCGAACTCGGCTAATGGTAAATGTTCTTCCCAATTACCACCAAGTTCCATAATACTGGCTCTCAACAGGTCCTCTAAGATTTGAATAGTACATATCGGACTGCCCATTTGTCTGAGGATGAAACGCTGTGCTAAGAAGAAGTTGAGTACCCAAAACTTTCTGTAAACTCTGCCAAAAGTGAGATACAAACTTCGAATCACGATCCGATACAATCAAAACTGGGATAGCATGAAGTCTCACAATCTCTCGGATGTAGACCATACTAAGGGTGTCTGCGGTGTCGGTTACCTTAATTGGTAAGAAATGTGCCGATTCAGTCAAATGGTCCACAATGACCCAAATAGCATTATGCTTACGCAAGGTCCTAGGAAGTGCCGTAACAAAGTCTATAGTAATATGCTCCCACTTCCACTCGGGAATAAGGAGAGGTTGTAACAAACCTGCGGGCCTCTAATGCTCGGCCTTTACTTGTTGACAAATTGGACAACTAGCAACAAACTCCACAACTGCTCTTTTTAAGCCTTTCTACCAATACTGACGACATAAATCATGGTACATCTTTGTACCCCCGGGATGAACGGCGAAACGGGAATGATGAAACTCTTCAAAACATCCTCTCGACAAGCTATGGGAACAAAGACTCGGTTTCGAAACCTCAAACCTCTACCATCATCAAAAGTCCAACTCTTCTCCAAATCTCCATTATGCATACGGGACTTTAAGGACATGGTCTCATCATGAGATTTCTGTAACTCCAAAATTCAATTCAAAAGTGACGGTTAAACGGTCAAAGTAAACAAAGTAGCTTGGTCGGCATTTTCTGCGCAATAAATCTCAAAATCATCAAGGTGTTCAAACATCCTCCACTCTTGGATGGTAAATAGGCTAAGGTGCCACGGGATTTACAACTAAGGGCATCGGCCACGACATTAGCCTTACCCGGATGATATTGCAAGTCAAAGTCATAATCTCCTAAATACTACATCCAACGGCGTTGTCTCAAGTTAAGGTCTCGTTGAGTAAAAATATATTTAAGGCTTTTGTGAACGGAAAATACCTCAAATTTCTCACCATACAAGTAGTGTCTCCAACTTTTTAAAGCAAACACAACAGCGGCAAGCTCTAAATCGTAAGTAGGGTAATTTTTCTCGTGAGGTTTCAATTGCCTCAAACCATAAGCTACAACTTTACCTTCTTGCATTAATACACATCCCAAACCTTCAAGTAAAGTGTCACAATAAACGGTATAGTTCAATCCACGCTCGGGAATAACAAGGATAGGTGCCGAAGTCAAACGGGTTTTCAATTGTTGGAAAGCATTTTCACAAGAATCGTCCCATATGAATTTCACTCCCTTCCTAGTAAGCTTAGTCATAGACATAGCTAAATGAGAAAAGTTCTCAACGAAGCGACGGTAATAACCCGCTAGTCCCAAGAAACTACGGACTTCAAATACATTATTTGGTGACTGCCAATCCAAAACGGCCTCAATCTTAGAAGGATCAACGGATACCCCATCACCCGAAACAACATGACCAAGAAACTTCACTTCTGGTAACCAGAATTCGCACTTAGAAAATTTTGCGTACAAACTGTGCCCTCTCAAGACTTCTAATACAATTCAGAGATGTTCCTCATGTGTCTCTCTAGAAGGTGAATAGATTAATATGTCATCTATAAACACAATCACAAACTTATCTAAGAATGGGCTAAAGATGCGGTTCATCAAATCCATGAAATCGGCGGGTGCATTCGTTAAACCGAATGGCGTAACAAGAAACTCGAAATGACCATAACATGAACGAAAAGTTGTCTTAGAAATATCACAGTCGCGAACTCGCAATTGATGATAACTCGACCTCAAGTCAATCTTAGAAAAGCAAGTTGAACCACGGAGTTGGTCAAAGAGATCATCAATTCTAGGAAGCGGATATTTGTTTTTTATTGTAACATGGTTTAGCTTATGATAGTCAATACACAATCGAAGTGTTCTTTACGAAAAGGACGGGTGCTGCCCAAGGAGAAGTACTAGGATGAATAAAACCTTTGAGTTGTAAATCCTCTAACTGTGTCTTTAATCCTTTCAACTTAGTGGGTGCCATACGATACGGTGGAATTAAAATTGGTGATGTACCGGGAACTAAATCTATCGTGAATTCAATCTCATGGATAGGTGGCAAACCAGGTAAGTCCTCAGGAAAAACATCGGGATACTCACTAACAATCGGAGGAAATTTAATTAAAGTTGGCTCATCTTCATCGGAAAACAAACTAGCAAGGTAGTCATTGTGATTCTTTCTTCTACACAAACTGTGAAGTGAATGCATCGGGAAGTCTAAGTGATCACCCTCAAAATGACCAAGGTCCCCGGAAGGTAACACAAAAGTAACTCTTTTCTTGAAATAATCAATAAAAGCTCAGTAGGTGGTTAACCAGTCCATACCCAAAATTATATCAAAACTAAGCATGTCAATAACAATTAAGTCAACAATCATGTTCCTGTCAGCAAGAATAAGTTCACAACCACGACACACTCGATCTAAGGGAACTAAACCTCCAATGGGAGTATCGACTAAAAGTGTTGAAGCTAGATGGCTCACTTCTAGATCCAAGGATGATGCACAAGATGAAGATATAAATGAACATGATGCGCCGATATCAATAAGCATAGAAGCTCTAGAACTGAACACTAATAAAGTACCTCAAATTACTGAAGCATCGGGTTTAACTGCGGAAGGTGCGGCAGTAACAAGGTTGAACACAGTAGGAGGTGGCCTTGGGGCTTGCTGTCCTCCTCCACGATGTCCTATATGATGGTGTTGGCCTTGAAGAGCATTAGGCTTGAAGCTCTGAGCAGAAGGAGCTGATGGAGGTGATAACAGAGGTGGCCTATAGTTCTGCTAATAAGGTCCTGGAAAAGGTGGACGAACTTGTGGTGGTCCAACTACCTGCAATGCTATCTGATTAAATGGACACTCTCTTAATATGTGGTTTGGGTCATCACAACCATAACAATTCCTCGGACCGAAGTTACCCCTTCACGGGAACGATGAGAATCATGAGACTAAGACTGATGTGACTGAGATTGAGGCGGGAGTTGAGAAACCGGCTGAGCCTGAACAAGTATCGAAGAAGAATATGTAGAATGTTGAGGGTTATACTCTTGCTTCTGCTTCTTAAATTGGTGCCCACTTGATGAACCCGACTGATTACCCTTTGATGGAGAACGGATTTCCTTATCTTTCTTTGAACTCAAATACTCCTCCTCGAACACAAGTGATTTCTGAACCACTTTACTATAGGAGTCCAATTCAAACCCAACAACTTTTGCGCGAAGTCCCTGACAAAGTCCATTCTCGAAGGTCCTAGCCTTAATCTTATCGTCGACGGTGATATCGAGTGCAAAACAAGCCAAGTCCCCAAAACGTGCCTCATAATTGGTAACAAACATCTCACCCTGACGAAGGTTCAAAAATTTGATTCTCTTGGCATTACGAGCAACTGGTGGAAAATATTTATCCAGGAATAACTGGGTAAAAGCATTCCAAGACATACCCTCCAAAGTTTGCGTAGTAAGAACAAGTTCCCACCAGATTTGGGCTCGACCCACCAATTGAAATGTAGCAGCATCTATGCGGAGATTATCTTTGACAAGACTGAGATGTTCAAAGATCCGGGTAATCCTCTTTAACCAAAGTTCTACTTGAATAGGGTCCATTTCTCCCGAGAAAAATTGGAGGATTCTTTCTACCAAATTCTCTCATAGCCGATTGTGCCCTCGGCTCTGCCTGAACAGTAGGTACTATAGGAGCCACGCCGGCAGGAGCTACTGGTGGTAGTGGTATATCATTCCTCGCTGCTTGGGCAGCTTGGGTGAAATCTCTCATGGCAACGGCCATCTCACGAAAGAACTGAGCTCCATCGGGAACATTTGGAGCAGGTTCTGAAATAGGAGCTAGAGCAGAAGCGGATGAGGAAGACTAGGCTCCTCGGCCTGCGGCTCCACCTTGGCCCCTAGCACGGCCTCTAGCACAGACAGGAGGTCGGCCTCGAACGCGCGGCGGCATGGCTAAGTATAAAATAGTTATAAGGTAATAAGGAATTAGGTCATTAGCTTCTACTATACGCCTAATTTCAAACATTTATCGAATCCAGGTTATATTATCATGACCAATGTAAACACATAGAACATGAAAATCTAACATGTAGTCATGTAGTCCCAAAGGCATTCAACGTATTAGCATGCTCAATAGGCTACTCAATACTCAAAGTAAACTTTAAAGGAAACAATGGAAGTACAAATAGGAAATTAGCAAAAATAACAATTTGTAAGTAGGCCCAAATTAAACTCCCATAGCCCCTAGTTATTCAAACCCGTTTAGCTTTGATAGCAAACTGTCATGCCCCGAAAACTGAAGCGCGAGGAAAGAGAAAAGATAGAGAAATAGGGAGAAGAGAATTAAAATCCTTACACAAAATGCGAAAGCGACTTTGGAAACCCACGAGGATTCCTACAAGGATGACTCACTAATACGTAAATCCAAAATGGACTTACATGTTACCGAGTCCAACAAAGATGGAAGCACTTGAAAATTTAATTAAGAGACTATCCGGACAAGTACTAGTTTCAAGGAGAAAAGGAAATATACAATAACTTTGAAAAAGGGCATTTTTGATAGTTGCTCAATTTTATAACACCTGTATGTAGTTATATCTTTAAACATTTCACATTCTGTTCATGTATGTCCATGTAAAATTTAATTCTACACAACTTTCATCTAATGACATTTTTTCCAGTTCTGCACCATTTGGGCAGAAAACAAAAAAAACAGAAGCAGTTTTTCTTTAACAGCAAATTTGACAGCATTTCAACATGTTCCCAACTATACCAAATCTTCAAGTTTAAACCTTGGTACAAGACTAAACAAGTCCTAAACAACATATGACACGTGTCTAGACCAAACGGAACTTCATGTACTCAAAATTTATTAAAAACGAGGAGTGAAAGAGAGGAAGAGAGGAAGAATGAGAGAGGGAGAGATTGGGGGAGAGAAATTTTAAAATATTTCCATTAAAAGCAAAATGGGCAAATCCGGTAAGGATTTAATACAAATACAATGAGTCCAGCAAGGACAAAACCAAACATAAACGAATCTGGCAAGGATTCAAATCAATACACATACATAAAACTTTAAAAGAGATTCTACGATCTCGGAAACATAATTTACATAACATAAATAAGTTTAACAAGTAGGAAAAACAAGGACTAACATTTGTCCATCAAAATTACACCAAGGCTTCCCAAATGACAAAAATACGGAAGTCCAAACTCAAGATGTTTTGTAATAAAACTAATACAACCATTTTCATTTTTAAGCACCAATCTATTACAAACTTCTCCAACTAGTTAAAATTTACAAGAGAACTATCCATATACATAACCAAGTACAAGTCTTCAAAATAGGACAAAAGTTTCGAGTCTACGTGTCGGGTCACATGTGCCCTATTCACTTATCAAGCTCACCTGAAAAATGTTTTATCATTTTTATGAGAACGAAGGCTCATAGAAAACATTGTAACAAATCTATATGCTATCCATGACTAAAATGAAATGAGATGCAATGGGTCGCCACCACGACTACAATGAAAATGATTAAAGCCGCAAGGCTATGCGTGATATATGCACACCTCTCTCATTACCGGACCATGAGCCACCCATGCATGGAGTGTAGCATACCAACTTCCGGGAGCCAACCGAATATAGCTGGAGTTTGAATGTTTCTAAGGGTCATTCTCCCTGTCTCACATCACAACCCAAGTCCGAATTTCTTAAATAAAATTCCCTCACATGGGGTTTTTCTCTTTTCAAAACAAAACGTTTATGTCGTGATAATGTAATACTTGCCGATTAGGCCTCAATGCATATGATATTAACAATGACATTAAGGATGATCCACTACAATAAATTAAGCAATAATTCTAGTCCATTAAACATAATATCAAAGATCTCAAAGAAAGTAGTTGAACTTCATAATTTGACATACTTAATAAGGATTTCTAAGCTAACGTCCTAGCATGCTTTTTCACATGAGGGGAGCATCCTAAGCACAACTAGCATTACATAATCAAGTTTAGTACAAAAAAAGCACAAAATTCACAATTTAGCATACAACTCTAAATTTACAACTTTGAGGAATTCTAATGCATGTGTTAAAATTATTATTCTAACATCCCTCTAATTATATTTAGCACCCCAAAATCACAATTTGCACAACTAAAGCATATAAATTACATTTAGGCATAATAATTCCAACATTACAATTTTGGGAAAAACCTAATGGATGTGTTCAAATTATTTTATTAACATCATTTTGATCACATATAATACACCAAAATCACAACTTACACAACCAAGGCATATGAATTATATTTAGGCATAATAACCCTAACATTACAACCTTGGGGAAAATCCTAATACATGTGTCTAAATTCTCTCCTAATACATATAAATGAACTCAAAGCACCTTAGGCAAGTATAACATATAGAAATGAGACAATGTATATCTACCTCTATGGAGATTTTCCAAAATAAATGGAAATGCCCAAAATTTCCAAGAAAATCCAAGGAGCTCCAAATGACTTCAAGATAGTGAAAAGGGAGGTCCTAGGAGACCCAAGAATCTACTGCATGTGCTAATCCTTCAATTACATTATTCGGTTACGCGGTTGGGTCCCCTTGAGAGTGTATTCGGTTAACCCGTTTACCCATGGGTCGGTTCGGGTCGAACCTTCGGGTCTGTGGATTTGTTTATTATTATTATTATTATTATTATTATTGTTGTTATTGTTATTATTATTATTATTATTATTATTATTAGCTTTAATTAGTTTAAAAATGATTTAAATTATTTTACTAATGGTATATGGTTTATAATTAATACCATTAATGTTTGGTATTATGTAATATTATTTTAATATTATATATATCATTATTATATTATATATTTATTATTTATTATTTATATGGTTAATATAAATAATAAATATCAGTTTTAAATAATTTTAAATAGTTAATAAATACCTATATCTATTTATAAATTCTAGAAAATTCGGGTAATGACCCTAGGACTATTTTATTACATAATGTATGTTATAAAGCTATAATATTATAGTCTAATATTTTTAATAATTAATAAGGAGCTATTTTATGATTATATTAATTATTAAAAAATACCAAACAAGCTCCGAAAATTATGAGATAAATACTGGTAGTGTATTTTAATATCTAGTATTTAATAAAAAATATTTTCAAGTACTGATTCCTTTGTATAATTATACTTATGTATTTAAATCCCGTTTCCGGTATTTTCTGGTATATATTATCTTTAATAATTCATAATAAATAATCTAGGACTCCGAAAATTACGCGGTCAGTTCCCAGAGTCTTAGAATAATGTCTAGAACTTTTCCGTAAAGTTTAGTGACTTTTCGACTCAGTAAAAAATACAGCCTGTTTTTTAGGGCCCGCATTAGTATAGTAAGTCCTACCTTTTATTATTGTTTATGACCTCATTTGGTAAAATTACCATTTTGCCCCTATAGTTGTACTCATACATTATTATTGTTTATTTCGTTTATTGTTGTAGAACTTGACGGTTATCCACTTTTCGAGGATCGGTGACTCGAGGTGAGTTTCCTAACCTCACTCTAATCCTAATAAGATTAATATAAGATGTTTAAAAGCTATCTATATGATATTTTGTATAAGTAATATGCTGAGTCAAGATGCCACATATATTCCAATAATTGTAAGACTATGCAAAGCATGTTATGGTAGTGCTATCGCATACGTGAGCATGTCAAGGGTTTTATCTATATGCTTATCGGTATCAAATCCATGTTATGTGATCCATGTTCTATATGTTACGTTTCTGCTACTAATTATTTTAATGCACGTTTTATGATGCTGACTGGAATAAATACGCATGCTATGATAATAATAAAGAGAATGAAAGTGGATTTGCATATGGGTATCGGGAATGGATTCACTTGCATTTCATGACATGTGTTAGCATGCATTGTGTGAGAAAAGAGAGGCGTTTGATGAGAATGTGAATGAGATGAGATATGTGAATGTGAAAGAGATGTGATTTCTGGATCCGATGGATCAACGGCTGACGAGCCAGGTGGACATGAACGGTTAGGGTTCCTAGCGCGCCGCTCGCCGTTGAAGACGTCCAGTGATGCGCATACGCGGTTGAAGACGTCCCATGTATCGTTGAAGACGTCCGGCTAGTGCTCTAATATATTTCTCAGCCGTGTAGACGACCGGTGAGAGTGTACACATGGTTGAAGACGTCCCATATGCCAGTTTCATTGTTTACAAATAGTGTGCGCCGTGAAGACGTCCGGTGACCTATCAAGGGATGAGTATGAATTGGCTGTGATAGCATGTTATCATCCTTGACATACCGTGTATTGTCAAGTGGATGAGAAAGAGAAAGTGAATGTTGAGATTGAATTGATGAGTAAAAATGATTTAGTTCGAAATGATTTGTTTTTTTGGAAAGTTTTGGTTTTAAAATGAAATGATTTTGAAAAGTATCTGTTTTGAAAAGCAAATGTCTTTGAAAAGAATTGGGAATAAGTCACATTTGCCATGCATTTGCACGCACGTGATTATCATAAGGAGAATGTATTCTATGATGTTAAGATTATCTGTTTATCTGTTTTGTTGAGACCTCTGCTATGCCCGTGGTGAGAATGCGTCTTTTGATAAGAGAATAACCATACCTTAAAGTACTAAACTATGACGTGAGTTGAGAGATGTTTTGTATTTATTGATTTTTGTGAGGTTGAGACTCTCACTCAGCCTTGTTCCAAGGCTGACGGCATGTTACGCCCTAGGCATTCGTATGCCCAGAGTGTTGCAGGTTTGGAGATAGATAGAAGAGTTCAGGATGCAGTGCTGTGGAGCCAAGGAGAATCAAGTCTTGCCAAGATCTGATAGATAGTTCTCAAGTTTTAAGATTATGTAAATTGTTTAGTATGGCCTCTTGTATTAGAATTGAAATTATTGTAACCCTTGTTTAATTTCCATTGTTGTATTTATACTCTGATAAGTATTAGATCATGTCTAAGCTCTAGCTTTTCCCTTATGATTGCACGATGCGGAGTTAGAAGGACAGAACAGTTAACAAACTAGTCACGTGTCTACGGACCCATAAAGGAAAATTTTTATTTTCCCTATTTTTGGCTTACTCCGGGGCATGACAATGTGAGCACACAAAAATATTGCAACCATCATTTCCAAAGCAAATTCCATGATTTCAAAAGTGGGACTTGATTAAATTGAGAAAGACTATAAAGCAAGTAGATCAATCTCAACTAGAAGAAAACACGTAAGAAACTCATTCTTCTATTTAGCATAGTTTTATGACATTATGAGTAATGTGAAATGAATACTTTTTCTTAATAGTTATGTGAAATTTCAGAGGAAAAGTTGTATTCGTCTATCAAACTTCACAAGAGTACTTGTATTGGTCTGTGAAATTTCACATAACGTTCCTTCATTATGAATTTAATGACATTCATGCAAGCACTATAAGCCTAACATTGCAGTTGTGTGAAAATTCACATAACATTCCTTGTTTCATTTAACGTCAATATTTTATAATAGTAGTTTGTTAGACATAATTATAACATTCGTAATTCTTAATGATAATAATATTGTATGCATATAATGTATAGATTAATGAGAACATCACCATGACAATGCCTGAGTATGCATACTATGGTGATAATATTGCTACTGCAAAAGCTGAAGAAACTGAGAATGAGTCAGACACAGTTGTTTCAGAGACTGTACTTTCACTAATAACTCAAATGAAAGGGATGACAATTGTGGTGTTAAAGATGATGGTTATGGTTCTGATGAAGATCAATGTAATGAAAGTGAGAATGAGTCAGACACACTTGTACCAAATACTGCAGATGGAGATGAAGTTGATGAAAAGGATGACAATTCCAGTGTTAAAGATGATGGTGATAGTTCTGATGCAGATGGAGATGAAGTTGATGAAAAGGATGACAATTCCAGTGTTAAAGATGATGGTGATAGTTCTGATGCAGATGGAGATGAAGTTAATGGTAATGCAGATGGAAATGAAAGAAAAGAAGCTTGCATAGATTATCAAGATAAGGGTAATACCAAAGAATCTTACTCAGGTGATAAGCATGAACCCTGTGGTGATTATTTTGATAATGATAGTTTTGTTTATTACACTGCTACTTCTCTCAACAAGATTCAGAGGAATGATAATAATGAAGATCAGTATGAAACACTCATTTCATTGAAGAAGAAATTGAATAAGGGGAAAAAACATGTTGATGCTGAACAGTCAATGGGGCAGAAACAAAATGAAGAAGCTGACTTGAGAATAGAGAATACTTTGTTGAAGTTCATAATTGAAGAAGAAGAGATGAAAACGATTGAGATAATCAAGAAGAAAGACAAAGCATTAAGTGATATGAAGAAGTTTTAGCAGAAAAATATGGAAATGGAAGAAGAACTGAGAAAACTACGTACCTATCAAAAACTCACCTTATTGCAAGAGATGATGACAAAGGAAAAGCAGGAAGTTGAAAAAAAACAATCTGGAGCATAAGCAAACACAAGTTGATGATTTGAAAATGCAAAATTCATTGTTAAGAAGTACAAATGAAAAAATGAAATTGAAAGAAATAGAGTTAATCAATGCGAAAGATAATGCATTGACTGGTCTTAAGAAGATTCAAGAGCTTAATATTATGATGGAAGAACAAATGCGGAAAATGGCTTACCATATTCGAAAACTTGAGGATGAATATGTTGTGCATGACTTGACACAATATGAAGCAGCGAGAAAAATCATTAAACAGAAGGATAAAAAAAAATGAACTTCTACTAGAGCGAATAGAAGAATGTGAGACACACCAAATAACATAGAGAACTGTCACGCCCCGAAAACCGAAGCACAAGAAAAGAGAAATGATAGAGAAGAAAGAGTTAAAACTCAATCACAAATGCGGAAGCGACTTTGGAATTCGAAAGGAATTCCTACAAGGATGACTTATTAACACATAAATCCAAAATGGGCTTATATGTAAACGAGTCAAACGAAGATAAAAGCATTTTAAATATTAAATGACTAATCGAACAAGTACTAGTTCAAGGAATACAAAAAATTAAAATGAATAAGGACCATATACAATAAATTTGATAAACGGTCATTTTTTGATAGTTGTTCAATTTTAAAACATCTGTAAGTAGCTATATCTTTGAAATTTTCATATTTTTTCCTAAAAGGTCCATGCAAAATGTGATTCTGCACAACTTTTTTCAAATGACATTTTTTCCAATTTCGCACCATTTGGGCAGAAAACTGAAATAACAGTAGGAGTTTTTCTTTTGACAGTAATTTGACAGCATTTTGACAGCATTTTGAAATGTTTCCAACTATGCTAAATCCTCAAGTTTAAACATCAATACATGACTAAACAAGTCCTAAACAACATACGAGTCTAAAGCAAACGGAACTTCGTGCACTCAAAATTTATTAAAAATGAGAAGTCAAAGAGATAAAGAGAGGAGAATGGGGGAGGGAAAGATTGGGAGAGAGAGATTTTAAAACATTTCCTTTGAAAGCAAAATGAGTAAATCCGGCAAGGATTTAGTTTAATACAATACGTCCGGCAAGGACAAAACCAAACATAACCGAATCCAGCACGGATTCAAATCAACACACATGCATAAAACTTTAAAAGAGATGTGACGATCTCGGAAATATAATTACATAATACAAATAAGTTTAGCATGTATGAAAAGAAAGGACTAACATTTGTCTATCAAGATCACAACAAGACTCCCTCCTAGAACAAAATATGGGAGTTTAGGTACAAGAAGTTTTGTAACAAAAGTAATACAATAATTTTCTTTTAGCTCACTAAACTATTACAAACTTTCCAAAAGACTAAAGTTCACGTGAGAACTATCCATTTACATAGCTAAGCACGAGTCTTCAAAATAGAACAAAAGTATCAATGTCTGCACGTCGGGTCACATATGCCCTTTGCCCTTATCAAGCTCACCTAAAAAATGTTTTGTCATTTTTATGAGAACGATGGCTTGTAGAAAACATTATAACAAGTCTATATGCTATCCATGATCAAAATGAATTGAGGTGCAATGGATCACCACTATGGCTACAATGAAATGATTAGAGTCTCACGGCTATGCGTATATGTACACACCTCTCTCATTACCGGACCATGAGCTACCCACGCATGGAGTGTACCATACAAACTTCCGGGAGCTAACCGAATGTAGTTAGAGTTTGAATGTTTCTAAGGGTCATTCTCCCTGTCTCACATCACAACCCATGTCCGGATTTCTTCAATAAAATTCCCTCGTATGGGGTTTTTCTCTTTTCAAAACAAAACGTTTATGTTGTGATAAATGGAATGTTGACGATTAGGCCTCAATGCATATGATGTTAACAGTGACATTAAGGATGATCCACTACAATAAATTAAGCAATATTCTAGTCCATTAGACATAATATCAAGGGTCTCAAAGAATGTAGTTAAATTACATAATTTGACATTCCTAACAAGGATTTCTAAACTAACGTCCTAGCATACTTTTTCACATAAAGGGAGCATCTTTAGCACATCTAGCATCACCTAATCAAATTTAGTACAACCAAAGCATGTAATTCATAATTAGGCATACAACCCTAAATTTACAACTTTGGGGCAAACTTAATGCATGTGTCTAAATTATCCTCTTAACATCATTCTAATCACATATAACACACCAAAATCACAACTTGCACAACTAAGGCATATAAATCATATTTAGGCAAAATAACCCTAACATTACAACTTTGGGGAAAGTCCTAATACATGTGTCTAAGTTCTCTCCTAGCATATAAGTGAACTCAAGGCATCTTAGACAAGCATAACATATAGAAATGCAACAATGTAAATCTACGTCAATGAAGATTTTCCAAAATAAATGGAAGAGGACCAAAATTTGAGAAAAACCAAAGAACTCCAAATGGCTCCAAGAAGATGAAAAGAGAGATCTTAGGAAGCCCAAGAACCCTCTGCATGTACTACTCCATCAATAGAACTCCATGGTTGAAGATGAGGAATCTTGAAGTTCTATGTGATTTGGGTAAACCATGATAATGGCCACCAAAACGAATTTCGAAGGTATCACTAGATAGCTCTTGAAAATCCAAGACTATTTTGTGAAATAGCAAAACTCACGAAAATCACTCTTTAATGACCTATTTGAAGCTTGAAGGGAGAAGAAACTATAGAGGTTTGATATACCCAAAAATACATATAGGGAGAAGGAGGAGAAGAAGAGAGAGAGAAAGAAAGAAAAGAAAAAAAAAATTAAAAGTGAGGAGAGAGAGAGGATGGCCGGCTATTGTAGGGGGGTGGGGCCCACTATTTGTCTTGGTTTTGGTTTTGTCTTGTTTGACTAGAAGTAGTATATAGCATGTGTGTATGCGTGTGGTCTAGTTTTACACACCCAATTTAAAACATGTATCCATTTTAACAAGATAATAAAAAAATAATAAAAATTATTATACTAAAATAAAATAAAACCAAATAAGAAAAGAAAAGTAAGTAAATAAATAAATATAGTGACACAAGTTAATATAAATTTAAATACTACACTAAAATAATTACCGGGCTCGTACATAAGCAATTGAATACATTTTTACCCTTATTAAAAATTTTGAGTTATGATAATCTACCTCCCTTAAAAAAATTCCGTCCCGAAATTCGGAGCAATTAAGCGGAAAAGGGAGCAACGACTTGCTCAAACCTTGTCTAACTAAAATTATCAAATAAAATGAACTTACTTTACTCGGGGAACAGGTGAGGGTAACTCTTCCTAGCTTCATTCTCATCTTCCCACATCGACTCGGCAATGTTATGATGATTCTACTAAATTCTTACCAACAGAAAAACCCTACCTCATAATACACGGTCTTTCTTCTCAATGATACGAATGGATTGCTCTTTATACGACGCGTCTTCCCCAAGAGGCAACTCGGTCCAATCTATGACATGTGATGGATCAGGGTAATGTTGATAGAGTGAATCGGAGTTACACCTTTGAAGCATCGAACATGAAATACATTGTGAACACTCGAGAGTTAAGGCGGAAGAGCTAAATGATACGCGACTTCACTAACCCTTTCAAGAATATCAAACTGTCCAACAAATTGCGGTGCTAATTTCCCACTTTGTCCAAAATGTTGTAACCCACGACGCGGCGAAATCTTTAAAAACACGTGATCACCAACTTCAAATTCCAATTGCCGGTAATGACGGTTGGCATAAGATTTCTGGCGACTCTGAGCTGTAATCAATTTCTCTCTAATTACCTTGATCTTTTCGGAAGTCTCTCGAACCATATTAGGGCCAAGAATGATAGATTCGCCTACCTCACCCCAATACAATGGTGAGATACATGGATGGCCATACAATGCCTCGAATAGTGCCATCTGAATACTCGCTTGATAACTGTTATTGTAAGCAAACTCAGCCAAAGGCAAATGATCTTCACAAATACCACCAAGTTCCATAATACTAGCTCTCAACATGTCCTCTAATTGAATAGTATGCTCGGACTGCCCATCTGTCTGAGGATGAAATGTTGTGCTAAGGAGAAGCTAAGTACCTAAAGCTTTCTGCAAACTTTGTGATAATACTAGCTCTCAATATGTCCTCTAATTGAATAGTATGCTCGGACTGCCCATCTGTCTAAGGATGAAATGCTGTGCTAAGGAGAAGTTAAGTACCCAAAGCTCTCTGCAAACTTTGCCAAAAGTGAGATACAAACTTTGGATCACGATCCGATACAATTGAAACTGGAATACCATGAAGTCTGACAATCTCTTGGATATAGATCATACTAGAGTGTCTGCGGTGTCGGTTAACTTTATTGGCAAGAAATGTGCCTATTCAGTCAAATGGTCCATAATAACCCAAATAGCATTATGCTTACATAAGGTCCTAGGAAGTGCTATAACAAAATCCATAGTAATATGCTCCCACTTCCACTCGGGAATAGGGAGAGGTTGTAATATACTTGCGGGTCTCTGATGCTCGAATTTTACTTGTTGACAAACTGGAAAACTAGTAACAAACTCGACAACTACTTTTTTCAAGCCTTTTCACCGATACTGACGACGTAAATCATGGTACATCTTCGTACCCCCTGGATGAATGGCGAAACGGGAATGGTGAAACTCTTTCAACACATTCGCTCGACAAGCTACAGGAACAAAAACTCAATTTTGAAACCTCAAACCTCTACCATCATCGAAAGTCCAACTCTTTTCCAAATCTCCATTAAGCATATGGGACTTTAAGGACATAGTCTCATCATCGGATTTTTGTACCTCCAAAATTCGATTCAAAAGTGACGGTTGAACGGTCAAAGAAAACAAAGTAGCTCGGTCAAAATTTTCTGCGCAATAAGTCTCAAAGGCATCAAAGTGTTCAAAAATCTTTTACTCTTAGATAGGTAAATAAGTCAAGGTACCACGTGGTTTACAACTAAGGGCATCGGCCATGACATTAGCCTTATCCGGATGATATTGTAAGTCAAAATCATAATCTCCCAAATACTTCATCTAACAGCGTTGTCTCAAGTTAAGGTCTTGTTGAGTGAAAATATACTTAAGGCTCTTATGATCAAAAAATACCTCGAATCTCTCACCATACAAGTAGTGTCTCTAACTTTTTAAAGCAAACACAACTGCGACAATCTCTAAATCATGAGTAGGGTAATTTTTCTCGTGAGGCTTCAATTGTCTCGAACCATAGGCTACAACTTTACCTTCTTGCATGTCAAGTGAAGCATCACAATAAATGGTATAGCTCAATCCACGTTCAGGAATAACAAGGATAGGTGTCGAAGTCAAACGGGTTTTCAATTATTGGAAAGCATTTTCACAAGAACCATCCCATATGAATTTCACTCCCTTACTAGTAAGCTTAGTCATAGGCATAGCTAAATAAGAAAAAATTTCAACGAAGTGGCGGTAATAACCCGCTAGTTCTAAGAAACTACGGACTTCAAATACATTCTTTGGCGATTAATCCATGACAGCTTCAATCTTAGAACGATCAACGGATACTCCATCACCCGAAACAATATGACCAAGAAATTTCACTTCCGGTAACCAAAATTCACACTTAGAAAATTTTTCATACAAATGGTGCCCTCGCAAAACTTCTAATATAATTCAGAGGTGTTCCTCGTGTTTCTCTCAAGATGGTGAATAGATAAGGATATCATCAATAAACACAATCACAAATTTATCCAAGAATGGACTAAAGATACGGTTCATCAAATCCATGAAAGTGGCGGGCGCATTCGTCAAACCAAATGGCATAACAAGAAACTTGAAATGACCATAACGTGAACGAAAAGCTATTTTAGGAATGTCACAGTCTCGAACTCACAACTGATGATAACCCGATCTCAAGTCAATCTTAGAAAAACAAGTTGAACCACATAGTTGGTCAAAAAGATCATCAATTCTGGGAAGCGGATATTTATTCTTTATTGTAACGTCGTTTAGCTTACAATAATCAATACACAATTGGAGTGATCCATCTTTCTTCTTTGCAAAAAGGATAGGTGCTCCGCAAGGAAAAGTACTAGGACGAATAAAACCTTTAAGTTGTAAATCCTCTAACTGTGTCTTTAATTCTTTCAATTCAATGGGTGCCATACAATACGGTGGAATTAAAATCAGTGATATACCGGGAACTAGATCTATCGCGAACTCAATCTCATGGATAGGCAGCAAACCAGGTAAGTCCTCGGGAAAAACATTGGAGTATTCACTAACAATTAGAGAAAATTCAATCAAAGTTGGCTCATCTTCATCGAAAAACAATCTAGCAAGGTAGTCCTTATAATTCTTCCCCCTATACAAACTGTGAAGTGAACGCATCGGGAAGTCTAAGCGGTCACCCTCAAAACGACCAAGGTCCCCGGATGGTAACACAAAAGTGACTCATCTCTTGAAACAATCAATAAAAGCTCGATAGGTAGTCAACCAGTCCATACCCAAAATTACATCAAACTAAGCATGTCTATAACAATTAAATCAATAATGATGTTCCTGTCAGCAATGACAAGTTCACAACCATGACACACCCGATCTAAGGGAATTAAACCTCTAATGGGAGTATTGACTAAAAGTGTAGAAGCTAAATGGCTCACTTCTAAATCCAGGGATGATTCACAAGATGACGATATAAATGAACATGATGCGCCGGTATCGAATAGCACAGAAGCTCTAGAACTAAACATTAATAACGTACCTCAAATAACTGAAGCATCGGGGTTAACTGCGGGAGGTACAATAGCAACAAGGTTGAACACAGTAGGGGGTGGCCTTGGGGCTTGCTATCCTCCTCTACGATGTCCCACATAATGGTGCTGACCCCTAGGAGCATTAGGCTTGGAGCTCTGAGCAGAAGGAGCAGACGGTGGTGATAAAAGAGGTGGCCTATAGTTCTGCTGATAAAGTCTAGGAAAAGTGGACAAACCTGTGGTGGCCCAACTGTCTGAGGTGTTGTCTGATTAAACGAACACTCTCTTAGTATGTGATTTGGGTTGCCACAACCATAGCAATTTTTTGGGCCGAAGTTACCCCCTCCACGGGAATAACCAGAATGACGAGAACCACAAGACTGAGACTGATGTGACTGAGATTGAGGTGGGAGCTGAGAAACCGGTTGAGCTTAAATAGGTATCGAAGAAGAATATGTAGATTTCTGCGGAACATACTCTTGCTTTTGCTTCTTGAACTGGCGCCCACTTGACGAACCCAACTGATTACCCTTTGATGGAGCAGGAATTCCTTATCTTTCTTCGAGCTCAAATACTCTTCCTCAAACATAAGTGCTTTCTGAACCACTTTACTGTAGGAGTCTAATTCAAATCCAACAACTTTTGCACGAAGTCCCTGACGAAGTCCATTCTCAAAGGTCCTAGCCTTAATCTTATCGTCGACGGTGATATCGGGTGCAAAATGAGCCAAATCCCCAAAACAAGCCTCATAATCGGTAATTGACATCTCACCCTGATGAAGGTTTAGAAATTTGATTCTCTTGGTGTTACGAGCAACTGGTGGAAAATACTTATCAAGGAATAACCGGGTAAAAGTGTTCCAAGACATACCCTCCAAAGTTTGCATAGTAAGAACAAGTTTCCACCAAATTTGGGCTCGACTTGCCAATTGAAATGTAGCAGCATCTATACGGAGATTATCTTCAACAATACCGAGATGTTCAAAGATCTGAGTAATCCTCTTTAACCAAAGCTCTGCATAAATAGGGTCCGTATCTTCCGAGAAAAATGGAGGATTCTTCCTACCAAATTCTCTCATATGCGATTGTGCCCTCGGCTCCGCCTGAACAACAGGCACTACAGGCGCCACGACGGTAGGAACTATCGGTGGTGGTGGAGGTGGAATATCATTCATCGTAGCTTGGACAGCTAGGGTGAAATCCCTCATGGTAGCGGCCATCTCACGAAAGAACCAAGCTCCATCGGGAACTCCTGGTGCAGGTACAGGAATAGATTTTGGAGCAGGTTCTGGAATAGGAGTTGGAGTAGGTTCAGGTATAGGAGCTGGAACAGGTTCAGAAATAGGAGCTGGAGCAGAAGCGGATGAGGCAGACTGGGCTCCTCGGCCTGCGACTCCACCTCGGCCCCTAGCACGACCTCTGGCATGGACAGGAGGTCGGCCTATAGCACGGCCTCTAACGCGCGGCGGCATAGCTAGGCAGAAAATAATTACAAGGTAACAAGGAATTAGATAATTAGCATTCTACTATACGTCTAATTCAAACATTTATTGAATCAAGATTATATTATCATGACCAATGTAAACACATAGAACATGAAGATTTAACATTTAGTCATATAGTCTCGAAGGCATTCAACATATTAGCATGCTCATTAGGCAACTCAATACTCAATGTGAACTTTAAAGGAAACAATGGAAGCACAAATAGAAACTTAGACATGTAGTAAAAATAATTCGTAAGTAAACCCAAATTAAACTCCCATAGCCCCTAGGTATTCAAACCAATTAGCTCTGATACCAAACTATCACGTCCCAAAAACCGAAGCGCGAGAAAAGAGAAATGATAGAGAGGAAAGAATTAAAACTCAATCACAAATGCGGAAGCGACTTTGGAATTCGACGGGAATTCCTACAAGGATGACTTATTAACACATAAATCCAAAATGGACTTATATGTAAACGAGTCAAACGAAGAAAAAAGCATTTGAAATATTAAAATACTAACCGAACAAGCATAGTTCAAGGAATACAAAAAAAATGAATACGGACCATTTATAATAAATTTGATAAAAGATCATTTTTAGATGGTTGTTGAATTTTAAAACATCCGTTAGTAGCTATATGTTTGAAATTTTCACATTTTGTCCTTGGTGGTCCATGCAAAACGCGATTCTACACAACTTTTGTCAAATGACATTTTTTCCAATTTCGCACCATTTGGCAGAAAACTGAAATAACAGTAGCAATTTTTCTTTTGATAGCAATTTGACAGTATTTTGACAGCATTTTGAAATGTTCCCAACATGCTAAATCCTCAAGTTTAAACATCAATACATGACTAAACAAGTCCTAAACAACATATGAGTCTAAAGCAAACAGAACTTCGTGCACTCGAAATTTATTAAAAACGAGAAGTGAAAGAGATAAAGAGAGGAGAATGGGGGAGGGAGAGATTGGGAGAGTGAGATTTTAAAACATTTCCTTTGAAAGCAAAATGAGCAAATTCGGCAAGGATTTAGTTTAATATAATACGTCCGACAAGGACAAAACCAAACATAACCAAATCAGGCAAGGATTCAAATCAACAAACATGCACAAAACTTTAAAAGAGATGCGATGATCTCGGAAACATAATTACATAATACAAATAAGTTTATCAAGTATGAAAAGCAAGGACTAACATTTGTCAATCAAGATTACAACAAGACTCCCCCCTAGAACAAAATATGGGAGTTTAGGTACAAGAAGTTTTGTAACAAAAGTAATACAACAATTTTCTTTTAGCGCACTAAACTATTACAAACTTCCCAAAAAACAAAAGTTCACATGAGAACTATCCATTTACATAGCTAAGCAAGAGTCTTTAAAATAGAACAAAAGTATCAATGTCTATGCGTCGGGTCACATATGCCCATTGCCCTTATCAAGCTCACCTGAAAAATGTTTTGTCATTTTTATGAGAACAATGGCTCGTAGAAAACATTGTAACAAGTCTATATTCAATCCATGACTAAAATGAAATGAGGTGCAATGGATCGCCACCACGGCTATAATGAAATGATTAGAGCGTCACGGCTATGCGTTATATGTACACACCTTTCTCATTACCGGACCATGATCCACCCACGCATGGAGTGTAGCATACCAACTTCTGAGAGCTAACCGAATATAGTTGGAGTTTGAATGCTTCTAAGGGTCATTCTCCCTATCTCACATCACAACCCATGTTCGAATTTCTTAAATAAAATTCCCTCGCATGGGGTTTTTCTCTTTTCAAAATAAAACGTTTATGTCGTGATAAATGGAATGCTTGCGGATTAGGCCTCAATGCATATGATGTTAACAGTGACATTAAGGATGATCCACTACAATAAATTAAGCAATAATTCTAATCCGTTAGACATAATATCAAGGGCCTCAAAGAATGTAGCTAAATAACATAATTTGACATTCCTAACAAGGATTTCTAAACTAACATCCTAGCATGTTTTTTCACATAAAGGGAGCATCCTAAACACATCTAGCATCACATAATTAAATTTAGTACAACCAAAGCATGCAATTCATAATTAGGCATACAATCCTAAATTTACAACTTTAGGGAAATCCTAATGCATGTGTCTAAATTATTCTCTTGACATTATTCTAATCACATATAACACACCAAAATCACAACTTGCACAACTAAGGCATATAAATCATATTTAGGAAAAATAACCCTAACATAACAACTTTGGGGAAAGTCCTAATACATGTGTCTAAGTTCTCCCCTAGCATACAAGTGAACTCAAGGCATCTTAGACAAGCATAACATATAGAAATGCAACAATGTAAATCTACCTCAATGAAGATTCAAAATAAATGGAAGAGCACCAAAATTTGAGAAAAAGCCAAAGAACTCCAAATTGCTCCAAGAAGATAAAAAGAGAGGTCCTAGGAAGCTCAAGAACCCTCTGCATGTACTACTCCATCAATAGAACTCTATAGTTGAAGATAAGGAATCTTGAAGCTCTATGTGATTTGGGTAAACTATGATAATGGCCACCAAAATGAATTTCGAAGGTATCACTAGAAAGCTCTTGAAAATCTAAGGCTGTTCTATGAAATAGAAAAACTCACAAAAATCACTCTTTAATGGCGTATTTGAAGCTTGAAGGGAGAAGAAACTATGGAGGTTTGATATACCCAAATATACATATAGAGAGAAGGAGGAGGAGAAGAAGAGAGAGAGAGAGAGAGAGAGAGAGAGAGAGAGAGAGAGAGAAAAGGGAAAAAAATTAAAAGTGAGGAGAGAGAGAGGATGGTCGGCTATTGTAGGGGGTGGGGCCCACTATTTGTCTTGGTTTTGGTTTTGTCTTGTTTGACTAGAAGTAGTATATAACATGTGTGTATGTGTGTGCTCTAGTTTTACACACCCAATTTAAAACATGTATCTTTTTTAACACCAAGATAATAAAATAAAATAAAACCAAATAAGAAAAGAGAAGTAAATAAATAAATAGGGTGATGCTAATGCCAAAGCACAAAGTGTCACTAAAAGCTTTAGTGACACTTAGATATGTGTCACTAAAGCTTTTAGTAACACATTGTGCTTTGGCATTAGCACTAGCCAATAAATATAGTGACACAAGTTAATATAAATTTACATACTATACCAAAATAATTATCGGCCTCGCACATAAGCATTTAAATACAGTTTTACCCTTATTAAAAGTTTTGAGTTATGACAAGAAACCAAATTTGAAAGACAATGTGAAAACAAAGAAAACAAAAGAGGTAAATCCTCAATAAAACACATACATTTTTATAATCCATATTTTTTTGTTCCGAAATGAAAGTAAAAAATGTGATCATCATTTTTTGTGAATGTTATGTGAAATTTTGAATGCTAATGAGCAAGAAATTTCTTATTTAAAATTTTTTCATATGATCTTTCATTTGTTTAGGACTCAAAGACTGAGAGGCCGAATTTAAAGGACATTGTGAAAACAAAAAAGAGAAAAGAGGTACATCTTCATTTATGATTTATAATTTTGCATCGAATACTTTACTTTTCTTATGTGAAATTTCACATTATTGTTCTGAACAAAATGCTTAAGAAAGTTATATTGGATGGTTGTCGAAATTGCTCGGCGAATTTGAAATAGACTTTGAAAACAACAATTGCAAAAGACACGCATTTTATACTCCATGTAAAATAACCTATTATTTGTTTAGGTCTCAGAGACTAAGATATCAAATTTGGAAGATATGAAAACAAAGAAGAAAAAAGAGGTACATCTGCATGTATGATTCCTCATTTTGCATCAAATAACTTACTTCTCTTATTTGAAATTTCACATTATTGTTCTCAACAATATACTTAAAAAATTCAGATTGCATGGTTATTGAAATTTGCTGGGCTCAAGTTTTGATTAAAGTTTGTTACGGTTTTCTTGTCAAACATAACTATTGTGATAGTATTGTCAACTTTTCATTCAAGATTGTAGTTACTACTTATTTCAAATTTCACATTGCTTTAAAAATTGTTATTTTGCTACTTATGACTCAAACACAGAAAGATCAAATTTGTAAGAGACTTTGAAAACAAAAATAAAAATAAAAGAGCTACATAAGCTAGAAAGTAGTTCTGTGAAATTTCTCGTAATATTCTTTAGTTGCAGCTCCTAAAATTAATATATGAATATTTTTATAGAATTCATAATCACCATATAGCAGTATGTCAACTTCAACCTATCCCTATCACAATAACTTGATACTTATGTAAAAATATTAGTCTAATTATTCATAATGTTTGTTAATACTTACGTGAAATTTCACACAACACTAGTCAATAGTTATATGAAATTTCACATAACATTAAAAGTTATGATTAATATTTTTCATGCATGATTTTCAATTTGTTAAGGACTTGTAGACTCAGGAACCAAAGTTGGAAAAGAAAACAAAAACAAGAAAGGCTGATAAGTTTGTGAAATCTGGTGAACAACAAGAACAATTGGAAAAAACGGCTCCAAACACAGCAGCAGTGGTAAGACGTCATAATAAAATATGATTTTCACATAACACTAGTCAATAGTTATGTGAAAATTCACATAACATAAATAGTTATAATTAGTAATTTTTATATATGACTTTCAATTTGCTGAGGACTTGGATACTGAGGAAGCAAAGTTGGAAAACAAAACAAAAAAGAGAAAGGCTGATAAGTTTCTGAAGTCGTCTGGTGAGCAAGAAGTTCAATTGGAAAAAATTGCTACAAACACAACAGCAATGGTAAAACATGTCATAGTAAAATATGATTTTCTCAAACACTTCCATTTCTCATAAGCCTAATATCGACTACTGGGTTTTACTTTATCATAAAATATCTAATGCTTCCATCTATAATACTATTGTAACATTTATTATTTCATCAGGAGTCAGACTTTGAGACACCAATGGAACAAAAAGTTGAGAAAAAGAATATAAAGAGAGGCAAACAAGTTGATTGTGAGAATCCTAGCCCAAAAACAAGAGCTATGGTAAAATTTGTTATTTAGCTGGTTTGCATAACATTATAATTGTACTTGACATTTTTGATATTTCTAATTCATGTAGAAGTCCAAGATTGAGTCAACAAAATCATATATTAAACGTCTGAAAATGAAAGAAAGAGTTCCGAACAAGGATCCAAGGTATCTATATCCAAATTCAGATGAAGAGTATTCAGAAGAAAGGAAAGCAAATGTCAGAGATGAGATTGATGAACAACACAATATAGTTGAAGAAATAATCGATCTTGAACAAATCCCAGATGTGAACATTGTTATGCCTTCAGTACAAAGTTTTCCAATCTATCTTATGTTGACAGAAGAAGATAAGGCGAAGATAGAGAACTTACGGATTAATGGCCATCCAGTGTAAGTTTTGAAGTCTATTATTTTTATTTGTAATTGAAATCTCACTATAATCTACAATTGTATAATTCTCTATTTACGTATCACAGGACTAGTATATACTCACTGCATGATGAATAAGATTTTGTCACATTTGGTGACATTCTGTCAATCATACTCGAAAGGGAATTGGCAAACAATGTATCTTACTGACATCTTAGAATCTCAATCATACTTTTAGTTTTCAGACACGATCTAACTGGAAATTGAATTTTTATTACTAGATGATTGATATATATACAGAAGTGCTGATGAAGAATCAAAATAGCGGATTGATTTCACTAGAACACACCGAAACATCTGGGACATCATTTGTGTTTAAGAGCTTATGCTTGGTAAAATTCTTCGTCAACTCTAAAATTTCCTATATTACAGTACTTATTTTACTACACTATGTTACTAACACTTTCTTTGAAAAATATCCAGCAATGGATGAAAGAATATGACCTTGAGAACATTAAAAACTGCATAAACATATTCTTGAGTGTGAAAACACGATACCATTTGTTCCCATTAATTTCACAAGGCAACTCAAGGGTTACAAATAATTGGACAATTATAGTGAATGATACTAAAGAAGGGTTGTGGAATTATTACAACTCATTTCGTCCAAGGACTTCAAAGACCAAAGATCCATACACAAAGGATGCTGAGATTATGGTAAGATTCAAACCTATAAATCTAATTCCAACACAAGCAGTGAACACAAAATATTATTCATAATTTTCTTTTTCATGTTTTGTAGAGAAATTATGTGATTAGTCATCACATCCGAAGGAAAGTACAAGAGAAAATCAGTCCAATAATAAACATAAAAGCACACCCCACAGCAAGCTTGTGAATCAGTAGACTGTGGAGTTATTGTTTGTCATGTCATCAGAAGTATTTTCTACAATGAGCCAGTCACATTGTTGTGTGATGTAAAAAAATGCGTGTCGAACTTGTCCATGAATTCCTCAATGGATACCTCTGCTAACTACCAGTGAACAATAGTGAATTGTGAAAATTGGAAATGTCGAACAATATGTGAAGACTTTCTATAATATGTTTGGTGTAATGATTACCTATACAGAAACTTGGTTGTCTCTGAACCATATGTGAATTCAGTATTTTTCGTGTTTTCACATGTATTGATAATGACATAATATTCAAAATATTATATGAAAAATTGTATATCTCTTTCCATGCATAACTATTAGTTTTACATGATTTAACCTATGTGAAATTTCACATAACATTCATACTTCGCTTAACCACCATGTCACCATTATTAAAATTTCACATAACATTCAAAATAGTATTGACTACACTAATGAGCAAAAATAATACCTCAATATAATATATCAACACCCTTCAATACATCTAAGTGATTTTGTGAATAACAACAACTGGAAAATCACACATTCATTCTTTTTATACTTAACGAAGTTCAGGCCACCAGCATAAAGTTAACATTCCAGCTCTATCAAAAATTCCTTAACATAACAAACTTTCTACAAAAACAAAACAATCTTCATAAAATTTAACCTATGTGAAATTTCACATAACATTCAAAGTTGAATTAACCACCTTGTCACCATTATTGAAATTTCACATAACATTCAAAATAGTATTGATTATACTAATGAGCAAAAAAATATACCTCAATATAATCTATCAACACCCTTCTAATCATCTAAGTGGTTTTATGAATAACAACAACCGATACACTTATTGATATCTAAAATATACATGGAAAATCACTTATGGACTTTACTTATTGATATCTGAAATTTCGCATCACAATTACAGTACCTTCACATTGGTACAGACTCCAAATGAGTTATTCTTGGGACACAACATTCACACAATCTTCATAAAAGATGTGTTCATCTCTCTCTTCTGATGTCACTAGACTCCACAGTGACACAGGAGAGATAGACAAATTTTTAGAAATGTTGTATGAAAGTTGTGTGCAAAGAATTACCCATTCCAAACTTCATGTGTCAATACCTTGTGTCAATACCTTGTTCACATGGCTACAGCCCTCCATCTCACATATATTCTGTACGTCTTCACATAGGAATAGTGCTGATCACAGTCCATTGACAGAATTAAAACACACTCTCAACGGTTAGATACTGATTTGTCAAATCACATAAAGGTCACAATAACTATTCACGTGCCTACAAAATATGAACTTCATGTGGCTACGTTGCTTCTTCACATGGGAACAGTGTTGTATGTAATAAATAAACTGTCCACTGATAGAATTAAAACACATACCAAAGGTCAATTACTGTATATGAAATTTCACATTAAGGTTACAATACATATTCACATAAAGTTTACCTATTCACATAAAACTTACAGTAACTATTCACATAAAGTTCACGTGACTACATTGTTTCTTCAAATACATAGAGTGGTCCTCTTTTTTTTTCCTATAAAAGGGGTAAGCTGTCGATCTACTTCTCCAATTACTTACTAAGCTTCCACCAAAATGGGTAACTGGTTGAGTTATGGCTCAAACTCTATGCTCCCGAATATTCTTGCCTGGAATATTTTTTTTTTTCAAAGAAATCTTAAAAAATTTAGAATCATTGATGGAGCAAAATTATTTGTTATGCCATTGAATTGCTAAGTCTTTATTTTACCAGGGAAAAACAAAAAAAAGTCTTTGTATTTACCAGGGAACATCTATCGCCTTCCTCTACTTGGAGTTGTTCCGAAGGGATGGAGGTTCTTGATGGGAACAGGGTTTTCCATTTTGAGGAAAAATATAGGTACTTCCGTTTAAGTACATAATCAGATGATTCTAGATACAAAGAGGACTCTGAATGGAAGCATTTAGTAACATGTGCAACTGCAGTCTTGTTTGCCTTAAGTTTAGGGTTTATTAGTATCTCATTTTGTAAGTATAATAAATAACATAAGTTAGTATTTCATTATTGCCTCAAAATTCATTTGCATATGTGTAATAAATTATCATAACCATGCATGTGTATGTGACGATGTGAATTTTCACATAATATTCAATTAGTTTGTTGTTTGATGAAAATCATGCTAGCATCATAAACTTGAAACTTTAAGGTATAAACAATAAATGGATAGTAAATCATTTGCCTTACACAAAGTAAGCTCAGATATTCAATCATCATACCATAACTATCCGTTATCATGTACATTGTTTATTTTAAACCGCCTCGGTTACTAACAGACTCAAAGTGAGAGAGAGAGAGAGAGAGAGGGGGGGGGGGGGGGGGGGAGAGAGTTCAACTTCCCATCAACAATTGTGAAAATTTCATAGAAACATTCCAATTGTGCCAAATTTGTGTCACTATGTGAAATGTCACATAAATACCATAAAATCAATATCTCATCAATGTGTGTGACTATCTAAAATTTCACATAAGATTTTGTTTAGTTCTACATTTCATCAAAATCATGCCACCACCATAAACTTAACATCATAGTTGTGTGAAATTTCTCATAACTATCACTTATATGATTGATTTTGTTCAGCAGCAATGGTGAGAGGAAGAAACTTTAACTTATGCTCACTGAAGTAATTTTGCAGTGATTCCTAAACACATCTATTCTTTATTTTATGTTGTTTCAATCTGCGTGAGCACATTGGTAAATGTATGTATATATTGGTGGACTTCAGTGATGTGATCAACCTCAAAAAGTGTAATCAACCTCAAAAAAGTATGCATAGACTACAGAGGAGAAAGGACACAAAAGACAACTATATATGGATATTCACCTGCACAAAGACAACTTTATATGGACTATTAACCACACACTGTACATGCTCCATTGATCACAGTGTACGAAGCATAACATTCACAGTAAGTGTCATGAACATTGAATAAACATTGAATAATCAGAAGAGTACTAAACAGCATTGCATTGAATAAAGTAATAAAAATTGAATAATTAGAGGAGTACTACTGTAAACAGCATTGCATTGAAAAAGGTATAAAACACATTTCAAGTACCAAAACAATATCTAAAAATTCCACCATATACTCAAAATTCAGCAATATAAAATGAAAAATATCCATAATAGAGTTCTAGAATCAATGAAATGTATTCCATCAATAATCAATGAAACAGTTTGAAAACTATAAAGCATAATATGTGAAATTTCACACACAATGTCACAGAATTTTCAAATAACCAGCAATCAAAGTGATCTAACTATATCTTCTCAATAATCTGTTACCTCACGACATGTCTTGCTATTGTGATTTGCCTTCTTTTTACACCTCCCACACCGTATCTTTCTAATCTTCTCTCTTCTAGATGGTATCCTCTTACTCTTAGACCTGCCAGGCAACTTCTTGCAAACTGGTGGAAATATTTCCACAACAGACGCACTACTGCTATGTTGTTCACTTATGATTACTGGATGAATAGACATTGAATAGCATTGTTCATAGTATGAACAAAAAAATATTCCTCAATATAATGTCAACACCCTTCCAGTAATTTGAGTGCTTTTGTGAATAATGACAGTAGCATGAGAACATGGAAAATCATGTATCTGCCAACCACCACAAGAACAAGTACGAGAAGATATGTCAACCAATTGTGAAGGTTGACAGTGTACCTCGAATATGTATTCACTCGATATACTAATGGTCCATGTCTTACCTTTATCTAAAGCAGCTTGAAGCCCCTTATTCATAACTGGACAAAATATCCCAGTCCATTTCTTGCATTCAGCCCTCTTCTTCGCAATGCCAATCATAGTCTTTATACGAATCTTATCTATCATATTTGTAATTGGCAAATGTCGTGCTTTCTTAAACTTTACATTCCAAGATTCAACTATATTTGAACACATCTCCCCATATCTTTTTCCCTTGAAGTGTGCATTGGACTAGTTTTCTTTCAATAAGTCAACCAAAAAATCTGCAATTTTCTTTCCACCTTCATCAACTAATGCTTCAACCAAAAAACAAAATTGCTCAGCATTTGGGGCATAAGAACATTCACAAAACTTATAAAGCATCTGCTCCCTAAACTTCGCAGAAACCCCTTTCAACTTAAATTGAAGATTGTACTTCAAATGATGCAGACAAAACGAGTGGAAATCATTTGGAAATACTCTCCTCACAGCTTCAAGAAGACCAGCATTCCGGTCGGAAATGAAAGTAATCGTTCGTTGAAGATTGATTACACCACGTAATTGTTGGGTTCCATGTGTTTCTATACACATGAGATTTCCTTAATGGGCTTAGCCCTTTCAAGTGTGTTCTATACACAAGAGATCAAAGCCCATTTTAATGGGTTGTCTTGTTAAGTCATTAAAGTGGCCATGGGCCCTAGGTCATTACTTTAGCCAATGAATTAACAATTTAGAAGTTGGGATCTTGAATCAAAGTTTGCGCAGCAATACATAGAAACAGAGAGGGTTTCTTGTGAGTGTGAGCGGTGGCGGCTTCAAGAGAGGAACAGTGGGTGTTTTTCAAGCATTGTTTGGATTACCAAAATCAAGAGGTATTTTGAAGAAGCTATTATTTTGTATTCCTTTGGGTATTGTAAACCCTAAGAGGTAACCCTTGTACTCACTCTCTTTGATTGAATACCTCAAGTTTAGGACAAAAACTTGAGAGAACATTTGTATTCCTTATTTTGATATAGTGGAATTATTCGGAGTTGCCCTATGGCTTTTTCCTCTACATTGGAGGGTTTTTCCACATAAATCTTGGTGTTATTTATTTCTTGCTTGGGTGCTTTATTATTAAATTATTTGTGCTTGATTGTGGTGAAAGAAAATTATCCATTGTGGCTTGGATATTATTTTTATTCCTATTTAATTTACACTAGACAAGGGTTAGGAAGTGTTACTCCTAATATTGGGGATTTTCGCATTTTTCCCCAACAAAGTGGTATCAGAGCCAGGTTCATTATTATTTATTATCTTGTGTAATTAAATAGAGGAATCATCAAATTCAATGGTTAAGCTCACGGCTTCAAATTATGCAATTTGGAAACCGCGAATGGAGGACATCCTTTATTGTAAGGATTTGTATGATCTAATTGAGAGTGATACGCCCAAGCCTACAACTATGTCCGATACGGATTGGGTAAAATTAAACAGGAAAACAGTGGGTCAAATTAGATAATGGGTTGATCACACTGTGTTTCACCACGTTGCCCAAGAAGTTAATGCACAAAGTTTATGGAATAAATTAGAGTCTATGTATGAGAGGAAGACCGCGCAGAACAAAGCTTTCTTGATTCGAAGGCTTGTGAATTTGAAATTCAAAGATGGGAATTCCGTTGCCGAGCACATGAGTGACTTTCAGAGTATAGTTAATCAGTTGGCTACGATGAAGATGAATTTAGATGATGAATTTCAAGCTTTGCTTTAATTGAGTTCTTTTCCTGATAGTTGGGAGACGTTGGTTGTGTCTCTTAGTAATTCAGCTCCCAATGGTAAGCTGACTTTGGAGATTGTTAAAGATAGCATATTTAACGAGGAAGCCAGGCGAAAGGGTATGGGTATAGATCAGACACAGGCTCTTGTCATGGAGAACAGGAGTAGGAGTCCGAACAGAGGGTCTTGGAAAGGATCTAAAGATCGTAGTAAGTCCAAGAACAGTCGAGGCAAGTCACAGACGCGAGGAGGTTTTGTATGCTATTATTGTAACAAGGAAGGCCACACGAGTAAAAATTATAGACTTCGTAAGAGAGACCAGAAATAGGGAAATACTGAGAAGAAGTCAGAAGACAAGAATACTACAACTATAATTTTTGAGGATGTGGTGGTACTCTCATTTGGAGATGAGGAGTGCCTACATGTTACAGATAGTGATGTTGAGTGGATTGTTGATACAGCCGCCTCCTACCATGCTACTCCTAGGAGAGAGTTCTTCACGTCATACAAAGCAGGTGACTTTGGTACTGTGAAGATGGGTAAAACTAGCTATTCTAAGATTGAGGGGATAGGTGACGTGTGTATTCGGACTAGCTTGGGTTGCACTTTGACATTGAAGGATGTTCGGCATGTTCCTGATTTACGGTTGAATTTGATTTCTGGTGTTGTACTAGATAAGATGGGTTATGATAACCATTTTGGGAGCGGAAAGTGGAAACTCACCAAAGGGTCCCTAGTTGTTGCAAAAGGGGAACTTTATTGTACTTTGTACAAGACTCATGTGAAGGTGTGTTCAAGCGGGGTCAATGCAATTGAGGATGAGTCTTCACCAAATTTATGGCACAGGAGGTTGGCATATATGAGTGAAAAAGGGTTGCAGATTCTGGCAAAGAAGTCCCTCATTCCCTTTGCCAAAGGTACAGCTTTTAACCCTTGTGATTATTGCTTATTTGGTAAGCACCATAGAGTTTCCTTTCATGCTTCTAGCAAAAGAAAAACCAAGTTGCTTGATATGGTTTATTCTGATGTTTGTGGTCCCATTGAGGTGGAGTCTTTGGGCGGTAATAAGTATTTTCTTACTTTTATTGATGATGCTTCACGTAAAGTGTGGGTGTATTTTTTGAAAACAAAAGACCAAGTCTTTTAGCATTTTCAGAGGTTCCATGCCATGGTGGAAAGAGAGATAGGAAAACCTTTGAAGTGCCTTTCGTACTGATAACGGGGGAGAGTACACTTTAAAAGAGTTTGAAGCATTTTGTGCAAATCACGGTATACGGCATGAGAGGACAGTTCCACGTACCCCACAGCACAATGGTGTGGCCGAGAGGATGAACCGCACTATTATAGAGAGAGTCAGATGCATGTTACGAATGGCTAAGCTGCCTAAGTCATTCTGGGGTGAAGCAGTTCGCACAGCTTGTTAATTGATTAACAGGTCTCCTTTAGATTTTGAGATTCCAGAGAAAGTATGGACTAGTGGTGATATTTCATACTCTTATCTGAGGGTGTTTGGGTGCAAGGCATTTGCACACGTTGCTAAGGAGCAGAGATCTAAGCTTGATGACAAAGCTACTCCATGTATCTTTGTTGGTTATGGAGATGCAGAGTTCAGGTACAGGTTGTGGGATCCAGAAAATAAAAAGGTGATCAGAAGCAGAGATGTGATTTTTCACGAGCATCAGACTTTGGCAGATTTTGAGAAACCTACACAGCCTAGAGCGAGTAGTGCTCCAGACCTCACATCAGTTCCTTCCACATCACAGGGTGCCACAGATGGGGGAGAAGTACAGTATGAGCCAGTTATAGATGTTCCAGAATTTGGGGATGATGATGATGTGCCAGATACAGAAGGTGTTGAGCAGGGGGAGTAGCCCCATTCACCAGAGATTGCAGTACCTCAAGTCAGGAGATCGACTAGAGAGCACAGGCCATCAGTCAGGTATTCCAGTTATGAGTATATTTTGCTTACAGATGAGGGGGAGCCAGAGAGTTTTCAGGAAGTTCAAACTCACAGAGACAGAGGCAGTTGGGTACAAGTTATGCAAGATGAGATGAATTCCTTACATAAGAACAACACTTATGAGTTGTTAGATCTTCCTAAGGGCAGAAGAGCGTTGAGAAACAAATGGGTGTTCAAGTTGAAGAAGGATGGTGACAAGCTACTAAAGTACAAGGCTCGTTTAGTTGTCAAGGGCTTCGGGCAGAAGCATGGCGTTGATTTTGATGAGATTTTTTCAACAGTGGTGAAGATGAGTTCTATTCGAGTTGCTTTGGGTTTGGTAGCTAACATGGATCTTGAGCTTGAATAGCTAGATGTGAAGACTGCCTTCCTTTATGGTGATTTGGAGGAAGAGATTTGTCACGCCCCGACGTAGCATAAATAAGGAAAGCGTTTAATTTCCTTTATGGACCCGTAGGTCGCGACAGTATGAAGGATCGATTCCGTCTCAAACGTCGAACAACGATAAACAATAATCAGAGTAGAGCAATCAAAGCTTACAAATATTTTTCTAACTTAATAAATATTACAGCACGGGTCATCTAAAGGCACAGACCGCCTTAAATTAAAACAATAACTTAGTGTCTATTATAGTCATCCTTATTACAAAACAGTTTAAAACTTAAAGCACATAACGGAAATTTCTCTTTCCAGCAGTTGTTCTCAATTCGTATAGTCATAAGATTCCTCCTAGTTATAACCTGAAAAGCCCAAACACAAATGTCCATGACGCATCAACGTCGTCAGCTTCAAGAAGCTGGTGAGTATTAAAAACATGACTTTGAATGTAAAACATACCCCTTTACAAATTTTCTCTTTTTAGGTTTGTAAAATCAATGGTTAAATCATGGGAAGAATTCAATTATAAAAAAAACAGGGAATATATATAAAAGTCGTTCATTCCTTAAAACATATGACCATGTATGAGACGATGCACCACACTCATCTTACTGACTCTTTTCTCTCGACAAACACAACAACCCACTATCTCACACCAGTATCTTTGAAATACTCCGATAGCCACACTTTAGCACAGGGGTGCCAGGGAATGTCCAGTTTGCCTCACACTTTCGTCCGGGGTACCAGGGAGTGTCCAATGCCTCATACTTTGAATACCTAAACCGCCATGTAAATACCGAAGGAACCCTCACGCAATATCCAGACTCGGGTATCAGGGAGTGTCCGTAGGCCACACTTTAGCACATCCATGGGTGCCAGGGAATGTCCAAGTTCGGCGTCACACACTTTGACGCTACCATGGTTGTCAGGGCGTGTCCAGTTTTGCGACCGTCGCATTTCAAAGACACTCTCACCGCAATCTCAACACGTTACACTTTGGTACACAACAACCAGGGAGTGTCCACAACACAATTTCAATCTCAATCTCATACTCTTTTCCACACTAACCATTACTCTTTTTCACACTGACTGACACCCACTTGCATATACAACTGACTCCACATGTATGTCATGAACCTTAAACATAAAGGAATTTAATGAATTAAAGAAACACGTACGTACGGGGATTGATAGGTCACAATTCATTGTTTTAATCATCTACACATAATCAAATAGGATTCTGCTTTAATAAATTTCCCAAACAAAGCTTTAACAATTCATAAAATACCACCCAAACAGTTCCTTAACACAAAACAAGCAAGAACTAGAAACTGCCAGAAGTCGCGCGCGCGGGCCGCTTGCGCGACCTGCCTATTTTTCTTTTTATTATAAAAACCTTTCTTTTTGCCTGAAATCAGCCACCTCGCGCGCGCGGGTCGCTGGCGCGAAAGGTCTCTCGCGCGACCTGCCTGTTTTTCATTTTCTTTATAGAAATTTTTCTGTCTGCCTGGGAACGCAAACCTCGCGCGCGCGGGTCGCTCGCGCGAAAGGCCGCTCGCGCGCGCGAGATGAAGCAGAGGCTTCATCTTCTTCGTCAGAACTGCTCTGTTTCAGATTTTAGGGTCTAAATTGACCCATTTTCAATTCCGGAAGTAAATGGGGCATGTAATATGTGATTATCTTTGTTTTTCAATGAGGATTAAGAATCCATAACTAATTTTACTTGAATCAATCTATAACTCAAGAATTTTATAACTCAAGAATCCATAAAACAAATTTTTTTATATACTTTTTCCTATGAACAAATTGGTTTCTAAAACTTTGGGTATAGCATATACGACAAGTAATCTATCACTTTTATTCATATAAACTAATTTTGGTTGAGTTTTGGAAACCATGATTTTTCAAGCTATGATCACTAACGTAAAATTTCCATGGAGGTTTTACATACTAAGCTACACACACAGAAATTAAGCATGTAATTACATTCATAGTGAGTTAATAATACTCACTGAGATAATTAGGATAGCAAAGATTGTTGAGAAAGAAATAGCAATATGAGGAGCCAAATTGAAGCTTGGCTATGGAAAATTAGGAGCTTGCTCTCTCTCTATATAAAATTCTGAAATTAAACTCTCTGTGCTCTCTCTTTTCTCTCTGTGTATCTCCAGATTGTGTAAGTAATGAGAGGGAGTGTGTGAATGTATAAAACTCACAATGTTGGGCTCCAAGTTGTGTATTGTAAGCTTCACTCCACTAATTCAATTTAGTTAAACAAAAGCCCAATTCATGAGAAATACACAACCTATACATACGTACATACACAGACATGTAACTCACAGTTTACCCAAAGGCCAAGTATAGGTATGTAGGGGTCCAATTAGAGGTGTTTGGGAAATGGAACTTATGGCACAACAATTACACACACTCAAATGCAATATCCAAATAAGGCCTTAACCAATGATCACTTGCCATAAATGGAAAGTAAAGTGTATGTCACATCTAGCTTTACATCACTTCCAAAATCTGTGGAAGTTTAGCACAGCGCGGACAGTTTTGGAAGTAAACTGGTATTTTCTTGATGCGGTGTTCGTCATAAAAATACAGGAAATTCATTTTAATGAAAGAATTGATTTTCTGATTTAATAAAAATACAGTTGGGGTTAACAGAAAATATTTTCACCGTCTTTGAAATAGAGATTTTGAAATCTACACAGTCATTACAAATTTTATAAACATTACAGTTTGGCCCCAATAAGAATTTTAATAAAAATTAAAACCAGAATTAAGGTTTAACACATGGGAACTGAAATTAAAATAAAAGCAGACAATGTACATTAAATATGACAATGCAAAAATACAGATTAATTCTGGAAATGTCAGATTAAAATTAAATGCAAATGCAGGTTGTTACAAGATTTATATGGTATAGCTAGAGGGTTTTGAAGTTCAGGGGAAAGAGCACTTGGTTTGCAAGTTGAAGAAGAGTCTCTATGGCCTTAAACAAGCTCCAAGACAGTGGTACAGAAAATTTGATTCATTTATGGTGGGTCATGGGTTAAAGAGAACCGCTGCAGATCAATGTGTTTATGTGCAGAAATTCCCATATGGTAACTTTATTATCCTTTTGCTTTATGTTGATGATATGCTTGTTATTGGACAAGATGTTAATATGATTCGCAGGCTAAAAGGAGAGTTGTTCAAGTCCTTTGATATGAAGGACTTAGGCCTGGCCCGACAGATTTTGGGTATAAAGATTGTTCGTGATAGGAAAGCCAATAAGATATGGTTGTCACAAGAAAAACACGTTGAACGGGTGCTTGAAAAGTTCAACATGAGAGATGCTAAGCCAGTTAGCACTCCTCTTGCGAGTCACTTTAAGTTAAGTAAAAACTTGTGTCCCTCTACCTGAGAAGGAAGAGAAGAAATGACAGTTGTACCTTACTCGTAAGCAGTAGAGAGTTTTATGTATGCGATGTTCTGTACAAGACCTGATATTGCTCATGCAGTGGGTGTTGTGAGCAGATTTCTTTCCAATCCTGGAAGAGAGCATTGGGAAGCAGTTAAGTGGATTCTTCGTTACTTGAAGGGTACTTCGAGTTTGTGTTTATGTTTTGGGGGTTCAAAACCAGTCTTGGAAGGGTTTACAGATTTAGATATGGCAGGGGACATCGATGACCGAAAGTCTATTTCGGGTTTCTTGTTTACTTTTGCAGGGGGAGCTGTCTCGTGGCAGTCCAAGTTACAAAAAGGTGTTGCCTTGTCTACCACTGAAGCTGAGTATATCACTGCTACTGAAGCAGGGAAAGAGATGTTATGGATGAAACGGTTTCTCCAAGAGTTGGATTAGAAGCAAGGTGAGTACGTGGTTCATTGTGACAACCAGAGTGCTATGGACTTGAGCAAGAACGCCACGAAACATATTGATGTTCGCTACCATTGGATTAGTGAGGTAATGGAAAAGCAAGAAATGAAATTGAAGAAAATTCATACAGACAAGAATCCGTCTGACATGATGACTAAGGTCGTGACAAGAGAGAAGCTTGAGCATTGTAAAGCTCTAGCCGGAATGGACTCCAAGTGAGGGGTCAAGTTTGGGTGTTCCCTCCTCTCATGTGTATAGAGGGGGAGATTTGTTGGGTTCCATGTGTTTCTATACACATGAGATTTCCTTAATGGGCTTAGCCCTTTCAAATGTGTTCTATACACAGGAGATCAAAGCCCATTTTAATGGGTTGTCTTGTTAAGTCATTAAAGTGGACCATGGGCCCTAGGTCATTACTTTAGCCAATGAATTAACAATTTAGAAGTCGGGATCTTGAATCAAAGTCTACGCAGCAATACATAGAAACAGAGAGGGTTTCTTGTGAGTGCGAGCGGCGACGGCTTCAAGAGAGGAACAGTGGGTGTTTTTCAAGCATTGTTTGGATTACCAAAATCAAGAGGTATTTTGAAGAAGCTTTTATTTTGTTTTCCTTTGGGTATTGTAAACCTTAAGAGGTAACCCTTGTACTCACTCTCTTTGATTGAATACCTCAAGTTTAGGGCAACAACTTGAGAGAACATTTGCATTCCTTACTTTGATATAGTGGAATTATTCGGAGTTGCCCTGTGGTTTTTTCCCTCTACATTGGAGGGTTTTTCCACATAAATCTTGGTGTTATTTATTTCTTGCTTGGCTACTTTATTATTAAATTATTTGTGCTTGATTGTGGTGAAAGGAAATTATCCATTGTGGCTTGGATATTATTTTTTATTCCTATTTAATTTACACTAGACAGGGTTAATTTACACTAGACAGGGTTAGGAAGTGTTACTCCTAATATTGGGGATTTTCGCATTTTTTCCCAACCGTAATTCCTTCAAGAACCACATCCAATTATCGGTATCTTCGGAACTAACAACTGCACATGCAAGGCTATAAACTCCTACAATAACAAAGAAATAACATGAGTTTCAAAATATTCACTCAAAAATTTAAAGCGCATCAAATAAGGAAGTTAACAAGAATTAGCCAAAAAATTAAGTAAACAAACATGTGAAATTTATACTGCTTGTGTGAAATACCACATGAAGTTAACAATAAGAAATAACATAAAATTAGCTATGTAAAAAAATTCACACACAGTTGAGTACATTGAAATAACTAATTAAACATCTATGAAATTTCACATAAAGATAACATAACATCACATCCAAAATACTATTATGAATATCAAGTAATTGAACATCTATTAAATTTAACATAAAGTTAACAATACACAACCAAGAAAAAAATAAACCTGTGAGAAATTTTTGAGACAATTCAATAACCAAAAAATTAAGTAAACAAACATGTGTGAAATTTATAGCGCCTGTGTGAAATTTCACATGAAGTTAACAATAAGGAAAGAACATAAAAATAGTTATGTAACAAACAGTTGATACCCTGAAACAACTAATTAATCATCTGTGAAATTTCACATAAATATAACAACAAATAAGCAAGATAAAAACATGTACGTGAAATTTAACATAAAGTTAACAATACAAACATCAAAATACTACCCTGATTTCCATCTTTACAAGTCGCACCTAAAAGTACCCCTTTGTAACACCCTTTAAGGAAAGTTCCATCTAGAAAAATCATTGGCCGTAGAAAATTAAATCCGTTTATACAAGCAGCAAAGGTTACAAAACATCTTTCAAATCGTCGTGTTTCAGGATGAGATTGAACAACTTACTACCAGGATTGGCTTTACAAGCTTCATTAAAATACATCCTAAGCTTGTCAAAAGACAATGCTTGGTGACCATATATCTCCTTCCTTGCATTTTCAACACCAAGCCAAGCATGATGATACATAATGTCCAAACCATAATCCTTCTTGATATCATCAATCACATCCATTTGTAATATTAATGGCTTTCGGCATACTTTCCCATAAATCAAATTCCCCACCTCCTCAGAATTCAACCGTGGATGTTTGGAAGTACGAACAACCGACCCACACTTGTGTATATTATTCAAATTGTGAATGTAAAAAAAAATCCGTTCACACTCTTTGTTGAAGTATGTACTCGCCATTGACAACCAGTTGCCTCTAGACAACTACAGACCACTGTTACTCGACCTTTATCATTCCTTAGATACTTAAAATTCAAACCAAGTTCAATACTATATTTTCTTAGCGCTAACCGAAAATCTACAGCACCACCTTCAAAGCACTGTCCAACCTTAGCAAATCTCCTGACTCCACGACGAACAAAGTACTGGAATATTTTGTTCAGCACAAAATGTAGGCAGCAAATCGGCCTCCAACTCCAGCTGATTCTTATAACTCAACAACGGCAATTCAACACACTCTTCATCAGAATCACTCAAATCATCAACAACCTGAACATTAATGAATTTTAATTTCATAACATCTGCCAAACAAATCATATTCTTAAAGTCACCTTCATTATCCAACATGCAATTTGCAAAACCAGATATTTGATATGTCAACGACATTGAATCCTTATCAAGCTTACACCATTTTGAACATATCAAATGTGTCAACATACTAAATCCACCATTTTGAACATATCAAATGTGTCAGTTATTGTGTCAACATATCAGTCCCATATGTACACAATAACTGATATTTAGGGTTTATCTTCATCGATCACCGCCTATAATTTCGTTGAACGATCAGTATTGCAGATCATATCAGAGTTCAATGCAAAATAAAACTCTACAACAGATAACAGGCATGTAGGGGTACATTGGTCAAATTAAAAAGCTAAAATCCACTTTACAATAAAAATGTTGCCGTTATGAAGGAGTATGTATAAAAATAAAATCCACTTTGACATTTATACAATAAACAGTTATACCCAGGTATTTTAGACTAATTTTCTAATAAATTAAATTTTACTATATATTATAACTAATAAAACATTTAAAAATAAAATTTGGGGATTCAAACTTAAAAAATTAGCATTTTTTTTTTCCTTAAAGAAGCATAACAAATTTTTGCGTCTGTTCTCACAGTCTGGATTTTATCGTCATTTTTCCGAAGATATTTACCCACGCGGTTGTATTGGAGTAAGACATTGGGTACCTGGACTCATATATAGCAATTTTAAGTTTTCCCGCCAAACCAGACGGTTTCAAGAGAGAGGAACCCAACGGTTTAGATAGAGAGAGAGAGAGAGAGAGAGAGAGAGAGACAGCCACTCAATCACAAAAATGCGCCTACCAGACCTCAAATCGCCAATTTCATTTCTCTGATTCTTGCTCCAAGAAACACCTCTCTCTCTCTCTCTCTCTCTCTCTCTCCAAACACAAACACAAACACAATGGCGGCCGATACCACCAAACACCAGATCGAGATTGAAATCAAGAATCAACAGCCCCGAATCTCCGTCGATTTTGGCACTGAACACTCACTGAAAGAACAGAGAGTTCCGTTCTTCAGACCTCTCTCGCAGAGGAGAGAGAACACTTGGGTCATCTCTCTCTTCGTCATGCTCCACTTGGTGGCCTTCGCGGCCACCATGATCGTCAACGATTGCTGGCGAAACTCCCATAGAGATTGCGCTCTCAAACCCCTCGGAAGGTTGTCGTTTCAGCCTCTCCAAGAGAATCCCCTTCTCGGCCCCTCTGCTTCGGCGTGAGTGCCCCCTTTTCTTTCTTCTCTTCTCTTTTTTTGATTCCTCTGTTAAATTGAGTACACTTGATGTCATTTTTATTTAATTTCTCTGTTTGGTTGCTGAGAAAGCTGAGGAAAATCAAGGAAATTATATTTAAATAATATCTTTGTGTTATTTTGTATTTGCGTCTGTTTGGTAGCTTAGAAAACTGAGGAAGAGAGAAGTACGTCGATTTTTTTTTTTAGGTCCTATTTTTAGTGTTGTAAATTAGGGTTTGATGATGGAAGTTCTTGTTTCTAAGGATCCAATTAATGAATCACAACTACGGCTTCAGTAGACTAGGGTTTCTTTTGTTTTTTAATTTGAGCATTTGGTTAATTTCAACTTGGTATATACAATTGTGTGCTCTTGTATTTAGTTTTCCTAATTAATGTGACAAGCTAGGCGCCCATTTTGAGAATTTAAAGCAATAAGAACTTCTCTTCGCATTTGGTATTGATGCTTTGTGGATTAGTGTATATAAAACCTTTTGTTCCAATAAAGGATTTCATCTTTTTTTTTTTGAGGAAAATATTTCATAAAAATAAAACGAAACCTTTAGGTTGCCAGTTAATTAGGTCTTTCTAAATTTAATTATGATATGCTTTTTGTTAAATGATGCTCTAATTAAATTTAGCATTTAGGAATGAAAACTATTTAATTCTGGTGATTTTATGAAAAATTATGATATGCTTTTTGTCATTCCGGTAACAATCTAAAGACCAAAATGTTTCGTGTTGAATCTTCTATATATGTTTGTCTCTCTCCTTCTGTTGCCAAGAAGTTCAAGGAAAAGAAATTAAATTAGGAACTTTTGCACCAGTAACTGGACTCCATGCATTCACAAGCACATGCTGAATCAAATAAGCAGCTCAAAGTTTTTTTTTAAGCATATAAATCCTAAATGCAAAAGGCTTGTAATCGTGCTTTTCTGTTCGATAGATTGACGTACAAAGTAAACCGACATTAAATTTCTCCTTTCTTTTTAATCATTTTTAGGAACTGTTCTAAGCTAATGATTTTAGTGTGAATTGTGGTCTCTGGAATGAGAAGCTTTATCTCTCTGGGGTGGGTCTGAATTGATAAACCCATGTTCAGTGCTCACATGATTCTCATTATTGTTGAAGCCAATTTTTTCATCTTATTCTGAACTACCTTCCTTGGGCTTCATATCTCGAATAGAACATTTCCGGACCAGTGACGGACTACATAATAAAATTCATATTTTTTTGTTTCATGCTAGTCGAAAGAGATGAACACGGATTCTGTTCGTGGACTTGAGATAAGTTTGTCATTGTAGTGACTGAGTGAAGCATAATTTTTCTGTGAAGAGAAACAAGAAAAGCCTTTGGTTAGCACAGAACAATTTATTTTCTTGAACTTTGCAGTCAACTGTTTCAAAGTTTAGCTCCACTCATATACTCCACCAATAATTGCCACTGCTCTAGTTATAATCTATGGCTAATGACCTTCTTTTTGGCCAAAAGCTGCTCTGGTTTTAGACTAATCATTGTTAATTCTTCATTACAGCATAATCTTAGTAATTTCTGCTGCCAACCCAAATGTTGCTGATTTTATTTGTAGAAGAATTCGATACTGTAGCTTCAGTTGATGAACTTCAAAACATCTTTTATGTTTTTTTTTTTTTTTTTTTTTTTCAGTTACAAGAATACACTATCTGACTTTATACTTTAGAATTCTCCAAATCAATAACTTCTTACAAGGTGATTATTGATTATCTTTTTTCATGCGTTTGAGAATGCATGAAATTTCACGGTAGAAGATGTCAATGGGAGAAATGAAGTTGTCCTAATAAAAAATTAATACATATTTTTCTCATACCAATGCCACGTAATGAAAAACATAAATTATCTGTCATCTGTTCTCTTTTTTTTGTGCAGAATTTATTTCACTGGAAATGTTTGATGCACTTACCAATCCAAAAATATTAATTAGGCTCAACACCTGCTACATAACTAGGGCTGTGTATGAGCTGAGCCGCTCAACAAGCCCTCGTGAACATGCTCGATAAAGGCTCGGCTTGGCTCGATTAATTAACAAACCAAGTTCAAGCCTATATTTCATCGTTTAGTAAACGAGTCAAGCTGAAACGCATGTGAGCTCGGCACGATAAGGCTAGTGAACACGTTTGATTAAGGTTCGTTAATAGGCTCGCGAAAAAGCTCGTGAATAGGCTTGATAAAAGTTTGTTTATATATATAATATATATTATTATATATATAATGATATATACGTATTAGAAATTGCTCGTGCCCATAGACACTATTAAAAATAATTTTTGTTTAAATCTAAAATATTCACATTTTTTATAGAATAATTTACCCCCAAAAAATAGAAGTGAGAAAAGTAAATATTAAGGATATGAACGTAAAATAATAAAAATGAAATGGTATATGAAACAAAAGGGGAACTTGCAGTCAAGTTGGTGAGGCTTGGCTTATGATTGTCCCACATCGGTCAAGAAGGAATGAAGATTACTGAAAGTAGTTGTATAAAGAAGAGGTGGGGCAGCTTCGAAACTTTCTTACTTGACCAGTCCATTAATCGAGCCGAGCTTATGATTGGGCTTGACTTGCTTGAGCTCGAGCTTGCTTTGCCAAACTTAATCAAGCCAAGCTCAAGCTTGCTTATTTTTTATCGAGCCGAGCTCGAGCTTGAGCAAGGTCATAACAATTCGAGCCGAGCTTGAGCAAGGTCATAACAATTCGAGCCGAGCTTATGCTCGACCAGGCTCGGATCGTATACACCCCTATCATAACCTAACGCTGCAAGTCTATATTCCTTGTTGCACTGATTGGTAAATTTGTTTGCAGGCTGGATGAAATGGGAGCTCTTCGACTGACTTTGTTTGAAATACGTCATGAAACTTGGCGTCTTTTCACAAGTCCATGGTTGCATGCTGGGGTTTTCCACCTTGTCATTAGCCTCTCCAGTGTTATATTTGTTGGAATTCACTTGGAGCAAGAGTTTGGATCTTGTAAATATATATTTATTATTTTTGTGTATAAAAATATACTAAGATCTTGAATTAATTCCACAAGAGTTACCAACTTCTTGTTTTGCTTTTGTTTGGCAGTAAGGGTAGGAATTATCTATGCAGGCTCTGCTTTAGTTGGTACTTTGATGGCTGCACTATTTCTCAAGGACAGACCATCTGTTTCTTCCTCTGGTGCTCTATTTGGATTGCTGGGCGCTATGCTTTCTGGGCTTATCCAAAACTGGAAATTTTACAGCAAGAAGGTCCTCCACCATTTCCTCTCTCTCTCTCTCTCTCTCTCTCTCTCTCTCTCTCTCTCTCTCTCTCATTGTGGCCTTTTGACCTAGTTGAATCTTCTTGTTTGATGCAGTTTGCAGCTCTTGTAGTTTTTTCCCTTATCTCAGCAATCAATCTCCTCCTCGGTTTGCTACCTTATGTAAACAATTTTTCAAATATTGGAGGATTTATATCAGGATTCCTGCTCGGGTTTGTTCTCTTATTCAGTCCCCTACTCAGGCAAATGGCTGAAAATACAGGAGGTTTGTTCGATTATGATATAAAAGGTTCTGTCAAAGTCAAACTCAGACAGAAGCTAAATAGGCCCATGCTGAGAAGTGTTTCTCTTGTTCTCTTCAGTCTTCTGTAAGTTCATATTCTTTGTATGTATCAGAAATTATCATGCGTCTGTTTTTCAGTATTGAGTTCATGTGAACTTAGAAGGGATTGCTTTTATAAATGCAGGGTTGCCGGAGGTAGCTTAGCAGTTCTTCGTGGTATAAATGTGAACAAATATTGTGCTTGGTGTCGATACTTGGATTGCATTCCCTTCAAATGGTGGAGCTGCAATGATAGGCCAATGCATTGTCAGGTATATAATTTAATCTGAGTTTTGAAAAACCAACCGAACAAAAAGGGGAAAGATTAGAAATACCTAAAACTCTGATATAAACCCCCCAAGTGTTTGGGTTTTTGCAGTAGGAAACATTTTCCGGGGAAAAAAGGTCTACCTGATTTTTTAAGTAAATTTTTTCCTGGATTACCGCAGTGACCTAGGAAGCACCGACACTTCAAAGAAGACAAGGTGTCGTGTATCGTGTCGGCACTTCACGGACACGACACTTCACAGACCCTTTTCGTGCAGTGTCGTGTCGTGTCGTATCCGTATCTGACGATCTGTGCTTCATAGACAGGGGCAACTAGAAAATTTTGTTTTATTGTATTTGAGGGTGATTGGCTTCTTGTATTTTGCTCTCTCAAACTGTAATCACAACCATCATGCATAACTGAAAATGCTTGTTAAAGAGGAAGCTAGCAGAAACATGGTTTTGTCAAGAATTGGTTCAGATTGGTACTGCATCACAATAAGGGAAAATTATTAAATGAGAGGAAAGAACTACTATAAAGAAAAAAAAAATTTCTCCTTTTTGTAAGCTTGAAGGATTAGTGGTTTTCACAAATAACGGAATGAAAATGGGCATGATCTGAAACAATGGCATCCGTCAAAAATCGAACGCAAGTACCCAAAGATCATACCATCTGAACATAATGTAGTATCTATATGCTTTTCCTCTCTCTCTCTCTCTCTCTCTCTCTCTCTCTCTCTCTCTCTCTCTCTCTCTCTCTCTCGATCTCGAGTCTTCCTCTTTTATTTGATAGTAGGTAATCATTCTTCTCGATATAAATGGATAGTAGCTTTCTCTGTTTGCTTGCGATAGGCCCTGTTTGCTTCGCTCTTTCACATTCCATGTAAATATGCTTGATTGCTAAAAGATATGCCAGTTTTAAACAAGAACACGTCCCCAAGAACAATACTCGTCTTTGCATGTTATTTTAATTAAAAGCTCACCAAACTTGATCCTCCGGTTATACATGTAACTGATATTAGGCACTAATTGTTGAAAACGCATACTAATTATAGTTTCGCTGAAAATGCAGACCACTGTTAGCTCAGGACGGTCGACTGTGACTTGTATGGGCAATGACAAGTTCAGAGTTTTCCCCTTTACCGACATCACACAAGCAAGGATTGAGGACTTGTGCATTTTGATATGCTCTGCTTAGAAGCATGAGAATTCCTGAAGATTTCATTCAGAATTTCAACACGAGAACACTAAGATCGCTTGATTCACTTTGAGTGTTACACTCTCAGTTGGGAGATTGTTCATTCAACTTCCATAGCCCATCTTGTGCAGTACAAAAAGAGAATTTTCACGCTTACAATGAAGTGATGTAGTTGGCCATGAATGTATGTCAATTCATGAATCGTAAGAAAGTCGACGTTTCTGTGTCACTGAAGTTCTCTGTTGTTTGAGTTAACCAAAACTAGAGTATATCAATAATACATGTATCTTGATCCTGAAAATATTTTTCGGCAGAAGAAGAAATCAAATTTCCTGGATAACATTGAGATAGAATGGCTTGTTTGGTACCACTAGCATCTCTGAACCAAACGAAAAAGACACAAGTCACTCTTTTCCAAACTCTGAAATGGACTAAATGGCAAAACCATTAAATTCGTCTCATTATGGAATTTTTTTTTGCCCTTTCAAGTTGGTATGGTTTGGGGAATGCCATTGGAGGCCCAATAGTAATTCTCCAACTTTTTGTTCATCACAGAATGATTAAGCGCGCCAATGGGATCTAAATATTTTAAGCATCAAAAATTTAATTTTAGAAATTTGTGGATTGAATTTTTGACCATGAATCAGATTATATTTACAAAACAAACCATGATAGTTGGACAAGGCGTCCGAGTCGGTCTGACTAATATTGTGTGTTCGAGTTCTACTGGGCTTGTGTGTGTGTGTGTATGAGCCCATTTCCTGAGAGAGCCTAAAAAATGGTGGCCGCCCCCTTTCTGAATTTTTAAGAGAGCAGAACTCAAAAATTCTCAAAGTAGGCTTTAAAAACAATTATGGTTTCCCATTCCCAGTAGGCCTTTAAATCCAGTGGGTTCAACCCAATCCAAAATAAGACCGGATTGGCAAGCTTTTTTGAATTACAAGCCCCATGTAAATCTAGTTTGGATTTGGATAGTGCTATCAAGAACCCGGTTTTATAATTATTATTATTATTATTATTATTATTTTTTTAAGGTAATACATCAGTGGTTAATGTGTTAAGGGGGAGGGGTGAGGTCAGGGCTCAAACTCGTGACCTGGTGAGAGTGTGATACTAGCTTGATGCCCTTTCTACACGCGCAGAACCACATCTTGCCTCCAAGGAGGTTCGAAAGGGCCAAGGTCAAGAACCAAAGCTCGAGCTTATACTCAGTAACGTATTAGCATGCATATAAGTTACATGCATGGGCGGAGCTAGTAAGAGACGAGGGGGCCTGAGATTTTGAGAATTAAAATTTTATTCTATATTTTCTAAATATTTTACATTTAGGTCCCCCTCAACTTTTATTTAGACTCCCCTCAACTTATGTTTAGGCCCCCCAAAGGGTCCAAAACTCAATTTAGTGTCATCAATTATATATATATTGATATGCAGGTATAACTCAAAAGGAAAGGCGTCTAGAATTTTGAAAATTACACTTTTAGTGTGAGATTTTTATGCGCTTTAGAAATAAGCCCCCTTAGAATTTTGAAAGGCACTATACAATATTTAAGTGTCATCAAATAGACTCATACTATAAGCATATCCAAAAAAATCACAATTATATATAAGTAGATTCTAAAAAAATCGCCAATTATGTATAAATAGACCTCAAAAAAATCGTCTCGGGCGAACTCCCGTATAGCCTAGCCCCTCCTGACCAAAAATCCTGGCTCCGCCCCTGGTTACATGAGTTGGAGTTAATAGCATTTTAGCATATATGTTACACCTTTAAAAATAGAATTGAGAAATGCAATGCTTTCAAATTTGCATTCTAAATTCGATTTTGAAATGCTTTAACAATGCTTTAACAATAGACTATATGCTGTGTCACATACTGGCAGCGATAGCATAGCACTACAAGTGGTACAAATAACAAAGTATTTGAGAATAAAATTTGAGAATCATAAAATTATTCATGTAAAATATTATATTGTTTTAGTAGTAAATCTTTCTTAATTATTTAAAGTATATTATTTCTTCCTCTAAAAAAAATAAAGTATATTATTTCTAGCCCAAGGGTCAATCTGATTTCAAATGTTTTCAGAGTAATACTATGTTTTTCAAAATTTGTATTCCAAATAATTTCTGAACACATGTGGTAGTGGGTCCACATAGTTTTGATTTGAGGATGCTGAAGTGGCCCCACTATGATTAAAGGTACTCCCAAACACATGTATTTAGGAAGCATTTAGGATATAAAATTTGAAAAAGATTGCATTACTCTGAATAACATGATATAAGTTATGATGACTAGGATTAAAATTCACATAATTGAGGAAAAAAGTTTTATTTTCTTAGTTGTTTCATAGGAATGAAGTCAGTCATTTAAGAACATATTTGTTAGGAGCTAGCTAGTTGACATAACATGATATGAGTAATATCTGAGTCAGCTCGGTTAGGCGAGTTAGCTAGACCTATTGGCCTCCCAAGGGGAGGTCAAGGCTTCGAAACTCCTAGGGTCGTGTGAGTGAGTTAGAGGGACGAAACTCAAGTAGCTGGACAAGTCGCATCCATAACTAATCATGTATTTTAATCCTATCGTCCACTCACCTCCCCGACTTACCAGGTGCATGTGTTTGTAGGGTAGGTACACATGCTAGGTATGTTCTACTCTGATAAAACGACTATAGAGAAACTACCTGATACATTGACGGGGATTCCAAAAAATCGCTGAAGACAAGCCGGGAGATTTCTCCTCATTCGGCAAGAGAAGTGCTAGGCACACATCCTAAATCACACCCCAAACCACATTATATGCTTTAAATGCATGTACTCTGTGCTGTTTGAATTTTTCACACTTTTCTGTGCACCACTTACACAATACATGATACATGTATTTAAAGCAAGGTGTGGTTTGAAGTGTGGTTTGGAGTGTGTATCTAGCATTATTGCATTCGGCAAAAAAAGAAAGGGTAAACAAAAAAGAAAGAGAAGACTTTATGGTTAAGCTTTTTAATTTTAACTGTACAGAGCACTTCCAATTTTCCAAAGCCCACCAACCTACTAAGGTTAGGCCTATCTCATCCAATCGGTCCAAACCTATAGAACTTTGTGCTTCGAATTGTATTGAAGTTAAGTCCTTACCACACACTTGGCAATTCTCATATCTCCATTTGTTACTTGTTAGTAATTCTCAATTTGTTTTGTGGGTTGCAGTAGGCGTCTTTGATTGTGTTGGCCTTTTTAGGCCCAGTCCAAAAGTTAACTTTTACAGGCCATTTATGGGCCTAAAACCTACCTAATAATTGCTTGCTACAAAAGCCTCAAACCAAGGCCCTATTAACTGGTAACTGGTCCATCCAGTAATAAATAAGAGTGCACTCATTGCCAACCTAGGCCATAATTGTATCTTCATATTTATTTATTATGTGGACCCCATTATTGGTTCCAATTCCGGCTGGAAAATTGAAAATGCAAGTCCTTTTGGGCCCTGTCCTATTCATTCATCGACAACCATTTATAATGTTCACAAAAGGGTACAAGAAAAAAATACTACTTTGAACCACTTTCAAAAGTGCACAATATGCATTGTAGGGTGGCTAGCCCTATCTTTAGCTTACTTTGAATGATCACCTCAATCACTAGTGGTGACAATGATTTTTCACGGAGGATTATACTAATGAAACCACTTTTAGGCACCCAATTTCTTGTACATGTATAGAAACTGGAAGTATATTCATGTATACGGGTGCATCTATATCCATATGTATCAAGATTAGTGCTTGATGAATCGACCGGAGACAAGTTCTTTAAAGGATACTATAATTGGCTTAGAGTTTCAGCAAGCAAGATCAACAAACACCTTAGTTGTCTAAATGTATATGGGTAGCGATATGCTGCGACGTTATGACAATTAATTAAATAATACTATATTTGGCTTAGAGTTTCATCAATCAAGATCAACAAACACCTTAGTCGTCTAAATATTTATGGGTAGCGATATGCTGCGACGTTATGACCATTAATTTTGTGACATTTGAGATATTTAGGCTTGTATATTTCTTGACTTTAGGGTCTAACCATCTTTTTGGATTCAAATTCTAAATCAAAATTAAAGCGTTGAAGGAGGACCCATAAGGGTCACTATAGATGCCTATTTAAAGCCCACAATTACTTTGTTCTCCTAGATTACTATAATTAAGGTATTAATTTGTTGCAAAATCTAGGCTTACTTTTAGACGTTCCATCTTTTCTGGGTGGACTGGAGAGGGGCTAAAGTACATTAATAGTGGGAAGGAATCCATAAGTGGGCCATGGACTAGTTGAATCAAAATATAACTACCCACGTGGCCTCCCACCATTAATTTTAGTCAAATAGAACCAATAGGTAATAGGGTATATAGATCCCCAAAGAATAAGGCATGTACTTAAAGATACAAGTGAAAAAAGTATGGACTACACATCCCAAAAAAAAAAAAATATTAATAATTAAGAACAAAAAGTGAAAAGTATGATAATTTGGGTCTTTCTTCTCATTTCATCATTTGAAGTCCCCCATCCCTCTTGTTTCTTTATAAAAGCTACGCTATTTGGTTGACCTCTAGCTCACTCCCATTTCTTATCCTCGCCACACCCCTACATGGGGTTAGTGTGCGTGTGTGGTTGACTCTTCCTATCTGTTAGCCCTCACTCTACATGGACTGCAACAATGGATGGGCTTGTGGAGTTGGTTCTTGATTGGATTGACTATTTACAGTGGAAGTCATGTAGCTCCATTGGATATAAAAAGCCAACAAACCCCACTACCTAATTGAACATGTATATAATGTTAGATTTAGGGTGTGAATGAGAGCTTATGAGAACTCAAAGGGGGATCTTAAGGTTTGCTATGGACCAGCTCAATGCTTAGGGAAAAGCTTGAAACACTATATTTCTAGATTTTGATAGAGGAGCTTTCAACTGGTCGATCGGGCCCCTTCGATCGAGTCAACGGATATATAAAGTTTAACAAGCTTCTGGCAGAGGGGTGTTCAACCGATCCACCGTACCCAATTTATGAAAAGTCAGAACTTTTCATGTCATAACTTCGGATTTGTTCGAACTTCATCTGTTCTAATAGCTACTAAACATGTATATATATATTTATATAAATTTAGTATATGGGTATTGGGACACAACTCTTTGTGTAAAGAAGTATCTCTTATCCAATAGGCACCTCTATATATACATTATAGTTGTGGTTATTTTGACATTTACTTTTGCCCAGATTTCATCTCTTCTTCTTCATTTGTTCTAGAGTCATTTGAGAGCGTTTCATATACACAAAGTTTTGCAGAATACAGTTGAGTTTGTTGCCTCACCTATATAGATCGTATTATCTTCGAGAACGATACGTTGTAGTCTACAAGCCACAGTGTATAGGACGTAAATTCATTTTTCGGATAGTGCAATTCTTGCATGCTCGATCTTTGTTACTGTTTTTATTGAGCCTCTTATTCATGTTATCCAACAATCAAAAAACGAATTTACATTGTTGGAAATATGGCCATTGAGACAACAACCGTTATCAAGAATACTCATGCCGAGAAGTCTGAAAAATTCAAGGGAGAAGATTTCAAGAGATGGCAAATGAAGATGATGTTCTATCTCACTTCTCTCAACCTTGTTCACATCGTACGAGAAACCAAACCGGTGGTTCAAACTGAAAATCCTACCAAAGAAGTTGAAGCCACATTGGAAGCATGTAATCATTTCGATTTTCTATGTACGAATTACATTCTCAATGGTTTGGGAGATGTTCTTTATCATTTTTATTCAACATTTACAAATGCAAAAGAACTTCGGGAGTCTATTGAGAAGAAATACAAAACTGATGACGCGGGGACTAAGATGTTCATAGTTGGGAGATTTCTTGACTACAAGATGGTGGATTCAATCTCCATAGTGAAGCAATTAGAGGAGATTCAACTGATTATTAATTAAATTCATGTTGAAGGAATGACTATTAGTGAACCATTCCAAGTGACGTCCATTATTAATAAATTTTTACCTTTATGGAAAGAATTCAAGAGTTATCTCAAGCACAAGCGCAAGGAGTTATCAATGGAGGATCTAGTAGTGCGTTTGAGGATTGAGGAAGATAACCAAAAATGAGACAAGAATGGGAAGCAAGGGTATATGGAATTGAAGGCTAATCTTGTTGAAGGTGAGTCTTCAAAAACTAATTCTAAAATAAGTTAAAAAGGAGGCAAGAGGAAGTCTACATACAAAGGGTCTAAGGACCACTTAGACCACAACTTCAAAAAGATAAAAGGGGTTTTTGGGTATGTGGAATACCCAACCATCGTGCAAGCAATTATTGAAACAAGAAAGGTTCTAATGGAGGAAACAAGAAGCCCAATCAAGCAAACGTGATAGAGACTGAAGATCTTATAGTGGTGGTCATGGAATCTTGTGTGGTGACCGACTCTAAGGGTTGGTGGATAGACACAAGTGCCACTATGCACATTTGTTGAGATATAAACATGTTTTCTACCTATAAAAAGGTGGATAGTGTTGAGAAGCTTTTTATAGGCAATGCCGCAACTTGAACTGTTGAAGGCAGACGGAATGTGATTATGAAGTTCACTTCTGGAAAGTGATGACCATTCTAGATGTGCTACATGTTTCAAAAATTCGGAAGAATTTGGTGTCCTGGCCCATGCTAAGCAAGAAAGGATTCAAGCTAATCTTCGCATCCGATAAATTTGTTTTGACTAAGGGTGGAATTTATGTAGGAAAGGGCTATATATGTGATAGACTCTTTAAGATCAATTGTACTCCTAAATTTGTTATGAATGATAATAAAATAGTTTCTTCTTATATTGTTGAGTTATGTAGTTTATATGTTAATTTCAAATATTTACATAAAATGATGAATTTAAGATTATTACCAAAATTTGAATGACAAAACTTATAAATGTGAAATACGTGTTGAATCTAAGTTTGTAAGAAAGTCGTTTAAATCCGTAGATAGAACAAGTGAGCTATTAGATTTAATTCATACAGACTTATGTGATTTAAAGTTCACTAAAGCAAGAGGTGGAAGAAAGTGTTTTGTTACATTTGTGGATGATTAAAGTAGATATTAGTATGTTTACTTGCTTAATTCAAAAGATGAGACCATGGATGTGTTTAAGACATATAAGGCTGAAGTTGAAAATCAACTTTCAAACACAATCAAAACGGTGAGGTTGGATAGAGGAGGTGAATAGGATTCAACTCCATTGGCCATGTATTGTGCACTTAATGTCATAATGCACCAAACAATTGCGTCGTATACACCACAATAAAATGGTGTTGCGGAGAGGAAAAACCGAACCTCCAAGGAAATGGAAAATGCTATATTGAATAGCTCGGGAGTGACACACAACTTATGGGGGGTTGCCATTCTCACGGCAAATGTGATCCTAACCGAATTCCACATAAGAAGACTAACAAGTTTCCTTATGAAGTGTGGAAAGGTAGAGCGCCCTCATATCAAAAGTTGAAAGTGTGGGGGCACCTAGCAAAGGTTCAAGTTTTTCTTCTAAAGTGGACGAAGCTTGGACCTAAGATTGTGTATTGTATTTTTATTGGATTTCCCGCTAATAGTGCTGCATATAGATTCCTAGTGGTTAAGTCTAAAAAGTTGACATTCATGTTAATACATTTCCGGAATTGGTAGATTTCGAATTCTTTGAGAACATCTTTCCTTTTAAAGAAGGAAAACAAAATGCAGCTCCTAAAAGAAGTGTTGAAGAGGTTTCATCTAATTCTAGGAATGATAAAGAAACTAATATTGATCCTAGAAAGAGCAAGAGAGAAAGAAAAGCTACTTCTTTTGGACCAAAATTTGTGAGACTAGTTACCGAAGGTGAACTTCAAATCTTTAACGAGGCTATGAGTACACCCTAAGCGCCTTATTGTCAAGAAGTCGTAAATAGTGAGTTGGATTGCATTATGAAAAAGCACACGTGGGAGTTGTTAACTTACCTTTGGAAAGTAAACCAATTGGTTGCAAATGAATATTCAAGAGAAAGCTCAAAGCCGATGGTACTATTGACAAGTACAAGGCTTGATCGGTAGATAAAGGTTATCGACATATTCCACGATTACTAGGATTACATCCATTAGGATGGTAATCGCTATAGTCGCCGTCTATAACTTGGAATTACATCAAATGGATATATAATTTCATTTCTTGATGGAGATCTATATGGAACTATCAAAAGGTATTTTGTAAAGGGACAAGAACATAAAGTGTGTTTGTCGACTTGTTAAGTCTCTTTATGATCTAAAACAAGCTCCAAACTAGTGGCATGAGAAGTTTGACCACACTATGAGGTCAAATGATTTTAAGATCAAAGAATACAATAAGTGTATGTACGTCAAGGAATTCACAGATTCGTGTGTTATCGTTTTCTTGAATGTTGATGACTTGCTTATAACGGGAACGAATAACAAAGTTATCAACGAAACCAAGAATGTTACGCTCAACATTTGACATGAAGGACATGGATAAAGCCAATGTTATTCTTAGTATACAAGTGAGACAAACTTTCGAAGGATATCTTCTCAGACAATCACATCATGTTGAGAAAATATTAAAGAAGTTTGGTCAATTGGATTGAAAATTGACCATAACTCCGTTTGATGCTAATAGTAAGTGATCTTATCAGAATCAAGATAAAAAGCATGCTTTACTTTAAAAGATTTGCAGTGTGAAAGTAAAGGTCTAACCCACAGAGATTGAAATACTAAAGCACTTTAATTTTAAAACTTAAGTCTAGTTAATTAATAAAATAGAATTTTGATTTTGATTTAAATTAAACTAAGAACAATGAAAATAAATCTAAACTATGAAAGCAATTGAAAGTTGTTTTGATAAATATGAGAGTTAAACCTAGGTTTGCAAATCCACCACTAGCTTCATAATAAGAGTATTTATGCATTCAATTAGTTTATTATGTTGGATGATAATGGGGAATTGTCGCTACAAGCCCAATTCCTCCGTCAAGAAGATAACTACGATTCAAGCATCAACATAATTCATCTTTGGTTGGCACGGAGTGTCTCACACTAAACTAGGGTTGCGGCATACTCCGTCTGCCCTTGGCATGAACTATTCGACTACTTGATATCATAATTCAAATAAGCACCATTACATGTAAATAATCCATACAAGCACAGAAAATATAGATCATTGAGCACATCACATTCAAAATAGATCTAAGACAAGAAAAAACTTTGAAAGCAATGATTTAATCAATAGAAGTACAATTTTATTATTTAAAATCCTCTAAACATGTAATCATCATCCATACAAAATAAAACTAAAAGAAAAACATAAATAACACCCTATTACTTGGCTAAGGTTTCATTAAAACCCACCTAGATCTTGGTCTAAGCGGCCATAGAAGAGATGAACGACAAGAGGTTGATGGAGGAGGCCATGGGAATCCTTAGTCTTCTTCTTCTTCTTCTTCTCCTTGCTTTCCTCTCTTCAATGGCTGAAGTTTTTGTTGTATATGGATGTATATAATGTTGTGTAACAATGTGTAACCCCCAAATTGAATTAGAATAGGGTATTAATGGTTTTGGAGCAAGTTTGGAGGCATTCCTAAACCTAATCGCACTAAAATTGCTTTATTTACGTTTCTAGACGTATCAGCCAATTCCGTTCACATAGGGTCTTCAGCACACAAAAATACGCAATTCTGGAATGTCACGCGAGCAGGTCGCTCGTGCGAGGTGCCTTTTTCTGCTTGGTTTGCTTGGTTTTCACACCCTTTTTAGCTTAGAACTGCTGCTTTCTTCTATATCCTGATAGAAAATAGAAAACGAAGTAAAAATACACAAAACAAGATAAAAAGTGCTAATAAATGTGAATAAAGACGTGTAATTAGGACTTGTTCACTCCCGATCACACCCCCAAACCTACATTTTGCTAGTCCTCGAGCAAAAATAACAAAAAAATAAAACTGCTAATAAAACTCTACTCCATTGTCACATGGATCGCGATTGCATTTAGCATATGCAACAAGTCTTTTAAACCTCTCGGTGTTCCTAGTTGGACGAGTGAAGTCTCGTGAGGATTCTCGTCAACAGGTCACCCATAACCATCTTTATTTCATTATATATTTAAAAAGTTTTATTAAAAACGAAAAAATATAGCATTCAATACTCCTTATCATAAAATAATGATTTGAAATAGAACAACGAACAAGAAGAAAACAGAACCAAACACCCACCTACGTCATGAAAAACACTCCCAAGCACATACATTGTATAAATCAATAGAGTTTCTCATAAAATTGCATGTGTATGATGTGCCAGTCAAATGCACACGCGTATGTCATGAACTTGGAATATAACTTAGATAACCATCCAACTATGCTTTGACTACGAATCTTACAACGTTAATTACACTCTAAAATTAAACACTCAAAAACAGGTGTAATTTCTTAGGTATATGAGAGCAAAGGAAATATGTTTTCAAAATGAGAAACGCTCACATATGACTCAAAAAAGACGCATGACATGAAAAAAAATAGTAGTCTCATGGAAAGAATGCCAACAGTCGAGAAAAAATAATTGTTACCATGTTTTAATCCCCCTCCCATCGTTTACATATCCGAACCATGTTTTCTAGGATCAAATAAAACTTTTCAAAGGTTGTATCATGGCTCAGGCAATGAAAAGGCTAGAAAGGATTCATTAGGTAGTCTTAGAATGGCATTGTAAGGCATATTCAATTCCTTTCATTCATCTCTACTACAACTTTCATCTTTTCATTCTCTTCTTTTCATATTTTTTTTTATCTCTTTCCTCTTCTTTTTTCCTTTTCTTCTTTCAACATTTCTTTTTCTTTTCCTTTTCTTATTTGTTGCTTTTGAAATGAATATTCATTGAATACCAAGGTAACTACCCTAGACATCATCTTGTTTTCTTCTTCTTCTCAATCAATACATCGCCTTATCAATGCTAAAAGTTGATCAATCTTTCAGTGGTGACTCCAAGTTGGCCTAGTTAGAACAACAAAAAAAAAAAAGATCATGGTGATTAAAGAAAGAGAGGCACTTTAAAGGCTCAAAAGGGCGAATTAAGAAAATTTAATCATTTATCTGGATAGGTCAAAGGCCAAAAGGGTGGAAAGCAAAGAAGGCCTAAAATCATGTTTTAGGGTGATACGGTTCTTAAACGTTTACAACGGAAGATTATTTAGCATGGTAGCAAATATTTTTAACTTGACTATCAACCAAAACAAGAATAATGAGACTCAACAACGAGTTAATGCGCTATTTCAATAAAATTCGACAAACACAATGTGTATTTATAACCCTCTAAAAAGAAAAGATAGGCTCAAAAGCTCACCGGGTTTAGTCTATGCACTATTTGTTATTTAGAGATCCGAATCATATTATAGTTCACATCAAACATGTATCCAAGTGACTACGTGTAGTGCATAGGTCTGTGTCCAAATCTATGATATAAAACTACGATTCTAATGATACATATTCTAAATGTCGCATCGTGACTTTAACAAATGTTTAACCACATCTTCTCATGACTACCATTCTATAACAATCCAAGTTACATAACAAGTAGTATTGACCCGAGATTGCAAAAACGTTGGTAACATCGTTTATTTAAGCACAAGTATCGAAATCTTTTTTTTGAAAAATTGGTGTGCATAATAATGTGCATGTGAGTGCATACCCCCAAACCTAAACCTTTCATTGTCCCAAATGAAACAATAAAATGAAAAAAAAGGAGAGTACATAAGGAAAGAATGATAATACCTCAATCTCAGCAATCACAAACCAGGTAAACGCACATGAATATAGCAATAAAGCTCAATTGCTCCAAATGGAGCTACTAATTCACTTGTCAATACTTGACAAAAGAATTAAATAAACAAAAGAATACGATAGCTAATAGAAATATAAATATTAAATGCAGACCATGGCGTACTTGTTGAGAAACTAAACTAAAACTGAAAGGCTCAATGGAAGTTCAATACGAACAAGCACAAACGGAACTATAAAAAAAAAAGGACTCGATCTAAAAGGGCCTAAGAGAGCAAACTAAAAAAAACAAACAACTGACCAGGTTTGGGAGAGGAAGGTAAGAGAACAGAGAAAAACACACAAAACCCTCCCTCGCGCGAGCAACCTTCACGCACGCGAGTCCCTCCGTGAGGTGAATCTGAGGCTTATTATCAAGATTCATAAAAAATATTTTCTAAGTCAACAGATCGCACGAGCAGGCCTCTCGGGCAATAGACCCTCCCGCGCGTGATTTGTGCCGCGACATGAATCTGAGGTTATATATAAAAAAAAATTGAAAATTTATTCCAAAGGTAAAATCTCGCGCAAGTGGACTGAGCGCGAGTGGGCCGCTTGCGCGATATGTCTGTTTTATCTTTTCTCTCCTTTTAATGCAAATAAGTTCAAAATAAATTGACCCCGACCAAAACTGACTCAAAATAACCCAAAAAGTGTACAAAAATGAGAAACCAGAATGATAAAAGCTTGGGTTGCCTCCCAAGAAGCGCTGTCTTTTACATCTTCAGCTAGATCGTTGTAGCTCAAGACTTATGGTGGCCGTGACTCAGACTTTGCACCCTTGAAGACATTAGGGATACTCCGATGGAAAGCAGAAATAATGTCATTACTTTTTAACTTGATCAACGGTTCTCTTTGATTATGTTCAAATCGATTTCTCACCTTCCGAGTAAATTCATCATTAGGGTCCGGGTTATTAGGATTTTTCTATTCATTGTGCATTATCTCCTTCCCTTTATTCATGTTTATTACTTTATTGGGTCCATTAGCTTGTCTCACCTCACTCACCACCACACATGAATAATCGTCATCATTGGGAGGTTGATCAACATCGTTAAAAACATTTAATTTTATGTTCGTGTTCCCAAACGACACTTTCATTACCCCTATTCGACAGTTGACACGAGCATTGGCCGTGGCTAACAATGGACGACCAAGAATGACAGGACTGTGTTTTCTAGCATCTATCACCGGTTCAGCGTCAAGGACCATGAAATCGATGGGATAGTAACATTTATCAACTTTTACCAAAACGTCCTCGACGATTCCTCTAGGGATTTTAACAGAACGATCCGCTAATTGTATGGTAGCTGCCGTGGGTTTAAGTTCACCTAATCCTAATTTTTTGTAAACCATATAAGGTAAGAGATTAACACTTGCTCCTAAGTCAAGGAGAGCCCGATGAATGATAGTGTCAACTATGATACATGAAATCGTTGGTGTACTGGCATCCTTATACTTTGGAGGAGCATGTTGGAAGATTGAACTTACTTTTTCAGAATATGACTGCGGAACTTGCGCTTTTGAGTGCATAGGTATTTAAGACATTTAGCGTAAGCGAGAATTTGTTTAATAGCGTCGAGGAATGGAATATTGATTTTAACTTGTTTAAATACCTCGAGTATATCTTCAGTTTTTTTACCCTTTCTTTAAAAAATGTGACAGTTCCTCAATGTTTGGTGGGAAAGGCAGTTTTGGAACATAATTAATTGGGACCGGTTCCTTTTCTTTTTTAATTTGACTTATGTCCTCAACTTGATCTTGATTCAAATTATTATTCACATATTTTAAATCAACTCTCAGAATCTCTATAACTTCTTCCTCACGCGTAGTCATCCTAGTCGAGATGGCATTTACTTGCTCAATTGTACCCTCAATCTCATATTGTCCCTTAGGGTTTTGAATAATTTGGCTAGGCAACTTACCCTTATTTCTACGACTCACCACATTAGCTATTTGTCCTATTTGGAACTCAAGCTTCGCAATGGATTGTGTGTGAGAGTGGACTATTTATGCTTGTGCTTGTACTTGCATTTTGATATTCTTAAGGGATGCCAACACTTTTGCCTCAAAAGCATTATCTCTTGGAGGGTTAGGATTAGGAGAGGGGTGTTGGTATTGACTTTGTTGAAATTGGGGTCGATAAGTGATAGGCGACGAATAGTTGCTGTTTATAATCCTACAAATACGCTTTGTTAGCCCATTTCATGTAGTTATTAATTGTTTGTTGATAAATATTCTAAAATTTGTAGTTTTTGGAGCTTTAACATGAAAATGCACAAAAATCCAATGATTAGTGGCCTTGGAAGTCATTCTGGGCTCAAACAGTGATTTCGGTGAAAGTTGAATGCAGTAGCAGCCTCAGAAAATTACATTTTTGATAAGGAATACTTCAGATTTGAGAAATTTCTCCAGATATATAAAATGAAGATCTTCGAGTTACGGACGTGTGATCGCAAACGGTGAGTCAATACGAGGTACGAGTCAAACGTTATCGCAATTCTATGATCGGTGCGCAGAGTAGCGAAAAATCTGAGAAAAGTTAAAAAATGGCCTGGTCGCTGGAGCGACCCACGCGCGCCATCCGCTCGCACGACTGACCTGTTGAAAAAGTCAAAGTCGCATATTTCGAGGTCCTGAAGAGCCCTGTGTGATCCGAATTGGCTGAATACGTCCAGAAACGTAAAAACAGCAGTTTTAGTGCGATTTGGCTTAGGAAAGCTTCCTACATTCTTCCAAACTCTATATAAATCCTATTCTAAATCAACTTTGTGGTACACATCATTACACAACATTAGATACATCCATATACAACAAAAAACTTCAGCGATTGAAGAGAGAAAAACAAGGAGAAGAAGAAGAAGACCAAGGATTTCCATGGCCTCCTCCATCAACCTCTTGCCTTTCATCAATTCTATGGCCAACTAAACTCAAAATCTATGGTTTCAATGAAACCCTAGCCAAATAATAGGGTGTATTATATATTTTTATTTTAGTTTTATTATGTATGGATGACAGTTACATGTTCCGAGGATTTTTATTAATAAATCGCGCTCTTATTGATTAAATCGTTACTTTCAAAGTTTACTCTTGTCTTAGATCTATTTTGAAGGTAGTGTGCTCAATGATCTATGCTTGCTGTGCTTGTTTAGATTATTTACATGTAATGGTGCTTAAATTGAATTGTGCTATCAAGTATCCGAATAGTCCATGCCTAGATTAGACGGATTATACCACAACCCTAGTTTAGTGTGGGATAATTTGTGCTAATCGAAGATGGATTATGTTGGTGCTTGAACCATAGTTATTTTCTTGACGGAGGAATTGGGCTTGTTGCTACAATTCCCCATTATCATCCAACTTAATAAGCTAAAGTAATTTGTAAATACTCTTATTATGAAGCTTGTGGTGGATTTGCAATCCTAGGTGCCTTAAACTTATAATAAAAATAAATATTTGATTGCTTTCATAATTTACATTTACTTTTATTGTTATTAGCTTAATTCAAATTAAATCCAAAATCCGTTTTTCTTAATTAACTAAATTTAGGTTTTAAAATTAAAGTGCTTTAGTAATTCAATCTCTGTGGGTTCGACCTCTACTTCCACACTGCAAATCTTTTGAAAGTAAAGCATAAGTAAGCATACTTTTATATCTTGATTTTGACAACATCAATTTTTGGCGCCGTTGCCGGGGATTGCAATTCACTACCTTTAGTTTAGAATCTTAGTTTAGTTAATTCGTAAATATTAGATTAGGTTTTATTTTTCTTATTTTCCATTTTTATTTGAGTCACTAACTTTTCTTTTTATTTTGTAGTTTCTCAAGTAATCAAATTCTAGCATTCTGGAGAGGAATAGCTTAGCACATCAAAGGAGCTTAAGGAAAAAAAATAAAAATAAAAACAAATTTTAAGTAAATCGCTTCTTTAAATTTCACATCAAATCGCTGTAAGTCAGGGCGCTGAGATGCAATTACTTGCATTAGGTTAGGTGTGGAGTGAGCACTGCATTAGCTAGGAAACCCAGGGCGCTGGGCTTTGACGCGAATCAATGCATAAGGATAATTACATGCATCATAGTAGTACTGTGTGCTTGCATGCTTGATTACTTGCGTAGTTATTTTTGTTTTTGTGGAGTCAGTCGTTGTTTTAGTGTATTTTCTTTTAGTTTATGTTTGGTACACGTTCAAATAAATCGAAATTACAACCTTTCGATCTTGAACTTGAACGTACCCTTAGAATCAATAAGTCTTCAACCCTAGCTCCTAGAGCTCAGTTGATAATAGATGACGAGTCGACTCCAAAACCATCGTCGTTGTTTCAGGCTGAAATTCAAAGTACCCTAAACATTGACGAAAAACTCAAATTTTTAACATAGAACCTATTCCAATGTCCGACATTGGAAATAACGCTGATGATCAAAATAACGGTAATAATATGAATAACCCTAATATACTTCCACCTCCTCCACTTAAAGATTATTTTATTCCTACGACTTACACGCCTCAAGCTGGTATCGAATTACCAGAGGCGACGACATCTCACTTTGAGATAAAGTCGTCTACCATCTCGCTACTTCCTTCTTTCCATGGTCGTTTAAATGAAGATCCATATTAATACTTAGGAGATTTTCAAGATATTTGCTCTACGTTAAAAATCCAAAATTTCACTGATGATGAATTAAAACTGCGTCTCTTCCCTTTCTCTTTAAGGGATAAAGCGAAGTATTGGCTTCAATCACTTGAGCCAAACACAATTAAAACATGGGAAGCCTTACATAACACATTTTTACAAAAGTTTTTCCTAATCACAAGAACAAATCAAATAAGAAAATCGATAACAAATTTTGTGATGCAAGATGGGGAAACACTTCATGAAACATGGGAGAAATTTATAGAATTATTACGCTCTTGTCCACATCATCAGGTCCCTAAGTGGCAATTGGTCTAGGTTTTCTATGAGGGACTTATTCCCTTTGTTCGTAATACCGTTGACGCCGTTTGTGCGGGTATATTCCTACACAAAAGCGCGGACGAGGCTTGAAATTTTTTTGAAACATTAAGCGAGAACTCGATGCATCAGGCTGTGTCGGTACGTTCTGAGGGATATCTTTCGCAACCTAAACGTGAGGTAAAGTTTGAGTCAAGTCATTCAAATGAATTTCAGGAACTATCTAAAAAACTTGACCGACTTTTTACAATAAACCAAACGTCAACCCCACCCGCTCATGAAAGTTGTGCATTATGTTCCGATCCTTCACATTCTATACTTGCATGCCCATCAGCGTCTCAGTTTCTAGAATTCGTGGAGCAACACATTAATTCTATTCAACACGAAATAAATTTAATCCTATGACTAATAATCCGGACATGCCATGGAGAAATCATCCTAATTACTCATAGAAAAATAATTATAATCATAATAATAATGAGGCGACTAATTTTCCTAATACTTATCGACCCCAATTTCAACAAAGTCAATACCAACACCTTCCTCCTAATCCTAACTCTCCAAGGGTTAACGTTTTAGAGGAGACAGTGTTGGCATCCCTTAAGAATATCGAAACACAAGTACAACCACAAGCACAAGCATAAGCACAGATAGTGCACTCTCACACACAATCCATTGCAAAGCTTGAATCCCAAATGGGACCAATAGCTAATGCTATGAGTCGTAGAAACGGGGTAAGTTGCCTAGTCAAACTATTCAAAATCTTAAGGGACAATGTGGGAATGGGGGTTCGAATGAACAAGTAAACACCGTCTTGACTAGGATGACTATTCGAGAAGAGGAAGTTGTTGACATGCCATATGAGAGTGAGAAGGAAGGGAACATTAACTCTAATAAAGAAAAGGGTGGAGAAATGAGTAGAAATAGGAAAGAAAATGTAACAACCCCGACGACGTGTATTCCAAAACTACCCTTTCCACCAAATGTTGACAAACCTTCAAATTTTTCAAAGAAAATGTCGAAAGTTAAGGATATACTCGAGGTGTTTAAACAAGTTAAAATTAATATTTCATTTCTAGATGCGATAAAACAACTTCCCGCTTACGCTAAATGTCTAAAAGATCTTTGCACGCAAAAGTGCAAAATACGCAGTCATTCTCCAAAAAAGGTCTTTCTCACGGAAAAAGTAAGCTCTATATTCCAACACGCTACTCCAAAGTATAAGGATCCAGGTACGCCTACGATATCATGTGTCATAGGTGACACTATCATTCATCGAGCTCTCCTTGACTTGGGAGCTAGCGTTAAGCTCTTACCTTATCACGTCTATAAACAACTAGGACTAAGTAAACTTAAACCGACGGCTGCTACCATCCAATTAGCGGATCGTTCAATTAAAATACCTAGAGGAATCATCGAGGACGTTCTCGTTAAAGTTGATAAATGTTATTACCATGTCGACTTCATGGTCCTTGACACTGAACCCGTGCTAGATGCTAGGAAAGACACTCCTGTCATCTTAGGACGTCCATTCTTAGCAACCACTAACGCTCGTGTTAACCGTCAAACGGGGGTAATGAAGGTGTCATTTGGGAACATGAACTAAAAATTAAACGTTTTTAATGCTATGGATCAACCTCCTAAAGACGACGATTACCTATGTGAGGCGGAATGTGAGGTAAGACAGAATATTGAGCCTAACAAAGAACTGAATATGGGTGAGGAAAATAATATAATTCGTAATGGGCGGATGAATCTTGTCAACCAAGACCTGATTGATGAATTTACTCAAAAGGTAAGAAATCGATTTGAACATAATCTGGGAGAACCGTCGGTCGAATTAATTCAAAGCGACGTTATTTTTGCTTATCACCGGGCTCTTCCTAATATCCTAAGGGGTACAAAGTCTGATTTTCAACCTCCATAAATCTTGAGCTAGAATGGTTTAGCTAAAGACGTAAAAGATAGCGCTTCTTGGGAGGCAACCCAAGCTTTATTTCGTTCGTTTTCCTTATTTTTAGTCATTTTTGAGTCCTTTTGAGTCTATTTTGGACATTCTGGACAGGTTTAAGGATCGAGATAAACTTATTTTGAACTTATTTACCTTGAAATAAAGAAACAAGGGAAAAAGACCACATCGCGCGCGCAGCCCGCTCATGCGATGCATCGCTTGCGCTGCCCGCTCGTGCAATATTCTCCCTTAGACAAAATTTTTTTAACTTTTTATTATATGACCTTTCTGTTACATCTCGTGCCTAGAATCGCGCGCGCGAGGGGTTCACTCGCGCGGCCCGCTCGCGCGATTCTGGCACTTAGAAATTTTTCTAAATAAAATTAATAGTAGGCCTCAAGTTTACCTCCAGGAGGGATTCGCGCGATCGAGAGTCGCTCGCGTGGTCCGCTTGCACGAGGTGGGGATTTCTCAATTTTTCTCTTTGTTCTTTGGCCTTCTGTTTGCCCAACCTATCTAGTTGTTTTTTATTTCTGTTTGTTCTTTTCAGTTCTTTTCCTTTACGTTTATCTTTGTTTCCATAGTTCTAGTTTTGTTTTTCTTTATTTCCTTTACGTTCTTTTAAATCTACTTTAGTTTCTATTGTTTAAAAAAATAATAAATAAATAAATAACAAAATAAAAAGAAAAAAAACATATGTATTATATATTAGCTTTTATTATTTATTTGTTTGTTTAATTTTCTTTTGTTAAGTATTAACTGGTTAAATAGTGCTCTGTTTGGAGTAATTGAACTTTGATTCCATATTATTATACGTTCACTTGATTGTGAGTGCCGAGATCGAGGTATTATTGTTCCTTTCTTACCTACTCTCCGTTCTTTCGTTTTATTGTTTCATTGGGGACAATGAAATGTTTAGGTTCGGGGGTATGCACACACATCTGCACATTATTACACTAAATTTTGAAAATTTTTCGATACTTGTGCTTAAATAAACGATGTTACCGATGTTTTTGTAATCTCGAATTCGATACTTCTTAGTATGTAACGTGATTCGTTATAGAATGGTAAACGAGAGAAGATGTAATTAAACATTTGCTGAAGTCATGATATGACAATTTAGGTCATGTATTGTTTGAATCGTAGTTTTATATCATAGATTTGCACACAAAGCTATGCACTGCACGTAGTCGCTTGAATGCATGTTTGATGTGAACTATAATATGATTCGGATTTCTAGATAACACATGGTGGAGACTAAACCCGGTGAGCTTTTGAGCCTATCTTTTCTTTTTAGAGGGTTATGAATATGTTGTGTGTTTGTCAAATTTTTCATTGAAATAACGCATCTACTTGTTGTTTAGTCTCACTATTCTTGTTTTGGTGGATAGTCAAGTTAAAATATTTGCTACCATGCTAAATAATCTTCCGTCGTAAATGTTGAAGAACCATATAACTATAGGACATGATTTTAGGCCTTCTTTGTTTGCTACGGACCGATAAATGATAATTTTCTTTAGTTCGCCCTTTGAGCCATTAAAATGCCTTTTTTCTTTAATTACCATTATCCTGTTTTTGCTCCAATTTGGCCAACTTGGAGTTCACCCCTGAAAGATTGATCAACTTTTAGTGGTGTTAAGGCGATGTGTGATTGAGAAGGAGAAGAAAAAGAAAATAAGATGATGTTTGGGGTGGTTGCCTTGTTATTTATTGAATATTCGTTTCAAAAGCAACGAGGAGGAAAAGAATAGAGAAAAAGAAAAGAAAACAAAAGAAAAAAAATGAATAAAAAAAAAAGAAAAAAGAAAAAGAAATAGAAGGAGAAAAAATTTGAAAGGAATGAAAAGAAGAGAATGAAATGATGAAGTTGGTGGAAGAGAGAATGAAAGAAATCGAACATGCCTTACAATGCCATTCTAAAACTACCTAATGAATCCTTTCTATCCTTTTTCATTGCCTGAGCCACGTTAAAACCTTTGAAAAGTCCTATTTGATCCTAGAAAACATGGTTTGGATATGAAAACGATGGGAGGGAGATTAAAACATGGTAATGATTAATTTTTCTTGACTGTTGGCGTCCTATCCATGAGACTACTATTCTTTTATGTCATGCGTCTTTTTTGAGTCATATGTGACCATTTCTCGTTTTGAAAACATATTTCCTTTGCTTTCATATACTGGAAAGATTACACCTGTTTTTGAGTGATTCATTTTTAGAGTGTAATTGACATTGTGAGATTCGTAGTGAAAGCATAGTTAGATGGTTATCTGAATTATATTCCAAGTTCATGACAAGCATGTGTTCATTTGACTACCACATCACACACTTGCAATTTTATGAGAAACTCTATTGATTTATATGATGCATGTGCTTGGGATTGCTTTTCATGATGTAGGTAGACGTTTGATTCCGTTTCTTCTTGTTCGTTATTCTATTTCAAATCATCATTTTATAATAAGGAGTATTGAATGTTGTTTTTCGTCTTAATAAAACTTTTATTTACAAGTTAATAAAGATGGTTGTGGGTGACTTGTTGACGAGAACCCTCATGAGACTTCACTCGTCCGACTGGGGACACCTAGGGGTTTAAAAGGCTTGTTGCATATGCTAACTGCAATCGTGATCCATGCAAAAATGGAGTAGTATTTGTAGTAGTAGTTTTATTTTTCTGTTCTTTTTGCTCGAGGACTAGCAAAGTGTAGGTTTGGGGGTGTGATCGGCGATGAATAGTTGCCGTTTATAATCCTATAAATATGCTTTCTTAGCCCATTTCATGTAGTTATTAGTTGTTTTTTAATAAGCATTCTAAAATTTGTAGGTTTTAGAGCTTTAACATGAAAATGCACAAAAATCCAATGATTAGTGGCTTTGGAAGTCATTCTGGGCTCAAATGGTGATTCCGGTGAAAGGTGAATGCAGTAGAAGCCTCGAAAAATTGCATTTTTGACAAGGAATACTTCATATTTGAGAAATTTCTCTAGAGATATAAAATGTAGATCTTCGAGTTATGGACGCTTGGTCGTAAATGGTGAGTCAATACGAGGCTGAGTCAAAAGGTATCGCAATTCTACGATCGGTGCGCAGAGCAGCGGAAAATCTGAGAAAAGTTAGAAAATGGCATGGTCGCTGGAGCGACCCGCGTGGGCGATCCGCTCGCGTGACCCGCGCTGGCGATCCGCTCGCGCGCCCCGTTGAAAAAGTCAAAGTCACGTATTTCGAGGTCCTGAAGAGCCTTGTGCGATCCGAATTGGCTGAATACGTCCAGAAACGTAAAAAACAGCAGTTTTAGTGCGACTTGGCTTATGAAAGCTTCCTCAGTCCTTCCAAACTGTATATAAATCCTATTCTAAATCAATTTTGTGGTTACACATTGTTACACAACATTAGATACATCCATATACAACAAAAAACTTCAGCGATTGAAGAGAGAAAATCAAGGAGAAGAAGAAGAAGACCAAGGATTTCCATGGCCTCCTCCATCAACCTCTTGCAATTCATCAATTCTATGGCCAACTAAACTCAAGATCTAGGGTATCAATGAAACCCTAGCCAAGTAATAGGGTGTATTTTATGTTTTTATTTTAGTCAAGGAGAAGAAGAAGAAGACCAAGGATTTCCATGGCCTCCTCCATCAACCTCTTGCAATTCATCAATTCTATGGCCAACTAAACTCAAGATCTAGGGTATCAATGAAACCCTAGCCAAGTAATAGGGTGTATTTTATGTTTTTATTTTAGTTTTATTATGTATGGTTGACAGTTACATGTTCCGAGGATTTTTATAAATAAATTGTGTTCTTATTGATTAAATCGTTACTTTCAAAGTTTACTCTTGTCTTAGATCTATTTTCATGGTAGTGTGCTCAATGATCTATGCTTGCTGTGCTTGTTTAGATTATTTACATGTAATGGTGCTTAAATTGAATTGTGCTATCAAGTATCCGATTAGTCCATGCCTAGATTAGACGGATTATACCACAACCCTAGTTTAGTGTGGGATAATTCGTGCTAACCGAAGATGGATTATGTTGGTGCTTGAACCATAGTTATTTTCTTGACGAAGGAATTGGGCTTGTAGCTACAATTGCCCATTATCATCCAACTTAATAAGCTAAAGTAATTCGTAAATACCCTTATTATGAAGCTAGTGGTGGATTTGCAATCCTAGGTGTTTTAAACTTATTATAAAAATAAATATTTAATTGCTTTCATAATTTAGATTTACTTTTATTGTTATTAGTTTAATTCAATTTAAATCCAAAATCTGTTTTTCTTAATTAACTAAATTTAGGTTTTAAAAATTAAAGTGCTTTAGTAATTCAATCTCTGTGGGTTCGACCTTTACTTCCACACTGCAAATCTTTTGAAAGTAAAGCATAAGTAAGCATATTTTTATATCTTGATTTTGACAACATTAATAAGTATTAGTAAAATTAGTTATCATAGGATTATAACTATTTTGTGTGAATTGTTTAATAGAGTGTATGTGCTGCACCACAAATTCCAGAAATTAAGACACAGATGGGCATACAAGTGTACAATGTGAATGATCGGAACATATTTGGCAAATTTTGTAAAAGGGTGAGCCCGTCATTTGGTTCATTGTCATAAATCAGTCAAGTTTTTTTAGATAGTTCTTGTATTTCAATTGAATGACTTAACTCGAAACGCTCCTCTCGCTTTGGTTTAGGTGGAAGACACCCCTCAGGACGTACCAACATGGCTTGATGCATCGAATTCTCACATAATGTTTTAAAATTTTTCCATGCGTCGTTGACACTTTTGTGTAAGAAGGTCCCTGCACAAACGACATCGACGGTATTACGCAGTAAGGGAACAAGTCCCTCATAGAAGATCTATACCAATTGCCACTTGGGAATTTGATGATGTGGGCAAGATCGCAATAAATCTTTAAATTGTTCCCAAGTGTCATAGAGCGTTTCCCCATCTTACATCACAAAGTTCATTATAGATTTTCTTATTTGATTAGTTCTTGTGATGGGGAAAAGCTTTTATAAAAATGCAGTATGTACTGCTTTCCATGTTTTAATAGTGTTTGGCTCAAGAGATTGGAGCCAATACTTAGCTTTATCCTTTAAGGAGAATGGAAAGAGATGCAATTTTAATTCATCATCAGTTAGATTTTGGATTTCCAATGTAGAGCATATGTCTTGGAACTCTCCCAAGTGATGATAAAGATCTTCTTTAATATGGCCATGGAATGAAGGGAGTAGCGCGATGGTAGATGACTTTATCTCAAAGTGAGATGCCGTCACCTCCGGTAATTCGATACCTACTTGTGGCGTATAGGCCGCAGGAATGAAACAATCTTTTAGAGGAGGAGCCGGCTGGACATTACGGTTATTTCCATTGTTTTGGTTGTTATTGTTATTTCCAAAGTCGGCCATTGGAATAGGTTCGATGCTAATAGTTTGAGTTTTTCTTAAACGTTTTAAGTGTGCTTTGAATTTTGGCTTGAAATACCGACAACAGTTTCGGAGTTGATTGTTCGTCTAGCAACCGAGCTCTAGAAGCTTGGGTTGATGACCTAAGGACTCTTAGGGTACGTTCAAGTTCAGGGTTGAAAGAATGTAATTCTAGTTTACTTGAATGTGTACCAAACATAAATTCAAAAACAAACTAAGATAAAATCTGGCTCAAACAAATATGAAAAGCAACCGCACAAATAAGACAACAAGCACACAACTACTATGATGCATGAAAGTTATCCTGTAATGCAATGCGTTGCGTCAAAGCCCAGCACCCCGGGTTTCCTAGCTAATGCATGTGCAAATCACCCCGAAACATATGCAAATAGTGCGTCTCAGCTCCCTGACTTACAGTGATTTGAAGTGAATTTTAAAGGAAGCGATTTACTTGAATTTTTGCTTTTTGCTTTTTTTTTTTAATTGATTCGTGTAAGCTCCTTTGATGTGCTAAGCTCTTCCACTCTGAAACGCTCGAATTTGATAGCTTGAGAAACTACAAAACAAAAGGAAAAGTTAGTGAGTTAAAAAAAAAGAATACATAATCTAATATTTACGAATTAACTAAACTAAGATTCTAAAACTAAAAGATAAAAAGTATGCTTTACTTTAAAAAATTTACAGTGTGAAAGTAAAGCTCTAACTCACAGAGATTGAAATACTAAAGCACTTTAATTTTAAAACCTAAGTCTAGTTAATTAAGAAAATAGATTTTAATTAAACTAAGAGCAATGAAAATAAATCTAAACTGTGAAAGCAATTAAAAGTTGTTTTGATAAATATGGGAATTAAACCCAGGATTGCAAATCCACCACTAGCTTCATAATAAGAGTATTTATGCATTCAATTAGTTTATTACGTTGGATGATAATGGGGAATTGTCGCTACAAGCCCAATTCCTCTGTCAAGAAGATAACTGAGATTCAGGCATCAACATAATTTCATCTTCGGTTGGCACGAAGTGTCTCACACTAAACTAGGGTTGCGGCACACTCCGTCTTCCCTAGGCATGAACTATTCGACTACTTGATATCATAATTCAAATAAGCACCATTACATGTAAATAATCCATACAAGCACAACAAATATAGATCATTGAGCACATCACATTCAAAATAGATCTAAGACAAGAATAAACTTTAAAAGCAATGATTTACTCAATAGAATTACGATTTTATTATTTAAAATCCTCTAAACATGTAATCATCATCCATACATAATACAACTAAAAGAAAAACTTAAATAACACCCTATTACTTAGCTAGGGTTTCATTAAAACCCTAGATTTTGGTCTAAGAGGCCATAGAAGTGATGAGCGGCAAGAGGTTGATGGAGACGGCTATAGGAATCCTTGGTCTTCTTCTTCTACTCCTTGCTTTCCTCTCTTTAATGGCTAAAGTTTTTGCTATATATGGATGTGTATAATGTTCTGTAACAATGTGTAACCCCAAAATTCAATTAAAATAGGGTATAAATAGTTTTGGAGCAAGTTTGGAGGCTTTCTTAAACCTAATCGCACTAAAACTGCTTTATTTACGTTTCTGGACATATTCAACCAATTCAGTTTGCGTAGGGGTCTTCAGCACATAGAAATATGCAACATTGGATTTTTGTATGGGTCACATGAGGTGCCTTTTTCTGATTGGTTTGCTTGGTTTTTTAACACCCTTTTTAGCCTGGAACTGCTGCTTTCTTCTATATCCTGACAAAAAATGAAAAATGAAGTAAAAATACCCAAAAATAGGATAAAAAGTGCTAACAAATGTGAATTAAGGCGTGTAATTAGGACTTGTTCACTCCCGATCAGTAAGTTGAGAAAGAATATGGGTGAAAGCATATCTCAACTTGAATATTCGCAAGTAATCGGGAGTTTAACGTACATCATGAATTGTACACATTCGAATATTACATATTATGTGAGAAGGCTTACTAGATGCACTAGAAATCCAGGAAGAGTTCATTGGGATGCTCTGGCAAGAGTGTTAAGATATCTAAAGCATACTATGAGCTATGCTTTCCACTACACATGATACCCACCTGAGGTAGAGGGATATTCTGACGTGAATTAGATCTCGGATAGTCAAGAGATTCAGTCCACAAGTGGATATATATTCACTTTAGGTGGAGCTGCGATTTATTGGAAATCGACTAAATAAAAGTGTATAGCACGTTCGACGATGGAATCAAAGTTCATAGCCTTAGATAAGGTGGGTGAGGAAGCTGAATGACTTCACACTTCCTAGAATATTTCCATTATGTCCAAAATCGATTACGGCCATAGTTTTGTATTGCGGCTGCAATGCGACGTCTTCCATAGCTAAGAATACCGTGTATAATGGCAAGTCAGGGCAGTTAAAAAGAAGACACAATAAAATCAAGCTATTGCTCTCTAGTGGTGTTATCACAATTGATTACGTGAAATTAAAGGAAAACATTACAGATCCTCTCACGAAAGGATTGCCTAGAGATTAAGTTCAAATATAACGAAAGGAATGGGCCTAAAGCCAAAACTTTGAACAACTAGAGCGGATACCTAACCAAGTTGACTGGAGATCTCAAGATCTAGGTTCAATAAGCAAACTAGTTATGGAAGTTCATGTTGTAAACACACATTTAAAATGGCTTCATTCATGTATATTGTTCAAGTATGTGATAAAATTTGTTGAGGTTATATTTTACATCTAATGATATTGATGAGTAAATGGTAGTACTCTAAAGTAGTATCACCTATATGAGAATAGAAATGGGATCACTTCTATGAGAACTTCAAAGGCTTGGTTCTCTAAGAGTTCTCATTAATAAGGATCATGTTCAGGACCAAAATGAACACAACTGAATGAATTAACGTGTGTAAGGATATGTGGTATGTTATCTAGTGTTGGTTTATACTAAAATGTTGAAAAGTTTAATACTTAATGTACACTTCTTCACCGAGTAAATCTAGTAGATATACACTAAGGAAAAGTTCAAGTCCAAAAGACACTCTCCTAACACTTCACAAATTCATAAATTGCACTTTTAGTTTTATTGTATTTTGTATTTTGTATTTTTTTTAGATAGCCATAACCATTCATATGTGGGGGATTGTTAGATTTGGGGTGTGAATAGGAGTTTATGGGACTCAAGGGGAGGGCCATATCAATCCTTTTTCTTGTTCCATAACACACAGGTCTCCACCATGCTTCCGCAGCTGGTTGGATTTGAACCATGGTGCTCTGATACCAATTAGGAACGGTCAGACCACTAGACCAAAAGGGAGTTAAAATGCAGTAAAGTGAGAAATGGATAGACAGGGTGAATAGGTAGGAGAGATAAAGGTCCATCATATAAACCATATCACGAAACATAGACTTTGAGAAAGGATTGAAGAGATTCAGAATAGCGGGTGATCAGAGTTCTTTCAAGAAGGGTATGCTGCAGATGTAAGGGCATGGAGAGAATTTGAGAGGTCAGGGCACAAGTATCCAATAGATCAGTGGGAATTATGGATGGTTCTCCATGTTCAAAAGCAGCGATCATTGGAAATGATGGGATTGTGGAAATGAGGTTAATCTCACTTTTGCATCTGAACAGGAAATCAAAGAGAATATTATGTTTTCCTTTGATATGAATAGTATCAAAGCTCCACTGTGAAAACCAATTTTCCCAACAAAGATGTTGTGTTGGGGGAAGAGCTTTCTGTTTAAATTTGAACATCTAGAGAAAACTCGTCAAATCTATGTCAATGAGGAAATGGTGTCCAATAAGATGAAATTTGAATTTTTCGATGGCTTTCATGATGGCACAAATTTCTTTATAAGTGGAGTGGTAGTGCATTTCTACAGGTGTAAAAGTACCACTTTTGTATCCACAAATTTTTCTGCTACCATTGTCATCTTGTTCCAATAGAACTGCTCCCTAAAATAAATCAGAAGCATCAGTTTGCAATACTCTTTTGCTTGTTGACAGAATCTACAAGGCAGGTATAGATGTAGCAAGCTGTTTGATTTGTTGTACGTATTGCTTGGGTACATAAGGGAGACTAGGGAGGAGGTGTTTTCCATAATTGAGTCGAAAGAGATTGTCTCTGCTTGGTAATATGAGGAATGAAATCAGCCATATAATTGACAATTCCAGGGAAATGTTGTAACTGCTTAACAATTAAATCAGAGTAAGGAAAGTGATCCAGTTGGCTGGCAATATGAGGTTGCAATGTGTACTGGCCATGAGAAATGTTTAATCCCAAAAAATTAATTGAGGAAGCACCAATTATCATCTTTTTTTGGGAGAGCATTATTCCATATTTTTTAACCAACGCATGAAATTTGCGTGAAAGAGCTGCATGAGAATCTAGATCAGGGAAAAATAACAATATATCATCAATGTTGACTAAGGTAGAAGATAAGAGTGGTTCGAATATACAGATCATTGCCTTCTAAAAGGAGATGGGGCTGTCTTAAAACCAAAGGGCAGAATAGTCCATTGGAAATGATGGTCAGGAAGACAGAAACCAGTTTTGGGTTTTTCTTTTGGATAGATTCCTAGCTGGCAAAATCCGGCTCTCAGATCAAACTTCAAAAAGATACGAGCTTGGGGCAAATATGCCAATAGAACATTGGAGGTAAAGGAAACTTATCATCATGGAGAAAATAATTGAGAGGTTGGTAATTGATATCCAGATAGAGTTTTCCTCGGACTTGTTCTGCTTGTTTGTTAACATAGAAAGCTTCACTTGCCCATTGTGAAGTAGTAGGTTCTATCAAACCTTCTAATCGCAACTGGGTAACTTCTTGCAAAGCAAGCTGGTAATGAGTAGGATTCATCCTTTGATGACTAGCTTTGGTAGGTTTGATATCTTCATTTTTCTTGAAAGGAAGAGATATGAAAAAATCTGGATTTGTCCATAAAGGATGTGGGCATTTAGAGAGAAACTCAAAATGAGATTTAGCACATGAAATTTTGTTGATTTCTTGTTGGGTAGGAACAAGGGTTTCAAGGATGACGAGGTTTGATTGGGTCGTCCATGGTAAAAAAATGCTTTTGTATCGAAGACCTTTTAGAACCCATAAGACTTTGGTTAGGGTTTGGAGTATATCAAAACCTAGAAGAAGATCTTTTCCTGGGAGATCTGATCCATAGACTCGGTGTTTGATAGAGTATCCAGGAAAAAGTTGGATTGTGATTGGTTTGCTAAGGAGATAGATGATGAAACTTTCTCCATTAGCAGCTTTGAATGGTCTGTAGCAGGATTGCCAATATGACCTAGGTAAGATGGAAGGGTTGATGATGGAAGTAGTAGCACCAGTATCAAAGAAAGCTATGACAAGGATGGGTTTGTCAGATTTTTCTTAGAAGATGGTTATCTTAGCCAAGGATTGAATGAGAGAAATGGTATCTGGTGAGAGGTAGTTCATGTATGGGGAGGTATCATCATACATATCTTCTTAAGAAGAGTAGTCATCTAGAGCAAGGGCTAGACAAGTATTGTCTTGTTGTTCATCATCCATGGAGAACAAAGATTCGATGTCAACATCATCATACTTAGTTGTATCAATCTGGGATAAAGACTGAATCATCTTGCTATTGGATTTTTGGGGGGCATTGTTTAGCATAATGACCTGTCTTTCTACAACTATAACATCGATCTAATTTCTTATGTCCACGGATTTTATTTTTTCGAAAGTACTTCCATTTTTTCTGTAGAGGAATAAATGAGGAAGGCTTGGACTTGGATCGATGTTTGCAAAAGTGTTTGGATTTTCGAGGGAAAATTTGGCATGTGCAATTTTTTTCTTTGCACTTAAAAAACAGATCTGGGCGTTGATAGTCATTGCTAAGTAATTTACCATGGTCATGCAGAGTCTTGAAATTCTTTTGCTGATTATAGAGTTTTTCAAGAGCCAAAAGAACATACTGATAACTTTCTCTAAGAGAGTTTTGAGCTAGTTGTTTATTCTTTGTCTACAGGAGATAAGAAGTCTATGTTCTAAGAGGATCTAGGATTGATGTGAGAAAAAGCCTGTTTAAGATTCACATCATCGATGCCACCAAGATAATAAAAAGCTTTGTCATGTTTCATAATGCTTTTCCAAATCATGGCGCTTATAAGAGCAATAGCGCATACGCAGATAATCCTCACGTGCTTGGTCCTTATGAATATCCATTATACCAAGAAACTTAGTATGAATTGTATTCAAAGAACTGAAATAGCAGTAGCTACAGTACCCACATGGGTTCCCACCTCTACCAGTAGGGTTCATGCCACCGCTACCACCACCACAGGGTTTGTACCACCTCCCGTCACTGTACAATAACGGGGAAGAAGAATGGTTTCATGGGGTCCCGCCACCTGCATATGAGAAAAAGTTTCAAGAAAAGATGGATAAAGTAGACAAGCTGGAAAGTGTGCTAAGAAAGAGCAAGGGAGTTAACGATTACATGTTAGATCTGGAAGGCCTGTTCGAACCGTCAAAGTGAAACTGCTTGAGAACTACAAAATGTCAGAAATTGATCGCTTCGATGGGACCGGGAACCCAAAAAGTGACATCAAGTTGTGCATGAACATCTTCCAATCTATGGGATGCACTCATGAGCACATAGTTATCCTGTTCCCTCAAACCCTCAAGAATGCCGCACTATCCTGGTTCCTAACTCTTGAAGCCTCCAAGACCCGAGTCTGGGAAGATGTCGCTAGAACTTTTATTGATCACTACTCTTACAACCAAGAGTTTGATGCCACCATCCGGGACCTAGAGACGACCAGGCAGAACATCAATGAGTCCTTCACTGCATTCTTGAGCAGATCGAGGAATAAAGTGACCCAAACGATCCACAGACCTGTCGAGAAAGAGCAAGTATGTATGCTGGTCAAGAACTTGCAACCAGTGTACCACGACAAACTATTCTACCAGTTCATCTCAACATTTGAGGAACTGTTTGAAATAGGCACCAGAATAGAGGATGCAATCAGAGAAGGAAAGTTCAAGAATGATGAACCCCATCACTAGTCCAAGAGACCCAACTATCCCCTGACCTCCTCAGATGTAAGTGCGTTTAGTAACCAACCAATGGACTACCCTCTCCGTCCATACCAGTCTATTCCGCCAAATCACCCAAAAGGCCCTCGCAAATTCTCCAAACTTGATGTTCCCCTTTCCACAGCCTTGGACCACCTACTTAGATAGGGCCATCTACAGCTCCTCCTTCACAAGCTGCTACCAGATCCCATACCCTCGCACTACAACACGAGCCTATGATGTGCTTACCACCAAAATCTAGGCCATGCCACCGATCAATGCATCTGCCTCCGCCATGACATTCAGAACCTCATAGAGGATGTACACCACCCTAATCCTATCCACTATCTTGGCTTGGATCAACTGTTCGAGTGCCCTTTTGATGATGCCAATGAATGTTGAAGCTACGCAGTAAAGTGATGGTGTCTGGAACTTTTGCTAAAAAAATAGAATAAGAATAATAAATGGGTCGCAAAGACACTCCATTTGAGACCAGGTCGAGTCTAATCGAGTCTGTTCTATATTTTGAGTCTATTTCAAGTTTAGTCTTGTGGTCTAGTCTATCTATTTTCAAGTTCAGTCGAGTCTGTACCAATGTAATCCTTCTCTTTTGCTGGAATGAAATCTCATTTTGCTTAATCCGATGTGTCTAGTCATAAATGCATGAATCATTGAACTGAAAATGTCACTTTTCAAATCACCACGGATATTACTCTGCTAATAAATTTTTGATTAAAAAAAAAACCGAATCCTGAAAAGGTCAAAGTTTATTTCACGCTAACACCGAAGAAGAGCTGAGAATTGAATAGTCTTACTTTAAGAATTTAAGAGATGCTCCTGCCTCAATCTCGAAAAGACATACTTGAAACTGACTTGTGGTTTGCCCAATACCCTTTTTCTACCATTTTGAAGCCTTAAGCCTAATCCAATTGGGAGCCACGCAATCTGTCTGCTTAAAAGTAATGCAGACTTAGTCCTTGATGGTAGCCAAACATTTTCAGTGAGTTTCATCTCCACTTAAACAAAAAAGGAAAAATAAAAAGAAAAGCTCGCTAGGTTGAAAACCCAAAGGGACACCTAGGCAAAAGTTAGAGATGAAAAGGTATTGATTTCCTAGATCTGACCTTAGCCAGTCAAAATGATGGAGAAAATGAAAGAAAATTTTGGTGATACAGAGAGTTGTACACTTCAAGGTACATCATGAGAACATGCCTAGATCACATTTCAAAAGGCTCGGAATGACCACAGATAAATTCCGAGAGCTGACATTCACATTCTGGAATTCTGAGATTACAGTCAAAAGATCTCACAAGAATCAACTACATGAAAAGTAAAATTGACTGGCTAGGCGAAAGTGAAAAGGATCAATCCTCAAAATAAAATGAAAAAAAAGAGAAAAGAAAGGGAGACTGAAATTGAATCTTCTTATTCAAGGCTACCACAAGTGACCTAAGATTGAGCTTCTTTGACCATTGGTTTGAAAAACCCTAAACCAATTTCCTTCAAGCCTTGCCTTGAACTACGCTCGACCTGATTCCCACTTGGGGATACATAGGTAACCGCATCGGTTCAGTTGTCACCATCATTAACCCCTTTTCCTTCAAGCACCACCTTGAACTACGCTCAACCTGATTCCTACTTGGGGATACGCAGGCAACCGCATCGGTTCGGTCGATACCATCATAATCAAACCAATTTCCTTCAAGCCTTGCCTTGAACTACGCTCGACCTGATTCCCACTCGGGGATACGTAGGTAACCGCATCGGTTTGGTCAACGCCATCATAATCAACCCCCCCTTCTTTCAAAGCCTTGACCCGAACTACGTTGGACCTGATCCCCACTCGGGGGTATGTAGGCAGACTTTCAAAAAGAAAAGAAGGATGGCTCGCTAGGTCAAAAATCTGAAAGGACGCCTAGGCAAAAAAATTAGAGCTAAATCCAGAGTGAGTAATAACAAAAGAGAGAAAATAGCTCGCTAGGTCACTTCACCAGTGCCTAGGAAAAAGTTATGAGCATATGAGAGATTAAAGTCACGGTCCTTGCCTCAAGCCAGAAATCACCTTCCACACTAGGGGCAAACTTCGGCTACCCGCCTCGTTTGCTTGAATTTTACTATCTATCCTTCATAGAAGGGGCAAACTTCAGTCACCTACATTGTTTGCCCAGAACCTCCAATAAACCATCATCCAAACTAGGGGCAAACTTTGGTCACCCACCTCATTTGCCTATGAATTCCACTTCCTACACCTCAAACTAGGGGCAAACTCTGTTTGCCTAACACGATCCCTTCACACAAAGGACGAGTTTTCAAGTCACCAAGATTGTTTTGAAAATTTTAAAAAAGAGCATATTTTATTCTAAAAGCTAAGGCACTAATTCCAAGCACTTCTTGGAAGAAGTAGAGAATTGATTAGATCAATAGGGAGGAATTTCAAAAATCAGATTTATTTGCAAAGTGCTATCATATTAAGATGAGGAGTGAACATAAAAGATGAGTGGTACATCGTTTATGACAAAGACACATTGAATTATGCTAATTTTGGCACTTTGTGTCGTTACTTCTGTCGAGTCAATCCTTCTTTGGTTGAGTCAGTAATAATCTGATCAAAACTGTATCAGAGTTCAAGGTTCATACAAACCAATCCAACTTTCCTTGTCATCATTGTTCCTGTCAAGTCCATTTGTCCTAACGATCTCAAATGTGTGGGTTTAAAGTGATTACCAATTATAAAACAGGTGGATATAAGCAGAAGTTCGAAATACCATTACTACACTTGTTAAGGCTGCAACATGATAAGTGCCCCAAGAATCTTGAGCATTAGTGGTAGTCATAAGTCAGTCTATAAGATCCACTGGCAATCTTCTTCTAGTTCCCTAGCAACCAAACCAAAATCATGTCACAAATATCCTTAATCCCTAGTGGATTGACTCTATTCCCAGTGCAACCATCCCCTCCCCAGTAGAATCTTCTCATCCCCAACAAAGTCATCTCTAGAAAAGTTCCCTGAACAAATGTGGTGTATCCCAATCAAAACCACATCCGTTCCTCAGAAGAAACTATTTTCATCTCAGAAAGGGTGGTCACCTTCCCCACATAATTAGTCCACTCCTAACAGCCTTGTACCCAGAAGAGATATTTTCCTCCAACAAGTTCAGTTCATCTTCAGTACAATCACTTACTCTAGTGGCTCTCAAAAGAGTCATTTTGTCCTTAGCAAATTCAGTTTAATCCCCAGCAATCGTATCGATTCATAAATACAGTTTAATCCCTAGCAATCATATCGATTCGTACATCGTCAATTCTTTTGATCACGGTTATTCCAACCGTTGGTCCATTCCATGACAGTCATAGTAGTTCATTATTGACTCATCATCTCGATTCGTACATCATTACTTCAATCCATGACAGTCACAGTAGTTCACTGTTGACTCATCATCTCCATTAGTACATCCTCAGTTAAATCCTAACAGTCACAGTAGTTCACTGTTGACTCGTCATAGTTCAATCCATAACAGTCACAGTAGTTCACTGTCGACTCATCATCTCGATTCGTACATTGTTAGTTCAATCCATGACAGTCACAGTAGTTCACTGTCGACTCATCATCTCGATTAGTGCATCATCAGTTCAATCCTGACAGTCACAGTAGTTCATTATAGATTTGTCATCTCAATTCGTACATCATTAGTTCAATCCATGACAGTCACAGTAGTTCACTGTCGACTCATTATCTCGATTCGTACATCGTCAGTCCAATCCATGATAGTCATAGTAGTTCATAGTCGACTCGTCATCTCGATTCATGCATCGTCGGTCTTTCTGATCATGGTTAGTCCAACTGTTGACCTAATCCATGACAGTCACAGTAGTTCACTGTCGACTCGTCATTGTCAGTCTAACCCATGACAGTCATAATAGTTCACAGTCTACTAGTCATCTCGATTCATAAATTGTCAGTCCATTAATCATCATTAGTTTACCCATCACTCTCATTCAAAATATGTTATGTTCATCGTTTGCATTCTTAATCTTGGGCTTCCATGTCCATTAATGGCGCTTCTGTGTCCGTCTCTTGACATCTCTGGTTTTCACGTCCATCACTTCAATTCTTAGGGTTTCTGTGTCCAGGGCTTCCATGTCCGTCGATTATCTGTCAAACTTCATCTTTGATTAACGACCTCTGGGACCCCACATCCGATTACATTCACTTGCGAAGCACACTTTCAAAAATTCAGAAGTTTACTCCAAGACCCAGAGTCTTCAAAACATGGTGTCCGTATTCGGGTCAATAACTGCATCACAGTCAGAAACACTAGCACGATATAAGTCCACTCGGAGTGGGACACACCCCACAGTACCAACTTATACTAGGATCAGAACACTAGGCATGATAGGACTTATGAAACAATTCATATCACATTCACGCATTGCATATCATCCTCATAGCATAGCATCCGCCTGTCTTATTGTGCATGTGTGATTTACTCCTTTGTGTCCTGAACTATGTCTTGGTCTGATTCCCCTTGGGATACGTAGGCAGCTCACTCAGAGCACGACCAACACTAACCACAACATCATGTTTTCATCATTTTCATCCTTTGCAACACTTTTATCCTAAATCTATAGCCTCCCAAAAGACCTGTCTCTTAAAAGCTTTGGCACTCACTTGCGACATGCGTTGTCTCGCAAGTTCATACCAAAGAGAGGCAAACTGTAGACACCCCATTTTGTCGGCTATCAGATTTAGGAGACCCATAGCTTGTGTAATACCCTGTATTTTGGTATATTAATAAGACCTGGTATTTCATTTCTATACTCGTATAAACTTTCTCTTCCTTTTGGTAATTTTTGATACCAATTGATTGATAAGTTTCCCAATCGATTAACACTTTTTAGATACCAATCGATTGATAAGTATCCCAATCGATTGACATTCAACCGACTAAAAGTGATGACGTGTCATTATCCCAATCGATTGCCATTCATCCCAATCGATTGACATTGTTTCCAATCGATTGACTACAAATATCTGTTGCCAATCGATTGACTTGTATTCCAATCGATTGACATAACCTGAGACAAGTTTTCTTCTTTCTTTTAGCTTTGAACGTGTGGCACTCCCATACCCCTATATATACTTGTTCATTTGTGACCTTGGGCCATTTTGGCAGCCTTGAGAGAGAGATAGAGACATTCCTCTTGAGTTATACATACATATATCTATCTATATCTCTATATCTATATACATATATACACACACACTACCTTGGCAGCTGGGAGAAGAAGAGAAGAAAGAAGAAGAAAGAAGAAAGAAGGAGACAGAGAGGGAAGACAGAGACAGAGAAGAGAGAAAGAGAAGGAAGAGAGAGAGAGTTTGGAGAATTAAGCTTAAACACAAGCCAAACGCACCCTAGGTGAGTCCTAACTCACTTGGTCACTTTATTTGATGTATTTACAAGTTGTTATGACCTTTAGATGTGATAAGAGTATGATTTCTACGTTTAAATACGCTGTTTTTACAATCTGCTAGAGAAGACGTAGTATCAATCGATTGACATAATCTCAATCGATTGACATCAGTCGTATCCCAATCGATTGACATTCCAAACGATTGCCATGTTTTTCAATCGATTGACATTCCAATCGATTGACATGTTTCTCAATCGATTGACATAACTTTTGCTCCAATCGATTGAACCTCTGTTCCAATCGATTGGCATAAGCAGAACATGGTTTCCTTTGCCTGTTTATTATATAAGAGGTTTAGTTGTTCGATTTCTGATTCGGAATTCCATTATGCGACTATGGGTTAGACAGGAGTAATGTGACACCAAAGATTAATGGATAATGAATAAACAGAATATAAAGACATGGGTGACGTGTTGATTCTGATATGAATTTGATATCCGATTTCTTTTAATCCAAGTAGTCAGGCCACATTGGGAGTTTGTCATGTGTCGATGTAGAATGGAACGTAAGTAGGTTTGGTAAGTTCTGGGAGTGGTACGTGGATGGACTATTGGTCATGATATGCTCTTAAAAGCGGTGAACCGGACCATGGTTCTTAAAAGCGGTGAGCTGGACCAAGAAGTCTTAAGATAGACTGGATGATCTATGATATGCTCTTAAAAGCGGTGAACATGACCATTGTTCTTAAAAGCGGTGAGCTGGGATCACTAGTAGATGACATTAAGTCGTGGCAATAGATTGATATGCCTTGTTCGAAACGTTATATCCCTGAAATGCGGTGAACAGGACCATTGTTCTTAAAAGCTGGGGACAGACTGACGTGGAGTCCATGACATGCGGTGAACAGGACCATTGTTCTTAAAAGCGATGGACAGAATAAGGGTGTATCTCTAGAGTTAAACGATTGAGTCTGTTCATGAAATCAGAATATATTGAGTTCGGTATTCGATTAACAAGACGTTAAGGGTCGGTTTATAAGGACGAATAAAGGAACAAGATATGGATATAATAAGATGTTAATTCGTGTTTTCATAAGCTTGTGTTTACTTCAGATAACTGGTACCCTGTTAGTTTATTCTCACTCAGCTCTCAGTAAGCTGACGGCCTTTTATTGCCTGGACTTTTCCCGTCCAGAATATCCTGCCCCTTTTTCTGCAAGTAATGACCAGTACACTGATGACTATTATCCAGAGGAAGGCCCCACCGATGACGGTTACGTCAGGGAGGACTATCCTTATGCCAGTTGAAGGCTAAAGATGTTATGACTAGTTTTATATTTTCAGTTGTTCAGTTTAAATTTTAACGGGTACTCGGGCATTTGTTGTCTCCAGACCTGTTGTGATCCTGTGGACCATACTATGATATTTTGTAACAGTTAGCACTATGTGTTATTCTCAGTTGTTTACAGTTGCTGTTCTTTTGGACTAGTACTGCGTGGTGTGGATTATTAGTGACTTTCACCTGTCATTCCTTATGGACCCATAAAGGAAATTTATTTTTCTCTATTTATGCCGTTCCGGGGCGTGACAGGGTTTTTGGTATCAGAGCCTGAGTTTGGTACTCTAGGTTGCGACACTGTCGTTCACCAATCATTCCACACCATCTGGTCCTAGTGTTGTTAAGATTCTTTGAGATGAGATATGAGTATAAGATAAGTTCGTCTTCCTGATGATAGATAGTTTCCTTTGCAGGATAGCATGGATCCGGAGTTTCACCAGTTTGTGACTGATGCTTATGGAGGACATATTATTCATGGAGATACCGTGGAGCCAGCTGACCCAGAGTTTTATCGTGAGCGTGTGTGCCAGATAGCTAATCGACATTTAGAGGAGGACATATGGAGAGCGCTTTATGTGACCGGGAGTACTCACCCGACACAGATGCGCATGGATGCTTACCATAGTGCGAGGGTCGGTAGAGATATTTGCCAGAAGATGTTAAGATTAGTTTTGAGTAAGCCTGAGATGGATGAGATTGAGTTGAGAGCCATTGTAGCCGGTCCACCAGAGCCTATAACTGTACCGGCAGCAGCAGCAGCAGCAACAGCCCCACCATCACCAGTACCCGTCCCAGAGCCAGAGCCTGAGCCGATTGAGGATGAGGAGGATCTAGAGCCTAAGGATGAGCATCCCGATGAGGACATGGACGGAGATGGAGAGGAGGAGCCGATAGATGACGAGGACCCAGTAGAGGATGAGCATGCAAATGATGCAGATGATGATGAACCTGAGGATGACCCCGAGGAGCCAGAGTTTGAGCCAGAAGATCCAGTACCAGACCCAGAAGCAATTGAGGCAAACATAGTAGTAGATGAGGAGATAATTGTGCCAGAGGTACCTGTTGTGCTTCAGATACCAGCTGGACTGATTATGCATATGGCAGCCATGGCCGATATGGCAGTAGGATGGATAGCTCAGATGATCACTCAGCCAGCAGGTTTTGTTATAGGAGAGGCCGCGATAGCAGGAGCTCTTGATATAGCCGACGGATTCGCCGCAGTAGCAGTTGATGTCGCTAACCAGGCAATAGTGGACGTGATGAAGGACGATGATGCAGAGATGATAGAGGATTGGGATATAGGGGTAGTAGTTGGAGATCTTGTTGCACCAGTCGAGGACGATCCACTCGAGGAGATGGAGATTGATTCAGAGGACGAGGAACCACCAGCAGGATCAGATGCTGACGACTGTTGATTCAGGATCTGCAGGATATAGATTTTGTTAGTTTATATTAGGACATGTTGTCCACTAGATTTTTGGGAGCTTGAGAGATAGCTATTGACCATAGCTTTGTATAGTATTCGCTGACTTCAGTTGTTGTAACTCTTGTCCCATATGGTACACAGTTTGACTAGTGTGTACTATACGGTACATCTTTTGATATATATATATACGAGCAGTACTTTGGTTATTGTTTGGATGTCGCGTTGTGCTGCATTATTTAGTAGAATTGTTAGTTTTGCTGTTTCTTGTTCTATCTTGAGTTCGTTTCTACGAGAAGACTTTCAGCTGATCAATATGTCTCTTGTAGGCGATACTCGTTATCATCATGGTAGGACCCTTGAGAAATCGCCAAGCGCGTAATGGAGCACCTATTCCAGAGGGAATGGACCCAACCGGAATTTTCGAAGCATTTATGCAGAGAATGGAGCATGTGGGGGATACATATAATCACTCCACCCACCAGAGACCTCTTGCACCCCCGCCACTAAGACAGACTGGAGATAAGCTGTTAGCAAATTTTCGTGGGTCACGTCCCGAAAAGTTTGATGGACTAACAGAACCATGGAAAGCAGAACAATGGATAAGAGAGATGGAGTTAATATTTAAAGTAATGGAATGCAGCGAGCAGGAGAAGAGTCGCCTTGCTACGTTTCAACTCACTTATGCCGCCGCAGATTGGTGGGAAGCTGAACAGGCCACTATTGGGATCAACGCCGCTAGAGCTATGTCGTGGGAGACATTTAAAGGCAGATTTTTGGAGAAGTATTTTCCAGAGGATGAGAGAGATCAACAGGAAAGGAACTTTCTCAATTTGATCCAAGGAGGATGGAATGTACGGGAATACACAACACAGTTCGAGCGTCTATCCAGATTTGCTCAGCATATGATAGACACTCCGCAGAAGAAGGTTAAGAGATTTCACCAAGGACTGAACCCCCACCTCAGACATATGATGGTTGGTCATCTGAACCAGTCGTATGAGGAAATTGTTAGATTTGCTACAGGATTAGAAAAGGATGCTAATCCAGTACAGCAACCACAAATAAATCGACCTCAGTCGTCACGAGGGTTTCAACAGAGGAATTTCCATAATCGACCACCGAGAAATACCCAAGGATGGAGACCTCAGGAAAACTTTCAAGGAAACAAGAGAACCTGGGAAGGAACCAGGAAACCGCAGCAGAGTTATAATCGACCTCAATAATATCGCCAGCAGGGGCCACAGCCACAGGCATTACTAACAGCCCCACCCAGCAATAGTGGAGGATGTTTTAATTGTGGAAAACCCGGACATATTACAAGGAACTGCACTGCCCATAGATCTAATCGCAGGCCGGATATTATTTGCCGCAACTGTAACAAACTAGGGCATGTGAGCAGGGATTGTCATGCACCACGAGGAGGACACTACGGAATCCCAGTGCAAGGAATCCAAGGACGTCCTGATCAGACCAGAATGAATGCTGTCATTCCAGGAGAAGTAGGCTTTAATGCTGATGAGCAGCAACATTTAGAAGGTATACTTGTACTCTTTCATAGTCCAGTTAAAGCTTTATTTGATACTGGAGCCGCACGTTCTTTTATTGCTGTTAAGATTGTGCGTCAGTTAGGTTTAGAACCCCAGACACTTGAGTCAACACTGAATGCTGTGTCACCGTTGGGAGTGACAGTTAAGTTGAGTAAAGTGTGTAGAGATTGCCCATTGACTTTGGGAGATAGGAATCTTCCAGCAGACTTGGTAGTTCTGTCGATGTCAGAATTCGATGTTATCCTAGGGATGGATTGGTTAACTAAGTACAGTGCCAATCTGGATTGCCCTACTAGAACGATTGTATTTCCAATACAAGGAAAGCCGACGATCAGATTTCAGTGTCAACCGACAAGCGACATGTTCCTTACGAGTGGTTTAGCTACTATCATTAGTACGAGTACGGAGCTTACGATGGATCAAATTCCTATTGTACGAGACTTTCAGGATGTATTTCAGGATATTAAAGGACTTTCACCGAAAAGAGAAATAGACTTCTGTGTGGAATTAGTACCTGGTACATTGCCTATTTCTAAGACTCCATATAGGATGGCACCAACCGAGATGTTAGAACTGAAGAAGCAAGTTCAAGAGCTTGAAGATCTAGGATTTGTTCGTCCGAGTACGTCACCTTGGGGAGCACCAGTTCTGTTTGTAAAGAAGAAGGATGGAACACTTCGACTCTGTATAGACTACAGGGAGTTGAATAAAGTTACGATTAAGAATAGATATCCACTTCCCCGGATAGATGATTTGTTCGACCAGATACAAGGATCAAGGATCTTTTCCAAGATCGATTTACGTTCAGGATACCACCAGCTGTTAGTTCGATCAGAGGATGTATCGAAGACTGCATTCAGGACAAGATATGGGCATTACGAGTTTCTAGTTATGCCATTTGGATTGACGAATGCGCCAGCCGTATTTATGGACTTGATGAATAGAGTATTCAGACTATATCTGGATAAATTCATTATAGTGTTCATTGATGATATACTGATCTACTCAAAGACAGAAGAGGATCACAAGGAGCATTTATAGGTTGCCTTGCAGACACTTCGAGATAGCAAGTTGTATGCAAAGTTTAGCAAGTGTGAATTTTGGCTACAGGAAGTCAAATTTTTGGGACATGTTATATCTCAGGAAGGTATTTCGGTAGACTCATCTAAGATTGATGCAGTCTTAAGTTGGAATAGACCGACGAATGTGACAGAAGTCAGAAGTTTTCTTGGTTTAGCAGGATATTACCGGAGATTCGTAGAAGGATTTTCCAAACTAGCAGGACCTTTGACAAACTTAACCAGAAAGGAGACGAAGTATGAATGGACAGACAAGCATGAGGGTGCATTTCAGGAGTTAAAGGAGAGATTGACTTCTGCACCAGTACTCGCATTACCTAAGAGTGGAGAAAAGTATGTGATCTACAGTGACGCATCGCACCAAGGACTTGGATGTGTGCTTATGCAAGATGGAAATGTTATCGCATATGGATCAAGATAATTGAAGGTACATGAGAAAAATTATCCTACGCATGATCTGGAATTAGCAGCAATAGTGTTTGCATTGAAAATTTGGAGACACTATCTCTATGGAGAAAAGTTTGATCTATTTTCCGATCATAAGAGTCTGAAGTATTTGTTCTCTCAAAAGGAGTTGAACATGCGACAACGAAGATGGATGGAGTTACTCAAAGACTATGACTTTTCCTTGCAATACCATCCAGGTAAAGCAAATGTCGTAGCAGATGCTTTGAGTCGTAAACCTCGACTAGTGATCGCTGCATTACTAATTAGAGAATGGAGAGCATTAGAAGAAATTGCTGAATTTGATCTTCAGCTAGTGGAACCAATGAAAGGACAACATTTTGGATGTCTTATGGTACAACCGACTTTGATCAGTCGTATCATAGAGGCTCAACAGACAGCAGAGGATTTGAAGTTATGGTTCGCAAAGATGTCAGCCAAAGAACCAGAAGTTTGGAGTATTAGTACAGACGGAGCTTTACGATGTAAAGGTAGACTCTGTGTACCTAATGAAGAAAATCTCCGAAAAGAAATATTGGATGAAGCACATAAGTCACGAATGACTATTCATCCCGGAAGTACGAAGATGTACAAGGATCTGAAGAGAAATTTTTGGTGGGAAGGAATGAAGAGAGATGTAGCAGAGTATGTAGCTCAGTGTCTTATTTGTAAACAAGTAAAGGCAGAACATCAAAGACCACCTGGACTGCTACAACCGTTACCTATTCCTCAATGGAAATGGGAACACATAACCATGGATTTCGTGGTAGGATTGCCGAAGTCCCAGCAGAATCACGATGCTATATGGGTAATCATGGATCGACTTACTAAGACGGCACATTTTATCGCCTATAGCATGACGTATTCAGTAGAACGTTTGAACCGAATGTATCTACAACACATTGTACGATTACATGGAGTGCCTGTATCTATTGTGTCAGACCGAGATTCGCGCTTTACTGCAGAATTTTGGAAGAGTCTCCAGACAGCAATGGGAACGACATTGAACTTGAGTTCAACTTTTCATCCGCAGACAGATGGACAGACGAAACGAGTTAATCAAGTGATGGAAGATATGTTACGAGCTTGTGTCATTGATTTTGAGAGTTCTTGGGAGATGCACTTACCTCTGATTGAGTTCGCCTATAATAATAGTTATCATTCAAGTATAGATATAGCGCCGCTATGTTGGACCGAAGTCGGAGATAGTCAACTTCTTGGGCCAGAGATGGTATGAGAAACCAGTGAGAAGATTCAAGTCGTACGTGAGAAGATGAAGAGAGCCCAGACCAGATACAAGAGTTATGCTGACAAGCGACGCAAAGACTTGGAGTTTGCCATTGAAGATCACGTATTACTCAAGGTTTCACCTGTTCGAGGAATCGTTAGATTTGGTCAGAAGAGGGGCAAGTTATCGCCACGTTTCATCGGACCATTCGAGATTCTAGAGTGTGTTGGGAAGGTTGCTTATCGCCTTGCGTTGCAACCAAAGATGTCAGGAGTGCACAACGTTTTTCACATCAGTATGCTGAGGAAGTATGTTCACAACCCAGCGCACAAGATCAACTTTGAGGATATCGAAGTCAACAGCGACGTTACATTCAACGAAGGACCTGCTCGCATTCTAGATCGAGGAATCAAGAAACTCAGGAATAAGGAGATTCCGTTAGTAAAGATTCAATGGAAGCATCATGATGAAAGAGAAGCTTCGTGGGAGCTAGAGTCGGAGATGCGCGAGAAGTTTCCATTTTTGTTTTAGACCTTGTTGCTTTTGATTTCGAGGATGAAATCTTTTGTTGAGTGGTGGATGATGTAATACCCTGTATTTTGGTATATTAATAAAACCTGGTATTTCATTTCTATACTCGTATAAACTTTCTCTTCCTTTTGGTAATTTTTGATACCAATCGATTGATAAGTTTCCCAATCGATTGACACTTTTTAGATACCAATCGATTGATAAGTATCCCAATCGATTGACATTCAACCGACTAAAAGTGATGATGTGTCATTATCCCAATCGATTGCCATTCATCCCAATCGATTGACATTGTTTCCAATCGATTGACTACAAATATCTGTTGCCAATCGATTGACTTGTATTCCAATCGATTGACATAACCTGAGACAAGTTTTCTTCTTTCTTTTAGCTTTGAACGTGTGGCACTCCCATACCCCTATATATACTTGTTCATTTGTGACCTTGGGTCATTTTGGCAGCCTTGAGAGAGAGAGAGAGAGACATACCTCTTGAGTTATACATACATATATCTATCTATATCTCTATATCTATATTCATATATACACACACACACTACCTTGGCAGCTGGGAGAAGAAGAGAAGAAAGAAGAAGAAAGAAGAAAGAAGGAGACAGAGAGGGAAGACAGAGACAGAGAAGAGAGAAAGAGAAGGAAGAGAGAGAGAGAGCTTGGAGAATTAAGCTTAAACACAAGCCAAACACACCCTAGGTGAGTCCTAACTCACTTGGTCACTTTATTTGATGTATTTACAAGTTGTTATGACCTTTAGATGTGATAAGAGTATGATTTCTACGTTTAAATACGCTGTTTTTACAATCTGCTGGAGAAGACGTAGTATCAATCGATTGACATAATCTCAATCGATTGACATCAGTCGTATCCCAATCGATTGGATAGGATTCCAATCGATTGACATTCCAATCGATTGCCATGTTTTTCAATCGATTGACATTCCAATCGATTGACATGTTTCTCAATCGATTGACATAACTTTTGCTCCAATCGATTGAACCTCTGTTCCAATCGATTGGCATAAGCAGAACATGGTTTCCTTTGCCTGTTTATTATATAAGAGTTTTAGTTGTTCGATTTCTGATTCGGAATTCCATTATGCGACTATGGGTTAGACAGGAGTAATGTGACACCAAAGATTAATGGATAATGAATAAAAAGAATATGAAGACATGGGTGACGTGTTGATTCTGATATGAATTTGATACCCGATTTCTTTTAATCTAAGTAGTCAGGCCACATTGGGAGTTTGTCATGTGTCGATGTAGAATGGAACGTAAGTAGGTTTGGTAAGTTCTGGGAATGGTACGTGGATGGACGATTGGTCATGATATGCTCTTAAAAGCGGTGAACCAGACCATGGTTCTTAAAAGCGGTGAGCTAGACCAAGAAGTCTTAAGATAGACTGGATGATCTGTGATATGCTCTTAAAAGCGGTGAACAGGACCATTGTTCTTAAAAGCGGTGAGCTGGGATCACTAGTAGATGACGTTAAGTCGTGGCAATAGATTGATATGCCTTGTTCGAAACGTTATATCCCTGAAATGCGGTGAACAGGACCATTGTTCTTAAAAGCTGGTGACAGACTGACGTGGAGTCCATGACATGCGGTGAACAGGACCATTGTTCTTAAAAGCGATGGACAGAATAAGGGTGTATCCCTAGAGTTAAACGATTGAGTCTGTTCATGAAATCAGAATATGTTGAGTTCGGTATTCGATTAACAAGACGTTAAGGGTCGGTTTATAAGGACGAATAAAGGAACAAGATATGGATATAATAAGATGTTAATTCGTGTTTTCATAAGCTTGTGTTTACTTCAGATAACTGGTACCCTGTTAGTTTATTCTCACTCAGCTCTCAGTAAGCTGACGGCCTTTTATTGCCTGGACTTTCCCCGTCCAGAATATCCTGCCCCTTTTTCTGTAGGTAATGACCAGTACACTGATGACTATTATCCAGAGGAAGGCCCCACCGATGACGGTTACGCCAGGGAGGACTATCCTTATGCCAGTTGAAGGCTGAAGATGTTATGACTAGTTTTATATTTTCAGTTGTTCAGTTTAACTTTTAACGGGTACTCGGGCATTTGTTGTCTCCAGACCTGTTGTGATCCTGTGGACCATACTCTGATATTTTGTAACAGTTAGCACTGTGTGTTATTTTCAGTTGTTTACAGTTGCTGTTCTTTTGGACTAGTACTGCGTGGTGTGGATTATTAGTGACTTTCACCTGTCATTCCTTATGGACCCATAAAGGAAATTTATTTTTCTCTATTTATGCCGTTCCGGGGCGTGACATCTTGGTAATCACAATGATCGAAAAAGACTAAAAAAGGACTCCTGGAAGTTAGTTCTATCTCTCAAAATGCTCAGAATAACCAAAATGCCCCTGAAAGCCCAAACACTCCCAAATTTGGACCGAAAGTTCTAGAAACATGCCGTGTCATAAGGAAAGCCATAAAATAAGTTTTTAAGAAAAATGAGATGAAATCGTCAGCTCCTAGAGACCCCCGAAAGTCCCAGAAGTTCTCAGAAAGTCCCTGTTGACCGGTTTGACCAAGGATAGACCAGGTTTGACCACGGTTTGACCGAAATCGTCCAAATTCGTTAAAAAGCTCAGAAATCATTCTAGATCATGTAGAAAGTACAAAAAATGAGTTTTAAAAGAAAATCGGACAAAAAAGTCAGCTCTCGGGATCTCCTTGAGGTTCCCAGAATTTCCTGGAGGTCACTGGTTTGACCTATTTGACCTAAAAGTGGACTTTGAAACTAGAGCACCGTATCATTTTTTAAACATTTTTCATGGATACTAGAGGTTAATAGATTTACAACGTTATATCGCACATAATTCTTGGATATAAAACAAATTTATTATGAATGTTTGAAGGTGAAAAAGGCGATCAAATCGGCTTTATCGCGAATACCGCAAAACTTTTCAAAGTGACCTATCTCCGAACTATTTTTTTATGAAAAATAGACTCCATCACCTTTCCAACAATATATCATAAGTTTAATTTGGAGTTTGTATGCATTTTTTGTGAATTTTGAACGAAATAGGGCCTTTTCGCGAATACCGGAACCTCTGGGGGCCTAAATGTAACTTTCAGGGCATTTGAGGAGCAGTGCCGCAGCAGCACTGGGCCACTTTCATGGTGGCACATGGCCAGTGCCCCTGAGACACTCAACCCCCACAGCCCATTTTTGTAACTTATTTTGGGGGTCCAAATTAAATAATTGAAAGCCAAAACGATGTAGTTTTATGTTCTCAGATGTTTGGGACCAATGGGAGCACTTTCTAAATCCCAAAATCACCCCAAATTGACCTATATAAACCCCCCTTTGCTCTTCACTTTGGGGGGGCCAAGTGCAAAGTTCATAGAAGTTGTATAGAGAAAGAGAGATAGAGATAGGTTTAGAAGAAGGAAAGGGAGCTTCTCCCACTGATTTTCTATAAGAAAGTAAGTTTCAATCTTGTTTTCTTCCATTACCCCTCTTATATTTCACATTCAAATCTTTCCCAACTACCATTTTTAAGCAATTTTGAGTTAGGAAGCTACTTCCATGTCCAAATGTCAATATCTATGAGTGAAACACCAAGCTACAAGTCCAAAATCATATTGATTATCAACTATTGATTGCTATTACTTGCTTGTTTAGATTAATGTTCATCTCTTCTTACCTCATTTCTTTTTTATTTTTGTTTGATTGCTTACATGCTTATCATCATCTAGATGACATGTTGTTTGAGGAGAGTGAATCCTTATGGATAATAGCTCTTGACCTCAAAGACATGTTTAATGGATGATGATCTAATTTCAATACATTCATATCTATTCTTGAAGTCATATTCTCAAACAAAACTATGTTTGTGCAAGTAATATTGGGAGTTCTTGATATGAGTTTGATGATGATGTTCCAAGTTGTCTTAATCCCTTTTTTGCGCTGGAAATGTGCTTTCAAAACCCCTATTTCAAAACCCCTTTAAAACCCCCAACATCTGGATTCCAATAAATAAGCTTTGTTTTACCAAAAATCTTCAAAACAGTGAATGATCTGAGTTCAAAGATTTCTTTAGAATTCAATAATCAAGGTATGATCATGAGACCACTTGGAAAGTCTTCTTAACTCATTGTAGAACATCCACTATTTTTGGCTTAGCTGGAAAACACATGGAAGGGTTCCATTTTGACCCAAACATTCTCTTTAGATATTTTGCCTTTACTGTCACAGCAGCTAACTTGTTTTCCAAAAACCTTTTCCAAACCGAGTGGTCCCAAATTATTTTTCCCTTAAACTTTAATGTCTTAGGAAACATTCTGTATAATATGGGCCTCTAGATGTTTTGTTTTCATTTTCTAATATGTTTCAACATTTCAGTCGACAATACGAACTCTGTTCCTGAGTGACCTCTATTGTTTATATGATTTCTCTTAATCTGTAATAGTTATTGAGGATTGGATTTTTTATTTGTGTTCTAGACACAATAAGGATGATCTCCATAAAAATGCATGTGTTGAAAACATTCCTAGCCCTAATTTTCATTTTCCACAAGATCAAGTCACTGTTCTGTCCACTATTCACAGTAAGTATACTTTTACTTCCATCCTTTGATTTGATGTTCATATGCCTTCCAAATTAGTTCATCTGTTAGGAAGTAATTCATACTACATTTGTACATATCCTATGATGATTTCCTTCATGAATTCATGCATATTTTAGACTTCTAGGTCACTTTAGAAAGTCCATGTACACAAACACACTACAACCTTTGCACATTTTAGGATCGTACATTGCATCCATGCATGATTTGGGGCTTTTGTGACCCCTAATCTAAGAAGATTATAAGTAATGAACTAGATCACACATCCATGCTTCCCCTCGATCTAATCATCCTTTCTCATCCATCCCGGGGATTGAGAGGTCTTCTTTTCCTAAGGATTAAAATGCATCATTCTAGCTTGCTAAGCATATTTTGATTCCTTTGATTATTTGTTTCATGAACAATTGACGTCCCCTCCTAGATTAGGAAAACTTGGTTACTTGATATATGATTAGACAATTTTTCCTAGGTTTATTTGTGTGATCTTTCACTTTACATTGTATGATATTTGGCTTAGATGTTATGAATGATATCTTATCTTTTGATCTTCTATTTTAAGATTCTTATGAGATGTAATATACTATCATAATATTAATTGTCGAACCAAACATAATATAAGATGATTATTCGGATGCTAATTGAGGCCCATCAAAAGACTGGGCGAGTTGAGGGTGTTTTAGTCGTGACAAAGGCTCCTTCCTCTCTCTTACCAAAACCCCGAGCCAAGTTTTTTGGTTATGAAAGGCTGGTGCCCTTTATCCGTTTGTGTGAGTCAAATTGGGTTTCTTGGTTCCTAAAAGACCAAGTGGCGACTATGTATCTTTTTTCAACAGACCTTCCTTTTCATTTTCTTTGATCCAAATCAATTTCAAACGAAACTGAAAGAGTGGATGACCGATTCCGCATGTCCACATGCACCGATCGAAGACTGCTTTCAGTATGAGATATAGGAATTATGAGTTTCTAGTTATGTCTTTTAGATTGACTAATGCCCCAATAGTATTCAAGGACTTAATGTATAGAGTATTTAGACCTTATCTAGATCAATTCATTGTAGTGTTCATTGACAATATCTTGATTTACTCCAATACAGAGGGAGAGCACAAGAGACATCTATAGATTGCTCTACAGACACTATGAGATAGTCAGTTATATGCAAAGTTCCACATGTGTGAATTTTAGCTACATGAAGTCAAATTTCTGGGACATTTTATATCTCAGGACGGTATCTCGGTAGACTCATCTAAGATCGATGCAGTCTTGAGTTAGAATAGACCGATCAATGCAACAGAAGTTAGAAGTTTTCTTGGCCGGCGGGATATTATCGGAGATTCATGGAAGGGTTGTCCAAGATTACGGGGCCACTAATAATTTTGACAAGGAAGGAGATGCAGTATGAATGGATGGATAAGCATGAAGGTGCATTCCAGGAGTTAAAGGAACGATTGACCTCTGCACTGGTATTGGGAATACCCAAGAGTGGAGAAAGGTTTATAATCTATAGTGATGCATCACACCAAGGATTTGGATGTGTGCTTATGCAGGATGGGAATGTTATTGCGTATGGATCAAGACAACTAAAACCATATGAGTTAGTGGCAATAGTATTTGCATTGAAGATATGGAGATACTATTTGTATGGAGAGAAGGTCGATCAGTTCTCGGATCATAAGAGATTAAGGTATTTGTTATCTCAAAAGGAGTTGAGCATGCGATAGCAGAGATAGATGGAATTACTTAAGGACTATAATTTCTCTTTGCAATACTATCCGGGTAAAGCAAATGTTATGGCCGACGCTTTGAGCTACCGACCTCGACTAGTAATCTCTGCTTTTTTAATTCAAGAATGACAAGCATTAGATGTTTTAGCCGAGTTTGACCTCTAACCAGTAGAATCAATAGAAGGACTACACCTTGGATTTCTTATCATATAGCTGACTCTGATCAGTCACATCATAGAGGCTCAATAGACGACTGAGGATTTGAAACTGTGGTTCACCAAGATATTAGTGAAAGAACCAGAAGTTTAGAGTGTTAGTACGAACGGAGGCCTAAGATGTAAAGGTAGACTTTGGGTGCCTAATGAAGATAATCTCCAGAAAGACATATTGGACGAAGCACACAAGTCACGGATGATTGTTCATCCTGGAGGAACAAAGATGTACAAGGATTTAAAGAGGAATTTAAGGTGGGAAGGAATGAAGAGAGAAGTAGCTAAGTATGTAGTTCAATGTCTTACTTGTAAGAAAGTAAAGGCAGAACACTAGAAACCACCTGGACTTCTACAGCCATTACCTATTCCCAAATGGAAATGGAAACACATAACCATGGATTCGTGGTAGGTTTGCCAAAGTCTCAGGAAAACCATGATGCTATTTGGGTAATAGTGGATCGACTAACGAAGACAACACATTTTATCACCTACAGCATCACCTATCTGGTAGAATAGTTAAGCATGATATTTATTCTGTAAGTTATACGATTACATGGCATACCTATTTCGATCGTGTCAGATCGAGATTCGCGATTCACTGCAGAATTTTGGAAAAGTCTTCAAAAGGTGATGGGTACTACACTAAACTTGAGTTTAGCTTTTCATCCAAAGACCGATGGACAGACTGAACGAGTTAATCAAGTAGTGGAGGACATGCTATGAGCTTGCATCATAGATTTTGAGAGTTCTTGGGAGATGCACTTGCTGTTGATAGAGTTCGCCTATAAGAATAGCTATCATATAAGCATAGGAATGGCACCATTTGAAGCTTTATATGGATGACCTTATCGATTGCCGTTGTGTTGGGACAAAATTGGAGATACTCAACTTCTTGGGCCAGCGATAGTACACGAAACCAGTAAAAAGATTCAAGTAGTACATGAGAAGATGAGAATGACGTAAACCAGACACAAGAGTTACTAACAAATGCAATAAGGATTTATAATTTACAGTTAGAGATCACGTATTTCCTTAGGTCTCACCAGTTCGAGGAATTGTTAGATTTGGACAAAAGAGAGGCAAGCTATCATCTCGATTCATCAGATCATTTAAGATCCTAGAACTCGTTGAAAAGGTTTCTGATAGACTAGCATTACTGCCAAAGATGTCAAGCGTGCACAACGTCTTCCACATTAGTATGTTGCGGAAGTGTGCCCATAACCCATCACACGATATTAACTTTGAGGATATAGAAGTTAATAACAATGTCATATTCAATGAAGGACTAATGAGAATCTTGGATCGAGGGATCAAGAGGCTCAGGAGCAAGGAGATTTTGTTGGTAAAGATTCAATGGAAACACCACGATGAAGGAGAAGCCTCGTGGGAATTAGAGCCAGATATGCGCGAGAAGTTTTGATTTTTGTTTCAACCCCACTACTTTAGATTTTGAGGACAAAATAAGTGGTGGATGATATAATACCCTGTATTTTTGTATGTGCATAAATAAATGAATCTGTGTAACTGCCCTTACAATACTTGTAGTTCTTTGTTCAATCTATTGAAAATGTATCAATCAATTGACATGCTGGCCTATTCAATCGATTGAACCCATATTAATCGATTGAAACCTTGTTGACCTGTATCCATGACGCAGACCCTTTCCCAATCAATTGGACCTACCTCAATTAATTGAAATTCTACCACCTGTTGTCAATCGATTGAAGTTGCATCAATCGATTGAAAGTATGAAGATCTTTATCCCTAGTTTTGCATAAGAACTGCCACCTGCACTCCCTTCCCTCCTATATATTTGTTGTGCTCGTGTGTGTGGGTGTGTTTGGTAGTTTAGCGAGAGTTTAGAGAGAGATATTATACACACACACATATTATAAGAATAAGGAGAAGAAGATCAAGAGGAAGAGACAAAGAGAAGGGAAGGAGATAGAGGAGGAAAGAAGAGAGAGAGAGAGAGAGAGAGAGGAAGAGGTTCCATTGAAGCTCAAGCTTCAAAAGCTTACACCACCCCTTAACTTTTTGTGAGTTCTAAACTCACTCAGTAGTTAAGTTTAGTGTTTTTGAAAGTTTTGAATGTGGAGAAATGAACCCCAAATCACCTAGCAGTTTTGGGTGTCACTGCCTGGAGAAGACGACTTTCAATCGCTTGAATGTGATTCAATCGATTGAAACTTTGAACAATTGATTGAGAGAGGTTTCAATTGATTGAAAATGTTACAATCGATCGAACCCAATTTTTCCCAATCGATTGAAAATGACTTCAATCGATTGGTACTTACAGATTTGGGATATCTCTGTTTATATATGATGTGAACAGCTTAATTATTGGGAGTCAAAAAGTGGCAATCAATTGGTACAAGGGCAATCGATTGAGACCGAAAATTGTCCAATAGAAGGGTAAGAATCACATGAATACAATTGGAACAAAAATCAAGTGTTATTTATTAATATACATCCCAAACTACAAGGTATTACACAAAAAAAAATGGGTTTTTGCAAGAAAAAGGTTCCTGGCTAAAAGCCATAATTTTATGGCAAAACCCTTTAGCAAGGAAAGTATTTCATTGCTCACTTCCTCTCTAAAGCTTCTAGCAACAAAAAAAATTCCTTGCCAATTCTAAATTTTGGGCGTTGACATTTTTCCTTGCTAGTGCTCAACTTTTTGGTGGCTAATTTCCTTGCCAAAAACATCCTTTGTGTTTTAATATGGACAATTGGCAAGAAAAAATTTCTTCGCTAAACACATAACTCTAAAGAGAGGAAAAATGTTCCTTGCTAAAAGTCATTTTTAGCAAGGAAACTTCCTTGCAAATAATATTAACATAAGGCAACGAAGTAAGGAAAAATTATTTCCTTGGCAATTACATACATCTAAGGCAAGGATATAATTTCCTTGCTAAAGGGTGTTTTTAACGACGAAAATATGGTTCCTTGCCCATTTTGTTCTATAAGGCAAGGAACTAGTTTTCTCACTAAAAGTATCCCCAACAATACCTGTCCAATCCAATATTAATTTTTAATCCTGTAAAATTTCAAAACCTATCCAATATACTAATATAGAATGATCAAAACATATCCAACATGGCATAATATTAATATCACATCCAACATTACATAAGTTTCATATATCTGAAACGTACATAGTAGGTCACAAAAAAAAAAAAAAATCCAACATAACATCAGTTCTCATATATTTGACATCATACTAAATAAGTCCCACAACATAAGTTTAGCAACAAAAGTCCTACAAAAAACATCAATAATATGCTGATCACTAATGAGCAATCCACCAACTTTGTATCTCATCTGCATCAAAAATAAAAGAATAACATCAATATCTTATAAATTAAGAAAATAAGAAGAAACAAATACATGGAAGTCCGAATTGCCCCTTAAAGCCTCGATCTTGGTGTTTGAGGTGTTTTTTTTTTGGTTGACATTTTTAGCTATGAAATCTACCCCATAAGTCTGTTATTTGTCCCTTTCTTCCTACAACTCTATTTAGTCATACCTGAGGTTGGAGTGTTGGTTTAGTAGCAGCCGGATAGTCGGTTGTCCGAGTTGCCCCTTAAAACCTCAACTTTGGGTCAATTGGTGTGTGTGTGTGTGTGTGTGTGTGTGTGTTTTTTTTTTTTTTTTTTTGTCATTTTTAGCTATAGAAGCAACCCTGGGATTATGTTATTTGTTCAATTTCTTCCTACAACTCTATTTAGTCATACTCGAGGTGGGAATATGGGTTTAGTGGCAACCTGACAGTTGGTTGTCCAAGTTGCCCCTTAAAACCTCAATTTTGGGTCTTTTGGGGGGGTATTTTTTTGGCGTTTTTAGCTATGTAATCCACCTCGAGAGTCCGTTATTTGTTCTGTTAGCTCCTTCAAGATTTTGGTCTCTCAAAACCTCAAAACTTAGTTTTAAAGGGGCTAAGTCTATCAATTTGCGTTTATTCGTGTAACTTGCAAACCATTAGTTAGAATTACATGTCGTTTGTTCCTACAAGTCTATTTAGTCGAGTATGAGGTGTGTGTTCTAGTCTCATGCCATTTCGAGTGTTGGAACCAATTTTGGTATCTCAAACCCTCGAAACTTAGTTTTGAAGGTAAGTTTATGAATTTGCATTTATTCGCGTAACTTGCAAACCGTTAGTCAGAATTGTATGTCATTTGTTCTTGCAAGTCTATTTAGTCAGTTGTGAGGTGTGGGTTCTGGTCTTGTGTTATTCGAGTGCCGAAATCTATTTTGGTCTCTCAAAACCTTGAAACTTAGTTTTAAATGGCCTAAGTCTATGAATTTGTATTTTTACGCTTAACTTGCAAACTGTGTCATGCCCCAGAACAACAAAAATAGAGAAAAATAATCTTCTTTTTGGGTTCTGGTCTCGTGTCACTGAATTATCCACACCACATAGTTCTAGACAATAGGCAATAAAGAGAACAATAATACAACTAGCTGATCATAATAAGAACATCCTATATATTACATCAGTGTATAAATTAGAACTACAAAAGTCTTAGGGAAACATATGCCCATTTACAAAACATATTAATAAAGTCTGACAGTAAGATAGAAACTAATATCTATCTATTTGACACTTCAACTGGCATAGATGTAATCGTCAACTTTGTAGTCCTCTCAGGCATGTCCATCCTTAATGGGGCCACCCTCCACGTATCCACCCTCCAGGTAGTAGCCATCATCGTAAGCTTCATTACCTACAATGTTAAGAATAGGGTTAGTCTGAACGGAGAATGTCTAGGTAATAAAGACCGCCAGCTTACTGAAAGTTGAGTGAGTATAAACTAATACAATATCATAAAGGTGAAGTAATTACGAATTATGAAGGATAGATAATAATGCTACTAATAATATCTTCCTTTCTTTCAATGGTTGGAGGATGTAGCTACTAAAGCTTATTTAGTAGAGCGCCAAGAAATAGCTGCATTATTGTTCATGAATACATAACCTATTTGTGAACGACCCTTATGAGATTTAGATAGATAACGTGAATAAGCATAATCAACTAAGTGGGAATGATTGGATAAATCAGACGGATAAAACAAGCCCATATCAATGGTCCCACGAAGGTATCTAAAAAGGTGTTTTATTCCAGTCCAATGCCTATTGGTGGGTGTAGAACTAAATCTTGCAAGCAGATTCATAGAACATGCAATAGTGCACCAATAGCACTCCTGTATGGCACTTTAGGACCAAGGATTTCTTCATTTTCTTCTTTTGGTTAGTATGGATCTTTCTTAACATCTAGGGACCTGACCACCATGGGTGTACTTAGTGGATGAGATTTGTCCATATTAAAGCTCTTCAACATCTTTTCAGTATAGCTTGATTGATGAACTAATATTCCACTAGTACTTCTCTTGAGCTGCAGGCCGAGACAAAATTTTGCTTCACCGAGGTCCTTCATTTCAAACTCTTTCTTTAAATAGCTAGTACTTTTCTCAAGCTCTTCTGGAGACTCAATTAGATTTATATCATCCATATAAACTGTTACTATGGAAAATCCATTTGCAAATTTCTTTATGAAGACACATGGACAAATCGGATTATTTTTATACCCTTCCTTAAACAAATATTCACTAAGATGGTAGTATCTCATTCTTTCGAATTGTTTCAAACCATACAACGCACGTCTTAGTTTGATCGAGTACATGCTCCTTGGTTTTGGTTCAGGCAAATCCAATCCTTCAGGGATCTTCATGTAAATATCTGTGTCTAAGTCCCCATGTAGATATGCAGTTACTACATCCATGAGTCTCATATCTAGTTTTTCAAAAACTACAAGACTTAGTAAATATATGAATATGATTGCATCCATAACGGGGGAGTATGTCTCTTCATAATCAATCCTAAGTTTCTGCAGGAAGTGCTACAAGTCGTGCCTTATATCTTGCAATTTCATTTTTCTCATTCCTTTTTCTCACATATATTTTTTTGGTGTTTGTGCTCTAGGTCAAAATACACCACATTTTTTTCAAGAGATTCCAATTCTGCTTGAATTGCTTCATTCCATTTTGGCTAATAATTTATTTTTCTACATTCATTTATACTACATGGTTCAGTATCATCATTTTTATCATTGCGCTAAGAAAAAATTGGATCTCAGTGCGCAGTGGAATGCGGATACAGTTTAAAACTTTTAATGAATCTACATCTACTTCTTGTTTGTATTATATGCAATCAATATAGATACGAAGACATAGATATAGATATACCTTTGCGATTTGTGGAATCGTTTTGAGAACTCTTCAATCCCGATCACTTTGACCCAACACAGATGTGCTCGGCAGAGGGAATAAACGATCTCTGATTGACCTCAAATTTTATTTGCAATTATGTCTCGACGTCAACTTCGTCATGTCCAAAAACTGTTATTGTGCGATAAGTATTGAGCAGTCCGATCTACTTTATGTAAGTGTTGCCTGGCGCTAGTGATCTTCGCTCCCAATGTGTTTTTGATCTTTCAGTGTTAAAGATCTTCACTCCTATGACTCTTGGATGTGCTTGGATGCTAGGGTTTGGTGGAAACACATCTAGAATAAACATAGGAGGCTTAGGAAGGGTTTGAGAAGCCTATAAACAAATCTGGAACTTCTGGGAGAGGAAAAGGCGTTCATCTCACATTCTGCCCATGGTTCCTATATTTGTAAACTTCTGAACTAACTTAAGTACCAATCGATTGCCTTAAAGGCAATCAATTGCTCCTCCAATAGATTGTAGCAAGTGCAATTGATTGCTTCACCAATCGATTGGATCTGAACACCATTCGTTTTGCTCTATGTTTTTTTCCAAATTTTTCATTGCATTGTTCCTTCACATCTAAACATCCTTTTGAGCTAAGAGTGGGACCCTTAGGTTCTTAATTACTGGCTCTGATTAATTATTATTCCATCTAGTCAATACTCTTTAACTAAGGAATCAATAGTAATCAATTATCATTAATACCACTATAAAATGATAATTGCACTCCAATGCATAAGAACAAAATCATACATACATAAACGATTACTAGACTTATATAACATGACACGGATGTCCCTCAACCAGACAATATTTGTATATATTATCGGGATGTATGTTTTAAGATATTGTTGACCCAATTGATAAATGCATCTTATAGTACTCGAGTATCATTCACTACGCTTGGATTACTGAACATATCAACAAACACTTTGTTGACAAGGCTGGCTAGCTCTTGGTAATCACTGCTAGTGACATTCTTGAGGGAATACTTACTCTTTTAGAAGAGGGTAGAATTTCATCTTGACAATATAATTTCCCAACGTTGCATACCTGATTACCCAAGATACCTAGGTGTTGATCTTGCAAGACCTCACTGATTGGTAAGTCAAAGCAACCAAGCATACAACTTGTGTCCATAATTGTTTCAGGATTAGGAACATGTATCACCATACAAGTTTGAGTTCCTATTGACAGTGATATCATTTAGGTGTCAATAGGTTCAACTCAGGTTTGTCAATGCACCGCGTGCACTAGCATGTTAACCAAGAGTCAAAGACTCTTATGAACAAGATTCATCATTCTACTCCGTAGATGTTAATCATGCTATAATGTATACTTGATAAGTTATCCATACTTATCATTCACTGTGACTTATTTGAAACAACAAGGATTTGTGATTCATATCTCACATGTGTAATCACATACACAAATGAATCACATACAATGATGTTTAAGGATTTCAGTCTAATATCCATCTCATGAAGTAACATACATAAATGCATTATGTATTCCCCACACGCCCATGGATATTTTAGTAGCTACTATATAAGTAAATATGTCATCGATGACAAATTTCCTTAACTCCCACATTGCTCCTGAAAATGTATGGAATATTGAGATCTCACTATTATCAAGTACCTAAGTTATAGTCTCTTCAGGGACTAGTGCCTTGTCTAAGGCATTATCTTCCATAAATATTTCAGGAAAAGTGGGTTTTTGGTACATAACCTCTTCTAGAGTGCTATGAGCATCTTCTTCTGGAGCTTTATTAGGGCATGGTTTTTCATTCACTCTCTGCCATGCTTTGGAACCTAAAGGTCTGCCATGCTTCTGGTGTGCAATAGGTTCATTTATTATCGTATTCAAAGTATATCCTACAAGGACAGTAATTCAAGCGGGTGCATTCATAATTGGTTTGCAATTTCCTATAAATACAATATTCTCCTTATCTCATAATTACATTGACGTGTTCTTGGATCTAGATGAGATAAAGTGGAAGTATTCTACGACATTCACACCGTTCTTCAGGAACGGGTCGTTTGCTATTAACTGCCCTTTTTCCCCTTAACGGAAAAAAGACTATCTCTTCAAATTAACAATGTGCAAACCTGGCAGTAAACACATCACCCATTAGTGGTTCTAGGTAACGGATAATAGAAGGTGAGTTAAAACCAACATAAATTTTCAAATGCCTTTGGGGGCCCATATTAGTACATTTTGGGCATGGTATAGGAACATGCACTACACAACCAAATTTTTACAAGTGTGAAATGTTGGTTGACAACCTGTCACAAGTTGTTCAGGTGGGAATTGATTATAAGAATTTGGTCTAAGTCTATGTAACATTTCAGCATGCAAGATAGCATGTCCCCAAGCACTAATAGGGAGTCTAGATTGCCTAAGCAAGGGCCTTGCAACAAGTTGAAGATGTTTAATTAGGGATTATGCTAAACCATTTTTTGTGTGTTCATGTGGGACAGGATGTTCAACATTAATTCCTATGGATGAACAATGGTCATAAAAAACTTGAGAGGTACATTCGGCCTCATTGTCAAGGCAAATAGACTTAATTGGTTGGTCCGAAAAATGTGCCTTATGTTTGATAATTTAAATATAATCTGGCAAATGCAAGATTACGTATAGAGAGTAGGCATACTTCTGACCATATTGTAGAAGCATCTAATAAGACAATGCAATATCTAAATGGGCCACTAGCAGGGTGAACTGGACCACAAATGTCACCTTGTATCCTTTGCAAGAAGGATAGTGACTCAGAGCAAATTTTTAAGAAATGATGGTCTAGTAATAAGTTTTTCTTGTGAACAAGGAATACAAAGGTGTCCACTAGACAAAATCAAATGTTGGTTTGCTAGAGTTGTAGACACCCCAATTTTGATCGACCGTCGAATTCAGGAGAGTGTCACCTCCACGTCCGATGATGATAAAGACCGAAAGAATCGAAGTATTCCAAGCTCTTCAGAAAGTTCTCCAAACACGATAAAATTTCACAGAACGAGGAAAATACCAGGTATTTAGGAGAATTTGGGTATAAAACACCATTTTTAGAGAAAATCTATGAAAAAATATTTTTGGAAGAAAAATGAGAAAAGAAAAGACCTAAAAGAGGAAGTTCAACAAAAAAAGGCACACGGCAGTATTCCACGGCACTCAGTGAGTGCCGGGCGGCATTCAGTGAATGCCGAGTCGGCATTCAGTGAGTGCCGCCGACATTTTCTGACTGCCGTTTACTTTTAAAGTCCGTATTTTGTGGTACAATACGCATGTGTATGCGGATAAAAACAAAAAACTGATAAAGTAAGGTTGACGAAAACCCGGCAATCAACAATCTGCTGCGGCACTCACAGAGAGCCGTGCGGCAGTCACGGAATGCCGGTGCGGTAGTCACAGAGTGCCGCAGCGGTACCCACGGACTGCCGCAGATGAATTCTGACTGCCGCCCTGTGCAGCAGTCTGTCTAATTTCAGGAAGTACGTATTGTACCACCAAATGAGAGATTTACACCTGTCTTTTACTCCGAATTCACTAAAAATACTTGGGTAATTTTGCCTATAAAAGAGGAGGAACACATGCAAGAAGAGGCACACCAAAAAAATACAAAAAATCACTACCATTACACTAACATATTTTGAGAGAAAAAGAGAGAGTTTAGAGAACTAGAGAGAAGAGCTTGGACGATCTTCAAAGAAAGACTTTTGAGGATAGTTTGGAGGTGACCCTCTAATCTTGGTTGTGTTCTCTTTCTTTTTGAACTTCTAATCTTCAAATTATTTTTAGTTTTTCTTGATTAAATCTTAGAGTTTGTCTAGTAAGCTTAGGAGTTCTTGTTTCTAATTCTTTAATCTTTCTTATATTTCTTTTGTTTATGTTCCTCTCTTGAGATTCTTGGAGATCTTCAATATCTCTCTTGAAATCTCTTGAGTATGATCCTTTGAATCCCATGTAAGCTTATACTTTACATGAGAGTCAAAATTTGATCATCACTTCATTTCATAAGCAAATAGATGAATCCAAGTCCATACTCATGACTTGGATCCTCTAAACTTGGTACTTCATGAAATCATTTCCATATTCTCTTTGAAACTTATGAGTATTAGTCATGTCTTCATCTCCAATGACCATCAAATGGTAGGAGAAAATGGTTTTGAGTCTAAGCCCATCTCCATGGTTTAGAGTCCTCATCTTGAGATTTCATGAAGTCTATTCATACTTCCTTTGAAATCTACAAATATGAAGGTCTTTAGTCTCCAATGACCATCAAATGGTAGAAAAAAATGGTTTAGTTTAAGTCCAACTACATGGTTTACTAGTTGGGGTTAACAAATAAAGTTGAACTTGACAAATGAAAACAGTGAGTTCACAAACTGATTTTGATCAAAGATTTTAGTTCGAAATCTAATCATTAAAATCAAGTGAAACCAATGGGAAAGTGTCAATAACACAATACTCTACCACTGTAATTTTTGGTTTAAGGTGATCTCATATCTAAGATGGTTTGGTCTTGTGATTTTTAATACATGCAGCTCTCTGTCCGAAATTTCAGAACAGTAAATCTATTTTAAAACTAATAAATCAGAATTTTAACGGAGTTTTCGAGGTCTCTAATAATATTTTCTAGGTACCTTAATGTGTTAAGGAGATCCCCTAAAAAGATCTAGGTGTTTCTCATCTGTTTGCTATTTTTAATAAATCGTACAAGATCTCTGGACAGAGAGTTGCAGATTCCTGAGTGGCGTCTAGTGTTTTCCATATTCCCAGAGATCTAACCGTTCAAACCTTGATTTTCTTTTTGGGTTATAAAATAAACTCACAGAGGCATATCATATCCAATAAGCATTAAGATCCAACCGCTAGAAGCATGGTTTTTCTATTTTTTAAGATCTGGTCTGCTCTTTGTAATTCATAAAAACTGCTACCTTTTTTTGTCTAATCTTATTTATTCCAACTCAAATGGTCTCCTAATGTCTTAGGATCCAAATCATACTTTGAATAAGGGTAATTTAGCTTAAATCCAGAGGCTAAGTGACCCAAATTAGTGAATAAAGCCATGTCCTATTCTTGTTTACATTCATTCATCCATGTACATTTATTTGCTCATGATTAGAACTAGCTATCGAACACAGTTGGATTTCATGCTAGATGGATTTAAGTTAGAAAATTAAGATTGATTGTTTGATACCATATTATTATGTGAAACATGCGGACTAATCTTTGTTTTGTAGCGCATTTGAGGTACAATTCCTCATCTCCCTTCTAGTTTATTTCATTCCTTGATTTTATTTTCAACCTCATGCGCGACACCTTAGAATTAGGAGCTTGCCTTATATGTATATGTGATTAGAGACTCTTTTTAGGATTTTCTTTTATTTGTGTGCATTGCACGTTTAATATCGCTGCTGGATCCCGGGTAAGCCCTCTTGTTTCCTATTGCATATCATATTGCTTGCTACTTGGAATATGTGGCTTATGAATGATATTTTGTCATTAGCAATTTTATACCCTTTTGGACATGATTTTTGTGATGTATATGTATATAAGTATTAGTTGGGGGCATGCTTAGATTAATGAATTTGATTAAAAGGATGTTGAGTAGAGGCCTATCGCAAGATAGGATGAGAGAGGGTGTTTTAGTCCGACGGGCTCCTTCCTCTCTCATTCCATAATCCCCGGACCTAGTAATCTCTGGTTTCTAAAAGATCGGTTTGCTTTTAAAATGGTTTCTTAATTTTTCCTTTTAAAAATTAAGTGGCGACTCATTTATTTTTGAAATTGATTTTGAAAAGCTGTGGGTAAGAAACCTGCGATATCCACAATCTGGCGACTCTATTGGGGATCGAACCCAGAATCTCTGGTTTCGCAGACCAGAATTTTTGATTTTGGGTTCACTTGAGGATTAGACTTGAAAAATGTCCTTTTAATCAAATTAATTAATATTTGTGTGCCTGTGGCATTTCACTTGCATGTCCAGCCAGTCGATCGCACTGACCTATGACCTTGGAGGCTCGGGGCAACCCGGTCGGTCAAGTCATCATGGGACTGTGTGATCACCCTTGATCTCGTACCATGATTTGGTATATGAAGCATCCTATCGGGTGTGTGTCAAGGGTCCCTTATTTGACCAAAGCCCAGCTTTTGCATAGTAGCTTCCATAGAATCTTTCAATCTTAGGAAATCAATTCTTGATTAGGGTTATGTGTTAGGAAGTTTTGTATGCCCGGAAGGGATTACTTGAGATGATGACGATACTTGCTTGATGAAAGATGTATAACCTTTTAATCACCTTTTAGCAATTTCTCCTCATGTTTCACGACATTTGGAGAACATGCTGAACCTTGATTATAAGATTATACTTCTTATATCATGCTAGCTAAGCATCATTGACCTTGTATGCATCCGAATTCATGGAAAGTACGGTGATAATCTGACCATGTGATCCTCATACCCAAAGAGTTTCGAGTCCATCTTTGAAAGCAAACAGTTCTTGCCATCTTTATTCTAAGAATTTTCAATCGCTTTTTTTCAAAAAAAAATCTTTGGAGCTCACTCTTTGATTAAAACTCCAAACTAACCTTTGTTAAGGTATATTTTCAAAGGATTAATTTATATTCATTGTGTCGGAAATTTTGGGAATTGTTTTTCAATCCAATCATCTTTATTGAAGAAATATTTTTACACTCTCATCCTTGAGAATTGTTTTTGCAAGATCTCATCATTTTAAGAAATGTCTTTTGAAAAATTTTGAACACCCGACCTTTGAAAGGGTAGTGAGGATCACGATGAGAGGAGAAATCAGGGCACTTGACATGGGCGAGGATTTTATGTGCCTATGTGCTTATGTGTTAGGATTAGGATTTTCTCTTTTTTGAGCATATAGAGTAGGCACACACGCACACATGCATTGCATCTGCGTGACATATAAAAGGAAATTTTTTGTTTAAAATGACTTTGTGTGATAAAATAAAGATAAAAAGGGTTTTAAAAGAGCACTTTTCAAACTTGTAGGAGCAAAAATAGCAAATCAAGCGTGGTTTAGGGATCCCACGGCGAGGCTAGTTAGAAGGGAATACACTGACATAGCTGAAGAAAGAAACAACGAAGAAATGGCCGGGTTAAGAATACTGGTAGAACAACAAGCGGAACAGATGAGGCGACAGGTGGAAAACATGAACCGTATGATGGGGATGATAGAAGAACTGAATCGTCGAGCACCACATGTAGTTCCGCCCATTATAGACCCACCTTTGGGAGGAGGAGAAGGAGATTGGTTCGACGATCAGGAAGCACAATGGGATGATGCACTGCGGGCCAACAGAGACAGAGAGAAAGCTGAGAAAGAGAAGCAACTGACCGAGAAAATAGAAAAGTTAGAAAGGGTGATGCGCAAGGCTCAGGGAGTTGATACCTATCTAATGGAGTTAGAAGGCCTGTATGACGGGGTCAACGAGACGCTGCTTGCCGGGTTCAAAATGCCGGTCTTTGATAAATTTGATGGCACCGGAAATCCTCGCAGTCATATAAGAATGTGTATTGGGGCTTTCCAACCGAGCAGCTTGAGCACAACCATGATGGCGGTCCTATTCCAACAAACTTTGACTAGGGCTGCTCTGTCCTGGTACCTTACTCTCGAACCAAGCAAAACCAGGGTGTGGGAAGAAATGATTAAGGCATTTGTGGCACAGTACGAGTACAATCAAGATTTGGATGTCACTGTCCAAGATTTGGAGACCACTAGACAAGGAAACAAAGAATCATTCGTCGAATTCCTGAGCAGGTGGAGGGGAAAGGCAGCTAAAATGGTACAAAGGCCATCTGAGAAGGACCAGATCCGAATGCTGATGAAGAACCTACAGCCAGTGTACCAAGAAAAGATGAGATTTCAGTCAATCAACACCTTTGCTGAGGTTTTCGATGTCGGGACAAGGATAGAGGATGCGATCCAAGAAGGAGTGATCAAGAAAGAGGAGGAACCAAACCAGTATAGGAGGCCAAACTATGGGTCCAATGGAGGACAAACGGGGGGTCACTCTGGCCCCACCGATGTCAATGCACTAAATGGACCAGAAAGGAAATTCGACATAGCACCAAGGAGAGGAGGGGATAAAGCACCAAGAAAGTTCTCAGATTTGGGAGTGTCATTGTCAACCGCCCTCGATAGATTGTTAGCCAAGGGGCATCTCCGTCAGCTGGAACCACGACCTCTACCAAGTCCGCTTCTGCCAAATTTCCAAGGGGACCTCTTCTGCAAATTTCATCAGCAGAAGGGTCACTCGACGGATAGGTGTATGAGATTAAGGCACGAGATTCAAGATCTCATTGATAACAAGGTAATTTCGGAACCTCCCACCAAAGCCCCGAAAGTTACTAGAAATCTGCTTCCGAATCATCGAGCCGTGCCACCACCACAAGGCCTTTACCTCTTGGGGATAGAAGAAGCAACCTTCGATCCGTCTAGGCTAATCACTAAGGCCGAGACACCAAGAAAGCCATACCAGCTACCTGAGGATTTGACAATCTGTGCTTTGAAGGATCAGCCAAAGGAGAATGAAATGGGACAGTCAGACTGGTGGATCTAAGAAAGTGATGATCGAGATGAAAGCCAGGTAGAAGATGATCTTTGGTACGAGAGTGACAAAGAAACGGAGATGGTAAAGGGTACTTTGAAAGTTGATTCAGAAGTTGACAACTTGTGGGCAAGGGAAGAAGTCAGTCATTTAACACGGTCAGGCAGACACTTTAAGCCACATGAGCTAGAGGAGGATCATCTGGGGGGAGAATTGGACAAAGGAAAAGGGAAGATGAATGAAAAAGAGGAAGAAGACAGGGTTCTGAAACAGATGAAGAAGACTCAGGCCAATATCACCATTTGGGGGTTGCTGATTGCCTCCAAAAGCCATTGGCAGGCGGTCCTGGACGCTCTGAACCAATCTGATGTGTCTATCGACACCACCCCAGAGGACCTCATAGGACTGATCGGTAAAATTCTGACTTCGACTATTACCTTCTCGTCAAATGACTTGCCTCTGGGAGGACCCGTCTGCAACAAACCGTTGTATGTCACTGTCGAATGCTTGGGGAACATTGTGCCTGCTTGCTTGGTTGACAATGGATCGGCTCTCAACGTGTGTCCCTTCCGAACGGCTAAGCAAATGGGCCTAGATGAGTCGACATTTACGCCATCAGAGCAAAAGGTAAGAGCCTACGACAACACCCAGAGAACAGTCATGGGGATAGTCCTTCTTCGTCTCGTTATTGGCCCTTTTGGTAAAGAAGCTGAATTCCAGGTCATCGACATCCCCGCTTCCTTCAACTTGTTGCTGGGTAGGCCTTGGTTGGACAGTTTGGGTGCTATAGCATCAACGATCCATCAAAAGGTTAAGTATGTCTGGGAGGATAAAGTCTGCGACATTCTCGGGGACAGCTGGGTTCGTTTGTCCGAAGCACCATCAAGCGCACCGGTTCTAGAATTACAGCTACAAGAAGAAGAAGCAAAAATGGGAGGGTTCGAGTTCATCAGCATGTTGGAAGAAGAAAAACGAGAGAGTTCCTACCGCTCCATTTTGATCAGTATGCCGGTCCAGTGGTCGCAGGGATAATGAAAAAGGTGGGTTTCTTCCCAGGCATAGGATTAGGAAAGAATCATCAAGGCATGCCTGAATTCCCTCTCATTCCAACTCAGACTCACACTCATGGTTTGGGGTACTAGTCGACGAAGAAGGAACTAAGGGAAAAGAAGAAGGCTGTTGATGCGCCACTAGACCCTTACCTAAAGGCGCTCAACGGGTACTTCGTAAAGGAAGGAGAAGATTTCCCCTTCTGTGGCTTCCCGAAGCCTTGGATGGACCAGAAGGACAAAATTCTAAAGCTGGGATTCAAGATCTTTTTTCTCCCATGAATTCTTCGAGTACAAAGACCCGTTTTTGCAAATGCCTGAAATGTCTGCTACCGTCAACGATTGGATTGGTGTACTGGATGGACCGGTCATGCAGGACCTGTTGAGCGAAGAAGGGGCAAAAGCCGAAGAAAAAGGGAAAGAAGACGAGGGCCTGGAAGTCGAGGTTGAAGAGGGGAATGATGAGGATGCGCCGGAGGAAGAGCCGAAGCCAGAAAAGGAAGAGAAGACGGAATCCGGGGGACCGCCAGGTTGTAACACTGTGGAACTCAAGCAGGGAGTCAACAAGGAGTAGGTCTTTGAGTCTAGTGATAAGTATCCCCCTCACCCAGAGTCTGTAATGGCCCAAATGAGGTGTCTTACTATTGCTATGTCGGTTGTAATCACTCCTAACAAAATCAATGAAAGTATGACTGATTTGCCTACTCGAACGCGCTTAATGAATGTGATGAATGTGATGATCATGAAATACCTAATGAATTGCAAAAGTTAATTGAAAAAGAAAAAGAATCTGCATAAAAAATCATTGAGGACACTCAACCGATTAATCTAGGAAATGAAAAAAATCCTCAAAATGTCTTTATCGGCTCCACACTTAGCAATAAAGAAAGCAAAGAATTAATCAATCTATTAAATGAATTCAAAGATGTTTTTGCATGGTCTTATAATGATATGCCAGGTATTGATCCAAAGATAGTCTAGCACCACATCCCTCTCTTTCCCAATTCAAAACCCATAAAACAAAAATTGAGGCGAATGAGGCCAGAATGGGCACTTAAAGTAAAAGAGGAGGTTGAAAAGCAATTAAAGGCTGGATTCTTGATGGTCACCGAGTATCCTGAGTGGATTGCCAACATTGTACCTGTCCCAAAGAAGGATGGTCGTGTTAGGGTTTGCGTTGACTTTCGAGATTTAAAAAGGGCAAGCCCTAAAGACGATTTCCCGTTACCCTACATCGACGTGTTGGTCGATAACACTGCGGGACATGAGCTTTTATCTTTCATGGATGGATTCTCTGGGTATAATCAAATCCTCATGGCACCTGAGGATAGAGAGAAAACCACGTTTATCACTCCGTGGGGGACATATTGCTATAGGGTCATGCCATTCAGACTTAAGAATGCAGGTGCGACCTATCAAAGGGCTGCCACCACTTTACTGCACGACATGATCCACAAAGAAGTGGAGGTATATGTGGATGATATGATTGTGAAATCCAAAGAAAGGGGAGGGCACCTAGAAGCTTTGAGAAAGTTCTTTGAGAGATTGAGGGAGTTCAAAATGAGGCTAAATCCGCAGAAATGCACATTCAGAGTCACTACCGAGAAATTATTGGGATTTCTTATCACTCAGAGGGGAATAGAGGTGGACCCCACCAAAATAAAGGCCATAACCGAAATGAACCCACCGAAAAATGAGAAAGAACTGAGAGGATTCTTGGGGAGAATACAGTTCATCAGCCGCTTCATTTCCAAACTCACCTTAACCTGCGACCCACTATTCAAACAGCTTAGAAGAGGAGAGAAATTCAAATGGGATGCCCCTTGCAGACAAGCCTTCGACAAGATCAAAACCTACCTCCAAAACCACCTGTCCTATCACCACCCTCACCTGGGAGACCCCTGCTACTTTATCTCACCGTATCCGAAGATTCGATGGGGTGTATGTTGGCCCAAGAAGGAGAAGAGGGGCACGTGGAAAAGGCCATTTATTACTTGAGCAAAAGAATGGTCGGATATGAGTTAAAGTACTCACCCTTGGAAAAGGCCTGTTAGGCCTTGGTTTGGTGTACCCGTCGCCTTCACCATTATATGCTAGCCTTCCCTGTAATCCTGATATCCCGAATGGACCCACTAAAATACCTATTCAAAAAACTTGTCTTGACCAGTAGGATTTCTCGTTGGACCATGATGCTAGCCGAATTTGACATCAAGTATGTCACTGCCAAGCCTGTGAAAGGAAGGTCCGTCACTGAGTTTTTAGCCGACCTCGCCATAGAATCCGAAGACGAGGGAGAATTCAAGTTCCCGGATGAGGGAATAATGGAGGTAAAGGAGGATTTATGGAAATTGTACTTCGATGGAGTAGCCAACCAATTAGGTTACGGAGCTGGAATCATTCTCATAGCACCCAATGAGGCCCCTACCCCATTAGCCGTCAAGCTCAAGTATAACTCAACCAACAACACCACGGAGTACGAAGCATGCATAATTGGGATGGAAGCGGCTTGGCTTTGAAAGTCGGACGGATTTATGTCTTCGGAGATTCCAATTTGATCATATCCCAAGTCCGAGGAGATTGGAAGGTAAAGCATGAGAAACTGAGACCTTACCATGACTATCTGGAAAGTCTGAAAGCACAATTCCAAAAAATTTCTTTTTACTACCTCCCTTGTGAATAAAACCAACTAGCAGACTCATTGGCTACCTTGGCCTCGATGATCCAAATCCCCTCCAAAACTGCCATGATCCCGCTATCCATAGAAGTGAGGAACCAACCGTCATTTAAAATGGTCGCGGCCATGGAAGACGAAGAGGAAATACCGTGGTATGTGGATGTGTGGAAGTTCATTAAAGAAGGAGAATACCCTGAAGGAGCCTCAGAAAAAGATAGAAAGGCAATTCGACGATTCGCCGCCCAATTTGTGATTTATGCAGATAAGCTATGGAAGAAATCCTACTTTAGGTATAATCTGGAGTGCCTATATGGAAAAGAAGCTAAGAAAATGATTAAGGAAATACATGAGGGAGTGTGTGGGCCCCATATGAACGGGCACATGCTGGCAAAGAAGATCATCCGACAGGGGTATTATTGGACGACCTTGGACAAAGACTGTTGCGAATATGTTAGAAGGTGTCACAAGTGTCAAATTCATGCAAATTTGATGCATACCCCACCGTCACAGCTCTATAGCATGACCACCCCTTGGCCATTTTCCGTGTGGGGGATCGATATCATTGGTGAGATAGTTCCGAAGACTTCTAATGGGCACCGGTACATAATCGTGGCGATTGATTATTTTACAAAGTGGGTAGATGCAGCCTCGTATGCAACTTTGAAAGCCAAAAACGTGGTGAGTTTCATCAAGAAAAACATAATCTGCAGGTATGGGGTCTCGAATGAGTTCATCTCCGATCATGGCAGTCATTTCCAGGGAGAGGTTATCCCGTTCTTGGAAAAGTATAAGATCACTCGCCATCAATCATCCCCGTATAGGCCTCAGACGAATGGAGCAGTAGAAGCAGCAAATAAGAATGTTAAAGCAATCTTGGGAAAAATGATGGATATATATAAGGATCGGCATAAGAAGCTGCCGTTTGCTTTGTGGGGATACCGAACCTCGGTCAGAACTTCAACGGGTGCTACGCCGTACTCATTGGTATACGGGATGGAAGCCGTTCTCCCAATCGAGGTAGAAATACCCTGTCTTAGGGTTTTGGCAGAGTGTGAGATCCCCGAATCAGAATGGGTACGAGGAAGGTATGAGGAGTTGATGTTACTCGATGATAAGAGGCTGGCCGCAGTGAACCATACTCGGGGGTACCAGAAGAGGATCGCTCGTGCTTTAAACAAAAAGGTCCGCCCAAGGAAGCTTGCTGAGGGTGACATGGTCCTCAAAGAACTGAAAGTGCCTGTTTATGACCATAGAGGAAAATTCAAACCCAATTGGGTCGGGCCATACATCATTAAGACTCTCCTTTTCGGAGGAGCGGCCTATCTCATGGACCTGGACGGGGTTGAATTTAAGCAACTAATTAATCTCGATCGCCTCAAGAAAAACTTTGCTTGAAACCGCTTCTTTCAAAACTTCCTACCTTGATGAACTACGCTTGACCTGATTCCCGCTAGGGGATACGTAGGCAACCTACTCGGTTCGGTCAGTAAATAATTGCCTGATTAGCACTCTTCTTTGCAGCCTTAAGCCGAACTACTTGGGACCTGACGCCCACTCGGGGATAAGTAGGCGAGCTCTCCAAAGCCCTCGGTCCATTCGAAAAAGACTGTGCTAAACTAGGGGCAAATTGGCATTTATCCGGAACCACTTCGAAGCCCTAAAACCAGGGGCAAACTTCGTTTGCTAGCCGAAGAACCCAGATACAAGACCCTCCTTTGGATCGCCTGGCTATCAAGATAAGTATTATAAAGAAACAAATGAGAATTCATGGTATAGAAGAAGTAAAGCTTCAAGCAAAACGCAAAGTAAAGAGCCAAGTAAAGACATTGAAAGGAGAATTCTTCATAAAAGATTAATCGAAGGAGTGAGCACTTTGATTAAGCATGTTAGAACTTTCCTAAAGATAATAAAAAAAAAAAAAGGAAAATCACATTCAAAAGCGTTAAAGAGTAGGCAGGGTCTGTCAGAAGGTTTTGTGAGATGGCAAGCTTTTCCCTGCTTTCATCTACTTTATTATGCATGTGTCTGTCAAGCTCGTCTCGCAACCAAGGTCTAAATCTCTAGAAGATACCTAGCAGTAGGCATAGTCGGAGCTAGAATCCTCGGGTGCGGAGCAGCCATCCTGTTGTGCCAAGCCTCGATGAAAGCCTTCGCGATAGCAGGGCACAAAGTGGAACCCCTGGTGAAATTAGCAGTCACAGATTCAGTAGTATCTTGCAAAAGTCCGAACTGATGGACAACCCGATCGGGAATGTAGAAAGTAGTAGTATGCAAACACGGTAGCCAGATGCCAGGTCGCCCAGGAAGGCGTACAGCAATAGAGCAATGGGTCCACTACGGACAAACCTAGCAGATATCACTAGAAGAGAGGCCCTGAAGCCAACCAAGCCATGCAATGACGGATTGAAATAAGTTGTGAATTTCCATACGATCGTAATAAAGTGATCCACGAAGATGGGAGGGGTGTATAAAGAGGTCCAAATGCTTCATAAGCCAAATCTGCAGAACAAAAGGTGCCCCGGCAGGTAACGTGGCCCCGGTAGCATGAGCATGGCCCAATCCAATCAGAGTTTCACCAAGGACCAGCATAATAGCACTTTTCATCTCCCGCAAACCGCAGGCAATGGGTATAAGAGTGTCAGAAGATGACTGAAAGAGGAAGTAAGAGAGCATAGGAATTGACAGTGCACTACATCGGATGATCTGATACCCACCATCGTAAGGGTCCCCTATGGGAGCATAAACGGAAGAAAGGCGCTCAAAATCAATCTGCCTATCACAAATAAAGGAGCCCGCCGCATTCTGAGATATATGGAGAAGAGTAGCTAAATCCGGGACATACCCGGCCTGAACTGGAGGAACTGTCAATTCTGCAGAAGGATTGGTTTGAAGAATGGCGTTGAATTCCTCAAACAAGGGGCAAATCTCCTGAGAGCCAAAACGAAAGACGTTGAAAGAAGGATCCCAATATTGGATGGCAGGTTGAAGTAGGCCCTCACTCAAGTTCATCCGTCGGAAAGAGAAAAGATCATTTAGCCTGAAGCACCCAAAGTTGAGCCTATCAACGCCAGAAAGGGTATCTATCCAGGGGAAAAGGATTTGGGAGCTGATGGGGGAAGAAAAGAGAAGTGTTTTTCAGAGCCTTGAGAAAGAAGGGGTATAAATAGGGGAATAAAGCTGCCTACCTACCTGCGGCACTCGATAAAGTGCCGCGGCACTCGATAAAGTGCCGCGGCACTCAAAGAAATGCCGCATGGCAGTTCGTGAATGCCGTTGCGACATTCACTAACTGTTGTCGCGGCAGTCACTGAGTGCCGCGGAGACCTCACCGAGCGCCGTCCTGGGTTTGTCATTTGCCAGGGTCTGTTTGTAACACGTTTAGCCCACCTGCAAACAAAAAATACATAGAGGACAATAAAACGTTCGCTTCATGCAGCACGTGCAACAAAGACCAATACATTCATTCATTCACTTTCATTTCGCAATAAGAAAAGGAGAAATCAAAGCATTCAAAATTTAAATAAGGATGGGACCAAGCCATGGTCCCATATACGGCAAAGGAAGGACCAAGCTATGGTCACACATACGGTGAATATATGGTGAATAAACAAAATCAAAATAAAGTGTATGTATATACAATCATCCGAATAAAAGTGTAAATCCTCCCAAAACACTCAAAAGAAATAAAAAAATAAAAACGAAGAAGAAAAAGTAGGATCAGCCTCAGCCCTGGCTGCAAGTCTGGCGGGTCGTACGCCTGAGGGGCTCCTCCTTCGACTCTGTCCCGCTACCGCTCCCTCCACGTTCGCCGCTACCGCCGCCCCTGCCTCTGCCGCTATTGGTGCCCTCACCGCCGCCTCCGCCGCTCCCAGCGCCACTACCACCGCCTCGCCCCATGCCTCGTCCAGCACTGCCATCCCCAGGAATGTCGCTGAGGGGAATGCTGAACAGCTGGAGCCGCTGCTGATGCTGCCCCACCTGTTGGGACAGGGCTCTGATCTCCTCCGCCTGAAATAAGAAAGGATAAATCCAGATAGTATTGAAAAGACAAACTAAATAGTGAGAATAAAAGGATGAAGATCATACCTGGGCCCTCAACTGAGTCGCAGTAGTCGCCCGAGCTCCCTCAGCCTGAAAAATAAAAAAACAGGAATAAAGGTTCATAAAAGAAAAGGCAATTAAGGTCAAAGTGAAAGGCGGGGGTAAGCTTCTTACCATCCACTCTCGCCCGAGAACCCACTGTCGCACGCTGTGGGCGTACGCCAAGCCCTCCTCTGCGTAAGCACGCGGGACAACATCGTAATGAAGAGGAATAGTGGGGGCGCCCTGCGTGAGTCGTGGGATCGTCGTCGAGTAGGGCTCGCCAAACGAGACGGCCGATATAGTCCAATCCCACTAAGACAAGGCGGGAGGACGGGTGGCAGCAGGAACAGGCTGCAAACGAAAAATAATAAAGCATGAATAGAGAATAAAAGGAAATTCATAAAGTAGTAATAGAGGAATCATATACTCACCCGAGTCACTTCCATCAAAGGGAAGTTCGGCATCAGCTTAGCGGCGCGGAACGCCGCATATCCTGTAGGGGGATCCAGGAAGTCGTGAATACCCAAGCCCATCAGAGCAGTCATCAGTTCGCTACCGTGAAGTGTGTCCGTGGCCCTCATAGAGTCAGGAGGAGGGAATGGCATAAAGAATCCAGGGGCCGCCAGTGAATGCCTAGTCACCCTCTCTCTTAAATACCACGCCTGGCCCTCGGGCCCACTAAGGAGTCGCCTCGTCGGGTCATATCCAGCTGACTCTCGGATCTCCGCACGAGCCTCGGGAAGCACCCTAAGCCAAGGCCTCCAATGAACGTGCTGCTCCCTCAGATTCGTCAGGAAGTTTCTGAACGAAACGAAATCGTGGGCCCCGGTCTTTCGCCCAACCCTATCCTTTGCCCATTTTAGCCCCTGGGGCATGATAAGGGCGTCTGTCTCACGTGTCTCGGGGGATATCATGCGAAGATACTCGTGGGACCAAATCTGCAATAATAAAAAGGGGGGTGGGGTTAGTCTCACAATTTAAATAAATTTATGCAAATGTAATAAGCAATGAAATATAGAAAAGGGATACCTCCCACGCTCTCCAATAACCGCTGGTGGAGGCCGGCCTATCTCGGGAGATGTCACCCATATGCCGGTATAAGATAGATAACCTTGTACCAGCCCAGTCGTACTCGTCGACTCGGTTAGGTACTCCAGCGATGCTACCAGGGACACAGAGACCCGATCGCCCTTGGTGCTCAACAAGGAGCACCCCAGCATGTACATAAGAAAACCTCTGGCCATCTGCTCGTCCGTAAAACCAGGCTGGCCCCTAAATGTGTCCATGAACCATCGGACTATGACCAGAGACTCCTCCAGGATCACTCCCAACAAAGGCTCCACCTGGTCCCATTCCTGATCCGTCAAATACCTCAGAGGCTCTCCGCCGAACGGGATCCCGGTGATCATCGAGAAATCCAAGGGAGTCATCGTCATCTCCTCGAAGTCGAAATGGAAGGTACTAGTGGTATCCCACCACCGCTCGGCCAATGCGTGTATCTGCCGCAAGTCGTTGGAGCTCTTCGTCAAGAGTTTGACGAAGTCTCCAAAGCCGGCAGCCCTAATAAATCCCTGCACGGTTTCACTAAGCTCCCCGTACCACTCAAACCCGTGGGCGAGGTTGTCGTGCCCCTTTAGCACCTTGGGCTGCAACTGCAAGAAAGAATCACAAGTTTTGATATTAGTAATTGGATAAAAGAAAAACATATATAAAAATAATAAATAAACAGATGACAGTAAGGAAACAAGGAAAAGCGACATAAAGATGAATAAAAAAGAGAGAAAGAAATGAAAAATCTAGGAATACTCACAGAAATTTCACAAGCATGTCACTCGTTTGCATTCAGTCTATCAGATGTTCGCAAGATAATAAGAGGAAATAAGAGAAAGCACTCGATGTCCTAGAGGGATTTCAAGAAAAAAGAAAAAGAGAGAAAGGAGTTTGTTCGCATTTTCAAAGTATATGTATATAAATTTGTTCAAATTCAGGAGGCATTAGTTCCAAGAACGGATTCACGGACATTCAAAATTAGGTTGGAACAATAAGAGGACGCTTGGAACATTCATAAGTAACGCTTTCAATTAAAATGCGTAGTGTTCGTGAAACTTAAAAACGAAAAACTCACTTTATTCAGAAGACGTGTTTTGAAATTCTGATTAATATAAACGGCTTCCAAAAGCCCTTGGAAAAGTCAAAAAATAGTGGCATATCACTCATTTTTGTAAGGAGTCTTTTGGAGAAAGAAATATGTACGAAATTTCCCTAAGAAGAAGAAGGGGCATGAAATAAAACGTTCAAGACACTCGAAAGCACTACAAGCATAGCATTTGTAATAAGAAATAAAACATTTGAAGTTGTATCAAATATACATTGCATCCACCAGAGTTCCTACGGCTTGCAAATTAAAAGAGAAGCAAAGAAAGGAGCGTTTACCTCGCGCTTGAATGCGCGGGCGGATAAATGCTCGTCCGGATCCCGGAGAAGGAGTGTAGCATCAGGATGATGAGTGGCCGTGTACTTGGCCTTCATCTTCCTCCCCGAACCGCTCGCCATGATCTGTAAAGAAAAAAGAAAATTCGCGTGTTAGATTCATTAAAATTTCAGAATAACAAGGAAATAAGATAGATTAATCGAGTCTTGATTGAGTAAAACTAACCTGTGAGTACTGTAGATCAATACAGAAAGGAAGAGAGGATGAGAGAAAAATTTCTCCAGAGAGATTTCGAGATGAAGAAGATTGAGAGAATGAAAGAAATGAATTGAACTCGGCGGCATAAGTCACTGCCGCTCAATCGCGGCACTCAATTTTCCGTGCGCGGTAGTTGATGGACTGCCGCGCGGCACTCGTTGACTGCCGCAACGGCACTCCGTGAGTGTCGCGCGGCACTCAAGGACCGCCGTAGAAATCCGCGTGTGTCGCATTTAAGTCGGTTCAAAGATCCTTCATTTCCCCCCCAAAAATTCAAATCAAGTCCCGAAAATTGAATTTGAGGCCCCCAAAATTTGCCCTCATTACACTCTTGGCCCTCGGGGTCATTTTTAGGTTTAAAATGGCTACAAATTTCAGAATTTAAGAGTATATATGAGCCCGTGGGCTCCCGATTTTGAAAATTGAAAAAAAACGATTTGAGCCCGTGGGCTCCCGATTTTTGAGAATTGAAAAAAGATTTGAGCTCGTGGGCTCCCGATTTTGAAAAATTGAAAAAGATTTGAGCCTGTGGGCTCCCAATTTTGAAAAATTGAAAAAGATTTGAGCCCGTGGGCTCCCGATTTTTGAAATTAGAAAAAATTTGGGAACGTAACAGATTTATATTCTCGGTTCTCGCAACAGATTTGCGTTTACCCTAGTTCTGGGAATATAACAGATTTATATTCTCGGTTCTCGCAATAGATTTGCGTTAACCCTAGTTCTGGGAATATAACAAATTTATATTCTCGGTTCTCGCAACAGATTTGCGTTAACCCTAGTTCTGGGAATATAACAGATTTATATTCTCGGCTCTCGCAACAGATTTTCATTGACTCTTGTTTTGGGAATATAACGGATTTATATTCTCGGCTCTCACAACAGATTTGCGTTTACCCTCGAAATCAAATCAAAAGCATCATGACCCTTGTAACAGATCTTCGCATCAGTCAAGGAATTAGGTGAACTTCCTGACTAACACGTCACGTAAAATGCGTCGTACACAGGGAAAACATGGTAAGCATGGCGCTTGTATGACCAGGTCAATTCGGAAAATACCATTGCACGACACTTGCATCACGATAAGATAGGTGCATTCATCCATATGGTTACTTATGATTGTGTATGTTTGGCTCCTGCCTGAACTACGTCTTGGTCTGATTCCTGAATGGATACGTAGGCAGCTCACCGTTAAGCACGACCAGCATGAACCGTTTGTGAAGCCGTTTTTGCAACGCATTTTGTTTTGCCTAAATTCGATAGTCTGGTCTAAGGCTTGTCTTCACACAGGCTTTGACATTCACTTATGAGACGCGTTGCCCCACAAGTTCTGTCAAAGAGGGGCAAACTGTAGACACCCCAATTTTGACCGACCGTTGAATTTAGGAGAGCGTCACCTCCACGTCCGATGATGATAAAGACCGAAAGAATCGAAGTATTCCAAGCTCTTCAGAAAGTTCTCCAAACGCGATAAAATTTCACAGAACGAGGAAAATACCAGGTATTTAGGAGAATTCAGGTATAAAACACCATTTTTAGAGAAAATCTTCGAAAAAAATTTTTGGAAGAAAAAGGAGAAAAGAAAAGACCTAAAAGAGGAAGTTCAACAAAAAAACGGCACACGACAGTATTCCGCGGCACTCAGTGAGTGCCGAACGGCATTCAGTGAATGCCGAGCCGGCATTCACTGAGTGCCGCCGACATTTTCTGACTGCCGTTTACTTTTAAAGTCCGTATTTTGTGGTACAATACGTATGTGTATGCGGATAAAAACAAAAAACTGATAAAGTAAGGTTGACGAAAACCCATCAATCAATAATCTGCCGCGATACTCACGAAGAGCCGTGCGACAGTCACGGAATGCCGGTGCGGCAGTCACAGAGTGCCGCAGCGGTACCCACGGACTGCCGCAGATGAATTCTAACTGTCGCCCTTGGCAGCAGTCTGTCTAATTTCAGGAAGTACGTATTGTACCACCAAATGAGAGATTTACACCTGTCTTTTACTCCGAATTCACTGAAAATACTTGGTAATTTTGCCTATAAAAGAGGAGGAACACATGCAAGAAGAGACACACCAAAAAAATACAAAAAATCACTACCATTACACTAACATATTTTGAGAGAAAAAGAGAGAGTTTAGAGAACTAGAGAGAAGAGCTGGGAAGATCTTCAAAGAAAGACTTTTGAGGATAGTTTGGAGGTGACCCTCTAATCTTGGTTGTGTTCTCTTACTTTTTGAGCTTCTAATCTTCAAATCATTTTTAGTTTTTCTTGATTAAATCTTAGAGTTTGTCTAGTAAGCTTAGGAGTTCTTGATTCTAATTCTTTAATCTTTCTTATATTTCTTTTGTTTATGTTCCTCTCTTGAGATTCTTGGAGATCTTCAATATCTCTCTTGAAATCTCTTGAGTATGATCCTTTGAATCCCATGTAAGCTTATACTTTACATGAGAGTCAAAATTTGATCATCACTTCATTTCATAAGCAAATAGATGAATCCAAGTCCATACTCATGACTTGGATCCTCTAAACTTGGTACTTCATGAAATCATTTCCATATTCTCTTTGAAACTTATGAGTATTAGTCATGTCTTCATCTACAATGACCATCAAATGGTAGGAGAAAATGGTTTTGAGTCTAAGCCCATCTCCATGGTTTAGAGTCCTCATCTTGAGATTTCATGAAGTCTATTCATACTTCCTTTGAAATCTACAAATATGAAGGTCTTAGTCTCCAATGACCATCAAATGGTAGAAAAAAATGGTTTAGTTTAAGTCCAACTACATGGTTTAATAGTTGGGGTTAACAAATAAAGTTGAACTTGACAAATGAAAACAGTGAGTTCACAAACTGATTTTGATCAAAGATTTTTTGTTCGAAATCTAACCGTTAAAATAAAGTGAAACTAGTGGGAAAGTATCAATAACACAATACTCTACCACTGTAATTTTTGTTTTAAGGTGATCTCATGTCTAAGATGGTTTGGTCTTGTGATTTGTAATACATGCAGCTCTCTGTCCAAAATTTCAGAATAGTAAATCTATTTTGAAACTAATAAATCAGAATTTTAACAGCGTTTCCGAGGTCTCTAATAATTTTTTCTAGGTAACTTAATGTGTTAAAGAGATCCCCTAAAAAGATCTAGGTGTTTCTCATCTGTTTGCTAGTTTTAATAAATCGTACAAGATCTCCGGACAGAGAGTTGCAGATTCCTGAGTGGCATCTAGTGTTTTCCATATTCCCAGAGATCTAACCGTTCAAATCTTGATTTTCTTTATGGGTTATAAAATAGACTCACAAAGGCATATCATATCCAAAAATCATTAAGATCCAACCTCTGGAAGCATGGTTTTTCTATTTTTTAAGATCTGGTCTGCTCTCTGTAGTTCATAAAAACTGCTACCTTTTTTGTCTAATCTTATTTATTCCAACTCAAATGGTCTCCTAATGTCTTAGGATACAAATCATACTTTGAATAAGGGTAATTTAGCTTAAATCCAGAGGCTAAGTGATCCAAATTAGTGAATAAATCCATGTCCTATTCTTGTTTACATTCATTCATCCATGTACATTTATTTGCTCATGATTAGAACTAGCTATCGAACACAGTTGGATTTCATGCTAGATGGACTTAAGTTAGAAAATTAGGATTGATTGTTTGATACCATATTATTATGTGAAACATGTGGACTAATCTTTGTTTTGTAGCGCATTTGAGGTACAATTCCTCATCTCCCTTCTAGTTTATTTCATTCCTTGATTTAATTTTCAACCTTATGCGCGACACCTTAGAATTAGGAGCTTGCCTTATATGTATATGTGATTGGAGACTCTTTTTAGGATTTTCTTTTGCTTGTGTGCATTTTTTTTTGCCTCATATTTGCTTGTGTGCATTGCACGTTTAATATCGCTACTGGATCCCGGGTAAGCCCTCTTTTTCCCTATTGAATATCATATTGCTTGCTACTCGGAATATGTGGCTTATGAATGATATTTTGTCATTAGCAATTTTACACCCTTTTGGACATGCTTTTTGTGATGTATATGTATATAAGTATTAGTTGAGGGCATGCTTAGATTAATAAATTTGATTAAAAGGATGTTGAGTAGAGGCCTATCGCAAGATAGGATGAGAGAGGGTGTTTTAGTCTGACGGGCTCCTTCCTCTCTCATTCCATAATCCCCGGACCTAGTTAATCTCTGGTTTCTAAAAGATCGGTTTGCTTTTAAAATGGTTTCTTAATTTTTCCTTTTAAAAATTAAGTGGCGACTCATTTATTTTTTAAATTGATTTTGAAAAGCTGTGGGTAAGAAACCTGCGATATCCACAAGAGTATGCCCATTTGAGTTATCTACTATCTTCTTCAACATTGTAGATCCAGGATGACCCAAACGATAATGCCAAAGAATTAAATTGCTTGAGTCTTTAAGCTCCTGGCTCATAATGGCATGTGGTTCAATAGTCTCAATTGTTGTGTAATTAAATCCCAATGAGAGAATAGGGAATTTTTCTAATGTAAGCTTCTGGCTTTCAACATAAGAAATTATGCATAAAAATTCTTTGATACCTTCATTTTTAGTTTCAATACGATACCCATCCAAGCGTATATCTTTGAAACTTAGCAAATTTCTTCAGGAACTACTTGAATGTAACGCGCTTTGAATGAATAGATGACTACCATTTGAAAACAAAATATAGGCTCTTCCAGAGCCTTCAATAATTTGTGCAGATCCAACTATAGTAGACACATTTTGTTTGTTAAATTCTAGTGTAAAGAAGAACTTTTGACATTTAATTATGGTATTTGTTGTCCCACTATCGACTAGGCATATATCATTCTCGCATGTTTGCATCCCAAAATCCATACCTTGAAAAATAAAGTAAAGAATTTTTTTATAACTAAGCAATTAACTATCTTAAATATTATTCAAGCATAATTATTTAAATGTACAAAACAAAACTCATTCCATGTAAATAAGTCAAATAAAACTAATTCCAACTAAAGAAATTATCCAACTAGCTAGACTGAGACTGGTGGATCTCCTAACATTATATTGAATGCCTCATTAGTGACAGATTCTCCATCTTCAGCTTGAAAAAAATCTGAACAATCCAAGTAGGTGTTGCCAATTGTGTATCCAAATGAGATATCACTATTTCCCATTCTTCCAATAAGTTTGTCTCCACGGTTTTAATAGATGCTTGATACTGCTTCACCTCCTGCTTGGATGCACGATAATTGTGTGACCAATGTCTACTTTTTCCACATCTGTAACAAACATCATTGGGCACAGTAGGATTATTAGGTATGCCCTTATTACCTTTGGCAAGAGTTGCAGACCATTTCTTGTGGTTCTTGAAATTAACATTCTTTTGTAGACCAAAATTACTGTAACCACCTCTCTTTTAATGATTATTATGACCACCTCTTCTAGAGTTGCCACCTCTTCCAGAGTTATTATTTCTACCATGTACCCTGCCTCGGCTTTTTTGGTAGCCAAAGTTTGCATTTACTTCAGGAAATGTCGCGACTCCAATTGGTCTAGCATTATGATCTTTTATTACTCCCTCTGTCCCAAATTACTTGGCACTTTTGGCAAATCCAACTTTTTAAGGGAACACAATGATTACAATTTTGTCAAACTTTGATACTCCTACTTTCCATGTTTGCCCCTCATAAATGCATTTAGATTAGTAAGAGGTGTGAAAAAAGAAAGGGCAAAACAATAAAATTCAAAATTTATTGTGTTGACTTTTCAACATGGACTAACATTATGGGACAACCCAAAATAGAAAGAGTGCCCAGCAATTTGGGACGAACCTTACTATTTTCTTCTGTAACAATGAGACAAGTTACCAATTTCGAATACTTAGCAAAGTTATGCTCTCGATATTGCTACTGCACGAGCACATTCGAGGCATGGAAGGTTGAGAGTGTTTATTCTATCATTTTAGCATCGGTCACTTTTTTACCACATAATTTAAGATGAGACACAATATTGAATAATGTGGAGTTATATTTTGAAACTGCCTCAAAATATTGGGACCTCCAGTTCAAAAACTCACTATGTGCATTGGGAAGTTTGAACATCTTCTGGTGGTTCTACTTTTCCTTCAGGGACTTCCATAGACTCAAGTGATCTTCCTTAGTTAAGTACTCGTTCTTGAGGTCATAATGAATATGGTGACGCAAGAAAATAAGTGCAGATACTTTCTCTTCAAGAGACATTTTATTTCCTTCATTAGTAGGATCACCCAACTTTTTAGATTGTAATTGAAGTTTGGCATCAAGCTGCCAAGACAAATACTTCCCTCCATTGACAATAAGAGCATTAAATTCGAGTTTTAGAAGACTTGACATTTGAAGGGAGAAAAATAAATAAACAATTAAAGAAGATATATAATTTGGGCATGATAAAAATTAGAATGCTTCAGGATTTTAGATTTTATCATGTGAAACTTCTAGTTTCAATTAACCTTTTTATTTGAAGGGTAATTCTATTGCCAGAGCAGTAATGGCTAATGTCAGTGCAAAAAGTGTTGCTAAAATTTTTAGCGATAAATTTTTTGTTGCTAAAACTTTTAGCAACACTTTTTTCTCTAGCACTAGCCATTGGTGCTATAGCAATTGAGCTAGCTTTATTTGAATAATAAAACATAAATAAAAATAACTTCCAATAATGGGAATAATAGAACTTCAAGTTCTAAACATAATCACAGATCTTCAGGTTTGAAATACTATGTTCATATGGAACTTTAGATTCCAAAATTCACATCACAGATCTTCGGGTCAGGACTATTATTTTATAAGGAACTTTAAGTACTCATATCTATATAATAAGGACCAGGGGTGTGGGTCCCTCCCAAGTTAGTAATTTTCAATCTCAACTGTTGAGATAGTGCTGGATATTTCAGACTGTCCGATTATTTATCCACCAAAACTGGTTAACTAACTACCTCACCTCAGTATAAAAAATTGTATACACTGTATCGAGATACCTAGGATGACTAACTTTGGTGACTAACATTCCACGTGGCAACCATGCACACATGCATGCCCTAACACTTTCACACTATATCTTCCTATAACCTTAGCAGACCAACATTTTCAAAAACTAAGCACCCCATGCATCTTACCACTTTCCTAACCCACTATTTACTCCACGTCTCTCTCTTTCTCTCTCTCTCACTCTCTCTCTCTCTCTCTCTCTCTCTCCACCAAAGTTAGTCACCCTAGCTCAATCCTTTGACTGTGGAATTCATTCGAGAATGGCCTCACGCTGGAATTCTTTGGATCTTTCTTTAAGTTAGTCACACTGCCTCAATGCTTTGACTATGGAATTCATTCGAGACTGCCAGACCACATTTGTTAGTAGCTAGGTACACTCCTCTCTCTCTATATATATATGTGTGTGTGTGTATATGTGTGCTTGTACATGTGTGTGGGTGCATGCATGTGTGCGTCTGTGCATGTGGTTCGTGCATGTGCATGTGCATGTGTGGGTGTTCCTATGTGTGTTCGTATGGGTATGTGTTGTTGTGTCTGTGTGCGTGTATGTGTGCGTTGGTGTGTGTATGGGTGTTTTGGTGTGTGTATGGGTGTTTCAGGGTGTGTGGGTGTATATATACATGATGTGTATGCTTTCAATTTTGTTTTTGTTTTTAAAAAAAAAAAAAAAGTCTCCCACTATCTTTTCCACCACACAACCGCTGCCTCCGCTGCACCATCTACCGCTGTCGTCTGCCGTACCATATATCTAGAAGGTAAGCATTTTACTCATATATTGTTTGTTTTGGGAAAAGTGTTGTAGAAGAAATATAAAGTAAGCATAAATCGGAGCTAATGCATACATATATGTGTGCGTGTTTGTGGTAGTGTTTACATGTATTTGGGCCACTGCCAAATTCGATGTACCTTTGATGTTATCAGTATCAAGATATAAAAAGTATACTTTGCTTTTCTAAAGATTTGTAGTACTGAAAGTAAAGGTCGAACCCACAGAGATTGAATTACTAAAGCACTTTAATTTTAAAACCTAAATTTAGTTAATTAAGGAAAATGGATTTTGATTTTGATTTTATTAAACTAAGAACAAGAAAAATGAATCTAAATTATGGAAGCAATTAAAAATTGTCTTTATAAATATGTTTAGTGAACCTAGGATTGCAAATCCACCACTAGCTTCATAATAAGGGTATTTATGAATTCAATTAGCTTATTAAGTTGGATAATAGTGGGGAATTGTAGCTACAAGCCCAATTCCTCCTTCAAGAAAATAACCATGGTCCAAACACCAACATAATCCATCTTCGATTAGCACGAATTATCCCACACTAAACTAGGGTTGTGGCATAATCCGTCTAACCTTGGCATGGACTATTCGGATACTTGATAGCACAATTCAATTAAGTACCATTACATGTAAATAATCTATACAAACATAGCATATATAGACCATTGAACACATCACAGTCAAAATAGATCTAAGACAAGAATAGATTTTGAAAGTAATGATTTAATTAATAGAAGCACGATGTATTATAAAAAAATCCTCTAAACATGTAATCATCATCCATACATAATAAAACTAAAATAAAAATATAGATAACTCCCTATTATTTGGCTAGGCTTTCATTGAAACCCTAGATGTAGATTTAGTTGACCATAATAGCGATGATTGGCAAGAGGTTGATGGAGGAGGCCATGGAAATCCTTGGTCTTCTTCTTCTTCTCCTTGCTTTCCTCTCTTCTATGGCTGTGTATATTGTTGTGTATATAATGTCTAATGTTGTGTAATGTTGTGTATATGGGTGTGTCATATATTCTCCTCCAAAAATTGAATAAAAACAAAGTATATATAGAGTTTGGAACAAGTTTTGGAAGCTCTCCTAACCCGAAATGCACTAAAACTGCTATATTTTACAATCTTGACGTGATTTGGCAGTTTTGTTTGCACAGTAGTCTTCAGCATAGTGAAATACGCAACTTTGATTTTTACACATGTCGCGCGAGCAGGCCGCGCGAGTGCGATGATGGAAGGTCGCGCGAGCGAGGTTCAGGTATTCTGCGCTAGCGGGCCGCGCACGCAATAGGCCTTTTTCAGCTTCTTTTCTTCTGGCTTTTCACCCTGTTTAGCCTGGAATACTTGTTTTCTTCCAAAACCTGACAGAAAATAGAAACAAAGTAAAAATACACAAAAACAGGATAAAAAGTACTAGCAAATGCGCGTTAAGGCGTATAATTAGGATTTGTTCTCTCCCGATCACACCCCCAAACCTACATGTTGCTAGTCCTCGAAGCAAAAAAAACATAAAAATAAACTACTAGTAAAAATACTACTCCATTTTTGCATGGATCGCGATTGCATTTAGCATATGCAACAAGCCTTTTAAACCCCTAGGTGTCCCTAGTCGGATGAGTGAAGTCTCGTGAGGGTTCTCGTCAACAATGCACCCACAACCATCTTTATTTTATTATATATTTAAAAAGTTTTATTAAAAATGAAAAACTAATAGTCAATACTTCTTATCATAAATCAATGATTTGAAATAGAATGACAATAAGAAGAAACGTAATCAAATGTCCACCTACATCATGAAAAATAATCTCAAGCACATGCATCGTATCAATCAATAGAGTTTCTCATAAAATTGCATGTGTGTGATGTGGAAGTCAAATGAACACGCGTATGTCATGAACTTGGAATATAACTCGGATAAACATCCAACTATGCTTCGACTACGAATCTCACAATGTTTATTACACTCTCAAATCAAAAACTCAGAAACAAGTAATCTCTCTAATATATGGGAGCAAAAGAAATATATTTTTAAAATGAGATATGCTCACATATGACTTGAAAAAAAAATGCATGACACGAAAGAGCAATAGTCTCATGGATAGGACGCCAATAATCAAGAAAAATTAATCGTTACCATGATTTAATCCCCCTCCCATCGTTTTTATATCCAAACCATGTTTCCTTGGATCAAATAGGACTTTTCAAAGGTTACAATGTGGCTCAGGCAATGAAAAAGGATAGAAAGGATTCATTAGGTAGTTTTCATAATGGCACTGTAAGGCATGTTTGATTTCTTTAATTCGTCTCTTTTATCAACTTTCATCTTTTCATTCTCCTCCTTTTCATATTTCTTTTTTAATTTCTTTCGTCTTCTTTTTTTTTCAACCCTTTTTTTCTTTTCTTTTGTTTTGTTTTCTTTTTATTTTTTTCTTTTTTCAACCTTCTTTTCTTTTCTTTTCAACCTCTTTTTTTCTTCATTACTTTTTGAAATGATTATTTATTGAAACTACAAAACAACTACCCCAATAGCATCTTGTCTCCTTCTTCTCAATCAACACATCGCCTTATCAACACTAAAAGTTGATCAATCTTTTAGTGTTGAACTCCAAGTTGGCCAAATTGGAGCAAAAAAAAAATGGATAAAGGTCATTAAAGAAAATGAGACACTTTGACGGCTCAAAGGGGTGAACTAAGGAAGTTTTATTTCTTTTTAGTCGGCAGTAAACAAAGAGGGCCTAAAATCATTTTCTAGGGTGATATGGTTCTTCCATGTTTATGACGGAAGATTATTTAGCATGGTAGCAAATATTTTAACTTGACTATCAACCAAAACAAAAATAATGAGACTAAACAACGAGTAGATGCGCTATTTCAATGAAATTCGACAAACACAAAATGTATTTATAACCCTATATAAAGAAAAGATAGGCTCAAAAGCTCACTGGGTTTAGTCTCCACCTTGTGTTTTCTAGAAATTCGAATTATATTATAGTTCACATCAAACATGTATTCAAATGACTACGTGCAGTGCATAGGTTTGTGTGCAAATCTATGATATAAAACTACGATTCGAACGATACATAACCTAAAATGGTGCATCATGACTTTAGCAAATGTTTAATCACATTTTCTCATTGTTTACCATTCCATAACAATTTATGTTACATAACAAGAAGTATCGAATTGAGATTGAAAATTTTTACAAATTAGTGCATAATAATGTGTATGTGAATGCATACCCCCAAACCTAAACCTTTCATTGTCCCCAATGAAACAATAAAATGAAAGAAAGGAGAGTACGTAAGGAAGGAACGATAATACCTCGATCTTGGCAATCAGAAACAAGTGAACGTATATGAATCTGGAAGGAAAGTTCAAATGCTCCTAATGGAGCTACTTATCACCTGTCAATACTTGAGAACAAAAAAAAACATACAAAAGAAAAAGAAATGGATATACATATATGTTTTTTTTAATAGAAACTAAACAATAAGTAAAAGATGCAAAGAAAATAATTAAAACAAGCATAAACATACTATGAAAACAAAGAACTCGATCTAAAAAGAACTTAAGTAAACAAACAGAAAATATAAACAGCTGACCAGGTTCGGGAGAAAAGGAATAAGAAAACAAAGAGAAAAATCCAGAAACCCCCCCCCCCCACCCTTTCGCGGGAGCGGACTGCGCGAGCGAGCCCCTCCGCAAGGGAATGCGGAGGCATATTTTATACAACTTAAAAGAAAATCTGTAAGTCCAAGAATCGCACGAGCGGGCTGCACGAGCGAACCCCTCGCACGCGTAATTCTAGGCACAAGATGATACTGAGGCTAGCTATTTATAAGAAACGTTAAAAATTTTACTCTAAGGGGCAAACTTACGCGAGAGGGCCGCGCGTGCAATATGCCGTTTTCCTCTTTTTTCACTTATTTTGTGTAAATAACTTTAAAATAACTTAACCCCGACCCCCAAACCTGTCCAAAATGACCAAATCTAACTCAAAACTAACCCAAAATGAACAAAAATAAGAGGAATGGACGAAATAAAGCTTGGGTTGCCTCCCATGAAGTGCTGTCTTTTACATATTCAGGTAGACCATTCTAGCTCAAGACTCAAGGAGGTCATAAATCATAGTTTGTACCCTTTAGGGCGTTAGGGAGATTTTGGTGGAAAGCCGAAACAAGGTTGCTATTCGTTAATTCATTTGACGAATGTCCTTTATCGTGTTCAAATTGATTCCTAACCTTTCGAGTAAATTCGTCATTAGGGTCCGTATTATTCAAATCCATCCGCTCATTTTCCACTATATTATTCTGCTCATTCACCTTTATTACGTTATTAGGTTCAATCATTCACCATACCTCACTCTCCGCCTCACATAAGTAATAGTCATCCTTGGGAGGTTGATCAATAGCGTTAAAGACATTTAGCTTTAAGTTCATGTTCCCGAATGACACTTTCATTACCCCCGTTGGATAGTTGACACGGGCGTTAGCCGTAGCTAAGAATGGATGACCTAGGATAATAGGAGTGTATTTCCTAGCATCTAACACAGGTTCGGTGTCAAGAACCATGAAATCGACAGTATAATAACATTTATCAACTTTAACCAAAACGTCCTCGACAATTCCTCTAGGAATTTTAACAGAACGATCCGCTAATTATATAGTAGCGACTGTAGGTTTAAGTTCCCTTAGGCCTAGTTGTTTGTAGACGTGGTAAGGTAAGAGATTAACACTCGCTCCTAAGTCAAGGAGAGCCCGATGAATGATGGTGTCACCTATGACACATGAAATCATTGGTGTTCCAGGATCCTTATACTTCAAAGGCACATTTTGAAAAATAGAACTTACTTTTTCAGTGAGAAAGACCTTTCTTGGAGTATGACTACGTAATTTGCATTTTTAAGTACATAGGTCTTTAAGGCATTTAGCATTAGCGAGAATTTGTTTAATCGCGTCGAGGAATGGAATATTGATTTTAACTTATTTAAACACCTCGAGTGTATCTTCCATTTTCGACCCTTTCTTAAAAAAATGTGAAGGTTCGTCGACGTTTGGTAGAAAAGGTAGCTTTGGAATATATGTCGTCAGGGATGGTTCATTATCTTTTCAAGTTGTACTCGTTTCCTCACCCTTCTCTTTATTAGATTTAATGTGCCCCTCCGTCTCACTCTCATATAGCATGTCAACAACTTCCTCTTCTCGAATAGTCATCATAGTCGAGATGGCGTTTACTTGTTCATTCGAACCCCCATTCCTACATTGTTCCTTAAGATTTTGAATAGTTTGACTAGGCAACTTACCCACGTTTCTACAACTCATTGCATTCGCTATTTGTCCCATTTGGGACTCGAGCTTCACAATGGATTGTGTGTGAGAGTGTACTATTTGTGCTTGTGCCTGAACTTATGTTTCGATATTTTTAAGGGATGCCAACACTGTCTCCTCAAAAGCGTTAACCCTTGGAGGGTTAGGATTAGGAGGAAGGTGTTGGTATTGACTTTGTTGAAAATTAGGTCGGTAAGCATTAGGTAAATTAGTTATCTCATTATTATTATGATTATTATTATTTTTCCACGAGTAATTAGGATGATTTCTCCATGGCATGTCCGGATTATTAGTCTTAGGATTGTTTTGTGGAAATTGTTGAATAGAATTAACGTGCTGCTCCACGAATTCTAGAAATTGAGACACCGATGGGCATGCCAATATAAAATGTGAAGGATCAGAACATAATGCACAACTTTCATGAGCAGGCGGGGCTGACGTTTGGTGTATTGTCAAAAGTCGATCAAGTTTTTAGATAGTTCCTGAAATTCTATTGAATGACTTGGCTCGTACTTTACCTCACATTTAGGTTGCGAAAGATATCCCTTAGAACATACCGACACAGCTTGATGCATCGAGTTCTCGCTTAATGTTTCAAAAATTTTCCAGGCCTCGTCGGTGCTTTTGTGTAGGAATGTACCCGCACAAATGGCATCGACGGTATTAGGACAGAGGGAATAAGCCCCTTGTAGAAGACCTGAACCAATTGCCACTTGGGAACCTGATGATGTGGGCAAGAGCGTAACAATTCTTTAAATTGCTCCCAAGTGTCATAAAGCATTTCCCCATCTTGCATCACAAAGTTTGTTATGGATTTCCGTATTTGATTAGTTCTTGTGATTGGGAAAAACTTTAATAAGAATGCGTTGTGTAAGGCTTACCATGTTTTAATTATGTTTGGCTCAAGTGATTGAAGCCAATACTTAGCTTTATCTCCTAAAGAAAATGGGAAGAGACGCAGTTTGAATTCATCATCAGTGAAATTTTGGATTTTTAAAGTAGAGCATATATCTTGAAAATCTCCTAAGTGTTGATATGGATCTTCATTTATACGGCCATGGAAAGAAGGAAGTAGCGAGATGGTAGATGACTTTATCTCAAAGTGAGATGTCGTCGCCTTCGGTAATTCGATGCCAGCTTGTGGCGTGTAAGTCGTAGGAATAAAGTAATCTTTAAACGGAGGAGGCGGCGGTATATTAGTGTTATTTCCGTTGTTACCGTTGTTTCCTACGCCGACCTTTGGAATCGGTTCTATGTTAATGCCACATGGTTTCTTTAGTCTTTTTAGGGTACTACGTATTTCAGACTTAAACGACGACGGTTTTAGTGTCGAATAGTCGTCTAGCATCAACTGAGCTCTAGAAGCTTGAGTTGAGGACCTAAGGACTCTAAGTGTATGTTCAAGTTCAACATTAAGCGGATTTAATTTAGCTTTACTTGAACGGGTACTCAACATAAACTAAAAGAAAATAAACTAAAACAACGACTGACTCAACAAAAACAAAAAGCAATCACGCAAATAAGACAACAAGCAAGCACACAGTACTACTATGATGCATATAATTATCCTTATACAGTGATTCACGTCAAATCCCAGTGCCCTGGTTTCCTAGCTAATACAGTGCTCACTCTACACCTAACCTAATGCATGTACTTGCGTCTCAGTGCCCTGACTTACAGTGAATTGATGTAAAATTTAAAAAGAAGCGATTACTTGAATTTTTTTTTTTTTTTTTTTTCGCGTAAGCTCCTTTGATGTGCTAAGCTATTCCTCTCCAAGAAGCTAAAATTTGATTACCTGAGAACCTACAAAACAACCGAAAAAGTTAGTGACTCAAATAAAAATGCAAAATAAGAAAAATAAATCCTAATCTAATATTTACGAATTAACTAAACTAAGATTCTAAACTAAAGGTAGTGAATTTCAATCCCTGGCAACGACGCCAAAAATTGATATTGTCAGTATCAAGATATAAAAAAGTATACTTTACTTTTCTAAAGATTTGTAGTAGTGAAAGTAAAGGTCGAACCCACAAAGATTGAATTACTAAAGCACTTTAATTTTAAAACCTAAATTTAGTTAATTAAGTAAAACAGATTTTGATTTTGCTTTCATTAAACTAAGAACAAGAAAAATGAATCTAAATTATGGAAGCAATTAAAAATTGTCTTTATAAATATGTTTAGTGAACCTAGGATTGCAAATCCACCACTAGCTTCATAATAAGGGTATTTATGAATTCAATTAGCTTATTAAGTTGGATAATAGTGGGGAATTGTAGCTACAAGCCCAATTCCTCCTTCAAGAAAATAACCATGGTCCAAACACCAACATAATCCATCTTCGATTAGCACGAATTATCCCACACTAAACTAGGGTTGTGGCATAATCCGTCTAACCTTGGCATGGACTATTCGGATACTTGATAGCACAATTCAATTAAGTACCATTACATGTAAATAATCTATACAAACATAGCATATATAGACCATTGAACACATCACAGTCAAAATAGATCTAAGACAAGAATAGATTTTGAAAGTAATGATTTAATTAATAGAAGCACGATGTATTATAAAAAAATCCTCTAAACATGTAATCATCATCCATACATAATAAAACTAAAATAAAAATATAGATAACTCCCTATTATTTGGCTAGGCTTTCATTGAAACCCTAGATGTAGATTTAGTTGACCATAACAGCGATGATTGGCAAGAGGTTGATGGAGGAGGCCATGGAAATCCTTGGTCTTCTTCTTCTTCTCCTTGCTTTCCTCTCTTCTATGGCTGTGTATATTGTTGTGTATATAATGTCTAATGTTGTGTAATGTTGTGTAAATGGGTGTGTCATATATTCTCCTCCAAAAATTGAATAAAACAAAGTATATATAGAGTTTGGAACAAGTTTTGGAAGTTTTCCTAACCCGAAACGCACTAAAACTGCTATATTTTACAGTCTGGACGTGATTTGGCAGTTTCGTTTGCACAGGAGTCTTTAGTATAATGAAATACGCAACTTTGTTTTTTACACATGTCCCGCGAGTGGGCCGCGCGAGCGCGGTGATGGAAGGTCACGCGAGCGAGGTTCAGGTATTCCGCACGAGCAGGCAGCGCGTGCGATAGGCATTTTTCAGCTTATTTTCTTCTGCTTTTTCACTCTGTTTAGCTTGGAATACTTCTTTTCTTCCAAAACCTGTTAGAAAATAGAAAACAAAGTAAAAATACACAAAAATAGGTTAAAAAGTACTAACAAATGCGCGTTAAGGCGTATAATTAGGATTTGTTCTCTCCCGATTAACCTTGCTTTTCGAAAATTGGGATCTAGCTAATGGGTTTCTTGATTGATCATAAAATTTGTGGTAACATAATTTTAAGGGGAAAAAAACTCTGAGTAGAACTCTCAATCATTGCTCAGATTATCTTGTGAACATTGATTTTTTTTTTTCTTTTTGCTTTTTGCCCTTTTCTCTTGGTGTCAATAATTGTAGCTTCCCTCTAAATGGACTAAATTCTTTTGAGTCACACATTCAGCTTAGTATATAAGAGGCACTCGGCGAGTGCCATTGTTTTTGTAAATAAATACATTTCTGTAATGTAGTCTCAACTAACTTATGTTCAAGATATTATTCTCTAAGACTCTGTTTGGTTCATGGAGTTTTTTGGGGGTTTAGTTCAATATCTTTGAAAAAATACCAATTGAAATGTCTGTCTTATTTGATATTTTCTTCTGCAGGTTAGTAAAGTTGTTTTATTCTGCAAGTCAATTAAAGAGCTTCTTGAAAAAGGAAAAGATCTATAACATATGAATTGTTTTATTATGGGGAGAATGAATTCCCGTTTTGTTTGTAAGGTGCTCATTATTTGTTTTACAAACTGATCATCATCTTTCTTTTGGCTTTTTCTGGTAAAAATTTCTTTGATTGATTCAATGACTTAGTAATTTGTGAAATTCAAAATACAAATTACTCTCTCTTTTTTTGTCCGTCATGTCTTCGGACACGGGTTAATACTAGTATATATATATCATAGTTCTTCAGGTCTGGACTACTATTTTATAAGGAACTTTAGGTTCTCATATGTATCACAGATCTTCAGGTCTGGACTATTATTTTATATAGAACTCCGGGTTACGAATTTATGTATGTATATATACATTAGTCTATATAGATTTGAGCCATATCAAGGAATTGAAACAGGATTTACATAATGAATGGAGTAAATCACCATAATCATCAACTAGTAAAAAAAAATCATGTATACTTGTGGCTTTATATGGAAGGCTTAGTGCTGGATTTGATTATATATGTAAATAACAATTTTATTAATAATGAAACAAAGTTTAGAGTAAGAAGAAAAATGGATTTCAACCATGGAATGCGTATACCTTATGTGATTTCTATTATAAAGGAAGAGAAACTAACATCTTTTCAATACCTAGGATTTTAAGAGGCTATCGTGCTGATAACGTGTTGTAATAGAGAGAGAATAAAAAGAGCATAATATAAGCCAAGAATCAAAGTGACTTTTCTTATTGATATGCTCCCTATTTATAGAGTAGGGCAGGGCTATGTAGATAAATATCACTTTACAACTACATCCCTAGTTTAATCAAAATGTGGACAGCCACAGATAAATGTGTAATATTTACAGCAAACAACAATTTTTGAAAAAGAAAAAAGAAGAGAATATCTGCAATGCGATCCTACTCCAGATAAATTTTTTATGGTAGAAAAATTTGTGGGTCAGTGGTGCACCCACACAACATTGGATCAGGTCCAATGGGCCTTGCTTAGGCACCAAGCAATCCTAAGTGGGTTCGGCTTGGGAGTCCTAGGGCAACTACATGTGTGTACCTATATATATATATGTATATTGCACACACATAGATGTTAGAAAAAAAACCAACCCTAAGAGGTTCGACCCTTCTCTCTCTCTCCCCCTTATCTCACATTTTCTCTCTCTAGGTCATCACCAAGAGCCTTGGGATTTAACACGTGAATACATTGGAGACCACTTTAGTAGTGCCTTCTACAATCGATAAGAAACATAGGAGAGTACACTGAGGTTTTGTAGGAGTAGCAGTTTGTGGGAGATCTTGTCGGGCTCGTAACAACATCGTATTCGATCTGTTGGGTAATTCCGTTAGGTAAGACACCTATACCCGACTCGTATGCATGTGTGCGTATTTATCTACATTGGTATCAAAGCTATATAGGTTGTTGATTCGCCCGTATATCACCCAAACAAATGTGTCATCCCCAAAACAAAATTTTAAGTGGGTCTAATATAAAACTTTAATAGAAATTCAAAATTTTTATATGGATGTATTTCATATAGTCCCTAGAGTTCCCCAATGAAGTTTCAATGGCTAATTATCTCTGGGATATGGCCTCGTAAAGTAACTGTCGTGCACAGCCATGGCTGTTGGCTGCTGCACTATACATATGTTTTAGGTTTGGAAACCCAGTCATGCCCTTTGGCGTGTGGAGCCCACGCCCCATGTTTTGGTTTTATAGGGACAAGGGTAGATGGGACCACAGGATTTGTGGCCATCAGGCATCAAATGCCTTTTTGATGGGTCATGGGCGTGATCATAGGCTTGTTGTTATAGACTTTACCATTTTTTTGTTTTTCCAAGGAAGCCTCTTAAATAGTTTTAATTAATAAAACAATCCTCTAGTTAATTAAAACAAATGTTTTAAATTAATTTTAAAATACATAAAAAATAATATTTTTGTACATAACTATTTTTCTAGTGTTTTGAACACTGTTTGGGGGCAGAGAGATTTTTTTTTGGGGTAAATTATATCTTGATTTTTTTTATATGTTTTGAAGAATATAATGTGTGCTTTGTGCACATTTTACTTGCTTAAAAAAAATATTTTTTTTGTTGGTTTAAAGTCCATAAAATAATATTTTGTAATATTACATTTTTTTAATTTATAGTTTTTAGTATACTATTTAGGACTCTAAGATAAATTTTTTTGGTAAATTATCATGTATTTATGGTATTTTAAAGCATATAATTTATGATTTTGGGTATTTAATTAGTTGCTTAAAATAGCAAAAATATATTATTAATTTTTGCAATTAATAAGGGACATAAGGGACACAATTTTGAGACCATATACAATTTTGTGGGACCTATAGATAATTTTTGTTAAGTTATCTAAATCATATTAATATTTTAGAGCATATAATTATGTGTTTTTGGTACACGTATTAAATTGCTTAAAATATTTTTATTAATTATTAGTTCATGGAATTGACACAATATGCTTAGCACACTAGTGGCAGCTTGAGGAAATTTTTCTCGCTCTTTGGGATATATTTTAGAGCATATGTTGTGTTAAGTACGCAATATTAATTGCTTAAAATAAAGCAAATAAAGTTTTAAAATTTTCAAATTAATAAATAGTATTTTTGTACATTGTTTGGAGACTTAAGCAATTTTTATTTTATAAATTATCTCATTTTTATTTTGGTATTTTAGAGTATAAAATTTATGCTTCTGGGCATTTTTTTATTGCTTAAAATAGCCAAAATAGACTATTAAGTTTTGAAATTAATATGGGGTGTTTAGAACACTATATTAGACCACTGAAAATCTTTGGAGAACAAATTCCTCAAATTTTTTGTATTTTAGGGAATTTAGTTGCTCATAGTTAATTTTGTTTAACTAGATCAATTTACTTTGTTAAATTGATTCAAAATATGTTTGGGCCTTGATAAATTCTGGAAATTTTTATATTCAATGGAAAATTAGTTTCACTTTTTTAAAATTTTCCATGAGGTTTTAAATTAATACGTTAATTTAAAAAACCTTGATTAATTGGTTTTCAAATGAGTTTTAAAACCTAAATTGTTTCAAAATTAGTGAAAAATCCAGAATTTATCATTCAATTTTTTCCTTAGCTTATGAGAGCTATCCGGGCTAAGTAATGAATTAGCTCATTGTATTTTATTATTTTTAGATGCTCATTACATTGTTGGCCATGTTTAAATTACTATTATTTGTGATTGGATGACCGAGACTTTTAATCCTCCTCCTTAAATGCAATACCCTTAATTTTTAATTTTTATTAATACACAGATATTCTACATACTTCCCTTGGCCATAATTGAAATTCTACCTTCGATCGATCGAACATCGTTCAAGCAATCGAGAATCTCAAAGTTCAAGCGATCAAACCCTGTTAAATTGATCGAAACCCTAACGACCTAAATTTATGACTTGGTCCCCACTTCAATCGACCAAACCCCTTTTCAATCGATCAAACCTGGCCGAATTACTTTCGAGCAATCGAAATAGAATCGATCGATCAAACTTGTAATCATCAGAAATCCCAGTTTCTGTGCAAACATTGCTACCTGCTCACCCCTTTTCTCTATATATACTTTGTATTTCGTGTGTGTGTGTGTGAGAGTTTGGAGAAACTAAGAGTTAGAGAGAGAGAGAGAGAGAGAGAGAGAGAGAGAGAGAGAGAGAGAGAGAGAGAGAGAGAGAGTTGTGTGTTTATATATACGCCATCATATATAAATCCATATATTTACATACATACACTCACATATCTATATATAGTCAGAGAAAGAGAGAGAGAACCAGAAGAAGAAGGAGAAGGAGACACAGAGATGAAGAGAGGAGTAGAGAGAGAGAAAGTGACCACCATTAAATCTTTGAAGCTTCAAACTTGCCAAACGCACCCTTACGACATTCAGTGAGTTCCAAACTCTCTCAGTAGCTTAGTTATAATGTTTTACGAGTTTTGTACGTTTAATAAAGATCCAAACACGTCCTAACATATTCTAGACTTTCACTACCAGAATATGAGGAAGACGACTTTCAAGTAATCAAACTCTATTCAATCGATTGAACCTTACCAGAACTTGGATGTTTTCTTTAATTTTATAATTCATAATGCTTAGCTGTTTAATTGATGTCTCATATTTTGATTATACGATATTATGGACTTCGGAGGTAATGGGATACGATAATGAGGTTTGAGATAATATGGTGAGTAACATAGTTGGGTTTGGAATGTTAGAAATAGTACAATGCAATAATGAGATGACGTTCGAGGTATAACGCTAGTAACATGTGATAATTTGGTGACTGAGTCAATGGTATTAGATACTTATAAAGTAAGTATGTCAGTACTCACAAGTTTTCTTAAAAGCGGTGAACAGTAAGAGTTCTTAAATGTAGTGAACAAGAGTATTGATACGTATAGATTGTAAACGGACGATACTCAAAAGTGTTCTTAAAAGTGGTGAACATGAGTATTGGTACGTCTATAGACTAGTCGTTATATGAGAATGATGTATAGTATTCGCAAGAGTTCTTAAAAGCAGTGAATAGTAAGAGTTCTTAAAAGCGGTGAACAATAGAACTAGTATGTCGTGATGATATAATTAGTTCATGGTAGTTAGTCAGGATGGGTACATTCGATCTTAGGGTTGGAAGACGATAAGTATCGGATAACGACGAGTCTGAATAAAAGAGGAAAAGATATTATTAGTATAACTACTGGACATTGTTCATAACTGGTAATTACGTTATTTCTATGAGACTATGATAGTTAGTTCTCACTTAGCTTTCAGTAAGTTGATGGCCTTTATTACCGGGACATTTCCTGTCCAGACTACCCTGTCCTTAACAATGCAGGTGGTGGTACTTACGGGGATGGTTAGTACCCAGAGTTGGATTATGTAGAGGGTGGCCCCACTAATGACTATTATGCCAGAGACGCCTATTACACTAATGACTACCCTTATGCCAGCTGAGGGCTTAAAGATAGATAGTTGTTTATATTACTACTTTACATTATTGTTGATTTTTTTTTGGTTTAACGGGTACTTGGCCATATGTTGTGTCCAGACCTGTTGTGATCCTGAGGACCACTCTGATTTTGTAATAGATAGAATTGTTATTATATATTTCAGTTGTTTACTGTTCTTGTTGCTACTAGTTGACTAGTACTGTATGGTGTGGACAATTAGTGACTTTCATCTGTCATTCCCTATGGACCTAAAAAGGATATTTATTTTTCTCAATTTTTGCTGCTCCGGGGTGTGACAGGATTTTTGGTATCAGAGCCCTAGGTTGTGATACTTTCATTTACTAACAAATCCCACACCATCTGGTCCTAGCATTTTAAGATCCCTGAGATGAGATATGAGTTTAAGATAAGTTCATCCTCCTGACGATAGATAGTTTTCTTTTGCAAGTTAGCATTACGGATCCAGAGTTCCATAAGTTTATGACTGATGCATATGGAAGACACGTGATCTGTGGGGATACCGTGGAGCCAGCTGACCAAGGGTTTTACCATGAGTGTGTACGTTAGACAGCTAATCAGAATCTGGAGGAGGATATGTGGAAGGCTCTCTATGTGACCGGGAAGACTCACCCTACAGAGATGCGTATGGATGCTTATCATTCTGCAAGGATTGGTAGGGAAATTTACCAGGAGATTTTACGATTGATCTAGAGTAAGCTGAAGATGGATGCTATAGAGCTTCGAACCATTCTTGGACGACCTATTGAGGTAGCTCCAGCAATAGTATCGCTATCACCAGTACTTAAGGTACCCATTCCAAAGCCGTAGGAGCAGCCTGAGGAGCCAGAGTCACCAGAGGCCGAGTCGATAGTAGATGCTGACCCAGAGAAGGATCCCGCAAGGGACATCGATCCCGTTGATGATGATGAGGATCCATAAGAGAACCTTGAGTTAGTTGATGAGGATATTATGGCTAGAGAGGTTGATATGGGAGTAGTAGGAGATGACGGTATGGAGGATGTTGCAGTTGAGCCTGAGGTAGAGGAGGTACTCATACCAGAGATACATGTTATGCTTGAGTTACCAGCAGGACCTATATTACATATGACAGCCATTGCCAACATGGCAGCCGAGTGGGTAGCAAGGATGGTTGCTCAGCCAGATGGACTTTCGATAGGAGAGGCCGCACTAGGAGAGGCTATGGCCTTAGTTGGGGATTTTGCCGTGATGATCGCTGACGTCGTCGAGCCAGTGTTTGGTGTTGAGGATATGGATGTTGATGACATGATTGTTGAAGACTGGGATATTGGGGTGGTAGTAGGAGGAGCAGTAGCACCAACCGAGGATGATCCACCGATAGAGATGGACATTGCACTTGATGATGAGGCCCCACCAGCAGGATCGAATGCTAACGACTTTTGAGTCAGGATTTGGGGAGGTTTAGATTTTGTTAGTTTTATCTGGACATGTTGTCAACATAATTTTTGGAAGCTTGAGAGACAACTATTTGACCATAGCTTTGTATAGGTTTTATCCATAGTAGTAGTTTTGTAAATATTTGACCTTAGGACTGTATTTGCTTATGTCCCACGTGGTACATGGTACGGTTACTGTGTACTCCATGGTACATCTTTTGATATATATATATATATATACGAGCAATACTTTTGGATATTAAGTGCATGTTTGAGTTTGTTATACGATGTTTAGTAGAACTATTAGTTCTTGTTGCTTATCTTTCTGTCTTGATTTTGTTTCTACGAGAAGATGTTCACCTAATCGATAGGTCTCTTGTAGGTACACTTCACATAATATCATTATGGTTAGACCAAGGAATCAAGCTTGACTATGAGCCCCTATTCTTGAAGGCATGGATCCAACAAAGACCTTCATGCAGAGAATGAAACTTGTGGGAGATACCTATAACCACTCGACTCACCTGAGACCTATTGCACCACCACTGCTGAGATAGACTGGTGATAAGTTACTAGTACATTTTTGTGGATTACATCCCGAAAAGTTCGATGGGTTAACAGAACTATGGCAAGCCTAATAGTGGATAAGAGAGATGGAATTGATCTTTGAAGCGCTAAAGTGTAGTGAAGAGGAGAAACGTCGCCTTACCACATTTTAGTTCACTTACGCTGCCGCAGATTGGCGGGAAGGTGAAAGAGCAATGATAGGAGCCGAAGCTGCACAAAGAATGTCTTGGGGAATATCTCGGGAAAGATTTTCGGAAAAGTACTTCCCAGAGGATGAGAGAGACCAACAGGAGAAGAGCTTTCTCAATCTGATCCAAGGAGGATGGACTGTGAGGGAATATACAACTCAGTTCGAGCGTCTATCTCGATTGCCTCTGCACATGATTGATATACAGCAAAAGAAAGTGAAGAGATTTCACCAAGGGTTAAGCCCTTACCTTAGACATATGATGGTTGGTAATCTGAAACAGCCGTTTGATAGGATTGTTAGATTTGCTGCAGGATTGGAGAAAGATGTTTATCCAGAACAACAACTGTAGATAAATCGACCTCAGTTGTCAAAAAGTTTTCAACAGTGGAGTTTTCAGAACTAGCCGCCAAGAAATACCCAGGGTTAGATGCCTCAGGGTAACTTTCAAGGGAATAAGAGAACCTGGGAGGGAACCAGGAAGCCTCAATAGTGTTATCCACGACCCCAGCAATATCACCAGTAGGGACCCTAGCCTCAGGCTAACAGCTCCGCCAACCAATAACGGAGGATGCTTTAACTGTGGAAAGCCAGGGCACATTGCAAAATTCTGCATAGTCTCCAAGGTTAACTGCCGAATGGATGCTAATTGTCAGAATTGCAATAAGCCGGGATATCTGAGCAAGGATTTTCGTGTACCACGCGGAGGATACTATGGGGCACCAGTTTAAAGTATTCAAGAACCCCCAGATCAAACAAGGATGAATGCCATCATTCCCACAGAAGATTTGAAATTATGGTTTGAAATTATGGTTTGCCAAGATGTCAGTAAAGGAACTGGAGGTCTGGAGTATTGGTACAGACGGAGCCTTACGATGTAAGGGCAGACTCTATGTGCCTGACGAAGAAAATCTCTGAAAAGAAATATTGGATAAATCATATAAGTAACAGATGACTCTTCATCCGGGAGGTACGAAGATGTACAAGGATCTGAAGAAAATTTTTTGGTGAGAAGGAATGAAGCGAGAAGTAGCTGAGTATGTATCTTAATGTCTTACTTACAAACAAGTAAAGGTAAAACATCATAAACCACCTGGACTTCTGCAGCCATTACCGATTCCCCAATGGAAATGGGAATACATAACCATGGATTTCATGGTGGGATTGTTAAAGTCTTAGCAGAACCATGATGCTATTTGGGTAATCGTGGATCGACTTATAAAAATGGTACATTTCATCACCTACAGTATGACGTATCCAGTGGAACGGTTAAGCCAAATCTATCTATAAAACGTTGTACGATTACATGATGTACCTATTTTAATAGTGTCAGATCGAGATTTGCGCTTTACGACAGAGTTTTGGAAGAGTCTCTAAATAGTGATGGAAACTACACTGAACCTGAGTTCAACCTTTCATCTGCAGACCGACGGGCACACTGAGCAAATTAATCAAGTAATGGAGGACATGCTACACACTTGCGTTATTGGAAACGCACCTGCCGTTGATCGAGTTCGCCTACAACAACAATTACCATACAAGTATAGAGATGGTGCTATTTAAAGCTTTATACGAAAGACCTTGCCGATCGCCGATATGTTGCGCTGAAGTCAGAGATACTCAACTTGTTGGGCCAGAGATAGTATGAGAGACAAGGGAGAAGATTCAAGTTGTACGTGAGAAGATGAGGACAACTCAGACCTGGCATAAGAGCTATGCTGATAAGCGATGCAAATACTTGGAATTCACCGTTGGAGATCACGTACTACTCAAACTTTTACCTGCTCGAGGCATCGTCAGATTTGGTCAGAAGAGAGGCAAGCTATTGCCACGATTTATCGGACCATTCGAGTTCCTAGAGCGTGTTGGGAAGGTTGCTTATTGAATTGCGTTGCCACTGAAGATGTCAGGAGTGCAAAATGTTTTCCACATTAGTATGCTGAGGAAGTATGCTCATAACCCAGTGCACGAAATCAACTTTGATGATATTGAAGTCAATGACAACATTATATCAACGAAGGACCGGTTCACATTTTAGATCGTGGAGTCAAGAAGCTTAGGAACAAGGACATTCCGTTGGTGAAGATAAAATGGAAGCATCATAATGAAGGAGAAGCTTCATGAGAACTAGAGTTAGATATACGAGAGAAGTTTCCATTTCTATTTTAACCTTGTTTGTTTTCAATTTCGAGGATGAAATCCATAATGAGTGGTGGATGATGTAATACCCTGTATTTTTAATTTTTATTAATACACAGAGATTCTATATACTTTCCTTGACCATACTTGAAATTCTATCTTCGATCGATCGAATTTCGTTGAAGCGATTAGAATCTCAAAGTTCAAGCGATCGAACCCTGTTAAATTGATCGAAATCCTACTGACCTGAATTTATGACGTGGTCCCCACTTTAATCGATCAAACCCCTTTTCAATCGATCAAACCTGGTCGAATCACTTTCGAGCGATCGAAGTAGATTCGATCGATCAAACTTGAAATCATCAGAACTCCCAATTTCTACGCAAACACTGCCACCTGCTCACCCCTCTCCTCTATATGTACTTTGTATTTCGTGTGTGTATGAGAGTTTGGAGAAACTATGAGTTAGCGAGAGAGAGAGTTGTGTGTTCATATATATATATATACCATCATATATACATCCATATATTTATATACATACACTCATATATCTATATATATAGTCAGAGAAAGAGAGAGAGAGAACCAAAAGAAAAGGAGAATGAGAGACAGAGACGAAAAGATGAGCAGAGAGATAGAGAGAAGGAGGCCACCATTAAAGCTTTGAAGCTTCAAACTTGCCAAACGCACCCTTACGACATTCGGTGAGTTCCAAACTCACTCAGTAGCTTAGTTATAATGTTTTACGAGTTTTGTACGTTTAATAAGGACCCAAACACACCCTAACATATTCTGGATATTTACTGCCAGAAATTGAGGTAAGAGACTTTCAAGCGATCGAACTCTGTTCAATCGACTGATACCACTTTGACTTCAATCAATCGAAATGACTTCGATCGGTCGAATTTCACTTTCTTTAATCGATCGAAATGGCTTCAATTGTTCGAACCTTAGCAGAACTTGGATGTTATTTTTCAGTTTATAATTCATAATGCTTAGCTATTTAATTGATGTCCCATGTTTCTATTATGCGATATTATGGATTTCGGAGGTAATGGGATACGATAATGAGGTTTGAGATAATATGATGAGTAACGTAGTTGAGTTTGGAACGTTAGAAATAGTACAACGCATTAACGAGATGAGGTTCGAGGTATAAGGGTAGTAACATGTGATAATCTGGTGACTGAGTCAGTGGGTATTAGATACTTGTAAAGTAAGCATGTTAGTATCAGGGATTGGTCGTGAACACATCTACGTGCGATGTGAGTGTTATGTATTGTACTCGTAAGTGTTCTTAAAGCGGTGAACAGTAAAAGTTCTTAAAAGCAGTGAACAAGAGTACTGATATGTATGGATTATGAATGGATGATACTCGTAAGTGTTCTTAAAAGCGGTAAATAGTAAGAGTTCTTAAAAGCGGTGAACAAGAGTATTGGTGCATCCATAGACTAGTTGTTATATGAGAACTTTGTATAGTGTTCACAAGAGTTCTTATTAAGCGGTGAACAGTCAGAGTTCTTAAAAGCGGTGAACAAGAGCACTAGTATGTCACGATGATATAATTAGTTCATGGTAGTCAGTCAGGATGGGTACATTCGGTCTTAGGGTTGGAAGACGATAAGAATCGGATAACGACGAGTTTGAATAAAAGAGGAAAAGATATTATTAGTATCACTACTGGACGTTGTTCATAAATGGTAATTACGTTATTTCTATGAGACTGTGTTAGTTAGTTATCAATCAGCTTTCAGTAAGCTGATGGCCTTTATTGCTTGGACATTCTCCATCCAGACTATCCTGTCCTTGACCTACGGTGATTGCTACTACTCAGAGTTGGATTTTGCAGAGGGTGGCCTTACTAATGACAATGGCCCAACTAATGACGGTTATGCCAGAGATGCCTATTATGCTAACGATTACCCATACGCCAGCTGAGGACCTGAAGATAGATAGTAGTTTACATTACTACTTTACATTACGACTGGTTTTTTTTTTTTGGTTTAACGGGTACTTGGGCATATGTTATATCCAGACCTGTTGTGACCCTAAGGACCACTCTGATTTTGTAATGGATAGAATTGTTATTATATATTTCAGTTATTTACTGTTCTTGTTGCTTCTAGTTGACTAGTACTGTGTGGTATGGACAATTAGTGACTTTGACCCGTCAATCCCTATGGTCCCAAAAAGGAAATTTATTTTTCTCTATATTTGCTGCTCTGGGGCATGACATTAAATGTAGTGATGGATTAGTCCATTCATTTTTAAATTGACCACATGAATGCTTGGTGTATGCGATTAGTGCATTAATCTGGATCAAATGAATGGACAATTAATTGACAATTTATAGAACTTGTGTCCTCGCAATGTATGTTAAGGTTGTTTTTGTGTATATATATATGAACGGGTAATTCTTGGGACACAACTTTTATATAACTTTCACACAACATCCTAAAAGATGTGTCTATCTATCTTCTATGTCACTGTGTCACAAGAGAGAGATAGACACATCTTTTAAGGAGGTTGTGTGAAAGTTGTATGAAAGTTGTGTCCAACGAATTACTCATTTATGAACAAAGCATTCCTATTTTTTTATGGCTATAAATGTAATGTGAGGATGAGCATTTATATTCCATGTACTGGAAAAAGCCTATTTGTAAAGGGATGGTTTTCTTTGTTCATACATCATACACTTGAATTACTTTAGCATGAGCTCTAAAGTTGTCAATTTGGACCTAGGTGGGGTATTTATGTGTGTATGGTGTATGTATATTTTATATCATGTGGATGATCTTAGATAGATTTTTATACCATCTAATTGACATTTGTTTAGAAAAATCAATTATAAAGGGTTTTTCTTGATTTACAAAATTAAGATTTGATTAATGAGCAATAGCAAATTTTTTTGTCTTAAATTGTAAAAATGGGAAAATTCATTTGTAATTGAATTTCAAAACAAACTTTATGAAATGTTAATCCCTTGTGCATGTTATCAAATATTTTTCAAGACATAATTTGTTGATCTTTACTAAGATAACAAGTTTAAAAGGGACAATTTTTTTTTTGTTGTAATATGGCACTGCAAAGTAACGCACCCACAAAATGAGTAAGAGCTTATGGGCTTTAGACTTATTCTATTGTCCAACCTATTGAACTGAATAATGGGCCTCCTATCCAAAATCATTTTTACCTTAAAAGCCTATAACACTTGGCTCGAGAAAGATCATAGCACGCACTTTGTGATAAGCAGCATGCATCATGATCTTGTTGGAAAGTGATATGTCCAAAATAATCCATCCATGAAGCCAGCCTGCCACATCACCAAGAGGTGCCAGTTGCTCCAGTAAAGGCGCCAATAGACGAGCAATCCCGAGGTGTTTATCAGGACCGGACGGATTGTACCAACAGGCCTGGCATTAGGGTAGCAGCGTCCCGCGATCCTGGCCTATCCAGTAGTTTCCTAAACTAACTACAAGTCTGCAAGATGGAATGTGGCAGTTTCCTAAACCACTTAGGAAACTTTTCCCAAATTATGCCAATCAAATGTAATCAGATTAGGTTTTCTAATCCTATTAACTTACCATGTTAGGGTGGACTCTTACATCTATAAAAGAGCCTACCTACCCTGTCAATGGGGATCCGAAAATAATTCTCTAGCTAGCAAGCATACAACAGAGAACTCACCATCAATACGCATATACCCGGCCGGTATTACTGGTAGTGCCGCCCATCTTTGTTGGCTCACCAGGCCCGCCGGTGATCTGCTAGTGAGAGCGCATAGACGCAACCGTGGACGTAGGTCATCTCGTTAATGAGACCGAACCACACACAAATTGTTCTTGTCTTTCTCTCTCTCTAAACCCCTCTTACTAGTTTTAGGCATCATCAGTTTGGCACCGTCTGTGGGAAACGACAAGTCTTCTCATCAACAAATTCTTGACTGATCAACATGCCACTGAAGACGGGTAAGAGAGATGCTGTTCTGACCGGTCAGGAGAACCCGCAGCATGAGCAGCAGGCTGCCTCCATGACCATCGAACAGATAACGGTAGCACGGACACAACTCTTGGAGGGCCAGAACCGAACACAGGAACAGATGGAGGCGCTTTTGTCCTAATAGGAGAAGCATCCTATATTAGAAAATCAGCCTGAGAAAAGTGCCCCTATTCAAAGGCCCGCTCGGGCACGAAGGCAAGCCCGTTCCGCCCCGCCCCGGTGTCCCCACTGGATCAGGAACGCCTCGGTGATGGAGAGCGCAGCCAGGTAACCAGGCGCTCGCAGAGATGAGCTCGGCCCAATCCTCGCCGGGTGGAGGATGCCAGGACTATTATCAACCGGCGGCGTGTGGCCAGAGGGGAGGAGTTAGGACGGAAGGCCCGAGAATCGGCCAAGGACCATCCGGCCCTGAGCCAGGGGGATCTTAGGCACACGCTTTCCCGGACCAGGAGTTGGGCCCTATCCCCGAGGTCGACGCGCTTTGAGGAAGAGGCCTCGTCATCCGATCTAACCTACCGCTCGAATATGGAAAGGAGAACCGGGCGGGATGTCGTAAAGGCCCAGGTCGAGGAATTGCAGCAGCAGCAAATTGAGAGGTTGAACCGTAAGTCCGGCCATGACTTAACCAACATGGAGACTGAGTCACCATATACCTCTCGGGTGACACAGTTTCTTATTCCACGGAAGTTCAAACCCCCTCACCTCAGCTCCTACGATGGCACAGGGAGTCCAGTAGACCACATCCGCACTTACAAGTCTCACATGGCACTGGTCACCACGGTGGACGAGCTACTGTGCCTGGCCTTTCCCAGTACCCTCAAGGGGCCAGCCGCACAGTGGTTCCATGCTTTAAAGCCCCGGACGGTCGATGATTTCAAATCCCTCAGCAAGCTGTTCATCAGCCAGTTTGTCAGGATGCTCGACCGGTCGCAACCGGACACTCAACTACTGACCGTCAAGCAGTGCAAAGGGGATTCCCTGAGCGAATATGTGGACCGTTTCAACCTACAAAGGCTCCAGATTTGCAATCTTAATGAAACGGCCACAATCATGGCTTTCTGTTCGGGAGTTCAACATACTAAGGTCGCCATGTCGTTTCATCGCGACCAACCGGCAACCCTGGTGGAGCTCTCGGAGAGGGTCGGAAAGTACATAGCTACTGAGAAGTTCCTGAAGGCGAAGTGCGCCGGCCAGGCGGGAGACGAATCCCCGAAGGCCAAGTACAAGTGTGAAGGATTTGAGAAGGGCTCGGGAAAGAAATCAAAGCAAGATCAGAAAGATGCCCGGGGTCAGCCCCCGATTGCTTTCATACCCCTTTCTCAGCCTATACATGAAGTCATGGCCACCGCAGAGGCATAGAGGCTGCTTCAGCAGCCAGCTAAACTCAGAGCCCCGCCCGATAAGAGGAACCGGAACAAGTTCTGCTGCTACCATAGGGATCACGGCCATGAAACGGAGGATTACTTTAAATTAAAGATGGCAATAGAGAAGTTGATCAAGAAGGGACAGCTCGCGGAGTTCGTCACAGCAGATAGACGACCCCGGCAGGACACCCGAGCTCCCGATCAGCCACCACCAGTTGGCCACATCCACGTGATCTCCGGAGGAATGTCAGGAGGAGGAGATTCACAGTCGGCACGGAAAAAGCATGCTCGGGCATCCTGGGCGGATGTCTGGCAGGTCCAATCCACCGGCTCCTCTCCAACCGATGTTCTAACATTCACATCCGATGACTTAAAGGGCGTCCACTGTCCCCATGATGACCCACTACTAGTGACGCTTTCTATAGCCAACTATACGGTCAAGAGGGTGCTAGTGGACACAGGTAGCTCGTCCGACATCATGTTCACATCGGCATTCGATCAACTTAGGATTACCAGGGATCGGCTCCTGCCGGTTGCCACCCCCTGGTTGGATTTAACGGTTCCAGCACATAACCGCTCGGGACAATCGAGCTTCCAGATCTCATGGGGACCTACCCTTAGCAGGTCTCCGTGCTGACCAACTTTGTGATCGTAGAAGCCCCGTCGGCCTACAATGTCATCCTTGGCAGGCCGACCCTCAATAAGGCCAAAGCAGTTATCTCCACCTACAGCTTAATAGTGAAGTTCCCAACTCCTCAGGGACCCGGATGCTTACGTGGAGATCAGACTATAGCCCAGAGGTGCTATGTCAGTTCGTTATGTCGAGGGGCAATCACTGAAACATTAAACATTCAAGAGATGGACCCCCGGGACCAGAGAGACGTGGTAGGTCCGATGGAAGAATTGGAAAGTGTGGCGCTGAGTCCCGAGTACCCTTACTACACGGTCAGCATTGGTACCGTGCTGGAGCCTGGCCTGAAGGAAAACCTGACCCAGTTCTTGAGTCAAAACTAGGACTTTTTGCTTGGAGTCACGAGGATATGCCCGGGATTGACCCCTGGGTGATGTCCCATCGGCTCAATGTCAGTCCAGATTGCAGGCCGGTGAAGCAGAAAAGGAGGGGCATGGCCCCCGAGAGACAGAAGGCAGTGAGTGAAGAGGTCGAGAAGCTCCTCAAAGCCCGTTCCATACGAGAAGTTCACTACCCCGACTGGCTAGCCAATGTGGTCCTTGTCAAGAAAAGCAGCGGGAAGTGTAGGATGTGTGTGGACTTCACCGACCTCAACAAGGCTTGCCCCAAGGATTGCTATCCGCTACCCAGGATAGACCTCCTTGTGAACTCCACAGCAGGTCACTCACTCCTCTCATTCATAGACGCTTACTCGGGGTACAACTAGATCAGCATGTACCCCGGGGACGAAGAGAAGAATGCGTTCATCACTGACCAGGGCACGTATTGTTACAAGGTTATGCCATTCGGTCTCAAGAATGCCAGGGCCACCTACCAACGCCTGGTCAACTATATGTTCAATGACCTCATTGGAAAGTCTATGGAGGTATATGTGGATGATCTGCTGGTCAAGAGCCAGGACGAGCTCGACCACCTTTAGCATCAGGCCGGGGCCTTCAGCATTTTTAGAAAATTCAGGATGAGGTTGAACCTGGCCAAATGTACCTTCGACGTCTCGTCCGAGAAATTTCTGGGCCATCTAGTCAGCAGATGGGGGATTGAGGTAAACCCCAAAAAGATCAAAGCCATCATCAACATGCGATCACCCAAATCAACGAAGGAAGTACAGAGCCTAGCCGGACGGGTGGCTGCATTGAATAGATTTGTCTCCTGAGCTACTGACCGGTGCCTGGCATTCTTTAAAATCCTTCGCAAAGCGTTCCAGTGGTCAGAAGAGTGCGAAGAGGCGTTCCAAGAACTCAAGAAGTACTTGGCGTCCCTTCCTCTACTCTCAACACCTGTGCCGGGGGAAGAATTATTTCTATACTTGGCAGTGTCACCATTAGCAGTTAGCTCGGCACTTATTTAGAAAGAGCTCAGGATACAGTTCCCAGTGTACTACACCAGCCGGGCATTACAGGGCGCAGAGAGCAGATATTCTCGCATTGAAAAACTGGCGTTCGCCCTTATCACCTCGGCCCGAAGGCTCCGCCTGTACTTTCAGGCCCATGCCATTGTGGTCCTCACAAATCAAGCTCTCCACAACATCCTCAGCCATTCAGACACATCCGGGAGGCTCGTCAAGTGGGCCTTGGAGTTGGAAGAGTTTGAAGTGATCTACCGACCCCGGACGGCCATGAAGGGACAAGCCGTGGCAGACTTTTTGGTTGAGTTCTGAGCCACCGACCTTACCTCCTGGGTTACACTCTGATATCCCCACCTGAGTACTGCACGTGGACAGCTTATCCAATTAGCAAGGCAGTGTGGCAGGAATCATCCTAACTACCCCCGACGGTATCCAGCTCGAATATGCACTAAGGTTTGGGTTCCGTGCATCCAACAATGAGGTCGAATACGAAGCCCTCTTGGTCGGACTGCAATTAGCCCTTTCTATGAGTGCACAACAGGTCCAGGGATACAGCGACTCCCAGCTCGTGGTCAACCAGGTTAACCAAGAGTACAAAGCGCGGGAAGACAACATGGTAGCCTACTTGTCCCTTGTCCGAGCGGTTTCCAAGAAGCTCCGAGGATTCTCCATCACGAAGATATCCAGAGAAGAAATTACCAGGGCCGACCAGTTGGCTCGCCTCGCCTCGCCTCGTCTTCTGAGTCAGACTTGCCCCGGATAATGATAGAATATCTACCCGAGCAAAGTGTGATCAACTCAGAAGGCATGGAGGTAGATCCGGTCACCCTGGGACCCAACTATAGACACCCCGATTTTGACCAAATGTCAAATCCAGGGATTAGTTACCTCTAGAAGATCGATGATGACGATGACCAGTAAAATTCAAAGATTTTTCTAGAAGATTCAAATTCTTCAAAGATTCTTCAAAACAAAGTTCAAAAATCAAAGTAAAGGAGAGAGAAGGGAATTGGGTACTCGGGAGAAAATCCGAATGTTGAAGAACATGTGAGAAAATCAGTCTAAAAACATACATATATATACATATATATAAATGAATTTTTTTATTAAAAAAAAGAGATGAGTATAAAAGAAGTTTTCAAAAAAAAAAAAGAAGAAAAAGAAAGAAAAGGAATAAATAAATAAAATGATGGTATATACTATGTATATGGGTAAAGTACACTACAAATATAAGTACATTAGTACATACTTTGTTGATAATTAAGATTGAGGTAATGTATATTTTGAAAATTAAAAAAAAGAGGGCAAAATTCTGTTAGCCCCGGCACGCGGGAAAGCCGGCGGCACTCAGTGAGTGCCGTCCGGCATTCAGTGAGTGCTGCCAGAAGCCATCGAGTGCCGCGACCTGTAATAGACTGCTTTTCTCACATGTTTTAGAAGAAAACTTTACACATGGGTTTTCACCCGAATTTACCTATCTAACCTTGAATTGGTGGTCTATATAAACAAACTTTCATCTTCATTTTGGGGGACACACACATATACTTGAATCAAGGGAGAGAAAGACAAGAATTATATACATACATTAGAGAGAATTGAGAGGAAGAAGATAGAGTTTCTTGATGAACTTGAAGAATTAAAGAAGAATTTGAAGATTGTTGGAAGAACTTCACAAGAGATAGAAGAATTCTTTGAGGTCATAGAGGTAACCTCTCAATCACTTGATAGAATTAGGCAATTCAATCACAAATTCTTAGATCTAGGACTTTTTCACATTTTCAAAACCTCTCTTCTTACCTCATTTCATCACACACCACTTAGAATTTGTGATTGAATATCATAATGTTTCATTAATTTGGATCCAAAATAGAGTTTTGGATTTATGAATAAATGAGTGTTAACTTGAAATTTTCAAATAATATCTTGATTTCCTTTATTTTGTTTATATTCTTCTCAAGAAATCTATGAGATCTTCAATATCTCATTAGATTTCTTTGCGTTTGATCCTCTAATTCCCTATGATCTTATGATTTATATGGGGATTAAAGTGGATCATGATCATCTCTATATGTAGTTTGTTGAAATTAAGTCTTAACTCATGGTTTGAAATCTCCTCACTAAAAATCTTATGGAATTCATGCTATATTCCATAGAGGTTTATATAGTTGGGATATCATTTTGTCTCCAAGGACCATTAACTTGGTAGGAGAAATAGTAATATGACTCTATATTCTCCAAGGACCATAAACTTGAGAGGAGAATAAGGTTTCATGGATCTATATTCCTCAAGGATCATATGTTTGGAAGAGGAATTAGATGTAAATTTTTAATAATTCATTAGATCAAATAAGACCTTAGGATTCTCTTGCTAGATCTCTAACTATGTGATCTAGGATAGGAATCCATCAAGGTTAAATCTAGGGGTCTCTCCCTATTTCATCATTTGTCTCATTAATCATAATTAAACTTGATTCTAGTCCTTTCTAGGATCATGGATCAAGTTGGTTTTAAACTATGAACATCAATCTAACAAAGGTGCAGTGAATCCATAAACCAATCGTAATCAAAGATTTTTTATAGAGTCATGATTGATTGGAAATGGATGAGACCAATTGGAGGAGGCTCATAACCCATTTAAATACCTCTGTGATTTTTGTTTTGATGAAATTCCATGCCTAAGATGGTTTGGTCTTATGATTTCAAAACATGCAACTCTCTGTCTAAAATTTCATAACAGTAAGTCCATTTTGAAATTAATAAATCAGAACTTTAACGGTGTTTCCCGGGTCTCTAATAATTGTTTCTAAGTACCTTAATGTGTTAGGGAGATACCCTAGAAAGATCTAAGTGTTTCTCATCTTTTTACTATTTTTAGAACGTACAAGATCTCTGGATAGAGAGTTGCAGATTCCTGAGTGATGTCTAGTGTTTTCCATATTCCCAGAGATCTAACCGTTCAAACCTTGATTTTCTTTTTGGGTTATAAACTAGACTCACAGAGGCATATAATATCCAAAAATCATTATGATCCAACCGTTGGAAGTATGGTTTTTTCATTTTTTAAGATCTGGTCTGCTCTCTGTAATTCATAAAAAAAAAAACTGCTACTGTTTTTGTCTAATCTTATTTATTTGAACTCAAATGGTCTCCTAATGTCTTGGGACCCAAATCATATTTTGAATAATGATAATTTAGCTTAAATGCAGAGGCTAAGTGATCCAAATTAGTGAATAAATCCTTGTTTTATTCTTGTTCACATTCATTCATTCATGTGCATTAATGCTTATGATTAGAACTAGCAATTGGACGAAGTTGGATTTCATGCTTGCTAGATCTAAGCCAGAGAATTAGGATTGATTGTTTGATATCATATTATTATGTGAATCATGTGGACTAATCTTTGTTTTGTAGCGCATTTGAGGTACAATTTCTCATCTCTCCTCTAGTTTATTCCATTTGTTGATTTCATTGATTTTCGACTCCATGCGCGACACCTTAGACTAGGTCTTGCCTTATGTGTTTATATGCGTTAGAGACCTTTTCTTAGGTTTATTTTATATGTATGCATTGCACGTTTAAATTCGCAGCTGGACCCCGGGTAAGTTTCCTAGTTCCTTATTTTCACATCATCTTGCTTGCTATTTGAACTATGTGGCTTATGAATGATATTTTATTATTAGCAATCTTGCACCCTTTTTCAATATGTTTGTGTAATGTATTATTTATATATATGTATTAGTTGAGGGCACACGTAGATTATTAATTCGATTAAAAAGGATGATGAGTAGAGGCCTATCATGAGATAGGATGAAAGGGGGTGTTTTAGTCCGCCGGGCTCCTTCCCCTTTCATTCCATAATCCCCGGACCCAGATTATCTTTGGTTTCACAAAAGATCAGTTTGCTTTCAAAAATGGTTTCTTAATTTTCCTAAAAAAAATTAAGTGGCCACTCTTTGTGTATTTGAATTTGAATTTTTAAAATGTGGGCCCAAATGCCACCATCCACACCAGCAGGATGGACCCGCTCATGACATTCTTGACTACAGGGGTGCTACCAGACGACAGAGATGAGGCCTGCCGGGTCAAATACCTGGCAGCACGATACCACCTTGTTGACGGCATTCTCTAAAAGAGGGGATTCACTATCCCGTACCTCCGCTGTGTTCATCCTGCGCAAGTCTAAGCGATATTGTTTAAAATCCACGAAGGAGCGTGCGGGAACCACATTGGAGGCCGAGCACTCTCCAGAAAGGCCCTATTGCATGGTTACTACTGGCTAACTATGGCCCGGGATTCCCAGGAATTCATCAGAAGGTGTGACAAGTGTCAGAGATACTCTCCCATGATCAACCGACCAGGAGAGCTCCAGACACCAATCCACAGCCCCTGGCCGTTCGCCCAGTGGGGCATCGACATTGTCGATCCCCTGCCGATGGGAAAAAGGACAGGTCAAGTTCGCCGTCATCGCTGTTGACTACTTCACCAAATGGGCAGAGGCCGAGCCCTTGGTGACAATAACTGAACAGAAAATGGAGAGCTTCGTGGACAGGAATATTCTTAGTAGGTTCGGCATTCCCCGGGTCCTGGTCAGCGATAACGGCATGCAGTTTAACACCCCTGTTTTCAGGTAATTCTGCATGGGCTACGGGATACTAAATCATTACTCCTCCCCCGAGCACCCGCAAGCCAACGGTCAAGCCGAGGTAACCGACCGGACAATCTTGCAGTCCATCAAGACAAGGCTTGAAGGCGCCAAAGGGATGTGGGCTGAAGAACTACCGACCCTCCTGTGGGCCTACCGCACAACACCCCTAGCGGTAATAGGCAAAACGCCATTCTCTTTAACCTACGGATTTGAGGCGGTAGTCCCCACAGAGCTCGGATTGCCTACATGTCGGGTGGCTAACTTCAGTGCGCCAGATAGCGAAGAAGCCCTCAGGTCATAACTGGATCTGGTGGAGGAAAAAAGAGACCAAGCCTATTTGAAGGTGGCAGCCTACAAACAACGGGTTTCTCGATACTACAATTGCAAGGTGAAGCACCGTAGTTTTCAAGTCGGGGACCTCGTCCTCAAGGCAGTGAACCAGTCTATCTGAATCCCGAGACATGGAAAATTTGGACCAAACTGGGAAGGCCCCGTACAAAGTAACCCCGGTCAACCTACTGAGAACTTACTGGCTATAAAGTATGGACGGGCATGATCTCTCTCATCCTTGGAATGTGCAACACCTCCACAAGTATTATCAATAGCATTGGGCTGCGGGAATTTAGTATTGGTAGAGAAATTTCTTTTTGTAGCTCTAATTGAGCAAACACTATAAAACTTTATTTTTAAATAAAATTGAATAGTTTATTTTGCAAAATTACTCCTGTCAGTACACCGTGCAATGCTAAAAAGTCCTCGGGCCTAACCCTGGGGCCCCAAAGACCTTGGCTAACAACCAAGGCACAAAAAGACCTTGGCTAAAAACCAAGGCACAAAAAGACCTTGGCTAACAACCAAAGCATAAAAAGACCTCGGGCTTCAAACCCAGGCACTAAAAAGACCTCGGGCTCCGAACCCAGGCACAAAAGGACCCTGCAACCACCCATGTTCTAGGTCGGTTTCCTACGATCGCTCCTCAACACGCCCCCACCTTCACAGGACGCTCGGGGGACAAGAGGATACTAGACCTAAACAGAAAATTACTTAAAGCTTCGCTTAGGTCCAGCCGACGATGGGAACAAACCCCTAGGTGGCCGACGATGGCATGCTCCAAAGGACCCTGTAACTACCCATGTTCCAGGTCGGTTTCTATGGCTACTCATTCCCGCACTCCCACCTTAGCAAAATGCTTGGGGGGCAGGGGAATATTAGGCCAAAACAAGAAATCACACCGATCACTAAAAGAACTTGGAAGATATTCCTAAGTACTTACAGTGACCAGAGATAATATCCCGGACGGTAAAATAGGATACACCTATGATACACTGGGACATCCCGGACGGTAATACAGGGTATTCCTATAATACACTGGGCGATCCCGGACGCTAAACAGGACAAGTTCCTACGGCAGACCGGGAAGTTACCTTTTAAATAGGTTAAGAAGACTAGGTGTTCTACTGGTTACGGTCCTAAAACATTTGCTAAGGCAGGGGTTAGGTTGGCTAAAAACCAAGTGGATACTAGCAATTAAAAACAGGCACAGTGCAGATAAAGTAAACAGTTAATGGAAAGTCTGACCTCATGGGCCTTTTCATTAATTAAAAAATAAGAAACTATACAAAGCTTGGGAGGCAGCTGTAGTAGCCTCCCCAAAAAAAGAAAAAAAAAAACTACAACACAAAAAAAAAAAAAAAAAAAAAAAAGACTAGCCTACAACCACCATCTCTCCCTCCTCCGCAGCCTGCTCATCAACAGAGGGGTCCCCAGCCGGTGCAGCTTCAGCGGTGACCTCGGAGTCAGCCTAGCCTTCCTTCCAATAACTAGACTCCACCCAGGAATAACCGGACAAGTCCCAGTCAGGGTGGTCAGCAGCAGCCCGCTTCATCAGGTCAGCGTAGCTCGTGAGGAACCCAGCCTCGAATTCCTCCTCAGTCTCCTTGGCTTTAGCCTCCCGAGCAGCAGCAAGCTCCGAGAGCGTGGCCGTCATGGCTGCCAGGTCCTTCTCAGCAGAGATCCTCCTGGCCTCTACGGCTACAGCCTTAGTCTCTGCAACCTTCTCGGCGGCGATCCTCTCAGCCTCTACGACTGCAGCCTTAGCCTCTGTAACCTTTCGGGCGGCCCGTTCTATTGACAAAGAGTCCCGGATCTCCCCGAGCTCTAGGGCAGTTGCCCGGGATTTTTCTTCTTCTACGGTAAGAACAAACTCTGCGGATTCCTGGGCAGCCCTCTCCACGGAAAAGTTAGCCTCTGCAGCGGCCAACCTCTCAGCAATGCCGGAGAGGGTGGTCTCAGCCCCGGCCGCAATACAGCCAATCTGCAAGAACAAGACAACGTCAGTACACGCAAGGAAGAAAAGCTAAGGTTTATGTTGCAAAGAGATTTATCATGTGGCTGATGCTGTATAGCCAACCGATGATGGCCTCGGGGCTTAGCAGAGTGCACTTGTCGATCTGACTCTGCAATAGCCCAGGCCGTACCCTTCCGCGAACGTCGTCTGTCGTCTCGACCTTTGGCCTGGAGGAGGGGCCCACGCGAGCAGTCTCCTCCATGCTCGGGAAGGAGACCCCGGACGGTTTGGCAGCAGGGGGAGGTGGTGGTGGAGCAGCAATAGTCATAACGGGTGTGGAGGTAGCGACTGCCTCCTTCTCAGCCCGGATGGAAATCCCCCGGGATATCCTCTTGAGGGGCTGGCCCTCGGCGGGGTCCAGCTTCTTCCTCTTCTGGCCGGCCCGAGCCAACATGGCTGCCTCTTTCTCCTTCAGGGCTGCCGTATTCTTGGGAGCTATTTCTGCAAAACCAGAGAGCATGTCAGTTCAGCAAAGTACTAAACGAAAAAAAAATCGGACGGTCAAGAGATGGTATTTACCAAGGATGATCGCCGGGAGGACGGGAGCTGTTAAGCGTTGGGGCTCGTAAGAGATCTTCGGGCTCCCCGACCGAGTCAACACCTTATTAATATCGGTCGGGTCTTCTACCAAAGACAGAATCCTTGCTTGTAGCTAGTCCGAAAGGCTGGGCGAGTCAACTACTCCCACTACAAAGCAAACATTATAGGTTAGTCAAGGCAAAATAGAAAGGCTAATCAAGAAAGGAAAGTGGTCGGACTTACTCCTCAGCTCCCCCGCCCAGGAGGTCCTCAATTGTATCCCCGGTTCCTTCTCACACAGCCCCAGGGTGGACATTTGGAAGCATTTCTTCTTCCATCCTTTATTGTTGCTCGGGCAGTTTACAATTATCTTCCGCCCCTGCCTGGCCCCGAGCGAGAAAAAACCGGACTCTCCGTGGACTTTGAAGGGCCGGTGAGTCTAGAAGAACTTCTGCAAGGTAAGCTCATACCCGAGGACTTGGGGCCACAAGGATATGTACCCCATTAGATATCGCCAGCCGTTCGGGGCAAGCTGCCCGAGAGAGATCCCGAGTAGATGAGCTCGTCCCGGGTAACTGGGTGGAGAGGCAAGTGAAGGCCCGCCATGAAAGCATCCTCATACAAAGTGACGAAGCCCGACTCGTGGAAGTGAGCTCCGCCATCATGGACGGCAAGAGAAAAGGGGCCGGGAAGGTCATATTTATCCCTGATCAGATCCAAATTAGGGCCGCGCAGGATACTGATAATGGACTTGCACGAGAAGAAGAGCCCGGGGCTGTTCGGTACAGACCCCTCGTCGCCCGAACCCCGAGATGTCGAGGCCGCAGGAGAATCCCGACGCATCTCCTCGGGAGACGCCCGGGCAGGGATCATCCCCTCACTCTGCTGATCAGAGGGGGCCAAGGAGGGAGGGTCTAAGCTTGCACTTGAGGACCCCGACCGCAATTGCTCGTCTTCTGACCGGGACAATGAGTTGAAATCTGAATGGCACATGATTAATTCTGTGGAAGACCTAGGGGGCAGACGACCTAAGAATGGGTCAAGAACTCCTAGCTTGATGTATAGAGGAGGTAGATCTAATAACCTAAAAGGCAGGTCGTACAAGATTCTGGAAGAAAGACAGCACTCTCTCAAGATTCTCCTAGGAACTCCCGTTCGGTCAAACTGCTCTAGTGTACCCCCGGATTGGAAGAAATGATAAAACCCAAAAAAGAAAAAATTCCACACTCATTCTAACCCAAGTGGGTTTGCTCCCTCCAGCTTTGTTCAGAAAAGAAGAAGAGAATGAAGAACTGAAGACAGAAAGGGAGGACTTACAAGGTTTCACACGGAAAAGAGGTTGGAAATCTTGCTCGGGATCTTGTATGCTCTCAAACCGCTAGGTAAACTCTCTCACTTGGCAGTAGGAACTGAAGAGAGGAGCAAGTGTTCCTTATATAGGATTAGTGGACGGTCTAGATCAATCAGATCCAACGGCTCAGGAGTTTTCCCACCAAGAACCATCAGACAGCTGTCACCTCGGGCACGTGAAGGGTCGCCTCAAAATGCGCGCGCATTAAATGCGTGACGTGACAGTCCGGTTACCATGCAGTTGACTGGTTACAACCGAACCGACTCTGCTAGATCCTGACCAGGCCAATCACTCCTTGACATATGGCAATACCAACACCCGAGCTCCTACCTGTACCGGTCGGTTATTCCACCGGGTGACCTGGAGTGTGGGCCCCATCCCGAGCAACATTCTTGGAGTGCATCCTGACGGTTTCCAAGAAGGTACTAATTTTTGAATCCTCACCCGATGAAGCATCCAGTCAGTTTCGAAAATGGGGGGCAGCTGATATGTCCAAAATAATCCAGCCATGAAGCCAGCCTATCACGTCACCAAGAGGTGCCAGTTGCTCCAGTAAAGGCGCCACTAGCCGAGCAATCCCGAGGTATTTATCAGGGCCGGGCGGTTCGTACCAATAGGTCAGGCATGAGGGTCGTGGCGTCCTGCGATCCTGGCCTATCCAGCAGTTTCCTAAACCAACTACAAGTCTGCAAGATGGAATGTGGTAGTTTCATAAACCACTTAGGAAACTTTCCCCAAATTATGCCAATCAAGTGTAATCATATTAAGTTTCCTAATCCTATTAACTTACCATGTAAGGGTGGACTCTTGCATCTATAAAAGAGCCCACCTACCCTATCAATGGGGATCCGAAAATAATTCTCTAGCTAGCAAGCATATAACAGAGAACTCACCATCAATACGCATATACCCGGCCGGTATTACTGGTAGTGCCGCCCATCTTTGTTGTCTCACCAGGCCCGCCGGTGATCTGCTAGTGAGAGCGCACAGACACAACCGTGGACGTAGGTCACCTCGTTAACGGGATCGAACCACACACAAATTGTTCTTGTCTTTCTCTCTCTCTAAACCCCTCTTACCAATTTTAGGCATTATCAGGAAGTATAAGTACTACCCAATAGCAAAAGAATTGTGGGATCAAGTCTAATTTGTTTTCAGTGGCACATTCACTACTAGATTGAGTATCTAGTTATGAAGTTCGGGAAAGTAAATGAAACATTTCAAGTACATAATGACTGGACATCTAAGGTCGATGTCAGGTTTGATTCGTGATACCAGATTATTGGGAACATCTTTATTGACAAACTGCAGTTTCAGGCTATGATTAGTTCTTTGCTTAATTCGCGGGTCCATAGAAAATAAATCATGATCCATAATAGATTTGTTAAATTTTTTTTTGACATTTTTTGACATGTTGAGCTAAATACGGAGCGCCAAAAGTAAGGCAAATCGTATTGCTACACTATAGACCACAACTTACATAAGTAAGAGGTTGCAGAAGGTTAGTGGGCCTAAATGCAATGGTAAGGGTAAACCCGCTAAGAGACAGGGTGGGGTTAGCAAGTTTGTGCCCAAGGCTAACAAGGTGGATGAGCGCAGTTGAAGGCGTTTTTCAATTCTGTGGTAATAGGATGTATATTTTTTGGTTGGTAGTGTTACTAGGACATGGTTATCTAGGGATAAATACTTAAGAATTATTTCATAAATTCTAGTTTCCTCTGTTATTCATTTATTCTGATACACGGCATGATGTGATAACATAACTTGATTAGCTCGAGAAGGCCTTTTGGGCCCACTTGCTAAGATTGACCTACCTATGTGTGAGTCTTGCTTAGTTGGCAAAACATGCTGAAAGCCTTTTAGAGAGACTGTTAGAGGTACTCAAACATTAGAGCTAGTTCACTCAGATATCTGTGGACCTATAGATGTAAAGGCACGTTATGACATCTCTCATTTTCTCACTTTTATAGAGATTTCGCATGATATGAGCATCGCGAGTACTTATCTAATAAGTTCAGGGAACTATGTGAGGAAAAGAATGTACGCAGACAACTTCCTATTCTTGAAACTTTGCAACAATATGGTGTTATAAAGAGAAGGAATACGACACTCCTAGATATGGCTAGAACTATGATGGCATAAGTCAACCTCCCAATGTTGTTTTTGGTGGGATGTACTCTTGATTGCTGTCTACATACTAGAGTGCCTTTTCTCAGCCAACTCCTTCTATCCCCTTATGAGCTATAGAAAGGTGAAAAGCTCATTTTGGAGCATTTATGCCTATGGAGCTCAAGAAGGATATATTCACTATACCTCCTCACATAAGTGTGAGAAAATATGCTCGAGACCTAGAAGCACATCATTATAAGGTATTCTAATGGCTTGATAGGCTATGTTGCATATAATGGACAAATGGGTAAATGAATGACTGAAATGGTATCACATGATATTGAGAATGACTTCCCCAGGTTGGTAATACTAAGAGATATCTTGACCTCTATGAGTTGGAGGATGTTGAAGACATCATACCATATTTAAGAGAGGGTGGGGAGATTGAGATTCCATATCCAGTAATTGCTGGAAAAATGGTACTAGTTTTCAGTCGAGTGGGAGTACACCGCTAGACGCTAGTAGGAGTGTACCAGATAGTAGGAGTGCACCACTAGACACTCAAGATTCTCAAGTAGTACATCGTAGGTGATGAGGAAAAAGTTACCTATAGCTGTTTTAAAATTGAGGGAGACATTTTCATGTGTGCAAATGTGTGCACAAGTGGATGAGGATGAGCCTGCTTCTTTTGGTGAATCGTTTTTCTTCGTCCGATGAAGCTGGGTGGATGGATGCGAATAAGGTCTGGAAGTTAGTTGACATTTTGCCTGTGTGCAACATTATTGGAGACAAGTGTGTTTTCAAAATACAACGCAATGTAGATGGTTCAATTAACATGTATAAGGCGCGCCTCGTGGTGATAGTTTGTACCTAAAGAGGGTATAGACCATGGAAACATGATCTCCCAAATGGTGATATCTGACTCCATTCGCCTTATCCTAGCGATTGTTGTAGTGATTGTCGTACGTTTAGGTTTAGAACCTTTTCAATTGAATGTTTAAACTTTTTTTTTCTCAACAAAGAATAAGACGACGGGATCAATATGGATTAGTCCATTGGTTTTGTAACCAAAGGGAATGAGCACAAAAGTATGCCATCTCAAACGTACCTATTTATTATCTCAAGCTAGCAATAGTCTAAACAATATAGTACTATGTGTACATTAAATGGTCCGAGAAAAGTGTCCTAATTCTTTGTACGATGATGACATCCTTCTAACTGAGAATGAGATGAGTTCTATTGTTGCCACTTGAAAGCGGTTGTCCTTTCAACTTGAGATTGAGGGCATGAGTTATGCTAACCATCTGTTGGGATTTTAGATTGTGAGAGTGTTTCTCAGAAGCTTCTCAATTTATCTCGGGGGTTCTTGAACGTTTTCACATGATAAGCTGAGAACCCATTGATAACCCAATTCTTAAAGAGACTTACCTTGACCTTAGATTAATGTCTTGAGAATAATGAGAAGAGGAAACAAATGTCCAGTTTGCCACATGCGTCCACAATAGGGAATGTGTGAATCTTGCGAGTAGTAAAGAAGATCTTGCGATTTGTTCGTGGGACTGTGGACATCACCTTATGTTGTCCGCAATGGAAGCAAAATTTGTGGTATGCTTACCAGCTGTTCGAGAAGCTGTTTTGGTTTAAGAGTTTTTGCAATGGCTGGACTCTTCACCTCATAGTGATAATGTTGTGCCCATCTATGGTGATAGCACATAAGTCTGAGCATATGCGAAAGATCTCAAAAGCCATTCAGTATGTAGACATTCTTTTTTGGTCATATTTGAGATATATTTTGCGTGAAGGGAAGTTGTCTTAAGGCTCATCTCCACTAGGGATTCGTTGTGCATAAACATTTATTGTGTTATTGATATCATTATTCAAGCTTTTATTATCAGTTAATAATAAACTAGTAAGTTTCGATATATTTATATATATATTTGTTATATTAATGGAATGAATGCACATTTCTAATATGTCATCGGGTATAATCGACCTGCACACATGGGTGTTTCACCTTGGTGCCGAGATAGTGAACTAGGACATGTTGTCCATGGCGCTTAGATGGTGAACAAGATGAGACAATGGTGTTCATGGCGCTTAGATAGCAAGCAAGAACATGTGTGTCCATAGCATATAGAAAAAGCGAGCTTGAATACTTATATCTATGCAGTGTAAGAACAACGATCTAGATATAAACCTTTATTATCTTTACATGTCGCCTTAGATGAAGCTAAGATGAGACCTTTATATTTGGTCGAATATAGAGAGATCACACGACTCTATGTAGCCTGTTTACAACCGAATGTGAGTTTTCAAATGGCTGCTAAGAGGAGCGACTATGCTAGATGTAGACACCCCGTTTTGTCGGCTATCAGATTTAGGAGACCCATAGCTTGGTGGTTCACAATGATCGTAAAAGACTCAAAAGGACTCTTGGAAGTCAGCTCTATCTCTCAGAATGCTCAGAATGACCAAAATGCCCCTGAAAGCCCGAAAACTCCCAGATTTGGTCCCAAAGTTCTGAAAACATGCTACGTCGTAAGAAAAGTGATAAAATGAGTTTTTAAGAAAAATTGGATTAAATCGTCAGCTCCTAGAGACCCCCGGAAGTCCCGGAAGTTCTCGGAAAGTCCCCGTTGACCAGTTTGACCAAGGTTTGACCAAAGTTTGACCAAGTTTGACCGAAATCGTCCGAATTCACCAGAATCATTCTAGATCATGATAAACGTATTAAAATAAGTTTTAAAAGAAAATCGAGCAAAAACATCAGCTCCTGCACTGGCCCACTGCCGCGGCGGCAGTGGCCAAGTGCCGCCGCGGCACTAGAAAACTCAGGTTAGACGTTTTGTGTAACGTTTGGACGTTACTTGTTTATTTTTTTTTGTCAAACACAGAGTGACATTCCCATTTTTCTGGAAGAATGTTATAGCATACATTTTATATTGTATATGCTTTTGCGATTGACTGTGGAGCAGTGAATGGATTCCTTTTCATTGTTGTGTGAGCCACGTAGCGTATGCAAGACATTGGTTATCCTACAAACTGGTTGCCTTCACGACTTGAGACTATGTCATGAAGAGGACGCTTGATGACAGCTACTTTAGCATGTTATCCTAGGACGAAGAGAATATTCTGTTCTATGGGGCGTGTCTGGGCAAGCGGTCAAGTTAGTCAGATTGATATATGGGCTCAGGGAAGAACAATCAATATCACACCATTTTTTGTGACTCATTAACAGGCCTGTGACAATCATATTTTGTTACTGATATGTCATGAGTACTTTACATTGAGGTGGTGCAGCAATTCTTTTCACTGAGGGATTGAGAATGATGTGTCTGGTGTGGTTGAACCGTCTAAGGCATACACGAGAAGCTTCCTCGTGATGTGTCTTGCTGGTTAAGGTGATGACTTGGCATTACACTCCTGTTGCTATACATTTTTTTTTTGTAAGGTTGCACGTTCTATTTCCTTGTATGAGGAGATGAGAAGTTCTGTTTCGAGAGATTGTTTTGTAACAAGCCCTATATGGATGAATGAGATATGTAGAAAAAGTTGTGGGTCAGTGGTGCACCCACATAATATTGGACCAAGTCCAATGGGCCTTGCTTGGGCGCCAAGCAATCCTAAGTAAGTTAGGCTTGGGAGTCCTAGGGCAACTACATGGGTGTACCGATAATATGTATATTGCACACACATATAGAGGTTACACAAAATTGCACACACATATAGAGGTTACACAAAAACCAACCTTAAGGGGATCGACCCTTCTCTCTCTCTCTCCCCTCTCTCTCTCACGTTTTCTCTTTCTAGGCCATCACCAAAAGCCTTGGGATTTAAATTAGCGCATGAATATATTAGAGACCACTCTAGTAGTGTCTTCTACGACCGATAAGAAACACAAGAGAATACACGGAGGCTTTGTAGAAGCAGTAGTTCGTGGGAGATCTTGTCGGGCTCGTAACAATACCATATTTGATCCGTTAGGTAATTCCGCTAGGTAAGACACCTATACCCATTTCGTATGCATGCATGCGTATTTATCTACATGTGCATATATGTATATATATATAGTATATATATGCATATATTAATCTTTAATGACCCTCCAACACTCTTTGACTATTTCAATACCCAGATTAAAAAGGTCATCCATGGCCCAAACAAAAAGAAAATCTTGCTATAGAAGGTCGAACATTTAAAAAGTTCCAAATTGGTGTAGCTTTTATCGTGCCACTTTGATAAAATATCTGGCCATACACAATATTTTATTTGACTTTATTTATCTGGGGGTTTGTTTTTGCCTTTTCTAAAAGAAACAGTCATTCACTCATTCTCATTCTTAGTGGCCATGTTTTATGATAAGTAGATCACATCACTCCTTCTGCTAGTAAGACAATAGTTTCACATGCTTAGAGACTTGGAGTAATGAATTTATTCTTTTAATTATACTAAAGATTGTAAGTGTTAACCTACAATATAGTTATGCATAACAATCATCAAATGGGAGAACCAAATTCTCTCACACACGTGTGCAAGTAATGCAACTACATTACAATGACTTATTCCAAAAAATAAAAGAAAAAGAAAAAGAAAAAGAAAAAGGGTGTCGGTCAACTTTTTTTTTTTTGAATTGAGGTTGGAGCATCTCTAATGATTAGTAGCCATTATGAGTAGCCCAAACCAGACGGTATAAAATTTTACCTGTCAAATGACTTTTATGCACTCCAAAGCAGCCAAAGAATTAAACATTTTAGACTCTATGTGGCATCACTTCTCAAATATACCTGTCGTGCCCAATCATATTTTTACAATCCAAAACACGTTTATTAGTCTATCACTCTATCTGGATCAATTTTAAGTAGCATCTTAGAGTCCTAACAACGCATTTTAACTGAAGTTGATCCAGAAGTATTTCTACTCAAAGATGATGCAACAAGTAGAATTGGATTTTAAGGAATTTTCTTAATTCCCATGGTGACTTTGTGATTATGAGCTTCTGCTTTTGCCTAGCTAAACACAAAAATGAAGCCAATGACCCTTAATATTAAATGTATTTTGGTACACTACCCTACTATATGTACACTACAAACAATATTGAAATGGGTTAAGATCTTGTCTTCAAAATTCGTTATTCCCTCTTTAGTCCATCAACTATAAATTTAGAGCTCCAAACTAGCACTAGTCAAAACTGACTATTGCTATAGCTCCATTATTGGGGCATAATATTTTAACCTAGAGGAGCCAAAAGAATACTTTTTCATAATGCCACACCGATTTGAGTCCACAATTAGAGATGCTCTTATGCCTCTAAATACTTAGTAATGATCTCAATCTTTTTTTTTTTTGGTAACCGTGAGTGTCCGGGCCAGCTAGCGCGCACCTCACGAGGCTAGGGCGTCCAGGTGAATCACCTGTGGCCACCCCCTTTGAGATTCGAACTTGAGACCTCTGAGTGTAACACCCAGAACCTTTGTCATCCGACCACAAGGGAAGTGGTTAGTAATGATATCAATCTTACTTTTGCTAATTTTGCTTTTTTTTGCTCTCTATATTTGTCCTATACATGCAGACAAAAGCCGCATTATACTTCCATTATCCATAGTTGGAACATCAAATTGAATATATATGTATGTTAAGCGAACATCAATATTGATGAATCTAAGCTAGATTTCCAAAACTAAAAATGTCACATTTATGACCAATCTGAAGTCTAAATTTTATAATATTTTTTCATATTGTTTGAGTTAATGTTCACAAAAAATGACTAAAAGTTTTAGCTAATGTATATGCTTTCTAGAATTCTCCTTCATTCGAGCTTGAAATTGGTTGTGTGAAAGATAAAATGCTAAACATGAGTTCTAAGGAATAAGTGCTAGTATTTGGAGAATAAGCTCCTGTATTCAAATTCTCACGGGTGTATGGACCTCATTGAAGCTATCCGCCTCAGACTTAGATCGTTTCGAGAGTCGATTTTGCACGAAACTACATCGCTATTTCACCAAGATGTGCGATAATGTAGCATAGTGATTATTGGGATATAGCTGAATTTCAAAATAAAAAATAAAAAATGCAGAGTATTCCAATTTGGAAAACTGAGTAGTGCCAACAGTTCAACAAATCTTTAAACCTAAGGGTTTAGCATGAGTGTAGGAGTTGCAGTTGTTGAGAAAATATGAACCTGGATTGAAACTTAAAGAGCAGTTAGGGAAAGCACAGCTGATTTTTTTCTTTTTTTTTATTTTTTATTTTTATTTTTTATTTTTATTTTTATTTAACCAGTTCTATTAGTTCAAGTATTTGTAAACGTCCTCTTCAAACACTGGAGTATTTGCCAATTTAATATCTTTCTTAAAATCAGTTCTTTCTCAAAAAATATAACTTTGAAATCTAGCAATCAAAGTCGATAAAAGGTGAGACTAGAATTGCAATTGTACAAGTTTTAAAGGTTTTCCAAACATGACCTAAGCGATATTTAATTACTTGGCCGTAACCCTAATCCACTAATCATAGTTCATACAGAGGGTTCTAGATATCACTTATCTTTTATTTTTTTATTTTTTAAAAAGTAGAGGCTTTAATTGATTCCATCATCTTCTTTATAACTCATAAATTTTAAAGAATGTAAGTAAACAAGTGTCAGTGGTCCCCTAGAAGCCCAATTCAATTGGGAGTTAATATGATATATAAGCAACTTGTCAAGGCTAGGCATGTCAAACCAGCTCCATTCCAACCGTGATTTGCTTAGCTCATCCCATCATCCTTTTCCTCCAAGGTTGTGAACGTGTATTTTATATATATATATATATATATATTTATACACATAAAAATATACACGGAAAATGTTTACGTAAGGAGTAGGATAACATTATATTTATTCTCAAAAGAAGTAATGAACAACGACATAAACTCTGGGCCACCTTATCAAAATAGAGATACGAAAGTAATTTTTAAAAAGACAAATGAAAATTTGAACAATGAAATTACCTTGGTACCCTAATCGTAAATTTTTTTCCGGTAAACATTTTAGGAGGTGGCATTAGAACATGAAAACATTTTTCTAAAAAGATTTTACTTCAAAACTAATGGAATGACTTTGGTCCGTTTGATAAAATTGAAAAATTAAGTACTGACAAATTAAATGCTGAATTTTAAGTACTGAAAATTATAAAAAATTAAATTTGCAATATTGAAAACGATGTTTCAAGTACTGAAATAGAATGTATTCATTAATTATTTTCAGTAAAAAATTTCACTTAAAATTTTCAGTAGGTTTTTTGCTAGTTTTTCAATTTAGTGGTATACATTAACAAACACAGCGAAAAAAAATCAGTGATAAAATTTTTTATTTTCACTATTTAATTGGATTATCAAATATACCCTTAATTTAATGAGGTCATATGAGATGGCAGAGCTTGTCATGGGCTTATTAGTACCTTAACTACAAAATTATTTAATTTCCATCTAAAAATGGATAGATACTGTCATGCTCAATACACATCACTAAGTATATATTTAAGCGCACACACATATATATACATATATGCATACAGAGAGATCAAGTACGGACTCCAAAAAAAGAGTTTAGGACATACTTGCTTTTAGCAATGAAAAAACTGTCGTTAAAAAAAAACACCTTTAGTGATGATTTTTTTCGTCACCAAATGTGCTTTTTTTTTTGTCGCTAAAAGTGAGTCCGTCCCAACCCCTTTTTTGGAAGTCCGCTTAAGATTTGAAACGTATATATATATATATAAGGGGCTGCTGACCTACAACACGGTGGTTGTAGGTTAGCAACACATATACCACCTTCTAGTGACAAAAAAATGCTTTAAGCGACGAAAAATTTAGCAATGAAAAATTTCGTCGTTAAAAGAGTTTTTTCATCGCTAAAAGGGCACCGGCTATCGGTTAGCATTTTCTATATATATATATATAATATAGTATATATATTTGGGGTCCTAGGCGAACATTTGAAGATGCTGCATGAAAAACGGAAGTTTTGGGGCAGCGTCCTGGGGCAAATTATTTTGGCTCTATTCATATACATTTTTGCAAGTAAAACTTTCAACATCAGAGATATATATTATAGTTTTGTGTTGTGAGAATTGGGTGGTTTAGTGATTGCAATCCTTCTTGTATATAGTGAATTTTGAATTTCTTCTCCCTTAGCCCTTTTGTAATTCTACTTGCGTCCATATCATTACTTTTTCCCGTAGATTATAATTGATAAAGTTTGGACTAACGTAATTTAATTTTTTTTTCCAACTAACAAAGAAAGTGGAAAGAGAAGTATTAGATCAAATATTTAAGGTACGATCATATATTAAAATGGGCCCAATACATTACATAAATACGTACATACTTATATGTAAATTTTTAAAGTTCCCAAAATTTTTATTTTTCAATATTTTGTGGACTCTAATACAATTGGATCAACATATTACATTTGACAAATTTATTTTGTGCCCTATTCAAAATTTTTTAGGGCCCTTCTAAATAGAAAATAAATGTACAAAATTTGGGGGTTATTCGACCTACCCTAAGGGTCGGCCTTGATACATGAGAGTGTGTGCATGTATATACACGGGGGTTGCTAACCTACAATATGGTGATTGTAGGTTAATAGCACGTAAACAAGCTTTTAGAGTTAATAAATGATTTTAGCGACGAAATTTTTCGACGCTAAAACCCACAACCTATAGTGATGAAAAAATTCATCGCTAAAAGCATTTTTTCTCTTCCCTAAAAGGGTGTCGTACTGTAGGATAGCATTCCCCTATATATATATATGGGTTAGATAATAATACACCCCCTTAGAAAAGGGGTGGACGTCAATCCCTCATAACTTGAACCACATTTCTCATAACAACAAAGCCATATTTTTCATAATTGAGCCACACTTCTTATACCTTATTTTAATAATTTTGGTAATGTGGCTTATTGTGAGCCACAAGTTGTGGGGTTGACACATTAACCCCTTTTTTAGGAGGTGTATGCTAAATTTTCCCATATATATATGCATATAAATTAATCCCTAAGAAAAATGCTAACTGACTATATGTATGTAATAATATGCACACTTTTTGAACAAAAATTCATTGCCACATTGTTACAATACGACACAAGTAATTTTGCAAAAGAAAGCAATTTTTACTTTAGTAGTCTAATTGCATAATGATTTAGCATCCATATTTAAAAGATGGAAGCAACTTCTGTGTAATTGCTTCAACACAATTGGTACTATTTTTCTCACATTTGCTATAATAAAATTGGTCAATTACTGTAGCAAATATAAAAGAAACAACACCAACTACACAGAAGTTGCTTCCTTAAAAGATGTGGTAAGGACTTTTCGTTTTCTTTTAAAATTGACAAAATACTCTATATCCTAGCTATAAGAGTATCCACAATAGGAAGGTGGGAACTTAGGTGAAACTTAGACTAAGTTGTTGTAGGGAGAATGAGGTGTTAGCAGTGGGGAATACATGGGGTGACACATCATGTGCCGTGAACAATTGGGGACGGCACATCATGTGCTGTACTTCATGTGGCTCATCATGTGTCGTTGTCGTGTACTTCGTGTGGCTCATCATGTGCCATTTGCAAGGGGCTGGTATTTCATGTGCCGTTTGGAATGAGGGCAGCACATCTTGTGTCATTTCTCCCTACATTAACGAAATTTAGTGATACCACAAAATTAAATTTAATTAAGTTTTACTATTCTATATAGTAGCAAAAAAGACCACATTGTTAATAACTTTCAGTTAAATAATCCTAAGTTATCCCTATGACCCTCCCACTATTGATGCTCTAATGATCTGATATAGTAGGATACCCCAAATGAAATTCTATATTTACAAATATTCATTCCATTGTACTATTTTCATTTGGTGGGAGGCTCTTGACTATCCAGTTGTATCCATCTAAAATCATTAAGAAGAAAATGAAACATTCTAGTAGGAAGAATTCATGGAATTAAGTATACCAGGATAGAAAAGGATGGTGGCCATGCACAGTTATGAATTTCATTGTCTTCCGTACGATAAAGGGCCCACATAAGACTCCCTCTGGATTTCAAAAATCACCATGGTGCATGATGAAAAATAGATAGTAATTCCAAATTGTTATTTCCTCATGTTTGGTTGGTGATATGATATCGTCTCGTCACCTAATTAGCACACAACACTAGCGATGCCAACGGGGTGAGTATGGGACGGGCCCCCCCTCGTCCACCCCCACCCCCACCGCCGCCCCGCTTAATGTGATTGTCTCCCCGATCCCGCCCCGCTTAATGTGATTGTCTCCCCGATCCCGCCCCGCCTCTTCCTTTATCCCGACCCCAATTTTGCCCGACTAGTTGTACCCCGACCCCGCCCTGATTAACATTTCAAAATATTTTTTTTTTCCAATCAGTGGCTTCTTTCTAGAATTTGTTTTCCATATGTATGTAAATCAACAATTAAATTCACACATACATATATATATATATATACGTGTGTGTGAAAAAGAGTTTCAGATTTGAATATAAATACACATATATATGTGAAAAAAGAGGCTTAGATTTGTATATAAATACATATATACATATACATAGATGTGTGAATGAAAGAGGCTCAGATCAGTACATACATACATATATACGGAACACTCACGAACACACACAGTGACCCACAATTACGAACACACACACACACATTATATATGAGCAGATTTGGGGAATTAGGGTTTGAAAGCCTGAAATTTACCTGATTTGGGAAGGTAGGGTTTGAAATTTGAGAAAGAAATGGTCCTCTTGGTCCTCTTCTATGAGATTTGAGAGTGACAGTAAGAAGATGTCCTAGGCTTCAACAGCAACTGGCGAGAACGGAGATCGACGACGGCGAGAAGCAGTGGAGATAGAAGCTTGCACCGGCTTGGTCTTTTTTATTTGTTAAAGTTAAAATCTAGTAGTATGTATATATAGTGCTAGTATTTATGGTATTAATACAAAGTATAAGGGAAAGATTGTAAAATCCAAGTATAATCGGGGCGGGTTCAGGGTTTTCGACCCTGCCCTTGACCCCGACCCGAACCCGACTCGGGTTACAAAATTCCCCCCCATACCCGCCCCTACCCACATTTAAGACACCCCCCCCCCTATACCCTACCTAGTAGGGGGGGGCGAGGGAACCTAGAAAACCCTCCTCATTGCCATCCCTACACGACACTTGTTTGAGGAATTCCAACATGTGCTCAACTGAAACCCAACCAAAGTGTAATATGGGTCAGTTTGACTCGAGTGTTTAGCCTAAGTTAGTATAACTGCCCACGTTCTCCACTAAATCCAGACTGCGCAGTCCATCAATGGGAGTGGGACATGTAGTGAGCCAACCCCAGTAATAGAAATACCAGTTTGGGCACTCTCATGATGTGGGTGAGTGCTCTGAGAAGGGCACAGGCAGTTCAGCCTCAACTCTATAAATACTAAGCCCAATCTATGAAAAGGTACACAACCTTTCCCTCTCAAATTCATGCACATCATACTCCTTTGTTTCTAACTTAATCATCGCAGGAAGCGCAGGGATCCAAACCTTGTAGCCTTACCGTCATCTTTTTTGCAGTTCAAAAATCATCTTGTGAGCCACTTGGATACCAGCTTAGCTCAGCCAATCCAGGCAACATCATCTGGCACCATTTCTAATAAAGACATAATTTTAGTCACTCCTCATTACTATTTAGCTCAGAAAGATGGTTTCAACTAGAGCATCCTTGTCCCATCAAGAGGGGCAGAATGATGACCTTCATCCTCCAGACAATCTCTGCTGGCGGACATCCTCCACCTCAACCATCTCAGGCACTTATTCCCATGGAGATAATGATATAGTAGATCAAGGGATTGGCAGAAATGTGCAAATCCTGGTTCAATGACAGCAAGCAGGGGTCTAAAGGATGGGGATCACCCTTCTAAGACTATTTAGTGCTCTGCAATCAAAAGTGGGAATGGTCATTGAAGCAAAGAGAATGGGAAAGAAGTAAAATCAAAAGGCCTACTGAATAATGATTGACCTGAGGCAATGGAGCTCAAGGTAGAATAAGAACTGAAAGAGCTATTTGGGCAGACCGACCCCCTATTTATTAAGTATATTAGGAATGAGCATCCTCCAAAAGATCGATATGTATGACGGGAGATCAGATCCTACATAATAGCTCAGTCACTATCAGCAGGCCATGTCTCTCTACAGCCATAGTAATGCTCTGCTATGCCAAGCATTTTCCAATACCCTAACTGGATCTGCATTATCTTGGTTCAAGAGGCTTTTGCCTCGGTCAGTGACCTCATTTGCTAACCTGCGCGTGACGTTCATTAACAAGTTCTTAACAAGCAAGAAGATCAAAAAGGACCTGTCCACATGCTGACTGTGCGCCAGACCAGAGGTGAAGGTCTAAGGGATTACATTACGTGATTCAATGTTAAACTAACACTATGGATGATTGTGATCTTGGCTTCACCATCTCGGTCCCGAAAGCAAGGCTTCACCCTGGGCCATTCTTGACATTAGTCACCAAGAATTCCCCAAAAACTTATGCTAAGCTCCTTGCACAAGCAAGCAAATACATCCTGGTGGAGGACACAGACATGGCCAGAAAGTAGTTGAAGGGCCTAATTGACCCCAAACCACTGAAGAATGAACACAAGGAGAAGAAGAAGAGGCCGAGGATGTAATTCCTTAGACCTGGGTTGATTTTTATAAGATATGTTTTAGTTTAAACCGCTTTCGCATTATTATCTTAGCCTTATGAAAATGATTGGAGACATCTATGCTGAAAGTTGTCATGATGTATGGATCCGAAAAGAAAAGTTTTAAATTTTCCTCAATTTTTGCTACTCCGAGGCGTGACATTCATGTGCGACAAAGAGAGTGTCAGAGAGAGAGAGAGAGAGAGAGAGTTACCTGATATGGGGTTCAAAAGGGGTAGAGTTGTCTGTGTTGGGATTGTGCCCACAAACCAATTACTTTATGCATTAGACATTTTGACAATTATATTTATGGATATCAGTCTATATTTTATCATGTATGTTTCATGAGATGAGTATTTGTTTGATTGTACTTGAACACCATTGTAGAAAATTCATATGTATGTATGAGATGCATACATGGGAGATACAAATTACTACTCCTTGATGTTTAGAATTATCACACTGGATGTTGAGATTCGATACTTAAGTCAGGAATATAGTGGGTCCTTCTCCCTCTTCCTAGGGATCTACTTTCTTTTCGTGAAAAGGCGGAAGCCCCTTACTTTACATTGATCAGCAAAAGGGGGAAGCAAGGTATAGGGAACTTCTAGACCTCATCAGGTTTGGATTGTAGCATGATTAGCTAGAATAGGATGTAGTGACGTATCTCATTTACTAGAGTGTGTGACTCTGAGTTAATATGCTAATGCATGTAATGCATTGAAGGACCATGAGCTTTCCTATTAATTCTCAATCCCTATCAATAGTTAATATGAACTCATAGCTTGTATACGATACGTGTTCTTAATCTTGAGATAATAATGAACACAAGCCATGTGTATGATTGCTTTGACTTACCAATCAATGAGGTCTTAAAGAGCAACTCCTAGGTATCTTGGGTAATCATGACTCATAGCATTGTGGACATATATTGTTAAGATAGAATCTACCCACTGATAAAGAGTATGCATTCTCTTAAGAATATCTCCAAGTTGGTTACTGAGAACTCTAGTCTTGTTGATTAGTAGTTATCAATATGTTTAGTAATCAAGGAATATAAGATGTAATCACAATTCAAGTTGACAGCACTTGTTATCTAACTACCTGAATGCGATTATGAACGCTGAAGGTAGAGAGAAATTAGTGTCAGCTTACAAGTTTAGTTATTGCTTCATATACATTCCTATGCATTGAAGTGCAGTTATCGTTATTTAGTGGTGTTAATGTTAACTAATCAATTAGTTAATTCATTGATTAAAGGGTTTAATCATAGAGGAATTAATAAGTGATCTAAGACAATACTTAAGAACATAGGATGTCCCATTCTTAGCTCCAATAGAATACTAGGAAGGCATAAAAGAGGTTGACCAATCGATTGGTGTGAGCAATCGATTGTTTGTTTTAGTAGTTGATTGGTGTGACCAATCGATTGCTTGTTTTAGCAATCGATTGATCGATTGCTTAGTAGGTCGGTTAGAAAGCTTATAAATACAGGACCTATGGGCAGAATGTTTAGAACTTCATTTTTCGCACACCCAAAGGTTCTAGATTTATTTCTAAAGTTTTACCACAACTTCCTACTTAGTCTGTGAAGGGTTCCCACAAACCCTAGCCTTCTAAGGAGTATTCAAAGGAGACATAAGAGTGAAGAAACTCTAGAGGGAGCTTCATGTATTCTCTACAAGCGTTCTACTTTGATTCTCGGATTCAAATAAGGTACGAACTCTTGTCTACTCATCGCTAGATTCAATAACAAGTAGTTCTTGAAAAAAATCAAAAGTTTCACATATTTTTCTGCTACAAACTAGATTTTCATAAATAAAATCCAACAGTTTGGAGTGTGGTGTTTCATATTGGTCTCCATTGATAATGAGGCGTGTTTTAGGCATTCTGCAAGACTGTTGATATCAGCATTTTTCTTCCTTATTTTTAGCGTTTCACTAAGAAAAAGGGGTATCTTGTAACCGAAATAGAAATCTAGGGGAGATCCGTGTAATTTGACCTAACCTCAGGAGAGGTCCGTTTAATTTACCCAAAATAAAAAATAGCCCTAAATCCCGCACTCCACTTTTCAAATTTAAAGGATACTTTGTTTTGCAATTTTTTTTTTTTTAAACATGGACTTGTAACATTTTGTATAAAACATCTGTTAATGCTCTAAATCACATTTTTCTTGTACTATAATACCCTTCATAGTTAAGAGATAAAATTTTGATTCAAATTTTTTTTTGATCAGAAACAGAGCAATAACATTACGAGAAATTAGAATCAAACATTACAAAGTGTTCGACTTGGGAGGGGTACTCCTCAAGCCAGACTCTCAAACATTTGACAACCTTAGCAAGCTTAGCTAACTCATGAGCGACCATGTTAATGTCAAGTTTAACATGCACAAACTAAGCATTAAAAAACCACCTATCAACCGAACTATGTCCTCAATGATGTGCCAGTAAGGAGCAAAAAAAAAATCAAAGTTGGTGAGATGATTAATGAGCATTAAGGAATCTGACTCCACAATAAAATCACTAAAGCCCGCATCAATTGCAACCACAGTAGCACGCCACAAAGCCAAACACTCAACCATCATATTATCCACTAACCCAGGCATGAACTCCGACAATGCTAGGTAGACACTTCCTTTATGGTCCCGAAGGACGCCTCCCAATCCCACACCCTCAAGATCTCGAAATACAACTCCATCCACATTTAGCTTCAGAGTCCATGTATTTCCATCTAATTTGTTACGGGCCACTAGTGCCACCACCAGTCGAGACTGCCGTCGGACGCCCCCCACCAAGTGCATTATTGATCTCATTAATGTAGGCCCACACCCCACTCTTCTGCCCTCCCAACATCTCAAAGAACACCCTCCATGACCCATTTGTTTCGGTCATTCCAAATTACCCGTGCACAAACAACAAATTTTTAGGTGACCCAAGCATCATTAATCATCAAAATCGAACCAAGCCAATCTCTATACTGAAGCCGAAGACCACGCAAGTGAAATGTAGCATCAAAAAATTGCACCACAAATCCTTGGCTTTATAACATCCAACCAACACATGAAAAACTAACTCATCCTCAATGCCACAAGATAAAAATGCCCCTTGTCAGTCACTTGTCTACGGCTAAGCTCCTCCCCACATAGTAAAAATTTATTCACAGCATGCCACAAAAAGTGTCTAACCTTGCTCGGGACCCTACATTCCCATAATTTTTTTCATGGGAAATAGTGTAAAGAAGAAGAAGAAGAAGAGGACTAACCACGAGCATTTTTGTGCACAAAACAAGATGATAGGTGGACTGAACCGTAAAAATGCCATGAGGGTCCTAATGCTAAATGATCAGATTTGTGCATCTCCCACCTACAAGGGGAATCTATAAAATCACCTCAGCATCCTCTAACTAGAACAATGACTTAATACGATCCACATCCCACAGACCTGACTCACCATCAGTGAGATTACTCACCGGACTATCACTGATATGAAGTTGAAGCGGAATGAATGGTTTGAAGGTAGAAGCACGGGGCAGCCAAGGATCTTGACCAACTCGGATGTTGCGGCCATTTCTAACTCTCCAACGAATACCCATCTAAGCAGCTTAATTGAGCCCTAGATACTCTACAAGTGAGTGATGGGTAGTTACCCAAAGTGGCATCTAAAAAATTCCCCCTCGAAAAATACTTTGATTTAAAAACACATTTCACAAGAGAATCAGGATTGTTCAAAATTCTCCATGTATGTTTAGCAAGCATGGCGACATTAAAAGCATCAAATCCCAAAACCCATGTCCCCTATCACACTTAGGTTTACACAACCTCTCCCATTAGACCTAGTATATTTTTCGTTTATCACCCCTCTTTCCCTACCAAAAGCTAGCGACCGATCGAGTAACTTGAAGCAAGACATAGTATACCCCGAAATGGCCTTTGCCACTGCTTTAATGAGAACCTCTTTTCCACCACAAGATAACATTTTTTCCTTCCAACCAAAAACCTTTTTCTCAATTCTGGTGTTGATAGACTGAAATGTAGAATTTTTATTTCGACTAACCAGAGACAGGAGCCCCAAATACTTGTCACCTTATTAGTATTGGGACTAAAAAAAGCACAATATTTGTTAATATTTACTTGTTGACTTGACAAATTTGCATAATTCTCGAGAATTACGAAAATCGCTTCATACTCATGTACTGTTGCCTTGCAAAACAAAAGACTATCGTCCGCAAAAAATAAGTGGGTAATCTCTAGCCCACTTCGGCCTAACCTAACACCGCCAACACGACTCTAAGATCAAGCCTGCTCAATAGCAAAAGACAAAGCCTCCGCTACAATGATGAACAAATAAGGTGACAAAGGATATCCTTGTTGTAACCCTCAGGAAGGCTGGAATTGCTGTGTAGGTTGACTGTTAAATAAAACCAAAAAAGATACTGATTCGACACACTGTATAACTAGAAAATCCCATCTGTCATCGAACCCCAGGAGAAATACGATGGCCCTAAGGAACGGCCATTTCACCCTATTATAATGCTTATATCCAGCGTTAGTGTCATAAATGCTGATTTGCCCCTAGTACATGCTTTAAGATGGTGCATAGCCTCAAAAGCAACCAAAACATTGTCCATGATTTGTCTTCCTGGTATGAAAGCACTCTAGGAATCTGAAATAATATGCGGTAAGCACAACTTCAACCTATTTGCTAGCTCCTTAGAGATTATTTTGTAGAGAACATTACATAGGCTAATGGGCCTTAACTCGGTGACTTTCTTCAGATCTTTAACTTTTGGAATCAAAACAATATGGGTGAAATTCAACTCATATGGGAGGGACCCGGTTCTAAAGAAATGTTAAACACATAAAGCTATATTAGGGCCGATAACTTCCCAATACTTTTGAAAAAATAAAGGAGACATACCATCCGTGCCCGATGCTTTATTCTGATGCATTTGGAAGACAACTTTCTTAATCTCCTCAGTTGAAATATCACGCATCAACATAGCATTCATCCCCCCCGTAACTCTTTGACTGATTGGGTTTATAAACTCTTCCACCCCAAAGACTTGTTGCTTAAGGAAGATACTCTGAAAATATTGGGCAAAAACATTCTGGAAATCCTCTTCACGATCACACCAATTACCATTTAGATTGTTAATACCTGCTATACGATTGCGTTGCTGCCATTGAGAAGCCTTGGGGTAAAAAAATGCTATGTTGGAATCCCCTTCCCTGAGCCTTCAGGCTCTCGAACGTTGCGCCAGATGATCTCTTCACTCTCAAGTAGACCATTAATTTCACTTTGTAGCTCCCTTCCTCTGTTGCCTCCCTATCAAAAAGGTTTTGAATTTCTAACCATACTCAGCTCTCCCATTTTTTTTTAACTAATATTGCGCTGAACATTTCCAAAGCTTACCCGATTCCAAGAATTTAGCGCCACTTCACATCTCGAGATTTTTTCTGTCGCCCCAACACCAACCCCCCCATTACCTTCTCAATACTCTAAAATAATTCTACTACACTTATTATGCCAAATCCACATAGCCTAAAATGAAACAACCATACCTTTGGTCTCCAAACCCTCGACATGGCACTTTCAAAGCTCAAAGTAATAGGGTAATAGTAAGAGCTTGATGATGTAAGATGGTGAACCGAGAAGCGTGAGTGAATTTGCTTTAATACAAATGATGCCACAAATCTATCAAGTCATTCTTGAATCAAAATTATAGAAAAGCGGTTGTCCTACCATATGAACCTTCCCCCTCTGAATAAAATGATCTTTGAGCATGCAAAAATCTAAAGTGTCCCGAATCATCTTCACTATAGACCGATCTCTCACCCTTCCTTCCTCCTTTTCCCAATCTCCCAAAATCTCATTGAAGTCTCCCCCTACCAATCAAGGGGCTTGAGATGTCCCAGCCAAATTATGTAATAGTTTCCACGTGGACTGTCTCTTAGTTTGTTATGGGTGGCCATAAAATCCTGTTTGACGCCATTTACCCACCCAGGGCCCTCCCAACCACTTCGATATCAATATGGTTTTGAGAATAACTTAGCAAAGAGACCCCTAAATCACCCTTCCAACACAAAGATAAACCCCCATAGTAGTTTTCGAATTGTGCTCAGTCCCACCATATTGCTTGGGGTCACCCTCACCCTCCATTATTTCCACTGCCATAAGAGACATGGTTCTAGTGGAGGCTTCATGAATGGAGGCAGTCACTTCCACATGTGGGTCACTCGCCTACTTCATCATCTCCTCTAAATTGGAAGGTAAATTGCATTGAAGTGGGTCATCCTTGTAATGGTGGGTCCCAGGGACATGACCTGCCTCCTCATTCTTTCTTAATTTTCTAGCCAAGCTACCATCATAACCCGAAAGAAGCCCGAAGCCAAGACCCATATTGTACCTCCTTCACTGAGTGACGACAATTCTCAAAGTTACCCACATCACAATCATGCTCCGAATGTCTAATGGTTCCACATGTGAATCTAAAATCGGGTAAACATTCGTACTTGAATCAGATCCAACATTGTTCTCCATTTAAAGAAATCATGGTTCCCCTAATCAAAGGTTGACAAAAGTTCATATTCACTCAAACACATAAACAGTTACCCCACCCTATTCTGGTGACATCAGCATCAACAAGCAGCACATCACCAATTCTAGCCCCCACTTTACATCCCACCTCCTCCTTCATACTACCAAATGGGAGATCATGAATCTAGAAGATTGCCATGTGTTTAAATCCATAATGCATGAGTGGTGTACCTGGCTCAATCCCTCGCAAAGCTAGATGATGACTATCAAACAACCATGGTTCCATGCTTTAAACTCTGCTCTTATCCTTGACATTAGTAAATATGAATAGGAATTTGATCTCCCTCACAACTCTTATATCACAGCCCTTTCCTTTCCACAACAATATTAGGGTTTGGCGGATTGCCTCGACACTAATACCCTTGGCACACAAAAATATCCCACTAAATAGGATAAATGTTTCTCCCCTCTGTAAATTGTGTCCTATTGCCCAATACATACCGTGTCCTTCTCCTCCTCTATCAACACTAGGTTAGATAGCAGCCTCTCAATATTAAACTCCATAAAAAAGCCACCCTCACAAGAGCAGCTCCACTACGATTAATACCAGAAGCAACGCACAAACTTGCAAACCAGAAAGAAACGCAAGCTATATCAGAAAAAAAAAAAAACAAACTTCACCAGAGATCTAAAGCGAATGCCGGGAAGATGACCACACACAAAGTGGATGATCACTCTACAGAATCCCTAGGGTTCAGAGAGACTAAAGCATGCCATTTCAATTCAAATTTTTAATTATACATGATATCAGCAAACATTCGAACATACCAAATTTGATAGAATATTTATTCTAACATATTTGTTTTCTCTCTTAAACCTGATTCTTATCAAAGTCTTCATCTCCATCTTACTTCTCCTCCACTAAGGACCACTGCAACATAACACCCTCCATGCCCTACCCCAACTAAGTCCATCTAACACCATTCTAACCATTGTTGCTTGCTTCCAACTGATCGGGAGAGAACAGATCCTATTTATACGCCTTAACTTACGTTTGTTAGTACCTTTTTATCCTGTTTTTGTATATTTTTACTTCGTTTTCTATTTTCTGACAGGTTTTGGAAGAAAATAAGGAGATCTGGTTAAATAAGGTGAAAAAGCAGGAAGGAAGAAGCAAGAAAAACAACATCGCGCACGCGACCCGCTCGCGCGAAAACCAAGAAATCGCTCGCGCGATCCGCGCGCGCGACCTTCCCAATTACGCGCTCGCGTGGCCCGCTCGCGCGATCCGTACAAAATTCAAAGTTGCATATTCTGCTGTACTAAAGAGTCCTGTGCGAACGAAACTGCCTAATTACGTCTGGAAAGCTAAATACTGCAGTTTTAGTGCATTTCGGGTTAGAAAAGCTTCCAAAACTTGCCTAAAATCTATATATACCATATTTTACTTAAAATTAAGGGTTGACAAATAATATACACACAATATACAACCATACTTTCAGCCATTGAAGAGGGGAAAGCAAGGAAAAGAAGAAGAAGACCAAGGATTTCGACGGCCTCTTCCATCAACTACTTGCCATCTATCACTTCTATGGACAACTAGACTCTAGATCTAGGGTTTCAATGAAACCCTAGTCAAGTAATAGGGTGTATTTTATGTTTTTATTTTAGTTCTATTATGTATGGATGACAATTACATGTTCTGAGGATTTTTATAAATAAATCGTGCTTTTATTGATTAAATCATTGCTTTCAAAGTTTATTCTTGGCTTAGATCTATTTTGACTATGATGTGCTCAATGATCTATGTTTGCTGTGCTTGTTTAGATTATTTACATGTAATGGTGCTTAAATTGAATTGTGCTATCAATTATCCGAATGCTCCATGCCTAGATTAGGCGGATTATACCACAACCCTAGTTTAGTGTGGGATAATTCGTGCTAACCGAAGATGGATTATGTTGGTGCTTGAACCATAGTTATTTTCTTAACGGAGGAATTGGGCTTGTAGCTATAATTTCCCATTATCATCCAACTTAGTAAGCTAAAGTAATTCATAAATACCCTTATTATGAAGCTAGTGGTGGATTTGCAATCCTAGGTTCCTTAAACATATTCATAAAAACAATTTTAAATCACTTTCGTAATTTAGATTTATTTTCATTGTTATTAGTTTAATTAAAATTCAAATCCAACTCCATTTTCTTAATTAATTAAATTTAGGTTTTAAAATTAAGGTGTTTTAGTATTTCAATCTCTGTGGGTTCGACCTTTTACTTCCACACTGCAAATCTTTAGAAAAGTAAAGTATACTTTTATATCTTGATTTTGACGAGATCAATTTTTGGCGCCGTTGCCGGGGATTGCAAATTACTACCTTTAGTTTTAGAATCTTAGTTTAGTTAATTCGCAAATATTTGATTAGGTTTTCTTTTTCTTATTTTTTTTTTTTATTTTGAGTTACTAACTTTTCTTTTTATTTTGTAGTTTCTCGAGTCGTCAAAATTCTAACATTTTCGAGTGGATTAGCTAATCACATCAAAGAAGCTTACGCGAAAAAATATAAAATAAAAAAATTCAAGCAAATTGCTTCTTGTGAAATTCGCTTTAAACCACTGTGAGTCAGGGCGCTGTGACGCACTATTTGCATTAGTTTAGGGTTAATTGCATTGCATTAGCTAGGAAACCCGGGACGCTGGGCTTGATGAGGTCACTGCATTACAGGATAATTTGCATGCATCACAGTAGTTGAGTGCTTCTTATCTTAGTTACGTGATTGCTATTTGTTTTTTTTATTATTATTTGAGTCAGTTTTAGTTTAGTATTCTTTTTAAGTTTATGTTTGGTACGCGTTCAAATAAACCTGAATTACATTCTATCGATCTTGAACTTGAACGTACTTTAAGAGTTAGTAAGTCTGCAACCCAAGCTTCTAGAGCTAGGTTGCAAGACGACGAATCAACGCCGATTCCGTCGTCATTGTTTGAGGCCAAAATTCAAAGTACCCTTAAACGGTTAAGGAGAACTCGACCTTGTAAAATCGAACCTATTCCAATGGCCGACATTGGAAACAACGGAAATAATATGAATAATCTTAATATACCGCCACCTCCTCCGCTTAAAGATTACTTTATTCCTACGACTTACACGCCACAAACATGTATTGCTTTACCGGAGGCGACGACATATCACTTTGAGATAAAGTCGTCTACCATCTCGCTACTTCTATCTTTCCATGGCCGTCTAAATGAAGATCCATATCAACACTTAGGAGATTTTCAGGATATATGCTCTACTTTAAAAATTCAAAACTTAACTGATGATGAATTGAAATTGCGGCTCTTTCCATTCTCTTTAAAAGATAAAGCTAAATACTGGCTCCAATCTTTGGAGCCAAACACAATTAGAACATGGGAAGCCTTACACACCGCATTTTTACAAAAGTTTTTCCCTATTATGCGTACGAATCAGATAAGGAAATCTATAACAAATTTTGTGATGCAAGATGGGGAAACACTTTATGATACTTGGGAGAAGTTCAAAGAATTATTAAGCTCGTGTCCACATCATCAGGTTCCTAAGTGGCAATTAGTACAGGTCTTTTATGAGGGACTTATTCCCTCAGTCCGTAATACCGTCAACGCTGTTTGTGCGGGTACCTTCCTACACAAAAGTGTCGACGAGGCCTGGAAAATCTTTGAAACATTAAGCGAGAATTCGATGCATCAGGCTGTATCAGTACGTTCCGAGGGATATCATTTACAACCTAAGAGAGAGGTAAAGTTCGAGTCAAGTCATTCAATTGAAATAAAAGAACTATCTAAAAAACTTGATCGTCTTTTAACAATGAACCAAACGACAGCCCCACCCGCTCATGAAATTTGTGCATTATGTTCTGATCCATCACATTCTATCCTAGCATGTCCATCGGCGAGTCAATTTCTGGAATTCGTGGAGCAACACATTAATTATATTCAACAATACCCACGAAATAATTATAATTCGGCTACTAACAATCCGGACGCGCCATGGAGAAAACATCCTAATTTTTCATGGAAAAATAATAACAATAATAATGATAATAATGAGATGAGTAATTTCCCTAATGCTTATAGACCTCAACAATGTCAATACCAACAACCTCCTCCTCCACCTCCACGTAATAATGCATTTGAGGAGAAGGTGTTGGCCTCACTTGAAAGTTTTGGTCCGGTGATCCAGTTAGTACATTCCCACACCCAGTCCATTGCAAAACTGGAGTCCCAAGTAGGACAAATAGTTAACACGCTAAATCGTTTAACCGAGAATAAGTTGCCAAGTCAACCTATTTCGAACCCTAAGGGACAATACGAAGTGGGTGGTACGAGTGAGCGAGTGAACGCTGTGTCAACTAGGACGACTACTCGAGAGGAAGAAGTTGTTGAGATTCCGAGGGAGGTTATGAGGGATGCAAACGTTAACTCGAATAAAGGGAGGGGTGAGGACGTGAATCAAAGTAGAAAATAAAAAGAACCGATCCCAACTAATATTATTCCAAAACTACCTTATCCACCTAATGTTGAGGGACCGTCACATTTGTCTAAGAAAGGGTCAAAAGCTGAAGATATACTCGAGGTGTTTAAACAAGTTAAAGTTAATATTCCATTCCTCGACGCTATAAAACAAATTCCCGCTTATGCTAAATGTCTTAAAGACCTTTGCACTCAAAAACGTAAATTGCGTAGTCATAGTCCGAAAAGGTCTTTCTCACAGAAAAAGTAAGTTCTATTTTACAACACGCTACTCCGAAATATAAAGATCCAGGTACGCCTACAATTTCATGTGTCATAGGTGACACTATCATTCATAGGGCTCTCCTTGACTTAGGAGCTAGTGTTAATCTCTTACCTTATCACATTTATAAACAACTAGGTTTAGGTGAACTTAAACCTACGGCTACTACTATTCAATTAGCGGATCGTTCTGTTAAAATCCCTAGAGGAATCGTCGAGGACGTCTTAGTTAAAGTTGACAAATGCTATTATCCTGTTGATTTCATGGTCCTTGATAGTGAACCTGTACTAGATGCTAGGAAGCACACTCTTGTCATTTTAGGCCGTCCATTCTTAGCGACCTCCAATGCGCGTGTTAACTGTCGGACGGGGGTAATGAAGGTGTCATTTGGGAACATGAACTTAAAATTGAACGTTTTTAACACTATTGATCAACCTCCTAAAGACGACGTTTACCTATGTGAGGCGGAGAGTGAGGTAAGACGAAATATTGAGCCTAACAGAGAACTGAATATGGGTGAGGATAATAATATAATTTGTAATAAGAGGATGGATTTGAATAACCTGGACCCTAATGATGAATTTACTCAAAAGGTAAAGAATCGACTTGAAACCGAAAAAGATGAATCGTTGAATGAATTGTTACATAGCAATATGGTTTCTGCTTACCACCGAAGTCGCCCTGATATCTGTACGGGTACACAGTCCGATTTACAGCCTCCATAAATCTTGAGCTAGAATGGTCTAGCTGAAGACGTAAAAGATAGCGCTTCTTGGGAGGCAACCCAAGCTTTAATTTGTTCGTTTCTTTGATTTTTGCATGTTTTTGGGTCGTTTTGGTCAGTTTTAGAGTTTTCTGAACAAGTTTGGGGGGTCGGGGATAATTTATTTTGAACTTATATACATTTTTATATTAAAAAAAAAAAGGAAAAGACCATAGTCGCGCGCGCGACCCGCTCGCGCAACAGGTCGCTCGCGCGGTCTGCTCGTGCGAGATTCCCCCATAGACAAAATTTTTCAAGTTTTTTTTTTATATATAGCCTCAGTATCTATGTCACGCCCCGGCGTAGCCAAAATATGGAAAAATTTAAAATTTTCATCTTGGACCCTGAGGCACGTGACTGGTTGTAGTACCGAATTGTCCATGACCAAATAATAATATTTAAATGATATAATAAAAGGATAAAACCATCATCTGCTCACATTGATATATTACAAAGAAAGGCCACAGTACTAGTTAACTATTACATCAGGGTAGATACATCAGAGTCTTATGGCTCTAGGGCCTTACAAAAGCTATAACAAAATATATGCTAAGTCTTTTGGTTATAATCAAAAACATTCACAGGGGATAACTGCTAGTCTTCTCTCTAACTAGCATAACCATAGCCATCTTCGGTGTACTCTTCCTCCACGTTCTCCGCTTGCATAGCATCATAACCCGTGTACTCGTTACCTGGATAAGCTGGACATGGGAATGTCCAGCGACATGAACGTCGTCAGCTTGTGAAAGCTGAGTGAGTAAACTAAATCAAATGGAACGTATATAGTAAAACACAGTAGGAATACATTTACTACCTTTCAACATGTCTTTTAGGATCTTTACGTTCTCACCGTCGAATTATAACTAGTAGCGTACCCGACTACATATTCAATAGGAATACAAACAATTCAGGAGACCCGTCTAGACATTCTTAATGCCACTACCATTCATTTCTAACATCTGACATTATTTACAAACCTAAAGTGTCCCTTGCTAACCAGACCATCTTTCATCAACCACTTCATCTTTCATCAATCAAAACATCTATCATCAACCACTTCGTCTTTCATCAACCAAAACATCTTTCATCGACCAAAACATCTTTCATCAACCAAAACATCTTTCATCAACCACTTCGTCATGAAGAACCGAAGTGTTAAGGAGTGCAAGAATATCCATTTCGTCACGAAGAACCGAAAGGAGTCTTCACTCAAAAATCACCGCTTCGTCACGAAGAACCGAAAGCGTTACGGAGTACAAGAACATCCATTTCGTCACGAAGAACCGAAAGGAGTCTTTACTCAAAGAATCACCGCTTCGTCACGAAGAACCGAAAGCGTTACGGAGTACAAGAACATCCATTTCGTCACGAAGAACCGAAAGGAGTCTTTAATCAAAGAATCACCGCTTCGTCACGAAGAACTGAAAGCGTTATGGAGCACAAGAACATCCATTTCGTCACGAAGAACCGAAAGGAGTCTTTACTCAAAGAATCACCGCTTCGTCACGAAGAACCGAAAGCGTTACAGAGTACAAGAACATCCATTTCGTCATGAAGAACCGAAAGGAGTCTTTACTCAAAGAATCACCGCTTCGTCACGAAGAACCGAAAGTGTTACGGAGTACAAGAACATCCATTTCGTCATGAAGAACCGAAAGGAGTCTTTATTCAAAGAATCACCGCTTCGTCACGAAGAACTGAAAGCGTTACGGAGTACAAGAACATCCATTTCATCACGAAGAACCGAAAGGAGTCTTTACTCAAAGAATCACCGCTTCGTCACGATGAACCGAAAGCGTTACGGAGTACAAGAACATCCATTTCGTCACGAAGAACCGAAAGGAGTCTTTACTCAAAGAATCACCGCTTCGTCACGAGGAACCGAAAGCGTTACGGAGTACAAGAACATCCATTTCGTCATGAAGAACCGAAAGGAGTCTTTATTCAAAGAATCACCGCTTCGTCACGAAGAACTGAAAGCGTTACGGAGTACAAGAACATCCATTTCGTCACGAAAAACCGAAAGGAGTCTTTACTCAAAGAATCACCGCTTCGTCACAAAGAACCGAAAGCGTTACGGAGTACAAGAACATCCATTTCGTCACGAAGAACCGAAAGGAGTCTTTACTGAAAGAATCACCGCGCTTCGTCACGAAGAACCGAAAGCGTTACGGAGTACAAGAACATCCATTTCGTCACGAAGAACCGAAAAGAGTCTTTACTCAAAGAATCACCGCTTCGTCACGAAGAACTGAAAGCGTTATGGAGTACAAGAACATCCATTTCGTCACGAAGAGCCGAAAGGAGTCTTTACTCAAACAATCACCGCTTCGTCACGAAGAACCGAAAGCGTTACGGAGTACAAGAACATCCATTTCATCACGAAGAACCGAAAGGAGTCTTTACTCAAACAATCACCGCATCACAACTCAACAGCACATCCCTTTTTCTTACTATCCTGATCTCCGTTGCCCAGATTACCTATCAGACAATTATCCTTATCATAATATGCTTCTAACATAGCACAACCGACCCTTACATTTTCCCGACCTCGCATTCGTCACTCATTTTGGAATTTAGTTCATTAAAGGACTTCCGAATATACTTTCGAAGTTACGTTTATACATCCGTCATCCTGTTTTATGTCGTAATATACTTACATTTGAAACATATCCAATCACTATCAGCGCAATAATCGTGCCGTACAACATACTTATAGCTTGGGTATGAAATCTCTATGGTCATCACACTATATTCATAACAACAGAAACCTAGCGAGTAGCTCGTGGATCTATAACATGGATTTGATATCAATAACCATATAGATGAAACCCTTAACATACTCATATATATGATAGCACTACCATAGCACAAGATATCCATAACCACATAGGTACCGGAAAGCAAGCATCATTAATAAACACATCATACAAGTAGTTATACAATCTGCCAGGAATTAATTTTACTATGTCGACTGAATTGATATGATTTATTTGGGCATGATAAATTGATTTGTAGATCAAACTCAAAACTAGAAAATTGTAGATAATTGGATTAGCTTCATGTACAAAAAAATCTAGCTTCAATTACATTTTTGAGCTACTAAAAATATTTATTTTACTTAGATATTTTTATATTTTTGGACTGCTCTATCCCAGATTTATAGGACTGCGTTGCATGTGCATTTCACCTATCATGGAGTCATTTCTAGACCAGGCTATAGAAGAGTTATTTGTAGATAAATGAGTTAGATTTCTCCACAAAAAAACCTAGTTTAATTCAGATTTCAGAGCTGCTTGAAACACTCATTTTACTAAACTACATTCTGCTGGAGGTTTCTGTTTCTCAGATTTAAAGTACTTCGTTGCATGTACATTTCACCTATGAATAATTGATTTTCAGACTGAGCTATAGAAGAGTTATTTGTTGATAAATGAGTTAGCTTTCTCCACAAAAAAACCTAGCCTCATTCCCATTTTGGAACTGCTCGAAATGTTTGTTTTACTAAACAACACTCTGCTGGAAGTTTCTGCTTCCCAGATTTGAAAATTTATCTTGCATGGCATGGATCTCTCAAACTATCAACATCAAGCACATAATAAACATTACTACATACTATATAGGTTCTAAAGTGAGTTAGAATACTCACTTAAACTTGAAATTGAGCTTGGGCTTTGGATTTGAGCTTAGGAAGCTTGAACACAACCTCAATGGTGGAGACTTCTTCCTAGTTCTTCTTCTCCATCTCCATGTATCTCTTATCTCTCCATGGAGTTCATCTCCTAGCTCTCTCTAACTCTATATGCAGATTGTAAATGGCCCAAAGGTGTAATGCATGAATATAGGCATGTTTATATAGAGATGGTGGTGGGATATGTGTCACCATGCATGTGCTAGAGTGTACATGCATGGACAAGTGTCCTAGAGGTGGACAAGTGGCAAGGGAGGTGGTGCCATGTGGTGCATGGGCTGCCATGTGGCCGACCATGTGGGGTCCACCTCGAGTTTTGTGTCACTACCTCGGTTTGCGTGCAAAAATTCTTGATATGCGTGTCAGTCTCGATTTACTTCCAAACGGGTGTTGTTTCTGATGTCCGGGTCCAGGTACGGGACTAAGTTAATTCTAATTACGGTCGAGTCGGTGCAGTGATCATAGTCTAATTAGTAATTACATTAAACTGATACAGTCACACAAATAAAATAATAATATAATAATAGACCAGATATAGAAATTCATAAAACTTGTATTATTGCACGTAGAGAAATTACAGGCATTACATCTTCTACCACCTATTATAGGATTTCGTCCTCGAAATCTGAGCTATCTAGGCACTAAAAAGAAAAGGAAATTTCTCTCGCATTTCCGATTCCAGCTCCCAAGAGGCTTCTCCTTCGTCATGGTGTTTCCACTGAATCTTTACCAGCGGAATCTCTTTGTTTCTCAACTTCTTGATTCCATGATCCAGAATCTTTACAGGTCCTTCAATGAATGTAGCATTGTCATTTACTTTGATATCTTTGAAGTTGATCTCGTGTGCCGGGTTATGAAGACATTTCCTTAGCATGCTTACATGGAATACGTTATGAACTCCCGACATCTTGGGTGGTAACGCCAATCTATAGGCAACTTTTCCTACGCGATCCAGAATCTCAAATGGTCCAATGTAGCGTGGCGATAGCTTTCCCTTCTTCTGTCCAAACCTTACCACGCCTCGAACGGGGGAAACTTTGAGGTAAACATGATCTCCCACTTCAAATTCTAGGTCTCGATGTCGTTTATCCGCGTAGCACTTGTATCTACTTTGTGCTGCCTTCATTCTTTCCTTTACTGCATTGATTCCTTTATTGGTCTCCTGGACTAAGTCTGGTCCCAATAATTTGCCATCCCCAATTTCAGCCCAACACATAGGTGATCGGCACGACCTTCTGTATAGTGCTTCAAATGGTGCCATCCCTATGCTCGAATGAAAACTGTTGTTATAAGCAAACTCAACCAACGGTAAGTGAGTTTCCCACAAACTTTCAAAATCAATTACACAGGCTCGAGGCATGTCCTCCATTACTTGATTTGTCCTTTCTGTTTGTCCATCAGTTTGTGGATGAAATGCAGAACTTAACTTCAGAGATGTTCCCATCGCTTTCTGAAGACTCTCCCAAAATCTAGCGGTGAATCTCGAATCTCGATCTGATACTATTGACACTGGTACCCCATGTAACCGCACAACCTGTTGTAGATAAAGTCAACTCATCTTCTCGACAGGATAGTTCATATTATATGCAATAAAATGGGCCGATTTGGTCAGTCGATCAACAACTACCCAAATGGCATCATGGTTCTGCTGGGATCTTGGCAATCCCACAACAAAATCCATGGTGATATGCTCCCATTTCCATTCTGGGACTGGTAGAGGTTGTAGTAATCCGGGAGGTCGTTGGTGTTCCGCCTTGACTTGCTGGCAAGTAGGGCACTTTGCTACATATTCTGCGACTTCTCTCTTCATGCCTTCCCACCAAAAGTTCCTTTTCAAGTCTTTATACATCTTGGTTCCGCCGGGGTGTATAGTCATCCTTGACTTGTGGGCTTCATTCAGAATGTCTTTCCTCAAATTATCCGTGTTGGGTACACATAACCTGTCCTTACATCTGAATGTCCTGTCTGTTCCAATATTCCATTCAGCCGGATCCTTTGCTTTCGCCTTCTCAAACCATTTCCTCAATCCTTCGTCCTTGTTTTGAGCTTCGAGTATTCGGTTAATGAGGGTTGGCTGTACCATAAGACATCCAAAAGGTCGTCCAATACCTGGTCTTATAGTCTGAAAGTCAAATTCCGTTAAAGCTTCTAAGGCCTTCCATTCCCTGATTAAAAGTGAGGCGATTAACCTTTGGGGTTTTCTGCTTAGAGCATCTGCGACTACATTTGCCTTACCGGGGTGGTATTGCAAATTAAAGTCGTAGTCCTTAAGTAGCTCCATCCAATGTTGTTGTCTCATGTTCAATTCCTTTTGAGAGAACAGGTATTTCAAGCTTTTGTGGTCTGAGAACAGGTCAAACTTCTCTCCGTAGAGGTAGTGCCTCCAAATATTAAGTGCAAAGACAATTGTAGCCAATTCCAGATCGTGTGTAGGGTAGTTTAATTCATGTAGCTTTAATTGCCTAGATCCATAAGCGATCACCTGACCATTCTACATAAGTACACATCCTAGTCCTTGATATGAAGCGTCACTGTAGATAGTGTACTGTTCACCACTCTTGGGTATAGCTAGCACTGGCGTTGAGGTCAACCTCTCCTTTAATTCCTGAAAGGCGCATTCATGCTTGTCCTTCCACTCAAACTTTATATCCTTCTTTGTTAGTCCGGTTAAAGGAGACGCGATCCTTGAGAAACCCTCCACGAATCTCCTGTAGTATCCAGCCAATCCAAGGAAACTTCGTACTTCCGATGCGTTGGTTGGTCGATTCCAACTAGAAGCTGCATCCGTCTTGGTTGAGTCCACTGAAATTCCGTTCTGTGAGACTACATGTCCCAAGAGTTTGACTTCTTTCAGCCAAAACTCACACTTACTGAACTTAGCATAGAGACGATTTTCTCTAAGTGTCTGAAGTGCAATCTTCACATGCTTCTCGTGTTCTTCATCACTCTTCGAATAAATACGGATGTCATCGATAAACACGATGATGAATTGATCCAAGAAGGGTCTGAACACCCGATTCATCAAATCCATGAATACCGCCGGGGCATTAGTTAATCCAAAAGGCATAACTAAGAACTCGTAGTGGCCATATCTTGTTTTGAAAGCTGTTTTCGATATATCTTCCGGCCTGACAAGTAACTGATGGTACCCAGATCGTAAGTCAATCTTCGAAAAGGTCATCGCTCCTTGTAGTTGATCGAACAAATCGTCTATCCTGGGAAGCGGGTACTTGTTCTTAATAGTAACCTTATTCAGCTCTCTGTAGTCGATACACAGTCGAAGATTTCCATCCTTCTTTCTAACAAATAGAACCGGGGCTCCCCAAGGTGACGTGCTTGGTCTAATAAACCCAAGATCTTCTAACTCTTGTAATTGCTTCTTCAACTCCAGTATTTCTGTTGGGGCCATACGATAAGGAGCCTTGGATATCGGTGTCGTTTCGGGTATCAACTCAATACAAAAGTCGATCTCGCGCTTTGGTGGTAATCCAGAAACGTCCTGAAAGACATCCTCATAGTTTCGGACTATCAGAATCTGAGCGATCGTCAAATCTGAGCCTGTAGTTTCCATAGTGGCTAAACGACTTGTAAGAAAGGCGTCACTAGTGGGGTTGCATTGAAAACTAAAGGGTGCACTTCCAGGTACTGAAAATGTGATCGACCTACCAGCACAATCTAACTTTGCATGATACTTAGTAAGCCAGTCAAATCCTAAGATTACGTCGAATTCCTTCATTGACAGAACAATTAAGTCTGCATATAGGTTCCTATCCTCCAATGTCAAAGTACAGTCCTTGCACACCTTTCCTAGCTTCACGGTCACTCCCAAAGGTGATACCGCGTTCAAGGCTACCTCAAGTGCTTGGGGTACTAAACCCAATCATCGTACAATCTCAAAGGCAATAAACGAATTCGTAGCACCTGTATCAAAAAGTACTTTAACCCGACTAGCATATAATAAGAGTGTACCTTCCAAGTTCTACTGTTCCTTATCATCATAGCTGGCTGCCTCGGGTATGATAGGATTTAGTCGACCTTTGCTAGTTTGACCTTGAGTAGTAGGCCCATGATAGTTTTCTCTTGGTGCATTGCAATCCATGCTCATGCATCCTCTTTTGCATAAGTTGTAGCATATAACATTAGCTCGGTTGTTGGTTCTGGGGGCTGTGTAGTCCGGGGATCCCACAATTGAAACATCCACCCTTGTTGTTCCATGTAGTAGTGGTTGGTACTTATGGTGCAGTTGGTTTTGCATGCTTATTCAGGGGAAAGGTGTGTCCGTGTTTCTTACCACTATTCCACGGGTGTTTTGTTTCCTTGGAAATGGGTCAGAGGTCTTCCCCTTGGTCCATTCCTAAGCTGAGGTGGCTGACTTGTCATCTGTTTGTGTGTTATGAACCTAACTGAATAACTACTGGTTACCCTCCAGTCCTAACTATGGTTACGAGATATATAAACGATATAAGGTATAGCTAATAATTCTAATATGAGTACATATCACGTCAATACATTTCATCAAGTAGAGGAAACAAATCTTTATAGATAACTTCAAATATTTACATAGATAGGCGTACACGCTACCACTAGTTTGTGTTATATGCCTGGGTACATACTATATACACAAAAAGATGGGCTACTAGTCCTAATACAAGTAAAGCTCTAGATCGTGGGAGTCCTATCCCAAAAGTCCTTCATATCTGACTTATATTGTAGAACATCATCCAAGATTGGAATCGCCATAGGTGGAACCCAGTCCAAGTACGGGTCAAACTTATCAACCATCTCATCTTCATCCTTATCAAAAGGCTCTATATCTGCATCCTTAGAATCATCCTCAAAGTCATCCTCAACCTCTGGCTCTCCAGCCTCCATGACTATCATTGTTTCCCCCTCACCAGCACCCTCTGTTGGGTCAACATCCTCATCAACCCCATCCTCCATATCCATCTGGGATGTAATAAGGAGCCATGCTAATCACAAAACTACCATAGGGTTTATGTCTTTATGGATGGAAAAAGGTCTAACGGTTTATAACTTAAGTGTGTAGGACAATCGGTGTACACGTCTTAACCTGAAGCTTTGATACCAAAAATCCCTGTCACGCCCCGGCGTAGCCAAAATATGGAAAAATTTAAAATTTTCATCTTGGACCCTGAGGCACGTGACTGGTTGTAGTACCGAATTGTCCATGACCAAATAATAATATTTAAATGATATAATAAAAGGATAAAACCATAATCTGCTCACATTGATATATTACAAAGAAAGGCCACAGTACTAGTTAACTATTACATCAGGGTAGATACATCAGAGTCTTATGGCTCTAGGGCCTTACAAAAGCTATAACAAAATATATGCTAAGTCTTTTGGTTATAATCAAAAACATTCACAGGGGATAACTGCTAGTCTTCTCTCTAACTAGCATAACCATAGCCATCTTCGGTGTACACTTCCTCCACGTTCTCCGCTTGCGTGGCATCATAACCCGTGTGCTCGTTACCTGGATAAGCTGGACATGGGAATGTCCAGCGACATGAACGTCGTCAGCTTGTGAAAGCTGAGTGAGTAAACTAAATCAAATGGAACGTATATAGTAAAACACAGTAGGAATACATTTACTACCTTTCAACATGTCTTTTAGGATATTTACGTTCTCACCGTCGAATTATAACTAGTAGCGTATCCGACTACATATTCAATAGGAATAAAAACAATTCAGGAGACCCGTCTAGACATTCTTAATGCCACTACCATTCATTTCTAACATCTGACATTATTTACAAACCCAAAGTGTCCCTTGCTAACCAGACCATCTTTCATCAACCACTTCATCTTTCATCAACCACTCTGTCTTTCATCAACCAAAACATCTTTCATCAACCAAAACATCTTTCATCAACCACTTCGTCATGAAGAACCGAAGTGTTAAGGAGTGCAAGAACATCCATTTCATCACGAAGAACAGAAAGGAGTCTTTACTCAAAGAATCACCGCTTCGTCACGAAGAACTGAAAGCGTTACGGAGTACAAGAACATCCATTTCGTCACGAAGAACCGAAAGGAGTCTTTACTCAAAGAATCACCGCTTCGCCACGAAGAACTGAAAGCGTTATAGAGTACAAGAACATCCATTTCGTCACGAAGAACCGAAAGGAGTTTTTACTCAAAGAATCACCGCTTCATCACGAAGAACCGAAAGCGTTACGGAGTACAAGAACATCCATTTCGTCACGAAGAACCGAAAGGAGTATTTATTCAAAGAATCACCGCTTCGTCACGAAGCACCGAAAGCGTTACAGAGAACAAGAACATCCATTTCGTCACGAAGAACTGAAAGGAGTCTTTACTCAAAGAATCACCGCTTCGTCACGAAGAACCGAAAGCGTTATAGAGTATAAGAACTTCCATTTCGTCACGAAGAACCGAAAGGAGTCTTTACTGAAAGAATCACTGCGCTTCATCACGAAGAACCGAAAACGTTACGGAGTACAAGAACATCCATTTCGTCACGAAGAACCGAAAGGAGTCTTTACTCAAAGAATCACCGCTTCGTCACGAAGAACCGAAAGCGTTACGGAGTACAAGAACATCCATTTCGTCACGAAGAACCGAAAGGAGTATTCACTCAAAAATCACCGCTTCGTCACAAAGAACCGAAAGCGTTACGAAGTACAAGAACATCCATTTCGTCACGAAGAATCGAAAGGAGTCTTTACTCAAAGAATCACCGCTTCATCACGAAGAACCGAAAGCGTTACAGAGTACAAGAACATCCATTTCGTCATGAAGAACCGAAAGGAGTCTTTACTCAAAGAATCACCGCTTCGTCACGAAGAACCGAAAGTGTTACGGAGTACAAGAACATCCATTTCGTCATGAAGAACCGAAAGGAGTCTTTATTCAAAGAATCACCGCTTCGTCACGAAGAACTGAAAGCGTTACGGAGTACAAGAACATCCATTTCATCACGAAGAACCGAAAGGAGTCTTTACTCAAAGAATCACCGCTTCGTCACGATGAACCGAAAGCGTTACGGAGTACAAGAACATCCATTTCGTCACGAAGAACCGAAAGGAGTCTTTACTCAAAGAATCACCGCTTCGTGACGAAGAACTAAAAGCGTTATAGAGTATAAGAACATCCATTTCGTCACGAAGAACCGAAAGGAGTCTTTACTCAAAGAATCACCGCTTCGTCACGAAGAACCGAAAGCGTTACGGAGTACAAGAACATCCATTTCGTAACGAAGAACCGAAAGGAGTCTTTATTCAAAGAATCACTGCTTCGTCACGAAGCACCGAAAGCGTTACGGAGTACAAGAACATCCATTTCGTCACGAAGAACCGAAAGGAGTCTTTACTCAAAGAATCACCGCTTCGTCACGAAGAACTGAAAGCGTTACGGAGTATAAGAACATCCATTTCATCACGAAGAACCGAAAGGAGTCTTTATTCAAAGAATCACTGCTTCGTCACGAAGCACCGAAAGCGTTACGGATTACAAGAACATCCATTTCGTCACGAAGAACCGAAAGGAGTTTTCACTCAAAAATCACCGCTTCATCACAAAGAACCGAAAGCGTTACGGAGTACAAGAACATCCATTTCGTCACGAAGAATCGAAAGGAGTCTTTACTCAAAGAATCACCGCTTCGTCACGAAGAACTGAAAGCGTTACGGAGTATAAGAACATCCATTTCGTCACGAAGAACCGAAAGGAGTCTTTACTCAAAGAATCACCGCTTCGTGACGAAGAACTAAAAGCGTTATAGAGTATAAGAACATCCATTTCGTCACGAAGAACCGAAAGGAGTCTTTACTCAAAGAATCACCGCTTCGTCACGAAGAACCGAAAGCGTTACGGAGTACAAGAACATCCATTTCGTAACGAAGAACCGAAAGGAGTCTTTATTCAAAGAATCACTGCTTCGTCATGAAGCACCGAAAGCGTTACGGAGTACAAGAACATCCATTTCGTCACGAAGAACCGAAAGGAGTCTTTACTCAAAGAATCACCGCTTCGTGACGAAGAACTAAAAGCGTTATAGAGTATAAGAACATCCATTTCGTCACGAAGAACCGAAAGGAGTCTTTACTCAAAGAATCACCGCTTCGTCACGAAGAACCGAAAGCGTTACGGAGTACAAGAACATCCATTTCGTAACGAAGAACCGAAAGGAGTCTTTATTCAAAGAATCACTGCTTCGTCATGAAGCACCGAAAGCGTTACGGAGTACAAGAACATCCATTTCGTCACGAAGAACCGAAAGGAGTCTTTACTCAAAGAATCACCGCTTCGTCACGAAGAACTTAAAGCGTTACGGAGTACAAGAACATCCATTTCGTCACGAAGAACCGAAAGGAGTCTTTACTCAAAGAATCACCGCTTCGTGACGAAGAACTAAAAGCGTTATAGAGTATAAGAACATCCATTTCGTCACGAAGAACCGAAAGGAGTCTTTACTCAAAGAATCACCGCTTCGTCACGAAGAACCGAAAGCGTTACGGAGTACAAGAACATCCATTTCGTAACGAAGAACCGAAAGGAGTCTTTATTCAAAGAATCACTGCTTCGTCATGAAGCACCGAAAGCGTTACGGAGTACAAGAACATCCATTTCGTCACGAAGAACCGAAAGGAGTCTTTACTCAAAGAATCACCGCTTCGTCACGAAGAACTGAAAGCGTTACGGAGTATAAGAACATCCATTTCATCACGAAGAACCGAAAGGAGTCTTTATTCAAAGAATCACTGCTTCGTCACGAAGCACCGAAAGCGTTACGGATTACAAGAACATCCATTTCGTCACGAAGAACCGAAAGGAGTCTTTACTCAAAGAATCACCACTTCGTCACGAAGAACCGAAAGCGTTACGGAGTACAAGAACATCCATTTCGTCACGAAGAACCGAAAGGAGTCTTTATTCAAAGAATCACTGCTTCGTCACGAAGCACCGAAAGCGTTACGGAGTACAAGAACATCCATTTCGTCACGAAGAACCGAAAGGAGTTTTCACTCAAAAATCACCGCTTCATCACAAAGAACCGAAAGCGTTACGGAGTACAAGAACATCCATTTCGTCACGAAGAATCGAAAGGAGTCTTTACTCAAAGAATCACCGCTTCGTCACGAAGAACTGAAAGCGTTACGGAGTACAAGAACATCCATTTCGTCACGAAGAACCGAAAGGAGTCTTTACTCAAAGAATCACCGCTTCGTCACGAAGAACTGAAAGCGTTACGGAGTACAAGAACATCCATTTCGTCACGAAGAACCGAAAGGAGTCTTTACTCAAAGAATCACCGCTTCGTCACGAAGAACCGAAAGGGTTACGGAGTATAAGAACATCCATTTCATCACGAAGAACCGAAAGGAGTCTTTACTGAAAGAATCACCGCGCTTCGTCTCGAAGAACCGAATACGTTACGGAGTACAAGAACATCCATTTCATCACGAAGAACCGAAAGGGGTCTTTACTCAAAGAATCACCGCTTCGTCACGAAGAACCGAAAGCGTTACGGAGTACAAGAACATCCATTTCGTCACGAAGAACTGAAAGGAGTTTTCACTCAAAAATCACCGCTTCATCACAAAGAACCGAAAGCGTTACGGAGTACAAGAACATCCATTTCATCACGAAGAATCGATAGGAGTCTTTACTCAAAGAATCACCGCTTCGTCACGAAGAACTGAAAGCGTTACGGAGTATAAGAACATCCATTTCGTCACGAAGAACCGAAAGGAGTCTTTACTCAAAGAATCACCGCTTCGTCACGAAGAACTGAAAGCGTTACAGAGTACAAGAACATCCATTTCGTCACGAAGAACCGAAAGGAGTCTTTACACAAAGAATCACCGCTTCGTGACGAAGAACTAAAAGCGTTATAGAGTACAAGAACATCCATTTCGTCACGAAGAACCGAAAGGAGTCTTTACTCAAAGAATCACCGCTTCGTCACGAAGAACCGAAAGCGTTACGGAGTACAAGAACATCCATTTCGTCACGAAGAACCGAAAGAAGGAGTCTTTATTCAAAGAATCACTGCTTCGTCACGAAGCACCAAAAGCGTTACGGAGTACAAGAACATCCATTTCGTCACGAAGAACCGAAAGGAGTTTTCACTCAAAAATCACCGCTTCATCACAAAGAACCGAAAGCGTTACGGAGTACAAGAACATCCATTTCGTCACGAAGAATCGAAAGGAGTCTTTACTCAAAGAATCACCGCTTCGTCACGAAGAACTGAAAGCGTTACGGAGTATAAGAACATCCATTTCGTCACGAAGAACCGAAAGGAGTCTTTACTCAAAGAATCACCGCTTCGTCACGAAGAACTGATAGCGTTACAGAGTACAAGAACATCCATTTCGTCACGAAGAACCGAAAGGAGTCTTTACTCAAAGAATCACCGCTTCGTCACGAAGAACCGAAAGGGTTACGGAGTATAAGAACATCCATTTCATCACGAAGAACCGAAAGGAGTCTTTACTGAAAGAATCACCGCGCTTCGTCTCGAAGAACCGAATACGTTACGGAGTACAAGAACATCCATTTCATCACGAAGAACCGAAAGGGGTCTTTACTCAAAGAATCACCGCTTCGTCACGAAGAACTGAAAGCGTTACGGAGTACAAGAACATCCATTTCGTCACGAAGAACTGAAAGGAGTTTTCACTCAAAAATCACCGCTTCATCACAAAGAACCGAAAGCGTTACGGAGTACAAGAACATCCATTTCGTCACGAAGAATCGATAGGAGTCTTTACTCAAAGAATCACCGCTTCGTCACGAAGAACTGAAAGCGTTACGGAGTATAAGAACATCCATTTCGTCACGAAGAACCGAAAGGAGTCTTTACTCAAAGAATCACCGCTTCGTCACGAAGAACTGAAAGCGTTACAGAGTACAAGAACATCCATTTCGTCACGAAGAACCGAAAGGAGTCTTTACTCAAAGAATCACCGCTTCGTCACGAAGAACCGAAAGCGTTACGGAGTACAAGAACATCCATTTCGTCACGAAGAACCGAAAGGAGTCTTTATTCAAAGAATCACTGCTTCGTCACGAAGCACCAAAAGCGTTACGGAGTACAAGAACATCCATTTCGTCACGAAGAACCGAAAGGAGTTTTCACTCAAAAATCACCGCTTCATCACAAAGAACCGAAAGCGTTACGGAGTACAAGAACATCCATTTCGTCACGAAGAATCGAAAGGAGTCTTTACTCAAAGAATCACCGCTTCGTCACGAAGAACTGAAAGCGTTACGGAGTATAAGAACATCCATTTCGTCACGAAGAACCGAAAGGAGTCTTTACTCAAAGAATCACCGCTTCGTCACGAAGAACTGATAGCGTTACAGAGTACAAGAACATCCATTTCGTCACGAAGAACCGAAAGGAGTCTTTACTCAAAGAATCACCGCTTCGTCACGAAGAACCGAAAGGGTTACGGAGTATAAGAACATCCATTTCATCACGAAGAACCGAAAGGAGTCTTTACTGAAAGAATCACCGCGCTTCGTCTCGAAGAACCGAATACGTTACGGAGTACAAGAACATCCATTTCATCACGAAGAACCGAAAGGGGTCTTTACTCAAAGAATCACCGCTTCGTCACGAAGAACTGAAAGCGTTACGGAGTACAAGAACATCCATTTCGTCACGAAGAACTGAAAGGAGTTTTCACTCAAAAATCACCGCTTCATCACAAAGAACCGAAAGCGTTACGGAGTACAAGAACATCCATTTCGTCACGAAGAATCGATAGGAGTCTTTACTCAAAGAATCACCGCTTCGTCACGAAGAACTGAAAGCGTTACGGAGTATAAGAACATCCATTTCGTCACGAAGAACCGAAAGGAGTCTTTACTCAAAGAATCACCGCTTCGTCACGAAGAACTGAAAGCGTTACAGAGTACAAGAACATCCATTTCGTCACGAAGAACCGAAAGGAGTCTTTACTCAAAGAATCACCGCTTCGTGACGAAGAACTAAAAGCGTTATAGAGTACAAGAACATCCATTTCGTCACGAAGAACCGGAAGGAGTCTTTACTCAAAGAATCCCCGCTTCGTCACGAAGAACCGAAAGCGTTACGGAGTACAAGAACATCCATTTCGTCACGAAGAACCGAAAGGAGTCTTTATTCAAAGAATCACTGCTTCGTCACGAAGCACCGAAAGCGTTACGGAGTACAAGAACATCCATTTCGTCATGAAGAACCGAAAGGAGTCTTTACTCAAAGAATCACCGCTTCGTCACGAAGAACTGAAAGCGTTACGATGTATAAGAACATCCATTTCATCACGAAGAACCGAAAGGAGTCTTTATTCAAAGAATCACTGCTTCGTCACGAAGCACCGAAAGCGTTACGGAGTACAAGAACATCCATTTCGTCACGAAGAACCGAAATGAGTCTTTACTCAAAGAATCACCGCTTCGTCACGAAGAACCGAAAGCGTTACGGAGTACAAGAACATCCATTTCGTCACGAAGAACCGAAAGGAGTCTTTATTCAAAGAATCACTGCTTCGTCACGAAGCACCGAAAGCGTTACGGAGTGCAAGAACATCCATTTCGTCACGAAGAACCGAAGGGAGTCTTTACTCAAAGAATCACCGCTTCGTCACGAAGAACCGAAAGGGTTACGGAGTATAAGAACATCCATTTCATCACGAAGAACCGAAAGGAGTCTTTACTGAAAGATTCACCGCGCTTCGTCACGAAGAACCGAAAACGTTACGGAGTACAAGAACATCCATTTCATCACGAAGAACCGAAAGGAGTCTTTACTCAAAGAATCACCGCTTCGTCACGAAGAACCGAAAGCGTTACGGAGTACAAGAACATCCATTTCGTCACGAAGAACCGAAAGGAGTCTTTACTCAAAGAATCACCGCTTCATCACGAAGAACCGAAAGCGTTACGGAGTACAAGAACATCCATTTCGTCACGAAGAACCGAAAGGAGTCTTTACTCAAAGAATCACCGCTTCGTCACGAAGAACTGAAAGCGTTACGGAGTACAAGAACATCCATTTCGTCACGAAGAACCGAAAGGAGTCTTTACTCAAAGAATCACCGCTTCGTCACGAAGAACTGAAAGCGTTACGGAGTACAAGAACATCCATTTCGTCACGAAGAACCGAAAGGAGTCTTTACTCAAAGAATCACCGCTTCGTCACGAAGAACCGAAAGGGTTACGGAGTATAAGAACATCCATTTCATCACGAAGAACCGAAAGGAGTCTTTACTGAAAGAATCACCGCGCTTCGTCTCGAAGAACCGAATACGTTACGGAGTACAAGAACATCCATTTCATCACGAAGAACCGAAAGGGGTCTTTACTCAAAGAATCACCGCTTCGTCACGAAGAACCGAAAGCGTTACGGAGTACAAGAACATCCATTTCGTCACGAAGAACTGAAAGGAGTTTTCACTCAAAAATCACCGCTTCATCACAAAGAACCGAAAGCGTTACGGAGTACAAGAACATCCATTTCATCACGAAGAATCGATAGGAGTCTTTACTCAAAGAATCACCGCTTCGTCACGAAGAACTGAAAGCGTTACGGAGTATAAGAACATCCATTTCGTCACGAAGAACCGAAAGGAGTCTTTACTCAAAGAATCACCGCTTCGTCACGAAGAACTGAAAGCGTTACAGAGTACAAGAACATCCATTTCGTCACGAAGAACCGAAAGGAGTCTTTACACAAAGAATCACCGCTTCGTGACGAAGAACTAAAAGCGTTATAGAGTACAAGAACATCCATTTCGTCACGAAGAACCGAAAGGAGTCTTTACTCAAAGAATCACCGCTTCGTCACGAAGAACCGAAAGCGTTACGGAGTACAAGAACATCCATTTCGTCACGAAGAACCGAAAGAAGGAGTCTTTATTCAAAGAATCACTGCTTCGTCACGAAGCACCAAAAGCGTTACGGAGTACAAGAACATCCATTTTGTCACGAAGAACCGAAAGGAGTTTTCACTCAAAAATCACCGCTTCATCACAAAGAACCGAAAGCGTTACGGAGTACAAGAACATCCATTTCGTCACGAAGAATCGAAAGGAGTCTTTACTCAAAGAATCACCGCTTCGTCACGAAGAACTGAAAGCGTTACGGAGTATAAGAACATCCATTTCGTCACGAAGAACCGAAAGGAGTCTTTACTCAAAGAATCACCGCTTCGTCACGAAGAACTGATAGCGTTACAGAGTACAAGAACATCCATTTCGTCACGAAGAACCGAAAGGAGTCTTTACTCAAAGAATCACCGCTTCGTCACGAAGAACCGAAAGGGTTACGGAGTATAAGAACATCCATTTCATCACGAAGAACCGAAAGGAGTCTTTACTGAAAGAATCACCGCGCTTCGTCTCGAAGAACCGAATACGTTACGGAGTACAAGAACATCCATTTCATCACGAAGAACCGAAAGGGGTCTTTACTCAAAGAATCACCGCTTCGTCACGAAGAACTGAAAGCGTTACGGAGTACAAGAACATCCATTTCGTCACGAAGAACTGAAAGGAGTTTTCACTCAAAAATCACCGCTTCATCACAAAGAACCGAAAGCGTTACGGAGTACAAGAACATCCATTTCGTCACGAAGAATCGATAGGAGTCTTTACTCAAAGAATCACCGCTTCGTCACGAAGAACTGAAAGCGTTACGGAGTATAAGAACATCCATTTCGTCACGAAGAACCGAAAGGAGTCTTTACTCAAAGAATCACCGCTTCGTCACAAAGAACTGAAAGCGTTACAGAGTACAAGAACATCCATTTCGTCACGAAGAACCGAAAGGAGTCTTTACTCAAAGAATCACCGCTTCGTCACGAAGAACCGAAAGCGTTACGGAGTACAAGAACATCCATTTCGTCACGAAGAACCGAAAGGAGTCTTTATTCAAAGAATCACTGCTTCGTCACGAAGCACCAAAAGCGTTACGGAGTACAAGAACATCCATTTCGTCACGAAGAACCGAAAGGAGTTTTCACTCAAAAATCACCGCTTCATCACAAAGAACCGAAAGCGTTACGGAGTACAAGAACATCCATTTCGTCACGAAGAATCGAAAGGAGTCTTTACTCAAAGAATCACCGCTTCGTCACGAAGAACTGAAAGCGTTACGGAGTATAAGAACATCCATTTCGTCACGAAGAACCGAAAGGAGTCTTTACTCAAAGAATCACCGCTTCGTCACGAAGAACTGATAGCGTTACAGAGTACAAGAACATCCATTTCGTCACGAAGAACCGAAAGGAGTCTTTACTCAAAGAATCACCGCTTCGTCACGAAGAACCGAAAGGGTTACGGAGTATAAGAACATCCATTTCATCACGAAGAACCGAAAGGAGTCTTTACTGAAAGAATCACCGCGCTTCGTCTCGAAGAACCGAATACGTTACGGAGTACAAGAACATCCATTTCATCACGAAGAACCGAAAGGGGTCTTTACTCAAAGAATAACCGCTTCGTCACGAAGAACTGAAAGCGTTACAGAGTACAAGAACATCCATTTCGTCACGAAGAACCGAAAGGAGTCTTTACTCAAAGAATCACCGCTTCGTCACGAAGAACCGAAAGCGTTACGGAGTACAAGAACATCCATTTCGTCACGAAGAACCGAAAGGAGTCTTTATTCAAAGAATCACTGCTTCGTCACGAAGCACCAAAAGCGTTACGGAGTACAAGAACATCCATTTCGTCACGAAGAACCGAAAGGAGTTTTCACTCAAAAATCACCGCTTCATCACAAAGAACCGAAAGCGTTACGGAGTACAAGAACATCCATTTCGTCACGAAGAATCGAAAGGAGTCTTTACTCAAAGAATCACCGCTTCGTCACGAAGAACTGAAAGCGTTACGGAGTATAAGAACATCCATTTCGTCACGAAGAACCGAAAGGAGTCTTTACTCAAAGAATCACCGCTTCGTCACGAAGAACTGATAGCGTTACAGAGTACAAGAACATCCATTTCGTCACGAAGAACCGAAAGGAGTCTTTACTCAAAGAATCACCGCTTCGTCACGAAGAACCGAAAGGGTTACGGAGTATAAGAACATCCATTTCATCACGAAGAACCGAAAGGAGTCTTTACTGAAAGAATCACCGCGCTTCGTCTCGAAGAACCGAATACGTTACGGAGTACAAGAACATCCATTTCATCACGAAGAACCGAAAGGGGTCTTTACTCAAAGAATAACCGCTTCGTCACGAAGAACTGAAAGCGTTACGGAGTACAAGAACATCCATTTCGTCACGAAGAACTGAAAGGAGTTTTCACTCAAAAATCACCGCTTCATCACAAAGAACCGAAAGCGTTACGGAGTACAAGAACATCCATTTCGTCACGAAGAATCGATAGGAGTCTTTACTCAAAGAATCACCGCTTCGTCACGAAGAACTGAAAGCGTTACGGAGTATAAGAACATCCATTTCGTCACGAAGAACCGAAAGGAGTCTTTACTCAAAGAATCACCGCTTCGTCACGAAGAACTGAAAGCGTTACAGAGTACAAGAACATCCATTTCGTCACGAAGAACCGAAAGGAGTCTTTACTCAAAGAATCACCGCTTCGTGACGAAGAACTAAAAGCGTTATAGAGTACAAGAACATCCATTTCGTCACGAAGAACCGGAAGGAGTCTTTACTCAAAGAATCACCGCTTCGTCACGAAGAACCGAAAGCGTTACGGAGTACAAGAACATCCATTTCGTCACGAAGAACCGAAAGGAGTCTTTATTCAAAGAATCACTGCTTCGTCACGAAGCACCGAAAGCGTTACGAAGTACAAGAACATCCATTTCGTCATGAAGAACGGAAAGGAGTCTTTACTCAAAGAATCACCGCTTCGTCACGAAGAACTGAAAGCGTTACGATGTATAAGAACATCCATTTCATCACGAAGAACCGAAAGGAGTCTTTATTCAAAGAATCACTGCTTCGTCACGAAGCACCGAAAGCGTTACGGAGTACAAGAACATCCATTTCGTCACGAAGAACCGAAAGGAGTCTTTACTCAAAGAATCACCGCTTCGTCACGAAGAACCGAAAGCGTTACGGAGTACAAGAACATCCATTTCGTCACGAAGAACCGAAAGGAGTCTTTATTCAAAGAATCACTGCTTCGTCACGAAGCACCGAAAGCGTTACGGAGTGCAAGAACATCCATTTCGTCACGAAGAACCGAAGGGAGTCTTTACTCAAAGAATCACCGCTTCGTCACGAAGAACCGAAAGGGTTACGGAGTATAAGAACATCCATTTCATCACGAAGAACCGAAAGGAGTCTTTACTGAAAGATTCACCGCGCTTCGTCACGAAGAACCGAAAACGTTACGGAGTACAAGAACATCCATTTCATCACGAAGAACCGAAAGGAGTCTTTACTCAAAGAATCACCGCTTCGTCACGAAGAACCGAAAGCGTTACGGAGTACAAGAAAATCCATTTCGTCACGAAGAACCGAAAGGAGTCTTTACTCAAAGAATCACCGCTTCATCACGAAGAACCGAAAGCGTTACGGAGTACAAGAACATCCATTTCGTCACGAAGAACCGAAAGGAGTCTTTACTCAAAGAATCACCGCTTCGTCACGAAGAACTGAAAGCGTTACGGAGTACAAGAACATCCATTTCGTCACGAAGAACCGAAAGGAGTCTTTACTCAAAGAATCACCGCTTCGTCACGAAGAACTGAAAGCGTTACGGAGTACAAGAACATCCATTTCGTCACGAAGAACCGAAAGGAGTCTTTACTCAAAGAATCACCGCTTCGTCACGAAGAACCGAAAGGGTTACGGAGTATAAGAACATCCATTTCATCACGAAGAACCGAAAGGAGTCTTTACTGAAAGAATCACCGCGCTTCGTCTCGAAGAACCGAATACGTTACGGAGTACAAGAACATCCATTTCATCACGAAGAACCGAAAGGGGTCTTTACTCAAAGAATCACCGCTTCGTCACGAAGAACCGAAAGCGTTACGGAGTACAAGAACATCCATTTCGTCACGAAGAACTGAAAGGAGTTTTCACTCAAAAATCACCGCTTCATCACAAAGAACCGAAAGCGTTACGGAGTACAAGAACATCCATTTCGTCACGAAGAATCGATAGGAGTCTTTACTCAAAGAATCACCGCTTCGTCACGAAGAACTGAAAGCGTTACGGAGTATAAGAACATCCATTTCGTCACGAAGAACCGAAAGGAGTCTTTACTCAAAGAATCACCGCTTCGTCACGAAGAACTGAAAGCGTTACAGAGTACAAGAACATCCATTTCGTCACGAAGAACCGAAAGGAGTCTTTACTCAAAGAATCACCGCTTCGTGACGAAGAACTAAAAGCGTTATAGAGTACAAGAACATCCATTTCGTCACGAAGAACCGGAAGGAGTCTTTACTCAAAGAATCACCGCTTCGTCACGAAGAACCGAAAGCGTTACGGAGTACAAGAACATCCATTTCGTCACGAAGAACCGAAAGGAGTCTTTATTCAAAGAATCACTGCTTCGTCACGAAGCACCGAAAGCGTTACGGAGTACAAGAACATCCATTTCGTCATGAAGAACCGAAAGGAGTCTTTACTCAAAGAATCACCGCTTCGTCACGAAGAACTGAAAGCGTTACGGTGTATAAGAACATCCATTTCATCACGAAGAACCGAAAGGAGTCTTTACTCAAAGAATCACCGCTTCATCACGAAGAACCGAAAGCGTTACGGAGTACAAGAACATCCATTTCGTCACGAAGAACCGAAAGGAGTCTTTACTCAAAGAATCACCGCTTCGTCACGAAGAACTGAAAGCGTTACGGAGTACAAGAACATCCATTTCGTCACAAAGAACCGAAAGGAGTCTTTACTCAAAGAATCACCGCTTCGTCACGAAGAACTGAAAGCGTTACGGAGTACAAGAACATCCATTTCGTCACGAAGAACCGAAAGGAGTCTTTACTCAAAGAATCACCGCTTCGTCACGAAGAACCGAAAGGGTTACGGAGTATAAGAACATCCATTTCATCACGAAGAACCGAAAGGAGTCTTTACTGAAAGAATCACCGCGCTTCGTCTCGAAGAACCGAATACGTTACGGAGTACAAGAACATCCATTTCATCACGAAGAACCGAAAGGGGTCTTTACTCAAAGAATCACCGCTTCGTCACGAAGAACCGAAAGCGTTACGGAGTACAAGAACATCCATTTCGTCACGAAGAACTGAAAGGAGTTTTCACTCAAAAATCACCGCTTCATCACAAAGAACCGAAAGCGTTACGGAGTACAAGAACATCCATTTCGTCACGAAGAATCGATAGGAGTCTTTACTCAAAGAATCACCGCTTCGTCACGAAGAACTGAAAGCGTTACGGAGTATAAGAACATCCATTTCGTCACGAAGAACCGAAAGGAGTCTTTACTCAAAGAATCACCGCTTCGTCACGAAGAACTGAAAGCGTTACAGAGTACAAGAACATCCATTTCGTCACGAAGAACCGAAAGGAGTCTTTACTCAAAGAATCACCGCTTCGTGACGAAGAACTAAAAGCATTATAGAGTACAAGAACATCCATTTCGTCACGAAGAACCGAAAGGAGTCTTTACTCAAAGAATCACCGCTTCGTCACGAAGAACCGAAAGCGTTACGGAGTACAAGAACATCCATTTCGTCACGAAGAACCGAAAGGAGTCTTTATTCAAAGAATCACTGCTTCGTCACGAAGCACCGAAAGCGTTACGGAGTACAAGAACATCGATTTCGTCACGAAGAACCGAAAGGAGTCTTTATTCAAAGAATCACTGCTTCGTCACGAAGCACCGAAAGCGTTACGGAGTACAAGAACATCCATTTCATCATGAAGAACCGAAAGGAGTCTTTACTCAAAGAATCACCGCTTCGTCACGAAGAACTGAAAGCGTTACGGTGTATAAGAACATCCATTTCATCACGAAGAACCGAAAGGAGTCTTTATTCAAAGAATCACTGCTTCGTCACGAAGCACCGAAAGCGTTACGGAGTACAAGAACATCCATTTCGTCACGAAGAACCGAAAGGAGTCTTTACTCAAAGAATCACCGCTTCGTCACGAAGAACCGAAAGCGTTACGGAGTACAAGAACATCCATTTCGTCACGAAGAACCGAAAGGAGTCTTTATTCAAAGAATCACTGCTTCGTCACGAAGCACCGAAAGCGTTACGGAGTGCAAGAACATCCATTTCGTCACGAAGAACCGAAAGGAGTCTTTACTCAAAGAATCACCGCTTCGTCACGAAGAACCGAAAGGGTTACGGAGTATAAGAACATCCATTTCATCACGAAGAACCGAAAGGAGTCTTTACTGAAAGATTCACCGCGCTTCGTAACGAAGAACCGAAAACGTTACGGAGTACAAGAACATCCATTTCATCACGAAGAACCGAAAGGAGTCTTTACTCAAAGAATCACCGCTTCGTCACGAAGAACCGAAAGCGTTACGGAGTACAAGAACATCCATTTCGTCACGAAGAACCGAAAGGAGTCTTTACTCAAAGAATCACCGCTTCGTCACGAAGAACCGAAAGCGTTACGGAGTACAAGAACATCCATTTCGTCACGAAGAACCGAAAGGAGTCTTTACTCAAAGAATCACCGCTTCGTCACGAAGAACTCAAAGCGTTACGGAGTACAAGAACATCCATTTCGTCACGAAGAACCGAAAGGAGTCTTTACTCAAAGAATCACCGCTTCGTGACGAAGAACTAAAAGCGTTATAGAGTATAAGAACATCCATTTCGTCACGAAGAACCGAAAGGAGTCTTTACTCAAAGAATCACCGCTTCGTCACGAAGAACTGAAAGCGTTACGGAGTACAAGAACATCCATTTCGTCACGAAGAACCGAAAGGAGTCTTTATTCAAAGAATCACTGCTTCGTCACGAAGCACCGAAAGCGTTACGGAGTACAAGAACATCCATTTCGTCATGAAGAACCGAAAGGAGTCTTTACTCAAAGAATCACCGCTTCGTCACGAAGAACTGAAAGCGTTACGGTGTATAAGAACATCCATTTCATCACGAAGAATCGAAAGGAGTCTTTATTCAAAGAATCACTGCTTCGTCACGAAGCACCGAAAGCGTTACGGAGTACAAGAACATCCATTTCGTCACGAAGAACCGAAAGGAGTCTTTACTCAAAGAATCACCGCTTCATCACGAAGAACCGAAAGCGTTACGGAGTACAAGAACATCCATTTCGTCACGAAGAACCGAAAGGAGTCTTTACTCAAAGAATCACCGCTTTGTCACGAAGAACTCAAAGCGTTACGGAGTACAAGAACATCCATTTCGTCACGAAGAACCGAAAGGAGTCTTTACTCAAAGAATCACCGCTTCGTGACGAAGAACTAAAAGCGTTAAAGAGTATAAGAACATCCATTTCGTCACGAAGAACCGAAAGGAGTCTTTACTCAAAGAATCACCGCTTCGTCACGAAGAACTGAAAGCGTTACGGAGTACAAGAACATCCATTTCGTCACGAAGAACCGAAAGGAGTCTTTATTCAAAGAATCACTGCTTCGTCACGAAGCACCGAAAGCGTTACGGAGTACAAGAACATCCATTTCGTCATGAAGAACCGAAAGGAGTCTTTACTCAAAGAATCACCGCTTCGTCACGAAGAACTGAAAGCGTTACGGTGTATAAGAACATCCATTTCGTCACGAAGAACCGAAAGGAGTCTTTATTAAAAGAATCACTGCTTCGTCACGAAGCACCGAAAGCGTTACGGAGTACAAGAACATCCATTTCGTCACGAAGAACCGAAAGGAGTCTTTACTCAAAGAATTACCGCTTCGTCACGAAGAACCGAAAGCGTTACGGAGTACAAGAACATCCATTTCGTCACGAAGAACCGAAAGGAGTCTTTACTCAAAGAATCACCGCTTCATCACAAAGAACCGAAAGCGTTACGGAGTACAAGAACATCCATTTCGTCACGAAGAACCGAAAGGAGTCTTTATTCAAAGAATCACTGCTTCGTCACGAAGAACCGAAAGGGTTACGGAGTATAAGAACATCCATTTCATCACGAAGAACCGAAAGGAGTCTTTACTGAAAGATTCACCGCATTTCGTCACGAAGAACCGAAAACGTTACGGAGTACAAGAACATCCATTTCATCACGAAGAACCGAAAGGAGTCTTTACTCAAAGAATCACCGCTTCGTCACGAAGAACCGAAAGCGTTACGGAGTACAAGAACATCCATTTCGTCACGAAGAACCGAAAGGAGTCTTTACTCAAAGAATCACTGCTTCGTCACGAAGAACCGAAAGCGTTACGGAGTACAAGAACATCCATTTCGTCACGAAGAACCGAAAGGAGTCTTTACTCAAAGAATCACCGCTTCGTCACGAAGAACTCAAAGCGTTACGGAGTACAAGAACATCCATTTCGTCACGAAGAACCGAAAGGAGTCTTTACCCAAAGAATCACCGCTTCGTGACGAAGAACTAAAAGCGTTAAAGAGTATAAGAACATCCATTTCGTCACGAAGAACCGAAAGGAGTCTTTACTCAAAGAATCACCGCTTCGTCACGAAGAACTCAAAGCGTTACGGAGTACAAGAACATCCATTTCGTCACGAAGAACCGAAAGGAGTCTTTACTCAAAGAATCACCGCTTCATCACGAAGAACCGAAAGCGTTACGGAGTACAAGAACATCCATTTCGTCACGAAGAACCGAAAGGAGTCTTTACTCAAAGAATCACCGCTTCGTCACGAAGAACTCAAAGCGTTACGGAGTACAAGAACATCCATTTCGTCACGAAGAACCGAAAGGAGTCTTTACTCAAAGAATCACCGCTTCGTGACGAAGAACTAAAAGCGTTAAAGAGTATAAGAACATCCATTTCGTCACGAAGAACCGAAAGGAGTCTTTACTCAAAGAATCACCGCTTCGTCACGAAGAACTGAAAGCGTTACGGAGTACAAGAACATCCATTTCGTCACGAAGAACCGAAAGGAGTCTTTATTCAAAGAATCACTGCTTCGTCACGAAGCACCGAAAGCGTTACGGAGTACAAGAACATCCATTTCGTCATGAAGAACCGAAAGGAGTCTTTACTCAAAGAATCACCGCTTCGTCACGAAGAACTGAAAGCGTTACGGTGTATAAGAACATCCATTTCGTCACGAAGAACCGAAAGGAGTCTTTATTAAAAGAATCACTGCTTCGTCACGAAGCACCGAAAGCGTTACGGAGTACAAGAACATCCATTTCGTCACGAAGAACCGAAAGGAGTCTTTACTCAAAGAATTACCGCTTCGTCACGAAGAACCGAAAGCGTTACGGAGTACAAGAACATCCATTTCGTCACGAAGAACCGAAAGGAGTCTTTACTCAAAGAATCACCGCTTCATCACAAAGAACCGAAAGCGTTACGGAGTACAAGAACATCCATTTCGTCACGAAGAACCGAAAGGAGTCTTTATTCAAAGAATCACTGCTTCGTCACGAAGAACCGAAAGGGTTACGGAGTATAAGAACATCCATTTCATCACGAAGAACCGAAAGGAGTCTTTACTGAAAGATTCACCGCATTTCGTCACGAAGAACCGAAAACGTTACGGAGTACAAGAACATCCATTTCATCACGAAGAACCGAAAGGAGTCTTTACTCAAAGAATCACCGCTTCGTCACGAAGAACCGAAAGCGTTACGGAGTACAAGAACATCCATTTCGTCACGAAGAACCGAAAGGAGTCTTTACTCAAAGAATCACTGCTTCGTCACGAAGAACCGAAAGCGTTACGGAGTACAAGAACATCCATTTCGTCACGAAGAACCGAAAGGAGTCTTTACTCAAAGAATCACCGCTTCGTCACGAAGAACTCAAAGCGTTACGGAGTACAAGAACATCCATTTCGTCACGAAGAACCGAAAGGAGTCTTTACCCAAAGAATCACCGCTTCGTGACGAAGAACTAAAAGCATTATAGAGTATAAGAACATCCATTTCGTCACGAAGAACCGAAAGGAGTCTTTACTCAAAGAATCACCGCTTCGTCACGAAGAACTGAAAGCGTTACGGAGTACAAGAACACCATTTCGTCACGAAGAACCGAAAGGAGTCTTTATTCAAAGAATCACTGCTTCGTCACGAAGCACCGAAAGCGTTACGGAGTACAAGAACATCCATTTCGTCACGAAGAACCGAAAGGAGTCTTTATTCAAAGAATCACTGCTTCGTCACGAAGCACCGAAAGCGTTACGGAGTACAAGAACATCCATTTCATCACGAAGAACCGAAAGGAGTCTTTATTCAAAGAATCACTGCTTCGTCACGAAGCACCGAAAGCGTTACGGAGTACAAGAACATCCATTTCGTCACGAAGAACCGAAAGGAGTCTTTACTCAAAGAATCACCGCTTCGTCACGAAGCACCGAAAGCGTTACGGAGTACAAGAACATCCATTTCGTCACGAAGAACCGAAAGGAGTCTTTATTCAAAGAATCACTGCTTCGTCACGAAGCACCGAAAGCGTTACGGAGTGCAAGAACATCCATTTCGTCACGAAGAACCGAAAGGAGTCTTTACTCAAAGAATCACCGCTTCGTCACGAAGAGCCGAAAGGGTTACGGAGTATAAGAACATCCATTTCATCACGAAGAACCGAAAGGAGTCTTTACTGAAAGATTCACCGCGCTTCGTCATGAAGAACCGAAAACGTTACGGAGTACAAGAACATCCATTTCATCACGAAGAACCGAAAGGAGTCTTTACTCAAAGATTCACTGCTTCGTCACGAAGAACCGAAAGCGTTACGGAGTGCAAGAACATCCATTTCGTCACGAAGAACCGAAAGGAGTCTTTACTCAAAGAATCACCGCTTCGTCACGAAGAACCGAAAGCGTTACGGAGTACAAGAACATCCATTTCGTCACGAAGAACCGAAAGGAGTCTTTACTCAAAGAGTCACCGCTTCGTCACGAAGAACTGAAAGCGTTACGGAGTACAAGAACATCCATTTCGTCACGAAGAACCGAAAGGAGTCTTTATTCAAAGAATCACTGCTTCGTCACGAAGCACCGAAAGCGTTACGGAGTACAAGAACATCCATTTCGTCACGAAGAACCGAAAGGAGTTTTCACTCAAAAATCACCGCTTCATCACAAAGAACCGAAAGCGTTACGGAGTACAAGAACATCCATTTCGTCACGAAGAATCGAAAGGAGTCTTTACTCAAAGAATCACCGCTTCGTCACGAAGAACTGAAAGCGTTACGGAGTATAAGAACATCCATTTCGTCACGAAGAACCGAAAGGAGTCTTTACTCAAAGAATCACCGCTTCGTCACGAAGAACTGAAAGCGTTACGGAGTACAAGAACATCCATTTCGTCACGAAGAACCGAAAGGAGTCTTTACTCAAAGAATCACCGCTTCGTCACGAAGAACCGAAAGGGTTACGGAGTATAAGAACATCCATTTCATCACGAAGAACCGAAAGGAGTCTTTACTGAAAGAATCACCGCGCTTCGTCACGAAGAACCGAAAACGTTACGGAGTACAAGAACATCCATTTCGTCACGAAGAACCGAAAGGAGTCTTTACTCAAAGAATCACCGCTTCGTCACGAAGAACCGAAAGCGTTACGGAGTACAAGAACATCCATTTCGTCACGAAGAACCGAAAGGAGTCTTTACTCAAAGAATCACTGCTTCGTCACGAAGAACCGAAAGCGTTACGGAGTACAAGAACATCCATTTCGTCACGAAGAACCGAAAGGAGTCTTTACTCAAAGAATCACCGCTTCGTCACGAAGAACTCAAAGCGTTACGGAGTACAAGAACATCCATTTCGTCACGAAGAACCGAAAGGAGTCTTTACTCAAAGAATCACCGCTTCGTGACGAAGAACTAAAAGCGTTATAGAGTATAAGAACATCCATTTCGTCACGAAGAACCGAAAGGAGTCTTTACTCAAAGAATCACCGCTTCGTCACGAAGAACTGAAAGCGTTACGGAGTACAAGAACACCATTTCGTCACGAAGAACCGAAAGGAGTCTTTATTCAAAGAATCACTGCTTCGTCACGAAGCACCGAAAGCGTTACGGAGTACAAGAACATCCATTTCGTCACGAAGAACCGAAAGGAGTCTTTATTCAAAGAATCACTGCTTCGTCACGAAGCACCGAAAGCGTTACGGAGTACAAGAACATCCATTTCATCACGAAGAACCGAAAGGAGTCTTTATTCAAAGAATCACTGCTTCGTCACGAAGCACCGAAAGCGTTACGGAGTACAAGAACATCCATTTCGTCACGAAGAACCGAAAGGAGTCTTTACTCAAAGAATCACCGCTTCGTCACGAAGCACCGAAAGCGTTACGGAGTACAAGAACATCCATTTCGTCACGAAGAACCGAAAGGAGTCTTTATTCAAAGAATCACTGCTTCGTCACGAAGCACCGAAAGCGTTACGGAGTGCAAGAACATCCATTTCGTCACGAAGAACCGAAAGGAGTCTTTACTCAAAGAGTCACCGCTTCGTCACGAAGAACTGAAAGCGTTACGGAGTACAAGAACATCCATTTCGTCACGAAGAACCGAAAGGAGTCTTTATTCAAAGAATCACTGCTTCGTCACGAAGCACCGAAAGCGTTACGGAGTACAAGAACATCCATTTCGTCACGAAGAACCGAAAGGAGTTTTCACTCAAAAATCACCGCTTCATCACAAAGAACCGAAAGCGTTACGGAGTACAAGAACATCCATTTCGTCACGAAGAATCGAAAGGAGTCTTTACTCAAAGAATCACCGCTTCGTCACGAAGAACTGAAAGCGTTACGGAGTATAAGAACATCCATTTCGTCACGAAGAACCGAAAGGAGTCTTTACTCAAAGAATCACCGCTTCGTCACGAAGAACTGAAAGCGTTACGGAGTACAAGAACATCCATTTCGTCACGAAGAACCGAAAGGAGTCTTTACTCAAAGAATCACCGCTTCGTCACGAAGAACCGAAAGGGTTACGGAGTATAAGAACATCCATTTCATCACGAAGAACCGAAAGGAGTCTTTACTGAAAGAATCACCGCGCTTCGTCACGAAGAACCGAAAACGTTACGGAGTACAAGAACATCCATTTCATCACGAAGAACCGAAAGGAGTCTTTACTCAAAGAATCACCGCTTCGTCACGAAGAACCGAAAGCGTTACGGAGTACAAGAACATCCATTTCGTCACGAAGAACCGAAAGGAGTCTTTACTCAAAGAATCACTGCTTCGTCACGAAGAACCGAAAGCGTTACGGAGTACAAGAACATCCATTTCGTCACGAAGAACCGAAAGGAGTCTTTACTCAAAGAATCACCGCTTCGTCACGAAGAACTCAAAGCGTTACGGAGTACAAGAACATCCATTTCGTCACGAAGAACCGAAAGGAGTCTTTACTCAAAGAATCACCGCTTCGTGACGAAGAACTAAAAGCGTTATAGAGTATAAGAACATCCATTTCGTCACGAAGAACCGAAAGGAGTCTTTACTCAAAGAATCACCGCTTCGTCACGAAGAACTGAAAGCGTTACGGAGTACAAGAACACCATTTCGTCACGAAGAACCGAAAGGAGTCTTTATTCAAAGAATCACTGCTTCGTCACGAAGCACCGAAAGCGTTACGGAGTACAAGAACATCCATTTCGTCACGAAGAACCGAAAGGAGTCTTTATTCAAAGAATCACTGCTTCGTCACGAAGCACCGAAAGCGTTACGGAGTACAAGAACATCCATTTCATCACGAAGAACCGAAAGGAGTCTTTATTCAAAGAATCACTGCTTCGTCACGAAGCACCGAAAGCGTTACGGAGTACAAGAACATCCATTTCGTCACGAAGAACCGAAAGGAGTCTTTACTCAAAGAATCACCGCTTCGTCACGAAGCACCGAAAGCGTTACGGAGTACAAGAACATCCATTTCGTCACGAAGAACCGAAAGGAGTCTTTATTCAAAGAATCACTGCTTCGTCACGAAGCACCGAAAGCGTTACGGAGTGCAAGAACATCCATTTCGTCACGAAGAACCGAAAGGAGTCTTTACTCAAAGAATCACCGCTTCGTCATGAAGAGCCGAAAGGGTTACGGAGTATAAGAACATCCATTTCATCACGAAGAACCGAAAGGAGTCTTTACTGAAAGATTCACCGCGCTTCGTCATGAAGAACCGAAAACGTTACGGAGTACAAGAACATCCATTTCATCACGAAGAACCGAAAGGAGTCTTTACTCAAAGATTCACTGCTTCGTCACGAAGAACCGAAAGCGTTACGGAGTACAAGAACATCCATTTCGTCACGAAGAACCGAAAGGAGTCTTTACTCAAAGAATCACCGCTTCATCACGAAGAACCGAAAGCGTTACGGAGTACAAGAACATCCATTTCGTCACGAAGAACCGAAAGGAGTCTTTACTCAAAGAATCACCGCTTCGTCACGAAGAACTCAAAGCGTTACGGAGTACAAGAACATCCATTTCGTCACGAAGAACCGAAAGGAGTCTTTACTCAAAGAATCACCGCTTCGTCACGAAGAACTGAAAGCGTTACGGAGTACAAGAACATCCATTTCGTCACGAAGAACCGAAAGGAGTCTTTATTCAAAGAATCACTGCTTCGTCACGAAGCACCGAAAGCGTTACGGAGTACAAGAACATCCATTTCGTCACGAAGAACCGAAAGGAGTTTTCACTCAAAAATCACCGCTTCATCACAAAGAACCGAAAGCGTTACGGAGTACAAGAACATCCATTTCGTCACGAAGAATCGAAAGGAGTCTTTACTCAAAGAATCACCGCTTCATCACGAAGAACCGAAAGCGTTACGGAGTACAAGAACATCCATTTCGTCACGAAGAACCGAAAGGAGTCTTTACTCAAAGAATCACCGCTTCGTCACGAAGAACTCAAAGCGTTACGGAGTACAAGAACATCCATTTCGTCACGAAGAACCGAAAGGAGTCTTTACTCAAAGAATCACCGCTTCGTCACGAAGAACTGAAAGCGTTACGGAGTACAAGAACATCCATTTCGTCACGAAGAACCGAAAGGAGTCTTTATTCAAAGAATCACTGCTTCGTCACGAAGCACCGAAAGCGTTACGGAGTACAAGAACATCCATTTCGTCACGAAGAACCGAAAGGAGTTTTCACTCAAAAATCACCACTTCATCACAAAGAACCGAAAGCGTTACGGAGTACAAGAACATCCATTTCGTCACGAAGAATCGAAAGGAGTCTTTACTCAAAGAATCACCGCTTCGTCACGAAGAACTGAAAGCGTTACAGAGTATAAGAACATCCATTTCGTCACGAAGAACCGAAAGGAGTCTTTACTCAAAGAATCACCGCTTCGTCACGAAGAACTGAAAGCGTTACGGAGTACAAGAACATCCATTTCGTCACGAAGAACCGAAAGGAGTCTTTACTCAAAGAATCACCGCTTCGTCACGAAGAACCGAAAGGGTTACGGAGTATAAGAACATCCATTTCATCACGAAGAACCGAAAGGAGTCTTTACTGAAAGATTCACCGCGCTTCGTCATGAAGAACCGAAAACGTTACGGAGTACAAGAACATCCATTTCATCACGAAGAACCGAAAGGAGTCTTTACTCAAAGATTCACTGCTTCGTCACGAAGAACCGAAAGCGTTACGGAGTACAAGAACATCCATTTCGTCACGAAGAACCGAAAGGAGTCTTTACTCAAAGAATCACCGCTTCATCACGAAGAACCGAAAGCGTTACGGAGTACAAGAACATCCATTTCGTCACGAAGAACCGAAAGGAGTCTTTACTCAAAGAATCACCGCTTCGTCACGAAGAACTCAAAGCGTTACGGAGTACAAGAACATCCATTTCGTCACGAAGAACCGAAAGGAGTCTTTACTCAAAGAGTCACCGCTTCGTCACGAAGAACTGAAAGCGTTACGGAGTACAAGAACATCCATTTCGTCACGAAGAACCGAAAGCAGTCTTTATTCAAAGAATCACTGCTTCGTCACGAAGCACCGAAAGCGTTACGGAGTACAAGAACATCCATTTCGTCACGAAGAACCGAAAGGAGTTTTCACTCAAAAATCACCGCTTCATCACAAAGAACCGAAAGCGTTACGGAGTACAAGAACATCCATTTCGTCACGAAGAATCGAAAGGAGTCTTTACTCAAAGAATCACCGCTTCGTCACGAAGAACTGAAAGCGTTACGGAGTATAAGAACATCCATTTCGTCACGAAGAATCGAAAGGAGTCTTTACTCAAAGAATCACCGCTTCGTCACGAAGAACTGAAAGCGTTACGGAGTATAAGAACATCCATTTCGTCACGAAGAACCGAAAGGAGTTTTCACTCAAAAATCACCGCTTCATCACAAAGAACCGAAAGCGTTACGGAGTACAAGAACATCCATTTCGTCACGAAGAATCGAAAGGAGTCTTTACTCAAAGAATCACCGCTTCGTCACGAAGAACTGAAAGCGTTACGGAGTATAAGAACATCCATTTCGTCACGAAGAATCGAAAGGAGTCTTTACTCAAAGAATCACCGCTTCGTCACGAAGAACTGAAAGCGTTACGGAGTACAAGAACATCCATTTCGTCACGAAGAACCGAAAGGAGTTTTCACTCAAAAATCACCGCTTCATCACAAAGAACCGAAAGCGTTACGGAGTACAAGAACATCCATTTCGTCACGAAGAACCGAAAGGAGTTTTCACTCAAAAATCACCGCTTCATCACAAAGAACCGAAAGCGTTACGGAGTACAAGAACATCCATTTCGTCACGAAGAATCGAAAGGAGTCTTTACTCAAAGAATCACCGCTTCGTCACGAAGAACTGAAAGCGTTACGGAGTATAAGAACATCCATTTCGTCACGAAGAATCGAAAGGAGTCTTTACTCAAAGAATCACCGCTTCGTCACGAAGAACTGAAAGCGTTACGGAGTACAAGAACATCCATTTCGTCACGAAGAACCGAAAGGAGTTTTCACTCAAAAATCACCGCTTCATCACAAAGAACCGAAAGCGTTACGGAGTACAAGAACATCCATTTCGTCACGAAGAATCGAAAGGAGTCTTTACTCAAAGAATCACCGCTTCGTCACGAAGAACTGAAAGCGTTACGGAGTATAAGAACATCCATTTCGTCACGAAGAACCGAAAGGAGTCTTTACTCAAAGAATCACCGCTTCGTCACGAAGAACTGAAAGCGTTACGGAGTACAAGAACATCCATTTCGTCACGAAGAACCGAAAGGAGTCTTTACTCAAAGAATCACCGCTTCGTCACGAAGAACCGAAAGGGTTACGGAGTATAAGAACATCCATTTCATCACGAAGAACCGAAAGGAGTCTTTACTGAAAGAATCACCGCGCTTCGTCACGAAGAACAGAAAACGTTACGGAGTACAAGAACATCCATTTCATCACGAAGAACCGAAAGGAGTCTTTACTCAAAGAATCACCGCTTCGTCACGAAGAACCGAAAGCGTTACGGAGTACAAGAACATCCATTTCGTCACGAAGAACCGAAAGGAGTCTTTACTCAAAGAATCACTGCTTCGTCACGAAGAACCGAAAGCGTTCCGGAGTACAAGAACATCCATTTCGTCACGAAGAACCGAAAGGAGTCTTTACTCAAAGAATCACCGCTTCGTCACGAAGAACTCAAAGCGTTACGGAGTACAAGAACATCCATTTCGTCACGAAGAACCGAAAGGAGTCTTTACTCAAAGAATCACCGCTTCGTGACGAAGAACTAAAAGCGTTATAGAGTATAAGAACATCCATTTCGTCACGAAGAACCGAAAGGAGTCTTTACTCAAAGAATCACCGCTTCGTCACGAAGAACTGAAAGCGTTACGGAGTACAAGAACACCATTTCGTCACGAAGAACCGAAAGGAGTCTTTATTCAAAGAATCACTGCTTCGTCACGAAGCACCGAAAGCGTTACGGAGTACAAGAACATCCATTTCGTCACGAAGAACCGAAAGGAGTCTTTATTCAAAGAATCACTGCTTCGTCACGAAGCACCGAAAGCGTTACGGAGTACAAGAACATCCATTTCATCACGAAGAACCGAAAGGAGTCTTTATTCAAAGAATCACTGCTTCGTCACGAAGCACCGAAAGCGTTACGGAGTACAAGAACATCCATTTCGTCACGAAGAACCGAAAGGAGTCTTTACTCAAAGAATCACCGCTTCGTCACGAAGCACAGAAAGCGTTACGGAGTACAAGAACATCCATTTCGTCACGAAGAACCGAAAGGAGTCTTTATTCAAAGAATCACTGCTTCGTCACGAAGCACCGAAAGCGTTACGGAGTGCAAGAACATCCATTTCGTCACGAAGAACCGAAAGGAGTCTTTACTCAAAGAATCACCGCTTCGTCACGAAGAGCCGAAAGGGTTACGGAGTATAAGAACATCCATTTCATCACGAAGAACCGAAAGGAGTCTTTACTGAAAGATTCACCGCGCTTCGTCATGAAGAACCGAAAACGTTACGGAGTACAAGAACATCCATTTCATCACGAAGAACCGAAAGGAGTCTTTACTCAAAGATTCACTGCTTCGTCACGAAGAACCGAAAGCGTTACGGAGTACAAGAACATCCATTTCGTCACGAAGAACCGAAAGGAGTCTTTACTCAAAGAATCACCGCTTCATCACGAAGAACCGAAAGCGTTACGGAGTACAAGAACATCCATTTCGTCACGAAGAACCGAAAGGAGTCTTTACTCAAAGAATCACCGCTTCGTCACGAAGAACTCAAAGCGTTACGGAGTACAAGAACATCCATTTCGTCACGAAGAACCGAAAGGAGTTTTCACTCAAAAATCACCGCTTCATCACAAAGAACCGAAAGCGTTACGGAGTACAAGAACATCCATTTCGTCACGAAGAATCGAAAGGAGTCTTTACTCAAAGAATCACCGCTTCATCACGAAGAACCGAAAGCGTTACGGAGTACAAGAACATCCATTTCGTCACGAAGAACCGAAAGGAGTCTTTACTCAAAGAATCACCGCTTCGTCACGAAGAACTCAAAGCGTTACGGAGTACAAGAACATCCATTTCGTCACGAAGAACCGAAAGGAGTCTTTACTCAAAGAATCACCGCTTCGTCACGAAGAACTGAAAGCGTTACGGAGTACAAGAACATCCATTTCGTCACGAAGAACCGAAAGGAGTCTTTATTCAAAGAATCACTGCTTCGTCACGAAGCACCGAAAGCGTTACGGAGTACAAGAACATCCATTTCGTCACGAAGAACCGAAAGGAGTTTTCACTCAAAAATCACCGCTTCATCACAAAGAACCGAAAGCGTTACGGAGTACAAGAACATCCATTTCGTCACGAAGAATCGAAAGGAGTCTTTACTCAAAGAATCACCGCTTCGTCACGAAGAACTGAAAGCGTTACGGAGTACAAGAACATCCATTTCGTCACGAAGAACCGAAAGGAGTCTTTATTCAAAGAATCACTGCTTCGTCACGAAGCACCGAAAGCGTTACGGAGTACAAGAACATCCATTTCGTCACGAAGAACCGAAAGGAGTCTTTATTCAAAGAATCACTGCTTCGTCACGAAGCACCGAAAGCGTTACGGAGTACAAGAACATCCATTTCATCACGAAGAACCGAAAGGAGTCTTTATTCAAAGAATCACTGCTTCGTCACGAAGCACCGAAAGCGTTACGGAGTACAAGAACATCCATTTCGTCACGAAGAACCGAAAGGAGTTTTCACTCAAAAATCACCGCTTCATCACAAAGAACCGAAAGCGTTACGGAGTACAAGAACATCCATTTCGTCACGAAGAATCGAAAGGAGTCTTTACTCAAAGAATCACCGCTTCATCACGAAGAACCGAAAGCGTTACGGAGTACAAGAACATCCATTTCGTCACGAAGAACCGAAAGGAGTCTTTACTCAAAGAATCACCGCTTCGTCACGAAGAACTCAAAGCGTTACGGAGTACAAGAACATCCATTTCGTCACGAAGAACCGAAAGGAGTCTTTACTCAAAGAATCACCGCTTCGTGACGAAGAACTAAAAGCGTTATAGAGTATAAGAACATCCATTTCGTCACGAAGAACCGAAAGGAGTCTTTACTCAAAGAATCACCGCTTCGTCACGAAGAACTCAAAGCGTTACGGAGTACAAGAACATCCATTTCGTCACGAAGAACCGAAAGGAGTCTTTACTCAAAGAATCACCGCTTCGTGACGAAGAACTAAAAGCGTTATAGAGTATAAGAACATCCATTTCGTCACGAAGAACCGAAAGGAGTCTTTACTCAAAGAATCACCGCTTCGTCACGAAGAACTGAAAGCGTTACGGAGTACAAGAACACCATTTCGTCACGAAGAACCGAAAGGAGTCTTTATTCAAAGAATCACTGCTTCGTCACGAAGCACCGAAAGCGTTACGGAGTACAAGAACATCCATTTCGTCACGAAGAACCGAAAGGAGTTTTCACTCAAAAATCACCGCTTCATCACAAAGAACCGAAAGCGTTACGGAGTACAAGAACATCCATTTCGTCACGAAGAATCGAAAGGAGTCTTTACTCAAAGAATCACCGCTTCGTCACGAAGAACTGAAAGCGTTACGGAGTACAAGAACATCCATTTCGTCACGAAGAACCGAAAGGAGTCTTTATTCAAAGAATCACTGCTTCGTCACGAAGCACCGAAAGCGTTACGGAGTACAAGAACATCCATTTCGTCACGAAGAACCGAAAGGAGTATTCACTCAAAAATCACCGCTTCATCACAAAGAACCGAAAGCGTTACGGAGTACAAGAACATCCATTTCGTCACGAAGAATCGAAAGGAGTCTTTACTCAAAGAATCACCGCTTCGTCACGAAGAACTGAAAGCGTTACGGAGTACAAGAACATCCATTTCGTCACGAAGAACCGAAAGGAGTCTTTATTCAAAGAATCACTGCTTCGTCACGAAGCACCGAAAGCGTTACGGAGTACAAGAACATCCATTTCGTCACGAAGAACCGAAAGGAGTCTTTATTCAAAGAATCACTGCTTCGTCACGAAGCACCGAAAGCGTTACGGAGTACAAGAACATCCATTTCATCACGAAGAACCGAAAGGAGTCTTTATTCAAAGAATCACTGCTTCGTCACGAAGCACCGAAAGCGTTACGGAGTACAAGAACATCCATTTCGTCACGAAGAACCGAAAGGAGTTTTCACTCAAAAATCACCGCTTCATCACAAAGAACCGAAAGCGTTACGGAGTACAAGAACATCCATTTCGTCACGAAGAATCGAAAGGAGTCTTTACTCAAAGAATCACCGCTTCATCACGAAGAACCGAAAGCGTTACGGAGTACAAGAACATCCATTTCGTCACGAAGAACCGAAAGGAGTCTTTACTCAAAGAATCACCGCTTCGTCACGAAGCACCGAAAGCGTTACGGAGTACAAGAACATCCATTTCGTCACGAAGAATCGAAAGGAGTCTTTACTCAAAGAATCACCGCTTCGTCACGAAGAACTGAAAGCGTTACGGAGTACAAGAACATCCATTTCGTCACGAAGAACCGAAAGGAGTCTTTATTCAAAGAATCACTGCTTCGTCACGAAGCACCGAAAGCGTTACGGAGTACAAGAACATCCATTTCGTCACGAAGAACCGAAAGGAGTCTTTATTCAAAGAATCACTGCTTCGTCACGAAGCACCGAAAGCGTTACGGAGTACAAGAACATCCATTTCATCACGAAGAACCGAAAGGAGTCTTTATTCAAAGAATCACTGCTTCGTCACGAAGCACCGAAAGCGTTACGGAGTACAAGAACATCCATTTCGTCACGAAGAACCGAAAGGAGTTTTCACTCAAAAATCACCGCTTCATCACAAAGAACCGAAAGCGTTACGGAGTACAAGAACATCCATTTCGTCACGAAGAATCGAAAGGAGTCTTTACTCAAAGAATCACCGCTTCATCACGAAGAACCGAAAGCGTTACGGAGTACAAGAACATCCATTTCGTCACGAAGAACCGAAAGGAGTCTTTACTCAAAGAATCACCGCTTCGTCACGAAGAACTCAAAGCGTTACGGAGTACAAGAACATCCATTTCGTCACGAAGAACCGAAAGGAGTCTTTACTCAAAGAATCACCGCTTCGTGACGAAGAACTAAAAGCGTTATAGAGTATAAGAACATCCATTTCGTCACGAAGAACCGAAAGGAGTCTTTACTCAAAGAATCACCGCTTCGTCACGAAGAACTGAAAGCGTTACGGAGTACAAGAACACCATTTCGTCACGAAGAACCGAAAGGAGTCTTTATTCAAAGAATCACTGCTTCGTCACGAAGCACCGAAAGCGTTACGGAGTACAAGAACATCCATTTCGTCACGAAGAACCGAAAGGAGTCTTTATTCAAAGAATCACTGCTTCGTCACGAAGCACCGAAAGCGTTACGGAGTACAAGAACATCCATTTCATCACGAAGAACCGAAAGGAGTCTTTATTCAAAGAATCACTGCTTCGTCACGAAGCACCGAAAGCGTTACGGAGTACAAGAACATCCATTTCGTCACGAAGAACCGAAAGGAGTCTTTACTCAAAGAATCACCGCTTCGTCACGAAGCACAGAAAGCGTTACGGAGTACAAGAACATCCATTTCGTCACGAAGAACCGAAAGGAGTCTTTATTCAAAGAATCACTGCTTCGTCACGAAGCACCGAAAGCGTTACGGAGTGCAAGAACATCCATTTCGTCACGAAGAACCGAAAGGAGTCTTTACTCAAAGAATCACCGCTTCGTCACGAAGAGCCGAAAGGGTTACGGAGTATAAGAACATCCATTTCATCACGAAGAACCGAAAGGAGTCTTTACTGAAAGATTCACCGCGCTTCGTCATGAAGAACCGAAAACGTTACGGAGTACAAGAACATCCATTTCATCACGAAGAACCGAAAGGAGTCTTTACTCAAAGATTCACTGCTTCGTCACGAAGAACCGAAAGCGTTACGGAGTACAAGAACATCCATTTCGTCACGAAGAACCGAAAGGAGTCTTTACTCAAAGAATCACCGCTTCATCACGAAGAACCGAAAGCGTTACGGAGTACAAGAACATCCATTTCGTCACGAAGAACCGAAAGGAGTCTTTACTCAAAGAATCACCGCTTCGTCACGAAGAACTCAAAGCGTTACGGAGTACAAGAACATCCATTTCGTCACGAAGAACCGAAAGGAGTCTTTACTCAAAGAATCACCGCTTCGTCACGAAGAACTGAAAGCGTTTCGGAGTACAAGAACATCCATTTCGTCACGAAGAACCGAAAGGAGTCTTTATTCAAAGAATCACTGCTTCGTCACGAAGCACCGAAAGCGTTACGGAGTACAAGAACATCCATTTCGTCACGAAGAACCGAAAGGAGTTTTCACTCAAAAATCACCGCTTCATCACAAAGAACCGAAAGCGTTACGGAGTACAAGAACATCCATTTCGTCACGAAGAATCGAAAGGAGTCTTTACTCAAAGAATCACCGCTTCGTCACGAAGAACTGAAAGCGTTACGGAGTACAAGAACATCCATTTCGTCACGAAGAACCGAAAGGAGTCTTTATTCAAAGAATCACTGCTTCGTCACGAAGCACCGAAAGCGTTACGGAGTACAAGAACATCCATTTCGTCACGAAGAACCGAAAGGAGTCTTTATTCAAAGAATCACTGCTTCGTCACGAAGCACCGAAAGCGTTACGGAGTACAAGAACATCCATTTCATCACGAAGAACCGAAAGGAGTCTTTATTCAAAGAATCACTGCTTCGTCACGAAGCACCGAAAGCGTTACGGAGTACAAGAACATCCATTTCGTCACGAAGAACCGAAAGGAGTTTTCACTCAAAAATCACCGCTTCATCACAAAGAACCGAAAGCGTTACGGAGTACAAGAACATCCATTTCGTCACGAAGAATCGAAAGGAGTCTTTACTCAAAGAATCACCGCTTCATCACGAAGAACCGAAAGCGTTACGGAGTACAAGAACATCCATTTCGTCACGAAGAACCGAAAGGAGTCTTTACTCAAAGAATCACCGCTTCGTCACGAAGAACTCAAAGCGTTACGGAGTACAAGAACATCCATTTCGTCACGAAGAACCGAAAGGAGTCTTTACTCAAAGAATCACCGCTTCGTCACGAAGAACTGAAAGCGTTACGGAGTACAAGAACATCCATTTCGTCACGAAGAACCGAAAGGAGTCTTTATTCAAAGAATCACTGCTTCGTCACGAAGCACCGAAAGCGTTACGGAGTACAAGAACATCCATTTCGTCACGAAGAACCGAAAGGAGTTTTCACTCAAAAATCACCGCTTCATCACAAAGAACCGAAAGCGTTACGGAGTACAAGTACATCCATTTCGTCACGAAGAATCGAAAGGAGTCTTTACTCAAAGAATCACCGCTTCGTCACGAAGAACTCAAAGCGTTACGGAGTACAAGAACATCCATTTCGTCACGAAGAACCGAAAGGAGTCTTTACTCAAAGAGTCACCGCTTCGTCACGAAGAACTGAAAGCGTTACGGAGTACAAGAACATCCATTTCGTCACGAAGAACCGAAAGCAGTCTTTATTCAAAGAATCACTGCTTCGTCACGAAGCACCGAAAGCGTTACGGAGTACAAGAACATCCATTTCGTCACGAAGAACCGAAAGGAGTTTTCACTCAAAAATCACCGCTTCATCACAAAGAACCGAAAGCGTTACGGAGTACAAGAACATCCATTTCGTCACGAAGAATCGAAAGGAGTCTTTACTCAAAGAATCACCGCTTCGTCACGAAGAACTGAAAGCGTTACGGAGTATAAGAACATCCATTTCGTCACGAAGAACCGAAAGGAGTCTTTACTCAAAGAATCACCGCTTCGTCACGAAGAACTGAAAGCGTTACGGAGTACAAGAACATCCATTTCGTCACGAAGAACCGAAAGGAGTCTTTACTCAAAGAATCACCGCTTCGTCACGAAGAACCGAAAGGGTTACGGAGTATAAGAACATCCATTTCATCACGAAGAACCGAAAGGAGTCTTTACTGAAAGAATCCCCGCGCTTCGTCACGAAGAACCGAAAACGTTACGGAGTACAAGAACATCCATTTCATCACGAAGAACCGAAAGGAGTCTTTACTCAAAGAATCACCGCTTCGTCACGAAGAACCGAAAGCGTTACGGAGTACAAGAACATCCATTTCGTCACGAAGAACCGAAAGGAGTCTTTACTCAAAGAATCACTGCTTCGTCACGAAGAACCGAAAGCGTTACGGAGTACAAGAACATCCATTTCGTCACGAAGAACCGAAAGGAGTCTTTACTCAAAGAATCACCGCTTCGTCACGAAGAACTCAAAGCGTTACGGAGTACAAGAACATCCATTTCGTCACGAAGAACCGAAAGGAGTCTTTACTCAAAGAATCACCGCTTCGTGACGAAGAACTAAAAGCGTTATAGAGTATAAGAACATCCATTTCGTCACGAAGAACCGAAAGGAGTCTTTACTCAAAGAATCACCGCTTCGTCACGAAGAACTGAAAGCGTTACGGAGTACAAGAACACCATTTCGTCACGAAGAACCGAAAGGAGTCTTTATTCAAAGAATCACTGCTTCGTCACGAAGCACCGAAAGCGTTACGGAGTACAAGAACATCCATTTCGTCACGAAGAACCGAAAGGAGTCTTTATTCAAAGAATCACTGCTTCGTCACGAAGCACCGAAAGCGTTACGGAGTACAAGAACATCCATTTCATCACGAAGAACCGAAAGGAGTCTTTATTCAAAGAATCACTGCTTCGTCACGAAGCACCGAAAGCGTTACGGAGTACAAGAACATCCATTTCGTCACGAAGAACCGAAAGGAGTCTTTACTCAAAGAATCACCGCTTCGTCACGAAGCACCGAAAGCGTTACGGAGTACAAGAACATCCATTTCGTCACGAAGAACCGAAAGGAGTCTTTATTCAAAGAATCACTGCTTCGTCACGAAGCACCGAAAGCGTTACGGAGTGCAAGAACATCCATTTCGTCACGAAGAACCGAAAGGAGTCTTTACTCAAAGAATCACCGCTTCGTCACGAAGAGCCGAAAGGGTTACGGAGTATAAGAACATCCATTTCATCACGAAGAACCGAAAGGAGTCTTTACTGAAAGATTCACCGCGCTTCGTCATGAAGAACCGAAAACGTTACGGAGTACAAGAACATCCATTTCATCACGAAGAACCGAAAGGAGTCTTTACTCAAAGATTCACTGCTTCGTCACGAAGAACCGAAAGCGTTACGGAGTACAAGAACATCCATTTCGTCACGAAGAACCGAAAGGAGTCTTTACTCAAAGAATCACCGCTTCATCACGAAGAACCGAAAGCGTTACGGAGTACAAGAACATCCATTTCGTCACGAAGAACCGAAAGGAGTCTTTACTCAAAGAATCACCGCTTCGTCACGAAGAACTCAAAGCGTTACGGAGTACAAGAACATCCATTTCGTCACGAAGAACCGAAAGGAGTCTTTACTCAAAGAATCACCGCTTCGTCACGAAGAACTGAAAGCGTTACGGAGTACAAGAACATCCATTTCGTCACGAAGAACCGAAAGGAGTCTTTATTCAAAGAATCACTGCTTCGTCACGAAGCACCGAAAGCGTTACGGAGTACAAGAACATCCATTTCGTCACGAAGAACCGAAAGGAGTTTTCACTCAAAAATCACCGCTTCATCACAAAGAACCGAAAGCGTTACGGAGTACAAGAACATCCATTTTGTCACGAAGAATCGAAAGGAGTCTTTACTCAAAGAATCACCGCTTCATCACGAAGAACCGAAAGCGTTACGGAGTACAAGAACATCCATTTCGTCACGAAGAACCGAAAGGAGTCTTTACTCAAAGAATCACCGCTTCGTCACGAAGAACTCAAAGCGTTACGGAGTACAAGAACATCCATTTCGTCACGAAGAACCGAAAGGAGTCTTTACTCAAAGAATCACCGCTTCGTCACGAAGAACTGAAAGCGTTACGGAGTACAAGAACATCCATTTCGTCACGAAGAACCGAAAGGAGTCTTTATTCAAAGAATCACTGCTTCGTCACGAAGCACCGAAAGCGTTACGGAGTACAAGAACATCCATTTCGTCACGAAGAACCGAAAGGAGTTTTCACTCAAAAATCACCGCTTCATCACAAAGAACCGAAAGCGTTACGGAGTACAAGTACATCCATTTCGTCACGAAGAATCGAAAGGAGTCTTTACTCAAAGAATCACCGCTTCGTCACGAAGAACTGAAAGCGTTACGGAGTATAAGAACATCCATTTCGTCACGAAGAACCGAAAGGAGTCTTTACTCAAAGAATCACCGCTTCGTCACGAAGAACTGAAAGCGTTACGGAGTACAAGAACATCCATTTCGTCACGAAGAACCGAAAGGAGTCTTTACTCAAAGAATCACCGCTTCGTCACGAAGAACCGAAAGGGTTACGGAGTATAAGAACATCCATTTCATCACGAAGAACCGAAAGGAGTCTTTACTGAAAGAATCACCGCGCTTCGTCACGAAGAACCGAAAACGTTACGGAGTACAAGAACATCCATTTCATCACGAAGAACCGAAAGGAGTCTTTACTCAAAGAATCACCGCTTCGTCACGAAGAACCGAAAGCGTTACGGAGTACAAGAACATCCATTTCGTCACGAAGAACCGAAAGGAGTTTTCACTCAAAAATCACCGCTTCATCACAAAGAACCGAAAGCGTTACGGAGTACAAGAACATCCATTTCGTCACGAAGAATCGAAAGGAGTCTTTACTCAAAGAATCACCGCTTCGTCACAAAGAACTGAAAGCGTTACGGAGTACAAGAATATCCGTTTCGTCACGAAGAACCGAAAGGAGTCTTTACTCAAAGAATCACCGCTTCGTCACGAAGAACTGAAAGCGTTATAGAGTACAAGAACATCCATTTCGTCACGAAGAACCGAAAGCAGTCTTTACTCAAAGAATCACCGCTTCGTCACGAAGAACCGAAAGCGTTACGGAGTACAAGAACATCTATTTCGTCACGAAGAACCGAAAGGAGTCTTTATTCAAAGAATCACTGCTTCGTCACGAAGCACCGAAAGCGTTACGGAGTACAAGAACATCCATTTCGTCACGAAGAACCGAAAGGAGTCTTTACTCAAAGAATCACCGCTTCGTCACGAAGCACCGAAAGCGTTACGGTGTATAAGAACATCCATTTCATCACGAAGAACCGAAAGGAGTCTTTATTCAAAGAATTACTGCTTCGTCACGAAGCACCGAAAGCGTTACGGAGTACAAGAACATCCATTTCGTCACGAAGAACCGAAAGGAGTCTTTAGTCAAAGAATCACCGCTTCGTCACGAAGAACCGAAAGCGTTACGGAGTACAAGAACATCCATTTCGTCACGAAGAACCGAAAGGAGTCTTTATTCAAAGAATCACTGCTTCGTCACGAAGCACCGAAAGCGTTACGGAGTGCAAGAACATCCATTTCGTCACGAAGAACCGAAAGGAGTCTTTACTCAAAGAATCACCGCTTCGTCACGAAGAACCGAAAGCGTTACGGAGTACAAGAACATCCATTTCGTCACGAAGAACCGAAAGGAGTCTTTACTCAAAGAATCACCGCTTCGTCACGAAGAACTCAAAGCGTTACGGAGTACAAGAACATCCATTTCGTCACGAAGAACCGAAAGGAGTCTTTACTCAAAGAATCACCGCTTCGTCACGAAGAACCGAAAGCGTTACGGAGTACAAGAACATCCATTTCGTCACGAAGAACCGAAAGGAGTCTTTATTCAAAGAATCACTGCTTCGTCACGAAGCACCGAAAGCGTTACGGAGTACAAGAACATCCATTTCGTCACGAAGAACCGAAAGGAGTTTTCACTCAAAAATCACCGCTTCATCACAAAGAACCGAAAGCGTTACGGAGTACAAGAACATCCATTTCGTCACGAAGAATCGAAAGGAGTCTTTACTCAAAGAATCACCGCTTCGTCACGAAGAACTGAAAGCGTTACGGAGTATAAGAACATCCATTTCGTCACGAAGAACCGAAAGGAGTCTTTACTCAAAGAATCACCGCTTCGTCACGAAGAACTGAAAGCGTTACGGAGTACAAGAACATCCATTTCGTCACGAAGAACCGAAAGGAGTCTTTACTTAAAGAATCACCGCTTCGTCACGAAGAACCGAAAGGGTTACGGAGTATAAGAACATCCATTTCATCACGAAGAACCGAAAGGAGTCTTTACTGAAAGAATCACCGCGCTTCGTCACGAAGAACCGAAAACGTTACGGAGTACAAGAACATCCATTTCATCACGAAGAACCGAAAGGAGTCTTTACTCAAAGAATCACCGCTTCGTCACGAAGAACCGAAAGCGTTACGGAGTACAAGAACATCCATTTCGTCACGAAGAACCGAAAGGAGTTTTCACTCAAAAATCACCGCTTCATCACAAAGAACCGAAAGCGTTACGGAGTACAAGAACATCCATTTCGTCACGAAGAATCGAAAGGAGTCTTTACTCAAAGAATCACCGCTTCGTCACAAAGAACTGAAAGCGTTACGGAGTACAAGAATATCCGTTTCGTCACGAAGAACCGAAAGGAGTCTTTACTCAAAGAATCACCGCTTCGTCACGAAGAACTGAAAGCGTTATAGAGTACAAGAACATCCATTTCATCACGAAGAACCGAAAGCAGTCTTTACTCAAAGAATCACCGCTTCGTCACGAAGAACCGAAAGCGTTACGGAGTACAAGAACATCTATTTCGTCACGAAGAATCGAAAAGAGTCTTTATTCAAAGAATCACTGCTTCGTCACGAAGCACCGAAAGCGGTACAGAGTACAAGAACATCCATTTCGTCACGAAGAACCGAAAGGAGTCTTTACTCAAAGAATCACCGCTTCGTCACGAAGAACTGAAAGCGTTACGGTGTATAAGAACATCCATTTCATCACGAAGAACCGAAAAGAGTCTTTATTCAAAGAATCACTGCTTCGTCACGAAGCACCGAAAGCGTTACGGAGTACAAGAACATCCATTTCGTCACAAAGAACCGAAATGAGTCTTTACTCAAAGAATCACCGCTTCGTCACGAAGAACCGAAAGCGTTACGGAGTACAAGAACATCCATTTCGTCACGAAGAACCGAAAGGAGTCTTTATTCAAAGAATTACTGCTTCGTCACGAAGCACCGAAAGCGTTACGGAGTGCAAGAACATCCATTTCGTCACGAAGAACCGAAAGGAGTCTTTACTCAAAGAATCACCGCTTCGTCACGAAGAACCGAAAGGGTTACGGAGTATAAGAACATCCATTTCATCACGAAGAACCGAAAGGAGTCTTTACTGAAAGATTCACCGCCCTTCGTCACGAAGAACCGAAAACGTTACGGAGTACAAGAACATCCATTTCATCATGAAGAACCGAAAGGAGTCTTTACTCAAAGAATCACCGCTTCGTCACGAAGAACTGAAAGCGTTACGGAGTACAAGAACATCCATTTCGTCACGAAGAACCGAAAGGAGTCTTTACTCAAAGAATCACCGCTTCATCACGAAGAACCGAAAGCGTTACGGAGTACAAGAACATCCATTTCGTCACGAAGAACCGAAAGGAGTCTTTACTCAAAGAATCACCGCTTCGTCACGAAGAACTCAAAGCGTTACGGAGTACAAGAACATCCATTTCGTCACGAAGAACCGAAAGGAGTCTTTACTCAAAGAATCACCGCTTCGTGACGAAGAACTAAAAGCGTTATAGAGTATAAGAACATCCATTTCGTCACGAAGAACCGAAAGGAGTCTTTACTCAAAGAATGACCGCTTCGTCACGAAGAACCGAAAGCGTTACGGAGTACAAGAACGTCCATTTCGTCACGAAGAACCGAAAGGAGTCTTTATTCAAAGAATCACTGCTTCGTCACGAAGCACCGAAAGCGTTACGGAGTACAAGAACATCCATTTCGTCACGAAGAACCGAAAGGAGTCTTTACTCAAAGAATCACCGCTTCGTCACGAAGAACTGAAAGCGTTACGGAGTACAAGAACATCCATTTCGTCACGAAGAACCGAAAGGAGTCTTTATTCAAAGAATCACTGCTTCGTCACGAAGCACCGAAAGCGTTACGGAGTACAAGAACATCCATTTCGTCATGAAGAACCGAAAGGAGTCTTTACTCAAAGAATCACCGCTTCGTCACGAAGAACTGAAAGCGTTACGGTGTATAAGAACATCCATTTCATCACGAAGAACCGAAAGGAGTCTTTATTCAAAGAATCACTGCTTCGTCACGAAGCACCGAAAGCGTTACGGAGTACAAGAACATCCATTTCGTCATGAAGAACCGAAAGGAGTCTTTACTCAAAGAATCACCGCTTCGTCACGAAGAACCGAAAGCGTTACGGAGTACAAGAACATCCATTTCGTCACGAAGAACCGAAAGGAGTCTTTATTCAAAGAATCACTGCTTCGTCACGAAGCACCGAAAGCGTTACGGAGTGCAAGAACATCCATTTCGTCACGAAGAACCGAAAGGAGTCTTTACTCAAAGAATCACCGCTTCGTCACGAAGAGCCGAAAGGGTTACGGAGTATAAGAACATCCATTTCATCACGAAGAACCGAAAGGAGTCTTTACTGAAAGATTCACCGCGCTTCGTCACGAAGAACCGAAAACGTTACGGAGTACAAGAACATCCATTTCATCACGAAGAACCGAAAGGAGTCTTTACTCAAAGAATCACCGCTTCGTCACGAAGAACCGAAAGCGTTACGGAGTACAAGAACATCCATTTCGTCACGAAGAACCGAAAGGAGTCTTTACTCAAAGAATCACCGCTTCATCACGAAGAACCGAAAGCGTTACGGAGTACAAGAACATCCATTTCGTCACGAAGAACCGAAAGGAGTCTTTACTCAAAGAATCACCGCTTCGTCACGAAGAACTCAAAGCGTTACGGAGTACAAGAACATCCATTTCGTCACGAAGAACCGAAAGGAGTCTTTACTCAAAGAATCACCGCTTCGTCACGAAGAACCGAAAGCGTTACGGAGTACAAGAACATCCATTTCGTCACGAAGAACCGAAAGGAGTCTTTATTCAAAGAATCACTGCTTCGTCACGAAGCACCGAAAGCGTTACGGAGTACAAGAACATCCATTTCGTCACGAAGAACCGAAAGGAGTTTTCACTCAAAAATCACCGCTTCATCACAAAGAACCGAAAGCGTTACGGAGTACAAGAACATCCATTTCGTCACGAAGAATCGAAAGGAGTCTTTACTCAAAGAATCACCGCTTCGTCACGAAGAACTGAAAGCGTTACGGAGTATAAGAACATCCATTTCGTCACGAAGAACCGAAAGGAGTCTTTACTCAAAGAATCACCGCTTCGTCACGAAGAACTGAAAGCGTTACGGAGTACAAGAACATTCATTTCGTCACGAAGAACCGAAAGGAGTCTTTACTCAAAGAATCACCGCTTCGTCACGAAGAACCGAAAGGGTTACGGAGTATAAGAACATCCATTTCATCACGAAGAACCGAAAGGAGTCTTTACTCAAAGAATCACCGCGCTTCGTCACGAAGAACCGAAAACGTTACGGAGTACAAGAACATCCATTTCATCACGAAGAACCGAAAGGAGTCTTTACTCAAAGAATCACCGCTTCGTCACGAAGAACCGAAAGCGTTACGGAGTACAAGAACATCCATTTCGTCACGAAGAACCGAAAGGAGTTTTCACTCAAAAATCACCGCTTCATCACAAAGAACCGAAAGCGTTACGGAGTACAAGAACATCCATTTCGTCACGAAGAATCGAAAGGAGTCTTTACTCAAAGAATCACCGCTTCGTCACGAAGAACTGAAAGCGTTACGGAGTACAAGAATATCCGTTTCGTCACGAAGAACCGAAAGGAGTCTTTACTCAAAGAATCACCGCTTCGTCACGAAGAACTGAAAGCGTTATAGAGTACAAGAACATCCATTTCGTCACGAAGAATCGAAAGGAGTCTTTACTCAAAGAATCACCGCTTCGTCACGAAGAACCGAAAGCGTTACGGAGTACAAGAACATCTATTTCGTCACGAAGAACCGAAAGGAGTCTTTATTCAAAGAATCACTGCTTCGTCACGAAGCACCGAAAGCGTTACGGAGTACAAGAACATCCATTTCGTCACGAAGAACCGAAAGGAGTCATTACTCAAAGAATCACCGCTTCGTCACGAAGAACTGAAAGCGTTACGGTGTATAAGAACATCCATTTCATCACGAATAACCGAAAAGAGTCTTTATTCAAAGAATCACTGCTTCGTCACGAAGCACCGAAAGCGTTACGGAGTACAAGAACATCCATTTCGTCACGAAGAACCGAAAGGAGTCTTTACTCAAAGAATCACCGCTTCGTCACGAAGAACCGAAAGCGTTACGGAGTACAAGAACATCCATTTCGTCACGAAGAACCGAAAGGAGTCTTTATTCAAAGAATCACTGCTTCGTCACGAAGCACCGAAAGCATTACGGAGTGCAAGAACATCCATTTCGTCACGAAGAACCGAAAGGAGTCTTTACTCAAAGAATCACCGCTTCGTCACGAAGAACCGAAAGGGTTACGGAGTATAAGAACATCCATTTCATCACGAAGAACCGAAAGGAGTCTTTACTGAAAGATTCACCGCGCTTCGTCACGAAGAACCGAAAACGTTACGGAGTACAAGAACATCCATTTCATCATGAAGAACCGAAAGGAGTCTTTACTCAAAGAATCACCGCTTCGTCACGAAGAACCGAAAGCGTTACGGAGTACAAGAACATCCATTTCGTCACGAAGAACCGAAAGGAGTCTTTACTCAAAGAATCACCGCTTCATCACGAAGAATCGAAAGCGTTACGGAGTACAAGAACATCCATTTCGTCACGAAGAACCGAAAGGAGTCTTTACTCAAAGAATCACCGCTTCGTCACGAAGAACTCAAAGTGTTACGGAGTACAAGAACATCCATTTCGTCACGAAGAACCGAAAGGAGTCTTTACTCAAAGAATCACCGCTTCGTGACGAAGAACTAAAAGCGTTATAGAGTATAAGAACATCCATTTCGTCACGAAGAACCGAAAGGAGTCTTTACTCAAAGAATCACCGCTTCGTCACGAAGAACCGAAAGCGTTACGGAGTATAAGAACATCCATTTCATCACGAAGAACCGAAAGGAGTCTTTACTCAAAGAATCACCGCGCTTCGTCACGAAGAACCGAAAACGTTACGGAGTACAAGAACATCCATTTCATCACGAAGAACCGAAAGGAGTCTTTACTCAAAGAATCACCGCTTCGTCACGAAGAACCGAAAGCGTTACGGAGTACAAGAACATCCATTTCGTCACGAAGAACCGAAAGGAGTCTTTATTCAAAGAATCACTGCTTCGTCACGAAGCACCGAAAGCGTTACGGAGTACAAGAACATCCATTTCGTCACGAAGAATCGAAAGGAGTCTTTACTCAAAGAATCACCGCTTCGTCACGAAGAACTGAAAGCGTTACGGAGTATAAGAACATCCATTTCGTCACGAAGAACCGAAAGGAGTCTTTACTCAAAGAATCACCGCTTCGTCACGAAGAACTGAAAGCGTTACGGAGTACAAGAACATCCATTTCGTCACGAAGAACCGAAAGGAGTCTTTACTCAAAGAATCACCGCTTCGTCACGAAGAACCGAAAGGGTTACGGAGTATAAGAACATCCATTTCATCACGAAGAACCGAAAGGAGTCTTTACTGAAAGAATCACCGCGCTTCGTCACGAAGAACCGAAAACGTTACGGAGGACAAGAACATCCATTTCATCACGAAGAACCGAAAGGAGTCTTTACTCAAAGAATCACCGCTTCGTCACGAAGAACCGAAAGCGTTACGGAGTACAAGAACATCCATTTCGTCACGAAGAACCGAAAGGAGTTTTCACTCAAAAATCACCGCTTCATCACAAAGAACCGAAAGCGTTACGGAGTACAAGAACATCCATTTTGTCACGAAGAATCGAACGGAGTCTTTACTCAAAGAATCACCGCTTCGTCACGAAGAACTGAAAGCGTTACGGAGTACAAGAATATCCGTTTCGTCATGAAGAACAAAAAGGAGTCTTTACTCAAAGAATCACCGCTTCGTCACGAAGAACTCAAAGCGTTACGGAGTACAAGAACATCCATTTCGTCACGAAGAACCGAAAGGAGTCTTTACTCAAAGAATCACCGCTTCGTGACGAAGAACTAAAAGCGTTATAGAGTATAAGAACATCCATTTCGTCACGAAGAACCGAAAGGAGTCTTTACTCAAAGAATCACCGCTTCGTCACGAAGAACCGAAAGCGTTACGGAGTACAAGAACATCCATTTCGTCACGAAGAACCGAAAGGAGTCTTTATTCAAAGAATCACTGCTTCGTCACGAAGCACCGAAAGCGTTACGGAGTACAAGAACATCCATTTCGTCACGAAGAACCGAAAGGAGTCTTTACTCAAAGAATCACCGCTTCGTCACGAAGAACTGAAAGCGTTACGGAGTACAAGAACATCCATTTCGTCACGAAGAACCGAAAGGAGTCTTTATTCAAAGAATCACTGCTTCGTCACGAAGCACCGAAAGCGTTACGGAGTACAAGAACATCCATTTCGTCATGAAGAACCGAAAGGAGTCTTTACTCAAAGAATCACCGCTTCGTCACGAAGAACTGAAAGCGTTACGGTGTATAAGAACATCCATTTCATCACGAAGAACCGAAAGGAGTCTTTATTCAAAGAATCACTGCTTCGTCACGAAGCACCGAAAGCGTTACGGAGTACAAGAACATCCATTTCGTCATGAAGAACCGAAAGGAGTCTTTACTCAAAGAATCACCGCTTCGTCACGAAGAACCGAAAGGGTTACGGAGTATAAGAACATCCATTTCATCACGAAGAACCGAAAGGAGTCTTTACTCAAAGAATCACCGCGCTTCGTCACGAAGAACCGAAAACGTTACGGAGTACAAGAACATCCATTTCATCACGAAGAACCGAAAGGAGTCTTTACTCAAAGAATCACCGCTTCGTCACGAAGAACCGAAAGCGATACGGAGTACAAGAACATCCATTTCGTCACGAAGAACCGAAAGGAGTTTTCACTCAAAAATCACCGCTTCATCACAAAGAACCGAAAGCGTTACGGAGTACAAGAACATCCATTTCGTCACGAAGAATCGAAAGGAGTCTTTACTCAAAGAATCACCGCTTCGTCACGAAGAACTGAAAGCGTTACGGAGTACAAGAATATCCGTTTCGTCACGAAGAACCGAAAGGAGTCTTTACTCAAAGAATCACCGCTTCGTCACGAAGAACTGAAAGCGTTATAGAGTACAAGAACATCCATTTCGTCACGAAGAATCGAAAGGAGTCTTTACTCAAAGAATCACCGCTTCGTCACGAAGAACCGAAAGCGTTACGGAGTACAAGAACATCTATTTCGTCACGAAGAACCGAAAGGAGTCTTTATTCAAAGAATCACTGCTTCGTCACGAAGCACCGAAAGCGTTACGGAGTACAAGAACATCCATTTCGTCACGAAGAACCGAAAGGAGTCATTACTCAAAGAATCACCGCTTCGTCACGAAGAACTGAAAGCGTTACGGTGTATAAGAACATCCATTTCATCACGAATAACCGAAAAGAGTCTTTATTCAAAGAATCACTGCTTCGTCACGAAGCACCGAAAGCGTTACGGAGTACAAGAACATCCATTTCGTCACGAAGAACCGAAAGGAGTCTTTACTCAAAGAATCACCGCTTCGTCACGAAGAACCGAAAGCGTTACGGAGTACAAGAACATCCATTTCGTCACGAAGAACCGAAAGGAGTCTTTATTCAAAGAATCACTGCTTCGTCACGAAGCACCGAAAGCGTTACGGAGTGCAAGAACATCCATTTCGTCACGAAGAACCGAAAGGAGTCTTTACTCAAAGAATCACCGCTTCGTCACGAAGAACCGAAAGGGTTACGGAGTATAAGAACATCCATTTCATCACGAAGAACCGAAAGGAGTCTTTACTGAAAGATTCACCGCGCTTCGTCACGAAGAACCGAAAACGTTACGGAGTACAAGAACATCCATTTCATCATGAAGAACCGAAAGGAGTCTTTACTCAAAGAATCACCGCTTCGTCACGAAGAACCGAAAGCGTTACGGAGTACAAGAACATCCATTTCGTCACGAAGAACCGAAAGGAGTCTTTACTCAAAGAATCACCGCTTCATCACGAAGAACCGAAAGCGTTACGGAGTACAAGAACATCCATTTCGTCACGAAGAACCGAAAGGAGTGTTTACTCAAAGAATCACCGCTTCGTCACGAAGAACTCAAAGTGTTACGGAGTACAAGAACATCCATTTCGTCACGAAGAACCGAAAGGAGTCTTTACTCAAAGAATCACCGCTTCGTGACGAAGAACTAAAAGCGTTATAGAGTATAAGAACATCCATTTCGTCACGAAGAACCGAAAGGAGTCATTACTCAAAGAATCACCGCTTCGTCACGAAGAACCGAAAGCGTTACGGAGTACAAGAACATCCATTTCGTCACGAAGAACCGAAAGGAGTCTTTATTCAAAGAATCACTGCTTCGTCACGAAGCACCGAAAGCGTTACGGAGTACAAGAACATCCATTTCGTCACGAAGAACCGAAAGGAGTCTTTACTCAAAGAATCACCGCTTCGTCACGAAGAACTGAAAGCGTTACGGAGTATAAGAACATCCATTTCATCACGAAGAACCGAAAGGAGTCTTTATTCAAAGAATCACTGCTTCGTCACGAAGCACCGAAAGCGTTACGGAGTACAAGAACATCCATTTCGTCACGAAGAATCGAAAGGAGTCTTTACTCAAAGAATCACCGCTTCGTCACGAAGAACTGAAAGCGTTACGGAGTATAAGAACATCCATTTCGTCACGAAGAACCGAAAGGAGTCTTTACTCAAAGAATCACCGCTTCGTCACGAAGAACTGAAAGCGTTACGGAGTACAAGAACATCCATTTCGTCACGAAGAACCGAAAGGAGTCTTTACTCAAAGAATCACCGCTTCGTCACGAAGAACCGAAAGGGTTACGGAGTATAAGAACATCCATTTCATCACGAAGAACCGAAAGGAGTCTTTACTGAAAGAATCACCGCGCTTCGTCACGAAGAACCGAAAACGTTACGGAGTACAAGAACATCCATTTCATCACGAAGAACCGAAAGGAGTCTTTACTCAAAGAATCACCGCTTCGTCACGAAGAACCGAAAGCGTTACGGAGTACAAGAACATCCATTTCGTCACGAAGAACCGAAAGGAGTTTTCACTCAAAAATCACCGCTTCATCACAAAGAACCGAAAGCGTTACGGAGTACAAGAACATCCATTTTGTCACGAAGAATCGAACGGAGTCTTTACTCAAAGAATCACCGCTTCGTCACGAAGAACTGAAAGCGTTACGGAGTACAAGAATATCCGTTTCGTCATGAAGAACAGAAAGGAGTCTTTACTCAAAGAATCACCGCTTCGTCACGAAGAACTCAAAGCGTTACGGAGTACAAGAACATCCATTTCGTCACGAAGAACCGAAAGGAGTCTTTACTCAAAGAATCACCGCTTCGTGACGAAGAACTAAAAGCGTTATAGAGTATAAGAACATCCATTTCGTCACGAAGAACCGAAAGGAGTCTTTACTCAAAGAATCACCGCTTCGTCACGAAGAACCGAAAGCGTTACGGAGTACAAGAACATCCATTTCGTCACGAAGAACCGAAAGGAGTCTTTATTCAAAGAATCACTGCTTCGTCACGAAGCACCGAAAGCGTTACGGAGTACAAGAACATCCATTTCGTCACGAAGAACCGAAAGGAGTCTTTACTCAAAGAATCACCGCTTCGTCACGAAGAACTGAAAGCGTTACGGAGTACAAGAACATCCATTTCGTCACGAAGAACCGAAAGGAGTCTTTATTCAAAGAATCACTGCTTCGTCACGAAGCACCGAAAGCGTTACGGAGTACAAGAACATCCATTTCGTCATGAAGAACCGAAAGGAGTCTTTACTCAAAGAATCACCGCTTCGTCACGAAGAACTGAAAGCGTTACGGTGTATAAGAACATCCATTTCATCACGAAGAACCGAAAGGAGTCTTTATTCAAAGAATCACTGCTTCGTCACGAAGCACCGAAAGCGTTACGGAGTACAAGAACATCCATTTCGTCATGAAGAACCGAAAGGAGTCTTTACTCAAAGAATCACCGCTTCGTCACGAAGAACCAAAAGCGTTACGGAGTACAAGAACATCCATTTCGTCACGAAGAACCGAAAGGAGTCTTTATTCAAAGAATCACTGCTTCGTCACGAAGCACCGAAAGCGTTACGGAGTACAAGAACATCCATTTCGTCATGAAGAACCGAAAGGAGTCTTTACTTAAAGAATCACCGCTTCGTCACGAAGAACCGAAAGCGTTACGGAGTACAAGAACATCCATTTCGTCACGAAGAACCGAAAGGAGTCTTTATTCAAAGAATCACTGCTTCGTCACGAAGCACCGAAAGCGTTACGGAGTGCAAGAACATCCATTTCGTCACGAAGAACCGAAAGGAGTCTTTACTCAAAGAATCACCGCTTCGTCACGAAGAGCCGAAAGGGTTACGGAGTATAAGAACATCCATTTCATCACGAAGAACCGAAAGGAGTCTTTACTGAAAGATTCACCGCGCTTCGTCACGAAGAACTGAAAACGTTACGGAGTACAAGAACATCCATTTCATCACGAAGAACCGAAAGGAGTCTTTACTCAAAGAATCACCGCTTCGTCACGAAGAACCGAAAGCGTTACGGAGTACAAAAACATCCATTTCGTCACGAAGAACCGAAAGGAGTCTTTACTCAAAGAATCACCGCTTCATCACGAAGAATTGAAAGCGTTACGGAGTACAAGAACATCCATTTCGTCACGAAGAACCGAAAGGAGTCTTTACTCAAAGAATCACCGCTTCGTCACGAAGAACTCAAAGCGTTACGGAGTACAAGAACATCCATTTCGTCACGAAGAACCGAAAGGAGTCTTTACTCAAAGAATCACCGCTTCGTCACGAAGAACCGAAAGCGTTACGGAGTACAAGAACATCCATTTCGTCACGAAGAACCGAAAGGAGTCTTTATTCAAAGAATCACTGCTTCGTCACGAAGCACCGAAAGCGTTACGGAGTACAAGAACATCCATTTCGTCACGAAGAACCGAAAGGAGTTTTCACTCAAAAATCACCGCTTCATCACAAAGAACCGAAAGCGTTACGGAGTACAAGAACATCCATTTCGTCACGAAGAATCGAAAGGAGTCTTTACTCAAAGAATCACCGCTTCGTCACGAAGAACTGAAAGCGTTACGGAGTATAAGAACATCCATTTCGTCACGAAGAACCGAAAGGAGTCTTTACTCAAAGAATCACCGCTTCGTCACGAAGAACTGAAAGCGTTACGGAGTACAAGAACATCCATTTCGTCACGAAGAACCGAAAGGAGTCTTTACTCAAAGAATCACCGCTTCGTCACGAAGAACCGAAAGGGTTACGGAGTATAAGAACATCCATTTCATCACGAAGAACCGAAAGGAGTCTTTACTGAAAGAATCACCGCGCTTCGTCACGAAGAACCAAAAACGTTACGGAGTACAAGAACATCCATTTCATCACGAAGAACCGAAAGGAGTCTTTACTCAAAGAATCACCGCTTCGTCACGAAGAACCGAAAGCGTTACGGAGTACAAGAACATCCATTTCGTCACGAAGAACCGAAAGGAGTCTTTATTCAAAGAATCACTGCTTCATCACGAAGAACCGAAAACGTTACGGAGTACAAGAACGTCCATTTCATCACGAAGAACCGAAAGGAGTCTTTACTCAAAGAATCACCGCTTCGTCACGAAGAACCGAAAGCGTTACGGAGTACAAGAACATCCATTTCGTCACGAAGAACCGAAAGGAGTCTTTATTCAAAGAATCACTGCTTCGTCACGAAGCACCGAAAGCGTTACGGAGTGCAAGAACATCCATTTCGTCACGAAGAACCGAAAGGAGTCTTTACTCAAAGAATCACCGCTTCGTCACGAAGAACCGAAAGCGTTACGGAGTACAAGAACATCTATTTCGTCACGAAGAACCGAAAGGAGTCTTTACTCAAAGAATCACCGCTTCGTCACGAAGAACTCAAAGCGTTACGGAGTACAAGAACATCCATTTCGTCACGAAGAACCGAAAGGAGTCTTTATTCAAAGAATCACTGCTTCGTCACGAAGCACCGAAAGCGTTACGGAGTACAAGAACATCCATTTCGTCATGAAGAACGGAAAGGAGTCTTTACTGAAAGAATCACCGCTTCGTCACGAAGAACCGAAAGCGTTACGGAGTACAAGAACATCCATTTCATCACGAAGAACCGAAAGGAGTCTTTATTCAAAGAATCACTGCTTCGTCACGAAGCACCGAAAGCGTTACGGAGTGCAAGAACATCCATTTCGTCACGAAGAACCGAAAGGAGTCTTTACTCAAAGAATCACCGCTTCGTCACGAAGAGCCGAAAGGGTTACGGAGTATAAGAACATCCATTTCATCACGAAGAACCGAAAGGAGTCTTTACTGAAAGATTCACCGCGCTTCGTCACGAAGAACCGAAAACGTTACGGAGTACAAGAACATCCATTTCGTCACGAAGAACCGAAAGGAGTCTTTACTCAAAGAATCACCGCTTCGTCACGAAGAACTCAAAGCGTTACGGAGTACAAGAACATCCATTTCGTCACGAAGAACCGAAAGGAGTCTTTACTCAAAGAATCACCGCTTCGTCACGAAGAACCGAAAGCGTTACGGAGTACAAGAACATCCATTTCGTCACGAAGAACCGAAAGGAGTCTTTATTCAAAGAATCACTGCTTCGTCACGAAGCACCGAAAGCGTTACGGAGTACAAGAACATCCATATCGTCACGAAGAACCGAAAGGAGTTTTCACTCAAAAATCACCGCTTCATCACAAAGAACCGAAAGCGTTACGGAGTACAAGAACATCCATTTCGTCACGAAGAATCGAAAGGAGTCTTTACTCAAAGAATCACCGCTTCGTCACGAAGAACTGAAAGCGTTACGGAGTATAAGAACATCCATTTCGTCACGAAGAACCGAAAGGAGTCTTTACTCAAAGAATCACCGCTTCGTCACGAAGAACTGAAAGCGTTACGGAGTACAAGAACATCCATTTCGTCACGAAGAACCGAAAGGAGTCTTTACTCAAAGAATCACCGCTTCGTCACGAAGAACCGAAAGGGTTACGGAGTATAAGAACATCTATTTCATCACGAAGAACCGAAAGGAGTCTTTACTGAAAGAATCACCGCGCTTCGTCACGAAGAACCGAAAACGTTACGGAGTACAAGAACATCCATTTCATCACGAAGAACCGAAAGGAGTCTTTACTCAAAGAATCACCGCTTCGTCACGAAGAACCGAAAACGTTACGGAGTACAAGAACATCCATTTCGTCACGAAGAACCGAAAGGAGTCTTTATTCAAAGAATCACTGCTTCGTCACGAAGAACCGAAAACGTTACGGAGTACAAGAACATCCATTTCATCACGAAGAACCGAAAGGAGTCTTTACTCAAAGAATCACCGCTTCGTCACGAAGAACCGAAAGCGTTACGGAGTACAGGAACATCCATTTCGTCACGAAGAACCGAAAGGAGTCTTTATTCAAAGAATCACTGCTTCGTCACGAAGCACCGAAAGCGTTACGGAGTGCAAGAACATCCATTTCGTCACGAAGAACCGAAAGGAGTCTTTACTCAAAGAATCACCGCTTCGTCACGAAGAACCGAAAGCGTTACGGAGTACAAGAACATCCATTTCGTCACGAAGAACCGAAAGGAGTCTTTACTCAAAGAATCACCGCTTCGTCACGAAGAACTCAAAGCGTTACGGAGTACAAGAACATCCATTTCGTCACGAAGAACCGAAAGGAGTCTTTACTCAAAGAATCACCGCTTCGTGACGAAGAACTAAAAGCGTTATAGAGTATAAGAACATCCATTTCGTCACGAAGAACCGAAAGGAGTCTTTACTCAAAGAATCACCGCTTCGTCACGAAGAACCGAAAGCGTTACGGAGTACAAGAACATCCATTTCGTCACGAAGAACCGAAAGGAGTCTTTATTCAAAGAATCACTGCTTCGTCACGAAGCACCGAAAGCGTTACGGAGTACAAGAACATCCATTTCGTCACGAAGAACCGAAAGGAGTCTTTACTCAAAGAATCACCGCTTCGTCACGAAGAACTGAAAGCGTTACGGAGTATAAGAACATCCATTTCATCACGAAGAACCGAAAGGAGTCTTTATTCAAAGAATCACTGCTTCGTCACGAAGCACCGAAAGCGTTACGGAGTACAAGAACATCCATTTCGTCACGAAGAATCGAAAGGAGTCTTTACTCAAAGAATCACCGCTTCGTCACGAAGAACTGAAAGCGTTACGGAGTACAAGAACATCCATTTCGTCACGAAGAACCGAAAGGAGTCTTTACTCAAAGAATCACCGCTTCGTCACGAAGAACCGAAAGGGTTACGGAGTATAAGAACATCTATTTCATCACGAAGAACCGAAAGGAGTCTTTACTGAAAGAATCACCGCGCTTCGTCACGAAGAACCGAAAACGTTACGGAGTACAAGAACATCCATTTCATCACGAAGAACCGAAAGGAGTCTTTACTCAAAGAATCACCGCTTCGTCACGAAGAACTCAAAGCGTTACGGAGTACAAGAACATCCATTTCGTCACGAAGAACCGAAAGGAGTCTTTACTCAAAGAATCACCGCTTCGTCACGAAGAACCGAAAGCGTTACGGAGTACAAGAACATCCATTTCGTCACGAAGAACCGAAAGGAGTCTTTATTCAAAGAATCACTGCTTCGTCACGAAGCACCGAAAGCGTTACGGAGTACAAGAACATCCATATCGTCACGAAGAACCGAAAGGAGTTTTCACTCAAAAATCACCGCTTCATCACAAAGAACCGAAAGCGTTACGGAGTACAAGAACATCCATTTCGTCACGAAGAATCGAAAGGAGTCTTTACTCAAAGAATCACCGCTTCGTCACGAAGAACTGAAAGCGTTACGGAGTATAAGAACATCCATTTCGTCACGAAGAACCGAAAGGAGTCTTTACTCAAAGAATCACCGCTTCGTCACGAAGAACTGAAAGCGTTACGGAGTACAAGAACATCCATTTCGTCACGAAGAACCGAAAGGAGTCTTTACTCAAAGAATCACCGCTTCGTCACGAAGAACCGAAAGGGTTACGGAGTATAAGAACATCTATTTCATCACGAAGAACCGAAAGGAGTCTTTACTGAAAGAATCACCGCGCTTCGTCACGAAGAACCGAAAACGTTACGGAGTACAAGAACATCCATTTCATCACGAAGAACCGAAAGGAGTCTTTACTCAAAGAATCACCGCTTCGTCACGAAGAACCGAAAACGTTACGGAGTACAAGAACATCCATTTCGTCACGAAGAACCGAAAGGAGTCTTTATTCAAAGAATCACTGCTTCGTCACGAAGAACCGAAAACGTTACGGAGTACAAGAACATCCATTTCATCACGAAGAACCGAAAGGAGTCTTTACTCAAAGAATCACCGCTTCGTCACGAAGAACCGAAAGCGTTACGGAGTACAGGAACATCCATTTCGTCACGAAGAACCGAAAGGAGTCTTTATTCAAAGAATCACTGCTTCGTCACGAAGCACCGAAAGCGTTACGGAGTGCAAGAACATCCATTTCGTCACGAAGAACCGAAAGGAGTCTTTACTCAAAGAATCACCGCTTCGTCACGAAGAACCGAAAGCGTTACGGAGTACAAGAACATCCATTTCGTCACGAAGAACCGAAAGGAGTCTTTACTCAAAGAATCACCGCTTCGTCACGAAGAACTCAAAGCGTTACGGAGTACAAGAACATCCATTTCGTCACGAAGAACCGAAAGGAGTCTTTACTCAAAGAATCACCGCTTCGTGACGAAGAACTAAAAGCGTTATAGAGTATAAGAACATCCATTTCGTCACGAAGAACCGAAAGGAGTCTTTACTCAAAGAATCACCGCTTCGTCACGAAGAACCGAAAGCGTTACGGAGTACAAGAACATCCATTTCGTCACGAAGAACCGAAAGGAGTCTTTATTCAAAGAATCACTGCTTCGTCACGAAGCACCGAAAGCGTTACGGAGTACAAGAACATCCATTTCGTCACGAAGAACCGAAAGGAGTCTTTACTCAAAGAATCACCGCTTCGTCACGAAGAACTGAAAGCGTTACGGAGTATAAGAACATCCATTTCATCACGAAGAACCGAAAGGAGTCTTTATTCAAAGAATCACTGCTTCGTCACGAAGCACCGAAAGCGTTACGGAGTACAAGAACATCCATTTCGTCACGAAGAATCGAAAGGAGTCTTTACTCAAAGAATCACCGCTTCGTCACGAAGAACTGAAAGCGTTACAGAGTATAAGAACATCCATTTCGTCACGAAGAACCGAAAGGAGTCTTTACTCAAAGAATCACCGCTTCGTCACGAAGAACTGAAAGCGTTACGGAGTACAAGAACATCCATTTCGTCACGAAGAACCGAAAGGAGTCTTTACTCAAAGAATCACCGCTTCGTCACGAAGAACCGAAAGGGTTACGGAGTATAAGAACATCCATTTCATCACGAAGAACCGAAAGGAGTCTTTACTGAAAGAATCACCGCGCTTCGTCACGAAGAACCGAAAACGTTACGGAGTACAAGAACATCCATTTCATCACGAAGAACCGAAAGGAGTCTTTACTCAAAGAATCACCGCTTCGTCACGAAGAACCGAAAGCGTTACGGAGTACAAGAACATCCATTTCGTCACGAAGAACCGAAAGGAGTTTTCACTCAAAAATCACCGCTTCATCACAAAGAACCGAAAGCGTTACGGAGTACAAGAACATCCATTTCGTCACGAAGAATCGAAAGGAGTCTTTACTCAAAGAATCACCACTTCGTCACGAAGAACTGAAAGCGTTACGGAGTACAAGAATATCCGTTTCGTCACGAAGAACCGAAAGGAGTCTTTACTCAAAGAATCACCGCTTCGTCACGAAGAACTCAAAGCGTTACGGAGTACAAGAACATCCATTTCGTCACGAAGAACCGAAAGGAGTCTTTACTCAAAGAATCACCGCTTCGTGACGAAGAACTAAAAGCGTTATAGAGTATAAGAACATCCATTTCGTCACGAAGAACCGAAAGGAGTCTTTACTCAAAGAATCACCGCTTCGTCACGAAGAACCGAAAGCGTTACGGAGTACAAGAACATCCATTTCGTCACGAAGAACCGAGAGGAGTCTTTATTCAAAGAATCACTGCTTCGTCACGAAGCACCGAAAGCGTTACGGAGTACAAGAACATCCATTTCGTCACGAAGAACCGAAAGGAGTCTTTACTCAAAGAATCACCGCTTCGTCACGAAGAACTGAAAGCGTTACGGAGTACAAGAACATCCATTTCGTCACGAAGAACCGAAAGGAGTCTTTATTCAAAGAATCACTGCTTCGTCACGAAGCACCGAAAGCGTTACGGAGTACAAGAACATCCATTTCGTCATGAAGAACCGAAAGGAGTCTTTACTCAAAGAATCACCGCTTCGTCACGAAGAACTGAAAGCGTTACGGTGTATAAGAACATCCATTTCATCACGAAGAACCGAAAGGAGTCTTTATTCAAAGAATCACTGCTTCGTCACGAAGCACCGAAAGCGTTACGGAGTACAAGAACATCCATTTCGTCATGAAGAACCGAAAGGAGTCTTTACTCAAAGAATCACCGCTTCGTCACGAAGAACCGAAAGCGTTACGGAGTACAAGAACATCCATTTCGTCACGAAGAACCGAAAGGAGTCTTTATTCAAAGAATCACTGCTTCGTCACGAAGCACCGAAAGCGTTACGGAGTACAAGAACATCCATTTCGTCACGAAGAATCGAAAGGAGTCTTTACTCAAAGAATCACCGCTTCGTCACGAAGAACTGAAAGCGTTACAGAGTATAAGAACATCCATTTCGTCACGAAGAACCGAAAGGAGTCTTTACTCAAAGAATCACCGCTTCGTCACGAAGAACTGAAAGCGTTACGGAGTACAAGAACATCCATTTCGTCACGAAGAACCGAAAGGAGTCTTTACTCAAAGAATCACCGCTTCGTCACGAAGAACCGAAAGGGTTACGGAGTATAAGAACATCCATTTCATCACGAAGAACCGAAAGGAGTCTTTACTGAAAGAATCACCGCGCTTCGTCACGAAGAACCGAAAACGTTACGGAGTACAAGAACATCCATTTCATCACGAAGAACCGAAAGGAGTCTTTACTCAAAGAATCACCGCTTCGTCACGAAGAACCGAAAGCGTTACGGAGTACAAGAACATCCATTTCGTCACGAAGAACCGAAAGGAGTTTTCACTCAAAAATCACCGCTTCATCACAAAGAACCGAAAGCGTTACGGAGTACAAGAACATCCATTTCGTCACGAAGAATCGAAAGGAGTCTTTACTCAAAGAATCACCGCTTCGTCACGAAGAACTGAAAGCGTTACGGAGTACAAGAATATCCGTTTCGTCACGAAGAACCGAAAGGAGTCTTTACTCAAAGAATCACCGCTTCGTCACGAAGAACTCAAAGCGTTACGGAGTACAAGAACATCCATTTCGTCACGAAGAACCGAAAGGAGTCTTTACTCAAAGAATCACCGCTTCGTGACGAAGAACTAAAAGCGTTATAGAGTATACGAACATCCATTTCGTCACGAAGAACCGAAAGGAGTCTTTACTCAAAGAATCACCGCTTCGTCACGAAGAACCGAAAGCGTTACGGAGTACAAGAACATCCATTTCGTCACGAAGAACCGAAAGGAGTCTTTATTCAAAGAATCACTGCTTCGTCACGAAGCACCGAAAGCGTTACGGAGTACAAGAACATCCATTTCGTCACGAAGAACCGAAAGGAGTCTTTACTCAAAGAATCACCGCTTCGTCACGAAGAACTGAAAGCGTTACGGAGTACAAGAACATCCATTTCGTCACGAAGAACCGAAAGGAGTCTTTATTCAAAGAATCACTGCTTCGTCACGAAGCACCGAAAGCGTTACGGAGTACAAGAACATCCATTTCGTCATGAAGAACCGAAAGGAGTCTTTACTCAAAGAATCACCGCTTCGTCACGAAGAACTGAAAGCGTTACGGTGTATAAGAACATCCATTTCATCACGAAGAACCGAAAGGAGTCTTTATTCAAAGAATCACTGCTTCGTCACGAAGCACCGAAAGCGTTACGGAGTACAAGAACATCCATTTCGTCATGAAGAACCGAAAGGAGTCTTTACTCAAAGAATCACCGCTTCGTCACGAAGAACCGAAAGCGTTACGGAGTACAAGAACATCCATTTCGTCACGAAGAACCGAAAGGAGTCTTTATTCAAAGAATCACTGCTTCATCACGAAGCACCGAAAGCGTTACGGAGTACAAGAACATCCATTTCGTCATGAAGAACCGAAAGGAGTCTTTACTCAAAGAATCACCGCTTCGTCACGAAGAACCGAAAGCGTTACGGAGTACAAGAACATCCATTTCGTCACGAAGAACCGAAAGGAGTCTTTATTCAAAGAATCACTGCTTCGTCACGAAGCACCGAAAGCGTTACGGAGTGCAAGAACATCCATTTCGTCACGAAGAACCGAAAGGAGTCTTTACTCAAAGAATCACCGCTTCGTCACGAAGAGCCGAAAGGGTTACGGAGTATAAGAACATCCATTTCATCACGAAGAACCGAAAGGAGTCTTTACTGAAAGATTCACCGCGCTTCGTCACGAAGAACCGAAAACGTTACGGAGTACAAGAACATCCATTTCATCACGAAGAACCGAAAGGAGTCTTTACTCAAAGAATCACCGCTTCGTCACGAAGAACCGAAAGCGTTACGGAGTATAAGAACATCCATTTCGTCACGAAGAACCGAAAGGAGTCTTTACTCAAAGAATCACCGCTTCATCACGAAGAACTGAAAGCGTTACGGAGTACAAGAACATCCATTTCGTCACGAAGAACCGAAAGGAGTCTTTACTCAAATAATCACCGCTTCGTCACGAAGAACTCAAAGCGTTACGGAGTACAAGAACATCCATTTCGTCACGAAGAACCGAAAGGAGTCTTTACTCAAAGAATCACCGCTTCGTCACGAAGAACCGAAAGCGTTACGGAGTACAAGAACATCCATTTCGTCACGAAGAACCGAAAGGAGTCTTTATTCAAAGAATCACTGCTTCGTCACGAAGCACCGAAAGCGTTACGGAGTACAAGAACATCCATTTCATCATGAAGAACCGAAAGGAGTTTTCACTCAAAAATCACCGCTTCATCACAAAGAACCGAAAGCGTTACGGAGTACAAGAACATCCATTTCGTCACGAAGAATCGAAAGGAGTCTTTACTCAAAGAATCACCGCTTCGTCACGAAGAACTGAAAGCGTTACGGAGTATAAGAACATCCATTTCGTCACGAAGAACCGAAAGGAGTCTTTACTCAAAGAATCACCGCTTCGTCACGAAGAACTGAAAGCGTTACGGAGTACAAGAACATCCATTTCGTCACGAAGAACCGAAAGGAGTCTTTACTCAAAGAATCACCGCTTCGTCACGAAGAACCGAAAGGGTTACGGAGCATAAGAACATCCATTTCATCACGAAGAACCGAAAGGAGTCTTTACTGAAAGAATCACCGCGCTTCGTCACGAAGAACCGAAAACGTTACGGAGTACAAGAACATCCATTTCATCACGAAGAACCGAAAGGAGTCTTTACTCAAAGAATCACCGCTTCGTCACGAAGAACCGAAAGCGTTACGGAGTACAAGAACATCCATTTCGTCACGAAGAACCGAAAGGAGTTTGCACTCAAAAATCACCGCTTCATCACAAAGAACCGAAAGCGTTACGGAGTACAAGAACATCCATTTCGTCACGAAGAATCGAAAGGAGTCTTTACTCAAAGAATCACCGCTTCGTCACGAAGAACTGAAAGCGTTACGGAGTACAGGAATATCCGTTTCGTCACGAAGAACCGAAAGGAGTCTTTACTCAAAGAATCACCGCTTCGTCACGAAGAACTGAAAGCGTTATAGAGTACAAGAACATCCATTTCGTCACGAAGAACCGAAAGCAGTCTTTACTCAAAGAATCACCGCTTCGTCACGAAGAACCGAAAGCGTTACGGAGTACAAGAACATCTATTTCGTCACGAAGAACCGAAAGGAGTCTTTATTCAAAGAATCACTGCTTCGTCACGATGCACCGAAAGCGTTACGGAGTACAAGAACATCCATTTCGTCACGAAGAACCGAAAGGAGTCTTTACTCAAAGAATCACCGCTTCGTCACGAAGAACTGAAAGCGTTACGGTGTATAAGAACATCCATTTCATCACGAAGAACCGAAAAGAGTCTTTATTCAAAGAATCACTGCTTCGTCACGAAGCACCGAAAGCGTTACGGAGTACAAGAACATCCATTTCGTCACGAAGAACCGAAAGGAGTCTTTACTCAAATAATCACCGCTTCGTCACGAAGAACTGAAAGCGTTACGGAGTACAAGAACATCCATTTCGTCACGAAGAACCGAAAGGAGTCTTTATTCAAAGAATCACTGCTTCGTCACGAAGCACCGAAAGCGTTACGGAGTGCAAGAACATCCATTTCGTCACGAAGAACCGAAAGGAGTCTTTACTCAAAGAATCACCGCTTCGTCACGAAGAACCGAAAGGGTTACGGAGTATAAGAACATCCATTTCATCACGAAGAACCGAAAGGAGTCTTTACTGAAAGAATCACCGCGCTTCGTCACGAAGAACCGAAAACGTTACGGAGTACAAGAACATCCATTTCATCACGAAGAACCGAAAGGAGTCTTTACTCAAAGAATCACCGCTTCGTCACGAAGAACCGAAAGCGTTACGGAGTACAAGAACATCCATTTCGTCACGAAGAACCGAAAGGAGTTTTCACTCAAAAATCACCGCTTCATCACAAAGAACCGAAAGCGTTACGGAGTACAAGAACATCCATTTCGTCACGAAGAATCGAAAGGAGTCTTTACTCAAAGAATCACCGCTTCGTCACGAAGAACTGAAAGCGTTACGGAGTACAAGAATATCCGTTTCGTCACGAAGAACCGAAAGGAGTCTTTACTCAAAGAATCACCGCTTCGTCACGAAGAACTGAAAGCGTTATAGAGTACAAGAACATCCATTTCGTCACGAAGAACCGAAAGCAGTCTTTACTCAAAGAATCACCGCTTCGTCACGAAGAACCGAAAGCGTTACGGAGTACAAGAACATCTATTTCGTCACGAAGAACCGAAAGGAGTCTTTATTCAAAGAATCACTGCTTCGTCACGAAGCACCGAAAGCGTTACGGAGTACAAGAACATCCATTTCGTCACGAAGAACCGAAAGGAGTCTTTACTCAAAGAATCACCGCTTCGTCACGAAGAACTGAAAGCGTTACGGAGTATAAGAACATCCATTTCATCACGAAGAACCGAAAGGAGTCTTTATTCAAAGAATCACTGCTTCGTCACGAAGCACCGAAAGCGTTACGGAGTACAAGAACATCCATTTCATCACGAAGAATCGAACGGTGTCTTTACTCAAAGAATTACCGCTTCGTCACGAAGAACTGAAAGCGTTACGGAGTATAAGAACATCCATTTCGTCACGAAGAACCGAAAGGAGTCTTTACTCAAAGAATCACCGCTTCGTCACGAAGAACGGAAAGCGTTACGGAGTACAAGAACATCCATTTCGTCACGAAGAACCGAAAGGAGTCTTTACTCAAAGAATCACCGCTTCGTCACGAAGAACCGAAAGGGTTACGGAGTATAAGAACATCCATTTCATCACGAAGAACCGAAAGGAGTCTTTACTGAAAGAATCACCGCGCTTCGTCACGAAGAACCGAAAACATTACGGAGTACAAGAACATCCATTTCGTCACGAAGAATCGAAAGGAGTCTTTACTCAAAGAATCACCGCTTCGTCACGAAGAACTGAAAGCGTTACGGAGTACAAGAATATCCGTTTCGTCACGAAGAACCGAAAGGAGTCTTTACTCAAAGAATCACCGCTTCGTCACGAAGAACTGAAAGCGTTATAGAGTACAAGAACATCCATTTCGTCACGAAGAACCGAAAGCAGTCTTTACTCAAAGAATCACCGCTTCGTCACGAAGAACCGAAAGCGTTACGGAGTACAAGAACATCTATTTCGTCACGAAGAACCGAAAGGAGTCTTTATTCAAAGAATCACTGCTTCGTCACGAAGCACCGAAAGCGTTACGGAGTACAAGAACATCCATTTCGTCACGAAGAACCGAAAGGAGTCTTTACTCAAAGAATCACCGCTTCGTCACGAAGAACCGAAAGCGTTACGGAGTACAAGAACATCCATTTCGTCACGAAGAACCGAAAGGAGTCTTTATTCAAAGAATCACTGCTTCGTCACGAAGCACTGAAAGCGTTACGGAGTACAAGAACATCCATTTCGTCACGAAGAACCGAAAGGAGTCTTTACTCAAAGAATCACCGCTTCGTCACGAAGAACTGAAAGCGTTACGGAGTATAAGAACATCCATTTCATCACGAAGAACCGGAAGGAGTCTTTATTCAAAGAATCACTGCTTCGTCACGAAGCACCGAAAGCGTTACGGAGTACAAGAACATCCATTTCGTCACGAAGAATCGAAAGGAGTCTTTACTCAAAGAATCACCGCTTCGTCACGAAGAACCGAAAGGGTTACGGAGTATAAGAACATCCATTTCATCACGAAGAACCGAAAGGAGTCTTTACTGAAAGAATCACCGCGCTTCGTCACGAAGAACCGAAAACATTACGGAGTACAAGAACATCCATTTCGTCACGAAGAATCGAAAGGTGTCTTTACTCAAAGAATTACCGCTTCGTCACGAAGAACTGAAAGCGTTACGGAGTATAAGAACATCCATTTCGTCACGAAGAACCGAAAGGAGTCTTTACTCAAAGAATCACCGCTTCGTCACGAAGAACGGAAAGCGTTACGGAGTACAAGAACATCCATTTCGTCACGAAGAACCGAAAGGAGTCTTTACTCAAAGAATCACCGCTTCGTCACGAAGAACCGAAAGGGTTACGGAGTATAAGAACATCCATTTCATCACGAAGAACCGAAAGGAGTCTTTACTGAAAGAATCACCGCGCTTCGTCACGAAGAACCGAAAACATTACGGAGTACAAGAACATCCATTTCGTCACGAAGAATCGAAAGGAGTCTTTACTCAAAGAATCACCGCTTCGTCACGAAGAACTGAAAGCGTTACGGAGTACAAGAATATCCGTTTCGTCACGAAGAACCGAAAGGAGTCTTTACTCAAAGAATCACCGCTTCGTCACGAAGAACTGAAAGCGTTATAGAGTACAAGAACATCCATTTCGTCACGAAGAACCGAAAGCAGTCTTTACTCAAAGAATCACCGCTTCGTCACGAAGAACCGAAAGCGTTACGGAGTACAAGAACATCTATTTCGTCACGAAGAACCGAAAGGAGTCTTTATTCAAAGAATCACTGCTTCGTCACGAAGCACCGAAAGCGTTACGGAGTACAAGAACATCCATTTCGTCACGAAGAACCGAAAGGAGTCTTTACTCAAAGAATCACCGCTTCGTCACGAAGAACCGAAAGCGTTACGGAGTACAAGAACATCCATTTCGTCACGAAGAACCGAAAGGAGTCTTTATTCAAAGAATCACTGCTTCGTCACGAAGCACTGAAAGCGTTACGGAGTACAAGAACATCCATTTCGTCACGAAGAACCGAAAGGAGTCTTTACTCAAAGAATCACCGCTTCGTCACGAAGAACTGAAAGCGTTACGGAGTATAAGAACATCCATTTCATCACGAAGAACCGGAAGGAGTCTTTATTCAAAGAATCACTGCTTCGTCACGAAGCACCGAAAGCGTTACGGAGTACAAGAACATCCATTTCGTCACGAAGAATCGAAAGGAGTCTTTACTCAAAGAATCACCGCTTCGTCACGAAGAACTGAAAGCGTTACGGAGTATAAGAACATCCATTTCGTCACGAAGAACCGAAAGGAGTCTTTACTCAAAGAATCACCGCTTCGTCACGAAGAACTGAAAGCGTTACGGAGTACAAGAACATCCATTTCGTCACGAAGAACCGAAAGGAGTCTTTACTCAAAGAATCACCGCTTCGTCACGAAGAACCGAAAGGGTTACGGAGTATAAGAACATCCATTTCATCACGAAGAACCGAAAGGAGTCTTTACTGAAAGAATCACCGCGCTTCGTCACGAAGAACCGAAAACGTTTCGGAGTACAAGAACATCCATTTCGTCACGAAGAATCGAAAGGAGTCTTTACTCAAAGAATCACCGCTTCGTCACGAAGAACTGAAAGTGTTACGGAGTACAAGAATATCCGTTTCGTCACGAAGAACCGAAAGGAATCATTACTCAAAGAATCACCGCTTCGTCACGAAGAACTGAAAGCGTTACGGAGTACAAGAACATCCATTTCGTCACGAAGAACCGAAAGGAGTCTTTACTCAAAGAATCACCGCTTCGTCACGAAGAACCGAAAGGGTTACGGAGTATAAGAACATCCATTTCATCACGAAGAACCGAAAGGAGTCTTTACTGAAAGAATCACCGCGCTTCGTCACGAAGAACCGAAAACGTTTCGGAGTACAAGAACATCCATTTCGTCACGAAGAATCGAAAGGAGTCTTTACTCAAAGAATCACCGCTTCGTCACGAAGAACTGAAAGCGTTACGGAGTACAAGAATATCCGTTTCGTCACGAAGAACCGAAAGGAGTCTTTACTCAAAGAATCACCGCTTCGTCACGAAGAACTGAAAGCGTTATAGAGTACAAGAACATCCATTTCGTCACGAAGAACCGAAAGCAGTCTTTACTCAAAGAATCACCGCTTCGTCACGAAGAACCGAAAGCGTTACGGAGTACAAGAACATCTATTTCGTCACGAAGAACCGAAAGGAGTCTTTATTCAAAGAATCACTGCTTCGTCACGAAGCACCGAAAGCGTTACGGAGTACAAGAACATCCATTTCGTCACGAAGAACCGAAAGGAGTCTTTACTCAAAGAATCACCGCTTCGTCACGAAGAACTGAAAGCGTTACGGAGTATAAGAACATCCATTTCATCACGAAGAACCGAAAGGAGTCTTTATTCAAAGAATCACTGCTTCGTCACGAAGCACCGAAAGCGTTACGGAGTACAAGAACATCCATTTCGTCATGAAGAACCGAAAGGAGTCTTTACTCAAAGAATCACCGCTTCGTCACGAAGAGCCGAAAGGGTTACGGAGTATAAGAACATCCATTTCATCACGAAGAACCGAAAGGAGTCTTTACTGAAAGATTCACCGCGCTTCGTCACGAAGAACCGAAAACGTTACGGAGTACAAGAACATCCATTTCGTCACGAAGAACCGAAAGGAGTCTTTACTCAAAGAATCACCGCTTCGTCACGAAGAACTCAAAGCGTTACGGAGTACAAGAACATCCATTTCGTCACGAAGAACCGAAAGGAGTCTTTACTCAAAGAATCACCGCTTCGTCACGAAGAACCGAAAGCGTTACGGAGTACAAGAACATCCATTTCGTCACGAAGAACCGAAAGGAGTCTTTATTCAAAGAATCACTGCTTCGTCACGAAGCACCGAAAGCGTTACGGAGTACAAGAACATCCATATCGTCACGAAGAACCGAAAGGAGTTTTCACTCAAAAATCACCGTTCATCACAAAGAACCGAAAGCGTTACGGAGTACAAGAACATCCATTTCGTCACGAAGAATCGAAAGGAGTCTTTACTCAAAGAATCACCGCTTCGTCACGAAGAACTGAAAGCGTTACGGAGTATAAGAACATGCATTTCGTCACGAAGAACCGAAAGGAGTCTTTACTCAAAGAATCACCGCTTCGTCACGAAGAACTGAAAGCGTTACGGAGTACAAGAACATCCATTTCGTCACGAAGAACCGAAAGGAGTCTTTACTCAAAGAATCACCGCTTCGTCACGAAGAACCGAAAGGGTTACGGAGTATAAGAACATCCATTTCATCACGAAGAACCGAAAGGAGTCTTTACTGAAAGAATCACCGCGCTTCGTCACGAAGAACCGAAAACGTTACGGAGTACAAGAACATCCATTTCATCACGAAGAACCGAAAGGAGTCTTTACTCAAAGAATCACCGCTTCGTCACGAAGAACCGAAAACGTTACGGAGTACAAGAACATCCATTTCGTCACGAAGAACCGAAAGGAGTCTTTACTCAAAGAATCACCGCTTCGTCACGAAGAACCGAAAGCGTTACGGAGTACAAGAACATCCATTTCGTCACGAAGAACCGAAAGGAGTCTTTATTTAAAGAATCACTGCTTCGTCACGAAGCACCGAAAGCGTTACGGAGTACAAGAACATCCATTTCGTCACGAAGAACCGAAAGGAGTTTTCACTCAAAAATCACCGCTTCATCACAAAGAACCGAAAGCGTTACGGAGTACAAGAACATCCATTTCGTCACGAAGAATCGAAAGGAGTCTTTACTCAAAGAATCACCGCTTCGTCACGAAGAACTGAAAGCGTTACGGAGTATAAGAACATCCATTTCGTCACGAAGAACCGAAAGGAGTCTTTACTCAAAGAATCACCGCTTCGTCACGAAGAACTGAAAGCGTTACGGAGTACAAGAACATCCATTTCGTCACGAAGAACCGAAAGGAGTCTTTACTCAAAGAATCACCGCTTCGTCACGAAGAACCGAAAGGGTTACGGAGTATAAGAACATCCATTTCATCACGAAGAACCGAAAGGAGTCTTTACTGAAAGAATCACCGCGCTTCGTCACGAAGAACCGAAAACGTTACGGAGTACAAGAACATCCATTTCATCACGAAGAACCGAAAGGAGTCTTTACTCAAAGAATCACCGCTTCGTCACGAAGAACCGAAAGCGTTACGGAGTACAAGAACATCCATTTCGTCACGAAGAACCGAAAGGAGTCTTTACTCAAAGAATCACCGCTTCGTCACGAAGAACTGAAAGCGTTACGGAGTATAAGAACATCCATTTCATCACGAAGAACCGAAAGGAGTCTTTATTCAAAGAATCACTGCTTCGTCACGAAGCACCGAAAGCGTTACGGAGTACAAGAACATCCATTTCGTCATGAAGAACCGAAAGGAGTCTTTACTCAAAGAATCACCGCTTCGTCACGAAGAGCCGAAAGGGTTACGGAGTATAAGAACATCCATTTCATCACGAAGAACCGAAAGGAGTCTTTACTGAAAGATTCACCGCGCTTCGTCACGAAGAACCGAAAACGTTACGGAGTACAAGAACATCCATTTCGTCACGAAGAACCGAAAGGAGTCTTTACTCAAAGAATCACCGCTTCGTCACGAAGAACTCAAAGCGTTACGGAGTACAAGAACATCCATTTCGTCACGAAGAACCGAAAGGAGTCTTTACTCAAAGAATCACCGCTTCGTCACGAAGAACCGAAAGCGTTACGGAGTACAAGAACATCCATTTCGTCACGAAGAACCGAAAGGAGTCTTTATTCAAAGAATCACTGCTTCGTCACGAAGCACCGAAAGCGTTACGGAGTACAAGAACATCCATATCGTCACGAAGAACCGAAAGGAGTTTTCACTCAAAAATCACCGTTCATCACAAAGAACCGAAAGCGTTACGGAGTACAAGAACATCCATTTCGTCACGAAGAATCGAAAGGAGTCTTTACTCAAAGAATCACCGCTTCGTCACGAAGAACTGAAAGCGTTACGGAGTATAAGAACATCCATTTCGTCACGAAGAACCGAAAGGAGTCTTTACTCAAAGAATCACCGCTTCGTCACGAAGAACTGAAAGCGTTACGGAGTACAAGAACATCCATTTCGTCACGAAGAACCGAAAGGAGTCTTTACTCAAAGAATCACCGCTTCGTCACGAAGAACCGAAAGGGTTACGGAGTATAAGAACATCCATTTCATCACGAAGAACCGAAAGGAGTCTTTACTGAAAGAATCACCGCGCTTCGTCACGAAGAACCGAAAACGTTACGGAGTACAAGAACATCCATTTCATCACGAAGAACCGAAAGGAGTCTTTACTCAAAGAATCACCGCTTCGTCACGAAGAACCGAAAACGTTACGGAGTACAAGAACATCCATTTCGTCACGAAGAACCGAAAGGAGTCTTTACTCAAAGAATCACCGCTTCGTCACGAAGAACCGAAAGCGTTACGGAGTACAAGAACATCCATTTCGTCACGAAGAACCGAAAGGAGTCTTTATTTAAAGAATCACTGCTTCGTCACGAAGCACCGAAAGCGTTACGGAGTACAAGAACATCCATTTCGTCACGAAGAACCGAAAGGAGTTTTCACTCAAAAATCACCGCTTCATCACAAAGAACCGAAAGCGTTACGGAGTACAAGAACATCCATTTCGTCACGAAGAATCGAAAGGAGTCTTTACTCAAAGAATCACCGCTTCGTCACGAAGAACTGAAAGCGTTACGGAGTATAAGAACATCCATTTCGTCACGAAGAACCGAAAGGAGTCTTTACTCAAAGAATCACCGCTTCGTCACGAAGAACTGAAAGCGTTACGGAGTACAAGAACATCCATTTCGTCACGAAGAACCGAAAGGAGTCTTTACTCAAAGAATCACCGCTTCGTCACGAAGAACCGAAAGGGTTACGGAGTATAAGAACATCCATTTCATCACGAAGAACCGAAAGGAGTCTTTACTGAAAGAATCACCGCGCTTCGTCACGAAGAACCGAAAACGTTACGGAGTACAAGAACATCCATTTCATCACGAAGAACCGAAAGGAGTCTTTACTCAAAGAATCACCGCTTCGTCACGAAGAACCGAAAGCGTTACGGAGTACAAGAACATCCATTTCGTCACGAAGAACCGAAAGGAGTTTGCACTCAAAAATCACCGCTTCATCACAAAGAACCGAAAGCGTTACGGAGTACAAGAACATCCATTTCGTCACGAAGAATCGAAAGGAGTCTTTACTCAAAGAATCACCGCTTCGTCACGAAGAACTGAAAGCGTTACGGAGTACAAGAATATCCGTTTCGTCACGAAGAACCGAAAGGAGTCTTTACTCAAATAATCACCGCTTCGTCACGAAGAACTGAAAGCGTTATAGAGTACAAGAACATCCATTTCGTCACGAAGAACCGAAAGCAGTCTTTACTCAAAGAATCACCGCTTCGTCACGAAGAACCGAAAGCGTTACGGAGTACAAGAACATCTATTTCGTCACGAAGAACCGAAAGGAGTCTTTATTCAAAGAATCACTGCTTCGTCACGATGCACCGAAAGCGTTACGGAGTACAAGAACATCCATTTCGTCACGAAGAACCGAAAGGAGTCTTTACTCAAAGAATCACCGCTTCGTCACGAAGAACTGAAAGCGTTACGGTGTATAAGAACATCCATTTCATCACGAAGAACCGAAAAGAGTCTTTATTCAAAGAATCACTGCTTCGTCACGAAGCACCGAAAGCGTTACGGAGTACAAGAACATCCATTTCGTCACGAAGAACCGAAAGGAGTCTTTACTCAAAGAATCACCGCTTCGTCACGAAGAACCGAAAGCGTTACGGAGTACAAGAACATCCATTTCGTCACGAAGAACCGAAAGGAGTCTTTATTCAAAGAATCACTGCTTCGTCACGAAGCACCGAAAGCGTTACGGAGTGCAAGAACATCCATTTCGTCACGAAGAACCGAAAGGAGTCTTTACTCAAAGAATCACCGCTTCGTCACGAAGAACCGAAAGGGTTACGGAGTATAAGAACATCCATTTCATCACGAAGAACCGAAAGGAGTCTTTACTGAAAGAATCACCGCGCTTCGTCACGAAGAACCGAAAACGTTACGGAGTACAAGAACATCCTTTTCATCACGAAGAACCGAAAGGAGTCTTTACTCAAAGAATCACCGCTTCGTCACGAAGAACCGAAAGCGTTACAGAGTACAAGAACATCCATTTCGTCACGAAGAACCGAAAGGAGTTTTCACTCAAAAATCACCGCTTCATCACAAAGAACCGAAAGCGTTACGGAGTACAAGAACATCCATTTCGTCACGAAGAATCGAAAGGAGTCTTTACTCAAAGAATCACCGCTTCGTCACGAAGAACTGAAAGCGTTACGGAGTACAAGAATATCCGTTTCGTCACGAAGAACCGAAAGGAGTCTTTACTCAAAGAATCACCGCTTCGTCACGAAGAACTGAAAGCGTTATAGAGTACAAGAACATCCATTTCGTCACGAAGAACCGAAAGCAGTCTTTACTCAAAGAATCACCGCTTCGTCACGAAGAACCGAAAGCGTTACGGAGTACAAGAACATCTATTTCGTCACGAAGAACCGAAAGGAGTCTTTATTCAAAGAATCACTGCTTCGTCACGAAGCACCGAAAGCGTTACGGAGTACAAGAACATCCATTTCGTCACGAAGAACCGAAAGGAGTCTTTACTCAAAGAATCACCGCTTCGTCACGAAGAACTGAAAGCGTTACGGAGTATAAGAACATCCATTTCATCACGAAGAACCGAAAGGAGTCTTTATTCAAAGAATCACTGCTTCGCCACGAAGCACCGAAAGCGTTACGGAGTACAAGAACATCCATTTCGTCACGAAGAATCGAAAGGAGTCTTTACTCAAAGAATCACCGCTTCGTCACGAAGAACTGAAAGCGTTACGGAGTATAAGAACATCCATTTCGTCACGAAGAACCGAAAGGAGTCTTTACTCAAAGAATCACCGCTTCGTCACGAAGAACGGAAAGCGTTACGGAGTACAAGAACATCCATTTCGTCACGAAGAACCGAAAGGAGTCTTTACTCAAAGAATCACCGCTTCGTCACGAAGAACCGAAAGGGTTACGGAGTATAAGAACATCCATTTCATCACGAAGAACCGAAAGGAGTCTTTACTGAAAGAATCACCGCGCTTCGTCACGAAGAACCGAAAACGTTACGGAGTACAAGAACATCCATTTCGTCACGAAGAATCGAAAGGAGTCTTTACTCAAAGAATCACCGCTTCGTCACGAAGAACTGAAAGCGTTACGGAGTACAAGAATATCCGTTTCGTCACGAAGAACCGAAAGGAGTCTTTACTCAAAGAATCACCGCTTCGTCACGAAGAACTGAAAGCGTTATAGAGTACAAGAACATCCATTTCGTCACGAAGAACCGAAAGCAGTCTTTACTCAAAGAATCACCGCTTCGTCACGAAGAACCGAAAGCGTTACGGAGTACAAGAACATCTATTTCGTCACGAAGAACCGAAAGGAGTCTTTATTCAAAGAATCACTGCTTCGTCACGAAGCACCGAAAGCGTTACGGAGTACAAGAACATCCATTACGTCACGAAGAACCGAAAGGAGTCTTTACTCAAAGAATCACCGCTTCGTCACGAAGAACCGAAAGCGTTACGGAGTACAAGAACATCCATTTCGTCACGAAGAACCGAAAGGAGTCTTTATTCAAAGAATCACTGCTTCGTCACGAAGCACTGAAAGCGTTACGGAGTACAAGAACATCCATTTCGTCACGAACAACCGAAAGGAGTCTTTACTCAAAGAATCACCGCTTCGTCACGAAGAACTGAAAGCGTTACGGAGTATAAGAACATCCATTTCATCACGAAGAACCGGAAGGAGTCTTTATTCAAAGAATCACTGCTTCGTCACGAAGCACCGAAAGCGTTACGGAGTACAAGAACATCCATTTCGTCACGAAGAATCGAAAGGAGTCTTTACTCAAAGAATCACCGCTTCGTCACGAAGAACTGAAAGCGTTACGGAGTATAAGAACATCCATTTCGTCACGAAGAACCGAAAGGAGTCTTTACTCAAAGAATCACCGCTTCGTCACGAAGAACTGAAAGCGTTACGGAGTACAAGAACATCCATTTCGTCACGAAGAACCGAAAGGAGTCTTTACTCAAAGAATCACCGCTTCGTCACGAAGAACCGAAAGGGTTACGGAGTATAAGAACATCCATTTCATCACGAAGAACCGAAAGGAGTCTTTACTGAAAGAATCACCGCGCTTCGTCACGAAGAACCGAAAACGTTTCGGAGTACAAGAACATCCATTTCGTCACGAAGAATCGAAAGGAGTCTTTACTCAAAGAATCACCGCTTCGTCACGAAGAACTGAAAGCGTTACGGAGTACAAGAATATCCGTTTCGTCACGAAGAACCGAAAGGAGTCTTTACTCAAAGAATCACCGCTTCGTCACGAAGAACTGAAAGCGTTACGGAGTACAAGAACATCCATTTCGTCACGAAGAACCGAAAGGAGTCTTTACTCAAAGAATCACCGCTTCGTCACGAAGAACCGAAAGGGTTACGGAGTATAAGAACATCCATTTCATCACGAAGAACCGAAAGGAGTCTTTACTGAAAGAATCACCGCGCTTCGTCACGAAGAACCGAAAACGTTTCGGAGTACAAGAACATCCATTTCGTCACGAAGAATCGAAAGGAGTCTTTACTCAAAGAATCACCGCTTCGTCACGAAGAACTGAAAGCGTTACGGGGTACAAGAATATCCGTTTCGTCACGAAGAACCGAAAGGAGTCTTTACTCAAAGAATCACCGCTTCGTCACGAAGAACTGAAAGTGTTATAGAGTACAAGAACATCCATTTCGTCACGAAGAACCGAAAGGAGTCTTTACTCAAAGAATCACCGCTTCGTCACGAAGAACCGAAAACGTTTCGGAGTACAAGAACATCCATTTCGTCACGAAGAACCGAAAGGAGTCTTTACTCAAAGAATCACCGCTTCGTCACGAAGAACCGAAAGCGTTACGGAGTACAAGAACATCTATTTCGTCACGAAGAACCGAAAGGAGTCTTTATTCAAAGAATCACTGCTTCGTCACGAAGCACCGAAAGCGTTACGGAGTACAAGAACATCCATTACGTCACGAAGAACCGAAAGGAGTCTTTACTCAAAGAATCACCGCTTCGTCACGAAGAACCGAAAGCGTTACGGAGTACAAGAACATCCATTTCGTCACGAAGAACCGAAAGGAGTCTTTATTCAAAGAATCACTGCTTCGTCACGAAGCACTGAAAGCGTTACGGAGTACAAGAACATCCATTTCGTCACGAACAACCGAAAGGAGTCTTTACTCAAAGAATCACCGCTTCGTCACGAAGAACTGAAAGCGTTACGGAGTATAAGAACATCCATTTCATCACGAAGAACCGGAAGGAGTCTTTATTCAAAGAATCACTGCTTCGTCACGAAGCACCGAAAGCGTTACGGAGTACAAGAACATCCATTTCGTCACGAAGAATCGAAAGGAGTCTTTACTCAAAGAATCACCGCTTCGTCACGAAGAACTGAAAGCGTTACGGAGTATAAGAACATCCATTTCGTCACGAAGAACCGAAAGGAGTCTTTACTCAAAGAATCACCGCTTCGTCACGAAGAACTGAAAGCGTTACGGAGTACAAGAACATCCATTTCGTCACGAAGAACCGAAAGGAGTCTTTACTCAAAGAATCACCGCTTCGTCACGAAGAACCGAAAGGGTTACGGAGTATAAGAACATCCATTTCATCACGAAGAACCGAAAGGAGTCTTTACTGAAAGAATCACCGCGCTTCGTCACGAAGAACCGAAAACGTTTCGGAGTACAAGAACATCCATTTCGTCACGAAGAATCGAAAGGAGTCTTTACTCAAAGAATCACCGCTTCGTCACGAAGAACCGAAAGCGTTACGGAGTACAAGAACATCCATTTCGTCACGAAGAACCGAAAGGAGTCTTTATTCAAAGAATCACTGCTTCGTCACGAAGCACTGAAAGCGTTACGGAGTACAAGAACATCCATTTCGTCACGAACAACCGAAAGGAGTCTTTACTCAAAGAATCACCGCTTCGTCACGAAGAACTGAAAGCGTTACGGAGTATAAGAACATCCATTTCATCACGAAGAACCGGAAGGAGTCTTTATTCAAAGAATCACTGCTTCGTCACGAAGCACCGAAAGCGTTACGGAGTACAAGAACATCCATTTCGTCACGAAGAATCGAAAGGAGTCTTTACTCAAAGAATCACCGCTTCGTCACGAAGAACTGAAAGCGTTACGGAGTATAAGAACATCCATTTCGTCACGAAGAACCGAAAGGAGTCTTTACTCAAAGAATCACCGCTTCGTCACGAAGAACTGAAAGCGTTACGGAGTACAAGAACATCCATTTCGTCACGAAGAACCGAAAGGAGTCTTTACTCAAAGAATCACCGCTTCGTCACGAAGAACCGAAAGGGTTACGGAGTATAAGAACATCCATTTCATCACGAAGAACCGAAAGGAGTCTTTACTGAAAGAATCACCGCGCTTCGTCACGAAGAACCGAAAACGTTTCGGAGTACAAGAACATCCATTTCGTCACGAAGAATCGAAAGGAGTCTTTACTCAAAGAATCACCGCTTCGTCACGAAGAACTGAAAGCGTTACGGAGTACAAGAATATCCGTTTCGTCACGAAGAACCGAAAGGAGTCTTTACTCAAAGAATCACCGCTTCGTCACGAAGAACTGAAAGCGTTACGGAGTACAAGAACATCCATTTCGTCACGAAGAACCGAAAGGAGTCTTTACTCAAAGAATCACCGCTTCGTCACGAAGAACCGAAAGGGTTACGGAGTATAAGAACATCCATTTCATCACGAAGAACCGAAAGGAGTCTTTACTGAAAGAATCACCGCGCTTCGTCACGAAGAACCGAAAACGTTTCGGAGTACAAGAACATCCATTTCGTCACGAAGAATCGAAAGGAGTCTTTACTCAAAGAATCACCGCTTCGTCACGAAGAACTGAAAGCGTTACGGGGTACAAGAATATCCGTTTCGTCACGAAGAACCGAAAGGAGTCTTTACTCAAAGAATCACCGCTTCGTCACGAAGAACTGAAAGCGTTACGGAGTACAAGAACATCCATTTCGTCACGAAGAACCGAAAGGAGTCTTTACTCAAAGAATCACCGCTTCGTCACGAAGAACCGAAAGGGTTACGGAGTATAAGAACATCCATTTCATCACGAAGAACCGAAAGGAGTCTTTACTGAAAGAATCACCGCGCTTCGTCACGAAGAACCGAAAACGTTTCGGAGTACAAGAACATCCATTTCGTCACGAAGAATCGAAAGGAGTCTTTACTCAAAGAATCACCGCTTCGTCACGAAGAACTGAAAGCGTTACGGGGTACAAGAATATCCGTTTCGTCACGAAGAACCGAAAGGAGTCTTTACTCAAAGAATCACCGCTTCGTCACGAAGAACTGAAAGTGTTATAGAGTACAAGAACATCCATTTCGTCACGAAGAACCGAAAGGAGTCTTTACTCAAAGAATCACCGCTTCGTCACGAAGAACCGAAAGGGTTACGGAGTATAAGAACATCCATTTCATCACGAAGAACCGAAAGGAGTCTTTACTGAAAGAATCACCGCGCTTCGTCACGAAGAACCGAAAACGTTACGGAGTACAAGAACATCCATTTCGTCACGAAGAATCGAAAGGAGTCTTTACTCAAAGAATCACCGCTTCGTCACGAAGAACTGAAAGCGTTACGGAGTACAAGAATATCCGTTTCGTCACGAAGAACCGAAAGGAGTCTTTACTCAAAGAATCACCGCTTCGTCACGAAGAACTGAAAGCGTTATAGAGTACAAGAACATCCATTTCGTCACGAAGAACCGAAAGCAGTCTTTACTCAAAGAATCACCGCTTCGTCACGAAGAACCGAAAGCGTTACGGAGTACAAGAACATCTATTTCGTCACGAAGAACCGAAAGGAGTCTTTATTCAAAGAATCACTGCTTCGTCACGAAGCACCGAAAGCGTTACGGAGTACAAGAACATCCATTACGTCACGAAGAACCGAAAGGAGTCTTTACTCAAAGAATCACCGCTTCGTCACGAAGAACCGAAAGCGTTACGGAGTACAAGAACATCCATTTCGTCACGAAGAACCGAAAGGAGTCTTTATTCAAAGAATCACTGCTTCGTCACGAAGCACTGAAAGCGTTACGGAGTACAAGAACATCCATTTCGTCACGAACAACCGAAAGGAGTCTTTACTCAAAGAATCACCGCTTCGTCACGAAGAACTGAAAGCGTTACGGAGTATAAGAACATCCATTTCATCACGAAGAACCGGAAGGAGTCTTTATTCAAAGAATCACTGCTTCGTCACGAAGCACCGAAAGCGTTACGGAGTACAAGAACATCCATTTCGTCACGAAGAATCGAAAGGAGTCTTTACTCAAAGAATCACCGCTTCGTCACGAAGAACTGAAAGCGTTACGGAGTATAAGAACATCCATTTCGTCACGAAGAACCGAAAGGAGTCTTTACTCAAAGAATCACCGCTTCGTCACGAAGAACTGAAAGCGTTACGGAGTACAAGAACATCCATTTCGTCACGAAGAACCGAAAGGAGTCTTTACTCAAAGAATCACCGCTTCGTCACGAAGAACCGAAAGGGTTACGGAGTATAAGAACATCCATTTCATCACGAAGAACCGAAAGGAGTCTTTACTGAAAGAATCACCGCGCTTCGTCACGAAGAACCGAAAACGTTTCGGAGTACAAGAACATCCATTTCGTCACGAAGAATCGAAAGGAGTCTTTACTCAAAGAATCACCGCTTCGTCACGAAGAACCGAAAGCGTTACGGAGTACAAGAACATCCATTTCGTCACGAAGAACCGAAAGGAGTCTTTATTCAAAGAATCACTGCTTCGTCACGAAGCACTGAAAGCGTTACGGAGTACAAGAACATCCATTTCGTCACGAACAACCGAAAGGAGTCTTTACTCAAAGAATCACCGCTTCGTCACGAAGAACTGAAAGCGTTACGGAGTATAAGAACATCCATTTCATCACGAAGAACCGGAAGGAGTCTTTATTCAAAGAATCACTGCTTCGTCACGAAGCACCGAAAGCGTTACGGAGTACAAGAACATCCATTTCGTCACGAAGAATCGAAAGGAGTCTTTACTCAAAGAATCACCGCTTCGTCACGAAGAACTGAAAGCGTTACGGAGTATAAGAACATCCATTTCGTCACGAAGAACCGAAAGGAGTCTTTACTCAAAGAATCACCGCTTCGTCACGAAGAACCGAAAGCGTTACGGAGTACAAGAACATCCATTTCGTCACGAAGAACCGAAAGGAGTCTTTATTCAAAGAATCACTGCTTCGTCACGAAGCACTGAAAGCGTTACGGAGTACAAGAACATCCATTTCGTCACGAACAACCGAAAGGAGTCTTTACTCAAAGAATCACCGCTTCGTCACGAAGAACTGAAAGCGTTACGGAGTATAAGAACATCCATTTCATCACGAAGAACCGGAAGGAGTCTTTATTCAAAGAATCACTGCTTCGTCACGAAGCACCGAAAGCGTTACGGAGTACAAGAACATCCATTTCGTCACGAAGAATCGAAAGGAGTCTTTACTCAAAGAATCACCGCTTCGTCACGAAGAACTGAAAGCGTTACGGAGTATAAGAACATCCATTTCGTCACGAAGAACCGAAAGGAGTCTTTACTCAAAGAATCACCGCTTCGTCACGAAGAACTGAAAGCGTTACGGAGTACAAGAACATCCATTTCGTCACGAAGAACCGAAAGGAGTCTTTACTCAAAGAATCACCGCTTCGTCACGAAGAACCGAAAGGGTTACGGAGTATAAGAACATCCATTTCATCACGAAGAACCGAAAGGAGTCTTTACTGAAAGAATCACCGCGCTTCGTCACGAAGAACCGAAAACGTTTCGGAGTACAAGAACATCCATTTCGTCACGAAGAATCGAAAGGAGTCTTTACTCAAAGAATCACCGCTTCGTCACGAAGAACCGAAAGCGTTACGGAGTACAAGAACATCCATTTCGTCACGAAGAATCGAAAGGAGTCTTTATTCAAAGAATCACTGCTTCGTCACGAAGCACTGAAAGCGTTACGGAGTACAAGAACATCCATTTCGTCACGAACAACCGAAAGGAGTCTTTACTCAAAGAATCACCGCTTCGTCACGAAGAACTGAAAGCGTTACGGAGTATAAGAACATCCATTTCATCACGAAGAACCGGAAGGAGTCTTTATTCAAAGAATCACTGCTTCGTCACGAAGCACCGAAAGCGTTACGGAGTACAAGAACATCCATTTCGTCACGAAGAATCGAAAGGAGTCTTTACTCAAAGAATCACCGCTTCGTCACGAAGAACTGAAAGCGTTACGGAGTATAAGAACATCCATTTCGTCACGAAGAACCGAAAGGAGTCTTTACTCAAAGAATCACCGCTTCGTCACGAAGAACTGAAAGCGTTACGGAGTACAAGAACATCCATTTCGTCACGAAGAACCGAAAGGAGTCTTTACTCAAAGAATCACCGCTTCGTCACGAAGAACCGAAAGGGTTACGGAGTATAAGAACATCCATTTCATCACGAAGAACCGAAAGGAGTCTTTACTGAAAGAATCACCGCGCTTCGTCACGAAGAACCGAAAACGTTTCGGAGTACAAGAACATCCATTTCGTCACGAAGAATCGAAAGGAGTCTTTACTCAAAGAATCACCGCTTCGTCACGAAGAACTGAAAGCGTTACGGAGTACAAGAATATCCGTTTCGTCACGAAGAACCGAAAGGAGTCTTTACTCAAAGAATCACCGCTTCGTCACGAAGAACTGAAAGCGTTACGGAGTACAAGAACATCCATTTCGTCACGACGAACCGAAAGGAGTCTTTACTCAAAGAATCACCGCTTCGTCACGAAGAACCGAAAGGGTTACGGAGTATAAGAACATCCATTTCATCACGAAGAACCGAAAGGAGTCTTTACTGAAAGAATCACCGCGCTTCGTCACGAAGAACCGAAAACGTTTCGGAGTACAAGAACATCCATTTCGTCACGAAGAATCGAAAGGAGTCTTTACTCAAAGAATCACCGCTTCGTCACGAAGAACTGAAAGCGTTACGGGGTACAAGAATATCCGTTTCGTCACGAAGAACCGAAAGGAGTCTTTACTCAAAGAATCACCGCTTCGTCACGAAGAACTGAAAGTGTTATAGAGTACAAGAACATCCATTTCGTCACGAAGAACCGAAAGGAGTCTTTACTCAAAGAATCACCGCTTCGTCACGAAGAACCGAAAGGGTTACGGAGTATACGAACATCCATTTCATCACGAAGAACCGAAAGGAGTCTTTACTGAAAGAATCACCGCGCTTCGTCACGAAGAACCGAAAACGTTACGGAGTACAAGAACATCCATTTCGTCACGAAGAATCGAAAGGAGTCTTTACTCAAAGAATCACCGCTTCGTCACGAAGAACTGAAAGCGTTACGGAGTACAAGAATATCCGTTTCGTCACGAAGAACCGAAAGGAGTCTTTACTCAAAGAATCACCGCTTCGTCACGAAGAACTGAAAGCGTTATAGAGTACAAGAACATCCATTTCGTCACGAAGAACCGAAAGCAGTCTTTACTCAAAGAATCACCGCTTCGTCACGAAGAACCGAAAGCGTTACGGAGTACAAGAACATCTATTTCGTCACGAAGAACCGAAAGGAGTCTTTATTCAAAGAATCACTGCTTCGTCACGAAGCACCGAAAGCGTTACGGAGTACAAGAACATCCATTACGTCACGAAGAACCGAAAGGAGTCTTTACTCAAAGAATCACCGCTTCGTCACGAAGAACCGAAAGCGTTACGGAGTACAAGAACATCCATTTCGTCACGAAGAACCGAAAGGAGTCTTTATTCAAAGAATCACTGCTTCGTCACGAAGCACTGAAAGCGTTACGGAGTACAAGAACATCCATTTCGTCACGAACAACCGAAAGGAGTCTTTACTCAAAGAATCACCGCTTCGTCACGAAGAACTGAAAGCGTTACGGAGTATAAGAACATCCATTTCATCACGAAGAACCGGAAGGAGTCTTTATTCAAAGAATCACTGCTTCGTCACGAAGCACCGAAAGCGTTACGGAGTACAAGAACATCCATTTCGTCACGAAGAATCGAAAGGAGTCTTTACTCAAAGAATCACCGCTTCGTCACGAAGAACTGAAAGCGTTACGGAGTATAAGAACATCCATTTCGTCACGAAGAACCGAAAGGAGTCTTTACTCAAAGAATCACCGCTTCGTCACGAAGAACTGAAAGCGTTACGGAGTACAAGAACATCCATTTCGTCACGAAGAACCGAAAGGAGTCTTTACTCAAAGAATCACCGCTTCGTCACGAAGAACCGAAAGGGTTACGGAGTATAAGAACATCCATTTCATCACGAAGAACCGAAAGGAGTCTTTACTGAAAGAATCACCGCGCTTCGTCACGAAGAACCGAAAACGTTTCGGAGTACAAGAACATCCATTTCGTCACGAAGAATCGAAAGGAGTCTTTACTCAAAGAATCACCGCTTCGTCACGAAGAACTGAAAGCGTTACGGAGTACAAGAATATCCGTTTCGTCACGAAGAACCGAAAGGAGTCTTTACTCAAAGAATCACCGCTTCGTCACGAAGAACTGAAAGCGTTACGGAGTACAAGAACATCCATTTCGTCACGAAGAACCGAAAGGAGTCTTTACTCAAAGAATCACCGCTTCGTCACGAAGAACCGAAAGGGTTACGGAGTATAAGAACATCCATTTCATCACGAAGAACCGAAAGGAGTCTTTACTGAAAGAATCACCGCGCTTCGTCACGAAGAACCGAAAACGTTTCGGAGTACAAGAACATCCATTTCGTCACGAAGAATCGAAAGGAGTCTTTACTCAAAGAATCACCGCTTCGTCACGAAGAACTGAAAGCGTTACGGAGTACAAGAATATCCGTTTCGTCACGAAGAACCGAAAGGAGTCTTTACTCAAAGAATCACCGCTTCGTCACGAAGAACTGAAAGTGTTATAGAGTACAAGAACATCCATTTCGTCACGAAGAACCGAAAGCAGTCTTTACTCAAAGAATCACCGCTTCGTCACGAAGAACCGAAAGCGTTACGGAGTACAAGAACATCTATTTCGTCACGAAGAACCGAAAGGAGTCTTTATTCAAAGAATCACTGCTTCGTCACGAAGCACCGAAAGCGTTACGGAGTACAAGAACATCCATTTCGTCACGAAGAACCGAAAGGAGTCTTTACTCAAAGAATCCCCGCTTCGTCACGAAGAACTGAAAGCGTTATGGTGTATAAGAACATCCATTTCATCACGAAGAACCGAAAAGAGTCTTTATTCAAAGAATCACTGCTTCGTCACGAAGCACCGAAAGCGTTACGGAGTACAAGAACATCCATTTCGTCACGAAGAACCGAAAGGAGTCTTTACTCAAAGAATTACCGCTTCGTCACGAAGAACCGAAAGCGTTACGGAGTACAAGAACATCCATTTCGTCACGAAGAACCGAAAGGAGTCTTTATTCAAAGAATCACTGCTTCGTCACGAAGCACCGAAAGTGTTACGGAGTGCAAGAACATCCATTTCGTCACGAAGAACCGAAAGGAGTCTTTACTCAAAGAATCACCGCTTCGTCACGAAGAACCGAAAGGGTTACGGAGTATAAGAACATCCATTTCATCACGAAGAACCGAAAGGAGTCTTTACTGAAAGATTCACCGCGCTTCGTCACGAAGAACCGAAAACGTTACGGAGTACAAGAACATCCATTTCATCACGAAGAACCGAAAGGAGTCTTTACTCAAAGAATCACCGCTTCGTCACGAAGAACCGAAAGCGTTACGGAGTACAAGAACATCCATTTCGTCACGAAGAACCGAAAGGAGTCTTTACTCAAAGAATCACCGCTTCCTCACGAAGAACCGAAAGCGTTACGGAGTACAAGAATATCCGTTTCGTCACGAAGAACCGAAAGGAGTCTTTACTCAAAGAATCACCGCTTCGTCACGAAGAACTGAAAGTGTTATAGAGTACAAGAACATCCATTTCGTCACGAAGAACCGAAAGGAGTCTTTACTCAAAGAATCACCGCTTCGTCACGAAGAACCGAAAGGGTTACGGAGTATAAGAACATCCATTTCATCACGAAGAACCGAAAGGAGTCTTTACTGAAAGAATCATCGCGCTTCGTCACGAAGAACAGAAAACGTTACGGAGTACAAGAACATCCATTTCGTCACGAAGAATCGAAAGGAGTCTTTACTCAAAGAATCACCGCTTCGTCACGAAGAACTGAAAGCGTTACGGAGTACAAGAATATCCGTTTCGTCACGAAGAACCGAAAGGAGTCTTTACTCAAAGAATCACCGCTTCGTCACGAAGAACTCAAAGCGTTACGGAGTACAAGAACATCCATTTCGTCACGAAGAACCGAAAGGAGTCTTTACTCAAAGAATCACCGCTTCGTGACGAAGAACTAAAAGCGTTATAGAGTATAAGAACATCCATTTCGTCACGAAGAACCGAAATGAGTCTTTACTCAAAGAATCACCGCTTCGTCACGAAGAACCGAAAGCGTTACGGAGTACAAGAACATCCATTTCGTCACGAAGAACCGCATGGAGTTTTCACTCAAAAATAACCGCTTCGTCACAAAGAACCCAAAGCGTTACGGAGTACAAGAACATCCATTTCGTCACGAAGAACCGAAAGGAGTCTTTACTCAAAGAATCACCGCCTCGTCACGAAGAACCGAAAGGGTTACGGAGTATAAGAACATCCATTTCATCACGAAGAACCGAAAGGAGTCTTTACTGAAAGAATCACCGCGCTTCGTCACGAAGAACCGAAAACGTTTCGGAGTACAAGAACATCCATTTTGTCACGAAGAATCGAAAGGAGTCTTTACTCAAAGAATCACCGCTTCGTCACGAAGAACTGAAAGCGTTACGGAGTACAAGAATATCCGTTTCGTCACGAAGAACCGAAAGGAGTCTTTACTCAAAGAATCACCGCTTCGTCACGAAGAACTGAAAGTGTTATAGAGTACAAGAACATCCATTTCGTCACGAAGAACCGAAAGGAGTCTTTACTCAAAGAATCACCGCTTCGTCACGAAGAACCGAAAGGGTTACGGAGTATAAGAACATCCATTTCATCACGAAGAACCGAAAGGAGTCTTTACTGAAAGAATCACCGCGCTTCGTCACGAAGAACCGAAAACGTTACGGAGTACAAGAACATCCATTTCGTCACGAAGAATCGAAAGGAGTCTTTACTCAAAGAATCACCGCTTCGTCACGAAGAACTGAAAGCGTTACGGAGTACAAGAATATCCGTTTCGTCACGAAGAACCGAAAGGAGTCTTTACTCAAAGAATCACCGCTTCGTCACGAAGAACTGAAAGCGTTATAGAGTACAAGAACATCCATTTCGTCACGAAGAACCGAAAGCAGTCTTTACTCAAAGAATCACCGCTTCGTCACGAAGAACCGAAAGCGTTACGGAGTACAAGAACATCTATTTCGTCACGAAGAACCGAAAGGAGTCTTTATTCAAAGAATCACTGCTTCGTCACGAAGCACCGAAAGCGTTACGGAGTACAAGAACATCCATTACGTCACGAAGAACCGAAAGGAGTCTTTACTCAAAGAATCACCGCTTCGTCACGAAGAACCGAAAGCGTTACGGAGTACAAGAACATCCATTTCGTCACGAAGAACCGAAAGGAGTCTTTATTCAAAGAATCACTGCTTCGTCACGAAGCACTGAAAGCGTTACGGAGTACAAGAACATCCATTTCGTCACGAACAACCGAAAGGAGTCTTTACTCAAAGAATCACCGCTTCGTCACGAAGAACTGAAAGCGTTACGGAGTATAAGAACATCCATTTCATCACGAAGAACCGGAAGGAGTCTTTATTCAAAGAATCACTGCTTCGTCACGAAGCACCGAAAGCGTTACGGAGTACAAGAACATCCATTTCGTCACGAAGAATCGAAAGGAGTCTTTACTCAAAGAATCACCGCTTCGTCACGAAGAACTGAAAGCGTTACGGAGTATAAGAACATCCATTTCGTCACGAAGAACCGAAAGGAGTCTTTACTCAAAGAATCACCGCTTCGTCACGAAGAACTGAAAGCGTTACGGAGTACAAGAACATCCATTTCGTCACGAAGAACCGAAAGGAGTCTTTACTCAAAGAATCACCGCTTCGTCACGAAGAACCGAAAGGGTTACGGAGTATAAGAACATCCATTTCATCACGAAGAACCGAAAGGAGTCTTTACTGAAAGAATCACCGCGCTTCGTCACGAAGAACCGAAAACGTTTCGGAGTACAAGAACATCCATTTCGTCACGAAGAATCGAAAGGAGTCTTTACTCAAAGAATCACCGCTTCGTCACGAAGAACTGAAAGCGTTACGGAGTACAAGAATATCCGTTTCGTCACGAAGAACCGAAAGGAGTCTTTACTCAAAGAATCACCGCTTCGTCACGAAGAACTGAAAGCGTTACGGAGTACAAGAACATCCATTTCGTCACGAAGAACCGAAAGGAGTCTTTACTCAAAGAATCACCGCTTCGTCACGAAGAACCGAAAGGGTTACGGAGTATAAGAACATCCATTTCATCACGAAGAACCGAAAGGAGTCTTTACTGAAAGAATCACCGCGCTTCGTCACGAAGAACCGAAAACGTTTCAGAGTACAAGAACATCCATTTCGTCACGAAGAATCGAAAGGAGTCTTTACTCAAAGAATCACCGCTTCGTCACGAAGAACTGAAAGCGTTACGGAGTACAAGAATATCCGTTTCGTCACGAAGAACCGAAAGGAGTCTTTACTCAAAGAATCACCGCTTCGTCACGAAGAACTGAAAGTGTTATAGAGTACAAGAACATCCATTTCGTCACGAAGAACCGAAAGCAGTCTTTACTCAAAGAATCACCGCTTCGTCACGAAGAACCGAAAGCGTTACGGAGTACAAGAACATCTATTTCGTCACGAAGAACCGAAAGGAGTCTTTATTCAAAGAATCACTGCTTCGTCACGAAGCACCGAAAGCGTTACGGAGTACAAGAACATCCATTTCGTCACGAAGAACCGAAAGGAGTCTTTACTCAAAGAATCACCGCTTCGTCACGAAGAACTGAAAGCGTTATGGTGTATAAGAACATCCATTTCATCACGAAGAACCGAAAAGAGTCTTTATTCAAAGAATCACTGCTTCGTCACGAAGCACCGAAAGCGTTACGGAGTACAAGAACATCCATTTCGTCACGAAGAACCGAAAGGAGTCTTTACTCAAAGAATTACCGCTTCGTCACGAAGAACCGAAAGCGTTACGGAGTACAAGAACATCCATTTCGTCACGAAGAACCGAAAGGAGTCTTTATTCAAAGAATCACTGCTTCGTCACGAAGCACCGAAAGCGTTACGGAGTGCAAGAACATCCATTTCGTCACGAAGAACCGAAAGGAGTCTTTACTCAAAGAATCACCGCTTCGTCACGAAGAACCGAAAGGGTTACGGAGTATAAGAACATCCATTTCATCACGAAGAACCGAAAGGAGTCTTTACTGAAAGATTCACCGCGCTTCGTCACGAAGAACCGAAAACGTTACGGAGTACAAGAACATCCATTTCATCACGAAGAACCGAAAGGAGTCTTTACTCAAAGAATCACCGCTTCGTCACGAAGAACCGAAAGCGTTACGGAGTACAAGAACATCCATTTCGTCACGAAGAACCGAAAGGAGTCTTTACTCAAAGAATCACCGCTTCCTCACGAAGAACCGAAAGCGTTACGGAGTACAAGAACATCCATTTCGTCACGAAGAACCGAAAGGAGTCTTTACTCAAAGAATCACCGCTTCGTCACGAAGAACTCAAAGCGTTACGGAGTACAAGAACATCCATTTCGTCACGAAGAACCGAAAGGAGTCTTTACTCAAAGAATCACCGCTTCGTGACGAAGAACTAAAAGCGTTATAGAGTATAAGAACATCCATTTCGTCACGAAGAACCGAAATGAGTCTTTACTCAAAGAATCACCGCTTCGTCACGAAGAACCGAAAGCGTTACGGAGTACAAGAACATCCATTTCGTCACGAAGAACCGCATGGAGTTTTCACTCAAAAATAACCGCTTCGTCACAAAGAACCCAAAGCGTTACGGAGTACAAGAACATCCATTTCGTCACGAAGAACCGAAAGGAGTCTTTACTCAAAGAATCACCGCCTCGTCACGAAGAACCAAAAGCGTTACGGAGTACAAGAACATCCATTTCGTCACGAAGAACCAAAAGGAGTCTTTACTCAAAGAATCACCGCTTCGTCACGAAGAACTGAAAGCGTTACGGAGTACAAGAACACCCATTTCGTCACGAAGAACCGAAAGGAGTCTTTACTCAAAGAATCACCGCTTCGTCACGAAGAACTGAAAGCGTTATAGAGTACAAGAACATCCATTTCGTCACGAAGAACCGAAAGCAGTCTTTACTCAAAGAATCACCGCTTTGTCACGAAGAACCGAAGGCGTTACGGAGTACAAGAACATCTATTTCGTCACGAAGAACCGAAAGGAGTCTTTACTGAAAGAATCACCGCTTCGTCACGAAGAACTAAAAGCGTTACGGAGTACAAGAACATCCATTTCGTCACGAAGAACCGAAAGGAGTCTTTACTCAAAGAATCACCGCTTCCTCACGAAGAACTGAAAGCGTTATAGAGTACAAGAACATCCATTTCGTCATGAAGAACCGAAAACAGTCTTTACTCAAAGAATCACCGCTTCGTCACGAAGAACCGAAAGCGTTACGGAGTACAACAACATCCATTTCGTCACGAAGAACCGAAAGCAGTCTTTATTCAAAGAATCACCGCTTCGTCACGAAGAACCGAAAGCGTTACGGAGTATAAGAACATCCATTAATTTCGTCACGAAGAACCGAAAGGAGTTTTCACTCAAAAATCACCGCTTCGTCACAAAGAACCGAAAGCGTTACGGAGTACAAGAACATCCATTTCGTCACGAAGAATCGAAAGGAGTCTTTACTCAAAGAATCACCGCTTCGTCACGAAGAACCAAAAGCGTTACGGAGTACAAGAACATCCATTTCGTCACGAAGAACCGAAAGGAGTCTTTACTCAAAGAATCACCGCTTCGTCACGAAGAACTGAAAGCGTTACGGAGTACAAGAACATCCATTTCGTCACGAAGAACCGAAAGGAGTCTTTACTCAAAGAATCACCGCTTCGTCACGAAGAACTGAAAGCGTTATAGAGTACAAGAACATCCATTTCGTCACGAAGAACCGAAAGCAGTCTTTACTCAAAGAATCACCGCTTCGTCACGAAGAACCGAAAGCGTTACGGAGTACAAGAACATCCATTTCGTCACGAAGAACCGAAAGGAGTCTTTATTCAAAGAATCACCGCTTCGTCACGAAGAACCGAAAGCGTTACGGAGTACAAGAACATCCATTTCGTCACGAAGAACCGAAAGGAGTCTTTACTCAAAGAATCACCGCTTCGTCACGAAGAACCGAAAGCGTTACGGAGTATAAGAACATCCATTTTGTCACGAAGAACCGAAAGGAGTCTTTACTGAAAGAATCACCGCGCTTCGTCACGAAGAACCGAAAACATTACGGAGTACAAGAACATCCATTTCGTCACGAAGAACCGAAAGGAGTCTTTACTCAAAGAATCACCGCTTCGTCACGAAGAACCGAAAGCGTTACGGAGTACAAGAACATCCATTTCGTCACGAAGAACCGAAAGGAGTTTTCACTTAAAAATCACCGCTTCGTCACAAAGAACCGAAAGCGTTACGGAGTACAAGAACATCCATTTCATCACGAAGAACCGAAAGGAGTCTTTACTCAAAGAATCACCGCTTCGTCACGAAGAACCGAAAGCGTTACGGAGTACAAGAACATCCATTTCGTCACGAAGAACCGAAAACAGTCTTTACTCAAAGAATCACCGCTTCGTCACGAAGAACCGAAAGCGTTACGGAGTACAACAACATCCATTTCGTCACGAAGAACCGAAAGCAGTCTTTATTCAAAGAATCACCGCTTCGTCACGAAGAACCGAAAGCGTTACGGAGTATAAGAACATCCATTTCGTCACGAAGAACCGAAAGGAGTTTTCACTCAAAAATCACCGCTTCGTCACAAAGAACCGAAAGCGTTACGGAGTACAAGAACATCCATTTCGTCACGAAGAATCGAAAGGAGTCTTTACTCAAAGAATCACCGCTTCGTCACGAAGAACCAAAAGCGTTACGGAGTACAAGAACATCCATTTCGTCACGAAGAACCGAAAGGAGTCTTTACTCAAAGAATCACCGCTTCGTCACGAAGAACTGAAAGCGTTACGGAGTACAAGAACATCCATTTCGTCACGAAGAACCGAAAGGAGTCTTTACTCAAAGAATCACCGCTTCGTCACGAAGAACTGAAAGCGTTATAGAGTACAAGAACATCCATTTCGTCACGAAGAACCGAAAGCAGTCTTTACTCAAAGAATCACCGCTTCGTCACGAAGAACCGAAAGCGTTACGGAGTACAAGAACATCCATTTCGTCACGAAGAACCGAAAGGAGTCTTTATTCAAAGAATCACCGCTTCGTCACGAAGAACCGAAAGCGTTACGGAGTACAAGAACATCCATTTCGTCACGAAGAACCGAAAGGAGTCTTTACTCAAAGAATCACCGCTTCGTCACGAAGAACCGAAAGCGTTACGGAGTATAAGAACATCCATTTTGTCACGAAGAACCGAAAGGAGTCTTTACTGAAAGAATCACCGCGCTTCGTCACGAAGAACCGAAAACATTACGGAGTACAAGAACATCCATTTCGTCACGAAGAACCGAAAGGAGTCTTTACTCAAAGAATCACCGCTTCGTCACGAAGAACCGAAAGCGTTACGGAGTACAAGAACATCCATTTCGTCACGAAGAACCGAAAGGAGTTTTCACTCAAAAATCACCGCTTCGTCACAAAGAACCGAAAGCGTTACGGAGTACAAGAACATCCATTTCGTCACGAAGAATCGAAAGGAGTCTTTACTCAAAGAATCACCGCTTCGTCACGAAGAACCAAAAGCGTTACGGAGTACAAGAACATCCATTTCGTCACGAAGAACCGAAAGGAGTCTTTACTCAAAGAATCACCGCTTCGTCACGAAGAACTGAAAGCGTTACGGAGTACAAGAACATCCATTTCGTCACGAAGAACCGAAAGGAGTCTTTACTCAAAGAATCACCGCTTCGTCACGAAGAACTGAAAGCGTTATAGAGTACAAGAACATCCATTTCGTCACGAAGAACCGAAAGCAGTCTTTACTCAAAGAATCACCGCTTCGTCACGAAGAACCGAAAGCGTTACGGAGTACAACAACATCCATTTCGTCACGAAGAACCGAAAGCAGTCTTTATTCAAAGAATCACCGCTTCGTCACGAAGAACCGAAAGCGTTACGGAGTATAAGAACATCCATTTCGTCACGAAGAACCGAAAGGAGTTTTCACTCAAAAATCACCGCTTCGTCACAAAGAACCGAAAGCGTTACGGAGTACAAGAACATCCATTTCGTCACGAAGAATCGAAAGGAGTCTTTACTCAAAGAATCACCGCTTCGTCACGAAGAACCAAAAGCGTTACGGAGTACAAGAACATCCATTTCGTCACGAAGAACCGAAAGGAGTCTTTACTCAAAGAATCACCGCTTCGTCACGAAGAACTGAAAGCGTTACGGAGTACAAGAACATCCATTTCGTCACGAAGAACCGAAAGGAGTCTTTACTCAAAGAATCACCGCTTCGTCACGAAGAACTGAAAGCGTTATAGAGTACAAGAACATCCATTTCGTCACGAAGAACCGAAAGCAGTCTTTACTCAAAGAATCACCGCTTCGTCACGAAGAACCGAAAGCGTTACGGAGTACAAGAACATCCATTTCGTCACGAAGAACCGAAAGGAGTCTTTATTCAAAGAATCACCGCTTCGTCACGAAGAACCGAAAGCGTTACGGAGTACAAGAACATCCATTTCGTCACGAAGAACCGAAAGGAGTCTTTACTCAAAGAATCACCGCTTCGTCACGAAGAACCGAAAGCGTTACGGAGTATAAGAACATCCATTTTGTCACGAAGAACCGAAAGGAGTCTTTACTGAAAGAATCACCGCGCTTCGTCACGAAGAACCGAAAACATTACGGAGTACAAGAACATCCATTTCGTCACGAAGAACCGAAAGGAGTCTTTACTCAAAGAATCACCGCTTCGTCACGAAGAACCGAAAGCGTTACGGAGTACAAGAACATCCATTTCGTCACGAAGAACCGAAAGGAGTTTTCACTTAAAAATCGCCGCTTCGTCACAAAGAACCGAAAGCGTTACGGAGTACAAGAACATCCATTTCATCACGAAGAACCGAAAGGAGTCTTTACTCAAAGAATCACCGCTTCGTCACGAAGAACCGAAAGCGTTACGGAGTACAAGAACATCCATTTCGTCACGAAGAACCGAAAGGAGTCTTTACTCAAAGAATCACCGCTTCGTCACGAAGAACTAAAAGCGTTACGGAGTACTAGAACACCCATTTCGTCACGAAGAACCGAAAGGAGTCTTTACTCAAAGAATCACCGCTTCGTTACGAAGAACTGAAAGCGTTATAGAGTACAAGAACATCCATTTCGTCACGAAGAACCGAAAGCAGTCTTTACTCAAAGAATCACCGCTTCGTCACGAAGAACCGAAAGCGTTACGGAGTACAAGAACATCTATTTCGTCACGAAGAACCGAAAGGAGTCTTTACTGAAAGAATCACCGCTTCATCACGAAGAACTGAAAGCGTTACGGAGTACAAGAACATCCATTTCGTCACAAAGAACCGAAAGGAGTCTTTACTCAAAGAATCACCGCTTCGTCACGAAGAACTGAAAGCGTTATAGAGTACAAGAACATCCATTTCGTCACGAAGAACCGAAAGGAGTCTTTACTCAAAGAATCACCGCTTCGTCACGAAGAACTGAAAGCGTTATAGAGTACAAGAACATCCATTTCGTCACGAAGAACCAAAAGGAGTCTTTGCTCAAAGAATCACCGCTTCGTCACGAAGAACCGAAAGCGTTACGGAGTACAAGAACATCCATTTCCTCACGAAGAACCGAAAGGAGTCTTTATTCAAAGAATCACCGCTTCGTCACGAAGAACCGAAAGTGTTACGGAGTACAAGAACATCCATTTCGTCACGAAGAACCGAAAGGAGTCTTTACTCAAAGAATCACCGCTTCGTCACGAAGAACTGAAAGCGTTATAGAGTACAAGAACATCCATTTCGTCACGAAGAACCGAAAGCGTTACGGAGTACAACAACATCCATTTCGTCACGAAGAACTGAAAGGAGTCTTTACTCAAAGAATCACCGCTTCATCACGAAGAACTGAAAGCGTTACGGAGTACAAGAACATCCATTTCGTCACGAAGAACCGAAAGGAGTCTTTACTCAAAGAATCACCGCTTCGTCACGAAGAACTGAAAGCGTTACGGAGTACAAGAACACCCATTTCGTCACGAAGAACCGAAAGGAGTCTTTACTCAAAGAATCACCGCTTCGTCACGAAGAACTGAAAGCGTTATAGAGTACAAGAACATCCATTTCGTCACGAAGAACCGAAAGCAGTCTTTACTCAAAGAATCACCGCTTCGTCACGAAGAACCGAAAGCGTTACGGAGTACAAGAACATCTATTTCGTCACGAAGAACCGAAAGGAGTCTTTACTGAAAGAATCACCGCTTCTTCACGAAGAACTGAAAGCGTTACGGAGTACAAGAACATCCAATTCCTCACAAAGAACCGAAAGGAGTCTTTACTCAAAGAATCACCGCTTCGTCACGAAGAACTGAAAGCGTTATAGAGTACAAGAACATCCATTTCGTCACGAAGAACCGAAAGGAGTCTTTACTCAAAGAATCACCGCTTCGTAACGAAGAACTGAAAGCGTTATAGAGTACAAGAACATCCATTTCGTCACGAAGAACCAAAAGGAGTCTTTGCTCAAAGAATCACCGCTTCGTCACGAAGAACCGAAAGCGTTACGGAGTACAAGAACATCCATTTCGTCACGAAGAACCGAAAGGAGTCTTTATTCAAAGAATCACCGCTTCGTCACGAAGAACCGAAAGTGTTACGGAGTACAAGAACATCCATTTCGTCACGAAGAACCGAAAGGAGTCTTTACTCAAAGAATCACCGCTTCGTCACGAAGAACTGAAAGCGTTATAGAGTACAAGAACATCCATTTCGTCACGAAGAACCGATAGCGTTACGGAGTACAACAACATCCATTTCGTCACGAAGAACCGAAAGGAGTCTTTATTCAAAGAATCACCGCTTCGTCACGAAAAACCGAAAGCGTTACAGAGTACAAGAACATCCATTTCGTCACGAAGAACCGAAAGGAGTCTTTACTCAAAGAATCACCGCTTCGTCACGAAGAACCGAAAGCGTTACGGGGTATAAGAACATCCATTTTGTTAGGAAGAACCGAAAGGAGTCTTTACTGAAAAAATCACCGCGCTTCGTCACGAAGAACCGAAAACGTTACGGAGTACAAGAACATCCATTTCCTCACGAAGAACCGAAAGGAGTCTTTATTCAAAGAATCACCGCTTCGTCACGAAGAACCGAAAGTGTTACGGAGTACAAGAACATCCATTTCGTCACGAAGAACCGAAAGGAGTCTTTACTCAAAGAATCACCGCTTCGTCACGAAGAACTGAAAGCGTTATAGAGTACAAGAACATCCATTTCGTCACGAAGAACCGAAAGCGTTACGGAGTACAACAACATCCATTTCGTCACGAAGAACTGAAAGGAGTCTTTACTCAAAGAATCACCGCTTCGTCACGAAGAACTGAAAGCGTTACGGAGTACAAGAACATCCATTTCGTCACGAAGAACCGAAAGGAGTCTTTACTCAAAGAATCACCGCTTCGTCACGAAGAACATAAAGCGTTACGGAGTACAAGAACACCCATTTCGTCACGAAGAACCGAAAGGAGTCTTTACTCAAAGAATCACCGCTTCGTCACGAAGAACTGAAAGCGTTATAGAGTACAAGAACATCCATTTCGTCACGAAGAACCGAAAGCAGTCTTTACTCAAAGAATCACCGCTTCGTCACGAAGAACCGAAAGCGTTACGGAGTACAAGAACATCTATTTCGTCACGAAGAACCGAAAGGAGTCTTTACTGAAAGAATCACCGCTTCTTCACGAAGAACTGAAAGCGTTACGGAGTACAAGAACATCCAATTCCTCACAAAGAACCGAAAGGAGTCTTTACTCAAAGAATCACCGCTTCGTCACGAAGAACTGAAAGAGTTATAGAGTACAAGAACATCCATTTCGTCACGAAGAACCGAAAGGAGTCTTTACTCAAAGAATCACCGCTTCGTAACGAAGAACTGAAAGCGTTATAGAGTACAAGAACATCCATTTCGTCACGAAGAACCAAAAGGAGTCTTTGCTCAAAGAATCACCGCTTCGTCACGAAGAACCGAAAGCGTTACGGAGTACAAGAACATCCATTTCGTCACGAAGAACCGAAAGGAGTCTTTATTCAAAGAATCACCGCTTCGTCACGAAGAACCGAAAGTGTTACGGAGTACAAGAACATCCATTTCGTCACGAAGAACCGAAAGGAGTCTTTACTCAAAGAATCACCGCTTCGTCACGAAGAACTGAAAGCGTTATAGAGTACAAGAACATCCATTTCGTCACGAAGAACCGATAGCGTTACGGAGTACAACAACATCCATTTCGTCACGAAGAACCGAAAGGAGTCTTTATTCAAAGAATCACCGCTTCGTCACGAAAAACCGAAAGCGTTACAGAGTACAAGAACATCCATTTCGTCACGAAGAACCGAAAGGAGTCTTTACTCAAAGAATCACCGCTTCGTCACGAAGAACCGAAAGCGTTACGGGGTATAAGAACATCCATTTTGTTAGGAAGAACCGAAAGGAGTCTTTACTGAAAAAATCACCGCGCTTCGTCACGAAGAACCGAAAACGTTACGGAGTACAAGAACATCCATTTCGTCACGAAGAACCGAAAGGAGTCTTTACTCAAAGAATCACCGCTTCGTCACGAAGAACCGAAAGCGTTACGGAGTATAAGAACATCCATTTCGTCACGAAGAACCGAAAGGAGTTTTCACTCAAAAATCACCGCTTCGTCACAAAGAACCGAAAGCGTTACGGAGTACAAGAACATCCATTTCGTCACGAAGAATCGAAAGGAGTCTTTACTCAAAGAATCACCGCTTCGTCACGAAGAACTGAAAGCGTTATAGAGTACAAGAACATCCATTTCGTCACGAAGAACCGAAAGCAGTCTTTACTCAAAGAATCACCGCTTCGTCACGAAGAACCGAATGCGTTACGGAGTACAAGAACATCCATTTCATCACGAAGAATCGAAAGGAGTCTTTATTCAAAGAATCACCGCTTCGTCACGAAGAACCTAAAGCGTTACGGAGTACAAGAACATCCATTTCGTCACAAAGAACCGAAAGGAGTCTTTACTCAAAGAATCACCGCTTCGTCACGAAGAACTGAAAGCGTTATAGAGTACAAGAACATCCATTTCGTCACGAAGAACCGAAAGCAGTCTTTACTCAAAGAATCACCGCTTCGTCACGAAGAACCGAAAGCGTTACGGAGTACAAGAACATCCATTTCGTCACGAAGAACCGAAAGGAGTCTTTATTCAAAGAATCACTGCTTCGTCATGAAGAACCGAAAGCGTTACGGAGTACAAGAACATCCATTTCGTCACGAAGAACCGAAAGGAGTCTTTACTCAAAGAATCACCGCTTCGTCACGAAGAACCGAAAGCGTTACGGAGTATAAGAACATCCATTTTGTCACGAAGAACCGAAAGGAGTCTTTACTGAAAGAATCACCGCGCTTCGTCACGAAGAACCGAAAACATTACGGAGTACAAGAACATCCATTTCGTCACGAAGAACCGAAAGGAGTCTTTACTCAAAGAATCACCGCTTCGTCACGAAGAACCGAAAGCGTTACGGAGTACAAGAACATCCATTTCGTCACGAAGAACCGAAAGGAGTTTTCACTTAAAAATCACCGCTTCGTCACAAAGAACCGAAAGCGTTACGGAGTACAAGAACATCCATTTCATCACGAAGAACCGAAAGGAGTCTTTACTCAAAGAATCACCGCTTCGTCACGAAGAACCGAAAGCGTTACGGAGTACAAGAACATCCATTTCGTCACGAAGAACCGAAAGGAGTCTTTACTCAAAGAATCACCGCTTCGTCACGAAGAACTGAAAGCGTTACGGAGTACAAGAACACCCATTTCGTCACGAAGAACCGAAAGGAGTCTTTACTCAAAGAATCACCGCTTCGTCACGAAGAACTGAAAGCGTTATAGAGTACAAGAACATCCATTTCGTCACGAAGAACCGAAAGCAGTCTTTACTCAAAGAATCACCGCTTCGTCACGAAGAACCGAAAGCGTTACGGAGTACAAGAACATCTATTTCGTCACGAAGAACCGAAAGGAGTCTTTACTGAAAGAATCACCGCTTCATCACGAAGAACTGAAAGCGTTACGGAGTACAAGAACATCCATTTCGTCACAAAGAACCGAAAGGAGTCTTTACTCAAAGAATCACCGCTTCGTCACGAAGAACTGAAAGCGTTATAGAGTACAAGAACATCCATTTCGTCACGAAGAACCGAAAGGAGTCTTTACTCAAAGAATCACCGCTTCGTCACGAAGAACTGAAAGCGTTATAGAGTACAAGAACATCCATTTCGTCACGAAGAACCAAAAGGAGTCTTTGCTCAAAGAATCACCGCTTCGTCACGAAGAACCGAAAGCGTTACGGAGTACAAGAACATCCATTTCGTCACGAAGAACCGAAAGGAGTCTTTATTCAAAGAATCACCGCTTCGTCACGAAGAACCGAAAGTGTTACGGAGTACAAGAACATCCATTTCGTCACGAAGAACCGAAAGGAGTCTTTACTCAAAGAATCACCGCTTCGTCACGAAGAACTGAAAGCGTTATAGAGTACAAGAACATCCATTTCGTCACGAAGAACCGAAAGCGTTACGGAGTACAACAACATCCATTTCGTCACGAAGAACTGAAAGGAGTCTTTACTCAAAGAATCACCGCTTCGTCACGAAGAACCGAAAGCGTTACGGAGTACAAGAACATCCATTTCGTCACGAAGAACCGAAAGGAGTCTTTACTCAAAGAATCACCGCTTCGTCACGAAGAACTGAAAGCGTTACGGAGTACAAGAACACCCATTTCGTCACGAAGAACCGAAAGGAGTCTTTACTCAAAGAATCACCGCTTCGTCACGAAGAACTGAAAGCGTTATAGAGTACAAGAACATCCATTTCGTCACGAAGAACCGAAAGCAGTCTTTACTCAAAGAATCACCGCTTCGTCACGAAGAACCGAAAGCGTTACGGAGTACAAGAACATCTATTTCGTCACGAAGAACCGAAAGGAGTCTTTACTGAAAGAATCACCGCTTCTTCACGAAGAACTGAAAGCGTTACGGAGTACAAGAACATCCATTTCCTCACAAAGAACCGAAAGGAGTCTTTACTCAAAGAATCACCGCTTCGTCACGAAGAACTGAAAGCGTTATAGAGTACAAGAACATCCATTTCGTCACGAAGAACCGAAAGGAGTCTTTACTCAAAGAATCACCGCTTCGTAACGAAGAACTGAAAGCGTTATAGAGTACAAGAACATCCATTTCGTCACGAAGAACCAAAAGGAGTCTTTGCTCAAAGAATCACCGCTTCGTCACGAAGAACCGAAAGCGTTACGGAGTACAAGAACATCCATTTCGTCACGAAGAACCGAAAGGAGTCTTTATTCAAAGAATCACCGCTTCGTCACGAAGAACCGAAAGTGTTACGGAGTACAAGAACATCCATTTCGTCACGAAGAACCGAAAGGAGTCTTTACTCAAAGAATCACCGCTTCGTCACGAAGAACTGAAAGCGTTATAGAGTACAAGAACATCCATTTCGTCACGAAGAACCGATAGCGTTACGGAGTACAACAACATCCATTTCGTCACGAAGAACCGAAAGGAGTCTTTATTCAAAGAATCACCGCTTCGTCACGAAAAACCGAAAGCGTTACAGAGTACAAGAACATCCATTTCGTCACGAAGAACCGAAAGGAGTCTTTACTCAAAGAATCACCGCTTCGTCACGAAGAACCGAAAGCGTTACGGAGTATAAGAACATCCATTTTGTTAGGAAGAACCGAAAGGAGTCTTTACTGAAAAAATCACCGCGCTTCGTCACGAAGAACCGAAAACGTTACGGAGTACAAGAACATCCATTTCGTCACGAAGAACCGAAAGGAGTCTTTACTCAAAGAATCACCGCTTCGTCACGAAGAACCGAAAGCGTTACGGAGTATAAGAACATCCATTTCGTCACGAAGAACCGAAAGGAGTTTTCACTCAAAAATCACCGCTTCGTCACAAAGAACCGAAAGCGTTACGGAGTACAAGAACATCCATTTCGTCACGAAGAATCGAAAGGAGTCTTTACTCAAAGAATCACCGCTTCGTCACGAAGAACTGAAAGCGTTATAGAGTACAAGAACATCCATTTCGTCACGAAGAACCGAAAGCAGTCTTTACTCAAAGAATCACCGCTTCGTCACGAAGAACCGAATGCGTTACGGAGTACAAGAACATCCATTTCGTCACGAAGAATCGAAAGGAGTCTTTATTCAAAGAATCACCGCTTCGTCACGAAGAACCTAAAGCGTTACGGAGTACAAGAACATCCATTTCGTCGCGAAGAACTGAAAGGAGTCTTTACTCAAAGAATCACCGCTTCGTCACGAAGAACCGAAAGCGTTACGGAGTATAAGAACATCCATTTTGTCACGAAGAACCGAAAGGAGTCTTTACTGAAAGAATCACCGCGCTTCGTCACGAAGAACCGAAAACATTACGGAGTACAAGAACATCCATTTTGTCACGAAGAACCGAAAGGAGTCTTTACTCAAAGAATCACCGCTTCGTCACGAAGAACCGAAAGCGTTACGGAGTACAAGAACATCCATTTCGTCACGAAGAACCGAAAGGAGTTTTCACTTAAAAATCACCGCTTCGTCACAAAGAACCGAAAGCGTTACGGAGTACAAGAACATCCATTTCGTCACGAAGAACCGAAAGGAGTCTTTACTCAAAGAATCACCGCTTCGTCACGAAGAACCGAAAGCGTTACGGAGTACAAGAACATCCATTTCGTCACGAAGAACCGAAAGGAGTCTTTACTCAAAGAATCACCACTTCGTCACGAAGAACTGAAAGCGTTATAGAGTACAAGAACATCCATTTCGTCACGAAGAACCAAAAGGAGTCTTTGCTCAAAGAATCACCGCTTCGTCACGAAGAACCGAAAGCGTTACGGAGTACAAGAACATCCATTTCGTCACGAAGAACCGAAAGGAGTCTTTATTCAAAGAATCACCGCTTCGTCACGAAGAACCGAAAGTGTTACGGAGTACAAGAACATCCATTTCGTCACGAAGAACCGAAAGGAGTCTTTACTCAAAGAATCACCGCTTCGTCACGAAGAACTGAAAGCGTTATAGAGTACAAGAACATCCATTTCGTCACGAAGAACCGATAGCGTTACGGAGTACAACAACATCCATTTCGTCACGAAGAACCGAAAGGAGTCTTTATTCAAAGAATCACCGCTTCGTCACGAAAAACCGAAAGCGTTACAGAGTACAAGAACATCCATTTCGTCACGAAGAACCGAAAGGAGTCTTTACTCAAAGAATCACCGCTTCGTCACGAAGAACCGAAAGCGTTACGGAGTATAAGAACATCCATTTTGTTAGGAAGAACCGAAAGGAGTCTTTACTGAAAAAATCACCGCGCTTCGTCACGAAGAACCGAAAACGTTACGGAGTACAAGAACATCCATTTCGTCACGAAGAACCGAAAGGAGTCTTTACTCAAAGAATCACCGCTTCGTCACGAAGAACCGAAAGCGTTACGGAGTATAAGAACATCCATTTCGTCACGAAGAACCGAAAGGAGTTTTCACTCAAAAATCACCGCTTCGTCACAAAGAACCGAAAGCGTTACGGAGTACAAGAACATCCATTTCGTCACGAAGAATCGAAAGGAGTCTTTACTCAAAGAATCACCGCTTCGTCACGAAGAACTGAAAGCGTTATAGAGTACAAGAACATCCATTTCGTCACGAAGAACCGAAAGCAGTCTTTACTCAAAGAATCACCGCTTCGTCACGAAGAACCGAATGCGTTACGGAGTACAAGAACATCCATTTCGTCACGAAGAATCGAAAGGAGTCTTTATTCAAAGAATCACCGCTTCGTCACGAAGAACCTAAAGCGTTACGGAGTACAAGAACATCCATTTCGTCGCGAAGAACTGAAAGGAGTCTTTACTCAAAGAATCACCGCTTCGTCACGAAGAACCGAAAGCGTTACGGAGTATAAGAACATCCATTTTGTCACGAAGAACCGAAAGGAGTCTTTACTGAAAGAATCACCGCGCTTCGTCACGAAGAACCGAAAACATTACGGAGTACAAGAACATCCATTTTGTCACGAAGAACCGAAAGGAGTCTTTACTCAAAGAATCACCGCTTCGTCACGAAGAACCGAAAGCGTTACGGAGTACAAGAACATCCATTTCGTCACGAAGAACCGAAAGGAGTTTTCACTTAAAAATCACCGCTTCGTCACAAAGAACCGAAAGCGTTACGGAGTACAAGAACATCCATTTCGTCACGAAGAACCGAAAGGAGTCTTTACTCAAAGAATCACCGCTTCGTCACGAAGAACCGAAAGCGTTACGGAGTACAAGAACATCCATTTCGTCACGAAGAACCGAAAGGAGTCTTTACTCAAAGAATCACCACTTCGTCACGAAGAACTGAAAGCGTTACGGAGTACAAGAACACCCATTTCGTCACGAAGAACCGAAAGGAGTCTTTACTCAAAGAATCACCGCTTCGTCACGAAGAACTGAAAGCGTTATAGAGTACAAGAACATCCATTTCGTCACGAAGAACCGAAAGCAGTCTTTACTCAAAGAATCACCGCTTCGTCACGAAGAACCGAAAGCGTTACGGAGTATAAGAACATCTATTTCGTCACGAAGAACCGAAAGCGTTACGGAGTACAACAACATCCATTTCGTCACGAAGAACCGAAAGGAGTCTTTATTCAAAGAATCACCGCTTCGTCACGAAGAACCGAAAGCGTTACAGAGTACAAGAACATCCATTTCGTCACGAAGAACCGAAAGGAGTCTTTACTGAAAGAATCACCGCTTCTTCACGAAGAACTGAAAGCGTTACGGAGTACAAGAACATCCATTTCCTCACAAAGAACCGAAAGGAGTCTTTACTCAAAGAATCACCGCTTCGTCACGAAGAACTGAAAGCGTTATAGAGTACAAGAACATCCATTTCGTCACGAAGAACCGAAAGGAGTCTTTACTCAAAGAATCACCGCTTCGTAACGAAGAACTGAAAGCGTTATAGAGTACAAGAACATCCATTTCGTCACGAAGAACCAAAAGGAGTCTTTGCTCAAAGAATCACCGCTTCGTCACGAAGAACCGAAAGCGTTACGGAGTACAAGAACATCCATTTCGTCACGAAGAACCGAAAGGAGTCTTTACTCAAAGAATCACCACTTCGTCACGAAGAACTGAAAGCGTTATAGAGTACAAGAACATCCATTTCGTCACGAAGAACCAAAAGGAGTCTTTGCTCAAAGAATCACCGCTTCGTCACGAAGAACCGAAAGCGTTACGGAGTACAAGAACATCCATTTCGTCACGAAGAACCGAAAGGAGTCTTTATTCAAAGAATCACCGCTTCGTCACGAAGAACCGAAAGTGTTACGGAGTACAAGAACATCCATTTCGTCACGAAGAACCGAAAGGAGTCTTTACTCAAAGAATCACCGCTTCGTCACGAAGAACTGAAAGCGTTATAGAGTACAAGAACATCCATTTCGTCACGAAGAACCGATAGCGTTACGGAGTACAACAACATCCATTTCGTCACGAAGAACCGAAAGGAGTCTTTATTCAAAGAATCACCGCTTCGTCACGAAAAACCGAAAGCGTTACAGAGTACAAGAACATCCATTTCGTCACGAAGAACCGAAAGGAGTCTTTACTCAAAGAATCACCGCTTCGTCACGAAGAACCGAAAGCGTTACGGAGTATAAGAACATCCATTTTGTTAGGAAGAACCGAAAGGAGTCTTTACTGAAAAAATCACCGCGCTTCGTCACGAAGAACCGAAAACGTTACGGAGTACAAGAACATCCATTTCGTCACGAAGAACCGAAAGGAGTCTTTACTCAAAGAATCACCGCTTCGTCACGAAGAACCGAAAGCGTTACGGAGTATAAGAACATCCATTTCGTCACGAAGAACCGAAAGGAGTTTTCACTCAAAAATCACCGCTTCGTCACAAAGAACCGAAAGCGTTACGGAGTACAAGAACATCCATTTCGTCACGAAGAATCGAAAGGAGTCTTTACTCAAAGAATCACCGCTTCGTCACGAAGAACTGAAAGCGTTATAGAGTACAAGAACATCCATTTCGTCACGAAGAACCGAAAGCAGTCTTTACTCAAAGAATCACCGCTTCGTCACGAAGAACCGAATGCGTTACGGAGTACAAGAACATCCATTTCGTCACGAAGAATCGAAAGGAGTCTTTATTCAAAGAATCACCGCTTCGTCACGAAGAACCTAAAGCGTTACGGAGTACAAGAACATCCATTTCGTCGCGAAGAACTGAAAGGAGTCTTTACTCAAAGAATCACCGCTTCGTCACGAAGAACCGAAAGCGTTACGGAGTATAAGAACATCCATTTTGTCACGAAGAACCGAAAGGAGTCTTTACTGAAAGAATCACCGCGCTTCGTCACGAAGAACCGAAAACATTACGGAGTACAAGAACATCCATTTTGTCACGAAGAACCGAAAGGAGTCTTTACTCAAAGAATCACCGCTTCGTCACGAAGAACCGAAAGCGTTACGGAGTACAAGAACATCCATTTCGTCACGAAGAACCGAAAGGAGTTTTCACTTAAAAATCACCGCTTCGTCACAAAGAACCGAAAGCGTTACGGAGTACAAGAACATCCATTTCGTCACGAAGAACCGAAAGGAGTCTTTACTCAAAGAATCACCGCTTCGTCACGAAGAACCGAAAGCGTTACGGAGTACAAGAACATCCATTTCGTCACGAAGAACCGAAAGGAGTCTTTACTCAAAGAATCACCACTTCGTCACGAAGAACTGAAAGCGTTACGGAGTACAAGAACACCCATTTCGTCACGAAGAACCGAAAGGAGTCTTTACTCAAAGAATCACCGCTTCGTCACGAAGAACTGAAAGCGTTATAGAGTACAAGAACATCCATTTCGTCACGAAGAACCGAAAGCAGTCTTTACTCAAAGAATCACCGCTTCGTCACGAAGAACCGAAAGCGTTACGGAGTATAAGAACATCTATTTCGTCACGAAGAACCGAAAGCGTTACGGAGTACAACAACATCCATTTCGTCACGAAGAACCGAAAGGAGTCTTTATTCAAAGAATCACCGCTTCGTCACGAAGAACCGAAAGCGTTACGGAGTACAAGAACATCTATTTCGTCACGAAGAACCGAAAGGAGTCTTTACTGAAAGAATCACCGCTTCTTCACGAAGAACTGAAAGCGTTACGGAGTACAAGAACATCCATTTCCTCACAAAGAACCGAAAGGAGTCTTTACTCAAAGAATCACCGCTTCGTCACGAAGAACTGAAAGCGTTATAGAGTACAAGAACATCCATTTCGTCACGAAGAACCGAAAGGAGTCTTTACTCAAAGAATCACCGCTTCGTAACGAAGAACTGAAAGCGTTATAGAGTACAAGAACATCCATTTCGTCACGAAGAACCAAAAGGAGTCTTTGCTCAAAGAATCACCGCTTCGTCACGAAGAACCGAAAGCGTTACGGAGTACAAGAACATCCATTTCGTCACGAAGAACCGAAAGGAGTCTTTATTCAAAGAATCACCGCTTCGTCACGAAGAACCGAAAGTGTTACGGAGTACAAGAACATCCATTTCGTCACGAAGAACCGAAAGGAGTCTTTACTCAAAGAATCACCGCTTCGTCACGAAGAACTGAAAGCGTTATAGAGTACAAGAACATCCATTTCGTCACGAAGAACCGATAGCGTTACGGAGTACAACAACATCCATTTCGTCACGAAGAACCGAAAGGAGTCTTTATTCAAAGAATCACCGCTTCGTCACGAAAAACCGAAAGCGTTACAGAGTACAAGAACATCCATTTCGTCACGAAGAACCGAAAGGAGTCTTTACTCAAAGAATCACCGCTTCGTCACGAAGAACCGAAAGCGTTACGGAGTATAAGAACATCCATTTTGTTAGGAAGAACCGAAAGGAGTCTTTACTGAAAAAATCACCGCGCTTCGTCACGAAGAACCGAAAACGTTACGGAGTACAAGAACATCCATTTCGTCACGAAGAACCGAAAGGAGTCTTTACTCAAAGAATCACCGCTTCGTCACGAAGAACCGAAAGCGTTACGGAGTATAAGAACATCCATTTCGTCACGAAGAACCGAAAGGAGTTTTCACTCAAAAATCACCGCTTCGTCACAAAGAACCGAAAGCGTTACGGAGTACAAGAACATCCATTTCGTCACGAAGAATCGAAAGGAGTCTTTACTCAAAGAATCACCGCTTCGTCACGAAGAACTGAAAGCGTTATAGAGTACAAGAACATCCATTTCGTCACGAAGAACCGAAAGCAGTCTTTACTCAAAGAATCACCGCTTCGTCACGAAGAACCGAATGCGTTACGGAGTACAAGAACATCCATTTCGTCACGAAGAATCGAAAGGAGTCTTTATTCAAAGAATCACCGCTTCGTCACGAAGAACCTAAAGCGTTACGGAGTACAAGAACATCCATTTCGTCGCGAAGAACTGAAAGGAGTCTTTACTCAAAGAATCACCGCTTCGTCACGAAGAACCGAAAGCGTTACGGAGTATAAGAACATCCATTTTGTCACGAAGAACCGAAAGGAGTCTTTACTGAAAGAATCACCGCGCTTCGTCACGAAGAACCGAAAACATTACGGAGTACAAGAACATCCATTTTGTCACGAAGAACCGAAAGGAGTCTTTACTCAAAGAATCACCGCTTCGTCACGAAGAACCGAAAGCGTTACGGAGTACAAGAACATCCATTTCGTCACGAAGAACCGAAAGGAGTTTTCACTTAAAAATCACCGCTTCGTCACAAAGAACCGAAAGCGTTACGGAGTACAAGAACATCCATTTCGTCACGAAGAACCGAAAGGAGTCTTTACTCAAAGAATCACCGCTTCGTCACGAAGAACCGAAAGCGTTACGGAGTACAAGAACATCCATTTCGTCACGAAGAACCGAAAGGAGTCTTTACTCAAAGAATCACCACTTCGTCACGAAGAACTGAAAGCGTTACGGAGTACAAGAACACCCATTTCGTCACGAAGAACCGAAAGGAGTCTTTACTCAAAGAATCACCGCTTCGTCACGAAGAACTGAAAGCGTTATAGAGTACAAGAACATCCATTTCGTCACGAAGAACCGAAAGCAGTCTTTACTCAAAGAATCACCGCTTCGTCACGAAGAACCGAAAGCGTTACGGAGTATAAGAACATCTATTTCGTCACGAAGAACCGAAAGCGTTACGGAGTACAACAACATCCATTTCGTCACGAAGAACCGAAAGGAGTCTTTATTCAAAGAATCACCGCTTCGTCACGAAGAACCGAAAGCGTTACAGAGTACAAGAACATCCATTTCGTCACGAAGAACCGAAAGGAGTCTTTACTCAAAGAATCACCGCTTCGTCACGAAGAACCGAAAGCGTTACGGAGTATAAGAACATCCATTTTGTTAGGAAGAACCGAAAGGAGTCTTTACTGAAAAAATCACCGCGCTTCGTCACGAAGAACCAAAAACGTTACGGAGTACAAGAACATCCATTTCGTCACGAAGAACCGAAAGGAGTCTTTACTCAAAGAATCACCGCTTCGTCACGAAGAACCGAAAGCGTTACGGAGTATAAGAACATCCATTTCGTCACGAAGAACCGAAAGGAGTTTTCACTCAAAAATCACCGCTTCGTCACAAAGAACCGAAAGCGTTACGGAGTACAAGAACATCCATTTCGTCACGAAGAATCGAAAGGAGTCTTTACTCAAAGAATCACCGCTTCGTCACGAAGAACCGAAAGCGTTACGGAGTACAAGAACATCCATTTCGTCACGAAGAACCGAAAGGAGTCTTTACTCAAAGAATCACCGCTTCGTCACGAAGAACTGAAAGCGTTACGGAGTACAAGAACATCCATTTCGTCCCGAAGAACCGAAAGGAGTCTTTACTCAAAGAATCGCCGCTTCGTCACGAAGAACCGAAAGCGTTACGGAGTACAAGAACATCCATTTCGTCACGAAGAACCGAAAGGAGTCTTTACTCAAAGAATCACCGCTTCGTCACGAAGAACCGAAAGCGTTACGGAGTACAAGAACATCCATTTCGTCACGAAGAACCGAAAGGAGTCTTTACTCAAAGAATCACCACTTCGTCACGAAGAACTGAAAGCGTTATAGAGTACAAGAACATCCATTTCGTCACGAAGAACCAAAAGGAGTCTTTGCTCAAAGAATCACCGCTTCGTCACGAAGAACCGAAAGCGTTACGGAGTACAAGAACATCCATTTCGTCACGAAGAACCGAAAGGAGTCTTTATTCAAAGAATCACCGCTTCGTCACGAAGAACCGAAAGTGTTACGGAGTACAAGAACATCCATTTCGTCACGAAGAACCGAAAGGAGTCTTTACTCAAAGAATCACCGCTTCGTCACGAAGAACTGAAAGCGTTATAGAGTACAAGAACATCCATTTCGTCACGAAGAACCGATAGCGTTACGGAGTACAACAACATCCATTTCGTCACGAAGAACCGAAAGGAGTCTTTATTCAAAGAATCACCGCTTCGTCACGAAAAACCGAAAGCGTTACAGAGTACAAGAACATCCATTTCGTCACGAAGAACCGAAAGGAGTCTTTACTCAAAGAATCACCGCTTCGTCACGAAGAACCGAAAGCGTTACGGAGTATAAGAACATCCATTTTGTTAGGAAGAACCGAAAGGAGTCTTTACTGAAAAAATCACCGCGCTTCGTCACGAAGAACCGAAAACGTTACGGAGTACAAGAACATCCATTTCGTCACGAAGAACCGAAAGGAGTCTTTACTCAAAGAATCACCGCTTCGTCACGAAGAACCGAAAGCGTTACGGAGTATAAGAACATCCATTTCGTCACGAAGAACCGAAAGGAGTTTTCACTCAAAAATCACCGCTTCGTCACAAAGAACCGAAAGCGTTACGGAGTACAAGAACATCCATTTCGTCACGAAGAATCGAAAGGAGTCTTTACTCAAAGAATCACCGCTTCGTCACGAAGAACTGAAAGCGTTATAGAGTACAAGAACATCCATTTCGTCACGAAGAACCGAAAGCAGTCTTTACTCAAAGAATCACCGCTTCGTCACGAAGAACCGAATGCGTTACCGAGTACAAGAACATCCATTTCGTCACGAAGAATCGAAAGGAGTCTTTATTCAAAGAATCACCGCTTCGTCACGAAGAACCTAAAGCGTTACGGAGTACAAGAACATCCATTTCGTCGCGAAGAACTGAAAGGAGTCTTTACTCAAAGAATCACCGCTTCGTCACGAAGAACCGAAAGCGTTACGGAGTATAAGAACATCCATTTTGTCACGAAGAACCGAAAGGAGTCTTTACTGAAAGAATCACCGCGCTTCGTCACGAAGAACCGAAAACATTACGGAGTACAAGAACATCCATTTTGTCACGAAGAACCGAAAGGAGTCTTTACTCAAAGAATCACCGCTTCGTCACGAAGAACCGAAAGCGTTACGGAGTACAAGAACATCCATTTCGTCACGAAGAACCGAAAGGAGTTTTCACTTAAAAATCACCGCTTCGTCACAAAGAACCGAAAGCGTTACGGAGTACAAGAACATCCATTTCGTCACGAAGAACCGAAAGGAGTCTTTACTCAAAGAATCACCGCTTCGTCACGAAGAACCGAAAGCGTTACGGAGTACAAGAACATCCATTTCGTCACGAAGAACCGAAAGGAGTCTTTACTCAAAGAATCACCACTTCGTCACGAAGAACTGAAAGCGTTACGGAGTACAAGAACACCCATTTCGTCACGAAGAACCGAAAGGAGTCTTTACTCAAAGAATCACCGCTTCGTCACGAAGAACTGAAAGCGTTATAGAGTACAAGAACATCCATTTCGTCACGAAGAACCGAAAGCAGTCTTTACTCAAAGAATCACCGCTTCGTCACGAAGAACCGAAAGCGTTACGGAGTATAAGAACATCTATTTCGTCACGAAGAACCGAAAGCGTTACGGAGTACAACAACATCCATTTCGTCACGAAGAACCGAAAGGAGTCTTTATTCAAAGAATCACCGCTTCGTCACGAAGAACCGAAAGCGTTACGGAGTACAAGAACATCTATTTCGTCACGAAGAACCGAAAGGAGTCTTTACTGAAAGAATCACCGCTTCTTCACGAAGAACTGAAAGCGTTACGGAGTACAAGAACATCCATTTCCTCACAAAGAACCGAAAGGAGTCTTTACTCAAAGAATCACCGCTTCGTCACGAAGAACTGAAAGCGTTATAGAGTACAAGAACATCCATTTCGTCACGAAGAACCGAAAGGAGTCTTTACTCAAAGAATCACCGCTTCGTAACGAAGAACTGAAAGCGTTATAGAGTACAAGAACATCCATTTCGTCACGAAGAACCAAAAGGAGTCTTTGCTCAAAGAATCACCGCTTCGTCACGAAGAACCGAAAGCGTTACGGAGTACAAGAACATCCATTTCGTCACGAAGAACCGAAAGGAGTCTTTATTCAAAGAATCACCGCTTCGTCACGAAGAACCGAAAGTGTTACGGAGTACAAGAACATCCATTTCGTCACGAAGAACCGAAAGGAGTCTTTACTCAAAGAATCACCGCTTCGTCACGAAGAACTGAAAGCGTTATAGAGTACAAGAACATCCATTTCGTCACGAAGAACCGATAGCGTTACGGAGTACAACAACATCCATTTCGTCACGAAGAACCGAAAGGAGTCTTTATTCAAAGAATCACCGCTTCGTCACGAAAAACCGAAAGCGTTACAGAGTACAAGAACATCCATTTCGTCACGAAGAACCGAAAGGAGTCTTTACTCAAAGAATCACCGCTTCGTCACGAAGAACCGAAAGCGTTACGGAGTATAAGAACATCCATTTTGTTAGGAAGAACCGAAAGGAGTCTTTACTGAAAAAATCACCGCGCTTCGTCACGAAGAACCGAAAACGTTACGGAGTACAAGAACATCCATTTCGTCACGAAGAACCGAAAGGAGTCTTTACTCAAAGAATCACCGCTTCGTCACGAAGAACCGAAAGCGTTACGGAGTATAAGAACATCCATTTCGTCACGAAGAACCGAAAGGAGTTTTCACTCAAAAATCACCGCTTCGTCACAAAGAACCGAAAGCGTTACGGAGTACAAGAACATCCATTTCGTCACGAAGAATCGAAAGGAGTCTTTACTCAAAGAATCACCGCTTCGTCACGAAGAACTGAAAGCGTTATAGAGTACAAGAACATCCATTTCGTCACGAAGAACCGAAAGCAGTCTTTACTCAAAGAATCACCGCTTCGTCACGAAGAACCGAATGCGTTACGGAGTACAAGAACATCCATTTCGTCACGAAGAATCGAAAGGAGTCTTTATTCAAAGAATCACCGCTTCGTCACGAAGAACCTAAAGCGTTACGGAGTACAAGAACATCCATTTCGTCGCGAAGAACTGAAAGGAGTCTTTACTCAAAGAATCACCGCTTCGTCACGAAGAACCGAAAGCGTTACGGAGTATAAGAACATCCATTTTGTCACGAAGAACCGAAAGGAGTCTTTACTGAAAGAATCACCGCGCTTCGTCACGAAGAACCGAAAACATTACGGAGTACAAGAACATCCATTTTGTCACGAAGAACCGAAAGGAGTCTTTACTCAAAGAATCACCGCTTCGTCACGAAGAACCGAAAGCGTTACGGAGTACAAGAACATCCATTTCGTCACGAAGAACCGAAAGGAGTTTTCACTTAAAAATCACCGCTTCGTCACAAAGAACCGAAAGCGTTACGGAGTACAAGAACATCCATTTCGTCACGAAGAACCGAAAGGAGTCTTTACTCAAAGAATCACCGCTTCGTCACGAAGAACCGAAAGCGTTACGGAGTACAAGAACATCCATTTCGTCACGAAGAACCGAAAGGAGTCTTTACTCAAAGAATCACCACTTCGTCACGAAGAACTGAAAGCGTTACGGAGTACAAGAACACCCATTTCGTCACGAAGAACCGAAAGGAGTCTTTACTCAAAGAATCACCGCTTCGTCACGAAGAACTGAAAGCGTTATAGAGTACAAGAACATCCATTTCGTCACGAAGAACCGAAAGCAGTCTTTACTCAAAGAATCACCGCTTCGTCACGAAGAACCGAAAGCGTTACGGAGTATAAGAACATCTATTTCGTCACGAAGAACCGAAAGCGTTACGGAGTACAACAACATCCATTTCGTCACGAAGAACCGAAAGGAGTCTTTATTCAAAGAATCACCGCTTCGTCACGAAGAACCGAAAGCGTTACAGAGTACAAGAACATCCATTTCGTCACGAAGAACCGAAAGGAGTCTTTACTCAAAGAATCACCGCTTCGTCACGAAGAACCGAAAGCGTTACGGAGTATAAGAACATCCATTTTGTTAGGAAGAACCGAAAGGAGTCTTTACTGAAAAAATCACCGCGCTTCGTCACGAAGAACCAAAAACGTTACGGAGTACAAGAACATCCATTTCGTCACGAAGAACCGAAAGGAGTCTTTACTCAAAGAATCACCGCTTCGTCACGAAGAACCGAAAGCGTTACGGAGTATAAGAACATCCATTTCGTCACGAAGAACCGAAAGGAGTTTTCACTCAAAAATCACCGCTTCGTCACAAAGAACCGAAAGCGTTACGGAGTACAAGAACATCCATTTCGTCACGAAGAATCGAAAGGAGTCTTTACTCAAAGAATCACCGCTTCGTCACGAAGAACCGAAAGCGTTACGGAGTACAAGAACATCCATTTCGTCACGAAGAACCGAAAGGAGTCTTTACTCAAAGAATCACCGCTTCGTCACGAAGAACTGAAAGCGTTACGGAGTACAAGAACATCCATTTCGTCCCGAAGAACCGAAAGGAGTCTTTACTCAAAGAATCACCGCTTCGTCACGAAGAACTGAAAGCGTTATAGAGTACAAGAACATCCATTTCGTCACGAAAAACCGAAAGCAGTCTTTACTCAAAGAATCACCGCTTCGTCACGAAGAACCGAATGCGTTACGGAGTACAAGAACATCCATTTCGTCACGAAGAACCGAAAGGAGTCTTTATTCAAAGAATCACCGCTTCGTCACGAAGAACCTAAAGCGTTACGGAGTACAAGAACATCCATTTCGTCGCGAAGAACCGAAAGGAGTCTTTACTCAAAGAATCACCGCTTCGTCACGAAGAACCGAAAGCGTTACGGAGTATAAGAACATCCATTTTGTCACGAAGAACCGAAAGGAGTCTTTACTGAAAGAATCACCGCGCTTCGTCACGAAGAACCGAAAACATTACGGAGTACAAGAACATCCATTTCGTCACGAAGAACCGAAAGGAGTCTTTACTCAAAGAATCACCGCTTCGTCACGAAGAACCGAAAGCGTTACGGAGTACAAGAACATCCATTTCGTCACGAAGAACCGAAAGGAGTTTTCACTTAAAAATCACCGCTTCGTCACAAAGAACCGAAAGCGTTACGGAGTACAAGAACATCCATTTCGTCACGAAGAACCGAAAGGAGTCTTTACTCAAAGAATCACCGCTTCGTCACGAAGAACCGAAAGCGTTACGGAGTACAAGAACATCCATTTCGTCACGAAGAACCGAAAGGAGTCTTTACTCAAAGAATCACCGCTTCGTCACGAAGAACTGAAAGCGTTACGGAGTACAAGAACACCCATTTCGTCACGAAGAACCGAAAGGAGTCTTTACTCAAAGAATCACCGCTTCGTCACGAAGAACTGAAAGCGTTACGGAGTACAAGAACACCCATTTCGTCACGAAGAACCGAAAGGAGTCTTTACTCAAAGAATCACCGCTTCGTCACGAAGAACTGAAAGCGTTATAGAGTACAAGAACATCCATTTCGTCACGAAGAACCGAAAGCAGTCTTTACTCAAAGAATCACCGCTTCGTCACGAAGAACCGAAAGCGTTACGGAGTACAAGAACATCTATTTCGTCACGAAGAACCGAAAGGAGTCTTTACTGAAAGAATCACCGCTTCATCACGAAGAACTGAAAGTGTTACGGAGTACAAGAACATCCATTTCGTCACGAAGAACCGAAAGGAGTCTTTACTCAAAGAATCACCGCTTCGTCACGAAGAACTGAAAGCGTTATAGAGTACAAGAACATCCATTTCGTCACGAAGAACCGAAAGGAGTCTTTACTCAAAGAATCACCGCTTCGTCACGAAGAACTGAAAGCGTTACGGAGTACAAGAACATCCATTTCGTCACGAAGAACCGAAAGGAGTCTTTACTCAAAGAATCACCGCTTCGTCACGAAGAACCGAAAGCGTTACGGAGTATAAGAACATCCATTTTGTCACGAAGAACCGAAAGGAGTCTTTACTGAAAGAATCACCGCGCTTCGTCACGAAGAACCGAAAACGTTACGGAGTACAAGAACATCCATTTCGTCACGAAGAACCGAAAGGAGTCTTTACTCAAAGAATCACCGCTTCGTCACGAAGAACCGAAAGCGTTACGGAGTACAAGAACATCCATTTCGTCACGAAGAACCGAAAGGAGTTTTCACTCAAAAATCACCGCTTCGTCACAAAGAACCGAAAGCGTTACGGAGTACAAGAACATCCATTTCGTCACGAAGAATCGAAAGGAGTCTTTACTCAAAGAATCACCGCTTTGTCACGAAGAACCGAAAGCGTTACGGAGTACAAGAACATCCATTTCATCACGAAGAACCGAAAGGAGTCTTTACTCAAAGAATCACCGCTTCGTCACGAAGAACTGAAAGCGTTACGGAGTACAAGAACATCCATTTCGTCACGAAGAATCGGAAGGAGTCTTTACTCAAAGAATCACCGCTTCGTCACGAAGAACTGAAAGCGTTACGGAGTACAAGAACATCCATTTCGTCCCGAAGAACCGAAAGGAGTCTTTACTCAAAGAATCACCGCTTCGTCACGAAGAACTGAAAGCGTTATAGAGTACAAGAACATCCATTTCGTCACGAAGAACCGAAAGCAGTCTTTACTCAAAGAATCACCGCTTCGTCACGAAGAACCGAATGCGTTACGGAGTACAAGAACATCCATTTCGTCACGAAGAACCGAAAGGAGTCTTTATTCAAAGAATCACCGCTTCGTCACGAAGAACCTAAAGCGTTACGGAGTACAAGAACATCCATTTCGTCGCGAAGAACCGAAAGGAGTCTTTACTCAAAGAATCACCGCTTCGTCACGAAGAACCGAAAGCGTTACGGAGTATAAGAACATCCATTTTGTCACGAAGAACCGAAAGGAGTCTTTACTGAAAGAATCACCGCGCTTCGTCACGAAGAACCGAAAACATTACGGAGTACAAGAACATCCATTTCGTCACGAAGAACCGAAAGGAGTCTTTACTCAAAGAATCACCGCTTCGTCACGAAGAACCGAAAGCGTTACGGAGTACAAGAACATCCATTTCGTCACGAAGAACCGAAAGGAGTTTTCACTTAAAAATCACCGCTTCGTCACAAAGAACCGAAAGCGTTACGGAGTACAAGAACATCCATTTCGTCACGAAGAACCGAAAGGAGTCTTTACTCAAAGAATCACCGCTTCGTCACGAAGAACTGAAAGCGTTACGGAGTACAAGAACATCCATTTCGTCACGAAGAACCGAAAGGAGTCTTTACTCAAAGAATCACCGCTTCGTCACAAAGAACTGAAAGCGTTACGGAGTACAAGAACACCCATTTCGTCACGAAGAACCGAAAGGAGTCTTTACTCAAAGAATCACCGCTTCGTCACGAAGAACTGAAAGCATTATAGAGTACAAGAACATCCATTTCGTCACGAAGAACCGAAAGCAGTCTTTACTCAAAGAATCACCGCTTCGTCACGAAGAACCGAAAGCGTTACGGAGTACAAGAACATCTATTTCGTCACGAAGAACCGAAAGGAGTCTTTACTGAAAGAATCACCGCTTCGTCACAAAGAACTGAAAGCGTTACGGAGTACAAGAACACCCATTTCGTCACGAAGAACCGAAAGGAGTCTTTACTCAAAGAATCACCGCTTCGTCACGAAGAACTGAAAGCATTATAGAGTACAAGAACATCCATTTCGTCACGAAGAACCGAAAGCAGTCTTTACTCAAAGAATCACCGCTTCGTCACAAAGAACTGAAAGCGTTACGGAGTACAAGAACACCCATTTCGTCACGAAGAACCGAAAGGAGTCTTTACTCAAAGAATCACCGCTTCGTCACGAAGAACTGAAAGCATTATAGAGTACAAGAACATCCATTTCGTCACGAAGAACCGAAAGCAGTCTTTACTCAAAGAATCACCGCTTCGTCACGAAGAACCGAAAGCGTTACGGAGTACAAGAACATCTATTTCGTCACGAAGAACCGAAAGGAGTCTTTACTGAAAGAATCACCGCTTCGTCACAAAGAACTGAAAGCGTTACGGAGTACAAGAACACCCATTTCGTCACGAAGAACCGAAAGGAGTCTTTACTCAAAGAATCACCGCTTCGTCACGAAGAACTGAAAGCATTATAGAGTACAAGAACATCCATTTCGTCACGAAGAACCGAAAGCAGTCTTTACTCGAAGAATCACCGCTTCGTCACGAAGAACCGAAAGCGTTACGGAGTACAAGAACATCTATTTCGTCACGAAGAACCGAAAGGAGTCTTTACTGAAAGAATCACCGCTTCGTCACAAAGAACTGAAAGCGTTACGGAGTACAAGAACACCCATTTCGTCACGAAGAACCGAAAGGAGTCTTTACTCAAAGAATCACCGCTTCGTCACAAAGAACTGAAAGCATTATAGAGTACAAGAACATCCATTTCGTCACGAAGAACCGAAAGCAGTCTTTACTCAAAGAATCACCGCTTCGTCACGAAGAACTGAAAGCGTTACGGAGTACAAGAACATCTATTTCGTCACGAAGAACCGAAAGGAGTCTTTACTGAAAGAATCACCGCTTCATCACGAAGAACTGAAAGTGTTACGGAGTACCAGAACATCCATTTCGTCACGAAGAACCGAAAGGAGTCTTTACTCAAAGAATCACCTCTTCGTCACGAAGAACTGAAAGCGTTATAGAGTACAAGAACATCCATTTCGTCACGAAGAACCGAAAGGAGTCTTTACTCAAAGAATCACCGCTTCGTCACGAAGAACTGAAAGCGTTACGGAGTACAAGAACATCCATTTCGTCACGAAGAACCGAAAGGAGTCTTTACTCAAAGAATCACCGCTTCGTCACGAAGAACCGAAAGCGTTACGGAGTATAAGAACATCCATTTTGTCACGAAGAACCGAAAGGAGTCTTTACTGAAAGAATCACCGCGCTTCGTCACGAAGAACCGAAAACGTTACGGAGTACAAGAACATCCATTTCGTCACGAAGAACCGAAAGGAGTCTTTACTCAAAGAATCACCGCTTCGTCACGAAGAACCGAAAGCGTTACGGAGTACAAGAACATCCATTTCGTCACGAAGAACCGAAAGGAGTTTTCACTCAAAAATCACCGCTTCGTCACAAAGAACCGAAAGCGTTACGGAGTACAAGAACATCCATTTCGTCACGAAGAATCGAAAGGAGTCTTTACTCAAAGAATCACCGCTTTGTCACGAAGAACCGAAAGCGTTACGGAGTACAAGAACATCCATTTCATCACGAAGAACCGAAAGGAGTCTTTACTCAAAGAATCACCGCTTCGTCACGAAGAACTGAAAGCGTTACGGAGTACAAGAACATCCATTTCGTCACGAAGAATCGGAAGGAGTCTTTACTCAAAGAATCACCGCTTCGTCACGAAGAACTGAAAGCGTTACGGAGTACAAGAACATCCATTTCGTCCCGAAGAACCGAAAGGAGTCTTTACTCAAAGAATCACCGCTTCGTCACGAAGAACTGAAAGCGTTATAGAGTACAAGAACATCCATTTCGTCACGAAGAACCGAAAGCAGTCTTTACTCAAAGAATCACCGCTTCGTCACGAAGAACCGAATGCGTTACGGAGTACAAGAACATCCATTTCGTCACGAAGAACCGAAAGGAGTCTTTATTCAAAGAATCACCGCTTCGTCACGAAGAACCTAAAGCGTTACGGAGTACAAGAACATCCATTTCGTCGCGAAGAACCGAAAGGAGTCTTTACTCAAAGAATCACCGCTTCGTCACGAAGAACCGAAAGCGTTACGGAGTATAAGAACATCCATTTTGTCACGAAGAACCGAAAGGAGTCTTTACTGAAAGAATCACCGCGCTTCGTCACGAAGAACCGAAAACATTACGGAGTACAAGAACATCCATTTCGTCACGAAGAACCGAAAGGAGTCTTTACTCAAAGAATCACCGCTTCGTCACGAAGAACCGAAAGCGTTACGGAGTACAAGAACATCCATTTCGTCACGAAGAACCGAAAGGAGTTTTCACTTAAAAATCACCGCTTCGTCACAAAGAACCGAAAGCGTTACGGAGTACAAGAACATCCATTTCGTCACGAAGAACCGAAAGGAGTCTTTACTCAAAGAATCACCGCTTCGTCACGAAGAACTGAAAGCGTTACGGAGTACAAGAACATCCATTTCGTCACGAAGAACCGAAAGGAGTCTTTACTCAAAGAATCACCGCTTCGTCACAAAGAACTGAAAGCGTTACGGAGTACAAGAACACCCATTTCGTCACGAAGAACCGAAAGGAGTCTTTACTCAAAGAATCACCGCTTCGTCACGAAGAACTGAAAGCATTATAGAGTACAAGAACATCCATTTCGTCACGAAGAACCGAAAGCAGTCTTTACTCAAAGAATCACCGCTTCGTCACGAAGAACCGAAAGCGTTACGGAGTACAAGAACATCTATTTCGTCACGAAGAACCGAAAGGAGTCTTTACTGAAAGAATCACCGCTTCGTCACAAAGAACTGAAAGCGTTACGGAGTACAAGAACACCCATTTCGTCACGAAGAACCGAAAGGAGTCTTTACTCAAAGAATCACCGCTTCGTCACGAAGAACTGAAAGCATTATAGAGTACAAGAACATCCATTTCGTCACGAAGAACCGAAAGCAGTCTTTACTCAAAGAATCACCGCTTCGTCACAAAGAACTGAAAGCGTTACGGAGTACAAGAACACCCATTTCGTCACGAAGAACCGAAAGGAGTCTTTACTCAAAGAATCACCGCTTCGTCACGAAGAACTGAAAGCATTATAGAGTACAAGAACATCCATTTCGTCACGAAGAACCGAAAGCAGTCTTTACTCAAAGAATCACCGCTTCGTCACGAAGAACCGAAAGCGTTACGGAGTACAAGAACATCTATTTCGTCACGAAGAACCGAAAGGAGTCTTTACTGAAAGAATCACCGCTTCGTCACAAAGAACTGAAAGCGTTACGGAGTACAAGAACACCCATTTCGTCACGAAGAACCGAAAGGAGTCTTTACTCAAAGAATCACCGCTTCGTCACGAAGAACTGAAAGCATTATAGAGTACAAGAACATCCATTTCGTCACGAAGAACCGAAAGCAGTCTTTACTCGAAGAATCACCGCTTCGTCACGAAGAACCGAAAGCGTTACGGAGTACAAGAACATCTATTTCGTCACGAAGAACCGAAAGGAGTCTTTACTGAAAGAATCACCGCTTCGTCACAAAGAACTGAAAGCGTTACGGAGTACAAGAACACCCATTTCGTCACGAAGAACCGAAAGGAGTCTTTACTCAAAGAATCACCGCTTCGTCACGAAGAACTGAAAGCATTATAGAGTACAAGAACATCCATTTCGTCACGAAGAACCGAAAGCAGTCTTTACTCAAAGAATCACCGCTTCGTCACGAAGAACCGAAAGCGTTACGGAGTACAAGAACATCTATTTCGTCACGAAGAACCGAAAGGAGTCTTTACTGAAAGAATCACCGCTTCATCACGAAGAACTGAAAGTGTTACGGAGTACCAGAACATCCATTTCGTCACGAAGAACCGAAAGGAGTCTTTACTCAAAGAATCACCTCTTCGTCACGAAGAACTGAAAGCGTTATAGAGTACAAGAACATCCATTTCGTCACGAAGAACCGAAAGGAGTCTTTACTCAAAGAATCACCGCTTCGTCACGAAGAACTGAAAGCGTTACGGAGTACAAGAACATCCATTTCGTCACGAAGAACAGAAAGGAGTCTTTACTCAAAGAATCACCGCTTCGTCAAGAAGAACCGAAAGCGTTACGGAGTATAAGAACATCCATTTTGTCACGAAGAACCGAAAGGAGTCTTTACTGAAAGAATCACCGCGCTTCGTCACGAAGAACCGAAAACGTTACGGAGTACAAGAACATCCATTTCGTCACGAAGAACCGAAAGGAGTCTTTACTCAAAGAATCACCGCTTCGTCACGAAGAACCGAAAGCGTTACGGAGTACAAGAACATCCATTTCGTCACGAAGAACCGAAAGGAGTTTTCACTCAAAAATCACCGCTTCGTCACAAAGAACCGAAAGCGTTACGGAGTACAAGAACATCCATTTCGTCACGAAGAATCGAAAGGAGTCTTTACTCAAAGAATCACCGCTTCGTCACGAAGAACCGAAAGCGTTACGGAGTACAAGAACATCCATTTCATCACGAAGAACCGAAAGGAGTCTTTACTCAAAGAATCACCGCTTCGTCACGAAGAACTGAAAGCGTTATAGAGTACAAGAACATCCATTTCGTCACGAAGAACCGAAAGCAGTCTTTACTCAAAGAATCACCGCTTCGTCACGAAGAACCGAATGCGTTACGGAGTACAAGAACATCCATTTCGTCACGAAGAACCGAAAGGAGTCTTTATTCAAAGAATCACCGCTTCGTCACGAAGAACCTAAAGCGTTACGGAGTACAAGAACATCCATTTCGTCGCGAAGAACCGAAAGGAGTCTTTACTCAAAGAATCACCGCTTCGTCACGAAGAACCGAAAGCGTTACGGAGTATAAGAACATCCATTTTGTCACGAAGAACCGAAAGGAGTCTTTACTGAAAGAATCACCGCGCTTCGTCACGAAGAACCGAAAACATTACGGAGTACAAGAACATCCATTTCGTCACGAAGAACCGAAAGGAGTCTTTACTCAAAGAATCACCGCTTCGTCACGAAGAACCGAAAGCGTTACGGAGTACAAGAACATCCATTTCGTCACGAAGAACCGAAAGGAGTTTTCACTTAAAAATCACCTCTTCGTCACAAAGAACCGAAAGCGTTACGGAGTACAAGAACATCCATTTCGTCACGAAGAACCGAAAGGAGTCTTTACTCAAAGAATCACCGCTTCGTCACGAAGAACCGAAAGCGTTACGGAGTACAAGAACATCCATTTCGTCACGAAGAACCGAAAGGAGTCTTTACTCAAAGAATCACCGCTTCGTCACGAAGAACTGAAAGCGTTACGGAGTACAAGAACACCCATTTCGTCACGAAGAACCGAAAGGAGTCTTTACTCAAAGAATCACCGCTTCGTCACGAAGAACTGAAAGCGTTATAGAGTACAAGAACATCCATTTCGTCACGAAGAACCGAAAGCAGTCTTTACTCAAAGAATCACCGCTTCGTCACGAAGAACCGAAAGCGTTACGGAGTACAAGAACATCTATTTCGTCACGAAGAACCGAAAGGAGTCTTTACTGAAAGAATCACCGCGCTTCGTCACGAAGAACCGAAAACATTACGGAGTACAAGAACATCCATTTCGTCACGAAGAACCGAAAGGAGTCTTTACTCAAAGAATCACCGCTTCGTCACGAAGAACCGAAAGCGTTACGGAGTACAAGAACATCCATTTCGTCACGAAGAACCGAAAGGAGTTTTCACTTAAAAATCACCGCTTCGTCACAAAGAACCGAAAGCGTTACGGAGTACAAGAACATCCATTTCGTCACGAAGAACCGAAAGGAGTCTTTACTCAAAGAATCACCGCTTCGTCACGAAGAACTGAAAGCGTTACGGAGTACAAGAACATCCATTTCGTCACGAAGAACCGAAAGGAGTCTTTACTCAAAGAATCACCGCTTCGTCACGAAGAACAGAAAGCGTTACGGAGTACAAGAACACCCATTTCGTCACGAAGAACCGAAAGGAGTCTTTACTCAAAGAATCACCGCTTCGTCACGAAGAACTGAAAGCGTTATAGAGTACAAGAACATCCATTTCGTCACGAAGAACCGAAAGCAGTCTTTACTCAAAGAATCACCGCTTCGTCACGAAGAACCGAAAGCGTTACGGAGTACAAGAACATCTATTTCGTCACGAAGAACCGAAAGGAGTCTTTACTGAAAGAATCACCGCTTCATCACAAAGAACTGAAAGTGTTACGGAGTACAAGAACATCCATTTCGTCACGAAGAACCGAAAGGAGTCTTTACTCAAAGAATCACCGCTTCGTCACGAAGAACTGAAAGCGTTATAGAGTACAAGAACATCCATTTCGTCACGAAGAACCGAAAGGAGTCTTTACTCAAAGAATCACCGCTTCGTCACGAAGAACTGAAAGCGTTACGGAGTACAAGAACATCCATTTCGTCACGAAGAACCGAAAGGAGTCTTTACTCAAAGAATCACCGCTTCGTCACGAAGAACCGAAAGCGTTACGGAGTATAAGAACATCCATTTTGTCACGAAGAACCGAAAGGAGTCTTTACTGAAAGAATCACCGCGCTTCGTCACGAAGAACCGAAAACGTTACGGAGTACAAGAACATCCATTTCGTCACGAAGAACCGAAAGGAGTCTTTACTCAAAGAATCACCGCTTCGTCACGAAGAACCGAAAGCGTTACGGAGTACAAGAACATCCATTTCGTCACGAAGAACCGAAAGGAGTTTTCACTCAAAAATCACCGCTTCGTCACAAAGAACCGAAAGCGTTACGGAGTACAAGAACATCCATTTCGTCACGAAGAATCGAAAGGAGTCTTTACTCAAAGAATCACCGCTTCGTCACGAAGAACCGAAAGCGTTACGGAGTACAAGAACATCCATTTCATCACGAAGAACCGAAAGGAGTCTTTACTCAAAGAATCACCGCTTCGTCACGAAGAACTGAAAGCGTTACGGAGTACAAGAACATCCATTTCGTCACGAAGAACCGAAAGGAGTCTTTACTCAAAGAATCACCGCTTCGTCACGAAGAACTGAAAGCGTTACGGAGTACAAGAACATCCATTTCGTCCCGAAGAACCGAAAGGAGTCTTTACTCAAAGAATCACCGCTTCGTCACGAAGAACTGAAAGCGTTATAGAGTACAAGAACATCCATTTCGTCACGAAGAACCGAAAGCAGTCTTTACTCAAAGAATCACCGCTTCGTCACGAAGAACTGAAAGCGTTACGGAGTACAAGAACATCTATTTCGTCACGAAGAACCGAAAGGAGTCTTTACTGAAAGAATCACCGCTTCATCACGAAGAACTGAAAGTGTTACGGAGTACCAGAACATCCATTTCGTCACGAAGAACCGAAAGGAGTCTTTACTCAAAGAATCACCTCTTCGTCACGAAGAACTGAAAGCGTTATAGAGTACAAGAACATCCATTTCGTCACGAAGAACCGAAAGGAGTCTTTACTCAAAGAATCACCGCTTCGTCACGAAGAACTGAAAGCGTTACGGAGTACAAGAACATCCATTTCGTCACGAAGAACCGAAAGGAGTCTTTACTCAAAGAATCACCGCTTCGTCACGAAGAACCGAAAGCGTTACGGAGTATAAGAACATCCATTTTGTCACGAAGAACCGAAAGGAGTCTTTACTGAAAGAATCACCGCGCTTCGTCACGAAGAACCGAAAACGTTACGGAGTACAAGAACATCCATTTCGTCACGAAGAACCGAAAGGAGTCTTTACTCAAAGAATCACCGCTTCGTCACGAAGAACCGAAAGCGTTACGGAGTACAAGAACATCCATTTCGTCACGAAGAACCGAAAGGAGTTTTCACTCAAAGAATCACCGCTTCGTCACGAAGAACTGAAAGCGTTACGGAGTACAAGAACATCCATTTCGTCACGAAGAATCGGAAGGAGTCTTTACTCAAAGAATCACCGCTTCGTCACGAAGAACTGAAAGCGTTACGGAGTACAAGAACATCCATTTCGTCACGAAGAATCGGAAGGAGTCTTTACTCAAAGAATCACCGCTTCGTCACGAAGAACTGAAAGCGTTACGGAGTACAAGAACATCCATTTCGTCCCGAAGAACCGAAAGGAGTCTTTACTCAAAGAATCACCGCTTCGTCACGAAGAACTGAAAGCGTTATAGAGTACAAGAACATCCATTTCGTCACGAAGAACCGAAAGCAGTCTTTACTCAAAGAATCACCGCTTCGTCACGAAGAACCGAATGCGTTACGGAGTACAAGAACATCCATTTCGTCACGAAGAACCGAAAGGAGTCTTTATTCAAAGAATCACCGCTTCGTCACGAAGAACCTAAAGCGTTACGGAGTACAAGAACATCCATTTCGTCGCGAAGAACCGAAAGGAGTCTTTACTCAAAGAATCACCGCTTCGTCACGAAGAACCGAAAGCGTTACGGAGTATAAGAACATCCATTTTGTCACGAAGAACCGAAAGGAGTCTTTACTGAAAGAATCACCGCGCTTCGTCACGAAGAACCGAAAACATTACGGAGTACAAGAACATCCATTTCGTCACGAAGAACCGAAAGGAGTCTTTACTCAAAGAATCACCGCTTCGTCACGAAGAACCGAAAGCGTTACGGAGTACAAGAACATCCATTTCGTCACGAAGAACCGAAAGGAGTTTTCACTTAAAAATCACCGCTTCGTCACAAAGAACCGAAAGCGTTACGGAGTACAAGAACATCCATTTCGTCACGAAGAACCGAAAGGAGTCTTTACTCAAAGAATCACCGCTTCGTCACGAAGAACTGAAAGCGTTACGGAGTACAAGAACATCCATTTCGTCACGAAGAACCGAAAGGAGTCTTTACTCAAAGAATCACCGCTTCGTCACAAAGAACTGAAAGCGTTACGGAGTACAAGAACACCCATTTCGTCACGAAGAACCGAAAGGAGTCTTTACTCAAAGAATCACCGCTTCGTCACGAAGAACTGAAAGCATTATAGAGTACAAGAACATCCATTTCGTCACGAAGAACCGAAAGCAGTCTTTACTCAAAGAATCACCGCTTCGTCACGAAGAACCGAAAGCGTTACGGAGTACAAGAACATCTATTTCGTCACGAAGAACCGAAAGGAGTCTTTACTGAAAGAATCACCGCTTCGTCACAAAGAACTGAAAGCGTTACGGAGTACAAGAACACCCATTTCGTCACGAAGAACCGAAAGGAGTCTTTACTCAAAGAATCACCGCTTCGTCACGAAGAACTGAAAGCATTATAGAGTACAAGAACATCCATTTCGTCACGAAGAACCGAAAGCAGTCTTTACTCAAAGAATCACCGCTTCGTCACAAAGAACTGAAAGCGTTACGGAGTACAAGAACACCCATTTCGTCACGAAGAACCGAAAGGAGTCTTTACTCAAAGAATCACCGCTTCGTCACGAAGAACTGAAAGCATTATAGAGTACAAGAACATCCATTTCGTCACGAAGAACCGAAAGCAGTCTTTACTCAAAGAATCACCGCTTCGTCACGAAGAACCGAAAGCGTTACGGAGTACAAGAACATCTATTTCGTCACGAAGAACCGAAAGGAGTCTTTACTGAAAGAATCACCGCTTCGTCACAAAGAACTGAAAGCGTTACGGAGTACAAGAACACCCATTTCGTCACGAAGAACCGAAAGGAGTCTTTACTCAAAGAATCACCGCTTCGTCACGAAGAACTGAAAGCATTATAGAGTACAAGAACATCCATTTCGTCACGAAGAACCGAAAGCAGTCTTTACTCGAAGAATCACCGCTTCGTCACGAAGAACCGAAAGCGTTACGGAGTACAAGAACATCTATTTCGTCACGAAGAACCGAAAGGAGTCTTTACTGAAAGAATCACCGCTTCGTCACAAAGAACTGAAAGCGTTACGGAGTACAAGAACACCCATTTCGTCACGAAGAACCGAAAGGAGTCTTTACTCAAAGAATCACCGCTTCGTCACGAAGAACTGAAAGCATTATAGAGTACAAGAACATCCATTTCGTCACGAAGAACCGAAAGCAGTCTTTACTCAAAGAATCACCGCTTCGTCACGAAGAACCGAAAGCGTTACGGAGTACAAGAACATCTATTTCGTCACGAAGAACCGAAAGGAGTCTTTACTGAAAGAATCACCGCTTCATCACGAAGAACTGAAAGTGTTACGGAGTACCAGAACATCCATTTCGTCACGAAGAACCGAAAGGAGTCTTTACTCAAAGAATCACCTCTTCGTCACGAAGAACTGAAAGCGTTATAGAGTACAAGAACATCCATTTCGTCACGAAGAACCGAAAGGAGTCTTTACTCAAAGAATCACCGCTTCGTCACGAAGAACTGAAAGCGTTACGGAGTACAAGAACATCCATTTCGTCACGAAGAACAGAAAGGAGTCTTTACTCAAAGAATCACCGCTTCGTCACGAAGAACCGAAAGCGTTACGGAGTATAAGAACATCCATTTTGTCACGAAGAACCGAAAGGAGTCTTTACTGAAAGAATCACCGCGCTTCGTCACGAAGAACCGAAAACGTTACGGAGTACAAGAACATCCATTTCGTCACGAAGAACCGAAAGGAGTCTTTACTCAAAGAATCACCGCTTCGTCACGAAGAACCGAAAGCGTTACGGAGTACAAGAACATCCATTTCGTCACGAAGAACCGAAAGGAGTCTTTACTCAAAGAATCACCGCTTCGTCACGAAGAACCGAAAGCGTTACGGAGTATAAGAACATCCATTTTGTCACGAAGAACCGAAAGGAGTCTTTACTGAAAGAATCACCGCGCTTCGTCACGAAGAACCGAAAACGTTACGGAGTACAAGAACATCCATTTCGTCACGAAGAACCGAAAGGAGTCTTTACTCAAAGAATCACCGCTTCGTCACGAAGAACCGAAAGCGTTACGGAGTACAAGAACATCCATTTCGTCACGAAGAACCGAAAGGAGTTTTCACTCAAAAATCACCGCTTCGTCACAAAGAACCGAAAGCGTTACGGAGTACAAGAACATCCATTTCGTCACGAAGAATCGAAAGGAGTCTTTACTCAAAGAATCACCGCTTTGTCACGAAGAACCGAAAGCGTTACGGAGTACAAGAACATCCATTTCATCACGAAGAACCGAAAGGAGTCTTTACTCAAAGAATCACCGCTTCGTCACGAAGAACTGAAAGCGTTACGGAGTACAAGAACATCCATTTCGTCACGAAGAATCGGAAGGAGTCTTTACTCAAAGAATCACCGCTTCGTCACGAAGAACTGAAAGCGTTACGGAGTACAAGAACATCCATTTCGTCCCGAAGAACCGAAAGGAGTCTTTACTCAAAGAATCACCGCTTCGTCACGAAGAACTGAAAGCGTTATAGAGTACAAGAACATCCATTTCGTCACGAAGAACCGAAAGCAGTCTTTACTCAAAGAATCACCGCTTCGTCACGAAGAACCGAATGCGTTACGGAGTACAAGAACATCCATTTCGTCACGAAGAACCGAAAGGAGTCTTTATTCAAAGAATCACCGCTTCGTCACGAAGAACCTAAAGCGTTACGGAGTACAAGAACATCCATTTCGTCGCGAAGAACCGAAAGGAGTCTTTACTCAAAGAATCACCGCTTCGTCACGAAGAACCGAAAGCGTTACGGAGTATAAGAACATCCATTTTGTCACGAAGAACCGAAAGGAGTCTTTACTGAAAGAATCACCGCGCTTCGTCACGAAGAACCGAAAACATTACGGAGTACAAGAACATCCATTTCGTCACGAAGAACCGAAAGGAGTCTTTACTCAAAGAATCACCGCTTCGTCACGAAGAACCGAAAGCGTTACGGAGTACAAGAACATCCATTTCGTCACGAAGAACCGAAAGGAGTTTTCACTTAAAAATCACCGCTTCGTCACAAAGAACCGAAAGCGTTACGGAGTACAAGAACATCCATTTCGTCACGAAGAACCGAAAGGAGTCTTTACTCAAAGAATCACCGCTTCGTCACGAAGAACTGAAAGCGTTACGGAGTACAAGAACATCCATTTCGTCACGAAGAACCGAAAGGAGTCTTTACTCAAAGAATCACCGCTTCGTCACAAAGAACTGAAAGCGTTACGGAGTACAAGAACACCCATTTCGTCACGAAGAACCGAAAGGAGTCTTTACTCAAAGAATCACCGCTTCGTCACGAAGAACTGAAAGCATTATAGAGTACAAGAACATCCATTTCGTCACGAAGAACCGAAAGCAGTCTTTACTCAAAGAATCACCGCTTCGTCACGAAGAACCGAAAGCGTTACGGAGTACAAGAACATCTATTTCGTCACGAAGAACCGAAAGGAGTCTTTACTGAAAGAATCACCGCTTCGTCACAAAGAACTGAAAGCGTTACGGAGTACAAGAACACCCATTTCGTCACGAAGAACCGAAAGGAGTCTTTACTCAAAGAATCACCGCTTCGTCACGAAGAACTGAAAGCATTATAGAGTACAAGAACATCCATTTCGTCACGAAGAACCGAAAGCAGTCTTTACTCAAAGAATCACCGCTTCGTCACAAAGAACTGAAAGCGTTACGGAGTACAAGAACACCCATTTCGTCACGAAGAACCGAAAGGAGTCTTTACTCAAAGAATCACCGCTTCGTCACGAAGAACTGAAAGCATTATAGAGTACAAGAACATCCATTTCGTCACGAAGAACCGAAAGCAGTCTTTACTCAAAGAATCACCGCTTCGTCACGAAGAACCGAAAGCGTTACGGAGTACAAGAACATCTATTTCGTCACGAAGAACCGAAAGGAGTCTTTACTGAAAGAATCACCGCTTCGTCACAAAGAACTGAAAGCGTTACGGAGTACAAGAACACCCATTTCGTCACGAAGAACCGAAAGGAGTCTTTACTCAAAGAATCACCGCTTCGTCACGAAGAACTGAAAGCATTATAGAGTACAAGAACATCCATTTCGTCACGAAGAACCGAAAGCAGTCTTTACTCGAAGAATCACCGCTTCGTCACGAAGAACCGAAAGCGTTACGGAGTACAAGAACATCTATTTCGTCACGAAGAACCGAAAGGAGTCTTTACTGAAAGAATCACCGCTTCGTCACAAAGAACTGAAAGCGTTACGGAGTACAAGAACACCCATTTCGTCACGAAGAACCGAAAGGAGTCTTTACTCAAAGAATCACCGCTTCGTCACGAAGAACTGAAAGCATTATAGAGTACAAGAACATCCATTTCGTCACGAAGAACCGAAAGCAGTCTTTACTCAAAGAATCACCGCTTCGTCACGAAGAACCGAAAGCGTTACGGAGTACAAGAACATCTATTTCGTCACGAAGAACCGAAAGGAGTCTTTACTGAAAGAATCACCGCTTCATCACGAAGAACTGAAAGTGTTACGGAGTACCAGAACATCCATTTCGTCACGAAGAACCGAAAGGAGTCTTTACTCAAAGAATCACCTCTTCGTCACGAAGAACTGAAAGCGTTATAGAGTACAAGAACATCCATTTCGTCACGAAGAACCGAAAGGAGTCTTTACTCAAAGAATCACCGCTTCGTCACGAAGAACTGAAAGCGTTACGGAGTACAAGAACATCCATTTCGTCACGAAGAACAGAAAGGAGTCTTTACTCAAAGAATCACCGCTTCGTCACGAAGAACCGAAAGCGTTACGGAGTATAAGAACATCCATTTTGTCACGAAGAACCGAAAGGAGTCTTTACTGAAAGAATCACCGCGCTTCGTCATGAAGAACCGAAAACGTTACGGAGTACAAGAACATCCATTTCGTCACGAAGAACCGAAAGGAGTCTTTACTCAAAGAATCACCGCTTCGTCACGAAGAACCGAAAGCGTTACGGAGTACAAGAACATCCATTTCGTCACGAAGAACCGAAAGGAGTTTTCACTCAAAAATCACCGCTTCGTCACAAAGAACCGAAAGCGTTACGGAGTACAAGAACATCCATTTCGTCACGAAGAATCGAAAGGAGTCTTTACTCAAAGAATCACCGCTTCGTCACGAAGAACCGAAAGCGTTACGGAGTACAAGAACATCCATTTCATCACGAAGAACCGAAAGGAGTCTTTACTCAAAGAATCACCGCTTCGTCACGAAGAACTGAAAGCGTTATAGAGTACAAGAACATCCATTTCGTCACGAAGAACCGAAAGCAGTCTTTACTCAAAGAATCACCGCTTCGTCACGAAGAACCGAATGCGTTACGGAGTACAAGAACATCCATTTCGTCACGAAGAACCGAAAGGAGTCTTTATTCAAAGAATCACCGCTTCGTCACGAAGAACCTAAAGCGTTACGGAGTACAAGAACATCCATTTCGTCGCGAAGAACCGAAAGGAGTCTTTACTCAAAGAATCACCGCTTCGTCACGAAGAACCGAAAGCGTTACGGAGTATAAGAACATCCATTTTGTCACGAAGAACCGAAAGGAGTCTTTACTGAAAGAATCACCGCGCTTCGTCACGAAGAACCGAAAACATTACGGAGTACAAGAACATCCATTTCGTCACGAAGAACCGAAAGGAGTCTTTACTCAAAGAATCACCGCTTCGTCACGAAGAACCGAAAGCGTTACGGAGTACAAGAACATCCATTTCGTCACGAAGAACCGAAAGGAGTTTTCACTTAAAAATCACCGCTTCGTCACAAAGAACCGAAAGCGTTACGGAGTACAAGAACATCCATTTCGTCACGAAGAACCGAAAGGAGTCTTTACTCAAAGAATCACCGCTTCGTCACGAAGAACCGAAAGCGTTACGGAGTACAAGAACATCCATTTCGTCACGAAGAACCGAAAGGAGTCTTTACTCAAAGAATCACCGCTTCGTCACGAAGAACTGAAAGCGTTACGGAGTACAAGAACACCCATTTCGTCACGAAGAACCGAAAGGAGTCTTTACTCAAAGAATCACCGCTTCGTCACGAAGAACTGAAAGCGTTATAGAGTACAAGAACATCCATTTCGTCACGAAGAACCGAAAGCAGTCTTTACTCAAAGAATCACCGCTTCGTCACGAAGAACCGAAAGCGTTACGGAGTACAAGAACATCTATTTCGTCACGAAGAACCGAAAGGAGTCTTTACTGAAAGAATCACCGCGCTTCGTCACGAAGAACCGAAAACATTACGGAGTACAAGAACATCCATTTCGTCACGAAGAACCGAAAGGAGTCTTTACTCAAAGAATCACCGCTTCGTCACGAAGAACCGAAAGCGTTACGGAGTACAAGAACATCCATTTCGTCACGAAGAACCGAAAGGAGTTTTCACTTAAAAATCACCGCTTCGTCACAAAGAACCGAAAGCGTTACGGAGTACAAGAACATCCATTTCGTCACGAAGAACCGAAAGGAGTCTTTACTCAAAGAATCACCGCTTCGTCACGAAGAACTGAAAGCGTTACGGAGTACAAGAACATCCATTTCGTCACGAAGAACCGAAAGGAGTCTTTACTCAAAGAATCACCGCTTCGTCACGAAGAACAGAAAGCGTTACGGAGTACAAGAACACCCATTTCGTCACGAAGAACCGAAAGGAGTCTTTACTCAAAGAATCACCGCTTCGTCACGAAGAACTGAAAGCGTTATAGAGTACAAGAACATCCATTTCGTCACGAAGAACCGAAAGCAGTCTTTACTCAAAGAATCACCGCTTCGTCACGAAGAACCGAAAGCGTTACGGAGTACAAGAACATCTATTTCGTCACGAAGAACCGAAAGGAGTCTTTACTGAAAGAATCACCGCTTCATCACAAAGAACTGAAAGTGTTACGGAGTACAAGAACATCCATTTCGTCACGAAGAACCGAAAGGAGTCTTTACTCAAAGAATCACCGCTTCGTCACGAAGAACTGAAAGCGTTATAGAGTACAAGAACATCCATTTCGTCACGAAGAACCGAAAGGAGTCTTTACTCAAAGAATCACCGCTTCGTCACGAAGAACTGAAAGCGTTACGGAGTACAAGAACATCCATTTCGTCACGAAGAACCGAAAGGAGTCTTTACTCAAAGAATCACCGCTTCGTCACGAAGAACCGAAAGCGTTACGGAGTATAAGAACATCCATTTTGTCACGAAGAACCGAAAGGAGTCTTTACTGAAAGAATCACCGCGCTTCGTCACGAAGAACCGAAAACGTTACGGAGTACAAGAACATCCATTTCGTCACGAAGAACCGAAAGGAGTCTTTACTCAAAGAATCACCGCTTCGTCACGAAGAACCGAAAGCGTTACGGAGTACAAGAACATCCATTTCGTCACGAAGAACCGAAAGGAGTTTTCACTCAAAAATCACCGCTTCGTCACAAAGAACCGAAAGCGTTACGGAGTACAAGAACATCCATTTCGTCACGAAGAATCGAAAGGAGTCTTTACTCAAAGAATCACCGCTTCGTCACGAAGAACCGAAAGCGTTACGGAGTACAAGAACATCCATTTCATCACGAAGAACCGAAAGGAGTCTTTACTCAAAGAATCACCGCTTCGTCACGAAGAACTGAAAGCGTTACGGAGTACAAGAACATCCATTTCGTCACGAAGAACCGAAAGGAGTCTTTACTCAAAGAATCACCGCTTCGTCACGAAGAACTGAAAGCGTTACGGAGTACAAGAACATCCATTTCGTCCCGAAGAACCGAAAGGAGTCTTTACTCAAAGAATCACCGCTTCGTCACGAAGAACTGAAAGCGTTATAGAGTACAAGAACATCCATTTCGTCACGAAGAACCGAAAGCAGTCTTTACTCAAAGAATCACCGCTTCGTCACGAAGAACCGAAAGCGTTACGGAGTACAAGAACATCTATTTCGTCACGAAGAACCGAAAGGAGTCTTTACTGAAAGAATCACCGCTTCATCACGAAGAACTGAAAGTGTTACGGAGTACCAGAACATCCATTTCGTCACGAAGAACCGAAAGGAGTCTTTACTCAAAGAATCACCTCTTCGTCACGAAGAACTGAAAGCGTTATAGAGTACAAGAACATCCATTTCGTCACGAAGAACCGAAAGGAGTCTTTACTCAAAGAATCACCGCTTCGTCACGAAGAACTGAAAGCGTTACGGAGTACAAGAACATCCATTTCGTCACGAAGAACCGAAAGGAGTCTTTACTCAAAGAATCACCGCTTCGTCACGAAGAACCGAAAGCGTTACGGAGTATAAGAACATCCATTTTGTCACGAAGAACCGAAAGGAGTCTTTACTGAAAGAATCACCGCGCTTCGTCACGAAGAACCGAAAACGTTACGGAGTACAAGAACATCCATTTCGTCACGAAGAACCGAAAGGAGTCTTTACTCAAAGAATCACCGCTTCGTCACGAAGAACTGAAAGCGTTACGGAGTACAAGAACATCCATTTCGTCCCGAAGAACCGAAAGGAGTCTTTACTCAAAGAATCACCGCTTCGTCACGAAGAACTGAAAGCGTTATAGAGTACAAGAACATCCATTTCGTCACGAAGAACCGAAAGCAGTCTTTACTCAAAGAATCACCGCTTCGTCACGAAGAACCGAAAGCGTTACGGAGTACAAGAACATCTATTTCGTCACGAAGAACCGAAAGGAGTCTTTACTGAAAGAATCACCGCTTCATCACGAAGAACTGAAAGTGTTACGGAGTACCAGAACATCCATTTCGTCACGAAGAACCGAAAGGAGTCTTTACTCAAAGAATCACCTCTTCGTCACGAAGAACTGAAAGCGTTATAGAGTACAAGAACATCCATTTCGTCACGAAGAACCGAAAGGAGTCTTTACTCAAAGAATCACCGCTTCGTCACGAAGAACTGAAAGCGTTACGGAGTACAAGAACATCCATTTCGTCACGAAGAACCGAAAGGAGTCTTTACTCAAAGAATCACCGCTTCGTCACGAAGAACCGAAAGCGTTACGGAGTATAAGAACATCCATTTTGTCACGAAGAACCGAAAGGAGTCTTTACTGAAAGAATCACCGCGCTTCGTCACGAAGAACCGAAAACGTTACGGAGTACAAGAACATCCATTTCGTCACGAAGAACCGAAAGGAGTCTTTACTCAAAGAATCACCGCTTCGTCACGAAGAACCGAAAGCGTTACGGAGTACAAGAACATCCATTTCGTCACGAAGAACCGAAAGGAGTTTTCACTCAAAAATCACCGCTTCGTCACAAAGAACCGAAAGCGTTACGGAGTACAAGAACATCCATTTCGTCACGAAGAATCGAAAGGAGTCTTTACTCAAAGAATCACCGCTTCGTCACGAAGAACCGAAAGCGTTACGGAGTACAAGAACATCCATTTCATCACGAAGAACCGAAAGGAGTCTTTACTCAAAGAATCACCGCTTCGTCACGAAGAACTGAAAGCGTTATAGAGTACAAGAACATCCATTTCGTCACGAAGAACCGAAAGCAGTCTTTACTCAAAGAATCACCGCTTCGTCACGAAGAACCGAATGCGTTACGGAGTACAAGAACATCCATTTCGTCACGAAGAACCGAAAGGAGTCTTTATTCAAAGAATCACCGCTTCGTCACGAAGAACCTAAAGCGTTACGGAGTACAAGAACATCCATTTCGTCGCGAAGAACCGAAAGGAGTCTTTACTCAAAGAATCACCGCTTCGTCACGAAGAACCGAAAGCGTTACGGAGTATAAGAACATCCATTTTGTCACGAAGAACCGAAAGGAGTCTTTACTGAAAGAATCACCGCGCTTCGTCACGAAGAACCGAAAACATTACGGAGTACAAGAACATCCATTTCGTCACGAAGAACCGAAAGGAGTCTTTACTCAAAGAATCACCGCTTCGTCACGAAGAACCGAAAGCGTTACGGAGTACAAGAACATCCATTTCGTCACGAAGAACCGAAAGGGGTTTTCACTTAAAAATCACCGCTTCGTCACAAAGAACCGAAAGCGTTACGGAGTACAAGAACATCCATTTCGTCACGAAGAACCGAAAGGAGTCTTTACTCAAAGAATCACCGCTTCGTCACGAAGAACCGAAAGCGTTACGGAGTACAAGAACATCCATTTCGTCACGAAGAACCGAAAGGAGTCTTTACTCAAAGAATCACCGCTTCGTCACGAAGAACTGAAAGCGTTACGGAGTACAAGAACACCCATTTCGTCACGAAGAACCGAAAGGAGTCTTTACTCAAAGAATCACCGCTTCGTCACGAAGAACTGAAAGCGTTATAGAGTACAAGAACATCCATTTCGTCACGAAGAACCGAAAGCAGTCTTTACTCAAAGAATCACCGCTTCGTCACGAAGAACCGAAAGCGTTACGGAGTACAAGAACATCTATTTCGTCACGAAGAACCGAAAGGAGTCTTTACTGAAAGAATCACCGCGCTTCGTCACGAAGAACCGAAAACATTACGGAGTACAAGAACATCCATTTCGTCACGAAGAACCGAAAGGAGTCTTTACTCAAAGAATCACCGCTTCGTCACGAAGAACCGAAAGCGTTACGGAGTACAAGAACATCCATTTCGTCACGAAGAACCGAAAGGAGTTTTCACTTAAAAATCACCGCTTCGTCACAAAGAACCGAAAGCGTTACGGAGTACAAGAACATCCATTTCGTCACGAAGAACCGAAAGGAGTCTTTACTCAAAGAATCACCGCTTCGTCACGAAGAACTGAAAGCGTTACGGAGTACAAGAACATCCATTTCGTCACGAAGAACCGAAAGGAGTCTTTACTCAAAGAATCACCGCTTCGTCACGAAGAACAGAAAGCGTTACGGAGTACAAGAACACCCATTTCGTCACGAAGAACCGAAAGGAGTCTTTACTCAAAGAATCACCGCTTCGTCACGAAGAACTGAAAGCGTTATAGAGTACAAGAACATCCATTTCGTCACGAAGAACCGAAAGCAGTCTTTACTCAAAGAATCACCGCTTCGTCACGAAGAACCGAAAGCGTTACGGAGTACAAGAACATCTATTTCGTCACGAAGAACCGAAAGGAGTCTTTACTGAAAGAATCACCGCTTCATCACGAAGAACTGAAAGTGTTACGGAGTACAAGAACATCCATTTCGTCACGAAGAACCGAAAGGAGTCTTTACTCAAAGAATTACCGCTTCGTCACGAAGAACTGAAAGCGTTATAGAGTACAAGAACATCCATTTCGTCACGAAGAACCGAAAGGAGTCTTTACTCAAAGAATCACCGCTTCGTCACGAAGAACTGAAAGCGTTACGGAGTACAAGAACATCCATTTCGTCACGAAGAACCGAAAGGAGTCTTTACTCAAAGAATCACCGCTTCGTCACGAAGAACCGAAAGCGTTACGGAGTATAAGAACATCCATTTTGTCACGAAGAACCGAAAGGAGTCTTTACTGAAAGAATCACCGCGCTTCGTCACGAAGAACCGAAAACGTTACGGAGTACAAGAACATCCATTTCGTCACGAAGAACCGAAAGGAGTCTTTACTCAAAGAATCACCGCTTCGTCACGAAGAACCGAAAGCGTTACGGAGTACAAGAACATCCATTTCGTCACGAAGAACCGAAAGGAGTTTTCACTCAAAAATCACCGCTTCGTCACAAAGAACCGAAAGCGTTACGGAGTACAAGAACATCCATTTCGTCACGAAGAATCGAAAGGAGTCTTTACTCAAAGAATCACCGCTTCGTCACGAAGAACCGAAAGCGTTACGGAGTACAAGAACATCCATTTCATCACGAAGAACCGAAAGGAGTCTTTACTCAAAGAATCACCGCTTCGTCACGAAGAACTGAAAGCGTTACGGAGTACAAGAACATCCATTTCGTCACGAAGAACCGAAAGGAGTCTTTACTCAAAGAATCACCGCTTCGTCACGAAGAACTGAAAGCGTTACGGAGTACAAGAACATCCATTTCGTCCCGAAGAACCGAAAGGAGTCTTTACTCAAAGAATCACCGCTTCGTCACGAAGAACTGAAAGCGTTATAGAGTACAAGAACATCCATTTCGTCACGAAGAACCGAAAGCAGTCTTTACTCAAAGAATCACCGCTTCGTCACGAAGAACCGAATGCGTTACGGAGTACAAGAACATCCATTTCGTCACGAAGAACCGAAAGGAGTCTTTATTCAAAGAATCACCGCTTCGTCACGAAGAACCTAAAGCGTTACGGAGTACAAGAACATCCATTTCGTCGCGAAGAACCGAAAGGAGTCTTTACTCAAAGAATCACCGCTTCGTCACGAAGAACCGAAAGCGTTACGGAGTATAAGAACATCCATTTTGTCACGAAGAACCGAAAGGAGTCTTTACTGAAAGAATCACCGCGCTTCGTCACGAAGAACCGAAAACATTACGGAGTACAAGAACATCCATTTCGTCACGAAGAACCGAAAGGAGTCTTTACTCAAAGAATCACCGCTTCGTCACGAAGAACCGAAAGCATTACGGAGTACAAGAACATCCATTTCGTCACGAAGAACCGAAAGGAGTTTTCACTTAAAAATCACCGCTTCGTCACAAAGAACCGAAAGCGTTACGGAGTACAAGAACATCCATTTCGTCACGAAGAACCGAAAGGAGTCTTTACTCAAAGAATCACCGCTTCGTCACGAAGAACCGAAAGCGTTACGGAGTACAAGAACATCCATTTCGTCACGAAGAACCGAAAGGAGTCTTTACTCAAAGAATCACCGCTTCGTCACGAAGAACTGAAAGCGTTACGGAGTACAAGAACACCCATTTCGTCACGAAGAACCGAAAGGAGTCTTTACTCAAAGAATCACCGCTTCGTCACGAAGAACTGAAAGCGTTATAGAGTACAAGAACATCCATTTCGTCACGAAGAACCGAAAGCAGTCTTTACTCAAAGAATCACCGCTTCGTCACGAAGAACCGAAAGCGTTACGGAGTACAAGAACATCTATTTCGTCACGAAGAACCGAAAGGAGTCTTTACTGAAAGAATCACCGCTTCATCACGAAGAACTGAAAGTGTTACGGAGTACAAGAACATCCATTTCGTCACGAAGAACCGAAAGGAGTCTTTACTCAAAGAATCACCGCTTCGTCACGAAGAACTGAAAGCGTTACGGAGTACAAGAACATCCATTTCGTCACGAAGAACCGAAAGGAGTCTTTACTCAAAGAATCACCGCTTCGTCACGAAGAACTGAAAGCGTTACGGAGTACAAGAACATCCATTTCGTCCCGAAGAACCGAAAGGAGTCTTTACTCAAAGAATCACCGCTTCGTCACGAAGAACTGAAAGCGTTATAGAGTACAAGAACATCCATTTCGTCACGAAGAACCGAAAGCAGTCTTTACTCAAAGAATCACCGCTTCGTCACGAAGAACCGAATGCGTTACGGAGTACAAGAACATCCATTTCGTCACGAAGAACCGAAAGGAGTCTTTATTCAAAGAATCACCGCTTCGTCACGAAGAACCTAAAGCGTTACGGAGTACAAGAACATCCATTTCGTCGCGAAGAACCGAAAGGAGTCTTTACTCAAAGAATCACCGCTTCGTCACGAAGAACCGAAAGCGTTACGGAGTATAAGAACATCCATTTTGTCACGAAGAACCGAAAGGAGTCTTTACTGAAAGAATCCCCGCGCTTCGTCACGAAGAACCGAAAACGTTACGGAGTACAAGAACATCCATTTCGTCACGAAGAACCGAAAGGAGTCTTTACTCAAAGAATCACCGCTTCGTCACGAAGAACCGAAAGCGTTACGGAGTACAAGAACATCCATTTCGTCACGAAGAACCGAAAGGAGTTTTCACTCAAAAATCACCGCTTCGTCACAAAGAACCGAAAGCGTTACGGAGTACAAGAACATCCATTTCGTCACGAAGAATCGAAAGGAGTCTTTACTCAAAGAATCACCGCTTCGTCACGAAGAACCGAAAGCGTTACGGAGTACAAGAACATCCATTTCATCACGAAGAACCGAAAGGAGTCTTTACTCAAAGAATCACCGCTTCGTCACGAAGAACTGAAAGCGTTACGGAGTACAAGAACATCCATTTCGTCACGAAGAACCGAAAGGAGTCTTTACTCAAAGAATCACCGCTTCGTCACGAAGAACTGAAAGCGTTACGGAGTACAAGAACATCCATTTCGTCCCGAAGAACCGAAAGGAGTCTTTACTCAAAGAATCACCGCTTCGTCACGAAGAACTGAAAGCGTTATAGAGTACAAGAACATCCATTTCGTCACGAAGAACCGAAAGCAGTCTTTACTCAAAGAATCACCGCTTCGTCACGAAGAACCGAAAGCGTTACGGAGTACAAGAACATCTATTTCGTCACGAAGAACCGAAAGGAGTCTTTACTGAAAGAATCACCGCTTCATCACGAAGAACTGAAAGTGTTACGGAGTACCAGAACATCCATTTCGTCACGAAGAACCGAAAGGAGTCTTTACTCAAAGAATCACCTCTTCGTCACGAAGAACTGAAAGCGTTATAGAGTACAAGAACATCCATTTCGTCACGAAGAACCGAAAGGAGTCTTTACTCAAAGAATCACCGCTTCGTCACGAAGAACTGAAAGCGTTACGGAGTACAAGAACATCCATTTCGTCACGAAGAACCGAAAGGAGTCTTTACTCAAAGAATCACCGCTTCGTCACGAAGAACCGAAAGCGTTACGGAGTATAAGAACATCCATTTTGTCACGAAGAACCGAAAGGAGTCTTTACTGAAAGAATCACCGCGCTTCGTCACGAAGAACCGAAAACGTTACGGAGTACAAGAACATCCATTTCGTCACGAAGAACCGAAAGGAGTCTTTACTCAAAGAATCACCGCTTCGTCACGAAGAACCGAAAGCGTTACGGAGTACAAGAACATCCATTTCGTCACGAAGAACCGAAAGGAGTTTTCACTCAAAAATCACCGCTTCGTCACAAAGAACCGAAAGCGTTACGGAGTACAAGAACATCCATTTCGTCACGAAGAATCGAAAGGAGTCTTTACTCAAAGAATCACCGCTTCGTCACGAAGAACCGAAAGCGTTACGGAGTACAAGAACATCCATTTCATCACGAAGAACCGAAAGGAGTCTTTACTCAAAGAATCACCGCTTCGTCACGAAGAACTGAAAGCGTTATAGAGTACAAGAACATCCATTTCGTCACGAAGAACCGAAAGCAGTCTTTACTCAAAGAATCACCGCTTCGTCACGAAGAACCGAATGCGTTACGGAGTACAAGAACATCCATTTCGTCACGAAGAACCGAAAGGAGTCTTTATTCAAAGAATCACCGCTTCGTCACGAAGAACCTAAAGCGTTACGGAGTACAAGAACATCCATTTCGTCGCGAAGAACCGAAAGGAGTCTTTACTCAAAGAATCACCGCTTCGTCACGAAGAACCGAAAGCGTTACGGAGTATAAGAACATCCATTTTGTCACGAAGAACCGAAAGGAGTCTTTACTGAAAGAATCACCGCGCTTCGTCACGAAGAACCGAAAACATTACGGAGTACAAGAACATCCATTTCGTCACGAAGAACCGAAAGGAGTCTTTACTCAAAGAATCACCGCTTCGTCACGAAGAACCGAAAGCGTTACGGAGTACAAGAACATCCATTTCGTCACGAAGAACCGAAAGGGGTTTTCACTTAAAAATCACCGCTTCGTCACAAAGAACCGAAAGCGTTACGGAGTACAAGAACATCCATTTCGTCACGAAGAACCGAAAGGAGTCTTTACTCAAAGAATCACCGCTTCGTCACGAAGAACCGAAAGCGTTACGGAGTACAAGAACATCCATTTCGTCACGAAGAACCGAAAGGAGTCTTTACTCAAAGAATCACCGCTTCGTCACGAAGAACTGAAAGCGTTACGGAGTACAAGAACACCCATTTCGTCACGAAGAACCGAAAGGAGTCTTTACTCAAAGAATCACCGCTTCGTCACGAAGAACTGAAAGCGTTATAGAGTACAAGAACATCCATTTCGTCACGAAGAACCGAAAGCAGTCTTTACTCAAAGAATCACCGCTTCGTCACGAAGAACCGAAAGCGTTACGGAGTACAAGAACATCTATTTCGTCACGAAGAACCGAAAGGAGTCTTTACTGAAAGAATCACCGCGCTTCGTCACGAAGAACCGAAAACATTACGGAGTACAAGAACATCCATTTCGTCACGAAGAACCGAAAGGAGTCTTTACTCAAAGAATCACCGCTTCGTCACGAAGAACCGAAAGCGTTACGGAGTACAAGAACATCCATTTCGTCACGAAGAACCGAAAGGAGTTTTCACTTAAAAATCACCGCTTCGTCACAAAGAACCGAAAGCGTTACGGAGTACAAGAACATCCATTTCGTCACGAAGAACCGAAAGGAGTCTTTACTCAAAGAATCACCGCTTCGTCACGAAGAACTGAAAGCGTTACGGAGTACAAGAACATCCATTTCGTCACGAAGAACCGAAAGGAGTCTTTACTCAAAGAATCACCGCTTCGTCACGAAGAACAGAAAGCGTTACGGAGTACAAGAACACCCATTTCGTCACGAAGAACCGAAAGGAGTCTTTACTCAAAGAATCACCGCTTCGTCACGAAGAACTGAAAGCGTTATAGAGTACAAGAACATCCATTTCGTCACGAAGAACCGAAAGCAGTCTTTACTCAAAGAATCACCGCTTCGTCACGAAGAACCGAAAGCGTTACGGAGTACAAGAACATCTATTTCGTCACGAAGAACCGAAAGGAGTCTTTACTCAAAGAATTACCGCTTCGTCACGAAGAACTGAAAGCGTTATAGAGTACAAGAACATCCATTTCGTCACGAAGAACCGAAAGGAGTCTTTACTCAAAGAATCACCGCTTCGTCACGAAGAACTGAAAGCGTTACGGAGTACAAGAACATCCATTTCGTCACGAAGAACCGAAAGGAGTCTTTACTCAAAGAATCACCGCTTCGTCACGAAGAACCGAAAGCGTTACGGAGTATAAGAACATCCATTTTGTCACGAAGAACCGAAAGGAGTCTTTACTGAAAGAATCACCGCGCTTCGTCACGAAGAACCGAAAACGTTACGGAGTACAAGAACATCCATTTCGTCACGAAGAACCGAAAGGAGTCTTTACTCAAAGAATCACCGCTTCGTCACGAAGAACCGAAAGCGTTACGGAGTACAAGAACATCCATTTCGTCACGAAGAACCGAAAGGAGTTTTCACTCAAAAATCACCGCTTCGTCACAAAGAACCGAAAGCGTTACGGAGTACAAGAACATCCATTTCGTCACGAAGAATCGAAAGGAGTCTTTACTCAAAGAATCACCGCTTCGTCACGAAGAACCGAAAGCGTTACGGAGTACAAGAACACCCATTTCGTCACGAAGAACCGAAAGGAGTCTTTACTCAAAGAATCACCGCTTCGTCACGAAGAACTGAAAGCGTTACGGAGTACAAGAACACCCATTTCGTCACGAAGAACCGAAAGGAGTCTTTACTCAAAGAATCACCGCTTCGTCACGAAGAACTGAAAGCGTTATAGAGTACAAGAACATCCATTTCGTCACGAAGAACCGAAAGCAGTCTTTACTCAAAGAATCACCGCTTCGTCACGAAGAACCGAAAGCGTTACGGAGTACAAGAACATCTATTTCGTCACGAAGAACCGAAAGGAGTCTTTACTGAAAGAATCACCGCGCTTCGTCACGAAGAACCGAAAACATTACGGAGTACAAGAACATCCATTTCGTCACGAAGAACCGAAAGGAGTCTTTACTCAAAGAATCACCGCTTCGTCACGAAGAACCGAAAGCGTTACGGAGTACAAGAACATCCATTTCGTCACGAAGAACCGAAAGGAGTTTTCACTTAAAAATCACCGCTTCGTCACAAAGAACCGAAAGCGTTACGGAGTACAAGAACATCCATTTCGTCACGAAGAACCGAAAGGAGTCTTTACTCAAAGAATCACCGCTTCGTCACGAAGAACTGAAAGCGTTACGGAGTACAAGAACATCCATTTCGTCACGAAGAACCGAAAGGAGTCTTTACTCAAAGAATCACCGCTTCGTCACAAAGAACAGAAAGCGTTACGGAGTACAAGAACACCCATTTCGTCACGAAGAACCGAAAGGAGTCTTTACTCAAAGAATCACCGCTTCGTCACGAAGAACTGAAAGCGTTATAGAGTACAAGAACATCCATTTCGTCACGAAGAACCGAAAGGAGTCTTTACTGAAAGAATCACCGCTTCATCACGAAGAACTGAAAGTGTTACGGAGTACAAGAACATCCATTTCGTCACGAAGAACCGAAAGGAGTCTTTACTCAAAGAATTACCGCTTCGTCACGAAGAACTGAAAGCGTTATAGAGTACAAGAACATCCATTTCGTCACGAAGAACCGAAAGGAGTCTTTACTCAAAGAATCACCGCTTCGTCACGAAGAACTGAAAGCGTTACGGAGTACAAGAACATCCATTTCGTCACGAAGAACCGAAAGGAGTCTTTACTCAAAGAATCACCGCTTCGTCACGAAGAACCGAAAGCGTTACGGAGTATAAGAACATCCATTTTGTCACGAAGAACCGAAAGGAGTCTTTACTGAAAGAATCACCGCGCTTCGTCACGAAGAACCGAAAACGTTACGGAGTACAAGAACATCCATTTCGTCACGAAGAACCGAAAGGAGTCTTTACTCAAAGAATCACCGCTTCGTCACGAAGAACCGAAAGCGTTACGGAGTACAAGAACATCCATTTCGTCACGAAGAACCGAAAGGAGTTTTCACTCAAAAATCACCGCTTCGTCACAAAGAACCGAAAGCGTTACGGAGTACAAGAACATCCATTTCGTCACGAAGAATCGAAAGGAGTCTTTACTCAAAGAATCACCGCTTCGTCACGAAGAACCGAAAGCGTTACGGAGTACAAGAACATCCATTTCATCACGAAGAACCGAAAGGAGTCTTTACTCAAAGAATCACCGCTTCGTCACGAAGAACTGAAAGCGTTACGGAGTACAAGAACATCCATTTCGTCACGAAGAACCGAAAGGAGTCTTTACTCAAAGAATCACCGCTTCGTCACGAAGAACTGAAAGCGTTACGGAGTACAAGAACATCCATTTCGTCCCGAAGAACCGAAAGGAGTCTTTACTCAAAGAATCACCGCTTCGTCACGAAGAACTGAAAGCGTTATAGAGTACAAGAACATCCATTTCGTCACGAAGAACCGAAAGCAGTCTTTACTCAAAGAATCACCGCTTCGTCACGAAGAACCGAATGCGTTACGGAGTACAAGAACATCCATTTCGTCACGAAGAACCGAAAGGAGTCTTTATTCAAAGAATCACCGCTTCGTCACGAAGAACCTAAAGCGTTACGGAGTACAAGAACATCCATTTCGTCGCGAAGAACCGAAAGGAGTCTTTACTCAAAGAATCACCGCTTCGTCACGAAGAACCGAAAGCGTTACGGAGTATAAGAACATCCATTTTGTCACGAAGAACCGAAAGGAGTCTTTACTGAAAGAATCACCGCGCTTCGTCACGAAGAACCGAAAACATTACGGAGTACAAGAACATCCATTTCGTCACGAAGAACCGAAAGGAGTCTTTACTCAAAGAATCACCGCTTCGTCACGAAGAACCGAAAGCATTACGGAGTACAAGAACATCCATTTCGTCACGAAGAACCGAAAGGAGTTTTCACTTAAAAATCACCGCTTCGTCACAAAGAACCGAAAGCGTTACGGAGTACAAGAACATCCATTTCGTCACGAAGAACCGAAAGGAGTCTTTACTCAAAGAATCACCGCTTCGTCACGAAGAACCGAAAGCGTTACGGAGTACAAGAACATCCATTTCGTCACGAAGAACCGAAAGGAGTCTTTACTCAAAGAATCACCGCTTCGTCACGAAGAACTGAAAGCGTTACGGAGTACAAGAACACCCATTTCGTCACGAAGAACCGAAAGGAGTCTTTACTCAAAGAATCACCGCTTCGTCACGAAGAACTGAAAGCGTTATAGAGTACAAGAACATCCATTTCGTCACGAAGAACCGAAAGCAGTCTTTACTCAAAGAATCACCGCTTCGTCACGAAGAACCGAAAGCGTTACGGAGTACAAGAACATCTATTTCGTCACGAAGAACCGAAAGGAGTCTTTACTGAAAGAATCACCGCTTCATCACGAAGAACTGAAAGTGTTACGGAGTACAAGAACATCCATTTCGTCACGAAGAACCGAAAGGAGTCTTTACTCAAAGAATCACCGCTTCGTCACGAAGAACTGAAAGCGTTACGGAGTACAAGAACATCCATTTCGTCACGAAGAACCGAAAGGAGTCTTTACTCAAAGAATCACCGCTTCGTCACGAAGAACTGAAAGCGTTACGGAGTACAAGAACATCCATTTCGTCCCGAAGAACCGAAAGGAGTCTTTACTCAAAGAATCACCGCTTCGTCACGAAGAACTGAAAGCGTTATAGAGTACAAGAACATCCATTTCGTCACGAAGAACCGAAAGCAGTCTTTACTCAAAGAATCACCGCTTCGTCACGAAGAACCGAATGCGTTACGGAGTATAAGAACATCCATTTTGTCACGAAGAACCGAAAGGAGTCTTTACTCAAAGAATCACCGCTTCGTCACGAAGAACTGAAAGCGTTACGGAGTACAAGAACATCCATTTCGTCACGAAGAACCGAAAGGAGTCTTTACTCAAAGAATCACCGCTTCGTCACGAAGAACCGAAAGCGTTACGGAGTATAAGAACATCCATTTTGTCACGAAGAACCGAAAGGAGTCTTTACTGAAAGAATCACCGCGCTTCGTCACGAAGAACCGAAAACGTTACGGAGTACAAGAACATCCATTTCGTCACGAAGAACCGAAAGGAGTCTTTACTCAAAGAATCACCGCTTCGTCACGAAGAACCGAAAGCGTTACGGAGTACAAGAACATCCATTTCGTCACGAAGAACCGAAAGGAGTTTTCACTCAAAAATCACCGCTTCGTCACAAAGAACCGAAAGCGTTACGGAGTACAAGAACATCCATTTCGTCACGAAGAATCGAAAGGAGTCTTTACTCAAAGAATCACCGCTTCGTCACGAAGAACCGAAAGCGTTACGGAGTACAAGAACATCCATTTCATCACGAAGAACCGAAAGGAGTCTTTACTCAAAGAATCACCGCTTCGTCACGAAGAACTGAAAGCGTTACGGAGTACAAGAACATCCATTTCGTCACGAAGAACCGAAAGGAGTCTTTACTCAAAGAATCACCGCTTCGTCACGAAGAACTGAAAGCGTTACGGAGTACAAGAACATCCATTTCGTCCCGAAGAACCGAAAGGAGTCTTTACTCAAAGAATCACCGCTTCGTCACGAAGAACTGAAAGCGTTATAGAGTACAAGAACATCCATTTCGTCACGAAGAACCGAAAGCAGTCTTTACTCAAAGAATCACCGCTTCGTCACGAAGAACCGAATGCGTTACGGAGTACAAGAACATCCATTTCGTCACGAAGAACCGAAAGGAGTTTTCACTCAAAAATCACCGCTTCGTCACAAAGAACCGAAAGCGTTACGGAGTACAAGAACATCCATTTCGTCACGAAGAATCGAAAGGAGTCTTTACTCAAAGAATCACCGCTTCGTCACGAAGAACCGAAAGCGTTACGGAGTACAAGAACATCCATTTCATCACGAAGAACCGAAAGGAGTCTTTACTCAAAGAATCACCGCTTCGTCACGAAGAACTGAAAGCGTTACGGAGTACAAGAACATCCATTTCGTCACGAAGAACCGAAAGGAGTCTTTACTCAAAGAATCACCGCTTCGTCACGAAGAACTGAAAGCGTTACGGAGTACAAGAACATCCATTTCGTCCCGAAGAACCGAAAGGAGTCTTTACTCAAAGAATCACCGCTTCGTCACGAAGAACTGAAAGCGTTATAGAGTACAAGAACATCCATTTCGTCACGAAGAACCGAAAGCAGTCTTTACTCAAAGAATCACCGCTTCGTCACGAAGAACCGAATGCGTTACGGAGTACAAGAACATCCATTTCGTCACGAAGAACCGAAAGGAGTCTTTATTCAAAGAATCACCGCTTCGTCACGAAGAACCTAAAGCGTTACGGAGTACAAGAACATCCATTTCGTCGCGAAGAACCGAAAGGAGTCTTTACTCAAAGAATCACCGCTTCGTCACGAAGAACCGAAAGCGTTACGGAGTATAAGAACATCCATTTTGTCACGAAGAACCGAAAGGAGTCTTTACTGAAAGAATCACCGCGCTTCGTCACGAAGAACCGAAAACATTACGGAGTACAAGAACATCCATTTCGTCACGAAGAACCGAAAGGAGTCTTTACTCAAAGAATCACCGCTTCGTCACGAAGAACCGAAAGCATTACGGAGTACAAGAACATCCATTTCGTCACGAAGAACCGAAAGGAGTTTTCACTTAAAAATCACCGCTTCGTCACAAAGAACCGAAAGCGTTACGGAGTACAAGAACATCCATTTCGTCACGAAGAACCGAAAGGAGTCTTTACTCAAAGAATCACCGCTTCGTCACGAAGAACCGAAAGCGTTACGGAGTACAAGAACATCCATTTCGTCACGAAGAACCGAAAGGAGTCTTTACTCAAAGAATCACCGCTTCGTCACGAAGAACTGAAAGCGTTACGGAGTACAAGAACACCCATTTCGTCACGAAGAACCGAAAGGAGTCTTTACTCAAAGAATCACCGCTTCGTCACGAAGAACTGAAAGCGTTATAGAGTACAAGAACATCCATTTCGTCACGAAGAACCGAAAGCAGTCTTTACTCAAAGAATCACCGCTTCGTCACGAAGAACCGAAAGCGTTACGGAGTACAAGAACATCTATTTCGTCACGAAGAACCGAAAGGAGTCTTTACTGAAAGAATCACCGCTTCATCACGAAGAACTGAAAGTGTTACGGAGTACAAGAACATCCATTTCGTCACGAAGAACCGAAAGGAGTCTTTACTCAAAGAATCACCGCTTCGTCACGAAGAACTGAAAGCGTTACGGAGTACAAGAACATCCATTTCGTCACGAAGAACCGAAAGGAGTCTTTACTCAAAGAATCACCGCTTCGTCACGAAGAACTGAAAGCGTTACGGAGTACAAGAACATCCATTTCGTCCCGAAGAACCGAAAGGAGTCTTTACTCAAAGAATCACCGCTTCGTCACGAAGAACTGAAAGCGTTATAGAGTACAAGAACATCCATTTCGTCACGAAGAACCGAAAGCAGTCTTTACTCAAAGAATCACCGCTTCGTCACGAAGAACCGAATGCGTTACGGAGTACAAGAACATCCATTTCGTCACGAAGAACCGAAAGGAGTCTTTATTCAAAGAATCACCGCTTCGTCACGAAGAACCTAAAGCGTTACGGAGTACAAGAACATCCATTTCGTCGCGAAGAACCGAAAGGAGTCTTTACTCAAAGAATCACCGCTTCGTCACGAAGAACCGAAAGCGTTACGGAGTATAAGAACATCCATTTTGTCACGAAGAACCGAAAGGAGTCTTTACTGAAAGAATCACCGCGCTTCGTCACGAAGAACCGAAAACATTACGGAGTACAAGAACATCCATTTCGTCACGAAGAACCGAAAGGAGTCTTTACTCAAAGAATCACCGCTTCGTCACGAAGAACCGAAAGCATTACGGAGTACAAGAACATCCATTTCGTCACGAAGAACCGAAAGGAGTTTTCACTTAAAAATCACCGCTTCGTCACAAAGAACCGAAAGCGTTACGGAGTACAAGAACATCCATTTCGTCACGAAGAACCGAAAGGAGTCTTTACTCAAAGAATCACCGCTTCGTCACGAAGAACCGAAAGCGTTACGGAGTACAAGAACATCCATTTCGTCACGAAGAACCGAAAGGAGTCTTTACTCAAAGAATCACCGCTTCGTCACGAAGAACTGAAAGCGTTACGGAGTACAAGAACACCCATTTCGTCACGAAGAACCGAAAGGAGTCTTTACTCAAAGAATCACCGCTTCGTCACGAAGAACTGAAAGCGTTATAGAGTACAAGAACATCCATTTCGTCACGAAGAACCGAAAGCAGTCTTTACTCAAAGAATCACCGCTTCGTCACGAAGAACCGAAAGCGTTACGGAGTACAAGAACATCTATTTCGTCACGAAGAACCGAAAGGAGTCTTTACTGAAAGAATCACCGCTTCATCACGAAGAACTGAAAGTGTTACGGAGTACAAGAACATCCATTTCGTCACGAAGAACCGAAAGGAGTCTTTACTCAAAGAATCACCGCTTCGTCACGAAGAACTGAAAGCGTTATAGAGTACAAGAACATCCATTTCGTCACGAAGAACCGAAAGGAGTCTTTACTCAAAGAATCACCGCTTCGTCACGAAGAACTGAAAGCGTTACGGAGTACAAGAACATCCATTTCGTCACGAAGAACCGAAAGGAGTCTTTACTCAAAGAATCACCGCTTCGTCACGAAGAACCGAAAGCGTTACGGAGTATAAGAACATCCATTTTGTCACGAAGAACCGAAAGGAGTCTTTACTGAAAGAATCACCGCGCTTCGTCACGAAGAACCGAAAACGTTACGGAGTACAAGAACATCCATTTCGTCACGAAGAACCGAAAGGAGTCTTTACTCAAAGAATCACCGCTTCGTCACGAAGAACCGAAAGCGTTACGGAGTACAAGAACATCCATTTTGTCACGATGAACCGAAAGGAGTCTTTACTCAAAGAATCACCGCTTCGTCACGAAGAACCGAAAGCGTTACGGAGTACAAGAACATCCATTTCGTCACGAAGAGCCGAAAGGAGTCTTTACTCAAAGAATCACCGCTTCGTCACGAAGAACTGAAAGCATTACGGAGTACAAGAACATCCATTTCGTCACGAAGAACCGAAAGGAGTCTTTACTCAAAGAATCACCGCTTCGTCACGAAGAACTGAAAGCGTTATAGAGTACAAGAACATCCATTTCGTCACGAAGAACCGAAAGCAGTCTATACTCAAAGAATCACTGCTTCGTCACGAAGAACCGAAAGCGTTACGGAGTACAAGAACATCCATTTCATCACGAAGAACCGAAAGGAGTCTTTATTCAAAGAATCACCGCTTCGTCACGAAGAACCGAAAGCGTTACGGAGTACAAGAACATCCATTTCGTCACGAAGAACCGAAATGAGTCTTTACTCAAAGAATCACCGCTTCGTCACGAAGAACCGAAAGCGTTACAGAGTATAAGAACATCCATTTTGTTACGAAGAACCGAAAGGAGTCTTTACTGAAAGAATACCGCGCTTCGTCATGAAGAACCGAAAACGTTACGGAGTACAAGAACATCCATTTCGTCACGAAGAACCGAAAGGAGTTTTTACTCAAAAATCACCGCTTCGTCACAAAGAACCGAAAGCGTTACGGAGTACAAGAACATCTATTTCGTCACGAAGAACCGAAAGGAGTCTTTACTCAAAGAATCACCGCTTCGTCACGAAGAACCGAAAGCGTTACGGAGTACAAGAACATCCATTTCGTCACGAAGAACCAAAAGGAGTCTTTACTCAAAGAATCACCGCTTCGTCACGAAGAACTGAAAGCGTTACGGAGTACAAGAACATCCATTTCGTCACGAAGAACCGAAAGGAGTCTTTACTCAAAGAATCACCGCTTCGTCACGAAGAACCGAAAGCGTTACGGAGTACAAGAACATCCATTTCGTCACGAAGAACCGAAAGGAGTCTTTACTCAAAGAATCACCGCTTCGTCACGAAGAACCGAAAGCGTTACGGAGTACAAGAACATCCATTTCGTCACGAAGAACCGAAAGGAGTCTTTATTCAAAGAATCACTGCTTCGTCACGAAGCACCGAAAGCGTTACGGAGTACAAGAACATCCATTTCGTCACGAAGAACCGAAAGGAGTTTTCACTCAAAAATCACCGCTTCATCACAAAGAACCGAAAGCGTTACGGAGTACAAGAACATCCATTTCGTCACGAAGAATCGAAAGGAGTCTTTACTCAAAGAATCACCGCTTCGTCACGAAGAACTGAAAGCGTTACGGAGTATAAGAACATCCATTTCGTCACGAAGAACCGAAAGGAGTCTTTACTCAAAGAATCACCGCTTCGTCACGAAGAACTGAAAGCGTTACGGAGTACAAGAACATCCATTTCGTCACGAAGAACCGAAAGGAGTCTTTATTCAAAGAATCACTGCTTCGTCACGAAGCACCGAAAGCGTTACGGAGTGCAAGAACCGAAAGGGTTACGGAGTATAAGAACATCCATTTCATCACGAAGAACCGAAAGGAGTCTTTACTGAAAGAATCACCGCGCTTCGTCACGAAGAACCGAAAACGTTACGGAGTACAAGAACATCCATTTCATCACGAAGAACCGAAAGAAGTCTTTACTCAAAGAATCACCGCTTCGTCACGAAGAACCGAAAGCGTTACGGAGTACAAGAACATACATTTCGTCACGAAGAACCGAAAGGAGTTTTCACTCAAAAATCACTGCTTCATCACAAAGAACCGAAAGCGTTACGGAGTACAAGAACATCCATTTCGTCACGAAGAATCGAAAGGAGTCTTTACTCAAAGAATCACCGCTTTGTCACGAAGAACCGAAAGCGTTACGGAGTACAAGAACATCCATTTCGTCACGAAGAACCGAAAGGAGCCTTTACTCAAAGAATCACCGCTTCGTCACGAAGAACTGAAAGCGTTATAGAGTACAAGAACATCCATTTCGTCACGAAGAACCGAAAGCAGTCTTTACTCAAAGAATCACCGCTTCGTCACGAAGAACCGAAAGCGTTACGGAGTACAAGAACATCCATTTCGTCACGAAGAACCGAAAGGAGTCTTTACTCAAAGAATCACCGCTTCGTCACGAAGAACCGAAAGCGTTACGGAGTATAAGATCATCCATTTTGTCACGAAGAACCGAAAGGAGTCTTTACTGAAAGAATCACCGCGCTTCGTCACGAAGAACTGATAACATTACGGAGTACAAGAACATCCATTTCGTCACGAAGAACCGAAAGGAGTCTTTACTCAAAGAATCACCGCTTCGTCACGAAGAACCGAAAGCGTTACGGAGTACAAGAACATCCATTTCGTCACGAAGAACCGAATGGAGTTTTCACTCAAAAATAACCGCTTCGTCACAAAGAACCCAAAGCGTTACGGAGTACAAGAACATCCATTTCGTCACGAAGAACCGAAAGGAGTCTTTACTCAAAGAATCACCGCTTCGTCATGAAGAACCGAAAGCGTTACGGAGTACAAGAACATCCATTTCGTCACGAAGAACCAAAAGGAGTCTTTACTCAAAGAATCACCGCTTCGTCACGAAGAACTGAAAGCGTTACGGAGTACAAGAACACCCATTTCGTCACGAAGAACCGAAAGGAGTCTTTACTCAAAGAATCACCGCTTCGTCACGAAGAACTGAAAGTGTTATAGAGTACAAGAACATCTATTTTGTCACGAAGAACCGAAAGCAGTCTTTACTCAAAGAATCACCGCTTTGTCACGAAGAACCGAAGGCGTTACGGAGTACAAGAACATCTATTTCGTCACGAAGAACCGAAAGGAGTCTTTACTGAAAGAATCACCGCTTCGTCACGAAAAACTGAAAGCGTTACGGAGTACAAGAACATCCATTTCGTCACGAAGAACCGAAAGGAGTCTTTACTCAAAGAATCACCGCTTCGTCACGAAGAACTGAAAGCGTTATAGAGTACAAGAACATCCATTTCGTCACGAAGAACCAAAAGCAGTCTTTGCTCAAAGAATCACCGCTTCGTCACGAAGAACCGAAAGCGTTACGGAGTACAAGAACATCCATTTCGTCACGAAGAATCGAAAGGAGTCTTTACTCAAAGAATCACCGCTTCGTCACGAAGAACTGAAAGCGTTACGGGGTATAAGAACATCCATTTCGTCACGAAGAACCGAAAGGAGTCTTTACTCAAAGAATCACCGCTTCGTCACGAAGAACTGAAAGCGTTACGGAGTACAAGAACATCCATTTCGTCACGAAGAACCGAAAGGAGTCTTTATTCAAAGAATCACTGCTTCGTCACGAAGCACCGAAAGCGTTACGGAGTGCAAGAACCGAAAGGGTTACGGAGTATAAGAACATCCATTTCATCACGAAGAACCGAAAGGAGTCTTTACTGAAAGAATCACCGCGCTTCGTCACGAAGAACCGAAAACGTTACGGAGTACAAGAACATCCATTTCATCACGAAGAACCGAAAGAAGTCTTTACTCAAAGAATCACCGCTTCGTCACGAAGAACCGAAAGCGTTACGGAGTACAAGAACATCCATTTCGTCACGAAGAACCGAAAGGAGTTTTCACTCAAAAATCACTGCTTCATCACAAAGAACCGAAAGCGTTACGGAGTACAAGAACATCCATTTCGTCACGAAGAATCGAAAGGAGTCTTTACTCAAAGAATCACCGCTTTGTCACGAAGAACCGAAAGCGTTACGGAGTACAAGAACATCCATTTCGTCACGAAGAACCGAAAGGAGTCTTTACTCAAAGAATCACCGCTTCGTCACGAAGAACCGAAAGCGTTACGGAGTATAAGATCATCCATTTTGTCACGAAGAACCGAAAGGAGTCTTTACTGAAAGAATCACCGCGCTTCGTCACGAAGAACTGATAACATTACGGAGTACAAGAACATCCATTTCGTCACGAAGAACCGAAAGGAGTCTTTACTCAAAGAATCACCGCTTCGTCACGAAGAACCGAAAGCGTTACGGAGTACAAGAACATCCATTTCGTCACGAAGAACCGAATGGAGTTTTCACTCAAAAATAACCGCTTCGTCACAAAGAACCCAAAGCGTTACGGAGTACAAGAACATCCATTTCGTCACGAAGAACCGAAAGGAGTCTTTACTCAAAGAATCACCGCTTCGTCATGAAGAACCGAAAGCGTTACGGAGTACAAGAACATCCATTTCGTCACGAAGAACCAAAAGGAGTCTTTACTCAAAGAATCACCGCTTCGTCACGAAGAACTGAAAGCGTTACGGAGTACAAGAACACCCATTTCGTCACGAAGAACCGAAAGGAGTCTTTACTCAAAGAATCACCGCTTCGTCACGAAGAACTGAAAGTGTTATAGAGTACAAGAACATCTATTTTGTCACGAAGAACCGAAAGCAGTCTTTACTCAAAGAATCACCGCTTTGTCACGAAGAACCGAAGGCGTTACGGAGTACAAGAACATCTATTTCGTCACGAAGAACCGAAAGGAGTCTTTACTGAAAGAATCACCGCTTCGTCACGAAAAACTGAAAGCGTTACGGAGTACAAGAACATCCATTTCGTCACGAAGAACCGAAAGGAGTCTTTACTCAAAGAATCACCGCTTCGTCACGAAGAACTGAAAGCGTTATAGAGTACAAGAACATCCATTTCGTCACGAAGAACCAAAAGCAGTCTTTGCTCAAAGAATCACCGCTTCGTCACGAAGAACCGAAAGCGTTACGGAGTACAAGAACATCCATTTCGTCACGAAGAATCGAAAGGAGTCTTTACTCAAAGAATCACCGCTTCGTCACGAAGAACTGAAAGCGTTACGGGGTATAAGAACATCCATTTCGTCACGAAGAACCGAAAGGAGTCTTTACTCAAAGAATCACCGCTTCGTCACGAAGAACTGAAAGCGTTACGGAGTACAAGAACATCCATTTCGTCACGAAGAACCGAAAGGAGTCTTTATTCAAAGAATCACTGCTTCGTCACGAAGCACCGAAAGCGTTACGGAGTGCAAGAACCGAAAGGGTTACGGAGTATAAGAACATCCATTTCATCACGAAGAACCGAAAGGAGTCTTTACTGAAAGAATCACCGCGCTTCGTCACGAAGAACCGAAAACGTTACGGAGTACAAGAACATCCATTTCATCACGAAGAACCGAAAGAAGTCTTTACTCAAAGAATCACCGCTTCGTCACGAAGAACCGAAAGCGTTACGGAGTACAAGAACATCCATTTCGTCACGAAGAACCGAAAGGAGTTTTCACTCAAAAATCACTGCTTCATCACAAAGAACCGAAAGCGTTACGGAGTACAAGAACATCCATTTCGTCACGAAGAATCGAAAGGAGTCTTTACTCAAAGAATCACCGCTTTGTCACGAAGAACCGAAAGCGTTACGGAGTACAAGAACATCCATTTCGTCACGAAGAACCGAAAGGAGTCTTTACTCAAAGAATCACCGCTTCGTCACGAAGAACTGAAAGCGTTATAGAGTACAAGAACATCCATTTCGTCACGAAGAACCGAAAGCAGTCTTTACTCAAAGAATCACCGCTTCGTCACGAAGAACCGAAAGCGTTACGGAGTACAAGAACATCCATTTCGTCACGAAGAACCGAAAGGAGTCTTTACTCAAAGAATCACCGCTTCGTCACGAAGAACCGAAAGCGTTACGGAGTATAAGATCATCCATTTTGTCACGAAGAACCGAAAGGAGTCTTTACTGAAAGAATCACCGCGCTTCATCACGAAGAACTGATAACATTACGGAGTACAAGAACATCCATTTCGTCACGAAGAACCGAAAGGAGTCTTTACTCAAAGAATCACCGCTTCGTCACGAAGAACCGAAAGCGTTACGGAGTACAAGAACATCCATTTCGTCACGAAGAACCGAATGGAGTTTTCACTCAAAAATAACCGCTTCGTCACAAAGAACCCAAAGCGTTACGGAGTACAAGAGCATCCATTTCGTCACGAAGAACCGAAAGGAGTCTTTACTCAAAGAATCACCGCTTCGTCACGAAGAACCGAAAGCGTTACGGAGTACAAGAACATCCATTTCGTCACGAAGAACCAAAAGGAGTCTTTACTCAAAGAATCACCGCTTCGTCACGAAGAACTGAAAGCGTTACGGAGTACAAGAACACCCATTTCATCACGAAGAACCGAAAGGAGTCTTTACTCAAAGAATCACCGCTTCGTCACGAAGAACTGAAAGTGTTATAGAGTACAAGAACATCTATTTCGTCACGAAGAACCGAAAGCAGTCTTTACTCAAAGAATCACCGCTTTGTCACGAAGAACCGAAGGCGTTACGGAGTACAAGAACATCTATTTCATCACGAAGAACCGAAAGGAGTCTTTACTGAAAGAATCACCGCTTCGTCACGAAGAACTGAAAGCGTTACGGAGTACAAGAACATCCATTTCGTCACGAAGAACCGAAAGGAGTCTTTACTCAAAGAATCACCGCTTCGTCACGAAGAACCGAAAGCGTTACGGAGTACAAGAACATCCATTTCGTCACGAAGAACCGAAAGGAGTCTTTACTCAAAGAATCACCACTTCGTCACGAAGAACTGAAAGCGTTACGGAGTACAAGAACATCCATTTCGTCACGAAGAACCGAAAGGAGTCTTTATTCAAAGAATCACCGCTTCCTCACGAAGAACTGAAAGCGTTATAGAGTACAAGAACATCCATTTCGTCACGAAGAATCGAAAGGAGTCTTTACTCAAAGAATCACCGCTTTGTCACGAAGAACCGAAAGCGTTACGGAGTACAAGAACATCCATTTCGTCACGAAGAACCGAAAGGAGTCTTTACTCAAAGAATCACCGCTTCGTCACGAAGAACTGAAAGCGTTACGGAGTACAAGAACATCCATTTCGTCACGAAGAACCGAAAGGAGTCTTTATTCAAAGAATCACTGCTTCGTCACGAAGCACCGAAAGCGTTACGGAGTGCAAGAACCGAAAGGGTTACGGAGTATAAGAACATCCATTTCATCACGAAGAACCGAAAGGAGTCTTTACTGAAAGAATCACCGCGCTTCGTCACGAAGAACCGAAAACGTTACGGAGTACAAGAACATCCATTTCATCACGAAGAACCGAAAGAAGTCTTTACTCAAAGAATCACCGCTTCGTCACGAAGAACCGAAAGCGTTACGGAGTACAAGAACATCCATTTCGTCACGAAGAACCGAAAGGAGTTTTCACTCAAAAATCACTGCTTCATCACAAAGAACCGAAAGCGTTACGGAGTACAAGAACATCCATTTCGTCACGAAGAATCGAAAGGAGTCTTTACTCAAAGAATCACCGCTTTGTCACGAAGAACCGAAAGCGTTACGGAGTACAAGAACATCCATTTCGTCACGAAGAACCGAAAGGAGTCTTTACTCAAAGAATCACCGCTTCGTCACGAAGAACCGAAAGCGTTACGGAGTATAAGATCATCCATTTTGTCACGAAGAACCGAAAGGAGTCTTTACTGAAAGAATCACCGCGCTTCGTCACGAAGAACTGATAACATTACGGAGTACAAGAACATCCATTTCGTCACGAAGAACCGAAAGGAGTCTTTACTCAAAGAATCACCGCTTCGTCACGAAGAACCGAAAGCGTTACGGAGTACAAGAACATCCATTTCGTCACGAAGAACCGAATGGAGTTTTCACTCAAAAAACCGCTTCGTCACAAAGAACCCAAAGCGTTACGGAGTACAAGAACATCCATTTCGTCACGAAGAACCGAAAGGAGTCTGTACTCAAAGAATCACCGCTTCGTCATGAAGAACCGAAAGCGTTACGGAGTACAAGAACATCCATTTCGTCACGAAGAACCAAAAGGAGTCTTTACTCAAAGAATCACCGCTTCGTCACGAAGAACTGAAAGCGTTACGGAGTACAAGAACACCCATTTCGTCACGAAGAACCGAAAGGAGTCTTTACTCAAAGAATCACCGCTTCGTCACGAAGAACTGAAAGTGTTATAGAGTACAAGAACATCTATTTTGTCACGAAGAACCGAAAGCAGTCTTTACTCAAAGAATCACCGCTTTGTCACGAAGAACCGAAGGCGTTACGGAGTACAAGAACATCTATTTCGTCACGAAGAACCGAAAGGAGTCTTTACTGAAAGAATCACCGCTTCGTCACGAAAAACTGAAAGCGTTACGGAGTACAAGAACATCCATTTCGTCACGAAGAACCGAAAGGAGTCTTTACTCAAAGAATCACCGCTTCGTCACGAAGAACTGAAAGCGTTATAGAGTACAAGAACATCCATTTCGTCACGAAGAACCAAAAGCAGTCTTTGCTCAAAGAATCACCGCTTCGTCACGAAGAACCGAAAGCGTTACGGAGTACAAGAACATCCATTTCGTCACGAAGAATCGAAAGGAGTCTTTACTCAAAGAATCACCGCTTCGTCACGAAGAACTGAAAGCGTTACGGGGTATAAGAACATCCATTTCGTCACGAAGAACCGAAAGGAGTCTTTACTCAAAGAATCACCGCTTCGTCACGAAGAACTGAAAGCGTTACGGAGTACAAGAACATCCATTTCGTCACGAAGAACCGAAAGGAGTCTTTATTCAAAGAATCACTGCTTCGTCACGAAGCACCGAAAGCGTTACGGAGTGCAAGAACCGAAAGGGTTACGGAGTATAAGAACATCCATTTCATCACGAAGAACCGAAAGGAGTCTTTACTGAAAGAATCACCGCGCTTCGTCACGAAGAACCGAAAACGTTACGGAGTACAAGAACATCCATTTCATCACGAAGAACCGAAAGAAGTCTTTACTCAAAGAATCACCGCTTCGTCACGAAGAACCGAAAGCGTTACGGAGTACAAGAACATCCATTTCGTCACGAAGAACCGAAAGGAGTTTTCACTCAAAAATCACTGCTTCATCACAAAGAACCGAAAGCGTTACGGAGTACAAGAACATCCATTTCGTCACGAAGAATCGAAAGGAGTCTTTACTCAAAGAATCACCGCTTTGTCACGAAGAACCGAAAGCGTTACGGAGTACAAGAACATCCATTTCGTCACGAAGAACCGAAAGGAGTCTTTACTCAAAGAATCACCGCTTCGTCACGAAGAACTGAAAGCGTTATAGAGTACAAGAACATCCATTTCGTCACGAAGAACCGAAAGCAGTCTTTACTCAAAGAATCACCGCTTCGTCACGAAGAACCGAAAGCGTTACGGAGTACAAGAACATCCATTTCGTCACGAAGAACCGAAAGGAGTCTTTACTCAAAGAATCACCGCTTCGTCACGAAGAACCGAAAGCGTTACGGAGTATAAGATCATCCATTTTGTCACGAAGAACCGAAAGGAGTCTTTACTGAAAGAATCACCGCGCTTCATCACGAAGAACTGATAACATTACGGAGTACAAGAACATCCATTTCGTCACGAAGAACCGAAAGGAGTCTTTACTCAAAGAATCACCGCTTCGTCACGAAGAACCGAAAGCGTTACGGAGTACAAGAACATCCATTTCGTCACGAAGAACCGAATGGAGTTTTCACTCAAAAATAACCGCTTCGTCACAAAGAACCCAAAGCGTTACGGAGTACAAGAGCATCCATTTCGTCACGAAGAACCGAAAGGAGTCTTTACTCAAAGAATCACCGCTTCGTCACGAAGAACCGAAAGCGTTACGGAGTACAAGAACATCCATTTCGTCACGAAGAACCAAAAGGAGTCTTTACTCAAAGAATCACCGCTTCGTCACGAAGAACTGAAAGCGTTACGGAGTACAAGAACACCCATTTCATCACGAAGAACCGAAAGGAGTCTTTACTCAAAGAATCACCGCTTCGTCACGAAGAACTGAAAGTGTTATAGAGTACAAGAACATCTATTTCGTCACGAAGAACCGAAAGCAGTCTTTACTCAAAGAATCACCGCTTTGTCACGAAGAACCGAAGGCGTTACGGAGTACAAGAACATCTATTTCATCACGAAGAACCGAAAGGAGTCTTTACTGAAAGAATCACCGCTTCGTCACGAAGAACTGAAAGCGTTACGGAGTACAAGAACATCCATTTCGTCACGAAGAACCGAAAGGAGTCTTTACTCAAAGAATCACCGCTTCGTCACGAAGAACCGAAAGCGTTACGGAGTACAAGAACATCCATTTCGTCACGAAGAACCGAAAGGAGTCTTTACTCAAAGAATCACCACTTCGTCACGAAGAACTGAAAGCGTTACGGAGTACAAGAACATCCATTTCGTCACGAAGAACCGAAAGGAGTCTTTATTCAAAGAATCACCGCTTCCTCACGAAGAACTGAAAGCGTTATAGAGTACAAGAACATCCATTTCGTCACGAAGAATCGAAAGGAGTCTTTACTCAAAGAATCACCGCTTTGTCACGAAGAACCGAAAGCGTTACGGAGTACAAGAACATCCATTTCGTCACGAAGAACCGAAAGGAGTCTTTACTCAAAGAATCACCGCTTCCTCACGAAGAACTGAAAGCGTTATAGAGTACAAGAACATCCATTTCGTCACGAAGAATCGAAAGGAGTCTTTGCTCAAAGAATCACCGCTTCGTCACGAAGAACCGAAAGCGTTACGGAGTACAAGAACATCCATTTCGTCACGATGAACCGAAAGGAGTCTTTATTCAAAGAATCACCGCTTCCTCACGAAGAACTGAAAGCGTTATAGAGTACAAGAACATCCATTTCGTCACGAAGAACCGAAAACAGTCTTTACTCAAAGAATCACCGCTTCCTCACGAAGAACTGAAAGCGTTATAGAGTACAAGAACATCCATTTCGTCACGAAGAATCGAAAGGAGTCTTTACTCAAAGAATCACCGCTTTGTCACGAAGAACCGAAAGCGTTACGGAGTACAAGAACATCCATTTCATCACGAAGAACCGAAAGGAGTCTTTACTGAAAGAATCACCGCGCTTCGTCACGAAGAACCGAAAACGTTACGGAGTACAAGAACATCCATTTCATCACGAAGAACCGAAAGAAGTCTTTATTCAAAGAATCACCGCTTCCTCACGAAGAACTGAAAGCGTTACGGAGTACAAGAACATCCATTTCGTCACGAAGAACCGAAAGGAGTCTTTATTCAAAGAATCACCGCTTCCTCACGAAGAACTGAAAGCGTTATAGAGTACAAGAACATCCATTTCGTCACGAAGAATCGAAAGGAGTCTTTACTCAAAGAATCACCGCTTTGTCACGAAGAACCGAAAGCGTTACGGAGTACAAGAACATCCATTTCGTCACGAAGAACCGAAAGGAGTCTTTACTCAAAGAATCACCGCTTCGTCACGAAGAACTGAAAGCGTTATAGAGTACAAGAACATCCATTTCGTCACGAAGAACCGAAAGCAGTCTTTACTCAAAGAATCACCGCTTCGTCACGAAGAACCGAAAGCGTTACGGAGTACAAGAACATCCATTTCGTCACGAAGAACCGAAAGGAGTCTTTACTCAAAGAATCACCGCTTCGTCACGAAGAACCGAAAGCGTTACGGAGTATAAGATCATCCATTTTGTCACGAAGAACCGAAAGGAGTCTTTACTGAAAGAATCACCGCGCTTCGTCACGAAGAACTGATAACATTACGGAGTACAAGAACATCCATTTCGTCACGAAGAACCGAAAGGAGTCTTTACTCAAAGAATCACCGCTTCGTCACGAAGAACCGAAAGCGTTACGGAGTACAAGAACATCCATTTCGTCACGAAGAACCGAATGGAGTTTTCACTCAAAAATAACCGCTTCGTCACAAAGAACCCAAAGCGTTACGGAGTACAAGAGCATCCATTTCGTCACGAAGAATCGAAAGGAGTCTTGACTCAAAGAATCACCGCTTCGTCACGAAGAACCGAAAGCGTTACGGAGTACAAGAACATCCATTTCGTCACGAAGAACCGAAAGGAGTCTTTACTCAAAGAATCACCGCTTCGTCACGAAGAACTGAAAGTGTTACGGAGTACAAGAACATCCATTTCGTCACGAAGAACCGAAAGGAGTCTTTACTCAAAGAATCACCGCTTCGTCACGAAGAACTGAAAGCGTTATAGAGTACAAGAACATCCATTTCGTCACGAAGAACCAAAAGGAGTCTTTGCTCAAAGAATCACCGCTTCGTCACGAAGAACCGAAAGCGTTACGGAGTACAAGAACATCCATTTCGTCACGAAGAACCGAAAGGAGTCTTTATTCAAAGAATCACCGCTTCGTCACGAAGAACCGAAAGTGTTACGGAGTACAAGAACATCCATTTCGTCACGAAGAACCGAAAGGAGTCTTTACTCAAAGAATCACCGCTTCGTCACGAAGAACCGAAAGCGTTACGGAGTACAAGAACATCCATTTCGTCACGAAGAACCGAATGGAGTTTTCACTCAAAAATAACCGCTTCGTCACAAAGAACCCAAAGCGTTACGGAGTACAAGAACATCCATTTCGTCACGAAGAACCGAAAGGAGTCTTTACTCAAAGAATCACCGCTTCCTCACGAAGAACTGAAAGCGTTATAGAGTACAAGAACATCCATTTCGTCACGAAGAACCGAAAACAGTCTTTACTCAAAGAATCACCGCTTCGTCACGAAGAACCGAAAGCGTTACGGAGTACAACATCCATTTCGTCACGAAGAACCGAAAGGAGTCTTTATTCAAAGAATCACCGCTTCGTCACGAAGAATCGAAAGCGTTACAGAGTACAAGAACATCCATTTCGTCACGAAGAACCGAAAGGAGTCTTTACTCAAAGAATCACCGCTTCGTCACGAAAAACCGAAAGCGTTACGGAGTATAAGAACATCCATTTTGTTAGGAAGAACCGAAAGGAGTCTTTACTGAAAGAATCACCGCGCTTCGTCACGAAGAACCGAAAACGTTACGGAGTACAAGAACATCCATTTCGTCACGAAGAACCGAAAGGAGTCTTTACTCAAAGAATCACCGCTTCGTCACGAAGAACCGAAAGCGTTACGGAGTATAAGAACATCCATTTCGTCACGAAGAACCGAAAGGAGTTTTCACTCAAAAATCACCGCTTCGTCACAAAGAACCGAAAGCGTTACGGAGTACAAGAACATCCATTTCGTCACGAAGAATCGAAAGGAGTCTTGACTCAAAGAATCACCGCTTCGTCACGAAGAACCGAAAGCGTTACGGAGTACAAGAACATCCATTTCGTCACGAAGAACCGAAAGGAGTCTTTACTCAAAGAATCACCGCTTCGTCACGAAGAACTGAAAGTGTTACGGAGTACAAGAACATCCATTTCGTCACGAAGAACCGAAAGGAGTCTTTACTCAAAGAATCACCGCTTCGTCACGAAGAACTGAAAGCGTTATAGAGTACAAGAACATCCATTTCGTCACGAAGAACCAAAAGGAGTCTTTGCTCAAAGAATCACCGCTTCGTCACGAAGAACCGAAAGCGTTACGGAGTACAAGAACATCCATTTCGTCACGAAGAACCGAAAGGAGTCTTTATTCAAAGAATCACCGCTTCGTCACGAAGAACCGAAAGTGTTACGGAGTACAAGAACATCCATTTCGTCACGAAGAACCGAAAGGAGTCTTTACTCAAAGAATCACCGCTTCGTCACGAAGAACCGAAAGCGTTACGGAGTACAAGAACATCCATTTCGTCACGAAGAACCGAATGGAGTTTTCACTCAAAAATAACCGCTTCGTCACAAAGAACCCAAAGCGTTACGGAGTACAAGAACATCCATTTCGTCACGAAGAACCGAAAGCGTTACAGAGTATAAGAACATCCATTTTGTTACGAAGAACCGAAAGGAGTCTTTACTGAAAGAATACCGCGCTTCGTCATGAAGAACCGAAAACGTTACGGAGTACAAGAACATCCATTTCGTCACGAAGAACCGAAAGGAGTTTTCACTCAAAAATCACCGCTTCGTCACAAAGAACCGAAAGCGTTATGGAGTACAAGAACATCTATTTCGTCACGAAGAACCGAAAGGAGTCTTTACTCAAAGAATCACCGCTTCGTCACGAAGAACCGAAAGCGTTACGGAGTACAAGAACATCCATTTCGTCACGAAGAACCAAAAGGAGTCTTTACTCAAAGAATCACCGCTTCGTCACGAAGAACTGAAAGCGTTACGGAGTACAAGAACATCCATTTCGTCACGAAGAACCGAAAGGAGTCTTTACTCAAAGAATCACCGCTTCGTCACGAAGAACCGAAAGCGTTACGGAGTACAAGAACATCCATTTCGTCACGAAGAACCGAAAGGAGTCTTTACTCAAAGAATCACCGCTTCATCACGAAGAACCGAAAGCGTTACGGAGTACAAGAACATCCATTTCGTCACGAAGAACCGAAAGGAGTCTTTATTCAAAAAATCACTGCTTCGTCACGAAGCACCGAAAGCGTTACGGAGTACAAGAACATCCATTTCGTCACGAAGAACCGAAAGGAGTTTTCACTCAAAAATCACCGCTTCATCACAAAGAACCGAAAGCGTTACGGAGTACAAGAACATCCATTTCGTCACGAAGAATCGAAAGGAGTCTTTACTCAAAGAATCACCGCTTCGTCACGAAGAACTGAAAGCGTTACGGAGTATAAGAACATCCATTTCGTCACGAAGAACCGAAAGGAGTCTTTACTCAAAGAATCACCGCTTCGTCACGAAGAACTGAAAGCGTTACGGAGTACAAGAACATCCATTTCGTCACGAAGAACCGAAAGGAGTCTTTATTCAAAGAATCACTGCTTCGTCACGAAGCACCGAAAGCGTTACGGAGTGCAAGAACATTTATTTCGTCACGAAGAACCGAAAGGAGTCTTTACTCAAAGAATCACCGCTTCGTCACGAAGAACCGAAAGGGTTACGGAGTATAAGAACATCCATTTCATCACGAAGAACCGAAAGGAGTCTTTACTGAAAGAATCACCGCGCTTCGTCACGAAGAACTGATAACATTACGGAGTACAAGAACATCCATTTCGTCACGAAGAACCGAAAGGAGTCTTTACTCAAAGAATCACCGCTTCGTCACGAAGAACCGAAAGCGTTACGGAGTACAAGAACATCCATTTCGTCACGAAGAACCGAAAGGAGTTTTCACTCAAAAATCACTGCTTCATCACAAAGAACCGAAAGCGTTACGGAGTACAAGAACATCCATTTCGTCACGAAGAATCGAAAGGAGTCTTTACTCAAAGAATCACCGCTTTGTCACGAAGAACCGAAAGCGTTACGGAGTACAAGAACATCCATTTCGTCACGAAGAACCGAAAGGAGTCTTTACTCAAAGAATCACCGCTTCGTCACGAAGAACTGAAAGCGTTATAGAGTACAAGAACATCCATTTCGTCACGAAGAACCGAAAGCAGTCTTTACTCAAAGAATCACCGCTTCGTCACGAAGAACCGAAAGCGTTACGGAGTACAAGAACATCCATTTCGTCACGAAGAACCGAAAGGAGTCTTTACTCAAAGAATCACCGCTTCGTCACGAAGAACCGAAAGCGTTACGGAGTATAAGATCATCCATTTTGTCACGAAGAACCGAAAGGAGTCTTTACTGAAAGAATCACCGCGCTTCGTCACGAAGAACTGATAACATTACGGAGTACAAGAACATCCATTTCGTCACGAAGAACCGAAAGGAGTCTTTACTCAAAGAATCACCGCTTCGTCACGAAGAACCGAAAGCGTTACGGAGTACAAGAACATCCATTTCGTCACGAAGAACCGAATGGAGTTTTCACTCAAAAATAACCGCTTCGTCACAAAGAACCCAAAGCGTTACGGAGTACAAGAACATCCATTTCGTCACGAAGAACCGAAAGGAGTCTTTACTCAAAGAATCACCGCTTCGTCACGAAGAACCGAAAGCGTTACGGAGTACAAGAACATCCATTTCGTCACGAAGAACCAAAAGGAGTCTTTACTCAAAGAATCACCGCTTCGTCACGAAGAACTGAAAGCGTTACGGAGTACAAGAACACCCATTTCGTCACGAAGAACCGAAAGGAGTCTTTACTCAAAGAATCACCGCTTCGTCACGAAGAACTGAAAGTGTTATAGAGTACAAGAACATCTATTTCGTCACGAAGAACCGAAAGGAGTCTTTATTCAAAGAATCACCGCTTCGTCACGAAGCACCGAAAGCGTTACGGAGTACAAGAACATCCATTTCGTCACGAAGAACCGAAAGGAGTTTTCACTCAAAAATCACCGCTTCATCACAAAGAACCGAAAGCGTTACGGAGTACAAGAACATCCATTTCGTCACGAAGAATCGAAAGGAGTCTTTACTCAAAGAATCACCGCTTCGTCACGAAGAACTGAAAGCGTTACGGAGTATAAGAACATCCATTTCGTCACGAAGAACCGAAAGGAGTCTTTACTCAAAGAATCACCGCTTCGTCACGAAGAACTGAAAGCGTTACGGAGTACAAGAACATCCATTTCGTCACGAAGAACCGAAAGGAGTCTTTATTCAAAGAATCACTGCTTCGTCACGAAGCACCGAAAGCGTTACGGAGTGCAAGAACATTTATTTCGTCACGAAGAACCGAAAGGAGTCTTTACTCAAAGAATCACCGCTTCGTCACGAAGAACCGAAAGGGTTACGGAGTATAAGAACATCCATTTCATCACGAAGAACCGAAAGGAGTCTTTACTGAAAGAATCACCGCGCTTCGTCACGAAGAACCGAAAACGTTACGGAGTACAAGAACATCCATTTCATCACGAAGAACCGAAAGAAGTCTTTACTCAAAGAATCACCGCTTCGTCACGAAGAACCGAAAGCGTTACGGAGTACAAGAACATCCATTTCGTCACGAAGAACCGAAAGGAGTTTTCACTGAAAAATCACTGCTTCATCACAAAGAACCGAAAGCGTTACGGAGTACAAGAACATCCATTTCGTCACGAAGAATCGAAAGGAGTCTTTACTCAAAGAATCACCGCTTTGTCACGAAGAACCGAAAGCGTTACGGAGTACAAGAACATCCATTTCGTCACGAAGAACCGAAAGGAGTCTTTACTCAAAGAATCACCGCTTCGTCACGAAGAACTGAAAGCGTTATAGAGTACAAGAACATCCATTTCGTCACGAAGAACCGAAAGCAGTCTTTACTCAAAGAATCACCGCTTCGTCACGAAGAACCGAAAGCGTTACGGAGTACAAGAACATCCATTTCGTCACGAAGAACCGAAAGGAGTCTTTACTCAAAGAATCACCGCTTCGTCACGAAGAACCGAAAGCGTTACGGAGTATAAGATCATCCATTTTGTCACGAAGAACCGAAAGGAGTCTTTACTGAAAGAATCACCGCGCTTCGTCACGAAGAACTGATAACATTACGGAGTACAAGAACATCCATTTCGTCACGAAGAACCGAAAGGAGTCTTTACTCAAAGAATCACCGCTTCGTCACAAAGAACCGAAAGCGTTACGGAGTACAAGAACATCCATTTCGTCACGAAGAACCGAATAGAGTTTTCACTCAAAAATAACCGCTTCGTCACAAAGAACCCAAAGCGTTACGGAGTACAAGAACATCCATTTCGTCACGAAGAACCGAAAGGAGTCTTTACTCAAAGAATCACCGCTTCGTCACGAAGAACCGAAAGCGTTACGGAGTACAAGAACATCCATTTCGTCACGAAGAACCAAAAGGAGTCTTTACTCAAAGAATCACCGCTTCGTCACGAAGAACTGAAAGCGTTACGGAGTACAAGAACACCCATTTCGTCACGAAGAACCGAAAGGAGTCTTTACTCAAAGAATCACCGCTTCGTCACGAAGAACTGAAAGTGTTATAGAGTACAAGAACATCTATTTCGTCACGAAGAACCGAAAGCAGTCTTTACTCAAAGAATCACCGCTTTGTCACGAAGAACCGAAGGCGTTACGGAGTACAAGAACATCTATTTCGTCACGAAGAACCGAAAGGAGTCTTTACTGAAAGAATCACCGCTTCGTCACGAAGAACTGAAAGCGTTACGGAGTACAAGAACATCCATTTCGTCACGAAGAACCGAAAGGAGTCTTTACTCAAAGAATCACCGCTTCGTCACGAAGAACTGAAAGCGTTATAGAGTACAAGAACATCCATTTCGTCACGAAGAACCAAAAGCAGTCTTTGCTCAAAGAATCACCGCTTCGTCACGAAGAACCGAAAGCGTTACGGAGTACAAGAACATCCATTTCGTCACGAAGAACTGAAAGCATTCTTTACTCAAAGAATCACCGCTTCGTCACGAAGAACCGAAAGGAGTCTTTACTCAAAGAATCACCGCTTCGTCACGAAGAACCGAAAGGGTTACGGAGTATAAGAACATCCATTTCATCACGAAGAACCGAAAGGAGTCTTTACTGAAAGAATCACCGCGCTTCGTCACGAAGAACCGAAAACGTTACGGAGTACAAGAACATCCATTTCATCACGAAGAACCGAAAGAAGTCTTTACTCAAAGAATCACCGCTTCGTCACGAAGAACCGAAAGCGTTACGGAGTACAAGAACATCCATTTCGTCACGAAGAACCGAAAGGAGTTTTCACTGAAAAATCACTGCTTCATCACAAAGAACCGAAAGCGTTACGGAGTACAAGAACATCCATTTCGTCACGAAGAATCGAAAGGAGTCTTTACTCAAAGAATCACCGCTTTGTCACGAAGAACCGAAAGCGTTACGGAGTACAAGAACATCCATTTCGTCACGAAGAACCGAAAGGAGTCTTTACTCAAAGAATCACCGCTTCGTCACGAAGAACTGAAAGCGTTATAGAGTACAAGAACATCCATTTCGTCACGAAGAACCGAAAGCAGTCTTTACTCAAAGAATCACCGCTTCGTCACGAAGAACCGAAAGCGTTACGGAGTACAAGAACATCCATTTCGTCACGAAGAACCGAAAGGAGTCTTTACTCAAAGAATCACCGCTTCGTCACGAAGAACCGAAAGCGTTACGGAGTATAAGATCATCCATTTTGTCACGAAGAACCGAAAGGAGTCTTTACTGAAAGAATCACCGCGCTTCGTCACGAAGAACTGATAACATTACGGAGTACAAGAACATCCATTTCGTCACGAAGAACCGAAAGGAGTCTTTACTCAAAGAATCACCGCTTCGTCACAAAGAACCGAAAGCGTTACGGAGTACAAGAACATCCATTTCGTCACGAAGAACCGAATGGAGTTTTCACTCAAAAATAACCGCTTCGTCACAAAGAACCCAAAGCGTTACGGAGTACAAGAACATCCATTTCGTCACGAAGAACCGAAAGGAGTCTTTACTCAAAGAATCACCGCTTCGTCACGAAGAACCGAAAGCGTTACGGAGTACAAGAACATCCATTTCGTCACGAAGAACCAAAAGGAGTCTTTACTCAAAGAATCACCGCTTCGTCACGAAGAACTGAAAGCGTTACGGAGTACAAGAACACCCATTTCGTCACGAAGAACCGAAAGGAGTCTTTACTCAAAGAATCACCGCTTCGTCACGAAGAACTGAAAGTGTTATAGAGTACAAGAACATCTATTTCGTCACGAAGAACCGAAAGCAGTCTTTACTCAAAGAATCACCGCTTTGTCACGAAGAACCGAAGGCGTTACGGAGTACAAGAACATCTATTTCGTCACGAAGAACCGAAAGGAGTCTTTACTGAAAGAATCACCGCTTCGTCACGAAGAACTGAAAGCGTTACGGAGTACAAGAACATCCATTTCGTCACGAAGAACATAAAGGAGTCTTTACTCAAAGAATCACCGCTTCGTCACGAAGAACTGAAAGCGTTATAGAGTACAAGAACATCCATTTCGTCACGAAGAACCAAAAGCAGTCTTTGCTCAAAGAATCACCGCTTCGTCACGAAGAACCGAAAGCGTTACGGAGTACAAGAACATCCATTTCGTCACGAAGAACTGAAAGCAGTCTTTACTCAAAGAATCACCGCTTCGTCACGAAGAACCGAAAGCGTTACGGAGTACAAGAACATCCATTTCATCACGAAGAACCGAAAGGAGTCTTTATTCAAAGAATCACTGCTTCGTCACGAAGCACCGAAAGCGTTACAGAGTACAAGAACATCCATTTCGTCATGAAGAACCGAAAGGAGTCTTTACTCAAAGAATCACCGCTTCGTCACGAAGAACCGAAAGCGTTACGGAGTACAAGAACATCCATTTCGTCACGAAGAACCGAAATGAGTCTTTATTCAAAGAATCACTGCTTCGTCACGAAGCACCGAAAGCGTTACGGAGTACAAGAACATCCATTTCGTCACGAAGAACCGAAAGGAGTCTTTACTCAAAGAATCACCGCTTCGTCACGAAGAACCGAAAGCGTTACGGAGTATAAGAACATCCATTTCATCACGAAGAACCGAAAGGAGTCTTTACTGAAAGAATCACCGCGCTTCGTCACGAAGAACCGAAAATGTTACGGAGTACAAGAACATCCATTTCATCACGAAGAACCGAAAGGAGTCTTTACTCAAAGAATCACCGCTTCGTCACGAAGAACTGAAAGCATTACGGAGTACAAGAACATCCATTTCGTCACGAAGAACCGAAAGGAGTCTTTACTCAAAGAATCACCGCTTCGTTACGAAGAACTGAAAGCGTTGTAGAGTACAAGAACATCCATTTCGTCACGAAGAACCGAAAGCAGTCTTTACTCAAAGAATCACCGCTTCGTCACGAAGAACCGAAAGCGTTACGGAGTACAAGAACATCCATTTAGTCACGAAGAACCGAAAGGAGTCTTTATTCAAAGAATCACCGCTTCGTCACGAAGAACCGAAAGCGTTACGGAGTACAAGAACATCCATTTCGTCACGAAGAACCGAAATGAGTCTTTACTCAAAGAATCACCGCTTCGTCACGAAGAACCGAAAGCGTTACGTAGTATAAGAACATCCATTTTGTTACGAAGAACCGAAAGGAGTCTTTACTGAAAGAATCACCGCGCTTCGTCATGAAGAACCGAAAACGTTACGGAGTACAAGAACATCCATTTCGTCACGAAGAACCGAAAGGAGTTTTCACTCAAAAATCACCGCTTCGTCACAAAGAACCGAAAGTGTTACGGAGTACAAGAACATCCATTTCGTCACGAAGAACCGAAAGGAGTCTTTACTCAAAGAATCACCGCTTCGTCACGAAGAACCGAAAGCGTTACGGAGTACAAGAACATCCATTTCGTCACGAAGAACCAAAAGGAGTCTTTACTCAAAGAATCACAGCTTCGTCATGAAGAACTGAAAGCGTTACGGAGTACAAGAACATCCATTTCGTCACGAAGAACCGAAAGGAGTCTTTACTCAAAGAATCACCGCTTCGTCACGAAGAACTGAAAGCGTTATAGAGTACAAGAACATCCATTTCGTCACGAAGAACCGAAAGCAGTCTTTACTCAAAGAATCACCGCTTCGTCACGAAGAACCGAAAGCGTTACGGAGTACAAGAACATCCATTTCGTCACGAAGAACCGAAAGGAGTTTTTATTCAAAGAATCACCGCTTCGTCACGAAGAACCGAAAGCGTTACGGAGTACAAGAACATCCATTTCATCACGAAGAACCGAAAGGAGTCTTTATTCAAAGAATCACTGCTTCGTCACGAAGCACCGAAAGCGTTGCGGAGTACAAGAACATCCATTTCGTCATGAAGAACCGAAAGGAGTCTTTACTCAAAGAATCACCGCTTCGTCACGAAGAACCGAAAGCGTTACGGAGTACAAGAACATCCATTTCGTCACGAAGAACCGAAATGAGTCTTTATTCAAAGAATCACTGCTTCGTCACGAAGCACCGAAAGCGTTACGGAGTACAAGAACATCCATTTCGTCACGAAGAACCGAAAGGAGTCTTTACTCAAAGAATCACCGCTTCGTCACGAAGAACCGAAAGCGTTACGGAGTATAAGAACATCCATTTCATCACGAAGAACCGAAAGGAGTCTTTACTGAAAGAATCACCGCGCTTTATCACGAAGAACCGAAAATGTTACGGAGTACAAGAACATCCATTTCATCACGAAGAACCGAAAGGAGTCTTTACTCAAAGAATCACCGCTTCGTCACGAAGAACCGAAAGCGTTACGGAGTACAAGAACATCCATTTCATCACGAAGAACCGAAAGGAGTCTTTACTCAAAGAATCACCGCTTCGTCATGAAGAACTGAAAGCGTTACGGAGTACAAGAACATCCATTTCGTCACGAAGAACCGAAAGGAGTCTTTACTGAAAGAATCACCGCTTCGTCACGAAGAACTGAAAGCGTTATAGAGTACAAGAACATCCATTTCGTCACGAAGAACCGAAAGCAGTCTTTACTCAAAGAATCACCGCTTCGTCACGAAGAACCGAAAGCGTTACGGAGTACAAGAACATCCATTTCGTCACGAAGAACTGAAAGCAGTCTTTACTCAAAGAATCACCGCTTCGTCACGAAGAACCGAAAGCGTTACGGAGTACAAGAACATCCATTTCATCACGAAGAACCGAAAGGAGTCTTTATTCAAAGAATCACTGCTTCGTCACGAAGCACCGAAAGCGTTACGGAGTACAAGAACATCCATTTCATCACGAAGAACCGAAAGGAGTCTTTACTCAAAGAATCACCGCTTCGTCATGAAGAACTGAAAGCGTTACGGAGTACAAGAACATCCATTTCGTCACGAAGAATCGAAAGGAGTCTTTACTCAAAGAATCACCGCTTTGTCACGAAGAACAGAAAGCGTTACGGAGTACAAGAACATCCATTTCATCACGAAGAACCGAAAGGAGTCTTTACTCAAAGAATCACCGCTTCGTCACGAAGAACTGAAAGCGTTACGGAGTACAAGAACATCCATTTCGTCACGAAGAACCGAAAGGAGTTTTCACTCAAAAATCACCGCTTCGTCACAAAGAACCGAAATCGTTACGGAGTACAAGAACATCCATTTCGTCACGAAGAATCGAAAGGAGTCTTTACTCAAAGAATCACCGCTTTGTCACGAAGAACCGAAAGCGTTACGGAGTACAAGAACATCCATTTCATCACGAAGAACCGAAAGGAGTCTTTACTCAAAGAATCACCGCTTCGTCATGAAGAACTGAAAGCGTTACGGAGTACAAGAACATCCATTTCGTCACGAAGAACCGAAAGGAGTCTTTACTGAAAGAATCACCGCTTCGTCACGAAGAACTGAAAGCGTTATAGAGTACCAGAACATCCATTTCGTCACGAACAACCGAAAGGAGTCTTTATTCAAAGAATCACCGCTTCGTCACGAAGGACAGAAAGTGTTACGGAGTACAAGAACATCCATTTCGTCACGAAGAACCGAAAGGAGTCTTTATTCAAAGAATCACCGCTTCGTCACGAAGAACCGAAAGCGTTACGGAGTACAAGAACATCCATTTCGTCACGAAGAATCGAAAGGAGTTTTTACTCAAAGAATCACCGCTTTGTCACGAAGAACCGAAAGCGTTACGGAGTACAAGAACATCCATTTTGTCACGAAGAACCGAAAGGAGTCTTTACTGAAAGAATCACCGCGCTTCGTCACGAAGAACTGAAAGCGTTACGGAGTACAAGAACATCCATTTCGTCACGAAGAACCGAAAGGAGTTTTCACTCAAAAATCACCGCTTCGTCACAAAGAACCGAAATCGTTACGGAGTACAAGAACATCCATTTCGTCACGAAGAATCGAAAGGAGTTTTCACTCAAAAATCACCGCTTTGTCACGAAGAACCGAAAGCGTTACGGAGTACAAGAACATCCATTTCATCACGAAGAACCGAAAGGAGTCTTTACTCAAAGAATCACCGCTTTGTCATGAAGAACCGAAAGCGTTACGGAGTACAAGAACATCCATTTCGTCACGAAGAACCGAAAGGAGTCTTTACTGAAAGAATCACCGCTTCGTCACAAAGAACTGAAAGCGTTATAGAGTACAAGAACATCCATTTCGTCACGAAGAATCGAAAGGAGTCTTTACTCAAAGAATCACCGCTTTGTCACGAAGAACCGAAAGCGTTACGGAGTACAAGAACATCCATTTCGTCACGAAGAACCGAAAGGAGTCTTTACTCAAAGAATCACCGCTTCGTCACGAAGAACTGAAAGCGTTACGGAGTACAAGAACATCCATTTCGTCACGAAGAACCGAAAGGAGTTTTCACTCAAAAATCACCGCTTCGTCACAAAGAACCGAAATCGTTACGGAGTACAAGAACATCCATTTCGTCACGAAGAATCGAAAGGAGTCTTTACTCAAAGAATCACCGCTTTGTCACGAAGAACCGAAAGCGTTACGGAGTACAAGAACATCCATTTCATCACGAAGAACCGAAAGGAGTCTTTACTCAAAGAATCACCGCTTCGCCATGAAGAACTGAAAGCGTTACGGAGTACAAGAACATCCATTTCGTCACGAAGAACCGAAAGGAGTCTTTACTAAAAGAATCACCGCTTCGTCACGAAGAACTGAAAGCGTTATAGAGTACAAGAACATCCATTTCGTCACGAAGAACCGAAAGCAGTCTTTACTCAAAGAATCACCGCTTCGTCACGAAGAACCGAAAGCGTTACGGAGTACAAGAACATCCATTTCGTCACGAAGAACTGAAAGCAGTCTTTACTCAAAGAATCACCGCTTCGTCACGAAGAACCGAAAGCGTTACGGAGTACAAGAACATCCATTTCATCACGAAGAACCGAAAGGAGTCTTTATTCAAAGAATCACTGCTTCGTCACGAAGCACCGAAAGCGTTACGGAGTACAAGAACATCCATTTCGTCATGAAGAACCGAAAGGAGTCTTTACTCAAAGAATCACCGCTTCGTCACGAAGAACCGAAAGCGTTACGGAGTACAAGAACATCCATTTCGTCACGAAGAACCGAAATGAGTCTTTATTCAAAGAATCACCGCTTCGTCACGAAGCACCGAAAGCGTTACGGAGTACAAGAACATCCATTTCGTCACGAAGAACCGAAAGGAGTCTTTACTCAAAGAATCACCGCTTCGTCACGAAGAACCGAAAGCGTTACGGAGTATAAGAACATCCATTTCATCACGAAGAACCGAAAGGAGTCTTTACTGAAAGAATCACCGCGCTTCGTCACGAAGAACCGAAAATGTTACGGAGTACAAGAACATCCATTTCGTCACGAAGAACCGAAAGGAGTCTTTACTCAAAGAATCACCGCTTCGTCACGAAGAACTGAAAGCATTACGGAGTACAAGAACATCCATTTCGTCACGAAGAACCGAAAGGAGTCTTTAGTCAAAGAATCACCGCTTCGTTACGAAGAACTGAAAGCGTTGTAGAGTACAAGAACATCCATTTCGTCACGAAGAACCGAAAGCAGTCTTTACTCAAAGAATCACCGCTTCGTCACGAAGAACCGAAAGCGTTACGGAGTACAAGAACATCCATTTCGTCACGAAGAACCGAAAGGAGTCTTTAGTCAAAGAATCACCGCTTCGTTACGAAGAACTGAAAGCGTTGTAGAGTACAAGAACATCCATTTCGTCACGAAGAACCGAAAGCAGTCTTTACTCAAAGAATCACCGCTTCGTCACGAAGAACTGAAAGCGTTACGGAGTACAAGAACATCCATTTCGTCACGAAGAACCGAAAGGAGTTTTCACTCAAAAATCACCGCTTCGTCACAAAGAACCGAAATCGTTACGGAGTACAAGAACATCCATTTCGTCACGAAGAATCGAAAGGAGTTTTCACTCAAAAATCACCGCTTTGTCACGAAGAACCGAAAGCGTTACGGAGTACAAGAACATCCATTTCATCACGAAGAACCGAAAGGAGTCTTTACTCAAAGAATCACCGCTTTGTCATGAAGAACCGAAAGCGTTACGGAGTACAAGAACATCCATTTCGTCACGAAGAACCGAAAGGAGTCTTTACTGAAAGAATCACCGCTTCGTCACAAAGAACTGAAAGCGTTATAGAGTACAAGAACATCCATTTCGTCACGAAGAATCGAAAGGAGTCTTTACTCAAAGAATCACCGCTTTGTCACGAAGAACCGAAAGCGTTACGGAGTACAAGAACATCCATTTCGTCACGAAGATCCGAAAGGAGTCTTTACTCAAAGAATCACCGCTTCGTCACGAAGAACTGAAAGCGTTACGGAGTACAAGAACATCCATTTCGTCACGAAGAACCGAAAGGAGTTTTCACTCAAAAATCACCGCTTCGTCACAAAGAACCGAAATCGTTACGGAGTACAAGAACATCCATTTCGTCACGAAGAATCGAAAGGAGTCTTTACTCAAAGAATCACCGCTTTGTCACGAAGAACCGAAAGCGTTACGGAGTACAAGAACATCCATTTCATCACGAAGAACCGAAAGGAGTCTTTACTCAAAGAATCACCGCTTCGCCATGAAGAACTGAAAGCGTTACGGAGTACAAGAACATCCATTTCGTCACGAAGAACCGAAAGGAGTCTTTACTAAAAGAATCACCGCTTCGTCACGAAGAACTGAAAGCGTTATAGAGTACAAGAACATCCATTTCGTCACGAAGAACCGAAAGCAGTCTTTACTCAAAGAATCACCGCTTCGTCACGAAGAACCGAAAGCGTTACGGAGTACAAGAACATCCATTTCGTCACGAAGAACTGAAAGCAGTCTTTACTCAAAGAATCACCGCTTCGTCACGAAGAACCGAAAGCGTTACGGAGTACAAGAACATCCATTTCATCACGAAGAACCGAAAGGAGTCTTTATTCAAAGAATCACTGCTTCGTCACGAAGCACCGAAAGCGTTACGGAGTACAAGAACATCCATTTCGTCATGAAGAACCGAAAGGAGTCTTTACTCAAAGAATCACCGCTTCGTCTCGAAGAACCGAAAGCGTTACGGAGTACAAGAACATCCATTTCGTCACGAAGAACCGAAATGAGTCTTTATTCAAAGAATCACCGCTTCGTCACGAAGCACCGAAAGCGTTACGGAGTACAAGAACATCCATTTCGTCACGAAGAACCGAAAGGAGTCTTTACTCAAAGAATCACCGCTTCGTCACGAAGAACCGAAAGCGTTACGGAGTATAAGAACATCCATTTCATCACGAAGAACCGAAAGGAGTCTTTACTGAAAGAATCACCGCGCTTCGTCACGAAGAACCGAAAATGTTACGGAGTACAAGAACATCCATTTCGTCACGAAGAACCGAAAGGAGTCTTTACTCAAAGAATCACCGCTTCGTCACGAAGAACTGAAAGCATTACGGAGTACAAGAACATCCATTTCGTCACGAAGAACCGAAAGGAGTCTTTAGTCAAAGAATCACCGCTTCGTTACGAAGAACTGAAAGCGTTGTAGAGTACAAGAACATCCATTTCGTCACGAAGAACCGAAAGCAGTCTTTACTCAAAGAATCACCGCTTCGTCACGAAGAACCGAAAGCGTTACGGAGTACAAGAACATCCATTTCGTCACGAAGAACCGAAAGGAGTCTTTAGTCAAAGAATCACCGCTTCGTTACGAAGAACTGAAAGCGTTGTAGAGTACAAGAACATCCATTTCGTCACGAAGAACCGAAAGCAGTCTTTACTCAAAGAATCACCGCTTCGTCACGAAGAACCGAAAGCGTTACGGAGTACAAGAACATCCATTTCGTCACGAAGAACCGAAAGGAGTCTTTATTCAAAGAATCACCGCTTCGTCACGAAGAACCGAAAGCGTTACGGAGTACAAGAACATCCATTTCGTCACGAAGAACCGAAATGAGTCTTTACTCAAAGAATCACCGCTTCGTCACGAAGAACCGAAAGCGTTACGTAGTATAAGAACATCCATTTTGTTACGAAGAACCGAAAGGAGTCTTTACTGAAAGAATCACCGCGCTTCGTCATGAAGAACCGAAAACGTTACGGAGTACAAGAACATCCATTTCGTCACGAAGAACCGAAAGGAGTTTTCACTCAAAAATCACCGCTTCGTCACAAAGAACCGAAAGTGTTACGGAGTACAAGAACATCCATTTCGTCACGAAGAACCGAAAGGAGTCTTTACTCAAAGAATCACCGCTTCGTCACGAAGAACCGAAAGGGTTACGGAGTACAAGAACATCCATTTCGTCACGAAGAACCGAAATGAGTCTTTACTCAAAGAATCACCGCTTCGTCACGAAGAACCGAAAGCGTTACGTAGTATAAGAACATCCATTTTGTTACGAAGAACCGAAAGGAGTCTTTACTGAAAGAATCACCGCGCTTCGTCATGAAGAACCGAAAACGTTACGGAGTACAAGAACATCCATTTCGTCACGAAGAACCGAAAGGAGTTTTCACTCAAAAATCACCGCTTCGTCACAAAGAACCGAAAGTGTTACGGAGTACAAGAACATCCATTTCGTCACGAAGAACCGAAAGGAGTCTTTACTCAAAGAATCACCGCTTCGTCACGAAGAACCGAAAGCGTTACGGAGTACAAGAACATCCATTTCGTCACGAAGAACCAAAAGGAGTCTTTACTCAAAGAATCACAGCTTCGTCATGAAGAACTGAAAGCGTTACGGAGTACAAGAACATCCATTTCGTCACGAAGAACCGAAAGGAGTCTTTACTCAAAGAATCACCGCTTCGTCACGAAGAACTGAAAGCGTTACGGAGTACAAGAACATCCATTTCGTCACGAAGAACCGAAAGGAGTTTTCACTCAAAAATCACCGCTTCGTCACAAAGAACCGAAATCGTTACGGAGTACAAGAACATCCATTTCGTCACGAAGAATCGAAAGGAGTCTTTACTCAAAGAATCACCGCTTTGTCACGAAGAACCGAAAGCGTTACGGAGTACAAGAACATCCATTTCATCACGAAGAACCGAAAGGAGTCTTTACTCAAAGAATCACCGCTTCGTCATGAAGAACTGAAAGCGTTACGGAGTACAAGAACATCCATTTCGTCACGAAGAACCGAAAGGAGTCTTTACTGAAAGAATCACCGCTTCGTCACGAAGAACTGAAAGCGTTATAGAGTACAAGAACATCCATTTCGTCACGAAGAACCGAAAGCAGTCTTTACTCAAAGAATCACCGCTTCGTCACGAAGAACCGAAAGCGTTACGGAGTACAAGAACATCCATTTCGTCACGAAGAACTGAAAGCAGTCTTTACTCAAAGAATCACCGCTTCGTCACGAAGAACCGAAAGCGTTACGGAGTACAAGAACATCCATTTCATCACGAAGAACCGAAAGGAGTCTTTATTCAAAGAATCACTGCTTCGTCACGAAGCACCGAAAGCGTTACGGAGTACAAGAACATCCATTTCGTCATGAAGAACCGAAAGGAGTCTTTACTCAAAGAATCACCGCTTCGTCACGAAGAACCGAAAGCGTTACGGAGTACAAGAACATCCATTTCGTCACGAAGAACCGAAATGAGTCTTTATTCAAAGAATCACCGCTTCGTCACGAAGCACCGAAAGCGTTACGGAGTACAAGAACATCCATTTCGTCACGAAGAACCGAAAGGAGTCTTTACTCAAAGAATCACCGCTTCGTCACGAAGAACCGAAAGCGTTACGGAGTATAAGAACATCCATTTCATCACGAAGAACCGAAAGGAGTCTTTACTGAAAGAATCACCGCGCTTCGTCACGAAGAACCGAAAATGTTACGGAGTACAAGAACATCCATTTCGTCACGAAGAACCGAAAGGAGTCTTTACTCAAAGAATCACCGCTTCGTCACGAAGAACTGAAAGCATTACGGAGTACAAGAACATCCATTTCGTCACGAAGAACCGAAAGGAGTCTTTACTCAAAGAATCACCGCTTCGTTACGAAGAACTGAAAGCGTTGTAGAGTACAAGAACATCCATTTCGTCACGAAGAACCGAAAGCAGTCTTTACTCAAAGAATCACCGCTTCGTCACGAAGAACCGAAAGCGTTACGGAGTACAAGAACATCCATTTCGTCACGAAGAACCGAAAGGAGTCTTTATTCAAAGAATCACCGCTTCGTCACGAAGAACCGAAAGCGTTACGGAGTACAAGAACATCCATTTCGTCACGAAGAACCGAAATGAGTCTTTACTCAAAGAATCACCGCTTCGTCACGAAGAACCGAAAGCGTTACGTAGTATAAGAACATCCATTTTGTTACGAAGAACCGAAAGGAGTCTTTACTGAAAGAATCACCGCGCTTCGTCATGAAGAACCGAAAACGTTACGGAGTACAAGAACATCCATTTCGTCACGAAGAACCGAAAGGAGTTTTCACTCAAAAATCACCGCTTCGTCACAAAGAACCGAAAGTGTTACGGAGTACAAGAACATCCATTTCGTCACGAAGAACCGAAAGGAGTCTTTACTCAAAGAATCACCGCTTCGTCACGAAGAACCGAAAGCGTTACGGAGTACAAGAACATCCATTTCGTCACGAAGAACCGAAATGAGTCTTTATTCAAAGAATCACCGCTTCGTCACGAAGCACCGAAAGCGTTACGGAGTACAAGAACATCCATTTCGTCACGAAGAACCGAAAGGAGTCTTTACTCAAAGAATCACCGCTTCGTCACGAAGAACCGAAAGCGTTACGGAGTATAAGAACATCCATTTCATCACGAAGAACCGAAAGGAGTCTTTACTGAAAGAATCACCGCGCTTCGTCACGAAGAACCGAAAATGTTACGGAGTACAAGAACATCCATTTCGTCACGAAGAACCGAAAGGAGTCTTTACTCAAAGAATCACCGCTTCGTCACGAAGAACTGAAAGCATTACGGAGTACAAGAACATCCATTTCGTCACGAAGAACCGAAAGGAGTCTTTACTCAAAGAATCACCGCTTCGTTACGAAGAACTGAAAGCGTTGTAGAGTACAAGAACATCCATTTCGTCACGAAGAACCGAAAGCAGTCTTTACTCAAAGAATCACCGCTTCGTCACGAAGAACCGAAAGCGTTACGGAGTACAAGAACATCCATTTCGTCACGAAGAACCGAAAGGAGTCTTTATTCAAAGAATCACCGCTTCGTCACGAAGAACCGAAAGCGTTACGGAGTACAAGAACATCCATTTCGTCACGAAGAACCGAAATGAGTCTTTACTCAAAGAATCACCGCTTCGTCACGAAGAACCGAAAGCGTTACGTAGTATAAGAACATCCATTTTGTTACGAAGAACCGAAAGGAGTCTTTACTGAAAGAATCACCGCGCTTCGTCATGAAGAACCGAAAACGTTACGGAGTACAAGAACATCCATTTCGTCACGAAGAACCGAAAGGAGTTTTCACTCAAAAATCACCGCTTCGTCACAAAGAACCGAAAGTGTTACGGAGTACAAGAACATCCATTTCGTCACGAAGAACCGAAAGGAGTCTTTACTCAAAGAATCACCGCTTCGTCACGAAGAACCGAAAGCGTTACGGAGTACAAGAACATCCATTTCGTCACGAAGAACCGAAATGAGTCTTTACTCAAAGAATCACCGCTTCGTCACGAAGAACCGAAAGCGTTACGTAGTATAAGAACATCCATTTTGTTACGAAGAACCGAAAAGAGTCTTTACTGAAAGAATCACCGCGCTTCGTCATGAAGAACCGAAAACGTTACGGAGTACAAGAACATCCATTTCGTCACGAAGAGCCGAAAGGAGTTTTCACTCAAAAATCACCGCTTCGTCACAAAGAACCGAAAGTGTTACGGAGTACAAGAACATCCATTTCGTCACGAAGAACCGAAAGGAGTCTTTACTCAAAGAATCACCGCTTCGTCACGAAGAACCGAAAGCGTTACGGAGTACAAGAACATCCATTTCGTCACGAAGAACCAAAAGGAGTCTTTACTCAAAGAATCACAGCTTCGTCATGAAGAACTGAAAGCGTTACGGAGTACAAGAACATCCATTTCGTCACGAAGAACCGAAAGGAGTCTTTACTCAAAGAATCACCGCTTTGTCACGAAGAACTGAAAGCGTTATAGAGTACAAGAACATCCATTTCGTCACGAAGAACCGAAAGCAGTCTTTACTCAAAGAATCACCGCTTCGTCACGAAGAACCGAAAGCGTTACGGAGTACAAGAACATCCATTTCGTCACGAAGAACCGAAAGGAGTTTTTATTCAAAGAATCACCGCTTCGTCACGAAGAACCGAAAGCGTTACGGAGTACAAGAACATCCATTTCATCACGAAGAACCGAAAGGAGTCTTTATTCAAAGAATCACTGCTTCGTCACGAAGCACCGAAAGCGTTACGGAGTACAAGAACATCCATTTCGTCATGAAGAACCGAAAGGAGTCTTTACTCAAAGAATCACCGCTTCGTCACGAAGAACCGAAAGCGTTACGGAGTACAAGAACATCCATTTCGTCACGAAGAACCGAAATGAGTCTTTATTCAAAGAATCACTGCTTCGTCACGAAGAACCGAAAGCGTTACGGAGTATAAGAACATCCATTTCATCACGAAGAACCGAAAGGAGTCTTTACTGAAAGAATCACCGCGCTTCATCACGAAGAACCGAAAATGTTACGGAGTACAAGAACATCCATTTCATCACGAAGAACCGAAAGGAGTCTTTACTCAAAGAATCACCGCTTCGTCACGAAGAACCGAAAGCGTTACGGAGTACAAGAACATCCATTTCGTCACGAAGAACCGAAAGGATTTTTCACTCAAAAATCACCGCTTCGTCACAAAGAACCGAAAGCGTTACGGAGTACAAGAACATCCATTTCGTCACGAAGAATCGAAAGGAGTCTTTACTCAAAGAATCACCGCTTTGTCACGAAGAACCGAAAGCGTTACGGAGTACAAGAACATCCATTTCATCACGAAGAACCGAAAGGAGTCTTTACTCAAAGAATCACCACTTCGTCACGAAGAACTGAAAGCGTTACGGAGTACAAGAACATCCATTTCGTCACGAAGAACCGAAAGGAGTTTTCACTCAAAAATCACCGCTTCGTCACAAAGAACCGAAATCGTTACGGAGTACAAGAACATCCATTTCGTCACGAAGAATCGAAAGGAGTCTTTACTCAAAGAATCACCGCTTTGTCACGAAGAACCGAAAGCGTTACGGAGTACAAGAACATCCATTTCATCAAGAAGAACCGAAAGGAGTCTTTACTCAAAGAATCACCGCTTCGTCATGAAGAACTGAAAGCGTTACGGAGTACAAGAACATCCATTTCGTCACGAAGAACCGAAAGGAGTCTTTACTGAAAGAATCACCGCTTCGTCACGAAGAACTGAAAGCGTTATAGAGTACCAGAACATCCATTTCGTCACGAACAACCGAAAGGAGTCTTTATTCAAAGAATCACCGCTTCGTCACGAAGAACAGAAAGTGTTACGGAGTACAAGAACATCCATTTCGTCACGAAGAACCGAAAGGAGTCTTTATTCAAAGAATCACCGCTTCGTCACGAAGAACCGAAAGCGTTACGGAGTACAAGAACATCCATTTCGTCACGAAGAACCGAAAGGAGTTTTTACTCAAAGAATCACCGCTTCGTCACGAAGAACCGAAAGCGTTACGGAGTATAAGAACATCCATTTTGTCACAAAGAACAGAAAGGAGTCTTTACTGAAAGAATCACCGCGCTTCGTCACGAAGAACCGAAAACGTTACGAAGTACAAGAACATCCATTTCGTCACGAAGAACCGAAAGGAGTCTTTACTCAAAGAATCACCGCTTCGTCACGAAGAACCGAAAGCGTTACGGAGTACAAGAACATCCATTTCGTCACGAAGAACCGAAAGGAGTTTTCACTCAAAAATCACCGCTTCGTCACAAAGAACCGAAAGCGTTACAGAGTACAAGAACATCCATTTCGTCACGAAGAATCGAAAGGAGTCTTTACTCAAAGAATCACCGCTTTGTCACGAAGAACCGAAAGCGTTACGGAGTACAAGAACATCCATTTCGTCACGAAGAACCGAAAGGAGTTTTCACTCAAAAATTACCGCTTCGTCACAAAGAACCGAAAGCGTTACGGAGTACAAGAACATCCATTTCGTCACGAAGAATCGAAAGGAGTCTTTACTCAAAGAATCACCGCTTTGTCACGAAGAACCGAAAGCGTTACGGAGTACAAGAACATCCATTTCATCACGAAGAACCGAAAGGAGTCTTTACTCAAAGAATCACCGCTTCGTCACGAAGAACTGAAAGCGTTACGGAGTACAAGAACATCCATTTCGTCACGAAGAACCGAAAGGAGTTTTCACTCAAAAATCACCGCTTCGTCACAAAGAACCGAAATCGTTACGGAGTACAAGAACATCCATTTCGTCACGAAGAATCGAAAGGAGTCTTTACTCAAAGAATCACCGCTTTGTCACGAAGAACCGAAAGCGTTACGGAGTACAAGAACATCCATTTCATCAAGAAGAACCGAAAGGAGTCTTTACTCAAAGAATCACCGCTTCGTCATGAAGAACTGAAAGCGTTACGGAGTACAAGAACATCCATTTCGTCACGAAGAACCGAAAGGAGTCTTTACTCAAAGAATCACCGCTTCGTCACGAAGAACCGAAAGCGTTACGGAGTACAAGAACATCCATTTCGTCACGAAGAACCAAAAGGAGTCTTTACTAAAAGAATCACAGCTTCGTCATGAAGAACTGAAAGCGTTACGGAGTACAAGAACATCCATTTCGTCACGAAGAACCGAAAGGAGTCTTTACTCAAAGAATCACCGCTTCGTCACGAAGAACTGAAAGCGTTATAGAGTACAAGAACATCCATTTCGTCACGAAGAACCGAAAGCAGTCTTTACTCAAAGAATCACCGCTTCGTCACGAAGAACCGAAAGCGTTACGGAGTACAAGAACATCCATTTCGTCACGAAGAACCGAAAGGAGTTTTTATTCAAAGAATCACCGCTTCGTCACGAAGAACCGAAAGCGTTACGGAGTACAAGAACATCCATTTCATCACGAAGAACCGAAAGGAGTCTTTATTCAAAGAATCACTGCTTCGTCACGAAGCACCGAAAGCGTTACGGAGTACAAGAACATCCATTTCGTCATGAAGAACCGAAAGGAGTCTTTACTCAAAGAATCACCGCTTCGTCACGAAGAACCGAAAGCGTTACGGAGTACAAGAACATCCATTTCGTCACGAAGAACCGAAATGAGTCTTTATTCAAAGAATCACTGCTTCGTCACGAAGAACCGAAAGCGTTACGGAGTATAAGAACATCCATTTCATCACGAAGAACCGAAAGGAGTCTTTACTGAAAGAATCACCGCGCTTCATCACGAAGAACCGAAAATGTTACGGAGTACAAGAACATCCATTTCATCACGAAGAACCGAAAGGAGTCTTTACTCAAAGAATCACCGCTTCGTCACGAAGAACCGAAAGCGTTACGGAGTACAAGAACATCCATTTCGTCACGAAGAACCGAAAGGATTTTTCACTCAAAAATCACCGCTTCGTCACAAAGAACCGAAAGCGTTACGGAGTACAAGAACATCCATTTCGTCACGAAGAATCGAAAGGAGTCTTTACTCAAAGAATCACCGCTTTGTCACGAAGAACCGAAAGCGTTACGGAGTACAAGAACATCCATTTCATCACGAAGAACCGAAAGGAGTCTTTACTCAAAGAATCACCGCTTCGTCACGAAGAACTGAAAGCGTTACGGAGTACAAGAACATCCATTTCGTCACGAAGAACCGAAAGGAGTTTTCACTCAAAAATCACCGCTTCGTCACAAAGAACCGAAATCGTTACGGAGTACAAGAACATCCATTTCGTCACGAAGAATCGAAAGGAGTCTTTACTCAAAGAATCACCGCTTTGTCACGAAGAACCGAAAGCGTTACGGAGTACAAGAACATCCATTTCATCAAGAAGAACCGAAAGGAGTCTTTACTCAAAGAATCACCGCTTCGTCATGAAGAACTGAAAGCGTTACGGAGTACAAGAACATCCATTTCGTCACGAAGAACCGAAAGGAGTCTTTACTGAAAGAATCACCGCTTCGTCACGAAGAACTGAAAGCGTTATAGAGTACCAGAACATCCATTTCGTCACGAACAACCGAAAGGAGTCTTTATTCAAAGAATCACCGCTTCGTCACGAAGAACAGAAAGTGTTACGGAGTACAAGAACATCCATTTCGTCACGAAGAACCGAAAGGAGTCTTTATTCAAAGAATCACCGCTTCGTCACGAAGAACCGAAAGCGTTACGGAGTACAAGAACATCCATTTCGTCACGAAGAACCGAAAGGAGTTTTTACTCAAAGAATCACCGCTTCGTCACGAAGAACCGAAAGCGTTACGGAGTATAAGAACATCCATTTTGTCACAAAGAACAGAAAGGAGTCTTTACTGAAAGAATCACCGCGCTTCGTCACGAAGAACCGAAAACGTTACGAAGTACAAGAACATCCATTTCGTCACGAAGAACCGAAAGGAGTCTTTACTCAAAGAATCACCGCTTCGTCACGAAGAACCGAAAGCGTTACGGAGTACAAGAACATCCATTTCGTCACGAAGAACCGAAAGGAGTTTTCACTCAAAAATCACCGCTTCGTCACAAAGAACCGAAAGCGTTACAGAGTACAAGAACATCCATTTCGTCACGAAGAATCGAAAGGAGTCTTTACTCAAAGAATCACCGCTTTGTCACGAAGAACCGAAAGCGTTACGGAGTACAAGAACATCCATTTCGTCACGAAGAACCGAAAGGAGTTTTCACTCAAAAATTACCGCTTCGTCACAAAGAACCGAAAGCGTTACGGAGTACAAGAACATCCATTTCGTCACGAAGAATCGAAAGGAGTCTTTACTCAAAGAATCACCGCTTTGTCACGAAGAACCGAAAGCGTTACGGAGTACAAGAACATCCATTTCATCACGAAGAACCGAAAGGAGTCTTTACTCAAAGAATCACCGCTTCGTCACGAAGAACTGAAAGCGTTACGGAGTACAAGAACATCCATTTCGTCACGAAGAACCGAAAGGAGTTTTCACTCAAAAATCACCGCTTCGTCACAAAGAACCGAAATCGTTACGGAGTACAAGAACATCCATTTCGTCACGAAGAATCGAAAGGAGTCTTTACTCAAAGAATCACCGCTTTGTCACGAAGAACCGAAAGCGTTACGGAGTACAAGAACATCCATTTCATCAAGAAGAACCGAAAGGAGTCTTTACTCAAAGAATCACCGCTTCGTCATGAAGAACTGAAAGCGTTACGGAGTACAAGAACATCCATTTCGTCACGAAGAACCGAAAGGAGTCTTTACTGAAAGAATCACCGCTTCGTCACGAAGAACTGAAAGCGTTATAGAGTACCAGAACATCCATTTCGTCACGAACAACCGAAAGGAGTCTTTATTCAAAGAATCACCGCTTCGTCACGAAGAACAGAAAGTGTTACGGAGTACAAGAACATCCATTTCGTCACGAAGAACCGAAAGGAGTCTTTATTCAAAGAATCACCGCTTCGTCACGAAGAACCGAAAGCGTTACGGAGTACAAGAACATCCATTTCGTCACGAAGAACCGAAAGGAGTTTTTACTCAAAGAATCACCGCTTCGTCACGAAGAACCGAAAGCGTTACGGAGTATAAGAACATCCATTTTGTCACAAAGAACAGAAAGGAGTCTTTACTGAAAGAATCACCGCGCTTCGTCACGAAGAACCGAAAACGTTACGAAGTACAAGAACATCCATTTCGTCACGAAGAACCGAAAGGAGTCTTTACTCAAAGAATCACCGCTTCGTCACGAAGAACCGAAAGCGTTACGGAGTACAAGAACATCCATTTCGTCACGAAGAACCGAAAGGAGTTTTCACTCAAAAATCACCGCTTCGTCACAAAGAACCGAAAGCGTTACAGAGTACAAGAACATCCATTTCGTCACGAAGAATCGAAAGGAGTCTTTACTCAAAGAATCACCGCTTTGTCACGAAGAACCGAAAGCGTTACGGAGTACAAGAACATCCATTTCGTCACGAAGAACCGAAAGGAGTTTTCACTCAAAAATCACCGCTTCGTCACAAAGAACCGAAAGCGTTACGGAGTACAAGAACATCCATTTCGTCACGAAGAATCGAAAGGAGTCTTTACTCAAAGAATCACCGCTTTGTCACGAAGAACCGAAAGCGTTACGGAGTACAAGAACATCCATTTCATCACGAAGAACCGAAAGGAGTCTTTACTCAAAGAATCACCGCTTCGTCACGAAGAACTGAAAGCGTTACGGAGTACAAGAACATCCATTTCGTCACGAAGAACCGAAAGGAGTTTTCACTCAAAAATCACCGCTTCGTCACAAAGAACCGAAATCGTTACGGAGTACAAGAACATCCATTTCGTCACGAAGAATCGAAAGGAGTCTTTACTCAAAGAATCACCGCTTTGTCACGAAGAACCGAAAGCGTTACGAAGTACAAGAACATCCATTTCATCACGAAGAACCGAAAGGAGTCTTTACTCAAAGAATCACCGCTTCGTCATGAAGAACTGAAAGCGTTACGGAGTACAAGAACATCCATTTCGTCACGAAGAACCGAAAGGAGTCTTTACTGAAAGAATCACCGCTTCGTCACGAAGAACTGAAAGCGTTATAGAGTACAAGAACATCCATTTCGTCACGAAGAACCGAAAGCAGTCTTTACTCAAAGAATCACCGCTTCGTCACGAAGAACCGAAAGCGTTACGGAGTATAAGAACATCCATTTTGTCACAAAGAACAGAAAGGAGTCTTTACTGAAAGAATCACCGCGCTTCGTCACGAAGAACCGAAAACGTTACGAAGTACAAGAACATCCATTTCGTCACGAAGAACCGAAAGGAGTCTTTACTCAAAGAATCACCGCTTCGTCACGAAGAACCGAAAGCGTTACGGAGTACAAGAACATCCATTTCGTCACGAAAAACCGAAAGGAGTTTTCACTCAAAAATCACCGCTTCGTCACAAAGAACCGAAAGCGTTACAGAGTACAAGAACATCCATTTCGTCACGAAGAATCGAAAGGAGTCTTTACTCAAAGAATCACCGCTTTGTCACGAAGAACCGAAAGCGTTACGGAGTACAAGAACATCCATTTCGTCACGAAGAACCGAAAGGAGTTTTCACTCAAAAATCACCGCTTCGTCACAAAGAACCGAAAGCGTTACGGAGTACAAGAACATCCATTTCGTCACGAAGAACCGAAAGGAGTCTTTACTCAAAGAATCACCGCTTCGTTACGAAGAACTGAAAGCGTTGTAGAGTACAAGAACATCCATTTCGTCAAGAAGAACCGAAAGCAGTCTTTACTCAAAGAATCACCGCTTCGTCACGAAGAACCGAAAGCGTTACGGAGTACAAGAACATCCATTTCGTCACGAAGAACCGAAAGGAGTCTTTATTCAAAGAATCACCGCTTCGTCACGAAGAACCGAAAGCGTTACGGAGTACAAGAACATCCATTTCGTCACGAAGAACCGAAATGAGTCTTTACTCAAAGAATCACCGCTTCGTCACGAAGAACCGAAAGCGTTACGTAGTATAAGAACATCCATTTTGTTACGAAGAACCGAAAGGAGTCTTTACTGAAAGAATCACCGCGCTTCGTCATGAAGAACCGAAAACGTTACGGAGTACAAGAACATCCATTTCGTCACGAAGAACCGAAAGGAGTTTTCACTCAAAAATCACCGCTTCGTCACAAAGAACCGAAAGTGTTACGGAGTACAAGAACATCCATTTCGTCACGAAGAACCGAAAGGAGTCTTTACTCAAAGAATCACCGCTTCGTCACGAAGAACCGAAAGCGTTACGGAGTACAAGAACATCCATTTCGTCACGAAGAACCGAAATGAGTCTTTACTCAAAGAATCACCGCTTCGTCACGAAGAACCGAAAGCGTTACGTAGTATAAGAACATCCATTTTGTTACGAAGAACCAAAAGGAGTCTTTACTGAAAGAATCACCGCGCTTCGTCATGAAGAACCGAAAACGTTACGGAGTACAAGAACATCCATTTCGTCACGAAGAACCGAAAGGAGTTTTCACTCAAAAATCACCGCTTCGTCACAAAGAACCGAAAGTGTTACGGAGTACAAGAACATCCATTTCGTCACGAAGAACCGAAAGGAGTCTTTACTCAAAGAATCACCGCTTCGTCACGAAGAACCGAAAGCGTTACGGAGTACAAGAACATCCATTTCGTCACGAAGAACCAAAAGGAGTCTTTACTCAAAGAATCACAGCTTCGTCATGAAGAACTGAAAGCGTTACGGAGTACAAGAACATCCATTTCGTCACGAAGAACCGAAAGGAGTCTTTACTCAAAGAATCACCGCTTCGTCACGAAGAACTGAAAGCGTTATAGAGTACAAGAACATCCATTTCGTCACGAAGAACCGAAAGCAGTCTTTACTCAAAGAAACACCGCTTCGTCACGAAGAACCGAAAGCGTTACGGAGTACAAGAACATCCATTTCGTCACGAAGAACCGAAAGGAGTTTTTATTCAAAGAATCACCGCTTCGTCACGAAGAACAGAAAGCGTTACGGAGTACAAGAACATCCATTTCATCACGAAGAACCGAAAGGAGTCTTTATTCAAAGAATCACTGCTTCGTCACGAAGCACCGAAAGCGTTACGGAGTACAAGAACATCCATTTCGTCATGAAGAACCGAAAGGAGTCTTTACTCAAAGAATCACCGCTTCGTCACGAAGAACCGAAAGCGTTACGGAGTACAAGAACATCCATTTCGTCACGAAGAACCGAAAGGAGTTTTTACTCAAAGAATCACCGCTTCGTCACGAAGAACCGAAAGCGTTACGGAGTATAAGAACATCCATTTTGTCACAAAGAACAGAAAGGAGTCTTTACTGAAAGAATCACCGCGCTTCGTCACGAAGAACCGAAAACGTTACGAAGTACAAGAACATCCATTTCGTCACGAAGAACCGAAAGGAGTCTTTACTCAAAGAATCACCGCTTCGTCACGAAGAACCGAAAGCGTTACGGAGTACAAGAACATCCATTTCGTCACGAAGAACCGAAAGGAGTTTTCACTCAAAAATCACCGCTTCGTCACAAAGAACCGAAAGCGTTACAGAGTACAAGAACATCCATTTCGTCACGAAGAATCGAAAGGAGTCTTTACTCAAAGAATCACCGCTTTGTCACGAAGAACCGAAAGCGTTACGGAGTACAAGAACATCCATTTCGTCACGAAGAACCGAAAGGAGTTTTCACTCAAAAATCACCGCTTCGTCACAAAGAACCGAAAGCGTTACGGAGTACAAGAACATCCATTTCGTCACGAAGAATCGAAAGGAGTCTTTACTCAAAGAATCACCGCTTTGTCACGAAGAACCGAAAGCGTTACGGAGTACAAGAACATCCATTTCATCACGAAGAACCGAAAGGAGTCTTTACTCAAAGAATCACCGCTTCGTCACGAAGAACTGAAAGCGTTACGGAGTACAAGAACATCCATTTCGTCACGAAGAACCGAAAGGAGTTTTCACTCAAAAATCACCGCTTCGTCACAAAGAACCGAAATCGTTACGGAGTACAAGAACATCCATTTCGTCACGAAGAATCGAAAGGAGTCTTTACTCAAAGAATCACCGCTTTGTCACGAAGAACCGAAAGCGTTACGAAGTACAAGAACATCCATTTCATCACGAAGAACCGAAAGGAGTCTTTACTCAAAGAATCACCGCTTCGTCATGAAGAACTGAAAGCGTTACGGAGTACAAGAACATCCATTTCGTCACGAAGAACCGAAAGGAGTCTTTACTGAAAGAATCACCGCTTCGTCACGAAGAACTGAAAGCGTTATAGAGTACAAGAACATCCATTTCGTCACGAAGAACCGAAAGCAGTCTTTACTCAAAGAATCACCGCTTCGTCACGAAGAACCGAAAGCGTTACGGAGTATAAGAACATCCATTTTGTCACAAAGAACAGAAAGGAGTCTTTACTGAAAGAATCACCGCGCTTCGTCACGAAGAACCGAAAACGTTACGAAGTACAAGAACATCCATTTCGTCACGAAGAACCGAAAGGAGTCTTTACTCAAAGAATCACCGCTTCGTCACGAAGAACCGAAAGCGTTACGGAGTACAAGAACATCCATTTCGTCACGAAGAACCGAAAGGAGTTTTCACTCAAAAATCACCGCTTCGTCACAAAGAACCGAAAGCGTTACAGAGTACAAGAACATCCATTTCGTCACGAAGAATCGAAAGGAGTCTTTACTCAAAGAATCACCGCTTTGTCACGAAGAACCGAAAGCGTTACGGAGTACAAGAACATCCATTTCGTCACGAAGAACCGAAAGGAGTTTTCACTCAAAAATCACCGCTTCGTCACAAAGAACCGAAAGCGTTACGGAGTACAAGAACATCCATTTCGTCACGAAGAACCGAAAGGAGTCTTTACTCAAAGAATCACCGCTTCGTTACGAAGAACTGAAAGCGTTGTAGAGTACAAGAACATCCATTTCGTCAAGAAGAACCGAAAGCAGTCTTTACTCAAAGAATCACCGCTTCGTCACGAAGAACCGAAAGCGTTACGGAGTACAAGAACATCCATTTCGTCACGAAGAACCGAAAGGAGTCTTTATTCAAAGAATCACCGCTTCGTCACGAAGAACCGAAAGCGTTACGGAGTACAAGAACATCCATTTCGTCACGAAGAACCGAAATGAGTCTTTACTCAAAGAATCACCGCTTCGTCACGAAGAACCGAAAGCGTTACGTAGTATAAGAACATCCATTTTGTTACGAAGAACCGAAAGGAGTCTTTACTGAAAGAATCACCGCGCTTCGTCATGAAGAACCGAAAACGTTACGGAGTACAAGAACATCCATTTCGTCACGAAGAACCGAAAGGAGTTTTCACTCAAAAATCACCGCTTCGTCACAAAGAACCGAAAGTGTTACGGAGTACAAGAACATCCATTTCGTCACGAAGAACCGAAAGGAGTCTTTACTCAAAGAATCACCGCTTCGTCACGAAGAACCGAAAGCGTTACGGAGTACAAGAACATCCATTTCGTCACGAAGAACCGAAATGAGTCTTTACTCAAAGAATCACCGCTTCGTCACGAAGAACCGAAAGCGTTACGTAGTATAAGAACATCCATTTTGTTACGAAGAACCGAAAGGAGTCTTTACTGAAAGAATCACCGCGCTTCGTCATGAAGAACCGAAAACGTTACGGAGTACAAGAACATCCATTTCGTCACGAAGAACCGAAAGGAGTTTTCACTCAAAAATCACCGCTTCGTCACAAAGAACCGAAAGTGTTACGGAGTACAAGAACATCCATTTCGTCACGAAGAACCGAAAGGAGTCTTTACTCAAAGAATCACCGCTTCGTCACGAAGAACCGAAAGCGTTACGGAGTACAAGAACATCCATTTCGTCACGAAGAACCAAAAGGAGTCTTTACTCAAAGAATCACAGCTTCGTCATGAAGAACTGAAAGCGTTACGGAGTACAAGAACATCCATTTCGTCACGAAGAACCGAAAGGAGTCTTTACTCAAAGAATCACCGCTTCGTCACGAAGAACTGAAAGCGTTATAGAGTACAAGAACATCCATTTCGTCACGAAGAACCGAAAGCAGTCTTTACTCAAAGAAACACCGCTTCGTCACGAAGAACCGAAAGCGTTACGGAGTACAAGAACATCCATTTCGTCACGAAGAACCGAAAGGAGTTTTTATTCAAAGAATCACCGCTTCGTCACGAAGAACCGAAAGCGTTACGGAGTACAAGAACATCCATTTCATCACGAAGAACCGAAAGGAGTCTTTATTCAAAGAATCACTGCTTCGTCACGAAGCACCGAAAGCGTTACGGAGTACAAGAACATCCATTTCGTCATGAAGAACCGAAAGGAGTCTTTACTCAAAGAATCACCGCTTCGTCACGAAGAACCGAAAGCATTACGGAGTACAAGAACATCCATTTCGTCACGAAGAACCGAAATGAGTCTTTATTCAAAGAATCACTGCTTCGTCACGAAGCACCGAAAGCGTTACGGAGTACAAGAACATCCATTTCGTCACGAAGAACCGAAAGGAGTCTTTACTCAAAGAATCACCGCTTCGTCACGAAGAACCGAAAGCGTTACGGAGTATAAGAACATCCATTTCATCACGAAGAACCGAAAGGAGTCTTTACTGAAAGAATCACCGCGCTTCATCACGAAGAACCGAAAATGTTACGGAGTACAAGAACATCCATTTCATCACGAAGAACCGAAAGGAGTCTTTACTCAAAGAATCACCGCTTCGTCACGAAGAACCGAAAGCGTTACGGAGTACAAGAACATCCATTTCGTCACGAAGAACCGAAAGGATTTTTCACTCAAAAATCACCGCTTCGTCACAAAGAACCGAAAGCGTTACGGAGTACAAGAACATCCATTTCGTCACGAAGAATCGAAAGGAGTCTTTACTCAAAGAATCACCGCTTTGTCACGAAGAACCGAAAGCGTTACGGAGTACAAGAACATCCATTTCATCACGAAGAACCGAAAGGAGTCTTTACTCAAAGAATCACCGCTTCGTCACGAAGAACTGAAAGCGTTACGGAGTACAAGAACATCCATTTCGTCACGAAGAACCGAAAGGAGTTTTCACTCAAAAATCACCGCTTCGTCACAAAGAACCGAAATCGTTACGGAGTACAAGAACATCCATTTCGTCACGAAGAATCGAAAGGAGTCTTTACTCAAAGAATCACCGCTTTGTCACGAAGAACCGAAAGCGTTACGGAGTACAAGAACATCCATTTCATCACGAAGAACCGAAAGGAGTCTTTACTCAAAGAATCACCGCTTCGTCATGAAGAACTGAAAGCGTTACGGAGTACAAGAACATCCATTTCGTCACGAAGAACCGAAAGGAGTCTTTACTGAAAGAATCACCGCTTCGTCACGAAGAACTGAAAGCGTTATAGAGTACCAGAACATCCATTTCGTCACGAACAACCGAAAGGAGTCTTTATTCAAAGAATCACCGCTTCGTCACGAAGAACAGAAAGTGTTACGGAGTACAAGAACATCCATTTCGTCAAGAAGAACCGAAAGGAGTCTTTATTCAAAGAATCACCGCTTCGTCACGAAGAACCGAAAGCGTTACGGAGTACAAGAACATCCATTTCGTCACGAAGAACCGAAAGGAGTTTTTACTCAAAGAATCACCGCTTCGTCACGAAGAACCGAAAGCGTTACGGAGTATAAGAACATCCATTTTGTCACAAAGAACAGAAAGGAGTCTTTACTGAAAGAATCACCGCGCTTCGTCACGAAGAACCGAAAACGTTACGAAGTACAAGAACATCCATTTCGTCACGAAGAACCGAAAGGAGTCTTTACTCAAAGAATCACCGCTTCGTCACGAAGAACCGAAAGCGTTACGGAGTACAAGAACATCCATTTCGTCACGAAGAACCGAAAGGAGTTTTCACTCAAAAATCACCGCTTCGTCACAAAGAACCGAAAGCGTTACAGAGTACAAGAACATCCATTTCGTCACGAAGAATCGAAAGGAGTCTTTACTCAAAGAATCACCGCTTTGTCACGAAGAACCGAAAGCGTTACGGAGTACAAGAACATCCATTTCGTCACGAAGAACCGAAAGGAGTTTTCACTCAAAAATCACCGCTTCGTCACAAAGAACCGAAAGCGTTACGGAGTACAAGAACATCCATTTCGTCACGAAGAATCGAAAGGAGTCTTTACTCAAAGAATCACCGCTTTGTCACGAAGAACCGAAAACGTTACGGAGTACAAGAACATCCATTTCATCACGAAGAACCGAAAGGAGTCTTTACTCAAAGAATCACCGCTTCGTCACGAAGAACTGAAAGCGTTACGGAGTACAAGAACATCCATTTCGTCACGAAGAACCGAAAGGAGTTTTCACTCAAAAATCACCGCTTCGTCACAAAGAACCGAAATCGTTACGGAGTACAAGAACATCCATTTCGTCACGAAGAATCGAAAGGAGTCTTTACTCAAAGAATCACCGCTTTGTCACGAAGAACCGAAAGCGTTACGGAGTACAAGAACATCCATTTCATCACGAAGAACCGAAAGGAGTCTTTACTCAAAGAATCACCGCTTCGTCATGAAGAACTGAAAGCGTTACGGAGTACAAGAACATCCATTTCGTCACGAAGAACCGAAAGGAGTCTTTACTGAAAGAATCACCGCTTCGTCACGAAGAACTGAAAGCGTTATAGAGTACAAGAACATCCATTTCGTCACGAAGAACCGAAAGCAGTCTTTACTCAAAGAATCACCGCTTCGTCACGAAGAACCGAAAGCGTTACGGAGTATAAGAACATCCATTTTGTCACAAAGAACAGAAAGGAGTCTTTACTGAAAGAATCACCGCGCTTCGTCACGAAGAACCGAAAACGTTACGAAGTACAAGAACATCCATTTCGTCACGAAGAACCGAAAGGAGTCTTTACTCAAAGAATCACCGCTTCGTCACGAAGAACCGAAAGCGTTACGGAGTACAAGAACATCCATTTCGTCACGAAGAACCGAAAGGAGTTTTCACTCAAAAATCACCGCTTCGTCACAAAGAACCGAAAGCGTTACAGAGTACAAGAACATCCATTTCGTCACGAAGAATCGAAAGGAGTCTTTACTCAAAGAATCACCGCTTTGTCACGAAGAACCGAAAGCGTTACGGAGTACAAGAACATCCATTTCGTCACGAAGAACCGAAAGGAGTTTTCACTCAAAAATCACCGCTTCGTCACAAAGAACCGAAAGCGTTACGGAGTACAAGAACATCCATTTCGTCATGAAGAATCGAAAGGAGTCTTTACTCAAAGAATCACCGCTTTGTCACGAAGAACCGAAAGCGTTACGGAGTACAAGAACATCCATTTCATCACGAAGAACCGAAAGGAGTCTTTACTCAAAGAATCACCGCTTCGTCGCGAAGAACTGAAAGCGTTACGGAGTACAAGAACATCCATTTCGTCACGAAGAACCGAAAGGAGTTTTCACTCAAAAATCACCGCTTCGTCACAAAGAACCGAAATCGTTACGGAGTACAAGAACATCCATTTCGTCACGAAGAATCGAAAGGAGTCTTTACTCAAAGAATCACCGCTTTGTCACGAAGAACCGAAAGCGTTACGGAGTACAAGAACATCCATTTCATCACGAAGAACCGAAAGGAGTCTTTACTCAAAGAATCACCGCTTCGTCATGAAGAACTGAAAGCGTTACGGAGTACAAGAACATCCATTTCGTCACGAAGAACCGAAAGGAGTCTTTACTGAAAGAATCACCGCTTCGTCACGAAGAACTGAAAGCGTTATAGAGTACAAGAACATCCATTTCGTCACGAAGAACCGAAAGCAGTCTTTACTCAAAGAATCACCGCTTCGTCACGAAGAACCGAAAGCGTTACGGAGTATAAGAACATCCATTTTGTCACAAAGAACAGAAAGGAGTCTTTACTGAAAGAATCACCGCGCTTCGTCACGAAGAACCGAAAACGTTACGAAGTACAAGAACATCCATTTCGTCACGAAGAACCGAAAGGAGTCTTTACTCAAAGAATCACCGCTTCGTCACGAAGAACCGAAAGCGTTACGGAGTACAAGAACATCCATTTCGTCACGAAGAACCGAAAGGAGTTTTCACTCAAAAATCACCGCTTCGTCACAAAGAACCGAAAGCGTTACAGAGTACAAGAACATCCATTTCGTCACGAAGAATCGAAAGGAGTCTTTACTCAAAGAATCACCGCTTTGTCACGAAGAACCGAAAGCGTTACGGAGTACAAGAACATCCATTTCGTCACGAAGAACCGAAAGGAGTTTTCACTCAAAAATCACCGCTTCGTCACAAAGAACCGAAAGCGTTACGGAGTACAAGAACATCCATTTCGTCACGAAGAATCGAAAGGAGTCTTTACTCAAAGAATCACCGCTTTGTCACGAAGAACCGAAAGCGTTACGGAGTACAAGAACATCCATTTCATCACGAAGAACCGAAAGGAGTCTTTACTCAAAGAATCACCGCTTCGTCACGAAGAACTGAAAGCGTTACGGAGTACAAGAACATCCATTTCGTCACGAAGAACCGAAAGGAGTTTTCACTCAAAAATCACCGCTTCGTCACAAAGAACCGAAATCGTTACGGAGTACAAGAACATCCATTTCGTCACGAAGAATCGAAAGGAGTCTTTACTCAAAGAATCACCGCTTTGTCACGAAGAACCGAAAGCGTTACGGAGTACAAGAACATCCATTTCATCACGAAGAACCGAAAGGAGTCTTTACTCAAAGAATCACCGCTTCGTCATGAAGAACTGAAAGCGTTACGGAGTACAAGAACATCCATTTCGTCACGAAGAACCGAAAGGAGTCTTTACTGAAAGAATCACCGCTTCGTCACGAAGAACTGAAAGCGTTATAGAGTACAAGAACATCCATTTCGTCACGAAGAACCGAAAGCAGTCTTTACTCAAAGAATCACCGCTTCGTCACGAAGAACCGAAAGCGTTACGGAGTATAAGAACATCCATTTTGTCACAAAGAACAGAAAGGAGTCTTTACTGAAAGAATCACCGCGCTTCGTCACGAAGAACCGAAAACGTTACGAAGTACAAGAACATCCATTTCGTCACGAAGAACCGAAAGGAGTCTTTACTCAAAGAATCACCGCTTCGTCACGAAGAACCGAAAGCGTTACGGAGTACAAGAACATCCATTTCGTCACGAAGAACCGAAAGGAGTTTTCACTCAAAAATCACCGCTTCGTCACAAAGAACCGAAAGCGTTACAGAGTACAAGAACATCCATTTCGTCACGAAGAATCGAAAGGAGTCTTTACTCAAAGAATCACCGCTTTGTCACGAAGAACCGAAAGCGTTACGGAGTACAAGAACATCCATTTCGTCACGAAGAACCGAAAGGAGTTTTCACTCAAAAATCACCGCTTCGTCACAAAGAACCGAAAGCGTTACGGAGTACAAGAACATCCATTTCGTCACGAAGAATCGAAAGGAGTCTTTACTCAAAGAATCACCGCTTTGTCACGAAGAACCGAAAGCGTTACGGAGTACAAGAACATCCATTTCATCACGAAGAACCGAAAGGAGTCTTTACTCAAAGAATCACCGCTTCGTCGCGAAGAACTGAAAGCGTTACGGAGTACAAGAACATCCATTTCGTCACGAAGAACCGAAAGGAGTTTTCACTCAAAAATCACCGCTTCGTCACAAAGAACCGAAATCGTTACGGAGTACAAGAACATCCATTTCGTCACGAAGAATCGAAAGGAGTCTTTACTCAAAGAATCACCGCTTTGTCACGAAGAACCGAAAGCGTTACGGAGTACAAGAACATCCATTTCATCACGAAGAACCGAAAGGAGTCTTTACTCAAAGAATCACCGCTTCGTCATGAAGAACTGAAAGCGTTACGGAGTACAAGAACATCCATTTCGTCACGAAGAACCGAAAGGAGTCTTTACTGAAAGAATCACCGCTTCGTCACGAAGAACTGAAAGCGTTATAGAGTACAAGAACATCCATTTCGTCACGAAGAACCGAAAGCAGTCTTTACTCAAAGAATCACCGCTTCGTCACGAAGAACCGAAAGCGTTACGGAGTATAAGAACATCCATTTTGTCACAAAGAACAGAAAGGAGTCTTTACTGAAAGAATCACCGCGCTTCGTCACGAAGAACCGAAAACGTTACGAAGTACAAGAACATCCATTTCGTCACGAAGAACCGAAAGGAGTCTTTACTCAAAGAATCACCGCTTCGTCACGAAGAACCGAAAGCGTTACGGAGTACAAGAACATCCATTTCGTCACGAAGAACCGAAAGGAGTTTTCACTCAAAAATCACCGCTTCGTCACAAAGAACCGAAAGCGTTACAGAGTACAAGAACATCCATTTCGTCACGAAGAATCGAAAGGAGTCTTTACTCAAAGAATCACCGCTTTGTCACGAAGAACCGAAAGCGTTACGGAGTACAAGAACATCCATTTCGTCACGAAGAACCGAAAGGAGTTTTCACTCAAAAATCACCGCTTCGTCACAAAGAACCGAAAGCGTTACGGAGTACAAGAACATCCATTTCGTCACGAAGAATCGAAAGGAGTCTTTACTCAAAGAATCACCGCTTTGTCACGAAGAACCGAAAGCGTTACGGAGTACAAGAACATCCATTTCATCACGAAGAACCGAAAGGAGTCTTTACTCAAAGAATCACCGCTTCGTCACGAAGAACTGAAAGCGTTACGGAGTACAAGAACATCCATTTCGTCACGAAGAACCGAAAGGAGTTTTCACTCAAAAATCACCGCTTCGTCACAAAGAACCGAAATCGTTACGGAGTACAAGAACATCCATTTCGTCACGAAGAATCGAAAGGAGTCTTTACTCAAAGAATCACCGCTTTGTCACGAAGAACCGAAAGCGTTACGGAGTACAAGAACATCCATTTCATCACGAAGAACCGAAAGGAGTCTTTACTCAAAGAATCACCGCTTCGTCATGAAGAACTGAAAGCGTTACGGAGTACAAGAACATCCATTTCGTCACGAAGAACCGAAAGGAGTCTTTACTGAAAGAATCACCGCTTCGTCACGAAGAACTGAAAGCGTTATAGAGTACAAGAACATCCATTTCGTCACGAAGAACCGAAAGCAGTCTTTACTCAAAGAATCACCGCTTCGTCACGAAGAACCGAAAGCGTTACGGAGTACAAGAACATCCATTTCATCACGAAGAACCGAAAGGAGTCTTTACTCAAAGAATCACCGCTTCGTCATGAAGAACTGAAAGCGTTACGGAGTACAAGAACATCCATTTCGTCACGAAGAACCGAAAGGAGTCTTTACTGAAAGAATCACCGCTTCGTCACGAAGAACTGAAAGCGTTATAGAGTACAAGAACATCCATTTCGTCACGAAGAACCGAAAGCAGTCTTTACTCAAAGAATCACCGCTTCGTCACGAAGAACCGAAAGCGTTACGGAGTACAAGAACATCCATTTCGTCACGAAGAACTGAAAGCAGTCTTTACTCAAAGAATCACCGCTTCGTCACGAAGAACCGAAAGCGTTACGGAGTACAAGAACATCCATTTCATCACGAATAACCGAAAGGAGTCTTTATTCAAAGAATCACTGCTTCGTCACGAAGCACCGAAAGCGTTACGGAGTACAAGAACATCCATTTCGTCATGAAGAACCGAAAGGAGTCTTTACTCAAAGAATCACCGCTTCGTCACGAAGAACCGAAAGCGTTACGGAGTACAAGAACATCCATTTCGTCACGAAGAACCGAAATGAGTCTTTATTCAAAGAATCACTGCTTCGTCACGAAGCACCGAAAGCGTTACGGAGTACAAGAACATCCATTTCGTCACGAAGAACCGAAAGGAGTCTTTACTCAAAGAATCACCGCTTCGTCACGAAGAACCGAAAGCGTTACGGAATATAAGAACATCCATTTCATCACGAAGAACCGAAAGGAGTCTTTACTGAAAGAATCACCGCGCTTCGTCACGAAGAACCGAAAATGTTACGGAGTACAAGAACATCCATTTCATCACGAAGAACCGAAAGGAGTCTTTACTCAAAGAATCACCGCTTCGTCACGAAGAACTGAAAGCATTACGGAGTACAAGAACATCCATTTCGTCACGAAGAACCGAAAGGAGTCTTTACTCAAAGAATCACCGCTTCGTTACGAAGAACTGAAAGCGTTGTAGAGTACAAGAACATCCATTTCGTCACGAAGAACCGAAAGGAGTCTTTACTCAAAGAATCACCGCTTCGTCACGAAGAACCGAAAGCGTTACGGAGTACAAGAACATCCATTTCATCACGAAGAACCAAAAGGAGTCTTTACTCAAAGAATCACAGCTTCGTCATGAAGAACTGAAAGCGTTACGGAGTACAAGAACATCCATTTCGTCACGAAGAACCGAAAGGAGTCTTTACTCAAAGAATCACCGCTTCGTCACGAAGAACTGAAAGCGTTATAGAGTACAAGAACATCCATTTCGTCACGAAGAACCGAAAGCAGTCTTTACTCAAAGAATCACCGCTTCGTCACGAAGAACCGAAAGCGTTACGGAGTACAAGAACATCCATTTCGTCACGAAGAACCGAAAGGAGTTTTTATTCAAAGAATCACCGCTTCGTCACGAAGAACCGAAAGCGTTACGGAGTACAAGAACATCCATTTCATCACGAAGAACCGAAAGGAGTCTTTATTCAAAGAATCACTGCTTCGTCACGAAGCACCGAAAGCGTTACGGAGTACAAGAACATCCATTTCGTCATGAAGAACCGAAAGGAGTCTTTACTCAAAGAATCACCGCTTCGTCACGAAGAACCGAAAGCGTTACGGAGTACAAGAACATCCATTTCGTCACGAAGAACCGAAATGAGTCTTTATTCAAAGAATCACTGCTTCGTCACGAAGCACCGAAAGCGTTACGGAGTACAAGAACATCCATTTCGTCACGAAGAACCGAAAGGAGTCTTTACTCAAAGAATCACCGCTTCGTCACGAAGAACCGAAAGCGTTACGGAGTATAAGAACATCTATTTCATCACGAAGAACCGAAAGGAGTCTTTACTGAAAGAATCACCGCGCTTCATCACGAAGAACCGAAAATGTTACGGAGTACAAGAACATCCATTTCATCACGAAGAACCGAAAGGAGTCTTTACTCAAAGAATCACCGCTTCGTCACGAAGAACCGAAAGCGTTACGGAGTACAAGAACATCCATTTCGTCACGAAGAACCGAAAGGATTTTTCACTCAAAAATCACCGCTTCGTCACAAAGAACCGAAAGCGTTACGGAGTACAAGAACATCCATTTCGTCACGAAGAATCGAAAGGAGTCTTTACTCAAAGAATCACCGCTTTGTCACGAAGAACCGAAAGCGTTACGGAGTACAAGAACATCCATTTCATCACGAAGAACCGAAAGGAGTCTTTACTCAAAGAATCACCGCTTCGTCACGAAGAACTGAAAGCGTTACGGAGTACAAGAACATCCATTTCGTCACGAAGAACCGAAAGGAGTTTTCACTCAAAAATCACCGCTTCGTCACAAAGAACCGAAATCGTTACGGAGTACAAGAACATCCATTTCGTCACGAAGAATCGAAAGGAGTCTTTACTCAAAGAATCACCGCTTTGTCACGAAGAACCGAAAGCGTTACGGAGTACAAGAACATCCATTTCATCACGAAGAACCGAAAGGAGTCTTTACTCAAAGAATCACCGCTTCGTCATGAAGAACTGAAAGCGTTACGGAGTACAAGAACATCCATTTCGTCACGAAGAACCGAAAGGAGTCTTTACTGAAAGAATCACCGCTTCGTCACGAAGAACTGAAAGCGTTATAGAGTACCAGAACATCCATTTCGTCACGAACAACCGAAAGGAGTCTTTATTCAAAGAATCACCGCTTCGTCACGAAGAACAGAAAGTGTTACGGAGTACAAGAACATCCATTTCGTCACGAAGAACCGAAAGGAGTCTTTATTCAAAGAATCACCGCTTCGTCACGAAGAACCGAAAGCGTTACGGAGTACAAGAACATCCATTTCGTCACGAAGAACCGAAAGGAGTTTTTACTCAAAGAATCACCGCTTCGTCACGAAGAACCGAAAGCGTTACGGAGTATAAGAACATCCATTTTGTCACAAAGAACAGAAAGGAGTCTTTACTGAAAGAATCACCGCGCTTCGTCACGAAGAACCGAAAACGTTACGAAGTACAAGAACATCCATTTCGTCACGAAGAACCGAAAGGAGTCTTTACTCAAAGAATCACCGCTTCGTCACGAAGAACCGAAAGCGTTACGGAGTACAAGAACATCCATTTCGTCACGAAGAACCGAAAGGAGTTTTCACTCAAAAATCACCGCTTCGTCACAAAGAACCGAAAGCGTTACAGAGTACAAGAACATCCATTTCGTCACGAAGAATCGAAAGGAGTCTTTACTCAAAGAATCACCGCTTTGTCACGAAGAACCGAAAGCGTTACGGAGTACAAGAACATCCATTTCGTCACGAAGAACCGAAAGGAGTTTTCACTCAAAAATCACCGCTTCGTCACAAAGAACCGAAAGCGTTACGGAGTACAAGAACATCCATTTCGTCACGAAGAATCGAAAGGAGTCTTTACTCAAAGAATCACCGCTTTGTCACGAAGAACCGAAAGCGTTACGGAGTACAAGAACATCCATTTCATCACGAAGAACCGAAAGGAGTCTTTACTCAAAGAATCACCGCTTCGTCACGAAGAACTGAAAGCGTTACGGAGTACAAGAACATCCATTTCGTCACGAAGAACCGAAAGGAGTTTTCACTCAAAAATCACCGCTTCGTCACAAAGAACCGAAATCGTTACGGAGTACAAGAACATCCATTTCGTCACGAAGAATCGAAAGGAGTCTTTACTCAAAGAATCACCGCTTTGTCACGAAGAACCGAAAGCGTTACGGAGTACAAGAACATCCATTTCATCACGAAGAACCGAAAGGAGTCTTTACTCAAAGAATCACCGCTTCGTCATGAAGAACTGAAAGCGTTACGGAGTACAAGAACATCCATTTCGTCACGAAGAACCGAAAGGAGTCTTTACTGAAAGAATCACCGCTTCGTCACGAAGAACTGAAAGCGTTATAGAGTACAAGAACATCCATTTCGTCACGAAGAACCGAAAGGAGTCTTTACTGAAAGAATCACCGCTTCGTCACGAAGAACTGAAAGCGTTATAGAGTACCAGAACATCCATTTCGTCACGAAGAACCGAAAGCAGTCTTTACTCAAAGAATCACCGCTTCGTCACGAAGAACCGAAAGCGTTACGGAGTACAAGAACATCCATTTCGTCACGAAGAACCGAAAGGAGTCTTTACTCAAAGAATCACCGCTTCGTCACGAAGAACCGAAAGCGTTATGGAGTACAAGAACATCCATTTCGTCACGAAGAACCGAAAGGAGTTTTCACTCAAAAATCACCGCTTCGTCACAAAGAACCGAAAGCGTTACAGAGTACAAGAATATCCATTTCGTCACGAAGAATCGAAAGGAGTCTTTACTCAAAGAATCACCGCTTTGTCACGAAGAACCGAAAGCGTTACGGAGTACAAGAACATCCATTTCGTCACGAAGAACCGAAAGGAGTTTTCACTCAAAAATCACCGCTTCGTCACAAAGAACCGAAAGCGTTACGGAGTACAAGAACATCCATTTCGTCACGAAGAATCGAAAGGAGTCTTTACTCAAAGAATCACCGCTTTGTCACGAAGAACCGAAAGCATTACGGAGTACAAGAACATCCATTTCATCACGAAGAACCGAAAGGAGTCTTTACTCAAAGAATCACCGCTTCGTCACGAAGAACTGAAAGCGTTACGGAGTACAAGAACATCCATTTCGTCACGAAGAACCGAAAGGAGTTTTCACTCAAAAATCACCGCTTCGTCACAAAGAACCGAAATCGTTACGGAGTACAAGAACATCCATTTCGTCACGAAGAATCGAAAGGAGTCTTTACTCAAAGAATCACCGCTTTGTCACGAAGAACCGAAAGCGTTACGGAGTACATGAACATCCATTTCATCACGAAGAACCGAAAGGAGTCTTTACTCAAAGAATCACCGCTTCGTCATGAAGAACTGAAAGCGTTACGGAGTACAAGAACATCCATTTCGTCACGAAGAACCGAAAGGAGTCTTTACTGAAAGAATCACCGCTTCGTCACGAAGAACTGAAAGCGTTATAGAGTACAAGAACATCCATTTCGTCACGAAGAACCGAAAGCAGTCTTTACTCAAAGAATCACCGCTTCGTCACGAAGAACCGAAAGCGTTACGGAGTACAAGAACATCCATTTCGTCACGAAGAACTGAAAGCAGTCTTTACTCAAAGAATCACCGCTTCGTCACGAAGAACCGAAAGAGTTACGGAGTACAAGAACATCCATTTCATCACGAAGAACCGAAAGGAGTCTTTATTCAAAGAATCACTGCTTCGTCACGAAGCACCGAAAGCGTTACGGAGTACAAGAACATCCATTTCGTCATGAAGAACCGAAAGGAGTCTTTACTCAAAGAATCACCGCTTCGTCACGAAGAACCGAAAGCGTTACGGAGTACAAGAACATCCATTTCGTCACGAAGAACCGAAATGAGTCTTTATTCAAAGAATCACTGCTTCATCACGAAGCACCGAAAGCGTTACGGAGTACAAGAACATCCATTTCGTCACGAAGAACCGAAAGGAGTCTTTACTCAAAGAATCACCGCTTCGTCACGAAGAACCGAAAGCGTTACGGAGTATAAGAACATCCATTTCATCACGAAGAACCGAAAGGAGTCTTTACTGAAAGAATCACCGCGCTTCGTCACGAAGAACCGAAAATGTTACGGAGTACAAGAACATCCATTTCATCACGAAGAACCGAAAGGAGTCTTTACTCAAAGAATCACCGCTTCGTCACGAAGAACTGAAAGCATTACGGAGTACAAGAACATCCATTTCGTCACGAAGAACCGAAAGGAGTCTTTACTCAAAGAATCACCGCTTCGTTACGAAGAACTGAAAGCGTTGTAGAGTACAAGAACATCCATTTCGTCACGAAGAACCGAAAGCAGTCTTTACTCAAAGAATCACCGCTTCGTCACGAAGAACCGAAAGCGTTACGGAGTACAAGAACATCCATTTCGTCACGAAGAACCGAAAGGAGTCTTTATTCAAAGAATCACCGCTTCGTCACGAAGAACCGAAAGCGTTACGGAGTACAAGAACATCCATTTCGTCACGAAGAACCGAAATGAGTCTTTACTCAAAGAATCACCGCTTCGTCACGAAGAACCGAAAGCGTTACGTAGTATAAGAACATCCATTTTGTTACGAAGAACCGAAAGGAGTCTTTACTGAAAGAATCACCGCGCTTCGTCATGAAGAACCGAAATCGTTACGGAGTACAAGAACATCCATTTCGTCACGAAGAATCGAAAGGAGTCTTTACTCAAAGAATCACCGCTTTGTCACGAAGAACCGAAAGCGTTACGGAGTACAAGAACATCCATTTCATCACGAAGAACCGAAAGGAGTCTTTACTCAAAGAATCACCGCTTCGTCATGAAGAACTGAAAGCGTTACGGAGTACAAGAACATCCATTTCGTCACGAAGAACCGAAAGGAGTCTTTACTGAAAGAATCACCGCTTCGTCACGAAGAACTGAAAGCGTTATAGTGTACCAGAACATCCATTTCGTCACGAAGAACCGAAAGCAGTCTTTACTCAAAGAATCACCGCTTCGTCACGAAGAACCGAAAGCGTTACGGAGTACAAGAACATCCATTTCGTCACGAAGAACTGAAAGCAGTCTTTACTCAAAGAATCACCGCTTCGTCACGAAGAACCGAAAGCGTTACGGAGTACAAGAACATCCATTTCATCACGAAGAACCGAAAGGAGTCTTTATTCAAAGAATCACTGCTTCGTCACGAAGCACCGAAAGCGTTACGGAGTACAAGAACATCCATTTCGTCATGAAGAACCGAAAGGAGTCTTTACTCAAAGAATCACCGCTTCGTCACGAAGAACCGAAAGCGTTACGGAGTACAAGAACATCCATTTCGTCACGAAGAACCGAAATGAGTCTTTATTCAAAGAATCACTGCTTCGTCACGAAGCACCGAAAGCGTTACGGAGTACAAGAACATCCATTTCGTCACGAAGAACCGAAAGGAGTCTTTACTAGAAGAATCACCGCTTCGTCACGAAGAACCGAAAGCGTTACAGAGTATAAGAACATCCATTTCATCACGAAGAACCGAAAGGAGTCTTTACTGAAAGAATCACCGTGCTTCGTCACGAAGAACCGAAAATGTTACGGAGTACAAGAACATCCATTTCATCACGAAGAACCGAAAGGAGTCTTTACTCAAAGAATCACCGCTTCGTCACGAAGAACCGAAAGCGTTACGGAGTACAAGAACATCCATTTCGTCACGAAGAACCGAAAGGAGTTTTCACTCAAAAATCACCGCTTCGTCACAAAGAACCGAAAGCGTTACGGAGTACAAGAACATCCATTTCGTCACGAAGAATCGAAAGGAGTCTTTACTCAAAGAATCACCGCTTTGTCACGAAGAACCGAAAGCGTTACGGAGTACAAGAACATCCATTTCATCACGAAGAACCGAAAGGAGTCTTTACTCAAAGAATCACCGCTTCGTCACGAAGAACTGAAAGCGTTACGGAGTACAAGAACATCCATTTCGTCACGAAGAACCGAAAGGAGTTTTCACTCAAAAATCACCGCTTCGTCACAAAGAACCGAAAGCGTTACGGAGTACAAGAACATCCATTTCGTCACGAAGAATCGAAAGGAGTCTTTACTCAAAGAATCACCGCTTTGTCACGAAGAACCGAAAGCGTTACGGAGTACAAGAACATCCATTTCATCACGAAGAACCGAAAGGAGTCTTTACTCAAAGAATCACCGCTTCGTCACGAAGAACTGAAAGCGTTACGGAGTACAAGAACATCCATTTCGTCACGAAGAACCGAAAGGAGTCTTTACTGAAAGAATCACCGCTTCGTCACGAAGAACTGAAAGCGTTATAGAGTACAAGAACATCCATTTCGTCACGAAGAACCGAAAGCAGTCTTTACTCAAAGAATCACCGCTTCGTCACGAAGAACCGAAAGCGTTACGGAGTACAAGAACATCCATTTCGTCACGAACAACCGAAAGGAGTCTTTATTCAAAGAATCACCGCTTCGTCACGAAGAACAGAAAGTGTTACGGAGAACAAGAACATCCATTTCGTCACGAAGAACCGAAAGGAGTCTTTATTCAAAGAATCACCGCTTCGTCACGAAGAACCGAAAGCGTTACGGAGTACAAGAACATCCATTTCGTCACGAAGAACCGAAAGGAGTTTTTACTCAAAGAATCACCGCTTCGTCACGAAGAACCGAAAGCGTTACGTAGTATAAGAACATCCATTTTGTTACGAAGAACCGAAAGGAGTCTTTACTGAAAGAATCACCGCGCTTCGTCATGAAGAACCGAAATCGTTACGGAGTACAAGAACATCCATTTCGTCACGAAGAATCGAAAGGAGTCTTTACTCAAAGAATCACCGCTTTGTCACGAAGAACCGAAAGCGTTACGGAGTACAAGAACATCCATTTCATCACGAAGAACCGAAAGGAGTCTTTACTCAAAGAATCACCGCTTCGTCATGAAGAACTGAAAGCGTTACGGAGTACAAGAACATCCATTTCGTCACGAAGAACCGAAAGGAGTCTTTACTGAAAGAATCACCGCTTCGTCACGAAGAACTGAAAGCGTTATAGAGTACCAGAACATCCATTTCGTCACGAAGAACCGAAAGCAGTCTTTACTCAAAGAATCACCGCTTCGTCACGAAGAACCGAAAGCGTTACGGAGTACAAGAACATCCATTTCGTCACGAAGAACTGAAAGCAGTCTTTACTCAAAGAATCACCGCTTCGTCACGAAGAACCGAAAGTGTTACGGAGTACAAGAACATCCATTTCATCACGAAGAACCGAAAGGAGTCTTTATTCAAAGAATCACTGCTTCGTCACGAAGCACCGAAAGCGTTACGGAGTACAAGAACATCCATTTCGTCATGAAGAACCGAAAGGAGTCTTTACTCAAAGAATCACCGCTTCGTCACGAAGAACCGAAAGCGTTACGGAGTACAAGAACATCCATTTCGTCACGAAGAACCGAAATGAGTCTTTATTCAAAGAATCACTGCTTCGTCACGAAGCACCGAAAGCGTTACGGAGTACAAGAACATCCATTTCGTCACGAAGAACCGAAAGGAGTCTTTACTCAAAGAATCACCGCTTCGTCACGAAGAACCGAAAGCGTTACGGAGTATAAGAACATCCATTTCATCACGAAGAACCGAAAGGAGTCTTTACTGAAAGAATCACCGTGCTTCGTCACGAAGAACCGAAAATGTTACGGAGTACAAGAACATCCATTTCATCACGAAGAACCGAAAGGAGTCTTTACTCAAAGAATCACCGCTTCGTCACGAAGAACCGAAAGCGTTACGGAGTACAAGAACATCCATTTCGTCACGAAGAACCGAAAGGAGTTTTCACTCAAAAATCACCGCTTCGTCACAAAGAACCGAAAGCGTTACGGAGTACAAGAACATCCATTTCGTCATGAAGAATCGAAAGGAGTCTTTACTCAAAGAATCACCGCTTTGTCACGAAGAACCGAAAGCGTTACGGAGTACAAGAACATCCATTTCATCACGAAGAACCGAAAGGAGTCTTTACTCAAAGAATCACCGCTTCGTCACGAAGAACTGAAAGCGTTACGGAGTACAAGAACATCCATTTCGTCACGAAGAACCGAAAGGAGTTTTCACTCAAAAATCACCGCTTCGTCACAAAGAACCGAAAGCGTTACGGAGTACAAGAACATCCATTTCGTCACGAAGAATCGAAAGGAGTCTTTACTCAAAGAATCACCGCTTTGTCACGAAGAACCGAAAGCGTTACGGAGTACAAGAACATCCATTTCATCACGAAGAACCGAAAGGAGTCTTTACTCAAAGAATCACCGCTTCGTCACGAAGAACTGAAAGCGTTACGGAGTACAAGAACATCCATTTCGTCACGAAGAACCGAAAGGAGTCTTTACTGAAAGAATCACCGCTTCGTCACGAAGAACTGAAAGCGTTATAGAGTACAAGAACATCCATTTCGTCACGAAAAACCGAAAGCAGTCTTTACTCAAAGAATCACCGCTTCGTCACGAAGAACCGAAAGCGTTACGGAGTACAAGAACATCCATTTCGTCACGAACAACCGAAAGGAGTCTTTATTCAAAGAATCACCGCTTCGTCACGAAGAACAGAAAGTGTTACGGAGAACAAGAACATCCATTTCGTCACGAAGAACCGAAAGGAGTCTTTATTCAAAGAATCACCGCTTCGTCACGAAGAACCGAAAGCGTTACGGAGTACAAGAACATCCATTTCGTCACGAAGAACCGAAAGGAGTTTTTACTCAAAGAATCACCGCTTCGTCACGAAGAACCGAAAGCGTTACGGAGTATAAGAACATCCATTTTGTCACAAAGAACAGAAAGGAGTCTTTACTGAAAGAATCACCGCGCTTCGTCACGAAGAACCGAAAACGTTACGAAGTACAAGAACATCCATTTCGTCACGAAGAACCGAAAGGAGTCTTTACTCAAAGAATCACCGCTTCGTCACGAAGAACCGAAAGCGTTACGGAGTACAAGAACATCCATTTCGTCACGAAGAACCGAAAGGAGTTTTCACTCAAAAATCACCGCTTCGTCACAAAGAACCGAAAGCGTTACAGAGTACAAGAACATCCATTTCGTCACGAAGAATCGAAAGGAGTCTTTACTCAAAGAATCACCGCTTTGTCACGAAGAACCGAAAGCGTTACGGAGTACAAGAACATCCATTTCGTCACGAAGAACCGAAAGGAGTTTTCACTCAAAGAATCACCGCTTCGTCACGAAGAACCGAAAGCGTTACGGAGTACAAGAACATCCATTTCGTCACGAAGAATCGAAAGGAGTCTTTACTCAAAGAATCACCGCTTTGTCACGAAGAACCGAAAGCGTTACGGAGTACAAGAACATCCATTTCGTCACGAAGAACCGAAAGGAGTCTTTATTCAAAGAATCACTGCTTCGTCACGAAGCACCGAAAGCGTTACGGTGTACAAGAACATCCATTTCGTCATGAAGAACCGAAAGGAGTCTTTACTCAAAGAATCACCGCTTCGTCACGAAGAACCGAAAGCGTTACGGAGTACAAGAACATCCATTTCGTCACGAAGAACCGAAATGAGTCTTTATTCAAAGAATCACTGCTTCGTCACGAAGCACCGAAAGCGTTACGGAGTACAAGAACATCCATTTCGTCACGAAGAACCGAAAGGAGTCTTTACTCAAAGAATCACCGCTTCGTCACGAAGAACCGAAAGCGTTACGGAGTATAAGAACATCCATTTCATCACGAAGAACCGAAAGGAGTCTTTACTGAAAGAATCACCGTGCTTCGTCACGAAGAACCGAAAATGTTACGGAGTATAAGAACATCCATTTCATCACGAAGAACCGAAAGGAGTCTTTACTCAAAGAATCACCGCTTCGTCACGAAGAACCGAAAGCGTTACGGAGTACAAGAACATCCATTTCGTCACGAAGAACCGAAAGGAGTTTTCACTCAAAAATCACCGCTTCGTCACAAAGAACCGAAAGCGTTACGGAGTACAAGAACATCCATTTCGTCACGAAGAATCGAAAGGAGTCTTTACTCAAAGAATCACCGCTTTGTCACGAAGAACCGAAAGCGTTACGGAGTACAAGAACATCCATTTCATCACGAAGAACCGAAAGGAGTCTTTACTCAAAGAATCACCGCTTCGTCACGAAGAACTGAAAGCGTTACGGAGTACAAGAACATCCATTTCGTCACGAAGAACCGAAAGGAGTCTTTACTGAAAGAATCACCGCTTCGTCACGAAGAACTGAAAGCGTTATAGAGTACAAGAACATCCATTTCGTCACGAAGAACCGAAAGCAGTCTTTACTCAAAGAATCACCGCTTCGTCACGAAGAACCGAAAGCGTTACGGAGTACAAGAACATCCATTTCGTCACGAAGAACCGAAATGAGTCTTTATTCAAAGAATCACTGCTTCGTCACGAAGCACCGAAAGCGTTACGGAGTACAAGAACATCCATTTCGTCACGAAGAACCGAAAGGAGTCTTTACTCAAAGAATCACCGCTTCGTCACGAAGAACCGAAAGCGTTACGGAGTATAAGAACATCCATTTCATCACGAAGAACCGAAAGAAGTCTTTACTGAAAGAATCACCGTGCTTCGTCACGAAGAACCGAAAATGTTACGGAGTACAAGAACATCCATTTCATCACGAAGAACCGAAAGGAGTCTTTACTCAAAGAATCACCGCTTCGTCACGAAGAACCGAAAGCGTTACGGAGTACAAGAACATCCATTTCGTCACGAAGAACCGAAAGGAGTTTTCACTCAAAAATCACCGCTTCGTCACAAAGAACCGAAAGCGTTACGGAGTACAAGAACATCCATTTCGTCACGAAGAATCGAAAGGAGTCTTTACTCAAAGAATCACCGCTTTGTCACGAAGAACCGAAAGCGTTACGGAGTACAAGAACATCCATTTCATCACGAAGAACTGAAAGGAGTCTTTACTCAAAGAATCACCGCTTCGTCACGAAGAACTGAAAGCGTTACGGAGTACAAGAACATCCATTTCGTCACGAAGAACCGAAAGGAGTCTTTACTGAAAGAATCACCGCTTCGTCACGAAGAACTGAAAGCGTTATAGAGTACAAGAACATCCATTTCGTCACGAAGAACCGAAAGCAGTCTTTACTCAAAGAATCACCGCTTCGTCACGAAGAACCGAAAGCGTTACGGAGTACAAGAACATCCATTTCGTCACGAACAACCGAAAGGAGTCTTTATTCAAAGAATCACCGCTTCGTCACGAAGAACAGAAAGTGTTACGGAGTACAAGAACATCCATTTCGTCACGAAGAACCGAAAGGAGTCTTTACTCAAAGAATCACCGCTTCGTCACGAAGAACCGAAAGCGTTACGGAGTATAAGAACATCCATTTTGTCACGAAGAACCGAAAGGAGTCTTTACTGAAAGAATCACCGCGCTTCGTCACGAAGCACCGAAAGCGTTACGGAGTACAAGAACATCCATTTCGTCACGAAGAACCGAAAGGAGTCTTTACTCAAAGAATCACCGCTTCGTCACGAAGAACCGAAAGCGTTACGGAGTATAAGAACATCCATTTCATCACGAAGAACCGAAAGGAGTCTTTACTGAAAGAATCACCGTGCTTCGTCACGAAGAACCGAAAATGTTACGGAGTACAAGAACATCCATTTCATCACGAAGAACCGAAAGGAGTCTTTACTCAAAGAATCACCGCTTCGTCACGAAGAACCGAAAGCGTTACGGAGTACAAGAACATCCATTTCGTCACGAAGAACCGAAAGGAGTTTTCACTCAAAAATCACCGCTTCGTCACAAAGAACCGAAAGCGTTACGGAGTACAAGAACATCCATTTCGTCACGAAGAATCGAAAGGAGTCTTTACTCAAAGAATCACCGCTTTGTCACGAAGAACCGAAAGCGTTACGGAGTACAAGAACATCCATTTCATCACGAAGAACCGAAAGGAGTCTTTACTCAAAGAATCACCACTTCATCACGAAGAACTGAAAGCGTTACGGAGTACAAGAACATCCATTTCGTCACGAAGAACCGAAAGGAGTTTTCACTCAAAAATCACCGCTTCGTCACAAAGAACCGAAAGCGTTACGGAGTACAAGAACATCCATTTCGTCACGAAGAATCGAAAGGAGTCTTTACTCAAAGAATCACCGCTTTGTCACGAAGAACCGAAAGCGTTACGGAGTACAAGAACATCCATTTCATCACGAAGAACCGAAAGGAGTCTTTACTCAAAGAATCACCGCTTCGTCACGAAGAACTGAAAGCGTTACGGAGTACAAGAACATCCATTTCGTCACGAAGAACCGAAAGGAGTCTTTACTGAAAGAATCACCGCTTCGTCACGAAGAACTGAAAGCGTTATAGAGTACAAGAACATCCATTTCGTCACGAAGAACCGAAAGCAGTCTTTACTCAAAGAATCACCGCTTCGTCACGAAGAACCGAAAGCGTTACGGAGTACAAGAACATCCATTTCGTCACGAACAACCGAAAGGAGTCTTTATTCAAAGAATCACCGCTTCGTCACGAAGAACAGAAAGTGTTACGGAGAACAAGAACATCCATTTCGTCACGAAGAACCGAAAGGAGTCTTTATTCAAAGAATCACCGATTCGTCACGAAGAACCGAAAGCGTTACGGAGTACAAGAACATCCATTTCGTCACGAAGAACCGAAAGGAGTTTTTACTCAAAGAATCACCGCTTCGTCACGAAGAACCGAAAGCGTTACGGAGTATAAGAACATCCATTTTGTCACAAAGAACAGAAAGGAGTCTTTACTGAAAGAATCACCGCGCTTCGTCACGAAGAACCGAAAACGTTACGAAGTACAAGAACATCCATTTCGTCACGAAGAACCGAAAGGAGTCTTTACTCAAAGAATCACCGCTTCGTCACGAAGAACCGAAAGCGTTACGGAGTACAAGAACATCCATTTCGTCACGAAGAACCGAAAGGAGTTTTCACTCAAAAATCACCGCTTCGTCACAAAGAACCGAAAGCGTTACAGAGTACAAGAACATCCATTTCGTCACGAAGAATCGAAAGGAGTCTTTACTCAAAGAATCACCGCTTTGTCACGAAGAACCGAAAGCGTTACGGAGTACAAGAACATCCATTTCGTCACGAAGAACCGAAAGGAGTTTTCACTCAAAAATCACCGCTTCGTCACAAAGAACTGAAAGCGTTACGGAGTACAAGAACATCCATTTCGTCACGAAGAATCGAAAGGAGTCTTTACTCAAAGAATCACCGCTTTGTCACGAAGAACCGAAAGCGTTACGGAGTACAAGAACATCCATTTCATCACGAAGAACCGAAAGGAGTCTTTACTCAAAGAATCACCGCTTCGTCACGAAGAACTGAAAGCGTTACGGAGTACAAGAACATCCATTTCGTCACGAAGAACCGAAAGGAGTTTTCACTCAAAAATCACCGCTTCGTCACAAAGAACCGAAATCGTTACGGAGTACAAGAACATCCATTTCGTCACGAAGAATCGAAAGGAGTCTTTACTCAAAGAATCACCGCTTTGTCACGAAGAACCGAAAGCGTTACGGAGTACAAGAACATCCATTTCATCACGAAGAACCGAAAGGAGTCTTTACTCAAAGAATCACCGCTTCGTCATGAAGAACTGAAAGCGTTACGGAGTACAAGAACATCCATTTCGTCACGAAGAACCGAAAGGAGTCTTTACTGAAAGAATCACCGCTTCGTCACGAAGAACTGAAAGCGTTATAGAGTACCAGAACATCCATTTCGTCACAAAGAACCGAAAGCAGTCTTTACTCAAAGAATCACCGCTTCGTCACGAAGAGCCGAAAGCGTTACGGAGTACAAGAACATCCATTTCGTCACGAAGAACTGAAAGCAGTCTTTACTCAAAGAATCACCGCTTCGTCACGAAGAACCGAAAGCGTTACGGAGTACAAGAACATCCATTTCATCACGAAGAACCGAAAGGAGTCTTTATTCAAAGAATCACTGCTTCGTCACGAAGCACCGAAAGCGTTACGGAGTACAAGAACATCCATTTCGTCATGAAGAACCGAAAGGAGTCTTTACTCAAAGAATCACCGCTTCGTCACGAAGAACCGAAAGCGTTACGGAGTACAAGAACATCCATTTCGTCACGAAGAACCGAAATGAGTCTTTATTCAAAGAATCACTGCTTCGTCACGAAGCACCGAAAGCGTTACGGAGTACAAGAACATCCATTTCGTCACGAAGAACCGAAAGGAGTCTTTACTCAAAGAATCACCGCTTCGTCACGAAGAACCGAAAGCGTTACGGAGTACAAGAACATCCATTTCGTCACGAAGAACCGAAAGGATTTTTCACTCAAAAATCACCGCTTCGTCACAAAGAACCGAAAGCGTTACGGAGTACAAGAACATCCATTTGGTCACGAAGAATCGAAAGGAGTCTTTACTCAAAGAATCACCGCTTTGTCACGAAGAACCGAAAGCGTTACGGAGTACAAGAACATCCATTTCATCACGAAGAACCGAAAGGAGTCTTTACTCAAAGAATCACCGCTTCGTCACGAAGAACTGAAAGCGTTACGGAGTACAAGAACATCCATTTCGTCACGAAGAACCGAAAGGAGTTTTCACTCAAAAATCACCGCTTCGTCACAAAGAACCGAAATCGTTACGGAGTACAAGAACATCCATTTCGTCACGAAGAATCGAAAGGAGTCTTTACTCAAAGAATCACCGCTTTGTCACGAAGAACCGAAAGCGTTACGGAGTACAAGAACATCCATTTCATCACGAAGAACCGAAAGGAGTCTTTACTCAAAGAATCACCGCTTCGTCATGAAGAACTGAAAGCGTTACGGAGTACAAGAACATCCATTTCGTCACGAAGAACCGAAAGGAGTCTTTACTGAAAGAATCACCGCTTCGTCACGAAGAACTGAAAGCGTTATAGAGTACCAGAACATCCATTTCGTCACGAAGAACCGAAAGCAGTCTTTACTCAAAGAATCACCGCTTCGTCACGAAGAACCGAAAGCGTTACGGAGTACAAGAACATCCATTTCGTCACGAAGAACTGAAAGCAGTCTTTACTCAAAGAATCACCGCTTCGTCACGAAGAACCGAAAGCGTTACGGAGTACAAGAACATCCATTTCATCACGAAGAACCGAAAGGAGTCTTTATTCAAAGAATCACTGCTTCGTCACGAAGCACCGAAAGCGTTACGGAGTACAAGAACATCCATTTCGTCATGAAGAACCGAAAGGAGTCTTTACTCAAAGAATCACCGCTTCGTCACGAAGAACCGAAAGCGTTACGGAGTACAAGAACATCCATTTCGTCACGAAGAACCGAAATGAGTCTTTATTCAAAGAATCACTGCTTCGTCACGAAGCACCGAAAGCGTTACGGAATACAAGAACATCCATTTCGTCACGAAGAACCGAAAGGAGTCTTTACTCAAAGAATCACCGCTTCGTCACGAAGAACCGAAAGCGTTACGGAGTATAAGAACATCCATTTCATCACGAAGAACCGAAAGGAGTCTTTACTGAAAGAATCACCGTGCTTCGTCACGAAGAACCGAAAATGTTACGGAGTACAAGAACATCCATTTCATCACGAAGAACCGAAAGGAGTCTTTACTCAAAGAATCACCGCTTCGTCACGAAGAACCGAAAGCGTTACGGAGTACAAGAACATCCATTTCGTCACGAAGAACCGAAAGGAGTTTTCACTCAAAAATCACCGCTTCGTCACAAAGAACCGAAAGCGTTACGGAGTACAAGAACATCCATTTCGTCACGAAGAATCGAAAGGAGTCTTTACTCAAAGAATCACCGCTTTGTCACGAAGAACCGAAAGCGTTACGGAGTACAAGAACATCCATTTCATCACGAAGAATCGAAAGGAGTCTTTACTCAAAGAATCACCGCTTCGTCACGAAGAACTGAAAGCGTTACGGAGTACAAGAACATCCATTTCGTCACGAAGAACCGAAAGGAGTCTTTACTGAAAGAATCACCGCTTCGTCACGAAGAACTGAAAGCGTTATAGAGTACAAGAACATCCATTTCGTCACGAAGAACCGAAAGCAGTCTTTACTCAAAGAATCACCGCTTCGTCACGAAGAACCGAAAGCGTTACGGAGTACAAGAACATCCATTTCGTCACGAACAACCGAAAGGAGTCTTTATTCAAAGAATCACCGCTTCGTCACGAAGAACAGAAAGTGTTACGGAGTACAAGAACATCCATTTCGTCACGAAGAACCGAAAGGAGTCTTTACTCAAAGAATCACCGCTTCGTCACGAAGAACCGAAAGCGTTACGGAGTATAAGAACATCCATTTTGTCACGAAGAACCGAAAGGAGTCTTTACTGAAAGAATCACCGCGCTTCGTCACGAAGCACCGAAAGCGTTACGGAGTACAAGAACATCCATTTCGTCACGAAGAACCGAAAGGAGTCTTTACTCAAAGAATCACCGCTTCGTCACGAAGAACCGAAAGCGTTACGGAGTATAAGAACATCCATTTCATCACGAAGAACCGAAAGGAGTCTTTACTGAAAGAATCACCGTGCTTCGTCACGAAGAACCGAAAATGTTACGGAGTACAAGAACATCCATTTCATCACGAAGAACCGAAAGGAGTCTTTACTCAAAGAATCACCGCTTCGTCACGAAGAACCGAAAGCGTTACGGAGTACAAGAACATCCATTTCGTCACGAAGAACCGAAAGGAGTTTTCACTCAAAAATCACCGCTTCGTCACAAAGAACCGAAAGCGTTACGGAGTACAAGAACATCCATTTCGTCACGAAGAATCGAAAGGAGTCTTTACTCAAAGAATCACCGCTTTGTCACGAAGAACCGAAAGCGTTACGGAGTACAAGAACATCCATTTCATCACGAAGAACCGAAAGGAGTCTTTACTCAAAGAATCACCGCTTCGTCACGAAGAACTGAAAGCGTTACGGAGTACAAGAAAATCCATTTCGTCACGAAGAACCGAAAGGAGTTTTCACTCAAAAATCACCGCTTCGTCACAAAGAACCGAAAGCGTTACGGAGTACAAGAACATCCATTTCGTCACGAAGAATCGAAAGGAGTCTTTACTCAAAGAATCACCGCTTTGTCACGAAGAACCGAAAGCGTTACGGAGTACAAGAACATCCATTTCATCACGAAGAACCGAAAGGAGTCTTTACTCAAAGAATCACCGCTTCGTCACGAAGAACTGAAAGCGTTACGGAGTACAAGAACATCCATTTCGTCACGAAGAACCGAAAGGAGTCTTTACTGAAAGAATCACCGCTTCGTCACGAAGAACTGAAAGCGTTATAGAGTACAAGAACATCCATTTCGTCACGAAGAACCGAAAGCAGTCTTTACTCAAAGAATCACCGCTTCGTCACGAAGAACCGAAAGCGTTACGGAGTACAAGAACATCCATTTCGTCACGAACAACCGAAAGGAGTCTTTATTCAAAGAATCACCGCTTCGTCACGAAGAACAGAAAGTGTTACGGAGAACAAGAACATCCATTTCGTCACGAAGAACCGAAAGGAGTCTTTATTCAAAGAATCACCGCTTCGTCACGAAGAACAGAAAGTGTTACGGAGAACAAGAACATCCATTTCGTCACGAAGAACCGAAAGGAGTCTTTATTCAAAGAATCACCGCTTCGTCACGAAGAACCGAAAGCGTTACGGAGTACAAGAACATCCATTTCATCACGAAGAACCGAAAGGAGTTTTTACTCAAAGAATCACCGCTTCGTCACGAAGAACCGAAAGCGTTACGGAGTATAAGAACATCCATTTTGTCACAAAGAACAGAAAGGAGTCTTTACTGAAAGAATCACCGCGCTTCGTCACGAAGAACCGAAAACGTTACGAAGTACAAGAACATCCATTTCGTCACGAAGAACCGAAAGGAGTCTTTACTCAAAGAATCACCGCTTCGTCACGAAGAACCGAAAGCGTTACGGAGTACAAGAACATCCATTTCATCACGAAGAACCGAAAGGAGTTTTCACTCAAAAATCACCGCTTCGTCACAAAGAACCGAAAGCGTTACAGAGTACAAGAACATCCATTTCGTCACGAAGAATCGAAAGGAGTCTTTACTCAAAGAATCACCGCTTTGTCACGAAGAACCGAAAGCGTTACGGAGTACAAGAACATCCATTTTGTCACGAAGAACCGAAAGGAGTTTTCACTCAAAAATCACCGCTTCGTCACAAAGAACCGAAAGCGTTACGGAGTACAAGAACATCCATTTCGTCACGAAGAATCGAAAGGAGTCTTTACTCAAAGAATCACCGCTTTGTCACGAAGAACCGAAAGCGTTACGGAGTACAAGAACATCCATTTCATCACGAAGAACCGAAAGGAGTCTTTACTCAAAGAATCACCGCTTCGTCATGAAGAACTGAAAGCGTTACGGAGTACAAGAACATCCATTTCGTCACGAAGAACCGAAAGGAGTTTTCACTCAAAAATCACCGCTTCGTCACAAAGAACCGAAATCGTTACGGAGTACAAGAACATCCATTTCGTCACGAAGAATCGAAAGGAGTCTTTACTCAAAGAATCACCGCTTTGTCACGAAGAACCGAAAGCGTTACGGAGTACAAGAACATCCATTTCATCACGAAGAACCGAAAGGAGTCTTTACTCAAAGAATCACCGCTTCGTCATGAAGAACTGAAAGCGTTACGGAGTACAAGAACATCCATTTCGTCACGAAGAACCGAAAGGAGTCTTTACTGAAAGAATCACCGCTTCGTCACGAAGAACTGAAAGCGTTATAGAGTACCAGAACATCCATTTCGTCACAAAGAACCGAAAGCAGTCTTTACTCAAAGAATCACCGCTTCGTCACGAAGAGCCGAAAGCGTTACGGAGTACAAGAACATCCATTTCGTCACGAAGAACTGAAAGCAGTCTTTACTCAAAGAATCACCGCTTCGTCACGAAGAACCGAAAGCGTTACGGAGTACAAGAACATCCATTTCATCACGAAGAACCGAAAGGAGTCTTTATTCAAAGAATCACTGCTTCGTCACGAAGCACCGAAAGCGTTACGGAGTACAAGAACATCCATTTCGTCATGAAGAACCGAAAGGAGTCTTTACTCAAAGAATCACCGCTTCGTCACGAAGAACCGAAAGCGTTACGGAGTACAAGAACATCCATTTCGTCACGAAGAACCGAAATGAGTCTTTATTCAAAGAATCACTGCTTCGTCACGAAGCACCGAAAGCGTTACGGAGTACAAGAACATCCATTTCCTCACGAAGAACCGAAAGCGTTACGGAGTATAAGAACATCCATTTCATCACGAAGAACCGAAAGGAGTCTTTACTGAAAGAATCACCGTGCTTCGTCACGAAGAACCGAAAATGTTACGGAGTACAAGAACATCCATTTCATCACGAAGAACCGAAAGGAGTCTTTACTCAAAGAATCACCGCTTCGTCACGAAGAACCGAAAGCGTTACGGAGTACAAGAACATCCATTTCGTCACGAAGAACCGAAAGGAGTTTTCACTCAAAAATCACCGCTTCGTCACAAAGAACCGAAAGCGTTACGGAGTACAAGAACATCCATTTCGTCACGAAGAATCGAAAGGAGTCTTTACTCAAAGAATCACCGCTTTGTCACGAAGAACCGAAAGCGTTACGGAGTACAAGAACATCCATTTCATCACGAAGAACCGAAAGGAGTCTTTACTCAAAGAATCACCGCTTCGTCACGAAGAACTGAAAGCGTTACGGAGTACAAGAACATCCATTTCGTCACGAAGAACCGAAAGGAGTTTTCACTCAAAAATCACCGCTTCGTCACAAAGAACCGAAAGCGTTACGGAGTACAAGAACATCCATTTCGTCACGAAGAATCGAAAGGAGTCTTTACTCAAAGAATCACCGTTTTGTCACGAAGAACCGAAAGCGTTACGGAGTACAAGAACATCCATTTCATCACGAAGAACCGAAAGGAGTCTTTACTCAAAGAATCACCGCTTCGTCACGAAGAACTGAAAGCGTTACGGAGTACAAGAACATCCATTTCGTCACGAAGAACCGAAAGGAGTCTTTACTGAAAGAATCACCGCTTCGTCACGAAGAACTGAAAGCGTTATAGAGTACAAGAACATCCATTTCGTCACGAAGAACCGAAAGCAGTCTTTACTCAAAGAATCACCGCTTCGTCACGAAGAACCGAAAGCGTTACGGAGTACAAGAACATCCATTTCGTCACGAAGAACCGAAAGGAGTCTTTATTCAAAGAATCACCGCTTCGTCACGAAGAACAGAAAGTGTTACGGAGTACAAGAACATCCATTTCGTCACGAAGAATCGAAAGGAGTCTTTACTCAAAGAATCACCGCTTTGTCACGAAGAACTGAAAGCGTTACGGAGTACAAGAACATCCATTTCATCACGAAGAACCGAAAGGAGTCTTTACTCAAAGAATCACCGCTTCGTCACGAAGAACTGAAAGCGTTACGGAGTACAAGAACATCCATTTCGTCACGAAGAACCGAAAGGAGTCTTTACTGAAAGAATCACCGCTTCGTCACGAAGAACTGAAAGCGTTATAGAGTACAAGAACATCCATTTCGTCACGAAGAACCGAAAGCAGTCTTTACTCAAAGAATCACCGCTTCGTCACGAAGAACCGAAAGCGTTACGGAGTACAAGAACATCCATTTCGTCACGAACAACCGAAAGGAGTCTTTATTCAAAGAATCACCGCTTCGTCACGAAGAACAGAAAGTGTTACGGAGTACAAGAACATCCATTTCGTCACGAAGAACCGAAAGGAGTCTTTACTCAAAGAATCACCGCTTCGTCACGAAGAACCGAAAGCGTTACGGAGTATAAGAACATCCATTTTGTCACGAAGAACCGAAAGGAGTCTTTACTGAAAGAATCACCGCGCTTCGTCACGAAGAACCGAAAACGTTACGGAGTACAAGAACATCCATTTTGTCATGAAGAACCGAAAGGAGTCTTTACTCAAAGAATCACCGCTTCGTCACGAAGAACTGAAAGCGTTATAGAGTACAAGAACATCCATTTCGTCACGAAGAAGCAAAAGGAGTCTTTGCTCAAAGAATCACCGCTTCGTCACGAAGAACCGAAAACGTTACGGAGTACAAGAACATCCATTTCATCACGAAGAACCGAAAGGTGTCTTTATTCAAAGAATCACTGCTTCGTTACGAAGCACCGAAAGCGTTACGGAGTACAAGAACATCCATTTTGTCACGAAGAACCGAAAGCAGTCTTTACTCAAAGAATCACCGCTTCGTCACGAAGAACCGAAAGCGTTACGGAGTACAAGAACATCCATTTCGTCACGAAGAACCGAAAGGAGTCTTTATTCAAAGAATCACCGCTTCGTCACGAAGAACAGAAAGTGTTACGGAGTACAAGAACATCCATTTCGTCACGAAGAATCGAAAGGAGTCTTTACTCAAAGAATCACCGCTTTGTCACGAAGAACCGAAAGCGTTACGGAGTACAAGAACATCCATTTCATCACGAAGAACCGAAAGGAGTCTTTACTCAAAGAATCACCGCTTCGTCACGAAGAACTGAAAGCGTTACGGAGTACAAGAACATCCATTTCGTCACGAAGAACCGAAAGGAGTCTTTACTGAAAGAATCACCGCTTCGTCACGAAGAACTGAAAGCGTTATAGAGTACAAGAACATCCATTTCGTCACGAAGAACCGAAAGCAGTCTTTACTCAAAGAATCACCGCTTCGTCACGAAGAACCGAAAGCGTTACGGAGTACAAGAACATCCATTTCGTCACGAACAACCGAAAGGAGTCTTTATTCAAAGAATCACCGCTTCGTCACGAAGAACAGAAAGTGTTACGGAGTACAAGAACGTCCATTTCGTCACGAAGAACCGAAAGGAGTCTTTACTCAAAGAATCACCGCTTCGTCACGAAGAACCGAAAGCGTTACGGAGTATAAGAACATCCATTTTGTCACGAAGAACCGAAAGGAGTCTTTACTGAAAGAATCACCGCGCTTCGTCACGAAGAACCGAAAACGTTACGGAGTACAAGAACATCCATTTTGTCATGAAGAACCGAAAGGAGTCTTTACTCAAAGAATCACCGCTTCGTCACGAAGAACTGAAAGCGTTATAGAGTACAAGAACATCCATTTCGTCACGAAGAACCGAAAGCAGTCTTTACTCAAAGAATCACCGCTTCGTCACGAAGAACCGAAAGCGTTACGGAGTACAAGAACATCCATTTCGTCACGAACAACCGAAAGGAGTCTTTATTCAAAGAATCACCGCTTCGTCACGAAGAACAGAAAGTGTTACGGAGTACAAGAACATCCATTTCGTCACGAAGAACCGAAAGGAGTCTTTACTCAAAGAATCACCGCTTCGTCACGAAGAACCGAAAGCGTTACGGAGTATAAGAACATCCATTTTGTCACGAAGAACCGAAAGGAGTCTTTACTGAAAGAATCACCGCGCTTCGTCACGAAGAACCGAAAACGTTACGGAGTACAAGAACATCCATTTTGTCATGAAGAACCGAAAGGAGTCTTTACTCAAAGAATCACCGCTTCGTCACGAAGAACTGAAAGCGTTATAGAGTACAAGAACATCCATTTCGTCACGAAGAAGCAAAAGGAGTCTTTGCTCAAAGAATCACCGCTTCGTCACGAAGAACCGAAAACGTTACGGAGTACAAGAACATGCATTTCATCACGAAGAACCGAAAGGTGTCTTTATTCAAAGAATCACTGCTTCGTTACGAAGCACCGAAAGCGTTACGGAGTACAAGAACATCCATTTTGTCACGAAGAACCGAAAGCAGTCTTTACTCAAAGAATCACCGCTTCGTCACGAAGAACCGAAAGCGTTACGGAGTACAAGAACATCCATTTCGTCACGAAGAACCGAAAGGAGTCTTTATTCAAAGAATCACCGCTTCGTCACGAAGAACCGAAAGCGTTACGGAGTACAAGAACATCCATTTCGTCACGAAGAACCGAAAGGAGTCTTTACTCAAAGAATCACCGCTTCGTCACGAAGAACTGAAAGCGTTATAGAGTACAAGAACATCCATTTCGTCACGAAGAACTGAAAGCAGTCTTTACTCAAAGAATCACCGCTTCGTCACGAAGAACCGAAAGCGTTACGGAGTACAAGAACATCCATTTCGTCACGAAGAACCGAAAGGAGTCTTTATTCAAAGAATCACCGCTTCGTCACGAAGAACCGAAAGCGTTACGGAGTATAAGAACATCCATTTTGTCACGAAGAACCGAAAGGAGTCTTTACTGAAAGAATCACCGCGCTTCGTCACGAAGAACCGAAAACGTTACGGAGTACAAGAACATCCATTTTGTCATGAAGAACCGAAAGGAGTCTTTACTCAAAGAATCACCGCTTCGTCACGAAGAACTGAAAGCGTTATAGAGTACAAGAACATCCATTTCGTCACGAAGAAGCAAAAGGAGTCTTTGCTCAAAGAATCACCGCTTCGTCACGAAGAACCGAAAACGTTACGGAGTACAAGAACATGCATTTCATCACGAAGAACCGAAAGGTGTCTTTATTCAAAGAATCACTGCTTCGTTACGAAGCACCGAAAGCGTTACGGAGTACAAGAACATCCATTTTGTCACGAAGAACCGAAAGCAGTCTTTACTCAAAGAATCACCGCTTCGTCACGAAGAACCGAAAGCGTTACGGAGTACAAGAACATCCATTTCGTCACGAAGAACCGAAAGGAGTCTTTATTCAAAGAATCACCGCTTCGTCACGAAGAACCGAAAGCGTTACGGAGTACAAGAACATCCATTTCGTCACGAAGAACCGAAAGGAGTCTTTACTCAAAGAATCACCGCTTCGTCACGAAGAACTGAAAGCGTTATAGAGTACAAGAACATCCATTTCGTCACGAAGAACTGAAAGCAGTCTTTACTCAAAGAATCACCGCTTCGTCACGAAGAACCGAAAGCGTTACGGAGTACAAGAACATCCATTTCGTCACGAAGAACCGAAAGGAGTCTTTATTCAAAGAATCACCGCTTCGTCACGAAGAACCGAAAGCGTTACGGAGTACAAGAACATCCATTTCGTCACGAAGAACCGAAAGGAGTTTTTACTCAAAGAATCACCGCTTCGTCATGAAGAACCGAAAGCGTTACGGAGTATAAGAACATCCATTTTGTCACAAAGAACAGAAAGGAGTCTTTACTGAAAGAATCACCGCGCTTCGTCACGAAGAACCGAAAACGTTACGAAGTACAAGAACATCCATTTCGTCACGAAGAACCGAAAGGAGTCTTTACTCAAAGAATCACCGCTTCGTCACGAAGAACCGAAAGCGTTACGGAGTACAAGAACATCCATTTCGTCACGAAGAACCGAAAGGAGTTTTCACTCAAAAATCACCGCTTCGTCACAAAGAACCGAAAGCGTTACAGAGTACAAGAACATCCATTTTGTCACGATGAACCGAAAGGAGTCTTTACTCAAAGAATCACCGCTTCGTCACGAAGAACCGAAAGCGTTACGGAGTACAAGAACATCCATTTCGTCACGAAGAGCCGAAAGGAGTCTTTACTCAAAGAATCAACGCTTCGTCACGAAGAACTGAAAGCGTTACGGAGTACAAGAACATCCATTTCGTCACGAAGAACCGAAAGGAGTCTTTACTGAAAGAATCACCGCTTCGTCACGAAGAACTGAAAGCGTTATAGAGTACAAGAACATCCATTTCGTCACGAAGAACCGAAAGCAGTCTTTACTCAAAGAATCACCGCTTCGTCACGAAGAACCGAAAGCGTTACGGAGTACAAGAACATCCATTTCGTCACGAACAACCGAAAGGAGTCTTTATTCAAAGAATCACCGCTTCGTCACGAAGAACAGAAAGTGTTACGGAGTACAAGAACATCCATTTCGTCACGAAGAACCGAAAGGAGTCTTTACTCAAAGAATCACCGCTTCGTCACGAAGAACCGAAAGCGTTACGGAGTATAAGAACATCCATTTTGTCACGAAGAACCGAAAGGAGTCTTTACTGAAAGAATCACCGCGCTTCGTCACGAAGAACCGAAAACGTTACGGAGTACAAGAACATCCATTTCGTCATGAAGAACCGAAAGGAGTCTTTACTCAAAGAATCACCGCTTCGTCACGAAGAACTGAAAGCGTTATAGAGTACAAGAACATCCATTTCGTCACAAAGAAGCAAAAGGAGTCTTTGCTCAAAGAATCACCGCTTCGTCACGAAGAACCGAAAACGTTACGGAGTACAAGAACATCCATTTCGTCATGAAGAACCGAAAGGAGTCTTTACTCAAAGAATCACCGCTTCGTCACAAAGAACCGAAAGCGTTACGGAGTACAAGAACATCCATTTCGTCACGAAGAACCGAAAGGAGTCTTTACTCAAAGAATCACCGCTTCGTCACGAAGAACCGAAAGCGTTACGGAGTACAAGAACATCCATTTCGTCACGAAGAACCGAAAGGAGTCTTTACTCAAAGAATCACCGCTTTGTCACGAAGAACTGAAAGCGTTACGGAGTACAAGAACATCCATTTCGTCACGAAAAACCGAAAGCAGTCTTTACTCAAAGAATCACCGCTTCGTCACGAAGAACCGAAAGCGTTACGGATTACAAGAACATCCATTTCGTCACGAAGAACCGAAAGGAGTCTTTATTCAAAGAATCACCGCTTCGTCACGAAGAACCGAAAGCGTTACGGAGTACAAGAACATCCATTTCATCACGAAGAACCGAAAGGAGTCTTTATTCAAAGAATCACTGCTTCGTCACGAAGCACCGAAAGCGTTACGGAGTACAAGAACATCCATTTTGTCACGAAGAACCGAAAGGAGTCTTTACTGAAAGAATCACCGCGCTTCGTCACGAAGAACCGAAAACGTTACGGAGTACAAGAACATCCATTTTGTCATGAAGAACCGAAAGGAGTCTTTACTCAAAGAATCACCGCTTCGTCACGAAGAACTGAAAGCGTTATAGAGTACAAGAACATCCATTTCGTCACGAAGAAGCAAAAGGAGTCTTTGCTCAAAGAATCACCGCTTCATCACGAAGAACCGAAAACGTTACGGAGTACAAGAACATCCATTTCATCACGAAGAACCGAAAGGTGTCTTTATTCAAAGAATCACTGCTTCGTTACGAAGCACCGAAAGCGTTACGGAGTACAAGAACATCCATTTTGTCACGAAGAACCGAAAGCAGTCTTTACTCAAAGAATCACCGCTTCGTCACGAAGAACCGAAAGCGTTACGGAGTACAAGAACATCCATTTCGTCACGAAGAACCGAAAGGAGTCTTTATTCAAAGAATCACCGCTTCGTCACGAAGAACCGAAAGCGTTACGGAGTACAAGAACATCCATTTCGTCACGAAGAACCGAAAGGAGTCTTTACTCAAAGAATCACCGCTTCGTCACGAAGAACTGAAAGCGTTATAGAGTACAAGAACATCCATTTCGTCACGAAGAACTGAAAGCAGTCTTTACTCAAAGAATCACCGCTTCGTCACGAAGAACCGAAAGCGTTACGGAGTACAAGAACATCCATTTCGTCACGAAGAACCGAAAGGAGTCTTTATTCAAAGAATCACCGCTTCGTCACGAAGAACCGAAAGCGTTACGGAGTACAAGAACATCCATTTCGTCACGAAGAACCGAAAGGAGTTTTTACTCAAAGAATCACCGCTTCGTCATGAAGAACCGAAAGCGTTACGGAGTATAAGAACATCCATTTTGTCACAAAGAACAGAAAGGAGTCTTTACTGAAAGAATCACCGCGCTTCGTCACGAAGAACCGAAAACGTTACGAAGTACAAGAACATCCATTTCGTCACGAAGAACCGAAAGGAGTCTTTACTCAAAGAATCACCGCTTCGTCACGAAGAACCGAAAGCGTTACGGAGTACAAGAACATCCATTTCGTCACGAAGAACCGAAAGGAGTTTTCACTCAAAAATCACCGCTTCGTCACAAAGAACCGAAAGCGTTACAGAGTACAAGAACATCCATTTTGTCACGATGAACCGAAAGGAGTCTTTACTCAAAGAATCACCGCTTCGTCACGAAGAACCGAAAGCGTTACGGAGTACAAGAACATCCATTTCGTCACGAAGAGCCGAAAGGAGTCTTTACTCAAAGAATCAACGCTTCGTCACGAAGAACTGAAAGCGTTACGGAGTACAAGAACATCCATTTCGTCACGAAGAACCGAAAGGAGTCTTTACTGAAAGAATCACCGCTTCGTCACGAAGAACTGAAAGCGTCATAGAGTACAAGAACATCCATTTCGTCACGAAGAACCGAAAGCAGTCTTTACTCAAAGAATCACCGCTTCGTCACGAAGAACCGAAAGCGTTACGGAGTACAAGAACATCCATTTCGTCACGAACAACCGAAAGGAGTCTTTATTCAAAGAATCACCGCTTCGTCACGAAGAACAGAAAGTGTTACGGAGTACAAGAACATCCATTTCGTCACGAAGAACCGAAAGGAGTCTTTACTCAAAGAATCACCGCTTCGTCACGAAGAACCGAAAGCGTTACGGAGTATAAGAACATCCATTTTGTCACGAAGAACCGAAAGGAGTCTTTACTGAAAGAATCACCGCGCTTCGTCACGAAGAACCGAAAACGTTACGGAGTACAAGAACATCCATTTCGTCATGAAGAACCGAAAGGAGTCTTTACTCAAAGAATCACCGCTTCGTCACGAAGAACTGAAAGCGTTATAGAGTACAAGAACATCCATTTCGTCACGAAGAAGCAAAAGGAGTCTTTGCTCAAAGAATCACCGCTTCGTCACGAAGAACCGAAAACGTTACGGAGTACAAGAACATCCATTTCGTCATGAAGAACCGAAAGGAGTCTTTACTCAAAGAATCACCGCTTCGTCACAAAGAACCGAAAGCGTTACGGAGTACAAGAACATCCATTTCGTCACGAAGAACCGAAAGGAGTCTTTACTCAAAGAATCACCGCTTCGTCACGAAGAACCGAAAGCGTTACGGAGTACAAGAACATCCATTTCGTCACGAAGAACCTAAAGGAGTCTTTACTCAAAGAATCACCGCTTTGTCACGAAGAACTGAAAGCGTTACGGAGTACAAGAACATCCATTTCGTCACGAAAAACCGAAAGCAGTCTTTACTCAAAGAATCACCGCTTCGTCACGAAGAACCGAAAGCGTTACGGAGTACAAGAACATCCATTTCGTCACGAAGAACCGAAAGGAGTCTTTATTCAAAGAATCACCGCTTCGTCACGAAGAACCGAAAGCGTTACGGAGTACAAGAACATCCATTTCGTCACGAAGAACCGAAAGGAGTCTTTACTCAAAGAATCACCGCTTCGTCACGAAGAACTGAAAGCGTTATAGAGTACAAGAACATCCATTTCGTCACGAAGAACTGAAAGCAGTCTTTACTCAAAGAATCACCGCTTCGTCACGAAGAACTGAAAGCGTTATAGAGTACAAGAACATCCATTTCGTCACGAAGAAGCAAAAGGAGTCTTTGCTCAAAGAATCACCGCTTCGTCACGAAGAACCGAAAACGTTACGGAGTACAAGAACATCCATTTCGTCATGAAGAACCGAAAGGAGTCTTTACTCAAAGAATCACCGCTTCGTCACAAAGAACCGAAAGCGTTACGGAGTACAAGAACATCCATTTCGTCACGAAGAACCGAAAGGAGTCTTTACTCAAAGAATCACCGCTTCGTCACGAAGAACCGAAAGCGTTACGGAGTACAAGAACATCCATTTCGTCACGAAGAACCGAAAGGAGTCTTTACTCAAAGAATCACCGCTTTGTCACGAAGAACTGAAAGCGTTACGGAGTACAAGAACATCCATTTCGTCACGAAAAACCGAAAGCAGTCTTTACTCAAAGAATCACCGCTTCGTTACGAAGAACCGAAAGCGTTACGGAGTACAAGAACATCCATTTCGTCACGAAGAACCGAAAGGAGTCTTTATTCAAAGAATCACCGCTTCGTCACGAAGAACCGAAAGCGTTACGGAGTACAAGAACATCCATTTCGTCACGAAGAACCGAAAGGAGTCTTTACTCAAAGAATCACCGCTTCGTCACGAAGAACTGAAAGTGTTATAGAGTACAAGAACATCCATTTCGTCACGAAGAACTGAAAGCAGTCTTTACTCAAAGAATCACCGCTTCGTCACGAAGAACCGAAAGCGTTACGGAGTACAAGAACATCCATTTCGTCACGAAGAACCGAAAGGAGTCTTTATTCAAAGAATCACCGCTTCGTCACGAAGAACCGAAAGCGTTACGGAGTACAAGAACATCCATTTCGTCACGAAGAACCGAAAGGAGTTTTTACTCAAAGAATCACCGCTTCGTCATGAAGAACCGAAAGCGTTACGGAGTATAAGAACATCCATTTTGTCACAAAGAACAGAAAGGAGTCTTTACTGAAAGAATCACCGCGCTTCGTCACGAAGAACCGAAAACGTTACGAAGTACAAGAACATCCATTTCGTCACGAAGAACCGAAAGGAGTCTTTACTCAAAGAATCACCGCTTCGTCACGAAGAACCGAAAGCGTTACGGAGTACAAGAACATCCATTTCGTCACGAAGAACCGAAAGGAGTTTTCACTCAAAAATCACCGCTTCGTCACAAAGAACCGAAAGCGTTACAGAGTACAAGAACATCCATTTTGTCACGATGAACCGAAAGGAGTCTTTACTCAAAGAATCACCGCTTCGTCACGAAGAACCGAAAGCGTTACGGAGTACAAGAACATCCATTTCGTCACGAAGAGCCGAAAGGAGTCTTTACTCAAAGAATCAACGCTTCGTCACGAAGAACTGAAAGCGTTACGGAGTACAAGAACATCCATTTCGTCACGAAGAACCGAAAGGAGTCTTTACTGAAAGAATCACCGCTTCGTCACGAAGAACTGAAAGCGTTATAGAGTACAAGAACATCCATTTCGTCACGAAGAACCGAAAGCAGTCTTTACTCAAAGAATCACCGCTTCGTCACGAAGAACCGAAAGCGTTACGGAGTACAAGAACATCCATTTCGTCACGAACAACCGAAAGGAGTCTTTATTCAAAGAATCACCGCTTCGTCACGAAGAACAGAAAGTGTTACGGAGTACAAGAACATCCATTTCGTCACGAAGAACCGAAAGGAGTCTTTACTCAAAGAATCACCGCTTCGTCACGAAGAACCGAAAGCGTTACGGAGTATAAGAACATCCATTTTGTCACGAAGAACCGAAAGGAGTCTTTACTGAAAGAATCACCGCGCTTCGTCACGAAGAACCGAAAACGTTACGGAGTACAAGAACATCCATTTCGTCATGAAGAACCGAAAGGAGTCTTTACTCAAAGAATCACCGCTTCGTCACGAAGAACTGAAAGCGTTATAGAGTACAAGAACATCCATTTCGTCACGAAGAAGCAAAAGGAGTCTTTGCTCAAAGAATCACCGCTTCGTCACGAAGAACCGAAAACGTTACGGAGTACAAGAACATCCATTTCGTCATGAAGAACCGAAAGGAGTCTTTACTCAAAGAATCACCGCTTCGTCACAAAGAACCGAAAGCGTTACGGAGTACAAGAACATCCATTTCGTCACGAAGAACCGAAAGGAGTCTTTACTCAAAGAATCACCGCTTCGTCACGAAGAACCGAAAGCGTTACGGAGTACAAGAACATCCATTTCGTCACGAAGAACCGAAAGGAGTCTTTACTCAAAGAATCACCGCTTTGTCACGAAGAACTGAAAGCGTTACGGAGTACAAGAACATCCATTTCGTCACGAAAAACCGAAAGCAGTCTTTACTCAAAGAATCACCGCTTCGTCACGAAGAACCGAAAGCGTTACGGAGTACAAGAACATCCATTTCGTCACGAAGAACCGAAAGGAGTCTTTATTCAAAGAATCACCGCTTCGTCACGAAGAACCGAAAGCGTTACGGAGTACAAGAACATCCATTTCATCACGAAGAACCGAAAGGAGTCTTTATTCAAAGAATCACTGCTTCGTCACGAAGCACCGAAAGCGTTACGGAGTACAAGAACATCCATTTTGTCACGAAGAACCGAAAGCAGTCTTTACTCAAAGAATCACCGCTTCGTCACGAAGAACCGAAAGCGTTACGGAGTACAAGAACATCCATTTCGTCACGAAGAACCGAAAGGAGTCTTTATTCAAAGAATCACCGCTTCGTCACGAAGAACCGAAAGCGTTACGGAGTACAAGAACATCCATTTCGTCACGAAGAACCGAAAGGAGTCTTTACTCAAAGAATCACCGCTTCGTCACGAAGAACTGAAAGCGTTATAGAGTACAAGAACATCCATTTCGTCATGAAGAACTGAAAGCAGTCTTTACTCAAAGAATCACCGCTTCGTCACGAAGAACCGAAAGCGTTACGGAGTACAAGAACATCCATTTCGTCACGAAGAACCGAAAGGAGTCTTTATTCAAAGAATCACCGCTTCGTCACGAAGAACCGAAAGCGTTACGGAGTACAAGAACATCCATTTCGTCACGAAGAACCGAAAGGAGTTTTTACTCAAAGAATCACCGCTTCGTCACGAAGAACCGAAAGCGTTACGGAGTATAAGAACATCCATTTTGTCACAAAGAACAGAAAGGAGTCTTTACTGAAAGAATCACCGCGCTTCGTCACGAAGAACCGAAAACGTTACGAAGTACAAGAACATCCATTTCGTCACGAAGAACCGAAAGGAGTCTTTACTCAAAGAATCACCGCTTCGTCACGAAGAACCGAAAGCGTTACGGAGTACAAGAACATCCATTTCGTCACGAAGAACCGAAAGGAGTTTTCACTCAAAAATCACCGCTTCGTCACAAAGAACCGAAAGCGTTACAGAGTACAAGAACATCCATTTTGTCACGATGAACCGAAAGGAGTCTTTACTCAAAGAATCACCGCTTCGTCACGAAGAACCGAAAGCGTTACGGAGTACAAGAACATCCATTTCGTCACGAAGAGCCGAAAGGAGTCTTTACTCAAAGAATCAACGCTTCGTCACGAAGAACTGAAAGCATTACGGAGTACAAGAACATCCATTTCGTCACGAAGAACCGAAAGGAGTCTTTATTCAAAGAATCACCGCTTCGTCACGAAGAACCGAAAGCGTTACGGAGTACAAGAACATCCATTTCATCACGAAGAACCGAAAGGAGTCTTTATTCAAAGAATCACTGCTTCGTCACGAAGCACCGAAAGCGTTACGGAGTACAAGAACATCCATTTTGTCACGAAGAACCGAAAGCAGTCGTTACTCAAAGAATCACCGCTTCGTCACGAAGAACCGAAAGCGTTACGGAGTACAAGAACATCCATTTCGTCACGAAGAACCGAAAGGAGTCTTTATTCAAAGAATCACCGCTTCGTCACGAAGAACCGAAAGCGTTACGGAGTACAAGAACATCCATTTCGTCACGAAGAACCGAAAGGAGTCTTTACTCAAAGAATCACCGCTTCGTCACGAAGAACTGAAAGCGTTATAGAGTACAAGAACATCCATTTCGTCACGAAGAACTGAAAGCAGTCTTTACTCAAAGAATCACCGCTTCGTCACGAAGAACCGAAAGCGTTACGGAGTACAAGAACATCCATTTCGTCACGAAGAACCGAAAGGAGTCTTTATTCAAAGAATCACCGCTTCGTCACGAAGAACCGAAAGCGTTACGGAGTACAAGAACATCCATTTCGTCACGAAGAACCGAAAGGAGTTTTTACTCAAAGAATCTCCGCTTCGTCACGAAGAACCGAAAGCGTTACGGAGTATAAGAACATCCATTTTGTCACAAAGAACAGAAAGGAGTCTTTACTGAAAGAATCACCGCGCTTCGTCACGAAGAACCGAAAACGTTACGAAGTACAAGAACATCCATTTCGTCACGAAGAACCGAAAGGAGTCTTTACTCAAAGAATCACCGCTTCGTCACGAAGAACCGAAAGCGTTACGGAGTACAAGAACATCCATTTCGTCACGAAGAACCGAAAGGAGTTTTCACACAAAAATCACCGCTTCGTCACAAAGAACCGAAAGCGTTACAGAGTACAAGAACATCCATTTTGTCACGATGAACCGAAAGGAGTCTTTACTCAAAGAATCACCGCTTCGTCACGAAGAACCGAAAGCGTTACGGAGTACAAGAACATCCATTTCGTCACGAAGAGCCGAAAGGAGTCTTTACTCAAAGAATCAACGCTTCGTCACGAAGAACTGAAAGCATTACGGAGTACAAGAACATCCATTTCGTCACGAAGAACCGAAAGCAGTCTTTACTCAAAGAATCACCGCTTCGTCACGAAGAACCGAAAGCGTTACGGAGTACAAGAACATCCATTTCGTCACGAAGAACCGAAAGGAGTCTTTATTCAAAGAATCACCGCTTCGTCACGAAGAACCGAAAGCGTTACGGAGTACAAGAACATCCATTTCATCACGAAGAACCGAAAGAAGTCTTTATTCAAAGAATCACTGCTTCGTCACGAAGCACCGAAAGCGTTACGGAGTACAAGAACATCCATTTTGTCACGAAGAACCGAAAGAAGTCTTTACTCAAAGAATCACCGCTTCGTCACGAAGAACCGAAAGCGTTACGGAGTACAAGAACATCCATTTCGTCACGAAGAACCGAAAGGAGTCTTTATTCAAAGAATCACCGCTTCGTCACGAAGAACCGAAAGCGTTACGGAGTACAAGAACATCCATTTCGTCACGAAGAACCAAAAGGAGTCTTTACTCAAAGAATCACCGCTTCGTCACGAAGAACTGAAAGCGTTATAGAGTACAAGAACATCCATTTCGTCACGAAGAACTGAAAGCTGTCTTTACTCAAAGAATCACCGCTTCGTCACGAAGAACCGAAAGCGTTACGGAGTACAAGAACATCCATTTCGTCACGAAGAACCGAAAGGAGTCTTTATTCAAAGAATCACCGCTTCGTCACGAAGAACCGAAAGCGTTACGGAGTACAAGAACATCCATTTCATCACGAAGAACCGAAAGAAGTCTTTATTCAAAGAATCACTGCTTCGTCACGAAGCACCGAAAGCGTTACGGAGTACAAGAACATCCATTTTGTCACGAAGAACCGAAAGAAGTCTTTACTCAAAGAATCACCGCTTCGTCACGAAGAACCGAAAGCGTTACGGAGTACAAGAACATCCATTTCGTCACGAAGAACCGAAAGGAGTCTTTATTCAAAGAATCACCGCTTCGTCACGAAGAACCGAAAGCGTTACGGAGTACAAGAACATCCATTTCGTCACGAAGAACCAAAAGGAGTCTTTACTCAAAGAATCACCGCTTCGTCACGAAGAACTGAAAGCGTTATAGAGTACAAGAACATCCATTTCGTCACGAAGAACTGAAAGCTGTCTTTACTCAAAGAATCACCGCTTCGTCACGAAGAACCGAAAGCGTTACGGAGTACAAGAACATCCATTTCGTCACGAAGAACCGAAAGGAGTCTTTATTCAAAGAATCACCGCTTCGTCACGAAGAACCGAAAGCGTTACGGAGTACAAGAACATCCATTTCGTCACGAAGAACCGAAAGGAGTCTTTATTCAAAGAATCACCGCTTCGTCACGAAGAACCGAAAGCGTTACGGAGTACAAGAACATCCATTTCGTCACGAAGAACCAAAAGGAGTCTTTACTCAAAGAATCACCGCTTCGTCACGAAGAACTGAAAGCGTTATAGAGTACAAGAACATCCATTTCGTCACGAAGAACTGAAAGCTGTCTTTACTCAAAGAATCACCGCTTCGTCACGAAGAACCGAAAGCGTTACGGAGTACAAGAACATCCATTTCGTCACGAAGAACCGAAAGGAGTCTTTATTCAAAGAATCACCGCTTCGTCACGAAGAACCGAAAGCGTTACGGAGTACAAGAACATCCATTTCGTCACGAAAAACCGAAAGGAGTCTTTATTCAAAGAATCACCGCTTCGTCACGAAGAACCGAAAGCGTTACGGAGTACAAGAACATCCATTTCGTCACGAAGAACCAAAAGGAGTCTTTACTCAAAGAATCACCGCTTCGTCACGAAGAACTGAAAGCGTTATAGAGTACAAGAACATCCATTTCGTCACGAAGAACCGAAAGCAGTCTTTACTCAAAGAATCACCGCTTCGTCACGAAGAACCGAAAGCGTTACGGAGTACAAGAACATCCATTTCGTCACGAAGAACCGAAAGGAGTCTTTATTCAAAGAATCACCGCTTCGTCACGAAGAACCGAAAGCATTACGGAGTACAAGAACATCCATTTCATCACGAAGAACCGAAAGAAGTCTTTATTCAAAGAATCACTGCTTCGTCACGAAGCACCGAAAGCGTTACGGAGTACAAGAACATCCATTTTGTCACGAAGAACCGAAAGAAGTCTTTACTCAAAGAATCACCGCTTCGTCACGAAGAACCGAAAGCGTTACGGAGTACAAGAACATCCATTTCGTCACGAAGAACCGAAAGGAGTCTTTATTCAAAGAATCACCGCTTCGTCACGAAGAACCGAAAGCGTTACGGAGTACAAGAACATCCATTTCGTCACGAAGAACCAAAAGGAGTCTTTACTCAAAGAATCACCGCTTCGTCACGAAGAACTGAAAGCGTTATAGAGTACAAGAACATCCATTTCGTCACGAAGAACTGAAAGCTGTCTTTACTCAAAGAATCACCGCTTCGTCACGAAGAACCGAAAGCGTTACGGAGTACAAGAACATCCATTTCGTCACGAAGAACCGAAAGGAGTCTTTATTCAAAGAATCACCGCTTCGTCACGAAGAACCGAAAGCGTTACGGAGTACAAGAACATCCATTTCGTCACGAAGAACCGAAAGGAGTTTTTACTCAAAGAATCACCGCTTCGTCACGAAGAACCGAAAGCGTTACGGAGTATAAGAACATCCATTTTGTCACAAAGAACAGAAAGGAGTCTTTACTGAAAGAATCACCGCGCTTCGTCACGAAGAACCGAAAACGTTACGAAGTACAAGAACATCCATTTCGTCACGAAGAACCGAAAGGAGTCTTTACTCAAAGAATCACCACTTCGTCATGAAGAACCGAAAGCGTTACGGAGTACAAGAACATCCATTTCGTCACGAAGAACCGAAAGGAGTTTTCACTCAAAAATCACCGCTTCGTCACAAAGAACCGAAAGCGTTACAGAGTACAAGAACATCCATTTTGTCACGATGAACTGAAAGGAGTCTTTACTCAAAGAATCACCGCTTCGTCACGAAGAACCGAAAGCGTAACGGAGTACAAGAACATCCATTTCGTCACGAAGAGCCGAAAGGAGTCTTTACTCAAAGAATCAACGCTTCGTCACGAAGAATTGAAAGCATTACGGAGTACAAGAACATCCATTTCGTCACGAAGAACCGAAAGGAGTCTTTACTCAAAGAATCACCGCTTCGTTACGAAGAACTAAAAGCGTTATAGAGTACAAGAACATCCATTTCGTCACGAAGAACCGAAAGCAGTCTTTACTCAAAGAATCACCGCTTCGTCACGAAGAACCGAAAGCGTTACGGAGTACAAGAACATCCATTTTGTCACGAAGAACCGAAAGCAGTCTTTACTCAAAGAATCACCGCTTCGTCACGAAGAACCGAAAGCGTTACGGAGTACAAGAACATCCATTTCGTCAAGAAGAACCGAAAGGAGTCTTTATTCAAAGAATCACCGCTTCGTCACGAAGAACCGAAAGCGTTACGGAGTACAAGAACATCCATTTCGTCACGAAGAACCGAAAGGAGTCTTTACTCAAAGAATCACCGCTTCGTCACGAAGAACTGAAAGCGTTATAGAGTACAAGAACATCCATTTCGTCACGAAGAACTGAAAGCAGTCTTTACTCAAAGAATCACCGCTTCGTCACGAAGAACCGAAAGCGTTACGGAGTACAAGAACATCCATTTCGTCACGAAGAACCGAAAGGAGTCTTTATTCAAAGAATCACCGCTTCGTCACGAAGAACCGAAAGCGTTACGGAGTACAAGAACATCCATTTCGTCACGAAGAACCGAAAGGAGTTTTTACTCAAAGAATCACCGCTTCGTCACGAAGAACCGAAAGCGTTACGGAGTATAAGAACATCCATTTTGTCACAAAGAACAGAAAGGAGTCTTTACTGAAAGAATTACCGCGCTTCGTCACGAAGAACCGAAAACGTTACGAAGTACAAGAACATCCATTTCGTCACGAAGAACCGAAAGGAGTCTTTACTCAAAGAATCACCGCTTCGTCACGAAGAATAGAAAGCGTTACGGAGTACAAGAACATCCATTTCGTCACGAAGAACCGAAAGGAGTTTTCACTCAAAAATCACCGCTTCGTCACAAAGAACCGAAAGCGTTACAGAGTACAAGAACATCCATTTTGTCACTATGAACCGAAAGGAGTCTTTACTCAAAGAATCACCGCTTCGTCACGAAGAACCGAAAGCGTTACGGAGTACAAGAACATCCATTTCGTCACGAAGAGCCGAAAGGAGTCTTTACTCAAAGAATCAACGCTTCGTCACGAAGAATTGAAAGCATTACGGAGTACAAGAACTTCCATTTCGTCACGAAGAACCGAAAGGAGTCTTTACTCAAAGAATCACCGCTTCGTCACGAAGAACTGAAAGCGTTATAGAGTACAAGAACATCCATTTCGTCACGAAGAACCGAAAGCAGTCTTTACTCAAAGAATCACCGCTTCGTCACGAAGAACCGAAAGCGTTACGGAGTACAAGAACATCCATTTTGTCACGAAGAACCGAAAGGAGTCTTTATTCAAAGAATCACCGCTTCATCACGAAGAACAGAAAGTGTTACGGAGTACAAGAACATCCATTTCGTCACGAAGAACCGAAATGAGTCTTTACTCAAAGAATCACCGCTTCGTCACGAAGAACCGAAAGCGTTACGGAGTATAAGAACATCCATTTTGTTACGAAGAACCGAAAGGAGTCTTTACTGAAAGAATCACCGCGCTTCGTCATGAAGAACCGAAAACGTTACGGAGTACAAGAACATCCATTTCGTCACGAAGAACCGAAAGGAGTTTTCACTCAAAAATCACCGCTTCGTCACAAAGAACCGAAAGTGTTACGGAGTACAAGAACATCCATTTCGTCACGAAGAACCGAAAGGAGTCTTTACTCAAAGAATCACCGCTTCGTCACGAAGAACCGAAAGCGTTACGGAGTACAAGAACATCCATTTCGTCACGAAGAACCAAAAGGAGTCTTTACTCAAAGAATCACAGCTTCGTCATGAAGAACTGAAAGCGTTACGGAGTACAAGAACATCCATTTCGTCACGAAGAACCGAAAGGAGTCTTTACTCAAAGAATCACCGCTTCGTCACGAAGAACTGAAAGCGTTATAGAGTACAAGAACATCCATTTCGTCACGAAGAACCGAAAGCAGTCTTTACTCAAAGAATCACCGCTTCGTCACGAAGAACCGAAAGCGTTACGGAGTACAAGAACATCCATTTCGTCACGAAGAACCGAAAGGAGTTTTTATTCAAAGAATCACCGCTTCGTCACGAAGAACCGAAAGCGTTACGGAGTACAAGAACATCCATTTCATCACGAAGAACCGAAAGGAGTCTTTATTCAAAGAATCACTGCTTCGTCACGAAGCACCGAAAGCGTTACGGAGTACAAGAACATCCATTTCGTCATGAAGAACCGAAAGGAGTCTTTACTCAAAGAATCACCGCTTCGTCACGAAGAACCGAAAGCGTTACGGAGTACAAGAACATCCATTTCGTCACGAAGAACCGAAATGAGTCTTTATTCAAAGAATCACTGCTTCGTCACGAAGCACCGAAAGCGTTACGGAGTACAAGAACATCCATTTCGTCACGAAGAACCGAAAGGAGTCTTTACTCAAAGAATCACCGCTTCGTCACGAAGAACCGAAAGCGTTACGGAGTATAAGAACATCCATTTCATCACGAAGAACCGAAAGGAGTCTTTACTGAAAGAATCACCGCGCTTCGTCACGAAGAACCGAAAATGTTACGGAGTACAAGAACATCCATTTCATCACGAAGAACCGAAAGGAGTCTTTACTCAAAGAATCACCGCTTCGTCACGAAGAACCGAAAGCGTTACGGAGTACAAGAACATCCATTTCGTCACGAAGAACCGAAAGGAGTTTTCACTCAAAAATCACCGCTTCGTCACAAAGAACCGAAAGCGTTACGGAGTACAAGAACATCCATTTCGTCACGAAGAATCGAAAGGAGTCTTTACTCAAAGAATCACCGCTTTGTCACGAAGAACCGAAAGCGTTACGGAGTACAAGAACATCCATTTCATCACGAAGAACCGAAAGGAGTCTTTACTCAAAGAATCACCGCTTCGTCACGAAGAACTGAAAGCGTTACGGAGTACAAGAACATCCATTTCGTCACGAAGAACCGAAAGGAGTTTTCACTCAAAAATCACCGCTTCGTCACAAAGAACCGAAAGCGTTACGGAGTACAAGAACATCCATTTCGTCACGAAGAACCGAAAGGAGTCTTTACTGAAAGAATCACCGCTTCGTCACGAAGAACTGAAAGCGTTATAGAGTACAAGAACATCCATTTCGTCACGAAGAACCGAAAGCAGTCATTACTCAAAGAATCACCGCTTCGTCACGAAGAACAGAAAGTGTTACGGAGTACAAGAACATCCATTTCGTCACGAAGAACCGAAATGAGTCTTTACTCAAAGAATCACCGCTTCGTCACGAAGAACCGAAAGCGTTACGGAGTATAAGAACATCCATTTTGTTACGAAGAACCGAAAGGAGTCTTTACTGAAAGAATCACCGTGCTTCGTCATGAAGAACCGAAAACGTTACGGAGTACAAGAACATCCATTTCGTCACGAAGAACCGAAAGGAGTTTTCACTCAAAAATCACCGCTTCGTCACAAAGAACCGAAAGTGTTACGGAGTACAAGAACATCCATTTCGTCACGAAGAACCGAAAGGAGTCTTTACTCAAAGAATCACCGCTTCGTCACGAAGAACCGAAAGCGTTACGGAGTACAAGAACATCCATTTCGTCACGAAGAACCAAAAGGAGTCTTTACTCAAAGAATCACAGCTTCGTCATGAAGAACTGAAAGCGTTACGGAGTACAAGAACATCCATTTCGTCACGAAGAACCGAAAGGAGTCTTTACTCAAAGAATCACCGCTTCGTCACGAAGAACTGAAAGCGTTATAGAGTACAAGAACATCCATTTCGTCACGAAGAACCGAAAGCAGTCTTTACTCAAAGAATCACCGCTTCGTCACGAAGAACCGAAAGCGTTACGGAGTACAAGAACATCCATTTCGTCACGAAGAACCGAAAGGAGTCTTTACTCAAAGAATCACCGCTTCGTCACAAAGAACTGAAAGCGTTATAGAGTACAAGAACATCCATTTCGTCACGAAGAACCGAAAGCAGTCTTTACTCAAAGAATCACCGCTTCGTCACGAAGAACCGAAAGCGTTACGGAGTACAAGAACATCCATTTCGTCACGAAGAACCGAAAGGAGTTTTTATTCAAAGAATCACCGCTTCGTCACGAAGAACCGAAAGCGTTACGGAGTACAAGAACATCCATTTCATCACGAAGAACCGAAAGGAGTCTTTATTCAAAGAATCACTGCTTCGTCACGAAGCACCGAAAGCGTTACGGAGTACAAGAACATCCATTTCGTCATGAAGAACCGAAAGGAGTCTTTACTCAAAGAATCACCGCTTCGTCACGAAGAACCGAAAGCGTTACGGAGTACAAGAACATCCATTTCGTCACGAAGAACCGAAATGAGTCTTTATTCAAAGAATCACTGCTTCGTCACGAAGCACCGAAAGCGTTACGGAGTACAAGAACATCCATTTCGTCACGAAGAACCGAAAGGAGTCTTTACTCAAAGAATCACCGCTTCGTCACGAAGAACCGAAAGCGTTACGGAGTATAAGAACATCCATTTCATCACGAAGAACCGAAAGGAGTCTTTACTGAAAGAATCACCGCGCTTCGTCACGAAGAACCGAAAATGTTACGGAGTACAAGAACATCCATTTCATCACGAAGAACCGAAAGGAGTCTTTACTCAAAGAATCACCGCTTCGTCACGAAGAACCGAAAGCGTTACGGAGTACAAGAACATCCATTTCGTCACGAAGAACCGAAAGGAGTTTTCACTCAAAAATCACCGCTTCGTCACAAAGAACCGAAAGCGTTACGGAGTACAAGAACATCCATTTCGTCACGAAGAATCGAAAGGAGTCTTTACTCAAAGAATCACCGCTTTGTCACGAAGAACCGAAAGCGTTACGGAGTACAAGAACATCCATTTCATCACGAAGAACCGAAAGCAGTCTTTACTCAAAGAATCACCGCTTCGTCACGAAGAACCGAAAGCGTTACGGAGTACAAGAACATCCATTTCGTCACGAAGAACCGAAAGGAGTCTTTACTCAAAGAATCACCGCTTCGTCACGAAGAACTGAAAGCGTTATAGAGTACAAGAACATCCATTTCGTCACGAAGAACCGAAAGCAGTCTTTACTCAAAGAATCACCGCTTCGTCACGAAGAACCGAAAGCGTTACGGAGTACAAGAACATCCATTTCGTCACGAAGAACCGAAAGGAGTTTTTATTCAAAGAATCACCGCTTCGTCACGAAGAACCGAAAGCGTTACGGAGTACAAGAACATCCATTTCATCACGAAGAACCGAAAGGAGTCTTTATTCAAAGAATCACTGCTTCGTCACGAAGCACCGAAAGCGTTACGGAGTACAAGAACATCCATTTCGTCATGAAGAACCGAAAGGAGTCTTTACTCAAAGAATCACCGCTTCGTCACGAAGAACCGAAAGCGTTACGGAGTACAAGAACATCCATTTCGTCACGAAGAACCGAAATGAGTCTTTATTCAAAGAATCACTGCTTCGTCACGAAGCACCGAAAGCGTTACGGAGTACAAGAACATCCATTTCGTCACGAAGAACCGAAAGGAGTCTTTACTCAAAGAATCACCGCTTCGTCACGAAGAACCGAAAGCGTTACGGAGTATAAGAACATCCATTTCATCACGAAGAACCGAAAGGAGTCTTTACTGAAAGAATCACCGCGCTTCGTCACGAAGAACCGAAAATGTTACGGAGTACAAGAACATCCATTTCATCACGAAGAACCGAAAGGAGTGTTTACTCAAAGAATCACCGCTTCGTCACGAAGAACCAAAAGCGTTACGGAGTACAAGAACATCCATTTCGTCACGAAGAACCAAAAGGAGTTTTCACTCAAAAATCACCGCTTCGTCACAAAGAACCGAAAGCGTTACGGAGTACAAGAACATCCATTTCGTCACGAAGAATCGAAAGGAGTCTTTACTCAAAGAATCACCGCTTTGTCACGAAGAACCGAAAGCGTTACGGAGTACAAGAACATCCATTTCATCACGAAGAACCGAAAGCAGTCTTTACTCAAAGAATCACCGCTTCGTCACGAAGAACTGAAAGCGTTACGGAGTACAAGAACATCCATTTCGTCACGAAGAACCGAAAGGAGTTTTCACTCAAAAATCACCGCTTCGTCACAAAGAACCGAAAGCGTTACGGAGTACAAGAACATCCATTTCGTCACGAAGAACCGAAAGGAGTCTTTACTCAAAGAATCACCGCTTCGTCACGAAGAACTGAAAGTGTTATAGAGTACAAGAACATCCATTTCGTCACGAAGAACCGAAAGCAGTCATTACTCAAAGAATCACCGCTTCGTCACGAAGAACCGAAAGCGTTACGGAGTACAAGAACATCCATTTTGTCACGAAGAACCGAAAGGAGTCTTTATTCAAAGAATCACCGCTTCGTCACGAAGAACAGAAAGTGTTACGGAGTACAAGAACATCCATTTCGTCACGAAGAACCGAAATGAGTCTTTACTCAAAGAATCACCGCTTCGTCACGAAGAACCGAAAGCGTTACGGAGTATAAGAACATCCATTTTGTTACGAAGAACCGAAAGGAGTCTTTACTGAAAGAATCACCGCGCTTCGTCATGAAGAACCGAAAACATTACGGAGTACAAGAACATCCATTTCGTCACGAAGAACCGAAAGGAGTTTTCACTCAAAAATCACCGCTTCGTCACAAAGAACCGAAAGTGTTACGGAGTACAAGAACATCCATTTCGTCACGAAGAACCGAAAGGAGTCTTTACTCAAAGAATCACCGCTTCGTCACGAAGAACCGAAAGCGTTACGGAGTACAAGAACATCCATTTCGGCACGAAGAACCAAAAGGAGTCTTTACTCAAAGAATCACAGCTTCGTCATGAAGAACTGAAAGCGTTACGGAGTACAAGAACATCCATTTCGTCACGAAGAACCGAAAGGAGTCTTTACTCAAAGAATCACCGCTTCGTCACGAAGAACTGAAAGCGTTATAGAGTACAAGAACATCCATTTCGTCACGAAGAACCGAAATGAGTCTTTACTCAAAGAATCACCGCTTCGTCACGAAGAACCGAAAGCGTTACGGAGTATAAGAACATCCATTTTGTTACGAAGAACCGAAAGGAGTCTTTACTGAAAGAATCACCGCGCTTCGTCATGAAGAACCGAAAACGTTACGGAGTACAAGAACATCCATTTCGTCACGAAGAACCGAAAGGAGTTTTCACTCAAAAATCACCGCTTCGTCACAAAGAACCGAAAGTGTTACGGAGTACAAGAACATCCATTTCGTCACGAAGAACCGAAAGGAGTCTTTACTCAAAGAATCACCGCTTCGTCACGAAGAACCGAAAGCGTTACGGAGTACAAGAACATCCATTTCGGCACGAAGAACCAAAAGGAGTCTTTACTCAAAGAATCACAGCTTCGTCATGAAGAACTGAAAGCGTTACGGAGTACAAGAACATCCATTTCGTCACGAAGAACCGAAAGGAGTCTTTACTCAAAGAATCACCGCTTCGTCACGAAGAACTGAAAGCGTTATAGAGTACAAGAACATCCATTTCGTCACGAAGAACCGAAAGCAGTCTTTACTCAAAGAATCACCGCTTCGTCACGAAGAACCGAAAGCGTTACGGAGTACAAGAACATCCATTTCGTCACGAAGAACCGAAAGGAGTTTTTATTCAAAGAATCACCGCTTCGTCACGAAGAACCGAAAGCGTTACGGAGTACAAGAACATCCATTTCATCACGAAGAACCGAAAGGAGTCTTTATTCAAAGAATCACTGCTTCGTCACGAAGCACCGAAAGCGTTACGGAGTACAAGAACATCCATTTCGTCATGAAGAACCGAAAGGAGTCTTTACTCAAAGAATCACCGCTTCGTCACGAAGAACCGAAAGCGTTACGGAGTACAAGAACATCCATTTCGTCACGAAGAACCGAAATGAGTCTTTATTCAAAGAATCACTGCTTCGTCACGAAGCACCGAAAGCGTTACGGAGTACAAGAACATCCATTTCGTCACGAAGAACCGAAAGGAGTCTTTACTCAAAGAATCACCGCTTCGTCACGAAGAACCGAAAGCGTTACGGAGTACAAGAACATCCATTTCGTCACGAAGAACCAAAAGGAGTCTTTACTCAAAGAATCACAGCTTCGTCATGAAGAACTGAAAGCGTTACGGAGTACAAGAACATCCATTTCGTCACGAAGAACCGAAAGGAGTCTTTACTCAAAGAATCACCGCTTCGTCACGAAGAACTGAAAGCGTTATAGAGTACAAGAACATCCATTTCGTCACGAAGAACCGAAAGCAGTCTTTACTCAAAGAATCACCGCTTCGTCATGAAGAACCGAAAGCGTTACGGAGTACAAGAACATCCATTTCGTCACGAAGAACCGAAAGGAGTTTTTATTCAAAGAATCACCGCTTCGTCACGAAGAACCGAAAGCGTTACGGAGTACAAGAACATCCATTTCATCACGAAGAACCGAAAGGAGTCTTTATTCAAAGAATCACTGCTTCGTCACGAAGCACCGAAAGCGTTACGGAGTACAAGAACATCCATTTCGTCATGAAGAACCGAAAGGAGTCTTTACTCAAAGAATCACCGCTTCGTCACGAAGAACCGAAAGCGTTACGGAGTACAAGAACATCCATTTCGTCACGAAGAACCGAAATGAGTCTTTATTCAAAGAATCACTGCTTCGTCACGAAGCACCGAAAGCGTTACGGAGTACAAGAACATCCATTTCGTCACGAAGAACCGAAAGGAGTCTTTACTCAAAGAATCACCGCTTCGTCACGAAGAACCGAAAGCGTTACGGAGTATAAGAACATCCATTTCATCACGAAGAACCGAAAGGAGTCTTTACTGAAAGAATCACCGCGCTTCGTCACGAAGAACCGAAAATGTTACGGAGTACAAGAACATCCATTTCATCACGAAGAACCGAAAGGAGTCTTTACTCAAAGAATCACCGCTTCGTCACGAAGAACCGAAAGCGTTACGGAGTACATGAACATCCATTTCGTCACGAAGAACCGAAAGGAGTCTTTACTCAAAGAATCACCGCTTCGTCACGAAGAACTGAAAGCGTTATAGAGTACAAGAACATCCATTTCGTCACGAAGAACCGAAAGCAGTCTTTACTCAAAGAATCACCGCTTCGTCACGAAGAACCGAAAGCGTTACGGAGTACAAGAACATCCATTTCGTCACGAAGAACCGAAAGGAGTTTTTATTCAAAGAATCACCGCTTCGTCACGAAGAACCGAAAGCGTTACGGAGTACAAGAACATCCATTTCATCACGAAGAACCGAAAGGAGTCTTTATTCAAAGAATCACTGCTTCGTCACGAAGCACCGAAAGCGTTACGGAGTACAAGAACATCCATTTCGTCATGAAGAACCGAAAGGAGTCTTTACTCAAAGAATCACCGCTTCGTCACGAAGAACCGAAAGCGTTACGGAGTACAAGAACATCCATTTCGTCACGAAGAACCGAAATGAGTCTTTATTCAAAGAATCACTGCTTCGTCACGAAGCACCGAAAGCGTTACGGAGTACAAGAACATCCATTTCGTCACGAAGAACCGAAAGGAGTCTTTACTCAAAGAATCACCGCTTCGTCACGAAGAACCGAAAGCGTTACGGAGTATAAGAACATCCATTTCATCACGAAGAACCGAAAGGAGTCTTTACTGAAAGAATCACCGCGCTTCGTCACGAAGAACCGAAAATGTTACGGAGTACAAGAACATCCATTTCATCACGAAGAACCGAAAGGAGTCTTTACTCAAATAATCACCGCTTCGTCACGAAGAACCGAAAGCGTTACGGAGTACATGAACATCCATTTCGTCACGAAGAACCGAAAGGAGTCTTTACTCAAAGAATCACCGCTTCGTCACGAAGAACTGAAAGCGTTATAGAGTACAAGAACATCCTTTTCGTCACGAAGAACCGAAAGCAGTCTTTACTCAAAGAATCACCGCTTCGTCACGAAGAACCGAAAGCGTTACGGAGTACAAGAACATCCATTTCGTCACGAAGAACCGAAAGGAGTTTTTATTCAAAGAATCACCGCTTCGTCACGAAGAACCGAAAGCGTTACGGAGTACAAGAACATCCATTTCATCACGAAGAACCGAAAGGAGTCTTTATTCAAAGAATCACTGCTTCGTCACGAAGCACCGAAAGCGTTACGGAGTACAAGAACATCCATTTCGTCATGAAGAACCGAAAGGAGTCTTTACTCAAAGAATCACCGCTTCGTCACGAAGAACCGAAAGCGTTACGGAGTACAAGAACATCCATTTCGTCACGAAGAACCGAAATGAGTCTTTATTCAAAGAATCACTGCTTCGTCACGAAGCACCGAAAGCGTTACGGAGTACAAGAACATCCATTTCGTCACGAAGAACCGAAAGGAGTCTTTACTCAAAGAATCACCGCTTCGTCACGAAGAACCGAAAGCGTTACGGAGTATAAGAACATCCATTTCATCACGAAGAACCGAAAGGAGTCTTTACTGAAAGAATCACCGCGCTTCGTCACGAAGAACCGAAAATGTTACGGAGTACAAGAACATCCATTTCATCACGAAGAACCGAAAGGAGTCTTTACTCAAAGAATCACCGCTTCGTCACGAAGAACCGAAAGCGTTACGGAGTACAAGAACATCCATTTCGTCACGAAGAACCGAAAGGAGTTTTCACTCAAAAATCACCGCTTTGTCACAAAGAACCGAAAGCGTTACGGAGTACAAGAACATCCATTTCGTCACGAAGAATCGAAAGGAATCTTTACTCAAAGAATCACCGCTTTGTCACGAAGAACCGAAAGCGTTACGGAGTACAAGAACATCCATTTCATCACGAAGAACCGAAAGGAGTCTTTACTCAAAGAATCACCGCTTCGTCACGAAGAACTAAAAGCGTTACGGAGTACAAGAACATCCATTTCGTCACGAAGAACCGAAAGGAGTTTTCACTCAAAAATCACCGCTTCGTCACAAAGAACCGAAAGCGTTACGGAGTACAAGAACATCCATTTCGTCACGAAGAACCGAAAGGAGTCTTTACTCAAAGAATCACCGCTTCGTCACGAAGAACTGAAAGCGTTATAGAGTACAAGAACATCCATTTCGTCACGAAGAACCGAAAGCAGTCATTACTCAAAGAATCACCGCTTCGTCACGAAGAACCGAAAGCGTTACGGAGTACAAGAACATCCATTTTGTCACGAAGAACCGAAAGGAGTCTTTATTCAAAGAATCACCGCTTCGTCACGAAGAACAGAAAGTGTTACGGAGTACAAGAACATCCATTTCGTCACGAAGAACCGAAATGAGTCTTTACTTAAAGAATCACCGCTTCGTCACGAAGAACCGAAAGCGTTACGGAGTATAAGAACATCCATTTTGTTACGAAGAACCGAAAGGAGTCTTTACTGAAAGAATCACCGCGCTTCGTCATGAAGAACCGAAAACGTTACGGAGTACAAGAACATCCATTTCGTCACGAAGAACCGAAAGGAGTTTTCACTCAAAAATCACCGCTTCGTCACAAAGAACCGAAAGTGTTACGGAGTACAAGAACATCCATTTCGTCACGAAGAACCGAAAGGAGTCTTTACTCAAAGAATCACCGCTTCGTCACGAAGAACCGAAAGCGTTACGTAGTACAAGAACATCCATTTCGTCACGAAGAACCAAAAGGAGTCTTTACTCAAAGAATCACAGCTTCGTCATGAAGAACTGAAAGCGTTACGGAGTACAAGAACATCCATTTCGTCACGAAGAACCGAAAGGAGTCTTTACTCAAAGAATCACCGCTTCGTCACGAAGAACTGAAAGCGTTATCGAGTACAAGAACATCCATTTCGTCACGAAGAACCGAAAGCAGTCTTTACTCAAAGAATCACCGCTTCGTCACGAAGAACCGAAAGCGTTACGGAGTACAAGAACATCCATTTCGTCACGAAGAACCGAAAGGAGTTTTTATTCAAAGAATCACCGCTTCGTCACGAAGAACCGAAAGCGTTACGGAGTACAAGAACATCCATTTCATCACGAAGAACCGAAAGGAGTCTTTATTCAAAGAATCACTGCTTCGTCACGAAGCACCGAAAGCGTTACGGAGTACAAGAACATCCATTTCGTCATGAAGAACCGAAAGGAGTCTTTACTCAAAGAATCACCGCTTCGTCACGAAGAACCGAAAGCGTTACGGAGTACAAGAACATCCATTTCGTCACGAAGAACCGAAATGAGTCTTTATTCAAAGAATCACTGCTTCGTCACGAAGCACCGAAAGCGTTACGGAGTACAAGAACATCCATTTCGTCACGAAGAACCGAAAGGAGTCTTTACTCAAAGAATCACCGCTTCGTCACGAAGAACCGAAAGCGTTACGGAGTACAAGAACATCCATTTCGTCACGAAGAACCAAAAGGAGTCTTTACTCAAAGAATCACAGCTTCGTCATGAAGAACTGAAAGCGTTACGGAGTACAAGAACATCCATTTCGTCACGAAGAACCGAAAGGAGTCTTTACTCAAAGAATCACCGCTTCGTCACGAAGAACTGAAAGCGTTATAGAGTACAAGAACATCCATTTCGTCACGAAGAACCGAAAGCAGTCTTTACTCAAAGAATCACCGCTTCGTCACGAAGAACCGAAAGCGTTACGGAGTACAAGAACATCCATTTCATCACGAAGAACCGAAAGGAGTTTTTATTCAAAGAATCACCGCTTCGTCACGAAGAACCGAAAGCGTTACGGAGTACAAGAACATCCATTTCATCACGAAGAACCGAAAGGAGTCTTTATTCAAAGAATCACTGCTTCGTCACGAAGCACCGAAAGCGTTACGGAGTACAAGAACATCCATTTCGTCATGAAGAACCGAAAGGAGTCTTTACTCAAAGAATCACCGCTTCGTCACGAAGAACCGAAAGCGTTACGGAGTACAAGAACATCCATTTCGTCACGAAGAACCGAAATGAGTCTTTATTCAAAGAATCACTGCTTCGTCACGAAGCACCGAAAGCGTTACGGAGTACAAGAACATCCATTTCGTCACGAAGAACCGAAAGGAGTCTTTACTCAAAGAATCACCGCTTCGTCACGAAGAACCGAAAGCGTTACGGAGTATAAGAACATCCATTTCATCACGAAGAACCGAAAGGAGTCTTTACTGAAAGAATCACCGCGCTTCGTCACGAAGAACCGAAAATGTTACGGAGTACAAGAACATCCATTTCATCACGAAGAACCGAAAGGAGTCTTTACTCAAAGAATCACCGCTTCGTCACGAACAACCGAAAGCGTTACGGAGTACAAGAACATCCATTTCGTCACGAAGAACCGAAAGGAGTCTTTACTCAAAGAATCACCGCTTCGTCACGAAGAACTGAAAGCGTTATAGAGTACAAGAACATCCATTTCGTCACGAAGAACCGAAAGCAGTCTTTACTCAAAGAATCACCGCTTCGTCACGAAGAACCGAAAGCGTTACGGAGTACAAGAACATCCATTTCGTCACGAAGAACCGAAAGGAGTTTTTATTCAAAGAATCACCGCTTCGTCACGAAGAACCGAAAGCGTTACGGAGTACAAGAACATCCATTTCATCACGAAGAACCGAAAGGAGTCTTTATTCAAAGAATCACTGCTTCGTCACGAAGCACCGAAAGCGTTACGGAGTACAAGAACATCCATTTCGTCATGAAGAACCGAAAGGAGTCTTTACTCAAAGAATCACCGCTTCGTCACGAAGAACCGAAAGCGTTACGGAGTACAAGAACATCCATTTCGTCACGAAGAACCGAAATGAGTCTTTATTCAAAGAATCACTGCTTCGTCACGAAGCACCGAAAGCGTTACGGAGTACAAGAACATCCATTTCGTCACGAAGAACCGAAAGGAGTCTTTACTCAAAGAATCACCGCTTCGTCACGAAGAACCGAAAGCGTTACGGAGTATAAAACATCCATTTCATCACGAAGAACCGAAAGGAGTCTTTACTGAAAGAATCACCGCGCTTCGTCACGAAGAACCGAAAATGTTACGGAGTACAAGAACATCCATTTCATCACGAAGAACCGAAAGGAGTCTTTACTCAAAGAATCACCGCTTCGTCACGAAGAACCGAAAGCGTTACGGAGTACAAGAACATCCATTTCGTCACGAAGAACCGAAAGGAGTTTTCACTCAAAAATCACCGCTTCGTCACAAAGAACCGAAAGCGTTACGGAGTACAAGAACATCCATTTCGTCACGAAGAATCGAAAGGAGTCTTTACTCAAAGAATCACCGCTTTGTCACGAAGAACCGAAAGCGTTACGGAGTACAAGAACATCCATTTCATCACGAAGAACCGAAAGGAGTCTTTACTCAAAGAATCACCGCTTCGTCACGAAGAACTGAAAGCGTTACGGAGTACAAGAACATCCATTTCGTCACGAAGAACCGAAAGGAGTTTTCACTCAAAAATCACCGCTTCGTCACAAAGAACCGAAAGCGTTACGGAGTACAAGAACATCCATTTCGTCACGAAGAATCGAAAGGAGTCTTTACTCAAAGAATCACCGCTTTGTCACGAAGAACCGAAAGCGTTACGGAGTACAAGAACATCCATTTCATCACGAAGAACCGAAAGGAGTCTTTACTCAAAGAATCACCGCTTCGTCACGAAGAACTGAAAGCGTTACGGAGTACAAGAACATCCATTTCGTCACGAAGAACCGAAAGGAGTCTTTACTGAAAGAATCACCGCTCTGTCACGAAGAACTGAAAGCGTTATAGAGTACAAGAACATCCATTTCGTCACGAAGAACCGAAAGCAGTCTTTACTCAAAGAATCACCGCTTCGTCACGAAGAACCGAAAGCGTTACGGAGTACAAGAACATCCATTTCGTCACGAAGAACTGAAAGCAGTCTTTACTCAAAGAATCACCGCTTCGTCACGAAGAACCGAAAGCGTTACGGAGTACAAGAACATCCATTTCATCACGAAGAACCGAAAGGAGTCTTTATTCAAAGAATCACTGCTTCGTCACGAAGCACCGAAAGCGTTACGGAGTACAAGAACATCCATTTCGTCATGAAGAACCGAAAGGAGTCTTTATTCAAAGAATCACCGCTTCGTCACGAAGAACCGAAAGCGTTACGGAGTACAAGAACATCCATTTCGTCACGAAGAACTGAAAGCAGTCTTTACTCAAAGAATCACCGCTTCGTCACGGAGAACTGAAAGCGTTACGGAGTACAAGAACATCCATTTCATCACGAAGAACCGAAAGGAGTCTTTATTCAAAGAATCACTGCTTCGTCACGAAGCACCGAAAGCGTTACGGAGTACAAGAACATCCATTTCGTCATGAAGAACCGAAAGGAGTCTTTACTCAAAGAATCACCGCTTCGTCACGAAGAACCGAAAGCGTTACGGAGTACAAGAACATCCATTTCGTCACGAAGAACCGAAATGAGTCTTTATTCAAAGAATAACTGCTTCGTCATGAAGCACCGAAAGCGTTACGGAGTACAAGAACATCCATTTCGTCACGAAGAACCGAAAGGAGTCTTTACTCAAAGAATCACCGCTTCGTCACGAAGAACCGAAAGCGTTACGGAGTATAAGAACATCCATTTCATCACGAAGAACCGAAAGGAGTCTTTACTGAAAGAATCACCGCGCTTCGTCACGAAGAACCGAAAATGTTACGGAGTACAAGAACATCCATTTCATCACGAAGAACCGAAAGGAGTCTTTACTCAAAGAATCACCGCTTCGTCACGAAGAACCGAAAGCGTTACGGAGTACATGAACATCCATTTCGTCACGAAGAACCGAAAGGAGTCTTTACTCAAAGAATCACCGCTTCGTCACGAAGAACTGAAAGCGTTATAGAGTACAAGAACATCCATTTCGTCACGAAGAACCGAAAGCAGTCTTTACTCAAAGAATCACCGCTTCGTCACGAAGAACCGAAAGCGTTACGGAGTACAAGAACATCCATTTCGTCACGAAGAACCGAAAGGAGTTTTTATTCAAAGAATCACCGCTTCGTCACGAAGAACCGAAAGCGTTACGGAGTACAAGAACATCCATTTCATCACGAAGAACCGAAAGGAGTCTTTATTCAAAGAATCACCGCTTCGTCACGAAGCACCGAAAGCGTTACGGAGTACAAGAACATCCATTTCGTCATGAAGAACCGAAAGGAGTCTTTACTCAAAGAATCACCGCTTCGTCACGAAGAACTGAAAGCGTTATAGAGTACAAGAACATCCATTTCGTCACGAAGAACCGAAAGCAGTCTTTACTCAAAGAATCACCGCTTCGTCACGAAGAACCGAAAGCGTTACGGAGTACAAGAACATCCATTTCGTCACGAAGAACCGAAAGGAGTTTTTATTCAAAGAATCACCGCTTCGTCACGAAGAACCGAAAGCGTTACGGAGTACAAGAACATCCATTTCATCACGAAGAACCGAAAGGAGTCTTTATTCAAAGAATCACTGCTTCGTCACGAAGCACCGAAAGCGTTACGGAGTACAAGAACATCCATTTCGTCATGAAGAACCGAAAGGAGTCTTTACTCAAAGAATCACCGCTTCGTCACGAAGAACCGAAAGCGTTACGGAGTACAAGAACATCCATTTCGTCACGAAGAACCGAAATGAGTCTTTATTCAAAGAATCACTGCTTCGTCACGAAGCACCGAAAGCGTTACGGAGTACAAGAACATCCACTTCGTCACGAAGAACCGAAAGGAGTCTTTACTCAAAGAATCACCGCTTCGTCACGAAGAACCGAAAGCGTTACGGAGTATAAAACATCCATTTCATCACGAAGAACCGAAAGGAGTCTTTACTGAAAGAATCACCGCGCTTCGTCACGAAGAACCGAAAATGTTACGGAGTACAAGAACATCCATTTCATCACGAAGAACCGAAAGGAGTCTTTACTCAAAGAATCACCGCTTCGTCACGAAGAACCGAAAGCGTTACGGAGTACAAGAACATCCATTTCGTCACGAAGAACCGAAAGGAGTTTTCACTCAAAAATCACCGCTTCGTCACAAAGAACCGAAAGCGTTACGGAGTACAAGAACATCCATTTCGTCACGAAGAATCGAAAGGAGTCTTTACTCAAAGAATCACCGCTTTGTCACGAAGAACCGAAAGCGTTACGGAGTACAAGAACATCCATTTCATCACGAAGAACCGAAAGGAGTCTTTACTCAAAGAATCACCGCTTCGTCACGAAGAACTGAAAGCGTTACGGAGTACAAGAACATCCATTTCGTCACGAAGAACCGAAAGGAGTTTTCACTCAAAAATCACCGCTTCGTCACAAAGAACCGAAAGCGTTACGGAGTACAAGAACATCCATTTCGTCACGAAGAATCGAAAGGAGTCTTTACTCAAAGAATCACCGCTTTGTCACGAAGAACCGAAAGCGTTACGGAGTACAAGAACATCCATTTCATCACGAAGAACCGAAAGGAGTCTTTACTCAAAGAATCACCGCTTCGTCACGAAGAACTGAAAGCGTTACGGAGTACAAGAACATCCATTTCGTCACGAAGAACCGAAAGGAGTCTTTACTGAAAGAATCACCGCTCCGTCACGAAGAACTGAAAGCGTTATAGAGTACAAGAACATCCATTTCGTCACGAAGAACCGAAAGCAGTCTTTACTCAAAGAATCACCGCTTCGTCACGAAGAACCGAAAGCGTTACGGAGTACAAGAACATCTATTTCGTCACGAAGAACTGAAAGCAGTCTTTACTCAAAGAATCACCGCTTCGTCACGAAGAACCGAAAGCGTTACGGAGTACAGGAACATCCATTTCATCACGAAGAACCGAAAGGAGTCTTTATTCAAAGAATCACTGCTTCGTCACGAAGCACCGAAAGCGTTACGGAGTACAAGAACATCCATTTCGTCATGAAGAACCGAAAGGAGTCTTTATTCAAAGAATCACCGCTTCGTCACGAAGAACCGAAAGCGTTACGGAGTACAAGAACATCCATTTCGTCACGAAGAACTGAAAGCAGTCTTTACTCAAAGAATCACCGCTTCGTCACGAAGAACCGAAAGCGTTACGGAGTACAAGAACATCCATTTCATCACGAAGAACCGAAAGGAGTCTTTATTCAAAGAATCACTGCTTCGTCACGAAGCACCGAAAGCGTTACGGAGTACAAGAACATCCATTTCGTCATGAAGAACCGAAAGGAGTCTTTACTCAAAGAATCACCGCTTCGTCACGAAGAACCGAAAGCGTTACGGAGTACAAGAACATCCATTTCGTCACGAAGAACCGAAATGAGTCTTTATTCAAAGAATCACTGCTTCGTCACGAAGCACCGAAAGCGTTACGGAGTACAAGAACATCCATTTCGTCACGAAGAACCGAAAGGAGTCTTTACTCAAAGAATCACCGCTTCGTCACGAAGAACCGAAAGCGTTACGGAGTATAAGAACATCCATTTCATCACGAAGAACCGAAAGGAGTCTTTACTGAAAGAATCACCGCGCTTCGTCACGAAGAACCGAAAATGTTACGGAGTACAAGAACATCCATTTCATCACGAAGAACCGAAAGGAGTCTTTACTCAAAGAATCACCGCTTCGTCACGAAGAACCGAAAGCGTTACGGAGTACATGAACATCCATTTCGTCACGAAGAACCGAAAGGAGTCTTTACTCAAAGAATCACCGCTTCGTCACGAAGAACTGAAAGCGTTATAGAGTACAAGAACATCCATTTCGTCACGAAGAACCGAAAGCAGTCTTTACTCAAAGAATCACCGCTTCGTCACGAAGAACTGAAAGCGTTACGGAGTACAAGAACATCCATTTCGTCACGAAGAACCGAAAGGAGTCTTTACTGAAAGAATCACCGCTTCGTCACGAAGAACCGAAAGCGTTACGGAGTACAAGAACATCCATTTCATCACGAAGAACCGAAAGGAGTCTTTATTCAAAGAATCACTGCTTCGTCACGAAGCACCGAAAGCGTTACGGAGTACAAGAACATCCATTTCGTCATGAAGAACCGAAAGGAGTCTTTACTCAAAGAATCACCGCTTCGTCACGAAGAACCGAAAGCGTTACGGAGTACAAGAACATCCATTTCGTCACGAAGAACCGAAAGGAGTCTTTACTCAAAGAATCACCGCTTCGTCACGAAGAACTGAAAGCGTTATAGAGTACAAGAACATCCATTTCGTCACGAAGAACCGAAAGGAGTCTTTATTCAAAGAATCACTGCTTCGTCACGAAGCACCGAAAGCGTTACGGAGTACAAGAACATCCATTTCATCATGAAGAACCGAAAGGAGTCTTTACTCAAAGAATCACCGCTTCGTCACGAAGAACCGAAAGCGTTACGGAGTACAAGAACATCCATTTCGTCACGAAGAACCGAAATGAGTCTTTATTCAAAGAATCACTGCTTCGTCACGAAGCACCGAAAGCGTTACGGAGTACAAGAACATCCATTTCGTCACGAAGAACCGAAAGGAGTCTTTACTCAAAGAATCACCGCTTCGTCACGAAGAACCGAAAGCGTTACGGAGTATAAAACATCCATTTCATCACGAAGAACCGAAAGGAGTCTTTACTGAAAGAATCACCGCGCTTCGTCACGAAGAACCGAAAATGTTACGGAGTACAAGAACATCCATTTCATCACGAAGAACCGAAAGGAGTCTTTACTCAAAGAATCACCGCTTCGTCACGAAGAACCGAAAGCGTTACGGAGTACAAGAACATCCATTTCGTCACGAAGAACCGAAAGGAGTTTTCACTCAAAAATCACCGCTTCGTCACAAAGAACCGAAAGCGTTACGGAGTACAAGAACATCCATTTCGTCACGAAGAATCGAAAGGAGTCTTTACTCAAAGAATCACCGCTTTGTCACGAAGAACCGAAAGCGTTACGGAGTACAAGAACATCCATTTCATCACGAAGAACCGAAAGGAGTCTTTACTCAAAGAATCACCGCTTCGTCACGAAGAACTGAAAGCGTTACGGAGTACAAGAACATCCATTTCGTCACGAAGAACCGAAAGGAGTTTTCACTCAAAAATCACCGCTTCGTCACAAAGAACCGAAAGCGTTACGGAGTACAAGAACATCCATTTCGTCACGAAGAATCGAAAGGAGTCTTTACTCAAAGAATCACCGCTTTGTCACGAAGAACCGAAAGCGTTACGGAGTACAAGAACATCCATTTCATCACGAAGAACCGAAAGGAGTCTTTACTCAAAGAATCACCGCTTCGTCACGAAGAACTGAAAGCGTTACGGAGTACAAGAACATCCATTTCGTCACGAAGAACCGAAAGGAGTCTTTACTGAAAGAATCACCGCTCCGTCACGAAGAACTGAAAGCGTTATAGAGTACAAGAACATCCATTTCGTCACGAAGAACCGAAAGCAGTCTTTACTCAAAGAATCACCGCTTCGTCACGAAGAACCGAAAGCGTTACGGAGTACAAGAACATCCATTTCGTCACGAAGAACTGAAAGCAGTCTTTACTCAAAGAATCACCGCTTCGTCACGAAGAACCGAAAGCGTTACGGAGTACAAGAACATCCATTTCATCACGAAGAACCGAAAGGAGTCTTTATTCAAAGAATCACTGCTTCGTCACGAAGCACCGAAAGCGTTACGGAGTACAAGAACATCCATTTCGTCATGAAGAACCGAAAGGAGTCTTTATTCAAAGAATCACCGCTTCGTCACGAAGAACCGAAAGCGTTACGGAGTACAAGAACATCCATTTCGTCACGAAGAACTGAAAGCAGTCTTTACTCAAAGAATCACCGCTTCGTCACGAAGAACCGAAAGCGTTACGGAGTACAAGAACATCCATTTCATCACGAAGAACCGAAAGGAGTCTTTATTCAAAGAATCACTGCTTCGTCACGAAGCACCGAAAGCGTTACGGAGTACAAGAACATCCATTTCGTCATGAAGAACCGAAAGGAGTCTTTACTCAAAGAATCACCGCTTCGTCACGAAGAACCGAAAGCGTTACGGAGTACAAGAACATCCATTTCGTCACGAAGAACCGAAATGAGTCTTTATTCAAAGAATCACTGCTTCGTCACGAAGCACCGAAAGCGTTACGGAGTACAAGAACATCCATTTCGTCACGAAGAACCGAAAGGAGTCTTTACTCAAAGAATCACCGCTTCGTCACGAAGAACCGAAAGCGTTACGGAGTATAAGAACATCCATTTCATCACGAAGAACCGAAAGGAGTCTTTACTGAAAGAATCACCGCGCTTCGTCACGAAGAACCGAAAATGTTACGGAGTACAAGAACATCCATTTCATCACGAAGAACCGAAAGGAGTCTTTACTCAAAGAATCACCGCTTCGTCACGAAGAACCGAAAGCGTTACGGAGTACATGAACATCCATTTCGTCACGAAGAACCGAAAGGAGTCTTTACTCAAAGAATCACCGCTTCGTCACGAAGAACTGAAAGCGTTATAGAGTACAAGAACATCCATTTCGTCACGAAGAACCGAAAGCAGTCTTTACTCAAAGAATCACCGCTTCGTCACGAAGAACTGAAAGCGTTACGGAGTACAAGAACATCCATTTCGTCACGAAGAACCGAAAGGAGTCTTTACTGAAAGAATCACCGCTTCGTCACGAAGAACTGAAAGCGTTATAGAGTACAAGAACATCCATTTCGTCACGAAGAACCGAAAGCAGTCTTTACTCAAAGAATCACCGCTTCGTCACGAAGAACCGAAAGCGTTACGGAGTACAAGAACATCCATTTCGTCACGAACAACCGAAAGGAGTCTTTATTCAAAGAATCACCGCTTCGTCACGAAGAACAGAAAGTGTTACGGAGTACAAGAACATCCATTTCGTCACGAAGAACCGAAAGGAGTCTTTACTCAAAGAATCACCGCTTCGTCACGAAGAGCCGAAAGCGTTACGGAGTATAAGAACATCCATTTCGTCACGAAGAACCGAAAGGAGTTTTCACTCAAAAATCACCGCTTCGTCACAAAGAACCGAAAGCGTTACGGAGTACAAGAACATCCATTTCGTCACGAAGAATCGAAAGGAGTCTTTACTCAAAGAATCACCGCTTTGTCACGAAGAACCGAAAGCGTTACGGAGTACAAGAACATCCATTTCATCACGAAGAACCGAAAGGAGTCTTTACTCAAAGAATCACCGCTTCGTCACGAAGAACTGAAAGCGTTACGGAGTACAAGAACATCCATTTCGTCACGAAGAACCGAAAGGAGTTTTCACTCAAAAATCACCGCTTCGTCACAAAGAACCGAAAGCGTTACGGAGTACAAGAACATCCATTTCGTCACGAAGAATCGAAAGGAGTCTTTACTCAAAGAATCACCGCTTTGTCACGAAGAACCGAAAGCGTTACGGAGTACAAGAACATCCATTTCATCACGAAGAACCGAAAGGAGTCTTTACTCAAAGAATCACCGCTTCGTCACGAAGAACTGAAAGCGTTACGGAGTACAAGAACATCCATTTCGTCACGAAGAACCGAAAGGAGTCTTTACTGAAAGAATCACCGCTCCGTCACGAAGAACTGAAAGCGTTATAGAGTACAAGAACATCCATTTCGTCACGAAGAACCGAAAGCAGTCTTTACTCAAAGAATCACCGCTTCGTCACGAAGAACCGAAAGCGTTACGGAGTACAAGAACATCCATTTCGTCACGAAGAACTGAAAGCAGTCTTTACTCAAAGAATCACCGCTTCGTCACGAAGAACCGAAAGCGTTACGGAGTACAAGAACATCCATTTCATCACGAAGAACCGAAAGGAGTCTTTATTCAAAGAATCACTGCTTCGTCACGAAGCACCGAAAGCGTTACGGAGTACAAGAACATCCATTTCGTCATGAAGAACCGAAAGGAGTCTTTATTCAAAGAATCACCGCTTCGTCACGAAGAACCGAAAGCGTTACGGAGTACAAGAACATCCATTTCGTCACGAAGAACTGAAAGCAGTCTTTACTCAAAGAATCACCGCTTCGTCACGAAGAACCGAAAGCGTTACGGAGTACAAGAACATCCATTTCATCACGAAGAACCGAAAGGAGTCTTTATTCAAAGAATCACTGCTTCGTCACGAAGCACCGAAAGCGTTACGGAGTACAAGAACATCCATTTCGTCATGAAGAACCGAAAGGAGTCTTTACTCAAAGAATCACCGCTTCGTCACGAAGAACCGAAAGCGTTACGGAGTACAAGAACATCCATTTCGTCACGAAGAACCGAAATGAGTCTTTATTCAAAGAATCACTGCTTCGTCACGAAGCACCGAAAGCGTTACGGAGTACAAGAACATCCATTTCGTCACGAAGAACCGAAAGGAGTCTTTACTCAAAGAATCACCGCTTCGTCACGAAGAACCGAAAGCGTTACGGAGTATAAGAACATCCATTTCATCACGAAGAACCGAAAGGAGTCTTTACTGAAAGAATCACCGCGCTTCGTCACGAAGAACCGAAAATGTTACGGAGTACAAGAACATCCATTTCATCACGAAGAACCGAAAGGAGTCTTTACTCAAAGAATCACCGCTTCGTCACGAAGAACCGAAAGCGTTACGGAGTACATGAACATCCATTTCGTCACGAAGAACCGAAAGGAGTCTTTACTCAAAGAATCACCGCTTCGTCACGAAGAACTGAAAGCGTTATAGAGTACAAGAACATCCATTTCGTCACGAAGAACCGAAAGCAGTCTTTACTCAAAGAATCACCGCTTCGTCACGAAGAACCGAAAGCGTTACGGAGTACAAGAACATCCATTTCGTCACGAAGAACCGAAAGGAGTTTTTATTCAAAGAATCACCGCTTCGTCACGAAGAACCGAAAGCGTTACGGAGTACAAGAACATCCATTTCATCACGAAGAACCGAAAGGAGTCTTTATTCAAAGAATCACTGCTTCGTCACGAAGCACCGAAAGCGTTACGGAGTACAAGAACATCCATTTCGTCATGAAGAACCGAAAGGAGTCTTTACTCAAAGAATCACCGCTTCGTCACGAAGAACCGAAAGCGTTACGGAGTACAAGAACATCCATTTCGTCACGAAGAACCGAAATGAGTCTTTATTCAAAGAATCACTGCTTCGTCACGAAGCACCGAAAGCGTTACGGAGTACAAGAACATCCATTTCGTCACGAAGAACCGAAAGGAGTCTTTACTCAAAGAATCACCGCTTCGTCACGAAGAACCGAAAGCGTTACGGAGTATAAGAACATCCATTTCATCACGAAGAACCGAAAGGAGTCTTTACTGAAAGAATCACCGCGCTTCGTCACGAAGAACCGAAAATGTTACGGAGTACAAGAACATCCATTTCATCACGAAGAACCGAAAGGAGTCTTTACTCAAAGAATCACCGCTTCGTCACGAAGAACCGAAAGCGTTACGGAGTACATGAACATCCATTTCGTCACGAAGAACCGAAAGGAGTCTTTACTCAAAGAATCACCGCTTCGTCACGAAGAACTGAAAGCGTTATAGAGTACAAGAACATCCTTTTCGTCACGAAGAACCGAAAGCAGTCTTTACTCAAAGAATCACCGCTTCGTCACGAAGAACCGAAAGCGTTACGGAGTACAAGAACATCCATTTCGTCACGAAGAACCGAAAGGAGTTTTTATTCAAAGAATCACCGCTTCGTCACGAAGAACCGAAAGCGTTACGGAGTACAAGAACATCCATTTCATCACGAAGAACCGAAAGGAGTCTTTATTCAAAGAATCACTGCTTCGTCACGAAGCACCGAAAGCGTTACGGAGTACAAGAACATCCATTTCGTCATGAAGAACCGAAAGGAGTCTTTACTCAAAGAATCACCGCTTCGTCACGAAGAACCGAAAGCGTTACGGAGTACAAGAACATCCATTTCGTCACGAAGAACCGAAAGGAGTCTTTACTCAAAGAATCACCGCTTCGTCACGAAGAACTGAAAGCGTTATAGAGTACAAGAACATCCATTTCGTCACGAAGAACCGAAAGCAGTCATTACTCAAAGAATCACCGCTTCGTCACGAAGAACCGAAAGCGTTACGGAGTACAAGAACATCCATTTTGTCACGAAGAACCGAAAGGAGTCTTTATTCAAAGAATCACCGCTTCGTCACGAAGAACAGAAAGTGTTACGGAGTACAAGAACATCCATTTCGTCACGAAGAACCGAAATGAGTCTTTACTTAAAGAATCACCGCTTCGTCACGAAGAACCGAAAGCGTTACGGAGTATAAGAACATCCATTTTGTTACGAAGAACCGAAAGGAGTCTTTACTGAAAGAATCACCGCGCTTCGTCATGAAGAACCGAAAACGTTACGGAGTACAAGAACATCCATTTCGTCACGAAGAACCGAAAGGAGTTTTCACTCAAAAATCACCGCTTCGTCACAAAGAACCGAAAGTGTTACGGAGTACAAGAACATCCATTTCGTCACGAAGAACCGAAAGGAGTCTTTACTCAAAGAATCACCGCTTCGTCACGAAGAACTGAAAGCGTTATAGAGTACAAGAACATCCATTTCGTCACGAAGAACCGAAAGCAGTCTTTACTCAAAGAATCACCGCTTCGTCACGAAGAACCGAAAGCGTTACGGAGTACAAGAACATCCATTTCGTCACGAAGAACCGAAAGGAGTCTTTACTCAAAGAATCACCGCTTCGTCACGAAGAACTGAAAGCGTTATAGAGTACAAGAACATCCATTTCGTCACGAAGAACCGAAAGCAGTCATTACTCAAAGAATCACCGCTTCGTCACGAAGAACCGAAAGCGTTACGGAGTACAAGAACATCCATTTTGTCACGAAGAACCGAAAGGAGTCTTTATTCAAAGAATCACCGCTTCGTCACGAAGAACAGAAAGTGTTACGGAGTACAAGAACATCCATTTCGTCACGAAGAACCGAAATGAGTCTTTACTGAAAGAATCACCGCTTCGTCACGAAGCACCGAAAGCGTTACGGAGTACAAGAACATCCATTTCGTCACGAAGAACCGAAAGGAGTCTTTACTCAAAGAATCACCGCTTCGTCACGAAGAACCGAAAGCGTTACGGAGTACAAGAACATCCATTTCGTCACGAAGAACCAAAAGGAGTCTTTACTCAAAGAATCACAGCTTCGTCATGAAGAACTGAAAGCGTTACGGAGTACAAGAACATCCATTTCGTCACGAAGAACCGAAAGGAGTCTTTACTCAAAGAATCACCGCTTCGTCACGAAGAACTGAAAGCGTTATAGAGTACAAGAACATCCATTTCGTCACGAAGAACCGAAAGCAGTCTTTACTCAAAGAATCACCGCTTCGTCACGAAGAACCGAAAGCGTTACGGAGTACAAGAACATCCATTTCATCACGAAGAACCGAAAGGAGTTTTTATTCAAAGAATCACCGCTTCGTCACGAAGAACCGAAAGCGTTACGGAGTACAAGAACATCCATTTCATCACGAAGAACCGAAAGGAGTCTTTATTCAAAGAATCACTGCTTCGTCACGAAGCACCGAAAGCGTTACGGAGTACAAGAACATCCATTTCGTCATGAAGAACCGAAAGGAGTCTTTACTCAAAGAATCACCGCTTCGTCACGAAGAACCGAAAGCGTTACGGAGTACAAGAACATCCATTTCGTCACGAAGAACCGAAATGAGTCTTTATTCAAAGAATCACTGCTTCGTCACGAAGCACCGAAAGCGTTACGGAGTACAAGAACATCCATTTCGTCACGAAGAACCGAAAGGAGTCTTTACTCAAAGAATCACCGCTTCGTCACGAAGAACCGAAAGCGTTACGGAGTATAAGAACATCCATTTCATCACGAAGAACCGAAAGGAGTCTTTACTGAAAGAATCACCGCGCTTCGTCACGAAGAACCGAAAATGTTACGGAGTACAAGAACATCCATTTCATCACGAAGAACCGAAAGGAGTCTTTACTCAAAGAATCACCGCTTCGTCACGAAGAACCGAAAGCGTTACGGAGTACAAGAACATCCATTTCGTCACGAAGAACCGAAAGGAGTCTTTACTCAAAGAATCACCGCTTCGTCACGAAGAACTGAAAGCGTTATAGAGTACAAGAACATCCATTTCGTCACGAAGAACCGAAAGCAGTCTTTACTCAAAGAATCACCGCTTCGTCACGAAGAACCGAAAGCGTTACGGAGTACAAGAACATCCATTTCGTCACGAAGAACCGAAAGGAGTTTTTATTCAAAGAATCACCGCTTCGTCACGAAGAACCGAAAGCGTTACGGAGTACAAGAACATCCATTTCATCACGAAGAACCGAAAGGAGTCTTTATTCAAAGAATCACTGCTTCGTCACGAAGCACCGAAAGCGTTACGGAGTACAAGAACATCCATTTCGTCATGAAGAACCGAAAGGAGTCTTTACTCAAAGAATCACCGCTTCGTCACGAAGAACCGAAAGCGTTACGGAGTACAAGAACATCCATTTCGTCACGAAGAACCGAAATGAGTCTTTATTCAAAGAATCACTGCTTCGTCACGAAGCACCGAAAGCGTTACGGAGTACAAGAACATCCATTTCGTCACGAAGAACCGAAAGGAGTCTTTACTCAAAGAATCACCGCTTCGTCACGAAGAACCGAAAGCGTTACGGAGTATAAAACATCCATTTCATCACGAAGAACCGAAAGGAGTCTTTACTGAAAGAATCACCGCGCTTCGTCACGAAGAACCGAAAATGTTACGGAGTACAAGAACATCCATTTCATCACGAAGAACCGAAAGGAGTCTTTACTCAAAGAATCACCGCTTCGTCACGAAGAACCGAAAGCGTTACGGAGTACAAGAACATCCATTTCGTCACGAAGAACCGAAAGGAGTTTTCACTCAAAAATCACCGCTTCGTCACAAAGAACCGAAAGCGTTACGGAGTACAAGAACATCCATTTCGTCACGAAGAATCGAAAGGAGTCTTTACTCAAAGAATCACCGCTTTGTCACGAAGAACCGAAAGCGTTACGGAGTACAAGAACATCCATTTCATCACGAAGAACCGAAAGGAGTCTTTACTCAAAGAATCACCGCTTCGTCACGAAGAACTGAAAGCGTTACGGAGTACAAGAACATCCATTTCGTCACGAAGAACCGAAAGGAGTTTTCACTCAAAAATCACCGCTTCGTCACAAAGAACCGAAAGCGTTACGGAGTACAAGAACATCCATTTCGTCACGAAGAATCGAAAGGAGTCTTTACTCAAAGAATCACCGCTTTGTCACGAAGAACCGAAAGCGTTACGGAGTACAAGAACATCCATTTCATCACGAAGAACCAAAAGGAGTCTTTACTCAAAGAATCACCGCTTCGTCACGAAGAACTGAAAGCGTTACGGAGTACAAGAACATCCATTTCGTCACGAAGAACCGAAAGGAGTCTTTACTGAAAGAATCACCGCTCCGTCACGAAGAACTGAAAGCGTTATAGAGTACAAGAACATCCATTTCGTCACGAAGAACCGAAAGCAGTCTTTACTCAAAGAATCACCGCTTCGTCACGAAGAACCGAAAGCGTTACGGAGTACAAGAACATCCATTTCGTCACGAAGAACTGAAAGCAGTCTTTACTCAAAGAATCACCGCTTCGTCACGAAGAACCGAAAGCGTTACGGAGTACAAGAACATCCATTTCATCACGAAGAACCGAAAGGAGTCTTTATTCAAAGAATCACTGCTTCGTCACGAAGCACCGAAAGCGTTACGGAGTACAAGAACATCCATTTCGTCATGAAGAACCGAAAGGAGTCTTTATTCAAAGAATCACCGCTTCGTCACGAAGAACCGAAAGCGTTACGGAGTACAAGAACATCCATTTCGTCACGAAGAACTGAAAGCAGTCTTTACTCAAAGAATCACCGCTTCGTCACGAAGAACCGAAAGCGTTACGGAGTACAAGAACATCCATTTCATCACGAAGAACCGAAAGGAGTCTTTATTCAAAGAATCACTGCTTCGTCACGAAGCACCGAAAGCGTTACGGAGTACAAGAACATCCATTTCGTCATGAAGAACCGAAAGGAGTCTTTACTCAAAGAATCACCGCTTCGTCACGAAGAACCGAAAGCGTTACGGAGTACAAGAACATCCATTTCGTCACGAAGAACCGAAATGAGTCTTTATTCAAAGAATCACTGCTTCGTCACGAAGCACCGAAAGCGTTACGGAGTACAAGAACATCCATTTCGTCACGAAGAACCGAAAGGAGTCTTTACTCAAAGAATCACCGCTTCGTCACGAAGAACCGAAAGCGTTACGGAGTATAAGAACATCCATTTCATCACGAAGAACCGAAAGGAGTCTTTACTGAAAGAATCACCGCGCTTCGTCACGAAGAACCGAAAATGTTACGGAGTACAAGAACATCCATTTCATCACGAAGAACCGAAAGGAGTCTTTACTCAAAGAATCACCGCTTCGTCACGAAGAACCGAAAGCGTTACGGAGTACATGAACATCCATTTCGTCACGAAGAACCGAAAGGAGTCTTTACTCAAAGAATCACCGCTTCGTCACGAAGAACTGAAAGCGTTATAGAGTACAAGAACATCCATTTCGTCACGAAGAACCGAAAGCAGTCTTTACTCAAAGAATCACCGCTTCGTCACGAAGAACCGAAAGCGTTACGGAGTACAAGAACATCCATTTCGTCACGAAGAACCGAAAGGAGTTTTTATTCAAAGAATCACCGCTTCGTCACGAAGAACCGAAAGCGTTACGGAGTACAAGAACATCCATTTCATCACGAAGAACCGAAAGGAGTCTTTATTCAAAGAATCACTGCTTCGTCACGAAGCACCGAAAGCGTTACGGAGTACAAGAACATCCATTTCGTCATGAAGAACCGAAAGGAGTCTTTACTCAAAGAATCACCGCTTCGTCACGAAGAACCGAAAGCGTTACGGAGTACAAGAACATCCATTTCGTCACGAAGAACCGAAATGAGTCTTTATTCAAAGAATCACTGCTTCGTCACGAAGCACCGAAAGCGTTACGGAGTACAAGAACATCCATTTCGTCACGAAGAACCGAAAGGAGTCTTTACTCAAAGAATCACCGCTTCGTCACGAAGAACCGAAAGCGTTACGGAGTATAAGAACATCCATTTCATCACGAAGAACCGAAAGGAGTCTTTACTGAAAGAATCACCGCGCTTCGTCACGAAGAACCGAAAATGTTACGGAGTACAAGAACATCCATTTCATCACGAAGAACCGAAAGGAGTCTTTACTCAAAGAATCACCGCTTCGTCACGAAGAACCGAAAGCGTTACGGAGTACATGAACATCCATTTCGTCACGAAGAACCGAAAGGAGTCTTTACTCAAAGAATCACCGCTTCGTCACGAAGAACTGAAAGCGTTATAGAGTACAAGAACATCCTTTTCGTCACGAAGAACCGAAAGCAGTCTTTACTCAAAGAATCACCGCTTCGTCACGAAGAACCGAAAGCGTTACGGAGTACAAGAACATCCATTTCGTCACGAAGAACCGAAAGGAGTTTTTATTCAAAGAATCACCGATTCGTCACGAAGAACCGAAAGCGTTACGGAGTACAAGAACATCCATTTCATCACGAAGAACTGAAAGGAGTCTTTATTCAAAGAATCACTGCTTCGTCACGAAGCACCGAAAGCGTTACGGAGTACAAGAACATCCATTTCGTCATGAAGAACCGAAAGGAGTCTTTACTCAAAGAATCACCGCTTCGTCACGAAGAACCGAAAGCGTTACGGAGTACAAGAACATCCATTTCGTCACGAAGAACCGAAATGAGTCTTTATTCAAAGAATCACTGCTTCGTCACGAAGCACCGAAAGCGTTACGGAGTACAAGAACATCCATTTCGTCACGAAGAACCGAAAGGAGTCTTTACTCAAAGAATCACCGCTTCGTCACGAAGAACCGAAAGCGTTACGGAGTATAAGAACATCCATTTCATCACGAAGAACCGAAAGGAGTCTTTACTGAAAGAATCACCGCGCTTCGTCACGAAGAACCGAAAATGTTACGGAGTACAAGAACATCCATTTCATCACGAAGAACCGAAAGGAGTCTTTACTCAAAGAATCACCGCTTCGTCACGAAGAACCGAAAGCGTTACGGAGTACAAGAACATCCATTTCGTCACGAAGAACCGAAAGGAGTTTTCACTCAAAAATCACCGCTTTGTCACAAAGAACCGAAAGCGTTACGGAGTACAAGAACATCCATTTCGTCACGAAGAATCGAAAGGAATCTTTACTCAAAGAATCACCGCTTTGTCACGAAGAACCGAAAGCGTTACGGAGTACAAGAACATCCATTTCATCACGAAGAACCGAAAGGAGTCTTTACTCAAAGAATCACCGCTTCGTCACGAAGAACTAAAAGCGTTACGGAGTACAAGAACATCCATTTCGTCACGAAGAACCGAAAGGAGTTTTCACTCAAAAATCACCGCTTCGTCACAAAGAACCGAAAGCGTTACGGAGTACAAGAACATCCATTTCGTCACGAAGAACCGAAAGGAGTCTTTACTCAAAGAATCACCGCTTCGTCACGAAGAACTGAAAACGTTATAGAGTACAAGAACATCCATTTCGTCACGAAGTACCGAAAGCAGTCATTACTCAAAGAATCACCGCTTCGTCACGAAGAACCGAAAGCGTTACGGAGTACAAGAACATCCATTTTGTCACGAAGAACCGAAAGGAGTCTTTATTCAAAGAATCACCGCTTCGTCACGAAGAACAGAAAGTGTTACGGAGTACAAGAACATCCATTTCGTCACGAAGAACCGAAATGAGTCTTTACTTAAAGAATCACCGCTTCGTCACGAAGAACCGAAAGCGTTACGGAGTATAAGAACATCCATTTTGTTACGAAGAACCGAAAGGAGTCTTTACTGAAAGAATCACCGCGCTTCGTCATGAAGAACCGAAAACGTTACGGAGTACAAGAACATCCATTTCGTCACGAAGAACCGAAAGGAGTTTTCACTCAAAAATCACCGCTTCGTCACAAAGAACCGAAAGTGTTACGGAGTACAAGAACATCCATTTCGTCACGAAGAACCGAAAGGAGTCTTTACTCAAAGAATCACCGCTTCGTCACGAAGAACCGAAAGCGTTACGGAGTACAAGAACATCCATTTCGTCACGAAGAACCAAAAGGAGTCTTTACTCAAAGAATCACAGCTTCGTCATGAAGAACTGAAAGCGTTACGGAGTACAAGAACATCCATTTCGTCACGAAGAACCGAAAGGAGTCTTTACTCAAAGAATCACCGCTTCGTCACGAAGAACTGAAAGCGTTATAGAGTACAAGAACATCCATTTCGTCACGAAGAACCGAAAGCAGTCTTTACTCAAAGAATCACCGCTTCGTCACGAAGAACCGAAAGCGTTACGGAGTACAAGAACATCCATTTCGTCACGAAGAACCGAAAGGAGTTTTTATTCAAAGAATCACCGCTTCGTCACGAAGAACCGAAAGCGTTACGGAGTACAAGAACATCCATTTCATCACGAAGAACCGAAAGGAGTCTTTATTCAAAGAATCACTGCTTCGTCACGAAGCACCGAAAGCGTTACGGAGTACAAGAACATCCATTTCGTCATGAAGAACCGAAAGGAGTCTTTACTCAAAGAATCACCGCTTCGTCACGAAGAACCGAAAGCGTTACGGAGTACAAGAACATCCATTTCGTCACGAAGAACCGAAATGAGTCTTTATTCAAAGAATCACTGCTTCGTCACGAAGCACCGAAAGCGTTACGGAGTACAAGAACATCCATTTCGTCACGAAGAACCGAAAGGAGTCTTTACTCAAAGAATCACCGCTTCGTCACGAAGAACCGAAAGCGTTACGGAGTACAAGAACATCCATTTCGTCACGAAGAACCAAAAGGAGTCTTTACTCAAAGAATCACAGCTTCGTCATGAAGAACTGAAAACGTTACGGAGTACAAGAACATCCATTTCGTCACGAAGAACCGAAAGGAGTCTTTACTCAAAGAATCACCGCTTCGTCACGAAGAACTGAAAGCGTTATAGAGTACAAGAACATCCATTTCGTCACGAAGAACCGAAAGCAGTCTTTACTCAAAGAATCACCGCTTCGTCACGAAGAACCGAAAGCGTTACGGAGTACAAGAACATCCATTTCATCACGAAGAACCGAAAGGAGTTTTTATTCAAAGAATCACCGCTTCGTCACGAAGAACCGAAAGCGTTACGGAGTACAAGAACATCCATTTCATCACGAAGAACCGAAAGGAGTCTTTATTCAAAGAATCACTGCTTCGTCACGAAGCACCGAAAGCGTTACGGAGTACAAGAACATCCATTTCGTCATGAAGAACCGAAAGGAGTCTTTACTCAAAGAATCACCGCTTCGTCACGAAGAACCGAAAGCGTTACGGAGTACAAGAACATCCATTTCGTCACGAAGAACCGAAATGAGTCTTTATTCAAAGAATCACTGCTTCGTCACGAAGCACCGAAAGCGTTACGGAGTACAAGAACATCCATTTCGTCACGAAGAACCGAAAGGAGTCTTTACTCAAAGAATCACCGCTTCGTCACGAAGAACCGAAAGCGTTACGGAGTATAAGAACATCCATTTCTTCACGAAGAACCGAAAGGAGTCTTTACTGAAAGAATCACCGCGCTTCGTCACGAAGAACCGAAAATGTTACGGAGTACAAGAACATCCATTTCATCACGAAGAACCGAAAGGAGTCTTTACTCAAAGAATCACCGCTTCGTCACGAAGAACCGAAAGCGTTACGGAGTACAAGAACATCCATTTCGTCACGAAGAACCGAAAGGAGTCTTTACTCAAAGAATCACCGCTTTGTCACGAAGAACTGAAAGCGTTATAGAGTACAAGAACATCCATTTCGTCACGAAGAACCGAAAGCAGTCTTTACTCAAAGAATCACCGCTTCGTCACGAAGAACCGAAAGCGTTACGGAGTACAAGAACATCCATTTCGTCACGAAGAACCGAAAGGAGTTTTTATTCAAAGAATCACCGCTTCGTCACGAAGAACCGAAAGCGTTACGGAGTACAAGAACATCCATTTCATCACGAAGAACCGAAAGGAGTCTTTATTCAAAGAATCACTGCTTCGTCACGAAGCACCGAAAGCGTTACGGAGTACAAGAACATCCATTTCGTCATGAAGAACCGAAAGGAGTCTTTACTCAAAGAATCACCGCTTCGTCACGAAGAACCGAAAGCGTTACGGAGTACAAGAACATCCATTTCGTCACGAAGAACCGAAATGAGTCTTTATTCAAAGAATCACTGCTTCGTCACGAAGCACCGAAAGCGTTACGGAGTACAAGAACATCCATTTCGTCACGAAGAACCGAAAGGAGTCTTTACTCAAAGAATCACCGCTTCGTCACGAAGAACCGAAAGCGTTACGGAGTATAAAACATCCATTTCATCACGAAGAACCGAAAGGAGTCTTTACTGAAAGAATCACCGCGCTTCGTCACGAAGAACCGAAAATGTTACGGAGTACAAGAACATCCATTTCATCACGAAGAACCGAAAGGAGTCTTTACTCAAAGAATCACCGCTTCGTCACGAAGAACCGAAAGCGTTACGGAGTACAAGAACATCCATTTCGTCACGAAGAACCGAAAGGAGTTTTCACTCAAAAATCACCGCTTCGTCACAAAGAACCGAAAGCGTTACGGAGTACAAGAACATCCATTTCGTCACGAAGAATCGAAAGGAGTCTTTACTCAAAGAATCACCGCTTTGTCACGAAGAACCGAAAGCGTTACGGAGTACAAGAACATCCATTTCATCACGAAGAACCGAAAGGAGTCTTTACTCAAAGAATCACCGCTTCGTCACGAAGAACTGAAAGCGTTACGGAGTACAAGAACATCCATTTCGTCACGAAGAACCGAAAGGAGTTTTCACTCAAAAATCACCGCTTCGTCACAAAGAACCGAAAGCGTTACGGAGTACAAGAACATCCATTTCGTCACGAAGAATCGAAAGGAGTCTTTACTCAAAGAATCACCGCTTTGTCACGAAGAACCGAAAGCGTTACGGAGTACAAGAACATCCATTTCATCACGAAGAACCGAAAGGAGTCTTTACTCAAAGAATCACCGCTTCGTCACGAAGAACTGAAAGCGTTACGGAGTACAAGAACATCCATTTCGTCACGAAGAACCGAAAGGAGTCTTTACTGAAAGAATCACCGCTCCGTCACGAAGAACTGAAAGCGTTATAGAGTACAAGAACATCCATTTCGTCACGAAGAACCGAAAGCAGTCTTTACTCAAAGAATCACCGCTTCGTCACGAAGAACCGAAAGCGTTACGGAGTACAAGAACATCCATTTCGTCACGAAGAACTGAAAGCAGTCTTTACTCAAAGAATCACCGCTTCGTCACGAAGAACCGAAAGCGTTACGGAGTACAAGAACATCCATTTCATCACGAAGAACCGAAAGGAGTCTTTATTCAAAGAATCACTGCTTCGTCACGAAGCACCGAAAGCGTTACGGAGTACAAGAACATCCATTTCGTCATGAAGAACCGAAAGGAGTCTTTATTCAAAGAATCACCGCTTCGTCACGAAGAACCGAAAGCGTTACGGAGTACAAGAACATCCATTTCGTCACGAAGAACTGAAAGCAGTCTTTACTCAAAGAATCACCGCTTCGTCACGAAGAACCGAAAGCGTTACGGAGTACAAGAACATCCATTTCATCACGAAGAACCGAAAGGAGTTTTTATTCAAAGAATCACCGCTTCGTCACGAAGAACCGAAAGCGTTACGGAGTACAAGAACATCCATTTCATCACGAAGAACCGAAAGGAGTCTTTATTCAAAGAATCACTGCTTCGTCACGAAGCACCGAAAGCGTTACGGAGTACAAGAACATCCATTTCGTCATGAAGAACCGAAAGGAGTCTTTACTCAAAGAATCACCGCTTCGTCACGAAGAACCGAAAGCGTTACGGAGTACAAGAACATCCATTTCGTCACGAAGAACCGAAATGAGTCTTTATTCAAAGAATCACTGCTTCGTCACGAAGCACCGAAAGCGTTACGGAGTACAAGAACATCCATTTCGTCACGAAGAACCGAAAGGAGTCTTTACTCAAAGAATCACCGCTTCGTCACGAAGAACCGAAAGCGTTACGGAGTATAAGAACATCCATTTCATCACGAAGAACCGAAAGGAGTCTTTACTGAAAGAATCACCGCGCTTCGTCACGAAGAACCGAAAATGTTACGGAGTACAAGAACATCCATTTCATCACGAAGAACCGAAAGGAGTCTTTACTCAAAGAATCACCGCTTCGTCACGAAGAACCGAAAGCGTTACGGAGTACAAGAACATCCATTTCGTCACGAAGAACCGAAAGGAGTCTTTACTCAAAGAATCACCGCTTTGTCACGAAGAACTGAAAGCGTTATAGAGTACAAGAACATCCATTTCGTCACGAAGAACCGAAAGCAGTCTTTACTCAAAGAATCACCGCTTCGTCACGAAGAACCGAAAGCGTTACGGAGTACAAGAACATCCATTTCGTCACGAAGAACCGAAAGGAGTTTTTATTCAAAGAATCACCGCTTCGTCACGAAGAACCGAAAGCGTTACGGAGTACAAGAACATCCATTTCATCACGAAGAACCGAAAGGAGTCTTTATTCAAAGAATCACTGCTTCGTCACGAAGCACCGAAAGCGTTACGGAGTACAAGAACATCCATTTCGTCATGAAGAACCGAAAGGAGTCTTTACTCAAAGAATCACCGCTTCGTCACGAAGAACCGAAAGCGTTACGGAGTACAAGAACATCCATTTCGTCACGAAGAACCGAAATGAGTCTTTATTCAAAGAATCACTGCTTCGTCACGAAGCACCGAAAGCGTTACGGAGTACAAGAACATCCATTTCGTCACGAAGAACCGAAAGGAGTCTTTACTCAAAGAATCACCGCTTCGTCACGAAGAACCGAAAGCGTTACGGAGTATAAAACATCCATTTCATCACGAAGAACCGAAAGGAGTCTTTACTGAAAGAATCACCGCGCTTCGTCACGAAGAACCGAAAATGTTACGGAGTACAAGAACATCCATTTCATCACGAAGAACCGAAAGGAGTCTTTACTCAAAGAATCACCGCTTCGTCACGAAGAACCGAAAGCGTTACGGAGTACAAGAACATCCATTTCGTCACGAAGAACCGAAAGGAGTTTTCACTCAAAAATCACCGCTTCGTCACAAAGAACCGAAAGCGTTACGGAGTACAAGAACATCCATTTCGTCACGAAGAATCGAAAGGAGTCTTTACTCAAAGAATCACCGCTTTGTCACGAAGAACCGAAAGCGTTACGGAGTACAAGAACATCCATTTCATCACGAAGAACCGAAAGGAGTCTTTACTCAAAGAATCACCGCTTCGTCACGAAGAACTGAAAGCGTTACGGAGTACAAGAACATCCATTTCGTCACGAAGAACCGAAAGGAGTTTTCACTCAAAAATCACCGCTTCGTCACAAAGAACCGAAAGCGTTACGGAGTACAAGAACATCCATTTCGTCACGAAGAATCGAAAGGAGTCTTTACTCAAAGAATCACCGCTTTGTCACGAAGAACCGAAAGCGTTACGGAGTACAAGAACATCCATTTCGTCATGAAGAACCGAAAGGAGTCTTTACTCAAAGAATCACCGCTTCGTCACGAAGAACCGAAAGCGTTACGGAGTACAAGAACATCCATTTCGTCACGAAGAACCGAAATGAGTCTTTATTCAAAGAATCACTGCTTCGTCACGAAGCACCGAAAGCGTTACGGAGTACAAGAACATCCATTTCGTCATGAAGAACCGAAAGGAGTCTTTACTCAAAGAATCACCGCTTCGTCACGAAGAACCGAAAGCGTTACGGAGTACAAGAACATCCATTTCGTCACGAAGAACCGAAATGAGTCTTTATTCAAAGAATCACTGCTTCGTCACGAAGCACCGAAAGCGTTACGGAGTACAAGAACATCCATTTCGTCACGAAGAACCGAAAGGAGTCTTTACTCAAAGAATCACCGCTTCGTCACGAAGAACCGAAAGCGTTACGGAGTATAAGAACATCCATTTCATCACGAAGAACCGAAAGGAGTCTTTACTGAAAGAATCACCGCGCTTCGTCACGAAGAACCGAAAATGTTACGGAGTACAAGAACATCCATTTCATCACGAAGAACCGAAAGGAGTCTTTACTCAAAGAATCACCGCTTCGTCACGAAGAACCGAAAGCGTTACGGAGTACAAGAACATCCATTTCGTCACGAAGAACCGAAAGGAGTTTTTATTCAAAGAATCACCGCTTCGTCACGAAGAACCGAAAGCGTTACGGAGTACAAGAACATCCATTTCATCACGAAGAACCGAAAGGAGTCTTTATTCAAAGAATCACTGCTTCGTCACGAAGCACCGAAAGCGTTACGGAGTACAAGAACATCCATTTCGTCATGAAGAACCGAAAGGAGTCTTTACTCAAAGAATCACCGCTTCGTCACGAAGAACCGAAAGCGTTACGGAGTACAAGAACATCCATTTCGTCACGAAGAACCGAAATGAGTCTTTATTCAAAGAATCACTGCTTCGTCACGAAGCACCGAAAGCGTTACGGAGTACAAGAACATCCATTTCGTCACGAAGAACCGAAAGGAGTCTTTACTCAAAGAATCACCGCTTCGTCACGAAGAACCGAAAGCGTTACGGAGTATAAGAACATCCATTTCATCACGAAGAACCGAAAGGAGTCTTTACTGAAAGAATCACCGCGCTTCGTCACGAAGAACCGAAAATGTTACGGAGTACAAGAACATCCATTTCATCACGAAGAACCGAAAGGAGTCTTTATTCAAAGAATCACTGCTTCGTCACGAAGCACCGAAAGCGTTACGGAGTACAAGAACATCCATTTCGTCACGAAGAACCGAAAGGAGTCTTTACTCAAAGAATCACCGCTTCGTCACGAAGAACCGAAAGCGTTACGGAGTATAAAACATCCATTTCATCACGAAGAACCGAAAGGAGTCTTTACTGAAAGAATCACCGCGCTTCGTCACGAAGAACCGAAAATGTTACGGAGTACAAGAACATCCATTTCATCACGAAGAACCGAAAGGAGTCTTTACTCAAAGAATCACCGCTTCGTCACGAAGAACCGAAAGCGTTACGGAGTACAAGAACATCCATTTCGTCACGAAGAACCGAAAGGAGTTTTCACTCAAAAATCACCGCTTCGTCACGAAGAACCGAAAGCGTTACGGAGTATAAAACATCCATTTCATCACGAAGAACCGAAAGGAGTCTTTACTGAAAGAATCACCGCGCTTCGTCACGAAGAACCGAAAATGTTACGGAGTACAAGAACATCCATTTCATCACGAAGAACCGAAAGGAGTCTTTACTCAAAGAATCACCGCTTCGTCACGAAGAACCGAAAGCGTTACGGAGTACAAGAACATCCATTTCGTCACGAAGAACCGAAAGGAGTTTTCACTCAAAAATCACCGCTTCGTCACAAAGAACCGAAAGCGTTACGGAGTACAAGAACATCCATTTCGTCACGAAGAATCGAAAGGAGTCTTTACTCAAAGAATCACCGCTTTGTCACGAAGAACCGAAAGCGTTACGGAGTACAAGAACATCCATTTCATCACGAAGAACCGAAAGGAGTCTTTACTCAAAGAATCACCGCTTCGTCACGAAGAACTGAAAGCGTTACGGAGTACAAGAACATCCATTTCGTCACGAAGAACCGAAAGGAGTTTTCACTCAAAAATCACCGCTTCGTCACAAAGAACCGAAAGCGTTACGGAGTACAAGAACATCCATTTCGTCACGAAGAATCGAAAGGAGTCTTTACTCAAAGAATCACCGCTTTGTCACGAAGAACCGAAAGCGTTACGGAGTACAAGAACATCCATTTCGTCATGAAGAACCGAAAGGAGTCTTTACTCAAAGAATCACCGCTTCGTCACGAAGAACCGAAAGCGTTACGGAGTACAAGAACATCCATTTCGTCACGAAGAACCGAAATGAGTCTTTATTCAAAGAATCACTGCTTCGTCACGAAGCACCGAAAGCATTACGGAGTACAAGAACATCCATTTCGTCATGAAGAACCGAAAGGAGTCTTTACTCAAAGAATCACCGCTTCGTCACGAAGAACCGAAAGCGTTACGGAGTACAAGAACATCCATTTCGTCACGAAGAACCGAAATGAGTCTTTATTCAAAGAATCACTGCTTCGTCACGAAGCACCGAAAGCGTTACGGAGTACAAGAACATCCATTTCGTCACGAAGAACCGAAAGGAGTCTTTACTCAAAGAATCACCGCTTCGTCACGAAGAACCGAAAGCGTTACGGAGTATAAGAACATCCATTTCATCACGAAGAACCGAAAGGAGTCTTTACTGAAAGAATCACCGCGCTTCGTCACGAAGAACCGAAAATGTTACGGAGTACAAGAACATCCATTTCATCACGAAGAACCGAAAGGAGTCTTTACTCAAAGAATCACCGCTTCGTCACGAAGAACCGAAAGCGTTACGGAGTACAAGAACATCCATTTCGTCACGAAGAACCGAAAGGAGTTTTTATTCAAAGAATCACCGCTTCGTCACGAAGAACCGAAAGCGTTACGGAGTACAAGAACATCCATTTCATCACGAAGAACCGAAAGGAGTCTTTATTCAAAGAATCACTGCTTCGTCACGAAGCACCGAAAGCGTTACGGAGTACAAGAACATCCATTTCGTCATGAAGAACCGAAAGGAGTCTTTACTCAAAGAATCACCGCTTCGTCACGAAGAACCGAAAGCGTTACGGAGTACAAGAACATCCATTTCGTCACGAAGAACCGAAATGAGTCTTTATTCAAAGAATCACTGCTTCGTCACGAAGCACCGAAAGCGTTACGGAGTACAAGAACATCCATTTCGTCACGAAGAACCGAAAGGAGTCTTTACTCAAAGAATCACCGCTTCGTCACGAAGAACCGAAAGCGTTACGGAGTATAAGAACATCCATTTCATCACGAAGAACCGAAAGGAGTCTTTACTGAAAGAATCACCGCGCTTCGTCACGAAGAACCGAAAATGTTACGGAGTACAAGAACATCCATTTCATCACGAAGAACCGAAAGGAGTCTTTACTGAAAGAATCACCGCGCTTCGTCACGAAGCACCGAAAATGTTACGGAGTACAAGAACATCCATTTCATCACGAAGAACCGAAAGGAGTCTTTACTCAAAGAATCACCGCTTCGTCACGAAGAACCGAAAGCGTTACGGAGTACAAGAACATCCATTTCGTCACGAAGAACCGAAAGGAGTCTTTACTCAAAGAATCACCGCTTCGTCACGAAGAACCGAAAGCGTTACGGAGTACAAGAACATCCATTTCGTCACGAAGAACCGAAAGGAGTTTTCACTCAAAAATCACCGCTTCGTCACAAAGAACCGAAAGCGTTACGGAGTACAAGAACATCCATTTCGTCACGAAGAATCGAAAGGAGTCTTTACTCAAAGAATCACCGCTTTGTCACGAAGAACCGAAAGCGTTACGGAGTACAAGAACATCCATTTCATCACGAAGAACCGAAAGGAGTCTTTACTCAAAGAATCACCGCTTCGTCACGAAGAACTGAAAGCGTTACGGAGTACAAGAACATCCATTTCGTCACGAAGAACCGAAAGGAGTTTTCACTCAAAAATCACCGCTTCGTCACAAAGAACCGAAAGCGTTACGGAGTACAAGAACATCCATTTCGTCACGAAGAATCGAAAGGAGTCTTTACTCAAAGAATCACCGCTTTGTCACGAAGAACCGAAAGCGTTACGGAGTACAAGAACATCCATTTCATCACGAAGAACCGAAAGGAGTCTTTACTCAAAGAATCACCGCTTCGTCACGAAGAACTGAAAGCGTTACGGAGTACAAGAACATCCATTTCGTCACGAAGAACCGAAAGGAGTCTTTACTGAAAGAATCACCGCTCCGTCACGAAGAACTGAAAGCGTTATAGAGTACAAGAACATCCATTTCGTCACGAAGAACCGAAAGCAGTCTTTACTCAAAGAATCACCGCTTCGTCACGAAGAACCGAAAGCGTTACGGAGTACAAGAACATCCATTTCGTCACGAAGAACTGAAAGCAGTCTTTACTCAAAGAATCACCGCTTCGTCACGAAGAACCGAAAGCGTTACGGAGTACAAGAACATCCATTTCATCACGAAGAACCGAAAGGAGTCTTTATTCAAAGAATCACTGCTTCGTCACGAAGCACCGAAAGCGTTACGGAGTACAAGAACATCCATTTCGTCATGAAGAACCGAAAGGAGTCTTTATTCAAAGAATCACCGCTTCGTCACGAAGAACCGAAAGCGTTACGGAGTACAAGAACATCCATTTCGTCACGAAGAACTGAAAGCAGTCTTTACTCAAAGAATCACCGCTTCGTCACGAAGAACCGAAAGCGTTACGGAGTACAAGAACATCCATTTCATCACGAAGAACCGAAAGGAGTCTTTATTCAAAGAATCACTGCTTCGTCACGAAGCACCGAAAGCGTTACGGAGTACAAGAACATCCATTTCGTCATGAAGAACCGAAAGGAGTCTTTACTCAAAGAATCACCGCTTCGTCACGAAGAACCGAAAGCGTTACGGAGTACAAGAACATCCATTTCGTCACGAAGAACCGAAATGAGTCTTTATTCAAAGAATCACTGCTTCGTCACGAAGCACCGAAAGCGTTACGGAGTACAAGAACATCCATTTCGTCACGAAGAACCGAAAGGAGTTTTTACTCAAAGAATCACCGCTTCGTCACGAAGAACCGAAAGCGTTACGGAGTACAAGAACATCCATTTCGTCACGAAGAACCAAAAGGAGTCTTTACTCAAAGAATCACAGCTTCGTCATGAAGAACTGAAAGCGTTACGGAGTACAAGAACATCCATTTCGTCACGAAGAACCGAAAGGAGTCTTTACTCAAAGAATCACCGCTTCGTCACGAAGAACTGAAAGCGTTATAGAGTACAAGAACATCCATTTCGTCACGAAGAACCGAAAGCAGTCTTTACTCAAAGAATCACCGCTTCGTCACGAAGAACCGAAAGCGTTACGGAGTACAAGAACATCCATTTCGTCACGAAGAACCGAAATGAGTCTTTATTCAAAGAATCACTGCTTCGTCACGAAGCACCGAAAGCGTTACGGAGTACAAGAACATCCATTTCGTCACGAAGAACCGAAAGGAGTCTTTACTCAAAGAATCACCGCTTCGTCACGAAGAACCGAAAGCGTTACGGAGTACAAGAACATCCATTTCGTCACGAAGAACCAAAAGGAGTCTTTACTCAAAGAATCACAGCTTCGTCATGAAGAACTGAAAGCGTTACGGAGTACAAGAACATCCATTTCGTCACGAAGAACCGAAAGGAGTCTTTACTCAAAGAATCACCGCTTCGTCACGAAGAACCGAAAGCGTTACGGAGTACAAGAACATCCATTTCGTCACGAAGAACTGAAAGCAGTCTTTACTCAAAGAATCACCGCTTCGTCACGAAGCACCGAAAGCGTTACGGAGTACAAGAACATCCATTTCGTCATGAAGAACCGAAAGGAGTCTTTATTCAAAGAATCACCGCTTCGTCACGAAGAACCGAAAGCGTTACGGAGTACAAGAACATCCATTTCGTCACGAAGAACTGAAAGCAGTCTTTACTCAAAGAATCACCGCTTCGTCACGAAGAACCGAAAGCGTTACGGAGTACAAGAACATCCATTTCATCACGAAGAACCGAAAGGAGTCTTTATTCAAAGAATCACTGCTTCGTCACGAAGCACCGAAAGCGTTACGGAGTACAAGAACATCCATTTCGTCATGAAGAACCGAAAGGAGTCTTTACTCAAAGAATCACCGCTTCGTCACGAAGAACCGAAAGCGTTACGGAGTACAAGAACATCCATTTCGTCACGAAGAACCGAAATGAGTCTTTATTCAAAGAATCACTGCTTCGTCACGAAGCACCGAAAGCGTTACGGAGTACAAGAACATCCATTTCGTCACGAAGAACCGAAAGGAGTTTTTACTCAAAGAATCACCGCTTCGTCACGAAGAACCGAAAGCGTTACGGAGTACAAGAACATCCATTTCGTCACGAAGAACCAAAAGGAGTCTTTACTCAAAGAATCACAGCTTCGTCATGAAGAACTGAAAGCGTTACGGAGTACAAGAACATCCATTTCGTCACGAAGAACCGAAAGGAGTCTTTACTCAAAGAATCACCGCTTCGTCACGAAGAACTGAAAGCGTTATAGAGTACAAGAACATCCATTTCGTCACGAAGAACCGAAAGCAGTCTTTACTCAAAGAATCACCGCTTCGTCACGAAGAACCGAAAGCGTTACGGAGTACAAGAACATCCATTTCGTCACGAAGAACCGAAATGAGTCTTTATTCAAAGAATCACTGCTTCGTCACGAAGCACCGAAAGCGTTACGGAGTACAAGAACATCCATTTCGTCACGAAGAACCGAAAGGAGTCTTTACTCAAAGAATCACCGCTTCGTCACGAAGAACCGAAAGCGTTACGGAGTACAAGAACATCCATTTCGTCACGAAGAACCAAAAGGAGTCTTTACTCAAAGAATCACAGCTTCGTCATGAAGAACTGAAAGCGTTACGGAGTACAAGAACATCCATTTCGTCACGAAGAACCGAAAGGAGTCTTTACTCAAAGAATCACCGCTTCGTCACGAAGAACCGAAAGCGTTACGGAGTACAAGAACATCCATTTCGTCACGAAGAACTGAAAGCAGTCTTTACTCAAAGAATCACCGCTTCGTCACGAAGAACCGAAAGCGTTACGGAGTACAAGAACATCCATTTCATCACGAAGAACCGAAAGGAGTCTTTATTCAAAGAATCACTGCTTCGTCACGAAGCACCGAAAGCGTTACGGAGTACAAGAACATCCATTTCGTCACGAAGAACCGAAAGGAGTCTTTACTCAAAGAATCACCGCTTCGTCACGAAGAACCGAAAGCGTTACGGAGTACAAGAACATCCATTTCGTCACGAAGAACCAAAAGGAGTCTTTACTCAAAGAATCACAGCTTCGTCATGAAGAACTGAAAGCGTTACGGAGTACAAGAACATCCATTTCGTCACGAAGAACCGAAAGGAGTCTTTACTCAAAGAATCACCGCTTCGTCACGAAGAACTGAAAGCGTTATAGAGTACAAGAACATCCATTTCGTCACGAAGAACCGAAAGCAGTCTTTACTCAAAGAATCACCGCTTCGTCACGAAGAACCGAAAGCGTTACGGAGTACAAGAACATCCATTTCGTCACGAAGAACCGAAAGGAGTTTTTATTCAAAGAATCACCGCTTCGTCACGAAGAACCGAAAGCGTTACGGAGTACAAGAACATCCATTTCGTCACGAAGAACCGAAAGGAGTTTTCACTCAAAAATCACCGCTTCGTCACAAAGAACCGAAAGCGTTACGGAGTACAAGAACATCCATTTCGTCACGAAGAATCGAAAGGAGTCTTTACTCAAAGAATCACCGCTTTGTCACGAAGAACCGAAAGCGTTACGGAGTACAAGAACATCCATTTCATCACGAAGAACCGAAAGGAGTCTTTACTCAAAGAATCACCGCTTCGTCACGAAGAACTGAAAGCGTTACGGAGTACAAGAACATCCATTTCGTCACGAAGAACCGAAAGGAGTTTTCACTCAAAAATCACCGCTTCGTCACAAAGAACCGAAAGCGTTACGGAGTACAAGAACATCCATTTCGTCACGAAGAATCGAAAGGAGTCTTTACTCAAAGAATCACCGCTTTGTCACGAAGAACCGAAAGCGTTACGGAGTACAAGAACATCCATTTCATCACGAAGAACCGAAAGGAGTCTTTACTCAAAGAATCACCGCTTCGTCACGAAGAACTGAAAGCGTTACGGAGTACAAGAACATCCATTTCGTCACGAAGAACCGAAAGGAGTCTTTACTGAAAGAATCACCGCTCCGTCACGAAGAACTGAAAGCGTTATAGAGTACAAGAACATCCATTTCGTCACGAAGAACCGAAAGCAGTCTTTACTCAAAGAATCACCGCTTCGTCACGAAGAACCGAAAGCGTTACGGAGTACAAGAACATCCATTTCGTCACGAAGAACTGAAAGCAGTCTTTACTCAAAGAATCACCGCTTCGTCACGAAGAACCGAAAGCGTTACGGAGTACAAGAACATCCATTTCATCACGAAGAACCGAAAGGAGTCTTTATTCAAAGAATCACTGCTTCGTCACGAAGCACCGAAAGCGTTACGGAGTACAAGAACATCCATTTCGTCATGAAGAACCGAAAGGAGTCTTTATTCAAAGAATCACCGCTTCGTCACGAAGAACCGAAAGCGTTACGGAGTACAAGAACATCCATTTCGTCACGAAGAACTGAAAGCAGTCTTTACTCAAAGAATCACCGCTTCGTCACGAAGAACCGAAAGCGTTACGGAGTACAAGAACATCCATTTCATCACGAAGAACCGAAAGGAGTCTTTATTCAAAGAATCACTGCTTCGTCACGAAGCACCGAAAGCGTTACGGAGTACAAGAATATCCATTTCGTCATGAAGAACCGAAAGGAGTCTTTACTCAAAGAATCACCGCTTCGTCACGAAGAACCGAAAGCGTTACGGAGTACAAGAACATCCATTTCGTCACGAAGAACCGAAATGAGTCTTTATTCAAAGAATCACTGCTTCGTCACGAAGCACCGAAAGCGTTACGGAGTACAAGAACATCCATTTCGTCACGAAGAACCGAAAGGAGTCTTTACTCAAAGAATCACCGCTTCGTCACGAAGAACCGAAAGCGTTACGGAGTACAAGAACATCCATTTCGTCACGAAGAACCAAAAGGAGTCTTTACTCAAAGAATCACAGCTTCGTCATGAAGAACTGAAAGCGTTACGGAGTACAAGAACATCCATTTCGTCACGAAGAACCGAAAGGAGTCTTTACTCAAAGAATCACCGCTTCGTCACGAAGAACTGAAAGCGTTATAGAGTACAAGAACATCCATTTCGTCACGAAGAACCGAAAGCAGTCTTTACTCAAAGAATCACCGCTTCGTCACGAAGAACCGAAAGCGTTACGGAGTACAAGAACATCCATTTCGTCACGAAGAACCGAAATGAGTCTTTATTCAAAGAATCACTGCTTCGTCACGAAGCACCGAAAGCGTTACGGAGTACAAGAACATCCATTTCGTCACGAAGAACCGAAAGGAGTCTTTACTCAAAGAATCACCGCTTCGTCACGAAGAACCGAAAGCGTTACGGAGTACAAGAACATCCATTTCGTCACGAAGAACCAAAAGGAGTCTTTACTCAAAGAATCACAGCTTCGTCATGAAGAATTGAAAGCGTTACGGAGTACAAGAACATCCATTTCGTCACGAAGAACCGAAAGGAGTCTTTACTCAAAGAATCACCGCTTCGTCACGAAGAACCGAAAGCGTTACGGAGTACAAGAACATCCATTTCGTCACGAAGAACTGAAAGCAGTCTTTACTCAAAGAATCACCGCTTCGTCACGAAGAACCGAAAGCGTTACGGAGTACAAGAACATCCATTTCATCACGAAGAACCGAAAGGAGTCTTTATTCAAAGAATCACTGCTTCGTCACGAAGCACCGAAAGCGTTACGGAGTACAAGAACATCCATTTCGTCACGAAGAACCGAAAGGAGTCTTTACTCAAAGAATCACCGCTTCGTCACGAAGAACTGAAAGCGTTATAGAGTACAAGAACATCCATTTCGTCACGAAGAACCGAAAGCAGTCTTTACTCAAAGAATCACCGCTTCGTCACGAAGAACCGAAAGCGTTACGGAGTACAAGAACATCCATTTCGTCACGAAGAACCGAAAGGAGTTTTTATTCAAAGAATCACCGCTTCGTCACGAAGAACCGAAAGCGTTACGGAGTACAAGAACATCCATTTCGTCACGAAGAACCGAAAGGAGTTTTCACTCAAAAATCACCGCTTCGTCACAAAGAACCGAAAGCGTTACGGAGTACAAGAACATCCATTTCGTCACGAAGAATCGAAAGGAGTCTTTACTCAAAGAATCACCGCTTTGTCACGAAGAACCGAAAGCGTTACGGAGTACAAGAACATCCATTTCATCACGAAGAACCGAAAGGAGTCTTTACTCAAAGAATCACCGCTTCGTCACGAAGAACTGAAAGCGTTACGGAGTACAAGAACATCCATTTCGTCACGAAGAACCGAAAGGAGTTTTCACTCAAAAATCACCGCTTCGTCACAAAGAACCGAAAGCGTTACGGAGTACAAGAACATCCATTTCGTCACGAAGAATCGAAAGGAGTCTTTACTCAAAGAATCACCGCTTTGTCACGAAGAACCGAAAGCGTTACGGAGTACAAGAACATCCATTTCATCACGAAGAACCGAAAGGAGTCTTTACTCAAAGAATCACCGCTTCGTCACGAAGAACTGAAAGCGTTACGGAGTACAAGAACATCCATTTCGTCACGAAGAACCGAAAGGAGTCTTTACTGAAAGAATCACCGCTCCGTCACGAAGAACTGAAAGCGTTATAGAGTACAAGAACATCCATTTCGTCACGAAGAACCGAAAGCAGTCTTTACTCAAAGAATCACCGCTTCGTCACGAAGAACCGAAAGCGTTACGGAGTACAAGAACATCCATTTCGTCACGAAGAACTGAAAGCAGTCTTTACTCAAAGAATCACCGCTTCGTCACGAAGAACCGAAAGCGTTACGGAGTACAAGAACATCCATTTCATCACGAAGAACCGAAAGGAGTCTTTATTCAAAGAATCACTGCTTCGTCACGAAGCACCGAAAGCGTTACGGAGTACAAGAACATCCATTTCGTCATGAAGAACCGAAAGGAGTCTTTATTCAAAGAATCACCGCTTCGTCACGAAGAACCGAAAGCGTTACGGAGTACAAGAACATCCATTTCGTCACGAAGAACTGAAAGCAGTCTTTACTCAAAGAATCACCGCTTCGTCACGAAGAACCGAAAGCGTTACGGAGTACAAGAACATCCATTTCATCACGAAGAACCGAAAGGAGTCTTTATTCAAAGAATCACTGCTTCGTCACGAAGCACCGAAAGCGTTACGGAGTACAAGAATATCCATTTCGTCATGAAGAACCGAAAGGAGTCTTTACTCAAAGAATCACCGCTTCGTCACGAAGAACCGAAAGCGTTACGGAGTACAAGAACATCCATTTCGTCACGAAGAACCGAAATGAGTCTTTATTCAAAGAATCACTGCTTCGTCACGAAGCACCGAAAGCGTTACGGAGTACAAGAACATCCATTTCGTCACGAAGAACCGAAAGGAGTCTTTACTCAAAGAATCACCGCTTCGTCACGAAGAACCGAAAGCGTTACGGAGTACAAGAACATCCATTTCGTCACGAAGAACCAAAAGGAGTCTTTACTCAAAGAATCACAGCTTCGTCATGAAGAACTGAAAGCGTTACGGAGTACAAGAACATCCATTTCGTCACGAAGAACCGAAAGGAGTCTTTACTCAAAGAATCACCGCTTCGTCACGAAGAACTGAAAGCGTTATAGAGTACAAGAACATCCATTTCGTCACGAAGAACCGAAAGCAGTCTTTACTCAAAGAATCACCGCTTCGTCACGAAGAACCGAAAGCGTTACGGAGTACAAGAACATCCATTTCGTCACGAAGAACCGAAATGAGTCTTTATTCAAAGAATCACTGCTTCGTCACGAAGCACCGAAAGCGTTACGGAGTACAAGAACATCCATTTCGTCACGAAGAACCGAAAGGAGTCTTTACTCAAAGAATCACCGCTTCGTCACGAAGAACCGAAAGCGTTACGGAGTACAAGAACATCCATTTCGTCACGAAGAACCAAAAGGAGTCTTTACTCAAAGAATCACAGCTTCGTCATGAAGAATTGAAAGCGTTACGGAGTACAAGAACATCCATTTCGTCACGAAGAACCGAAAGGAGTCTTTACTCAAAGAATCACCGCTTCGTCACGAAGAACCGAAAGCGTTACGGAGTACAAGAACATCCATTTCGTCACGAAGAACTGAAAGCAGTCTTTACTCAAAGAATCACCGCTTCGTCACGAAGAACCGAAAGCGTTACGGAGTACAAGAACATCCATTTCATCACGAAGAACCGAAAGGAGTCTTTATTCAAAGAATCACTGCTTCGTCACGAAGCACCGAAAGCGTTACGGAGTACAAGAACATCCATTTCGTCACGAAGAACCGAAAGGAGTCTTTACTCAAAGAATCACCGCTTCGTCACGAAGAACCGAAAGCGTTACGGAGTACAAGAACATCCATTTCGTCACGAAGAACCAAAAGGAGTCTTTACTCAAAGAATCACAGCTTCGTCATGAAGAACTGAAAGCGTTACGGAGTACAAGAACATCCATTTCGTCACGAAGAACCGAAAGGAGTCTTTACTCAAAGAATCACCGCTTCGTCACGAAGAACTGAAAGCGTTATAGAGTACAAGAACATCCATTTCGTCACGAAGAACCGAAAGCAGTCTTTACTCAAAGAATCACCGCTTCGTCACAAAGAACCGAAAGCGTTACGGAGTACAAGAACATCCATTTCGTCACGAAGAACCGAAAGGAGTTTTTATTCAAAGAATCACCGCTTCGTCACGAAGAACCGAAAGCGTTACGGAGTACAAGAACATCCATTTCATCACGAAGAACCGAAAGGAGTCTTTATTCAAAGAATCACTGCTTCGTCACGAAGCACCGAAAGCGTTACGGAGTACAAGAACATCCATTTCGTCATGAAGAACCGAAAGGAGTCTTTACTCAAAGAATCACCGCTTCGTCAAGAAGAACCGAAAGCGTTACGGAGTACAAGAACATCCATTTCGTCACGAAGAACCGAAATGAGTCTTTATTCAAAGAATCACTGCTTCGTCACGAAGCACCGAAAGCGTTACGGAGTACAAGAACATCCATTTCGTCACGAAGAACCGAAAGGAGTCTTTACTCAAAGAATCACCGCTTCGTCACGAAGAACCGAAAGCGTTACGGAGTATAAGAACATCCATTTCATCACGAAGAACCGAAAGGAGTCTTTACTGAAAGAATCACCGCGCTTCGTCACGAAGAACCGAAAATGTTACGGAGTACAAGAACATCCATTTCATCACGAAGAACCGAAAGAAGTCTTTACTCAAAGAATCACCGCTTCGTCACGAAGAACCGAAAGCGTTACGGAGTACAAGAACATCCATTTCGTCACGAAGAACCGAAAGGAGTCTTTACTCAAAGAATCACCGCTTCGTCACGAAGAACTGAAAGCGTTATAGAGTACAAGAACATCCATTTCGTCACGAAGAACCGAAAGCAGTCTTTACTCAAAGAATCACCGCTTCGTCACGAAGAACCGAAAGCGTTACGGAGTACAAGAACATCCATTTCGTCACGAAGAACCGAAAGGAGTTTTTATTCAAAGAATCACCGCTTCGTCACGAAGAACCGAAAGCGTTACGGAGTACAAGAACATCCATTTCATCACGAAGAACCGAAAGGAGTCTTTATTCAAAGAATCACTGCTTCGTCATGAAGCACCGAAAGCGTTACGGAGTACAAGAACATCCATTTCGTCATGAAGAACCGAAAGGAGTCTTTACTCAAAGAATCACCGCTTCGTCACGAAGAACCGAAAGCGTTACGGAGTACAAGAACATCCATTTCGTCACGAAGAACCGAAATGAGTCTTTATTCAAAGAATCACTGCTTCGTCACGAAGCACCGAAAGCGTTACGGAGTATAAGAACATCCATTTCGTCACGAAGAACCGAAAGGAGTCTTTACTCAAAGAATCACCGCTTCGTCACGAAGAACCGAAAGCGTTACGGAGTATAAGAACATCCATTTCATCACGAAGAACCGAAAGGAGTCTTTACTGAAAGAATCACCGCGCTTCGTCACGAAGAACCGAAAATGTTACGGAGTACAAGAACATCCATTTCATCACGAAGAACCGAAAGAAGTCTTTACTCAAAGAATCACCGCTTCGTCACGAAGAACCGAAAGCGTTACGGAGTACAAGAACATCCATTTCGTCACGAAGAACCGAAAGGAGTCTTTACTCAAAGAATCACCGCTTCGTCACGAAGAACTGAAAGCGTTATAGAGTACAAGAACATCCATTTCGTCACGAAGAACCGAAAGCAGTCTTTACTCAAAGAATCACCGCTTCGTCACGAAGAACCGAAAGCGTTACGGAGTACAAGAACATCCATTTCGTCACGAAGAACCGAAAGGAGTTTTTATTCAAAGAATCACCGCTTCGTCACGAAGAACCGAAAGCGTTACGGAGTACAAGAACATCCATTTCATCACGAAGAACCGAAAGGAGTCTTTATTCAAAGAATCACTGCTTCGTCATGAAGCACCGAAAGCGTTACGGAGTACAAGAACATCCATTTCGTCATGAAGAACCGAAAGGAGTCTTTACTCAAAGAATCACCGCTTCGTCACGAAGAACCGAAAGCGTTACGGAGTACAAGAACATCCATTTCGTCACGAAGAACCGAAATGAGTCTTTATTCAAAGAATCACTGCTTCGTCACGAAGCACCGAAAGCGTTACGGAGTACAAGAACATCCAATTCGTCACGAAGAACCGAAAGGAGTCTTTACTCAAAGAATCACCGCTTCGTCACGAAGAACCGAAAGCGTTACGGAGTATAAAACATCCATTTCATCACGAAGAACCGAAAGGAGTCTTTACTGAAAGAATCACCGCGCTTCGTCACGAAGAACCGAAAATGTTACGGAGTACAAGAACATCCATTTCATCACGAAGAACCGAAAGGAGTCTTTACTCAAAGAATCACCGCTTCGTCACGAAGAACCGAAAGCGTTACGGAGTACAAGAACATCCATTTCGTCACGAAGAACCGAAAGGAGTTTTCACTCAAAAATCACCGCTTCGTCACAAAGAACCGAAAGCGTTACGGAGTACAAGAACATCCATTTCGTCACGAAGAATCGAAAGGAGTCTTTACTCAAAGAATCACCGCTTTGTCACGAAGAACCGAAAGCGTTACGGAGTACAAGAACATCCATTTCATCACGAAGAACCGAAAGGAGTCTTTACTCAAAGAATCACCGCTTCGTCACGAAGAACTGAAAGCGTTACGGAGTACAAGAACATCCATTTCGTCACGAAGAACCGAAAGGAGTTTTCACTCAAAAATCACCGCTTCGTCACAAAGAACCGAAAGCGTTACGGAGTACAAGAACATCCATTTCGTCACGAAGAATCGAAAGGAGTCTTTACTCAAAGAATCACCGCTTTGTCACGAAGAACCGAAAGCGTTACGGAGTACAAGAACATCCATTTCATCACGAAGAACCGAAAGGAGTCTTTACTCAAAGAATCACCGCTTCGTCACGAAGAACTGAAAGCGTTACGGAGTACAAGAACATCCATTTCGTCACGAAGAACCGAAAGGAGTCTTTACTGAAAGAATCACCGCTCCGTCACGAAGAACTGAAAGCGTTATAGAGTACAAGAACATCCATTTCGTCACGAAGAACCGAAAGCAGTCTTTACTCAAAGAATCACCGCTTCGTCACGAAGAACCGAAAGCGTTACGGAGTACAAGAACATCCATTTCGTCACGAAGAACTAAAAGCAGTCTTTACTCAAAGAATCACCGCTTCGTCACGAAGAACCGAAAGCGTTACGGAGTACAAGAACATCCATTTCATCACGAAGAACCGAAAGGAGTCTTTATTCAAAGAATCACTGCTTCGTCACAAAGCACCGAAAGCGTTACGGAGTACAAGAACATCCATTTCGTCATGAAGAACCGAAAGGAGTCTTTATTCAAAGAATCACCGCTTCGTCACGAAGAACCGAAAGCGTTACGGAGTACAAGAACATCCATTTCGTCACGAAGAACTGAAAGCAGTCTTTACTCAAAGAATCACCGCTTCGTCACGAAGAACCGAAAGCGTTACGGAGTACAAGAACATCCATTTCATCACGAAGAACCGAAAGGAGTCTTTATTCAAAGAATCACTGCTTCGTCACGAAGCACCGAAAGCGTTACGGAGTACAAGAACATCCATTTCGTCATGAAGAACCGAAAGGAGTCTTTACTCAAAGAATCACCGCTTCGTCACGAAGAACCGAAAGCGTTACGGAGTACAAGAACATCCATTTCGTCACGAAGAACCGAAATGAGTCTTTATTCAAAGAATCACTGCTTCGTCACGAAGCACCGAAAGCGTTACGGAGTACAAGAACATCCATTTCGTCACGAAGAACCGAAAGGAGTCTTTACTCAAAGAATCACCGCTTCGTCACGAAGAACCGAAAGCGTTACGGAGTACAAGAACATCCATTTCGTCACGAAGAACCAAAAGGAGTCTTTACTCAAAGAATCACAGCTTCGTCATGAAGAACTGAAAGCGTTACGGAGTACAAGAACATCCATTTCGTCACGAAGAACCGAAAGGAGTCTTTACTCAAAGAATCACCGCTTCGTCACGAAGAACTGAAAGCGTTATAGAGTACAAGAACATCCATTTCGTCACGAAGAACCGAAAGCAGTCTTTACTCAAAGAATCACCGCTTCGTCACGAAGAACTGAAAGCGTTATAGAGTACAAGAACATCCATTTCGTCACGAAGAACCGAAAGCAGTCTTTACTCAAAGAATCACCGCTTCGTCACGAAGAACCGAAAGCGTTACGGAGTACAAGAACATCTATTTCGTCACGAAGAACCGAAAGGAGTCTTTACTGAAAGAATCACCGTTTCATCACGAAGAACTGAAAGCGTTACGGAGTACAAGAACATCCATTTCGTCACGAAGAACCGAAAGGAGTCTTTACTCAAAGAATCACCGCTTCGTCACGAAGAACCGAAAGCGTTACGGAGTACAAGAACATCCATTTCGTCACGAAGAACCGAAATGAGTCTTTATTCAAAGAATCACTGCTTCGTCACGAAGCACCGAAAGCGTTACGGAGTACAAGAACATCCATTTCGTCACGAAGAACCGAAAGGAGTCTTTACTCAAAGAATCACCGCTTCGTCACGAAGAACCGAAAGCGTTACGGAGTATAAAACATCCATTTCATCACGAAGAACCGAAAGGAGTCTTTACTGAAAGAATCACCGCGCTTCGTCACGAAGAACCGAAAATGTTACGGAGTACAAGAACATCCATTTCATCACGAAGAACCGAAAGGAGTCTTTACTCAAAGAATCACCGCTTCGTCACGAAGAACCGAAAGCGTTACGGAGTACAAGAACATCCATTTCGTCACGAAGAACCGAAAGGAGTTTTCACTCAAAAATCACCGCTTCGTCACAAAGAACCGAAAGCGTTACGGAGTACAAGAACATCCATTTCGTCACGAAGAATCGAAAGGAGTCTTTACTCAAAGAATCACCGCTTTGTCACGAAGAACCGAAAGCGTTACGGAGTACAAGAACATCCATTTCATCACGAAGAACCGAAAGGAGTCTTTACTCAAAGAATCACCGCTTCGTCACGAAGAACTGAAAGCGTTACGGAGTACAAGAACATCCATTTCGTCACGAAGAACCGAAAGGAGTTTTCACTCAAAAATCACCGCTTCGTCACAAAGAACCGAAAGCGTTACGGAGTACAAGAACATCCATTTCGTCACGAAGAATCGAAAGGAGTCTTTACTCAAAGAATCACCGCTTTGTCACGAAGAACCGAAAGCGTTACGGAGTACAAGAACATCCATTTCATCACGAAGAACCGAAAGGAGTCTTTACTCAAAGAATCACCGCTTCGTCACGAAGAACTGAAAGCGTTACGGAGTACAAGAACATCCATTTCGTCACGAAGAACCGAAAGGAGTCTTTACTGAAAGAATCACCGCTCCGTCACGAAGAACTGAAAGCGTTATAGAGTACAAGAACATCCATTTCGTCACGAAGAACCGAAAGGAGTCTTTATTCTAAGAATCACTGCTTCGTCACGAAGAACCGAAAGCGTTACGGAGTACAAGAACATCCATTTCGTCATGAAGAACCGAAAGGAGTCTTTACTCAAAGAATCACCGCTTCGTCACGAAGAACCGAAAGCGTTACGGAGTACAAGAACATCCATTTCGTCACGAAGAACCGAAATGAGTCTTTATTCAAAGAATCACTGCTTCGTCACGAAGCACCGAAAGCGTTACGGAGTACAAGAACATCCATTTCGTCACGAAGAACCGAAAGGAGTCTTTACTCAAAGAATCACCGCTTCGTCACGAAGAACCGAAAGCGTTACGGAGTACAAGAACATCCATTTCGTCACGAAGAACCGAAATGAGTCTTTATTCAAAGAATCACTGCTTCGTCACGAAGCACCGAAAGCGTTACGGAGTACAAGAACATCCATTTCGTCACGAAGAACCGAAAGGAGTCTTTACTCAAAGAATCACCGCTTCGTCACGAAGAACCGAAAGCGTTACGGAGTACAAGAACATCCATTTCATCACGAAGAACCGAAAGGAGTCTTTACTGAAAGAATCACCGCGCTTCGTCACGAAGAACCGAAAATGTTACGGAGTACAAGAACATCCATTTCGTCACGAAGAACCGAAAGGAGTCTTTATTCTAAGAATCACTGCTTCGTCACGAAGAACCGAAAGCGTTACGGAGTACAAGAACATCCATTTCGTCATGAAGAACCGAAAGGAGTCTTTACTCAAAGAATCACCGCTTCGTCACGAAGAACCGAAAGCGTTACGGAGTACAAGAACATCCATTTCGTCACGAAGAACCGAAATGAGTCTTTATTTAAAGAATCACTGCTTCGTCACGAAGCACCGAAAGCGTTACGGAGTACAAGAACATCCATTTCGTCACGAAGAACCGAAAGGAGTCTTTACTCAAAGAATCACCGCTTCGTCACGAAGAACCGAAAGCGTTACGGAGTATAAGAACATCCATTTCATCACGAAGAACCGAAAGGAGTCTTTACTGAAAGAATCACCGCGCTTCGTCACGAAGAACAGAAAATGTTACGGAGTACAAGAACATCCATTTCATCACGAAGAACCGAAAGGAGTCTTTACTCAAAGAATCACCGCTTCGTCACGAAGAACCGAAAGCGTTACGGAGTACAAGAACATCCATTTCGTCACGAAGAACCGAAAGGAGTTTTCACTCAAAAATCACCGCTTCGTCACAAAGAACCGAAAGCGTTACGGAGTACAAGAACATCCATTTCGTCACGAAGAATCGAAAGGAGTCTTTACTCAAAGAATCACCGCTTTGTCACGAAGAACCGAAAGCGTTACGGAGTACAAGAACATCCATTTCATCACGAAGAACCGAAAGGAGTCTTTACTCAAAGAATCACCGCTTCGTCACGAAGAACTGAAAGCGTTACGGAGTACAAGAACATCCATTTCGTCATGAAGAACCGAAAGGAGTTTTCACTCAAAAATCACCGCTTCGTCACAAAGAACCGAAAGCGTTACGGAGTACAAGAACATCCATTTCGTCACGAAGAATCGAAAGGAGTCTTTACTCAAAGAATCACCGCTTTGTCACGAAGAACCGAAAGCGTTACGGAGTACAAGAACATCCATTTCATCACGAAGAACCGAAAGGAGTCTTTACTCAAAGAATCACCGCTTCGTCACGAAGAACTGAAAGCGTTACGGAGTACAAGAACATCCATTTCGTCACGAAGAACCGAAAGGAGTCTTTACTGAAAGAATCACCGCTCCGTCACGAAGAACTGAAAGCGTTATAGAGTACAAGAACATCCATTTCGTCACGAAGAACCGAAAGCAGTCTTTACTCAAAGAATCACCGCTTCGTCACGAAGAACCGAAAGCGTTACGGAGTACAAGAACATCCATTTCGTCACGAAGAACTGAAAGCAGTCTTTACTCAAAGAATCACCGCTTCGTCACGAAGAACCGAAAGCGTTACGGAGTACAAGAACATCCATTTCATCACGAAGAACCGAAAGGAGTCTTTATTCAAAGAATCACTGCTTCGTCACGAAGCACCGAAAGCGTTACGGAGTACAAGAACATCCATTTCGTCATGAAGAACCGAAAGGAGTCTTTACTCAAAGAATCACCGCTTCGTCACGAAGAACCGAAAGCGTTACGGAGTACAAGAACATCCATTTCGTCACGAAGAACCGAAATGAGTCTTTATTCAAAGAATCACTGCTTCGTCACGAAGCACCGAAAGCGTTACGGAGTACAAGAACATCCATTTCGTCACGAAGAACCGAAAGGAGTCTTTACTCAAAGAATCACCGCTTCGTCACGAAGAACCGAAAGCGTTACGGAGTATAAGAACATCCATTTCATCACGAAGAACCGAAAGGAGTCTTTACTGAAAGAATCACCGCGCTTCGTCACGAAGAACCGAAAATGTTACGGAGTACAAGAACATCCATTTCATCACGAAGAACCGAAAGGAGTCTTTACTCAAAGAATCACCGCTTCATCACGAAGAACCGAAAGCGTTACGGAGTACAAGAACATCCATTTCGTCACGAAGAACCGAAAGGAGTTTTCACTCAAAAATCACCGCTTCGTCACAAAGAACCGAAAGCGTTACGGAGTACAAGAACATCCATTTCGTCACGAAGAACCGAAAGGAGTCTTTACTCAAAGAATCACCGCTTCGTCACGAAGAACCGAAAGCGTTACGGAGTACAAGAACATCCATTTCGTCACGAAGAACCGAAAGGAGTCTTTACTCAAAGAATCACCGCTTCATCACGAAGAACCGAAAGGAGTCTTTACTCAAAGAATCACCGCTTCATCACGAAGAACCGAAAGCGTTACGGAGTACAAGAACATCCATTTCGTCACGAAGAACCGAAAGGAGTTTTCACTCAAAAATCACCGCTTCGTCACAAAGAACCGAAAGCGTTACGGAGTACAAGAACATCCATTTCGTCACGAAGAATCGAAAGGAGTCTTTACTCAAAGAATCACCGCTTTGTCACGAAGAACCGAAAGCGTTACGGAGTACAAGAACATCCATTTCATCACGAAGAACCGAAAGGAGTCTTTACTCAAAGAATCACCGCTTCGTCACGAAGAACTGAAAGCGTTACGGAGTACAAGAACATCCATTTCGTCACGAAGAACCGAAAGGAGTTTTCACTCAAAAATCACCGCTTCGTCACAAAGAACCGAAAGCGTTACGGAGTACAAGAACATCCATTTCGTCACGAAGAATCGAAAGGAGTCTTTACTCAAAGAATCACCGCTTTGTCACGAAGAACCGAAAGCGTTACGGAGTACAAGAACATCCATTTCATCACGAAGAACCGAAAGGAGTCTTTACTCAAAGAATCACCGCTTCGTCACGAAGAACTGAAAGCGTTACGGAGTACAAGAACATCCATTTCGTCACGAAGAACCGAAAGGAGTCTTTACTAAAAGAATCACCGCTTCGTCACGAAGAACTGAAAGCGTTATAGAGTACAAGAACATCCATTTCGTCACGAAGAACCGAAAGCAGTCTTTACTCAAAGAATCACCGCTTCGTCACGAAGAACCGAAAGCGTTACGGAGTACAAGAACATCCATTTCGTCACGAACAACCGAAAGGAGTCTTTATTCAAAGAATCACCGCTTCGTCACGAAGAACAGAAAGTGTTACGGAGTACAAGAACATCCATTTCGTCACGAAGAACAGAAAGGAGTCTTTACTCAAAGAATCACCGCTTCGTCACGAAGAACCGAAAGCGTTACGGAGTATAAGAACATCCATTTTGTCACGAAGAACCGAAAGGAGTCTTTACTGAAAGAATCACCGCGCTTCGTCACGAAGAACCGAAAACGTTACGGAGTACAAGAACATCCATTTCGTCATGAAGAACCGAAAGGAGTCTTTACTCAAAGAATCACCGCTTCGTCACGAAGAACTGAAAGCGTTATAGAGTACAAGAACATCCATTTCGTCACGAAGAAGCAAAAGGAGTCTTTGCTCAAAGAATCACCGCTTCGTCACGAAGAACCGAAAACGTTACGGAGTACAAGAACATCCATTTCGTCATGAAGAACCGAAAGGAGTCTTTACTCAAAGAATCACCGCTTCGTCACAAAGAACCGAAAGCGTTACGGAGTACAAGAACATCCATTTCGTCACGAAGAACCGAAAGGAGTCTTTACTCAAAGAATCACCGCTTCGTCACGAAGAACCGAAAGCGTTACGGAGTACAAGAACATCCATTTCGTCACGAAGAACCGAAAGGAGTCTTTACTCAAAGAATCACCGCTTCATCACGAAGAACCGAAAGGAGTCTTTACTCAAAGAATCACCGCTTCATCACGAAGAACCGAAAGCGTTACGGAGTACAAGAACATCCATTTCGTCACGAAGAACCGAAAGGAGTTTTCACTCAAAAATCACCGCTTCGTCACAAAGAACCGAAAGCGTTACGGAGTACAAGAACATCCATTTCGTCACGAAGAATCGAAAGGAGTCTTTACTCAAAGAATCACCGCTTTGTCACGAAGAACCGAAAGCGTTACGGAGTACAAGAACATCCATTTCATCACGAAGAACCGAAAGGAGTCTTTACTCAAAGAATCACCGCTTCGTCACGAAGAACTGAAAGCGTTACGGAGTACAAGAACATCCATTTCGTCACGAAGAACCGAAAGGAGTTTTCACTCAAAAATCACCGCTTCGTCACAAAGAACCGAAAGCGTTACGGAGTACAAGAACATCCATTTCGTCACGAAGAATCGAAAGGAGTCTTTACTCAAAGAATCACCGCTTTGTCACGAAGAACCGAAAGCGTTACGGAGTACAAGAACATCCATTTCATCACGAAGAACCGAAAGGAGTCTTTACTCAAAGAATCACCGCTTCGTCACGAAGAACTGAAAGCGTTACGGAGTACAAGAACATCCATTTCGTCACGAAGAACCGAAAGGAGTCTTTACTAAAAGAATCACCGCTTCGTCACGAAGAACTGAAAGCGTTATAGAGTACAAGAACATCCATTTCGTCACGAAGAACCGAAAGCAGTCTTTACTCAAAGAATCACCGCTTCGTCACGAAGAACCGAAAGCGTTACGGAGTACAAGAACATCCATTTCGTCACGAACAACCGAAAGGAGTCTTTATTCAAAGAATCACCGCTTCGTCACGAAGAACAGAAAGTGTTACGGAGTACAAGAACATCCATTTCGTCACGAAGAACAGAAAGGAGTCTTTACTCAAAGAATCACCGCTTCGTCACGAAGAACCGAAAGCGTTACGGAGTATAAGAACATCCATTTTGTCACGAAGAACCGAAAGGAGTCTTTACTGAAAGAATCACCGCGCTTCGTCACGAAGAACCGAAAACGTTACGGAGTACAAGAACATCCATTTCGTCATGAAGAACCGAAAGGAGTCTTTACTCAAAGAATCACCGCTTCGTCACGAAGAACTGAAAGCGTTATAGAGTACAAGAACATCCATTTCGTCACGAAGAAGCAAAAGGAGTCTTTGCTCAAAGAATCACCGCTTCGTCACGAAGAACCGAAAACGTTACGGAGTACAAGAACATCCATTTCGTCATGAAGAACCGAAAGGAGTCTTTACTCAAAGAATCACCGCTTCGTCACAAAGAACCGAAAGCGTTACGGAGTACAAGAACATCCATTTCGTCACGAAGAACCGAAAGGAGTCTTTACTCAAAGAATCACCGCTTCGTCACGAAGAACCGAAAGCGTTACGGAGTACAAGAACATCCATTTCGTCACGAAGAACCGAAAGGAGTCTTTACTCAAAGAATCACCGCTTCATCACGAAGAACCGAAAGGAGTCTTTACTCAAAGAATCACCGCTTCATCACGAAGAACCGAAAGCGTTACGGAGTACAAGAACATCCATTTCGTCACGAAGAACCGAAAGGAGTTTTCACTCAAAAATCACCGCTTCGTCACAAAGAACCGAAAGCGTTACGGAGTACAAGAACATCCATTTCGTCACGAAGAATCGAAAGGAGTCTTTACTCAAAGAATCACCGCTTTGTCACGAAGAACCGAAAGCGTTACGGAGTACAAGAACATCCATTTCATCACGAAGAACCGAAAGGAGTCTTTACTCAAAGAATCACCGCTTCGTCACGAAGAACTGAAAGCGTTACGGAGTACAAGAACATCCATTTCGTCACGAAGAACCGAAAGGAGTTTTCACTCAAAAATCACCGCTTCGTCACAAAGAACCGAAAGCGTTACGGAGTACAAGAACATCCATTTCGTCACGAAGAATCGAAAGGAGTCTTTACTCAAAGAATCACCGCTTTGTCACGAAGAACCGAAAGCGTTACGGAGTACAAGAACATCCATTTCATCACGAAGAACCGAAAGGAGTCTTTACTCAAAGAATCACCGCTTCGTCACGAAGAACTGAAAGCGTTACGGAGTACAAGAACATCCATTTCGTCACGAAGAACCGAAAGGAGTCTTTACTAAAAGAATCACCGCTTCGTCACGAAGAACTGAAAGCGTTATAGAGTACAAGAACATCCATTTCGTCACGAAGAACCGAAAGCAGTCTTTACTCAAAGAATCACCGCTTCGTCACGAAGAACCGAAAGCGTTACGGAGTACAAGAACATCCATTTCGTCACGAACAACCGAAAGGAGTCTTTATTCAAAGAATCACCGCTTCGTCACGAAGAACAGAAAGTGTTACGGAGTACAAGAACATCCATTTCGTCACGAAGAACAGAAAGGAGTCTTTACTCAAAGAATCACCGCTTCGTCACGAAGAACCGAAAGCGTTACGGAGTATAAGAACATCCATTTTGTCACGAAGAACCGAAAGGAGTCTTTACTGAAAGAATCACCGCGCTTCGTCACGAAGAACCGAAAACGTTACGGAGTACAAGAACATCCATTTCGTCATGAAGAACCGAAAGGAGTCTTTACTCAAAGAATCACCGCTTCGTCACGAAGAACTGAAAGCGTTATAGAGTACAAGAACATCCATTTCGTCACGAAGAAGCAAAAGGAGTCTTTGCTCAAAGAATCACCGCTTCGTCACGAAGAACCGAAAACGTTACGGAGTACAAGAACATCCATTTCGTCATGAAGAACCGAAAGGAGTCTTTACTCAAAGAATCACCGCTTCGTCACAAAGAACCGAAAGCGTTACGGAGTACAAGAACATCCATTTCGTCACGAAGAACCGAAAGGAGTCTTTACTCAAAGAATCACCGCTTCGTCACGAAGAACCGAAAGCGTTACGGAGTACAAGAACATCCATTTCGTCACGAAGAACCGAAAGGAGTCTTTACTCAAAGAATCACCGGTTCGTCACGAAGAACTGAAAGCGTTACGGAGTACAAGAACATCCATTTCGTCACGAAAAACCGAAAGCAGTCTTTACTCAAAGAATCACCGCTTCGTCACAAAGAACCGAAAGCGTTACGGAGTACAAGAACATCCATTTCGTCACGAAGAACCGAAAGGAGTCTTTATTCAAAGAATCACCGCTTCGTCACGAAGAACCGAAAGCGTTACGGAGTACAAGAACATCCATTTCGTCACGAAGAACCGAAAGGAGTCTTTATTCAAAGAATCACCGCTTCGTCACAAAGAACCAAAAGCGTTACGGAGTACAAGAACATCCATTTCGTCACGAAGAACCGAAAGGAGTCTTTACTCAAAGAATCACCGCTTCGTCACGAAGAACTGAAAGCGTTATAGAGTACAAGAACATCCATTTCGTCACGAAGAAGCAAAAGGAGTCTTTGCTCAAAGAATCACCGCTTCGTCACGAAGCACCGAAAGCGTTACGGAGTACAAGAACATCCATTTCGTCACGAAGAACCGAAAGGAGTCTTTACTCAAAGAATCACCGCTTCGTCACGAAGAACCGAAAGCGTTACGGAGTACAAGAACATCCATTTCATCACGAAGAACCGAAAGGAGTCTTTACTGAAAGAATCACCGCGCTTCGTCACGAAGAACCGAAAATGTTACGGAGTACAAGAACATCCATTTCGTCACGAAGAACCGAAAGGAGTCTTTACTGAAAGAATCACCGCTCCTTCACGAAGAACTGAAAGCGTTATAGAGTACAAGAACATCCATTTCGTCACGAAGAACCGAAAGCAGTCTTTACTCAAAGAATCACCGCTTCGTCACGAAGAACCGAAAGCGTTACGGAGTACAAGAACATCCATTTCGTCACGAAGAACTGAAAGCAGTCTTTACTCAAAGAATCACCGCTTCGTCACGAAGAACCGAAAGCGTTACGGAGTACAAGAACATCCATTTCATCACGAAGAACCGAAAGGAGTCTTTATTCAAAGAATCACTGCTTCATCACGAAGCACCGAAAGCGTTACGGAGTACAAGAACATCCATTTCGTCATGAAGAACCGAAAGGAGTCTTTATTCAAAGAATCACCGCTTCGTCACGAAGAACCGAAAGCGTTACGGAGTACAAGAACATCCATTTCGTCACGAAGAACTGAAAGCAGTCTTTACTCAAAGAATCACCGCTTCGTCACGAAGAACCGAAAGCGTTACGGAGTACAAGAACATCCATTTCATCACGAAGAACCGAAAGGAGTCTTTATTCAAAGAATCACTGCTTCGTCACGAAGCACCGAAAGCGTTACGGAGTACAAGAACATCCATTTCGTCATGAAGAACCGAAAGGAGTCTTTACTCAAAGAATCACCGCTTCGTCACGAAGAACCGAAAGCGTTACGGAGTACAAGAACATCCATTTCGTCACGAAGAACCGAAATGAGTCTTTATTCAAAGAATCACTGCTTCGTCACGAAGCACCGAAAGCGTTACGGAGTACAAGAACATCCATTTCGTCACGAAGAACCGAAAGGAGTCTTTACTCAAAGAATCACCGCTTCGTCACGAAGAACCGAAAGCGTTACGGAGTACAAGAACATCCATTTCGTCACGAAGAACCAAAAGGAGTCTTTACTCAAAGAATCACAGCTTCGTCATGAAGAACTGAAAGCGTTACGGAGTACAAGAACATCCATTTCGTCACGAAGAACCGAAAGGAGTCTTTACTCAAAGAATCACCGCTTCGTCACGAAGAACTGAAAGCGTTATAGAGTACAAGAACATCCATTTCGTCACGAAGAACCGAAAGCAGTCTTTACTCAAAGAATCACCGCTTCGTCACGAAGAACCGAAAGCGTTACGGAGTACAAGAACATCCATTTCGTCACGAAGAACCGAAAGGAGTTTTTATTCAAAGAATCACCGCTTCGTCACGAAGAACCGAAAGCGTTACGGAGTACAAGAACATCCATTTCATCACGAAGAACCGAAAGGAGTCTTTATTCAAAGAATCACTGCTTCGTCACGAAGCACCGAAAGCGTTACGGAGTACAAGAACATCCATTTCGTCATGAAGAACCGAAAGGAGTCTTTACTCAAAGAATCACCGCTTCGTCACGAAGAACTGAAAGCGTTACGGAGTACAAGAACATCCATTTCGTCATGAAGAACCGAAAGGAGTTTTCACTCAAAAATCACCGCTTCGTCACAAAGAACCGAAAGCGTTACGGAGTACAAGAACATCCATTTCGTCACGAAGAATCGAAAGGAGTCTTTACTCAAAGAATCACCGCTTTGTCACGAAGAACCGAAAGCGTTACGGAGTACAAGAACATCCATTTCATCACGAAGAACCGAAAGGAGTCTTTACTCAAAGAATCACCGCTTCGTCACGAAGAACTGAAAGCGTTACGGAGTACAAGAACATCCATTTCGTCACGAAGAACCGAAAGGAGTCTTTACTGAAAGAATCACCGCTCCGTCACGAAGAACTGAAAGCGTTATAGAGTACAAGAACATCCATTTCGTCACGAAGAACCGAAAGCAGTCTTTACTCAAAGAATCACCGCTTCGTCACGAAGAACCGAAAGCGTTACGGAGTACAAGAACATCCATTTCGTCACGAAGAACTGAAAGCAGTCTTTACTCAAAGAATCACCGCTTCGTCACGAAGAACCGAAAGCGTTACGGAGTACAAGAACATCCATTTCATCACGAAGAACCGAAAGGAGTCTTTATTCAAAGAATCACTGCTTCGTCACGAAGCACCGAAAGCGTTACGGAGTACAAGAACATCCATTTCGTCATGAAGAACCGAAAGGAGTCTTTACTCAAAGAATCACCGCTTCGTCACGAAGAACCGAAAGCGTTACGGAGTACAAGAACATCCATTTCGTCACGAAGAACCGAAATGAGTCTTTATTCAAAGAATCACTGCTTCGTCACGAAGCACCGAAAGCGTTACGGAGTACAAGAACATCCATTTCGTCACGAAGAACCGAAAGGAGTCTTTACTCAAAGAATCACCGCTTCGTCACGAAGAACCGAAAGCGTTACGGAGTATAAGAACATTCATTTCATCACGAAGAACCGAAAGGAGTCTTTACTGAAAGAATCACCGCGCTTCGTCACGAAGAACCGAAAATGTTACGGAGTACAAGAACATCCATTTCATCACGAAGAACCGAAAGGAGTCTTTACTCAAAGAATCACCGCTTCATCACGAAGAACCGAAAGCGTTACGGAGTACAAGAACATCCATTTCGTCACGAAGAACCGAAAGGAGTTTTCACTCAAAAATCACCGCTTCGTCACAAAGAACCGAAAGCGTTACGGAGTACAAGAACATCCAATTCGTCACGAAGAATCGAAAGGAGTCTTTACTCAAAGAATCACCGCTTTGTCACGAAGAACCGAAAGCGTTACGGAGTACAAGAACATCCATTTCATCACGAAGAACCGAAAGGAGTCTTTACTCAAAGAATCACCGCTTCGTCACGAAGAACTGAAAGCGTTACGGAGTACAAGAACATCCATTTCGTCACGAAGAACCGAAAGGAGTTTTCACTCAAAAATCACCGCTTCGTCACAAAGAACCGAAAGCGTTACGGAGTACAAGAACATCCATTTCGTCACGAAGAATCGAAAGGAGTCTTTACTCAAAGAATCACCGCTTTGTCACGAAGAACCGAAAGCGTTACGGAGTACAAGAACATCCATTTCATCACGAAGAACCGAAAGGAGTCTTTACTCAAAGAATCACCGCTTCGTCACGAAGAACTGAAAGCGTTACGGAGTACAAGAACATCCATTTCGTCACGAAGAACCGAAAGGAGTCTTTACTGAAAGAATCACCGCTTCGTCACGAAGAACTGAAAGCGTTATAGAGTACAAGAACATCCATTTCGTCACGAAGAACCGAAAGCAGTCTTTACTCAAAGAATCACCGCTTCGTCACGAAGAACCGAAAGCGTTACGGAGTACAAGAACATCCATTTCGTCACGAACAACCGAAAGGAGTCTTTATTCAAAGAATCACCGCTTCGTCACGAAGAACAGAAAGTGTTACGGAGTACAAGAACATCCATTTCGTCACGAAGAACAGAAAGGAGTCTTTACTCAAAGAATCACCGCTTCGTCACGAAGAACCGAAAGCGTTACGGAGTATAAGAACATCCATTTTGTCACGAAGAACCGAAAGGAGTCTTTACTGAAAGAATCACCGCGCTTCGTCACGAAGAACCGAAAACGTTACGGAGTACAAGAACATCCATTTCGTCATGAAGAACCGAAAGGAGTCTTTACTCAAAGAATCACCGCTTCGTCACGAAGAACTGAAAGCGTTATAGAGTACAAGAACATCCATTTCGTCACGAAGAAGCAAAAGGAGTCTTTGCTCAAAGAATCACCGCTTCGTCACGAAGAACCGAAAACGTTACGGAGTACAAGAACATCCATTTCGTCATGAAGAACCGAAAGGAGTCTTTACTCAAAGAATCACCGCTTCGTCACAAAGAACCGAAAGCGTTACGGAGTACAAGAACATCCATTTCGTCACGAAGAACCGAAAGGAGTCTTTACTCAAAGAATCACCGCTTCGTCACGAAGAACCGAAAGCGTTACGGAGTACAAGAACATCCATTTCGTCACGAAGAACCGAAAGGAGTCTTTACTCAAAGAATCACCGGTTCGTCACGAAGAACTGAAAGCGTTACGGAGTACAAGAACATCCATTTCGTCACGAAAAACCGAAAGCAGTCTTTACTCAAAGAATCACCGCTTCGTCACGAAGAACCGAAAGCGTTACGGAGTACAAGAACATCCATTTCGTCACGAAGAACCGAAAGGAGTCTTTATTCAAAGAATCACCGCTTCGTCACGAAGAACCGAAAGCGTTACGGAGTACAAGAACATCCATTTCGTCACGAAGAACCGAAAGGAGTCTTTATTCAAAGAATCACCGCTTCGTCACAAAGAACCGAAAGCGTTACGGAGTACAAGAACATCCATTTCGTCACGAAGAACCGAAAAGAGTCTTTACTCAAAGAATCACCGCTTCGTCACGAAGAACCGAAAGCGTTACGGAGTACAAGAACATCCATTTCGTCACGAAGAACCGAAAGGAGTCTTTACTCAAAGAATCACCGCTTCGTCACGAAGAACTGAAAGCGTTACGGAGTACAAGAACATCCATTTCGTCACGAAAAACCGAAAGCAGTCTTTACTCAAAGAATCACCGCTTCGTCACGAAGAACCGAAAGCGTTACGGAGTACAAGAACATCCATTTCGTCACGAAGAACCGAAAGGAGTCTTTATTCAAAGAATCACCGCTTCGTCACGAAGAACCGAAAGCGTTACGGAGTACAAGAACATCCATTTCATCACGAAGAACCGAAAGGAGTCTTTATTCAAAGAATCACTGCTTCGTCACGAAGCACCGAAAGCGTTACGGAGTACAAGAACATCCATTTTGTCACGAAGAACCGAAAGCAGTCTTTACTCAAAGAATCACCTCTTCGTCACGAAGAACCGAAAGCGTTACGGAGTACAAGAACATCCATTTCGTCACGAAGAACCGAAAGGAGTCTTTATTCAAAGAATCACCGCTTCGTCACGAAGAACCGAAAGCGTTACGGAGTACAAGAACATCCATTTCGTCACGAAGAACCGAAAGGAGTCTTTACTCAAAGAATCACCGCTTCGTCACGAAGAACCGAAAGCGTTACGGAGTATAAGAACATCCATTTTGTCACAACGAACAGAAAGGTGTCTTTACTGAAAGAATCACCGCGCTTCGTCACGAAGAACCGAAAACGTTACGAAGTACAAGAACATCCATTTCGTCACGAAGAACCGAAAGGAGTCTTTACTCAAAGAATCACCGCTTCGTCACGAAGAACCGAAAGCGTTACGGAGTATAAGAACATTCATTTCATCACGAAGAACCGAAAGGAGTCTTTACTGAAAGAATCACCGCGCTTCGTCACGAAGAACCGAAAATGTTACGGAGTACAAGAACATCCATTTCATCACGAAGAACCGAAAGGAGTCTTTACTCAAAGAATCACCGCTTCATCACGAAGAACCGAAAGCGTTACGGAGTACAAGAACATCCATTTCGTCACGAAGAACCGAAAGGAGTTTTCACTCAAAAATCACCGCTTCGTCACAAAGAACCGAAAGCGTTACGGAGTACAAGAACATCCATTTCGTCACGAAGAATCGAAAGGAGTCTTTACTCAAAGAATCACCGCTTTGTCACGAAGAACCGAAAGCGTTACGGAGTACAAGAACATCCATTTCATCACGAAGAACCGAAAGGAGTCTTTACTCAAAGAATCACCGCTTCGTCACGAAGAACTGAAAGCGTTACGGAGTACAAGAACATCCATTTCGTCACGAAGAACCGAAAGGAGTTTTCACTCAAAAATCACCGCTTCGTCACAAAGAACCGAAAGCGTTACGGAGTACAAGAACATCCATTTCGTCACGAAGAATCGAAAGGAGTCTTTACTCAAAGAATCACCGCTTTTTCACGAAGAACCGAAAGCGTTACGGAGTACAAGAACATCCATTTCATCACGAAGAACCGAAAGGAGTCTTTACTCAAAGAATCACCGCTTCGTCACGAAGAACTGAAAGCGTTACGGAGTACAAGAACATCCATTTCGTCACGAAGAACCGAAAGGAGTCTTTACTGAAAGAATCACCGCTTCGTCACGAAGAACTGAAAGCGTTATAGAGTACAAGAACATCCATTTCGTCACGAAGAACCGAAAGCAGTCTTTACTCAAAGAATCACCGCTTCGTCACGAAGAACCGAAAGCGTTACGGAGTACAAGAACATCCATTTCGTCACGAACAACCGAAAGGAGTCTTTATTCAAAGAATCACCGCTTCGTCACGAAGAACAGAAAGTGTTACGGAGTACAAGAACATCCATTTCGTCACGAAGAACAGAAAGGAGTCTTTACTCAAAGAATCACCGCTTCGTCACGAAGAACCGAAAGCGTTACGGAGTATAAGAACATCCATTTTGTCACGAAGAACCGAAAGGAGTCTTTACTGAAAGAATCACCGCGCTTCGTCACGAAGAACCGAAAACGTTACGGAGTACAAGAACATCCATTTCGTCATGAAGAACCGAAAGGAGTCTTTACTCAAAGAATCACCGCTTCGTCACGAAGAACTGAAAGCGTTATAGAGTACAAGAACATCCATTTCGTCACGAAGAAGCAAAAGGAGTCTTTGCTCAAAGAATCACCGCTTCGTCACGAAGAACCGAAAACGTTACGGAGTACAAGAACATCCATTTCGTCATGAAGAACCGAAAGGAGTCTTTACTCAAAGAATCACCGCTTCGTCACAAAGAACCGAAAGCGTTACGGAGTACAAGAACATCCATTTCGTCACGAAGAACCGAAAGGAGTCTTTACTCAAAGAATCACCGCTTCGTCACGAAGAACCGAAAGCGTTACGGAGTACAAGAACATCCATTTCGTCACGAAGAACCGAAAGGAGTCTTTACTCAAAGAATCACCGGTTCGTCACGAAGAACTGAAAGCGTTACGGAGTACAAGAACATCCATTTCGTCACGAAAAACCGAAAGCAGTCTTTACTCAAAGAATCACCGCTTCGTCACGAAGAACCGAAAGCGTTACGGAGTACAAGAACATCCATTTCGTCACGAAGAACCGAAAGGAGTCTTTATTCAAAGAATCACCGCTTCGTCACGAAGAACCGAAAGCGTTACGGAGTACAAGAACATCCATTTCGTCACGAAGAACCGAAAGGAGTCTTTATTCAAAGAATCACCGCTTCGTCACAAAGAACCGAAAGCGTTACGGAGTACAAGAACATCCATTTCGTCACGAAGAACCGAAAGGAGTCTTTACTCAAAGAATCACCGCTTCGTCACGAAGAACCGAAAGCGTTACGGAGTACAAGAACATCCATTTCGTCACGAAGAACCGAAAGGAGTCTTTACTCAAAGAATCACCGCTTCGTCACGAAGAACTGAAAGCGTTACGGAGTACAAGAACATCCATTTCGTCACGAAAAACCGAAAGCAGTCTTTACTCAAAGAATCACCGCTTCGTCACGAAGAACCGAAAGCGTTACGGAGTACAAGAACATCCATTTCGTCACGAAGAACCGAAAGGAGTCTTTATTCAAAGAATCACCGCTTCGTCACGAAGAACCGAAAGCGTTACGGAGTACAAGAACATCCATTTCATCACGAAGAACCGAAAGGAGTCTTTATTCAAAGAATCACTGCTTCGTCACGAAGCACCGAAAGCGTTACGGAGTACAAGAACATCCATTTTGTCACGAAGAACCGAAAGCAGTCTTTACTCAAAGAATCACCTCTTCGTCACGAAGAACCGAAAGCGTTACGGAGTACAAGAACATCCATTTCGTCACGAAGAACCGAAAGGAGTCTTTATTCAAAGAATCACCGCTTCGTCACGAAGAACCGAAAGCGTTACGGAGTACAAGAACATCCATTTCGTCACGAAGAACCGAAAGGAGTCTTTACTCAAAGAATCACCGCTTCGTCACGAAGAACCGAAAGCGTTACGGAGTATAAGAACATCCATTTTGTCACAACGAACAGAAAGGAGTCTTTATTGAAAGAATCACCGCGCTTCGTCACGAAGAACCGAAAACGTTACGAAGTACAAGAACATCCATTTCGTCACGAAGAACCGAAAGGAGTCTTTACTCAAAGAATCACCGCTTCGTCACGAAGAACCGAAAGCGTTACGGAGTACAAGAACATCCATTTCGTCACGAAGAACCGAAAGGAGTTTTCACTCAAAAATCACCGCTTCGTCACAAAGAACCGAAAGCGTTACAGAGTACAAGAACATCCATTTTGTCACGATGAACCGAAAGGAGTCTTTACTCAAAGAATCACCGCTTCGTCACGAAGAACCGAAAGCGTTACGGAGTACAAGAACATCCATTTCGTCACGAAGAGCCGAAAGGAGTCTTTACTCAAAGAATCAACGATTCGTCACGAAGAACTGAAAGCATTACGGAGTACAAGAACATCCATTTCGTCACGAAGAACCGAAAGGAGTCTTTACTGAAAGAATCACCGCTTCGTCACGAAGAACTGAAAGCGTTATAGAGTACAAGAACATCCATTTCGTCACGAAGAACCGAAAGCAGTCTTTACTCAAAGAATCACCGCTTCGTCACGAAGAACCGAAAGCGTTACGGAGTACAAGAACATCCATTTCGTCACGAACAACCGAAAGGAGTCTTTATTCAAAGAATCACCGCTTCGTCACGAAGAACAGAAAGTGTTACGGAGTACAAGAACATCCATTTCGTCACGAAGAACCGAAAGGAGTCTTTACTCAAAGAATCACCGCTTCGTCACGAAGAACCGAAAGCGTTACGGAGTATAAGAACATCCATTTTGTCACGAAGAACCAAAAGGAGTCTTTACTGAAAGAATCACCGCGCTTCGTCACGAAGAACCGAAAACGTTACGGAGTACAAGAACATCCATTTCATCATGAAGAACCGAAAGGAGTCTTTACTCAAAGAATCACCACTTCGTCACGAAGAACTGAAAGCGTTATAGAGTACAAGAACATCCATTTCGTCACGAAGAAGCAAAAGGAGTCTTTGCTCAAAGAATCACCGCTTCGTCACGAAGAACCGAAAACGTTACGTAGTACAAGAACATCCATTTCGTCATGAAGAACCGAAAGGAGTCTTTACTCAAAGAATCACCGCTTCGTCACAAAGAACCGAAAGCGTTACGGAGTACAAGAACATCCATTTCGTCACGAAGAACCGAAAGGAGTCTTTACTCAAAGAATCACCGCTTCGTCACGAAGAACCGAAAGCGTTACGGAGTACAAGAACATCCATTTCGTCACGAAGAACCGAAAGGAGTCTTTACTCAAAGAATCACCGCTTCGTCACGAAGAACTGAAAGCGTTACGGAGTACAAGAACATCCATTTCGTCACGAAAAACCGAAAGCAGTCTTTACTCAAAGAATCACCGCTTCGTCACGAAGAACCGAAAGCGTTACGGAGTACAAGAACATCCATTTCGTCACGAAGAACCGAAAGGAGTCTTTATTCAAAGAATCACCGCTTCGTCACGAAGAACCGAAAGCGTTACGGAGTACAAGAACATCCATTTCATCACGAAGAACCGAAAGGAGTCTTTATTCAAAGAATCACTGCTTCGTCACGAAGCACCGAAAGCGTTACGGAGTACAAGAACATCCATTTTGTCACGAAGAACCGAAAGCAGTCTTTACTCAAAGAATCACCGCTTCGTCACGAAGAACCGAAAGCGTTACGGAGTACAAGAACATCCATTTCGTCACGAAGAACCGAAAGGAGTCTTTATTCAAAGAATCACCGCTTCGTCACGAAGAACCGAAAGCGTTACGGAGTACAAGAACATCCATTTCGTCACGAAGAACCGAAAGGAGTCTTTACTCAAAGAATCACCGCTTCGTCACGAAGAACTGAAAGCGTTATAGAGTACAAGAACATCCATTTCGTCACGAAGAACTGAAAGCAGTCTTTACTCAAAGAATCACCGCTTCGTCACGAAGAACCGAAAGCGTTACGGAGTACAAGAACATCCATTTCGTCACGAAGAACCGAAAGGAGTCTTTATTCAAAGAATCACCGCTTCGTCACGAAGAACCGAAAGCGTTACGGAGTACAAGAACATCCATTTCGTCACGAAGAACCGAAAGGAGTTTTTACTCAAAGAATCACCGCTTCGTCACGAAGAACCGAAAGCGTTACGGAGTATAAGAACATCCATTTTGTCACAAAGAACAGAAAGGAGTCTTTACTGAAAGAATCACCGCGCTTCGTCACGAAGAACCGAAAATGTTACGAAGTACAAGAACATCCATTTCGTCACGAAGAACCGAAAGGAGTCTTTACTCAAAGAATCACCGCTTCGTCACGAAGAACCGAAAGCGTTACGGAGTACAAGAACATCCATTTCGTCACGAAGAACCGAACGGAGTTTTCACTCAAAAATCACCGCTTCGTCACAAAGAACCGAAAGCGTTACAGAGTACAAGAACATCCATTTTGTCACGATGAACCGAAAGGAGTCTTTACTCAAAGAATCACCGCTTCGTCACGAAGAACCGAAAGCGTTACGGAGTACAAGAACATCCATTTCGTCACGAAGAGCCGAAAGGAGTCTTTACTCAAAGAATCAACGCTTCGTCACGAAGAACTGAAAGCGTTATAGAGTACAAGAACATCCATTTCGTCACGAAGAACCGAAAGCAGTCTTTACTCAAAGAATCACCGCTTCGTCACGAAGAACCGAAAGCGTTACGGAGTACAAGAACATCCATTTCATCACGAAGAACCGAAAGGAGTCTTTATTCAAAGAATCACTGCTTCATCACGAAGCACCGAAAGCGTTACGGAGTACAAGAACATCCATTTCGTCATGAAGAACCGAAAGGAGTCTTTATTCAAAGAATCACCGCTTCGTCACGAAGAACCGAAAGCGTTACGGAGTACAAGAACATCCATTTCGTCACGAAGAACTGAAAGCAGTCTTTACTCAAAGAATCACCGCTTCGTCACGAAGAACCGAAAGCGTTACGGAGTACAAGAACATCCATTTCATCACGAAGAACCGAAAGGAGTCTTTATTCAAAGAATCACTGCTTCGTCACGAAGCACCGAAAGCGTTACGGAGTACAAGAACATCCATTTTGTCACGAAGAACCGAAAGCAGTCTTTACTCAAAGAATCACCTCTTCGTCACGAAGAACCGAAAGCGTTACGGAGTACAAGAACATCCATTTCGTCACGAAGAACCGAAAGGAGTCTTTATTCAAAGAATCACCGCTTCGTCACGAAGAACCGAAAGCGTTACGGAGTACAAGAACATCCATTTCGTCACGAAGAACCGAAAGGAGTCTTTACTCAAAGAATCACCGCTTCGTCACGAAGAACCGAAAGCGTTACGGAGTATAAGAACATCCATTTTGTCACAACGAACAGAAAGGAGTCTTTACTGAAAGAATCACCGCGCTTCGTCACGAAGAACCGAAAACGTTACGAAGTACAAGAACATCCATTTCGTCACGAAGAACCGAAAGGAGTCTTTACTCAAAGAATCACCGCTTCGTCACGAAGAACCGAAAGCGTTACGGAGTACAAGAACATCCATTTCGTCACGAAGAACCGAAAGGAGTTTTCACTCAAAAATCACCGCTTCGTCACAAAGAACCGAAAGCGTTACAGAGTACAAGAACATCCATTTTGTCACGATGAACCGAAAGGAGTCTTTACTCAAAGAATCACCGCTTCGTCACGAAGAACCGAAAGCGTTACGGAGTACAAGAACATCCATTTCGTCACGAAGAGCCGAAAGGAGTCTTTACTCAAAGAATCAACGATTCGTCACGAAGAACTGAAAGCATTACGGAGTACAAGAACATCCATTTCGTCACGAAGAACCGAAAGGAGTCTTTACTGAAAGAATCATCGCTTCGTCACGAAGAACTGAAAGCGTTATAGAGTACAAGAACATCCATTTCGTCACGAAGAACCGAAAGCAGTCTTTACTCAAAGAATCACCGCTTCGTCACGAAGAACCGAAAGCGTTACGGAGTACAAGAACATCCATTTCGTCACGAACAACCGAAAGGAGTCTTTATTCAAAGAATCACCGCTTCGTCACGAAGAACAGAAAGTGTTACGGAGTACAAGAACATCCATTTCGTCACGAAGAACCGAAAGGAGTCTTTACTCAAAGAATCACCGCTTCGTCACGAAGAACCGAAAGCGTTACGGAGTATAAGAACATCCATTTTGTCACGAAGAACCAAAAGGAGTCTTTACTGAAAGAATCACCGCGCTTCGTCACGAAGAACCGAAAACGTTACGGAGTACAAGAACATCCATTTCATCATGAAGAACCGAAAGGAGTCTTTACTCAAAGAATCACCACTTCGTCACGAAGAACTGAAAGCGTTATAGAGTACAAGAACATCCATTTCGTCACGAAGAAGCAAAAGGAGTCTTTGCTCAAAGAATCACCGCTTCGTCACGAAGAACCGAAAACGTTACGTAGTACAAGAACATCCATTTCGTCATGAAGAACCGAAAGGAGTCTTTACTCAAAGAATCACCGCTTCGTCACAAAGAACCGAAAGCGTTACGGAGTACAAGAACATCCATTTCGTCACGAAGAACCGAAAGGAGTCTTTACTCAAAGAATCACCGCTTCGTCACGAAGAACCGAAAGCGTTACGGAGTACAAGAACATCCATTTCGTCACGAAGAACCGAAAGGAGTCTTTACTCAAAGAATCACCGCTTCGTCACGAAGAACTGAAAGCGTTACGGAGTACAAGAACATCCATTTCGTCACGAAAAACCGAAAGCAGTCTTTACTCAAAGAATCACCGCTTCGTCACGAAGAACCGAAAGCGTTACGGAGTACAAGAACATCCATTTCGTCACGAAGAACCGAAAGGAGTCTTTATTCAAAGAATCACCGCTTCGTCACGAAGAACCGAAAGCGTTACGGAGTACAAGAACATCCATTTCATCACGAAGAACCGAAAGGAGTCTTTATTCAAAGAATCACTGCTTCGTCACGAAGCACCGAAAGCGTTACGGAGTACAAGAACATCCATTTTGTCACGAAGAACCGAAAGCAGTCTTTACTCAAAGAATCACCGCTTCGTCACGAAGAACCGAAAGCGTTACGGAGTACAAGAACATCCATTTCGTCACGAAGAACCGAAAGGAGTCTTTATTCAAAGAATCACCGCTTCGTCACGAAGAACCGAAAGCGTTACGGAGTACAAGAACATCCATTTCGTCACGAAGAACCGAAAGGAGTCTTTACTCAAAGAATCACCGCTTCGTCACGAAGAACTGAAAGCGTTATAGAGTACAAGAACATCCATTTCGTCACGAAGAACTGAAAGCAGTCTTTACTCAAAGAATCACCGCTTCGTCACGAAGAACCGAAAGCGTTACGGAGTACAAGAACATCCATTTCGTCACGAAGAACCGAAAGGAGTCTTTATTCAAAGAATCACCGCTTCGTCACGAAGAACCGAAAGCGTTACGGAGTACAAGAACATCCATTTCGTCACGAAGAACCGAAAGGAGTTTTTACTCAAAGAATCACCGCTTCGTCACGAAGAACCGAAAGCGTTACGGAGTATAAGAACATCCATTTTGTCACAAAGAACAGAAAGGAGTCTTTACTGAAAGAATCACCGCGCTTCGTCACGAAGAACCGAAAATGTTACGAAGTACAAGAACATCCATTTCGTCACGAAGAACCGAAAGGAGTCTTTACTCAAAGAATCACCGCTTCGTCACGAAGAACCGAAAGCGTTACGGAGTACAAGAACATCCATTTCGTCACGAAGAACCGAACGGAGTTTTCACTCAAAAATCACCGCTTCGTCACAAAGAACCGAAAGCGTTACAGAGTACAAGAACATCCATTTTGTCACGATGAACCGAAAGGAGTCTTTACTCAAAGAATCACCGCTTCGTCACGAAGAACCGAAAGCGTTACGGAGTACAAGAACATCCATTTCGTCACGAAGAGCCGAAAGGAGTCTTTACTCAAAGAATCAACGCTTCGTCACGAAGAACTGAAAGCGTTATAGAGTACAAGAACATCCATTTCGTCACGAAGAACCGAAAGCAGTCTTTACTCAAAGAATCACCGCTTCGTCACGAAGAACCGAAAGCGTTACGGAGTACAAGAACATCCATTTCGTCACGAAGAACCGAAAGGAGTCTTTATTCAAAGAATCACCGCTTCGTCACGAAGAACCGAAAGCGTTACGGAGTACAAGAACATCCATTTCATCACGAAGAACCGAAAGGAGTCTTTATTCAAAGAATCACTGCTTCGTCACGAAGCACCGAAAGCGTTACGGAGTACATGAACATCCATTTTGTCACGAAGAACCGAAAGCAGTCTTTACTCAAAGAATCACCGCTTCGTCACGAAGAACCGAAAGCGTTACGGAGTACAAGAACATCCATTTCGTCACGAAGAACCGAAAGGAGTCTTTATTCAAAGAATCACCGCTTCGTCACGAAGAACCGAAAGCGTTACGGAGTACAAGAACATCCATTTCGTCACGAAGAACCGAAAGGAGTCATTACTCAAAGAATCACCGCTTCGTCACGAAGAACTGAAAGCGTTATAGAGTACAAGAACATCCATTTCGTCACGAAGAACTGAAAGCAGTCTTTACTCAAAGAATCACCGCTTCGTCACGAAGAACCGAAAGCGTTACGGAGTACAAGAACATCCATTTCGTCACGAAGAACCGAAAGGAGTCTTTATTCAAAGAATCACCGCTTCGTCACGAAGAACCGAAAGCGTTACGGAGTACAAGAACATCCATTTCGTCACGAAGAACCGAAAGGAGTTTTTACTCAAAGAATCACCGCTTCGTCACGAAGAACCGAAAGCGTTACGGAGTATAAGAACATCCATTTTGTCACAAAGAACAGAAAGGAGTCTTTACTGAAAGAATCACCGCGCTTCGTCACGAAGAACCGAAAACGTTACGAAGTACAAGAACATCCATTTCGTCACGAAGAACCGAAAGGAGTCTTTACTCAAAGAATCACCGCTTCGTCACGAAGAACCGAAAGCGTTACGGAGTACAAGAACATCCATTTCGTCACGAAGAACCGAAAGGAGTTTTCACTCAAAAATCACCGCTTTGTCACAAAGAACCGAAAGCGTTACAGAGTACAAGAACATCCATTTTGTCACGATGAACCGAAAGGAGTCTTTACTCAAAGAATCACCGCTTCGTCACGAAGAACCGAAAGCGTCACGGAGTACAAGAACATCCATTTCGTCACGAAGAACCGAAAGGAGTCTTTATTCAAAGAATCACCGCTTCGTCACGAAGAACCGAAAGCGTTACGGAGTACAAGAACATCCATTTCGTCACGAAGAACCGAAAGGAGTCTTTACTCAAAGAATCACCGCTTCGTCACGAAGAACCGAAAGCGTTACGGAGTATAAGAACATCCATTTTGTCACAAAGAACAGAAAGGAGTCTTTACTGAAAGAATCACCGCGCTTCGTCACGAAGAACCGAAAACGTTACGAAGTACAAGAACATCCATTTCGTCACGAAGAACCGAAAGGAGTCTTTACTCAAAGAATCACCGCTTCGTCACGAAGAACCGAAAGCGTTACGGAGTACAAGAACATCCATTTCGTCACGAAGAACCGAAAGGAGTTTTCACTCAAAAATCACCGCTTTGTCACAAAGAACCGAAAGCGTTACAGAGTACAAGAACATCCATTTTGTCACGATGAACCGAAAGGAGTCTTTACTCAAAGAATCACCGCTTCGTCACGAAGAACCGAAAGCGTCACGGAGTACAAGAACATCCATTTCGTCACGAAGAACCGAAAGGAGTCTTTATTCAAAGAATCACCGCTTCGTCACGAAGAACCGAAAGCGTTACGGAGTACAAGAACATCCATTTCGTTACGAAGAACCGAAAGGAGTCTTTACTCAAAGAATCACCGCTTCGTCACGAAGAACCGAAAGCGTTACGGAGTATAAGAACATCCATTTTGTCACAAAGAACAGAAAGGAGTCTTTACTGAAAGAATCACCGCGCTTCGTCACGAAGAACCGAAAATGTTACGAAGTACAAGAACATCCATTTCGTCACGAAGAACCGAAAGGAGTCTTTACTCAAAGAATCACCGCTTCGTCACGAAGAACCGAAAGCGTTACGGAGTACAAGAACATCCATTTCGTCACGAAGAACCGAAAGGAGTTTTCACTCAAAAATCACCGCTTCGTCACAAAGAACCGAAAGCGTTACAGAGTACAAGAACATCCATTTTGTCACGATGAACCGAAAGGAGTCTTTACTCAAAGAATCACCGCTTCGTCACGAAGAACCGAAAGCGTTACGGAGTACAAGAACTTCCATTTCGTCACGAAGAGCCGAAAGGAGTCTTTACTCAAAGAATCAACGATTCGTCACGAAGAACTGAAAGCATTACGGAGTACAAGAACATCCATTTCGTCACGAAGAACCGAAAGGAGTCTTTACTGAAAGAATCACCGCTTCGTCACGAAGAACTGAAAGCGTTATAGAGTACAAGAACATCCATTTCGTCACGAAGAACCGAAAGCAGTCTTTACTCAAAGAATCACCGCTTCGTCACGAAGAACCGAAAGCGTTACGGAGTACAAGAACATCCATTTCGTCACGAACAACCGAAAGGAGTCTTTATTCAAAGAATCACCGCTTCGTCACGAAGAACAGAAAGTGTTACGGAGTACAAGAACATCCATTTCGTCACGAAGAACCGAAAGGAGTCTTTACTCAAAGAATCACCGCTTCGTCACGAAGAACCGAAAGCGTTACGGAGTATAAGAACATCCATTTTGTCACGAAGAACCAAAAGGAGTCTTTACTGAAAGAATCACCGCGCTTCGTCACGAAGAACCGAAAACGTTACGGAGTACAAGAACATCCATTTCATCATGAAGAACCGAAAGGAGTCTTTACTCAAAGAATCACCGCTTCGTCACGAAGAACTAAAAGCGTTATAGAGTACAAGAACATCCATTTCGTCACGAAGAAGCAAAAGGAGTCTTTGCTCAAAGAATCACCGCTTCGTCACGAAGAACCGAAAACGTTACGGAGTACAAGAACATCCATTTCGTCATGAAGAACCGAAAGGAGTCTTTACTCAAAGAATCACCGCTTCGTCACAAAGAACCGAAAGCGTTACGGAGTACAAGAACATCCATTTCGTCACGAAGAACCGAAAGGAGTCTTTACTCAAAGAATCACCGCTTCGTCACGAAGAACCGAAAGCGTTACGGAGTACAAGAACATCCATTTCGTCACGAAGAACCGAAAGGAGTCTTTACTCAAAGAATCACCGCTTCGTCACGAAGAACTGAAAGCGTTACGGAGTACAAGAACATCCATTTCGTCACGAAAAACCGAAAGCAGTCTTTACTCAAAGAATCACCGCTTCGTCACGAAGAACCGAAAGCGTTACGGAGTACAAGAACATCCATTTCGTCACGAAGAACCGAAAGGAGTCTTTATTCAAAGAATCACCGCTTCGTCACGAAGAACCGAAAGCGTTACGGAGTACAAGAACATCCATTTCATCACGAAGAACCGAAAGGAGTCTTTATTCAAAGAATCACTGCTTCGTCACGAAGCACCGAAAGCGTTACGGAGTACAAGAACATCCATTTTGTCACGAAGAACCGAAAGCAGTCTTTACTCAAAGAATCACCGCTTCGTCACGAAGAACCGAAAGCGTTACGGAGTACAAGAACATCCATTTCGTCACGAAGAACCGAAAGGAGTCTTTATTCAAAGAATCACCGCTTCGTCACGAAGAACCGAAAGCGTTACGGAGTACAAGAACATCCATTTCGTCACGAAGAACCGAAAGGAGTCTTTACTCAAAGAATCACCGCTTCGTCACGAAGAACTGAAAGCGTTATAGAGTACAAGAACATCCATTTCGTCACGAAGAACTGAAAGCAGTCTTTACTCAAAGAATCACCGCTTCGTCACGAAGAACCGAAAGCGTTACGGAGTACAAGAACATCCATTTCGTCACGAAGAACCGAAAGGAGTCTTTATTCAAAGAATCACCGCTTCGTCACGAAGAACCGAAAGCGTTACGGAGTACAAGAACATCCATTTCGTCACGAAGAACCGAAAGGAGTTTTTACTCAAAGAATCACCGCTTCGTCACGAAGAACCGAAAGCGTTACGGAGTATAAGAACATCCATTTTGTCACAAAGAACAGAAAGGAGTCTTTACTGAAAGAATCACCGCGCTTCGTCACGAAGAACCGAAAATGTTACGAAGTACAAGAACATCCATTTCGTCACGAAGAACCGAAAGGAGTCTTTACTCAAAGAATCACCGCTTCGTCACGAAGAACCGAAAGCGTTACGGAGTACAAGAACATCCATTTCGTCACGAAGAGCCGAAAAGAGTCTTTACTCAAAGAATCAACGCTTCGTCACGAAGAACTGAAAGCATTACGGAGTACAAGAACATCCATTTCGTCACGAAGAACCGAAAGGAGTCTTTACTCAAAGAATCACCGCTTCGTCACGAAGAACTGAAAGCGTTATAGAGTACAAGAACATCCATTTCGTCACGAAGAACCGAAAGCAGTCTTTACTCAAAGAATCACCGCTTCGTCACGAAGAACCGAAAGCGTTACGGAGTACAAGAACATCCATTTCGTCACGAAGAACCGAAAGGAGTCTTTATTCAAAGAATCACCGCTTCGTCACGAAGAACCGAAAGCGTTACGGAGTACAAGAACATCCATTTCATCACGAAGAACCGAAAGGAGTCTTTATTCAAAGAATCACTGCTTCGTCACGAAGCACCGAAAGCGTTACGGAGTACATGAACATCCATTTTGTCACGAAGAACCGAAAGCAGTCTTTACTCAAAGAATCACCGCTTCGTCACGAAGAACCGAAAGCGTTACGGAGTACAAGAACATCCATTTCGTCACGAAGAACCGAAAGGAGTCTTTATTCAAAGAATCACCGCTTCGTCACGAAGAACCGAAAGCGTTACGGAGTACAAGAACATCCATTTCGTCACGAAGAACCGAAAGGAGTCTTTACTCAAAGAATCACCGCTTCGTCACGAAGAACTGAAAGCGTTATAGAGTACAAGAACATCCATTTCGTCACGAAGAACTGAAAGCAGTCTTTACTCAAAGAATCACCGCTTCGTCACGAAGAACCGAAAGCGTTACGGAGTACAAGAACATCCATTTCGTCACGAAGAACCGAAAGGAGTCTTTATTCAAAGAATCACCGCTTCGTCACGAAGAACCGAAAGCGTTACGGAATACAAGAACATCCATTTCGTCACGAAGAACCGAAAGGAGTTTTTACTCAAAGAATCACCGCTTCGTCACGAAGAACCGAAAGCGTTACGGAGTATAAGAACATCCATTTTGTCACAAAGAACAGAAAGGAGTCTTTACTGAAAGAATCACCGCGCTTCGTCACGAAGAACCGAAAACGTTACGAAGTACAAGAACATCCATTTCGTCACGAAGAACCGAAAGGAGTCTTTACTCAAAGAATCACCGCTTCGTCACGAAGAACCGAAAGCGTTACGGAGTACAAGAACATCCATTTCGTCACGAAGAACTGAAAGGAGTTTTCACTCAAAAATCACCGCTTTGTCACAAAGAACCGAAAGCGTTACAGAGTACAAGAACATCCATTTTGTCACGATGAACCGAAAGGAGTCTTTACTCAAAGAATCACCGCTTCGTCACGAAGAACCGAAAGCGTTACGGAGTACAAGAACATCCATTTCGTCACGAAGAGCCGAAAGGAGTCTTTACTCAAAGAATCAACGCTTCGTCACGAAGAACTGAAAGCATTACGGAGTACAAGAACATCCATTTCGTCACGAAGAACCGAAAGGAGTCTTTACTCAAAGAATCACCGCTTCGTCACGAAGAACTGAAAGCGTTATAGAGTACAAGAACATCCATTTCGTCACGAAGAACCGAAAGCAGTCTTTACACAAAGAATCACCGCTTCGTCACGAAGAACCGAAAGCGTTACGGAGTACAAGAACATCCATTTCGTCACGAAGAACCGAAAGGAGTTTTTATTCAAAGAATCACCGCTTCGTCACGAAGAACCGAAAGCGTTATGGAGTACAAGAACATCCATTTCGTCACGAAGAACCGAAAGGAGTTTTCACTCAAAAATCACCGCTTTGTCACAAAGAACCGAAAGCGTTACAGAGTACAAGAACATCCATTTTGTCACGATGAACCGAAAGGAGTCTTTACTCAAAGAATCACCGCTTCGTCACGAAGAACCGAAAGCGTTACGGAGTACAAGAACATCCATTTCGTCACGAAGAGCCGAAAGGAGTCTTTACTCAAAGAATCAACGCTTCGTCACGAAGAACTGAAAGCATTACGGAGTACAAGAACATCCATTTCGTCACGAAGAACCGAAAGGAGTCTTTACTCAAAGAATCACCGCTTCGTCACGAAGAACTGAAAGCGTTATAGAGTACAAGAACATCCATTTCGTCACGAAGAACCGAAAGCAGTCTTTACTCAAAGAATCACCGCTTCGTCACGAAGAACCGAAAGCGTTACGGAGTACAAGAACATCCATTTCGTCACGAAGAACCGAAAGGAGTTTTTATTCAAAGAATCACCGCTTCGTCACGAAGAACCGAAAGCGTTACGGAGTACAAGAACATCCATTTCGTCACGAAGAACCGAAAGGAGTTTTCACTCAAAAATCACCGCTTTGTCACAAAGAACCGAAAGCGTTACAGAGTACAAGAACATCCATTTTGTCACGATGAACCGAAAGGAGTCTTTACTCAAAGAATCACCGCTTCGTCACGAAGAACCGAAAGCGTTACGGAGTACAAGAACATCCATTTCGTCACGAAGAGCCGAAACGAGTCTTTACTCAAAGAATCAACGCTTCGTCACGAAGAACTGAAAGCATTACGGAGTACAAGAACATCCATTTCGTCACGAAGAACTGAAAGCGTTATAGAGTACAAGAACATCCATTTCGTCACGAAGAACCGAAAGCAGTCTTTACTCAAAGAATCACCGCTTCGTCACGAAGAACCGAAAGCGTTACGGAGTACAAGAACATCCATTTCGTCACGAAGAACCGAAATGAGTCTTTACTCAAAGAATCACCGCTTCGTCACGAAGAACCGAAAGCGTTACGGAGTATAAGAACATCCATTTTGTTACGAAGAACCGAAAGGAGTCTTTACTCAAAGAATCACCGCTTCGTCACGAAGAACTGAAAGCGTTATAGAGTACAAGAACATCCATTTCGTCACGAAGAACCGAAAGCAGTCTTTACTCAAAGAATCACCGCTTCGTCACGAAGAACCGAAAGCGTTACGGAGTACAAGAACATCCATTTCGTCACGAAGAACCGAAAGGAGTTTTTATTCAAAGAATCACCGCTTCGTCACGAAGAACCGAAAGCGTTACGGAGTACAAGAACATCCATTTCATCACGAAGAACCGAAAGGAGTCTTTATTCAAAGAATCACTGCTTCGTCACGAAGCACCGAAAGCGTTACGGAGTACAAGAACATCCATTTCGTCACGAAGAACCGAAAGGAGTCTTTACTCAAAGAATCACCGCTTCGTCACGAAGAACTGAAAGCGTTATAGAGTACAAGAACATCCATTTCGTCACGAAGAACCGAAAGCAGTCTTTACTCAAAGAATCACCGCTTCGTCATGAAGAACCGAAAGCGTTACGGAGTACAAGAACATCCATTTCGTCACGAAGAACCGAAAGGAGTCTTTATTCAAAGAATCACCGCTTCGTCACGAAGAACCGAAAGCGTTACGGAGTACAAGAACATCCATTTCATCACGAAGAACCGAAAGGAGTCTTTATTCAAAGAATCACTGCTTCGTCACGAAGCACCGAAAGCGTTACGGAGTACATGAACATCCATTTTGTCACGAAGAACCGAAAGCAGTCTTTACTCAAAGAATCACCGCTTCGTCACGAAGAACCGAAAGCGTTACGGAGTACAAGAACATCCATTTCGTCACGAAGAACCGAAAGGAGTCTTTATTCAAAGAATCACCGCTTCGTCACGAAGAACCGAAAGCGTTACGGAGTACAAGAACATCCATTTCGTCACGAAGAACCGAAAGGAGTCTTTACTCAAAGAATCACCGCTTCGTCACGAAGAACTGAAAGCGTTATAGAGTACAAGAACATCCATTTCGTCACGAAGAACTGAAAGCAGTCTTTACTCAAAGAATCACCGCTTCGTCACGAAGAACTGAAAGCGTTACGGAGTACAAGAACATCCATTTCGTCACGAAGAACCGAAAGGAGTCTTTATTCAAAGAATCACCGCTTCGTCACGAAGAACCGAAAGCGTTACGGAGTACAAGAACATCCATTTCGTCACGAAGAACCGAAAGGAGTTTTTACTCAAAGAATCACCGCTTCGTCACGAAGAACCGAAAGCGTTACGGAGTATAAGAACATCCATTTTGTCACAAAGAACAGAAAGGAGTCTTTACTGAAAGAATCACCGCGCTTCGTCACGAAGAACCGAAAACGTTACGAAGTACAAGAACATCCATTTCGTCACGAAGAACCGAAAGGAGTCTTTACTCAAAGAATCACCGCTTCGTCACGAAGAACCGAAAGCGTTACGGAGTACAAGAACATCCATTTCGTCACGAAGAACCGAAAGGAGTTTTCACTCAAAAATCACCGCTTTGTCACAAAGAACCGAAAGCGTTACAGAGTACAAGAACATCCATTTTGTCACGATGAACCGAAAGGAGTCTTTACTCAAAGAATCACCGCTTCGTCACGAAGAACCGAAAGCGTTACGGAGTACAAGAACATCCATTTCGTCACGAAGAGCCGAAAGGAGTCTTTACTCAAAGAATCAACGCTTCGTCACGAAGAACTGAAAGCATTACGGAGTACAAGAACATCCATTTCGTCACGAAGAACCGAAAGGAGTCTTTACTCAAAGAATCACCGCTTCGTCACGAAGAACTGAAAGCGTTATAGAGTACAAGAACATCCATTTCGTCACGAAGAACCGAAAGCAGTCTTTACTCAAAGAATCACCGCTTCGTCACGAAGAACCGAAAGCGTTACGGAGTACAAGAACATCCATTTCGTCACGAAGAACCGAAAGGAGTTTTTATTCAAAGAATCACCGCTTCGTCACGAAGAACCGAAAGCGTTACGGAGTACAAGAACATCCATTTCATCACGAAGAACCGAAAGGAGTCTTTATTCAAAGAATCACTGCTTCGTCACGAAGCACCGAAAGCGTTACGGAGTACAAGAACATCCATTTCGTCACGAAGAACCGAAAGGAGTCTTTATTCAAAGAATCACCGCTTCGTCACGAAGAACCGAAAGCGTTACGGAGTACAAGAACATCCATTTCGTCACGAAGAACCGAAATGAGTCTTTACTCAAAGAATCACCGCTTCGTCACGAAGAACCGAAAGCGTTACGGAGTATAAGAACATCCATTTTGTTACGAAGAACCGAAAGGAGTCTTTACTGAAAGAATCACCGCGCTTCGTCATGAAGAACCGAAAACGTTACGGAGTACAAGAACATTCATTTCGTCACGAAGAACCGAAAGAAGTTTTCACTCAAAAATCACCGCTTCGTCACAAAGAACCGAAAGCGTTACGGAGTACAGGAACATCCATTTCGTCACGAAGAACCGAAAGGAGTCTTTACTCAAAGAATCACCGCTTCGTCACGAAGAACCGAAAACGTTACGGAATACAAGAACATCCATTTCGTCACGAAGAACCGAAAGGAGTCTTTACTCAAAGAATCACCGCTTCGTCACGAAGAACCGAAAGCGTTACGGAGTACAAGAACATCCATTTCGTCACGAAGAACCGAAAGGAGTTTTCACACAAAAATCACCGCTTCGTCACAAAGAACCGAAAGCGTTACGGAGTACAAGAACATCCATTTTGTCACGATGAACCGAAAGGAGTCTTTGCTCAAAGAATCACCGCTTCGTCACGAAGAACCGAAAGCGTTACGGAGTACAAGAACATCCATTTCGTCACGAAGAGCCGAAAGGAGTCTTTACTCAAAGAATCACCGCTTCGTCACGAAGAACTGAAAGCATTACGGAGTACAAGAACATCCATTTCGTCACGAAGAACCGAAAGGAGTCTTTACTCAAAGAATCACCGCTTCGTCACGAAGAACTGAAAGCGTTATAGCGTACAAGAACATCCATTTCGTCACGAAGAACCGAAAGCAGTCTTTACTCAAAGAATCACCGCTTCGTCACGAAGAACAGAAAGCGTTACGGAGTACAAGAACATCCATTTCGTCACGAAGAACCTAAAGGAGTCTTTATTCAAAGAATCACCGCTTCGTCACGAAGAACCGAAAGCGTTACGGAGTACAAGAACATCCATTTTGTCACGAAGAACCGAAATGAGTCTTTACTCAAAGAATCACCGCTTCGTCACGAAGAACCGAAAGCGTTACGGAGTATAAGAACATCCATTTTGTTACGAAGAACCGAAAGGAGTCTTTACTGAAAGAATCACCGCGCTTCGTCATGAAGAACCGAAAATGTTACGGAGTACAAGAACATCCATTTCGTCACGAACAACCGAAAGGAGTTTTCACTCAAAAATCACCGCTTCGTCACAAAGAACCGAAAGCGTTACGGAGTACAAGAACATCCATTTCGTCACGAAGAACCGAAAGGAGTCTTTACTCAAAGAATCACCGCTTCGCCACGAAGAACCGAAAGCGTTACGGAGTACAAGAACATCCATTTCGTCACGAAGAACCAAAAGGAGTCTTTACTCAAAGAATCACCGTTTCGTCACGAAGAACTGAAAGCGTTACGGAGTACATGAACATCCATTTCGTCACGAAGAACCGAAAGGAGTCTTTACTCAAAGAATCACCGCTTCGTCACGAAGAACTGAAAGCGTTATAGAGTACAAGAACATCAATTTCGTCACGAAGAACCGAAAGCAGTCTTTACTCAAAGAATCACCGCTTCGTCACGAAGAACCGAAAGCGTTACGGAGTACAAGAACATCCATTTCGTCACGAAGAACCGAAAGGAGTTTTTATTCAAAGAATCACCGCTTCGTCACGAAGAACCGAAAGCGTTACGGAGTACAAGAACATCCATTTCATCACGAAGAACCGAAAGGAGTCTTTATTCAAAGAATCACTGCTTCGTCACGAAGCACCGAAAGCGTTACGGAGTACAAGAACATCCATTTCGTCATGAAGAACCGAAAGGAGTCTTTACTCAAAGAATCACCGCTTCGTCACGAAGCACCGAAAGCGTTACGGAGTACAAGAACATCCATTTCGTCACGAAGAACCGAAAGGAGTCTTTATTCAAAGAATCACTGCTTCGTCACGAAGCACCGAAAGCGTTACGGAGTACAAGAACATCCATTTCGTCACGAAGAACCGAAAGGAGTCTTTACTCAAAGAATCACCGCTTCGTCACGAAGAACCGAAAGCGTTACGGAGTATAAGAACATCCATTTCATCACGAAGAACCGAAAGGAGTCTTTACTGAAAGAATCACCGCGCTTCGTCACGAAGAACCGAAAACGTTACGGAGTACAAGAACATCCATTTCATCACGAAGAACCGAAAGGAGTCTTTACTCAAAGAATCACCGCTTCGTCACGAAGAACCGAAAGCGTTACGGAGTACAAGAACATCCATTTCGTCACGAAGAACCGAAAGGAGTTTTCACTCAAAAATCACCGCTTCGTCACAAAGAACCGAAAGCGTTACGGAGTACAAGAACATCCATTTCATCACGAAGAACCGAAAGGAGTCTTTACTCAAAGAATCACCGCTTCGTCACGAAGAACTGAAAGCGTTACGGAGTACAAGAACATCCATTTCGTCACGAAGAACCGAAAGGAGTCTTTACTGAAAGAATCACCGCTTCGTCACGAAGAACTGAAAGCGTTATAGAGTACACGAACATCCATATCGTCACGAAGAACCGAAAGCAGTCTTTACTCAAAGAATCACCGCTTCGTCACGAAGAACCGAAAGCGTTACGGAGTACAAGAATATCCATTTCGTCACGAACAACCGAAAGGAGTCTTTATTCAAAGAATCACCGCTTGGTCACGAAGAACAGAAAGTGTTACGAAGTACAAGAACATCCATTTCGTCACGAAGAACCGAAAGGAGTCTTTACTCAAAGAATCACCGCTTCGTCACGAAGAACCGAAAGCGTTACGGAGTATAAGAACATCCATTTTGTCACGAAGAACCGAAAGGAGTCTTTACTGAAAGAATCACCGCGCTTCGTCACGAAGAAACGAAAACGTTACGGAGTACAAGAACATCCATTTCGTCATGAAGAACCGAAAGGAGTCTTTACTCAAAGAATCACCGCTTCGTCACGAAGAACTGAAAGCGTTACGGAGTACAAGAACATCCATTTCGTCACGAAGAACCGAAAGGAATTTTCACTCAAAAATCACCGCTTCGTCACAAAGAACCGAAAGCGTTACGGAGTACAAGAACATCCATTTCGTCACGAAGAACCGAAAGGAGTCTTTACTCAAAGAATCACCGCTTCGTCACGAAGAACCGAAAGCGTTACGGAGTACAAGAACATCCATTTCGTCACGAAGAACCGAAATGAGTCTTTACTCAAAGAATCACCGCTTCGTCACGAAGAACCGAAAGCGTTACGGAGTACAAGAACATCCATTTCGTCACGAAGAACCGAAAGCAGTCTTTACTCAAAGAATCACCGCTTCGTCACGAAGAACCGAAAGCGTTACGGAGTACAAGAACATCCATTTCGTCACGAAGAACCGAAAGGAGTCTTTACTCAAAGAATCACCGCTTCGTCACGAAGAACCGAAAGCGTTACGGAGTACAAGAACATCCATTTCGTCACGAAGAACCGAAATGAGTCTTTACTCAAAGAATCACCGCTTCGTCACGAAGAACCGAAAGCGTTACGGAGTACAAGAACATCCATTTCGTCACGAAGAACCGAAAGCAGTCTTTACTCAAAGAATCACCGCTTCGTCACGAAGAACCGAAAGCGTTACGGAGTACAAGAACATCCATTTCGTCACGAAGAACCGAAAGGAGTCTTTACTCAAAGAATCACCGCTTTGTCATGAAGAACCGAAAGCGTTACGGAGTACAAGAACATCCATTTCGTCACGAAGAACCGAAAGGAGTCTTTATTCAAAGAATCACCGCTTCGTCACGAAGAACCGAAAGCGTTACGGAGTACAAGAACATCCATTTCGTCACGAAGAACCGAAATGAGTCTTTACTCAAAGAATCACCGCTTCGTCACGAAGAACCGAAAGCGTTACGGAGTATAAGAACATCCATTTTGTTACGAAGAACCGAAAGGAGTCTTTACTGAAAGAATCACCGCGCTTCGTCATGAAGAACCGAAAACGTTACGGAGTACAAGAACATTCATTTCGTCACGAAGAACCGAAAGAAGTTTTCACTCAAAAATCACCGCTTCGTCACAAAGAACCGAAAGCGTTACGGAGTACAAGAACATCCATTTCGTCACGAAGAACCGAAAGGAGTCTTTACTCAAAGAATCACCGCTTCGTCACGAAGAACCGAAAACGTTACGGAATACAAGAACATCCATTTCGTCACGAAGAACCGAAAGGAGTCTTTACTCAAAGAATCACCGCTTCGTCACGAAGAACCGAAAGCGTTACGGAGTACAAGAACATCCATTTCGTCACGAAGAACCGAAAGGAGTTTTCACACAAAAATCACCGCTTCGTCACAAAGAACCGAAAGCGTTACGGAGTACAAGAACATCCATTTTGTCACGATGAACCGAAAGGAGTCTTTACTCAAAGAATCACCGCTTCGTCACGAAGAACCGAAAGCGTTACGGAGTACAAGAACATCCATTTCGTCACGAAGAGCCGAAAGGAGTCTTTACTCAAAGAATCACCGCTTCGTCACAAAGAACTGAAAGCATTACGGAGTACAAGAACATCCATTTCGTCACGAAGAACCGAAAGGAGTCTTTACTCAAAGAATCACCGCTTCGTCACGAAGAACTGAAAGCGTTATAGAGTACAAGAACATCCATTTCGTCACGAAGAACCGAAAGCAGTCTTTACTCAAAGAATCACCGCTTCATCACGAAGAACAGAAAGCGTTACGGAGTACAAGAACATCCATTTCGTCACGAAGAACCTAAAGGAGTCTTTATTCAAAGAATCACCGCTTCGTCACGAAGAACCGAAAGCGTTACGGAGTACAAGAACATCCATTTCGTCACGAAGAACCGAAATGAGTCTTTACTCAAAGAATCACCGCTTCGTCACGAAGAACCGAAAGCGTTACGGAGTATAAGAACATCCATTTTGTTACGAAGAACCGAAAGGAGTCTTTACTGAAAGAATCACCGCGCTTCGTCATGAAGAACCGAAAATGTTACGGAGTACAAGAACATCCATTTCGTCACGAAGAACCGAAAGGAGTTTTCACTCAAAAATCACCGCTTCGTCACAAAGAACCGAAAGCGTTACGGAGTACAAGAACATCCATTTCGTCACGAAGAACCGAAAGGAGTCTTTACTCAAAGAATCACCGCTTCGCCACGAAGAACCGAAAGCGTTACGGAGTACAAGAACATCCATTTCGTCACGAAGAACCAAAAGGAGTCTTTACTCAAAGAATCACCGCTTCGTCACGAAGAACTGAAAGCGTTACGGAGTACATGAACATCCATTTCGTCACGAAGAACCGAAAGGAGTCTTTACTCAAAGAATCACCGCTTCGTCACGAAGAACTGAAAGCGTTATAGAGTACAAGAACATCAATTTCGTCACGAAGAACCGAAAGCAGTCTTTACTCAAAGAATCACCGCTTCGTCACGAAGAACCGAAAGCGTTACGGAGTACAAGAACATCCATTTCGTCACGAAGAACCGAAAGGAGTTTTTATTCAAAGAATCACCGCTTCGTCACGAAGAACCGAAAGCGTTACGGAGTACAAGAACATCCATTTCATCACGAAGAACCGAAAGGAGTCTTTATTCAAAGAATCACTGCTTCGTCACGAAGCACCGAAAGCGTTACGGAGTACAAGAACATCCATTTCGTCATGAAGAACCGAAGGGAGTCTTTACTCAAAGAATCACCGCTTCGTCACGAAGAACCGAAAGCGTTACGGAGTACAAGAACATCCATTTCGTCACGAAGAACCGAAAGGAGTCTTTATTCAAAGAATCACTGCTTCGTCACGAAGCACCGAAAGCGTTACGGAGTACAAGAACATCCATTTCGTCACGAAGAACCGAAAGGAGTCTTTACTCAAAGAATCACCGCTTCGTCACGAAGAACCGAAAGCGTTACGGAGTATAAGAACATCCATTTCATCACGAAGAACCGAAAGGAGTCTTTACTGAAAGAATCACCGCGCTTCGTCACGAAGAACCGAAAACGTTACGGAGTACAAGAACATCCATTTCATCACGAAGAACCGAAAGGAGTCTTTACTCAAAGAATCACCGCTTCGTCACGAAGAACCGAAAGCGTTACGGAGTACAAGAACATCCATTTCGTCACGAAGAACCGAAAGGAGTTTTCACTCAAAAATCACCGCTTCGTCACAAAGAACCGAAAGCGTTACGGAGTACAAGAACATCCATTTCATCACGAAGAACCGAAAGGAGTCTTTACTCAAAGAATCACCGCTTCGTCACGAAGAACTGAAAGCGTTACGGAGTACAAGAACATCCATTTCGTCACGAAGAACCGAAAGGAGTCTTTACTGAAAGAATCACCGCTTCGTCACGAAGAACTGAAAGCGTTATAGAGTACAAGAACATCCATATCGTCACGAAGAACCGAAAGCAGTCTTTACTCAAAGAATCACCGCTTCGTCACGAAGAACCGAAAGCGTTACGGAGTACAAGAATATTCATTTCGTCACGAACAACCGAAAGGAGTCTTTATTCAAAGAATCACCGCTTGGTCACGAAGAACAGAAAGTGTTACGAAGTACAAGAACATCCATTTCGTCACGAAGAACCGAAAGGAGTCTTTACTCAAAGAATCACCGCTTCGTCATGAAGAACCGAAAGCGTTACGGAGTATAAGAACATCCATTTTGTCACGAAGAACCGAAAGGAGTCTTTACTGAAAGAATCACCGCGCTTCGTCACGAAGAAACGAAAACGTTACGGAGTACAAGAACATCCATTTCGTCATGAAGAACCGAAAGGAGTCTTTACTCAAAGAATCACCGCTTCGTCACGAAGAATTGAAAGCGTTACGGAGTACAAGAACATCCATTTCGTCACGAAGAACCGAAAGGAATTTTCACTCAAAAATCACCGCTTCGTCACAAAGAACCGAAAGCGTTACGGAGTACAAGAACATCCATTTCGTCACGAAGAACCGAAAGGAGTCTTTACTCAAAGAATCACCGCTTCGTCACGAAGAACCGAAAGCGTTACGGAGTACAAGAACATCCATTTCGTCACGAAGAACCGAAATGAGTCTTTACTCAAAGAATCACCGCTTCGTCACGAAGAACTGAAAGCGTTACGGAGTACAAGAACATCCATTTCGTCACGAAGAACCGAAAGCAGTCTTTACTCAAAGAATCACCGCTTCGTCACGAAGAACCGAAAGCGTTACGGAGTACAAGAACATCCATTTCGTCACGAAGAACCGAAAGGAGTCTTTATTCAAAGAATCACCGCTTCGTCACGAAGAACCGAAAGCGTTACGGAGTACAAGAACATCCATTTCATCACGAAGAACCGAAAGGAGTCTTTATTCAAAGAATCACTGCTTCGTCACGAAGTACCGAAAGCGTTACGGAGTACAAGAACATCCATTTTGTCACGAAGAACCGAAAGCAGTCTTTACTCAAAGAATCACCGCTTCGTCACGAAGAACCGAAAGCGTTACGGAGTACAAGAACATCCATTTCGTCACGAAGAACCGAAAGGAGTCTTTATTCAAAGAATCACCGCTTCGTCACGAAGAACCGAAAGTGTTAAGGAGTACAAGAACATCCATTTCGTCACGAAGAACCGAAAGGAGTCTTTACTCAAAGAATCACCGCTTCGTCACGAAGAACTGAAAGCGTTATAGAGTACAAGAACATCCATTTCGTCACGAAGAACCGAAAGGAGTCTTTATTCAAAGAATCACCGCTTCGTCACGAAGAACCGAAAGCGTTACGGAGTACAAGAACATCCATTTCGTCATGAAGAACCGAAAGGAGTCTTTACTCAAAGAATCACCGCTTCGTCACGAAGAACTGAAAGCGTTATAGAGTACAAGAACATCCATTTCGTCACGAAGAACGGAAAGCAGTCTTTACTCAAAGAATCACCGCATCGTCACGAAGAACCGAAAGCGTTACGGAGTACAAGAACATCCATTTCGTCACGAAGAACCGAAAGGAGTCTTTATTCAAAGAATCACCGCTTCGTCACGAAGAACCGAAAGCGTTACGGAGTACAAGAACATCCATTTCGTCACGAAGAACCGAAAGGAGTCTTTACTCAAAGAATCACCGCTTCGTCACGAAGAACCGAAAGTGTTACGGAGTATAAGAACATCCATTTTGTCACAAAGAACAGAAAGGATTCTTTACTGAAAGAATCACCGCGCTTCATCACGAAGAACCGAAAACGTTACGAAGTACAAGAACATCCATTTCGTCACGAAGAACCGAAAGGAGTCTTTACTCAAAGAATCACCGCTTCGTCACAAAGAACCGAAAGCGTTACGGAGTACAAGAACATCCATTTTGTCACGAAGAACCGAAAGGAGTTTTCACTCAAAAATCACCGCTTCGTCACAAAGAACCGAAAGCGTTACAGAGTACAAGAACATCCATTTTGTCACGAAGAACCGAAAGCGTTACGGAGTACAAGAACATCCATTTCATCACGAAGAATCGAAAGGAGTCTTTACTCAAAGAATCACCGCTTCGTCACGAAGAACTGAAAGCGTTACGGAGTACAAGAACATCCATTTCGTCATGAAGAACCGAAAGGAGTCTTTACTCAAAGAATCACCGCTTCGTCACGAACAACTGAAAGCGTTATAGAGTACAAGAACATCCATTTCGTCACGAAGAACCGAAAGCAGTCTTTACTCAAAGAATCACCGCTTCGTCACGAAGAACCGAAAGCGTTACGGAGTACAAGAACATCCATTAAGTCATGAAGAACCGAAAGGAGTCTTTACTCAAAGAATCACCGCTTCGTCACGAAGAACCGAAAGCGTTACGGAGTATAAGAACATCCATTTTGTCACAAAGAACCGAAAGGAGTCTTTACTGGAAGAATCACCGCGCTTCGTCATGAAGAACCGAAAGCGTTACGGAGTACAAGAACATCCATTTCGTCACGAAGAACCGAAAGGAGTCTTTACTCAAAGAATCACCGCTTCGTCACGAAGAACCGAAAGCGTTACGGAGTATAAGAACATCCATTTCATCACGAAGAACCGAAAGGAGTCTTTACTGAAAGAATCACCGCGCTTCGTCACGAAGAACCGAAAACGTAACGGAGTACAAGAACATCCATTTCATCACGAAGAACCGAAAGGAGTCTTTACTCAAAGAATCACCGCTTCGTCACGAAGAACCGAAAGCGTTACGGAGTACAAGAACATCCATTTCGTCACGAAGAACCGAAAGGAGTTTTCACTCAAAAATCACCGCTTCGTCACAAAGAACCGAAAGCGTTACGGAGTACAAGAACATCCATTTCATCACGAAGAACCGAAAGGAGTCTTTACTCAAAGAATCACCGCTTCGTCACGAAGAACTGAAAGCGTTACGGAGTACAAGAACATCCATTTCGTCACGAAGAACCGAAAGGAGTCTTTACTGAAAGAATCACCGCTTCGTCACGAAGAACTGAAAGCGTTATAGAGTACAAGAACATCCATATCGTCACGAAGAACCGAAAGCAGTCTTTACTCAAAGAATCACCGCTTCGTCACGAAGAACCGAAAGCGTTACGGAGTACAAGAATATCCATTTCGTCACGAACAACCGAAAGGAGTCTTTATTCAAAGAATCACCGCTTGGTCACGAAGAACCGAAAGCGTTACGGAGTATAAGAACATCCATTTCATCACGAAGAACCGAAAGGAGTCTTTACTGAAAGAATCACCGCGCTTCGTCACGAAGAACCGAAAACGTTACGGAGTACAAGAACATCCATTTCGTCATGAAGAACCGAAGGGAGTCTTTACTCAAAGAATCACCGCTTCGTCACGAAGAACCGAAAGCGTTACGGAGTACAAGAACATCCATTTCGTCACGAAGAACCGAAAGGAGTCTTTATTCAAAGAATCACTGCTTCGTCACGAAGCACCGAAAGCGTTACGGAGTACAAGAACATCCATTTCGTCACGAAGAACCGAAAGGAGTCTTTACTCAAAGAATCACCGCTTCGTCACGAAGAACCGAAAGCGTTACGGAGTATAAGAACATCCATTTCATCACGAAGAACCGAAAGGAGTCTTTACTGAAAGAATCACCGCGCTTCGTCACGAAGAACCGAAAACGTTACGGAGTACAAGAACATCCATTTCATCACGAAGAACCGAAAGGAGTCTTTACTCAAAGAATCACCGCTTCGTCACGAAGAACCGAAAGCGTTACGGAGTACAAGAACATCCATTTCGTCACGAAGAACCGAAAGGAGTTTTCACTCAAAAATCACCGCTTCGTCACAAAGAACCGAAAGCGTTACGGAGTACAAGAACATCCATTTCATCACGAAGAACCGAAAGGAGTCTTTACTCAAAGAATCACCGCTTCGTCACGAAGAACTGAAAGCGTTACGGAGTACAAGAACATCCATTTCGTCACGAAGAACCGAAAGGAGTCTTTACTGAAAGAATCACCGCTTCGTCACGAAGAACTGAAAGCGTTATAGAGTACAAGAACATCCATATCGTCACGAAGAACCGAAAGCAGTCTTTACTCAAAGAATCACCGCTTCGTCACGAAGAACCGAAAGCGTTACGGAGTACAAGAATATCCATTTCGTCACGAACAACCGAAAGGAGTCTTTATTCAAAGAATCACCGCTTGGTCACGAAGAACAGAAAGTGTTACGAAGTACAAGAACATCCATTTCGTCACGAAGAACCGAAAGGAGTCTTTACTCAAAGAATCACCGCTTCGTCATGAAGAACCGAAAGCGTTACGGAGTACAAGAACATCCATTTCGTCACGAAGAACCGAAATGAGTCTTTACTCAAAGAATCACCGCTTCGTCACGAAGAACTGAAAGTGTTACGGAGTACAAGAACATCCATTTCGTCACGAAGAACCGAAAGCAGTCTTTACTCAAAGAATCACCGCTTCGTCACGAAGAACCGAAAGCGTTACGGAGTACAAGAACATCCATTTCGTCACGAAGAACCGAAAGGAGTCTTTATTCAAAGAATCACCGCTTCGTCACGAAGAACCGAAAGCGTTACGGAGTACAAGAACATCCATTTCATCACGAAGAACCGAAAGGAGTCTTTATTCAAAGAATCACTGCTTCGTCACGAAGTACCGAAAGCGTTACGGAGTACAAGAACATCCATTTTGTCACGAAGAACCGAAAGCAGTCTTTACTCAAAGAATCACCGCTTCGTCACGAAGAACCGAAAGCGTTACGGAGTACAAGAACATCCATTTCATCACGAAGAACCGAAAGGAGTCTTTATTCAAAGAATCACCGCTTCGTCACGAAGAACCGAAAGTGTTAAGGAGTACAAGAACATCCATTTCGTCACGAAGAACCGAAAGGAGTCTTTACTCAAAGAATCACCGCTTCGTCACGAAGAACTGAAAGCGTTATAGAGTACAAGAACATCCATTTCGTCACGAAGAACCGAAAGGAGTCTTTATTCAAAGAATCACCGCTTCGTCACGAAGAACCGAAAGCGTTACGGAGTACAAGAACATCCATTTCGTCATGAAGAACCGAAAGGAGTCTTTACTCAAAGAATCACCGCTTCGTCACGAAGAACTGAAAGCGTTATAGAGTACAAGAACATCCATTTCGTCACGAAGAACGGAAAGCAGTCTTTACTCAAAGAATCACCGCATCGTCACGAAGAACCGAAAGCGTTACGGAGTACAAGAACATCCATTTCGTCACGAAGAACCGAAAGGAGTCTTTATTCAAAGAATCACCGCTTCGTCACGAAGAACCGAAAGCGTTACGGAGTACAAGAACATCCATTTCGTCACGAAGAACCGAAAGGAGTCTTTACTCAAAGAATCACCGCTTCGTCACGAAGAACCAAAAGTGTTACGGAGTATAAGAACATCCATTTTGTCACAAAGAACAGAAAGGAGTCTTTACTGAAAGAATCACCGCGCTTCATCACGAAGAACCGAAAACGTTACGAAGTACAAGAACATCCATTTCGTCACGAAGAACCGAAAGGAGTCTTTACTCAAAGAATCACCGCTTCGTCACAAAGAACCGAAAGCGTTACGGAGTACAAGAACATCCATTTTGTCACGAAGAACCGAAAGGAGTTTTCACTCAAAAATCACCGCTTCGTCACAAAGAACCGAAAGCGTTACAGAGTACAAGAACATCCATTTTGTCACGAAGAACCGAAAGCGTTACGGAGTACAAGAACATCCATTTCATCACGAAGAATCGAAAGGAGTCTTTACTCAAAGAATCACCGCTTCGTCACGAAGAACTGAAAGCGTTACGGAGTACAAGAACATCCATTTCGTCATGAAGAACCGAAAGGAGTCTTTACTCAAAGAATCACCGCTTCGTCACGAACAACTGAAAGCGTTATAGAGTACAAGAACATCCATTTCGTCACGAAGAACCGAAAGCAGTCTTTACTCAAAGAATCACCGCTTCGTCACGAAGAACCGAAAGCGTTATGGAGTACAAGAACATCCATTAAGTCATGAAGAACCGAAAGGAGTCTTTACTCAAAGAATCACCGCTTCGTCACGAAGAACCGAAAGCGTTACGGAGTATAAGAACATCCATTTTGTCACAAAGAACCGAAAGGAGTCTTTACTGGAAGAATCACCGCGCTTCGTCATGAAGAACCGAAAGCGTTACGGAGTACAAGAACATCCATTTCGTCACGAAGAACCGAAAGGAGTCTTTACTCAAAGAATCACCGCTTCGTCACGAAGAACTGAAAGCGTTATAGAGTACAAGAACATCCATTTCGTCACGAAGAACCGAAAGCAGTCTTTACTCAAAGAATCACCGCTTCGTCACGAAGAACCGAAAGCGTTACAGAGTACAAGAACATCCATTTCGTCACGAAGAACCGAAAGGAGTTTTTATTCAAAGAATCACCGCTTCGTCACGAAGAACCGAAAGCATTACGGAGTACAAGAACATCCATTTCATCACGAAGAAACGAAAGGAGTCTTTATTCAAAGAATCACTGCTTCGTCACGAAGCACCGAAAGCGTTACGGAGTACAAGAACATCCATTTCGTCATGAAGAACCGAAAGGAGTCTCTACTCAAAGAATCACCGCTTCGTCACGAAGAACCGAAAGCGTTACGGAGTACAAGAACATCCATTTCGTCACGAAGAACCAAAAGGAGTCTTTATTCAAAGAATCACTGCTTCGTCACGAAGCACCGAAAGCGTTACGGAGTACAAGAACATCCATTTCGTCACGAAGAACCGAAAGGAATCTTTACTCAAAGAATCACCGCTTCGTCACGAAGAACCGAAAGCGTTACGGAGTATAAGAACATCCATTTCATCACGAAGAACCGAGAGTCTCTACTGAAAGAATCACCGCGCTTCGTCACGAAGAACCGAAAATGTTATGGAGTACAAGAACATCCATTTCATCACGAAGAACCGAAAGGAGTCTTTACTCAAAGAATCACCGCTTCGTCACGAAGAACCGAAAGCGTTACGGAGTACAAGAACATCCATTTCGTCACGAAGAACCGAAAGGAGTTTTCACTCAAAAATCACCGCTTCGTCACAAAGAACCGAAAGCGTTACGGAGTACAAGAACATCCATTTCGTCACGAAGAATCGAAAGGAGTCTTTACTCAAAGAATCACCGCTTTGTCACGAAGAACCGAAAGCGTTACGGAGTACAAGAACATCCATTTCATCACGAAGAACCGAAAGGAGTCTTTACTCAAAGAATCACCGCTTCGTCACGAAGAACTGAAAGCGTTACGGAGTACAAGAACATCCATTTCGTCACGAAAAACCGAAAGGAGTCTTTACTGAAAGAATCACCGCTTCGTCACGAAGAACTGAAAGCGTTATAGAGTACAAGAACATCCATTTCGTCACAAAGAACCGAATGCAGTCTTTACTCAAAGAATCACCGCTTCGTCACGAAGAACCGAAAGCGTTACGGAGTACAAGAACATCCATTTCGTCACGAACAACCGAAAGGAGTCTTTATTCAAAGAATCACCGCTTCGTCACGAAGAACCGAAAGTGTTACGGAGTACAAGAACATCTATTTCGTCACGAAGAACCGAAAGGAGTCTTTACTCAAAGAATCACCGCTTCGTCACAAAGAACCGAAAGCGTTACGGAGTATAAGAACATCCATTTTGTCACGAAGAACCGAAAGGAGTCTTTACTGAAAGAATCACCGCGCTTCGTCACGAAGAACCGAAAATGTTACGGAGTACAAGAACATCCATTTCGTCACGAAGAACCGAAAGGAGTCTTTACTCAAAGAATCACCGCTTCGTCACGAAGAACCGAAAGCGTTACGGAGTACAAGAACATCCATTTCGTCACGAAGAACCGAAAGGAATTTTCACTCAAAAATCACCGCTTCATCACAAAGAACCGAAAGCGTTATGGAGTACAAGAACATCCATTTCGTCACGAAGAACCGAAAGGAGTCTTTACTCAAAGAATCACCGCTTTGTCACGAAGAACCGAAAGCGTTACGGAGTACAAGAACATCCATTTCGTCACGAAGAACCGAAAGGAGTCTTTACTCAAAGAATCACCGCTTCGTCACGAAGAACTGAAAGCGTTACGGAGTACAAGAACATCCATTTCGTCACGAAGAACCGAAAGGAGTCTTTACTCAAAGAATCACCGCTTCGTCATGAAGAACTGAAAGCGTTATAGAGTACAAGAACATCCATTTCGTCACGAAGAACCGAAAGCAATCTTTACTCAAAGAATCACCGCTTCGTCACGAAGAACCGAAAGCGTTACGGAGTACAAGAACATCCATTTCGTCACGAAGAACCGAAAGGAGTCTTTATTCAAAGAATCACCGCTTCGTCACGAAGAACCGAAAGCGTTACGGAGTACAAGAACATCCATTTCATCACGAAGAACCGAAAGGAGTCTTTATTCAAAGAATCACTGCTTCGTCACGAAGCACCGAAAGCGTTACGGAGTACAAGAACATCCATTTTGTCACGAAGAACCGAAAGATGTCTTTACTCAAAGAATCACCGCTTCGTCACGAAGAACCGAAAGCGTTACGGAGTACAAGAACATCCATTTCGTCACGAAGAACCGAAAGGAGTCTTTATTCAAAGAATCACCGCTTCGTCACGAAGAACCGAAAGCGTTACGGAGTACAAGAACATCCATTTCGTCACGAAGAACCGAAAGGAGTCTTTACTCAAAGAATCACCGCTTCGTCACGAAGAACTGAAAGCGTTATAGAGTACAAGAACATCCATTTCGTCACGAAGAACCGAAAGCAGTCTTTACTCAAAGAATATCCGCTTCGTCACGAAAAACCGAAAGCGTTACGGAGTACAAGAACATCCATTTCGTCACGAAGAACCGAAAGGAGTCTTTATTCAAAGAATCACCGCTTCGTCACGAAGAACCGAAAGCGTTACGGAGTACAAGAACATCCATTTCGTCACGAAGAACAGAAAGGAGTCTTTACTCAAAGAATCACCGCTTCGTCACGAAGAACCGAAAGCGTTACGGAGTACAAGAACATCCATTTCGTCACGAAGAACCGAAAGGAATTTTCACTCAAAAATCACCGCTTCGTCACAAAGAACCGAAAGCGTTACGGAGTACAAGAACATCCATTTCGTCACGAAGAACCGAAAGGAGTCTTTACTCAAAGAATCACCGCTTTGTCACGAAGAACCGAAAGCGTTATGGAGTACAAGAACATCCATTTCGTCACGAAGAACCGAAAGGAGTGTTTACTCAAAGAATCACCGCTTCGTCACGAAGAACTGAAAGCGTTACGGAGTACAAGAACATCCATTTCGTCACGAAGAACCGAAAGGAGTCTTTACTCAAAGAATCACCGCTTCGTCACGAAGAACTGAAAGCGTTATAGAGTACAAGAACATCCATTTCGTCACGAAGAACCGAAAGCAGTCTTTACTCAAAGAATCACCGCTTCGTCACGAAGAACCGAAAGCGTTACGGAGTACAAGAACATCCATTTCGTCACGAAGAACCGAAAGGAGTCTTTATTCAAAGAATCACCGCTTCGTCACGAAGAACCGAAAGCGTTACGGAGTACAAGAACATCCATTTCGTCACGAAGAACCGAAAGCAGTCTTTACTCAAAGAATCACCGCTTCGTCACGAAGAACCGAAAGCGTTACGGAGTACAAGAACATCCATTTCGTCACGAAGAACCGAAAGGAGTCTTTATTCAAAGAATCACCGCTTCGTCACGAAGAACCGAAGGCGTTACGGAGTACAAAAACATCCATTTCATCACGAAGAACCGAAAGGAGTCTTTATTCAAAGAATCATTGCTTCGTCACGAAGCACCGAAAGCGTTACGGAGTACAAGAACATCCATTTTGTCACGAAGAACCGAAAGCAGTCTTTACTCAAAGAATCACCGCTTCGTCACGAAGAACTGAAAGCGTTACGGAGTACAAGAACATCCATTTCGTCACGAAGAACCGAAAGGAGTCTTTATTCAAAGAATCACCGCTTCGTCACGAAGAACCGAAAGCGTTACGGAGTACAAGAACATCCATTTCGTCACGAAGAACCGAAAGGAGTCTTTACTCAAAGAATCACCGCTTCGTCACGAAGAACCGAAAGCGTTACGAAGTACAAGAACATCCATTTCGTCACGAAGAACCGAAAGGAGTCTTTACTCAAAGAATCACCGCTTCGTCACGAAGAACCGAAAGCGTTACGGAGTATAAGAACATCCATTTTGTCACAAAGAACCGAAAGGAGTCTTTACTGAAAGAATCACCGCGCTTCGTCACGAAGAACTGAAAACATTACGAAGTACAAGAACATCCATTTCGTCACGAAGAACCGAAAGGAGTCTTTACTCAAAGAATCACCGCTTCGTCACGAAGAACCGAAAGCGTTACGGAGTGCAAGAACATCCATTTCGTCACGAAGAACCGAAAGGAGTTTTCACTCAAAAATCACCCCTTCGTCACAAAGAACCGAAAGCGTTACGGAGTACAAGAACATCCATTTCGTCACGAAGAACCGAAAGGAGTCTTTACTAAAAGAATCACCGCTTCGTCACGAAGAACTGAAAGCGTTACGGAGTACAAGAACATCCATTTCGTCACGAAGAACCGAAAGGAGTCTTTACTCAAAGAATCACCGCTTCGTCACGAAGAACTGAAAGCGTTATAGAGTACAAGAACATCCATTTCGTCACGAAGAACCGAAAGCAGTCTTTACTCAAAGAATATCCGCTTCGTCACGAAAAACCGAAAGCGTTACGGAGTACAAGAACATCCATTTCGTCACGAAGAACCGAAAGGAGTCTTTATTCAAAGAATCACCGCTTCGTCACGAAGAACCGAAAGCGTTACGGAGTACAAGAACATCCATTTCGTCACGAAGAACAGAAAGGAGTCTTTACTCAAAGAATCACCGCTTCGTCACGAAGAACCGAAAGCGTTACGGAGTACAAGAACATCCATTTCGTCACGAAGAACCGAAAGGAATTTTCACTCAAAAATCACCGCTTCGTCACAAAGAACCGAAAGCGTTACGGAGTACAAGAACATCCATTTCGTCACGAAGAACCGAAAGGAGTCTTTACTCAAAGAATCACCGCTTTGTCACGAAGAACCGAAAGCGTTATGGAGTACAAGAACATCCATTTCGTCACGAAGAACCGAAAGGAGTGTTTACTCAAAGAATCACCGCTTCGTCACGAAGAACTGAAAGCGTTACGGAGTACAAGAACATCCATTTCGTCACGAAGAACCGAAAGGAGTCTTTACTCAAAGAATCACCGCTTCGTCACGAAGAACTGAAAGCGTTATAGAGTACAAGAACATCCATTTCGTCACGAAGAACCGAAAGCAGTCTTTACTCAAAGAATCACCGCTTCGTCACGAAGAACCGAAAGCGTTACGGAGTACAAGAACATCCATTTCGTCACGAAGAACCGAAAGGAGTCTTTATTCAAAGAATCACCGCTTCGTCACGAAGAACCGAAAGCGTTACGGAGTACAAGAACATCCATTTCGTCACGAAGAACCGAAAGCAGTCTTTACTCAAAGAATCACCGCTTCGTCACGAAGAACCGAAAGCGTTACGGAGTACAAGAACATCCATTTCGTCACGAAGAACCGAAAGGAGTCTTTATTCAAAGAATCACCGCTTCGTCACGAAGAACCGAAGGCGTTACGGAGTACAAAAACATCCATTTCATCACGAAGAACCGAAAGGAGTCTTTATTCAAAGAATCATTGCTTCGTCACGAAGCACCGAAAGCGTTACGGAGTACAAGAACATCCATTTTGTCACGAAGAACCGAAAGCAGTCTTTACTCAAAGAATCACCGCTTCGTCACGAAGAACTGAAAGCGTTACGGAGTACAAGAACATCCATTTCGTCACGAAGAACCGAAAGGAGTCTTTATTCAAAGAATCACCGCTTCGTCACGAAGAACCGAAAGCGTTACGGAGTACAAGAACATCCATTTCGTCACGAAGAACCGAAAGGAGTCTTTACTCAAAGAATCACCGCTTCGTCACGAAGAACCGAAAGCGTTACGAAGTACAAGAACATCCATTTCGTCACGAAGAACCGAAAGGAGTCTTTACTCAAAGAATCACCGCTTCGTCACGAAGAACCGAAAGCGTTACGGAGTATAAGAACATCCATTTTGTCACAAAGAACCGAAAGGAGTCTTTACTGAAAGAATCACCGCGCTTCGTCACGAAGAACTGAAAACATTACGAAGTACAAGAACATCCATTTCGTCACGAAGAACCGAAAGGAGTCTTTACTCAAAGAATCACCGCTTCGTCACGAAGAACCGAAAGCGTTACGGAGTGCAAGAACATCCATTTCGTCACGAAGAACCGAAAGGAGTTTTCACTCAAAAATCACCCCTTCGTCACAAAGAACCGAAAGCGTTACGGAGTACAAGAACATCCATTTCGTCACGAAGAACCGAAAGGAGTCTTTACTAAAAGAATCACCGCTTCGTCACGAAGAACTGAAAGCGTTACGGAGTACAAGAACATCCATTTCGTCACGAAGAACCGAAAGGAGTCTTTACTCAAAGAATCACCGCTTCGTCACGAAGAACTGAAAGCGTTACGGAGTACAAGAACATCCATTTCGTCACGAAGAACCGAAAGGAGTCTTTACTCAAAGAATCACCGCTTCGTCACGAAGAACTGAAAGCGTTATAGAGTACAAGAACATCCATTTCGTCACGAAGAACCGAAAGCAGTCTTTACTCAAAGAATCACCGCTTCGTCACGAAGAACCGAAAGCGTTACGGAGTACAAGAACATCCATTAAGTCATGAAGAACCGAAAGGAGTCTTTACTCAAAGAATCACCGCTTCGTCACGAAGAACCGAAAGCGTTACGGAGTATAAGAACATCCATTTTGTCACAAAGAACCGAAAGGAGTCTTTACTGGAAGAATCACCGCGCTTCGTCATGAAGAACCGAAAGCGTTACGGAGTACAAGAACATCCATTTCGTCACGAAGAACCGAAAGGAGTCTTTACTCAAAGAATCACCGCTTCGTCACGAAGAACTGAAAGCGTTATAGAGTACAAGAACATCCATTTCGTCACGAAGAACCGAAAGCAGTCTTTACTCAAAGAATCACCGCTTCGTCACGAAGAACCGAAAGCGTTACAGAGTACAAGAACATCCATTTCGTCACGAAGAACCGAAAGGAGTTTTTATTCAAAGAATCACCGCTTCGTCACGAAGAACCGAAAGCATTACGGAGTACAAGAACATCCATTTCATCACGAAGAACCGAAAGGAGTCTTTATTCAAAGAATCACTGCTTCGTCACGAAGCACCGAAAGCGTTACGGAGTACAAGAACATCCATTTCGTCATGAAGAACCGAAAGGAGTCTCTACTCAAAGAATCACCGCTTCGTCACGAAGAACTGAAAGCGTTACGGAGTACAAGAACATCCATTTCGTCACGAAGAACCGAAAGGAGTCTTTATTCAAAGAATCACTGCTTCGTCACGAAGCACCGAAAGCGTTACGGAGTACAAGAACATCCATTTCGTCACGAAGAACCGAAAGGAATCTTTACTCAAAGAATCACCGCTTCGTCACGAAGAACCGAAAGCGTTACGGAGTATAAGAACATCCATTTCATCACGAAGAACCGAAAGGAGTCTCTACTGAAAGAATCACCGCGCTTCGTCACGAAGAACCGAAAATGTTACGGAGTACAAGAACATCCATTTCATCACGAAGAACCGAAAGGAGTCTTTACTCAAAGAATCACCGCTTCGTCACGAAGAACCGAAAGCGTTACGGAGTACAAGAACATCCATTTCGTCACGAAGAACCGAAAGGAGTTTTCACTCAAAAATCACCGCTTCGTCACAAAGAACCGAAAGCGTTACGGAGTACAAGAACATCCATTTCGTCACGAAGAATCGAAAGGAGTCTTAACTCAAAGAATCACCGCTTTGTCACGAAGAACCGAAAGCGTTACGGAGTACAAGAACATCCATTTCATCACGAAGAACCGAAAGGAGTCTTTACTCAAAGAATCACCGCTTCGTCACGAAGAACTGAAAGCGTTACGGAGTACAAGAACATCCATTTCGTCACGAAGAACCGAAAGGAGTCTTTACTGAAAGAATCACCGCTTCGTCACGAAGAACTGAAAGCGTTATAGAGTACAAGAACATCCATTTCGTCACAAAGAACCGAATGCAGTCTTTACTCAAAGAATCACCGCTTCGTCACGAAGAACCGAAAGCGTTACGGAGTACAAGAACATCCATTTCGTCACGAACAACCGAAAGGAGTCTTTATTCAAAGAATCACCGCTTCGTCACGAAGAACCGAAAGTGTTACGGAGTACAAGAACATCTATTTCGTCACGAAGAACCGAAAGGAGTCTTTACTCAAAGAATCACCGCTTCGTCACAAAGAACCGAAAGCGTTACGGAGTATAAGAACATCCATTTTGTCACGAAGAACCGAAAGGAGTCTTTACTGAAAGAATCACCGCGCTTCGTCACGAAGAACTGAAAATGTTACGGAGTACAAGAACATCCATTTCGTCACGAAGAACCGAAAGGAGTCTTTACTCAAAGAATCACCGCTTCGTCACGAAGAACCGAAAGCGTTACGGAGTACAAGAACATCCATTTCGTCACGAAGAACCGAAAGGAATTTTCACTCAAAAATCACCGCTTCATCACAAAGAACCGAAAGCGTTACGGAGTACAAGAACATCCATTTCGTCACGAAGAACCGAAAGGAGTCTTTACTCAAAGAATCACCGCTTTGTCACGAAGAACCGAAAGCGTTACGGAGTACAAGAACATCCATTTCGTCACGAAGAACCGAAAGGAGTCTTTACTCAAAGAATCACCGCTTCGTCACGAAGAACTGAAAGCGTTACGGAGTACAAGAACATCCATTTCGTCACGAAGAACCGAAAGGAGTCTTTACTCAAAGAATCACCGCTTCGTCACGAAGAACTGAAAGCGTTATAGAGTACAAGAACATCCATTTCGTCACGAAGAACCGAAAGCAATCTTTACTCAAAGAATCACCGCTTCGTCACGAAGAACCGAAAGCGTTACGGAGTACAAGAACATCCATTTCGTCACGAAGAACCGAAAGGAGTCTTTATTCAAAGAATCACCGCTTCGTCACGAAGAACCGAAAGCGTTACGGAGTACAAGAACATCCATTTCATCACGAAGAACCAAAAGGAGTCTTTATTCAAAGAATCACTGCTTCGTCACGAAGCACCGAAAGCGTTACGGAGTACAAGAACATCCATTTTGTCACGAAGAACCGAAAGAAGTCTTTACTCAAAGAATCACCGCTTCGTCACGAAGAACCGAAAGCGTTACGGAGTACAAGAACATCCATTTCGTCACGAAGAACCGAAAGGAGTCTTTATTCAAAGAATCACCGCTTCGTCACGAAGAACCGAAAGCGTTACGGAGTACAAGAACATCCATTTCGTCACGAAGAACCGAAAGGAGTCTTTACTCAAAGAATCACCGCTTCGTCACGAAGAACTGAAAGCGTTATAGAGTACAAGAACATCCATTTCGTCACGAAGAACCGAAAGCAGTCTTTACTCAAAGAATCACCGCTTCGTCACGAAAAACCGAAAGCGTTACGGAGTACAAGAACATCCATTTCGTCACGAAGAACCGAAAGGAGTCTTTATTCAAAGAATCACCGCTTCGTCACGAAGAACCGAAAGCGTTACGGAGTACAAGAACATCCATTTCGTCACGAAGAACCGAAAGGAGTCTTTACTCAAAGAATCACCGCTTCGTCACGAAGAACCGAAAGCGTTACGGAGTACAAGAACATCCATTTCGTCACGAAGAACCGAAAGGAATTTTCACTCAAAAATCACCGCTTCGTCACAAAGAACCGAAAGCGTTACGGAGTACAAGAACATCCATTTCGTCACGAAGAACCGAAAGGAGTCTTTACTCAAAGAATCACCGCTTTGTCACGAAGAACCGAAAGCGTTATGGAGTACAAGAACATCCATTTCGTCACGAAGAACCGAAAGGAGTGTTTACTCAAAGAATCACCGCTTCGTCACGAAGAACTGAAAGCGTTACGGAGTACAAGAACATCCATTTCGTCACGAAGAACCGAAAGGAGTCTTTACTCAAAGAATCACCGCTTCGTCACGAAGAACTGAAAGCGTTATAGAGTACAAGAACATCCATTTCGTCACGAAGAACCGAAAGCAGTCTTTACTCAAAGAATCACCGCTTCGTCACGAAGAACCGAAAGCGTTACGGAGTACAAGAACATCCATTTCGTCACGAAGAACCGAAAGGAGTCTTTATTCAAAGAATCACCGCTTCGTCACGAAGAACCGAAAGCGTTACGGAGTACAAAAACATCCATTTCATCACGAAGAACCGAAAGGAGTCTTTATTCAAAGAATCATTGCTTCGTCACGAAGCACCGAAAGCGTTACGGAGTACAAGAACATCCATTTTGTCACGAAGAACCGAAAGCAGTCTTTACTCAAAGAATCACCGCTTCGTCACGAAGAACCGAAAGCGTTACGGAGTACAAGAACATCCATTTCGTCACGAAGAACCGAAAGGAGTCTTTATTCAAAGAATCACCGCTTCGTCACGAAGAACCGAAAGCGTTACGGAGTACAAGAACATCCATTTCGTCACGAAGAACCGAAAGGAGTCTTTACTCAAAGAATCACCGCTTCGTCACGAAGAACCGAAAGCGTTACGAAGTACAAGAACATCCATTTCGTCACGAAGAACCGAAAGGAGTCTTTACTCAAAGAATCACCGCTTCGTCACGAAGAACCGAAAGCGTTACGGAGTATAAGAACATCCATTTTGTCACAAAGAACCGAAAGGAGTCTTTACTGAAAGAATCACCGCGCTTCGTCACGAAGAACTGAAAACATTACGAAGTACAAGAACATCCATTTCGTCACGAAGAACCGAAAGGAGTCTTTACTCAAAGAATCACCGCTTCGTCACGAAGAACCGAAAGCGTTACGGAGTGCAAGAACATCCATTTCGTCACGAAGAACCGAAAGGAGTTTTCACTCAAAAATCACCCCTTCGTCACAAAGAACCGAAAGCGTTACGGAGTACAAGAACATCCATTTCGTCACGAAGAACCGAAAGGAGTCTTTACTCAAAGAATCACCGCTTCGTCACGAAGAACTGAAAGCGTTACGGAGTACAAGAACATCCATTTCGTCACGAAGAACCGAAAGGAGTCTTTACTCAAAGAATCACCGCTTCGTCACGAAGAACTGAAAGCGTTATAGAGTACAAGAACATCCATTTCGTCACGAAGAACCGAAAGCAGTCTTTACTCAAAGAATCACCGCTTCGTCACGAAGAACCGAAAGCGTTACGGAGTACAAGAACATCCATTTCGTCACGAAGAACCGAAAGGAGTCTTTATTCAAAGAATCACCGCTTCGTCACGAAGAACCGAAAGCGTTACGGAGTACAAGAACATCCATTTCATCACGAAGAACCGAAAGGAGTCTTTATTCAAAGAATCACTGCTTCGTCACGAAGCACCGAAAGCGTTACGGAGTACAAGAACATCCATTTTGTCACGAAGAACCGAAAGCAGTCTTTACTCAAAGAATCACCGCTTCGTCACGAAGAACCGAAAGCGTTACGGAGTACAAGAACATCCATTTCGTCACGAAGAACCGAAAGGAGTCTTTATTCAAAGAATCACCACTTCGTCACGAAGAACCGAAAGCGTTACGGAGTACAAGAACATCCATTTCGTCACGAAGAACCGAAAGGAGTCTTTACTCAAAGAATCACCGCTTCGTCACGAAGAACTGAAAGCGTTATAGAGTACAAGAACATCCATTTCGTCACGAAGAACCGAAAGCAGTCTTTACTCAAAGAATCACCGCTTCGTCACGAAAAACCGAAAGCGTTACGGAGTACAAGTACATCCATTTCGTCACGAAGAACCGAAAGGAGTCTTTATTCAAAGAATCACCGCTTCGTCACGAAGAACCGAAAGCGTTACGGAGTACAAGAACATCCATTTCATCACGAAGAACCGAAAGGAGTCTTTACTCAAAGAATCACCGCTTCGTCACGAAGAACCGAAAGCGTTACGGAGTATAAGAACATCCATTTTGTCACAAAGAACCGAAAGGAGTCTTTACTGAAAGAATCACCGCGCTTCGTCACGAAGAACCGAAAGCGTTACGGAGTACAAGAACATCCATTTCGTCACGAAGAACCGAAAGGAGTCTTTACTCAAAGAATCACCGCTTCGTCACGAAGAACTGAAAGCGTTATAGAGTACAAGAACATCCATTTCGTCACGAAGAACCGAAAGCAGTCTTTACTCAAAGAATCACCGCTTCGTCACGAAGAACCGAAAGCGTTACGGAGTACAAGAACATCCATTTCGTCACGAAGAACCGAAAGGAGTCTTTACTCAAAGAATCACCGCTTCGTCACTAAGAACCGAAAGCGTTACGGAGTACAAGAACATCCATTTCGTCACGAAGAACCGAAAGGAGTTTTCACTCAAAAATCACCGCTTCGTCACAAAAAACCGAAAGCGTTACAGAGTACAAGAACATCCATTTTGTCACGAAGAACCGAAAGGAGTCTTTACTCAAAGAATCACCGCTTCGTCACGAAGAACCGAAAGCGTTACGGAGTACAAGAACATCCATTTCATCACGAAGAACCGAAAGGAGTCTTTACTCAAAGAATCACCGCTTCGTCACGAAGAACTGAAAGCGTTACGGAGTACAAGAACATCCATTTCGTCACGAAGAACCGAAAGGAATCTTTACTCAAAGAATCACCGCTTCGTCACGAAGAACCGAAAGCGTTACGGAGTACAAGAACATCCATTTCGTCACGAAGAACCGAAAGGAGTCTTTATTCAAAGAATCACCGCTTCGTCACGAAGAACTGAAAGCGTTACGGAGTACAAGAACATCCATTTCGTCACGAAGAACCGAAAGGAGTCTTTACTCAAAGAATCACCGCTTCGTCACGAAGAACTGAAAGCGTTATAGAGTACAAGAACATCCATTTCGTCACGAAGAACCGAAAGCAGTCTTTACTCAAAGAATCACCGCTTCGTCACGAAGAACCGAAAGCGTTACGGAGTACAAGAACATCCATTTCGTCACGAAGAACCGAAAGGAGTCTTTATTCAAAGAATCACCGCTTCGTCACGAAGAACCGAAAGCGTTACGGAGTACAAGAACATCCATTTCATCACGAAGAACCGAAAGGAGTCTTTATTCAAAGAATCACTGCTTCGTCACGAAGCACCGAAAGCGTTACGGAGTACAAGAACATCCATTTTGTCACGAAGAACCGAAAGCAGTCTTTACTCAAAGAATCACCGCTTCGTCACGAAGAACCGAAAGCGTTACGGAGTACAAGAACATCCATTTCGTCACGAAGAACCGAAAGGAGTCTTTATTCAAAGAATCACCACTTCGTCACGAAGAACCGAAAGCGTTACGGAGTACAAGAACATCCATTTCGTCACGAAGAACCGAAAGGAGTCTTTACTCAAAGAATCACCGCTTCGTCACGAAGAACTGAAAGCGTTATAGAGTACAAGAACATCCATTTCGTCACGAAGAACCGAAAGCAGTCTTTACTCAAAGAATCACCGCTTCGTCACGAAGAACCGAAAGCGTTACGGAGTACAAGAACATCCATTTCGTCACGAAGAACCGAAAGGAGTCTTTATTCAAAGAATCACCGCTTCGTCACGAAGAACCGAAAGCGTTACGGAGTACAAGAACATCCATTTCATCACGAAGAACCGAAAGGAGTCTTTATTCAAAGAATCACTGCTTCGTCACGAAGCACCGAAAGCGTTACGGAGTACAAGAACATCCATTTTGTCACGAAGAACCGAAAGCAGTCTTTACTCAAAGAATCACCGCTTCGTCACGAAGAACCGAAAGCGTTACGGAGTACAAGAACATCCATTTCGTCACGAAGAACCGAAAGGAGTCTTTATTCAAAGAATCACCACTTCGTCACGAAGAACCGAAAGCGTTACGGAGTACAAGAACATCCATTTCGTCACGAAGAACCGAAAGGAGTCTTTACTCAAAGAATCACCGCTTCGTCACGAAGAACTGAAAGCGTTATAGAGTACAAGAACATCCATTTCGTCACGAAGAACCGAAAGGAGTCTTTATTCAAAGAATCACCGCTTCGTCACGAAGAACTGAAAGCGTTACGGAGTACAAGAACATCCATTTCGTCACGAAGAACCGAAAGGAGTCTTTACTCAAAGAATCACCGCTTCGTCACGAAGAACTGAAAGCGTTATAGAGTACAAGAACATCCATTTCGTCACGAAGAACCGAAAGCAGTCTTTACTCAAAGAATCACCGCTTCGTCACGAAGAACCGAAAGCGTTACGGAGTACAAGAACATCCATTTCGTCACGAAGAACCGAAAGGAGTCTTTACTCAAAGAATCACCGCTTCGTCACGAAGAACTGAAAGCGTTATAGAGTACAAGAACATCCATTTCGTCACGAAGAACCGAAAGCAGTCTTTACTCAAAGAATCACCGCTTCGTCACGAAGAACCGAAAGCGTTACGGAGTACAAGAACATCCATTTCGTCACGAAGAACCGAAAGGAGTCTTTACTCAAAGAATCACCGCTTCGTCACTAAGAACCGAAAGCGTTACGGAGTACAAGAACATCCATTTCGTCACGAAGAACCGAAAGGAGTTTTCACTCAAAAATCACCGCTTCGTCACAAAAAACCGAAAGCGTTACAGAGTACAAGAACATCCATTTTGTCACGAAGAACCGAAAGGAGTCTTTACTCAAAGAATCACCGCTTCGTCACGAAGAACCGAAAGCGTTACGGAGTACAAGAACATCCATTTCATCACGAAGAACCGAAAGGAGTCTTTACTCAAAGAATCACCGCTTCGTCACGAAGAACTGAAAGCGTTACGGAGTACAAGAACATCCATTTCGTCACGAAGAACCGAAAGGAATCTTTACTCAAAGAATCACCGCTTCGTCACGAAGAACCGAAAGCGTTACGGAGTACAAGAACATCCATTTCGTCACGAAGAACCGAAAGGAGTCTTTATTCAAAGAATCACCGCTTCGTCACGAAGAACTGAAAGCGTTACGGAGTACAAGAACATCCATTTCGTCACGAAGAACCGAAAGGAGTCTTTACTCAAAGAATCACCGCTTCGTCACGAAGAACTGAAAGCGTTATAGAGTACAAGAACATCCATTTCGTCACGAAGAACCGAAAGCAGTCTTTACTCAAAGAATCACCGCTTCGTCACGAAGAACCGAAAGCGTTACGGAGTACAAGAACATCCATTTCGTCACGAAGAACCGAAAGGAGTCTTTATTCAAAGAATCACCGCTTCGTCACGAAGAACCGAAAGCGTTACGGAGTACAAGAACATCCATTTCATCACGAAGAACCGAAAGGAGTCTTTATTCAAAGAATCACTGCTTCGTCACGAAGCACCGAAAGCGTTACGGAGTACAAGAACATCCATTTTGTCACGAAGAACCGAAAGCAGTCTTTACTCAAAGAATCACCGCTTCGTCACGAAGAACCGAAAGCGTTACGGAGTACAAGAACATCCATTTCGTCACGAAGAACCGAAAGGAGTCTTTATTCAAAGAATCACCACTTCGTCACGAAGAACCGAAAGCGTTACGGAGTACAAGAACATCCATTTCGTCACGAAGAACCGAAAGGAGTCTTTACTCAAAGAATCACCGCTTCGTCACGAAGAACTGAAAGCGTTATAGAGTACAAGAACATCCATTTCGTCACGAAGAACCGAAAGCAGTCTTTACTCAAAGAATCACCGCTTCGTCACGAAAAACCGAAAGCGTTACGGAGTACAAGTACATCCATTTCGTCACGAAGAACCGAAAGGAGTCTTTATTCAAAGAATCACCGCTTCGTCACGAAGAACCGAAAGCGTTACGGAGTACAAGAACATCCATTTCATCACGAAGAACCGAAAGGAGTCTTTACTCAAAGAATCACCGCTTCGTCACGAAGAACCGAAAGCGTTACGGAGTATAAGAACATCCATTTTGTCACAAAGAACCGAAAGGAGTCTTTTCTGAAAGAATCACCGCGCTTCGTCACGAAGAACCGAAAGCGTTACGGAGTACAAGAACATCCATTTCGTCACGAAGAACCGAAAGGAGTCTTTACTCAAAGAATCACCGCTTCGTCACGAAGAACTGAAAGCGTTATAGAGTACAAGAACATCCATTTCGTCACGAAGAACCGAAAGCAGTCTTTACTCAAAGAATCACCGCTTCGTCACGAAGAACCGAAAGCGTTACGGAGTACAAGAACATCCATTTCGTCACGAAGAACCGAAAGGAGTCTTTACTCAAAGAATCACCGCTTCGTCACTAAGAACCGAAAGCGTTACGGAGTACAAGAACATCCATTTCGTCACGAAGAACCGAAAGGAGTTTTCACTCAAAAATCACCGCTTCGTCACAAAAAACCGAAAGCGTTACAGAGTACAAGAACATCCATTTTGTCACGAAGAACCGAAAGGAGTCTTTACTCAAAGAATCACCGCTTCGTCACGAAGAACCGAAAGCGTTACGGAGTACAAGAACATCCATTTCATCACGAAGAACCGAAAGGAGTCTTTACTCAAAGAATCACCGCTTCGTCACGAAGAACTGAAAGCGTTACGGAGTACAAGAACATCCATTTCGTCACGAAGAACCGAAAGGAGTCTTTACTCAAAGAATCACCGCTTCGTCACGAAGAACTGAAAGCGTTATAGAGTACAAGAACATCCATTTCGTCACGAAGAACCGAAAGCAGTCTTTACTCAAAGAATCACCGCTTCGTCACGAAGAACCGAAAGCGTTACGGAGTACAAGAACATCCATTTCGTCACGAAGAACCGAAAGGAGTCTTTATTCAAAGAATCACCGTTTCGTCACGAAGAACCGAAAGCGTTCCGGAGTACAAGAACATCCATTTCGTCACGAAGAACCGAAAGGAGTCTTTACTAAAAGAATCACCGCTTCGTCACGAAGAACCGAAAGCGTTACGGAGTATAAGAACATCCATTTTGTCACGAAGAACCGAAAGGAGTCTTTACTGAAAGAATCACCGTGCTTCGTCACGAAGAACCGAAAACGTTATGGAGTACAAGAACATCCATTTCGTCACGAAGAACCGAAAGGAGTCTTTACTCAAAGAATCACCGCTTCGTCACGAAGAACCGAAAGCGTTACGGAGTACAAGAACATCTATTTCGTCACAAAGAACCGAAAGGAGTCTTTACTCAAACAATCACCACTTCGTCACGAAGAACCGAAAGCGTTACGGAGTACAAGAACATCCATTTCGTCACGAAGAACCGAAAGGAGTCTTTACTCAAACAATCACCGCATCACAACTCAACAGCACATCCCTTTTTCTTACTATCTTGATCTCCGTTGCCCAGATTACCTATCCGACAATTTTCCTTATCATAATTTGCTTCTAACATAGCACAACCGACCCTTACATTTTCCCGACCTCGCATTCGTCACTCATTTTGGAATTTAGTTCATTAAAGGACTTCCGAATATACTTTCGAAGTTACGTTTATACATCCGTCATCCTGTTTTATGTCGTAATATACTTACATTTGAAACATATCCAATCACTATCAGCGCAATAATCATGCAGTACAACATACTTATAGCTTGGGTATGAAATCTCTATGGTCATCACACTATATTCATAACAACAGAAACCTAGCGTGTAGCTCGTGGATCTATAACATGGATTTGATATCAATAACCATATAGATGAAACCCTTAACATACTCATATATACGATAGCACTACCATAGCACAAGATATCCATAATCACATAGGTACCGGAAAGCAAGCATCATTAATAAACACATCATACAAGTAGTTATACAATCTGTCAGGAATTAATTTTACTATGTCGACTGAATTGATATGATTTATTTGGGCATGATAAATTGATTTGTAGATCAAACTCAAAACTAGAAAATTGTAGATAATTGGATTAGCTTCATGTACAAAAAAATCTAGCTTCAATTGCATTTTTAAGCTACTCAAAATATTTATTTTACTTAGACATTTCTATATTTTCGGACTGCTCTGTCCCAGATTTATAGGACTGCGTTGCATGTGTATTTCACCTATCATGGAGTCATTTCTAGACTAGGCTATAGAAGAGTTATTTGTAGATAAATGAGTTAGCTTTCTCTCCCAAAAAACCTAGCTTAATTCAGATTTCAGAGCTGCTTGAAACACTCATGTTACTAAACTACATTCTGCTGGAGGTTTCTGTTTCTCAGATTTAAAGTACTTCGTTGCATGTACATTTCACCTATGAATAATTGATTTTCAGACTGAGCTATAGAAGAGTTATTTGTCGATAAATGAGTTAGCCTTCTCCACAAAAAAACCTAGCCTCATTCCCATTTTGGAACTGCTCGAAATGTTTGTTTTACTAAACAACACTCTGCTGGAAGTTTCTGCTTCCCAGATTTGAAAATTTATCTTGCATGGCATGGATCTCTCAAACTATCAACATCAAGCACATAATAAACATTACTACATACTATATAGGTTCTAAAGTGAGTTAGAATACTCACTTAAACTTGAAATTGAGCTTGGGCTTTGGATTTGAGCTTAGGAAGCTTGAACACAACCTCAATGGTGGAGACTTCTTCCTAGTTCTTCTTCTCCATCTCCATGTATCTCTTATCTCTCCATGGAGTTCATCTCCTAGCTCTCTCTAACTCTATATGCAGATTGTAAATGGCCCAAAGGTGTAATGCATGAATATAGGCATGTTTATATAGAGATGGTGGTGGGATATGTGTCACCATGCATGTGCTAGAGTGTACATGCATGGACAAGTGTCCTAGAGGTGGACAAGTGGCAAGGGAGGTGGTGCCATGTGGTGCATGGGCTGCCATGTGGCCGACCATGTGGGGTCCACCTCGAGTTTTGTGTCACTACCTCAGTTTGCGTGGAAAAATTCTTGATATGCGTGTCAGTCTCAATTTACTTCCAAACGGGTGTTGTTTCTGATGTCCGGGTCCAGGTACGTGACTAAGTTAATTCTAATTACGGTCGAGTCGGTGCAGTGATCATAGTCTAATTAGTAATTACATTACACTGATACAGTCACACATATAAAATAATAATATAATAATAGACCAGATATAGAAATTCATAAAACTCGTATTATTGCACGTAGAGAAATTACAGGCATTACAATCTAATCGCGCTTGAATTCACGCGTGCGAGGGGTCCGCTCGCGCGGTCCGCTCGCGCGATCTTGTGCCGTCGAGACTTTTCTACAAATAATAAAAAAACAGGCCTCAGGTTTACCTCGCGGAGGAATTCGCTCGAGCGAGGCTCGCTCGCGCGGCCCGGTCGCGCGAGGTAGGGTTTTCTGGTTTTTCTCCTCTGTTCTCTCCCGATCTCTCTCCATACCTGGTTAGTGTTTTTTTATACTTTCTGTTTTTCTTTTAGCCCTGATTAGGTTCGTCTGTCTTTGTTCTTATAAGTTCTGTTTGTTTCTTTTATTTTTATTGAGTCTCTTGATTATAGTTTAGATTATATTATTCTATTTATAAAAAAAGAATAATAATAAAAATAAAATATAAAATATAAAATAAAATAAAATAAAATAAAATCTAAATATTTAGCTGTTATTGTTATTATTTTGTTCTTTTATTTTCTGTTGTTAAGTACGTATTACCAGGTGATTAGTAGCTTCGTTTGGAGTCTGATTGAACTTTCATTCTATATTCCTTTGTGTTCACCTGTTTGTGATTGCCGAGATCGAGGTAATATCATTCCTTTCTAACCTACTCTCCGTACTTTCGTTTTATTGTTTCATTGGGGACAATGAAAGGTTTAGGTTTGGGGGTATGCACACACATGCACATTATTATGCACTAATTTTTAAAAAAATTTGAATTCTTGTGCTTAAATAAACGATGTTACCGACGTTTTTGCGATCTTGATTTGATACATCTGGTTATGTAACTTAGATTGTTATAGAATGGTAAATATGAGAAGATGTGATTAAACATTTGCTGAAGTCATGTTGAGAGGTTTTAAGTTATGTATCATTCTAATCGTAGTTTTATATCATAGTTTTACACACAAACCTATGCACTGCACATAGTCGCTTGTATACATGTTTGATGTGAACTATAATATGATTTGGATTTCTAGATAACACATGGTGGAGACTAAGCCCAGTGAGCTTTTGAGCCTATCTTTTCGTTATAGAGGGTTATAAATACATTGTGTTTGTCGAATTTCATTTGGAATAGCGCATAAACTTGTTGTTTAGTCTCATTATTCTTCTTTTGGTTGAGAGTCAAGTTAAAATATTTGTTTCCATGCTAAATAATCTTCCATTGTAAACATTAAAGAACCATATGACCATAGAAAATGATGGTAGGCCCTCTTTGTTTATTACCGATCGATAAATGATAATTTTCCTTAGTTCACCCTTTGAGCCATTAAAATGCCATTTTTTTTTTGTAATTACCATTATCCTGTTTTTGCTCCGACTTGACAAACTTGGAGTTCACCACTGAGAGATTTGTCAACTTTTAGTGGTGTTAAGGCAATGTGTGATTGAGAAGAAGAAGACAAGATGCTATTGGGGTGATTGCTTGGAAATCAATGAATAATCATCTGACAAGCAAGAAAAAAAAAAAAAAAAAAGATAAGGTTGATTAAAAAAAATATATATATTTGAAAGGAATGAAAATAATACAATGAAAAGATGAAGTTGGTAGAAGAGAGAATGAAAGAAATTGAACATGCCTTACAATGCCATTCTAAAACTACCTAACGAATCCTTCTATCCTTTTTCATTGCCCGAGCCACATTACAACCTTTGAAAAGTCCTACTTGATCCTATGAAACATGGTTTGGATATGTAAACGATGGGAGGGGGATTAAAACGTAGTAATGATTAATTTTTCTTGATTGTTGGCACCCTATCCATGAGACTACTGTTCTTTTGTGTCATGCATTTTTTTCGAGTCAAATGTGAGCATTTCTCGTTTTGAAAACATATTTCCTTTACTCACATATTTTAGAAAAATTACACCTGTTTTTGAGTGTTTCATTTTAGAGTGTAATTAACATTGTGAGATTCGTAGTCGAAGCATAGTTAGATGGTTATCCGAGTTATATTTCAAGTTCATGACATGCGCGTGTTCATTTGACTACCACATCACACACGTGCAATTTTATGAGAAACTCTATTGATTTATACGATGCATGTACTTGAGATTGTTTTTCATGATTTAGGTGGATGTTTCATTATGTTTCTTTATGTTCATTATTCTATTTCAAATCTTTGTTATATGATGAAGGAGTATTGAATATTATGTTCTTTTTTTTTTAATAAAAGTTTTAAATTGATAAGTTAATAAATATGGTTGTGGGTGACTTGTTGATGAGAACCCTCACGAGACTTCACTCGTCCGACTAGGGACACCTAGGGGTTTAAAAGGCTTGTTGCATACGTTAAATGCAGTCGCAATCCATACGAAAATGGAGTAATATTTTATTAGTAGTTTAGTTTTTATTTTTAGTTTTTCTCGAGGACTAGCAAAATGTAGGTTTGGGGGTGTGATCGGGAGAGAACAGATCCTATTTATACACCTTAACTTACGTTTGTTAGTACCTTTTTATCCCGTTTTTGTATATTTTTACTTCGTTTTCTATTTTCTGACAGGTTTTGGAAGAAAACAAGGAGATCTGGTTAAATAAGGTGAAAAAGCAGGAAGGAGGAAGCAAGAAAAACCACATCGCGCGCGCGACCCGCTCGCGCGAAAACCAAGAAATCGCTCGCGCGACCCGCTCGTGCGAGATTCCAGAATTCGCTCGCGCGATCCACGCGCGCGACCTTCCTAATTACGCGCTCGCGCGGCCCGCTCGCGCGATCCGTACAAAAATCAAAGTTGCATATTCTGCTATACTGAAGAGTCCTGTGCAAACGAAACTGCTTAATTATGCCTGGAAAGCTAAATACAGCAGTTTTAGTGCATTTCGGATTAGGAAAGCTTCCAAAACTTGCCTAAAATCTATATATACCCTATTTTACTTAAAATTAAGGGTTGGCAAATAATATACACACAATATACAACCATACTTTCAGCCATTGAAGAGGGGAAAGCAAGGAGAAGAAGAAGAAGACCAAGGATTTCCATGGCCTCCTCCATCAACTACTTGCCATCTATCACTTCTATGGACAACTAGACTCTAGATCTAGGGTTTCAATGAAACCCTAGCCAAGTAATAGGGTGTATTTTATGTTTTTATTTTAGTTCTATTATGTATGGATGACAGTTACATGTTCCGAGGATTTTTATAAATATTGTGCTTTTATTGATTAAATCATTGCTTTCAAAGTTTATTCTTGTCTTAGATCTATTTTGACTATGATGTGCTCAATGATCTATGCTTGCTGTGCTTGTTTAGATTATTTACATGTAATGGTGCTTAAATTGAATTGTGCTATCAAGTATCCGAATAGTCCATGCCTAGATTAGGCGGACTATACCACAACCCTAGTTTAGTGTGGGATAATTCGTGCCAACCGAAGATGGATTATGTCGGTGCTTGAACCATAGTTATTTTCTTAACGGAGGAATTGGGCTTGTAGCTACAATTTCCCATTATCATCCAACTTAGTAAGCTAAAGTAATTCATAAATACCCTTATTATGAAGCTAGTGGTGGATTTGCAATCCTAGGTTCCTTAAACATATTCATAAAAACAATTTTAAATCACTTTCGTAATTTAGATTTATTTTCATTGTTATTAGTTTAATTAAAATTCAAATCCAATTCCATTTTCTTAATTAATTAAATTTAGGTTTTAAAATTAAGGTGTTTTAGTATTTCAATCTCTGTGGGTTCGACCTTTACTTCCACACTGCAAATCTTTAGAAAAGTAAAGTATACTTTTATATCTTGATTTTGACGAGATCACCAACCACGACCACAGTCACCCATCCTCTCTATGATCTATAAATTTTGTGGCGGTTTGATGCAATTTCATTTGACCAAAACTTTATTTTGAGAGAATGAAGATCTAGCATTAAAATTTTAGGATTTGGGGAAGAAATGTGAGAAAGAAGGTGAGTTTAATTTTTTCACCTTTTTTATTCATTTTGAAGTCCACATCTAAACCAACCGGCGATAGCCGAGTTGGCCAGGGCCCATCCCCCATTGGGGGTTATGGGTTCGAATCTGGCACGCCCCTGAATGGAAAAATTAGAGAAACATAAATTTCCTTTTTGCATCCATAGGGAATGACTAGTGAAGTCACATGATTGTCCACACGTTGCAGTACTATGCAACAAGAAGGATAGAGATAACAAAATACAATAATTTAGGTTCTAGTTAAAACATAACTTAATGTCAAAAAGAAAGTTACTAGCTATTACAATCAGAGTCTCAAATCAAATAAAACATCACGGAAATACAAATATTAAGGCAACATATGCCTGACCACAAAAGGTCTAAAAAGTAAAAAGATAATTAAACTATAATCTAGCCTATTCTTCAATTGGTAAAGGTGTAGTCCTCGGTGTAGTTATCTTCCTCCACTTGATTGCCCTCTGAGTAATCCTCCTCATGAGCATCATCACCAGCATAATAGTCCTCACCTGCTGGTCCTTCACCTGTATAGTCATAGACAGGGTATGTTGGAATATAGGAATGTCCAGCAGCATAAACATCGTCAGCTTATTGCAAGCTGAGTGAATTAGATACTTAGAAGGTATCAACTATTGAAGTAATTACAAGTTATGAACGAAAAAAATTTATATTCCATTGAGGGTGTCTTCTCTTTAATCAAATCGATTATCAAGTTACTAACGTCTTACTAAATTCAGATCGATAATACATTCTGATAAAAGAATAGACTGAATAGTAGTTCAACTCTATTGATACACCATTGCTCCATCCATTGCTTTTAAGAACACATGCACAGTCCATTGCATGTCATAGACACCATGTCAGTCCATTCCTAGCTTTTAAGAACATATGTTCAGTTCACCGCACTATAGAGAAATATTGCTTTAAGCAATAGTACATCATTATAACGCCACAACTTAACGTCATCTACTTGTGATCCCAGTTCATTGCTTTTAAGAACATATACACAGTTCACCACTTTTAAGCACATATCATCGGATCAGCAAGTTATCTAAGGGTTACTTCCAGTCCACCAGTTGTAAGAACATATGCATAGTTCATCGCTTTTAAGAACATATCATGACTAAGGCCTGTCCACATACAATTCCCGAATCCTGAACAAACCTACTTAAGTTTAACACTAACATTGATACATGACAATCCCATGTGGCTTGACTATAGTGAATGAAACCAATGAGAACCTAAATGGTTCATGACAAATACGTCCTCTAATGTTACAACCATTACCTCATTAATCTTGACGTCACTACGATCCTACATTGCATTATCTCATTATTATGTTCGTATTACTTACGGGGGATTCAGAATAGTATATAAACAACTTAACAGTTATAATAAAAACTAAACAAGAAAAAAAAACATTTTGTAACTGCCAATCGATTGGGACAGAGGTCCAATTAATTGGTCTAAAAACAGTAACAATCGATTGGAAAAAATCCCAATCGATTGGATCACAATCCATGCCAATCGATTGCTAACTTTGGGGTACCTACAATGGCAATTGATTGTATAAAATGGCAATCAATTGAATTATCAAAGGTGGCAATCGATTGGGAAAAGTTCCAACCGGCTGGGACTTTGTCTTCTTCACATTGAAGATAGTCCAACAATATAAAAATTGGAAAACTACCATTCATACATCTTTCCTTCTTTTAAACATGCTCTATTATCAATATATTGATACTCAGTGAGTATAGAACTCACCTTAGGATTAGAGGGTGTGTGTGTGTGTATATTGAAGCTTGGAGCTTCAATGGCCCTTCCCCCCCCCCCCCCCCCACCTCCCCCTCTCTCTCTCTCTCTCTCTCTCTCTCTCTCTCTCTTTCTCTCTCTCTCTTCTTTCTTTCTTATGGTCTCCTTCTTCTTCTCTTTCTATTCTTCTCAGTCCATTTGGTGGGTGTGGGTGTGTGTGTGTATGGATGTATATATATGTGTATATGTATATAAATGAGTGTATAAATATATAAAACACACACAGAACACATACACACACATACACACACACTCTCTCTCACTCTAATGTCTGGAAACAGAAATACGCCCAAAATGGGCATATATATAGAGGGAATAGTGTTGACGTGGACAAAGTCCAGCCAAAGCAAAAGAATCTTTTCAACTGCTGCCAATCGATTGGCAAGTGTGGCAATTGATTGGGGTAGGTAGTAAATGGTCCAATCGATTGGGACAAGTGGTGTAATCAATCGACGGTGAGTATTAATGACTCCAATCGATTGCGATGAAGTCCAATGGATTAGGTCCAGGTGGTAGGTACAAAAGTGACAATCGATTGGTATAAGATGCCAATCGATTGGTATCCAAACTAAGGTAATCAATTAGGAAAACTGTGTAATCGATTGGGATACAAAATACACCAAAGGTAAAGTAAAACTCATACAAGTATTTAAACAAATAATACAAGGTCTTATTCATCAGAATACATTACAAATATGGGGTATTACAGAATCTTTCTTCTGGAAAAATATAAACAAGGGAGATTTTTTTTAAAGTGGGGTATCCCCCATGTGTATGTGTGTGTTACTAACTCTCTAACCTACTAACTTCACTCATGAGGTGGTTTGTTTCTGAGACACAACAAAATAAAAAGATAACCACATATGTTAGTCTTTCTAGCTCTTTATTATTTTTTTTGTTAGCTTCCCCCATGGTAACATTTTAAGTAAACTTTTGCTTAACAAGGCAAGTGAAAGTTCAATTTTGAATTTCACTTAACCAAGTGCAAGTGAAATTGCAAACTTCAATGAAAATTTACTTTAAAAGTAACCTGAATTTCAGGTAGATGTATATCAATAAGTCCCACCTTAGCCAATTTGTATAACAATAAGTCCCCCGTTACCCAATTTACTAGCTTTGAACCCTTCACCTATGATTTGGGAATAAACCCACATCCCTCATCCCTAATTATATACAATTTATAGACTTTTGTACCCCTAAGATATTTATACACGTACAATATGCATACACAGACATACATTTAATGCTAATTTAGTTACTATATTTCATGCAAAATATATGGTATATCCATTTAAATCAAAATGATATGTTTGGTAGGAGGGATAGAAAAGTGGAAGGCAGGGAAGAGAGGAGGGATGGAAGAAAATATTACCACCTCTTGTTTGGTTATACAAGATGGAAGTGAGGAAGGAAAGAATAGAATATTGTGTACTTTACTATTATACTCCTACATTTTATGAAATGGAGCTTCGGCCATAGCCCCCTCAAATAAAACTCTTCCAAGCTAAAACTCATGCTATTTTTGTTTAACTTATTAGATCTTTTTTATGCCTAAACAACTTCAAATTGCTATAACTTTTGTTCTACAAGTCCTGTTTTAGTAAAAAAAAAATGATGTTTTGGAATTAGCCAAATGAAATCTATCAAACAAGATCAATATTGACCATGAAATACTAGGAAAAAAAACTAAAAAATAAACAAATACGGAAAATTGTGTTTTTTTCGCATAAGTGTAATAAAAACAAATTTTGTTCGTAAAATTGGCACCATAGATACACAGATCTCGAAAAAATATAGGAAATAAAAAAAATCACCCAAAAAGCCTTGGAATTGAAAAAGTTTGCTGGTTTAAAGTTGACAAATATTATTATCTGTTAGGCACATAAAATCTCATAATCATGTTGTAACTTATCTTTTTTTGCAAAATTTTCAAGTCCAATGCATAGATCTCAAAGAAAAAAAAATCATTCCAAAGGGTCAAAAATGAGGAAATTATAGTCGTTTTCGTGAATATTATCTATCTTCCAACATATAATATTATTTTTCAAATGCACTTTTGCGGGAAAAAAAAGTAGTGAGGGGCTTTTTAAAATATGGGCAAATCTTGTGAATTTTGGCAAATGCACTTAATTTTTAGGGGTCTATGTCCTAACATCCATATATTAAATGTCATTTTTTAGGACAAAAAGTCAAAAGATAAGAGAAACTTTTTCTCTTTCCTAATTTGTCCAATTTTGGACGAATTGAAATGTAATACCCCATTATTAATTTCTCATTTTGATACGCATATATATACTAGTTTTGGATCCTACACTGTGTAATTTTACCTGTGTGTATGCGTGGTCATGTGAGCTCAACACATGGGATGATCTCCCATATGAAACTTGGAGCTCAAATCAACAGATTGTGCACTATGTGTGCATGTGTATACTATTCGTGTATGTGTGAAGCTTGTGCTTCATAGTGCTTGGAGGCAAAGCAAATTAATTGTTATATATGACCCTCCCCCCCCCCCTCTTCATAACTCTCTGAACTCTCCACTGTCTCTCTCTCTCTCTCTCTCTCGTTATGTATATACATACATATATACACACGCAAACAGATATATAATCAAGAAATTTTGAAATCAAGGCTTGGTTATTTGGAATTCTCTTATTTTATTTCTGGAATTCATTTGGGTAAGCTTTTAATCAATTCTATATTTTGATTTCAGTTTATTATAGAGTTGTTGATATAGATATTTATATGTAATTCATAATTATATCGTTTAAGGGTTCGAAAATAGCAATACGAAAAACTGTAATGGAAACTTGATTTCTATATATCAAATGAAAGGTCTTGATTCCACGAGGCTTAATTTCGAATTTCAGAAGCTAATTCGCAACAAGCGCGATGAATGGTCGATTTGCAGTTTTGTCACCATTCGAATTTTTGATAAAACCGAGAGCTACGCTTGATTTTAATAAAAACTAATCTCATATTTGGAATCTACGTGAAAAAATAAAGAGTTTTATACATTGGAAGTCCTGTTTTGGTTAAGTTTTGAAAATTATATTTCTAACAAAGCTTCAGAGAAGACAATAATGGAGCCTCTGTTAGTGATCGCACGAGTGACTCGCGCAAGAGACCTGCACGCGACCTATGTAATTTTTGAAAATATTTTAAAATGAACCCGTGGGCATTCTATATGACATTCGCCCGGGGGCCTTGCACGAGGGACTGGCGTGAACGAGAGTCCACTTGAGCGATCTAAGGCAGTTTGGTAAACACTTTAGTTTTCTTGTACTTTAGTCAGTATTGTGCTAATGGACCTTGTACCCTAAGCATTGTGAGTTGTAATTTACTCTAATAGTAGTTGTACATATGCTTAGAGGTGTTTTACCTCACTAAATTGGTATTATTGTTGACAATAGTCTTAACAAATTGAGCAGTTATGGTTTCTGTTCTGAGTACTTATTTAGTCATCGGTGGATGGTCCTCAATAAAGTTGTATAACATGTAAACATTGTACTTACATGTTTTTATGAATTGATATATTTTATGTGTTTACTTGATTGATTTCAGCTTGCCTATTGTGTTGCTTTAAACCGATAACATGTCTTGATATGTGACTTATGAAATATTTAATATGTCCTGATGCTTAGATCTCACATATGTCATAACATTTCATAAGCATGAACATGAACGAACACGAAAATCATGAAAATGGTTTTGGGATGAAAGACATTGGAGGCTTTTGATTTTGAAAAGTAAGATCATAGAGACTTCCAAGTTTTGAAAATGGAAGATATTAGAGGCTTTGGTGCATAAAACTCTCTTGGAGGGATTTTGATTTGAAAAGATAAAAATTCTAGATTTGTGGATAGGCGTGTGAGATTGCTACCACTGGGAACTCGAATCTTGATCCTGCATGTTGAAGGCTAGGCCTCTATGAGGTGACTCCAAGGACTCTTTGACCGAGGTATTCATAAGGCCCAAAGTCCCGCACATCGAAGGCTAGGCCTCCGTGGACGGGAAGCCTATTATCCAGGTAATGATATTGATGATCGAGAGTGAATGTTTGAAGAGGGCATAAAAATGGTTTTGATACATAACATTGTCATTCATTACAGTCACGCATATTGTACCACAAATGTTATTGTGTGGTGATACGACTATGCAAGCCTCCATGGCTTATGGACTATAAAACCCTTTTTTTCAGGTGAAATAGATAAGGGCAAGGTCTCCGAGACTTAACAATGCTTCCGCTATAGTTTGAAGACCCCATGTGTGGGGATTATAATTTAAATTATGTAATATAATTTTTTTTTCAAAGAACATGTTATGTTTTATTGGACAAGTATTAGTCCACCCGCTTTTAATAGAATGGTAGCTTGACTCTAATTTTCAACTGCTTACCTTGAAAACATTTTGTTTTAAGAAAAGATATTTTTAAAAGAAAACCCGATTTCTATTTTATAAATGTTTTCCAAATGATAAACATATATTTCAGGAAACCCTCGAAGGCTAGGACTCGGGGAGTTATTGATTGGTGTCAAAGCCAACTGTGATTGTTTATTATTGCATTTTCGGTAGCTGACACGCCGTCGCGGGGACTCATGGAGGGGTAGGGCGTCAAAGAATGTTATCAGAGCATAACCGGGTAGAATACTCTGGGAAGTCGGGTTTTGTGCTCGCTTATATAATTAGTTGACATGTTTGATGTTAGTTGATAAATGATATATGATTTGATATATGTTAACACGTTATTTGATAGCTTGAGGTGTTAACTATTTACTTGTTATGTTTGTAATATACATGTATTATTGAATACACATCACGATTAGATCATGTTGTGTGATTCGTTTACTCGATTTGATCTTGCTATAGCCGTGCTGCTGCATCGTGGAAGTCGCAATTTTGAGCTTGAGGTTGATGAGCAGATATCGCCTGCTTTGATCCCAGTTAAAGACCGAGGACGAGGATGTGCTCAAGGACATTCGTGATCGAGGCCAAGGCCATGGACGAGGTCATGGTTGAGCCATGGTCATGGCCAAGGTCACGCGCCTGATGTTGTATTTGAGTCTGAAGCCTCCACAGGATCGGTTGATATTCCTGGTGAACCAAAAGGGTTACAGAATGTAGCCAATGCAATTGCAAGGGCAGTCAGAGATGCTCTGCCACCTCTTCCTCCTCGTGCTCTGAAAGGTGAGACCAATTCCTCTAGAGCTTAGGAGCGACTAATTACCCAGGATTTCGATTCTAGGAAGCTGTCACAGTTCTCTGGTAGCTTTGACCCAATGGATACAGAGGATTGGCTTCAGCATATCATGAAGATATTTGAATTCATCGATCTTCATGAGGATGCTTGCCTCATCAAGTTGGCTACATTCTTATTTTTTGGAGAAGTTACCAATTGGTGAGCTTGCAATGTGAGTGCTCATCCACTTGCTGGCATGACCTGGAAATCATTTAAGCATCTTTTCCTCGAGAACTACTTCCCAGAAGTACAGAGGGATGTAAAAAGGGCTGAGTTCTTTACTCCTCAGCAGGGGGATATGTCAGTAACAAAATATGCTACTATATTTTCCACCTTGGCTCTCTTTCCACAAGAACAATTGGTTAGTGATCATTTAAAGGCTACACGCTTTGTCTCTGGTCTTCAACCCTATATTCAAAAAAGTATGGCTAGCATGCCTATCACCACTTATGTTGATATTTTGATAAGAGCATTGGGTGTTGAAAGTGTGGATTTGGATCTGAAAAGGGCCTGGGAGATGATTTCTCCAGCCAAGAACACCGGTCAGTCTAAGAAAGCCAAGACAGAGACTAGGTCTCAATTTCACTCCCAACCTCCTCAATAGCAACAACAATCCCATTCATAATAGAGATCTTCTTATTAAAATTCTCAACAATCATGGTCATAGCGAGGTATGAATGCTGCTGGGGAAAAAGTTTGCCTCTGATGTGGTGAGTCCAAACCATTTCATCAAGTTTTGTCCTTAACCACCACCAACATAATCTCAGTCGATTGGATCGACACCATACCCTCCGTCTCATGCAATATCCACTCAGAGCGTGAAATCCAACAAAAATATAGGGAATCAAGGTAATTATCAGAGGACAGATGACCGTGGTAGTATTCTACCACAACAACACTAAGAACCCCAAGGAAGGAATTTTTCTCTTCCTATATCATCTACTTATCATGTTTTTTGAAATGCCGAACCATATGATCCTAGGTATCATCCCATTGTTTAACTCTTGGGCATCTATATTATGATACTAGTGCATCACACTCATTCATCTCATCAGCATTCACATTAATATTGGTGTAGAATGCTTAGAGCATGTCTTATCTATTGATATTCCAGTTGGAGGTAATATTCACTTAAATCATGTTTGTCGTGGTTGTATGCTTTTGATAGTAGACTGATAGTTGAGTGTTTATTTGATTATTATGTCGAATCGAGGATTTGATGTCATCCTTGGGATGGACTGATTGGTCGAGTATTGGGCTTTCATAGATTGTTTTAAGCATCGGGTTACTCTTTTCACTCCTGAGAGTGATAATTGTAGATTTGAGGGCGATCAGTTCAATTTACCGATACCCTCTTTGCTTTCCTAGAGTAGCTTATACTCTTCCCTTAGAACTCTATATAGTTTATTGGCCATGGAGAAGGGCACTTCTCTAGTGGAATTGCCACCCATTGGTTGTGAATTTCTTGATGTCCTACCAGAAGACTTATCAGGATTGCCACCTGTCCGTGCTATTGATTTTACAATCGATCTTGTTCTAGGAACTTCACCTATTTCTATTCCACCATATCGTATGGCACTAGCAGAATTGAGGAGCTCCTGTCCTCTTTGTTAAGAGAAGGATGGAACATTAAGGTTATGTATCGATTATCAGAAACTCAATCATGTGACGATCAAGACTATTCTAAGATTGATGATTTGTTTGAGATTGGGTTATCATCAACTTCGTATTCTCGAGTCAGACATCTTAAAGACAGCTTTTAGTTCCCGATATAGACATTTTGAGTTTGTGGTTATGCCATTCGGATTGACCAATGCTCCAGCATCATTTATGGATCTTATGCAGCAAGTATTTCATGATTATTTGGATAAGTTAGTAATTGTATTTATTGATGATAATATTGTCTACTCTTCCTTTAAGGAACTTCATGAGGAATACTTAAGGATTATCCTACAATTATTGCATACTCACCGACTGTTTGGTAAATTATCTAAATGTGATTTCTGGTTGACAGAAGTGAAATTTTTGGCACATGCTGTCTCAAGAGATGGAGTGTCAGTTGATTCATCAAAGATTGAAGCTGTTATGGATTGGTAGCCTCCTAAGAACGTATTTGAGATATGTAGTTTCTTGGGTTTAGTAGGTTATTACCTTCGCTTTGTGAAAGACTTTTCTCGTATTGCTTCACCTTTGACTAAGCTTATGATTAAAGGGGTGAAATTCATTTGGACTGAGGAGTGTGAGAAAGCTTATCAGCTTTTAAAGACTCGATTAACTTCAACATCGATCTTCATTATTCCAGAGCATGGTTTTGACTATATAGTTTATTGTAACGCTTCACTTCTTGGTTTAGGGTGTGTGCTTATGCAAGAAGGCAAAGTCGTGTCTACTGTTCTGGCCAATTGAAGCCTCATGACCAGAATTATCCGACTCATGATTAGAGCTTGTTGCCATTGTGTTTGCTTTAAAGTCATGGCATCATTACTTGTATGGGGAACAATTTGCTGTCTTTTAGACTACAAGAGCTTGAAGTATATCATTACTCAACATAATCTGAATCTTCAACAACGCTGATGGATGGAGTACTTGGAAGATTATGACTTTGAACTACAATATCATCCAGGTAAGGAAAATGTAATGGCCGATGCGCTAAGTCGCAAGTCACGAGGTTCCATGGCTTATCTGGCCATTCAAGAATGGAATGTACTTGATCAGATTGGGGAGTTTGAGGTAGAGCTTAACGATTCTGAGGATCATGCTTCATTACATTGGCATGGCTCAATCGTCGATTATTCAATAAGTGAAAGATGAGCAACAATCTGATCCTATAGCATATACTTTTTATATATGAATTCTTTATGGTGATGTTATAGAAGGTTGGACTTTTGACTCCGAGCGTGGGTTGAAGTTCAAAGGCCATTTGTTTGTACCTTTGGCAGTTCGTGAACAAGTGATGAAGGAATTCCATCATTCACGATTAGTGGTGCATCCACGAGGCAATAAGATGTACCATAATGTACGACATCAATTTTTGTGGAAGGGTATAAAGCTCGATGTCGCTAAGTTTGTATCTCGGTATTTGACTTGTCAGCAAGTGAAAGCCGAACATCAAAAACCTGTATGGTTATTGCAACCATTACCAATTTTAGAGTAAAAATGGGAGCACGTGACAATGGATTTTGTTATAGCACTTCCTAGTTCACCACGCGGTCATGATGCCATTTGGGTCATTATGGATTGTCTGACGAAGTCTAAACATTTTTTAGCAATGCGTTTGACTGATTCAGTTGATGTGCTTAGTCACCTGTATATTCAAGAGATCATTCAGTTACATGGAGTCCTTATTTCGATTGTGTCGGATCAAGATCTGTAGTTTACTTCCTTACTTTGGGAAGGTCTCAAGAAAGCTTTAGGGACAAAATTGAGATTGAGCATGGCTTTTCATCCTTAGATGGATGGTCAGCCAGAACGTACTATGCAGACCTTGGAAGTATGTTACGAGCTTGTGTTATGGATTTCAAAGGTAGTTGCGAAGACCACCTACCATTAATCGAGTTTTCGTATAACAATAGTTATCAAGCAAGTATTCAGGTGGCACCATTCGAGGGCCTATATAGACAACTGTGCCATCTCCCATATGTTAGACACAAGTTGGAAAAGTATCTCTGTTAGGACCAGATCTAGTAAGGAAAACTACTAAAAAAGTAAACCTAATTCGTATGAGGATACTTATGGCTCAAAGCCAACAGAAAAGTTATGCTAATAAGAAGAGAAGACCATTGTCTTTTGAAGTTAGGAATCATGCGTTTCTCAAGGTTTCACCTCGTCGTGGTGTACTTGTTTTGGCTAGGACAAGAAGCTTTCACCTCGTTTCATTGGACCTTTCTAGATTTTGGAACATATGGGTAAAGTTGCCTATAGGTTAGCTCTGCCTCTACAGTTGGCAAAAGTTCATAACGTATTTTATATTTCGATACTTCAAAAGTTTGAACTTGATCCGTCTCATGTTTTAGATTGGCCTGATTTACCGTTGGAACAAGATGCGCCCTATGAGGAGCAACCAGTACGAATTCTGGAAACTAAGAAGCATGTGCTTTGTGGTAGAACTATTCATTTCGTTCAAGTATTGTGGTGACACCATGGTACTGAGGAGACTACTTAGGAGAATGAGAAGGAAATGCACGATCGATATCCGCATTTGTTCTCTTCTTGAGTTATTAATTTTTCTGTGTTGATTGTTATCTATGTGTGAATTCGCGGATGAAATTTCTTTAAAGGTGGGTAGGATGTATTACCCCATTATTGATTTTCATGTTTTGATACGTATATATATACCAATTTTGGAATCTATACTATGTAATTTTACCTGCGTGTATGTATTGTTATGTGAGCTCAACATATGGGATGATCTCCCATATGAAACTTGGAGCCCAAATAAATAGATTGTGCACTGTGTGTGCATGTGTATACTATTCGTGTGTGTGTGAGCTTGTGCATCATAGTGCTTGGAGGCAAAGCAAATTAATTGTTACGTATGAGGCCCCCTACCCCACCTCCCCTTCATAACTCTCGACAACTCTCTGAACTCTCCACTATCTCTCTCTCTCTCTCTCTTGTTATATATATACATACACAAACATATATACATTCAAGAAATTTGGGAATCAAGGCTTGGTTATTTGGAATTCTCTTATTACCTTTCTGGAATTCATTTGGGTAAGCTTTTAATCAATTCTATATTTTGATTTCAGTGTATTATAGAGCTGTTGATATAGATATATAAATGTATTTCATATTTATAGCGTTCAAGGTTTTGTAAATAGCGACATGAAAAACTGTAATAGAAACTTGATTTCTATATATCAAATGAAAGGTCTCGATCCCACGAGGCTTAGTTTCAAATTTCAGAAGTTAATTCGCAACAGCGCGACGAACAGTCAATTTGAAGTTTTGTCTCCATTCGGCTTTTTGATAAAACCGAACAGTATGTTTGATTTCAATAAAAAAACTAATCTCGTATTTGGAATCTACGTGGAAAAATGAAGAGTTTCATATATTGGAAGTCCCGTTCTGGTCAAGTTTTGAAAATTAAATTTCTAACAAAGCTTCGAAGAAGACAATAATGGAGCCTCTGTTTGCGATCAGGCGAGCGACCAGTGTAATTTTGTTAAAACTATTTTTAAATGAACCTGTGAGCATTCTATATGACATTTGCCCAAGCGACTCGCACAAGCAAGGGTCTGAGCTAGCGAGCCGCGCTAGTGAGAGTTCGCTCGAGTGGTCGGCTCAAGTGATATGAGGCAGATTGATAAAAACATCAGTTTTCTTGTACTTTAGTCAGTACCGTGCTAAGGGACCTTGTACCCTAAGCATTTTGAGTTGTACTTTAATCAAATAGTAGTTGTATGTATGCTTAGAGGTGTTGTACCTCACTAATATTGGTATTACTGTTGACAATGGTCATAACAGATTGAGCAGTTCCGGTTTCTGTTCTGAGTACTTATTCAGTCATTGATGAATGGTAGTTTCATATAACCCTCAATAAAGTTGTATAATATGTAAGCAGTGTACTTACGTGTTTATATGAATTGATATGTTTTATGTGTTTACTTGGTTGATTTTCAGCTTGCGTTGCTTTAAATCAATAGCATGTCTTGATATGTGACTTATGAAATATTGAATATGTCCTGATGCTTTGAGCTCACATATGTCATAACATTTCATAAGCATGAACATGAACACAAACATAAACACAAAAATCATGAAAATGGTTTTGGGATAAAAGACCTTGGAGTCTTTCGATTTTGAAAAGGAAAATCTTAGAGACTTCTAAGTTTTGAAAAGAGAAGACCTTAGAGGCTTCGGTGCATAAAGCCATCTTGGAGAGATTTTGATTTGAAAAGATAGAAATCCTGGATTTGTGGGTAGGCGTGTGATATTGGTACCATTAGGAACTTGAATCCCAGTCGCGCACGTTGAAGGCTAGGCCTTCGTGAGGTGACTCTGAGGACTATTTGACCGAGGTATTCGTAAGGCCCGAAGTCCCACACGTCGAAGGCTAGGCCTCCGTGAATGGGAAGCCCATTGTCTAGGTAATGATATTGATGATCGAGAGTGAGTGTTTGAAAAGGGCATGAAAGTTGTTTTTGTAAATAACATTGTCATTCATTATACTCACACATATTATACCACAAATGTTATTGTGTGGTGATATGACTATACGAACCTCTATAGCTTATGGAGTTTATTTAGGTGAAATAGATACGGGCAAGGTCCCCGAGACTTGACAATGCTTCTGTTATAGTTTGAAGACCCATGTGTAGGGATTATCATTTAAATAAATGTAATATAATTGTTTTCAAAGAACATGTTATGTTTTATTGGACAAGTGTTAGTCCACCCGCTTTTAATGGAATGTTAGCTTGACTCTGATTTTTCACTGCTTATCTTGAAAGTGTTTTGTTTCAAGAAAAGATATTCTTAAAAGAAAATCATATTTCTATTTTATAAATATTTTCCAAATGATAAACATATATTTCAGATAACCTTCGGAGTCTAGGACTCAGGGAGTTATCGACTGGTGTCAAAGCCAAGTCTGATTGTTTATTATTGCACTTCTGGTAGATGACACCCCGTCGCCGGGACTCGGGGCAGGGCAGGGCGTCACATGAAATTTATGGGCCAGGAAGGAAGTAGCACCCATCCCCTCTTCTCCTTCCTTCTCTCTTCCATCTTACCCAAACAAGTGATTATTACATCTTCCCTCCTCTCTTCCATCCACCGTTCTCCTTCCTTCCAGTCTTTGCTCAAAATTAACATAGCATAAATCCCATAAATCATGGAGTGTTATAAATCATGCAATATATATGGTATATCCATTTAAATCAGATTTAACTAAATCCACATAACATGGGAATTTATATACATGCAATCACTTTCTATAAAACACGTATAACAGTCCACATATCTTATATTGTTTTCTATGAAGAAGAAATAGATTATGTATATCACAGTAGTGAAAAATTCTCATAAAACATTACCACTACAACACCACTAACAGATGTGAGAAATTTCACATGCCATTTTGAACTATTTTGATTGAATGGTGCATATCATTTTCGGAGTATTTCAAGCTTGAAGAAGATGTTGTGCATGTAATTTTTTAAATTTCTCATGCGTAAACACAATTTTACTTTATGAAATTTCTTTCTCATATGAAAATTTTATCATACACCGACACATGATATTTCCCACTCACGTGAAATTCATAAACACGTAATATTACTTTATGAAATTTTGCACTCATACAAAATTTCTTATATATGTATATACATTTATATACGTCTAATATATGTATATAAATTATATACAAGCATTAAAATAGCTTGATTATGTTTACTCAAAATAATGCCATATCAGATTTGGCAATAAACTTCCATATATGTGTAATTTTTGTAATGCACATGCATTAAATAGCTTGCTAATAGTACCCTATCAAACTAAAATATTTTTGGGTTGAGTGTATTGCCATAAAAGTCCCCCAAGTAGGACTTATAACTAATTAACCCAATTTCAAGTGTATGTGTTCTTTATTTTTCTTTTTCTTTTTTTTTTAGTCTGAATGTTTGTGTACTTTTAATTAATGAAAGTAAATAAATTTTGAATTTAGTTGGGAGAAATTCCACTTAACTCCTTGAGCAATTTAAATGAAATATCAAAGATTTTGTTAAAGTGAAAACTCACAACGCGAATTAAGTAAATTTTTGTTGAATATTTTGTTTTCCAAAAGTTCATGGCAATTATGGTACTTGTTTAATAGTTCTCATCAAGTACATTTCCAAAATGTAATTTTCATGCAAAAGTCCTAGATTTTTAAAGTTTTAAAAAACATTTATCAAGATTGGTTAAAATTTAATATACTAACTTGTTTTAATGAAAAGGGCATGATTATATGTACTAGTCGAATACCCCGTGCAATGCACGAGCTGTTCAAAATATGAAGCAATTGTGAAATACAACTCATCCCTTAAACAGAAAAGGAAAAAAAAAAACCAGAAAAGAAGAAGACGATGACAATGCAATTCGAGAGGTAGAGTATTCCAATTTTATGAAGTGGATAGCATAAATTATTAACCTTTTAACTCACATTAGTATAAGAATTTGTAATATGTAAAGAGATGGAGGGAAGCAAAATATTCAAGAAGAGAGAGAGACTGAACCAAGTTCAATAAATGCGTATGCATATACCATTATAGTTTTGAAATTAATTGGAACTTTGTTTGATAACTGATGAATATTTTTGAAAATTCACATCAGCAGGTGTCCCGTTTAAGTGTACCTAGCATTACTCTTCTCGAATGCATGCATATACATTTATCTCCCCAATACATGCACCTACTTTCAGGGCCTTTATCTCCCTAATACATGCACACACACACACACACACACACATACACACACACACACACACATACACACACATTTAATCATTTAATTTGGAAAAATTGTAGTGTCAATGAGAGAGAGAGTGTGTGTGTGTGTGTCTGTGTGCAAGAAATGAGGGAGAGTTGCCACATAGAATTTTTAGAATTGCTTATGTGGACTGGCTCACTGAAGTGGGATTGCTTTGGTAGCATATACAATGCATGGGGCTGTATAATTATGCGGCTATTGAATTTAAAAGACTTTACACATTCAACCAAAAAAGGGGAAAAAAATTAGAAAATGCCCCCGTAGAATTATTCAATATATAAAGTAAACTTAGTATGTAAAGAAAATTAACAAAACTTGCAATTATTGAATGAGATCAAAGCAATGTTCCATAATGAAGAGGAAAATGATAAAGTTTTGATTAAATTTAAAAGACTATCACGGTGATTCTCAAATAAGGAACCAAATGCTTTGGCAATTATACGACTTAAATTACAGTGAGAATTACTGACTTTCATTGAAAGTAGTTTTAGAATGTACATATGAGGTAGAAAAACACACTCACACTTGCTTAAGAACAATGTAAAATATCCCATTCTCGGGTATACAAAGCATCTACTATCTAATTACAATAACATACCAACAAAGAACTCTGTCAACAATGCAAAAAATAAAAAAAAATGAATGTTATGTGACAAGCGTAGGTATCTATAAAATACAACCGCGTTAAAATAAGGAAATATACTGATATAGTTTACATTCCCTGTTATATCTGCAATTTGTGTGATAATGCTAGTTTATAGACAATGTGACTAATCTATGATAAGTTGTGTTGTTTTAGCTGTTGTTTTGTGTAGATATGCTACTATGTTGTGATCAGGAATGAATAACAAGATAAAAAGGAAAGCTTGATTATGAGCAAGGTAATTTAAGATAAAAAGTGGAGTTCGAGCGATCGAGCCTTCCATCGATCGAAGCTAGTTCATGCGCTCGATTAATTCAAGGTTCAAGCGATCGAATGATGTTCGATCGATTGAATATGCGTTTTATCATATTTTGCGCGCACGCAGCAGAAACGTATTCTATAACCCTAGCTTTAGATTTTACTATTTATATGAGGTTATGAACACATCCATGAGGATGCCCAACTTTTGGTTTTCATAGTTTACATAGAGAGAGACATAGAGTTTACTTGTTTTTATAGGTTAATATTGGATTCTACATTGATTGCTTGGTGATTCCAGTTTTAATACAAGTGTTCCTTTCATTCTGGTTTCGTTTTATTGATTGTTTACATTCTGTTAGTAGTTTTACATAGTATAAGCAGTAATAATTGTAGTGTCGCTTGTTAGTTTAGAATTAATCCATAGTTTTTGTAGTTTGCATGTTTAAATCACAACTAAACAAGACCTTAATGAATATTCACATTAAAAATAAATCTGTGACACTCCAGACCATGTCCGAGAAGTCCCAGAGTTGGGAGATCACGATGAAACAGTGATCTCCAGCCTCTGCCATGCAGCAGTATAAAACCTATGTTTGATCGATCAAAGTTAGGTTGATCGATCGAAACAGAGATATAGTCAAGTGATCGAAGACATTTCGATTGATTGAGAGATGATGATGTTCGATCGATCGAGAGTGCGTCGTTCGATCAAACCTTCAGATTCTTAGGTTGATACTTTGTAGTATTCTTAGACTTTCTATTTTCGAGATTTGTTATCAAACTGTTCTGATATGCTCAGTTTGTCAAAACAGTTTCTTAGCTTTAAGCCTTAAGGCATTTTTCTTCAATAGCTTTTGTAAATAACTTTGAATGCTAACACCATTCAGAGTGCGAGTCCTAACTATTATTTTAAACCGCATTCATGTATTTTGTAATCAATTGTGATGATATAGTCCTGGTCATGAAAGGGCTACTGAATCTTTATCTTTAGAAAATACGAAATGTTGTAGAGAGACATACTCCATAGAGCTTTAATGTGACTGCATGGTAGATGGCTAGGTCACTTTGGATTCATGTGATCCCAACGCTTCCCTTTCATAAAGACAAACCATTCTTAAAATTTCATTTTAGTTAATCATTATCTTAATTTAGTTGCTTTATTTTAGTAGTTGTTAATTGTGGAACTTCGTGTTCTACATCTTTCTTTAAACATCGAATTTTTTTTTTCTTTTTGAGTTTAATCTAAGTAGTCAGTTTAAAACCTTCTCTGTGGGATCGATTTGGTCTTATCCAATACTACTTGCATGTCCACCTACACTTGGGTATAGCACACAAGAGCACACAAAAGATTTGTGTGTCATGTTTTTGGCACCGTTGCCTGGGAACGCGACCGGCTAGTATTTAGATTACCTCGCTCTTTCTTCATTAATTTCTATTTTTCTTTTTATGTTTTGTTTAGGTTTAAAATCTTTTTAGACTTTTCCCTTTCATGTCCGATAATTCCATCGAAGGAATCTTCAGAAATCCACTCTACTCATCTGATTCTTCTAGTTCTATCAACCCCGTCGCCACACCTACATAATCTATGGCCGACGATCAAAGCGAAAATGGTGAGAATAGGGTTGTGCCTATTGATGATTCGCTGCATCCCTTACGCGATCTCATGCAACCAGAGCATTCACCTACGCCTTCTTGTATTCTCATTCTACCCCATGCGAGCGAATTCCAATTTCGCAATGGAATGATTCAACTCCTTCCAACCTTTCACGGGATGGAGAGCGAGAAGGCATATCTACATGTCAAGGATTTCGAGGATGTTTGCAAAACATTCTCACAAAATTATCCTATAGATGTGACACGCCTAATGTTATTTTCCATCACTCTGAAGGACAAAGCAAAAGCATGGTTACTCACCCTCAAGCCAAATTCAATCTTCACCTTGCATACGATGAATACTGCATTTTTAAAGAAATTCTTCCCACCTCGCATGACCACTGAACTTGAACGACAAATGAACTCCTATAAACAAAAGAACAATGAAACCTTCACTCAAACTTAGGAGCATTTCAAAGATTTGTTTCTCTCATGCCCATATCACGGGTATGAAAAATTGCGAACCATTAGCTACTTTTATGAAGGACTAAATGGTGAAACAAAAAAATTGGTTGAAACCATGAGCTCAGGTCCATTTCTTAGCAAAAACACCGAAAAGGCTGAAGCCCACTTTGAGTGGCTAGCCGAACTCACTCATGAATGGTCTAACTCTGAAGAGGTTTCACGTGCACAACTAGCAGTTGTAGAAGAGAAAAGCATTTATCAGTTAAAAAGTGAAGATCATCTAATGATAAAATACGAAGAAATGACAAGAAAGGTAGACGAGTTAGGAATGAAAGGAGAGAGTTCTAGGCAAGTTTTGCCCGAGGAACCATGCGGCACTTGCAATATGTTGGGGCACACAACCCAATATTGTCCCAACGTGCCATATTTTCAAGAACATGCCCCATGGAAATGAACGTCATGCAAGGCTATAGAGGGGTGGGGAATTCCTATAATAACAACAATAATTTTCAAAACAATATTTGATGGAATCACCCAGATTTTGATTAGAAGAATGACGCTGGGACCTAAAACCAATATCAGCAACAACCCTGTAATAACAATCAATATCAAGGGCAAAACAACAGACATCCCCAGCAATTTAATAAAAATAGATCTAATAACTATAACCAAGCTCAACCCTCTAATAACCAACAGTCTAATGTCTACGTGCCACCACATAGAAAGGTGCAAGAGGAAGATCCATTCTCTAACGTGAATTTAACACAGTAATTGATTCAAATGATGAGTAAAATGTCTGCGACGTTAGAGAGAATAGATGCACGACAAGAGGGATCGGGTGGAACGTTTCTTGCCCAACCACTTCAAAACCCTAAGGGATACAACAATGGTCCCAATAATCAAGAACATGCAAAAGTTGTGACTACTATGAGAAGTGGAAAGATTATAGGGCACAACATGCCTCTTTCTACACCTAAAGAGGATGAAGTGGTAAACAAAAAAGAATCCATCCACAAATGAAGAGGAGCCATCTACGAATAACGAACCATTAAAATCAAATGATGAATCTCCTACAGAAGTAGAAGAAGTTGAGAGAAGGCCTGGAAAGAAGCCCGTTAAGGACGATTACCTAAATGCCCTTTCCCCGCGCCTTACCCTCAAAGGCTAAAGAAGACCAAAAATGAGACAAAGAATCAGGAGTTCTTGGAACTATTTAAACAAGTAAAAATAAACCTTCCACTCCTTAATGCAATCAGAAAAGTACCGACCTATGCTAAATATCTTAAAGACTTATGCACAGTCAAGAGGCGATAGAGTGTGAAGAAGCATGCATATGTCGCTTTCCAAGCGAGCGCAATCATCCAAAATGAACTGTCTCCTAAACTTAAAGACCCTGATACTCCCACTGTCTCATGTCAGATTGGGAATCAAAGAACACACAACGCACTCGTCGATCTAGGAGCAAGCGTAAACCTGCTGACATACTCTATCTATAAACAACTAGGGTTAGGTGAACTCAAACCTACTCGAGTTGCATTACAATTGGAAGATAGGTCGGTGAAATACCCTAAAGGACAACTGGAGGACGTCCTCATTCAAATAGACTTATTTATCTTCCTGGTTGATTTTATAATCTTAGACACTGAACCTGTGTTCAATCCATATGCACAAATCCCGATGATATTTGGACGTCCATTCCTCAACACAATTGATGCCACAATAAAAATAAGATGTGGTATAATGACCATCGTATTTGGGAATATGACTTTAAACGTCAAAGCCTTTTCTAATCCCCGACCTGAAGAATACGAGGATGAAGAGGAAGCAAACCACATTGAGACGGTCATCGAAGAGGAGGCTAATGTCGTTGATTACAAAGATCCTTTGGAGGTAGTTGGTGTCACAATTCGACACTGTCTATCGAACTAACGATTCTACTTCACTGGATGCTGACCTAAATCAATTGTGCCTTATGATGGAAATGAAAGTGAGCTGAATGTATGTGGGTTACCCCATATGAACCGTTGCCTCTGAAAAACCAAATTAGTCATGCCCTTGAGTTTCCAGTTTCCTGACGTGAAATTAAAGGAGCTTCCTACGGAGCTCAAATATGCTTTCCTGGGGAATGAGAAAACATACCCCGTTATAATTTCATCCACCTTAAACTCCGAACAAGAGGGTAAACTAGCTTGAATGCTAAAACAACATAAGGGAGCATTGGGATGGACTATTGCTGACCTCAAAGGCATAAGCCCGTCCATTTGCACCCACAAAATTTATCTAGAAGAAGACGCTTGATCGGGAGAGAACTAATCCTATTTATACGCCTTAATGAGCATCTGTTAGATCCTTTTTATCCTGTTTTTGTATATTTTTACTTCGTTTTCAAGTTTCTGACAGGATTTGGAAGAAATCACCTAAACCAGGATAAACAGGGTGAAAAAGCACAAAGAAAGAAACTGAAAAAGCCAAGTCGCGCGCGCGACCCGCGCCCGCGAAAACCAGAATCGCTCGCGCGATCCGCTCGCGCGAGATACCCAGAATTGCTCGCGCGATATGTGTAAAAACCAAAGTTGCGTATTTCAGTGTACTGAAGACTCCTGTGCAAACGAAACTGCTGGACGACGTCTAGACTGTAAATTACATCAGTTTCAGTTCGTTTCGGGTTAGGAAGGCTTCCAAAACTTGTTGTAAATCTATATATACTCTATTTTACTTCAATTGAAGGGTTACACACCCATACATACACATTCTACAACCATACTTCCAGCCATTGAAGGGAGGGAAGCAAGGAGAAGAAGAAAAAGACCAAGGGTTTCCATGGCCTCCTCCATCAACTATTTGCCATCCATCACTTCCATGGACGGCTAGATCATAGATCTAGGGTTTCAATGAAGCCCTAGACGAGTAATAGGGAGTATTTTGTGTTTTTATTTTAGTTTTATTATGTATGGATGACAGTCACATGTTTAGAGGATTTTTATAAATAAATCGTACTTCTAGTGATTAAATCATTACGTTCAGAATTTATTCTTGTCTTAGATCTATTTTGACTGTGATGTGCTCAACGATCTATGCTTGCTGTGCTTGTTTAGATTGTTTACATGTGATGGTGCTTTATTGATTTGTGCTATCAAGTATCCGAATAGTCCATGCCTAGGTTAGACGGATTAGATCACAACCTTAGTTTAGTGTGGGATAATTCGTGCTAACCGAAGATGGATTATGTTGGTGCTTGAACCATGATTATCTTCTTGTCGGAGGAATTGGGCTTGTAGCTACAATTCCCCATTATCATCCAATGTAATAAGCTAAAGTAATTCATAAATATTCCTATTATGAAGCTAGTGGTGGATTTGCAATCCTAGGTTCCCTTAAATATTATTTAAAACAACTTTAATTGCTTTCCTAGTTTAGATTTACTTTTATTGTTCTTAGTTTAATTAAATCCAAATCAAATCCATTTTTCTTAATTAATTAGACTTAGGTTTTTAAGATTAAGAGCTGTAGTAATCAATCTCTGTGGGTTCGACCTTTACTTCCACACTGCAAATCTTTTGAAAAGTAAAGAATACTTTTTACATCTTGATATTGACAACATCAATTTTTGGCGCCGTTGCCGGGGATTGCATTACTACCTTTAGTTTTATAATCTTAGTTTAGTTAATTTGTAAATATTAGGTTTGTTTTTATTCTTCCTATTTTCCGTTTTTGTTTTTAGTTACTAACTTGTTCTTCTATTTTGTAGTCAACGTTTCCGAGTGGAGTAGCTAATTACATCAAAGGAGCTTACGCAAATAAAAATATAAATAAAATAACATAACTTGCTTCTTGTGAAACTCGCTTTAAACCACTGTAAGTCAGGGCGCTGTGACGCACTATTTGCATTAGTTTAGGGTTAATTGCACTGCATTAGCTAGGAAACCCGAGGCGCTGGGCTTGACGCGGTCATTGCATTACAGGATAATATTCATGCATCACAGTAGTTGAGTGCTTGTTATCGTAGTTGCGTGATTGCTATTTGTTTTTTTTAGTTGAGTCAGTTTTTGTTTTTAGTTTACTTTCTTTTAGTTTATGTTAGGTACACGTTCAAATAAACCGGAATTACAACCTTTAGACTCTGAACTTGAACGTACATTAAGACTTAATAAGTCTTCAAACTTAACTTCTAGAACAAGGTTTTTAATAGACGACGATTTGACACCGAAACCAACGTCTTTATTTGAATCTGAAATACGTAGTACTCTTCAAAAACTAAAGAAACCACGCTTTAATAACATAGAACCAATTAAAATGGCAGACATTGGAAATAATAACGATAACAATCAAAATAACAACGGAGCTAATATGAATAATCCTAATATCCCTCCACCTCCGCCGCTTAAAGATTATTTTATTCCTACGACTTACACGCCACAAACATGTATTGAATTACCGGAGGCGACGGCATCTCACTTTGAGATAAAGTCGTCTACCATCTCGCTACTTCCATCTTTCCATGGCCGTTTAAATGAAGATCCATATAAACACTTAGGAGATTTTCAGGATATATGCTCTACTTTGAAAATCCAAAATCTTACTGATGATGAATTAAAAATGCGGCTCTTTCCATTTTCATTAAAAGACAAAGCTAAATATTGGCTCCAATCTTTGGAGCCAAACACAATTAGAACATGGGAAGACTTACACACCGCATTTTTACAAAAGTTTTTTCCGATTATGCGTACGAATCAGATAAGAAAATCTATAACAAACTTTGTGATGCAAGATGGGGAATCACTTTACGACACGTGGGAAAAATTTAAAGAATTATTACGTTCGTGCCCACATCATCAGGTTCCCAAGTGGCAATTGGTTCAAGTCTTCTACGAGGGGCTTATTCCCTCTGTTAGGAATACCATCGATGCCGTTTGTGCGGGTACTTTCCTACACAAAAGCGCCGACGAGGCTTGGAAAATTTTTGAAACTTTGAGCGAGAATTCGATGCACCAAGCGGTGTCGGTACGTTCGGAAGGATATCTTCCTCCACCCAAACGAGAGGTGAAGTTTGAGTCGAGTCATTCTATTGAATTTCAAGAATTATCTAAAAAACTTGACCGACTTATGACAATGAACCAAACGACAGTCTCACCCGCTCATGAAATTTGTGCATTATGTTCTGATCCTTCACATTCTATACTTGCATGTCCATCGGCAAGTCAATTTCCGGAATTTGTGGAGCAACACATTAATTCTATTCAACAATACCCACAAAATAATTATAATGCAACTACTAATAATCCGGATGCGCCATGGAGAAACCATCCTAACTTCTCGTGGAAAAATAATGCTAATAATCTTAATGAGGCAACTAATTTTCCAAATGCGTATTGACCTCAGTTTCAACCTAATCAATACCAACACCCGCCTCCTAATTAGAATCCTTCAAGGGGTAATGCTTTTGAGGAAAAGGTGTTGGCGTCCCTTAAGACTATTGAAACGCAAGTACAGGCACAAGCACAAATAGTGCACTCACACACACAATCCATTGCGAAGCTTGAATCCCAAATGGGACAACTAGCTACTGTAGTGAGTCGTAGAAATGAGGGGACGTTGCCTAGTCAAACAATTCAAAACCCTAAGGGACAATATGAGGTTAAGGGGTCGAATGAGCAAGTAAACGCCGTATCAACTAGGTTGACTACACGAGAGGAAGAGGTAATAGAAATTCCGAATGCGAATGTGAAAGATATGAATATCAACTCTAATACGAAGAAGGGTGAGGACGCGAGCCAAAGTAAGAAAGAAAAAGAATCGGACCCAACGAATTATATTCCGAGAATGCTATATCCACCAAACGTTGAGGGACCGTCACATTTGCCCAAGAAAGGGTCAAAAATGGAAGATATACTCGAGGTGTTTAAACAAGTTAAAATCAATATTCCATTCCTCGATGCTATTAAACAAATTCCCGCTTATGCTAAATGTCTAAAAGACCTTTGTACACAAAAGCGCAAAATACGCAGTCATACTCCTAAAAAGGTCTTCCTCCCGGAAAAAGTAAGCTCTATATTCCAACACGCTCCTCCGAAGTATAAGGATCCTGGTACGCCTACGATTTCATGTGTCATAGGTGACACTATCATTCATAGGGCTCTCCTTGACTTAGGAGCTAGTGTTAACCTCTTACCTTATCATGTCTATAAACAACTAGGTTTAGGTGAACTTAAGCCCACGGCCGCTACTATTCAATTAGCGGATCGTTCTGTCAAAGTACCTAGAGGAATCGTCGAAGACGTACTAGTAAAAGTTGATCAATGTTTTTATCCCGTTGATTTTATGGTCCTTGACACTGAACCGGTGCTAGATGCTCGAAAATACACTCCTGTTATTCTTGGTCGTCCATTCTTAGCCACGGCCAACGCACGTGTCAATTGTAGAACAGGGGTAATGAAAGTGTCGTTCGGGAATATAAAATTAAAATTAAACGTTTTTAATGCTATTGATCAACCTCCTAAAGATGACGATTACCTATGTGAGACGGAAGGTGAGGTAAGACGGAATATTGAGCCTACCAAAGAAATAAATGTGAGTAACGAAAAAGATATGGCGAATGATGAGTGGATGAACCCTAATACTTCGGACCCTATTGCTGAATCCACTCGGAAGATAAGAAATCGATTTGAACATAATGACGAACCATTAATCGAATTAATTCAAAGCGACGTGATTTCTGCGTACCACCGAGCTCTTCCTGATATTATTAGGGGTACAAAATCTGGTTTTCAGCCTCCATAAAATCTTGAGCTAGAACGGTCTAGCTAAAGACGTAAAAGATAGCGCTTCTTGGGAGGCAACCCAAGCTTAATGTCGTCTGTTTTCTTTGTTTTTGGGTCCTTTTGGTCAGTTTGTGAGCATTCTGGACATGTTTGGGGGTTGGAATTAATTTACTTTAATATTATATACATAATTTTAACCAAAAAATGGAAAAAACAAAAATCGCGCGCGCGGCCTGCTCGCACGAGACGTCGCTCGCGCGGCCCGCTGGCGCGAGTTTGCCCCTTAGATGTTTTTCATTGCTTTTCTTGTTTTGAGCCCTCAGGTTCTCCTCGCGCCTGATGTCGTGGGCGCGAGGTACCTCGCTCGCGCAAAAAAAAAAAAAAAAAATTGGGAATTCGCTCGCGCGATTTCCCCTTTTACTATATCCTTCCCCCTATCTATTTTTATTTGTGTTCCTTTTCTGTTTTTGTTTATTTGGTTCAGTTTAGTTCGTGTTCGTTGTTTTTCGTGTTACATTTATACTTTTTCATTTTAATTCTTTTCCATTTGCTTATTTAGTTTCGTTTAGCTTAGTTATAATTCTTTTAGCTGTTTTTATTATTTTGTTTGTTTAATTTTCTTTTGTTAAGAAGTAACAGGTAACATTGAACTTTATAGCCATATTCCTTTGTGTTCACCTGTTCTATGCTTGTCAAGATCGAGGTACTATCGTTCCATTCTTACGTCTTCTCCTTTCTTTCGTTTTATTGTTTCATTGGGGACAATGAAAGGTTTAGGTTTGGGGGTATGCACTCACACATGCACATTATTTTATGCAAAATTTTAAAATTTTTCAATAAGTATGTTTAAATAAACGATGTTACCTACGGTTTTTGCAATCTCAATTTGATACTTCTTGTTATGTAACTATGATTGTTATAGAATGATAAACAAAAGAAGAGGTGATTAAACATTTGCTGCAGTTATGTTGTAACGTTTTAAGTTATGTATCGTTCAAATCATAGTTTTATATCATAGATTTGCACATAAACCTATGCACTACACGTAGTCACTTGAATACATGTCTGATGTGAACTATAATATGATTCGGATTTCTAGATAACACAAGGTGGAGACTAGACCCGGTGAGCTTTTGAGCCTATCTTTTCTTTTTAGAGGGTTATAAGTACATTATGTGTTTGTCGAATTTCATTGAAATAGCGCATTAACTCGTTGTTTAGTCTCATTATTCTTGTTTTGGTTGATAGTCAAGTTAAAATATTTGTTACCATGCTAAATAATCTTCCGTCGTAAATATTGAAGAACCAGATAAGCATGGGACATGATTTTAGGCCTTCTTTGTTTACTGCCGGCCGATAAAAGATTAAATTTCCTTAGTTTGCCCCTTTGAGCCGTTACAATGCCTCTTTTTCTTTGTTCACCATTATCCTCTTTAAAAGCTCCAACCTGATTAACTTGGAGTATACCACTGGAAGAGTGATCAACTTTTAGTAGTATTAAGGCGATGTGTTGATTCAGAAGAAGAAAATTAGATGTCATTGGGGTAGTTACTTGGTATTCAATGCATAATCATTTGAGAAGCAAGAAAAGAAAAAGAAAAAGAAACAAAATAAAGAAGAGGAAGGTTGAAAAAAAATTAAAATGAATGAAAAGGAATGAAGAGAAAGAAAAGATGAAAGTTTGTAGAAGAAGAATGAGAGAGATCGAACATGCCTTACAATGCCATTCTAAAACTACCTAATGAATCTTTGCTATCCTTTTTCATAGCCTGAGCCACAATTCAACCTTTGAAAAGTCCTATTTGATCCTAGGAAACATGATTCGGATATGAAAACGATGGGAGGGGGATTAAAACATGGTAATGATTAATTTTTCTTGATTGTTGGCATCCTATCCATGAGACTACTGTTCTTTCATGTCATGCGTCTTTTCGAGTCATATGTGAGCATTTCTCGTTTTGAAAACATATTTCCTTTACTCACATATATTAGAAAAATTACACCTGTTTCTAAGTGTTTCATTTGAGAGTGTAATTAACATTGTGAGATTCGTAGTCGAGACATAGTTAAATGGTTATCCGAGTTATATTTCAAGTTCATGACATGCGCGTGTTTATTTGACTACCATATCACACACGTGCAATTTTATGAGAAATTCTATTGATTTGTACGATTCATGTACTTGGGATTGTTTTTCAGGACGTAGGTGAACGTTTGATTATGTTTCTTTATGTTCGTTATTCTATTTCGAATCATTGTTTTATAATAAGGAGTATTGAATGTTATGTTTTTCTTTTTAATAAAACTTTTTAAATTTCTAAGTTAATAAATATGGTTGTGGGTGACTTGTTGATGAGAACCCTCACGAGACTTCACTCGTCCGACTAGGGACACCTAGAGGTTTAAAAGGTTTGTTGCATAAGCTAAATGCAATCGTGATCCATGCGAAAATGGAGTAGTAGTTTATTAGTAGTTTTTGTTTTTGTTTTGCTCGAGGACTAGCAAAATGTAGGTTTGGGGGTGTGATCGGGAGAGAACTAATCCTATTTATACGCCTTAATGAGCATCTGTTAGTTCATTTTTATCCTGTTTTTGTATATTTTTACTTCGTTTTCAAGTTTCTGACAGGATTTGGAAGAAATCACCTAAACCAGGATAAACAGGGTGAAAAAGCACAAAGAAAGAAGCTGAAAAAGCCAATTCGCGCGCGCGACCCGCTCCCGCGAAAACCAGAATCGCTCGCGCGATCCGCTCGCGCGAGATACCCAGAATCGCTCGCGCGATATGTGTAAAAACCAAAGTTGCGTATTTCAGTGTACTGAAGACTCCTGTGCAAACGAAACTGCTGGACGACGTCTAGACTGTAAATTACATCAGTTTCAGTTCGTTTCGGGTTAGGAAGGCTTCCAAAACTTGTTGTAAATCTATATATACTCTATTTTACTTCAATTGAAGGGTTACACACCCATACATACACATTCTACAACCATACTTCCAGCCATTGAAGGGAGGGAAGCAAGGAGAAGAAGAAGAAGACCAAGGGTTTCCATGGCCTCCTCCATCAACTATTTGCCATCCATCACTTCCATGGACGGCTAGATCATAGATCTAGGGTTTCAATGAAGCCCTAGACGAGTAATAGGGAGTATTTTGTGTTTTTATTTTAGTTTTATTATGTATGGATGACAGTCACATGTTTAGAGGATTTTTATAAATAAATCGTACTTCTAGTGATTAAATCATTACGTTCAGAATTTATTCTTGTCTTAGATCTATTTTGACTGTGATGTGCTCAACGATCTATGCTTGCTGTGCTTGTTTAGATTGTTTACATGTGATGGTGCTTTATTGATTTGTGCTATCAAGTATCCGAATAGTCCATGCCTAGGTTAGACGGATTAGATCACAACCTTAGTTTAGTGTGGGATAATTCGTGCTAACCGAAGATGGATTATGTTGGTGCTTGAACCATGATTATCTTCTTGTCGGAGGAATTGGGCTTGTAGCTACAATTCCCCATTATCATCCAATGTAATAAGCTAAAGTAATTCATAAATATTCCTATTATGAAGCTAGTGGTGGATTTGCAATCCTAGGTTCCCTTAAATATTATTTAAAACAACTTTAATTGCTTTCCTAGTTTAGATTTACTTTTATTGTTCTTAGTTTAATTAAATCCAAATCAAATCCATTTTTCTTAATTAATTAGACTTAGGTTTTTAAGATTAAGAGCTGTAGTAATCAATCTCTGTGGGTTCGACCTTTACTTCCACACTGCAAATCTTTTGAAAAGTAAAGAATACTTTTTACATCTTGATATTGACAACATCAACGCTAAACCATCACGACAAATGCAAAGGCGTCTAAATCCCAACATGCAAGAAGTAGCAAAAAAAGAAGTTTTAAAATTACTTGACGTTGGGATAATTTATCTAATCTCTGACAGTCTGTGGGTCAGTTTGACCAAAGTAGTCCCTAAAAAAGCGGGTATAATGGTTATTCCCAATAAAAATGGAGAGATGGTACCGACACGCACCACCACCAGATGGAGGATGTGTATCGATTATAGAAAATTAAACACTGTGACCCGAAAAGACCACTTTCCTTTGCCATTCATGGACCAAATGCTAGAATGAGTGGCGGGTCATAAATACTACTATTTTCTAGACGGGTATAGTGGATACAATCAGATCGAAATCGCTCCTAAAGATCAGGAAAAAATAACTTTCATGTGTCCGTTCGATACTTTCACTTACCATCGTATGCCCTTTAGCTTATACAATGCACCTGCTACTTTTCACCGGTGTATGTTAAGTATCTTCAGTAATATGGTCGAACAAATACTCGAAGGCTTCACGGACAATTTCTCTGTGTTCGGCCATAGTTTCGAAAACTGTCTTGAAAACCTTGAATAGGTGTTAGCATGATGTGAGGACAAACACCTTGTATTAAACTGGGAGAAGTGTCACTTCATGGTGACCAAGGGAATAGTCCTTGGCCATATAATCTCTGATAAAGGTATCCAAGTGGATAAGGCCAAAATCGACGTAATCTCAAATCTACCTATCCCCCGTACAGTCAAAGACATCCATTTTTTCTTGGGACATGCGGGATACTATCGTTGATTTATCCAAATTTTAGTGCAATCTCCCAACCACTTTGTCAACTACTTGTCAAAGACACACCATTTGAATGGTCGAAAAGCTGCCAAACATCTTTCGATGCACTAAAAGACCACCTTACCTTCGCACCAATAATATAGGCACCTGACTGGAGTTTGCCTTTTGAACTAGTATGTGATGCTAGCAACTACCCTATTGGTGCAGTCCTAGGACAGATGAAGGATAATAAGCCATAAGTTATCTATTATGCTTGTCGAACACTGAGTGAAGCTCAAATAAATTATACAACTACTAAAAAAGAGCTGCTGCTTATAGTATTCACCTTGGATAAATTTAGATCTTTTCTGATAGGGTCCCTGATTGTCCGCTTTACGGACCACTCGGCCCTCAAATACCTATCATCCAAAAAAGATGCAAAATAAAGGCTCATCTGTTGGATACTCCTACTCCAAGAGTTTGATCTCACAATCAAGGATAAGAAAGGAGTAGATAATGTGGTCGCAGACCATTTGTCTTGGTTAACATTTGTTGACAATACTGAACTCCTACTGATCAAGGATGAATTCCCATATGAGCAACTGATGACTGTTTCCAGTTTGCCCTAGTATGCAGATATAGTAAATTATCTAGTCACGGGAGAAACCCCAGGGCATTGGTCAAATCAAGATAAGAAATGATTCCTCTCGTTCACACGTCACTTCTTCTTTAATGACCCGTACCTTTTCAAATATTGCACTGATCAGGTCATCAGACGTTGCATTTCGGATGAGGATATAACCGTAATCCTAGCATCATGCCATTCAAAAGCCTGCGGTTGCCACTTCGCTTTGCAAAAGACCGCACAAAAAGTCTTACACAACGGGTTTTACTGGCCCACAGTATTTAAAGATGCCTATTCCTTTTGCAAAACGTGCCAACACTGTTAAAAGCTTGGTACAATTTCAAAAAGAAACTCTATGCCCTTGACTCCTATAATCACAATTGAAACATTTGATTGTTGGGGAATATATTTTATGGTCTCGTTCCCAAAATTGAACAACTGTGAGTACATACTTCTAGCTATGGAATATGTATCAAAATGGGTAGAGGTGATACCGACGAGATGCAATGACCATAGAATAGTAATGGCCTTTTTAAAAGAACATATTATGTCGCATTTCAGAACCCCGAGGGTGTTAATAAGTGACCAAGGCAAGCACTTTTGCAATAGGCCCTTGGAGTCACTCCTCAAGAAATACGAGGTTAATCACAAGATCGCTCTAGTCTACCACCCATAAACTAACGAACAGGCAGAGTTGTCTAATCGAGAAATAAAACATATTCTTAAAAAAATGATTAGCTCCAATAGGAAAGATGGGGCATACAAGCTGATCGATGCTCTATGGGCATACCGTACTGTGTACAAAATATACCTAGGAATGTCCCCATACTGGCTAGTGTACAGAAAGGTATGCCACCTCCCTGTCGAGATTAAACATAAATCATATTGGGCGACATGCTAGTTTAACTTCGATATTAAAGAGGGAGGACAGCTACGTATACTCTAACTCGCAGAGCTAGAGGAAATTCGTAGAGATGCATACGACTCTACTAATTTCCATAAGGAGAGGTTGAAGGCTCACCATGATAGGACGATTTTTGCTGGGGCAGAAAGTCTTGTTATATGACTCTCGCCTTCACCTTTTCCCAGGTAAGCTCTGATCCCGGTGGACAGGTCTGTTTATCGTTAAATCTATTTTTTCACATGGGGCCGTCGAGCTTATAAATCCCGAGAACCATGAAAGTGTCAAGGTCAATGGCCAAAGATTAAAGTCGTTCTTGGAAAACTTCCAAACCGAAGCTGAGCACATCCAACTGGATGAGCCCAACTATTCTTCCACCTCAAATACCAAAAAGAGTCACAACCTATTGTTGTAAATTTTTCATTCTTTGCATTTTTGTTTATTTTCTGCTATTTTTGCTATAATTCTTCTTCTTGAATGTGATGTTGTTCCAAAACTACTATTCCTTGTAATACTCAACTGCAGGTTCCAAAATGAGAGATGATGATGTCCGTTCAATAGGCTCTTAGGCAGACTCTGAATATCAAAACCCCCTATGGACAGCTGAGGAGGTCATATTTTGCCTTTCACCATATGAAGGGATGGATGCAAATGTTTTCATCGACATATCTCATGGATACATTCCTTATCCACCAGCTTTCCTCGACATTAATCCTTTTGAAAATATGGATCTCCCTGAAGAAGAAGGAGAAGAGAAGGGTTATTTTGTTGGTAAAGTTGATGATGCACTCTTAAAGCAGTGGGAGAATGACTCGATGTGGGAACCTTGGGATGAAAATGACATAGAAGATGTTGTGCTTGAACGCCATAATACTGTTTTCACATTTGTTGACAACTTCCTCATTCTCGAGCTGGTCCTATACCTCTACATGCACCTTAGCCACTTGATAGTCAGGCTTCAATGTCCCTTACCAACTAGTGCACACTGGGCATTCATGCCAATAGTGAGGTTAGGAAAATGTCATATTCTCCTTTGTTTTAGTTCTTTCTCTTACATTTGTTTCATTTGTTTCTATTTCTTATTTTCCTAGTCTTATTTTTCTTTTGTTTTCTTCTATTTTTTTCCTTGTCTAGGATTATCACTATGAACCACAACATTCTACCAGTGTTCCTTCCATACTTACTATTTTATGGACCTCCCATAGGGTCTCCTGGTACTCCGCCCCAAGAGAAAGAAGAACCGAGGAATTATACTCCTTTATCTATGACACTGACAGGCTCACCAAGATCACCTCTTGCTTGCACTTTCAATTCTCTGGAGGTTTCGGACATGCTTGATGATACCCTTGCTGCTTTCAGACTATTCTGGGAACGGGAATTGTTATGTTTAGACTCCACGTTAGAGGATTTGGCAGAGCACGAAGCAATTGTGGAAGCAGAAGTTTTCATGCTTGAAGAATAGTGGTTCACTTCAATTGTAGTTTTCCATTTGTCTATGCTTTTGCAATTGAAGTGTAATCCTGGATAAAGATAGTTTATTTTCCTAGTTATAATTTTAGTTTTTCATTGTATTAAGGGCTTAAGTACTAAGTTTGGGGGAAATTATTTTGCAAAAGGATGCTATTAAAATTTATATTTATAAAACTTGCAACATTATATTACTATGATGATCAACTCTGGCTTACATGTTCTGGGTTTGCACTGCTTTTAGACTATTTTGTATGTCCAGAACAATGTTTGTTAGTTGGGAGTACTTAGGTACACTAATTCAAAGAGTCAATGTAATTTCATGTTCGATCGATCGAACCATTCTCGATCGATTGAAGGTCTTAACTCTCAAGCGCTTGAAAATGTCTCAATCGATTGTACTTTCAATCAATCGAACTGTCTCGATCGATCAAGACTTGTATTTAAATGAGGCATCCAGTGTACACTTCATTAGTCTCTTTCTCTCCTTCACTCTCAAGTGAATGAAAATAGGGAGAGTGAGAGCTTCAGCGATTTGATTCTCCCGTGCTCCCACATATCAATTGGAGGCCCTGGTCACCCCCTAAATCATCATCATCATCATCATCATATCTCCCTCTCCACTGCGTGTTTACCGAGGTAAGGTCATCATGGCTCTCCCCATTTCATTTGCTGTATAAATGAGGGAGGGTGCCCCCCATTGGTCCTAAGTCCAATTAATAGTCATCTTAGTCATAGGATTTTTGTTTGTTTTTCATTTCTATGTTTTTCTCTTGTCTCTGCATTTCTTCTATGCTCGATCGATCGAGCTGGTCTTAAGCGATCAAGCCTGGCCTTGTTCAATCGATCGAGAAACGTTCAATCGATCGAACCTATGTAGTGACAGATTCTTTCTTTTATTCTATTTTCCTATTTTAATTTGTTCTCTCTTCTCATTTTCAATTTTAGTATCGTCGCCATGAACCCCACAACTGGGTACCATAGGGAGAAGCCCTTTGACTTGACCATTTCAGACCCGATACCCAATCATGGGCTCCGGAATATTTTGACCAGTCCTGGTACACACATTTCTTCAGCCATCGCAAGGTTATGTTGGAGAGACCTCTAGAGACGGTTTAGCTTTCAGTGCCCTGCTTCTTGGAACGGATCCAGGCGGTGCCGCAGTGGTATCAAATGTTGACCCAACCCCACAGGGTCTATATTTCACGATTACAAGAGGCTTGTGCTACTATGATCATGGACCCAGCCATCCCATTCACTTATTGCTTATTCTTGCATGGATGAGAGGTCATCTTTAGTCCTGCCACATTAGTCGTAGCCCTTAGAGTCCCAGAGTAACCCGAGTGTGATTGTCCACATAGATTGGGAGCTCCTGAGACCCCCTATGACACCATCGTATGAGAGATTACAAGCAGGGTTGTCCAATTCTGGAATGACATTTCGCTTATCGAGGATCACCATTTGACTGACGACTACCACATGCTCCACCTGGTGATGTACAACTGCATTTTCACGACTTCTTATTATAAGAAGATGGCACTGTGGTATGTTAGGGTTCTGTATTCTCTGGGAACAAGGAAGTAGGTTTGCTTGTTGCGATTATATACAAAGTTCTTGGTTCAGCCCACGTGCTATGTTTCTGTGAAGAAAGATCTGAAGGTGCGTGGGCCATTCATAGTGTTGTGGCCCAGGCTGGATTGCTCCCCCTCCCTGCTGATGCATTTTATTCCTCCTCTAGCCAGTTTGGTAAGACGGTAGCTTGACGCTCCAACATACAGACGAGGAAATGAAAAGGAAAAGGAAAGGAAAAAGTTAGAGCGAAGAAAAAGAGGGGAGGAAGGACAAATACCGAGGGAGTTACTTCTGGGATGCCTACCGAGGCTGAGGAGCTTGATTCTGAGGATGAGAATGACCCTATTGTTGTAGCATAGTAGTTTGAGCTGAGACAGCGGTCTCAGGCTCCAGTCTAGGAAGAGTCGTCTTCCATGTCTCTCTAGACCATTCACACACTATTTCTAGAGGAGCGAGAGGCCCGAATATGACCTGAGGGCAAAGTCGATCATATGGTTAATCAACTGGATGCACTTTTAGCTCAGTTGGGGGTGGCCCAGTCTTTGCATACATCTTCCCAGACCCCAGCTACACCACCTTCATCTGACCCTTCATCATCTGCACCACCCACCTCTATTCCGTCATCATCCACTGCTCCATCGCAATCTGTTGCTCCTTCTATTCTATCCACATCCATGGCACCGCCGACTATCACTGAGATATCCCTTCCACCACCTCCAGTTGTGCCGGTTCCTTCCGAGACTATTCCTTCAGACATGACTACGAGTGTCGTGGTGACGACCCCTACTATTACTGAGGGTGGAGGTGCTAATGCTCTTGACGCGCAGATCGAGATCTTATCTGATGTGATCTATGATTAGTTATTCATGCTAGTTGAGAGTGCGAGAGTTTTGTTATATTTATTTTCTATTTGTTCTCTCTCTCCTCTCTCTTAGTACTTTTATTTGGATAGTTTGGTCCATTTTGCTCACTGTGCTATATTGTTTTATCTCCCAATGATTGACTTTGTTATTATGTATGGATCATTTTTGGACTTTTATATTATTTGTAGTTGATCTTGGTTGGTTGGAGATTGTATGCTTTCATTACATGTTGCTATGATTGTTGTTATTGCTTTACTTCTATCAGGTGATATCCATCTATTTTCATTTGAAAATCAACTTCTGAGGACATTGTTATTTTCAGTTGGGGGTGGGTTGCAGATAGATATTCACCTGTACATGTTCACACTTAGTACTGTGGATAATTTAATTGCGATTATCATACAATCTCAATTAAAATTAGAAAATTTAAAAAAAAATTTAAATTTTAGAACTTTATTGGTAGAATAACTTTGAATATTCACTCCTGCTCAACTGTTATTATGCAATGACAGAATCGTACTAGTCTCATCCTTTTATGAATTATGTTCATGTGTTTTTCTGGTATCACTAGGATGATTGCATGTGTAGACCTTTCATGTATCTAACATCCATATTCACTAGTTGATAGCTATGCAGAAAACCTTAAAATGAGTAATATGACTTTTGTGCTAAAAGAATGAGTAGTGGAAACTAATTTTAGTGAGCGTTTGATCCAATCTTCATTTCTGAGGGAATTGTCACATAAACTTGAACTATTCTTCTTGATTACGTTTATAGAAGTTCGTTGAAACAGTCTCAATTAATTCTTCATTTTGGTTGTTTACTAGAGGAGAACGTTCGGGATCTACCAACTAAACCCAATGAATATTGAAATGCTAAAACTAAAGAATTAAGAAAATGATTTAAGCCATCGCTACCCATTCCCTAATCTATACATAGCCCTTTACATTTATCCAAGAAACCGTTTTGTTTCTAACCTCACACTGATTCAATATTTCCAAGTCTATTACGAGAATGCAAACTCCTAACCTTATACCTTGACCCCAATGGACTTCGAAATGAATAAAGTGTCAAAGTATGTGGTTGGAGAAGAGTAGTGGTAGGAGATATAAAACAATAAAAAAAATTAAAAAAATAAAAAAATAAAAAAGAGAGAGAAAATAAGGAAAAGAAACACTTGAATGTGAAAAGGGTGTGTGTATGTAAAAAAAAAGAAGCTTATGCAAAGAAGGGAAGTCGGTTGGAGATGTGAAAGGAATGAAATGAGGAGATCGATTTCATCACATACTAAGAAACACATTCTCTCTCATCATCTTCAACTACCATATGACAAACAAAAATTCAAAGTCTTAATGATTCTTAACGAATTGGTTTGAACATGAATGTGTAAATTGAGTTATCCACAGTATTTCACTCCTTTAGTAAGAAGTATTCTATTCGTGAGACTACACACTCTAAATGTTCATTTTTCATAAAGTCACGTATGAAAGTATTAGTAACTAGAATATCAATCCTATCAAAAATTTCATACAACGTACGATCAGTATTAAACAGGTTTCTATGAGATATTCCTTTTTGAGTATAAACCAATGTGAGGATTGAGTTGAAACTACGATTTCTAGAGGTACAATAGTCTAAATAATTTTAAATAAGGTTTGATGCATAGCTGTTAACTCCACACACACATGGATGCATGGATGTGATACATATGTTATATCTATCTTGGTGGCATGAGGAGCATATGAATTTCTTTCATGGTTTGTTTGAGACTGATATGTCTTTGTAGAGCTGAATTAGCAATTGAATAGGAAGGAGTGTTTAAAAGTTTTCATATATCTTTATGAATATAAAATGGAGAATTTGTGGGTGTATTCACTGTAAAACATCACAAGACAACACTCGTCCACTAGGGGAAACCTAGGGGTTTAACGGCTTGTTGCATTTGCTAAATGCACCTGCGATTCCTGCGAAAGTGAGTTAGGAAGCATCTCTTTCTATTAGGTTAGATTGTTGAGTTTATTTTATTTTCTTTTAGTCGTTATAGTAGTAGTTTTGCTTGTTTTATTATCGTCTTATCGCTAGGGACTAGCAATAAGCTAGTTGGGGGTTATGACAAGCGGGGGTATTTGTAAAATACAACCACACTAAAATAAGAAAATATACTGATATAGTTTACAATTCCCTGTTATATCTATAATTTGTGAAATAATGCTAGTTTATAAACAATGTGACAAATCTACGATAAGTTGTGTTGTTTTAGCTGTTGTTTTGTGTAGATATGTTGCTGTGTTGTGATCAGGAATAAGTAACAGGATAAAAAGGAAAGCTTGATTATGAGCAAGGCAATTCAAGATGAAAAGTGGAGTTCGAGCAATCGAAGAACCCTCAAGCGATCGAGCCTTCGATTGATCAAAGCCAGTTCAAGGGATCGAGGAATTCAAGGTTCAAGCGATCGAATGATGTTCGATTGATCGAACATGCCTTTTATCAAATTTTGCGCACACGCGGCAGAAACGTATTATGTAACCCTAGCTTTAGGTTTTACCATTTATATGAGGTTATGAACACGTCCATGACGATTCCCAATTTTTGGTTTTCACAGTTTATATAGAGAGAGACATAGGGTTTGCTTGTTTTTGTAGGCTAATCTTGGATTCTACATTGATTGCTTGGTGATTGAAGTTTTAATACAAGTGTTCCTTTCATTCAAGTTTCATTTCATTGATTGTTTACATTCTGTTAGTAGTTTTGCATAGTATAAGCAGTAATAATCGTAGTGTTGCTTGTTAGTTTAGAATTAATCCACATTTTTTGTAGTTTGCATGTTTAAATCATAACTAAACAAGACCTTAATGAATATTCACGTTAAAAACAAATTTGTGACACTCCAGACCATGTCTGAGTAGTACCAGAGTTAGGAGATCACGATAAAATAGTGATCTCTAGCCTCTGCCATGCAGTAGTGTAAAACTTGTGTTCGATCGATCGAAGTTAGTTCAATAGATTGAAACAGAGATATAATCAAGCGATCGAAGACATTTCGATCGATTGAGAGATGATGATGTTCGATTGATCGAGAGCGTGTCGATCGATCGAACCTTCATATTATTGGGTTGATCCTTTACAGTATTCCTAGACTTTCTATTTTTGAGATTTGTTATCAAACTATCCCCATATGCTCAGTTTGTCAAAACAGTTTCTTAACTTTAAGCCTTAAGGCATTTTTCTTTAATAACTTTTGCAAACCACTTCGAATGCTAACACCATTTAGAGTGTGAGTCCAACTATTGTTTTAAACCGCCTTCATGTGTTTTGAAATCAATTGTGATGACGTAGTCCCGGTCATGAAAGGACTGCTGAATCTTTATCTTTAGAAAATACAGAATACTGTAGAGAGACGTACTCCATAGAGCTTTAATGTGACTGCATGCTAGATGGCTAGGTCACTTTGGATTCGTGTGATCCCAACGCTTCCCTTTCATAAAGACAAACCGTTTTAAAATTTTTGTTTTAGTTAATCATTAGCTTAATTTAGTTGCTTTATTTTAGTAGTTGTTAATTGTGGAACTTCGTGTTCTATACCTTTCTTTAAACATCAAATTTTTATTTTCTTTTTGAGTTTAATCTAATAGCTAGTTTAAAAGCTTCTCTGTGGGATCGACCTGGTCTTATCCAGTACTACTTGCACGTCTACCTACACTTGGGTATAGCACACAAGCACACACAAAAGATTTTCGTGACATTATGCATTGATTTACTTGATATATATATAGAAAAATGTACATTCAGAATTAATTTTTCCTTGCTTGTGTTGATAAGTGGAATTGTTTAAGGGAAGGAAAAAATTAAAAAGAACTAAAGGGAAGAGATTCAATATGTGGAAGATAGCTAAGAAGATGTCAGTGCAACAAATTACAATTTCATAGCCTATCCATGGATGCTTAGCTTATTTATAGGATGAAAAATTGAATTATATTGTAGAAGGAAGAAACTAACGTACAATGCAAAAATGCAATAAATAAATTTTATAATATAGGAGATAAAAACTCTGCCCTAACAAACCATGATGCACCAATAAAATACTAATTTTACCTATATTAAGCACCAATTTATGACACACAATTCAACTCCATTTTTCTTTGTCAAACAATCTTCCACTAGAATGAGACAGAAATAGTACCACTCACTAATTGTACAACTATAAATGAAAACATCCCTAGCTTTGAAAAACCTAGATTTTATTTTAGGCCAAGAGTTGTTCTCGAATCGACTCAAAGATGGAATTGAACTTTCCATGTTGTACAGTGTGAAAAAGAAAATCCTTCCTATGATGGCAAGAGAGAGAGAGAGAGAGAGAGAGAGAGAGAGAGAGATATGTAATGGATCATAGACTTCTATAATTTTATTATAATGATGATAAGCAATGGCATTGAAATATGCTATCAAAAGAAAACACAACTATACTTGCCTTAACTGATCGGTATGATCAAGGCAACAATTTGCACTTCCAAGGAGATGTCAATTCATCATCTTCTACAGGAAAAAAAATAACAATCTTTAGGCCAAAATGTTTTATATCAAATGCTCAAGTCAAAATATTAATGACTTTGCCTTCCCCAGTGCCTATGTTTCCCTAACAAAACAAATAAATATTGTTACAAATATACAAATTATAAATCCCACAACCCTTTCGAGATTGGACTACACACAAACTTTTTGCAAATTTTGAGAGCCCTTGGAATTGTAAATGTGTGTGTATATCTAGGAATGGAAGAGCCTATATTTTTCATTTTTACAGAGAGAAGAGAAAGGTGAAGTAGTTTTACTTCATATACAATGAAGTTAGGCTTAAGGAAAAGTTTGGATATAGTTAATGAAGTCACTATATCTTAAAGACTATATATTATTTACTATATCTAAACAGGAACATTTAGGAAATTCCACATAGGAAAAAATAAAAATATAGAAAATGCCAAATGGCATAGGTGAGAGGAAGGGAAATAGCTCTATCTTTAGATACAGTAAATAGATAGATAGATAGATAGATAGATAAAAGTTGCATATACATACTCATACTCAATATATAAATGTAAATAAATAATATATATAAATTCTTTGTGGGAACTTGTGAGCTAGGAAGAGATATTAAATAGCAAAATTTAATGGTGGTCTATTAGGATACTACAATTAAATGAACAGTAATGCTACATGCACAGAAAAATGCACAGAATTTGTGCACAGAAAAGGTGTAGCCCAGATCAATTCTGTACACAACTTCTGTGCATTTTTCTATGCAAGGATCATTACTGTTAAATGAATCAACGCGTATAACAATGTGTATCTATCTATCTATAAATATGTAACAAAAAAAAGAACAAATTTATCTATAAAATTAAAAAAGAAGGGAAAAATGAGCAAAAAGTGGATAAATTGCCATGTAGTTTTTTTTGTAAAGGGAAGAATGGTGATGTGGCAGCTTGTAAATCCTTGGTTTGTTAACAGAAGTTACATATACATACTCATACTCAATGTGTAAATGTGTATAAATAATGTGTAGAAATTCTTTGTGGGAACTTGTGAGATGGAAAGATATATTACATAGCAGAATATAATGGTGGTCTAATAGGATACTATTATTAAATGAATCTGGGCGTATAACAATGTGTATCTATCTATCTATAAATATGTAACAAAAAAAAGAACAAGTTTATTTATAAAATTAAAAAAGAAGGAAAAAAATAAGTAAAAAGTGGAAAAATTGCCACATTGGATTTTTTGTAAAGGGGAGAATGGATGTGGCAGCTTGTAAAGGCTTAGTTTGCTTCACTCCTTATATATATATATACTAGTCGATAACCCGTGTTATGCACGAACTGTATTGCCACATGGTGAATAACTAATAGGGGTATATCTAATAGATTGTGAAATGAGTTTTAATTGCTCTTAGTTTATGTTTAAAGATTAATTATAGCTAACCTAAACAAAAAATAAATAAATAAATAAAAGTTGCTCCCAAAAAACAAAAAAGATGTGAGTTACAAATGAAGTACATTATAATAGAACATGGAAATAATCCATCTTTAAAACTCCAATATATTTTGAAAAAACAAAAAAATCATGTACTTCAGAGTTAAAGCTAGCTTTTTAATGATAATATTCAATGTACTCCTTGTATGTACATAGAGATTGAAAGTATATTAAAGAAACACAAAGGAAACATGAAAAAAGTTTGACTTAGCAATTTAAGAAAATGCTAGAAAAAAAACAAAAATTGGAGAAAATTACACTAGGCAAGCTAAGGAAAGACTTTTAGCCTTGACTTTTATACATATAATATATTGTCACACCCATTCCAAAATTTTATAAGTTTTATCATGCATATTTGGAATTGTGAGTTTATCAATATTAGTTGATAATGGTGTTGAGGTTGACTGTGAGTCAACGATAAGGTGTCAGTAAGGACACGAGAATTCGGTAATCGAGATCGCATTACCATGAGTAAATGGCTTTATGTGAATTAAATGTTATTTGACTTATTTGGTATTTTGTGAATAGTAATTTACCTGTGTAGAGTAAATTTCTGGTAGTTTGATCATATTTTAGATCATTGTGAACAAGGCAGTGAGAACGCGAGTGACACGTTATATAAAAGGTAGATTGTGTAGAGATTTCACCGAATTTAGTTTTTGGACGAATATTTTGGATCCAAATGAGACTTAATCAAAAACTTTTGTAATTTGTAGTTTTCACTCGTAAAGGCATAAAATGGACATGTGTGACATTTCGGGAGTTGACTAGGAGTTTGAATAACTCGTGAGGAGGTAAACTCTATTTTTGCAAAGTTTTCTTATAAATAGGTAAGGGTGAGTTTGCATTAGTTGCAAAACTCTTATAATATCTCGGGAGAGGAGAGAGAAAAGGAGATTTGATCCTACGGGCTTTGCGACGGCAATCGACGACCTTCCGTCCTTCTAAATTTCACCTAATTTCATATTTGAACTCCCAAGGTAAGGGCTACATTTTGATATTCTTTAGGCCACGTTTGGCTAAGTTTTTATAAATTTCTAAATCTAGGAATTTGGGAAAAACACGTGCAAACTCATAGGTTTTGCATAGGATCAGAGATTTGGTGTTTATTCGGGTTTCTAATTGTTCCCTTAAAGTTATACAACAATAGATCGAGGTATGAATTTCTAGCCTATGTTATATAGGTAAAATCCATGTTTTATATTTCGACGATGAAATAGAGATCCGGGAAAAAATCCATGTGTTAATCTTAGGCCTATTAATTATTCACGTACTTAAATGTGAAAAGCATGTCTAAATTTAAGCAAGCACATTGAGTTGTCTATGTGTGTCAAAGGGGGGGACTTATACAAATTCATGCCGGAGTAAGCTTCTCGATATTTGAGAATTTTAGTATCGATGGCTACTGTGCATGGTTTAAGGCTTGGACTTGCCAGGGCACTTGGGGATGTAATGGTTGTAGGCTTGGACTAGCTATTGACATCTTGGTTTAAGGCTTGGACTTGTCACTACCGGATGAATGCGTATTTTTCTCCCTAGAGACTATTGATGTGATTTATGAGATTAAAGCATGTTTTGTCATATATGCATATGTTAAAAATTGTACACTCAGCATATTGCTGAGCAATGGAGATTTACTCCATTGTAGGTGACAAGAAGAAAGGGAAAAAGAAGCGTGTGGAGTGAAGCCAAAGAATGATGGGAATCCTCTTGTATATGTTTTTGCCTTCGTTTCCAAGTCTTGTAAATTGAGCAGTTAGAATAGTTAGAACTATGTAATTGACTTGGGAGGTATAGTATGATGTTGTAATAAGTTTTAAAAATCTACTTAGTTGTGTTGCAATGAATCCGAACTCGTGGATTCGTGTTTTGAATTCTTAACCCGTCAATTTTGAAGTTTAAAGGAAAACTGATAGAGTTTTGAGAAATGCGCTAAACATGCCCTAGCTTGTTGCATTATTGTTTATGTTCATGGACTAGTACGTCTAAACTTTGATTTTGATAGTATGCTATAGCTTGTGAAGTTTGGAATGGTATGCATGTTTGGAGTGGTGTATTGAAGTGTTGGTTGTTTGATGCCTTAGCAAAATTCTGTAGCATGTTACAGGATTCTGCAAAATGGTCATTCGACCGGTCGAGTGGGGTCGTTCGACCGGTTGAGATGCCCCCTGCCAGAACTCTTTCTCTATACTTTCTAGAAATATTTTAAAGGTTTTGATTGGTTCTTAAGGAACCTTTGGGACCCCTTTTTACACATATTCACCCGATTCGAAATGCAATCACATTTTCAATTTTATACGGATTTTATAACTCGGAGGGTAATGTTTCCAAAAGTTTTAATACTCGAGATTGTTTTAATGTTCTTTCAGATGCGTATATTTATTATTTGAACTGGATAAGCCTTCGTAGCATGCCACGTGTCCTGTTTCCGCATGTAGCAGGATGGGTCGTGACATTTATTTTTATCAGAGCTAGAGGTAACAAAACTTTGGGAACGTTCGACGATGAGTGTAGTGTTGAGTGAATTGTCACATGTTCTAGAGTACATCCATAGATAGTAGAGATATTTGATACATATATTATTTTATGCACCGAGATTAATAGGTTGAACAATTATGGGTGACGGAGAATTATCACTGTATACCCGACGTATGAATGAAATGGCAGAAATGATGGGGAATATGGGTGATATAATCCAAAATATAGCAGAGCGGTTACCTCCAATGCCTCCATTTAAGCCAACACCGATAATCGTGGTACCAGCACCTGAGACTAGGGGTATGAGATCAATGAACAATTCGCCAGAAAGAAACCGATAGAGTTTTATGGGACTTGTGACACGACACTGGTAGAGCATTGGGTTATGGACATGGAAAGGACTTTTCGATATAATCCAATGACCGATAGGGAGAAGATTGAGAATGCTAGTGATATATTCAAAGGCGAAGCTCAGAACTGGTGGGTGAATGTCCTAGATCAGGGAGCACCGATAACATGGGAGGGATTTAAAGCAGAGCTTAATCATCGATTCTTCCAAAGGGTTGCTCTCAATGCAAAGAAGAGAGAATTTGATAATATTCGACAGGGAGAGATGACTGTGACCGAATACACCTCAAAGTATAATGTTTTGCTGAGATTTGGAAAGGGATCAGTGTTGACCGAGGAAGATAGAGCAAGAATATTTTAGGAAGGTTTAAGGGAAAATATTTGTTTGATGGTGGAGACATACGAACATTCGACTGTGGTAGCATCGCAACAAACGGCGCTTCTGGCCGAGAGTAGAATTGAAAGATCGAGGCAAAATCAGCATGGTAAACGGGGTAATGAGGGTAGTGATACGAACCAAGGTGGATCTTTCAAGAGGCTATTTCCAAGAGGCTTTGGTTCTAGTTTCAGTGACTTTAGGAGGACGCCAAGTAACATACCGTTGTGTTCAATTTACAACCAACCACACTTAAGCCGATGTTTCATGACCAAACTCCAGAATAGGAACCAAGGAGGAGGTAGTGCTAATTCAACCCCTGATATGAGGGGTAAGTGTTATGATTATGGAGTGTTTGGGCAGCAAGCCAAGGATTGTCTGAGAAAGCATTCCCATCAAGGAGCTAGTTCTATGGCTTCCATTGGTTCGAAGCCTAGACAGAGCAATGATGAAAGACAGAGGATAGAGCAACGTAAGGGAAGATCATTTCAGACGAACCCAGGGGATGTGGCTGCTTCATAGACAGTAGTCTCAGGTATGGTGCTTGTATGTTCACACTTAGCACACATGCTTGTTGACTCAGGATCTACGCATTCATTTGTATCGCATGACTTTATTGAACATTTGAATGTTAAGTCAATACCTTTAAGATATGAATTATCTATTGCGGTACCTCTTAGTAACCCGATTGTGATGTTTATGATATATAAGAATTATGAGATTAAACTAGGTGAGCAATTGATGACCGTAGACCTTATACCAATCATTGTTAACTACTTTGACGTAATACTAGGAATGGATTTGTTAGCCCTTAACCAAGCCACGATAGACTGTGAATGAAAAGAAGTTGACTTTCGATCATCGGTGCACGGGAACTTTTGTTTCCAAGGAAGTGGGGTTACACCATCGCCGTATTTGATTTTGGCTATCCGAGCAGGCAGACTGTTGAGAAAGGGATGTCAGGGATTTTTGTGTTCAGTGATCAACACAACAGTGACTGAATTGGAAGTAGAAGACATTCCGATAGTGCGGGAATATCCATATGTATTTCCTTATGACTTTCCAGATGTTCTGATTGAGAGGGAAATTGAGTTCACCATCAAAATAATGCCAAACTCAAGACTTGTATCAAAAGCACCCTATAGAATGGCACCCGTGGAATTAAATGAGTTGAAAGTGTAACTATAAACAAAGGTTTTATTCAACCTAGTATATCACCGTGGGGAGTTCCAGTGTTGTTTGTGAAGAAGAAAGATGGCTCGATGAGAATGTTTGTGGACTATCGAGAGTTGAACAAGTTATCAAGAACAAGTACCCATTACCGAGAATTGATGACTTATTTGATCAACTTCGTGGAGCACAAGTATTTTCCAAGATAAATTTGAGATCAGGCTATCATCAATTAAAAGTAAAAGCGGAAGATGTAGAGAAGACATCATTCAGGACACGCTATGGACATTTGGAGTTACTAATGCACCAGCCGTGTTTATGGATCTTATAAATTGAGTATCCAAGGATTACTTGGATGACTTTGTGATTGTATTCATTGACGACATTCGTATCTACAAACCGAGTAAGTTAGAACACGAGAACCACTTATGGTTGATACTTTAGAGACTGCGACAGAAACAACTGTTTGGTAAATTTAAGAAGTGCAAATTCTAGTTACCTAGCATTACTTTTCTTGGTAATATGATTGACAAGAATAGGGTTTTAGTTGATCCTCACAAAGTAGAAGTTGTGTCTAATTGGCAAAGGCCGACATCCGTATTTGAAATTCAGAGTTTCTTAGGTTTAGCTGGGTACTACCGCAGATTCATTGAGAACTTCTCAAAGATTACTTTACTGATGACAAAGTTGATGAGGAAGGGGGTTACTTTTGAATGGAGCCAAGAATGTGAAGGAAGTTTTCAAGAGTTGAAGTCGCGTTTGACAAGAGCACCTATTCTGACAATAACATTCGAAACCAAAGGGTTTGTGATCTATAGTGATACTTCGCATCAAGGCTTAGGGTGTGTGCTTATGCAAGTGGCAAGGTGATTGACTATGCTTCCAGAAAGTTAAAGACATACGAGGTTAATTATCCGACTCATGATCTTGAATTGGCCGCAGTGATCTATGCTCTGAAGATTTTGAGACACTACCTATACGGGGAAAAGTGTAAGATCTTTACAGACCACAAGAGCTTGAAATACCTATTCACATAATGAAACTTGAACCTGACACAGAGGAGATTGTTAGAGTTGATGAATGATTACGATCTTTCAAAAGAATATCATCCAAGGAAGGCTAATGTAGTAGCCGATGCATTAAGCCAGAAGGTGCTGAGGATCTTAGTCAACGAGCTAACTAGTCAAAAGGAATTGATTAGAGACATGAAGCGTTTAGAGTTGGATGTGATTTTAGAAATGAAGGGTGGCTTAATGATGGCGATCATAGCACACCCAGATATTATTGATGAGATCAAGAGGGAACAGTATAACGATGTCTACTTGTGTAAAATGAGAGACGAGATACCTTTGGGAAATTGACCTGGTTTTGTATTAAAGCAAGGAACGTTGAAACTTGAAAACCATTTATGTATACCAAATGTAAAGGACATGAAGGAACGACTTTTAGAGGAGGCTCGTAGTACTAGATATTCAGTGCATCCGCAAAGTAACAAAATGTACTAGAATTTATGAGAGAACTTTTGGTGGAAAGGTATGAAGCGGGAAGTTGCTAAGTATATTTCAAATGTTCGGCATGTCAGCAAGTCAAAGCAGAACGACAAGTACCTAAGGGGTATTACATTCATTGCATGTGTCAGAGTGGAAATGGGATGAAATCACGATGGATTTGGTATCTTAATTTCCACGATTGTCTAACAAGAATGACAAGATTTGGGTTATAGTTGATAGATTGACGAAGTCAGCTCATTTTCTACCAATTAAGACGACTAAACCTTTGAAGTTAGCTGAGTTGTATATGAAAGAGATTGTAAGACTACACGGGGTTCCAGCAGTGATTATATCAGATCGCGATAGTAGTTTTACATCAAGGTTTTGGGGAAGTTTGAAAAAAGCTATGGGTAAGAAATTGAGTTTCAGTACCGCATTTCATCCTCAGACCGATGGGTAGTCAGAGCGTATCATTCAGACGTTGGAAGATATGCTTCAATTATGTGTACTCTAGACTTTAGGAGTGATTGGGAGAAACATCTATCTTTGATTGAATTTGCGTATAATAACGGCTTTCAGTCAAGTATTGGAATGGCACTGTATAAAGCTTTGTATAGGCGTAAGTGTTGTTTACCAGTTTGTTGGACAAAGGTTGGAGAAAGAAAATTGTTAGGACCCGAGCTAATACAAGTGACTACTGAGAAGGTGAAGTTAATTCAAGAGCGACTTAAGGTAGCTCAGAGTCGTTATAAGAGTTACGCAGACTTGAAGCGACGACCGATGACGTTTGAATTGGGTGACTTTGTATACCTACGAGCATCGCCTTCGAAAGACATTGTTCGATTCAGAAAGAGGGAAAAACTCAATCTGAGATTCGTAGGACCTTTTGAGATCCTAAAGAGGGTAGGTCCAATGGCATACCTGTCACACCCCGATTTTTGGAAAGCCAAATAATCAGCATAAAACGAAATCTAGACTACTATTCGACTGCCCAACTATCGGAGTGAACACCACGAAGCCCAACCTAATAAAACTTTTTAAAGGAAATAGATGTTCTTAAAAACCTGGTTAAAACATTTGTAATAAATTTCCATTTATGTTTTTAAAACAAAACCACCACATTTCCATTTCAAAAAAAAAACACTCATGCGGTTCCGAAAATACTCAGATATATTTGATTAAAGCTACAACTACTAAATCACTTATATTGAAAAGCGGAAGCTGAATAAACATTTCTAAATTCTCATTAAGAATAAAAATATTTTCATTTACAATTAAAGCCTTGAAAGAATAACCTCTATTACAACCTTTGGTCAGAGCTACTAAACGTCCCAATACCAACTACAATAATGGCCCACAATGCCAAATAAAATACAATCAAGTACAACAAAAATAAGTATAATTCCAATAATAAACAACACAACGACCATCTCTTCACCCAAACAGAAGCTCCAACGAAAATCTCCAAAAAAACTAAACCTGCACAAATACATTCGACTACGTTTCATATAGAAACGCCCCCGAATGTATAACACACTCGGGTCAGTCACATGACTGGTATGAGTTAAACAAAACAACAAGTCTTAGGGATCCAACTTGAACCCGTAGACAACAAATTACACTACAATACTCTTGGGTCAAGACAGGTAGTTCCACACACATATTTGGACAAAAGGGTAGTTTCCATTTATGTGGTGGCAAGTAGTTTCTTGCCCAAAACCCAAATTTACTACGAGTTTTATACTTACCTCAGATATCTATGGTGAGCCAGCCCTGCATAAAAGTTAGTGGGCCCACCATCCTGTAAATCGAACGATCACAAACCATGCGAATAATTCCATACCCAAACCGTTCACATTCTAACTCAAACATCGCGTTCATTATTTCACGCTTATCAGTCTTATGAAATAATCCATTTTCATTGTTTATTAGCATTAAATTTATCTTTGTGTTCCCTAGGTTCACCACTTAGCTACCCTCCATGGTACAGCCCACACATATATCCCATGTGTGCCCGGACATACTACCAACACCCACTCCGGTGCTAGTTTGGTTGGGGTATCAACCAAACCAGGTATACACAACGGAAGGCCGGTCAATATGCCTAGACGTCTATACAATCAATATAAGCCGAGCATAAGGCTTAGGCCAGCTTGATCACGAAGCCACTGGCAAAAGGGTACACTCAGCAAGTCGAGCTACCAAAAAAAACATATCACACAACGGGGAGTGGTGAACACTAAAGAACTATGTTGCGATTATCACTTATCGTTCGTATTATCTCAATAATTATGAATTTTACGCTTATCACAAAGTTCCGTCTCATCATAGTCCAATCACATCTTTAACTTTTAGATACATTCTAATTTCTTACAATAAAGGGCTTTATCAATTAACCCATAACAATCTTTCCCTCAATAATTCCAATCAAATTACAAGATATCTAATATACTATTCAACGTATCTAATTTACTCATTTTTATCAAAATGACCACAAAAGAAGGTCAGTAATTTCAGGTACAAATACCTCAACCAAATATTCAATATTAGCATACATAAAGCACCTAATAAGAAATCACATTCTCCAATTTTGCACGTTGAACTATATTGAAAACTGCTACTGTAATCTTAAATTTCTGCCCAAACGGTGCAGAATCAGGAAAAATACCATTAGACGAAAAACGTGCAGAATCACGTTTTACATGAGACATACGGACAGAATGTTCAAATACAAAGCCACGATTTTCTAATAATTTTCTAAAGTTTCTGCGACTGTGTGAATTGCACAAAAACGAATTTCACATATATTTTCTAACAAACATGAATATTTTACCTATGGTTTTGATCAAACTAACGATTCATCTAACCCTTTCGAATACCCTAATGTCATGATCGCAAGGTCACACGAAGGGGAAATAAGCTATCTAAATTACTTCAACAATATCCATTACAAAGATTTAACCCTAACAATTAAATTAAATGCGTACGTACTAATAAAGTTACTCCCATATAAACATATACATACGTGTATATATATATATGAATACACAAAGTTTAACTCACCAAGTTTGGGTAAAAATCGATAACAACGAGCGCCCGCGAAATTACACGTGCCCACGAACTCGAGATCGTTCCCCTTTTTCTCCCCTTTCTTCTCCTTCTTCTTCTTCTTTTCTTTTCTTCTCTCTCTCTCTCTCTCTCTCTCTTGGCGGCTGTGAAAAAGGGGGGTTCACTTAACCCTATTATTATATTATAAATCCATATACATGATACCTAATATATTAGTATATTAACACACACCCACACATACTAACATACACACATCTACACACACGGCACACATTCACACACGTGCACTATGCTGATGCTTTAAGGTTTAATTTCAAAGATACTACTTATGGTATAAATACTCATACCAATTTTCATGTACTAACCACATTAATAATACAATCAAATCATAGAAATACCAACTAATTGCTATAACTTTTTAAAATAAAACGGGGTATTACTTTATTCACGCAGTCCCACTCCATCTAAGTCTCACAATCGTAACTTTCCTACCTTTATTCAATTGGGAACCTTTTTAAATCATATAAATTTCAAACTTAAATTTAAATCAATTTAATAAAACCTATGACTATAATATTTATATAACCAATATAAATTAATAACAATGTAACACCCAAATTAAATGAGCTCACTAATATTATAATCCGGTGCCTTCCAAACTTAAAATTTTTTTAAACACGTGTCTTATCTAGGTACACTCATATATCATTGTTAACTGAAAATAATAATTAAAATAATTATTATACACTTAGAAATTTTAGGGTTGTTACATTCTACCCTCCTTAAAGAAATTTCGTCCCGAAATTTGGGGTACAACAAATACAGATAATAAATATGAATGACGTTAAACACACAATGAAAGCAATCCAACATCGCAGTGTCGCTATCGTTTAACTCCCGACACTAATGAGACCTGGTACATCGAGCGAATAATCCAAATAAGGAAACACTCATGTATATACCCATAGTCTCATATAGTCGCTTGTTAAATTTTAACAGACACACAAGACACAACACCAGTAAGGTAAAGCACATAATTTCACATAAAGCACTAGATATTAACCATTTATTAAAAGCAACAATTGATTAATTTCACAAAGATATGACTACGTGTATGCACATGTTCCCCTCTTACTGTGTCCCGCACAACACTTCATCGGGATATCCAATACTTACTTACCGCTTCAACCACATCTTGAGAAATATTTACTGGCACTGAAGAGAAATATATCCTTGTCTGGTAATAATCAGAACAATAATCACAAATCAAGAAAATCCGTAATAATATACGGTTGTACAGAACACCCATAGAGAATATGGCAGATTCGCCGATAGTATAAGAAGTCCAAATGCCCAATAAATGAAGTCCAATAATCAACTCAGTAGATAATAAAAGGGACAATAGAAATCCTGCTGATAAAATAATAAGTCTTCTGAGAATAAGAGAATCCCGATACTCCAATAGAATAATACCCTTCTGAATGTTAAGTTGATACTGCCAGATAATAATAACTCGAAGAAGATATTCCAGTACTACTCCTGAACTCAACCGCCTGACGAAGAAAATTACATCTCCCCTCTACCATTTCATCCCATGACAATTAAAATGATACATGCTCTACTAATCAATAGTAAATAACGTTACCAATACTCCTAATATGGTATACATTTAAAATCAACTAATTTTTTTTTTTTTTTTTAATAATAGGTACACATCTGTAGTTAACTTTTACATAAGTAAACACATAGACACACATGACCCAAACCCAATAAATCGCAAACCTATAACTCTGACCAACTCCTTAATCCACATTCCGAGGATCACCTAGACTCGCTAAGCTAACCTTAAGCTCTGATACCAAACTGTCACACCCCGATTTTTGGAAAGCCAAATAATCAGCATAAAACGAAATCTAGACTACTATTCGACTGCCCAACTATCGGAGTGAACACCACGAAGCCCAACCTAATAAAACTTTTTAAAGGAAATAGATGTTCTTAAAAACCTGGTTAAAACATTTGTAATAAATTTCCATTTATGTTTTTAAAACAAAACCACCACATTTCCATTTCAAAAAAAAAACACTCATGCGGTTCCGAAAATACTCAGATATATTTGATTAAAGCTACAACTACTAAATCACTTATATTGAAAAGCGGAAGCTGAATAAACATTTCTAAATTCTCATTAAGAATAAAAATATTTTCATTTACAATTAAAGCCTTGAAAGAATAACCTCTATTACAACCTTTGGTCAGAGCTACTAAACGTCCCAATACCAACTACAATAATGGCCCACAATGCCAAATAAAATACAATCAAGTACAACAAAAATAAGTACAATTCCAATAATAAACAACACAACGACCATCTCTTCACCCAAACAGAAGCTCCAACGAAAATCTCCAAAAAAACTAAACCTGCACAAATACATTCGACTACGTTTCATATAGAAACGCCCCCGAATGTATAACACACTCGGGTCAGTCACATGACTGGTATGAGTTAAACAAAACAACAAGTCTTAGGGATCCAACTTGAACCCGTAGACAACAAATTACACTACAATACTCTTGGGTCAAGACAGGTAGTTCCACACACATATTTGGACAAAAGGGTAGTTTCCATTTATGTGGTGGCAAGTAGTTTCTTGCCCAAAACCCAAATTTACTACGAGTTTTATACTTACCTCAGATATCTATGGTGAGCCAGCCCTGCATAAAAGTTAGTGGGCCCACCATCCTGTAAATCGAACGATCACAAACCATGCGAATAATTCCATACCCAAACCGTTCACATTCTAACTCAAACATCGCGTTCATTATTTCACGCTTATCAGTCTTATGAAATAATCCATTTTCATTGTTTATTAGCATTAAATTTATCTTTGTGTTCCCTAGGTTCACCACTTAGCTACCCTCCATGGTACAGCCCACACATATATCCCATGTGTGCCCGGACATACTACCAACACCCACTCCGGTGCTAGTTTGGTTGGGGTATCAACCAAACCAGGTATACACAACGGAAGGCCGGTCAATATGCCTAGACGTCTATACAATCAATATAAGCCGAGCATAAGGCTTAGGCCAGCTTGATCACGAAGCCACTGGCAAAAGGGTACACTCAGCAAGTCGAGCTACCAAAAAAAACATATCACACAACGGGGAGTGGTGAACACTAAAGAACTATGTTGCGATTATCACTTATCGTTCGTATTATCTCAATAATTATGAATTTTACGCTTATCACAAAGTTCCGTCTCATCATAGTCCAATCACATCTTTAACTTTTAGATACATTCTAATTTCTTACAATAAAGGGCTTTATCAATTAACCCATAACAATCTTTCCCTCAATAATTCCAATCAAATTACAAGATATCTAATATACTATTCAACGTATCTAATTTACTCATTTTTATCAAAATGACCACAAAAGAAGGTCAGTAATTTCAGGTACAAATACCTCAACCAAATATTCAATATTAGCATACATAAAGCACCTAATAAGAAATCACATTCTCCAATTTTGCACGTTGAACTATATTGAAAACTGCTACTGTAATCTTAAATTTCTGCCCAAACGGTGCAGAATCAGGAAAAATACCATTAGACGAAAAACGTGCAGAATCACGTTTTACATGAGACACGCGGACAGAATGTTCAAATACAAAGCCACGATTTTCTAATAATTTTCTAAAGTTTCTGCGACTGTGTGAATTACACAAAAACGAATTTCACATATATTTTCTAACAAACATGAATATTTTACCTATGGTTTTGATCAAACTAACGATTCATCTAACCCTTTCGAATACCCTAATGTCATGATCGCAAGGTCACACGAAGGGGAAATAAGCTATCTAAATTACTTCAACAATATCCATTACAAAGATTTAACCCTAACAATTAAATTAAATGCGTACGTACTAATAAAGTTACTCCCATATAAACATATACATACGTGTATATATATATATATGAATACACAAAGTTTAACTCACCAAGTTTGGGTAAAAATCGATAACAACGAGCGCCCGCGAAATTACACGTGCCCACGAACTCGAGATCGTTCCCCTTTTTCTCCCCTTTCTTCTCCTTCTTCTTCTTCTTTTCTTTTCTTCTCTCTCTCTCTCTCTCTCTCTCTCTTGGCGGCTGTGAAAAAGGGGGGTTCACTTAACCCTATTATTATATTATAAATCCATATACATGATACCTAATATATTAGTATATTAACACACACCCACACATACTAACATACACACATCTACACACACGGCACACATTCACACACGTGCACTATGCTGATGCTTTAAGGTTTAATTTCAAAGATACTACTTATGGTATAAATACTCATACCAATTTTCATATACTAACCACATTAATAATACAATCAAATCATAGAAATACCAACTAATTGCTATAACTTTTTAAAATAAAACGGGGTATTACTTTATTCACACAGTCCCACTCCATCTAAGTCTCACAATCGTAACTTTCCTACCTTTATTCAATTGGGAACCTTTTTAAATCATATAAATTTCAAACTTAAATTTAAATCAATTTAATAAAACCTATGACTATAATATTTATATAACCAATATAAATTAATAACAATGTAACACCCAAATTAAATGAGCTCACTAATATTATAATCCGGTGCCTTCCAAACTTAAAATTTTTTTAAACACGTGTCTTATCTAGGTACACTCATATATCATTGTTAACTGAAAATAATAATTAAAATAATTATTATACACTTAGAAATTTTAGGGTTGTTACAATACCGATTGTCATTGTCATCAGAGTTGGAACATGTACACAATGTATTTCACATATCGATGTTGAGATGGTGTATGTTAGATACGAATAAGATCGTAGTACCAGAACCATTACAGATTCAAGAAGACTTAACCTAAATAGAACATCTAGTAGAAATCTTGGATTAGAAAGAAGAACAAGTACTGAGAACGAAGACAATTTCGATGGTAAAAATGCTATGACGAAGCCATACGGATGAAGAGGCTACATGGGAAAATGAGGAAGAAATGAAGAATGAGTATTCGCACCTGTTCGATGTATGAGGTATAAGTTTGGGGACAAACTTCCTTTTTGGAATGGAGAGTTGTCACACCCGTTCCAAAATTTTATAAGTTTTATCATGCATATTTGGAATTGTGAGTTTATCAATAATAGTTGACAATGGTGTTGAGGTTGACTGTGAGTCAACGGTAAGGTGTTAGTAAGGACATGAGAATTCGGTAATCGAGATTGCATTGGCATAAGTAAATGGCATTTGTGTGATTTAAATGTTATTTGACTTATCTGGTATTTCTTGAATAGTAATTTACCTGTGTGGAGTAAATTTCTGGTAGTTTGATCATATTTTAGATCATTGTGAATGATCTTGTCAGAATCAAGATATAAAAGTATGCTTTACTTTATAAGGATTTATAGTGTGGAAGTAAAGGTCGAACCCACAGAGATTAAATTACTAAAGCACTTTAATTTTAAAATCTAAATCTAATTGATTAAGAAAACGGTAATTTGATTTTGATTTGGATTTTGATTTAAACTAAGAACGATAAAAGTAAATCTAAATTATGAAAGCAATTAAAAGTTGTTTTAAACTATATTTAGAGTGAACCTAGGATTGCAAATCCACCACTAGCTTTATAATAAGGGTATTTATGCATTCAATTAGCTTATTACGTTGGATGTTAATGGAGAATTGTAGCTACAAGCCCAATTCCTCCATCAAGAAGATAATTATGATTCAAGCACCAACATAATTCATCTTTGGTTAGCACGGATTGTCTCACACTAAACTAGGGTTGCGACACAGTCTGTCTTTCCTAGGCAAGAACTATTCGGCTACTTGATATCACAATTCAAATAAGCACCATTACATGTAAATAATCCATGCAAGCACATCAAATATAGATCATTGAGCATATCACATTCAAAATAGATCTAAAACAAGAATGAACTTTGAAAGTAACGATTTAATCAATAGAAGTACGATTTTATTTTAAAAATCCTCTAAACATGTAATAATCATCCGTATATAATTAAACTAAGAAAAAAATATAAAATCACCATATTACTTGGCTAGGGTTTCATTGAAACCCTAGATCTAGGTTTAGTCGGCCATAGAATTGATGAATGGCAAGAGGTTAATGGAGGAGGCTATGGAAATCCTTGGTCTTCTTCTTCTTCTCCTTGCTTCTCTCTCTTCAATGGCTGTAGTTTGAGTTGTATAATATTGTGTATATAGGTGTGTCTAATGTTGTGTCCCTAAAAATTTATTTATAATAGGCTATATATAGTCTTGGAGTAAGTTTGGAAATTTTCCTAAACCTATTTGCACTAAAACTGTTGTATATACATTTGGGACGTAATTAGGTAGCTTCGCTTGCGTGGGGATCTTCAGTACCTTGAAATACGCATTTTCACTTTTTTACATATGTCGCGCGAGCGGGCTGCGCGATCGCGATTTTGGGGTCTCGCGCGAGCGGGCCGCGCAAGCGAGGTTCCGATAAGTCGAGCGAGCGGGCCGCATGTGCGAGGTGCCTTTTTTGCTTCTTTTCTTCTGCTTTTTCACCCCATTTAGCCTAAAATCTTTACTTTCTTCCAAGTCCTGACATAAAACAGAAAACAAAATAAAAATTCACACAGGATGAAACGTGCTAACAAATGTGAATTAAGGCGTGTAATTAGGACTTGTTCACTCCCGATCACACCCCCAAACCAACATTTTTCTAGTCCTCGAGCAAAAGAAAATACATAACATAAAATAAAACTACTAATAAAAACTACTCCATTTTCGCATAGATCACGATTGCATTTAGCGTATGCAATAATCCATTTAAACCTCTAGGTGTCCCTAGTCGGACGAGTGAAGTCTCGTGAGAGTTCTCGTCAACAAGTCACCTACAACCATCTTTATTTCATTATATATTTAAAAAGTTTTATTAAAAACAAAAAACATAACAGGCAATACTCCTTATTATAAAACAATGATTTGAAATAGAATCACGAACAAGAAGAAACGGAACCAAACGTCTACCTGCATAAAAAAAAAAAAAAAAAAAAAAAAAAAAAAAAAAAAAAAAAACAATCCCAAGCACATGCATCGCATAAATCAATAGAGTTTCTCATAAAATTGCATATGTGTGATGTGGTAGTCAAATGAGCATGCGCTTGTCATGAACTTGGAATATAACTCGGATAACCATCCAACTATGCTTTGACTACGAATCTCACAATGTTAATTACACTGTCAAATGAAACACTTAGAAATAGGTATAATCTCTCTAATATATGGGAGCAAAGGAAATATATTTTCAAAACGAGAAATGCTCACATATGACTCGAAAAAGACGCATGACATGAAAGAACAGTAATCTCATGGATAGAACGCCAACAGTCAAGAAAAATTAATCGTTACCATGTTTTAATCCCCCTCCCATCGTTTACATATCCAAACCATGTTTTCTGGGATCAAATAAGACTTTTCAAGGGTTGTAGCGTGGCTTGGGCAATGAAAAAAAGATAGAAATGATTCATTAGGTAGTTTTAGAATGGTGTTATAAGGCCGGTTCGATTTCTTTCATCATATCTTCTACCAACTTTCATCTTTTCATTCTATTCTTTTCATTTTCTTTTTATTTCTTCCTCTTCTTTTCTTCTTTTTTTTTCTTTTTTTTTCAACTTTTTTTTTCTTCATTGCTTTAGAACGAATAATTCATCTTCAAAGTACAAGGTAACTGCCCCAATAGCATCTTATTTTCTTCTTCTTCTAAAACGACACATCGCCTTATCACCACTAAAAGTTGATCAATCTTTCAGTGATGAACTCCAAGTTGGCCATGTTGGAGCCAAAAAAAAAAGATAATGGTGATTAAAGAAAAAGGGCATTTTAACAGCTCAAAGGGGCGAACTAAGGAAATTTCATCATTTATCGGTCGGTAGTAACCAAAGAGGGCCTACCATCATTTCCTATGGTCATATGGTTCTTCAATGTTTATGACGGAAGATTATTTAGCATGGTAACAAATACTTTAACTTGACTATCAACTAAAACAAGAATAATAAGACTAAACAACGAGTTAATGAGCTATTTCAATGGAATTCGACAAACACAAGATGTATTACAACCCTCTAAAAAGAAATGGTAGGCTCAAAAACTCACTGGGTCTAGTCTCCACCATGTGTTATATAGAGGTCCGCATCATATTAAAGTTCACATCAAACATGTATTCAAGTGACTACGTACAGTGCATACCTTTGGGTGCAAATCTATGATATAAAACTACGATTCGAACGATATATAACCTAAAACGTTGCATTATGACTTTAGCAAATGTTTAATCACATCTCACTTGTTTACCATTCTTTAACAATCAAAATTATAAATCAAGAAGTATCGACTCGAGATTGCAAAAATGTTGGTAACATCATTTATTTAAGCACAAGTATCAAATTTTTTTTGAAAAAATGGGCATAAATGTGAGTGCATACCCCCAAACCTAAACCTTTTATTGTCCCCAATAAAATAATAAAATGAAAGAAAAGAGAGTACATAAGGAAGGAACGATATTACCTCGATCTTGACAATCACAAATAGGTGAATGTATATAAATATGGAATGAAAGTTCAATCATGCTCCAAGTGAAGACACTAATTCACCTTTGAATACTTGACAATAGAAAATAAACAAACAGAATAAAAATAGAAAAAGGAAAGAAATGGATATATAAAATACAGACTGTGGTGTACATGTTCTCTTTTTTTTAATAGAAACTAAATTATAACAAAAGACTTAAAGAAAACATGAAAAAAGGAAACTACAAAAACTGTAATATTTTAGAATTTTTAATTAAGGGGGGATAATTTTGTCTTTCCTGTTGTGGACCCTTATTTTATTTGATTGTATTTTTAATTCCAGAGCATGAATAAATTATTTAATGTGGGTATGTTTATTTAATTTCGGGGTTACACCGTTGGGTCAGACTGTCCGTGGGAACACCAAACAGTTATTTTTTTGGAGCATACAAGAGAGTGGGTCCCACCCCACTCCCCTATTGCCAGCCAAACTTCTTCCACTACCTCATTCACGTTGGTTTTTCTCTTCTCCTTCTTTTCTTATTCTTCTTCTCCTTCCAAGAGACAATAATCTCCATAGTTTTTCTTCTCCTTCAGACTTCATTCTTCAAGCTTCAAGGGATCATTGGAGAAGATCATTTTCAAGCTTCTATTCACCTCTAGAGCTTGCTTCTAAATGGAAGAACAATCTCTTCATTTCTTTAATAATCTAGGGTTTACTAATTTCTAGTTTCCCTTCTAATCTTGGGTTTCTCTTACTTAGTGTGACTTCCATGGAGCCTTTTTGGTGCCTCTAACATCGATAGGGCTTGAGGTTCTTATTTGGTAAGCATTCTAGGAAACCCCCAAATTCTAGGGTTTCACTAGATTTCAAAATTTTGGATTTTTATTGAACTTCTCTTCTCTTTTATAGCTTCCTCGGAGTACATAGAGTTTCCCTTTCATATCCTAACCATTTCTATGGAGGATTTCTAGTGTGGGTAAGTTTTTCCAATCTCTAACAACCTAGGGTTTGCTAGTTTCATGATTTCTATCCTAACCTTGGGTTGTTCTTGATTAGTGGTGTATACTTGAAGCATTCTTCAAGATCTTAGCACAAGCATTGAAGTTATTTTGGATTTGCTTAGCTCTCTTGAGTTGCCATTGAATTTTGGAAGCTAAGCTTTGAGGTAGATTTACATTGTTGATTTTCCATATGTTATGCTTGTCTAAGGTGATTTGTGTTCATTAACATGCTAAGAGAATTACTTAGACACATGCATTAGATTTTCCCCAAAGTTGTAATGTTAGGGTTATTAGCCTAAATGTGAATCATAGTCCTTGGTTGTATAAGTTGAAAATTTGGGGTGTTAAATGTAATTAGAGTAATGTAGGAGAATAATATGGACACATGCATTACTTTTCCCCAAAGTTGTAAATTTAGAGTTGTATGCCAAATTATGACTTACATGCTTTGGTTGTACTATAGTTGATTATGTGATGTAGGATGCTCCCTTTATGTGTAAAAGCATGCTAGGACGTTAGTATAGAAATCCTTGCTAGGAATGTTTAATTAAGAAATTTAACTACATTCTTTGAGACTCTTGATATCATGTCTAATGGACAGGAATTATTGCTTTATTTATTGTAGTGGATCATCCATAATGTCATTTTAAACATTACATGCATTGAGGCCTAATCGGCAAGCATTTATGTATCACGACATAAATGTTTCATTTGAAAAAGAGAGAAAAACCCCATGTGAGGGAATTTGATTTAAGAAAATTCGGATATGGGTTGTGATGTGAGACAGGGAGAATGACCCTTAGAAACATTCAAACTCCAACTATATTCGGGTAGCTCCCGGATACTCCATGCGTGGGTGGCTCATTGTCCGGTAACGAGAGAGAGATGTGCATATATCACGCATAGCCGTGAGGCTCTAATCATTTCATGGTAGCCGTGGTGGCGATGCATTGCACCTCATTTTATTTTAGTCATGGATAGCATATAGACTTGTTACAATGTTTTCTATGAGCCGTTGTTCTCATAAAAATGACAAAATATTTTTCAGGTGGACTTGATAAGGGCAAAGAGCACTTATGGCTCGACGCATAGAAGTTGATGCATATTGTTTCTCATTGAAGATTCATGCTTAGATATGTACATGGATAGTTCCCATGTGAACTTTGGACTTTTGAGAAGTTTGTAATAGTTTTATGCTCTAAAAAGAGAATTATTATATTAGTTTCACTACAAAACTTCTTAAGTTTAGACTTCCATATTTTGTCATTTGGGAAGCGTTATTGTAATTGGGTGGACAAGTGTTAGTCCATACTTTTCATGTTTGTGGGATTAGTTGTCTTATGTAATTATGTTTCCGAATGTGAAAATACACGTGTGTGTGTGTGTGTGTGTGTTTAGAGTACCTTCCCTCTGTCTCTCTTCCTATCTCTCCCTAAATCTCTCTCCCAATCTCTCCCTCTCCCCTTATTCTTCTCTTTATCTCTTTCACTTCTCGTTTTTAATAAATTTTGAGTGCATGAGGTTCCGTTTGGTTTAGGCTCATATTGTATGTTGTTTAGAACTTGTTTAGTCATGTATTGATGTTTAAACTTGAGGATTTAGCATAATTGGAGACATTACATAATGCTGTCAAAGTGCTGTCAAGTTGCTGTCAAAAAAACAAGCTGCTACTGTTTTTTTATTTTCTGCCCAAATGGTACGGAATTGGAAAAAATACTATTTGACAAAGGTTGTGTCGAATCACGTTTTACATGGACTTGCGTGGGCCAAATGTGAAAATTTCAAAGTCATAGTTTGTCACGCCCCGAAGTACCAAAAATATGGAAAAATAAATTTCCTTTATGGGTTCGTAGACACGTAAGTGGTTGTGAGTGTCACCTGATTGTCCAAACATGCTTATAACAATAATGTGATATGGGAAAGTGACTAAGTTCAGCGAAAGCAGAAATTTAAAACATCCAAGTCTTACATCAGTAGTATATTACAGGCCAAAAAGATATCCAAAAGATACATATTACAAGACCAGCTAAACTATTACATCACTAACATAATAATAACAGAACTATAATAAAAGAAAAGCTCCAAAGACTTCAGCTGGTGAAACTGTAGCCTTCCTCGTAGTAATCTTCACCAGCATAGTCTTCAGTAGTAAAGTCAGCATCTTGATAGCGGTCAGCTTCGTCTGGACCTGCAAAGGCTGGACGTGGAAGGTCCAGCGGCAAGAAAAGCCGTTAGCGATTAAGCTAAGTGAGGGTCCCCTTAAGGTTACCAACACTTAAGGTAATATATTCTTCATCTCTTCTTATTTCTCGAAATCATATCTCGTTCATCATTTCTTATTCTCGATACTATGCCTTGTTCGTCTTTTCTCATTCTCAAAACCATGTCTTATTTAAACCCAATCATTCCCTTTGAAACTTAACCCAGAACTGAACTGACCAATGACATTGACTGAAAGAAGACTTAACTCCAAACGCATTTACTGGTCAAGAAAGAACAACACTCAACAATGAATAGTTAACTGTCGCCCAAATGGCATAAGTGTGCGGGACATTAACAATCTCTTGGTCGAACACGTCATGCCGATCCTCAGGTCGCCCACACGTTACCGAACACGTCATGCCGATCCTCAGACTAAGGGTACGGGAAATTAATAATCACTTGGACGAACACGTCATGCCGATCCTCAGGTCACCCGAACATAACCGAACACGTCATGCCGATCCTCAGTCCAAGGGTGCGGAAAACTAATCAACAACTTGATCGAACACGTCACGACGATCCTCAGGTCATCCGCACTTGACCGAACACGTCATGCCGATCCTCAGATCAAGGAACAAAACATAACTCACCAATCGACTCCATGGAATAATCGAGAGACCAACTTTGCAAGAATTATCCAAACACGACACAAAAGTTCACGAATCAACTTTGACCAGTAGACACACGACTAGAAACGAGGCCCAATGTCCCTTATTCACATTAAATCTGTTATCGAAGGTTTTATCATTATTTTACGCGTTCGCACGTTTCGTAGTTTAGTTCATTAATATCATCCATTTATAACCGTTAATATTTCGCTATACGTCCGACATTCCGTTTTCCTCTCAATATACTTACGATGGAAACTTTCCCGATTACTTATTAACGCAATAATCGTGCCATACAATATACTTATAGTTTGGGTATGAACTTTCAACGGTCATTAGAATATATTCATAACAATAGAAAACATAGCACGTAGCTCATGGATTTATAACGTGAATTTAATACCAATAAACACATAGACGAAACCCTTAACATACTCATCTACGCGATAGCACTACCATAGCACGAGACTTTCATAACAACACATGTACCGGAAAACTAGCATCAACAATCAACACCATGCATAAACAAAACATTATACAAAAAGTTGTACAATCTGCCAAGATACATTTTCACTGTGTTGACTGAATTAACATGATTTATTTGGGCATGATAAATTGCTTTGTAGATCAAACTCAAAACTAAAACATTGTATATAATAGGAATATCTTCATGTACAAAAAAATCTAGCTTCAATTACATTTTTGAGCTACTCAAACTATTTATTTTACAAGACATTTCTTATATCTCGGACTGTTCTGTCCCAGATTTATAGTACTGCATTATACGTGAATTTCACCTATGAAGGAGGGGTTTTTAGACTGATCTATAGAAGGGTAATTTGTAGATATATGAGATACCTTTCTCCATAAAAAACATAGCTTAATTCTCATTTTTGAGCTGCACAAAACATTCATTTTACTAAACTATGTTCTGCTGAGAGTTTCAGTTTCTCAGATTTATAACTCTGCGTTGTACATGCATTTCACCCATGAAGGAGTGATTTCTAGACTGAGCTATATAAGAGGTATTTGTAGATATATGAGTTCGGTTTTACCACAAAAAACCCTTGCTTAATTCGGATTTTTGAGCTGCATAAAACATTCATTTTACTAAACTATGTTCTGCTGAGAGTTTCTGTTTTCCCAGGTTTATAACACTGCGTTGTACATGCATTTCACCCATGAAGGAGTGATTTCTAGACTGAGCTATAGAAGATTTATTTGTAGATAAATGAGTTAGCTTGTACCACAAAAACACCTAGCTTAATTCGGATTTTTGAGCTGCACAAAACATTCATTTTACTAAACTATGTTCTGCTGAGAGTTTCAATTTCTCAGATTTATGGATTTGTCTTGCATGTCATGAAAACTTCAACACATCAACATCAAACTTCTACTAAACATTAGTACATATTATATGGGTTCTAAATTGAGTTAGATTACTCACAACAACTTGAAACTAAGCTTGGATTGTTGATTTGAGCTTGATGGAGCTTGAACTCAACTTCACTAGTGAACTTCTTCTCCTTCTAACTTTCTATTTCTTCTCTCTTTTTCTCATGAACCACCCAAGTCCTAATTTTCTCTCCAAAAATTCAGATTGTGATCTAACTAAGAGAGTGTAGTTTGTGCATGTGCTTGTTTATATAGAATTTCCATGTGCTAGGTGTCCTTTGCATGTTGCATGCTTAGGACATGTGTCCATTAAGTGGACATGTGTCCAAGAGGGTGGCATGTGGTTGCCACATGGCCGACCATGTGGGCCCACCTCAGGTTGTGTGCCACTTCCTCAGTTTACGTGCAAAAGTTCCTCAGTATGCGTGTCAGTCTCGAATTACGTACAAATTGGTAATATTTCTAATGTCCGGGTCCGGGTACGAGACTAAGTTAAATCTTATTATGGTCGAGTCGGTATGGTTACTACAGTCTATATGGTAATACTACAACACGTCCATACCGTCACGTAATTAAAATAAAAATATAATAATATAGTGGGTCCAATACAGAAATTAGAAAAAGCTGATATTATAATGACAGAAAATTACAGGTGTTACATCTTCCACCACTTACTAAAGGATTTCGTCCTCGAAATCAGAGCTTATCCAGGTACAAAACAGAAAAGGATATTTCTCTCGCATCTCTGACTCCATTTCCCACGAAGCTTCTCTTTCGTCATGATGATTCCATTGAACTTTCACCAATGGGATCTCCTTGTTCCTCAGCTTCTTGGTTTCTCGACCCAAAATCATGATGGGTTTCTCTGTGTAAGACACGTTATTCGCCTCAATGTCCTTGAAGTCGATTGCATGTGGTGTCGCACCCTGATGATACTCCTTCAACAGACTGATGTGAAAAATATTGCGAATACCTGACAACCTTAGTGGCAACATCACTAATTTTCTAATATCCTACGTGGAATTTCTGGAAAAATTCAGGTGCTACATCTCTACCTACCTTATCAGAGGATTTCATCCTCGAAATCTAGAGTTTTCTAGGTCTTAGAAAGTACAAGGTACTAATCATATCTCAGATTTTAAGGTTGTGAGGTTCCCACTAGCTAACTAACCAGACCTTCTCATAAATTCTTTCAAACATCCAAACTTCTTTGCTAAAACAATGCCAAGTGAAATTCATAGTTCTGACATTGAATATGGCACCTTCGATCTTTCGTCTTGTTCAATGCTGAGATTAATTTGGTGATCTGCAAGTTCTCTTTTGGGATCTTCTTTGTGGTGAAACCTTGTTCTGAGTTCCTCGTTCTGGACAATCTTTGCGCACACGTCCAGTCTTTCCACTGTTAAAGCACTGTGCCTATCAACTTGTGAGATGTTTCGGTGCTTTGCATTCTTTGAAGTGATGTCTAGATATTCTGCAGCTGTCGCAAATATCACGTTGCTTTGGATGTGTCTGAATGGCAGTCTGATTAACTTTCCTTTCATTGTTTCTTTGCCTCTTGTGATGATTCTTGATGTATCTAGAGTTTTCCTCAATGATCGTGGGTTGCATTTGAGTAGTTGTTTGGGATACTGGTTTGTTTCTTCTGCGTCGTTAATTGGGCAAGATTCTTCCCTCTCAGCTTTTTGATGCGATGGTTGAGAAGTCTAGTTGGTCTCACGATTGTCTTCTATAACTTGTAGGGGTTGTGGCATCCTTTTAAGCGTGTTATTGTTATTGAGTTCCTTTGCGTGTCGTTATGAAATCGTCATGGAGTTTTGGCATCGTAGGTGATGGCACAAGTCATTAAACAATTTCTCCATGCATTAATTAGTACCAAGCATATAAGTTGTTACTGGTAATTGGAGTAGGATTGAATTCACTTGTAAGGAGTTGAATTCATAACAAAATGAATACTCATTATATACTGAGTTAGAAACGAAGAGGTACGTGATCAATCACTTGTAGGATCACAATATATAGAATGAGTATCTGAGAATAACCATTAGATGATTACTGTAGGACAATCAAAGTAATGCAATGACTGTAGGCGCAAGGCCTCCCAGGTAGGACATAAGAATTCCTTGTCTCATGAGCCAATAATTTAGGTGAAACCTTAATGATAAAAGTCAAGGTTACCAATAAGAAGAATTTGTGAAATGAAAGGAAATGATGACTAATTTACAAAGGGGTGCAATATGCTTGAGTTCCTTAGGTGAACAAATACAAAGAGATCCTTTGCAACAATGTCAAGGGATACGCACTTGCAAAAGTTGGTCAAACAGTTGACAGTCCAAACGATTTACAAAGATTAATTTAACAGATCAATTTAACAGATCATAAGTCTAAATGACTTATAATGATTGGTTTATAAATGAATTATTGGAATCGATTTTCATGGTGATAAGTCCAGAGAGGTGACTTATTAGCATTAGAAAGCAAATGAATTCACAATTGGATTTATCACTGATCAAAATGATCCAAAATCTTGTTAAGTGAAATCAGAGAGGACAATGAATAACTATCAATTAGTGAAACAATAAAGGACATCCCAAGGTTCATCATAAGGATAATTGATCTAATGCAACCAATGGTAGAAAATAGTGGGTTTACTCAAAAGGAGTTAAATTAGAAAGATGAATATAATTACTCAGCCTTACATGGTTTTAATTTATAACGTGCGCAGGGTCAGAGATGTATTTCTTCAGCGTGTTGATGGAACATCGATGTTGTAAACCTGAAACGTGTCTTCCCTTGGTAGGCCCTATGCGATCTAATCATTGGCTTGAAGGTGGAATGCAGTACTCATCTTCACTAATGTTCGCGGTGCGAGTCGTTCGTTGTGATTAAACATGGTCGATGTCAGCAGTCTAGAAGGTTGTTTGATTTGTTGAAGGTATGTTCTATTCTTGCGTCTTCCATCGCCTCGGGTTAAGTCAATATCTCATGTGCTCCTTGTAGTAGGGTTGACCTTGGTAGTGTAGCAGGTTGTGGCTTGAGTGGTCTAAAAAGTGATTCTGAATGGACGATATGGAGGTGTCTAAATAACTCGTTTCCATAGTCACTTGTGCTTGTGCCGTCAGCGGTCTTCCATAAGCCTTGTATCAGTCTTCCAAATACACTGGTGGGATCGATCTCCTTAGGTATTATGTTGCTTAGCCTTCTGGACTGGTCCTCAGTTGTTTGAGATGATTCATCCATTGCAGAGATCGAGAAGATTCTTCTGTTCCTACGTATGAGTTCGTGTCTATAAGGTTTCTATCATACCTTATGTGAAGCAATCATAACCTGTTATATTTCACATTATGGTTATCATTATAATCCCGGTAGCTAGAATACAATGATTGAAACGATTGAACAGATTGACCCAAAATGAAGCCGAGTTCGAAAAGACAGATGAATCCTCATAGATAGAAGTATAATAGTAGAATGATGTGATCCATTCAAGAATAAAATGTAAATCTAACAATAATAGGATGACCGATTACTATGGAAGTAATCGTAGTATCTCAAGATTTGTAGGAAATGAAAGTAACTGATGGCATAAGGCCTTCAACAAATTAAATAAGAGTTAGGTATTTCATAAGTGAAATAGTCCAAACGAAACCCTACTGATAAAGAATAAGGTACCACCTGAGAGAGACAATAAGAGGTCAAGATGTACAGAGAGTACAACATTTTTGAGTTCCTAACAAAACAAGAATAGAGAACTCATTTAGAATTATTTCAAATGAAATGAACTTGTAAGAATTTGTTCAAGGGATAATAAGTCAAAAAGAATGACTTTGCAGTATTAATAATCAAATTTATTTAGAATAATTTCAAAGACAGTGAGCTTTCAAGATTTAAGTTCAATGAATAATAAGTCAAAACAATGACTTTCCAGTACTAGTGATCGAACTTGTTCTCAAAAGAATTTGTCAAAAATCGGATGATCAAGGTACATACTCAAGAATTGTTGACTGGGGCATTAAAAAAAATCAAGGAAATGAATTACTTATCAAGGAGTGTATCACAATAATTATTGACGGTAATCGGAGCCACTTTACAAAATATATAGGTACCATTTTAAGAAGAAATGGCCATTAAAATAGAAGACATCGATTTACTCAAAAGGAGTGGAATGAGCAGAAAGGATGTAACTGCTTACTATGGTACTCCCTTACCATATCTAAGGTAAAGTCTGCCTCTCTTATTATCTATTAAGGCCCTCTAAGAACTCCTCAGGGTCCTCCTCCTCCTCCTCGATGGCAGCTGGATCTGCTTCGTGGTTCTGCTCAGGCATCGGTATCATCTTGTCCAAATCAACTGGTGGTGCTGGATGGTCGTGTACATCATCTCCTGCTCTCTGAAGATCGTCTACTGGGTCAACCTCCTCGATCGGCTCATCGTTGCTACTTGTCGGATTATCCTCAATTGTCAGGTCATCGTCGTCATCTGTGTTGTCACCATTAGATGGGTCGTCTGCTGAGTGGTCACTGCCTGTAGAATCCTCTCCACTCGCTATGTCGTCGTCGCTATCTGTATCCATTAGATCTGAATCGGCATTTGGCTCTGGTATGGGCTCGGGTGAAAATGGAAGTGTTGGTGTGGCCATGATAATCGAGAAGAGTATATCGTGATATAGTGCCTCGTCATGAGTCATGCTGATAGGCCCTGGCGAATAAGTACGGTAGTCTTGGAAGCATGGATCGACTCGGGCTGAACTTGATCCGGATACTGCAATGTATCGGTAAGCACAGCTCTCCGTATGTCCTCCTCCAAGATATGCCATGCCCTCTACCAGATCCGCTATCGATATAGTACAGGGTCGGCAGGCTGAATACGACCGTCGCGATTATAGTGACCTCCGAAATCATCATGAACGAAGCTCGACTCCATAGTCATGCAAGAGGAGCTAACTTAGTGTCAGTACTAATACGAGGTAAATCTTAGGCTCATAATTTAAGGTGTAGGACAATCAGTGAGCGTGTCTAAACCTAAAGCTCGGATACCAAAAATCCCTGTCACGCCCCGAAGTACCAAAAATATGGAAAAATAAATTTCCTTTATGGGTTCGTAGACACGTGACTGGTTGTGAGTGTCACCTGATTGTCCAAACATGCTTATAACAATAATGTGATATGGGAAAGTGACTAAGTTCAGCGAAGCAGAAATTTAAAACATCCAAGTCTTACATCAGTAGCATATTATAGGCCAAAAAGATATCCAAAAGTTACATATTACAAGACCAGCTAAACTATTACATCACTAACATAATAATAACAGAACTATAATAAAAGAAAAGCTCCAAAGTCTTCAGCTGGCGAAACTGTAGCCTTCCTCGTAGTAATCTTCACCAGCATAGTCTTCAGTAGTAAAGTCAGCATCTTGATAGCAGTCGGCTTTGTCTGGACCTGCAAAGGCTGGACGTGGAAGGTCCAGCGGCATGAAAAGCCGTTAGCGATTAAGCTAAGTGAGGGTCCCCTTAAGGTTACCACCACTTAAGATAAGTTATTCTTCATCTCTTCTTATTTCTCGAAACCATATCTCGTTCATCATTTCTTATTCTCGATACTATGCCTTGTTCGTCTTTTTTCATTCTCAAAACCATGTCTTATTTAAACCCAATCATTCCCTTTGAAACTTAACCCAGAACTGAACTGACCAATGACATTGACTGAAAGAAGACTTAACTCCAAACGCATTTATTGGTCAAGAAAGAATAACACTCAACAATGAATAGTTAACTGTCGCCCAAATGGCATAAGTGTGCGGGACATTAACAATCTCTTGGTCGAACACGTCATGCCGATCCTCAGGTCGCCCACACGTTACCGAACACGTCATGCCGATCCTCAGACTAAGGGTACGGGAAATTAATAATCACTTGGACGAACACGTCATGCCGATCCTCAGGTCACCCGTACATAACCGAACACGTCATGCCTATCCTCAATCCAAGGGTGCGGAAAACTAATCAACCACTTGATCGAACACGTCACGACGATCCTCAGGTCATCCGCACTTGACCGAACACGTCATGCCGATCCTCAGATCAAGGAACAAAACATAACTCACCAATCGACTCCATGGAATAATCGAGAGACCAACTTTGCAAGAATTATCCAAACACGACACAAAAATTCACGAATCAACTTTGACCAGTAGACACACGACTAGAAAGGAGGCCCAATGTCCCTTATTCACATTAAATCTGTTATCGAAGGTTTTATCATTATTTTACGCGTTCGCACGTTTCGTAGTTTAGTTCATTAATATCATCCATTTATAACCGTTAATATTTCGCTATACGTCCGACATTCCGTTTTCCTCTCAATATACTTACGATGGAAACTTTCCCGATTACTTATTAACGCAATAATCGTGCCATACAATATACTTATAGTTTGGGTATGAACTTTCAACGGTCATTAGAATATATTCATAACAATAGAAAACATAGCACGTAGCTCATGGATTTATAACGTGAATTTAATACCAATAAACACATAGACGAAACCCTTAACATACTCATCTACGCGATAGCACTACCATAGCACGAGACTTTCATAACAACACATGTACTGGAAAACTAGCATCAACAATCAACACCATGCATAAACAAAACATTATACAAAAAGTTGTACAATCTGCCAAGATACATTTTCACTGTGTTGACCGAATTAACATGATTTATTTGGGCATGATAAATTGCTTTGTAGATCAAACTCAAAACTAAAACATTGTATATAATAGGAATATCTTCATGTACAAAAAAATCTAGCTTCAATTACATTTTTGAGCTACTCAAACTATTTATTTTACAAGACATTTCTTATATCTCGGACAGTTCTGTCCCAGATTTATAGTACTGCATTGTACGTGAACTTCACCTATGAAGGAGGGGTTTTTAGACTGATCTATAGAAGGGTAATTTGTAGATATATGAGATAGCTTTCTCCATAAAAAACCTAGCTTAATTCTCATTTTTGAGCTGCACAAAACATTCATTTTACTAAACTATGTTCTGCTGAGAGTTTCAGTTTCTCAGATTTATAACTCTGCGTTGTACATGCATTGCACCCATGAAGGAGTGATTTCTAGACTGAGCTATATAAGAGGTATTTGTAGATATATGAGTTAGGTTTTACCACAAAAAACCCTAGCTTAATTCGGATTTTTGAGCTGCACAAAATATTCATTTTACTAAACTATGTTCTGCTGAGAGTTTCTGTTTTCCCAGGTTTATAACACTGCGTTGTACATGCATTTCACCCATGAAGGAGTGATTTCTAGACTGAGCTATAGAAGATTTATTTGTAGATAAATGAGTTAGCTTGTACCACAAAAACACCTAGCTTAATTCGGATTTTTGAGCTGCACAAAACATTCATTTTACTAAACTATGTGCTGCTGAGAGTTTCAATTTCTCAGATTTATGGATTTGTCTTGCATGTCATGAAAACTTCAACACATCAACATCAAACTTCTACTAAACATTAGTACATATTATATGGGTTCTAAATTGAGTTAGATTACTCACAACAACTTGAAACTAAGCTTGGATTGTTGATTTGAGCTTGATGGAGCTTGAACTCAACTTCACTAGTGAACTTCTTCTCCTTCTAACTTTCTATTTCTTCTCTCTTTTTCTCATGAACCACCCAAGTCCTAATTTTCTCTCCAAAAATTCAGATTGTGATCTAACTAAGAGAGTGTAGTTTGTGCATGTGCTTGTTTATATAGAATTTCCATGTGCTAGGTGTCCTTTGCATGTTGCATGCTTAGGACATGTGTCCATTAAGTGGACATGTGTCCAAGAGGGTGGCATGTGGTTGCCACATGGCCGACCATGTGGGCCCACCTCAGGTTGTGTGTCACTTCCTCAGTTTACGTGCAAAAGTTCCTTGGTATGCGTGTCGGTCTCGAATTACGTGCAAATTGATAATATTTCTAATGTCCGGATCCGGGTACGAGACTAAGTTAAATCTTATTATGGTCGAGTCGGTAAGGTTACTACAGTCTATATGGTAATACTACAACACGTCCATACCGTCACGTAATTAAAATAAAAATATAATAATATAGTGGGTCCAATACAGAAATTAGAAAAAGCTGATATTATAATGACAGAAAATTACAGGTGTTACATAGTTACTTACGGATGTTTTAAAATTCAGCAACTATCCAAAAATGGTCTTTTATCAAATTTATTGTATTCCTTGAACTAGTGCGTGTTCGGACAACCTTTTAATTAAATTTTCAAATGCTTTTACCTTTGTTTGACTCATTGACTTGTAAGTCCATTATGGATTTATGTATTAGTAAGTCATCCTTGTAGGAATCCCCGTGGGTTTCTAAAGTCGCTTCTGCATTTGTGATTGGGTTTTTACTTCTTTTCTCTCTATCTTTCCTCTTTCCTCGCGCTTCGGTTTTCGGGGCGTGACAAAAATAGAGAAAGACTGACTCTAGAAGTGCATAAGAAAACAAACTGAAAAATAGAAAAACAACTAACCAGTTTAGGAAAAAGGAGGTAAGAGAACAAAAGAGAAAACCCAAAAAATCCTACCTCGCACGAGCAGGTCGTGCGCGCGAGCCCTCTGCGAGGTAATGTCGAGGCTTGTTTTATTAAAACTATAAGAAAAATCTCTAAGTCCCTAGATTGCGCGAGCAGGTTGTGCGAGTGAACCCCTTGTGCGTGTGATTCTAGGCGCGAGTAAATACTGAGGGTTCTTATAAAACATTTTAAACTTTTTTGTCTAAGGGGCATACTCGCACAAGCGAGCCGCGCGAGCGACCTATTGTGTGAGCGGGCTGCGCACTGGACTTAGTCTTTTCTCTTTTTTCACTTGTGTTATGTAAATAACTTTAAAAGAACTTACCTCCAACCCTCAAACCTGTGCAGAAAACTCACAAAAGACTCAAAATCGACCATAAGCCTTCAAAAATAATTTAAACAGACAAAATAAAGCTTGGGTTGCCTCCCAAGAAGCGCTGTCTTTTACGTCTTCAACTAGACCTTTCTAGCTCAAGATTCAAGGAGGTCATAACTCAGACGTTGTACTATTGAATGTAATAGGAAGATTTCGGTGAAAAGTAGAAACAAGGTCGTTATGAGTTAATTCATTTGACAGTTCCCCATTTTCATGTTCAAATCGATTTCGTACCTTCCGAGTAAATTACTCATTAGGGTCTGGATTATTTAAATTTGTCTACTCATTACCCACTATATTATTTACATTACTCACAATTATGTCTTTATTAAGTTCAATCGTTTGTCTACCCATACCATCCGCCTCACATAGGTAATCGTCATCCTTGGGAGGTTGATCAATAGTATTAAAGATGTTCAATTTAAGATTTATGTTCCCAAATGACACTTTCATTACCCCCGTTCGATAGTTGACACGAGCATTGGCCATAGCCAAGAACGGACAACCTAGGATGACAGGAGTGTATTTCCTAGCATCTAGCATAGGTTCGATGTCAAGGACCATGAAGTCAACTGGATAATAACATTTATCGACTTTTACGAGAATGTCCTTGATGATTCATCTAGGAATTTTAACAGAATGATCCGCTAATTGTATGGTAGCGACCGTGGGGTTCAATTCACCTAGACCTAATTATTTGTAGACAGAGTAAGGTAAGAGGTTAACACTTGCTCCTAAATCAAGGGAGTCCGATGAATGACAGTGTCAACTATGACACATGAAATCGTTGGTGTACCGGGATCCTTATACTTTGGAGGAGTATGTTGGAAGATTAAACTTACTTTTTTAGTGAGGAAGACCTTTTTCGGAGTATGACTACGTAACTTGCGCTTTTGAGTGCATAGGTCTTTTAGACATTTAGCGTAAGTGGGAATTATTTAATAGCGTCGAGGAATGGAATATTGATTTTAACTTGTATAAACACCTCGAGTATATCTCCAGTTTTCGACCCTTTCTTTGGAAAATGTGATGGTTCCTCAACATTTGGTGGAAAGGGCATCTTCGGAATATAGTTAGTTGGGACCATTTCATTTTATTTCCTAATTCGACTCGTATCCTCACTCTTTTCTTGATTCAAATTAATGTTCACCTCTTTCTCAATCTTATTCGGAATCTCAACAACCATATCCTCTTCTAGAATAGTCATCCTAGTCGAGACGGCGTTTACTTGCTCATTCGAACCCCCACCCTCATATTGTCCCTTAGGGTTTTGTACAGTTTGACTAGGCAACTTACCCTTGTTTCTACGACTCATTGTATTAGCTATTTATCCCATTTGGGACTCAAGCTTTGCAATGGATTGTGTGTAAGAGTGCATTATTTGTGCTTGTGCTTGTACTTGTGTTTCGATATTCTTAAGGGATGCCAACACCTTTTTCTCAAAAGCATTAACCCTTGGAGGGTTAGAATTAGGAGGGGGTGTCGGTATTGACTTTGTTGAAATTGGGGTCGATAAGTATTAGGAAAATTATTTGGCATAGGATTATAACTATTTCGTGGGAATTGTTGAATAGAGTTTATGTGCTGCTCCACGAATTCCGGAAATTGAGATGCGGATGGACATGTAAGTGTAGAATGTGAATGGATGGAACATATTTGACAAGTTTCGCAAGAGGGTGCGCTTGTCGTTTGGTTCATTGTCATAAGTCGGTCAAGTTTTTTAGATAGTTCTTGCAATTCAATTGAGTGACTTGACTCAAAATTTACCTCTCGTTTAGGTTGATGAGGATATCCCTTGGGGCGTACAGACATAGCCTGGTGCGTAGAATTTTTACTTAATGTTTCAAAAAAATTTCGGGCATCATCGGCGCTTTTGAGGAGGAACGTCCCCGCACAAACAACATCGACTGTGTTCCGCACAGAGGGGATAAGCCCTGCATAGAAAACTGTACCAATTTTGACTTAGGAACTTGATGATGTGGGCAAGAGCACAATAATTCTTTAAATTGTTCCCAAGTGTCATAAAGCGTTTCCCCATCTTGCATTACAAAGTTTGTTATGAATTTTCTTATTTGATTTGTACGCGTAATAGGGAAAAACTTTTGTAAAAATGCCATGTGTAACCCTTCCCATATTTTAATTGTGTTTGGCTCAAGAGACTGGAGCCAATACTTAGCTTTATCTTTTAGAGAAAATGGGAAAAGGTGCAATTTTAACTCATCGTCGGTTAAGTTTTGTATTTTTAAAGTAGCACAAATATCCTGGAAGTCTCCTAAATGTTGACATAGATCCTCTTTCACATGACCATGGAATGAGGGGAGTAGCGCGATGGTAGATGACTTTATCTCAAAGTGAGATGCCGTCACCTCTGGTAATTCTATGCGTGCTTGTGGCGTATAGGTTGTAGAAATGAAATAATCTTTAAGCGGAGGAGGCGGGGGTATATTAGGATTATTTACATTATTTCCGTTGTTTTAGTTATTGACATTATTTTCGTTGCTTCCTAAGTCGGCCATTGGAATCGGTTCAATGGTATTCACGCGTGGTTTCTTTAGTCATTTTAAGGTACTCCGTATTTCAGACTCAAACAACAATGATGGTTTTGGTGTCGAATCATCATCTAACATCAACCGAGCTCTAGAAGCTTGGGTTGATGACCTAAGGACTATAAGACTACATTCAAGTTCAAGATTAAGCAGATGTAATTTAGGTTTACTTGAACGTGTACCAAACATAAACTAAAAGAAAATAGATTAAAACAACGACTGACTCAACAAAAACGAAAATAACTACGCAAGTAATCCAGCACGCAAGCACACAGTACTACTATGATGTATGTAATTATTCTTATGCAGAGATTCGCATCAAAGCCCAGTGCCCGGGTTACCTAGCTAATGCAGTGCTCACTCCACACCTAACCTAATGCAAGTAATTGCATCTCAACTCCCTAACTTATAGTGATTTGATGCAAAATTTAAAAGAAGCGATTTATAAAATTTTCATTTTATTTTTTTCGGGTAAGCTCCTTTGGTGTGCTAAGTTTTTCCACTCTGACACACTAGAATTTGATTACTTGAGAAACTACAAAACAAAAAGAAAAATTAGTAATTCAAAACAAAAACAGAAAATAAGAAAAATAAAAACTAATCTAATATTTATGAATTAACTAAACTAAGATTCTAAAACTAATGGTAGTGAATTGCAATCCCCGGCAACGGTGCCAAAAAATTGATATTGTCAGAATCAAGATATAAAAGTATGCTTTACTTTCTAAGGATTTGTAGTGTGAAAGTAAAGGTCGAGCCCACAGAGAATGAATTACTAAAGCACTTTAATTTTAAAACCTAAATCTAGTTAATTAAGAAAACGGTAATTTGATTTTGATTTTGATTTAAACTAAGAACGATAAAAGTAAATCTAAATTATGAAAGCAATTAAAAGTTGTTTTAAACTATATTTAGAGTGAACCTAGGATTGTAAATCTACCACTAGCTTTATAATAAGGGTATTTATGCATTCAATTAGCTTATTACATTGGATGATAGTGGAGAATTGTAACTACAAGCCCAATTCCTCCGTTAAGAAGATAACTAGGATTCAAGCACCAACATAATTCATCTTCGGTTAGCACGGATTGTCTCACACTAAACTAGGGTTGCAACACAATCCGTCTTTCCAAGGCATGAACTATTCGACTACTTGACATCACAATTTAAATAAGCACCTTTACTTCTAAATAATCCATACAAGCACAACAAATATAGATCATTGAGCACATCACATTCAAAATAGATCTAAGACAAGAATGAACTTTGAAAGTACCGATTTAATCAATAGAAGTACGATTTTATTATAAAAATCCTCTAAACATGTAATCATCATCCATACATAATAAAACTAAGAGAAAAGAATAAACTACACCCTATTACTTGGCTAGGGTTTCATTGAAACCCTAGATCTAGGTTTAGTTGGCCATAGAATTGATGAACGACAAGAGGTTGATGGAGGAGGTCATGGAAATCCAAGGTCTTATTATTCATCTCCTTGCTTCTCTCTCTTCAATGGCTATAGTTTCAGTTGTACATTACTATGTATATAGGTGTGTCTAATGTTGTGTCCCTAAAAATTGATTTACAATAGGTTATATATAGTTTTGGTGCAAGTTTGGAAGCTTTCCTAAACCTAGTTGCACGAAAACTGTTGTATTTACATTCGGGACATAATTAGGCAGTTTCGCTCTCGTGGGGATCTTTAGTACACTGAAATACGCAATTTCACTTTTTTTGCATAGGTCTCACGAGCGGGTCGCGTGAGTGCAATTTTGGGCTCTCGCGCGAGCGAGCCACGCGAACGAGGTTCTGGTAAGTCGTGTGAGCGGGCCGCGCACGCGAGGTGCCTTTTTTGATTCTTTTCTTCTGTTTTTTCACCCCATTTAGCCTGGAATCCTTACTTTCTTTCAAATCTTGATATAAAATAGAAAATGAAATAAAAATTCACTAAAATAGGATAAAGCGTGCTAACAAATGTGAATTAAGGCATGTAATTAGGGCTTGTTCACTCCTGATCAGTGAACCAGGTGGTGAGAATACAAGTGACACATTATATTAAAGGTAGATTATGTAGAGATTTCACAGAATTTAGTTTTCGGACGAATATTTTGGATCCAAACGAGACTTAATTGAAAACTTATGTAATTTGTAGTTTTAACTCTTAAAGGCATAAAATGAACGTGTGCGACGTATCGGGAGTTAACTAGGAGATTGAGTAACTCACGGGGAGGTAAAATCTATTTCCACAAAGTTTGCATATAAATAGGGAGGGTGAGATTGCATTAGTTGCAAAACTCATATAATATCTTGGGAGAGGAGAGACAAAAGGAGATTTGATCTTACGGGCTTTGCGACGACAATCGGTGACCTTTCGTCTGTCTGAATTTCACCTAATTTTACCTAATTTCTTATTTGAACTCCCCAAGGTAAGGGCTACGTTTTGATAGTCTTTAGGCCACATTTGGCTAAGGTTTTATAAATTTCTAAATCTAGGAATTTGGGGAAAACACGTGTAAACTCCTAGGTTTTGCGTAGGATCGAACATTTGGTGTTTATTTAGGCTACTAGTTGTTCCCTTGAAGTTATACGACGATAGCTCGAGGTATGAATTTCTAGCCAATGTTATATAGGTGAAGTACATGTATAATTTTTTACGACAAAATAAAGATCCGGCCAAAAATCCATGTATTAATCTTAGGCCCGTTAATTATGCACGTGCTTAAATGTGAAAAGTATGTCGAAATTCACGCGAACACGTTGAGTTGTCTATGTGTGTCAAAGGAGGGGACTTATACAAATTCATGCTGGTGTAAGCTTCTCAATGTTTGAGAATTTTAGCAGCAACGGCTACTGTGCATGGTTTAAGGCTTGGACTTGCCAAGGCACTTGGGGATGTAATGGTTGTAGGCTTGGACTAGCCATTGACATCGCGGTTTAAGGCTTGGACTTGCCGCTACCAGATGAATGCGGATTTTTCTCCCTTGAGACTTTTGATGTGATTTATGAGATTAAAGCATGTTTTGTCATATATGCATATGTTAGAAATTATGCACTCAGCATATAGTTGAGCAGTGGAGATTAACTCTATTACAAGTGACAAGAAGAAAGGGAAAAAGAAGCGTGAGGAGTGAGGCCGACGGATGCCGGGAATCCTCTTGTATATGTTTTTGCATTCGTTTACACGTCTTGTAATAATGAGCAGTTCAAATAGTTAGAACTATGTAATTGAATTGGGAGGTGTAGCAAGATATTGTAATAAGTTTTAAAACTCTATTTAGTTGTGTTGTAATAAATCTGAACTCGTGGATTCGTGTTTTGAATGCTGAACTTGTCAATTTTGAAGTTGAAAGGAAAATTGATAGAGTTTTGAGAAATATGCCAAGCAAGCCCTAGCTTGTCATAGCTTATGATGTATGGAATGGTATGCATGTTTGGAGTGCTGTATTGAAGTGATGTTTGTTTGATGCCTTAGAAAAATTCTGCAGCATGTTGTAGGATTCTGCTAAAGGGTCATTTGACGGGTCAAGTGGGGTGAACGGTCGAGATGCCCCTTTCCAGAACTCTTTTTCTATACTTTTCGGAAATATTTTAAAGGTTTTGATTGGTTCTTAGGGTACCTTTAGGACCCTTTTTAACATACATTCACCCAATTCGAAATATGATCATGTTTCAATTTTATACGGATTTTACAACTCTGAGGGTAATGTTTCCAAGAGTTTTAATACTCAAGGTTGTTTTAACGTTCTTTTCCGCTGCGTATATTTATTATTTTGACTGGATAAGCCTTGGTGGCGTACCACGTGTCCTGTTTCTGCATGTAATGGGATGGGTCGTGACTGATGATGCCAAAAATTGGGTAAGAAGAACTATATGAAAGAGATGGACACAGTGAATTTTTGATGTGGTTCGGCCCCATTAATGAGATGATCTACGTCCACGGGTGCATCGGTGGCGCTTTCACTAACAGATCACCGGCAGGAACTGGTGAGCTAACACAATGGGCAACACTACCAGTGAAACCAACCAGGTGTATACGTATGAGTGAATATAATGTGCGATTCTTAGGTCTGGAATTTGACCCCCTTCAATGAAGGTGGGTGGCCTCTTTTATAGGTTTAAGAGACCACCCGTACAAGGTAAGTCTACAGATCATTAGGAAGCCTAATCTATCTGCAACTTGATTTACACGAATTTAGGAGAGTTTCCTAAGTGGTTTAGGAAACTAATTGCTCCTTCCAGTTAGTCTTCTAGCTGGGATAGGTAACTGTCTGGTTGCCCGCTAGGCAAGCAACCATGCCTTTTGGGGGCGTGCCTATGTGGGGGCCAATCTAGAGCGAATGCCTGGGCTCTCAACCTTCCCGGGCAATTTTGTGTAACGGTTCGGGAAGGCTAAGCAGTAGGGCTAAATTCAAGGTGATTTGACTTCCCTTTGCTGAGGTGACAAGGGTTGATTTTGACCGGATATTTTTATACATATCAGCTACCCCCCATTTCTGAAACTGATGTGATGCTCTATCAAATTAGATTTGAAAATTAAGTCTACTTGTGACAAACCGTTCAGGAAAGAGGTCGGGATCTCACCCGGGTTGTGACTGGTCGCACTGGTCTTCCATGCTCTGGACCGAGCAGTCGCCATGTCGGCCCGCGACCGACTTCTTCCACGTACCAACTAATCACTGGCCTGGTCAGGATCCAGCGAGGCTGGTATGAACATAACCGAACAGTCATATCATAACCGGACAGTCACATTTGGCATTAAAAGTGTGCGTCTTTTGAGGCGACGTTCCGCATGCCCGAGGTGAAGTTGTCAGCAGGTTTAGGCAGGAAGGCATTTTAGCTGTTGGATCTAATTAGATCTGGACAGTCTGTGCTATGTATATAAGGAGCACTTGTTCATTTCTTCCATTCCTTGCTACCACACTAGAGATTATCGAGCGGTTTAAGAGCAAAAAGTCCCCGGTCAAGCTTTCCCGAGCTCTTTCCTGCATTGATTCGTATAAGTTTCTCACCCTTGGGTTTTGATTCACTGCTCTTCCCTTTACCCTCTTTTACTTTTCTTTTTCTGAGTGAGGCTAGAGAGAACGAACCCACTTAGGCTAGAGCGGGAGTGAGATTTTTTCTTCCTCAGGTTCTGTTCCTTCTTCAAATCAGGAGGAACCTTAGGACGATTGACCCGAGCGGGTGTCTCCGGTGTAGTTTTGGGCGAGTGTCACCTTGTCTTCAAGACTCTATACTCTTTTTCTTTTAGGTTAATAACCCTGCCCCCCTTGTACCTTAGGCTTAGAGTTCCTGACCCATACCTTGGTCATCCTTTGCTCCCTTGCCCAGCCACCGGAACCCCAAGGATGTGTCATTCTGGCTTCGACTCATCTTCCCGGTCGGAGGATGAGCGGTTCGAGTCAGAGACACCAGACACATGTTTAAGTCCACCCTATGCATCCCCCTCTGACCACTATAGTGAGGGTCGAATCCCAATCCATCTATCTTACGATGAGTCGAACCAGGAGGCTCCCGTTGCTTCCGTTTCTCGAGGTTCGGGTGATGAAACACCAGGGGAACCCAACCCTGAGGTCACCTTTTCCAATGAGTTCATCCCGTCCACCCTACGTGTTGAAGATCTCAGTCGCATTAGGGATAGGTACAGCCTTCCCGACTACTGCTCCCTGGCCATGAATGCCAACAGAGCCCAGATCTACCATAAGGGTTTCACCACCCTATACGAGGACATCCTCATGGATGGATTTCGCATTCCCCTCCATCCGGTGACTCGGGACGTCCTGATATACTTGGGGATTGCCCTGGGATAACTGGCCCCAAATGGTTGGAGGTTTCTCATGGGGTCCATCTCCTTTTGGCCCCAAGTTTTTTGGTATAAGCTTTTGGTTCAGGAGTTTCTCTAGACGCACTGACTATTTCCCATACATGGGGAGGTTGGGTTCTTTTCTCTCGGAGTTTGGTAGGGGAGAAAGATCATAGTGCATTACCTGAGCAATAAGGGTTGGAAGAATAGATTCTTCCAAGTATCTACCCTTGGACTCTGTGAGCGGGCCCTGGGGATCCAGATGAGGACTTCCGGGCGGGAGAATTGAGGGGTAAGTTAGTACAGTATCTGCCGTCCACTTTCTGTAGTTCGATCCTGGGACTAATAGTGTTATATTTTTCCTTACAACGGGGTCAACTAGCCCACCTAGTATTCCCGAGGAGTGCCAAGCCAGGATTAAGGGCTTGGCAGACTTGCCAACAAATGTCTAGAACGTGCTGACCCGGATGGGCGATTTCAAAGCATCCTACCCGGTCGAGCCCGTCCAACTCTTGTCTTTCCACACATAATTCCTGGTAGGTACCCGGGCACACCTTCTCTTGTCTATATTCCTATTATCTCTACTGGTTACTAACCGCCTTTCTTTCTTTTTTTTGTAGAAATGGCCCCCAAGAGAGATCTTAAACAATTGAGGGCTAGGCAGGCCGCTGCCGCTACCCGGACAGCAATAAGAGGAGGAAAGAGGACCAATACAGAGGCCTCGGGCAGCGAATGCCCGCTAAGGTGAATCCGACACGAGACAACAAACTGTTCAGAACTTGTGGGGACCTCAGCACCGCACATGGTGGTGGTAGAGCCATCCTCCCGAACGGGAATACCGTCTGGTTTGTCAGTTTAGGAATTGGCAACGATCCGGGAGAGGGTTAAGTCTACCCTCCTTCCCAACCAAGTGAAGACATGTGCAAACATGTCTCCTGAGCTATTTTAGGGGTGGCTATACAGCCTCTCCCATATGGTAAGTACTGATGATCTACTCATTCATTGCCACTACTCTTCTTTTATATATTCGGTTAACTAACCAGTTTTTGGGCTTCTTGCAAATCGGATGTATGGCTACTAGGGCTGAGTCCTTCTTGCCATCTCTGGCCAGGAGGGCCGCTACTGCTGAAGCCGCTCTGGCAGAGGAGTGGGCTACCTCGGAGGCTAGGGAAAACGTCCTGGCTCTAGAGAAAGACAAGGTGAAGGGCTTAGCCCTGAGCCTCGAGGCAGCCCAGGTGGAATTGGCGACTGCCTTGGCGGATCTGGAGGCATCCCGGACTACTGCAACTGCTGCAGAGACTCGAGCAAAGGCAGTGGCTAAGACAATGGCGACGGGGTCCACAGAAGAGGCTTTTGATGATGACTTCTTTGAAGGTTACGAGGACCTCAAGCGAAGGCTAGCCCGGGATCACCACGAATGGGACATCTCGTCCTGTGAGGGTATTGACTCGGACTACTAGGATCTTGGTCCTCCCGCTGCTAATGATTCGGCCACTCTAGCCAGAGAAGCTACTGATGGTTTCGCTGCTCCGGGCGGTAGCTCGATTCCGAAAGATGGAACCGCCCTGGTCTGTGAGACCGGAGACTAAAGACGTGGTCGTGGTGGACGACTCTTAGTCCCTGGCCCGTTTCTTCTTTCGTTTTTTTTTGGAGGCTACTACAACTGCCCCCAGGCAATGTATAGTTTTTTTTTGTTAATTAATGGAAAGGTCCGTCGAGGCCATCTTTTGCATTAATTGTTTATTATTCCATACTTGTATGCCTGGTTGTGTTTTCCAATACCCGATCGGTTGTTATCTAATCTAAATCCCTGCCTTAGCAAAAGGTTTTCTACTATAATCGGTAGTGAATACTTTATAGGACTTGTTAACTATCTGAGCGGTTTCTCTGGGTATTGTAGGTGCTTCGGAATGTTAGGTGTCGTAGGATTCCAAGCCCTGTTAGTGCCCGGTATGATTTCTTGTGTAACCTAGTATTCGCCTACCCCCTAAGAATTTGCTAAGGCGGGCGTATAGAGGGGGTGATTGTAGAAAACCAACCTGGAACGTGGGTGGTTGTAGGGTCCTTTGAGGCGTGCTATCATCAGCCACCTAGGGGGTGTTGCCCCAATCGTCGGTTGGACCTAAGTGAAGCCTATGCCTTGGGTTATGGACCCGAGGTCTTTTGGATGCCTAGGGTCTTACCCCGAGGTCTTTTGGATGCCTGGGTCTCACCTCGAGGTCTTTTGGATGCCTGGGGTCTTACCCCGTGGTATTTTGAGTGAACAAATACGAAAAAGAGTTGTTCGGCCGAAAAAGAAACTTTTATTACGTATATGAATAGGATTGCTTGGGCAGAGCTCATGCTTCTTAGCCAACATTATTGTCATGCTTTACTGGAAATACTTGCCGAGATGTTGCACATTCCAGGGGTGAGAGAGGTCGTGTCCGTCCAGAGTTTGTAACCAGTATGTTCCCGGTCGGTTGGCTTGGGTAACCTTGTACGGTCCTTCCTAGTTTGGTTCTAATTTACCATGACTCAGGACCTTTGTAGACTGGTTTACCGCCTTTAGAACGAGATCCCTGACCTGGAAGCTCCGATGCCTGACTTTGCTATTGAAGTACCGGGAGACCCTCTATTTGTAAGCTGCCACCTTTAGATCCCAGTCTCTTTTTTCTTCTACCAGGTCAAGTTCTGCTCTAAGGGCTTCCTCATTACCCTACTCGCTAAAATTTATCACCCGGTACGTAGACAACCCGAGCTCCGTGGGGACTACCGCTTCTATGCCATAGGTTAGTGAGAATGGTGTCTCGCCTGTTGCCACTCGAGGGGTGGTGTGGTAGGCCCATAGTAGGGTCAGTAATTCCTCTGCCCATACTCCCTTAGGGTTTTCAAGCCTTATTTCAATTGATTACTGAATAGTCTGATTTGTTGCCTCGGCTTGGCTGTTGGCTTGAGGGTGCTCGAGAGAGGAGTAGTGATTTGATATCCCGTATCCCGAGGAGAACTGCCTGAATACTGGGGTGTCAAACTATTTGCCGTTATCGCTAACCAGAACTCGAGGAATGTCGAACCTGAAGAGGATGTTTTTCTCAATGAAATTTTCTATCTTTTTCTCAGTGATTGTCGCCAAGGGCTCGGCCTCTGCCCACTTGGTGAAGTAGTCGACGACAATGGCGGCGAACTTAACTTGCCCTTTTCCCATAGCGTGGGGACTGACAATGTCGATTCCCCACAGAGTGAATGGCCACGGACTAAGGATAGGTGTCTAAAGCTATCTCAGACGATTGATCATTGGGGAGTATCTCTGGCACTTGTCGCACCTCTTTACATACTCCTGGGAATCCCAGGCCGTCATTGGCCAATAATAACCTTGCAGCAAGGCTTTTTGTGAAAGTGCCCGACCACAAACGTGGTTCCCGCAAACTCCCTCGTGGATTTCATACAGTACCGCCAGAATTTGGGCTGGGTGGACGTAATGGAGATAGGGGTAGTGAAACCCCGCTTGTAGAGGATTCCATCAACAATGTGATATCTCGCCACTCGGTACTTGACCCGGTGGGCTTCTTCCCTATCGTCCGGCAGCACACCAATTGTGAGGAACGTCGTGATCAGATCTATCCAGCTGTGGCCCAAGACGACTGGATCAACCTCCTTGCCTTTTGAGTTCATCACACTTGGCTTAGATAACTATTCTATCCTTATCCAGGGCAAGTTTAACTCGGAGGATGAGGTCATCTATCCACCGCCACGAACTCGATTAGATGGCCCTGCTCAATCAGCTTCTCAATGGACACCTTAGGCTTAAAGCAATCCTCTGTGTCATGTCCGTGGTTTTTGTGGAATCGGCAAAACTTATCCTGGTTTCTCTTACTGGGTGAACTTTTCAGCTTTGCCGACTCCTGAAGGAGCCGTCGGGTCTCAGCGACGGCCATAACCTCCTGAATAGGCCGAGAAAGGGGTGTGAACTTGATTTGGGGCTGATCTCAACAACTTTTAGGCTAATCTTGTTTTATCTTCTTTCTCGAGCCCTTCTCTAAGGCATCGCCCTTACGCTTTGATCCTGAGGACTCGTCTTTTGCCAAACTAGCGCGCTAGCCCTTGAGGAAATCCTCGATGTTGATGTACTTTATGACCCTTTCTAAGAGCTCCACCAGGGTTACTGGTCGGTCACGATGAAATGATGTGGCAACCATGGTCTGTTGAACTCCTAAAGCAGAAGACCATGATTGCGGCCGTTTCATTCAGATTACGGATCTAGAGCTTCTGTTGGTTCAAATGGTCCACATAGTACTCCCTTAGAGATTCCCCTTTTTGGTGCTTAACGGTCAGCAGCTGGGTGTCTGGTTGTGACCGATCGAGCATCCCACAAACTGGCTGATAAAGAGCTTGCTCACCATCTTGAAGTCGTCAACCGTTTGGGGTTTTAGAGCATGGAACTACTGCGTGGCTAGCCCTTTAAGAGTGCCAGGAAAGGCCTGGCACAATAACTCATCAACTGTGGTAACCAACGCCATTTGAGCTTTGTATGTACGGACATAGTCCATTGGGCTCCCTGAACTGTCATAGGAGCTAAGATGTGGCGGCTTGAATTTTCGCGAGATGGGGAATCCCGTTATCCGAGCTGTATAGGGCGACTCGGTCTCAATGTTGGTGAGGTCCTGGCTAGATTTACGATTAAACCTTTCATTTGCTGCTGCAAGTCCTCGATTTGGGCCTTTACATCTTGCCCGATTTTTCTCTCTATATCCGAGAGGTACGTCGGGTCCAATGATGAGACCTCCTCTTCGAAGTGCGTCATCTTCTGGATAGAACCCGACTCCGACTCCAGGTAATCATGTGCCTAATATCTCCTCGGCTTCTGACCGGAGGGTCTTTGGCCGATTCCCGGGCCTTTTGTCCTGAATCCTCCCCTCTGGCGGAACGTCGTTTGTTGATGATATCTCTAGCATCTTCCACCTGGTGAGGATTGGTCAGAGCTTTCCGCCTGGTACGCCTAAGCGCTCAGCTATGGTCACCATCCCTGATGTGTTCCCAATCCGATGGGGACACCGGCGTAGAGTGGGTATGGTTCCGGACTCGTGTGGGCTCCCGTTTGGGGACACTTTTCCTGGGCTGGTTGTCAGATTGAGGACGCTTTTCTTGTAGGGCCAACAATACTTCAATCTGCTGCTGGGTATGCCGCTGGCCTTCTAGGAGTTGCGCGAGCGCCGCTGTTACTTGCTCGGAGGTCATGGAGGCGGCCTGCTGCTCGAGTTGCAAGTTCTCCTGATCAGCCTGGGCAGCATTTTTCTAACTCATCTTCGGTGACATGTTGATCAGTCAAGAAACTTGTTGGTGAAAAACTTACTACTTCTCATAGACAGCGCCAAACTGATGATGCCAAAAATTGGGTAAGAAGAACTATATGAAAGAGATGGACACAGTGAATTTTGGATATAATTCGGCCCTGTTAATGAGGTGACCTACGTCCACTAGTGTGTCGGTGGCGCTTTCACTAATAAATCACCAACGGGAACTAGTGAGCCAACACAGTGGGCAACACTACCACCAGTATATGCGTATGAGTGAATATAATGTGCGATTCATTAGGTCTGGGATGTGACCCCCTTCAATGAGAGTGGGTGGCCTCTTTTGTAGGTGCAAGAGACCACCAGTACAAGGTAAGTCTATAGATTAGGAAGCCTAATCTATCTCCAACTTGATTTTCACGAATTTAGGAGAGTTTCCTAAGTGGTTTAGGAAACTAATTGCTCCTTTGATTTAGTCTTCTAGCTAGGATAGGTAACTGTCTGGTTGCCCGCTAGGCAAGCAACCATCCCTTTTGGGGCCACGCCCATGTGGGGGCCAATCTGGAGCGAACACCCGGGCTCTTGACCTTCCCGAGCGGTTTTGTGTAACGGTCCGGGAAGGCTGACAGTAGGGCCAGATTCAAGGTGATTTGAGTTCCCTTTGCTGAGGTGGCAAGGGTTGATTTTGACCGGATATTTTTGTACATATCAGTGACATATGTAATAGATAATAGAATTGATTAGAATTTTGAATTTCAAATGAGCAGTTACATTGAATTAAATGAGGAAAAATAGCATTGTACGAAAATTTGATTTGAAAACTTTTTTTTTTACCAAATGACAATCGTACCTGACACCCTACCTCCAATGAGAGTAGGTATTTTAAGTGATGAGACCAAGGATAGATCCAGTGGGGGCAAGTAGGGGGATCAACAACGTTAATTTTAAAAAATAAAAATAAATAAATAAAAAGTTTGTTTATATTAGTATTGTTCATAAATATACTTCAAGTATATAGACCCGCTATGCTAGATTTTAAAATCCGTCGCTTGATGGGACCCACCTATATACCATAAGAGTCTTTTATTTGTTAATGGAGGCAAATTTGAAATTACAATGAGTCCGAAAAAATACACATTCGGTCACTCATGACAAAAAAAAAATGTTACATCTTCATTTCAGTCCTAACCACTTTAATCTCTTTATTTTCAATTAGTCTCTCTATTTTCAATTTAAGCTAGGGATATTTGGTGATAGACCCACCTGCGCGGGTCGTCTGTGTGAAAAAAAACCCATGTGTTTGGATGTTGATACTTGGTCGTCTATTTTCAATTTAAGCAGTGCTTGGATGTTGATACTTGGCATATAACAAATTTCTTTTATGCAGATTGTGTTTTGTCAATGAAGTTGTTAGAGGCAGGAAGAAAACTGAACAAAGCGAGAAGAAAAAAAGTCCAAAAGCTGATAGAAGCAATGACGAAATTGCTCAAAAATCGTCTATAAAACGAGAGAGCCTACACAAACAAAAAACACAACTTCACAACACACACTGTTAGGGAGAGAATATTATAGGGAGGTTATCATGTGACCACTTCATATTGTCCCTAGAAATAGAAAACTTTAGTTTTTCTTTGCCTTTTCTAGTTCTAGTAGTTGTAAAAATTTGCTCTTATGTAATTGATGATTTCATGTTCAAAAAGTATGTAGGAAAACTTTTTGTACCGTATTTCTTAAAATAAAATATTTGTTTTCTTGTACAACCTTTGTCAATTTGTAGTAGTAAAATATTCCAATTAAAGTTTAGATTTAATATGTTTAGTCTAGTTAGTACTTATAGTTGTCCCCTAAAATAGTTTGAAACCCCAAATTTTCAATTTTTATAGCAATATTTCCATTCACTAGAAGACAGATTTTGCAAGTAAATGCCAGATTTCTTAACCACGTAGTTGTTATAATACCCTACTAAAGTCCCAAGCACACCATATCCATATCTCACTCCGAAATTAGATTAAAATTTGATTTGACCTTATTTGTGTTCTTGGAGTTCAACCACTGAGACCCCACAAGAATCCAAAGTCAAAGGTTTAGTATTTTATTTTTCGTTTAGTGTTTCCATTTATGTATATTTTATTAGCCTAGTTGTACTAAACTTTGTTATTTTGCAGATTCCACAAATTCAACCCCAACTCATGTTAAGTGGAGAAAATAGTGTAATAATATTAGTTTTTACCCTTACCTTGGTTTTACAACTTTAATTTCAATTGGACGGTGATTGCGTGCATCTATTTAATTTATCTTAAATTTTATTTGGAAGACAGTTTCAATTCCAAAATGGTAGGCTAAAACTTTAATTGGAGATATGCAATAAAAATTTAGAAACCACAACTTCTATGCACTAATCTTAAATGGGCAAATTTATCTAGATGGGTTATTTTTTCATTTATGGCCAAATATATCTATGTGTCTATAGTTCATGACCATTTAACATGTTTATAGACTATGGCTATATTGTGTTCAAAAGATTACATATTTGAAATAAGAATCTAATTATGTGGATTGTCAAACTATGCCTTTTGTCATAAAAAACACCTAGCATATTCAAAAAATTCATATGACAAAATTTATATTTCAAATATGTGTTTATATATTTATCCACTAATGGACAGGCAATTGTGTAGTGGCAGAGTGGTGGAGACTGGGCGCCGAATAACCCACGACCGCGGCGGGCACGGTTCGAACCTGGCTACTACCCAATTGCCTTTTTATTTTTCTTTAAACCAAACGACGTCGTTTCATATCAAACCTGACACACTTGATATGACCTTGACTAGTGAAAGTTTATTTTTAAAATAAAGAATGACTCTGCAGTCTTAAATGCCAAATGATTTTCAAATGCACAAAAGTTGTGGGATCTAGTGTTGGTTTGCATATTTCCAATTCTTTAAATCATTTCTTCCAACTTAATTAATATTTCCTATTTTTAATAACTTTGCTTAAATATTTGTATTATTTCTATCTTTCGCTAGTATTAAATCCAAAAAGTTTATCTCACAAAAAGTTTTATTTCTTTTTCTTCATTTTCTTACTAGTATCTTAGTTAATTTATTTTGTATTATTAAAATATTTACCGTAAACTACTTAAGTAAAATTAGATTTTAATTAGTTTTATTGCAAAAAAATATAAAAACTAGTAGTTAGTAAAACCCCACAAAAATCCATCATCTATTATTTTCTTTTTAAGTGACAAAATAGTTATTGCCTATCTTTGTTTCCCGTTCCCTGTGGGTTCGACCTGGACTTCCAGAACTTTATTACTTGTACGATCACCTACACTTGGGTGTGATAAGAAAATGCGTCAATAGGATGTCGTCAGCTAGGCTATTGGCCTACAATAAAGATGTGGACGCGGTGGTTGAAGCCAAGCAATGGTTTGAAGGCACGTCTATCACACAAGGCCAACTTGTGACAAAGCTTGACAAGATTCAATAGGGAATTGTGGGCCTACGCAAGAAGCTGGCCGACTATGAAACTCAGGAGAAAGCTTGTATCAAGGATTTAGCCATTTTTGACGCTATAGTGACCAAGAAAATTTAAGATGCAAAATCCTTGGCCGAGAGACTGCAGCCTCTTCTTCCCAGCACCACAGACTGGACTGCTAATCTATGCAGTATTAAAGAAGACAAATGGAATGTAGAGGGGGTCTGGGCTATTCTGAAGGAGGAGTTTGGAAGGTTTTGATCAGCCTAATGGCCGATTCATGTATTTTGTTCTTGTAATTTCTTGTAATGAAGATCCTTAAAAATGAATGAGAATTTTATCATATTTTACTTTGTGGCTTATCTGCATGTTGAAATTCTGTTCATCACTTTATTTCCAACATGAACTAGGAATCTTGAAGGCCGATAGGTCCCTAGGCCCATTGGCCTATTTAACAAACTAGGTCTAAGTTTGTAACTCCAAACGTCACATCAATCAATACGGATTACATGCGCAAGACATCGTCGTTCCTGAGCATGATATGTGGATGGTCATGGCTGGCTGTTCATTTTTCAAAAATAAACTTAATGAAGGCCTTCATTAAATAGGCGTGTCTCTTCAGTCACTTTTACAGGTGGAAAAGTCATGCGAAATTTATTGAGAGTAGTTTGATCATTTGGGTAAGGGGACACATGTAGGGCAAAGATCTATTCACAAGATGTAGAGTTTTAGGCAACAAAAAGGGGAAGGTTTCCCAAACTAAACGGTTCCTTTGCAAATTGGGATGCTCCTTTATATAATATCATTCATATGGTTTTCTGGCATTCTTTACTTATACAAATGCAAACTTCCTCTTACTCCCAAAACTCCCAACCTCCTTTAGCTCTCTCTTCTTCTACACACATGGAATCCATGGTAAGAAATTGCCTAAGTATTAAAGAAGCTCGCACCCAATTCAGGGCCGATTCTGCGATACTCGATGACGTGCGTATTCATCCGTATATGGCTGGTTCTTCCATTCTTGAGGGCAATGCCTACATGCTGCTGGTAGCTGGCATTCGCTTTCCTCTCCCTATTGATGTGGAAAATTTTTAGACAACTTTAGGGCAGGCACTCCACATGTGCACTCCAAACACCCTTTGCTTGTTCTATGGGTTTGATATGTTCAACGAACGCCTATGGTCGAGCATGACGGTGTGAACCATTCTAGATTAACACCAAATTCTCTGCACTAGGGAAAAGGCGTACTGTATGCATTTAAGGGGGTACAATGTAGTAGTCGAGCTCAACCAACCAATCAAAGGCTGGGAAAAATTCCCTTACGTATTAGTCTCGAGCAATGTTGTGCCCATTCAGTATGAGGGTATCTTCCCTCGTACTTTTGATGCTAGTGCCTTCCATGATTGAATGAAGAACCTTCGGTCACGGAAAAAAGATTACTAAAAAGAGGCACCCAAGATGGTCATCCAAGTCCGTCTGGCCTCAGACTTCCTGATGGGGACCAATGGACGAACCCAAGCCACTGAATAGGAAATGTGGGTTATCTATGAAGACCTACAGGCGAATTTGGTCCCTTGGAACATCCCTCATCGGGTAGTTCATACTGCTTGTACTATTACATCTGTGGAGCTTGTAGAAGCTCCAATGATAGATGATGTACCATCCATCCCAACGTCCAAGGAGGCTCCAATTGTGCCTCCAAGGGATGGACGACGAAGATCTGTTCAACTTCAAGAGCAAAGACTCTGTGTTCCTATTGGTGCCAAAAACAAGGAGACCATCATCCTGGAGATCGATGGTTCTTCTGAAAGTCAAGCAAGGTCGGCCTCTTTGACTGATCACAATGATAGCCCAATCTGGCCGAGGCTTTCGAAGTGGGAGAAAGTTCTCGGGGAGAAGCCTCCAGGCCTGAGAATGCTCCAAAGCCAAAGGATGCTCTGGAGCCCGAGGCCAGTGATGAACTAGATGACCTGACTTCAGTTGCACAACTGGTAGGAAAGGCTGCTCTCCAACAGAGGATCTAAAACCTGGAGATAGCCTTTAATTTTGCTGATCACAAAAAACAAGATTGGAAGAGGAAGGCAAGGTAGTGGGAAGAAGAGGCAGAGTTCTTGGTGGGTTGCCTTGAACAAATTGACAGGCAGCCTGAGAAGCCAGGGCACAAAAGGAGCCGGTCGGTGTTGTTTAGGCCAATGAGGATTATCCTCATCGAACTTACTTTTACTTATTTTGACCTTTTCTTTTATGAATCTTTCCTTCTTTTTAGCTTCTCTATAAATACCTTTTTAGAAATATAAATGAAACATCCTCCTCTTTCCTATGCAAGCCTTACTCTTGATTACTGATTGGTTTATCTTCCATGTCTAGATTTGGTCTGAATTCTAAATCTATGGTTTCCCTCGGCGTAGGATAATAGGACTTTAATTGCTGACCATTAATTAATCTTGGATGAATCTCACCATCAATGTCACACAACTGGTAAGCACCACCCCTTAACACTTTAAAGATCACGAATGGTCCTTCCCAATTAATGGACCACTTGTCATGCCTCTTATCATTTTCACCGATAGGAAGAATGGCTTTACAAATGAGCTCCTGCAAACAAAATGATTTTGCCCTTACTTTCTTTTGTAAATCATGGTAGCACTATTTCTCTGCGCCCTGAGGCAATCCAGAGCATTCAGTCTAAGCTCATTCAACTCTTCTAGCTCAGTCATCATAGCCTCAATGTAATAGGTGGGCTTCAATTAGTTTTGCAATTCCCTTCTTGCCGATCAGACTGTTACTTCTATGGGCAGCATGGCATCATGCCCATAAGTTAAAGCAAATAGTACTACTTGTGTACTTGTACGTTTAGATGTAAGATAAGCCCATAGTGCCTCAGAAAGGAGTGAGTCCCAGGACTTGGGATTTTCTTTCACCATCTTTCCTAGGATTCCCTTAATGACTTTGTTGGATGACTCTACCTATCCATTTGCTTGGGCATAGTATGGGGTTAAAGTAAGGACTTCACACCCATACTTTCTGCAAAATTTGTGGTCTTAACTCCAGTAAACACTAAGCCTTGTTCACCTGTAATGGTTTCTGGCAAGCCAAACCGGTGTATGATATGTTGCTCAATGAACCTGATGATAGTGGCCTGGTTAACTGATCTCGCAGGTACAACTTCCACCCATTTGGTAAAGTAATCGATGGCTACGATAATAAAAAATAAGGTTGCTCGGAAGAAGTCGGATGGACTTTCCCTATCAAGTCCATCGCCCATTCTCTGAAAGGCCATGGCTTAATGATCAGATGCAAAAGTTTAGCTAGCACCCTTTAGATAGGGCAATGCTTTTGACATGTCTGACATCCTTTAGCATAATTGATACAATCTTTCAGCATAGCTGGCCAATAAAAGTTATATCTCCTTATCAACCATTTCATTTTGATGCCGACCTGATGAGCCTCATAAATTCTTTCATGGACCTCAAACATGATCTTTATGGCCTCGCTCTTGCCCAAATAATTTAGGATGACATCATCCTTGATAGCTTTTTTTAAACAACTCTCCGTCTAAAAGAACAAATTGGACCACAAACATCCTAGTCTGACGGTCTGTCCTTACGTCAGGGTGATTAAGATATTCCTTGATTGGAGTTCTCCAATCGTCCTACCGAAGTAGAATAGAGATGGACTCAGCAAACCATTCCCTTTTAGCCACCAAAGGCAGTAAACATTGAAGGATAGTAATACTTTTCTCCTCTACCTCTTGTATTGAACCTAAACCAACCTTGGGAAGCCTATCAGTGCCCCAATTAGTCAATCTTGGGATATAACCAATTGTGATGTCATCAAAATCAATGATCAACTGAGTAGCTATATAGTGGAATAGACATAATTCCCAGCTTTTGACACAAAAATCACCTGATAACAGCTGTGAATCACCTTTCATATGGACTGAAGATGCCTCTATTTCTTGGAGTATTTCCAGCCCGATGATCATTGCCTTGTATTCGGCCTGATTATTCGTGCATTTGAAGCCTTAATTAAATGCCATTTTAGTATTCCTATTCTTAGGTGATATGATCATGATGCCAACCCTGATACTTCTACGTTTTTAGCCCCATTGAACACCAAAGTCCAAGGGATGACAGAAACATTTGGCACTAAAAAAACTACTGGTGCCAAATTTTCTAATTTTGGGTCTGATAGATGATCAATTAGGAAGTTGGCTATAGCCTGACACTTAACTGATCTCTGAGACCGGTATTAAAGTAAAAATTCCATAAGAGCCAAAAACCACTTCCCAATCTAGCCTCTCATAATAGGTTTGGATAGCATATATTTGATCACATCAGTTTGGCAAATAATATAAGTTGAAACTGGCATCATACATGCTCCAAGTTTTTGGGAAAAAAAGTAAAAAGCTAAACACAGTCTCTCAATTGGCACATATTGCTACTCGATTGGAGTTAATAGCCTATTTAAATAGTAAACAACATGATCTATGCCTTACTCAATAACTTGAGCCATCATACTTCCTATGGAATGCTCAGAGGCAAAAATATATAATTTTAAGTTTCTACCTTTCTTCGGGGGCATCATAACTGGTGGCGTACACAGATAGTGTTTCATTTCCTCAAATGCCAAGTGCTGGCGCTCGTCCCAGTAAAAATCATCATCAGTCTTTACCTTTAATAAGGGTGACCATCCCTGAGTCTTCCCCCACACAATTGGAAACGAATCTTCTCAAAAAGTTGATCTGTGATCTTGTCAAAATCAAGATAAAAAGTATACTCTACTTTAAAAGATTTGTAGTGTGGAAGTAGAGGTCGAACCCACAGAGATTGAAATACTAAAGCACTTTAATTTTAAAACTTAACCCTAGTTAATTAAGAAAACGGAATTTTAATTTTGATTTTTATTAAACTAAGAACAATGAAAATAAATCTAAACTATGAAAATAATTAAAAGTTGTTTTGAACGATATTTAAAGTGAACCTAGGATTGCAAATCCACCACTAACTTCGTAATAAGGGTATCTATGCATTCAATTAGCTTATTACAGTGGATGATAATGGGGAATTGTAGCTACAAGCCCAATTCCTCCTTCAAGAAGATAACTACGATTCAAGCATCAACATAATTCATCTTCGTTTGGCACGGAGTGTCTCACACTAAACTAGGGTTGCGGCACACTTCGTATTCCCTAGGCATGAACAATTTGACTACTTGATATCACAATTCAATTAAGCATCATTACATGTAAATAATCTATACAAGCACAACAAATATAAATCATTGAGCACATCACATTCAAAATAGATCTAAGACAAGAATAAACTTTGAAAGTAACGATTTAATCAATAGAAGTTTGATTTGATTACAAAAAATCCTCTGAACATGTAATTATCATCAATACAAAATAAATCTAAAAGAAAAACATAAATAATGCCCTATTACTTGGCTAGGATTTCATTGAAACCCTAGATCTCGGTCTAAGCGGCCATAAAAGCGATGAACGGCAAGAGGTTGATGGAGGAGGCCTTAGGAATCCTTGGTCTTCTTCTTCTTCTCCTTGCTTTCCTCTCTTCCATGGCTGAAGTTTTTGTTGCATAAAGATGTGCATAATGTTGTGTAACCCCAAAATTGATTTAGAATAGGATTGATATAGATTTTGGAAGGATTAGGAGGCTTTTTCTAAACCTAATCGCACTAAAACTATTGTTTTTACGTTTCTAGACATATTCAGCGAATATATATCGCACAGGACTTTTCAGTACCTCGAAATACGCTTTTTTGAATTTTTCAACGGATTACGCACCTGGGTCGCTTCAACGAGATGGCCTTTTTCCAGCTTTTCTCAGATTTTCTCCACTTCATGCACTGATCGTACAAATTGTGATAACTTTTGACTCGGACCTCGTATTGACTCACCATTCACGGCCACTGGTCCGTAACTCAATGATCTACATTTTATAACTCTGGCAAGATTTCTCAAATCTAATGTATTCCTTGTCAAAAATGCGATTTACCGAAGCTACTACTGCATTCAGCTTTCACCGAAGCCAACTTTTGAGCCCAGAATGACTTCTAAAGCCACTAATCATTGGATTTTTGTGCATTTTCAAGTTAAAGCTCCAAAACCTACAAAATTTAGAATAATTATTAAAAAACAACTAATAACTAAATAAAATGGGTTAACAAAGCGTAACTTTAGGACTATAAACGGAAATTATTTGTCGCCGATCACACCCCCAAACCTACACTTTGCTAGTCTCAAGCAAAGAAAACATAAAAAAAATAAATACTACTACACTTAAAAATCATAACTCACTGTTGCAGGCAACTTGATTGCATTTAGCACATGCAAAAAGCCTTTTAAACCTCTAGGTGTCCCTAATCGGACGAGTGAAGTCTCGTGAGGGTTCTCATCAAATAAGATACCCACAACCATTTTTATTTCATTATACATTTAAAAAGTTTATTAAAAATGAAAAACACAACATTTAATACTCCTTATCATAAGACGATGATTCAAGATAGAATAACGAACAAGAAGAAACGGAACCAACGTCCACCTACATCATGAAAAATATTCCCAAGCACATGCATCGTATAAATCAATAGAGTTTCTCATAAAATTGCACGCATGTGATGTGGTAGTCAAATGAACACGCGCATGTCATGAACTTAGAATATAACTCGGATAACCATCCAACTATGCTTTGACTATGAATCTCACAATGTTAATTATACTCTCAAATGAAACACTCAGAAACAGGTGTAATTTCTCTATTATATGGGAGCAAAGGAAATATGTTTTCAAAAAAAAAAAGAAAAGAAATGCTCACATATGACTCGTAAAATACGCATGACACGATAGAATAGCAGTCTCATGGATAGGATTGCAATAGTCAAGAAAAATTAATCATTACCATATTTTAATCCCCCTCCCATCATTTACATATCCAAACCATTTATTCTAGGATCAATTAGGACTTTTTAAAGGTTGTAATGTACCTCGGGCAATGAAAAATGATAGAAAGGATTCATCAAGTAATCTTCAAAATGGCATTGAAAGGCATGTTCAATTTCTTTCATCATCTCTACTACCAACTTTTATCATTTCATTCTTCTCTTTTCATATATTTCTTTTCATTTTTTTCCTCTTCTTTTCTTTCTTTTCTTCTTTCAACCTTTCTTTTTTTTTTTCTTTTATCAACCTTTATTTCTTTTCTTTTTCGTTGCTTTTAAAAAAATATTCACTGAATACTTAGGTAGCTACCCCAAACATCATCTTGTTTTCTTCTTCTTCTCAATCGACACACCGCCTTATCAACACTAAAAGTTGATCAATCTCTCAGTGGTGAACTCCAAGTTGGTCAAGTTAGAGCAAAAAAAGAAGGATAATGGTGGTTAAAGAAAAATGGCATTTTAACGGTTCAAAGGGGTGAACTAAGGAAGTTTATCATTTTTTCGGTCGGTTGTAAACAAAGAGGGCCTACCATAATTTCCTATGGTTATATAGTTCTTCAACGTTTACAACGGAAGATTATTAGCAGGATAGCAAATATTTTAACTTGACTATCAACCAAAACAAGAATAATGAAACTCAATACGAGTAGATGCGCTATTTCAATGAAAATCGACAAACACAAAATATCTTTACAACCCACTAAAAAGAAAAGTTAGGCTCAAAAGCTCACTAGATTTAGTCTCCATTATGTGTTATCTAGAAATTCGAATTTTATTATAGTTCACATCAAACATACATCAATTTGACTACGTGCAGTGCATAAGTTTGTGTGCAAATCTATGATATAAAACTATGATTCAAACGATACATAACCTAAAACGTCGCATCATGACTTCAGCAAATATTTAACCACATAGTCACATGTTTACCATTCTATAACAATCCAAGTTACATAACAAGAAGTATCGACTCGAGATTACAAAAACATCGGTAACATCATTTATTAGAGCACAAGTATCAAAAAAAATTTTGAAAAAATTGGTGCATAATAATAACAATGTGGATGTGAGTGCATACCCCCAACCCTAAATATTTCATTGTCCCCAATGAAATAATAAAATGAAAGAGAGGAGAGTACGCAAGGAAGGAACGACATTACCTCGATCTCGGGTGAACGTATATATATGGCGATAAAGTTCAACTGCTCCAAATGGAGCTACTAATTCACCCATCAAAATACTTAACAAAGGAAAATAAACAAAATAAAGAACAATGATAGCTAAATATAAAAATAAATATGTCATACAGATTGTAGCAAACTTGTTGGGAAAGACTCGAAAATAAACAAAAACAAGCATAATGGAACTATGAAAACAAAGAAAAAGTCATTCTAAAAGAGCTTAAGAGAACAAATAGAAAGGAAAAACAACTAACTAGGTTTGGGAGAAAGAAGGTAAGAGAACAGAGAGAAAAACACAACAACCCACCCTTGCACGAGTGGGCCACGCGAGCGACTGTTGCGCGCGCAATTTGTTCTGCGAGGTAGATCTAAGGCTGTTTTTGAAGTTTTATGAAGAAAATTTTCTAAGTCACAATATCGCGCGAGCGAGCCGCTCGGGCGAATATCCCTCGCGTGCGCGATTTGTTGCATGACATGAATCTGAGGGTATATATATAAAAAAATTTGAAAATTTTTCCTAAGCCCTACAACAAAATTGGTCTATAGAGACATTTATTTTGAGACAAAAAATAAAAGTTTCTTTAGAAGTTACTTGTAACGACACATAATTTTCCGTCTCTACAAAAGAAAATAATTGTCTTTAAAAGTGACTTGTAAGGACACATAATTTTTTGTCTCTACAAAAGAAAATAATTTAATGACATATGATTTTTGGTCTATAAAAAAGTAAATAAGTGTCTTTAGAAATTCCTTGTAAAGACATATAATTGTTCGTCTCTTAAAAAAAAAAAACCATGACTTTAGAAGTTACTTGAAAACACCTAATTTCATGTCTCTACAAAAGAAAATAAGTATATTCAAAAGTACAAAATAACAACATTTATTAATTTTTTTTCTTTATAAAGAGAGTATTGTCTCAATAAACAAGAAAAAAATTAACATAACAAGAAAAATGGCATATCCCCGCATTTAAAAATATACTTTTAATTACCAGCATTTAAAAAAAATAAGTGTTGTTCGTTACCAAGATTTTAAAGAGCACTCGCAAATACCAGCACTTGGTAGTTAAATGCCGATACTTAATATCGTTTTCATACAAAATACCGATAATTAGCGGCGTTTGTGAACCAATGTCGTTAATTAATAGCATTTGAAATTTAAACGTTTGCCCTTTGTCCTACCTTAATAAAATGACGTCGGTAATTCTGTCTAATTTTTCTAATCTTTAATGTAATTTAAGCATGAAGGACAACACAAGGGAAAATATACAGCCCAATTTAGGGTAGTTTCCACTTTGCTATTGCGATGGCTTTGAAATTGATTTTGTCAAAATAGATTATAATAGTTGTTTTGTTTGGGTAATGAATTGTAAAAGTGGTTACAGTGGAAGAATGTATTATGTAGTTGTTTGATGACATAAAAATAAGGTGGCTTTAAATGTTCAAAAAACAATTATGCCCCTGGACTGTATTGAATACATAGTTATTTTAAATCGTTCTCCATATTATCAATTTTAATAAAAATTAATTGCTTAAATAATTAATTAAATAAATGTATTCGATAATAATAACTATAGTAATATATAATATAAAAATAGGTAAATATATTACGACTGGTGTTTAATACTTTAAATATATGTTAATAGTATAGGATTTTATTATATACAATTAAATAATTTTCGTACTTGTAGTTGAAATCTGGCTACTTGGTCAAGCGGGTTCAAGACTGTAACATATTCAAAGAGGTCTTAAGTTCAAAACTTGGTAGACTGTTAGGAAAAAAAAATTGGTGCAATTACTAGTGACACTCATAACGACACAAAAATATATATGTGTTAGTAAAAGTAGCTTCTGGTGACAGTTCTAATGACACTTTCGTTTTGTCATTACTCACGATTATATGTTACTTCAAAATCAACATTTAGTGACACTTTTAATGACAAATTTTTTCTGTCGTTACAAAGTAACCTTTACCGACAGTTTTACCAACACTTGGGTAAGTGTCTCAACAAGGCTTAGCGACAGCACCTATTATGACACTTAAGTGTTGGTAAAACAACTAGTGACACATGTTATGACCTATTGCAACACTTTTTTCTGTCTTAAAAGGCCTATTTTGTTGTATTGAAGGTAGCGTCTCGCGCGAGCGGGCCGCGCACGCGACTTGATTTTTTCCTCTTCTTTCTTCCTTTCAATGTGAATAAGTTCAAAATAAATTGATCTCGACCCCCAAACCTGTCCAGAACAACCAATACTGACTCAACATAACCCAAAAAGTGTACAAAATTGAGAAAATAAAACAATAAAAGCTTGGGTTGCCTCCCAAGAAGCACTATTTTTTACGTGTTCAGCTAGATCGTTCTAGCTCAAGACTTATGGAGGCTATAACTCGGACTTTGTACCCTTGAAGGCATTAGGGAGACTCCGTTGGAAAGCAGAAATAATGCCATTATTTGTTAGCTCGATTGACGGTTCTCCTTGATCATGTTCATATCAATTTCTCACCTTCTGAGTAAATTCATCATTAGGATCTGGGCTAGTAGGATTTTTTTGTTCATTGTACATAATCTCCTTCCCTTTATTCATGCTTATTATGTTATTGGGTCCATTAGCTTGTCTAACTCCACTCTCTGCCACAAATGGGTAATTGTCATCATTAGGAGGTTGGTTGATAGCATTATAAACATTTAATTTTAGGTTCATGTTCCCAAATAACACTTTCATTACCCTCATTCGACAGTTGACACGAGCGTTGGCCGTGGTTAAGAATGGACGACCAAGAATGACAGGAGTGTATTTCCTAGCATCTAGCATCGGTTCAGTGTCAAGGACCATGAAATCGACAGGATAATAACATTTATCAACTTTTACCAAGACATCCTCGACGATTCTGTTGGGTTTGTGCCCTCAAACCATTACTTTATGTATGAGACATTAGCATTATAATATATGGATATCAGCTTTACATTTCATTGTGTATGTTTCTTTCATGAGATGATTGTTTTGTCCTTAAGTATCATAGTAAGCAATTCGTGTGTGTATGAGATACACACAAGTGAGATACGAATTACTATTCTTTGATACTTAGAATATGTCACAGTGGATGATGAGACTGGATACCTCATCAAGTCTACACTGTAGCATAATTAACTACCATTGGATGGAGTGATTAATCTCAATTACTAGAGTGTAGCTCTTAGTTGATATGCTAGTGCTTATAGTGCATTGACGGACCTGAGCTTTCCTATTGACGCTTAAGGCTGTCAACAGTCAATAGGAACTCATAACTTGTATAAGGTACGTGTTCTCAATCTTGAGATGATTATGAACACAAACTATGGATATGGCTGCTTTGACTTACCAATCAGTGAGGTCTATAGAAGATCAACACCTGGGTATCTTGGGTATGTCATGTCCATAGGGTTGTGAACATATATTGTCAAGATAGAATCTACCCTCTGATTCAGAGTAAGCATTCCCTTGAGAATGTCACAAAGTTGATTACTGAGTACTGCAGTCTTGTTGATAAGAGTTATCAACATGTTTGGTAATCATGAGTAGTGAATGGGACTCAAGGAATACAAGAAGTAATCATGATTCAGGTTGACAGTAACAGTTATCCGACTACCTGAATATGATTACGAATGCTGACGGTAGAGGGACATTAGTACACCATACAAGTCTAGTTATCGCTTCGGATATGTTCTTTTGCGTTGGAGTTCAGTTATCGTTTTATAGTGGAATAAACGTTAACTGACCAGTTAGTTAGTTTATTGATCAAAGAGTTTGGTCATGGTAATTAACAAAATGGTCTGAGCCAATAATAAAGAGCCTAGGAGGTCCCACTCTTAACTCCGCTAGGATGCTTGGAAAGACACTTGAGGAAGCTGTTAAGACAGGTTCGATCGATCGAAGTATGTTCGATCGATTGAAGTCATCAGGTTCGATCGATCGAGAATGGTTCGATCGATCGAAGTCACTTCGATCGATCGAAGTCTAGGTCGGTTCTGGAAATCTATAAATAGGGCAGCTGCGTTCTGGAAGTAAGTGATCGTCGTTTTTATACGCAGAAGCTGCAGAAACTATCATAGTCTTCCCAAAACCTTCCTATCCTCTCTATTAGGGTTCCCACCAACCCTAGTCTTTCCGGCAGGCATCCGCAGGAGTCATAAGGGTGAAGATCATCTAGTAGAGGTTGCTGGAAGTTAAAGTTTCAGAATTGGGTTCAAGACACTAAGGTATAATTCTTGCACCCCCTTGCACGCATCTATGGAATTGACGAGTAGTAGATCCTGGAATACCAAAAGTTTTATAACTTAACCTATTTCCGCTGCGCGTTTAAACTCTAACTTTAAACCACTTTTTCCTTCAATTGGTATCAGAGCCACGCTCGTTTGGATCTATAGATGCGTTTTGGAACCCTAGTTTTGATTTGCATGTTGATTTTAGAACTGTTTTCGAAACTGCATCGTCACAGTTCTGTTTCTGCAGTGTTATCGCAGCAGAATACAAAACTGTGATTGCATAGGATGCAAGGTGGGTTCGATCGATCGAACTTGTTTCGATCGATCGAACATTCTGGTTTCGATCGATCGAACTTGTTTCGATCGATCGAACATTCTGTTCTCAATCGATCGAACTAGTTTCGATCGATCGAAGCCTTCTGGTGTTCGATCGATAGAATAGTGTTAGATCGATCGAGACAGATTCTCTGTCCAGGTGTTCTGTTCACAGTTGTAAAGGTTTTTTAAATTATACTTTAATCTTAAATTATTTCTGTAAAATTTTTAAATCATTCTGTGAAACAGAATGTTCAAGCGATTGAACAGTGTTCAATCGATCGAAGGTTCGAGCGATCGAACGGTCTTCGATCGATCGAACTGTGACAGAGAAGTAAGATGCTGTTTTAAGTTCTAATTCAGTATGTAAAGTGTTTATATACTGTGTAAATCAATTAAGTGTTCCAATAGTTACATACATTTGTTATGTATGTGTGGATGCGTGTACGACTTACCCTTTTGCAGCAAAATTAGTCGCTATCTCCCATGGCACCAAGTCGTTTAAATATTTATATTTAAATTGTTTGAGATTGGTGCATGTTGTAATTTATTAATGGTTTGGTTTTAAGGCGTATGTAAAGGGCGCTGCGGCTTCAATCCTACGAAAAGGAAAGTCGCACCGGTTTCCCTAGCCTTTTATTTCTTTTTTTGCTATTTCCTTTTTCTAGATAAATTGTAAGCTTCAAAAGAAGCATAGGTCCAATGTAATAGAATTAGAAATTCCATGAAGATGGAGCAAGGAGCCGTTGTCCATAAAGATGGAGCCGGAGGCGACCAAACCAAGAAGGTGGATCTATGGAAATAGAGCCATGGGAGATAGAGGCATTGTTTGAATGCCTATATTTCATTTTAGTTTTTTGTTTTATGTGCTTGTTTTGTGATTGGCGTATAATACATTGTTGCATGCACTTAAAACAAGTTTTCTAAAATAAAATTCAAAAACCGTTTTCAACACATTAGTAAACATTGGATGTTTATGGGTAGTGTGTGGAAACATTTTTCAAAAGCAAAATCCTTAATTTACTAAATCTAGTGGGAGAGGGTCTTATCAAATAACACCCATGATCTTCCATTAACGGTTCATTGTAAGATGAGTAGTGTATTCTGTGTCACCTCGCCAGGGGTGATCATTCCATACGGAGGGTACGCTGCTCATTGGTTACTAGATGTGAACTTCCTATGGATAGGATCAATCAGACATGTTAGAGGGTGACCACCACACGGAGGCGCTACTTGAGACGGTTGTGATTGGATCCTAGTTAATGGTACACACTAGCTAAGCTATGGATAAGGGATCCCACACGGGGCATTATTCAGAAACTTAGAGATCAAATAGGTTCGGGAGTCATGACTATTTTGCAAGAGTTGCATAGCGGATAAGTCATGATAAATCGAAAGATCGAACATTGACCACCACACGGAGGCTTTATTCTTTCGTTTTGATATTCCGGCGACTTTGTTTTTAAATAAGAGTTTTAAGGATTCTTTTATTTCAAACTGTCAATTCTGATATCCATATTTATTTTGTTTGTTTGATTTTCAGTAATCATAATGTCTGGATCTGCATTTAGTCCACTTGCCACCACACTCACTCAAAACAAGTTAACTGGAAATAACTACACTGAATGGAAACGTAACCTTGACATCGTTTTAACTGCGGAGGATCACATATATGTCCTCACCACCCCAAGCCCTGAAGAACCCGCGGCAAATGCTTCGGCAGCTGCCAGACGCGAGTTCGACAAATGGAAGAAGTCGAATGGAATGGCCCGTTGTTACATTCTGGCCTCAATGGCTGGTGTGTTACAACACCAATTCCAATCGAACGATTTTGCCAGTGACATTATCACATCCCTGAAAAAGATGTTTGGGGAGCATGGCAGGCCTGCCAGACAGGTAGCCATGCAGAAGATAATGAGTGCAAAGATGTCGGAAGGTACTCCAGTCAAAGAACATGTTTTAAAAATGATTGGTTATTTAAACGAACTGGAGACCTTGGGAGCCAACATCGATGCACAGACCCAAGTTGATATGATCCTCAACTCGCTGTCGCCATCATTCGCTCAATTCAAACTTAACTATAATATGAATCAAATGGATTTTTCAATGAGCGAATTAATGAGTTCTTTACTGGCAGCAGAAGGGGTGATCAAACCTGGGGGCAGCGTTTTAAACGTTGAGAAAAGCGTTTCTTCTTCCCGATCTACACCGAAAGGTAAGAAAGGAAAGAAGAAGACTGCCACTGGTGGTTCAAGTGTTGGACCGGTCCCTAAGATTGCAAAATCTAAGGGAAAAGGTAAGGGCAAAGGGAAGGTGGGTGGCCAAGGCAAAGGAAAGTGTTTCCAATGCGGTGAGAAGGGCCACTGGAAGAGGAACTGTCCAGAATTCTTAGCTACAAGAGTTCAAGGTATGATTGAATCACATGTGATTGAAGTAAGTTTTATTACGGATACTTCAAACACTTGGTGCATTGATTCTGGTGCGACTAACCATATCTGTAATTCATTGCAGGGGTTCAGATCAACCAGGAAATGCAGTGATGGGGAGATCGTGCTTACTCTAGGTTCTAGCGCAACCGTATCTGCGGTTGCTATAGGAGTCGTAGTTTTAGAATTTTCAGACAATAAAGTTTTGATTTTATCAGATGTACTTTACGTCCCTTTAATGAGACGTAATTTAATTTCAGTTTCTAATTTAACGAATAATGGTTATTCCTTTCATTTTGGAACTGAAGTTGTCATTAAAAGAAACAGTTCTTTTATATGTTCTGGTGTTAAATCAAATGGTTTGTATGTGATTACTCCCAATATTTCAAAAGACTCTTGTTTGGAACTTAATAACTCAGTGGTAACTTTACCATCTAAAAGAAAGGAACCTTCCACTAATCCAACAAGGCTTTGGCATATGAGGCTTGGCCATATCAATCTGAATAGGATTGGCAGACTAGTCAAAGAAGGGGTCTTAGGCGATTTGGTTCTCGAACCAATGGAAGTCTGCGAGTCTTGTTTGGAGGGTAAGATGACCAAAAGGCCCTTTCCTGCAAAGGGCAATAGGACCAATGCATTGTTGGAATTAGTTCATACTGATGTGTGTGGACCAATAAATATTAGAGCAAGGGGTGGTTATGAGTATTTCATAACATTTACCGATGACCACTCTAGGTATGGATATGTGTACCTAATGCAGCACAAGTCTGAAGCCTTTGAAAAGTTCAAAGAGTTTAGGGCTGAAGTGGAAAAGCAATCGGGCACACATATCAAGGCCATTCGATCTGATCGAGGTGGCGAGTACCTCTCTAATGAGTTTATTGATCACCTCGTACAGAATGGGATTCTGTCACAGTTGACTACACCTGGTACGCCTTAGCAGAACGGTGTAGCGGAGAGAAGGAATTGGACTCTTTTAGACATGACTAGGTCGATGATGAGTTATTCAGAGTTGCCATTATTCCTTTGGGGTTATGCTTTGGAAACCGCTACTAAATCTAGTACTAAGCAAATTTGTTCCCAGGACACCACGAGAGATGTGGATTGGGCGCAAGCCTTCTTTGCAACATCTTCGGATATGGGGGTGTTCGGCACATGTGCTCAGAGGAAAGATGAGCAAGTTGGATTCTAGATCGGAAGTATGTTACTTTATAGGGTATCCAAAGGGTACTTATGGATGGTATTTTTATGATCCAAGAGAACAGAAAGTGTTTGTTAGTACAAATGCTGTTTTCTTGGAGGATGATTATATCATGAACCATAAACCTAAGGGAAGGATAAATCTTAGAGAGATAGAAGGAGAGCCCTCAGTCCAACCCGCAGTTGATAACGATGAAAATCAAGAAAATACCACTTCTTCTCCCATTTCCGCACCGGTACCTCGTCGTAGTGGGAGGATTATCAGCCAGCCTGATAGATACATGTTCTTAGGAGAAGTTTTTGAAGCTGTCTCCGTAGAATCTGAATCTGATCCTACCACTTACGAAGAGGCAATGGCTGATGTTGATTCAGCTCATTGGATTAAAGCTATGAAGGCTGAATTGGAATCTATGGATTCCAATCAGGTCTGGGATCTTGTAGAACTTCCAGCCAATATTAAACCCATTGGCTGCAAGTGGGTCTATAAGAGGAAAAGAGGATCTGATGGAAAGGTTGAGACCTTTAAGGCAAGGCTTGTGGCGAAAGGCTATACTCAGAGGGAGGGCATTGACTATGAGGAAACCTTCTCGCCGGTAGCCATGCTCAAGTCCATCAGAATACTCTTATCCATTGCTGCATGCCTAGATTATGAAATCTGGCAGATGGACGTCAAGACTGCATTCTTGAATGGCAATCTTGAGGAGGACATCTATATGCAACAACCAGAAGGGTTCATAGCTGGTCGGGAAGGTAACTTGGTATGCAAGTTGCAAAAGTCCATTTATGGGCTTAAGCAGGCATCCAGAAGTTGGAACATCCGATTTGACCAAGTGGTCAAGTCGTTTGGTTTCATACGGAATCTGGATGAGCCTTGTGTATACAAGAAATGTGAAGAGAAAGTAGTGGCTTTTCTTGTGTTTTACGTTGACGACATTCTACTCATTGGGAATGATGTAGCGGCGCTGTCAACAGTCAAGGTTTGGCTAGCTAGTACTTTCGATATGAAGGATCTAGGAGAGGCGAGCTATATTCTTGGGATAAAGCTCTTTCGGGATCGCAAGCGAAAGATAATGGGATTATCTCAAGCTGGTTATATCGAGAAAGTGCTAACTAGGTTTTCAATGGATAATTCGAAGAAAGGTTTGTTACCTTTCAGGCATGGTTTAGCGTTCTCCAAGGACCAGTGTCCAAAGACACAAGAGGAGAGGAATCTCATGACAGGTTCTGTAATACCCTGTATTTTGGTATATTAATAAGACCTGGTATTTCATTTCTATACTCGTATAAACTTCCTTTTCCTTTTAGTGAATTTTGATACCAATCGATTGACATATTCCCAATCGATTGACACTTTTTGATACCAATCGATTGATAAGTTATCCCAATCGATTTACATTCAACCGACTAAAAGTGATGACGTGTCAACATCCCAATCGATTGCTATTCATCTCAATCAATTGACATCGTTTTCAATCGATTGACTACAAATATCTGTTACCAATCGATTGACTTGTGTCTCAATCGATTGACATAACCTGAGAAATGTTTTCTTCTTTCCTTCAGCTTTAAACGCGTGGCACTCTTAACCCCTATATATATGTTCCATATTTATGGCCTTGGGGCTGTTTTTCAGACCTTGGGAGAGAGAGAGATATATACTCTTATGAGATATATACATATATATATATATATCTATATCTACACATATATACACCCTCATACACACACACTACCTTGGCAGCTGGGAGAAGAAGAGAAGAGAAGAAAGAAGAAGAAAGAAAAGAAAGGAGGAGACAGAGAGGGAAGACAGAGACAGAGAAGATCAAGAAGGAGAGAAAGAGGATTTTGAAGTTTTAAAGCTTTGAACACACCCAAACACACCCTAGGTGAGTCCTAACTCACTTGGTCCCTTTATGTGATGTTTATACAAGTTGTTATGACCTTTAGATGTGATAATAGTATGATTTCTACGTTGATATATGCTGTTTTTACAATCTGCTGGAGAAGACGTAGTACCAATCGATTGACATAATCTCAATCGATTGACATCAGTCGTATCTCAATCGATTGGATAGGATTCCAATCGATTGACATTCCAATCGATTGCCATGTTTTTCAATCGATTGAACCTCTGTTCCAATCGATTGACATGATTTCAATCGATTGACATAACTTTTGTTCCAATCGATTGAACCTCTGTTCCAATCGATTGGCATAAGCAGAACATGGATTCTTTTGTCTGTTTATTATATAAGAGGTTTAGTTGTTCGATTTCTGATTCGGAAATTCCATTATGCGACTATGGGGTAGATAGGAGTAATGTGACACCAAAGATTTATGGATAATGAATAAAAAGGAATATGAAGACGTGGGTGACGTATTGTTTCTTGTATGAGTTCGATGTCCGTTTTCTTTTAATCCGAGTAGTCAGGCCACATTGGGAAATTGTCATGTGTCGATGTAGAAGGGAACGTAAGTAGGTTTGGTAAGTTCTGGGAATGGTACGTGGATGGATGAGTGGTCATGATATGCTCTTAAAAGCGGTGAACCGGATACATGGTTCTTAAAAGCGGTGAGCTGGACCAAATAGTCCTAAGATAGACTGGATGATCTATGATATGCTCTTAAAAGCGGTGAACAGGACCATTGTTCTTAAAAGCGGTGAGCTGGGATCACTAGTAGATGACGTTGAGTCGTGGCAATAGATTGATATGCCTTGTTCGAAACGTTATATCCCTGAAATGCGGTGAACAGGACCATTGTTCTTAAAAGCTGGGGACAGACTGACGTAGAGTCCATGACATGCGGTGAGCAGGATATATTGCTCTTAAAAGCGATGGACAGGATAAGGGTGTATCCCTCGAGTTAAACGATTGAGTCTGTTCATGAAATCAAAATATGTTGAGTTCGGTATTCGATTTACAAGACGTTAAGGGTTGGTTTATAAGGATGAATAAAGGAACAAGATAGGGATATAATAAGATGTTAATTCGTGTTTTCATAAGCTTGTATTTACTTCAGATAACTGGTACCTCGTTAGTTTATGCTCACTCAGCTCTCAGTAAGCTGACGGCCTTTTATTGCCTGGACATTCCCCGTCCAGAATATCCTGCCTCTTATTCTACAGATAAAGACCAGTACACTGAAGATTATTATCCAGAGGAGGGCCCCACCGATGACGGTTACACCAGGAAGGATTATCCTTATGCCAGTTGAAGACTGAAGATGTTATAGTTAGATTTAATTTCAGTTGTTCTGTTAAACTTTTGTTAACGGGTACTTGGGCATTTGTTGTCTTCAGACCTGTTGTGATCCTGTGGACCATACTCTGATATTTTGTAATAGTTAGCACTGTGTGCTATTTTTCAGTTGAGTACTATTGCTTTTCTTTTGGACTAGTACTGCGTGGTGTGGATTATTAGTGACTTTCACCTGTCATTCCTTATGGACCCATAAAGGAAATTTATTTTTCTCTATTTATGCTGCTCCGGGGCGTGACAGGGTTTTTGGTATCAGAGCCTGCATTTGGTACTCTAGGTTGTGATACTTTTGTTCACTAAGTCTTTCCACACCATCTGGTCCTAGTGTTGTTAAGATTCTTTGAGATGAGATATGAGTATAAGATAAGTTCGTCTTCCTGACGATAGATAGTTTCCTTTGCAGGATAGCATGGATCCGGAGTTTCACCAGTTTGTGACTGATGCGTATGGAGGTCATGTTATCCATGGAGATACCGTGGAGCCAGCTGACCCAGAGTTTTATCGTGAGCGTGTGTGCCAGATAGCTAGTCGACATTTAGAGGAGGACATGTGGAGAGCGCTTTATGTGACCGGGAGTACTCATCCGACACAGATGCGCATGGATGCTTACCACTTAGCGAGGGTCGGTAGAGACATTTGCCAGGAGATGTTGCGACTAGTTTTGAGTAAGCCAGAGATGGATGAGATTGAGTTGAGAGCCATTGTAGCCGGTCCACCAGAGCCCGTAGTTGCAGCAGCAGCAGCAGTCCCACCATCACCAGTGCCCGACGTACCTGTCCCAGAGCCAGAGCCTGAGCCGATTGAGGATGAGGAGGATTTAGAGCCTGAGGATGAGCATCCCGATGAGGACATGGATGGAGATGGAGAGGAGGAGCCGATAGATGAGGAGGACGACCCCGAGGAGCCAGAGTTTGAGCCAGAGGATCCAGTACCAGACCCAGAGGCTATTGAGGCAGATGTAGTAGTAGATGAGGAGGATGACCCTGAGGAGATAGTTGTGCCAGAGGTACCCGTTGTGCTTCAGATACCAGCTGGACCTATTATGCATATGGCAGCCATGGCCGATATGGCAGTAGGATGGATAGCTCAGATGATAGCACAGCCAGCAGATTTTGTTATGGGAGAGGTGGCTATAGCAGGAGCTCTTGACATAGCTGACGGTTTTGCTGCAGTAGCTGTTGATGTCGCTAACCAGGCGATAGCAGATGGGATGGAGGACGATGATGCAGAGATGATAGAGGATTGGGATATAGGGGTAGTAGTCGGAGATCTTGTCGCACCAGTTGAGGATGATCCACTCGAGGAGATGGATATAGATCCAGAGGACGAGGCACCACCAGTAGGATCAGATGCTGACGACTTTTGAGTCAGGATCGGCAGGGTGTAGATTTTGTTAGTTTATATTAGGACATGTTGTCCACCAGATTTTTGGAAGCTTGAGAGATAGCTATTGACCATAGCTTTGTATAGTATTAGCTGACTTTAGTTGTTGTAACTCTTGTCCCATATGGTACACAGTTTGATTTGTGTGTACTATACGGTACATCTTTTGATATATATATATATATACGAGCAGTACTTTTGTTATTGGTTGTTGCGTTGTGCTGTGTTGTTTAGTAGAATTGTTAGTTTTGCTGTTTCTTATTCTATCTTGAGTTCGTTTCTACGAGAAGACTTTTAGCTGATCAATATGTCTCTTGTAGGCGATACTCGTTATCATCATGGTAGGACCCTTGAGAAATCACCAAGCACGTAATGGAGCACCTATTCCGGAAGGGATGGACCCAACCGGAATTTTCGAAGCGTTTATGCAGAGGATGGAGCATGTGGGGGATACATATAATCACTCCACCCACCAGAGAGCTCTTGCACCCCCGCCACCAAGACAGACTGGAGATAAGTTGTTAGCAAATTTTCGTGGGTTACGTCCTGAAAAGTTCGATGGACTAACAGAACCATGGAAAGCAGAACAATGGATAAGAGAGATGGAGTTCATATTTGAAGCATTGGAATGCAGCGAACAAGAGAAACGTCGCCTTGCTACGTTTCAGCTCACTTATGCCGCCGCAGATTGGTGGGAAGCTGAGCAAGCCACAATTGGGATCAATGCCGCTAGAGCTATGTCGTGGGAGACATTCAAAGGCAGATTTTTGGATAAGTATTTTCCTGAAGATGAGAGAGATCAACAGGAAAGGAACTTTCTCAATTTGATCCAAGGAGGATGGAATGTACGGGAATACACAACACAGTTCGAGCGTTTATCCAGATTTGCTCAGCATATGATAGACACTCTGCAGAAAAAGGTGAAGAGATTTCACCAAGGACTGAACCCCCACCTCAGACATATGATGGTTGGTCATCTGAACCAGTCGTATGAGGAAATTGTTAGATTTGCTACAGGATTAGAAAAGGATGCTAATCCAGTACAGCAACCACAGACAAATCGACCTCAGTTGTCACGAGGGTTTCAACAGAGAAATTTCCATAATCGACTACCAAAAAATACCCAAGGATGGAGACCTCAGGAAAATTTTCAAGGAAACAAGAGAATCTGGGAAGGAACCAGGAAACCTCAGCAAGGTTATAATCGACCCCAGCAAATTCAACAGCGAGGACTACAGCCGCAGGCATTACTAACAGCCCCGCCAAGCAATAATGGAGGATGTTTTAACTGTGGAAAGCCTGGACATATTGCAAGGAACTGCACCGTCTACAGATCTAATCGCAGGCCAGATATTGTCTGTCGCAACTGCAACAAACCCGGACACTTGAGCAAGGATTGTCGTGCGCCACGAGGAGGATACTACGGGGCACCAGTGCAAGGAATTCAAGGACCTCCAGATCAGACGAGGATGAATGCTATTATTCCGGGAAAAGCAGGCTTTAATGCTGATGAGCAGCAACATTTGGAAGGTACACTTGTACTCTTTCATAGTCCAGTTAAAGCTTTATTTGATACTGGAGCCGCACGTTCTTTTATTTCTATTAAGATTATACGTCAATTGGGTTTAGAACCCCAGACACTTGAGTCAACACTGAATGCTGTGTCACCTTTGGGAGTGACAGTTAAGTTGAGTAAAGTGTGTAAAGATTGCCCATTGACTTTGGGAGATAGGAATCTTCCCGCAGACTTGGTAGTTCTGTCAATGTCAGAATTCAATGTTATCCTAGGGATGGATTAGTTAATTAAGTACAGTGCCAATTTGGATTGCCCTACTAGGACGATTGTATTTCCAATACAAGGAAAACCGACGATCAGATTTCAGTATCAACCGACAAGCAACCTGTTTCTTACGAGTGGTTTGGCTACGATCATTAGTACGAGTACGGAGCCTACGATGGATCAAATACCTATCGCACGAGACTTTCTAGATGTATTTCAGGATATTAAAGGACTTCCACCAAAAAGAGAAATAGACTTCTGTGTGGAATTAGTACCTGGTACATTGCCTATTTCTAAGACTCCATACAGGATGGCACCAACTGAGATGTTAAAACTGAAGAAGCAAGTTCAAGAGCTTGAAGATCTAGGATTTGTTCGACCGAGTACGTCGCCTTGGGGAGCACCAGTTCTGTTTGTAAAGAAGAAGGACGGAACACTTTGACTCTGTATAGACTACAGGGAGTTGAACAAGGTTACGATTAAGAATAGATATCCGTTGCCTCGGATAGATGATCTATTCGACCAGTTACAAGGATCTAGGATCTTTTCCAAGATCGATTTACGTTCAGGATACCACCAATTGTTAGTTCGACCAGACGATGTATCGAAGACTGCATTCAGGACAAGATACGGGCATTACGAGTTTCTAGTTATGCCTTTTGGATTGACGAATGCGCCAGCAGTATTTATGGACTTGATGAATAGAGTATTCAGACTATATCTGGATAAATTCATTATTATGTTCATTGATGATATACTGATCTACTCAAAGACAGAAGAGGATCACAAGGAGCATTTACAAGTTGCCTTACAGACACTTCGAGACAGTAAGTTGTATGCAAAGTTCAGCAAGTGTGAGTTTTGGCTACAGGAAGTCAAGTTCTTGGGACACGTTATATCTCAGAAAGGTATTTCGGTAGACTCATCTAAGATTGATGCAATCTTAAGCTGGAACAGACCGACGAATGCGACCAAAGTCAGAAGTTTTCTGGGCTTAGCAGGATATTACAGAAGATTTGTCGAAGGATTTTCCAAGATAGCAGGACCCTTGACAAACTTGACAAGAAATGAGACGAAGTATGAATGGACAGACAAGCATGAGGGTGCATTTCAGGAGTTAAGAGAAAGATTGACTTCTGCACCAGTACTTGCATTACCTAAGAGTGGAGAAAAGTACGTGATCTACAGTGATGCATCGTACCAAGGACTTGGGTGTGTGCTTATGCAAGATGGAAATGTTATCGCATATGGATCAAGACAATTGAAGGTACATGAGAAAAATTATCCTACGCATGATCTGGAATTAGCAGCAATAGTGTTTGCATTGAAAATTTGGAGACACTATCTCTATGGAGAAAAGTTTGATCTATTTTCCGATCATAAGAGCTTGAAGTATTTGTTCTCTCAAAAGGAGTTGAACATGCGACAAAGAAGATGGATGGAGTTACTCAAAGACTATGACTTTTCTTTGCAATACCATCCCGGCAAAGCAAACGTAGTAGCAGACGCTTTGAGCCGTAAACCTCGATTAGTGATCGCTGCATTACTAATTAGAGAATGGAGAGCGTTAGAGGAAATTGCTGAATTTGATCTTCAGCCAGTGGAGCCAATGAAAGGACAACATTTTGGATGTCTTATGGTACAACCAACTTTGATCAGCCGTATCAAAGAGGCTCAACAGACAGCAGAGGATTTGAAATTATGGTTCGCCAAGATGTCAGCCAAGGAACCAGAAGTTTGGAGTATTAGTACCGACGGAGCTTTACGATGTAAAGGTAGACTCTGTGTACCTAATAAAGAAAATCTCCGGAATGAAATATTGGATGAAGCTCATAAGTCACGGATGACTATTCACCCCGGGAGTACGAAGATGTACAAGGATCTAAAGAGAAATTTTTGGTGGGAAGGAATGAAGCGAGAGGTAGCAGAGTATGTAGCTCAGTGTCTTACTTGTAAACAAGTAAAGGCAGAACATCAGAAACCACCTGGACTTCTACAGCCGTTACCTATTCCTCAATGGAAATGGGAACACATAACCATGGATTTCGTGGTAGGATTGCCGAAGTCACAACAGAATCACGATGCCATATGGGTAATCGTGGATCGACTTACTAAGACGGCACATTTTATTGCCTATAGCATGACGTACTCAGTAGAACGTTTGAGCCGAATGTATCTACAACACGTTGTACGATTACATGGAGTGCCTGTATCTATTGTGTCAGACCGAGATTCGCGCTTTACTGTAGAATTTTGGAAGAGTCTCCAGACAGCGATGGGAACGACATTGAACTTGAGTTCAGCTTTTCATCCGCAGACAGATGGACAGACGGAACGAATAAATCAAGTGATGGAAGATATGTTACGTGCTTGTGTCATTGATTTTGAGAGTTCTTGGGAGATGCACTTACCTCTGATTGAGTTCGCCTATAATAATAGTTATCATTCGAGTATAGATATGGCGCCATTCGAAGCTTTGTACGGAAGACCTTGCCGATCGCCGCTATGTTGGACCGAAGTCGGAGATAGTCAACTTCTTGGGCCAGAGATGGTACGCGAGACAAACGAGAAGATTCAAGTTGTACGTGAGAAGATGAAGACAGCCCAGACCAGATACAAGAGTTATGCTGACAAACGACGCAAAGACTTGGAGTTTGCCGTTGGAGATCACGTATTACTCAAGGTTTCACCTGTTCGAGGAATCGTTAGATTTGGTCAGAAAAGGGGCAAATTATCGCCACGTTTCATCGGACCATTCGAGATACTGGAGCGTGTTGGAAAAGTTGCTTATCGCCTTACGTTGCCACCAAAGATGTCAGGAGTGCACAACGTTTTTCACATCAGTATGCTGAGGAAGTATGTTCACAACCCAGCGCACGAGATCAACTTTGAGGATATCGAAGTCAACAGCGACATTACGTTCAATGAAGGACCTGTTCGCATTCTAGATCGAGGAATCAAGAAACTCAGGAACAAGGAGATTCTGTTAGTAAAGATTCAGTGGAAACATCACGATGAAGGAGAAGCTTCGTGGGAGCTAGAGTCAGAGATGCGCGGGAAGTTTTCGTTTTTATTTTAGACCTTGTTGCTTTTGATTTCGAGGACGAAATCTTTTGTTGAGTGGTGGATGATGTAATACCCTGTATTTTGGTATATTAATAAGACCTGGTATTTCATTTCTATACTCGTATAAACTTCCTTTTCCTTTTAGTGATTTTTGATACCAATCGATTGACATATTCCTAATCGATTGACACTTTTTGATACCAATCGATTGATAAGTTATCCCAATCGATTTACATTCAACCGACTAAAAGTGATGACGTGTCAACATCCCAATCGATTGCTATTCATCTCAATTGATTGACATCGTTTTCAATCGATTGACTACAAATATCTGTTACCAATCGATTAACTTCTGTCTCAATCGATTGACATAACCTGAGAAATGTTTTCTTCTTTCCTTCAGCTTTAAACGCGTGGCACTCTTAACCCCTATATATATGTTCCATATTTATGGCCTTGGGGCTATTTTTCAGACCTTGGGAGAGAGAGAGATATATACGCTTGTGAGATATATACATATATATATCTATATCTACACATATATACACCCTCATACACACACACTACCTTGGCAGCTGGGAGAAGAAGAGAAGAGAAGAAAGAAGAAGAAAGAAAAGAAAGGAGGAGACAGAGAGGAAAGACAGAGATGGAGAAGATCAAGAAGGAGAGAAAGAGGATTTTGAAGTTTTAAAGCTTTGAACACACCCAAACGCACCCTAGGTGAGTCCTAACTCACTTGGTCCCTTTATGTGATGTTTATACAAGTTGTTATGACCTTTAGATGTGATAATAGTATGATTTCTACGTTGATATATGCTGTTTTTACAATCTGCTGGAGAAGACGTAGTACCAATCGATTGACATAATCTCAATCGATTGACATCAGTCGTATCTCAATCGATTGGATAGGATTCCAATCAATTGACATTCCAATCGATTGCCGTGTTTTTCAATCGATTGAACCTCTGTTCCAATCGATTGACATGATTTCAATCGATTGACATAACTTTTGTTCCAATCGATTGAACCTCTGTTCCAATCGATTGGCATAAGTAGAACATGGATTCTTTTGTCTGTTTATTATATAAGAGGTTTAGTTGTTCGATTTCTGATTCGGAAATTCCATTATGTGACTATGGGGTAGATAGGAGTAATGTGACACCAAAGATTTATGGATAATGAATAAAAAGGAATATGAAGACGTGGGTGACGTGTTGTTTCTTGTATGAGTTCGATGTCCGTTTTCTTTTAATCCGAGTAGTCAGGCCACATTGGGAAATTGTCATGTGTCGATGTAGAAGGGAACGTAAGTAGGTTTGGTAAGTTCTGGGAATGGTACGTGGATGGATGAGTGGTCATGATATGCTCTTAAAAGCGGTGAACCGGATACATGGTTCTTAAAAGCGGTGAGCTGGACCAAATAGTTCTAAGATAGACTGGATGATCTATGATATGCTCTTAAAAGCGGTGAACAGGACCATTGTTCTTAAAAGCGGTGAGCTGGGATCACTAGTAGATGACGTTGAGTCGTGGCAATAGATTGATATGCCTTGTTCGAAACGTTATATCCCTGAAATGCGGTGAACAGGACCATTGTTCTTAAAAGCTGGGGACAGACTGACGTAGAGTCCATGACATGCGGTGAGCAAGATATATTGCTCTTAAAAGCGATGGACAGGATAAGGGTGTATCCCTCGAGTTAAACGATTGAGTCTGTTCATGAAATCAAAATATGTTGAGTTCGGTATTCGATTTACAAGACGTTAAGGGTTGGTTTATAAGGATGAATAAAGGAACAAGATAGGGATATAATAAGATGTTAATTCGTGTTTTCATAAGCTTGTATTTACTTCAGATAACTGGTACCTCGTTAGTTTATGCTCACTCAGCTCTCAGTAAGCTGACGGCCTTTTATTGCCTGGACATTCCCCGTCCAGAATATCCTGCCTCTTATTCTACAGGTAAAGACCAGTACACTGAAGATTATTATCCAGAGGAGGGCCCCACCGATGACGGTTACACCAGGAAGGATTATCCTTATGCCAGTTGAAGACTGAAGATGTTATAGTTAGATTTAATTTCAGTTGTTCTGTTAAACTTTTGTTAACGGGTACTTGGGCATTTGTTGTCTTCAGACCTGCTGTGATCCTGTGGACCATACTCTGATATTTTGTAATAGTTAGCACTGTGTGCTATTTTTCAGTTGAGTACTGTTGCTTTTCTTTTGGACTAGTACTGCGTGGTGTGGATTATTAGTGACTTTCACCTGTCATTCCTTATGGACCCATAAAGGAAATTTATTTTTCTCTATTTATGCTGCTCCGGGGCGTGACAGGTTCGATCGATCGAAGTATGTTCGATCGATTGAAGTCATCAGGTTCGATCGATCGAGAATGGTTCGATCGATCGAAGTCACTTCGATCGATCGAAGTCTAGGTCGGTTCTGGAAATCTATAAATAGGGCAGCTGCGTTCTGGAAGTAAGTGATCATCGTTTTTATACGCAGAAGCTGCAGAAACTATCATAGTCTTCCCAAAACCTTCCTATCCTCTCTATTAGGGTTCCCACCAACCCTAGTCTTTCCGGCAGGCATCCGCAGGAGTCATAAAGGTGAAGATCATCTAGTGGAGGTTGCTGGAAGTTAAAGTTTCAGAATTGGGTTCAAGACACTAAGGTATAATTCTTGCACCCCCTTGCACGCATCTATGTAATTGACGAGTAGTAGATCCTGGAATACCAAAAGTTTTATAACTTAACCTATTTCCACTGCGCGTTTAAACTCTAACTTTAAACCACTTTTTCCTTCAGATTCCTCTACGGATTTTAATAGAACCATCCGCTAATTATGTGGTAGCGGTCGTGGGTTTAAGTTCACCTAGACCTAACTATTTGTAAACCGTGTAAGGTAAGCGATTAACACTTGCTCCTAAGTCAAGGAGAGCCCGATGGATTAAAGTGTCACCTATATGGGAAGAAATGGTAGGCATTCCAGGATCCTTATACTTTAGAGGAGCATGTTGGAAGATTGAACTTACTTTTTTGGTGAGAAAGACCTTTTTTGGAATATGACTGCGCAACTTGTGCTTTTAAGTGAATAGGTCTTTAAGACATTTAGCGTATGCGGGAATTTATTTAATAGCATCGAGGAATGGAATATTGATTTTAACTTGTTTAAATACCTTAAGTATATCTTCAGCTTTCGACCCTTTCTTTAAAAAATGTGACAGTTCCTCAATGTTTGTGGGAACGGCATTTTCGGAATATAATTAGTTGGGACCGGTTCATTTTCTTTCCTAATTCAGTTCGTGTCCTCACCCTTATGTTGATTTGAGTTCATGTTCATGTCTTTCTCACTCTCATTCGGGCTTTCAACAATTTCCTCTTCTCGGGTAGTCATCCTAGTCAAAATGACATTTACATGCTCACTAGTACCACCCACCTCGTATTGTCCCTTAGGTTTCAGAATAGGTTGACTTGGAAACTTACTCTCAGTCAAACAATTTAGTGTGTTAGCTATTTGTCCCACTTGGGACTCTAGGTTTGCAATGGACTGTGTGTGAGAGTGTACTAACTGGATCACCGAACCTAAACTTTCAAGTGAGGCCAACACTTTTTCCTTAAATGCATTATTACGTGGAGGTAGAGAAGGAGGAGGAGGGTTGGGTTGTGTATATTGATATTGTTGAGAGTGTTGTTGCCATGCATTAGGAAAGTTAGTTTCATTTGAGATCTTTGGAAGGAATACAGACCCTCAATATTTTGAGATTGCCACCCAACATTTGGGTGACTTCTCCATGGTGCATCGTAAAGGATTGTGAGCATTTTGTGGGAATTGTTGAATAGAGTTAATGTGCTACTCCACAAACTTTGAGAATTGAGAAGTAGAAGGACATGCGAAGATATTATGATAAGGTTCAGAACACATTGCACATACTTCAGAAGGAGGTGGATTGGACATATGGCCCATCCTCATGAGTTGGTCAAGTTTTCTAGATAGGTCTAGTATTTTAATTGAATGACTTGACTCGGAACACTCCTTTCGCTTGGCTTTAGGTAGGAGACACCCCACGGGACCTACCAACACGGCTTGATGCATCGAATTTTCACTTAACGTTTCAAAATATTTCCATGCCTTGTCGACGCTTTTGTGTAAGAATGTACCCACACAAACTGCATCGACGGTATTACAAAGTGAGGGAATAAGTCCCTTGTAGAAGATCTACACCAATTGTCGCTTGGGAATTTGATGATGTGGGTAAGAGCCCAATAATTCTTTAAATTGTTCCCAAGTGTCATAGAGCTTTTCCCCATCTTAGATCAAAGTTCATTATAGATTTCTTAGTTGATTAGTTCTTGTGATGGGGAAAAACTTTTGTAAAAATGCAATATGTAATGCTTCCCATGTTTTAAAAGTGTTCGGCTCAAGAGATTGGAGCCAATGCATAGCTTTATCCTTTAAAGAAAATGGGAAGAGTTGCAATTTTAATTCATCATCAATTAGATTTTGGATATTCAATGTCGAGCATTTGTCTTAGAATTCTCCTAAGTGATGATAAGGATCTTCTTTAATACAGCCATGGAATGAAGGGAGTAACACGATCGTAGATTACTTTATCTCAATGTGAGATGCCGTCACCTCTGGTAATTCAATACCTGCTTGTGGCGTATAGGCCATAGGAATGAAATAATCTTTAAGCAGAGGAGTCGGAGGTAAAATAGGGTTATTTCTGCTTGGGATATATACTAAAAGCCATGCTTCATGTAGTTGATTTATTATTCATTTAATAAAATCAGTTAATCCATTTTTTTATGAGAATCTGTGTGGGCAATGTTTGTATTATATTATTTATTTAATATTATGCATGTGTGTCTCTCATTCTATATAGTAGGTGGTTTGGTGTGTAGAGTTCGGCTTACATACGGAAGATCAGGCCATCAGATATTATAGAATGTAAGATTTTGGTTTACAGTCTTCGATGGGATTGGACACACCATCGGTAGGACTGCAGCATGGTGTTGTAGTAGGTTTGTCTTGACTATGGAAAACGGTATAGTTTTAACTCACTATGCTGGTACACTTTGTGTATTAAACGGGACTGACTTGGGGTAATTATCTTTATACTGACTTATAAGATAATTAATACATCGTGGCTATTATGAGTGCTTATGCTCTAAATCCTAAGTTAATTTGTAGACACGTACATTTGATATTTACACTTTGATCCCCAAAAGGGTGAGATCCTTAAATGGGTCAATATCTCATTGGATTGGGTGGCAATATTAATTGTGTGGTGGATATTAATTAATGATGGAATCCATGTCTCAATTTTGGGATTGATGATATCCCCTTGAAAAAGCTTATAAGTTTTGATTATGTCAAACCCTGCAGGTGGATTTTGTATCCGACATATCAGATAAGTTAAGCAGAGGATCTCAAGGAATTTTAAGAAATTAATTAAATATGATTGTCAGTAATTATATTTAATTAATGGATATATGTAATCTTAACATGGGGAGATGAGAAGCATTTAATAACATGGAGCTCGAAATATATTTTTGAGATAAGGGTAGGAGTGCAATTATAATTCTTTAGTGGTATGAATTATAATTTATGGAAATAGGAATCTGATTCAGTTCGAATTAGGGTTTCCTAATTCCATAAGGAAGCCTATTCCTTATTGACTTCTTATGGTCCCTATCGTAGCCTATATATATGATGCTTTGGCTCTCTTCTCAATTTGCATTTTTCTATATAGAGAATTATAACTCGGAATAGAAAAGAGAGCGAAAGAGAGGGAGAGCAGAAAATAGAAAGGATTTCGAAAGAGCCCACACTCAGTTCGATATTCTGGCAGCAAAGGAATACGGTAGAAGATCGTGAGCTGTCATCGAGCCCGTGTTCTCGATTCGTCTACTACTGCAATCCGTTTTAGCAGTTTAAGGTAACCCTAGTTCCGCCCTTGTAGGGTTATTGTAGTTTTCATGTAATTTTTTTTGTAGTACCAACTTATACGCACTGTCAACGAATTCTGGGAATCCTACAGCGATCCCCACGAGCTGACCGGGCAGTTCGACCCCCGTTGCGTAGTGGCGACATAGAGCTAATCGGGTTCAATGAAGATTTCTTCACAAGAGTTGCTGCTTGACCATAATAGTGGGATTCCTATTTTATTGTGGTTTCCTTATTTATGTGTGATTGAATGATTATTATTGTTTCATGTTTAATGAATAGGACAACATGGATAATTATTCCTAGACCTATTTCAGATGTCTAGCTGCATGTTTAATTTATATTAATTTAAAATGATGGAAAACTACATGTGTATTTAAAAATAAAACTAATTCCATAATTTGAAAACATAAGTACTTATTTTCTAAAATCATGAGAATAGAATAATTTTATTATCTACACATGTGGGTTTCACTAGTAAGGATGAATTAACCCTTGTCAAGTATTCCATTATTTTTTATTAGTTAAATTAAAAGTTTTTCTAAAAAAATTATAACCCTCAATTTTTTTTAAAATTCTAAGTGGGAGAGGGAAATTATCAAGTATAAATCACATGGTCTCCATCACTGGTTTGTAGATGATATGATTAATTTTGTGTGATGGCTCTAGTGTCATCCTCCCTATCGGATGTAGTTGATCATGGAATTATCAGTACAAACTTGTTTAAAAGAATGTTTTGGGTGATTGTTGGTGTGGGTCACCTCTCCATCAGAGGTGTTCCTCATGGAACTCTTGACCTAGAATTAAGTGATGGTATACACTTAGCTATAAATAATAATATCCTCTCCATCTGAGTCACTGTTATTATTTATAGGACCAAAGCAAGTCAGTAGTTTAATTTTATTAGGCAAAGTATATTGCCTGGATAGTAAAATTAAAAGGCAATTGTCTATCTGAACAAGTGATGGATAGTATATGGCTTCCCATCGAGTCATACTATTCACGGTGTATCAAGTTGCTGGCGGATTCCTTTCAAATATGGTAGAGGAAACCAATATTTTCAACTCGAATCCATAGTAATTTTTGCCCAAACGTAATTATTTATGTTATGTGATTCTCAGGCTTTTAAATGGGTACTTTCAATCCATTTGCTGTTATACTTAAAGAAAATAAACTTACTGGACCAAACTATATAGACTGGAAAAGGAATTTGGATATTGTGTTAACTGCTGAAGAGTACAAGTTTGTGCTTACTGAAGAATGTCCTGAGCAACCTGGTGAGGGGGCAACTGCTGAGGAAACCCAGGCTCACAAGAAATGGGTCAAGGCTGATGAGATGGCGCGGTGTTACATTTTGGTATCCATGTCAAATGTGCTGCAACATCAGCATCAGTCAATGGCCAGCGCCTATGACATGATGGAGAGCCTCCGAGAGATGTTCGGGGATCAAAGTCGTGCTGCTAGGCAGGTTGCCATGAAAGACTTGATGAACACAACCATGGCTGAGGGGACGCCTGTAAGGGATCATGTTCTTAAGATGATATCTCTTCTTAATGAACTATAGATCCTTGGAGCTACAATCGACGGGGAAACCCAGGTCGATATCGTACTCCAGTCACTGCCAGAGTCTTTTAAGCAATTCCGCCTCAATTACAACATGAACAAATTTAAATATACTTTGGCGGAGCTGCTTAAAGAACTCCAGGCAGCTGAGGGTCTCAACAGAAAGTTAGGGAGTGCTCTTGTGTTTGAGAAAGGTTCTACTTTAAAGCCGAAAGGCAAGAAGAAAATGAGAAAGGCTCAAAAGAAGGCCGCGGGTCCTCCGCCAATCCAAAGGCCACGAGGATAACCGGGAAAGCCTAAAGGCAAATGTTTTGTTTGCAAGTAGTCAGGACACTGGAAGAAGCAATGTCCAGTTTATCTCGCCAGACAGAACGATCAAGGTAAATCTCATTTACTAGTTGTTGAATCGTGTTTAGCGGTCCGATCTACCGGTACCTGGTGTATAGATACCGGAGCCACTGATCATGTATGCAATTCTTTGCAGGGGTTCTAGGGAACCAGGCAGCTCAGTGATGGAGAGATTTATCTATATATGGGAAATGCTACGAGAGTAGCAGCAGTTGCAGTAGGAGATCTACATCTTAGTTTTGGTAGAGATAGAATTTTAATATTAAGAAATTGTTTTTATGTACCTTCTATTAGAAGGAATTTAGTTTCAGTTTCTAGTTTAGTAAAGAATGGATATTCAGTTCATTTTAATAAAGTAGTAGTTATTAAAGAAAATAAATGTTTTATTTGTTCTGGTCAATTGGTGGATGATCTTTATATTATAAATCCTATCTCTCCTATACTGCAACTTAATGAATTGAATAACACAAATAGTTTGCCATTTAAGAGAAAAGAACCTTCGAGGATGAACCAAACACATCTTTGGCACTTATGCCTTGGTCATATTAATTTGAAAAGGATTCAAAGACTGGTTCAAAATGGGCCATTAGGCTCATTGGAAGTGGAGGCACTTCCAGTTTGTGAATCCTGCTTGGAAGGTAAAATGACCAAGAGGCCATTCTCGGCCAAGGGCTATAGAGCAAAATTGCCGTTGGAACTGGTTCACTCTGATTTGTGTGGTCCTATGACTGTCCAAGAAAGAGGGGGATTTGAGTACTTTGTCACTTTCATCGATGATTACTCAAGGTATGGGTACATTTATTTGATGCGGTGTAAGTCTGAATGCTTTGAGAAATTCAAAGACTTCAAGGCTGAAACAGAGAAGCGTCTAGGTAAATGTATCAAGACACTACGATCTTATCGTGGTGGAGAGTACCTCTTGGGAGAGTTTAGGGAATACTTATTGGAGCAAGGGATTACATCCCAATTGTCTGCACCCCGTATGCCTCAGCAGAACGGTGTAGCAGAAAGAAGGAACAGGACTCTCATGGATATGGTAAGATCTATGATGAGTTACTCGGATTTACCAATTTCCTTTTGGGGACACGCATTAGAGACAGCTGCATACATTCTAAACTTGGTACCATCTAAGTCAGTACCTACTACTCCCACAGAATTGTGGACTGGACAAAAGCCTAGTCTGCGGCATATTCGGATCCGGGGTAGTCCAGCACATGTGCTGAAAGGGAACACAGAAAAGTTGGAATCAAGAACAGAAGTATGTTTCTTTGTTGGGTATCCAAGAGGAACTAAAGGTGGTCTGTTTTATAGTCCTAAGGATCAGAAGGTTATTGTTAGCACCAATGCCACATTCTTAGAAGAGGACTATGTTATGGACCACAAGCCCAGAAGTCGTATTGTTCTAGAGGAAATGAGAGGAGAGACACCGAGACATACTTCTTCGATACCAACGGTACGAGAAGAAACACCACAAGAAAGAGTTATCGATATTCCATTACCACGTCGTAGTGGGAGGATTATCGAAACTCGTGTAGATCCCGAACCAACCATTAATACGCAGGTTCCTGAACTAGTACAACGTGTAGATAATGGTGTATTAGGTTCAGAATCTTCACAACGAAATATCAGTGATGCACAGACACGGGTTGTGCCTCGTCGTAGTGGGAGGGTTATTATTCAACCTGACCGGTATATGTTCTTGGGAGAGTCTTATGACCGGGTCCCTGATGAACAAGGTACCAACCCCTGTAACTACAATGAAGCACTCCAAGACAAAGATGCAGATCTTTGGCAAAAGGCTATGAAGTCTGAAATGGAGTCCATGTACTCCAATCAAGTCTGGGATCTTGTAGAACCACCCAATAAAATAAAACCCATTGGATGTAAGTGGATCTATAAAAAGAAGAGAGGAGCAGACGGTAAGGTGGAAACCTTTAAAGCAAGGCTTGTTGCGAAAGAGTTCACTCAAAAAGAAGGAATCGATTATGAGGAAACTTTTTCGCCAGTGGCAATGCTGAAGTCTATCCGGATTCTCTTATCCATTGCTACACATTTCGATTACAAAATTTGACAAATGGATGTCAAGACAGCATTTCTAAATGGGAATCTTGACGAGTGCATCTATATGATGCAACCAGACAGGTTCATTGCGAAGGGCCAAGAACATATATTGTGCAAGCTTAAGAAGTCCATTTATGGACTTAAGCAGGCATCTAGGCCTTGGAATATCCGCTTTGATCAAGCAATCAAGTCTTTTAGTTTTGATCAATGTGCGGATGAATCTTGTGTGTACAAGAAACTTGATGGAAGAGTGGTGGTTTTCTTAGTACTATATGTGGATGATATCTTGCTAATCGGAAACGATGTAGGGGTATTATATTCTGTAAGGGTATGGTTGTCCAGTCAATTCGATATGAAGGACTTGGGAGAAGCCGGTCACATCCTAGGGATCAAGCTTATGCGAGATCGCAAGAATAGGATGTTGGGCTTGTCACAAGGCACTTATATTGACAATATTCTTGCAAGGTTCAGCATGCAAGATTCCAAGAAGGGATTCCTTCCTTTCAGACACGGAATTACTCTATCTAAGGATCAGTGTCCTAAGACACCTGATGAGATAGAGAAGATGAAGGCAGTTCCTTATGCCTCGGCAGTAGGAAGCCTAATGTATGCTATGCTATGTACTATACCTGACATATGCTTTGCTGTTGGCATGGTTAGTAGATATCAGTCGAATCCAGGGCAAGAACATTGGACTGCGGTGAAAAATATTCTCAAGTACCTGAAAAGGACTCGAGACTATATGTTAGTTTACCAAGCAGACAGTCTTGTACCCATTGGGTATACAGATTCTGATTTCAAGTCAGATAGGGATTCCAGAAAGTCTACCTCAGGATATGTTTTTACCCTAGGAGGTGGAGCCATTACTTGGAGAAGTATCAAGCAGTCATGTATTGCTGATTCCACCATGGAAGCCGAGTATGTAGCTGCTTCGAAAGCCGCTAAGGAGGCCGTTTGGCTCAGAAACTTCCTTATGGATCTAAGAGTAGTACCTATGGTACAATCGGCTATTACCCTTTATTGCAATAATAGCGGAGCGGTTGCTAACTCAAAGGAACCAAGGGCCCATAAGAAGAGAAAACACATTGAGCGTAAGTATCACTTGATACGAGAGATCGTGCAAAGAGGTGATGTTGAAGTGACCAAGATAGCATCAGCAAATAACCTAGCAGATCATTTCACCAAGAGCTTACCGGCCAAGACTTTTGACAGTCATGTAGATGGGATAGGAGTGAGGTGTGTCGCATCATGGCTTTGAGTCTAAGTGGGAGATTTTTAGGGATATATACTAAAAGCCATGCTTTATGTAGTTGATTTATTATTCATTTAATAAAATCAGTTAATCCATTTTTTTATGAGAATCTGTGTGGGCAATGTTTGTATTATATTATTTATTTAATATTATGCATGTGTGTCTCTCATTCTATATAATAGGTGGTTTGGTGTGTAGAGTTCGGCTTACATATGGAAGATCAGGCCATCAGATATTATAGAATGTAAGATTTTGGTTTACAGTCTTAGATGAGATTGGACACACCATCGGTAGGACTACAGCATGGTGTTGTAGTAGGTTTGTCTTGACTACGGAAAACGGTATAGTTTTAACTCACTATGCTGGTACACTTTGTGTATTAAACGGGACTGACTTGGGGTAATTATCTTTATACTGACTTATAAGATAATTAATACCTCATGGCTATTATGAGTGCTTATGCTCTAAATCCTAAGTTAATTTGTAGACACGTACATTTGATATTTACCCTTTGATCCCCAAAAGGGTGAGATCCTTAAATGGGTCAATATCTCATTGGATTGGGTGGCAATATTAATTGTGTGGTGAATATTAATTAATAATGGAATCCATGTCTCAATTTTGGGATTGATGATATCCCCTTGAGAAAGCTTATAAGTTTTGATTATGTCAAACCCTGCAGGTGGATTTTGTATCCGACATATCAGATAAGTTAAGCAGAGGATCTCAAGGAATTTTAAGAAATTAATTAAATATGATTGTCAGTAATTATATTTAATTAATGGATATCTGTAATCTTAACATGGGGAGATGATAAGCATTTAATAACATGGAGCTTGAAATATATTTTTGAGATAAGGGTAGGAGTGCAATTATAATTCTTTAGTGGTATAAATTATAATTTATGGAAATAGGAATCTGATTCAGTTCGAATTAGGGTTTCCTAATTCCATAAGGAAGCCTGTTCCTTATTGACTTCTTATGGTCCCTATCGTAGCCTATATATATGCTGCTTTGGCTCTCTCATCAGCTAGCGTTTTTCTATATAGAGAATTATAACTCGGAATAGAAAAGAGAGTGAAAAAGAGGGAGAGCAGAAAACAAAAAGGATTCGAAAGAGCCCACACTCAGTTCGATATTCTGGCAGCGGAGGAATACGGTAGAAGATCGTGAGCTGTTATCGAGCCCGTGTTCTCGATTCGTCTACTACAGCAATCCGTTTTTGTAGTTCAAGGTAATCCTAGTTCCGCCCTTGTAGGGTTATTATAGATTTCATGAAATTTTTGCAGTACCAACTTATACACACTGTCAACGGATTCTGGGAACGCAGTTTCCTAACAATTTCTATTGTTTTTGTTGTTCTCGTTGTTTCCAATGTCGGCCATTGGAATAGATTCGATCTTAATAATTCTAGTTTTTCTTAAATGTTTAAGTGTACTTTGAATTTTGGCCTAAAATAATGACGACGATTTCAGAGTTGATTCGTCGTTTAGCAACCGAGCTCTAGAAGCTTGGGTTGATGACCTAAGGACTCTTAGGGTACGTTCAAGTTCAGGGTTGAAAGAATGTAAAGCGGGTTTACTTGAACGCGTACCAAGCATAAACTTAAAAAAATAACACTAAGATAAAGACTGACTCAAACAAATACGAAAGACAATCATGCAAATAAGACAACAAGCACACAACTACTATGATGCATGAAAGTTATCCTGTAATGCAGTGATTCGTGTCAAAGCCCAGAGGCCCGGATTTCCTAGCTAATGCACGTGTAAATCACCCCTAAACTAATGCAAATAGTGCGTCTCAGTGCCCTGAATTACAGTGGTTTGAAGAGAATTTTAAAGGAAGCGATTTACTTGATTTTTTTTTCGCGTAAGCTCCTTTAATGTGCTAAGCTCTTCCACTCTGAAATGCTATATATTGATGACTCGAGAAACTGCAAAACAAAAAAGTTAGTGACACAAAACAAAAACTAAAAATAAGAAAAAGTAAACCTAATATAATATTTGCGAATTAACTAAACTAAGATTCTAAAACTAAAGGTAGTAACTTGCAATCCCAGGCAACGGTGCCAAAAATTGATCTTCTCAAAATCAAGATAAAAAGTTTACTCTACTTTAAAAGATTTGTAGAGTGGAAGTAGAGGTCGAACCCACAGAGATTGAAATACTAAAGCACTTTAATTTAAAACCTAATCCTAGTTAATTAAGAAAATGGAATTTTAATTTTGATTTTTATAAAACTAAGAACAATGAAAATAAATCTAAACTATGAAAGCAATTAAAATTTGTTTTGAACGATATTTAAAGTGAACCAAGGATTGCAAATCAACCACTAGCTTCGTAATAAGGGTATCTATGCATTCAATTAGCTTATTACAGTGGATGATAATGGGGAATTGTAGCTACAAGCCCAATTCCTTCTTCAAGAAGATAACTATGATTCAAGCATCAACACAATTCATCTTCGATTGGCACGGAGTGTCTCACACTAAACTAGGGTTGCAGCATACTCCGTCTTCCCTAGGCATTAACTATTTGACTACTTGATATCACAATTCAATTAAGCACCATTACATTTAAAATCCATAAAAGAATAACAAATATAGATCATTGAGCACATCACATTCAAAATAGATCTAAGACAAGAATAAACTTTGAAAGTAACGATTTAATCAATAGAAGTTTGATTTTTTTACAAAAAATCCTCTGAACATGTAATCATCATTCATACATAATAAATCTAAAAGAAAAACATAAATAACACCCTATTACTCGGCTAGGGTTTCATTGAAACCCTAGATCTCGGTCTAAGAGGCCATAGAAGCGATGAATGGCAAGAGGTTGATGAAGGAGGCCATGGGAATCCTTGGTCTTCTTCTTCTTCTCCTTGCTTTCCTCTCTTCAATGGCTGAAGTTTTTGTTATATATGGATGTGTATAATGTTGTGTAATGTTGTGTAATCCCAAAATTGATTTATATAGATTTTGGAAGGATTGGGAGGCTTTTTTCTAATCCAAATCGCACTAAAACTGTTGTTTTTACGTTTCTAGACGTATTAAGCCAAATCGGATCGCACAGGACTCTTTAGTACCTTGAAATACGCATTTTTGATTTCGCGCATCGATCGTACAATTGCGATAACTTTTGACTTAGACCTCATATTGACTCACCATTTATGGCCACACATTCGTAACTCAAAGATCTACATTTTAAACCTCTGGAGAAATTTCTCAAATCTAAAGTATTTCTGGTAAAAAAATGCAATTTACCGAGACTGCTACTGCATTCAACTTTCACCGGAATCAACTTTTGAGCCCAGAATGACTTCCAAAGCCACTAATCATTGGATTTTTGTGTATTTTCAAGTTAAACCTCCACAACCTACAAAATTTAGAATACTTATTAAAAAATAACTAATAACTAAATGAAATAGGCTAACAAAGCGTAACTTCAGGACTATAAACGAGAACTATTCATCACCAATCAATCTGCCCTGGGATCCTCTGTAACTCCTTCTTATCAGTAGGGGACTTGGCTTGTTGGATTACTCATGCTTTGTTTTTTTCTACTTAAATTCTTCTTTAATGGACCAAAAAACCAAGAAAATTACCCATCTGTACCCCGAAAGTACACTTGAGGGGGTTAATCTTCATTTTGTGCCTCCTCATTCTCTCAAACAACCTTTTGAGTGCTAAAAGGTGGTCGATCTATTTTTTAGATTTAACTACGACATCGTCACTGTAAACCTCCATGTTGTCACCGATCATATCGTGAAAGATTGAGTTTATAGCTCTCTGGTAAGTTGCTCCCGCGTTCTTGAGTTCGAAAGGCATGACAACCCACTCAAAGGTTCCAATTGACCCAAGACATCCAAAGGCTGTCTTTGCGACATCCTCCTGGGCGACAAAAATCTAGTTATAACCTAAATGCCAAACCATAAAAGATAGGATTTGGTGCTTTGAGGCTGAATCAATCAGCTGATCAGCCATAGGCATAGGATATTCATCCTTCGGTATTACAAGATTTATATTCCTAAAGTTAATGCAAATTCTAAGCCTCCCGTTCTTTTTCACCACGAGGACCATGTTAGATACCATTCCACATATCTAGTGGTTCTAATAACCTTCTTTTAGGAGTCTTTCTATTTCCTCCTTTATTTTGAAGGTGGCTTCGGGAGACATCTTCCGGGGTGATTGCTTGAATGGCCTATACCCTTCTCAAATTAGCAGATAGTGTTCTACCAATTCCCTTGCCATGCCTGGTATTTTTTCATAATCCCAGGCAAAATAATTCCTATATTTTCTTATCATAGCCATTAATTTGTTTAAGAAGTCAGAATCCAATAATTGGCTTACATAAATAGGTTTATGCTCTCCTTCAGAACCCAGATTGATCTCCAAGAGTGGGTCTTGGACGTCGGCTTTTAAATCATCCAATTTAGTCAGAGCTGTCTCCAACTCCTCTAATTGAATCATTTCCTCTTTTAAGACTTCTTCTTTAAATATATAATATGCTATATTAGTGACACTATCCTCCATACGGATCTGCATTCTTTGGTCGATCACAAAGGCTTGTAACTTGGTTAAGCTAGCCTTCCAGGCCAGCTATCTTTAGAGCTCATTTAGTTGTTGATTCATCTATCACTTCCTATTGGATTAGTTCCATCGGCCATACTTCCTCAATCTAATTGCGATTTTCAAAAAACTCCTTGATATCTAAGGTGAATTCTTTGATGCACGTGGCCATAATTGGCCTGCCCTTTTTAATAAAGCCGAGAAGCTTGATAGGCCTAATTTTTCTTTATATAAGAGTGCATCTGTTGAATGTACTTTTCCTTGAAATTGCATTGTGTCTGCTCCGACCACCTCAACATCATCCCCATTCCAAAAGATTAAGAGTTGGTGTAGAGTAGATGGAATGCAGTAATTTGGGTGAATCTAGTCTCGGTCCAACAACGCATTGTATGTGGTCGTGGTTTCTACGACAAAAAGGTAACCATTATAGTCCTACTGCCTAGTTCCACAGGCAAAATTCCCTTAGTCATTGATGTGGAGCCTGTGAAAATCTGTACATTTAGTTCGATGGGAATAAGTGTCACGCCCCGGAGTAGCATAAATAGAGAAAAATAAATTTCCTTTATGGGTCCATAGGGAATGACGGGTGAAGTCACATGATTGTCCACACCACGCAGCACTAAGCAACAAGAAGTAATAGTGTAACAAGAATGAAGTCTAGGTTCTGATCACAACGTATCATAAAGTCAACAGAAGTTACTAACTATTACATATCAGAGTCTCGAACCAAATATAAGGCAGCGGAAGTACAAATGCCAGAGCAACATATGCCTGACCACAAAAGTTCAGAAAAAAGGATAACGACAATTAGTTACTATTCTAGTTTAGTCTTCAGTTGGCATAAAGGTAGTCCTCGGCGTAGTAGTCTTCTTCGGTCTGACCTCCGTCGGGGAAATCCTCCACAGGGACTCCGTCACCGGCATAGTAGTCTTCTCCTGCAGGCCCTTCACCTGCATAGTCATAACCAGGGTGCGCTGGAACATAGAAATGTCCAGCGGCATAAACGCCGTCAGCTTAATGAAAGCCGAGTGAGTTAGATACTAACAGGGTATCGACTATTGAAGTTATTACAAGTTATAAACCGTAACCAAATTTGAACTCTGTAGGGGTAACTCCTTTAATCAAACCAATTATCCGATTACTAATGTTTTACTCATTTTAAGACCGATAACATGTCTAGATAGGGGAACAGACTCGACAGTAGTTCAACTCTATAACACACCATTGCTCATCCACCGCTTTTAAGAACATATGCACAGTTCACAGCATGTCATGGATACCACGTTAGTCCATCCCCCGCTTTTAAGAACATATGCACAGTTCACCGCATGTCAGGGATATAACGCTTTAAACAACAGTACATCATTCTATGCCACGACTTAGCGACGTCTACCAGTGATCACGGTCCACCGCATGTCATAGACACCTTCGTCTGTCTACCGCTTTTAAGAACATATGATTAGATCATCTGGCTATCTTAGGGCAAATGGTCCGGTCCACCGCAAGTCATAGACACCTTCGTCTGTCTACCGCTTTTAAGAACATATGATCGACCAAAGCCCGCCCACGCAAGATTCCCAAATCTTAGCAAACCTACTTAAGTTCAACTCTATTACCGATACATGACAATCCCAATGTGGCCCGACTACTCTGAATGAATGAATGTTAACTCCAAAGGATTCACAACTATTCCGTTATCTAACATCATAAACATTATCCGATAGTCTTGTTATTACTACGATCCTACGCCGCATTAACTCATTATCAGGTCTGTATTACAGTAATAAAGCATGCTGGGAAATACTGAACAGTAAATAAACAACTAAACAGTTATTACATTATCTAAACAAGTAAAACAGTAAACTGGAACTGCCAATCGATTGGTATAGATGTCAATCGATTGGTATAAAGGTAGTGTCAATCGATTGGAAGAAGGTTCAATCGATTGGTATAAAAGTAGTGTCAATCGATTGGTATAAATGTTCAATCGATTGGATCACAATCCATGTCAATCGATTGCATAAAATGTCAATCGATTGAGACATGAAAGATGTCAATCGATTGGTATCGATGTCAATCGATTGACACTTCGTCTTCTTCACAGAGAAGACTGCCCAGCAACATATAAACGGGAATACATGATTTCTTCTTCATTTCTTCATTCAAAACATGTCATAACATCAATGTAAGGCTACCAAGTGAGTTTAGAACTCACCTAGACGTTAAGGGCGTGTCTGGGAATGTGTGTTGAAGCTTGGAGCTTCAATGGTGGCTCCTCCCTCTCTTTCCTCTGCTCTCTGTCTCCTCTCTTCTCTTTCTCCTTCTTCTCTTCTTCTTTCTGGTCTTCTTCTTCTTCTTCTCAGTCCATCTGTGTGTGTGTGAATGAATATATGTATATATATGAGTATATATATATGAGTGTATATATATATATAAACTCACACAAAACTCTCCTTCTCACTCTCTCTGATTTCTGTAAACAGAAATACGCCCAAAATGGGCTGGTATATATAGAGAGGGAGTGTTCACGTGGCCTCTCCCCAGCCAGAGCAAAAGAATCTGCCCAGCTACCTCCAATCGATTGACATAAGTGTCAATCGATTGATACAATCAATCGATTGAGGTAAGTTCAATCGATTGGTACCAAAAGCAAGTCAATCGATTGGAAAACTTGTCAATCGATTGGTATCCAAAATATACCAAGGGTAAGGCCAAGCTCATACAAGTATTAAAGAAACATACAAGGTCTTAGTTATATAATAGATTACAAAATACAGGGTATTACATCATCCACCACTCACAAAAGATTTCGTCCCCGAAATCCGAAATAAACTGGGTTAAAACAAAAATTGAAACTTCTCTTGCATCTCTGACTCCAACTCCCATGAAGCTTCTCCTTCGTCGTGGTGCTTCCACTGAACCTTCACTAGTGGAATATCCTTGTTTCTGAGCTTTTTCCCTCCTCGGTCTAGAATACGCACTGGTCCTTCGTTGTAGGTCACGTTCTCGTTCACCTCGATATCTTCAAAACTGATCTCGTGCGCTGGGTTGTGGGCACATTTCCTTAACATGCTGATGTGGAAAACGTTGTGCACTCCTGACATCTTCGGTGGCAACGCAAGTCGATAAGCAACCTTCCCAACACGTTCTAGGATCTCGAACGGTCCTATGAATCGCGGCGACAACTTGCCTCTTTTCTGTCCGAATCTGACGATACCTCAAACTGGCGAGACTTTGAGTATCACGTGATCTCCAACGGCAAACTCTAGATCTTTCCGTCGCTTGTCGGCATAGCTCTTGTGTCTGGATTGGGCCGTCTTCATCTTCTCTCGTACAATCTGGATCTTTTCACTGGTTTCTCGAATCATCTCAGGTCCAAGTAGTTGAGTATCTCCGACTTCGGCCCAACACAACGGCGATCGGCAAGGTCTTCCATACAAAGCTTCAAACGGTGCCATCCCTATGCTCGTGTGGTAGCTGTTGTTGTAGGCAAACTCGATCAAAGGTAGATGCGTCTCCCATGAACTCTCGAATTCAATGACACAGGCTCGCAACATATCTTCCATCACTTGATTGACTCGTTCTGTCTGACCGTCTATTTGTGGATGAAAGGCTGAACTCAAATTCAATGAAGTTCCCATTGCTGTCTGAAGGCTCTTCCAGAATTCTACGGTAAAGCGTGAATCTCGATCTGAAACTATTGAGACGGGTACTCCGTGCAGTCGCACTACTTGCTCTAGATACATCCGGCTCAATCTCTCAACAGGGTACGTCATGCTGTAGGCGATAAAATGTGCTGACTTGGTGAGTCGATCCACTATTACCCAAATAGCGTTGTGGTTTTGTTGAGACTTCGGCAATCCAACCACAAAATCCATGGTGATGTGCTCCCATTTCCATTGGGGAATCGGTAGCGGTTGTAGGAGTCCAGGTGGTTTCTGATGCTCTGCCTTCACTTGTTTGCAAATAAAGACATTACGATACATACTCGGCCACTTCTCGCTTCATTCCTTGCCACCAGAAGTTTCTCTTCAAGTCCTTATACATTTTGTTTCCTCCTGGGTGGATAGTCATCTTTGACTTGTGTGCTTCGTCCAGAATGTTCTTCCTGAGACCATCGTCATTTGGCACACAGAGTCTACCTTTGCATCTTAGTGCTCCGTCCGTACTAATACTCCATATCTCGGGTTCCCTTGCGGACATCTTAGCAAACCATAACTTTAAATCCTCGTTCGACTGTTGAGCTTCCAAGATGCGGCTGATGAGAGTCGGTTGTACAACAAGACACCCAAAGTGTTGTCCTTCTCCGGATTCCACTGGTTGAAGGTCGAATTCGGCTAACGTCTCCAATGCTCGCCATTCTCTAATCAAAATCGAAGCAACCAAAAGGCGTGGTCTCCGGCTCAGAGCGTCGGCTACAACATTTGCTTTACCCGGGTGGTATTGCAAAGAGAAGTCGTAATCCTTGAGTAGTTCCATCCATCTCCGTTGTCGCATGTTCAACTCCTTTTGAGAGAACAGGTACCTTAAACTCTTATGATCTGAGAACAAGTCGAACTTTTCTCCATACAAATAGTGTCTCCAAATCTTCAGGGCGAACACGATTGCAGCTAGTTCCAAGTCGTGCGTCGGATAGTTCTTCTCATGCGGCTTCAATTGTCTTGATCCGTATGCAATGACATTCCCCTCTTGCATTAGTACACAACCAAGTCCTTGGTATGACGCATCACTATAGATTATGAATTGTTCACCACTCTTAGGTATCGCAAGCACGGGTGCTGAGGTCAGTCTTTCTTTCAATTCCCGAAATGCATCCTCGTGTTTATCAGTCCATTCGTACTTCGTCTCCTTCCTAGTCAGGCTTGTCAACGGTCCTGCGATTTTAGAGAATCCTTCCACAAATTTCCGGTAATACCCAGCCAATCCAAGAAAACTCCTAACTTCGGTTGCATTGGTTGGCCTGTTCCAGCTCAAGACTGCATCGATCTTAGATGAGTCTACAGAAATCCCATCCTGTGATATCACATGTCCCAGGAATTTAACTTCCTGAAGCCAGAATTCACATTTGCTAAATTTTGCATACAGACTATTGTCTCTGAGAGTCTGTAGAGCAATCTGTAGATGCTTCTTATGTTCTTCTTCCGTCCTTGAATAAATTAGAATGTCGTCGATGAATACTATAATGAATTGATCCAGATAGGGTCTGAATACTCTATTCATTAGGTCCATGAATACTGCCGGGGCATTAGTCAATCCAAAATACATCACTAGAAATTCGTAGTGTCCATATCTCGTCCTGAAGGCAGTTTTCGGTATATCTTTCGGTCGAACTAGCAATTGATGGTATCCCGAACGCAAATCGATTTTTGAGAATATCCTTGATCCTTGTAGTTGATCGAACAGGTCGTCTATCCGGGGAAGTGGATACCTATTCTTGATCGTGACTTTATTCAGCTCCCTGTAGTCGATACAGAGTCGTAGCTCTCCGTCCTTCTTTTTCACAAATAAAACTGGTGCTCCCCACGGTGATGTACTCGGGCGAACAAAACCTAAATCTTCAAGTTCCTGAACTTGCTTTTTCAATTCTAGCATTTCTATTGGCGCCATTCGGTACGGGGTCTTGGAAATCAGCAACGTTCCAGGTGCTAACTCAATGCAGAAGTCTATCTCTCTCTTTGGTGGAAGTCCTGAGATACTTCGGAACACATCTTCAAAGTCTTGAATAATGGGGATCTGGTTGATAGTAAGCTCCGTGCTTGAAGTCTTGATCGTGGCTAGGCAGCTTGTGATAAACATGTCGCTCAACGGTTGGCACTGAAATCTGATCTGCGGGCAACCAGGCGTCAAAAAGACAATGGTCCGACTAACACAATCCAGGTTAGCGCCATACTTAGTAAGCCAATCCATTCCTAGGATCACATCGAACTCAGACATTGACAATACTATCAAGTCTGCTGGGAGATTTCTATCCTCTAGTGTCAAGGGACAATCCTTGCACACCTTACCTAACTTAACGGATACTCCCAAGGGAGAAACGGCATTAAGGGTCGGCTCAAGTGCTAGGGGTAACAAACCCAAATCACGCACTACCTTGATAGCTATGAAAGAACGGGCGGCACCGGTATCAAACAAAGCTCTAACTTGACAGTGAAATAAAATGAGTGTACCTTCCAAGTTCTGTTGTTCCTCTGCATTATACCCTGCATTGTCAGGGATGATGGCATTCACCCTAACCTGCCCTTGCCGTCCTTGAGCAGGCGCTCCATAGTAGCCTCCACGTGGAGCTCGACAATCCTTGCTTATGTGACCAGGCTTGTTACAGTTGCGGCAGACGAGGTCATTACGGCGGTTGGTCTTGGGGGCTGTGCAATACCTTGCAATATGTCCGGGCACTCCATAGTTGAAACATCCATCAATGTTCTGTCGCTGGGTGACGGGCTGTGCCTGAGGTGGTCCTCGCTGTTGATTCTGTTGTCGAGGAAAATTGGCTTGGGGCTTCCTTGTCCCATCCCATGTGCGCTTGGTTCCCTGATAGTTGTTGGTCTGGGGTTTCCATCCTTGATTGTTCTTTGATGATTGCGCGGAAAAGTTCCTTGGTTGGAAGGTCCTGGGTGGAGGTCGATTCACTTGTGGTCCTTGCACAGGGTAAGCATCCTTTTCCAAACTTGAAGCAAGATGGACAATCCCTTCAAATGACTGGCCCAGATGACCTATCATCATGTGTCGGAGGTGTGGGTTGAGTCCTTGGTGGAATCGCTTGACCTTCTTGGCGGAGGTGTCTATCATATGCGGAGCGAAACGGGAAAGTCGCTCGAATTGTGTAGTATACTCCCTGACTGTCCAGTTTCCTTGGGTTAGACTCAGGAAATTCCTTTCTTGTTGATCTCTTTCGTCCTCAGGGAAATACTTCTCGAGAAATCGAGTCTTGAATGCTTCCCAAGGCATTCTCCTTGCAGCGTCAATTCCAATCGTGGCTCTCTCGGCCTCCCACCAGTCTACGGTGGAGTAAGTTAATTGAAATGCGGCTAGACGTCTCTTGTCAAGCTCACTGCACTCCAGGGCTTCAAAGATTAGCTCCAACTCTCGTATCCATTGCTCTGCTTTCCAGGACTCTGCCATGCCGTCAAATTTCTCGGGTCGCAAACCACGAAATCGTTCCAATAGCTTATCGCCTGTCTGCCTTGGAGGGACAACGTGGTTGTTGCCATTGTCGTTGGTGGCATGATTGTAGGTATCGCCGATGTGTTCCATCCGTTGCATGAAAGCTTCGAAGACTCCAGTTGGGTCCATACCCTCGGGAATGGGTGCTCCCAGTCGTGCTTGGTTCCTTGTGGGTCCCACCATAGTGATCCGTGTGAGGTGTACCTATGAAGGATCTAACGATTAGCTGACAATCTCCTCGGGGAAATGATCATACTTAAATAACAGAAAGCATAACATGAATCAAAATCACAACCATAACATAATAATGAGATGATATCAGAAATAAACAAGAGAAACGATCTGCGATATATATATACCCAAAATATGTACAGCGGAGTACACAATAGATCATCTGTGTACCGCGTAGTACATGATCCTATACAAGATCTAAACAAAAGAAAGATATACACAAAACCACTACTGGTGGCTACCTATACAAAAAGGGCTAAGGTCAATAGCTGTCTATGTAAGCGTCAAAAGTAAGTGGACAACATGTCCTAAGGTACTGGCCTCAAAAGTTGTCCACATCGGATCCATAGATGGAAGCCTCGTCCTCTGGGGCAACCTCAGACAAAACATCATCCTCATCCATGTCATCGTCATCCATCATGTCCTCATCCTCTATCACAACATCCTCGATCAGCTCGGGTCCATCATGCTCCACAATAGCTCCCAAATCTCCTACATCAGCGGCCATGTCGGCCTGGGCTGCATCAAACGCGGCTGCAAGTGCCTCAGCCTGTACCATAGCCTGTGCCAATTCCGGTGCTCCGATCTCAAATCCATGGGGATGTGCAGCCATCTCTGCGGCCCACTCAGCTGCCAGCTGTGCTATAACTCCTCCTGGTAAGATTGGTACTACTGCATCATCGTCTGCGGCCACCTCCTCTTCCTCTATCGGATAACCCTCTGCAACTACAATATCTATGCCAACTGGCACGTCCATACCGGCGGGGTCCATGGGGTCCTCCTCCTCTGGATCATACTCCGGCTCCTCGTCATCGGTGTCCTCGTCCTCTTCATCCTCCGGATCCTCATCTGCTGGGGGTGCATCAGCCATGTCCTCTTTTGGTGGGGGTGGAGGTGCTGCTCTAACCTCTGCAAGTAGAACCTGGTACGAAGAACGGTCTCGTAACATCAGTAGAGAATCCTTCTCGATGCGTTTGAAGGTCTCCTTACGATAGATCATCTCCTGACGTATCACTTCTGGGTCCTGGGTCCCAAATCTCTGCTGCTCGATCTGCATGTCTCGCTCTATCTCTGCAATAGCTCTCTGTCTAACCTTCCAGGCATAGTACTCTGGATCTGCTGGCGCAATACTACTCTCATACACATAGTGTCCTCCGAACTCGTCTGGAACGAACAGCGGCGGTGCCATGCTACCTGAAAAGAGACTATCTTAAGTCAGAACTAATCTTAATACTCATCTATAGAATCTCAAGGTTCTAGGACCAGATGGTGTGGGACAATCTGTGAGCGAAAAGGTATACAACCTAGGCTCTGATACCAAAAATCCTGTCACGCCCCGGAGTAGCATAAATAGAGAAAAATAAATTTCCTTTATGGGTCCATAGGGAATGACGGGTGAAGTCACATGATTGTCCACACCATGCAGCACTAAGCAACAAGAAGTAATAGTGTAACAAGAATGAAGTCTAGTTTCTGATCACAACGTATCATAAAGTCAACAGAAGTTACTAACTATTACATATCAGAGTCTCGAACCAAATATAAGGCAGCGGAAGTACAAATGCCAGAGCAACATATGCCTGACCACAAAAGTTCAGAAAAAAGGATAACGACAATTAGTTACTATTCTAGTTTAGTCTTCAGTTGGCATAAAGGTAGTCCTCGGCGTAGTAGTCTTCTTCGGTCTGACCTCCGTCGGGGAAATCCTCCACAGGGACTCCGTCACCGGCATAGTAGTCTTCTCCTGCAGGCCCTTCACCTGTATAGTCATAACCAGGGTGCGCTGGAACGTAGAAATGTCCAGCGGCATAAACGCCGTCAGCTTAATGAAAGCCGAGTGAGTTAGATACTAACAGGGTATCGACTATTGAAGTTATTACAAGTTATAAACCGTAACCAAATTTGAACTCTGTAGGGGTAACTCCTTTAATCAAACCAATTATCCGATTACTAATGTTTTACTCATTTTAAGACCGATAACATGTCTAGATAGGGGAACAGACTCGACAGTAGTTCAACTCTATAACACACCATTGCTCATCCACCGCTTTTAAGAACATATGCACAGTTCACCGCATGTCATGGATACCACGTTAGTCCATCCCCCGCTTTTAAGAACATATGCACAGTTCACCACATGTCAGGGATATAACGCTTTAAACAACAGTACATCATTCTATGCCACGACTTAGCGACGTCTACCAGTGATCACGGTCCACCGCATGTCATAGACACCTTCGACTGTCTACCGCTTTTAAGAACATATGATTAGATCATCTGGCTATCTTAGGGCAAATGGTCCGGTCCACCGCAAGTCATAGACACCTTCGTCTGTCTACCGCTTTTAAGAACATATGATTGACCAAAGCCCGCCCACGCAAGATTCCCAAATCTTAGCAAACCTACTTAAGTTCAACTCTATTACCGATACATGACAATCCCAATGTGGCCCGACTACTCTGAATGAATGAATGTTAACTCCAAAGGATTCACAACTATTCCGTTATCTAACATCATAAACATTATCCGATAGTCTTGTTATTACTACGATCCTACGCCGCATTAACTCATTATCAGGTCTGTATTACAGTAATAAAGCATGCTGGGAAATACTGAACAGTAAATAAACAACTAAACAGTTATTACATTATCTAAACAAGTAAAACAGTAAACTGGAACTGCCAATCGATTGGTATAGATGTCAATCGATTGGTATAAAGGTAGTGTCAATCGATTGGAAGAAGGTTCAATCGATTGGTATAAAAGTAGTGTCAATCGATTGGTATAAAAGTTCAATCGATTGGATCACAATCCATGTCAATCGATTGCATAAAATGTCAATCGATTGAGACATGAAAGATGTCAATCGATTGGTATCGATGTCAATCGATTGACACTTCGTCTTCTTCACAGAGAAGACTGCCCAGCAACATATAAACGGGAATACATGATTTCTTCTTCATTTCTTCATTCAAAACATGTCATAACATCAATGTAAGGCTACCAAGTGAGTTTAGAACTCACCTAGACGTTAAGGGCGTGTTTGGGAATGTGTGTTGAAGCTTGGAGCTTCAATGGTGGCTCCTCCCTCTCTTTCCTCTGCTCTCTGTCTCCTCTCTTCTCTTTCTCCTTCTTCTCTTCTTCTTTCTGGTCTTCTTCTTCTTCTTCTCAGTCCATCTGTGTGTGTGTGAATGAATATATGTATATATATGAGTATATATATATGAGTGTATATATATATAAACTCACACAAAACTCTCCCTCTCACTCTCTCTGATTTCTGTAAACAGAAATACGCCCAAAATGGGCTGGTATATATAGAGAGGGAGTGTTCACGTGGCCTCTCCCCAGCCAGAGCAAAAGAATCTGCCCAGCTGCCTCCAATCGATTGACATAAGTGTCAATCGATTGATACAATCAATCGATTGAGGTAAGTTCAATCGATTGGTACCAAAAGCAAGTCAATCGATTGGAAAACTTGTCAATCGATTGGTATCCAAAATATACCAAGGGTAAGGCCAAGCTCATACAAGTATTAAAGAAACATACAAGGTCTTAGTTATATAATATATTACAAAATACAGGGTATTACAATAAGAACTACCTCAGACTTTTGTAGACTTCTCAACGTAGCCTGAGGCGTGATCTTGATGACTGATCCTCCATCAACTAAAATTCTATTTATTGGAACTCCTTCTACATGGCCCTTGCTATTGAGTGGCTTTAACTGCTAGGACATTTGGTGAGTTGGTTTTTCAAAGACCACTTTACCAACTTCCTTCCCTCGGCATTATTTTTTTATCTAGCCATAGGCTTCCATATGGTGATCCTGGACCTATCTAATTGTTGGTTGACCATTTCCATATATCTATAGTTCGGTAAGGAATCTATAGGCATTGGTGCTCCACTAACCACCTCTCTAAGTTCCTTCAAAAGATCGAGGACCGACGTTTATCCATTTTGCTCATAAATGACCTCAATCATGGCCGTTGGTTGGTCTTACTTGGCCATAAACTCCACTAGGAAGGTAAAAACCATGTTTAATGACAAAGTTGTTGGGATGGTGTAGACACCCTGATTTTGACCAAGCATCGAATTAAGGGGAGTATTACCTCTAAGATCCGATGATGACAGGCGTCCGATTAATCCATGACTTCCAAAAGTGATTCAAGCTCTTCCGAAGGCTTTTCCAATTCAAAGCAAAAAAAAAAAAAGAGAGAGAGAAAGAGGGAAACAGAGAAAACGGCACATAGTGAAGGATGCGGCAGTCACGAGTTGCCGTACGGCACTCTGTGAAGTGTCGTACGGCTTTCAGTAAATGCCGCTAATTTCATCAAATGCCACAAAAAATGAATTTCTACAAAAAAAAAGGGCAGTCAGTGTAGTTGTCCGCAACACTCCATGAATGCCGCTTCGGCATTCACTGAATGTCGTTCCAGCAATCAGTGACTGTTGCACCAGTAATCACTGAGTCCCGCTTCCATCTCCAGAGAGTGCCGCATTTTTATGACAGTCTGTCCAAAAATAGGTCAGTTTATACCATCAAAAGGCGGCTAAAATTTGGGTTTTGGCTGTGAATTTCCCAAAAAAACCATCTAAAGATTGCCTATATATAGATGATGTGTATCCCATTAAGGGAGACTTGGAATTTTTAGAATATTGGGATCCCAATATTGATTCTCTTCAAAACTTTCTAAATTAAGAGAGAAGTGGAATTAGAAGAAGAAGAGCTTGATCATCATTCTTAGAAGATTTCAAGGCACAAAAGGAATTGAGGATAATTAGAGGTAAACTCTAAATCATTTAGTTTTAACACCCAAGTTCAATTACAATACATAGATGCTTAAGACCTTTTACACATTTTCAAAACCTCTCTTCCCACTCCATTTCATCACACACCACATTTACTATGATTGAACACTCATTTCATTAGTTGGATCAAAATAGCCTTGAGATTAAATTTTGAATAAATCTTAGAGTTAGATGTTGCTTGAACCTTATTTTCTTTTCTTTTTGACTATGTTCTTTGAGATTCATAAGGCTTTCAATGTCTTACTTGAATCCTTGAGTTTAGAATCCCTTAATATTCTTACAAACTCATGATTCATAAGAGGATTGAGGTTGGTATTAGTGTATTGAATCAATGAGTTCAAACTTTTACCATAGTTTGAATTCATTACCTTGGGGTTCTATGAAGTTTCTTCATACTTTTAAGTGTCCCTAGTTTCCGATGACCAACAAATGATAGGAAGGATAATTTGAGTCCAAGCTTATTTCCATGGCTTAGCCTCACTACTTTGAGATTTTATAAAGTTCATTATACTTCACTTAAAATCCATAAGTCCAAATGTTCTTAGTCTCCAATGACCATCAAATGGTAGGAGAAGTAGTGTAAATCTAAGCCAATTTCCATGGTTTAGATTATTGTCTTGAGATTTTGTGAAGTTTATTCATACTTCATTGAAATCTATATGAGTGTCCTTAGTCTCCAATGACCATCAAATGGTAGGAGAGAATGGTTTGGTTTAAACCCAACTCTATGGTTTAATAGTTGGGGTTAACAAATAAAGTTGAATTTGGCAAATGGTGTAGTGAATTCAATGACCACTTTTGATCAAGGATTGTTAGTTAAACATTGAACCATCGGAACTGAATCAAACTAATAGAAAAATGTCTATAACTCAAAGTTCTACCACTGTATATTTTTGTTTTAACAAGATTCCATGGTTAAAATGGTTTGGTCATGATTTTTGGGAAACAATAACAATCTGTCCAGAGTTCCAGAACAGCAACATCCTTTTGAAATGAGTAAATTAGAACTTTAATCAGGCATTCTTGACCCCAAATAATTTTTTATATGATGTTTGATGTGTTAAAAAGATCCCCTAAAAATATCCAAGTGTGTTTTGATTTTTTTTACTATTTTTAGAAAATCATACAAAAACTCTGGACAGAGAGTTATGAAGTCCTGAGTGACGTCTAGTATTTGTTTAATTCCCAGAGATCTAACCGTTGAAACCTTGATTTTCTTTTTGGATTAATAAACTAGACTCATAGAGGCACCTTGTGTCCAAAAATCATCAAGATCAAAACACGGAAACTATCCCTTTTATTTCTTTGAATTTGAATTTTGGGTCTGCTCTCAGCAATTTTTAGAATTCTGTCACAGTTTTTACCAACTTTGTAAATAATGGTTCAAATGATCTTTCCTTAACCTAAGGCTTATACCATACTCCAATAAAGAATATTCAATCTTGGAACCAAAGGTTAAATGATCCAAATCAATGATTAGTTTATGGTCTTTATATTGTTCATATCCATGTATCCATGAACATTCATTCATGAAGATTGACACTTGAAAATAGATTTTGCCTCTTATTAGGAATTTATTACTCAGGATCCAATAATGTGCTTTATTTAAAATGTGTGTACTAAACTTTGTTTTGTAGCGCATTTGAGGTACAATTTCCCAACCCTTCTCCTGTTTAATTTGCTTCTTTGATTTTTATTGATTTTTGACTCCATGAAAGACACCTTAGAAATAGGTCTTGTTTACCTGTATACTTGAATTAGAGAACCGCATCTATTCAAGGAAATGTTTTGACCTACAGGAGAAGCATCTGACTTTCTTACTGACTTTCCTACTGACTGAGCACTTTTCTAGGATTTTCTTTATTTCGCATGCATTGCACGTTTAATATTCGCGGCTAGATCCCGGGTAAGTTTCCTAGTTCCCTAAATACACGTCATATTGTTTGCTATTGAAATATGTGATTTTGAATGATATTTTATCATTTGCAATCTTACACCCTTTAGACATGCTTTTGTAATGTATATTTATACATATGTATTAGTTGAGGGCATGCTTAGATTAATAGTTTGATTAAAAGGATGTTGAGTAGAGGCCTATCGTGAGATAAGATGAGGGAGGGTGTTTTAGTCCGTTGGGCTCCTTCCTTTCTCATTTCATAATCCCCAAACCTAGTTAATCTCTGGTTTCTAAAAGATCGGTTTGCTTTTAAATGGTTTCTTAATTTTTCTTTTAAAAAAAATCAAGTGGTGACTCGTTTTTGAATTTGGAAAATGATTCTAAATAAAAAGCTGTGGATAGAAAAATTGCCATATCCACAGATGGTTCAGAACTGGATTGTGTTAAAGTCAAACGTATTCAGCTAGTCTTTAGAGTCACCATCATCTTCTGTCATTGGGTTTGGTCTTTCAGGTTCTAGTACCTTTGCCTTGCATGTGTTAGGGCATGTTTGGCTAGTGGCTATTTAGAGGGCGTCAGTCTTTTTCAAGACCTGGACGTCCTTATCTTCTTTTTGGGTCACCGGATGCTTTAGTTCCTGCTTTCTCACTGTCTTCCTGTGCCTCTGGTGCCTCTTCTTTTGAGACTAAGAGTAAGGCTTGGGAAACTTAGGATGCTCCATCTAATGCCATTGTCTAGTCTCCACTTTTGGTGGTAAGACCATCCTAGGATGGTCCTTGGAATATGGAAGGCTAGCTAGATGCCATTCTCTACGTGTAGAGACAAGGCCATATTGCCCTATTTGGCGATCCACATGTGGAGGCTGGGCCCTATTTCTTGAGGCCCTGCTTCCTTCCTGTCCTGGAAATATAATTCGCTCATGGACTAATCTTCTCTTTTTTCTTTCTAGAGGCACGATTTGTTTTTGAACTGGCCTCTGTACTTCTTTACTATCTGGCACTCTCAGTCTTATAACAGGGTTGGGATGTCTTATGTGTATTTTAGTCCTGCATTATGAACAAAGTCCTTCTCCCACCAATATCAACTAATGTCTTAGTTCTGACAGTAGCTGCTCTGTTCCTCTTGAGCCTGAATTAATCTCTTCTTCCTCCTTGCCCTTTGCAAGATCTTTCGTTGCATATAAGTTGCCTGTAAATCCTGAATTCAAGTCTTCAACCAACCCTTCTTACAACTTGTGGGCTCTATCATCGGCTACATGTCGTGCCTCTGGGAAGGGTTCTGGTTAGTTAATTCAATAAGTTCCACTTTCATTCATGGTCTGGAAAGCCTTGACATATCAGGTGTGGTTAAACTGGTTGTCGCCACTTTTGGAAATGGGTCTGCGTCCATTCCCATTGCTTTATCGTAGAATTTGAAGATCCCTTTCTCCACATTTTTCTGTATGACATTTCAAAAAACAACACAGTTATTTGTGGCATGTCTCCAAGAATTATGCCACTTGCGGTATTCTTTCCCTTTTAAGTCATCGGCCTTGGGGATCCGATGTCCATCAGTTAATTTTATGGCCTTTTTAGTTAGTAAGGTATTGAATATTAAGTCTGCTTTTGTTAAATCAGAAGTATTGACTCTTCCGGCCTCAAAGGATTGTTTTCTCATCAAAGCATTATTATTAATGGGTTTGCTCAGTGCTGAGCAAATTACCGGCCGTTTGATTATTATTTCGGCCATATCTATTTCTCCCAAATCGAAGCCATGTTTAGTGATATGGACTTATAATTTGTATCTTTATAATAGGTCCCCTTTGACGAATTTCTCATTTCTTGTTCATCCATTAAAATGCTCTCGTATCAAGATGTCCTGGAGGCTAATTCAAACAAATCTCTAAACTCCATTTTGTCAAACCTTTTGCGGAGTTCAAAATTTAAGCCTCCAGTAGCTAATTTTACAAACTCACTCTCGGGAAGAGTGATTCTGCATCGATATTTAGCTTTCTTGAATCGGCCAATGTATGTTTCAATTAATTTACTTGTTAATTGGTGCATTTTTGATAAGTCGGCCATGGATGTTTTAGGTTCCATTCGATAGAACTTCCCATGAAACAGCTCCTCCATCTGTTGCCAATTGACCATCGAATTGTTAGGCAAATTGGCATACTAGGTGAAGGCTATCCTTGTTAAAGAATTAGGGAACAGTCTCATCTTCAATGGCTCACTACCCCCATTGCATCGTGAACTGGCCAATGTGTTCCAAGGCAGACTGCTCGCTTTCTCCAAAAAAGAGAGAAAAGCTTGGTATCTTATAATTCATAGGGAATTCAACCTGGTAAATGTAACCTCGGTATGGACGATGATGCATTGCTCAACCAATTCTTCTCATAAAGGGGCCATATTCCTCGTGAATGGCCTCCACCAGTTGATTCCTATCAATTTAATCCTAAGGGCTGACATGGTCTATTACTTTTGGTTCCTATTTGGCCAAAATTCTTGTTCAGCCCTACCCGCCCCTAGCGTGTTCCTTGGTTGCTCAAAAACAGGCTTTAGAGGATGCCAGTTCTAGTTCTGGGGGTTTTGGTTTTGTGGTCAGACTCGGTCATTATAACCTGAACCATTATTTGTTAGCCCATTTAGGCCAACGTGCCTGAAAGCTACTGAACGCCCAAGCTGTCCTTCGGCTACTTTCTTAGGGGCTGATATATTTTTAGAAGAGGTAGATGTTTCCTTACCAGATTCAAGGTTTCTGGATGAGGTAACCGTCTCCTTCCTAAAATCCTTCCTCTCTTCCCTATGAATGTTAGATGGCACATACTTAGGACAGAGAGATGGCACTTTGTCCGATTCAATGATGGCCTCATCCTTAGCCTCAAGAGCTAGGAGAGAAAGGCTTAGCCAAGAAGACAGCCTCATTATTTTGGTTAAACTTGCTATAGACCTTTCTAACGCCAAGTTATTTTCTCGTGTTTCCCTAGCAACCTCAATGGCTTCTCTCCATTGTGATACAAGGGGAGCCAAAGAGTCCACCAAAGAGGCAAAACAACATTCTAAGCACTGAGAAAGCATTCATTCATTGAAGGTGATGACGGTCGTCTCTTAATGGCCAAAAATTTCTTCATAGTCTTCTCCAGAATATTTAGTTTCTTGTCCATTTTTTCCCCTATTAATTCTGGTCCTTTCTCTATCCTCTTAGGGGGCATGGTTTCAAGGCACAGCTTTAGACACAGATGGTCCCACTAGGTGTGCCAAAATTGTTTGCTCTTTTTATTTTGTTTTGGGCGTGCTAGACCTATTTAAAGCTCGATGGTGCATGTTTATGTGTGTGTGTGTGTGAAGGCAAACGTGATTTTTCATAATACTTTGGTGAATGATGCATGATTTGACTTCTATCGTATTGGTGATTGTTAAAAAACTAGTAGGAAAGTACCCTAGTTAAGGTTCTTTAATAGTATTGAAGCACACAAGTCAAATTATGTCATTAAAATATGGAAAGCAGCGAAATAAATCAATAAGCTTTAATGGACAATTAGACTACCTTGAAGAGAAAAGACATCATGTTGATCAAAACTTGGACTAATATTAATGTAAGAGCTTAAGAACAATTTATAAGTTAAACTAAAGTTATACAAAGATGAAAAAGACAAAGGAATGCTTTGTAAAAGTTGTAAAGTGTTTGGTATGCTTTTGGATTTTGTTTTGAGACGCAGAGTGGCTTTTTCCCTGGAATACGTTCTCTATTTATAGGAAAAGTCCTTATTTCTAGAGGTTTGAGGCCGAGCGACCTCGGGGAGCCACGTCCAATGAGCTTCGGCCACATTGATGATTCTTGAAACTTCCAAACTCTCTCCGTGGTTGGAGTTTCACTTCAACCACTCTTTGTCATTTGCATTCATCATGTGCTCTGACAACTTTTGGGAGATCTTTCTTATCCTCTATAGATATCTATTTCTTGGAACTTTCACCAAGCTTCTTGATGAAGATTTCATCAAACCGATAGAAGAAGCAATACTGATGAACAAGCAGCTCGATGGGGTGGCAGCATGATGGGCAATGCAACATGATGAAGGAGGCAACTTGATGGGCAAGGTAGCACAATGATTGGCCTCTCATTGTGCTATTCTAGACTTTATGCATTTTTTGGGTGTCTAAAAGCCCCCATATACCAAATATGATTTTTAATATTTTTTAAAGATAGGAGAACATAGTGAACACGAAGTAGTTTTAAGAAGAAAAAGCAAAAAATTGGTATTTTTTCCTTCGGAGGCAAAGATTACTTTTTTCTATAAGGGATTGGTCCTTGAAAGTATTTTTATTGAATCCAAATGAGGGGGGGTGTTTGTTAATTACATTAATGAATTAATTAAACTAATAAATGGAAGGGAGAAATGATATGCAGTGAAGGCAAACTGTAATGTAACTGTACACAGTTTTTAAAAAATTCAAAATGCTAGTCACAGTCAGAGTGGTTTTCGACCAGTCAAAGGGGTACATTCGACCCCTCTTCAGGTAAGGATCTCTGTTGTTCCCCTTTCAACCGATCGAGTGATCCCTTTAGACTGGTTGAATGGGTCATATTAGCTAAGAACAAAGTTTTGCCTTGCTTTTTCACAAATTTTAAAAGGCCTATATATGATGGCTTGTAACTATGAAAAACAAACAAGCACTCCTAACATGAATCTAAGCCCTATATCAACATGTAAGCAAGGCATATGTGAGTTATGGTGGCTTATGCCATGATTACATTAGCTTATGCCATGATTACATAAATTGAAACTTATAATTGTTCATAAACAAGACATATGAATTGAGTTGAAAGTTTAAAAGTTAATGGTCAATACTTGCCCTTTTAAAAATGCAGTTCAAGTTTAATACAACACGGACTAACAAGTGTCCGGTAACAAAACTAACTACTTAAATACATAACTTGCAAGGAAATCTCGACATGTAACAACGGTAATTTAAATCTAAACATATAGTGTAGACACCCCAATTTGACCAAACTATTAAACTTAGGGGGATTTACCTCTGGAGATCAATGATGAATATGTCTCGACGAAATCAAGACTCTTACAAGCAATCTGACTCTCTTCCTAGAAGAATCTCGGTTCAAAATCACCATTTTCAGCCAAAAGACGAAAATTCTCATCTACTCGTCACCTTGTAGACCATGAGTTTTGAACACGTATAGGAATACGGCAATGTTCTCGGAGCATCTTAAAATCATTTTCAAAAAGAGAGTAATTCAGCATGAACCCTGAAAGAAAAAGTCAACAGTTGACCCAGTGAAAAGTCAACGGGTCAAAAGGGAGTCAATCGTAAATTTTTTGAATTTCAAGATGAAAAGTCCCGGTAATTGTTCATTGGGTCTCCCTTATGCTAGAAATGATTTTTTAGAATTTTTAAATGAAAGGAATCATGGTGAAATTGAAAGGCTTTTAAGAAGAATCGTGCAGAAAATCGAAATTTTGCCTTCGGAGGGAGAGTTAACTTTTTTTCCTTAAGGATTTTGATTTTCTAGATATTTTTATTGAATCCAAATGGGGGGTATTTCCTTAATTACATTTAATGTCTTAAGTAAATACATAAATTAAACGACATGAAATGAAATTAAGGTGCTGAATTGCTGTGAATAGTGCTGGATTGCTGTGCAGCGGCACTCAAAGTGCCCGAAAGGCAGTCAGTGAATGCCGCTGCGGCACTCACTGAATGTCGTCCGGCACTCAGAGAGTGCCGTTTCATCTCATCGAGTGCCGGCCTGGGCTAATTTGTATTTTTACGTCAAAATTCTTTTTCAATCTTTGATCAAATGAATGCACCAAACGATGCCGTTTTTTGTGTACGTGTTTACTACTCCTAGGTCATGCAAACCATGCTCCCACCATCCCTAATTGACCTATCTACCCTTATCTTAGCCCCTAAGATAATGAAAGTCTATAAAAAACCCCATTTTCTCTCATTTTGGAGGGTTTGAGACTTGAATCTTGGGAGAGAGACTTGAATCTAAAGGAGAGAGGCTGAATTTTGAAGAAAGAGTTTGTTCTTAGAGAAATATAGAGAGAGAAACCCCAAGACCCCATAGAAATCTTACCCAATTCATCCAAATTCCTCAAATCTCCATTGAAGAACCTTGAAGCTTCAAGGAAGAAGAAGAAGAGCATTGCTTGTAAGGCTTGGATCTCTCTAAATCAATCAAATCCTGAGAAGATCTAGAGGTTAAATCCTTATCCCTATACTTATTATATATAATTCAATCACAATTCATAGATCTAGGACTTTTACACATTTTCAAAACCTCTCTTCCCACCTCATTTCATCACACACCACATAGAATTGTGATTGAATTCCTACTTGCTTTCATTGATTTGGATCTAAATAAGAGCCTTAGGTTTAAAATAAAACTAGTTTGTGAAGGGATCTTCATTTGGTTTTCTTCAAGTAAACTTTGATTCTATTTCTCTTTGTCTCTATTTTCCTTTTGAGATCCATGAGATCTTTAATATCTCATTGGATCCTCTTGAGTTTGATCCTCTAGTCCCCTATGATCCTATGATTTATATGGAGACTAAGGTTGATCATGGTCATATCTACCCATAGTTGGTGAGATACAAGTCTTAACTCATGGCTAGGGGATCTCACTATGAATCTTATGGAATTCACTCCATGTTCCATAGAGGTTTATGTAAATCATAGTCTCATTTAATCTCCAAGGACCATTAACTTGAGAGGAGAATAAGTTGACTCTATATTCTTCCATGATCATGTACTTGAGAGAAGAATTGGATGTAGATTTTCATAGTCTATATTTGAAATAAGTAAGACCTTAGGATTTTCTTGATAGATCTCCAACTATGAACTCTATGATACGAATCCATCAAGGTTAAATCTATAAACATTATCCTATAACATTAATTTGTCCCAATAATCACAACCATGCTTGGTTCCAGTCCTTTGTAGGATCATGGATCAAGTTGGTTTTAAGGTATGAACATTAATTCAATATTAGTGCAGTGAATCCTTAAACCCTTTGTGATCAAAGATTTTTCATAAAATCATGGTCCATTGGAATGGGATGAGACCAATTGGAGGGTGTTCATAACTCATATGAGTACCTCTGTGATTGTTATTTTGATAAGATCCCATACTTAGGATGGTTTGGGCTTATAATTTCCAAATAAGCAATTCTCTGTCCAAAATTTCAGAACAGCAAACCGGTTTTAAAATTGATAGATCAGAACCCTAACCAAGTTTTCATGACCTTTAATAATTTTTTCTAAGAACCTTAATGTGTTAGGAAGGTTCCCTAAAAAGAATGAAGCAATTCGGATTTGTTTGCTATTTTTAAAAAAATCATACAAGATCTCTGGACAGAGAGTTGCAAAATCCTGAGTGAGGTCTAGTATTTTCAGTATTCCCGGAGATCTAACCGTTGAAACCTCGATTTTCTTTTTGGGTTAGAAACTAGACTCACAGAGACATAACATATCAAAATATTATTAAGATCCAACCGTTGAAAGTATTTTATTCCTATTTTTGAACGTCTGATCTGCTCTTTGTAATTCATAAAAAACTACTACTGTTCTTGTCTAATCTTATTTATTTCAACTCAAATAGCCTCCTAATGGCTTAGGACTCAAACCATGTTTTGAATAATGATAATTTAGATTAAACCCAGAGGCTTAGGGATCCAAATTAGTGAATAAATTCATGTCCCATTCTTGTTCATATTCATGCATTCATTCATACATGTTAATATCTATAAGTAGGACTTATCTCTTGTCTAAGATGTATCTAATTGAACATGACTTAGGATTTACTTATTTATGATATTATATCTTGTCTAAGGCATGTGTACTAACCTTTGTTTTGTAGCGCATTTGAGGTACAATTCCTCAACTCTTCTCTAGTTTAATTTCATTCTTTGATTTATATTGATTTTCGACTCCATGTGCGACACCTTAGCCTAGGTTTTGCCTTATGTGTATATATGTGTTAGAGACCTTTCTGAGGTTTATTTTTGCATGCATTGCACGTTTGATATTCGTGGCCGGATCCCGGGTATGTTTTCTAGTTCTCTATTGCATATCATGATGTTTGCTAGTTGAATTATGTGACTTATGAATGATATTTTACCGTTAGCAATTTTACACCATTTCCAACATGCTTGTGTAATGTATATGTATATATGTATTAGTTGAGGGCATGCTTAGATTAATAATTTGATTAAAAAGGATGTTGAGTAGAGGCCTATCGCGAGATAGGATGAAAGGGGGTGTTTTAGTCCGTCGGGCTCCTTCCCCTTTTATTCCATAATCCCCGGACCCAGTTAAATCTTTGGTTTCACAAAAGATCAGTTTGCTTTAAAATGGTTTCTTAATTTTTCCTTTTAAAAATTAAGTGGCGACTCTTTGAAATTTAAAAAATTGTTTTAAAAGTGGGTAGGAAATCCTGCGATATCCACATATAGGTTCCAAATTGAATCATGTTACAACATATAAGCTATGTATTACATTCTTACACAAAATTCCCACAAACGGGGTCCTTCTATGGCCATAAGCATGCCAATCATTCGAGGGACTTGCCCTTATCCATTTCACCTGAAAAAAGGATTTTAATAGTTCATGATCACGACTATACAACACATGATGTGAGTGCAATGAATGCAATGTTATGTTGCTGAAGCAAATGCAATGTTCCCTGTAGGCCATTTCATAATTCGTTAAGAAAGAGAAGCATTATTTTTATTCGCTTTTGAAAATGTTATAATTATATACGCAATCTTATCACATAAAGAGCTTTACTTAGGATCGACTGACAATCAACATTACACTAGAAGTACGACTAACTCGACTTTACTTTGGACTATGGATCCAATCTTTACCTACTTGACACTTTTGCATGCAATCTGGCACGAATGTCATTGGCCTGGAATATCATCGCCAAAATGATTGTTAGGTTACCTTTCTTGTCATCGTCGCCCAAATGATCAATCAACTGACATCGCTGCCCAAATGGCCAATGGTAGCCCCATCTTATTTGTTCAGCCTTGGTTAACTTGTTATCGCCACCCAAATGGCCACCTCTTGACATCATCGCCCAAATGGCCGGTTAACCATCAACAACACATTACACCATATTGCCTCATTACTAACAGATATTTCCATTAGAAAAAACATTACTATTGATATATCCGTTAGTAAATTAGCATTAGTAATATTACTAACAAATTTACTAACGGATATCCGTTAGTAAATTTGTTAGTAATATTACTAACGCTAATTTATTAACGGATATATCCATTAGTAAATCCGTTAGTAAGTCAAATGAATTCTAACGGATATATCCGTTAGAAAGCTACTTACTAATGGATCTTTTCAACTAATTTTAAAAGATTTATATTGAATACTAACAGTTTGTCAACTATTACTAACGGATATATTTGTTAGTAATTTCCAAAAAAAAAATAATACTAATGGATTTACTAACAAATATATCTGTTAGAAATGTGCGTAACCTAAAAAAAATTTGTTAATCTGATTCCCAATTTTTTTGCACCTAATTAACAAGCATATTAACCTATATCAAATACAAAAAATAACAAGATTAATCTATATACAACACAAAGCATAATTAATCTCTAAGAATCACAAAAAGCTCAATCTATAACAAAACAACAAATACAATTCATAGCAATCATAACAAGTAGAATCGTGGATAATCTACTATATTATTTGGAATATTCTTTATGAATCTTAAAAATAAAACATCAATGCATATAAATTAATAACATGCACTTCACAATATTCTCTATGAATCCGAAACTAAAACATCAATGTGTATACATTATACAAGCATGTACTTTACACTTCTGCCCTCTGACTATAGTTGCTCCATCCCTTTGATGTAGCAAATCAAACCCATGGCTATCACCTATCATTCTATAATTCAGATTTCTCATATTATATCCTGCATAGATAAAAGTAAAAAAAAAATCGTTCAATGGCATGAAAATAATATCCAAGCCAAGACATCTCTCAGTATGTATATATCCGAATCAAGCTGATATCAAAAGCATTAAAAACTACAAAATTTGTGATAATACAAAGCTAATGTTGCTTTCTTATGAGAGAGAGGTGTGGTTGAGAAAGGTGGAGTTGCCAACGTAGAGAAATATGTTGCTAAAGGCTCTAAAGTTTATGATTAAGGTTAGGGTTCATGGATTAAGGGAGAAAGAAGAAGAAGAAGAAGAAGAAGAAGAAGAAAAGAGAAGAAGAAAAGAGAAGAAGAAGAAGCGGATTAGAACCAAATGGAGGGAGAAGCAGTGCCACCCCATTTCTCTGCCTTCTCAAGATATACTCTTAACCTTTCATGTTTGTCTCACTTGACCATAACTTCCAAGTTTGTATCTCACCATATAATATAATAGTACGCACTACACATACTCACATTCTAGTATATATGCACACAGGCAAACTTAGAAGCACATAAGCACGTTGCCTATACCACTATTTCATTGGTGACCATATGGAAACATAGAGAATATTAATTTTTTAAACAACAAAATGAACAAATTGATAGCGATAGACAACTTAGCAATGAAAGTGAATTAGGGTATCAACAAAGCTATTCACATACATGCTTATGTAGTGTGCTAATTAATTCTGGATAAATTTAGGTCTATAGTTATGTTCCAGTGGAGTGAGAACACCTTGTGAACCAATAAATTTATAGAACTGCATAGAATTTTCAAAAAAGATTATTAGCCAATTGTGGAAAACTACATAGAATTTTTCACGAAACCATAAACGAAAAAGAAAAAAAGACTGAATCAGCACCATAACATTACATAAAACCACACAACTAGATAAACAAAAAATTTATCAACTTGACAAGTTTCTAGTTACAATATCAGAGAAACTATGGGAGCAAACTCATAGCACACTTCTTACAATGGAAGAAATTCTCACGAGTACCAACTTTAAACAAAATAATTCAAGCAAGAACGAATTTGAACATCACAAAATTTGTCACAATGACGCCTGAAAGAACATAAGGAAATCAATTAGCCAAGCTACCTGTAGATCCCATAATCAGCACAATGAAATTTCCCTTTGACAATCTGCAAAAAATGAGACCAATGTTTAGCATTTGAAAAAGAAGAACTGTAGGATCCAAAGTCAAATACTAAGTTTTAAACATAATCCTAGCCATGCTTTAGGGGTCAAGAGTGTGACCCAACCAAGGATTACTAGTAGGATTTGGTTTTAAGAATCACAATGTTGCAATTTCCTACTAAATAGAGAGAAATTAAAAAATAGAAAACAAGAAGCGGGAAAAACTCATGGGAGCAAATGAAAAAAATTCACATAACAAAGCAAAAATGTCCACAGTTAAAATTTCTAACTAGTAGAGAAACATAAAGTATAAATTACTTGTGACTATGATTAGGAAAGGGACAGTTACTTGCAATCCTACAACCAGTGTTAGGGTTCAAGGTTTAAAAACGCAAAAAATAATAAGGTAAGATCCAAAAGATGAAAGGGATAAATTGATTTTGACTTCAAGCTTTGAAACGAACTCAGTGAGGAAAAGAGCCAAATCTCTGAAAGATCTATGAAAGAGAAAAAAAAAACAAGATTTATTTTTACATTGAATATGAAATAATTGTTGGGTTTGTGCCCTCAAACCATTACTTTGCATATGAGACATTGACATTTAGTATATAGATATCAGCTTTACATTTCATTATGTATGTTTCTTTCATGAGATGATTGTTAATCCATAAGTATCATAGTAAGTAATTCGTGTGTGTATGAGATACATACAAGTGAGATACAAATTACTATTCTTTGACACTTAGAATTTGTCATAGTGGATGATGAGACTGGATATCTCATCAGGTCTACACTATAGCATGATTAACTACCATTAGATGGAGTGATGAATCTCAATCAGGAGAGTATAACTCTTAGTTAATATGCTAGTGCTTGTAGTGCATTGACGGACCTGAGCTTTCCTATTGACACTTAAGACAGTCAACAGTCGATAGGAACTCACAACTTGTCTAAGGTATGTATTCTTAATCTTGAGACGATTATGGACACAGACTATGGATATGGCTGCTTTAACTTACCAATCAGTGAGGTCTATAAAAGATCAACACCTAGGTATCTTAGGTATGTCAAGTTCATAGGGTTGTGAACATATATTGTCATGATAGAATCTACCCTCTGATAAAGAGTAAGCATTCCCTTGAGAATGTCACCAAGTTGATTACTGAGAACTGCAGTCTTGTCGATAAGTAGTTAACAACATATTTGGTAATCGTGAGAGGTAAATGGGACTCAAGGAATACAAAAGTAATCATGATTCAAGTTGATAGTAATCATTTATCCGACTACCCAAATATGATTACGAATGTTGATGGTAGAGGGAATGTACACCATACAAGTATAGATATCGCTTCGGATATGTTCTTTTGCATTGGAGTTCAGTTATCATTTTATAGTGGAGTAAACATTAACTGATCAGTTGGTTAGTTTACTGATCAAAGAGTTTGATCATGGGAATTAACAACTGGTCTGAGCTAATAATAAAGAGACTAGGAGGTCCCACTCTTAGCTCCACTAGGATGCTTGGAAAGGCACTTGAGGATGCTGTCAAGACTGGTTCGATCGATCAAAGTTGTTTTGATCAATTGAAGTCTAGACAGGTTCGATCGATCGAAAGTGGTTCAATCGAACTTCGATCGACTGAAGGTAAGGTCGATTTTGGGAATCTATAAATAGGGAAGTTGCGTCTAGAAATCATAGTTCATCATTTTTATATACCAGAAGCTGCAGAAACTATTTAGGGATTCCTAAACCTTCTCTATCTCTCTATTAGGGTTCTTGATCGGCGACGAATAGTTACCGTTTATAGTTCTAAAAATACGCTTTGTTAGCCCATTTCAGGTAGCTATTAGTTATTTTTTAATAAGTATTATAAATTTTGTAGGATTTGGAGCTTTAACTTGATAATGCACAATCATCCAATGATTAGAGGCTTTGGAAGTCATTCTGGGCTCAAACGGTGATTCCGGTGAAAGCTGAATGCAGTAGCAGTCTCGGAAAATTGCATTTTTGATAAAGCATACTTTAGATTTGAGAAATTTCTCCAGAGATATAAAATGTAGATCTTCGAGTTACGGACGCGTGGCTTCAAACGGCGAGTCAATCCGAGTTCCGAGAAAAACATTATCGCAATTCTATGAAAGTCGCGCAGTGCAGCAAAAAGGACCTCGCGTGAGCGACCTTTGAAAAAACCAAAAACGCGTATTTTAATAAATTAAAGTGCCCAGCGAAGGTGGTTTGTGCATATGACGTCCAGAAACGTAAATATAGTTGTTTTAATGCGATTTGACTTAGGAAAGCTTCCTAAATTCTTCCAAACTCTATATAAATCCTATTATAAATCAATTTTGTGGTTACACATCATTAAACAACATTATACACAGCCATATACACAAAAACTCCAGCCATTGAAGAGAGGAAAACAAGGAGAAGAAGAAGAAGATCAAGGATTTCCATGGCCTCCTCCATCAACCTCTTGCCGTTCATCAATTCTATGGCCAACTAAACCTAGATCTAGGGTTTCAATGAAACCCTAACCAAGTAATAGGGTTTTATTTATGTTTTTATTTTAGTTTTATTATGTATGGATGACAGTTACATGTTTAGAGGATTTTTATAAATAAATCGTACTTCTATTGATTAAATCATTACTTTCAAAGTTTATTCTTGTCTTAGATCTATTTTGATTGTGATGTGCTCAATGATCTATATTTGCTGTGCTTGTATAGATTGTTTACATGTAATGGTGCTTAAATTGAATTGTGCTATCAAGTATCCGAATAGTCCATGCCTAGATTAGATGGATTATACCACAACCCTAGTTTAGTGTGGGATAATTCGTGCTAACCGAAGATGGATTATGTTGGTGCTTGAACCATAGTTATTTTCTTGATGGAGGAATTGGGCTTGTAGCTACAATTCTCCATTATCATCCAACTTAATAGGCTAAAGTAATTCATAAATATTCCTATTATGAAGCTAGTGGTGGATTTGCAATCCTAGGTTCTCTTAAACATATTTATAACAACACTTTTAAATCGCTTTCATAATTTAGATTTAATTTTATTGTTCTTAGTTTAATTAAATTCAAAATCAAAATCTCATTTTTCTTAATCAACTAAATTTAGGTTTTAAAATTAAAGCGCGGTAGTTAATCAATCTCTGTGGGTTCGACCTTTACTTCCACACTACAAATCTTTTGAAAGTAAAGCACAAATAAGCATACTTTTATATCTTGATATTGACATCAATTTTTGGCGCCGTTGCCGGGGATTGCAATTCACTACCTTTAGTTTTAGAATCTTAGTTTAGTTAATTCGTAAATATTAGATTAGGTTTTTTTTATTTTTCGCTTTTGTTTTGAGTTACTAACTTTTTATTTTATTTTGTAGTTTCTCGAATCGTCAAAATTTTAACGTTTCCGAGTGGATTAGCTAAGCACACCAAAGGAGCTTACGCAAATCAATAAAATAAAGAAAAAAAAATTAAGTAAATTGCTTCTAGTGAAACTCGCTTTAAACCACTGTAAGTCAGGGCGCTGTGACGCACTATTTGCATTAGTTTAGGGTTAATTGCACTGCATTAGCTAGGAAACCCGGGGCGCTGGGCTTGACGCGGTCATTGCATTACAGGATAATATTCATGCATCACAGTAGTTGAGTGCTTGTTATCTCAGTTGCGTGATTGCTATTTGTTTTTTTTATTATTATTATTTTTTAGAGTCAGTTTTTGTTTTTAGTTTATTTTCTTTAAGTTTATGTTTGGTACACGCTCAAGTAAACCGGAATTACAACCTTTCGATCTTGAACTTGAACGTACATTAAGAGTTAACAAGTATTCAAACATAACTTCTAGGGCTAGGTTAAACATAGACGACGAATTAACTCCGAAACCATCGTCGTTGTTTGAGGCCGAAATTCAAAGTACCCTTACACGGTTAAGGAGAACTCGAACTTTTACAATCGAACCGATTAAAATGGCTGACAGAAATAATGGAAATAATATGAATAATCTTAATATACCGCCACCACCTCTGCTTAAAGATTACTTTATTCCTACGACTTATACGCCACAAACATGTATTGATTTACCGGAGGCGACGGCATCTCACTTTGAGATAAAGTCGTCTACCATCTCGCTACTTCCATCTTTCCATGGCCGTCTAAATGAAGATCCATATCAACACTTAGGAGATTTTCAGGATATATGCTCTACTTTAAAAATTCAAAACTTAACTGATGATGAATTGAAATTGCGGCTCTTTCCATTCTCTTTAAAGGATAAAGCTAAATACTGGCTCCAATCTTTGGAGCCAAATACAATTAGAACATGGGAAGCCTTACACAGCGCATTTTTACAAAAGTTTTTCCCTATTATGCGTACGAATCAGATAAGGAAATCTATAACAAATTTTGTGATGCAAGATGGGGAAACACTTTATGATACGTGGGAAAAATTTAAAGAATTAATACGTTCGTGTCCACATCATCATGTTCCTAAGTGGCAGTAGGTACAGGTCTTTTACGAGGGACTTATTCCCTCCGTGCGTAATACCGTCGATGCCGTTTGTGCGGATACCTTCCAACACAAAAGCGCCGACGAGGCCTGGAAAATTTTTGAAACATTAAGCGAGAATTCGATGCATCAGGCTGTGTCAGTACGTTCCGAGGGATATCATTCACAACCTAAGAGAGAGGTAAAGTTCGAGTTAAGTCATTCAATTGAAATAAAAGAACTATCTAAAAAACTTGATCGACTTTTAACAATGAACCAAACGACAGCCCCACTCGCTCACAAAATTTGCGCATTATGTTCTGATCCGTCACATTCTATCCTAGCATGTCCATCTGTCACGCCCCAGAACGGCAAAAATAAAGAAAAATAAATTTCCTTTTTGGGTCCAAAGGCAGCGACGGGTGAAGTCACATGATTGTCCACACCACGCAGTACTAAGCAACAAGAGTAATAGTGTAACAAGAATGAAGTCTAGGTTTGTAGACACCCCATTTTGTCGGCTATCAGATTTAGGAGACCCATAGCTTGGTGGTTCACAATGATCGAAAAAGACTCAAAAAAAGGACTCCTGGAAGTTAGTTCTATTTCTCAAAATGCTCAGAATGACCAAAATGCCCCTGAAAGCCCAAAAACTCCCAGATTTGGTCCCAAAGTTCTGGAAACATGCTACGTCATAAGAAAAGTGATAAAATGAGTTTCTAAAAGAAATCGGGTGAAATCGTCAGCTCCCAGAGACCCCCGGAAGTCCCGGAAGTTCCCGGAAAGTCCCCGTTGACCGGTTTGACCAAGGTTTGACTAGGTTTGACCAAGGTTTGACAAGTTTGACCAAGTTTGACCGAAAATCGTCCAAATTCACCAGAATCATTTTAAATCATGAGAAAAGTGTTAAAACAAGTTCCAAAAGAAAATCGAGCGAAAACATCAGCTCCCGGGAACTCCCGGAGGTTTCTAGAACTTACCCGGGAATCCCAAGTTTGACCAGTTTGACCAGAATTTGACTTTGGAACCAGGGCACCAAAACAATTTTCAAACATTTTTCATGGATACTAGAGGTCAATAGCTTTCCAACGGTATATCGCACGTAATTTCTGGATTTAAAACGAATTTATTATGAATTTTCAAAGGCGAAAAAGGCGATCAAATCAGCTTTTATCGCGAATACCGCAAAACTTTTCAAGGTGACCTATCCCCGAACTATTTTTTATGTAAAGTAGACTCCATTAAATTTCCAACGGTATATCATAACCTCAATTTGGAGTTCGTACGCATTTTCTGTGAATTTCGGACGAAATAGGGCCTTTTCGCAAATACCGGAACTTCAGGGGGGCTAAACAGCATTATCTGGACGAAGGGAGGAGCAGTGCCGCCGCGGCACTGGCCCACTGCCGCCGCGGAACTGGCCCAGTGCCGCCGCGGCACTCCCCTCCAGAACATTGAGTTTTTGTAATTTCTTTTGGGGTCCCAATTTGATATATTAGAAATCAAAACGACGTAGTTTTGGTTCCCAGCTTATTTTGGACCAATGGGAAACCATTTTAAACTTTTTAAAACTCCATTTACCACCCCTCCTTTGCCTATAAAAGAAGTCATTTACTTCCATTTAGGGGAGAGACATGGAAGCTTAGAGTAAGCTTAGGAAGAAACTCTAGGGAAATATAGAGAGAGAAAGAGAAGAAGTAGTCTTCTTCTTCCATTTTTTCCAATCAAAGTGAGTTTTAATCTTGTTTTCCTCCACCATTTTTCTATATACCTCATCATCAATATACCCAATCACCAATCTTGAGCATTCTTGAGTTAGGAAGCTACTTCCATGTCCAAATGTCAAAATCTATGAGTGAAACACCAAGCTACAAGTCCAAAATCATATTGATTATCATCTATTGATTGTTATTTACTTGCTTGTTCATATTATGTTCATCTCTTCTTAATCTCATTTCTTTTTATTTTCTTTATTTACTTATTAGTTCATCATCATCTAAGTGATGACATAAAGTTTGGGGTGAGTGAATCCTTATGGATAGTAGCTCTTGACCTCAAAAACATGTTTGATAGATGATGATCATAACCTCAATACTTCCAAGATGTTCTTGAAATGTATTGAAGTTATGTCCAAAATAAAAATGAATCTCTCCAATAATATTGGGAGTTCTTTGATGATTCAAGGTTGGATGAGGTTCTAAGTGGTCACATGGTCATCTCAAGAGTTTAAGTTCATGCTTTGAACATCTATTTCAAAACCCCCAATCAAGAACTCAAACTATATATCAAACCCAAATCCATTTTCTTCAAGAATGATCCAAAACAGTGAGCTGTTCAGATTCAAAGATTTGTTTTGAATTAAATACTTGAGTTATGATGATGAAACCACTTGAAAAATCTTCCCAAGACATCATAGTTTGTTCCCAATTTGTCCCATCAATTATAGAAATGTGAAAGTATTTGTTTTGGATGTGAGAAGTTCATATTCATAATCTGCCTCTGTTCTCACAGAATGCTCACCCAACTTCTTGCACTTATTCTGGATATTTTCGTCACTGTACATATATCTTTTCTATTTTTTTTATAAAACTTGGGTGTCTTAGGAAACTTTTGGTATATAATGGGTCATCATAAACCTTTTCTTTGATTTATGAAAAATGATACAAAATCAGTCAACAGTGCAGCTTTTGTTTCTGAGTCATGTGTACATTCTGATTTATTTCTTTTAATCTGTGATAGCTATTGATGTTTGGCTTTTTGGGTTATTTTCTAGACACAATAAGGATGATCTCTGATTTTGCTCACATTTTTCTAGGCACGTTTGACCTCCCATTATAATGTTACAAAGTAATGCATACAGTCTGTCCACTATTCACAGCATTTCACTTTTTGGCTTTCACACTTTGATGCAACACTCTCTTGTATCTAGATGAACCCATATCCCATGCACATGTTCTTTACCACTTTTAGCATGCTATATCATATCATGTATCATCTATCCTCTCATGTATCATACTCCCATAGATTCTTGAGTTTGATTTCCAAATAAAACCATGGTTTGCAAATACTTGGGAAGTTCTTGAAATAAGTTAGGAATTGATATTCCAAGTGGTTAGAATATTCATCCAAGATCTGGAAGTATACTTTCAAAACCCTCATTTCAAAACCCCCCTCTTAAACCCCTCATTTTGATTTCAAGAAATAAACCTTGTTTTTATCAAAACCCTCAAAACAGTGAGTCATTTAACTTCAAGGAATTATTTTGAGTTCAATACTCAATGTATGAATGCAAGACCACTTGGAAAGTCTTTCTAACTCACTATAGAACACCCATGATTTTTGGCTTGACTTGGAAGTACTTGAAAATGGTCCATTTGGACCCAAACATTCCTTCCAAACATTCTGTTTTTGCTGTCACAGCAGCTAGGTCAACTTACGACTTCTTTTCCAGAAAGCTTTTCCAAAAGGGGTGGTCCTAAATTATTTTTCCCTTAATATTCAATGTCTTAGGGAACTTTCTGTATAAAATGGGCCTCTAGATCATTCTTTTTCATTTTCTAAGATTTTCTAACATTTCAGTCGACAGTACGAACTCTGTTTCTGAGTGACCTCTATTGTTTATATAATTTCTCCCAATCTGTGATAGCTATTCAAGATTGGCCTTTTGGGTTGTGTTCTAGACACAATAAGGAACATCGCCATAAAAAATCATGCATTGAAAACATTCCTAACCCCTCTTTTCAAATTCCAAAAGATCATGCTACTGTTCTGTCCACTATTCACAGCAAGTACATTTCAACTTTCATTCTTTGATTTGATGCTCATATGCATTCCAAATTAGTTCATATCTTAGGAAGTAGTCCATACTACATTTGTACACATCCCATGTTAATTTAATTCATTCATTCATACACATTTTAGACTTCTAAGTCATTCTAGAAATCCATGTACACAAAACACACTACAACCTTTGCACATTTTACATACATACATTGCATTCATGCAAGATTTGGGGTTTTTGTAACTCTTAATCTAAGAAGATTATAAAGAATGATCACGATCATACGTTCATGCTTCCCCTTTGATCTAATCATCCTTTCTCATCCGTCCCGGGGATTGAGAGATCTTCTTTTCTCAAAGAATAACATGCATCATACTAGCTTGTTAAGCATATTTTGATTTCTTTGTTTATTTGTTTCAAAAACAATTCATGTCCCCTTTAGATTAGGAAAACTTTATTATCTGATACATGATTAGACGATTTTTCCTAGGTTTATTTGTGTGATCTTTCACTTTGCATTGTGTGATATTTGGCTTAGATCTTATGAATGATATCTTATCTTTAGATCTTCCATTTCAAATCTCCTTATGTGATGTAATATACTATCATAGTATTATTTGTCGAACCATACATAGTATAAGATGATTATTTGGATGCTAATTGAGGCCCGTCGAAAGACGGGGCGAGTTGAGGGTGTTTTAGTCGCGACAAAGGCTCCTTCCTCTCTCGTACCAAAACCCCGAACCAAGTTCTTTGGTGATGAAGGGCCGGTGCCCTTATCCGCTTGGGTGAGTCAAAATTAGGTTTCTTGGTTCCTTAAAGACCAAGTGGCGACTCTGTATCTGTTTTCAACAGACCTTTCGTTTTCTTTCCTTGAGTCAAATTCCTTTTCAAAACAATCTCGAACAAGAGAAGTGGTCCGATTCCGCGTGTCCACAATCTGGCGACTCTGCTGGGGATTTTTATTTTAAAAACAAAATAATACAGAGGTTTGACTCATAAGAAGCATCCTTAAAATCATCTTTTTACTGTGTTTGGTTCACCGCATTGCACTCTTGCATTTCCCCCCTCTGACTGTGTCTGAAATGCGGCGCTGACATTGTTCAGGTCTTGCTGTGCCAGGGCACAAGTCACCGTTGATACTGTACCTTCCAAGGTATATCAAAAAGAGTAAAAACCTCCGTACTGTCTCCCCGACGGTATATTGGAACTCTCGTCAACGGACCCTCTTTGACTAAACCCAGCCTTTTCATATAGATTCCTGTAGAACCTTTCGTAGGACTGTTCATTTATCTTTTCAGATAGGACAATGTGATATAACTGCTGTATGCCCTGACGGGATTACCTGCGCGGTGAAGACGTTTATGTGGCATAGAATAGAACCTCTTTCTTATGATTCCCAAGGCAATCACTCACATGTGATCACATTGAGTTGACTTGCCTAGGCACCATGATAAGGATGTCTGCTCCATGCTCACAAAGATATACACCGCAAACCTTGTTTGTTGGTCCTAAGACATAGGAGTATGAAAACTTGCTAGACAGTATGATCACCATCATCACCTATCCTCGTCGTATACCCCTATTTCTTCCAGAAACTCTACCCAACTCATCAGGATATCCCTGTTTCCCCTAGCAACTCTGTCCGAATCACCCAGATTTCCTAGAAATCCCTATTTCTCCCCAGAATACCCAGAAACTTCAATCTTCCTTAGAAACTCCGATATACTTGTTTCTCCCAGAAACTCTGTCCGACTTACCCAGTTATACCTGTTTTCCCAGAAGCTCTGTCCAAATCTCCCAGAATACCCAAAAACTTCAATTTTCCTTAGAAACTCCGATATACTTGTTTCTCCCAGAAACTCTGTTCAACTTACCCAGTTATACCTGTTTTCCCAGAAACTCTGTCCAAATCTCTCAGATTACCCAGAAATCTCAATTTCTCCCAGAAATTCCGATATACTTGTTTCTCCTGGAAACTCTGTCCAACTTACCCGAGTTTTCATGTTTTCCCATAAGCTCTATCCAAATCTCCAAGATTTCCCAAAATTTCCAACAACTCCATCCAAACTTCCCAAAAATGCCTAGATGTACCAATTTCTCCCAGAAATTCTGATTTCCCAATTTCTCCTAGAAGCTCAGTCCAAATCAACCAGAAATCCCTATTTCTCCTAAAAAAACTCAAATGACTTCTAGAAATTTCTCCAAATCTTTCAAATCCCTATTTCTCCCAGAAACTCTGTCCAAAATTTTCGAAGTATCCCGAAAATCCCTGTTATCCCTTGGTGATCATACTGGAAAGAAAGGTTAGCACACTTTGTATGGTTAGGACCTTACTTGCTTAACTGCTATATGTTAGAAGTAGAGGCATCATATAGATTAGGGTTCGCATCCGCATGATTGTCTCATATGCATACACAATTCATGTCAGTTTGCACACACATATATCTCATAAGTCCACACAGTCTATCCCTTCTAATCATCACATGATCATCGATCTTCATCCTCCGAGTCTGATCCTTGTCATTTCAATTTGTAAGACATCACAGGTCCTAAACGTCGTCCTGCTACATTTTCTTCTTGGGATTAATAGCCCTCCCGGAAACAAACCTATGGATCACAAAAGCTTAGAAACTCGAGTCGCCAAGATGAGAACCACTATGACTCAGCTTTCGGATCACCTCACCCAGGTCCTAGGATTTCTTGAGAAAATGAGACCAGAAGTCCGCATTCACTCCGCTTGGACTCATACACCGAATGATCAACTAATCAGAATAACTGTGGATGCTAGAATGACCGCTATGGAACCTGCTGTTGAGAAGATCAGGGACGAGCTTGCGGAAATGACAGATATGATACGGCATTTGGCTAACCCACCACCCTCGATTCTGCTATCTTCCCGGCCAGCACCTTGTACTGAATGGTTTGGAAAATTAGCTGATCTTTGGATACGTAGTTTGGATCGAGAAGCTCTTGACAAGCTCACCAGAATAAAGGATGCCATCAAAGAAGAAAAGTTCAGGAATAATGAACCCCAACACCAGTCCAAGGGACCCAACTACTCCCTAGACTCCCCAGGTGTCCATGCACCTAACCACCAACCAATGACCTACCCTCTCCGTCCATACCAGTCCATTCCACCAAATCGCCCTAAAGGCCCTCGCAAATTCTCCAAACTTGATATTCCCCTCTCCACAGCCTTAGACCACCTACTCAAAAAGGGCCACCTGCAACTCCTCCCTCACAAACCACTACCGGATCCCATACCCTCTCACTACAACATGAGCCTACAATGTGCTTACCACCAAAATCTAGGCCATGCCACCGATCAGTGCATCCGCCTCCGCCATGACATTCAAAATCTCATAGAGGATGCACCCCATCCTAATGCCATCTCCTATCTTGGCTTGGACCAACCGCTCGACTGATCCCCTTCGCTGAGGCCCATGAATGTTGAACCTGTGCCGGTGAAGTGATGGTGTTTGGAACTCTTGCTAGAAAACCAAATGAAGATGCTCTTTAGAAAAAAAAAAAAAAGAATAAGTGAGTCACTGTGACATTCCATTTGAGACCGGGTCGAGTCCAGTCGAGTCTGTTGTGTGTTTGTCTATTTCAAGTTTAGTCTTGTGATCGAGTCTGTCTGTCACCGAGTTGTTAATGAGTCTGTAATCCTTCTCTATTGATGGAATGAAGTCTCATTTTGCCTAATCTGATGTGCCTAGTCATAGATGCATGAATCACTTGACTGAAGTGTCACTTTTCAAATTACCATGGATATTACTCTGGTAATAATTTTTCTACGACAAAACAAAAAGAATCCTGAAAGGTTAAAATCGATTTCACGCTGACACTGATGAAGAGCTGGAATTGAATAGTCTTACTTTAAGAATTTAAAGATTCTCTTGCCTCAATCTTGAAAAGACATGCTTGGAACTGACTTGGGGCTTGCCCAACACCCTTTCCACCATTTCTACCATTTCAAAGCCTTGGGCCCAACCCAATTGATAGCCATGCGAACCTGTGCAGACTTGGTCCTTGATGGTAGCCAAACATTTCAATGAGTTTCATCTCCACTTTCAAAAAAAAAAAAAAACAAAACAAAAGCTCGCTAGGTTGAAAACCTGAAAGGGCACCCAGGCAAAAGTTAGAGCTGAAAAAGGTGTTGATTTCCAAAATCTGACCCTAGCCAGTCAAAATGTTTGAGAAAATTTTGATGAAACAAATAAGAGAATCATACGCTTCAAGATACATCTTAAGAACGTGCCAAGATCACATTTCAAAAGGCACGGAATGACCACAAATAAATTCCGAGAGCTGATATGCACATTCTGGAATTCTGAGATTGCGATTGAAGGATCTTGCAAGAATCAAATATATGAAAAGCAAAAATTGACTGGCTAGGTGCAAAGCGGGGGCTTTTGTAAAATACAACCGCGCTAAAAGGAAGAATTGTATTAATTTTTATCACAACTTCCCATGTTATCCGCAATTTGCATTACAAGGCTAATTTTTATACAATATGATTAATCTATGATAAGTTGTATTATTTTAGCTGTTGTTTGTGCAGATTACTGCTGTGTAGACTAAACAGATGAACATCAGAATAAATGGAATGCTGGAACGCAAACAAAAGAAGTCAAAGCTGAAAAGTGAAGTTCGATCGATCTTAGAAGGTTCGATCGATCGAGAGTTCGATCGCTCGAAGAGAGTAGAAGCGCTTGAAGATCAAGGGTTCGATCGATCGAAAGAAGTTCGATCGTTCGAACGGGGTATTTCCAGTAACATTTGCGTGCGCAGCAGAATGCGGGTTTTAACCCTAGTGCCTTAGGTTTTCTATATATATGCATTTTGTACACGTCCATAAGGACGCCCACTTTTACATTTTAACAGTTTAGAGAGAGAGATAGAGAGTTGTGTTGGTTTTTTGTAGGTTTTTCATTGAATTTTCATATTGTGGACTGGATTTTCTTGAGTTTAATGCAAGTATCATTCACTTCAGGTTATTTATATATTGTCATTTACATTCTGCAATTCATAGGCATAGTTTAATCGCTCAGTTTATAGTGTTGCATGCTAAATATTGATAATATCATAGTTTTTTAGATTTCTTATGAATAACTCGCAACCAAACATGGTATTAATGTTTTCTTACGTTAAAAATAATTCTGTGACACTCCAGACGATGTCTGAGTAGTCCCAGGTTGGGAGATCACGATGAAACAGTGATCTCCAGCCTCTGCCATGCAGCAGGATAATCGCTGTGTTCGATCGATCGAAGTTAGTTCGATCGATCGAACCAGAGACAGTCAATCGATCGAAGTCAGTTCGATCGATTGAGGGATGAAGGTCTTCGATCGATCGAAGGCGCGTCGATCGATCGAACTCTCGGATTCTTGAGGATGTTCCCTGCAGTATTCCAGGACTTTTTTTTTTAGGACTTGTTATCATTCTGTCCCAAATAAATGCTCAGTCTGTCAAAACAGTTTTAAAACTAAGGCCCTAAGGCATTTTCTTTCAATACATTTTGCAAACCATCTTCAATGCTAACACCATTGAGGATGCGAGTCTTAACTATTGGATTAAACCGCTTTTGTGTATTTTAATTTAACTGTGATGATATGGTCCCGGTCATGAAAGGGCCATAGAATCTTTATCTTTTGAGGAATACGGAAAACTGTAGGTAATGTACTCCATTGTGCTTCAAGGCAAATGCATGGTAGATGGCTAGGTTACTGCGGATTCGTGTAATCCCAACACTTTCTTTCTAAAGTTAAACACCCTAATTTTAAGTACTGTTTGAATTAGCTAGTTAGATTGTTTAGTTAATTTTAATTATTTTCATTAGTAATCCTTGTTTGTGGAACTTTGTGTTCTGCACCATCATTCAATCTTAGTATTTTATTTTGTTTTCTTTAGAGGTTAGTCTAATTCGATAGGTCAACACCTTCCCTGTGGGATCGACCTGGTCTTACCAGATATTACTTGCACGTCTACCTACACTTGGGTATTGCACAAGAGCGCACAAGAAAATTCTCGTGTCAAGTTTTTGGCGCCGTTGCCGGGGAAGGCGACGATCAATTCCTTAGATTACCTCAGTCTCTCTTCATCTCTTTCTATTTTTATTTTCTCTTCTTTTCAGTTCTTTTGGGTAAGTTCTCACCCTAGGGACCCTCTCAGTTCATGTCCGAGAATTCCATTGAAGGAATTTTTGGAAATCCTTTCTATCTGTCTGACTCTGAAAGCTCCATCAACCCCATAGCCACTCCAACTGCATCAATGGATGATCATCAGAGTGAAAACGGTGACAATGTTGTGGTACCAATCGATGAGGCACTCCGTCCTCTTTGCGATCTCATGCAACCAGAACATGCACCTACGCCCTCTTGCATTCAAATCCCACCGCACAATGGCGAATTCCAGTTTTGCAATGGGATGATTCAACTGCTTCCCACTTTTCATGGGATGGAAAGCGAGAAGGCGTATTTACATGTCACCGATTTCGAGGATGTTTGTAAGACATTCTCGCAAAATTGTCCTAGGGAGGTGACGCATTTAATGCTATTCCCCTTCACTTTGAAAGATAAAGCGAAGGCGTGGCTCCACTCCCAAAAACCTAATTCAATTTTCACCTGGCATGCGATGCGCACCGCGTTTTTGAAGAAATTCTATCCTACTCGCATGACCACAGACCTTCAGCGTCAAATCAATTCCTATAAACAAAAGAGCAATGAAACCTTCACACAAGCGTGGGAACGTTTCAAAGATTTGCTTCTCTCGTGCCCACACCATGGGTTTGAGAAATGGCGAACGATCAGCTTCTTTTATCAGGGATTGAATGGTGAAACAAAGAAGTTGGTGGAAACGATGAGCTAACCAATGAAGATCACCTCATGACTAAGTATGCAGAGCTGGCAAAGAAGGTAGAGGAGTTAAGTATGAAAGGAGAAAGCTCTAGACAAGTCTTGCCTGAAGAACCATGTGGCACATGCAACATGTTGGGACATACAACTCAATATTGTCCTAATGTGCCACACTTTCAAGAGCAAGCCCCTATAGAGATGAATGCCATGCAAGGTTTTCGAGGGGCGGGGAATTCCAACAATAATTTTCAAAATAACAATAGATGGAATCACCCCGGTTTTGATTGGAGAAATAATGCTGGGGCCCAAAATCAATATCAACAGCAGCCCTACAACAATAATCAATATCAAGGGCAAAACAATAGGCCAGCCCAGCATTACAATCAAAACAGAACTAATAATTACAATCAAGCTCAACCCTCCAATGCACCATAAACCAATGCCTATGTGCCCCCGCACAAGAAGGTACAAGAGGAGGAGCCACTTGCTAATGCCAATCTAACGCAGCAACTCATCCAAATGATGAGTAGAATGTCTGCTACACTAGAGAGGATAGATGCACGGCAAGAGAGCTCAGGAGGAACATTCCCTGCTCAACCACTTCAGAACCCCAAGGGACATAACAATGGTCCTAACAATCAAGAACATGCTAAAGCTGTGACTACACTGAGAAGTGGAAAAATCATAGAAAAAAGCATACCTCTGTCCACTCCCGAAGTGTACAAAGAGGGGGAAGTGTTGGATGAAGAAGTTGAGCTACCACCTACTCGAGAGGAGGAGCCGTCTACTAATGACAAACCAATCAAGGCAAACACTGAAGCTCCTCGAGTAGAAGAAGAAGTTGAGCGAAGGCCTGGGAAGGAGTCCGTTAAGGAGGAACCACCAAAATGCCCCTTCCCTGCACCTTATCCTCAACGGTTGAAGAAACCCAAGAATGAGACGAAGAATCAGGAGTTTCTGGAACTGTTTAAGCAAGTTAAGATTAACCTTCCACTCCTAGATGCTATCAAGCAAGTGCCGGCCTATGCTAAGTATCTCAAAGATCTATGCACGGTCAAGAGGAGGCAAAGCGTGAAGAAACATGCGTATGTCGCGTGCCAAGCAAGCGCGATCATTCAAAACGAGTTGCCTCCAAAACTCAAAGATCCCGGTACACCTACGGTCTCATGTAGAATTGGGAATCAAAAGATAGACAACGCACTCCTCGATTTAGGAGCAAGCGTGAACCTGCTGCCATACTCAGTCTATAAACAGCTAGGGTTGGGTGAACTCAAACCCACCCGAGTTGCTTTGCAATTGGCAGACAGATCTGTAAAGTACCCTAGAGGGGTATTGGAGGACGTCCTTGTCCAAATAGACACTTTTGTATTTCCGGTTGATTTCGTGATATTGGACACAGAACCTGTGTCCAATCCTGGTGCACATATCCCGGTAATTTTTGGATGTCCATTCCTCAACACCATTGATGCCACAATCAAGATTAGAACTGGTATCATGACTATTGTATTCGGGAACATGACGTTGAATATCAAGATCTTCTCTAATCCCCGACCTGAAGAATACGATGATGAGGAAGAAATCCATTATATAGACACGGTCATTGAAGATGAAGTTGACTTGGTCGACTATAAAGATCCTTTGGAAGTTGTGATGACTCAATTTGGCGATATTTATCAGCCTGCAGAGTCCACCCCATTGGATGCTGACTTGAACCAGACGTGTCTTATGATGGATACGAAAGAGGAGGATAGAGCTGATTGCATGTGGATACAGCCATATGAACAACTGCCTCCTAAAACCAAGTTGGTAATGCCCTCTAGTTTCCAGTTCTCGGAATTAGAATTGAAGGAGCTCCCCAAAGAGCTAAAATACGCATTCCTAGGGACTGGAAAAACTTATCCTGTGATCATTTCATCTGTTTTAACTCATGAACAGGAAAGTAAGCTAGTGGAAATGCTTACCAAGCATAAGGATGCTATGGGATGGACAATTGCTGACCTCAAAGGCATAAGCCCATCCATATGCACGCATAAGATATATCTGGAGGAAGACGCTAAACCCTCAAGGCAAATGCAAAGGCGTCTGAATCCCAACATGCAAGAAGTAGTTAAAAAGGAAGTGCTTAAACTACTTGATGTTGGGATGATATATCCTATATCTGATAGTCCTTGGGTTAGTCCTACCCAAGTAGTTCCAAAGAAAGCAGGCATAACGGTCATCCCGAACAAAGATGGTGAATTAGTACCAACACGTGTTCCCACTGGCTGGAGGATGTGTATTGATTACAGGAAGTTAAATACTGTGACCCGAAAGGACCATTTTCCTTTGCCATTTATGGATCAAATGCTAGAACGCGTGGCGGGTCACAAGTATTACTGCTTCTTGGATGGATACAGTGGATATAATCAAATTGAGATTGCTCCTGAAGATCAGGAGAAAACCACATTCACATGTCCATTCGGTACTTTTGCCTACCGACGAATGCCGTTTGGCCTATGCAATGCACCGGCTACCTTCCAGCGGTGCATGCTAAGCATATTCAGTGACATGGTCGAAAACATCCTTGAAGTTTTCATGGATGATTTTTCAGTATTCGGCCATAGCTTCGAAGATTGCCTTAGCAATCTCGAACAGGTTTTAATGAGGTGTGAAGACAAACACCTAGTCTTGAATTGGGAGAAGTGTCACTTTATGGTGACCAAGGGTATAGTTCTAGGCCACATAATATCCGATGAAGGAATCCAAGTGGATAAGGCTAAGATCGACATAATCTCAAATCTACCTGTCCCCCGTACAGTGCGAGACATTCGTTCATTCTTGGGGCACGCAGGTTTTTATCGTCGATTTATCCAAAATTTCAGTGCAATTTCTCGGCCCCTTTGTCAACTTCTTGTCAAAGATGCACCTTTCGAGTGGTCAGAGAGTTGCCAAAAGTCCTTTGAGGATCTAAAAGATCTCCTCACCTCCGCACCTATAATACAGGCACCCGACTGGAGTTTGCCTTTTGAATTAATGTGCGATGCTAGTGATTACGCCATTGGCGCAGTCCTAGGCCAGAGAAAGGACAATAAGCCACATGTGATATACTATGCCAGCCGAACCTTGAATGACGCTCAAATGAATTACACTACCACCGAGAAGGAGCTGCTGGCTGTAGTATTCGCTCTGGACAAGTTTAGGTCTTACCTGATAGGGTCGCCAATCGTCTGTTTTACAGATCATTCAGCCCTCAAGTATCTGTTGTCAAAGAAAGACGCTAAACAACGGCTTATTCGCTGGATACTCTTACTCCAAGAGTTTGATTTAACAATCAAGGACAAGAAAGGAGTAGAGAATGTGGTTGCGGATCATTTATCCCGGTTGACTTTTACCGATAACACTGAATCCCAATCCATTAAAGATGAGTTCCCAGATGAACAGCTACTGGCAGTAAGTAGTCTGCCGTGGTATGCTGATGTGGTAAACTACCTTGTTACGGGTGAGACACCGACTCATTGGTCGAACCAAGATAGGAAACGGTTCCTCTCGTTCGCACGCCATTTTTTCTTTGATGACCCATACCTTTTCAAATACTGTGCTGATCAGGTCATCAGGCGTTGCGTACCCAACGAGGATATAACCGTAATATTAGCATCATGCCATTCTGAGGCATGCGGTGGCCATTTTGCGTCACAAAAGACCGCACAAAAAGTGTTGCAAAGCGGTTTTTACTGGCCCACAGTCTTCAAAGATGCTTATTCCTTTTGCAAGACATGCCAACGCTGTCAAAAGCTTGGAACCATTTCTAAAAGGAATTCTATGCCTTTAACCCCTATCATCACAATTGAGATATTCGATTGTTGGGGCATAGATTTTATGGGCCCATTTCCCAAGTCGAATAACTGTGAGTACATACTCCTTGCTGTGGAGTATGTATCAAAATGGGTAGAAGCGATACCAACGAGACGAAATGACCACAGAACGGTCATGTCATTTCTAAGAGAGCATATTTTGTCTCGTTTTGGTACTCCGAAAGCTTTATTAAGTGACCAAGGCAAGCATTTCTGCAATAAGCCCTTGGAGTCACTTCTCAAGAAATACGGAGTCCATCATAAAATCACTCTTGCTTATCATCCACAGTCAAATGGGCAAGCAGAATTGGCTAACCGAGAAATCAAGCATATTCTCGAGAAGACGGTTAGTTCCAATCGAAAAGACTGGGCATACAAATTAACTGACGCGTTATGGGCATACCGTACTGCCTATAAGACGAATCTTGGTATGTCCCCGTACAGATTGGTTTACGGGAAAGCTTGCCATCTTCCTGTTGAAATTGAACATAAAGCTTACTGGGCAACGCGCTCATTGAACTTTGATATTCAAGAAGGAGGCCAGCTACGCAAGCTTCAACTTGCAGAGCTAGAGGAAATACGACGAGATGCGTATGACTCTGCAAAGTTACATAAGGAAAAGTTGAAGGCTCGACACGATCGTACAATTTTTCGTAAATCATTTGAGCCGGGGCAGAAAGTGTTGCTGTATGATTCTCGCCTCCATCTTTTCCCAGGAAAGCTCCGTTCCCGGTGGACAGGCCCATTCATCGTAAAAACTGTTTTTCCACATGGGGTGGTCGAGATTGTTAATCCCAAGAACAATGATTGTTTCAAGGTCAATGGCCAAAGATTGAAGCCGTTCTTGGAGAATTTCCAAACTGAAGTTGAGCACATCCAGCTGGATGAGCCCAGCTATTCTCATGATTAAAAATCCAAAGTGCAGTTCCAATTGTTGTTGTATTTCTTTTCTTTCCCTGCATTTTAGTTTCTCTCTCTTTTGCTTCTTTTTAGTTTTTGTTCGTTCTTTCGTGTTTGTGATTTAGTTCTAACCCATTATACCTTAAACCACTCTGTTGCAGGTGCTTAGATGCGAGGTGATGATGTTCATTCTGTCGGTTCTTGGGCTGATTCAGAATGTCGCTGTGGCACCTGGATTGAGGGTGAACTCATACCCTGCCCCTTGCTTCATCAGGACCCTGAAGCTCATTCTCTTATTGATGCTGCTCAAGGGTACATTCCATATCCACCAGCCCTCCTGGATATCAATCCATACGAAAATATGGAATTTCAGGATGATGATGATGTGGAGGAGGATGATGACCTGTACATGGGACGCATGGTGGATGACGCACTCATGGCGCAGTGGGAAAACGATGACATGTGGGAGCCATGGGAGGATCATGTCCTTCAGGATGTCGTCCCAGAACGCCACAATGCTGTCTTTGTTTTCGTGGACGATTTCCTCGTGCTTGAGTTGGTCCCATACCGCTACGTGCACTTGAGCTACTTGCTATTCAGGCTCCAATGCCCCTTACCAGCCAGTGCATTTTGGGAACCACTGCCAATAGTGAGGTTGGAACTTGTCACATTTCTTTGTATTATTGTTTCTATTCTTTGTTTTTCTTTTTGTGTTAACTTGTGTTTCTTGTGTTCTGTTGTTTGTTGTCTTTTGTCCAGGATTGTCACTATGTTCCTAAATGGCATCCCGGTATTCCTTCCACATCAACTGATTCATGGTCTTGGGCCCTACATAAGGCCCCCACTCACTCCGCCACGAGAGGACGGTCCGTTGCGCAATCACACTCCGTTATCCTTGTCTCCGTCCGGATCACCTCTTGCATGGGCTTTCAATTCTGTGGAGACGCCAGACTTGTTTGATGATGTCCTTGCTGCTTTTCGATTGTTCTGGAAAAGGGAATCATCGAGTTTGGACTTCGCGTCTGAAGATTCGGCGAATTATGAAGAGATTGTGGAAGAGGAAATTTTTATACTCGAAGACTAGTGCTACATTTCAGTGTTTCTGTTCAATTTCAATTCTTGTTAGCAACTGGAATGTAATCCTTGACAAAATGTTTTTAGTTTTAGTTTTAGTTTTATTTTTGGTTTTCTTTAGTTAAATAAGGTTTTAACCACAGTTGGGGATGATAATGTTGCAATTTGGATGCACTTATAAAGTTTTATTTTTATATATAAATTGCAATTTTCTATTCTGAGGATGAATTCCTGTCATACATGCTTGTACTTCAACTGTTTTTCAGTCTCTCTGCATGTTCAGAATTGTTTCTGATAGTTGGGGGTGATGTGGTTCATGCACCAATGAATTCTGGAATTGTTGTGTTCGATCGATCGAACCAAGTTCGATCGATCGAAACCTGAATGTTCAAGCGCTTGTAGTCTATGTTCAAGCGATTGAGGGATTTGTGTTCGATCGATCGAACATAGTTCGATCGATCGAACGAGGCATTTAAACGAGGCGTCTTCAGGACATTTCTTCATTTCTCTCACTCTCACTCTCAATCGCTCGAAGACAGGGAGAAGGCGACTCGGAAAATTTTCGTTTCTGGCATCCAAAAGGGAGCCCTGATCAATCCTCTGATCGTCTTCATCGTTATCTCATCATCTCTCCATCCCCACTGCAGGTTTCTACACCGAGGTAGGCCCCACGGATTTGTTTCTTTTTCTTTTCCTCTTTGTAGTGTTAGAAAATCCCAAGGGGGTGTCCCCTTGGTCTTAGGATCGTCTGTTGTTAGCGTAAGTTAGGTTTTCTTTTCGTTTCTGCGAGTGCTGAACACCGCTGTGTTCGATCGCTCGAACTGGTTTCGAGCGATCGAAGGGGAGATGTTCGATCGATCGAACAAAGTTCAAGCGATCGAAGTCTACTCCAGTTTGATCGATCGAACTCGGTTCAATCGATCGAACTCCAGCAGTGTTTGGTTTGTTTCTTTTTCTTCCTATTCTTATCTGTATCTTGTGTGGTCTTATTTTCAGGACTGCAAGATGAATCCAGTGACGGGCTATCATAAGTCCAAGCCCCTCGACCGTACTATACCAGATCCGGTACCCGCTCACGGGTTCCGGAATAACGAGGATAGGGTTTGGTTCGAGCGGTATTTTCAGACACGGATGGTTATGATTGAGCGCCCTATTGAGCATATCTGGACTGAGAGCCCATGGTTCCTCACACGGATCCGCGCTATGCCTCACTGGTTCGATCTCCTGTCGTTGGCCAAGAGGGTCAACCTATCCTGGATTAGAGGTGCGTGTGCGACTATGATCAGCGACCCGTTTACACCATTCACCTATCATGCTTTCTTTCGGAGTCGTTCATTCATCATCAGTCCCGCGACCGTTTCCGCCGCGTTGGGGGTACCAGAGGTACCTGATTATGTTTGCCCCCACCGGCCTGATGCACCTGTGACCCCACCATCCGCTATTATCAGGGAGCTCACTGGAGGCGCCGTCCCATCTTGGGATGGCGATGCTTTGATCGAGGACCACTTTCTCACCGATGATTACCACATGCTTCATTTGGTCCTCAGCAATTGCCTCTTAGTGACGTCCTATAGAGAGAAGATCGCGGCTTGGTATGCGCGAGTCTTATATGCTGTGGGGACGGGACAGCCTGTTTGTATACCACGCCTATATATTGATTTTATGGTCCACCCCACCCGTTATATCTCGTCCAGGAAGCACCTGAAGGGTGCTTGGGCTATTCAGAGGGTCATGGCCGATGCCGGATTCCTCGAGCTCGCTGGAGATGATATCCGCTCTTCTCCCCGCCGATTTAGCGAGGCGACTGCTCGCCGCTCCGACGCCCAGAAGAGGAAGCGCAAGGGGAAAGGGACAGCGAGGGTGAGGGGGAGGAAGAAGAGGCGAGGTGGTACAGACACGGAGGCCGGAGCTTCAGGGACACCCACCGAGGTGGAGGAGCTTGACTCGGATGATGAGGATGATCCAGTTGCTGCGGTTCAGCAGTTTGAGCTGCGACAGCGGTCGCAGTCTCGTGCCCAGGGAGAGTCTTCTTCTTCTGTGCCTCTCCCGACAGTTCACGAGCTATTATTGGAGGAGAGAGAGGCCAGGATTAGACTCAAGGGCAGGATAGACCATCTCCAGACTCTACTGGAGTCCATTTTGATTCAGATAGGGGTTGATCAGGCTGTTCACTCTGCTCACCATCCCACAGCCACCCCATCTGCTCCGCCTGCTGCTGATCCGTCACATGTTGCCACTCCTACGGATCCACCACTTACTGATCCAGTATCTGCTGCTGCCCCGGATTCTGAGGCTACTGATCCGGTTTCGACCACTGCTTCCGAGCCATCTACTACTCCTACTACTACTGTATTGCCGCCTGCTCCTATCGACATCCCTTCTGATATAGCCGATGATACGCCATCTGGGGTCGATTAGTTTTAGTCGGGGAGGTGGTATTTATGTATTTTTGGTTGGTTGTATATGTTGGTGGTTTTTGGGTGTATTATTTGGTTAGTTGGTATTGTATGGACAGTATTTATCACTGCTTGTATTTTATTTTATTCTGTTCATATTCCAGTGGTTTCGATTGATTGGATCATGGTATTATTGTATTATTGTTATCTTTTGATCCTGTCTGTTTTGGAGATTGTGTTCTACTTTTCTATGCTAGGTTGCTTTGCTTGCGATCATCATTTGCTCTATACAGGTGATACCCATCTCTTTTATTTATTGAAAATCAACTTCTGAGGACTTTGTTGTTTTCAGTTGGGGGTAGGAGACAATAGATAGGTATACACCCGTAATAATCAGGTTTTGCACTTAGATATGTTTTAAATTTAATGAGAACACAGTCTGTTAAAATTTTGAATTTTTAAAGTATATTGATAGAATAACTCTGAATAACCTTTCTTGATTGTTAATTAGACAATGATACATTTATAGTATTCTTATCTTTTTATGGATTAAATCCACGCGTTTTTTCTGTATCACTGAAATGAATTGCATCTGTAAAGCTATTATGTACCCAACACTTTTGTGCACTAATTAGCAGCCATGTAGAAAATCTGAAAATGGAGTTAAAATGAATATTGTGCGAAAAAGAACAAGTAGTGGAGGCTAATAACCCTTTGTGAGCTATTGAGCCAGTCATCATTTCTGAGGGGATTCTCATACATTGTCGAATGTTTTTTCTTGCATATACTTGGTAAATTCGTTGTTAAGTCTCAGTTTTCTTTAAAGTTTTGACTGCTTGTTAGAGGAGAACGTTCAGGATTTACCAATTAAACTCGATGAACACTTAAGTGCTAAAAATTGAAAGTTGAGAAAATGATTCAAGCCATCGTTTACCCATTCATTTACCTAATATCGCTCACCCTCATTCATTGAATCGTTTCACCCCTGATCCCACCTCAATTAAATATTTCCAATAAAATCACAAGAATCCAAATCTTTTATCTATACCTTGACCTCATTGAACCGTTTGATAAATTTGTTGAGAATGAGTCATCAAAGTATGTGAAATGGAAGGAAGTTGTTGTAGGGATGTTTCAGGTTAAAAAAAAAAAAAAAAAAAAAATGATGAATGAAGGAGTTATAAAAAAAAAAAATAAATAAATAAAAAAAATAAAAAAGTATATGAAGTGAATGGGAGATTGGGTGGAGAAAAGTATAAATAATAAAAAGAGAAGAAATTCCATCACATACTAAAAAGCACACTCTTCTCTACAACACCCCCACCTACTAAATAAAAGCCGCAAGTCAAAGTCTTGAAGATTCTCAATAATTGATTTGAACATGGAAGCGTGAGTTGAGTTCTCTACGGTATTTCGCTCCTCTAGTAAGTAGTATTCCATGCATGAGACTATACACTCTTAAATGTTCGTTTTTCATAGAGTCCAGTATGAAAGCATTAGCACTTAGAATATCATTTTTATCAAAACTTTCATACGATATGCGATCATTGTAAAGCAAGTTTCTGAGAGACGTTCTTTTTTAGTGTGACCAATGTGAGAATTGAGCTAAAACTGCAAGTATCCAAAGTACAATAGTCTAGATAACTCTTAATAAGGGTTGGACGCATGGTTGTTAATTTCACACACACACGGGTGCATGATGGTAATACATTTGTATATTTTACTTGGGAATATAGGAGAGCATGTGGATCGCTTTCATGGGTTGATAGAGGATATTATATTATTGTAGAGTTGAATTAATAGCTTAATGGAAGGGGGAAATTCTACAAGTTGTTCTAAATCTTTTTGAGCTTAAAATTGGAATTTTGTGGGTATTTTCACTGCAAACCCTCACGAGACAATACTCGTCCACTAGGGGGAACCTAGGGGTTTAACGGCTTGTTGCATTCGCTAAATGCAACCGCGATTCCTGCGAAAGTGAGTTAGGATTTTTTCTTTTTATCTTAGTTTAGGTTGTTTTTAGTTTATTTTATTTTCGCTTTATCGCTAGGGACTAGCAATAAGCTAGTTGGGGGTTGTGCAAAGCGGGGGTTTTTGTAAAATACAACCGCGCTAAAAGGAAGAATTGTATTAATTTTTATCACAACTTCCCATGTTATCCGCAATTTGCATTACAAGGCTAATTTTTATACAATATGATTAATCTATGATAAGTTGTATTGTTTTAGCTGTTGTTTGTGCAGATTACTGCTGTGTGGACTAAACAGATGAACATCAGAATAAATGGAATGCTGGAACGCAAACAAAAGAAGTCAAAGCTGAAAAGTGAAGTTCGATCGATCTTAGAAGGTTCGATCGATCGAGAGTTCGATCGCTCGAAGAGAGTAGAAGCGCTTGAAGATCAAGGGTTCGATCGATCGAAAGAAGTTCGATCGATCGAACGGGGTATTTCCAGTAACATTTGCGTGCGCAGCAGAATGCGGGTTTTAACCCTAGTGCCTTAGGTTTTCTATATATATGCGTTTTGTACACGTCCATAAGGACGCCCACTTTTACATTTTAACAGTTTAGAGAGAGAGATAGAGAGTTGTGTTGGTTTTTTGTAGGTTTTTCATTGAATTTTCATATTGTGGACTGGATTTTCTTGAGTTTAATGCAAGTATCATTCACTTCAGGTTATTTATATATTGTCATTTACATTCTGCAATTCATAGGCATAGTTTAATCGCTCAGTTTATAGTGTTGCATGCTAAATATTGATAATATCATAGTTTTATAGATTTCTTATGAATAACTCGCAACCAAACATGGTATTAATGTTTTCTTACGTTAAAAATAATTCTGTGACACTCCAGACGATGTCTGAGTAGTCCCAGGTTGGGAGATCACGATGAAACAGTGATCTCCAGCCTCTGCCATGCAGCAGGATAATCGCTGTGTTCGATCGATCGAACCAGAGACAGTCAATCGATCGAAGTCAGTTCGATCGATTGAGGGATGAAGGTCTTCGATCGATCGAAGGCGCGTCGATCGATCGAACTCTCGGATTCTTGAGGATGTTCCCTGCAGTATTCCAGGACTTTTTGTTTTAGGACTTGTTATCATTCTGTCCCAAATAAATGCTCAGTCTGTCAAAACAGTTTTAAAACTAAGGCCCTAAGGCATTTTCTTTCAATACATTTTGCAAACCATCTTCAATGCTAACACCATTGAGGATGCGAGTCTTAACTATTGGATTAAACCGCTTTTGTGTATTTTAATTTAACTGTGATGATATGGTCCCGGTCATGAAAGGGCCATAGAATCTTTATCTTTTGAGGAATACGGAAAACTGTAGGTAATGTACTCCATTGTGCTTCAAGGCAAATGCATGGTAGATGGCTAGGTTACTGCGGATTTGTGTAATCCCAACACTTTCTTTCTAAAGTTAAACACCCTAATTTTAAGTACTGTTTGAATTAGCTAGTTAGATTGTTTAGTTAATTTTAATTATTTTCATTAGTAATCCTTGTTTGTGGAACTTTGTGTTCTGCACCATCATTCAATCTTAGTATTTTATTTTGTTTTCTTTAGAAGTTAGTCTAATTCGATAGGTCAACACCTTCCCTGTGGGATCGACCTGGTCTTACCAGATATTACTTGCACGTCTACCTACACTTGGGTATTGCACAAGAGCGCACAAGAAAATTCTCGTGTCACTAGGCAAAAGTGAAAATGATCAATCCTCAAAACAAAAGAAAAAGAAAAAGAAAAAGAAAAGAAAGGGAGATTGAAACTGAATCTTTTTTATTCAAAGCTACCACAAGTGGCTCAAGTTTGAACTTCTTTGACGATTGGTTTGAAAAACCCTCATACCTCAAACCCCTTATTTCAAGCCTTGCCTTGAACTACGCTCGACCTGATTCCCACTCGGGGATACGTAGGCAACCACATCAGTTCGGTCAACACCATCATAATCAAACCAATTTCCTTCAAGCCTTGCCTTGAACTACGCTCGACCTGATTCCCATTCGGGGATACGTAGGCAACCGCATCAGTTCGGTCACCCCACCTACCCAAAAATCAACCCGCTTCTTCCCAACCATGCCCGAACTACGTTGGACCTGATCCCCACTTGGGGGTACGTAGGCAGACTTTCAAAAAAAGAAAAAAAGAAGGATGGCTCGCTAGGTCGAAAATCTGAAAGGACGCCTAGGCAAAAATTAGAGTTAAATCCAAGGTGAGCAATAACAAAAGAGAGAAAAGAGCTTGCTAGGTCACCTCACTGGTGCCTAGGCAAAAGTTATGAGCATTTGAGAGATTAAAGTCACGGTCCATGCCTCAAGCCAGAAAATCACCTTCTACACTAGGGGCAAACTTCGGCTACCCGCCTCGTTTGCCTGACTTTTACTATCTACCCTTCACACAAGGGGCAAACTTCGGTCACCTACCTCGTTTGCCCAAAACCTCCAATGAACCTTCCTCCAAACTAGGGGCAAACTTCGGTCATTTGCCTCGTTTGCCTACTGATCCCACTTCATGCCCTTCAAACTAGGGGCAAACTTCGTTTGCCACCTGATCCCTATACACCAATGGTAAGCCTTCAAGAAAATTGTCTTGAACAGATGGAAATGGAGCGTCTTTCATTCCATAAGCTAAGGCACTAATTCAAATCACATCTTGAGAGAAGCAAAGAAATTGATTAGATCAGCAGGGAGGAATTTTCAAAAATAAGATTCACCATCAAAGTGATGCCACGTTAAGGAGAGAAATAAACACAAAAGAGAAATGGTACATCATTTATGACAAAAGCACATTAAGTTTTGGCAAGTCGACCTTGTTTCATTTTGGTGTCAAATGTGTCGTCCTCGTGCGTCAATGTCTGTCAAGTTTTTGAGTCTGTTGTAGTCTCAAATGTGTAAGTCAATAGTGACTAATAAAATTTTCAAATCAAGTTATAAAGAGCATGCCAATACAAGCAGGAGTACCAAACACCACCGGTCAAGGCGTCAGCAGGAGAAGCGTCCAAACTTAGGGCAAATGCGAATTTCATCCCTTTCCAAACCATCAAAAGTTGACCTTCATCTTCTTGCAACATAAGTCCATGAGTGGCTGTTGATCTTTCTTCATGCAACATAAGTCCATGAGTGGCTGTTGATGATCTTCCTTTCTCCTTGCAACATAAGTCCATGAGTGGCTGTTGATCTTTCTTCATGCAACATAAGTCCATGAGTGGCTGTTGATGATCTTCCTTTGTTCATGCAACATAATTCCATGAGTGGCTGTTGATGATCTTCCTTTCTCCTTGCAACATAAGTCCATGAGTGGCTGTTGATCTTTCTTCATGCAACATAAGTCCATGAGTGGCTGTTGATGATCTTCCTTTGTTCATGCAACATAAGTCCATGAGTGGCTGTTGATGATCTTCCTTTGTTCATGCAACATAAGTCCATGAGTGGCTGTTGATGATCTTCCTTTCTCCTTGCAACATAAGTCCATGAGTGGCTGTTGATCTTTCTTCATGCAACATAAGTCCATGAGTGGCTGTTGATGATCTTCCTTTGTTCATGCAACATAAGTCCATGAGTGGCTGTTGATGATCTTCCTTTCTCCTTGCAACATAAGTCCATAAGTGGTTGTTGATCTTTCTTCATGCAACATAAGTCCATGAGTGGCTGTTGATGATCTTCCTTTGTTCATGCAACATAAGTCCATGAGTGGCTGTTGATGATCTTCCTTTCTCCTAGAAACATAAGTCCATGAGTGGCTGTTGATCTTTCATTTTTCTTCATGCAACATAAGTCCATGAGTGGCTGTTGATGACCTTGTTTCATCCTAAAGCAACATAAGTCCATCACTCTCCTCTTTCAAAATCAAAACCTTAACTGCCGCAGGCCATCTCCGTATCCCTCATCACAAATAGAATGATACCTTGACTCTCATTTAAAGGACGTATTTCTTTCTTCCTAACAGAATACATTATCCTTCAGCTCCCGGAGGCCCTGACCGGCCCTCTTGGATTGAGCGCCAAAAGAGATTCTCCGAGAACCCTACATCATCCCCCGAGGATAGAAACCAGCTCCCGGAGGCCCTGACCGGCCCCCTTAGATTGAGCTCCAAAAGAGATTCTCCGAGAACCCTACATCATCCCCCGAGGATAGAAACCAGCTCCCGGAGGCCCTGACCGGCCCCTTGGATTGAGCGCCAAAAGAGATTCTCCGAGAACCCTACATCATCCCCCGAGGACAAAAACCAATAGATACCAGCTCCCGGAGGCCCTGACCGGCCCCCTTCGATTGAGCGCCAAAAGAGATTCTCCGAGAACCCTACATCATCCCCCGAGGACAAAAACAAATAGATACCAGCTCCCGGAGGCCCTGACCGGCCCCCTTGGATTGAGCGCCAAAAGAGATTCTCCGAGAACCCTACATCATCCCCCGAGGATAGAAACCGATAGATACCAGCTCCCGGAGGCCCTGACCGGCCCCCTTGGATTGAGCGCCAAAAGAGATTCTCCGAGAACCCTACATCATCCCCCGAGGACAGAAACCAATAGATACCAGCTCCCGGAGGCCCTGACCGGCCCCCTTGGATTGAGCGCCAAAAGAGATTCTCCGAGAACCCTACATCATCCCCCGAGGACAGAAACCGATAGATACCAGCTCCCGGAGGCCCTAACCGTCCCTCTTGGATTGAGCGCCAAAAGAGATTCTCCGAGAACCCTACATCATCCCCCGAGGACAGAAACCGATAGATACCAGCTCCCGGAGGCCCTGACCGGCCCCCTTGGATTGAGCGCCAAAAGAGATTCTCCGAGAACCCTACATCATCCCCCGAGGACAAAAACCGATAGATACCAGCTCCCGGAGGCCCTGACCGGCCCTCTTGGATTGAGCGCCAAAAGAGATTCTCCACGAACCCTACATCAACCCCCGAGGACAGAAACCGATAGATACCAGCTCCCGGAGGCCCTGACCGGCCCTCTTGGATTGAGCGCCAAAAGAGATTCTCCGAGAACCCTACATCATCCCCCGAGGATAGAAACCGATAGACCCTAACCGACTCTTTTGGATTGAGCATTGCGAGATCTGACCAACCACGAGAGATTCAGAGATAGATCCTGGTTCTAGGTCAAGAATTGAAGAGAGGTTCTTAGAGAGTCCATCAGCTCCCGAAGGCCCTAACCGGCTCTTTTGGATTGAGCATTACAAAATCTGACCAACTACGAGAGATTCAGAGATGGATCCTGGTTTTAGGTCAAGAATTGAAGAGAGATTCTCAGAGAGTCCCCTACCATCCCAGCAGAAGATAGCAGAAGTCCGAACCGATTCTCCGGACTTGTCATCATAAGGATCAGCCAAAACATCACCCGTAGTCAAATCACCCCGATTCCCTTGGCAAGCACTGTCTATTCACAATTTAAGGACCCGTGTCCACTGATTATCATGAGCTTTCTCACCTGTCAGTCATTATGAGTTTCCTCACTTATCGTGAGCCTCTTCACTCTGGTTATCTCACCTGTCCATTATCGTGAGCTACCCCACTTATCATGAGCCTCCTCACTTTGGTTATTATAAAACTGTCGGTTACCTTGAACTCCCTCGCCTATGGGTTATCCTTAGTTGTCATCCTCAGGGACCCCACATCTGACTACATTTGCTCGCAAAGCACACTTCCCAAATTTCAGAAGTTTGCCCCTAAACCCAGAGACTTCTAAACCTTGATGTCCTTATCCGAGTCACCCACCGCATCACAGTCGCAAACACTAGCACAACACCAGCCCACTCGGAGTGGCGCACCCCACAACACTTGCTCATACTAGGGTCACAACACTAGACATGATAGGACTTATGACACAATTCATATCACATCCATACATTGCATATCACTCTTATAGCATAGCATCCGCCTGATTGTTGTGTATGTGCATGTATGATCGGTTCCTTGCCCTGAACTACGTCCTGGTCTGATTCCCCTTGGGATACGTAGGCAGCTCACACAGAGCACGACCAGCACTAGCCTCAGCATCATTGCATCTTTTGCAACGCTTTTATCCTAAATCTATAGCCTCCAAAAGACCTGTCTCCTCAAAGCTTTGGCACTCACTTGCGACATGCGTTGCCTCGCAAGTTCATGCCAAAGAGGGGCAAACTGTAGACACCCCATTTTGTCGGCTATCAGATTTAGGAGACCCATAGCTTGGTGGTTCACAATGATCGAAAAAGACTCAAAATAAGGACTCTTGGAAGTTAGTTCTATTTCTCAAAATGCCCAGAATGACCAAAATGCCCCTGAAAGCCCAAAAACTCCCAGATTTGGTCCCAAAGTTCTCGAAACATGCTACGTCATAAGAAAAGTGATAAAATGAGTTTCTAAAAGAAATCGGGTGAAATCGTCAGCTCCCAGAGACCCCCGGAAGTCCCGGAAGTTCCCGGAAAGTCCCCGTTGACCGGTTTGACCAAGGTTTGACTAGGTTTGACCAGTTTGACCAAGTTTGACCGAAAATTGTCCGAATTCACCAGAATCATTTTAAATCATGAGAAAAGTGTTAAAACAAGTTCCAAAAGAAAATCGAGCGAAAACATCAGCTCCCGGGAACTCCCGGAGGTTTCTAGAACTTACCCGGGAATCCCAGGTTTGACCAGTTTGACCAGAATTTGACTTTGGAACCAGGGCACCAAAACAATTTTCAAACATTTTTCATGGATACTAGAGGTCAATAGTTTTCCAACGGTATATCGCACGTAATTTCTGGATTTAAAACGAATTTATTATGAATTTTCAAAGGCGAAAAAGGCGATCAAATCAGCTTTTATCGCGAATACCGCAAAACTTTTCAAGGTGACCTATCCCCGAACTATTTTTTATGTAAAGTAGACTCCATTAACTTTCCAACGGTATATCATAACCTCAATTTGGAGTTCGTACGCATTTTCTATGAATTTTGGACGAAATAGGGCCTTTTCGCGAATACCGGAACTTCAGGGGGGCTAAACAGCATTATCTGGACGAAGGGAGGAGCAGTGCCGCCGCGGCACTGGCCCACTGCCGCCGCGGAACTGGCCCAGTGCCGCCGCGGCACTCCCCTCCAGAACATTGAGTTTTTGTAATTTCTTTTGGGGTCCCAATTTGATATATTAGAAATCAAAACGACGTAGTTTTGGTTCCCAGCTTATTTTGGACCAATGGGAGACCATTTTAAACTTTTTAAAACTCCATTTACCACCCCTCCTTTGCCTATAAAAGAAGTCATTTACTTCCATTTAGGGGAGAGACATGGAAGCTTAGAGTAAGCTTAGGAAGAAACTCTAGGGAAATATAGAGAGAGAAAGAGAAGAAGTAGTCTTCTTCTTCCATTTTTTCCAATCAAAGTGAGTTTTAATCTTGTTTTCCTCCACCATTTTTCTATATACCTCATCATCAATATACCCAATCACCATTCTTGAGCATTCTTGAGTTAGGAAGCTACTTCCATGTCCAAATGTCAAAATCTATGAGTGAAACACCAAGCTACAAGTCCAAAATCATATTGATTATCATCTATTGATTGTTATTTACTTGCTTGTTCATATTATGTTCATCTCTTCTTAATCTCATTTCTTTTTATTTTCTTTATTTACTTATTAGTTCATCATCATCTAAGTGATGACATGAAGTTTGGGGTGAGTGAATCCTTATGGATAGTAGCTCTTGACCTCAAAAACATGTTTGATAGATGATGATCATAACCTCAATACTTCCAAGATGTTCTTGAAATGTATTGAAGTTATGTCCAAAATAAAAATGAATCTCTCCAAAAATATTGGGAGTTCTTTGATGATTCAAGGTTGGATGAGGTTCTAAGTGGTCACATGGTCATCTCAAGAGTTTAAGTTCATGCTTTGAACATCTATTTCAAAACCCCCAATCAAGAACTCAAACTATATTTCAAACCCAAATCCATTTTCTTCAAGAATGATCCAAAACAGTGAGCTGTTCAGATTCAAAGATTTGTTTTGAATTAAATACTTGAGTTATGATGATGAAACCACTTGGAAAATCTTCCTACGACATCATAGTTTGTCCCCAATTTTTCCCATCAATTATAGAAATGTGAAAGTATTTGTTTTGGATGTGAGAAGTTCATATTCATAATCTGCCTCTGTTCTCACAGAATGCTCACCCAACTTCTTGCACTTATTCTGGATATTTTCGTCACTGTACATATATCTTTTCTATTTGTTTTATAAAACTTGGGTGTCTTAGAAAACTTTTGGTATATAATGGGTCATCATAAACCTTTTCTTTGATTTATGAAAAATCATACAAAATCAGTCAACAGTGCAGCTTTTGTTTCTGAGTCATGTGTACATTCTGATTTATTTCTTTTAATCTGTGATAGCTATTGATGTTTGGCTTTTTGGGTTATTTTCTAGACACAATAAGGATGATCTCTGATTTTGTTCACATTTTTCTAGGCACGTTTGACCTCCCATTATAATATTACAAAGTAATGCATACAGTCTGTCCACTATTCACAGCATTTCACTTTTTGGCTTTCACACTTTGATGCAACACTCTCTTGTATCTAGATGAACCCATATCCCATGCACATGTTCTTTACCACTTTTAGCATGCTATATCATATCATGTATCATCTATCCTCTCATGTATCATACTCCCATAGATTCTTGAGTTTGATTTCCAAATAAAACCATGGTTTGCAAATACTTGGGAAGTTCTTGAAATAAGTTAGGAATTGATATTCCAAGTGGTTAGAATATTCATCCAAGATCTGGAAGTATACTTTCAAAACCCTCATTTCAAAACCCCCCTCTTAAACCCCTCATTTTGATTTCAAGAAATAAACCTTGTTTTTATCAAAACCCTCAAAACAGTGAGTCATTTAACTTCAAGGAATTATTTTGAGTTCAATACTCAATGTATGAATGCAAGACCACTTGGAAAGTCTTTCTAACTCACTGTATAACACCCATGATTTTTGGCTTGACTTGGAAGTACTTGAAAATGGTCCATTTGGACCCAAACATTCCTTCCAAACATTCTGTTTTTGCTGTCACAGCAGCTAGGTCAACTTACGACCTCTTTTCCAGAAAACTTTTCCAAAAGGGGTGGTCCTAAATTATTTTTCCCTTAAAATTCAATGTCTTAGGGAACTTTCTGTATACAATGGGCCTCTAGATCATTCTTTTTCATTTTCTAAGATTTTCTAACATTTCAGTCGACAGTACGAACTCTGTTTCTGAGTGACCTCTATTGTTTATATAATTTCTCTCAATCTGTGATAGCTATTCAAGATTGGCCTTTTGGGTTATGTTCTAGACACAATAAGGAACATCTCCATAAAAAATCATGCATTGAAAACATTCCTAACCCCTCTTTTCAAATTCCAAAAGATCATGCTACTGTTCTGTCCACTATTCACAGCAAGTACATTTCAACTTTCATTCTTTGATTTGATGCTCATATGCATTCCAAATTAGTTCATATCTTAGGAAGTAGTCCATACTACATTTGTACACATCCCATGTTAATTTAATTCATTCATTCATACACATTTTAGACTTCTAAGTCATTCTAGAAATCCATGTACACAAAACACACTACAACCTTTGCACATTTTACATACATACATTGCATTCATGCAAGATTTGGAGTTTTTGTAACTCTTAATCTAAGAAGATTATAAAGAATGATCACGATCATACGTTCATGCTTCCCCTTTGATCTAATCATCCTTTCTCATCCGTCCCGGGGATTGAGAGATCTTCTTTTCTCAAAGAATAACATGCATCATACTAGCTTGTTAAGCATATTTTGATTTCTTTGTTTATTTGTTTCAAGAACAATTCACGTCCCCTTTAGATTAGGAAAACTTTATTATCTGATACATGATTAGACAATTTTTCCTAGGTTTATTTGTGTGATCTTTCACTTTGCATTGTGTGATATTTGGCTTAGATCTTATGAATGATATCTTATCTTTAGATCTTCCATTTCAAATCTCCTTATGTGATGTAATATACTATCATAGTATTATTTGTCGAACCATACATAGTATAAGATGATTATTTGGATGCTAATTGAGGCCCGTCGAAAGACGGGGCGAGTTGAGGGTGTTTTAGTCGCGACAAAGGCTCCTTCCTCTCTCGTACCAAAACCCCGAACCAAGTTCTTTGGTGATGAAGGGCCGGTGCCCTTATCCGCTTGGGTGAGTCAAAATTAGGTTTCTTGGTTCCTTAAAGACCAAGTGGCGACTCTGTATCTGTTTTCAACAGACCATTTTCTTTTCTTTGATCCAAGTCAAATTCCTTTTCAAAACAGTCTCAAACAAGAGAAGTGGTCCACTTCCGGTGTCCACAAGGTTCTGATCACAACGTAACATAAAGTCAACAGAAGTTATTAACTATTACACATCAGAGTCTTGAATCAAATATAAGACAGTGGAAGTACAAATGCCAAGGCAACATATGCCTGACTACAAAAAGGGTTCTAAAACGGTAAAGACAATTAGCTATAATTCTAGTCTAGCCTTCAGTTGGCGTAGAGGTAGTCCTCGCCGTAGTAGTCTTCTTCGGTCTGACCTCCGTCGGGGAAATCCTCCATAGGGACTCCATCACCAGTATAGTAGTCTTCTCCTACAGGCCCTTCACCTGTATAGTCATAACCAGGGTGCGCTGGAACGTAGAAATGTCCAGCGGCATAAACGCCGTCAGCTTAATGAAAGCCGAGTGAGTTAAATACTAATAGGGTATCGACTATTGATATTATCACAAGTTATAAATAGTAACCAAATTAGAATTCAGTAAGGGTAACTCCTTTAATCAAACCAATGATTTGATTACTGTCATCCTATTCATTTTAAGATCGACAACGCGTCCTGATAGGGGAACAGACTCGACAGTAGTTCAACTCTATAACACACCATTGCTCATCCACCGTTTTTAAGAACATATGCACAGTTCACCGCATGTCATGGATATCACGTTAGTCCATCCCCCGCTTTTAAGAACATATGCACAGTTCACCGCATGTCAGGGATATAACGCTTTAAGCAACAGTACATCATTCTATGCCACGACTTAGCGACGTCTACCAGTGATCACGGTTCACCGCATGTCATAGACACCTTCGTCTGTCTACCGCTTTTAAGAACATATGATTAGATCATCTGACTATCTTAGGGCAAATGGTCCGGTTCACTGCAAGTTGTAGACACCTTCGTCTGTCCACCGCTTTTAAGAATATATGATCGACCAACGCCCGCCCACGCAAGGTTCTCGAATCTTAGCAAACCTACTTAAGTTCAACTCTATTACCGATACATGACAATCCCAATGTGGCCCGACTACTCTGAATGAAATGAACGTTAACTCCAAAGGATTCACGACTATTCCGTTATCTAACATCATAAACATTATCCGTTAATCTTATTGTTACTACGATCCTATGCCGCATTAGCTCATTATCCTGTTTGTATTATAACAATAAAGCCTGCTGGGAATATTGAATAGTAATTAAACAACTAAACAGTTATAACATCAACTAAACAAGTAAAACAGTAAAGTGTAACTGCCAATCGATTGGGACAAGGGTCCAATCGATTGGTATAAAAAAGGTAACAATCGATTGGTAAAAAGTTCAATCGATTAGTAAAAAGTTCAATCGATTAGATAACAATCCATATCAATCGATTGCTAACTTTGTCAATCGATTGGTGATTCTGCAAAGGCAATCGATTGGATAAAATATCAATCGATTGGGATTTAAATGATGGCAATTGATTGGCAAAAGTCCCATTCGATTGGGACTTCGTCTTCTTCACAGTGAAGACTGTCCAGAACATAAAAACGGGAAAATAAATGGTTTCTTCTCCATTCCTTCATTCAAACACGTTCTAATATCAATACATGGTTACCAAGTGAGTTTAGAACTCACCTTAGGATTAGGGGGTGTGTTTGGGAACGTGTATTGAAGCTTGGAGATTCGATGGTGGTCTTCCTCCCTCTTTCTCTAGTTCTCTGTCTTCTCTCTTCTCTTTCTCCTTCTCCTTCTCCTTCTTTTCTTCTTCTTTCTGGTCTTCTTCTTCTTCCTTTTCAATCTCTTTCTCTGTATGTGTGAGTGAATAGGTGTATATATGTGTATATATATATGAGTGTATATATATAAAATACACACACAAGACTCTCCCTCTCACTCTCTCTGATTTCTGTAAACAGAAATCCGCCTAAAATGGGCTGGTATATATAGAGAGAAAGTGTTCACGTGGCCTCTCCTCAGCCAGAGCAAAAGAATCTGCCCAGCTGCCTCCAATCGATTGGCATAAGTGTCAATCGATTGATAAAAGCAATCGATTGGTATCCAAAATAAGGCAATCGATTGGAAAACTTGTCAATCGATTGGTGTCCAAATTATACCAAGGGTAAGGCCAGGCTCAAACAAGTATTAAAAGAAGCATACAGGGTCTTGTTCACATAATATATTACAAAGATACAGGGTATTACATCATCCACCACTCATTAAAGATTTTGTCCCCGAAATCCAAAATAAGCAGGGATCAAAACAAAAATGGAAACTTCTCTCGCATTTCTGACTCCAGCTCCCATGAAGCTTCTCCTTCGTCGTGGTGCTTCCACTGAACCTTCATTAGCGGGATCTCCTTGTTTCTGAACCTTTTCACTCCTCGATCTAGAATACGCACTGGTCCTTCGTTGTATGTCACGTTCTCGTTCACCTCGATATCCTCAAAACTGATCTCGTGCGTTGGGTTGTGGGCACATTTCCTCAACATGCTGATGTGGAAAACGTTGTGCACTCCTGACATCTTTGGCGGCAATGCAAGTCGATAAACAACCTTCCCAACACGTTCTAGGATCTCAAACGGTCCAATGAATCGCGGCGACAACTTGCCTCTTTTCTGTCCGAATCTGACGATACCTCGAACTGGCGAGACTTTGAGTAGCACATGATCTCCAACTGCAAACTCTAGATCTTTCCGTCGCTTATCGGCATAGCTTTTGTGTCTGGATTGCGCTGTCTTCATCTTTTCTCGTACAATCTGGATCTTCTCGCTGGTTTCTCGAATCATCTCAGGCCCAAGTAGTTGAGTATCTCCGACTTCGGCCCAACATAGCGGCGATCGGCGAGGTCTTCCATACAAAGCTTCAAACGGCGCCATCCCTATGCCCGTGTGGTAGCTGTTGTTGTAGGAAAACTCGATCAAAGGTAGATGCGTCTCCCATGAATTCTCAAATTCAACGACACAGGCTCGCAACATATCCTCCATCACTTGATTGACTCGTTCGGTCTGACCGTCTGTCTGTGGATGAAAGGCTGAACTCAAATTCAATGAAGTTCCCATTGCTGTCTGAAGGCTTTTCCAGAATTCTGCGGTGAAGCGTGAATCTCGATCTGAAACTATTAAGACAGGTACACCGTGCAGTCGCACTACTTGCTCTAGATACATCCGGCTCAATCTTTCAACACAGTACGTCATGCTATAGGCGATAAAATGTGCTGACTTGGTGAGTCGATCCACTATTACCCAAATAGCGTCGTGGTTTTGCTGAGACTTTGGCAATCCAACCACAAAATCCATGGTGATGTGCTCCCATTTCCATTGGGGAATCGGTAGTGGTTGTAGGAGTCCAGGTGGTTTCTGATGCTCTGCCTTCACTTGTTTGCAAATAAGACATTGCGATACATACTCGGCCACTTCTCGCTTCATTCCTTCCCACCAGAATTTTCTCTTCAAGTCCTTATACATCTTGTTTCCTCCTGGGTGGATAGTCATCCTTGACTTGTGTGCTTCATCCAGAATGTTCTTCCTGAGACCATCGTCATTTGGCACACAAAGTCTACCTTTGCATCTTAGTGCTCCCGTCCGTACTAATACTCCATATCTCTGGTTCCTTTGCGGACATCTTAGCAAACCATAACTTGAAATTCTCATTCGACTGTTGAGCTTCCAAGATGCAGCTGATGATAGTCGGTTGCAAGACAAGACATCCAAGGTGTTGTCCTTCTCCTGATTCCACTGGTCGAAGGTTGAATTCGGCTAACGTCTCCATTGCTCGCCATTCTCTAATCAACATCGAAGCAACCAAAAGGCATGGCCTCCGGCTCAGAGCGTCGGCTACAACATTTGCTTTACCCGGGTGGTATTGCAAAGAGAAGTCGTAGTCCTTGAGTAGTTCCATCCATCTCCGTTGTCGCATATTCAACTTCTTCTGAGAGAACAGGTACCTTAAACTCTTATGATCTGAGAACAAGTCAAACTTTTCTCCATACAAATAGTGTCTCCAAATCTTCAGGGCAAACACGATTGCAGCTAGTTCCAAGTCGTGCGTCGGATAGTTCTTCTCATGCGGCTTCAATTGTCTTGATCCGTATGCGATGACATTCCCCTCTTGCATTAGCACACAACCAAGTCCTTGGTGTGATGCATCACTATAGATTATGAATTGTTCACCACTCTTAGGTATCGCAAGCACGGGTGTTGAGGTTAGTCTCTCTTTCAATTCCCGAAATGCATCCTCATATTTATCAGTCCATTCGTACTTCGTCTCCTTCCTAGTCAGGCTTGTCAACGGTCCTGCGATTCTAGAGAATTCTTCCACAAATCTCCGGTAATACCCCGCCAATCCAAGGAAACTCCTAACTTCGGTCGCGTTGGTTGGTCTGTTCCAGCTCAAGACTGCATCGATCTTAGATGAGTCTACGGAAATCCCATCCTGTGATATCACATATCCCAGGAATTTAACTTCCTGAAGCCAGAATTCACATTTACTGAATTTCGCATACAGACTATTGTCTCTAAGAGTCTGTAGAGCAATTTATAGATGCTTCTTATGTTCCTCTTCCGTCCTTGAATAAATTAGAATGTCGTCGATGAATACTATAATGAATTGATCCAGATAGGGTCTGAATACTCTATTCATTAGGTCCATGAATACTGCCGGGGCATTAGTCAATCCAAAAGACATCACTAAAAACTCGTAGTGTCCATATCTCGTCCTGAAGGCAGTTTTTGGTATGTCTTTTGGTCGAACTAGCAATTGATGGTATCCTGAACACAAATCAATTTTCGAGAATATCCTTGATCCTTGCATTTGATCGAATGGGTCGTCTATCTGGGGAAGTGGGTATCTATTCTTGATCGTGACTTTATTCAGCTCCCTGTAGTCGATATAGAGTCGTAGCTCTCCGTCTTTCTTTTTCACAAATAGAACTGGTGCTCCCCAAGGTGATGTACTGGGGCGAACAAAACCTAAGTCTTCAAGTTCCTGAACTTGCTTCTTCAATTCTAGCATTTCTGTTGGCGCTATCCGATACGGGGTCTTGGAAATCGGCAACGTTTCGGGTGCTAACTCAATGCAGAAGTCTATCTCTCTCTTCGGTGGAAGTCCTGAGATACTTCGGAACACATCTTCAAAGTCTTGAATAACGGGGATCTGGTTGATAGTAGGCTCCGTGATAAACATGTCGCTCAACGGTTGGCACTGAAATCTGATCTGCGGGCAACCAGGCGTCGAAAAGACAATGGTCCGACTAATATAATCCAGGTTAGCGCCATACTTAGTAAGCCAATCCATTCCTAGTATCACGTCGAACTCAGACATTGACAAGACTATCAAGTCTGCCAGAAGATTTCTATCCTCTAGTGTTAAGGGACAATCCTTGCACACCTTACCTAACCTAACGGATACTCCCAAGGGCGAAACGGCATTAAGGGTTGGCTCAAGTGCTAGGGGTAGCAATCCCAAATCACGTACCATCTTAATAGCTATAAAAGAACGGGCGGCACCGGTATCAAACAAAGCTCTAACTTGACAGTGAAATAAAATGAGTGTACCTTCCAAGTTCTGCTGTTCCTCAGCATTATACCCTGCATTGTTAGGGATGATGGCATTCACCCTAACCTATCCTTGCTGTCCTTGATGTCTTTGAGCAGGCGCCCCATAGTAGCCTTCACGTGGTGCTCGACAATCCTTGCTTATGTGACCAGGCTTGTTACAGTTGCGGCAGACGAGGTCATTACGGCAGCTAGTCTTGGGGGCTGTGCAATACCTTGCAATATGTCCGGGCACTCCACAGTTGAAACATCCATCAGTGTTCTGTCGCTGGGCGGCGGGCTGTGCCTGAGGTGGTCCTCGCTGTTGATTCTATTATCGAGGAAAATTAGCTTGGGGCTTCCTTGTCCCATCCCATGTACGCTTGGTTCCCTGGTAGTTGTTGGTCTGGGGTTTCCATCCTTGATTGTTCCTCGATGATTGCGCGGAAAAGTTCCTTGGTTGGAAGGTCCTGGGTGGAGATCGATTCGCTTGTGGTCCTTACACAGGGTAAGCATCCTTTTCCAAACTTGAAGCAAGACGGACAATCCCTTCAAATGACTGGCCCAGATGGCCTATCATCATGTGCCGGAGGTGTGGGTTGAGTCCTTGGTGGAATCGCTTGACCTTCTTGATGGAGGTGTCTATCATATGCGGAGCGAAACGAGAAAGTCGCTCGAATTGTGTAGTATACTCCCTGACTGTCCAGTTTCCTTGGGTTAGACTCAGGAAATTCCTCTCTTGTTGGTCTCTTTCGTCCTCAGGAAAATACTTCTCGAGAAATCGAGTCTTGAATGCTTCCCAAGGCATTCTCCTTGCAGCGTCGATCCCAATTGTGGCTCTCTCAGCCTCCCACCAGTCCGCAGCGGAGTAAGTCAGTTGAAATGCGGCTAGACGTCTCTTGTCAAGCTCACTGCACTCCAGGGCTTCAAAGATTAGCTCCAACTCTCGTATCCATTGCTCTGCTTTCCAGGACTCTGCCATGCCGTCGAACTTCTCGGGTCGCAGGCCACGAAATCGTTCCAACAGCTTATCACCTGCCTGTCTTAGGGGGACAACGTGGTTGTTGCCGTTGTTATTGGTGGCATGATTGTAGGTATCACCGATGTGCTCCATCCGTTGCATGAAAGCTTCGAAGACTCCAGTTGGGTCCATACCCTCGGGAATGGGTGCTCCCAGTCGTGCTTGGTTCCTTGTGGGTCCCACCATAGTGATCCATGTGAGGTGTACCTATGAAGGACCTAACGATTAGCAGACAATCTTCACAGGGAATGACCATAATTAATTAACAGAAAGCAAAACATGGATCAAAATCACAACCATAACATAATAATGAGACGATAACAGAAATAATCAAGAGAAACGATCTGCCATATATATATACCCAAAAGATGTACAGCGGAGTACACAACAGATCATCTGTGTACCGCGTAGTACATGGTCCTATACAAGATCTAAACAAAAGGAAAGATATACACAAGACCACTACTGGTGGCTACCTATACAAAAAGGCTATGGTCCATAGCTGTCTATGTAAGCATCAAAAGTAAGTGGATAACATGTCCTAAAGTCAAACGTAAAAGTCTAAGTCCTAAAGGTACTGGACTCAAAAGATGTCCACATCGGATCCATAGATAGAAGCCTCGTCCTCTGGGGCAACCTCAGATAAAACATCATCCTCATCCATATCATCGTCATCCATCACGTCCTCATCCTCTATCACAACATCCTCAATCAGCTCAGGTCCATCATGCTCTACAACAGCTCCCAAATCCCCTGCATCAGCGGCCATGTCAGCCTGGGCTGCATCAAATGCGGCTGCAAGTGCCTTAGCCTGTACCATAGCCTGTGCCAACTCTGGTGCTCCAATCTCAAATCCATGGGGATGTGCAGCCATCTCTGCAGCCCACTCAACTGCCAGCTGTGCTCTAACTCCTCCTGGTAAGACTGGTACTACTGCATCATCACCTGCGTCATCATCGGCAGCTGCCTCCTCCTCCCCTATCGGATAACCCTCTGCAACTAAAATATCCACGCCAACTGGCACATCCATACTGGCTGGGGTCCTCGGGGTCCTCCTCCTCCATATCATACTCCGACTCCTCGTCATTGGTGTCCTCGTCCTCCTCATCCTCCATCTCCTCATCGTCATCCTCTGGTTCATCCTCGCCATTGCTCTCATCATCATCCTCCGAATCCTCATCTGCTGGGGGTGCATCAGCCATGTCCTCCTCCGGTGGGGGTGGAGGTGTCTGGGGTGGTGGAGGCGCTGTTCTAACCTCCACAAGTACAACCTGGTACGAAGAACGGTCTCGTGACATCAGTAGAGAATCCTCCTCGATGCGTTTGAAGATCTCCTTGTGGTAGATCATCTCCCGACGTATCACTTCTGGGTCCTGGGTCCCAAATCTCTGCTGCTCAGTCCGCATGTCCCGCTCTGTCTCTGTAATAGCTCTCTGCCTAACCTTCCAGGCATAGTACTATGGATCTGCTGGCGCAATACTCCTCTCATACACATAGTGTCCTCCAAACTCGTCTAGAACGAACAGCGGCGGTGTCATGCTACCTGAAAAGGGACTACCTTAAGTCAGAACTATTCTTAATACTCATCTATAGAATCTCAAGGTTCTAGGACCAGATGGTGTGGGACAATCTGTGAGCGAAAAGGTATACAACCTAGGCTCTGATACCAAAAATCCTGCCACGCCCCGGAATGGCAAAAATAGAGAAAAATAAATTTCCTTTTTGGGTCCAAAGGCAGCGACGGGTGAAGTCACATGATTGTCCACACCACGCAGTACTAAGCAACAAGAGTAATAGTGTAACAAGAATGAAGTCTAGGTTCTGATCACAACGTAACATAAAGTCAACAGAAGTTACTAACTATTACACATCAGAGTCTTGAATCAAATATAAGACAGCGGAAGTACAAATGCCAAGGCAACATATGCCTGACTACAAAAAGGGTTCTAAAACGGTAAAGACAATTAGCTACAATTCTAGTCTAGTCTTCAGTTGGCGTAGAGGTAGTCCTCGGCGTAGTAGTCTTCTTCGGCCTGACCTCTGTCGTGGAAATCCTCCATAGGGACTCCGTCACTGGCATAGTAGTCTTCTCCTGCAGGCCCTTCACCTGTATAGTCATAACCAGGGTGCGCTGGAACGTAGAAATATCCAGCGGCATAAACGCCGTCAGCTTAATGAAAGCCGAGTGAGTTAAATACTAACAGGGTAGCGACTATTGATATTATCACAAGTTATAAATAGTAACCAAATTAGAATTCAGTAAGGGTAACTCCTTTAATCAAACCAATGATCCAATTACTGTCATCCTATTCATTTTAAGATCGACAATGCGTCCTGATAGGGGAACAGACTCGACAGTAGTTCAACTCTATAACACACCATTGCTCATCCACCGCTTTTAAGAACATATGCACAGTTCACCGCATGTCATGGATACCACGTTAGTCCATCCCCCGCTTTTAAGAACATATGCACAGTTCACCGCATGTCAGGGATATAACGCTTTAAGCAAAAGTACATCATTCTATGCCACGACTTAGCGGCGTCTACCAGTGATCACGGTCCACTGCATATCATAGACGCCTTCGTCTGTCTACCGCTTTTAAGAACATATGATTAGATCATCTGGCTATCTTAGGGCAAATGGTCCAGTTCACCGCAAGTCGTAGACACCTTCGTCTGTCCACCACTTTTAAGAACATATGATCGACCAACGCCCGCCCACGCAAGGTTCCCGAATCTTAGCAAACCTACTTAAGTTCAACTCTATTACCGATACATGACAATCCCAATGTGGTCCGACTACTCTGAATGAAATGAACGTTAACTCCAAAGGATTCACGACTATTCCGTTATCTAACATCATAAACATTATCCATTAATCTTGTTGTTACTACGATCCTATGCCGCATTAGCTCATTATCCTGTTTGCATTATAACAATAAAGCATGCTAGGAATACTGAATAATAATTAAACAACTAAACAGTTATAACATCAACTAAACAAGTAAAACAGTAAACTGTAACTGCCAATCGATTGGGACAAGGGTCCAATCGATTGGTATAAAAAAGGTAACAATCGATTGGTATAAAGTTCAATCGATTGGATCACAATCCATGTCAATTGATTGCTAACTTTGTCAATCGATTGCAATCGATTGGATAAAATATCAATCGATTGGGATTTAAATGATGGCAATCGATTGGGAAAAGTCCCAATCGATTGGGACTTCACTTCTTCACAGTGAAGACTGTCCAGAACATAAAAACGGGAAAATAAATGGTTTCTTCTCCATTCCTCCATTCAAACACGTTCTAATATCAATACATGGTTACCAAGTGAGTTTAGAACTCACCTTAGGATTAGGGGGTGTGTTTGGGAACGTGTATTGAAGCTTGGAGCTTCAATGGTGGTCTTCCTCCCTCTCTCTCTAGTTCTCTGTCTTCTCTCTTCTCTTTCTCCTTCTTTTCTTCTTCTTTCTGGTCTTCTTCTTCTTCCTCTTCAATCTCTCTCTCTGTGTGTGTGAGTGAATAGGTGTATATATGTGTGTATATATATATATGAGGGTACATATATATAAAATACACACACAAGACTCTCCCTCTCACTCTCTCTGATTTCTGTAAACAGAAATTCGCCCAAAATGGGCTGGTATATATAGAGAGAAAGTGTTCACGTGGCCTCTTCTCAGCCAGAGCAAAAGAATCTACCCAGCTGCCTCCAATCGATTGGCATAAGTGTCAATCGATTGATAAAAGCAATCGATTGGTATAAAGTTCAATCGATTGGTATCCAAAATAAGGCAATCGATTGGAAAACTTGTCAATCGATTGGTGTCCAAATTTTACCAAGGGTAAGGCCAGGCTCAAACAAGTATTAAAAGAAGCATATAGGGTCTTATTCACATAATATATTACAAAGATACAGGGTATTACACCATCGACGAGTCAATTTTCGAAATTCGTGGAGCAACACATTAATTCTATTCAACAATACCCACGAAATAATTATAATTCGACTACTAATAATCCAGATGCGACATGGAGAAACCATCCTAATTTTTCATGGAAAAATAATAATAATAATAATAATAATAATAAGATGAGTAATTTTCCTAACGCTTATAGACCTCAACAATGTCAATACCAACAACCTCCTCCTCCACCTCCAGGTAATAATGCATTTGAGGAGAAGGTGTTGGCATCACTTGAAAGTTTTGGTCCGGTGATCCAGTTAGTACATTCCCACACCCAGTCCATTGCAAAACTGGAGTCCCAAGTGGGACAAATAGTTGACACGCTAAATGGTTTAACCGAGAGTAAGTTGTCAAGTCAACCTATTCCGAACCCTAAGGAACAATACGAGGTGGGTGGTACGAGTGAGCAAGTGAACGCTGAGTCAACTAGGACGACTACTCGAGAGGAAGAAGTTGTTGAGATTCCGAGGGAGGTTATGAGGGATGCAAACGTTAACTTGAATAAAGAGAAGGGTGAGGACGTGAATCAAAGTAGAAAAGAAAAAGAACCGATCCCAACTAATTTTATTCCAAAACTACCTTTTCCACCTAATGTTGAGGGACCGTCACATTTGTCTAAGAAAGGGTCAAAAGCTGAAGATATACTCGAGGTGTTCAAACAAGTAAAAGTCAATATTCCATTCCTCGATGCTATAAAACAAATTCCCGCTTATGCTAAATGTCTTAAAGATCTTTGCACTCAAAAACGTAAATCGCGTAGTCATACTCCGAAAAAGGTCTTTCTCACGGAAAAAGTAAGTTCTATTTTCCAACATACTACTCCAAAGTATAAGGATCCTGGTACGCCTACGATTTCATGTGTCATAGATGACACGGTCATTCATAGGGCTCTCCTTAACTTAGGAGCTAGTGTTAATCTTTTACCTTACCACGTCTACAAATAACTAGGACTAGGTGAACTTAAGCCCACGGCCGCTACTATTCAATTAGCGGATCGTTCTATTAAAATACCTAGAGGAATCGTCGAGGACGTCTTAGTTAAAGTTGATAAATGCTATTATCCTGTTGACTTCATGATCCTTGACACTGAACCGGTACTAGATGCTAGGAAACACACTCCTGTCATCTTAGGTCGTCCGTTCTTAGCCACGGCTAATGCGTGTGTCAATTGTCGAACGGGGGTAATGAAAGTGTCGTTCGGGAACATGAACCTCAAACTAAACATTTTTAACGATGTTGGTCAACCTCCTAAAGACGATGATTACCAATATATGGAAGGTAGTGAGGTTAGAAGAACTGTTGAACGTAATAAAGAAATACATATGAGTGAGGGGAATAATATAGTGAATAATGAGTGGTTGAATGCAAATAACCTGGCCCCTAATGATGAATTCACTCGGAAGGTAAGAAATAGATTTGAACATACTAAGGATGATCTGTCAAATGAATTAATCCAAAACGACATTCTTTCGACTTACCACCGGAGTCTCCCTGATATCCTTAGGGATACAAAGTCCGATTTACGGCCTCCATGAGTTTTGAGCTAGCTTGGTCTAGCTAGAGACGTAAAGATTAGCGCTTCTTGGGAGGCAACCCAAGCTTTATTTCATCCGTTTCTCTTGTTTTTGGTTGTTTTTGGGTCTTTTTGATTCAGTTGTGGTCTTTCTGAACAGGTTTGGGGGTCGGAGTAAATTTATTTTCGGCTTATTTACAAAAAAGTACAGAAAAAGAGGAAAAATGGTATCTCACGCGAGCCTGCCCCTTAGAGAAAATTTTTAAAACTTTTATGATATATAGCCTCAGTATCACCTCGCGCCACCATTCGCGCGCGCGAGTGGTTCGCTCGAGCGGTCCGCTCGCGCGATCTGAGGACTTAGAAATTTTTCTTTTATAAAACGTAAAACATGCTTCTGCTTAAACTCGCGGAGGGATTCGCGCGCGCAAGGCTCGCTCGCGCGGCCCGCTCGCGCGAGGTAGGGTTTTCTGCTTTTTCTCTTTTGTTCTCTTCTCTCCTCTCTCCATACCTGGTCAGTGATTTTTTTTTACTTTCTGTTTGTTCTTTTAGCCCTGTTTAGGTTCGTCTGTCTTTGTTTTTATAAGCTCTGTTTGTTTCTTTTATTTTTATTGAGTCTCTTGATTATAGTTTAGATTCTATTATTCTATTTTAAAAAAATAATAATAATAATAATAATAATAATAAAATAAAAAATAAAAAATAAAAAAAAAATCTAAATATTTAGCTGTTATTGTTATTATTCTGTTCTTTTATTTTCTATTGTTAAGTATTACCATGTGATTAGTAGCTTCGTTTGGAGCCTGATTGAACTTTGATTCCATATTATTATACATTCAACTGGTTTGTGTTTGCCGAGATCGAGGTAATATCATTCCTTTCTTACCTACTCTCCGTTCTTTTGTTTTATTGTTTCATTAGGGACAATGAAAGGTTTAGGTTTGGGGGTATGCACACACATGCACATTATTATGCACTAATTTTATAAAAAAAAAATCAATTCTTGTGCTTAAATAAACAATGTTACCAACGTTTTTGCAATCTTGATTTGATACTTCTTGTTATGTAACTATGATTGTTATAGAATGGTAAACAAGAGAAGATGTGATTAAACATTTGCTGAAGTCATGATATGATGTAATGTTTAAGTTATGTATTGCTTGAATCGTAGTTTTATATCATAGATTTGCACATAAACCTATGCACTGCATGTAGTCGCTTGAATACATGTTTGATGTGAACTATAATATGATTCAGATTTCTAGATAACACAAGGTGGAGACTAGACCCTGTGAGCTTTTGAGCCTATCTTTTCTGTTTTGAGGGTTATAAATACACATTGTGTTTGTCGAATTTCATTGAAATAGTGCATCTACTTGTTGTTTAGTCTCATTATTCTTGTTTTGATTGATAAGTCAAGTTAAAATATTTGCTACCATGCTAAATAATCTTCCGTTGTAAACATTAAAGAACCATATGACCATAGGAGATGATTTTTAGGCCTTCTTTGTTTACTGACAGATAAATGATAAAAATTTCCTTAGTTCGCCCTTTGAGCCGTTAAAATGCCATTTCTTTCTTTAATTATCATTATCCTTATTTTTACTCCGACTTGACAAACTTGGAGTTCACCACTGAGAGATTTGTCACCTTTTAGTGGTGTTAAGGCAATGTGTGATTGGGAAGAAGAAGACAAGATGCTATTGGGGTAGTTGCTTAGAAATCAATGAATAATCATCCGACAAGCAAGAATTAAGAAAAAAAAAGGTTGAAAAAAAAAAGAAGAAAAAATAATTGAAAAGAAAAATCAAAAGAAGAGAATGAAATGATGAAGTTGGTGGAAGAGCGAATGAAAGAAATCGAACATGCCTTACAATGCCATTCTAAAACTACCTAATGAATCATTTCTATCCTTTTCCATTGTCTGAGCCACATTACAACCTTTGAAAAGTCCTATTTGATCTTAGGAAACATGGTTTGGATATGAAAACGATGGGAGGGGGATTAAAACATGGTAATGATTAATTTTTCTTGATTATTAGCATCCTATCCATGAGACTACTGTTCTTTCGTGTCATGCGTCTTGTTCGAGTCATATGTGAGCATTTCTCGTTTTGAAAACATATTTCCTTTACTCACATATTTTAGAAAAATTACACCTATTTCTGAGTGTTTCATTTTAGAGTGTAATTGACATTGTGAGATTCGTAGTCGAGACATAGTTAAATGGTTATCCGAGTTATATTCCAAGTTTATGACATGCGCGTGTTCATTTGACTACCACATCACACACGTGCAATTTTATGAGAAACTCTATTGATTTATACGATGCATGTGCTTGAGATTGTTTTTCATGATTTAGGTGGATGTTTCATTATGTTTCTTTATGTTCGTTATTCTATTTCAAATCTTTGTTATACGAGGAAGGAGTATTGAATATTTTGTTCTTTATTTTTAATAAAAGCTTTTAAATTGATAAGTTAATAAAGATGGTTGTGGGTGACTTGTTGACAAGAACCCTCACGAGGCTTCACTCGTCCGACTAGGGACACCTAGGGGTTTAAAAGGCTTCTTGCATATGCTAAATGCAATCGTGATCCATGTGAAAATGGAGTAGTATTTGTAGTAGTAGTTTTATTTTTCTTTTCTTTTTGCTCGAGGACTAGCAAAGAGTAGGTTTGGGGGTGTGATCGACGACGAATAGTTGCCATTTATAGTTCTAAAAATACGCTTTGTTAGCCCATTTCATGTAGTTATTAGTTATTTTTTAATAAGTATTCTAAATTTTGTAGGATTTGGAGCTTCAACTTGATAATGCACAAAAATCCAATGATTAGTGGCTTTGGAAGTCATTCTGGGCTCAAACGGTGATTCCGGTGAAAGCTGAATGCAGTAGCAGTCTCGGAAAATTGCATTTTTGATAAAGAATACTTTGGATTTGAGAATTTACTCCAGAGATATAAAATGTAGATCTTCGAGTTACGGACGCATGGCTTCAAACGGCGAGTCAATCTGAGTTCCGAGCAAAACGTTATCGCAATTCTACGAACGTTGCGCAGTGCAACGAAAAGGACCTCGCGCGAGCGACCTTTGAAAAAACCAAAAATGCGTATTTTATTAAATTAAAGTGCCCAGCGAAGGTGGTTTGTGCATATGACGTCCAGAAACGTAAATATAGCTGTTTTAGTGCGATTTGGCTTAGGAAAGCTTCCTAAATCCTTCCAAACTCTATATAAATCCTATTCTAAATCAATTTTGTGGTTACACATCATTACACAACATTATACACAGCCATATACACAAAAACTCCAGCCATTGAAGAGAGGAAAACAAGGAGAAGAAGAAGAAGATCAAGGATTTCCATGGCCTCCTCCATCAACCTCTTGCCGTTCATCAATTCTATGGCCAACTAAACCTAGATCTAGGGTTTCAATGAAACCCTAGCCAAGTAATAGGGTTTTATTTATGTTTTTATTTTAGTTTTATTATGTATGGATGACAGTTACATGTATAGAGGATTTTTACAAATAAATCGTACTTCTATTGATTAAATCATTACTTTCAAAGTTTATTCTTGTCTTAGATCTATTTTGACTGTGATGTGCTCAATGATCTATATTTGCTGTGCTTGTATAGATTGTTTACATGTAATGGTGCTTAAATTGAATTGTGCTATCAAGTATCCGAATAGTCCATGCCTAGATTAGACGGATTATACCACAACCCTAGTTTAGTGTGGGATAATTCGTGCTAACCGAAGATGGATTATGTTGGTGCTTGAACCATAGTTATTTTCTTGACGGAGGAATTGGGCTAGTAGCTACAATTCTCCATTATCATCCAACTTAATAGGCTAAAGTAATTCATAAATATTCCTATTATGAAGCTAGTGGTGGATTTGCAATCCTAGGTTCTCTTAAACATATTTATAACAACACTTTTAAATCGCTTTCATAATTTAGATTTAATTTTATTGTTCTTCGTTTAATTAAATTCAAAATCAAAATCTCGTTTTTCTTAATCAACTAAATTTAGGTTTTAAAATTAAAGCGCGGTAGTTAATCAATCTCTGTGGCTTCGACCTTTACTTCCACACTACAAATCTTTTGAAAGTAAAGCAAAAATAAGCATACTTTTATATCTTGATATTGACAACATCAATTTTTGGCGCCGTTGCCGGGGATTGCAATTCACTACCTTTAGTTTTAGAATCTTTGGACCAGTCCCAAAGATTATAAAATTTAAGGGAAAAGCTAAGGTAAAGGGAAGGTGGGTGGCCAAGGCAAAGGAAAGTGTTTCCAATGTGAAGAGAAGGGTTACTGGAAGAGGAATTGTCCAAAATTCTTAGCTACAAGAGTTCAAGATATGATTGAAGGAAGTTTTATGACGTATGCTTCAAACACTTAGTGCATTGATTCTGGTACAACTAACCATATATGTAATTCGTTGCAGGGGTTCAGATCAACCAAAAAATGCAGTGATGGGGAGATCGTGCTGACTCTGGGTTCTAGCTCAATTATTTCTACAGTTGCAATAGGAGTAGTAGCTTTAGAATTTTTAGACAATAAAGTTTTGTTTTTATTAGATGTACTTTACATCTCTTTAATGAGATGTAATTTAATTTCAGTTTCAAATTTATCAAATAAAGGTTATTCTTTTCATTTTGGAACTGAAGTGGTAATCGAAAGAAATGGTTCTTTTGTATGTTCTGGTGTCAAATCAAATGATTTATATGTGATTACTCCAAATATTTCTAAATGCTCTTGTATAAAACTTAATAACTTAGTGGTAACTCTACCATCTAAAAGAAAGCAACTTTCCACTAATCCACTAAGGCTTTGGCACATGAGGCTTTGCCATATCAATCTAAATAGGATTAGCAAACTAGTCAAAGAAGCGGTCTTAGATGATTTGATTCTCAAACCAATGGAAGTCTACGAGTCTTGTTTAGAGGGTAAGATGACCAAAAGGCCCTTTCCAGTAAAGGGCAATAGGACCAATGTATTATTGGAATTAGTTCATACTGATGTTTGTGGACCAATAAATATTAGAGCAAGGGGTGGTTATGAGTATTTCATCACATTTACTGATGACCACTCTAGGTATGGATATGTGTACCTAATGCAGCAAAAGTTTGAAGCCTTTGAAATGTTCAATGAGTTTAAGGCTAAAGTAGAAAAGCAATTGGGCACACATATCAAGGACATTCGATCTAATCGAGGCAGTAAGTACCTCTCTAATGAGTTTATTGATCACCTCGTACAGAATGGGATTCTGTCACAGTTGACTGCACTTGGTACACCTCAGCAGAACGGTGTAGCAGAGAGAAGGAATCGGACTCTTTTAGACATGACTAGGTCGACGATGAGTTATTCGGAGTTGCCATTATTCCTTTGGGGTTATGCCTTGGAAACCGTTGCATACATACTAAATCTAGTACCAAGTAAATCTGTTCCCAGGACACCACAGGAGATGTGGATTGGGCGCAAGCCTTCTTTACAACATCTTCAAATATGGGGGTGTTCGACATATGTGCTAAAAGAAAAGATGAGCAAGTTGGAACCTAGATCAGAAGTATGTTATTTTTTAGGTTTCCAAAGGGTACTTATGGATGGTATTTTTATGATCCGAGAGAATAGAAAGTGTTTATTAGTAAAAATGCTATTTTCTTGGAAGATGATTATATCATGAACCATAAACCTAAGGGAAGGATAGATCTTAGAGAGATAGAAAGAGAGCCTTCAGTCCTACCTGCAGTTGATAACAATGTAAGATAAGAAAATACCACTTCTTCACCCATTTTCGCACCAGTACATTATCGTAGTGGGAGGATCGTCAGCCAGCCTAACAGATACATGTTCTTATGACAAGTTTTTGAAGCGGTCTCCATAGAATCAGAATCTGATCCTACCATGTACGAAGAGGCAATGACTGATGTAGACTCAGCTCATTGGGTTAAAGCTATGAAGGTTGAATTGGAATCTATGGATTCTAATCAGGTCTGGGATCTTGTAAAACTTCCAGCCAATATTTAACCGATTAGTTGTAAGTGGGTCTACAAGAAAAAAAGAGGATCTGATGGAAAGGTTGAGACCTTTAAGGTAAGGCTTGTAATGAAAGGTTATACTCAGAGGGAGGGCATTGACTATAAGGAAACCGTCTCACCAATAGCCATGCTTAAGTCCATCAAAATGCTCTAATCCATTGCTAGATGTCTAAATTATGAGATCTGGCAGATGAGACGTCAAGATTGCATTCTTGAATGGCAATCTTGAGGAGAACATCTATATGTAGCAAATAGAAGGTTTCGTAATTGGCAGAAAAGGTAACTTGGTATGCAAGTTACAAAAGTCCATTTATGGGCTTAAGTAGGCATCCAAGAGTTGAAACATCCGATTTGACCAAGCAGTCAAGACTTTTGGTTTCATACAGAATCTGGATGAGCCTTGTGCATACAAGAAGTGTGAAGGAAAAGTGGTGGCTTTTCTCATTCTTTACGTTGACGACATTCTACTCATTGGGAATAATGTAGCGGCGTTGCCAGCGATTAAGGTTTGGCTTGCTAGTACTTTTGATATGAAGGATCTAGGAAAGGCGAGCTATATCCTTGGGATAAAGCTCTTTCGAGATCGCAAGCGAAAGATAATGGGATTATCTCAAGCTGGTTATATCGATAAGGTGCTAACTAAGTTTTCAATGGATAATTCGAAGAAAGGTTTATTACCTTTCATACATGGTCTAGCGTTCTCCAAAGACCAGTGTCCTAAGACACAGGAGGAGAGGAATCGCATGGAAGGGATTCCCTATGCTTTGACATTGGGAAGTCTCATGTATGCGATGTTATACACTAGACCAGATATCTGATTTACCATTGGCATGGTTAGAAGGTATCAGTTGAATCCATGTCTAGAGCACCGGACAGCTGTTAAGCACATTCTTAAGTACTTGAGAAGGACTAAAGATTACATGCTTATGTACGAAGGTAAGGAGTTAATTCTAGTAGGATACACTGACTCAGACTTTATATCAGATAAAGATTCGAGGAAGTCGATGTGCGGACATCTCTTTACCTTGGGAGGTAGTGTTGTTAGTTAGAGGAGCATTAACCAGAAATGCTGTCACGCCCCGATTTTCACTTACAAAAATAATATAAAGAATTGAATCAAAATTTGCAAATAGTCAAGTGTATTTTAAAAAAACAAAAATAATTACACTTGAGTGCCCAAAATTACAAATAAATTCATTTACACAGTTAGGACCCAAGTAACTCGAACCCCACATGGTACTCTAATGTGCTCCAATTTGACTGCTACCAATGGTACCTGCATCTAAAATAACACACGGGGAAGTATACAATATGACAGGAATAACGAAGGCTAAAAAGTACAATGAACAACCATGACGACATAAGAATTGTTAGGATCAAATAAAATAGACCAATCACTCAACCCACCCATTCACACAATTTACCCGCTCACCCACAAGAGCATCATACTAGGTTCCTCTTGGTAACATAGCAATAAGAGACACCAACCTCACCTCACCCGTCACCATTCCTCGGTCCTTGAGGCCTGTTGGATCTTGGTACGTGCTCATTGCTCATGTACCCTTTAGTCACATAGCACTTAACCAAAATAATATATTAATATTATTTAACCAAAAAGACATGAATTCCAATAAAAAGACAACATAAATCAAAGAGAGTACAAATAGGGATGACAAGGAAAATACTCCGGAGATTTAAGAGCATATTGTACACAACCCCGCACCTTAAAAATGATGTTGATCAATTTCCAAACTCTCTGAATAACTATGGTTATGTGAGTATATGAGTAATCATATGTGTGTCATGTATATATATAATAATATGTGTGTGTGTGATCTAGCCGAGAGAGAGAGACAGAATAGGGAGACAGTGAGTGCGAAGAGAGTTATGAGAGATTGGGAGATTTTGGTGTGTATATAAAGACTTGAATTTCTTGGGCGCAAAGCACTGTGAAGCATAAGCTTCACACATATACAAATACCATACACACGCACATACAGTGCACAATATGATGGATTGGCCTCCAAGTTCAATCGAGGAATTCTTGTGTGTGTTGAGCTCACAAGCTTAACCACATACAGATAAAAATATACTGCTAAAAATCTCAAACTGGTATATTTTCTAATAAAAATAAATATATATTTTTGAAATACGTTTTAAAGTTCCGGGTCACTACACTACCCCCCCCCCCCCCTTAAAAGAATTTCGTCCGCAAAATTACAACATAAATATTTTGACAAACAAATTGAAAATTTCAAAAGAAATTTTTTATTTTTTTTTTTGTAGAGACAAAAATCCAAGTAGTACAAATAAATAGTACTGCCCTCGTTGATTCCCCCAGGCGATGTGGAACTAAGCCCTACATTTCCGGCTGGGTGCAGGCTCTGATACCAAATTGTCATGCCCCAATTTTCACTTACAAAAATAATATAAAGAATTGCATTAAAATTTGCAAATAGTCAAGTGTATTTTAAAACAACAAAAATAATTACACTTGAGTGCCCAAAATTACAAATAAATTCATTTACACGATTAGGACCCAAATATCTCGAACCCCACATGGTACTCTAATATGCTCCAATTTGACTGCTACCAATGGTACCTGCATCTAAAATAACACACGGGGAAGTATACAATATGACAGGAATAACGAAGGCTCAAAAGTACAATGAACAACCACGACGACATAAGAATTGTTAGGATCAAATAAAATAGACCAATCACTTAACCCACCCGTTCACACAATTTACCCGCTCACCCACAAGAGCATCATACTAGGTTCCTCTTGGTAACATAGCAATAAGAGACACCAACCTCACCTCACCCGTCACCATTCCTCGGTCCCTGAAGCCTGTTGGATCTTGGTATATGCTCATTGCCCATGTACCCTTTAGTCCCATAGCACTTAACCAAAATAATATATTAATATTATTTAACCAAAAAGACATGGATTCCAATAAAAAGACAACATTAATCAAAGAGAGTACAAATAGGGATGACAAGGAAAATACTCCGGAGATTTAAGAGCATATTGTACACAACCCCGTACCTTAAAAATGATGTTGATCAATTTCCAAACTCTCTGAATAACTATGGTTATGTGAGTATATGAGTAATCATATGTGTGTCATGTATATATATAATAATATGTGTGTGTGTGTGTGATCTAGCTGAGAGAGAGAGGCAGAATAGGGAGACAGTGAGTGCAAAGAGAGTTATGAGAGATTGGGAGATTTTGGTGTGTATATAAAGACTTGAATTTCTTGGGCCCAAAGCACTGTGAAGCATAAGCTTCACACATATACAACTACCATACACACGCATATACAGTGCACAATATGATGGATTGGCCTCCAAGTTCAATCGAGAAATTCTTGAGTGTGTTGAGCTCACAAGCTTAACCACACACAGATGAAAATATACTGCTAAAAATCTCAAACTGGTTAATTTTCTAATGAAAATAAATATATATATATATATATATATATTTTTAAAATACGTTTTAAATTTCTGGGTCACTACTAATGCATTGTTGGCTCAACTACAGAAGCTGAATATGTGGCTTCTTGTGAAGCTGCAAAGGCAGCTGTTTGACTCAAGATGTTTCGTATGGAGCTCAGGGTGGTACCACTGTCGTTGTCACCTATTACGCTATACTGTGATAATAGTGGGGTAGTGGCTCAGTCCAAGGAGCCGAGGAACCACAGAAATGGAAAGCACGTAAAGTAGAAATATCATCTAATCCAAGATATAGCTCAACGTGGAGATGTGACTGTCAACAAGATTGCCACCTCGGACAATCTTGCAGATCTGTTTACAAAGGTCTTGCCACAGAAGGTCTTTGATCATCATCTAGATAGTTTAGGTCTCAGATGTAGTCCTAAATGGTTATGAGTGCAAGTGGGATTTTGTTGGGTTTGTCCAACCATTACTTTGTGTTTGAGACAATGACATATTAATATATGGATATCAGCTTTACATTTCATTATGTATGTTTCTTTCATGAGATGATTGTGAATCCATAAGTATCATAGTAAGTAATTCGTGTGTGTATGAGATATGTACAAGTGAGATATGAATTACTATTCTTTGACACTTAGAATTTTTCACAGTGAATGGATTGACTAATCTCAATCACTAGAGTGTAACTCTTAGTTAAATATGCTAGTGCTTATAGTGCATTGACAGACCTGAGCTTTCCTATTGACACTCAAGACTGTCAAACAGCCGATAGGAACTCATAACTTGTATAAGGTATGTGTTCTCAATCTTGAGACGATTATGAACACAGACTGTGGATATGGCTTCTTTGACTTACCAATCAGTAAGGTCTATAGAAGATCAAGACTTGGGTATCTTGGGTATGTCATGTTCATAGGATTGTAAAATACATTGTCGAGATAGAATTTACTCTCTGATAAAGAGTAAGCATTCCCTTGAGAATGTCACCAAGTTGGTTACTGAGAACTACAGTCTTGTTGATAAGTAATCATCAACATGTTTGGAAATTGTGAGAGGTGAATGGGACTCAAGGAATATAAGAAGTAATCGTGATTTAGGTTGACAGTAACTATTTATTCAACTATCTGAATATGATTACGAATGTTGACAGTAGAGGGACATTAGTACACCATACAAGTCTAGTTATCGCTTCGGATATGTTTTACATTGGAGTTCAGTTATCGTTTTATAGTGGAGTAAACATTAACTGATTAGTTAGTTAGTTTGTTGATCAAAGAGTTTGATCATGGGAATTAACAACTGGTCTGAGCCAATAATAAAGAGCCTAGGAAGTCCCACTCTTAGCTCTACTAGGATGCTTGGAAAGGCACTTAGGGATGCTATCAAGACTGGTTCGATGGATCGAAGTTGTTTCAATCGATTGAAGTCTAGACAGGTTTGATCAATCGAAAGTGGTTCAATCGATCGAAGCCACTTCGATCGATCGAAGGTAAGGTCGATTCTGGGAATCTATAAATAGGGCAGCTGTGTCCAAAAATCATAGTTCGTCATTTTTATATACCAAATACTGCAAAAACTATTTAGGGCTTTCCAAACCTTTTCTATCCTCTCTATTAGGGTTCCCACCAACCCTAGTCTCTCCGGGAGCATCCATAAAAGTCATAAGAGTGAAGACCATCTAGTGGAGGCTGCTGGAAGTCGAAGATTTCAAAATTGGGTTCAAGACCTAAGGTATAAACTTTTCTCTCTCTTGTGTATATGCATTTATAGAGTTATAACCAATAAAAGTTTCAAACTTTGTTTTTCTGCTGTGCATTTAAATAAATTTTAAACCTATTTTTCCTTTAATAATGCCACCAAAATATTTTTTGCTTCATTCCACTATGGTTGCCTTCAAGCTAAATGAAAACCTAACCTGATTTCTAGGGCATAGATCAGTACAAATCTGGACAGTGAGAAACAAATACAACTTTGAGAAGGAACATTGAGAACCAAATAGAACTTTGAAAAGGAACCAGAGAGAGAGAGAGAAAGAGAAGTTCAGTTTACCAGTAGGGTACAGCGGTGGCTAGTGGGCACAGGCAGTGGCTGGTGAGCACCGGTGCTGGGCTATGGTCGGTGATGGTGGGCGCCGGCAGTAGGTTGTGGACGGTGAATGTGGGCAACGGCATTGGACTGGTGTGTCACCTCTTCTTTCTCTCTCTTTCTCTCTCCCTTCATGAGATCCCTAATATATTTTATGGCGGATTAATCGGGGAAGGCAAAGGGCGACAAGATCAAGCCAGGGGAGCAGATCTGTTGATTCTCTTTCTCTTTCTCTCTCTTTCTCTATCTCTCTCTCGCTCTGCCCGATCTGTTTTTGTACCTAAGTTATCTCTTTCTTTTATTTTTCTTTTTTGTATTACTTTTAATTTCAATAAATATTAGTAACGGATATATCCGTTAGTATTTTTTAAAAATCCGTTAGAAATAATATATCCTAATACGGAGAGTTATTACTAACGGATATATACCTTATCTAACGAAAATATCCATTAGTAATTACTAAAGGATATATCTATTAGAAAGCATAAAAGTTGTCTATTAGATATCTGGTCATATGGTGTAGTGATAACTGATCATGACAGTACCGATAAGGTACTTCTACTCTTGCCACTAATGCCCCATTAGCCATAGTGACATCTGAATAACATTATTGAACTCACGACTTCTTTCATGAACTGATCACACAAACAAAGCATGAGAACTAGACCGGCTGATATGATCGTTTTGTTTGTAGAATTTATCACAACTTTCTTATATTCAATTAGCGTACGCGGTACAAGTCATTAAAACTTATTAATAATCGGGGTATCGTCCTTACTCATATCACATTATAGCTTACGGAGTTTACGTATGTTACTAGTATAAGAATTACAGGTCAGTCATACATTTTATTATAGAAAACAAGAACTTCTTTAAAAATAATAAGCTCGAGCGCTCCTCCCACGTGACTGCTCTGACCAACCAAGCTCTCGCCTCTACGATTATTCAAATTCCTTTGTTCTTTTATTACAAAAGTAGTTCTTTATACTAAAGTACTGCTAAATTAGCATATGGTATAACTCTAGGATTCAAGTGATAGTTATTAGATGTCGAATACAAATCAAATAACAACTATCATAGTTTATGGTACAACCAAGCATAGCATAAACCTTCATAAAATTCAGTAGATTGGTAGTTTATAATAAAATTTCAGTTAGATTCTTATGCATGTTACATGCATGGACTTTAATCATCAATTAAACTTAAGAAAACATAAATTCAAGTGAGTATGAGTATTCACTAATTGTTAGATGATCCTAGATGATAGAAATGATGAATGTGTGTGTATGGACTTGAAGCAACTTCAAGCAAGCTCCAAAACAAGCTTTAATGCTTTGATCCTTTCCTTTACCTTCTTTGATTCTTCTTGAACCTCAATTCCAAAACTTCAATTTATGTAATGTGTGTGTATATGTGCATATGAGAATGTGTTTGAGGTCTTGATTAAGCCATGCATGGTGTATGTGCAAAGTGTGTAAGGAATTCACAAGAACTCTCCTAAGGTCTCACTCTCTGTAAATGCAAAATTTTCCAACATAATAAATGCTGAGAATGTGTGGTATTTATAGAGTTTGAAGACCCATGGGAAAAATAGTCTTTTCACTAAAATTTAAGTTCGAGCGCTCAAGTGCTCGAGTGCTCCAATCTGAGCGCTCGGGGCTCCTATTTCATGTATTCTTCTAAAAGGTTCAAGTAAATAAACGTTCATAAGGTTGAAGATCAAAGTTCAAAGCATATATATATATATATACGAATCAAAACTTACATACTCATATCCGATTATATAAATGCATTATCGATAAAGTAAATACGAGGAAAAGGGCCAGCATTACAAATTATGATATTTGAACATTTGTGACATTTAAGACTTCAAGTTATATATCAAAACTTGTAGACATGCTTTCAACTTGAAATTTAAACACATAAGAGCAACTAAAATCACATATACGAATCTAAGTTCACATAGAAACACACAAGTTCATAGATCTCTTTACTGGCAATCTAAGATTATCAATTTAAGCTTGCAAATTGAGAGATTCCCATGTAGTCTTCAAGGATTACACTAGTATGAATCTATTACATAGTATTAGACATGAACTACCTTGATTTTGAGAAAATCTCTAACGACAAGAAGATGTCAAAAATGAAAGAAATTGCTACACACGCATGCTCCTCGTCGCAAGGATCAACTTTCTCTCTTGGAGCTAAGCTTAGAGATCGAGAGATCTATATGATTTTGAGGGTTTTGTAGTTGAAGTCCTAGGTAAATGAGTCCTAGAGAGAGAGAGAGAAAGGTTGTAGGATTTTTATGAAAATATCTCTAACTCCCTCTATTTAGATTAAGTGGCAATGTACAACTCACGAAGCAAGAGGTACTACTCACTTAAACTGCTATATCTTATTAACCGTACCGAATATGATAAAAGTTCAACCACAGAAAGTAAATCATTTGAGCATACGCTCCATTTAGTCCAAAAATCTCATTTTTGAATCTCTGGTCAAGTCTGACATCACAGGTTAAAATGACCAAAATACCCCTATGATGAATTTTTCTGAAAAAATTTCAAATTATTGTCAAAATCATACTAAGCATTTTAAAACTCACAATTAAAGTCAAATAAGCACGGGATATTACAATATGAGTCCAAATGAAAAAAAAATAAGACTATTCTTTAGTGTCGAAACCTTCAACCTGAACACAGTATGATTTTACCATGTGTAACATGACTCAACCCATGTAACTTACATAGATACACAAGTCATAATTAGCTTAACATGTTTAAACTAGTAACATTTTGCTCAACACATTGAAATTGTGGACCCATTTTTGTGACATACTAAACTTGTTTATCTAATATGCATAATCTTACAGCTCGGTTTGCCTTTAAAAATGTATATAAGTAATAAAAAAAATTAATGTCTAGGATGAGATTGGTTTTGAAGTGGACGATTGAGATCAATTCATTTTTCCTACAAACTTCTGCTTTTCATTCAAAATTTGAAATCCTACCAAATTTGAGTTTAGTTTTACAATTTGGCTTTTCCCCTAATGGTTGGCTTAAAGTCTTTCCACTAAGGGTTGTTTGGCTTAAGGCTTAAAAGGTATTTGACTTTTGGCTTGAGAGTTGTTTGGTTTAGCTTTGTTGTCTTTTAGCTTAAGCGTTTGACTTTTGGCTTAAGGATTGTTTGGCTTAGAGGCTATTTACCTTTTGGCTTAAAGGTTGCTTGGCTTATTGGCTAATGGTTTAATGGTTTTGTCACACCCCGAAATAGCAAAAATAGAGAAAATTAAATTTCCTTTTTGAGTCCATAGGAAATGACTGGTGAAGTCACTGAATTGTCCACACCATGCAGTACTAAACAGCAAATGCTAAAGATAATAAATGGAAACTTGTATACCATGATAAGGAGTTCTATAACTATTACATATAACATAATATAAAAAGTTCCTAAGTTAACATATGCCCTAAGTACAAAACATAATAATAACGTCTAGAAGTAGGCTCATAACTACAATCTATCATATGTCCTCAGCTGGCGTATACATAACCGTCAGCATAGTAATCCTCTCTATTGTTTCCACCTTCTGTCGGTCCAACTTTGACATATCCTTCCTCTGAATAATAGTCATCCTCGTACAATACATTATATGTATTGTACGCAATAGGATAATCTAAATGGGGGATGTTGTAGACACCCAATTTTGACCACACTGATAGGATTTAGGGTGGACAACGTCATGGTAAATTCGGTGATGAAAAGTACCCCATGGAAGGTACTAGATTCCACACAACCGAAAGATCGAACTTCAGAAAGTGACTTCAAGCTCAGAAAGTCCTTTTCCATGCATAAATCCCGATTTTGTCAAAATCGTCTATCAAAATTCATATTCACTCAGGGTTATATGAACATGAAGTGTTCTAAATGCAGTATTTTAGATGTCCAAAGATTTAATTTTAAAGAAAAGTTCGAAATTGACGTGCATTGAAAAGCAATTTTGAAAAAGACGTCGTTTGATTTCAAAAAGACGACTAAAGTTCCGTAGGACTTCCGAGCTTCAATTGGACTTCAATTTTCATTATAAAACCTCCTAGAATATTGTTATACTGAAATTCAACTTGACAGCTTTCCAGCAGTACGTAAACAGACAATTTCAGACAAGAAAAAGCATTTTTAAGAAAATCTGAAAAAGCAGTGCACGTAATTTTTGAAACAGAGCTTGAGGGCAACCAAGGGGACCCAAAAAGGAAGTGGCAGGTCCCACAAAGGGGTAACAGGTCCCCCCTAAGTTGCCACCTATATAGTGCACCCATCATCGAGCTTTTTGAGTTCCAGACCCTTCTAGAAGCCTCCCACTGCGAGGAAATTGCCTCGAAACTGCATTGAGGCACCGAAAGGCCATTTTAACCCTTTTTGACCTCTAAAATCTTTGTTTTAACCCTAAAATTTAAGAGTTAATTTTTCAAGACTCTATACATAGATCCACATAAGATCATCTTTGATATACAAGAGAGTATAGAGAAGGAAGTACATAAAAGAGAGAAGTACATACAAGTAAATATACTTGCAAGAGATAAGAATATACTTAGAATTCAAGAGAGATTTATAGAGAGAAGAAGTGAATTATGAAGACAATTTCCATAAAAATAATCTCAAGATAATTATATTAGAGATTTGGACATCAATTGCCTCTCTTAAACTTCCATGGATGAGTGCTTGAAGAACTTGAAGAACACTTGAAGAAGAAGACTCTTTAAATCAACTTTGAATGCATAATTGAGAATCCTCCAAGAGGTAGACATCATATTTCATCTCTAATTCCTACTTTTGTATATAGATCTATAAGACTTGGATCTAGTTTATTTTTACTTTGTTTATTAGAACACTCATCTTCTTCCTCTCTTGTTCTTCACACACCCACAAAGCTAGATCCAAGTCTCTTTTGATTATTGATAATTCTTAATTACAGATTGATTTACACTTTGATTTTTACTTTTAATTTCATTCTTCATTTTTAGTTTATATCCATACATACATGATTATATACATGTATCTATTTTGAATTCCATGATGGTTTGAAAATATGATCTATGAGAAGTATGATTCCTATGTTCATACATATCTCTTGATTATTCCTATTACCTAGAATTCCTTTTGAATTTCATCTCCATAGGATATTTGTAAGTCCCTTTGATCCATGATCTAAAGTTCTTCATAGAACTTGAGGGCTAAATTGATTGGGATCATGATAATTAAGTTGGTCTATGAGTTTGATCTCTCTAATACGCTTCAACCATCACCTAAGATGTTTTTCTCATACTTTAAAATGAACTAGATAAAATTCAGCAAAACAGATTGGTTTTGTCCATAAGATTTGATCCACCAAAACCTATAGTTTGATGGATTTCAAATTTTCTAGGTAAACTTTGATGAATTAGCTTTCATTCGATCCGTTTTGAGAGTCACTAAGATCCATATGCTATTTTTAGAAATTATTGAGAAATCAGTGGATAGAGTTAAACATAGTCTCTTTGTACTTGAATTTCATAAAATCTATAATAGTTATCGATGTTCCGCTTTTGGGGGATGATTCCTAACTCATGTATCTATATGCCGATGTAAAATCGTGAGCATATGATTGAGTTAAGATCGTTTTTTAAGCGTTTGAAGTTGATACAACTATTCTGAAATTTTCTAGATTTAACTACAATCATGATTATGTATACAAAATGGTCATATCTTGATCACTCAACAATAATTGATGAATAAAACTTGGTTTAGAAATCATCTAGGATAAATTGATGAGAGATCAAAAGCTTTGAATCAATTGATTAACATGATTCATGAACTTATATTATGTTTTATATTCCTTTGTCAAGTGATACCAAATTTTCAGAATAACAGAGTCTGTTTAAAACAACTTTTCAGAGACCTTAAGTTCATGACATGTCCATGGGATTATTTTTGTCATAAATTAAAATGAAATAGCTTTCTTTGGATGCCAAATAGAGCTTCACATGATTTATTTTAGAATTAATTATGATTTTTACAAGAATAGTGGACAGTCCTGGTCCACTGTTCCCAAAACTCTTCTTTCTCAAACATCAAAAATGGCAAAGAGGTTCTACTTTTTGGAGAAGTTCCCTAAGAAATGTATCTAACTTTTTGTAAAAGGGTTTTAACCCAGCTCATAGTTAAGACCACTTTTGATATGATTCATTAGAGGTTTCTAAATCTGGAAATTTGATTGATGACATCTTGTCCTTGTTTATCATGCATATCATTTGTTTACTTGTATTTTTGCAATGCTTGGGTGTTTCTTGGTGTCTTAGTGTAGAGAATTGAATGCCATAGATCTGGACTTCGATTTGTGGGTTTGCCTCGTCTACAGGTGGCTTAGTGTCCATGTATCGTGTACTATCTCTATCCTTTCTCTTAGAATTTTTCTAGGTTTACAACTTTGTTTCCACGACACAATTCCTTTAGGATAGTCCTCGTTTATATGCTTATATCATAGAGACATCTTATCTAGGATTGCTGCATGATTGCATTATATGTTTCATTCCTTTTTTCTTTTTGTGACTCTGCTTGAGTCAACCCAATGTAAGTATTCTCATTCCCTTTTGCATCTCATGACATGTTTCCTTTATTTACATCAATCCGGGGCGGGACTAGCCACTAAGTATATCTCTCTCTTGTATTACATGTGCATCTGACTTCTACTTGATTTAATCTCTTAACATGATTTTCTTAGATGTTCCCTTGTGACATGTATATATTATCTAGTATGTTTGAGAAAATAATGCCAATTATGAATTAAGAACAACGATATTTGAATCAAGGCCTACCGTTTGGTAGGGCGAGGAAGGGATGCTTTAGTCTTGCTTGGGCTCCTTTGCCTCTCATACCAAGACCCCCGAACCTAGTTTCTAGAATGAAGGGTGAGTAACCTTATTTAATTTTGGGTGAGTTAAACTTGGGTTTCCTAATTCCTAATAAAAATTAGGTGGCGACTCTTTGTCTCTAGGATCGTGTGAAGAAGTCCTAGTTTTCCTTGAAGTGTGGTCCTTGGGATCCGTCTCGAGACACTATCAAGGAAAAATGCTAGGACCCACCCCTCATCCATGCTCATGGTCTACAATCTGGCGACTCCACTGGGGATTTGAACATGAAACTTATGGTTTCTTGTTCTTCGAGGGTTTGACTTGAGTTAAAGAATATCCTTGTTATTACTTCGATAATCGTGTTGTTTCTGCCTGTATTTGCATTTGCATTATTCTTTCACCGCGACTGCTGGAGACCATTGCCTTATGGGTGGATCCCCCTTTCCTCCATATGTCAAGAGACTTTGGTAGTATGTAGTCACCATTAGCCTTGTACCGCGTGTGGTATATAGAACACTTGGCTTGCTAATGGATCCTTTATGAGACTAAAACCCGACCTTTGCATATAGTTTCTATAGAACCCTTCAATTAGGATCTTGATTTTCATCTTTGATTAGGACAATGTGATGAATTATTTGCATTTGCCCGTAAGGGATTATGTGGATGATGAGGACGTGTATGCGAAGGCATCACACCTTGTATGGTAGATTCCTCTAGAGTAGTATGGTCTTTCTCTGAACATCCAATGATTATTCGAGGATAATTTTTGAAAATTTTGAAAATACAAGCACTATTTTGAAAAACCCAAGTCTTTTGAAAATTCCGGGAATATCCCTTTTGAAAATTTGCTTTGAAATTCCTTTTACAAAATCCTTCCGAAATTCTCCCCAGATTTTAGAGAATTTCAAAAATCCTACTTTGAAGATTCAATTTTAAATTTTCCTCTCAGATTTTAGATTTCCTACTGTGGTCTTCAAAAGAAAATTCATGATCTCACACTTTGATGATTCAATTTCAAATTATCCTCGGATTTAAAATTTTCAATTTCACACCTCGATTTTAAAGAATCATGATTTCACACCACAAGCATTGAAGGTTCAAAAGTATTTTCTTCAAAAATCACAAATCTCTCTTTCAAAATTTTCATGAAAAATTTAATTTTGTAAACCTAAGCCATCAAGAATTTCAAAACTAAAAATCCTTGGATAATGATTGGATTAGTAAGGTAATTCACATACTCAAGGAATCTTATGTGCTTATGTGCTTATGTCCTGATATTCTAGGTCTAAGCTAGATTAAGTTCCATTTAGATTAGATTGTATTTCATCTGCATGCATACACTACACGAGCATTGCATATACGCCTCACGAGTGCGACGCCCCTAATATACTTTCAGAAAGAAAAAATTTGTTTTCCTCAGAATTTTGATAAAGATTTCCTCAATTTTAGAAAATATTTTTGAAAAGGAAATGATTTTCTATCGTTGATTTTCCATTCTTTTGTAAATGCCATTCTTCGAAAATTCTTTTGCAAATAAGGCACCTGATTATTTTGAAATTCCCTAATAAACCAGAAAAGAAGATGGGGACCTAAGGATTGAACTACCTGAATTAGAGAGAGAGAGAGAGAGAGAGAGAGAGAGAGAGAGAGAAGTAAAGTTGCAGACAGATGGCTCCTCTTGATCCTCAGGTTCTTTTCTCATGGATGGATGAGGTCACGGGTATTGATCATATACATTTCAGATATTTTGGCCTTGGTACACTCTTTCAGCTGAGAAATGTGAAATTTGAAGAAGATATTATGCGTGCTACCATTCGATGTTGGGATCCAGAATTCCAATGTATTTCGGTTTGGACATCAAGAGATCTCACCACTATTTGAAGAATTCAGTGCCATTCTCAATTTCAGCCCCTACTCCAAACTTATCCTTCCCACCATTTAGGCTGGATATGTAAAGAGCTTAATGTGGACACACGAAATTCCACTTCTTTTTGTTTTTGTTTGAAATTGATTTGGATCAAAGAAAGAAAAGGAAGGTCTGTTGACAAAAGATACAGAGTCGCCACTTGGTCTTTAAGGAACCAAGAAACCTAATTTTGACTCACCCAAATGGATAAAGGGCACCGGCCCTTTCTAACCAAAGAACTTGGCTCGGGATTTTGGTACGAGAGAAGAATGAGTCTTTATCGCGGCTGAAACACCCTCAACTCGCCCCGGCTTTCGACGGGCCTCAATTAGCATCCAAATAATCATCTTATACTATATTTGGTTCGACAAATAATACTATGATATTATATTATATCACACAAGAATTTAGAAATGGAAGATCGAAAGATAAGATATCATTCAAAAGATCTAAGCCAAGTATCACACAATGCAAAGGTTAAAGATCACACAAACAAACTTAGGAAAAATCGTCTAATCACATATCAAGTAATCAAGTTTTCCTAATCTAGGAGGGGACATGGATTGTTCTTGAAGCAAATAATCAAAGAGATCAAAATATGCTTAGCAAGCTAGAGTGATGCATGTTAATCTTTAGGAAAAGAAGACCTCTCAATCCCCAGGTCGGATGAGAAAGGAGGATTAGATCGAGGGGAAGCATGAACGTGTGATCATGATCATTCCTTATAATCTTCTTAGATTAGGAGTTAAAAAACCCCAAATCTTGCATGAATGCAATGTATGATCCTAGAATGTGCAAAGGTTGTTGTATGTTTGTGTACATGGACTTTCTAAAGTGACTTAGAAGTCTAAAAAGATGAATGAATGCATAGGGGAAATCATCATGGGATATGTACAAATGTAGTATGGACTACTTCTTAAGATATGAACAAATTTGAAGTACATATAAGCATCAAATCAATGGATGGAAGTAAAAGTATACTTGCCGTGAATAGTGGACAGAATAGTGACTTGATTTTGTGGAAAATGAAAAGTAGGGCTAGAAATGTTTTCAATGTATGATATTTTTTGGAGATTATCCTTATTGTGTCTAGAATACAAATCAAAAATCCAATCATCAATAACTATTACAGATTGAGAGAAATCATATAAACAATAGAGGTCACTCAGAAACAGAGTCCGTACTATCGACTGAAATGTTGAAAAATCTTAGAAACTGACAACAAAAGATCTAGAGGCCCATATTATACAGAAAATTTCCTTAAGACACATAAGTTCAAGGGAAAAATGATTTGGGACTACTCCTTTTTGAGACGTTTTCTGTAAAAACAAGTTGAAAGTCAACTAAGCTGCTGTGATAGCAAAAATAGAATATCTGGAGAGAATGTTTGGGTCCAAATGGACCACTTCCAAGTGTTTTCAAGCCAATCCAAAAATCATGGGTGTTCTCTAATGAGTTAGGAAGACTTTCCAAGTGGTCTTACATTCATATATTGTGTATTAAACTCAGAATAATTCTTTGAAGTTAAATGACTCACTATTTTGAAGATTTTTGAGAAAACAAGGTTTATTTCTTGGAATCCAAATATTGGGGGTTTTAGGAGGGCTTTGAAATAGGGGTTTTGAAAGTATATTTTTAACACTCAAAGAGGATTAAAACCACTTGTAATATAAACCTCTTACTCATTTAGAGAACCTCCAAGATTATTGGAAAGGTTTGCTTTATTTTGGAAATAACCTCAAGAATACATAGGAGTGTATTGAGGTTATAATCATCATCTATCAAACATGTTTTTTAGGTCAAGAGCTACTATCCATAAGGATTCACTCACCTCAAACTTCATGTCATCATCTAGATGATGATGAACTAATAAGTAAATAAAGAAAATCAAAAAGAAATGAGGTAAGAAGAGATGAACATTGTATATAAGCAAGCAAATGAATAAATCAATAGATGATATTCAATGGTGGAACCACAAGCATTCAACCTCTCATATATGTATATATGGGTGAGTACATCACTCTCTAACTCATAGGAAACTCAAAGAAGATGAAGAAGATGGATTGAAGGCTTGAAAATAAAAGTTTAGTTTTTAAACTAAACTCACATTTTGGATTGGATTAAAACTCACATTTTGGATTGGATTTGGAAGAAGGAAATCTTTACTTCTCTCTCTCTTTCTCCCTAACTCTCTATATCTCTCTCTAATGGTTTCCAAGTTTTTTTTTCTAAATGGAAACAAATGGTTCTCCTTTATAGGCCAACTTGGGAAGGTATTTTGGGTTTTTAAAAAGTCTCTAATTGGTCCAAAATCTTCAGATTATCAAAACTATGTCATTTTATTTGTTGGAAATTTGAATTAAAACCCAAAAATTAGCCAAAAATTTAAAAAAAAAAATTGAAAAATCACTCAGAGTGCCGCCGCGGCACTTGGCCACTATTGCCGCGATAGTGGGCCTGTGCCGCCGTGGCAGTCAACCCCCCTGTTGACCAGAATTTGGATTTTGGCCCCCGGAACTCCCAAAATTCGCAAAACGACCCTATTTCATCCGAAATTCACAGAAAATTCATACGTAATCCAAATTGAGATTGTGATATACTGTTGGAAATATATTGAGGTCTACTTTCCATAAAAATTAGTTTGGAGTCAGGTCACTTTGGAAAGTTTTGCGGTATTCGCGATAAAAGCCGAATTGATCGCATTTTTCACCTTCAAAAATTCATAACAAATTCGTTTTAGATCCAGAAATTATGTGTGATATACCATTGGAAAGATATTGACCTCTAGTATTTGATAAAAATATTTCAATGTCGAAAAGGAAACTTTGATTTTTGGTCAAACTTGTAGTCAAATCAGTCAAACAGTGCATTTCCAAGAAATTCCAGGAAGTTCTAGGAGCCTCCAAAGACTGATGTTTCTGTTTGATTTTCTTTTAAAACATATTTTAAAACTTTTCACATAATCTAGGATAATCTCGGAACTTTTGGGCAAATTGGATGATTTTGGTCAAATCCTGGTCAAACTTGGTCAAACTTTGGTCAAACCAGTCAACGGAGACTTTCTGGGAACTTCCAAGACTTCCGGAGGTCTCTAAGAGCTTACGATTTCAAATATTTCTCTTTTAAAATACTTTTTTTTATTCTAAATGTCATCAAATGATTTTTCAGATTTTGGGCCAATTTGGAGAGTTTTGGGCTTTTAGGGGCATTTTGGTCATTTCTGCCAATTCTTTGACTTCTTGAGAGTTAGAGGCAATCTCTGAAAATCCGATCTTTCTAATCATCGAGGTTTGAGATGCTTGTGGCCTCCTAAATCTGTTAGCCGACAAAATGGGGTGTCTACACCTAATATCACTCCTCAATTATTCTCCTTCTATTGCCCAGACTATGATTTCTGATCAGGAGATTGATTTTTCCCGCCTATTTGCTCGCTATTGTACTACCATGGGAGGACATTTTGATCATTCCATATCTGGATGGGTTGCCTTGACGTTGGCTATGATTTCACACTTCTTGTTTTCTTCCTCATCTCATACCCTCATACCAGTTGCTTGTGGACTACGTTCTCGATGAAACCCTATGATATTGGTCCTAGCAGAAACTCTAATGGGTTTAGATTAGGCACATGATGATGGGACAGTAATCCTTTCTGGTGCCCCTTTAGTGCTGCAAACTTGACTTCTTGAGCGACTCAGTTTATTGGTATATCCTCGCAGTCATTGCAGAATCCCTTCCTTTGGTCAGAGGCAGGTACGAAGGTTTTTCAACAATTCTGAGGTTTGGTTTGTTCGGCTAAGCGGTCTCACCACCGCGGACATCCGTTGGGTCTGTGCCCATTAGGATTATTGTTCAGTTACTATTAGATTTCCAGGGCAAAGCGGGATATAGCTTCTTGGTTTACATGCTACCACTTTTTCCATCCCATATAGAGTAGCCAGGCAATATGGCTGTAGACAGGATACTTCTAAGGATGCCATTGGGATTATAAAAGATTCAATTCTACGATCTTCATCGATTACTTCTTTCACCACTGCATGGCATGAACGGATTATGGCACCTTTTCCACGGATTCCCGCCTCCATCCAGTTATCAATTGAGTATTTTCTAGAGATCCAGAGGGTGATTGAAAGGCAGAGCCAGATTCAATAGAGACATTAGAAAGGGCATTATATAAATGATTGAATAATGTTGTTCAGGAATAGCTACTTGTTGAAGCCAAATGGTTGCTTAAGAAGAATAAGCAATCACAGTGACACTCCACTTGAGATCAAGTCAAATCTAGTTCAGTCTGTTTTATGTTTTAAAGTCTTTTCTTGTTGTCAAGTCTGTCTATCGTCAAGTTGTTTTGAATCTACATCGAGTGCTATAATCCTTCTCTTTTGAAGTAATGAAATAAAATCTTGATTTGCTTGATTAAATGCGCCTAGTCATGAATGAATGAATCTCTAAGCTGAAAATGTTACTTCTCTGATTATTATGAAAAATACATTGTTGAAAATTTTGTGCATTGAAAAAAATCCTGAAAGGATCAAAGTTAATTTTGCGCTGACGCCGAAAAAAGCCAAGAATTGATTAGTCTTACTTTAAGAATCTTGAGATGCTTTTGCTTAAATCTTGAAAAGATATACTTGATAGTAACTCGGGACTAGCTTAATTCCCTGATATTCTCATTTCAAAATCTGGAGCCCAGAAGAATGAGCCATTCATACCAGTCTAACCTGCAAGCCAAGTATACTTCGTCCTTGATGGTAGCCAAACATTTCAAATAAAACAATTACTCTCAAAAAGAAAAAGAATAAGCTCGCTAGGATGAAAACCTGAAAGGGCGCCTAGGCAAAAGTTAGAGCATGAAAAAAAAAAAAACTTTACGTGTTGTTTTCAAAGAAAAGAAAAGAAAGAAGAGTGTAGAAGATTGAGAAATCGGGAACATGAATTGTCCAAAAGCTTTGAATTACAATCTCTTGAGTAAGCTCAAAGATTTGAAGGGCTAATCTTGTTCCAAAAAATGTGTATGATGTATTATGAAAAATTGACTGGTTAGTGAAAAAGTGAAAAGAATCAACCATCAAAGGAAAAGGAAAAAAAAAGGAAAAGAAGAGATAGTTTAGTTTCTTTCAATGCTACCACAAGTGACCTGCTTCAGAAAATTTGTCTGATGACTTGGCTTGAAAAGACCCAAATTCTTGAATCCTTGCTCTTTCAAAACCTCCACCCTTCAGGGAACTACGCTTAACTTGATTACCACTTGGGGATACGTAGGAAACCTTCTCGGTTCGATCACTACTCTTGAAACACTCAACCACATCTCAAATACCTTCTTTCAAGACTTAGCCGAATTACTTTGGACCTGATTCCCACTTGGGGATAAGTAGGCGAGCTTTCCTAACTCTCGGTCCCTGAACCTTGCAAACTAGGGCTAAACTTTCAAGTTTGCCTAAGAGCCTCAAGATATCACTACCACACTAGGGCAAACGCAGTTGCCCAAACTTTCATTTATCCTCGTCAACTAGGGGCAAACATCGTTTGCCTATGCCCCCTATCACCTAAAAAGCGAATCCTAAATCATCAAGTATATCTTTGAAAACATTTAAAATGAATCACCTGTTATTCTGTAAGATAAGGCACTAATTCAAAGCAAATTTCAGAGAAAGCAAAGGGTTGATTGACATCCATATAGAGTATTTTCAATGCATTACTTTATCAACTGAGTATTATCACACTAAGATGAAAATTGTACTTGAAAATCAAAGAGATACGTCAAACATGACAAATGCACATTAAACCATAAAAAATTGAGTTATCTCCTCCAAACTTCTATTTCAGTGCCAAGAGTGTTAACTTCCTATGTCAACGTCTATCTGTCGTCTTCTAGTCTGTCGTGATCTCGAGTGTATGGGTCCAAAGTGATCTATAATTGTAAAATTTTAAAAGCATCCAAAAGAGGATACAAGCAAGTGTTCTGAACACCGTTATTGCATCAATTAATCCTAGTCAAGATGAAGCATCGAGTGGTTGATGAAAAATGTTAATCAGAAGACCGGCCTTGGATGATGAGTTAAGCCATTGTTGAAAGAACTGTTGGGTTTGTGCCCTCAAACCATTACTTTATGTATGAAACATTGACATTTTAATATATGGATATCAGCTTTACATTTTATTGTGTATGTTTTTTTCATGAGATGATTGTTAATCCTTAATTATCATAGTAAGTAATTCATGTGTGTATGAGATACATACGAGTAAGATACGAATTATTATTCTTTGATACTTAAAGCTTGTCATAGTGGAGGATGAGATTGAATATCTCATTAGGTTTACACTATAGCATGATTAACTACCATTGGATGGATTGACTAATCTCAATCACTAGAGTGTAACTCTTAGTTAAATATGCTAGTGCTTATAGTGCATTGACAGACCTGAGTTTTCCTATTGACACTCAAGACTGTCAAACAGTCGATAGGAACTCATAACTTGTATAAGGTATGTGTTCTCAATCTTGAGACGATTATGAACACAGACTGTGGATATGGCTGCTTTGACTTACCAATCAGTGAGGTCTATAGAAGATCAACACTTAGGTATCTTGGGTATGTCATGTTCATAGGGTTGTGAACATATATTGTTAAGATAGAATCTACCCTCTGATTCAGAGTATGCATTCCCTTGAGAATGTCACCAAGTTGATTACTGAGAACTACAGTCTTGTTGATAAGTAGTTATCATGTTTGGCAATCATGAGAGGTGAATGGGACTCAAGGAATACAAGAAGTATTCATGATTCGGTTGACAGTAATAGTTATCTGACTATCTGAATATGATTACGAATGTTGAAGGTAGAGGGACATTAGTACACCATACAAGTCTAGTATCGCTTTAGATATATTCTTTTGCGTTGGAGTTCAGATATCGGTTTATAGTGGAGTAAACGTTAACTGATCAATTGGTTAGTTTGCTAATCAAAGAGTTTGGTCATGGGAATTAACAACTGGTCTGAGCAAACAATAATGAGTCTAGGAGGTCGCACTCTTAGCTCCGCTAGTGTGCTTGGAAAGGCACATAAGGATCTTGTCAAGGCGAGTTTGATAGATCGAAGGTGTTTCGATCGATTGAAGTCTTGGCGGGTTCGATCGCTCGAAGGTGGTTCAATCGATCGAAGTCTCGATCCATCGAAGCCACTTCGATCACTCAAACATTAGGTCAGTTTTGGAAATCTATAAATAGGGCAACTGTATCAAGAATAAAGAGTTCGTCATTTTAATACGCCAGAAGCTACATAAACTATTTTTAGAGCTCCCAAACCTGCACTATCCTCTCATTAGGGTTCCCACCAACCCTAGTCTTTCCGGCAGGCATCCGTAGGAGTCATAAAGGTGAAGACAACCTAGTGAAGGTTGCTGCACCATCCAGGAGAAAGAAATTCAGAATTGGGTTCAAGACCTAAGGTATGATTTCTTGTTCCCCTTCTTATACGAATCTATAGAATTAACGGGTAGTAGATCCGGGCATACCAATAAGTTTTTGAAACACAATCTTTCCTCTGCGCTTTTAAAATAATTTTAAACCTACTTTTCATTCAACAAGATTAGTAAGCCGTTGTTGAAACAAGATCAGTATACCTTGCATGAAAATCTGCTAAAATTGATTAAAGATTTATGAAGCACATCAAAGTCATGCCAAAATCATCAGGTCATTTGAGTACCTATCAATTATGAATCAGAATTGTGATATTGGGAACTTTGTTTTAACCCTGGATTAGCCTAATCTTGATATATAAGCCTTAAGAGTGCTTGAAAGTTGTTGGAATTGGTTTGAAGGACCCTTGGGAATTTGAATCTTGGTTGAAGAAAAGTCCCCAGACACAAAGAATCAAGGGCACCGCCACTTGAAAATAGCCTAGAAATGATGATTTGTAGCAAACTCCCTTATTTTGGGTTGATTACGTATTGTCCTGGAAAGTGGACTTTTGGGCTTGCAGACTTTTGAGAATTACATCCAGAAAGGATCTGTAGAAAATGAATCAGAAGACATGATCTTCAAACCAAGGTCAAGATATTCAGAAAAGGCCAGAATGAACCCAACATGCATGAGCTGGTCAAAGCACCAATTTGAGTCTCAGATTCAATCAAATATGAGCCTTTTACTCACATCTTAGATATCTCTCCAAGCAGAGAACTTTCAGATATCGTCAGAATCACCTCTAGAAGAAAGGTATACCTCAGCAAATTCGTGAAATCGGAACCCATACATCTCTCAAAATCATAGAATCTCCCCAGCAGAGAATATTCAGAACTCGTATTACCTCTAGATATAGGGTATCTCTCAGCATCATATATCAGAACTACCTCCAGATGAAGGGTATCTTTTAGTATCGTGTATCAGAACTTCCTCCAAAAGAAGGGTATCTTTTAGCATTGCGTATCAAGGTTGCCTCCAGATATAGGGTATCTCTCAGCATCATATATCAAAATTGCCTCCAGATGAAGGGTTTCTCTTAGCATCATGCATATTTCAGAATTTTTGTATCTGAATTGCCCCCAGAAGAAAGGGTATTTCTCAAAATCGTGCATCTCTCAAAATTTGTGTATCAGAATTACCTCCAGATTTAGGGTATCTCTCATAATTGCCTCCAGATATAGGGTATCTCTCAGAACTATGTATCTCTCAGCATCAAGTATCAGGGTTGCCTCCAGTTAAAGGGTGTCTCTCCGAATTTGTGTATCAGAATTAGCTCCAGATATAGGGTATCTCTCAGAATTATGTATCTCTCAGCATCGAATATCAGGGTTGCCTCCAGATAAAGGGTATCTCTCAGAATTTGTGTATCAGAATTGCCTCCAGATATAGGGTATCTCTCAAAACTATGTATCTCTCAGCATCGAGTATTAGGATTGCCTCCAGATAAAGGGTATCTCTCAGAATTTGTGTATTAAAATTGCCTCTATATATAGGGTATCTCTCAGTATCGTGTATTAGGATTGCCTCCAGATAAAGGGTATCTCTCAGAATCGTGTACATCTCAAAATCGTGCATCGAGGTTGCCTCCAGAAGTAGGGTATCTCTCAAAATCCGTGTATCTCTTAGAAGTCGTCAGAACAGAAGATTTGTCCCCAGTAGAAGAACCTATTTTAGAAGAACAAAAGAATTATCTCCAGAAAAAGGACCTGTTTTAGAAGAATTGTCTCTAGAATTGTTATAGAAGATTTGTCCCCAGCAGGATGACATGTTTTAGATGAACCGAAGATTTGTCCCTAGTAGAAGGACCTATTCCAGAAGCATAGAAGATTTATCCCCAGAAGAAGGACCTATTTCAGGAGTACATAAGATTCGTCCCCAGCTGAAGGACTCTACACCAGCATATCGTCTCTAGTAGAAGGACTCTATATTAGCAAATTGTCCCCAGTAGAAGGACTCTACATCAGCATATCATCCCTAGTAGAAGGACTCTACATCAGCATATCATCCCCAGCATAAGGACTCTACATCAGTGGTCTAAGGGTTAGACATTCCATCAGTCATTCGGGTTTAAGGAGGCATTATTTCAGAAATTGTCAGAAGTTGATTTAGAATTCATCCAAGATATTCCGCTACCTCAGCAGTCGTCCGAGATACAGATGACACCTACAAGCCTCAAGATCAGAAGAAGGACTCCAACAAAACTTTGAGAATCATCCAAGATACAGATAGCATACTTCTCTTTAGACATATTCGACTGTGAGAGTGAGACATTGCATCCCTTAAATTAGATTTTGCATCTAGGGAACCCTTAAGGATGATTCCTCTAGCACATGCACATTCACGTTTTTATACTGCATCAGCATCCTAGGATAGGAGTATTTCATACATATTGTTTATGTGTTATTCTCTGTCTTCTCGTGTGTTTGAACTACACCCTGGTCTGATTCCTGGAAAGGATACGTAGGCAGCTCCAGCGGAGCACGACCAGCAGCAGCTTCGATTTAGCAGCCTCTACCCAGCATTACATTGCATTCTTGCATTCGTGATTTCTTGATTTTCTCAAATTTTGAATTTCTTGATTTTTGCAAATTTTTGTTTTTCCTAAAAACTTTCATTATGGTTATTGGGTGCCTTCTAGCTTTGGTACTTACTTGCAGTTCACATTGTTCACAACAAGCTCTGCCAAAGAGGGGCAAACTATAGACACCCAATTTTGACCACACTAATAGGATTTAGGGTGGACAACATCTTGGATGATTCGATGATGAAAAGTACCCCGTGGAAGGTACTGGATTTCAAACAATCAAAAGATCAAACTATGAAAAGTGACTTTAAGCTCAGAAAAGCCATTTTCCATGCATAAATCCCGGTTTTGTAGTCTCTCAGAATTCATATTCACTCAGGGTTATATGAACACGAAGTGTTCTAAATGCAGTATTCTAGATGTCCAGAGATTCAATTTTGAAGAAAATTTCGAAGTCAACGTGCATTGAAAAGCAATTTTGAAAACGACGTCTTTTGATTTCAAAAAGACGACGAAAGTTCTGGAAGACTTTCGAGCTTCAATTGGGTTCAATTTTCATTTCAAAACCTCCTGGAATATTTTTACACTGAAATTCAACTCGACAACATTCCAACGGTACATAAACGGACAATTTCGGACGCCAAAAAGCATTTTTACAAAAATCTGGAAAGCAATGCACGTAATTTTTGAAATAGAGCTTGAGGGCAACCAGGGGAACTAGGGGAACCCATAAAGGAAGTGGCGGGTCCCACAAAGGGGTAGAGGGTCCCCCCTAAGCCACCACCTATGTAGTGTCCCCCTCCATCGAGCTTTTTGAGTTCTAAGCCCTTCTAGAAGCCTCCTACAGCGAGGAAATTGCCTGGAAACTGCGTTTAGGCACTGAAATGGCCATTTTAACCCTTTTCTGACCTATAAAATCTCTGTTTTAACCCTAAAATTTTAGAGTTAAGTTTTCAAAACTCTATATATAGATTTCTATTAGATCATCTTTGATATACAAGAGAGTATAGAGAAGGAAGTACATACAAGAGAGTACATACAAGTAAATATACTTGCAAGAGATAAGAATATACATAGAATTCAAGAGAGATTTCTAGAGAGAGGAAGTGAATTATGAAGGGAATTTCCATAAAATTAATCTCAAGATAATTATATTAGAGATTTGGACATCAATTGCCTCTCTTAAACTTCCATGGATGAGTGCTTGAAGAACTTGAAGAACACTTGAATAAGAAGACTCTTTAAATCAACTTTGAATGCATAATTGAGAATCCTCCAAGAGGTAGACATCATATTTCATCTCTAATTCCTACTTTTGCATATAGATCTACAAGTCTTGGATCTAGTTTAGTTTTATTTTATTTGTTAGAACTCTCATCTTCTTCCTCTCTTGTTCTTGACACACCCACAAAGCTAAATCCAAGTCTCTTTTAATTATTGATAATTCTTAATTAGAGATTGATTTTTACTTTGATTTTTAATTTTGATTTCATTCTTCAATTTTAGTTTAGATCCATGCATAGATGATTATATATATGTATCTATTTTGAATTTCATGATGGTTTGGAAGTATGATCTATGAGAAGGATGATTCTTATGTTCATACCTATCTCTTGATTATTCCTATTACCTAGAATTCCTATTGAATTTAATCTCTAATAGGGTATTTGTAAGTTCCTTTGATCCATGGTCTAAAGTTCTTCATAGAACTTGAGGGCCAAATTGATTGGAAATCATGATAATTAAGTTGTTCTATGAGTTTGATCTCTCTAATAAGCTTCAACCAAAACCTAAGATGTTTTTCTCATACTTTACAATGGACTAGATAAAATTCAACAAAATAGATTGATTTTGTCCATAAGATTTGGTCCACCAACCCATAGTTTGATGGATTTCAAATTTTCTGGATAAATTTGATGAATTAGCTTTCATTCGATCCGTTTTGAGAGTCACTAGGATCTATATGCTATTTTTAGAAATTGTTGAGAAATCAGTGGACAGATTTGAACATAGTCTCTTTGTGCTTGAATTTTAGAAAATCTATAATAGTTATCGATGTTCCGCTTTTTGAGGATGATTCCTAACTCATGTATCTATATGCTGATGTAAAATCATGAGCATACGATCGAGTTAAGATTGTTTTCTAAGCGTTTGAAGTTGATACAACTATTCTGGAATTTTCTAGATTTAATTATAATCATGATTATGTATACAAACTGGTCATATCTTGATCACTCAACAATAATTGATGAATAAAACTTGGTTTATGATACACCCAAAATTGGCTCTATCCCATGACTGAGTGGTTCCAATCAGCAGCCAGTCCATCATGCACAACTCCTCGGACAAGCATAATCCCGAGCGGTCTAGTCTACTCATCATCCCGAGCGGTTCATTCATGACCCGGTCAACAGGTCGGGAAAATCGCACGGACACATCCCACTGAGGGATCAGATCATCCGGGCCCATAGGCATGATCCCGAGCACCACAGGCATGATCCCGAGCATCATAGGCATGATCCCGAGCATTACGGGCAGTTTTCTACTCAAGCTAGAAGACCAATGGAAAGTGCAAGCTATTTCCTAATCCAATTAGGAAACCCCCACAATTAATGCTAATCTATATCAATTGGATTATATTTCCTTATCCATGTAAGAGTAGTTCTCTTACATCTATAAAAGAGACCACTCACCCCCCCCCCCATTGATGGGGCCAACTCTTTAGTCTACATAGCACCTCTATAAAATTCACCATTATACGCATACACCCGGCCGGTATTACTGGTAGTGCCGCCCCTCTTTGTTGGCTCACCAGGCTCGCCGGTGATCTGCTAGTGAACGTGCTCAGACACACAAGTGGACGTAGGTACCTTCATTAACAAGGCCGAACCACATACAAAAAAGTCTCTCTCTCTCTCTCTCTCTCTCTCTCTCTCTCTCTCTCTCTCTCTCTCTCTCTCTCTCTTTAAATTGCTCTACTTTACTCTTACCAATTTTTGGCATCATCAGTTTATAAATCATCTAGGATAAATTTATGAGAGATAAAAAGCTTAGAATAACTTGACTAACATGATTCATGAACTTATATTATGTTTTATATTCCTTTGTCAAGTGATACCAAATTTCCAAAATAATAGAGTCTGTTTAAAACAACTTTTTAGAGACCTTAAGATCATTACATGTCCATGGAATTATTTATTTCATAAACTACAATGAAATAGTTTTCTTTTGACACCAAATAGAGCTTCACATGATTTGTTTAGAATTAAGCATGATTTTTACAAGAATAGTGGATAGTCCTGATCCATTGTTCCCAAAACTCTTATTTCTCGAATTTCAAAAATGGTAAAGAGGATCTACTTTTTGGAGAAGTTCTCTAAGAGATTTATCTAACTTTCTGTAGAAGGGTTTTAACCCAGCTCATGGTTAAGACAACTTTTGATAGGATTCATAAGAGGTTGCTGAATCTGTAAATTTGATTGATGACGTCTTTTCCTTGTTTATCATGTATATCATTTGTTTGCTTGTATTTTTGCAATGCTTGGGTATTTCTTGGTGTCTTAGTGCAGAGAATTGAATGTCTTGGATCCGGATTTCGATTTGTGGGTTTGCCTCGTCTACATGTGGCCTAGTGCCCTTGTATCATGTACTATCTCTATCCTTTTTCTTAGAATTTTTCTAGGTTTACAACTTTGTTTTCAATAACACAATTCTATTAGGATAGTCCTCGTTTATATGCTTATATTTTAGAGACATCTTATCTAGGATTGTTGCATGATTGGATTACACGTTTCCATCCTTTTTGCTTTTTGCGACTCCGCTTGAGTCAACTCAATGTAAGTCTTCTCGTTCCCTTTTGCATATCATTACATGTTTCCTTTATTTGTATCGGTCCTGAACTAGCCATTGTAAGTATATCTCTCTTGTATTGCATGTGCATTCGACTTCTACTTGATTTAATCTCTTGACATGATTTTTCTTAGATGTTCCCTTTTGACATGTATATATTATCTAGTATGTTTGAGGAAACAACACCAATTATGAATTAAGAACAAAGATATTTGAATCAAGGCCTACCATTCGGTTGGGCGAGGAGGGGGTGCTTTAGTACTGCTTGGGCTCCTTCCCCTCTTGTACCAAGACCCCCGAACCTAGTATCTAGTAATGAAGGGCGAGTAACCTTATTCAATTTTGGGTGAGTTAAACTTGGATTTTCTAATTCTCGATAAAAATTGGGTGGCGACTCTTTGTCTCTAGGATCGCGTGAGAAAGTCCTAGTTTTCCTTGAAGTGTGCTCCTTAGGATCCATCTTGGGACACTATCGAGGGACAATGCCAGGACCCACCCCTCATCCGCACATCATGGTCCACAGATGTCCAGGCATAAAACGTCGTCAACTTGTAAAAAGCTGAGTGAGTGGAAATTAAAACACTATCATAAGTATAATACAGTTACCAGTTATGAAGGACATAAGATGTAGTTCTAGTAGTAATATCTTTCTCTTTATTCCATTTCTATTAGTCGATTACTCACGTCTTGTTACCCAAGGACAGAAAAAGTATTCTGATTGAAGAACATGCTTGATAGTTTAACTTTATCAACATACCATTATTCTATCCACATCTTTTAAGGACATAACTACCACAATGCATTTTATAGACACAATGTTAGTCCATCCCCCTGATTTTATGGACATAACAGCCACACTGCATGTCGGGGATAGAAAGTTTCAAACAATAGTATATTCTCTTATGCCATAACTTAGCGACGTCTAATAGTTATCCCTGCCTACTACTTTTAGGGCTTGTTTGTTTGCTGGATAAGTAAGGGGTATTGGATTAAAATAGTCCAATACGGTTCAATGATGTGTTTTTTTAGCAATTTTCAATATAAACTAACTAAGGATAACAATGCCTCTGGTTAGCTTTAGTACTACCTAGGAGGGATAAAATAATACCAAGGGGGGGTCAGTGTTAAAAATCTCGGGAATAAGGGTTAATGGTATTGTGGTGTAAAATTACAAAGCTGCCCCTTCCATATAAAACAGTCTCAACAAATCAGTTGTGTATTTGTCTCATATTTTTTAGAGATAGAAAGAGAAGGAGACAAGGGGTGACACAGACGAAGGAGAAAACACAGACGAAGGAGAAGAAAAAGGAAAAGAAGTAGGAGATGACACAGACCACAACGAAGGAGAAGATGAAGGAGCCGATCTTCATCACTGTTGCGGATTTGAGGTTCGTTAACATTAGATCTCATTTTTTTTGGTTAGGGTTTTTGCAGATTTACTCAAAAAATGGTAGATCTACGCATATACCATCTCTCTCTCTCTCTCTCTCTCTCTCTCTCTCTCTCTTAAATCTGAGCTTGGATATGTAAGTTTGACATTATATATGTTTATTTCATAATTTTGAACCAACAAATGAGACGGAACAATGAATCTTTGATTCCTTCTTGGTGATTTTATATTTCTTACATAATGATTTTTCGACTGAATGTTTCTAATTTTTTTTATACTGATTGTTTCTGATTTTATTGTTTATAATTTACATATATATATATATATATATATTTAGGGAAGGTTAACTGTTAAGTTCTTTATCCAAGGAATTTTCTTCACTATTTAATAAGTCCTATATAGGGCATCCGAAAATGGTATTCAACCCATAGTCCCATTTTTATTGGTTATAATTTACACACATATATATATATATATATTTAGGAAAGGTTATAAAAATATATACATTTGTTGCTATGGTCTTTTGCAAATTCTGGGTTCTCTTGAATGTTTAATTTTCTTCATTTTGTCTTCTTTTATATTCCCTCTTTGGTATTATGCTGCATATGGAATTTTCTTGTGAATTTTGTCACTCGATTTGAGCATCTCTCTATCTCTTGTTGGGTGATGTAGATGAGATTCTTGGTTTGGAAAGGTTGAAAATTGATTCCGTTTAAACAAAATGTTAATGGACAAAACTAATATTCCTAGCCTTTTTTTTAAAATTTTATGTGCATTAGATTAGTGCACTTTCTAAAGATCTTACACTATCAGCTATAAAATCTTTAGCTTCCCACTAAAATGTCTAAAAGAACATTCACTTTGCCCAACTGGCCAAGCAACATACACATACATATTTATATTTGGCAATAATGCATTTTACAATCTGATCATTGGGCCTTCATAGTTCAGATTGGCATATGTTTGGATTCATTTCATAGTACAAATTTCCATGTTTTTTTTTTTTTTTTTTGTAGTTCTTGATGTTAGTGTATCCTTTAGAAATGGACTAGGAGATTTAAATGTACATAATAGTGGTTTAAGGTGTATCATGTATATCATGTAAAACACATAGCATTGCTTTTTGAAAAATTGGCTATTGTTCCTAGAACTCTATTTTATTTTTTTGGGCCTCCCGTCTTTCAAATGCCAATGCAACTAAGTAGCTTAATGTAGATTTGACGATGTCATCTTGTCATATTATTTGAGCACAAGGAGTTTAATTTCCTCATTTTTCAATTTGAGTAGTCCTGCAAATCTTCTATGGTACTGTTTGTTCTATTTTCTTATTTGCCACATTTTCTATCTTCCTTCTCTTTGTTATTTTGTCTAGAAGTCTTTGTTATTCCTACATGGTTTTCGCTTTTGTTTAAAATCCAAAATTTTCACTTGGTTCATTTGTTTCAATTACAATCAGAATCTCAATTTAAAGCAGTTGATTAAATTGAATGCCCCTCACGGTCAGTCTAAACATCAGTTCATTTGTAAGTAGATTTCCCTTCATCTTCCTTTAAGCTTTATTCTATATGGTTACTCTAGTGGTTATGTGACTTTTTTTAGAAATACCTAAACTCCATTCTTTCCAGAATCATAACTCTGTAACTTCACTACTTGCACTTAAGTTGTTAGGAAATGGGCTAGGAGATTTAAATGTACTTCACCACTTTTGGGCTTGATCATTCTAGAGGCTGGTATAGATCAAGTGTGGCTAGTTCATATGTTTGGGTTTGCTTGAACTTTGGACTATTGCATCTTTGAGTAGTTTTAATTTACTATTAGTTCATATGTTCTAAAACATTAATTGGTGCAAAATCATGTCAATTGTCTGTTGTTTGTTGTATTACTGAATTCTATTTTTTTTTCTTTTCCTGTAGGTATATTGCATGTGACGAGGAAAGAGCATCAACATCTCTATCTTTTTTCTTTCCTTGTAGATATTGTAAAGCTTTCATTGTAATTACATCAAGAGATTCTTTCCTTGTAGATATTCTAGAGCTTACATTGTAATTATATCAAGAGATTTTTTCCTTATAGATATTCTACAGCTTTCATTGTAATTATATCAAGAGATTGTTGAAAATGAATAAGAAGTTTTGAGTATTTTCCATTGTATAATTGGTATATAGAAAATTTTACTCACTGTTTGATGTATATTCCTGCCATGGATCTACTTATTTTGGTAGAATTTTTGCAATAAGATTATCATTTGGAGATGGCATTGACAAAGTAAATCCTATTTGTGTGATGTTCAGTATTTTTTTTTTTTAGCAAAAAGGGCATTTATGAAAAATTACAGATTAGTCCAAGTTTATACCATGGTCATCCAAACACAGTATTAGACTAATTGAATTTTTATCCCCAGTATAATCCGGCATGAGCCAAACACAGTATAAAAATAATACTGCATTGTTTTATCATGTGATTAGTTATCCCATGATAACTAACTACACTTTAATACAATACCCCCTTATCCTATCCAATAAACAAACGAGGCCTTAAGGACATATTCACAACCCATGGCTTTTAAGGACATCATGGACCACCTGGCTATATTAGGACTGCTCGGTCCTGCCCACTGCTTTTAAGGACATCACCGCCCACTAATTTTAAGGACCTATAACCAAGTGTCCACCCCCGATCAATTCCCAGACCCTAACAAACCTATCTCAATTCCGAACTAACATCGACACATGACAATTCCCATTGTGGCCTGACTAATCTAATTGAAATGAAATGGATAACCAATTTGATTCTCAACAACCACATTACCTACCATTCCAAACGTACTCACCTTACTCATAATCATATCTCATTAGCGCGTCATTGTATTCCTTATTCAATCAATATTCCATGATGAAAAAAAATAGTATTTAAACAATTAAGCGGTGCACATCATATATAAACAGAAGTATCCCAAATCTTTAAGTGCCAATCGATTGAAGTCATTCTCAATTGTTTGGGAAAAGTTGGGTTTGATAGATTAAAATATGTTCAATCCATTAGAGAAAAGTAAGTTCGATCGATTGAAATTCAATCGATTGACGATTTTATCGATTGAAACAAATTCAATCGATTGAACTTCATCTTTCCCAAACATTGGGCAATGACGTCCAAATTTGCTAAGGTGCATTTGGGTGCATTTTGGCACATCCAAAACTTGTAAAACAATACCCCTATGAACAAGGGTGTGTTTAGGTGAGTGTGGGACTTGGTCTCCAATGGCCAATCTTTCTCTCTCTCTCCTCTTCTCCTTTGCCTCCTTCTTTCCTCTCTACCTCTCCTTCTTTCCTTCTTCTTTTTCTACTTCTTTTCCTTTTTCTCTCTCTCGGATAGAATGTAGATATATGTATAGATATGTGTGTATATATATAAATATCAAAACACAATCACTCACTCTCTCTTACTTCTCTGGGCCAAAACAAACCTCACACACACAAACATGACCCTATATATATAAGGGAAAGGAAGTGCAAGTTGGCAGTCCAGCGCAACAACTGGAATAAATATCCAGATGCATTCAATTGATTGAATCTTCTTCAATTAATTGAGAATAGGTCAGTTAGGGTTCAATCGATTGATGAAGTTTCAATCGAGGTACACATTATGGTTTCAGGTCGGCAAGATTTTGATCGATTGAAGTTGCTTTGATAGCTTGAAACTTTATATGTTCAATCGATTGAGAAAAATGCAATCGACTGAGAACAAGATTACAAGTATGGTATGGGAAATTATACATAATCTTATTTATTATATATACATGCAAAAATACAGGGTATTACATCATCCACCACTCATTAAAAGATTTCGTAATCGTAATCGTAATCTAAAGTAGCTAGGTTAAAATAAAAATGGAAACTTCTCGCACATCTCTAACTCTAATTCCCACAAAGCTTCTCCTTTATCATGATGCTTCCACTGAACCTTTACCAACAGAATCTCTTTGTTTTTAAGGTTCTTGACTCCCAAGATTTTCATTGGTCCTTCATTGAATGTGACGTTATCATTAACTTCTATATCCTTAAAGTTTATTTCATGTGCTAAGTTATGGGCACACTTCTGTAACATACTAATATGGAAGACATTGTACACGCTCGACATCTTATGTGGCAATGCCAGTCTATAGGCAACCTTTTCCAATATATTCTACGATCTTGAATTGTCCTATAAATTAAGGTGATAGTTTGCCTCTCTTCTGACCAAACCTAACAATTTCTCGAATTAGAGAAACCTTGAGTAGTACGTGATCTCCAACTACAAATTCCAAATCCTTGCGGCATTTGTCAACATAACTCTTATGTCTGGCTTTGAAACCTTGAGCAGTAAGTGATCTCCAACTGTAAATTCTAAATCCTTACGGCGTTTGTCAACATAACATGTGTGTCTAGCTTGTGCTATTTTCATCTTTTCATGTATCACTTGAATCTTTTGACTAGTTTTGGGTACCATCTCTAGCCCAAAAAGTTGAGCATCTCCAACTTCGGCCCAATACAACGGCGATTGACAAGGTCGTCCATACAAAGCCTCAAATGGCTCCATCCCTACGCTTATATGATGTTGTTATAAGCAAATTCTATCAATGGCAGGTGTGTCTCCTTAGAACTCTCAAAATCTATGATGCAGACTCATAGCATATCGTCCATTACCTAATTAACTTGTTCAGTTTGTCCATTAGTCTGGGGATGGAAAGTCAAACTCAAGTTCAGTGTTGTCCCCATTGTTGCTTGGAGACTCCTCCAAAACTCCGCAGTGAATCATGAATCTCGATTTGACACGATCGACACTGGGGCACCATATAGTCGCACGACTTGCTGAATGTACATCTGACTCAACTGTTCTACTGGATATGTTATGTTGTAGGTGATTAAATGCGCCATTTTCGTTAGTCGATGCTTTATTACCCAAATGGTGTCGTGGTTTTGCTGAGATCTCGACAATCCCACCACGAAATCCATAGTGATGTGTTCCCATTTCCATTGGGGAATCGATATTGGCTGTAGAGTCTGGGTGATTTCTAGTGTTCTGCCATTACTTTCTTACAAGTAAGACACTGAGATACATACTTAGCTACGTCTTTCTTCATTCCTTCCCACCAGAAATTTTTCTTTAAATCTTTGTGCATCTTCATCCCTCTAGGATGAATAGTCTTTTGTGACTTGTGTGTTTCGTCTAATATGTCTTTCCAGAGATTATCTTTGTTAGGCATATAGAGTCTACCTTTACATCTTAGAGCTCCGTCCGCGCTTTTGCTCCATACCTCTAGTTCCTTGGTTGACATCTTGGAAAACCATAATTTTAAATCCTTAGTAGTTTGTTGAGCCTCTATGATACGACTGATTAGAGCTGGCTATATGACCAAACATCGCAGATGTTGTCCTTTTCCTGGTTCTGCAGGCTAAAGATCAAACTCGGCTAACATCTCCAATGTTTGCCATTCTCGAACTAATATGGTAGTGATTACTAATCGAGGTCGGCGACTCAAAGCATCGGCCACAACATTTGCTTTATCTGGATGGTATTGCAATGAAAAGTCATAGTCCTTAAGTAATTCCATCCATCTCCATTGTCGATTGTTCAACCTCTTTTGAGAAAACAAATACCTCAAACTCTGATGATCCGAGAACAGATTGAACTTTTTCCCTTACAAATAGTGTATCCATATCTTCAATGCAAATAGTGTTGCTGCTAACTCCAAGTCATATGAAGGATAATTCTTCTCATGTGGTTTTAGTTGTCTTGATCCATACGCAATAACATTCCCGTCTTGCATAAGCACACACCCAAGTCCTTGGTGTGATACATCACTGTAGATTATGAATCTCTCTCCGCTCTTGGGTATTGCCAATACCAGTGCAGAGATCAATCTTCCTTTAACTCTTGGAATGCACCCTCGTGCTTATCTGTCCATTTGTACTTCATCTCCTTTATTATCAAATTAATCAATGGTCCTGCAATCTTGGAGAATCCTTCGATGAATCTTCGGTAGTATCCAGCTAGACTAAGATAACTTCTAACTTCGGCTGCATTGGTCAGTCTATTCTAACTCAAAACTACATCGATCTTAGATAAGTCTATCGAGATACTGTCCTGAGATATCATATATCCCAGAAATTTGACTTCTTATAGCCAAAATTCACATTTACTGTACTACGTATATAGCTTATTGTCTCTTAGTGTCTGTAGAGCAATTTGTAGATGTCTCTTATGCACTTCTTCCATCTTGGAGTAAATCAGGATATCGTCGATGAATACTATAATGAATTAATCCAGATAAGGTCTGAATACTCTATTCATTAAGTCCATGAATCCTGCTGGGGCATTAGTCAATCCGAAAGACATAACTAGAAACTCGTAATGCCTATATCTTGTCCTAAAAGCAGTCTTTGACACGTCCTCTGGTCAAACTAATAACTGGTGATATCCTGACCGTAGATCAATCTTTGAGAAGATCCCAAATCCTTATAGTTGGTCGAATAGGTCATCTATTCAAGGAAGTGGATATCTATTCTTAATTATGTCCTTGTTTAATTTTCTGTAGTCGATACAGAGTCGAAGTGTTCCATCCTTCTTCTTCACAAATACCAGTGCTCCTCAAGGTGACGTACTTGGGCGAATAAATCCTAGATTCTCAAGTTCCTGGACTTGCTACTTTAATTCCAACATCTTAATTGGTGCCATCCAATATGGAGCCTTGGATATCGGCAGCGTTTCAGGTGCTAATTCCACACAAAAGTCTATTTCTCTCTTCAGTGGAAGTCCAATAACATCTTGGAAAACATCCTTAAAATCTTGTATGGTAGGAATCTAATCCACAGTAGGTTTCGTACTTTTAAATTCGATCACAGCTACACAACTTGTAAGAAACAAGTCGCTCGCTAGCTGGCACTGAAACTTGATCATAGCACATCCTGGTATCATAAACACAATAGTCTCAATAGGGCAATCCAAGTTGGTACCATTCTTGGTAAAACAATCCATTTCTAGAATAATGTCAAGCTCTGAAATTGACAGAACTACCAAGTCTATCGAAAGATTCATATCTTCCAAGGTCAAGGGACAATCCTTGCACACCTTACCCAACTTAACAGTTACTCTTAATGGTGACATAGCATTAAGTGCCAGCTTGAGTGCTTGGGATTCTAAACCCAACTAGCGCGCAATCTTAATAGTAATAAATGAATGTGCAATACTAGTATCAAATAAAGCTTTAACTTGATTGTGGAAAAGTACCAGCATACCTTCCAGGTTGTGCTGCTCCTTAGCATTAAAGCCTACCTCTTCCAGGATGATGGCATCCACCTAAGTCTGATCCAGGGGTCCTTAAAGTCCTTGAACTAGTGCCTCATAGTATCCCCCTCAAGGTGTGTGGTAGTACTTTCTCAAGTGGCCCAGCTTATTACAGTTATTGTAGATGGAATCTGACCGATGATGGATCTTGGGAGAGATACAAAACTTAGCAATGTGCCCCAGTACCCCATAATTAAAACTTCTCCCATTAATAGCTTGTGGGGCAGCAATTCATGCCTGAGGTGGCAGCCTTCGTTGTGGATATTGTGGTAGTTGGGGTTAAGCAATTTATGGCCCCCTGGTTCCATCCCAAGTGCACTTATTATTTGGGAAGTTACCCTAAGGTCTCAAACCTTGGGTATTCCTTGGTAGTAGGGCTTGGAAACTCCATTGAAAATTTCTCAGTGGAGGTGGTCGGTTTACCTATTGTTGTTGTACTGGATAGGCATCCTTTTCCAATCTCACAGCAAGTCTTACTAGTCCCTTAAAACCTTGATTGAGGTGACCGATCATCATGTGGTGAAGATGGGGGTTCAAACCCTGATGAAACCTCTTCACCTTTTTCTGTGGCATATCAATCATGTGTGCAGTGAATCGTGACAATTGCTCGAACTGGGTGGTATACTCTCTCACAGTCCAACTTCCCTGGACTAAGCTAAGGAAATTCTTCTCCTATTGATCCTTCTCATCATTCGAAAAGTATTTCTCTAGAAATCTTCCCTTGAACGTCTCCTAAGGCATTAACCTGGCAGCATTCATCCCAATGGTGGCACGTTCCGCCTCCTACCAGTCTATAGTGGCATAGGTTGACTAGAACGTAGCTAGGTGACGTTTATCCTATTCATTACACTCTAAAGCTTCCAAGATAAGCTCTATCTTACGCAACAATTGCTCTGCCTGCCATGGTTTTGTTAATCCATCAAACTTCTCTAAGCGTAGGCCATAGAATCATTCCAGTAGCTTGTCTCTGGTCTACCTTAGCAAAAAAGGTGCAGCAAGGGGTTGGATAGGTCGTTGATTGGTAGCATGGTTGTAGGTGTCACCTACATGTTCCATCCTTTGCATAAAAGGCTTCAAAAATGCTCGTCGGGTCCATACCCTCTGGAATAGGGGCACCTAGTCATGCTGGATTCCTCGGTCTAACCATAATGATCTTGTGTGTAATGTACCTACAAAAAGGCCTACCAATTAGGTAATAGTCTTCTCAAAGAAACAATAATCAAGATAAAATAATAATCGGAACAAAATATCAGTTCTACTCATAACCACAGAACAAAGGTCAAGCTTAAAAGATAATATCTCCAAAAGATAATACTTTTATATATATCCACCAAAAGATGTACAGTGGAGTACACACTAGTCAAACTATGTACCATGTGGGACATATGCCAATACAGCAATAGAATCAACCATTTACAATACCACCACTAGTGGTTGTTAATTATACAAAAAGAGCTATGGTCAAATAGCTATCCCTGAAATCCTCCAAAAATAAAGTGGACAACATGTCCTGATATATATACTAGAAACCTAAGCCCCCCAAAGTCCTGACTCAGCAGCCATCCACGTTTGATCCATACATGGGAGCCTCGTCCTCAGATGAAAAATCCCACTCCTTAGATGGATCATCCCCCATCAATGCATCAAGATTTCTGATCCCGATCTCAACATCCCAATCCTCTACCATCACCTCATCTTTATCCTTCTCGTCATCCTTATCCATGATATCTACTACTCGCTCAACAGCATCAGTAGTTGCAACGGTGAATCCCTTGACTAATGTAATAGCCTCTGTTAGCTCAGCCTCTCCGATAATGAATCCTTCTGGCTATACGGCCATCGCTGCTACCCAATTTACTGCAATCTGGGCAATGGCTACCATCTGTGCTATGGGTCATGCGGGTAACTTCAGTACAATTGCCCCCTCGAGCTCCCCATCCTCATCCTTGTCTCCCTCTAGTAACACAATACCCTATATAGCTATAACATCCATCTCTGCCAATTCTGGGTCCTCAGAGTCCTCCTCTGGCTCTGCATTGTCATCTATGGGCTCTTCCTCTCTGGCCACGTCTACATCATCGTCATCAGGCTCTATATCCTCAATAGGATCCTCATCCTCCTTGTCATCCACTACCAGCCCAGGCTCTGCTGGCTCTGGCATATTGGTACCAGTTCGGGTGGTGCTACCTGGGCTGGTGCAGCTATAGTTATAGGTAAGGGGTTAGGTCTCTCCAAAATAGCTCGTAACTCAATAATGTCCATCTCCAGCTTGCTTTGGACCAAGTGAGCCATCTTGTGATAAATAACCTTCCATATTCGCGTGTAATGATACGCGTCCATACTAATCTCGGTAGGGTGTGTCTATCCAGTAACATATAGAGCTCTCCATATGTCCTCCTATAAGTATTAACTAGATGTACGGCGTATGTGCTCATGGTAAAAATCTGGGTCAGCCAGCTCTATCATGTCTCCATGAATTATGTGACCTTCATAGGTATCATCCACAAACTTATGAAAGTTTGGATCCATGCTAACCTGCAAAGAAACTATGTAACGTCAGAAGGACGAACTTATCTTAGTACTCATATCTCAGTGATCTCAAAAGTGCTAGGACTAGATGGTGTGGGAGAATTAGTGAGTGACGCTATCAACCTAGGCTCGGATACTGAAAATCCTGTCATACCCAAGAACAGCAAAAAAAGATAAAAACAAATGTACTTTTTGGGTCCATAGGGAATGACTGGTGAAGTTACTGAATTATCCACACCATGCAGTACTAAACAGTATATGCTAAAGATAATAAATGGAAACTTATATAACATGATAAGGAGTTCTATAACTATTACATCAAAGTTTATAACTTAATATATAAAGGTCCTAAGGTAATATATGCCCTGAGTACAAAACATAATAATAACGTCTGGAAGTAGGCTCAGAACTACAATCTATCCTATGTCCTCAGCTGGAGTACACATAACCCATCAGCATAGTAATCTTCTCCGGTGTCTCCACCTTCTGTCGGTCCAACTTTGACATATCCTTCCCCCAGATAATAGCCATCCTTGTACAGTACATTACCTGTATTGTAAGCAATAGGATAATCCGGGCGGGGGATGTCCAATCATAAAACAGAGTCAGCTTGTTGAAAGCTAAGGGAGTAGAAACTAAAACAGTATCATAAGCATAATGAAGTTACCAGCTATGAAGGACATAAGATATAGTTATACTAGTAATATCTTTCTCTTTATGCCAATCCTATTAGTTGATTCCTCACGTCTTGTTACCAAGGATCAACAAAGTATTTTGAATGAAGAACATACTCAATAGTTCAACTCTATCAACATACCATTATTTAGTCCACCACTTTTAAGGACATAACTGCCACATGGCGTATTATGGACACCACATCAGTCAATCCCCCAGCTTTTAAGGATATAACTGCCACACTGCATGTTGGGGATATAACCTTTCAAATAATAGTATATCCTCTTATTGCCATGACTTAGCAACGTCTACCAGTGATCCCCGCCCACTACTTTTAAGAACATATTCACAGCCCACTTCTTTTAAGGACATCATGGATCACCTGGCTATCTTAGGACTGCTTGGTCCCGCCCACTACTTTTAAGGACATCACCATCCACTGATTTTAAGGACCTATGACCAAGTATCCGCCCCCGATCAATTCCCAGACCCTAACAAACCTACCTCAATTTTGAACTAATATCGACACATGACAAATCCCATTATGGCCTAACTACTATGATTGAAATAAAACGGATAACCAATTTGATTCCCAACAACCACGTTACCTAACGTTCTGAATGCTCTCACCTTACTCAGGATCATATCTCATTAACGCATTGCAGTATTCCTTATTCAATCCATATTCCATGTTAAAAGCACAAAATAGGATTTGAATAATTAAGCAGTGCACATCATATATAAACAAAAGTATCCCATATCTGTAAGTGCCAATCGATTGAATTCATTCTCAATCATTTGGGAAAAGTTGGGTTCGATCGAATAAAACATTTTCAATTAATTAGAGAAAAGTATGTTCGATTGATTGAAGAATCTTTAATCGATTCTCAATTGATTGATGGTTCAATCGATTGGAACAAGCTCAATCGATTGAACTTCGTCTTTCCCAAAAACTAGGCAATGATGTCTAGATTTGATAAGGTGCATTTGGGTGCATTTCTTCATGTCCAAAACTTGTAAAACAATACTCCTAGGGTACTGAGTGAGTTTAGAACTCAACACAATTAACAAGGGTGTGTTTGGGTGAGTATGGGGCTTGGTCTCCAATGACCAATCTTTCTTTCTCTCCTCCTCTCCTCTGTTTCCTTCTTTCCTCTCTGCCTCTCCTTCTTTCCTTCTTCTTCTTCTACTTCTTTTCCTTTTTCTCTCTCTCAGACAGAATATATATATATATATATATATGTATAGAGTATGTATGTGTATATATAGATGTGTATATATATATCAAAACACAACCATTCCCTCTCTCTAACTTCTTTAGGCCAAAACAAACCTCACACATACAAACATGACCCCATATATATAGGGGAAAGGAAGTGCAAGGCGGCAGTCCAGCGCAACAACTGGAATAAATATCCAGACGTGTTCGATCGATTGAAGCTTTTTTTTATCGATTGAGAACAGGTCAGTCATGGTTCAATCGATTAATAGAGTTTCAATCGATTGAAAAGAGGTACACGTTATGGTTTCAGGTCGACAAGGTTTCGATCGATTAAAGTTGCTTCAATCACTTAAAACTTCATATCTTCAATCGATTGAGAACAAGATTACAAATAAGGTAAGGGCAATTATACATAATCTTATTCATTATATATACATTCAAAAATACAGGGTATTACAGGTTTTTTTGGCTCAATGACTTATGGCTTAATGGTTGTTGGGAGTAACGGCTTTTTGCTTAATGGCTTTTGGCTTAAGGGTTGTTAGGATTTTGGCTTTTGGCTTTTGGCTTAAGGGTGTTTGGCTTTTGGCATAATGGATTTTACCTTAAGGACTGTTTAGCTTTTCGCTTAAAGGCTAAAAAGATGTTTAGCTTTTGGCTTATGAGCTATTTGACTTAATGGCTTTTGGGTTACGAGTTATTTGGCTTAGTGGTTTTTAACTTAAGGGATTAATGGATTTGGCTTAAGGTAATGGCTTTTGGCCTAAGGGTTGTTTGGCTTTTATTTTAAGGGTTTTGGCTTAAAGACTAATTGACTTTATAGCTTTTGACTTAAGAGCTTTGGCTTTTGACTTTTGGGCTTTTTGCTTAGGAATTATATTATGGAAATCTTTTTTTATAATTTATCGGGAAGTACCGAAAGGGTGCAAAGTTATCAAGTGTCGAAGGCATGTGGAGTTAGTTATTAGCTATGCGTGGTCAAAATTGTTCAATAATACCTTTATGTACAAGTTATATATATAGTACATTAAATGTTATAATAGTAAATTAGTTTCATCAGTCCGGATCTTAAGCGGACTCTAAGGAGCAGACCAAGGGATGGACCACTAATAACAATGAAAATGTCGCTTTTAGTGATGAAATTTTTTCTCGCTAAAAATCATTGTTTTAGCGACAAAAATTCTCGTTGCTAAAAACGATCCGTCCCTTGGTCCACTCTTTAAGGTCCGCACTTGATCCTCGTCGTTAGTCTCATATGTGCATGATTTATAATAAATTCATTCATATAAATTAGAAGAAAAAATTTAAGAGAAATTTAAATACTGTAACTTAAACATTAGAGTGTTTAGTTTAAGGGTTAATTACACATACACCTGTAGACACCACAATTTTGACCAAACTATTAAACTTAGGGGGGTTTACCTCTGGAGATCAATGATGAATATGTCTCATAGGAATCAAGACTCTTACAAGAAATCTGATTCTCTTCCAAGAAGAATCTCAGTCCAAAATCGCCCTTTTTAGCCAAAAAGACCAAAATTCCCATCTACACGTCACCTTGTAGAACATGAGTTTTGAACACGCATAGAAACACGGCATTGTACTCGAAGCATCTTAAATCCATTTTCAAAAGGAGAAAATTCAGTATGAATCCTAAAAAAGTTAACAAAAGTCAATAGTTGACCTAGTGAAAAGTCAACGGGTCAAAAGGGGGTCAATCGTAAAATTTTCAAAGTTCAGGATGAGAAGTCCCGATAATTGTTCATTTATGCTAAAAATTATTTTTAAGGATTTTTAAATGAAAGAAATCATGATGAAATCGAAAGGCTTTGAAGAAGAATTGTGCAGAAAATCGATATTTTGTCTTCGGAGGGAGAGTTGATTTTTTTTCCTTAAGGATTCTGATTTTTAGATATTTTATTGAATCCAAATGGGGAGTATTTGCTTAATTACATTTCATGTCTTAAGTAAATATATAAATTAAACGACATTTACTTAAATGGCATGAAATGGAATTAAGGTGTTGAATAGTGCTGTACAGCGGTACTCAGAGTGCCCGAACGACAGTCCGTGAATGCCGTTGTGGCACTCAACAAGTGTCGTTCAGCACTCACTGAGTACTACCTCATCTTCATTGAGTGCCACTCCTGGGCTAATTTGCATTTTTAAGTCAAAATTCCTTTTCAATCATAGATCAAATGAATGTACCAAATGATGCCGTTTTTTGTGTACATGTTTACTACTCTTATGTCATGTAAACCATGCTCCCACTACCTCAAATTGACCTATATACCCTTATTTTAGCCCCTAAGAAAATCAAAGTCTATAAAAACCCTTTTTTTCTCATTTTTTGGGGTTGGAGACTTGAATCTTGAGGATGATACTTGAATCTTAGAGAGAGAGGCTGAATTTTGAAATTGAGTTTGTTCTTAGAGAAATATAGAGAGAGAAACTCCAAAACCCCAAAGAAAATCTTACCCAATTGACCCAATTCTTCAAATCACCATTGATGGACCTTGAAGCTTCAAGGAAGAAAAAGAATAGGAAGGCTTGTAAGGGTTGAATCTCTCCAAATCAATCAAATTATGAGAAGATCTAGAAGTTAATTCCTTATTCCTATACTTATTATACATAATTCAGTGACAATTCATAGATTGAACTACGATTTTTACACATTTTCTTAAAGTATATTCTCATTCCTCTTCTTCACACACCACATAAATTGTGATTAAATCTCTTTTAATCATGTTTGTTTATGATTGAGTGATCTTATAATCTCTGTAAATTATGTTTATATATGAAATAACAACTTGGATCATCATAATTCACATGGATTCATCATTTTCTCTCTCTACCCTTCTTTATGAAATTCAAGTGACCATTTAATGTCACTTTGGGTTTCATAATTTTGATGCTTTGATTCTCTATAATTCACCATTTATATGAGGATTGAAGTAGATTTCATCCATTATTTCATGAATTTAATTAGATCTATGTAAGGATTTTTATTTTCTTTGCTCTCTTGAAGTTGATGAAATTCTCTAAGTTCCATTCGAATTTCTTAGAGTTAGATCCTCTAATTGTTGATAATCTCATGGTTATACAATGATAAGAATGAGTTTCAACTCTAGTTGTAAGATCAATTGAATGCATCTAAACTTCCATATATATATATATATAGTTTTGGTTCATCCCATGAAGGATTTATGAAATTTATCATATCTCATCAAACCCTTTTTTTGTTGTTGGATTCAATTTAGCCCTCAAGGATCATGAACTTGAGAGAGGGTTTATACCTAGATCTAACCTATTTTATGGTTGGAATCTAGAGTTTCAATTGTCATGAATATTCAAAGTGATTGGGCAAGTCCTTAAAATCCATGTTTAGATTCTCTAATGAGATCTATAATGGAATCTCTTCAAGGTAAAATCCATAGAATCCTTTGATTGATTAAGATAAATTCTGTTAATCTAATTTATTATACTCTCATCTAATCTAGATGCTTCATAGAATTATGGATTTGGTTTGAGTCATTCACAGAGTGGTTGAATAAGACCTTGAAACTCGTCTTTAAGCTCTTTCAAGAGAATTGTAATGGAGTTCATCCAAGGCAATACCCATGGAACTTTTGCTTAAATAATGGAAAGTGTGTTAGTAGGATTCAACTTGATCAAATTTAATCTAGGTTCTCCATAGAATAATAGATTTGACTTGATCTTAGCTCATTGATATGAAGTGCTTCCATGGTTCAGTGAATCCTTCGATGGATTTTGATCATAGAGTTCTTATGAATTTGTTAACCCTTCGATTTGGATGAGACCACTTGGAATGTGTTCATAAGGGATAGATCTACGACTGTAATTTATGTTCTGTCCAAATTATGTTAAAGTGGTTTGATCATAGGATTTGTAAACTTGTCATTCTCTGTCCAAAATTCCAGAACAATAAGCCTATTTTAAATTGTTTGGATGAGAGCTCTAATAAAGTATTTTAAGCTCTAAATAATTTTTTCTAAGAATTATAATGAGTTAATAAGATCCTCTAAAAAGTTTGGGAGGATTCAGATTTGTGTACTAGTTTTAATAAATCATAAAGTCTCTAGACAGAGAGTTAATAAATTCTCAATGATATCTAGTTTTTGGTCCAAGCCCCAGAGATTAGATCATTGGATCATTGATTTTCTTTTTTGATTAGAAACTACACTCACAAAGGCATGTCATACTCAAAAATCATTAAGATCAAACCATAGGAATCATGACTTTTCTATTTTTTAGTATCTGGTTTCTTCTTTGTAAATCCTGAATTCTAAGATAGATTTGATGAATATCACCAATGATGATCCAAATAATTTTACCATGCTTTGAATAAAATTAATTGGACTTAAATCCAGAGGTTAAAAGATCCGAGTCAAAGAATAATTCATATCTTTTTCATGCTCATACATTCATGATTATCATGTTTAGATAATACTTGTATTTTAGGATGCTTAGATTATAGAGTATAGGAATAGATAATGATTGATTGAACTTGATATTGAATTCATGAATTCCTCTGGTTCCTCTATTCTCGATTAGATTTTAGGATTTGATATTATTTATATTCAAAGCATGTGGATTAACCTTTGTTTTGTAGACCTTTTGAAGTATGATTTCTTGAACTTTCTATCATTTATTTCATTTCTCAATTTTATTGATTTTTGACTCCATGTGCGACACCTTAGACTACGACTTGGCCTTATGTGTATATATGGATTAGAGACCATTTTTTTGTTTTCTATTATTCACGTGTATTGCACGTTTCTCGTTCATAGCTGGATCTCAGGTTAGTTCTCTTGTTTTCTATTTGCATATTATTTGCTTGCTATTTGAACTATGTTGTTTTGTATGCCATTTTATCATTAACAATCTTACACCATTTTCAACATACTTTTGGGATGTATATTTAAACCTATGTATTAGTTGAGGGCATGCTTAGATTATTAATTCGAATAAAAGGATGTTGAGTATAGGCCTATCACGAGATAGGATGAAAGGGGGTGTTTTAGTCCGCCAGGCTCCTTCCCCTCTCATTCCATAATTCCCGGACCTCGAAATCTCTGGCTTCCAAAAAATCAGTTGGCTTTTAAAATGGTTTCTTAATTTTTCTCAAAATTAAGTGGCGACTCTTATTTGTATTTTGGAAAAAATAAAACCTAGGGTCTCTAATCCACAACACCCCATGTACTTAGGCTGTTTTTCACTTTGCTCTCTATACTTCAAATCATGTCACTAATGCCCTTGTACTTTGGGCTAAAGTGAAATCATTAGTAAATCAGACAAATGTAACGGACATAAGTCATATTTGGCAACAACTTTTGGAGTTTATCCATAATTAAGAACTCCAAAAACTCAAATAAATTATTTAACAATATAGTATCTGCAATTACAATGGGTCAAAAGCTATTGTGGACAATTTATACCAATTGCAATTATTTGGAATTTTATGGTATAAGAAAAGGAAGCTACCAAACGGTCTTCCAAGGGGTATTAGTAACACATTTGAGACTACAATGGGGCAAATTGAAAACTGTGCTCACTATAGAGGGCCAAAGTGACAATACTCCACTAACCAAGCTTATGTTCCGTTAATTTCTACAGAATTAGTAACTGTTTCACTTTAGTCTAATGTGCAGGAGGTATTAGTGACATGATTTAAAGTATGTGGGGTAAAGTGAAAACGGCCTAAGCATAGGGGATGTATCTGTAATTAACCCTTATTTTAATTCAATATACCAAAAAATACAAATCTATGATGGCGTATTAGTATTATGTTAGAGCAACTCAAGGTAATCAAATGGGCTATCAAATCCAATAACTATGATTTTGATTATTTATATCAACAATGATAAGGATACACACCAAATGACATATTGTGCATTAAATGCGTGTACCATGTGCTGTTTAAATTTTTCACACTTTTTAGTGCATCACTTACACAGCACAGGATATATACATTTAAAGCTAGTGGGTCGTTTAGTGTGTCATTTGGTGTGTATCCCTATCATTTTTGTGTTTATATACTTAAAATTGCACTGGAACAAAACAATCAAAATGGTAATCAAAATATAGACTATTGAACTGAGTCATCAAAAATACAGACAATGGGAGGATAGAAAGAAGATCATTAAATTTTAGTGACATGAAAACTTCGGTATACCTGGTCCTTGGAAGATCAACTGTTAACTTCAAAATACATTAAAACATTCAAATATACACTCATTTGGTTACTTGTTAGAGTCCATTGGATGAAAATAACCATTTGGGTCATCAAAATCATTGTTCTAGTAACCAAAAATGAATTTTGATTACCCTTGTTGGACTTGCTCTTATATACATCAATGTTAATTGGGTTGACATAACATCACGATTAAATGTACATGTTTGATTGTGTAGAAGTAGTTGATTTGGTAATGGCATTAACACGACAGGTTTATAAACGGTAGGAATTGTTGAACTAAATCCAAATTCATTGAAAGTTGGTTTGGTGACAACTTTTGCTTCTATTATTCAACAGAAAATTACGTTTGATGAAAAACTTTTTAAGGTAGTTTTTGTCTAATCATAATTTTTTTTTTAACGATTAACTCATATTTTGCTAGTCTTAAATCACATAATTGATTAATCAAATACTATTATTTTTTTTTAGGGAATTATTATGTATACCCGTGTATTTGCTATGTATATTCAAATTCTGTTGTTCTAATTATTTTTTTCCTAAAAATTCTCACTTTTATAAAATTTAGCAGTGTACATAACAAAACTAACAATGTACATAGCAATTTCCTATTTTAACTTTTAAATTTAAAAATCACTTATGTACTCCAAAAACCATTGGCTGATGGGGCCAAAGAAACATCCGAAAATAACATTTCCTTCGCAATAAATTGAGAAGAATCTGTATAAATGAGAAAAGGAGACAACCTTATCTTAAAATTAGGTGAGGGCACGCTATGGAGTAAAGATAAGGGGGGGAGTGCCCAAAGCTATGCCCTTAAATAATGCTATGTCTTTAGTTCTTATTCACTTTCCAAGGAGATCTCAAAAGACCAACATACTCTGTTGAAGTGTCCCATTCTCCAAAAACCCACGAGCACTCACCTAAAATCAATTAAAATATACCCAACATCACCCATATAATTAAGATTTCATGGTCCCCTCATCCCCCCATCTACAATAAAAGATGTACACACACATATGTGTTTGTATATGTGTCAATTGATAAGGAAAACTATTCGAAGAATTTTTTATTTTATTTACTCCTTACTTATAACTCAAAGAAGAAGAAAATATATGATGCTAACTAGGAGCATAATGAGAAATGCTCATTGTACACTTGTAACATTTCAAGTGAATTATGTGAATAGGACCCATTAGATGATCTTTTTATGATAGGTAGATCTATGAGATGACTCATGGGCCCTAAGGCCCAAATGAAATGGCCACCTTCAAATATTATGTGGGTTTAGTTCATTCTATAGTCTAGAGGATCATCATTGATTGTACTACCGATATTTGATTCAAAATTTAGAAGATTTGGGTGGCCTAAAAAGACTGATTTTGCATAGTAGAAAGGTACAGAACACAAATACAAAGAACCCCATCATACCATTTCACTTAAAGTAAAATAAAAATTAGAAAATATATCTAGGAATAACAAACCCCACAAATTTCAATGGAAAAGAGGGGAAGTAAAGGGGCAAAGTCAGTTGCTCGAGGAAGAAAAAGAGGAAAGAAGAAGCCAAAGAGCACTCAAATCAAAAGGGAAAAACTCATATCGATTCCAAATGGTGGAAATGGAATTAGTAGTACTCTGTATTACTAGAAGCACAATCCCAGTCAATCTAGTCAAACTTTTTACACCCCAATAAACCTCCAATCTAACATCATAGACCAGTGCCAACATCAAGATTTAAAACATCCCACTTGCCCCCCTCCTCCCTCTAACAATAAATATACTCATATATGTGCGCGCGCGCACACATATATATATATATATATACATAATAGAAATTTGGTATTAAATATTCAATTAAGAGAATTATTTGGTTTAAAGACACCAAGAAATCTTTTTGGTAATAAGGACATTATTCAATAAGTTAATTTGGAATAGGCCATTTGACCAGTTGACCACATATTTTTGGGACATATTTACCCTTATTTGTATCTGTCATTTTCATTTCTCTCTCTCTCTCTCTCTCTCTCTCTCTCTCTCAGCAACATCACCGACCACCACCAACCGAGACCACCGCCGTCGCCGGGGACCTTCGTCGTAGGCACTACCACTATCGTAGACGTCTCTTCTCCATCGCCGATCAATGGCGATATTGTCCTCATCACCAGCAGTGCCATCGCTCACCACCACCATTGTACACCATCCCCGTCGCACACCACTGCCATAGCGAGCCAAACACCGCCATCTCGCGAGCCAACCACCACCATCTTAGAACCAACCACCACCATCTCGCGAGCCAACCACCACCATCTCCGAGCCAATCACCATCTCAGAACCAACCACCACCATCTCGCGAGCCAACCACCACCATCTCCGAGCCAGCGGCACCATCAGTCACCACCACCAAAGCGAGCATTTTCACGAGCGAATCCGGCCACCAGTGCACCAATCCACCATCTTTTTTTTTTTTTAACACATTTTTTTGTGAAATTTATCAAAAAAAGTCAGTAACTTTCTTAACATTTTTTCTCAGAGTTTGATATCAACAGTAGTAGTTGTTTGATAGATCTCATTGAGTAGGTTGTAAACATATAGATTTATGGAAAAAAAAAAAACAAGTTACAGATTGATATGAATGCTCAAATTTGTAAAAAGTTTTTTCAATGTTTGGCAGAACATTTTTTTGTGAAATTTCACAATCTTTGTGAAATTTCAAAACTTTTTTTCCTTTTGAAATTTTCACAACTTTTTCGGTGCTGGTATGAGAAATTAAATTACAAAAACTTGTTTTGTGATCATTTCATATTGATGTGGTAATTTGGTTGTGAAGAGATCGTCAGGTGAGGTCGTGGTGGTGATCAGCAAAGGTTTGGTGTGGCTGTGGTGGTTTCATGAAATTTCACGAAATCTGTGAAATTTCACAACTTTTTGTTGATAAATTTCACAACCTTTTTTTTTTTAATTTCACAAGTTTTTTCGGTGGTATGAGAAATGAACTTTCCGAAAGTTGTTTTCTGATTATTGTATGTTGATTTGCTGTTTTGGTTGTGAATGAGGTCAATCAGGTGAGGTGGTGGTGGTTGGTGGAGGCTTAAGGTCGTGATAGTGGTCGTTGGAAGTAAGGTGAGGTGGTGGTGGTTGGTGGAGGCTTAAGGTCGTGATGGTGGTCGTCGGAGCTCAGGCGAAGTCGTCGGAGCTCAGGCGAGGTGATGGTAGTGGTCGTCGGAGGTCAGGCGAGGTCGCCGGAGATGCAGGGGGTGAAACTCTTTTGGTGTAGACCAATATTGGGGTAGATTTGTCAAAATACCAAAGAGTATACCTTCTCCCAAATATTTTTACTAGTTATACCTAAATCACTATACTTTCCTTAATTTGAATTAATTGCTAATTGCCCCTATATATAATTGGTAATCTACTGTACATTTTTATAAAAAAAAAATATGTCACCTAAATATACATGGGGATAGTAAAGTAATTCCTTAATAGAATTTTCGTTTAAATCCCTAATTTTAAATTAATTGGGTTTAATGGATAATAATTCGATTTTAATTTTGGTCAAGAATTTCTGATTAATGAAACTTAATCAAACCAAATCTTTATCTTTATAAAACTTAATCAAGTCATCTGGAATTTTACACAACTATTTTCCTGTTGAGAGACTTTTAACTAACCAAAAAAAAAGTTGAATTTAAGACCAAAAAAAAAATTATTTTAGAGGACTTGAATAAAATTCTCATTTCCGATAAAGAAGTTGAAATAAGACACTTTAATGTCTCTGTTGCAAAACAAATATAAAATTCTCTCTGTCCATTTAAAATTGAATAGAGAGCATTTTTACTCACCCAATTTTGGTGCATCAATGCTCACTCAAGCCTTCCATTGGTCAATGCAGTGAGAACCAGGAGTAAACAATTTTAATTAAATCTGAGTGCCACTGCATTGACCAATGGGAGCTTAAGTGAACATTAGTGCACCAAAAATTAGGTGAGCAAAAGTATTTTTAATTGAATAATATGTCCTTCAAAGAAAAGAAAAAAAGTGAATAATATGTTATCCTATTACTTTGATGTAGTAGGATAGCAAGTAGTTGTATATATTATGTGTACATCCACACACACACACACATATATATATATATATATGTAACACTCCTTAAAGTGGTGTAGGACAAAGGAACACAGAAGAAAAGGAAGAAATTGGAAGAGAGCTCATCAAAGTTTCATATCTCTTGGGCTTTCCTTATCTCTCTCTTTCTCTCACACCCTTTTTTTTTTTGGTTTTTCTTTCTTCTGTTTGGCTAATTTCTTTTATAAGTATTTTTTTTTTTTCTTTTGCTCCCTTTGTCTTCCTTTCTGCCCATTAAACAATGGAAATGGCAGATTACCAATCATCCTTTCCCCTCTATAGGAAACACCCATCATTGCTTCCAACAATCCTTTTCAACCTTAGAAACCTGAGCTTCTAAGATATTCCCTCCTCCTTCCATTCATTCCTTTTCTCTCCTCCCTTCTCCCAATTTAAATACCCCTCTTTATAACCTTTTTTACCCCTCCCCCTCTTTCCCCCTTCTTCACTTCTTAACCATTTCTCTCTCTCTCTCGGTGTGTGTACTTTCCTTTCCTTCCTATGATGGATCCTTCTTCCACCAATTCTGTGAATGGCTTCTACTCATTTCTAACCCGAGGGATCGATGATCTCGAACGCGTATTTCTCTCCAATAACTTCATGTCAATCCAATTCCTTCAAAGGGTCTTATCTCTTCTAAGATCATCACACACCCAATTGACCCTTCTTGTTCAAAAGCTTCACCTACCAGTTGGTGAAAAATGGCTTGATGAGTACATGGATGAGAGTTCAAAGCTCTGGGAGGTCTGTCATGTCCTCAAGTCTGCCATGTCTAACATGGAAAATTACCACTCTACCCTCTTCAATATAACTTCCTCTCTTGATGGTCATCACCATCTTAGCCCCCAGCTCTCTCGTCAGGTACAAATAGATACACATATATTGTATACATAGATAGATATATACATATATCATAATTGGTGTTTTACTATATGATTTGAATTTTTGTTGGAAACAGGTGATCAGGGCAATAACAGGGTGTAGAAGAGAGGCAGTGGGATTGGAGGAAGAGAACAGAGGATTGATGGAGACTAGAATTGAACCACTTTCTTTGAGATTTGATGAGAAAGTCTCAATTGAATCAAAATTCAATGGATTTAATGGTTTCAGGGGAGTTCTGTATGCAATGAGAAATGTTAGTTCACTTTTACTAATGATTTTGCTCTGTGGGTTGGTTTATTGCTGGCCAGAGTCCTCCAATTTTCTTGGAGGAGGTTATGATTATGAGGGTTGTTTGTTCTTCGGATCAACTTTCATGATCTCAATCGGACGGCTGCAGCAGAGGGTGGCGGCGGAGATCGGACGGATCAACGGCATCCGGCCTGGGGGGATCATGATGTACGAGTTCCGGAGATCGAGGACGGCGTTGGAAGAGCTTAGGGGGGAATTGGAGAGGAATTGTTTGGAGGGAGAATCAGAAGTTGGGATGAGAGAGAGAGTGGAGAATTTAAAAGGGTGTTTTGGTGTGTTGAGATCTGGTGGTGAGAATATTATTGGGCAGCTTGATGATTTCTTTGATGAGATTGTTGAAGGGAGGAAGAAGCTTTTGGACTTTTGCAGTCACAGGTAGTGAGAGAGACAGAATTGAAGATAGTATGGTTGAAAGGGAAGAAAAAAAAAATTACTAGTAGAGTAATCAGTTGTTGAGGTGGTTGTACTTTTTATTTTATTTTTATTTTTTTAATATCCCTTGATCTTTTGGTTAAGTTTCTTTGTTTTTACAGCTAAAAGTAGTTGAAATCACAGCAAGAAATATCTTTCCTTTCCTTTAAGAGGAAAATTTTGAAAAAAGAAAAGAAAGCTGATCTGTTTTCTGGTTTGGCCAAACAAGAGAAATCCCAATTGCCAAGAAAACAAAAAAGCAAGAAAATAGGTATAAATGAAACCAAGGTTTTCAACCAAACAAGGAACAAACAGCCACTTATTATGTCTTCTACTTAAAGAAAAGAGTGAAAAAAGAATGGAAGCTTCTTGTTAGTCTAATAGGGGGAAGAGACATCAGAGTCAAATCCTTTTTCTTCATTGTTTTTTTTTTCTGGGTTTTGTTTTGGTTTTGATTTTTTTTTTTTTTTTTTGGGGGGGGGTTTTTTAAAGTGATTTCCCTCTTTTTACTGTTCGATATTTAGCTGTTGTAGTAAATAATACTGTACTAATCATTCTTGTTCTACAAAAATGATGATGAAAGTAGAGGCTTATAGGACAGTGTAGGAGAGAGAGACTTAGATTCCTGGGTAGCTTTCATTTCAAAAGCAGAAGTCTCTTTGCTATTAGGAAGCGTTTGTCTGTTTCAGTTCACTTTGAAAGCAATGCAGTTGATCATGAACTCTCTCTCTCTCTCTCTCTCTCTCTCCTCTCTCTCTCTCTAAAATGATTTTGTTCTGTTGCCAAATTCTTCCGTCTTTTTGGGGTGGGGGGAACTGTATATACGGACACACATACATACACATATATATATATATATATGGGGTCGCTTTCTGCACCTTCTAACCGGATCTCATGCTTTTTGTCCCTTGCCGGAAATTCATGCCTTGCCTCCCTTGAGGGGTGTCCTTTGAAAAAATTACTGAATAAACAATACATAATTATGGGATTATTAAAAGATCTTAATTAAAAAAAAAAAAAAAAACTACGTACAAACAATGCCATGGGATGAGGATTCAACAACATATTTTTTATGTTCCAGCTAAGCCGGAGAGAGACCAATTCAGAATTCAACCTGCATTAAGGACTTGTTTTCAATTCTCACATATAAACAACGATTAATTAACTTTTCTTTCATATAAAATAGTCCTAAGATTTGGCATTTGTATTAGTTTTCCATCTCTCTCCTATTTGGGTCAAAAGTTCAGATTACACCCAAAAACCACGTGAACCACGAGATGGCAAAACAAGCTATAAATAGACATTGTTGTTGATATTACGCATAGCATAGTAATCCAAAAAAAGAGGAGGAAAAAAAGACTATCTGGTCAAAAGATAATTAAGCGTACAAAATGAATTCATTTTATAGATTTTGAGTCTTTATTTCTTAAACACCACCCTTTCCATAGTAAACTTAAGGTCATACAGAGTGAGGTCACAATAATCAAGAGTTTCTTTCACATAGCAAGAACCCTTTATCCAAAAAAAAAATGGAGTAGAAACGAGTAAACAGAATAAACAACTCTAAAAGGGAAAAACTGAGAGTATTTGCAGCTATCTGGATAGCAGATTCACAAGTCTCTCTCAGAATAAGCTTCCTGATCCACACATACATAGGTGTGTATATGCATTCATGTTGCTGTGTTTTTTAAATTGGAATTAAATTGGAAAAAAAAAAAATTTGTGGCAGAGAAACTGCACAACTTCAATAACTATGATAAACCTTAACCAAACATGACCATCTCAAGAAAAAGGAGTAATTAAACCTTTGTGTATACTTCATACAAAAGAAGAGAAATTACCCAGCAGGAAGTTAAAGAATTGTAAAGATTTCGTGTCACCACCAGTATATCCTACGATGTTCCACTATATTTACAAGAGCCCATTGGGAAACAGAGTGAACTGAAAGCAAATTGAACCTTTTACCATGTCAAGTGTTGATGAGTTCTAGAAGGACCGTGTGAGAGTTAAATCCCGGCATTGCAAATTGAGAAGAAAAGGTCTCAACCTGGTTTCGTAGCTCAATAATGTCCTTGTTATTCTGGAGACCCTTCAAGAACTCTTTCTGCACCTTTCCATGTCCCCGCTGCACGTTACTCGTGATCTGAGCCGCAGTTACGAGAAACTCCGCAATTGTTTCAAAATCAGACTCTATGCAACCTCTTGATGTCATTGCAGGAGTGCCTAAAGAGAAAAATAGAATTTTGAGTATTATATCTTGCATAAACTCTCCAAACAAACACTCTACAGTGGAATATTTGTAATGGTTAAGGAATAACAGCCACTACCAATGGTTTTTTTATCATTCAGAAAATCGACAATGTAAATAAGCAAGGAAATTTTCTAGAACTTTATGCTGCATTTTTGACACGGAAGTGACCTGTTTTTTTGTGTAGTAAACGTTTAAAAATACATGTATATTCTTAGAGGTGAAGAGAGAAAAACACGAAAGAGGGGTAATTTTCGTGGGGTAAATATGGAGATATAAGCATGATCGATTGAAAATTATTTGGTAACAGAAATTGAGGAGCACCCCAACTCATTTCTTCGTATTATGCTAAACACCATCTCCACATTATAAGCAGAAGCAAGAAACACTTGCATTTTTGAAAAGGTAAAAATCATTGTAGAATGCATCTTTCAAATCGTTGTAAATTTAAAGGATAAGAGTGTGATTGGATGAGTGTGTTTCAATATCTTCTTTATTCCCACCTTACTTTAAAGATACATTCTAATATAATTTGCACTTCTCCAAAAACAAGTCTTGCTTGCCTCTCCTTTGAAGTTGGAGCTGGTGTTTTCCATATGAGGATGTGAGTTGGAAGTTGATGTAATGTCATGGCCCTCAAATTCTATAGCAAATAATCTCAACTCTATCATGTTTCTCTCTATCCCAAGTTCTTTCTTTTTATTTATTTCTCGTTCTAAATCTAAAGTACATCAATATTGATACATGTACTTCAGAAAGATGTCACTTCCTTTTCAAACGGAGCATAGGGTAATTACAATTGGTGGGAATGCATTCCACAAATCCCATTCCAAACACCCCCTTATTTGTTGAACTCACAAAGAAGAATTATCCACAAGTAGTTTAATTGAATGGGGAATCATTTGCAAATGTTGAGATACGAGTAACTTGCAAATTATTCGGTCATGTGTAACAATGGATTTGGTTTTGTACTTGTGCACTTCCAATGATTATACATGGATGATTCAAGGACTTCTCTAAAGTTTCATTTGCCAAATTGCTTTGAAAGAATTTCTAATTATTTATTTGCAAGTGATACAATGCAAGAGCAAAGACTTACCAATCCTTACCCCTCCAGGACAAATAGCACCATTGTCGCCGAATATAGCAGTCTTATTAAGAGTGATGCCGCACATCTCACAGACTTTCTCATATGTTTTTCCTACAACCACCAAAAACGAACAAAAAGCAATTAGCTTGGTGACAAAGAGACCCCAAAAAATAGCATATTTTCACATCCTATAGAAAAGCAATGAACCCACAATGTTTAAAGTCAGAAGAAATAAGGTTATTAGATCAATTGCATTGAAATGTTACCATTCATTTATGTTGTTTGACGACAAGGCCACTATTGTGTTTCCTTCCTACTTTCGTTAAATGACAATGTTTCTCGTGCTTTGCACAACATTTACAGTGTCTCTTATATTAATGTATAAAACTCAATTGTTCACATGCCCGTGATGCAGAATGGTTAAATTATGAGATTTATAGACAATCCCTACACACAATGCAACTATAGAGGCACATCTAAAACACAATATGTAGATATAAACAGTATAAGAGATCCAATAAAGGCATCAAGGGCACACACCCACATATCCACGAAGTAATTGGAGAAATAATTAAAAACCACATACACGATTATGCACACCACACCCAAAAAGGCAGAAACCCAACATTTCTCCGACCAAAAGACTAATTGGAAGCCAAAAAAATGTGAGCCATTTTACAAACTTCTTAAAGGGGGAGAGCGCCAGGATGGCTTTGTCAACAAACTCATGCGAGAGAAAAAAAATATTTGAGGAGAGAGGAAAGGAAGTGGGACAAATCAAAATCTAAGTTACCCAGGGTACGTGTGTCGGGTGTGGATATGAATCTGCGAGTCGGCCCAGAAGGCAGAAACCAAACATCTAAGAGAGGATGGCTTTGTCAACAAACTCATGAGAGGAAAAAAATGAGGAGAGGGGAAAGGGAGTGGAACAATCAAAACCTATGTTACCCGGACTCGGGTACGTGTGTCGGGTATGGATATGAATATGGGAGTCGGGCTCGGTAGATCCCAATATTTTAGGATAAGGGGACTATTGGAAAATATGGAAGAAAATATAGATAAATCCAGAAGATATTTCAAAGAGAGAAATCCCAGAATATTCTAGAGATATCCAGATTTATTTGATTTAAATTGATATGATTGTAATCATAGGAGATTTGATCTTATATCTTATTTCCTATCTTATCTCTTATTCTCACCCTATATAAAGGGTTGAAGTATTGTAAAGAGATTATCCAGTTGAATACAAACTCTTTCTCTTATCTTAATTATAAAATTCTACATGGATCAGAGCCATAAGGTTTTGACCTAACCGCTCCGCCGGACATTGATATTTGCCGGAAATTTTTTTATCTTTTTTTTTAATTAACCCAAATATGAGGTTGAAAATTGTTTTATACCAAAAAAAAAATTTGTTCTCATGATTATTATTATTTTTTTCCAAAAAAAATAGAGACGAAAAAAAGGAGTTTGAGAGAGAACATTGTTCATCGAGTATTGCTCACGAAGGCACTGTTAATCGGAACACTATTCACGCAGTTACTATTCATCAAAGTTACTATTCATCGGCTACTATTCAAGATCACTGTTCACTGTTCATCGGCAGCCCCCTATTGTCCCAAAATTTTTCAGATTTTTCAAATCACACCCAATTTTCTATAAATTTTTAGATGTTTTTTAAGCCATGTTTGGCTTGGGCTTTAATGGTTTTATCATAATCTTCCAAATTTCGGTGTTTCGTTTTTACTCCCACCTTCAGTTTGAAACTCTCTCTCTCTCTCTCTTATCTTAATTATAAAATTCTACAGGGACTCGGCCATAAAGGATCCAAAAATTAGGTACGGGTACGAGGATATGTCAAATAAGAAATAGAGCAAGACAATCTTAAAATTTGCTATATTCTAATGTTTATAAACCTAAAAGCATAGCATTACTCTTATTTTATTATCATTTCACACATGATTTTGATGGAGTTTAAATAATTTTAGAAAAGTAGCTCTACTTAGACGTCTATAAATGTCAACACTAGGATATGAGGCTATTTAATGTACTGACAACCTAAATATAATAACAAGACCTTGAGTCTAGGAAACAACTTGTCTCTTTAGATTATATTTCTGATAGCAAGTTGTGTCTGACATGGTACGAAACAAGTCCGACACATATCCCGTGTCGGTATCATTGTCATATCCACGTCAACACAGACACGGCACCTTTTATGCCAAGTCCGGGTAACATAGATCAAAACAAAAGATTTGATTTTGCGCGGTTGCATGAGACTCGAACTTCCCACAAGGGTAAAGGAGCTTCTTCCACGTTAAACTAAAAGGGGAGAGAATCCGCGGGCACCATAAAACACTCCAACTCGGCAACAAAACATTCCCTACGATATTTCCTTCCACTTGTCCTCTGATAATGATCAAACTGTACAACTTCTTTATTATCACTCACTTCTTGACCCACCAAGCACCATTCTTCAGCCCCAAACTACCATATCTCCGTCTTCAGTCAATTTTCAACATTATCAAACCCTTGTGCAAGAATGCTAAGAACAAATATATGTCCCCAGTATTGTCCACTACCCATGTGATGATTCTCACACTTGATTCCCTTTCCCTACTTGTGAAGGGCTTCTCCAAAATTCTTCCAATGAGCCTAAAAAAAATGTTGAAAGAGGAGAATAATGACTAGCATTAAAAAAAACAGCAAAATAATCCTTGACTTTATACATCCCCAGGTACATAGGTGTTAATAAAAAATGGACTTGAGGTCCCATAATTTTTTATTTACCCTGTAGCATGTGGGGATGTATACAGTCTAATGACTTTTTTGTCTTCGAGGAAAAAGTGGATTCGCCATCTTCACCATATAGCTTAGCAACATACTAACTGATACGCCCAAAATTGGTTCTATCTTATGACCGAACGATTCAAAATCAGCAGCTAGTCCATGCCCAGACAAATCATGCACAACTCCTCAGAAGCATCAGCCCGAGCCGTTCATTCACGACCCAGCCAGCAGATCTGGAAAACCGCACATGCACATCTTGCCGCGGGAACAGCTCATCCGGGCCCACCGGCGTGATCCCGAGCATTACTGGCAGTTTCCTACTCAAACTAGAAGACTAATGGAAAGTGCACACTATTTCCTAATCCAATTAGGAAATCCCCATAATCAACGCCAATTTATATCAATAGGATTATATTTCCTTATCCATGTATGAGTAGGTCTCTTACATCTATAAAAGAGACCTCTCACCCCCCATTGAAGGGGCCGCCGCCAACTCTTTAGTCTACACAGCACCTCTATAAAATTCACCATTATACGCATACACCCGGCCGGTATTACTGGTAGTGACGCCCCTCTTTGTTGGCTCACCAGGCCCGCCGGTGATCTGCTAGTGAACGTGCTCAGACACACACGTGGACGTAGGTACCTTCATTAACATGGTCGAACCACATACAAAAAATAGTCTCACTCTCTCTCTCTCTCCTTAAATTGCTTTACTTTACTCTCACCAAATTTTCACATCATCAGTTTGGCGCCGTCTGTGGGAAACGACAAGTCTTCTCATCAACAAATCTCTTGACTGATCAGCATTCTGACCGGGATGTTCCACAAGCCCCGGCACCGGCTGCGGCAGCCATGACATCTGAGCAGATCACCGCAACCCTCACACAACTCCTGGAGGGCCAGCGTCAAATCCAGCAACAGATCGAAACCCTGCTGGCCCGGCAAAGCCGTCCTCCAGGGGCGGGGAACGACTTGGGAACGTTGCGTACGGTCGGGAACCAATCTGGACCAGACAACGTGCCCGAGCCAACCCGCCCCGTGTTGAGGAGGCCAGAGACATCGACAGTGGGCATGCTACCCGAGAGGAAAGGCAGGAGCACAAGGCCCGGGAATCAGTCCAGGGTCACTCGGTCAAGAGCCGAGTCATCCCTGGGCACGCGATTACCCGGAGTCATAGCCGAGCCCGATTCCAGAGGACAGCACCCCGCCATGAAGAAGCCTCTTCCACAGACCCGACCAACCCCTCGGGTACCGGTCGGGAAGGTGTGGAAGCCCGAATCAAGGACTTGCAGAAGCAGATCGATGGAGTGGCCAAGAAGCTTGGTCAAAGCCGTGTTCCGAATCAAGCCAATACCGAGACAGAGTCACCATTCTCCAGCCAGATCACGAGGTTCTCCATCCCGCGCAAATTTAAGCAGCCTTGGCTAGATTCATATAACGGCTCGGGAAGCCCGGTCGACCACGTCCGGACCTATAAGGCTCAGATGACCCTAGCCGCCAACTTCGATGAGCTACACTGCCTAGCCTTCCCCAGCACTTTGAAAGGCCCGGCCATGCAGTGGTTCTACTCCTTGGAGCCCCGATCGGTCTGCAGTTTCAAACAACTCAGCAAGCAGTTCATCAACCAGTTCGCCGGTATGCATGAGCGGCCAAAGCCATACATGCAGCTACTGACGGTCAGACAACGGAATAATGAATCCCTCAAGGAGTTCACCGGCCGGTTTAATCAAGAGAAGCTCAGCATCTATCTTGATGAAACCGCCACTATCATAGCCTTCTGCTCGGGAGTTCAACACACCAAGTGCGCCGCGTCGTTCCACATAAACCGACCGGAAACTTTGGTTGAGCTCTCTGAGAGAGTTGGAAAATACATTGACACTGAAGAGTTTCTGAAGACCAAAGACACCGGGCAAGAAAGCAACGAGTCTTCCAGAAGTAAGCGAAAGCGAGATCAGCCCGGGAGTTCTGACAGTTCCTTCAGCTCACAGCAGGCAGGGTCCGGCAGTCCCGACCCGACCTCCCGTTCGCAGCGGTCTGAGTCCGGCAGCCCCGGCCCCATCTCCAGTTCACCTCGGTCAGGATCAAGCAGTTCCGACTTTGCCTCCAGCACATAGAAGTCAGAAGCCCAACGATCCTGATCCGACCTCCTGTCTCCATCAGTCTAGAAGAGCCCGACTACAGTGGTACTTGCTTGATCACCACATGAGGCTCCACCGATTGTCAGAGAACTCATACAAAGACCTCGGGCCTAACCCCGAGGCATACAAAGACCTCGGGCCTAACCCCGAGGCACGAAGAAGACCTCGAGCTCCGAACTCAGGCACTAAAAAGACCTCGGGCTCCGAACCCAAGCACCAAAGACCTCGGGGTCACGCCCGAGGCGCCGACTTCGCTTAGGTCCAACCGACGATGGAGGCAAACCTCCTAGGTGGCTGATGATGGCAAGCTTCAAAAGACCCTGCAACCACCATGTTCCAGGTCGGTTACCTACAGTCATAGCCTCTGTAAGACCCTCGTCTTAGCGAGAGCTTGAGGGCAAGATGGCGCAGTGAACTAAACAGGTAATCACACCGGGTATCTACAGGTCTCGCGGATAACCAAGTCAAAATCTTGGACAACCCGAGCACCTACAGTACTCAGAGGCATTAACTCCACTTAGGTCCAAACCGACATAGAGGTGACTAAAATCTCTTAGGTTGGCCGACGATAGAGGAGCAAAAGGACCCTAAAGCAACGTGATTTAGGTCGGCTCCACCAACATGGTCAAGCTCTTCTCCCAACAGTCTTGACGAAGGCTGGCCGGGCAAAAGACAACCATCCTGGGGAGTTAACATAAAAAAAAAAAGGAACCTAGAGCAATACGCTTTAGGTCAGCTTTTCCAACATGGTAAAATCCTTCTACCCACAGCCTTGACGAAGGTTTACGGGCAGAAGATAACCATCATGGGAGCTAACTCAAGCAAAAAAAGACTCCGAAGTAGGCCGAGTCTCAACTCTCGGTCACTTCCCGAGCACTCAAAGACTCCGAATTAGGCCGGGTCTCAATTCCCGGTCAGTTCTCGAGCACCTAAAAGTCCCGAGCTAGGCTGGGTCTCAACTCTCAGCCAGTTCCTGAGGACTCACCGGACTCAGAAGCCCCGAGGCAGCTTCCACAAGCACTCAGACAGCGGCAAGCAACATCAAACTATTTCCAAACTTGTCCCGATATAGCATCTGGCCAATCTTGGAAATGGGGGGCAGCTGATACGCCAAAAATTGGTTCTATCTTATGACCGAGCGATTCAAAATCAGCAGCTAGTCCATGCCCCAGGCAAATCATACACAACTCCTCAGAAGTATCAGCCCGAGCGGTTCATTCACGACCCAGCCAGCAGGTCGGGAAAACCGCACATGCACATCCTGCCGCGGGAAGCGTGATCCCGAGCATTACGGGTAGTTTCCTACTCAAACTAGAAGACTAATGGAAAGTGCACACTATTTCCTAATCTAATTAGGAAATCCCCATAATTAACGTCAATCTATATCAATAGGATTATATTTCCTTATCCATGTATGAGTGGGTCTCTTACATCTATAAAAGAGACCTCTCACCCCCCATTGAAGGGGCCACCGCCAACTCTTTAGTCTACACAGCACCTCTATAAAATTCACCATTATACGCATACACCCGGCCGGTATTACTGGTAATGTCGCCCTTCTTTGTTGGCTCACCAGGCCCGCCGGTGATCTGCTAGTGAACGTGCTCAGACACACACGTGGACGTAGGTACCTTCATTAACAGGGCCGAACCACATACAAAAAATAGTCTCTCACTCTCTCTCTCTCCTTAAATTGCTTTACTTAACTCTTACCAAATTTTGACATCATCACTAACTGAAATAACCTAAGAAGCACCGACACGGACACGCGATACGGATACGACACGACTCGAATACGTCGATACGCTATTTTTCAAAAAACCATGATACGATACGTCGGGGACACGAATTTTTAAAATAGTTTTTTAAAATATATATTTTACCATGTTTAATCAAAACTGGCATAAACACACATAAATCTCAAGATTCACAACCGCATTATGACATTATCAATAACAACAAAGCCAACTAATATAATTCAAAAACATCTTCATTAATAGGCTAATAGCATTCATCAACAAAGTTTTGAAGCACATTTGCTAACTAGTAGTAACTACTAATAATATATGTACTTGGCCCTAACAATATATCAATCTACATCAAACAAGTTCCAAAAGATATTTGTTAATCACTAGTATATGTCTATTATCTATATGACCCAAAAAGTGTGTGATCATGAACCAAGTTCCAAAAGATATTTGTTAATTACTAAATACTACATATGTCCCAAAAAAGATGTTCATCCACTCATTCTTCAATTGCCTCATCATCAAGTCCAACACCATCATCACCATCATCTGTAAATAGCATTGCCTCCAACTCCGGTTCATCAAGGGAGAGTTGTGCAATCTCAAGCTCTCCAACATCCTCAAATGAATCAAAGGAATCTCCGGCAATATCCCACAATTTGGTTTCTCCTTGCAAGTATTGTGGGGATCTTCTAGATAAAAGACGGAGATTACTATGAATGAAAACCAAGTCTTCCGCACGTTTTGGTGTCATCTTATTCCTTCTCATCGAGTGCACAAAGGAGTATGTACTCCAATGCCTCTCAGAACATGATGAAGAAGAAGGGTGCACAAGTAGCTTCAAAGCTAAGGTTTGAAGCAAAGGTGCACATGCACCATAAGTTACCCACCAACTTTTAGGATCCATTTCATAGCGATTGTGAATGGAATCAACATCCACAAACTCTCCCGACATACTTGAGAAGTCAACATACTTCGCAAACACCTTTCCTCGATCCTCCGAATTTGAAAAATATTTTTACATGCACTTTAATCTTTCTCGAGCTACTTCCACGTCTTTGTGTGGAGGAGCTCGATGAGGACCCTCAGTAAGCCATTGCTCGCTATAGTACCTTAAATAGAAGGAAAAAAGAATTAAACGTAAGTCTACGACTAAGTCTTATGAATGATCTACTAACTCTTAGAATTTGTTAGAATTTGGAATTTATAAGTCACCTTGGATTTAGTGAATGAGCTAAGCAATGGAGAGGAGTGTTGTTCTTGTTCCAACGACTCACAAGAATTTGATGCACCACTTCAAAAAAGGTAGATGACTCCTCAAGCCGCTTTCCTTCATGCCTATGAATTGCAACCTTCACTTTTTCAATCATTGAGTCCCACATGTCGTAAACCAAATGAAGACAAGGCTTGTCCGTATCACAAGCCCTAAGCATATCATATATAGGCGATGTGAAAGAAAGTATGTAATCAATTTTGTCCCACCAAACATCATCTAATACTTTCTCTTTCACCATTCTAGCTTTTCCCATATCATCTTCTCTATAGGAACTCCACCTTTCACTAATTACCATGGTTTGGAGACTACCTTTTATGAGCTTAAATCTCCTAAGCATGACAATCACCGAAGCAAAACGAGTAGTTGCAACCGAAAGTAACTTCAAAGGAACAAACTCGTTAAATATAGCCAATCTCATAGAGTGGTTCATGATAAAATTCTTGATGAACATCACTTCATCCGATATGTCTATGATCCAACTACACAAATCATATGTTTCTCGATTATTTTCAAGATTCTTTGCCATACAAATATTTTGCAAGGCAAGATTGAGTGTGTGAACCACACATGGTGTCCAAACAATATTAGGATATAAACCTTCAATGAGAAGTCCCGCACCCGCACAATTCTTGGCATTATCGGTGATCACTTGAATAACATTATCGGGACCAACCTCCTCGATCACTTCATTCATCAAACCAAAAATAAAATGTTTATCTTTGGTTTCACCCGAACAATCCACCGCTTTAAGAAACATCGGCCCACTTTCCGTTCCCGCCATGAAGTTAATCAAGGGCCTCCTTTGTGAGTCACTCCAACCATCACTCACAATGCTTACACCTTTTTCTCTCCACGTGCTTTTGATAGGTTGTAACAATCTCTCAACATTTGCCTTTTCTTGTTGGAGTAAAGTTGTCCTCAACAAGTTATACCCCGGTGGCAAATATCCCGAAAGAGGATTGTTTGCGGCAAATGAAATACAACTCACAAAGTACGGGCTCCTTGCTAGATGAAATGGTAAGCCCGAGGCATAGAACATCCTAGCAATCTCCGCGTGCATTTGGTCACGGGTCTTCAAGTTAAATGCCTTCCCAATAGCCGTATTACTTCCACTCTCACTACTAGTCTTTCTCTTTTTCAAATCATAACCTCCTTGCACAAAACTACTCAAACCACCCGATGCCACACTAGAAGTAGAAGGGGGCAACGGTACTTTCTTTGGTGCATTTCTTCGAGCTCTCTCATTGACTTGGTCCTCTAATCTTTGCATGTCTATCATGTCTTGCTTTTTCACACTTTTACAAGCGGCAATACCACACCCCGGCAATTTTAACAAATGAGCTCTAACCCTTGTGTATGAACTTATCTTATTCTCATGGCAAAAATTACATTGCCATGACATATTTCCCCCTCCGGTAGTAGGCTTATCATATCTTGTAACATATTTCCAAAGAGGTTTTTTGGTGTCTTCATCATTGCTTGGTGCCACATCATTACTAGAAGACATGTTCCCTAATCTAAGAAGGTAAAAATAAATGGACAAAAAAAATGACAATTAGAAATAGACAACTAATTCTATTTCTTGGTAAATGTTTAATAGTATGTTTGATTTTAGGAATTAGTTTTAAATCTTAAAAGCACATTACATTTGATGATTTTGCTTTTTCTAATTTTCCCAGAGTTTTGTGATTTTAGGACTGTTTAAAAAAAAATTATTATGTGATTCATAATTAAACTAATTCTATAAATTTAAGTATTTAATGAGTGTTTAATTCCTACACATAAATGATGTGTAGGAAACATACCACTGTTAGTATCAAGTATCAAGTATCATACCACAGTTACCACTGTTAGTTTAAAAAAAAAACCCTAAATTGAAAAGCCCTAATTAACAAAACCCTAATGATTTATTTCAGGTACAAAAGGAAGAAGAAGAAGAAGAAGAAGAAGAAGACGAGAAGAAAAAATAAAAGAAAAAAAAGAAAATAAATACCTGGTAGACTGCTTGTCGCAGACTCGCAGTGTGTCGGTGAGAGTCGACCAACTTGGAGTCACCGGAAGGGTCGCGACTGTCGGAGGTGGCCAAAGAGTCGCCGGAAAGTCACCGGTGGCTGGTGGCTGGAGAGTCGACTATCCCTCTCTCTCTCTCTCTCTCTCTCTCTCTCTCTCTCTCTCTCTCTCTCTCTCTCTCTCTCTCTCTCTCTCTCGATGAAACCGTGTAAAAATTTGATGTAGAGTGAGAGTCACTCGTTAGTTTTGATGTTTTTTTTTTCTTTTTCATACCCTCAAGTTTCTTTTATTATTGTTTACAACCCCCGAAATTTGAATTTTTTTAAAAAAAATACTATTGCGTGTCCCGTGCGTATCTGCTACGTATCGGCTACGTATCGGGGACGTATCGGATATAAAAATATCATTAAAATATACAGATTCGCAAAATAGAGTATCCGATACGTATCCCGAGCGTATCGGGTCGTATCGGTATCCGATACTCGAGTCGATACTGGTACGGACCTCAAATGAAGTGTCGGTGCTTCATAGGGCATGCTTGTGCCACCAAGTTCGGGCAAACATGTCTCTTTTTAATTTTTAATGTGAATTCCGTCCATGGCCACCCCTACTGGAACTACATAACATACTATAAAAAAATCCTTAAAAAAAAGGGGACTGTAACAAGGCAAAAACAGACCGAAAATATAATATATATATATATACAATCACACACACTGTTCGGTACAGGCACAATCCCGATTGCCAGGAGTAACACATCCCAACCCTATCAAATACGAACTAAAGAAATAAAATATTCCAAGCAACAAAAATAATATGCAAACATGGTACCCAAGTAATACAACACAAGGGACACGAAATTTAGTGAGAAAACCCTCCCACCAAGAGGGAAAAAAACAAGGGTAACATTGGAAAATTCCACTATCTCAAAATGGGAAATACAATACTTCCTCTCTCAAGTACAAGGTGTCCTCTTAAGGTCTAAGCTGCACGAAGCGGGAGACGGAGCGGGGGGAGGGAAAGCGCCAAACTTTATGAGGTTTCAAAGGTTTCTTCTTAAGCAGGGCGGGAGCGGAAGCGGGGTTGGAAGCGGGAGCGGGGAGCGTGACCACTTTTAAAGATTTCTGCTTCTTAGCTTAAGGTTGAAAAACCCAGTTCATATCACCACAAATATACCTTCTAGCAAGTAAAGAAATCCTCAAATACCACAAAAACGCCTTGAATATGCTAGATCTGTAAATGCCCCTATTCTTTTTTTTTGTAGAAAATGCACCGAGTGCACCCACGTACACAGGAAGTATACATCTTCAAAACTTACAAGAATCAACTTAACCAGGGAAAGAAAGAAAAATTGCAGAAACCTCCTCCCCAGAGGCTATGAATTTCGTTTTTGCTCAACCGGAACTACTTGTCAAGAGAAGGGCTACAATCCTTTTCATATTAATGTGGCTTCCAACAGAAGGTTGGGAATAAGTAGCCAATGGCCATGTTGGCCACAATAGTTAGCCTCCCTAAAAATATGAAAAGGGTCCTCTTCCCAATTTAGGAAAGTTGAGCAAAGCAGACTACACAGCCTACCTGCAACAGAAGGGAAAGGTGAACAACGGTAGGGGTGCTTTCAATGTGGCAGAGGCAAGGAGTCTTCACAGTATTTAAGTTTACTCGATATATTCATGTTATTCAAAACGTATGGACCAAAAAGGGGTGAGAAGAAGGGAAACTTAATCTCTATCCAACCCATCAACAAAAAGGATCATCTACCAATAATGAAGTGACTTAAAGAATAAGTAACTAAAAGTATTGCAGCTTGCTACATTGGTCAAAGTACTGCCACATCCAAATCAATTCCAGCCTTCCAGGTGAAGTAATAGAGAGGTCAAGACACAGCATACCTGTTAAGCCAAGAGAGGTTAGATCCCAAAGCAACAAATGGTTGTCAGTGCCTCCAGTCACCAATCTACATTTCCGTTTCAGCAGAGCAGTTGCTAAAGACTGAGCATTTTTCTTCACCTGTATAATATATGCTCTGTATTCTGGTGTAGCCACTTGTTTCAAGGCAATGGCAAGAGCAGCAATGTGATTGTTGTGGGGGCCCCCTTGCAAGGATGGAAAAACAGCAAAGTTTAACCTTTCTTCAAAATCATAATGATCATTGTCATCTCCTTCAGAGAGAAGCATGCCATGCTTCCTTGATTTTTTGCCTTTCCTGTAAAAGATGATTCCTCCCCTAGGACCCCGAAGACTTTTGTGAGTTGTCGAGGTTACAGCATCACAGTAATCAAATGGACTTGCACATTCCTGTAAATAAGCAAGTCAAAAAAGACAAAAGGGTAAGAAGTAAGCTCCTAGCATCCTGTTTTCAGACATGATGTAGCTCAACATGTTGTGGAGTTCATGAAGACATGAATGCATAAAAGGCCACACAAGGAGTTTTGAAGAAAAATAAATAAAACAGGTTAAAGACCTACGGATGAATTTTATGAAAAATATTGCTAAAGAAAGAAGAAAACAAAAAGAAACATATACGATTTCGGTTCTTTGGAGTATATAGACATCTTATCAAAATAGTGATAGAGGCCCCCAAAAACATGATTTTGTATGGGACTCTTGAATTTGAAAATTACTTGCTGCTTGTAATTGTTGTTTCAATATGGTTTTCCTTGATTGAGGTGGAACAGATATATTAATATCATCTTAAAGTAGACAAACTCAGTGCAATAAACTCCCGCCACTGCAAGGTTCTGGGGAGGTTTAGGTGCACACAGCATTTATTGTATTCACTAATTCTGTGTTTGCCAACCATCAGAGTGTCTTTGTTTTGGGATTGTTAAGGCTATGAATTCAAGTGGCTTGTGAAGGTTAATGTATCGAAACTGAAGATATTCCAGAAAGCCAGTACAAGCGGCTGTGGACCTACTACGAACTTTGCTCATGATATGTGATTAACACCCAAAAGGGATCAACAAGATTAACTTCATATTATAAAATTGCGTACATATTGACCCAACTTATTCAAAGAGTAATAACTGGCTAAAAGCAAATACAGCATCCAGAATGAGAATAACACTTATAAGACCTCTCTTTTAGAGAGTTCGTACAATGAAAAATTTTAGAACCCTAGCTAAACAGCTTTGAAAATACTCACCGATTCTAGTCTTAGATTACCAAATAACAAAAGTTGCGGTATTCCCATAAAGGATCCTAGAGTGGAATTCAAGTTTATAATATTATCAAGTTGCACAAAGGAGCATGAATTCAACTGCCTTAGTGATGTCAATAACACGATGGGAGGATTCTGAATGTACTACAAAGGGGAAACCTTATTCAAATGTCAATACAGATATTAGCGAGATTGTAATATAGAATTTGACAAAGAGATTAATTATGTATACTTGTATTGTTCGCCTTATGTTTTTCCAATGTTCTAAAAATTGGCCTAGGCTCTAGGCGGTGCACGGCCGCCGAGATTTTCCCTAGGCGTTTGCGAAAATCGGCCAATGGATTAGTCGGCCTCTAGGCAGAGCCTAGGTGGTGCTAGGCGGGCAAGGGTAAAAATGTGGAGAGTGTTATTTGGGTCTGACTCTTTTGGAAAAAAAAAACCCCTAATTTTAATATATATATATATACACTTAAGGTTTAAGTTAATTATGAAGAGATCCCTAATAGTTTTTTAAATATTAAAACCTTCGAATAATCTTTACTTATTTGCAAAAAAACACCACATAACCTTTGTTAGCGTATCTGATACTCATGCCAATCCAAGTCCTATTTCTCAGATTAATGCTCAGCCAATCAATAAGGAAACAAGGATTCATGACGTGGCTAATCATCCACCGTCTCATCAACTCAAAGTCAACAAGTGATGTGTTTGTTTAGAGTTTGTTATAGCAGATTGTAAAGTCGGTGATCAAGTTTAGCTTGTGCATATCTACATATACTTGTATTCAGAATATTCAACGAGAATGAGAATGAGAATGAGAATCAGATCTGTTCTTTGTCTTCATCTCTGAGTTCTTCTTTGTATTTTCTATCAACCTTTATATATATATATATATTATTTGACCAAATTTATAATTATTCTCAAATAACACCACATAACTCGTATATATATATATATATTATATATTTTTTTTTTCTTTTTTAAATCCGCCTAGGCCCCTAGGCGCTAGGCCCCCCTTTGCCGCCCCACGAGCACCTAGCGATTTTTAGAACATTGTGTTTTTCTAGTTATTCATGTCAGGGTTTTGAAGTGATTTGTTTATGGGCTTTAAAATTGTTTATTTGATTATACTCTAATTTAGAACACTTACAGAATTATGCTTATTTCACAATGCTTTACGTGTGTGTAAGTTAGTTTAAATTTGATTATGAGGAGTGCAGACTACTAATGGGAAGCTACTGTATTTTGGATCACTCTAAAGGGTCTAGTTGGTCATACTCTAAGAAACTAAAATGCTAAACACTATCTTCAATGGTGCAGAATCTCCGTAGATCCTACATCACCTAAGTGCCAAAACATAAAAACATACAACTACAAAAGCATGAGAGTGGAAACTCTAAGATCATCTAGAAGTATATTTAGACACCTAAATTTGGATCTAAAACTTTAACTTTCAGTTGCCAATTGGCACGGATATGTTATAAAACTTGACTTTCCAAGTGCCAGCTGTTATGGATAATAGACAATATTCTCGAGTTATTATCTCAAAACCATGAATTTCAGAGAACTACAGTCCATTGTGAATTCTCCAGAAATTACATAATAAAGTAGTCCCAAACAGGAATAAATGTAAGTGCATATTTACACTTACAGAAAGCAGTGATCAAAGACTGCTTGCCCACTATGTAAAGACAAGATAGAGCATTACAATTTACAACTAAAGTCAAAAACCTCTAAAGTAAAGCATAAAATGAGTACATGACTAGAAGATTCACACCTTTGCCGCAACAAGACCACTAATATGAGCCATATCGCACATTAGAACTGCCCCACATCTATCTGCAATTTTCCTAAACCGTGCATAATCCCATTCCCTCGGATATGAACTGCCACCACAAATCAGTATCTTCGGACGGTAATCAACTGCCTTTTCCTCAAGCTTGTCATAATCAATATAACCCGTTTGCGGGTTCACTTTATAAGGTAAACTCTCGAAGAAGATAGAAGCACTGGAAACTTTTTTCCCACTTGGCATGTAATACCCATGACTCAAATGACCACCAGATGGTGAATCCAAGCCCATAATTCGATCTTTTGGAAGCAGAAGACCAGTGTAAACAGCAAAATTTGCAGAAGTACATGAATATGGCTGAACATTCACACCCCATTTCTCAGAATCAAGATCAAAAGCAGTCAATGCACGTTTCATACAAAGCAATTCAATTTCATCAATGTATTGATTACCCACATAGTACCTAGCATTTGGCATTCCTTCCGAGTACTTGTTAGTTAAATGGCTTCCCAGAGCCTCCATTACAGCCCTGCAAACATAATTCTCAGAAGCGATCAATTCAATCCCCTTGAACTGTCTCTGCTTCTCTTTCTCCATAATTCCATAGACATCCGGGTCAGCAACATGAAGCGGTTGGTTCCCCCATGAATGAACAGCGTCGCGCCGCGATTGGAGCCCGTTTTCGATCGTAACCCGCTTCGGAGGGTTCAAATTCGGCAGAAATTCATCGTCTCTTTGCCTTTTCACAGACATGTGACGCCCTAATATGGTGATTTCTTCTTCTTCTTCTACGCGTGATTCTTCATTCTCAGTGTTTGAACGCTGCAATTTCTGTTCCAGAAATTGAAGCGAAACTGATGATAGTGATGAATTATCGGTGATTGATGATGATGATGATGATCGGTGGTGGGGTGTTGATGAATGGGAATGGAACCCTAGAGAGAGATTAGACTGAGCCATTAAGACTTGGAACACGAAGATTGAAAAAAAAAAAACTAGGGTTTTAGGGATAGGTATAGCAACAGCAGAAACAACGACAACAGCGTTTAAAGCAGCTACAGTAGAAGTAACGAAGCGGAGATGCCCGAGTGATTGAAGAAGATGATGATACAGCAGTAGGCTCCATCAATTTAGAGAGAGAAACCTAGGCACAACTATATATATATATATATACATATACGCAGATACACACAGAATCAATTGTAGAGAGAGATGAGGGAATGAACTTGGATGTGATGCTGGCGTTATTTAGGATTTTGGGGGTGATTGAATTCCAAAATCAGCAGCGACTGAGTACCGGAATAGCCGGTGTAGACTGTCCTTTTTCTCCGGTTAAATCCACGTGGCGCTAGCAGTTTTTGTTCTCGCCTGGACGAGAAATGGGCTAGGTAGCCTAGGTTCAAATGATTGTGAGAGGGAGAGAGAAGCTTCATTGACCTTTGATTAATTAATTTATGTTACAGGCTTACAGCTAATGAATTCGAACCGTGTGACTTCTTTAGTCAAACAAACTTGGTTACCTAAATTATTCTGAAATTTCCCTTAGGTGGCAACTATTGACACATAGATAGCGCAATATTTATCGAAGCAAGATATAAGAAATTGGAATTTGGACAAGGGGTTATTTAGAACTAGAAGGTGTGTGTTATCAGTTTTTTTTTTTTTTTTTTGAGTAGGTTTTTTTTTTTTTTTTACTGCTTAAACAGTTTTTTTGAGTATTTATTTTTAGCCAAATTATTAAGAAGTTTTTTATTTTTACAATTGGACAGGTAATTTTTAATGATAAAATCCAAAAGGTGGAAACCCATCCCTTTCCCTTAATATATGTACATAGATAAGTAAGGGTAATAATATCAACACTCACCTATGTAAATATTAGATATATAATTTGATACGCGCAAAATGGTCCTGTAATCCAGTATTTCAGGCCTGACCTCCAGTGTTCCAGGTCCGACTCCGATTAATCTCATCCAGACCAGGACAAGCACAACTACTTGGATGATCACTATCCCGAGCGGTATAGGATACCTAAAGCTTCTGAGTTGTGTAGCACGGGATCCTATCAGAGGAGACGCTCGACCTACAGGTCGGGATAACATCCCCCAATCACCAAATAGCTCGAGACCAGCTCAGCTCGCCCAAAGGCGCACCCCACACATCTCACAATTTAGTAATTTTCTAAACTACTTAGAAAAACTTCCAAATACGCAAAAACAGTTTCCTTGCCAGGCTAGGAAACTAACCGGATTTGCAGCAATCTTGATAGGCTATTAATTAGTTACATAAAAAAAATCAAACGCCTTGTGGAGGACTATTCCTTCTATAAAAGGGTCCTCACATCCCCCTAAGGGGAGCCCCCGAGTTCAATCAAACCAACTTACATCGTCAAGCTTCTCCCAAAGTAACCTTGATATCATTCCTGCACGCCCGACACTTGGTAGTTCCAATCACCATTGTTGGATCACCAAGGTCCCTACAAAAGTTTCTTATACTTAGTGGAAGTGTTGTAACACATGTGAACATAGGTCCTTTTGTTAACAGGGCCGAACCATATACAAACTCTCTTTCTCTCTCTCTCTCTCTCTCTCTCTCTCTCTCTCTCTCTCTCTCCGATCTGCTCTAATCATACTAAAATTCCTTCACTAAAAATTTCATCATCAGCTTGACCCCGTTTGTGTGAAATGACAGATTTCTCAAAAATAAATCTCTTGGCTGATAGACATGCCTCCAAAGAAGGGAAAGAAGGCTACTCAGCAGGCTAATAGGGACGTCCCGACGGCCCTGGCGCCGCCCGCAGTAGTCCTAACGCCGGAGTAAATCACAGCGACTCTCGCGTAGTTTTTGGTGGACCAGTGTCAGACCAAACAGCAAATCAATGCCCTGCTAGCCCAACAGAATGTCCCGCAGGCTAATGATCCTCTCGAGAATGTTAATAGAGGTCGGGCACGACAAGGTCGACCGCCCACCCGAGGCCACCCTGGCCCCGGGGAGTATGCCCGGAACATAATCAATGCCAAGCGTGCTACCAGGGATAAACAGCTTGAACGCTCAACTCAGGAGTCTACCCAAGGTTCCCCCGGCCAGAAGCCGTAGAGACCTTAGGCAACAGATTGACTGTAGTAGTAGCTAAGCCCTCTCCCAGGGAACAACAACACATAGTCTGGAAGAGGCTTCTTCCATGGACGCCACCTATCACACAGGCAGTGATCGAGCTGAGGTGGAAGACAAGATCAGGGACCTGGAGAAAAAGATCGGGGACATGGCTAAAAACATCAACAAGAGGTCGGTCCACAATCATACCGACACAGATATTGAGTCCCCCTTTGTCACAGAAATCACCAGTTTCCCCATCCCTCACAAGTTCAAGCAGCCCTAGATGGAATCATACAACGGATTGGGTAGCCTGTGGACCATGTCTGCGCTTTCAAATCCCGAATGGTTCTCACCACCAACTTAGACGAGCTCTATTGCCTAGCCTTCTCCAGTACCTTGAAGGGCCCAGCAACCCAGTGGTTCCATTTGCTAAAATTGAGGTCGATCAGTAGCTTCAAATAACTCAGCAAGCAGTTCGTCAACCAGTTTATTGGTATACATGAGCAGCCGAAACCTGACACACATTTGTTGAGTGTCAGGCAAAGGAAGAATGAGTCTCTCAAGGAATTCGTCGATCTCAAGGTCTGCAATCTAAGTGAAACTGTCGCTATTACTAGCCTTCTGCTTAGGGTTCAACACACCAAGTGCGCTACGTCATTTCACATAAACCGGCCGGCAACCTTGGTTGAAATCGCAGAGAGGGTCAGGAAATATATTTGATACTAAAGAGTTTCTAAAGACGAAAGACCCAAGGCATGTAGACAACAAATTTCGAGAAGCAAGCGAAAGAAGGATCAACCCGAAAGGAATAGTAGAAAGAAACCCAAGAAACCCCAATCCATTCACACCTCTCTCCCGACTTATACAAGAGGTCATGGCTGCAGCAGAAGCCTAGAATTGCTCAAAAATCCGACCAAGTTGAAGAGCCCACCCGAGAGAAGAAATCGGGATAAGAACTACCTCTACCACAAGGATCATGGCCATGACACCGAGAGAGCGAAAGAATGATCTATTTTCTGTTTTTGTTTTCATTTTTCAATAAACGAAAATTGAAAACACGTTTGGTAACGTTTTTCGTTTTTGTTTTTAAAAAACATTTTCAAATTTTGGGTAAAATATGAAAACTCCAAAAAGTCGTTTTGAATTTCCTATTTTTTTTTTTAAATCAACAATGTTACCAAACAAGTTTTTGTTTTTTTTTTGTTCAAAAAAAAAAAACCAAAATTGGTTTTCGTTTTTAAAAAACTGAAAACTAAAAACAGGAAACGTTACCATGCGAGCCCTAAATTATTCTGAAAATTCCCTTTAGGTAGCAACTATTGGCACATAGATAGCACAATATTTAGCGAAGCAAGATAAAAGAAATTGGAATTCGGACAAGGCCGGATTATTTAGAACTAGAAGGTGTGTGTTATCAGTTCTTTTTTTTTTTTTAGTAGTTTTTCTTTTTTTCAACTGTTTAAATAGTTTTTTTGAGTAGTTATTTTTAGCCAAGCTATTCAGAAGTTTTTTTTATTTTTTACAATAGAGCATTTTAATACCTTTGTGATAATTTTTGGGGAAGGAAAATTATATAGGTTTACTGGTAATTATTGATGATAAAATCCAAAAAGTGGGAACCCATCACTTTCCCTTTATATATGTACATAGACAAGTAAAGGTAATTATATCAACACTCACCTATGTAAATATCAGATATATAATTTGATACACCCAAAATGGTCTTGTAATCCAGTATTTCAGGTCTAACCTTTAGTGTTCCAGGTCCGACTCCGATCGATCTCCATCCAGACCAAGACAAGCACAAGTACTTAGATGATCACTATCTCGAGCGGTATAGGATACCTAAAGCTTTTGAGTTGTGTAGCACGGGGTCCTGTCAGAGGAAAAGCTCGACCTACAGATCAGGATAATATCCCCCAGTCACCAAATAGCTCGGGACCAGCTCAGCTCGCCCAAAAGCGCACCCCTCACATCTCAGTAGTTTTCTAAACTACTTAGGAAGCTTCTAAATATGCATAAACAGTTTCCTTGTCAGGCTAGGAAACTAACTGGATTTGCAGCAAACTTGATAAGCTGTTAATTAGTTACGTAAAAAAAAAAAAAAAAAAAGCTCAAACGCCTTGTAGAGGAGGACTATTCGTTCTATAAAAGGGTCCTACATCCCTCTAAGGGGAGACCCCGAGTTCAATCAAACCAACTTACATCGTCAAGCCTCTCCCAAAGTAACCTAGATATCATCCCTGCACGCCCGACACTTGGTAGTTCCAATCACCATTGTTGGATCACCAAGGTCCCTACAGAAGTTTCTTATACTTAGTGGAAGTGTTGTAACACATGTGGACGAAGGTCCTTTCGTTAACAGGGCCAAACCATATACAAACTCTCTCTCTCTCTCTCTCTCTCTCTCTCTAATCATACTAAAATTTCTTCACTAAAAATTTCATCATTAGCTTGTCCCCATTTGTGAGAAATGACAGATTTCTCAAAAACAATTCTCTTGGCTGATAGACATGCCTCTAAAGAAGGGAAAGAAGGCAACTCAGCAGGCTAATAAGGACGTCCCAACGGCCCTGACGCCACCTGTAGTAGCCCTAATGCTGGAGCAGATCACAACGACTCTCGCATAGCTTTTGGTGGGCCAGTGTCAGACCCAATAGGAAATCAATGCCCTGTTGGCCCAACAGAACAACGTCCCTCAAGCTAATGATCCTCTCGGGAATGTTAGTGGAGGTCGGGCACCACGACAAGGTCGACCGCCCACCCGAGGCCACCCTGGCCCCGGGGAGGATTCCAGGAACATAATCAATGACAAGCATGCTACCAGGGATAAACAGCTCGAACACTCGACTCAGGGGTCTACCCAAGGTTCCCCCGGCCAGAAGCCATGGAGACCTTAGGCAACAGATTGACTGTAGTAGTAGCTAAGCCCTCTCCCAGGAAACAACAACACATAGTCTGGAAGAGGCTTCTTCCATGGACGCCACCTATCACATAGACAGTTATATTTACATCAAATGACTTTATGGATATTATTATAACGAAAGATGGAAATAATACAAATATTTAAGCAAAGTTATTAAAAACAAGAAAGATTAATTAACTTGAGAGAAATGATTTAAAGGAATTAGAAATATGCAAACCAACACTAGATTTCACAACTTTTGTGCATTTGAAAAAGGATTTGACATTTAAGACCGCAGAGTCATTCTTTATTTGAAAATAAGCTTTCACTAGTCAGGGTCATATCAAATGTGTCAGGTTTGATATGAAACGACGTCGTTTGATTTAAAGAAAAATAAAAAGGCAATTGGGCAGTAGCCAGGTTCGAACCGTGACCCGCCGCAGACGTGGGTTATTCGGTGCCTAGTCCCCATCACTCTGCCACTACACAATTGCCTGTCCATTAGTGAATAGAAATATATATATAAACACATATTTGAAATATAAATTTTGTCATATGAATTGTTTTGAGTATGCTAGGTGTTTTTTTATGACAAAAGGCATAATTTGACAATCCACATAATTAGATTCTTATTTCAAATGTGTAATCTTTTGAACCCAATATAGCCATAGTATATAAACATGTTAAATGGTTATAAACTATAGATACATAGATATTTTTGGCCATAAATGGAAAAACAACCCATCTAGATAAATTTACCCATTTAAGATTAGTGCACAAAAGCTGTGGTTTCTAAATTTTTATTGCATATCCTCAATTAAAGTTTTAGCCTACCATTTTGGAATTGAAACTGTCTTCCAAATAAAATTTAAAGATAAATTAAATAGATGCACACAATCACCGTCCAATTAAAATTAAAGTTATAAAACCAAGATAATGGTGAAATATAATATTAATATATTTTTTTCTTCACTTAACATGAGTTGGAGTTGAATTTGTGAAATCTGTAAAATAACAAAGTTTAGTACAACTAGGCTAATATAATATATAAATAAATGGAAATACTGAATTAATAATAAAATATTAAACCTTTGACTTTGACTTCTTGTGGGGTCACAGTAGTTGAACTTCAAGAACACAAACAAGGTCAAACCAAATCCTAATCTAATTTGGGAGTGAGATATATGTATGGTATGTTTGGGACTTTAGTAGTTGATTATAACAACTACGTGGCCAAGAAATCTGGCATTTACTTGCAAAATCTGTCTTCTAGTGAATGAAAATATTGCTATAAAAACTGGAAATTTGGGGTTTCAAACTATTTTAGGGGACAACTACAACTACTACTAGATTAAAAATATTAAATCTAATTTTACTACTACAAAGTGACAAAGGTTGTACAAGAAAACAAATATTTTATTTTGAGAAAGACAGTACACAAAGTTTTGCTACATATTTTTGGAACATGAAATCATCAATTACATAAAAAGTAAAATTTTACAACTGCTAGAACTAGAAAATGCAAAGAAAAACTAAAGTTTCCTATTTCTAGGGACAATATGAAGTGCTCACATGATAACCTCCCTAAACTATTTTCTCTAACAGTGTGTGTGAAGCTGTTGCAGCTTGTTGGTGTGTGTTGTTTGTTGAAGCTGCTGCTTGCCTTTCATAGACAAAATTTTTATGCAATTTCGTCATTCACTTCGTCACTTTGGCATGAGATTTTTCATTTCTTTCTCCGCGGTCTCAATTTTCTTCCCCTCCTCTGATAGCTTCTTTGACAAACAAAACCTGTATAACAAAAGAAAGTTACTATATTCCAAGTATCAACATCGAAGCACTGTTTGGAGTGCTTGGATGTCTCTTTCGTTTTTTTTTTTTTTTTGCTTATTGAATTATTTACAGGAACTTACTATTCATTTTTGACTAACAAGATATACTATGGTGTGGTTGCTACTTCTTTACTTTCCTTTATTTTACTTCATTTTCACCTAGACATATAAAATATGTAAAAGCAAATAATTACGAGCATTTGAGTGACATCACCATTAAATCATATTAATTCAAATATGCATGTAAAACTAGAAAGCTGAGGGATAAATGAGCACTACATATATATTATATTGTCACATGAATGTGCAATATTCAGTGTTTGTCAACCATGTAGTCCTAAGGTAACCAGATGATCCATGTTATATCCTTAACGATCAGTGGATGGTTTATATCCTTAACGAGCGGTGGATGGTGGATCACTAGTACACAACGATAAGTCGTGGCAATAGATTTGATGTGCTTTTTTATTCAAAGCGTTGTATCCCTGACATGCGGTGGATGGTTTTTATCCTTAACGAGCAATTGACAGAATGATGGTATGTCTATATATTTGAAACAATCGAGTCTGTTCTTTTTAGACAGAGTATGTTGATCATCGGTCTCAGAATAACAAGACGATAAGGGTTGGGTTACGACGTTGGAATACAGAGGAGATATTATTTAGTAGAACTATATCTTAGACACTTCAATAACTTGTTATACGTTATATCATTGATACCTTGTGAGTTTCTATTCACTTAGCTCTCAGTAAGTTGACGGCCGTTATTGCCTGGACATTCCCCGTCCAGATTACCCTGTCCCTTTTAATGCAGATAATGGAACTTATGACGATAGCTACTACCCTAAAGGGGAATATGCAGAGGATGGCCCCACTGATGCAAGTTATGCCGGAGAAGGCTATTATGCTAACGACTACCCTTATGCTAGCTAAAGATCTGAGATAGTTGTATCTAGTTTATATTTTTGTTATATTACTATTGAACTCTATTTTAGTTTTACGGGTACTTGGGCATATGTTGTCTCCAGACCTGTTGTGATACTACGGACCACACTCTGATGATTTATAATAGTTAGAACTGTCTTATATTTCAGATGATGTTATTACTATTCCTGTTGTTTTAGTTGGACTAATACTACGTGGTGTGGATAATTAGTGACTTTCACTTGGCATTCCCTATGGACCCCAAAAGGAAATTTATATTTCTCTATTTTTTGCTGCTTCGGGGCGTGACAAGGTTTTTGGTAGCAGAGCTCTAGGTTTGTGATACTCTCTTTCACTAACAAGTTCACACCATCTGGTCCTAGTATTTAAGATCCCCGAGATGAGATATGAGTTTAAGATAAGTTCGTCTTTCTGACGATAGTTAGTTTTCCTTGTAGGTTAGCATTATGGATCCAGAGTTCCATAAGTTTGTGACCGATGCCTATGGAGGATACGTGATTCACGGGGATACCATTCAGCGAGGATTGGCAGAGATATTTACCAGGAGATTTTATGTTTGATCCAGAGTAAGCAGGAGATGGACGCTATTGAGCTTCGAGCGATTCTTGGAGGACCTATTGAGGCAGCACCAATAGTAGCACCACTATCACCGATTCCTGAGGTACCCATTCTAGAGCCACAGGAGCAGCTTGAGGAGCCAGAGTCACCAGAGGCCGAGACAATAGTAGATGCTAACCCAGAAGAGGATCCCGCAGAGGACGTCGAGCCAGTCGAGGAGGACGAGGAGCCAGAGGAGGATCCGGAAGAGGACCCAGAGCTAGTTAATGAAGATATTGTAGCTGGAGAGGATGACATACAAGTAGTAGGAGATGAGGGTATAAAGGATATTGCAGTGGAGCCTGAGGAGGTAGCTGTATCAGAGATACCCATTGTGTTCGATTTACCAGCAGGACCTATATTACATATGTCAGCCATTGCAAACATGGCAGCCGATTGGGTAGCAGTAGTGGTTACACAGCTAGCTGGAGTTTCGATAGGACAGGCTGCATTAGCAGATGCTATGGCTATAGTTGGGGATTTTGCTGAGCTGATCGCTGATGTCATCGAGCCAGCATTTGACGTTGAGGATATGGGTGTTGACGAGATGATTAATGAGGATTGGGATATTAGTGTGGTAGTAGGAAGAACAGCAACCCCAGTTGATGACGACCCACCTATAGAGACGGACATTGCACCCGAGGACAAGGCACCAGCAGGATCGGATGCTGACAACTTTTGAGTCAAGATCTAGAGAGGTTTAGATTTTTGCTAGTTTTATATTAGTACATGTTGTCCACCAGATTTTTGGGAGCTTGAGAGATAGCTATTAGACCATAGCTTATATTGCATAGCTAGATGCCACTAGTATAGTTGCCCTTAGTACTGTATTTTGCTTATGTCCCACGTGGTATATGGTACGATTACTGTGTACTCCATGGTACATCTTTTGATATATATATATATGAGCAGTACTTCTGATATTGATGGTATGTTTAAGTTGTAATGTGCTGTTTAGTAGAACTATTATTTCTTGTGCTTCTCACCCTATCTTGCTTTGGTTTTTGCGAGAAGACTTTTCAGCTAATCAGTGGGTCTCTTGTAGGCAAAACGTGTTCTCATTTTGGTAGGACCCTGAGAAATCACCAAGCGCGTATTGGAGCTCCAATCCCAGAGGGAATGGACCCATCTGGAGTCTTTGAAGCATTTATGTAAAGGATGGAACATGTAGGGGATACCTACAATCATGCTACAAATCAACGACCTGTTTAATCTCCCGCAGCACCGTTCCAGCTAAGGCAAACTGGAGACAAGTTATTAGCCAATTTTCGTGGACTACGTCCTAAGAAGTTTGATACACTAACAGAACCCTGAAAAGCCGAGCAGTGGATTAGAGAAATGGAGTTGATTTTCGAAGCATTGGAATGCAGCGAACAAGAGAAACGTCGTCTTGATACGTGCCAAACTCACCTACGCCGCTGCAAATTGGTAAGAAGTTGAACGAGCCACTATTAGGATAAATGTTGCAAGACCAATGCCTTGGGAGATGTTCAAAGGAAGATTTTTGGAAAAGTATTTCCCAAAAGATGAGAGAGATCAATAGGAGAAGAATTTCTTCAATCTGGTTCAAGGAGGATGGACTGTACGGGAATATACTACACAATTTGAGCATCTATCTCGTTTTACTCAACATATGATAGATACTCTGCAGAAGAAGCTGAAGAGATTTCACCAAGGATTGAACCCCCACCTCAGGCATATGATGGTTGGCCATTTGAATCAGTCATTTGAGGGGATTATCAGATTTGCTACAGGGTTGGAAGGATTCTTATCCAACACAGCAACCACAGATGAATCGACGCCAGTCAACAAAAGGTTTTCCACAGCGAAGTTTCCAGAACCCGCCACCAAGGAATACGCAGAGTTGAAGACCTCAGGGAAATTTTCAAGGGAACAAGAGAACCTGGGGTGGAACCAGGAAGCCTCAACAGGGTTATTCTCGGCCCCAACAATCTCGCCAACAGGGACCACACCCTCAGACACTGCTAACAGCTCTGCCAACCAACAGCGGAGGATGCTTTAATTATGGGAAGCCAGGGTATATTGCAAAGTTCTGCACAACTTCTAGGGTTAACCACCAGATGGGTGCTAACTGCCGAAATTGCAACAAGCCAGACTTGAGCAGAGATTGTCGTGCACCACGAGAGTACTATAGGGCACCAGTTCAAGGGATTCAAGGACCCTCTTATCAGACTAGGATGAATGCTATAATCCTAGCGAAGGTAAGTTTTAATGCTAAAGAGCAACAACATTTGGAAGGTACGCTTGTACTCTTTCATAGTCCAGTTAAAGCTTTATTTGATACTGGAGCTGCACGTTCATTTATTGCTGTAAAGATTATATGCTAATTGGGTTTAGAACCCCAGACACTTGAGCCAGCACTGAATGTTGTGTCACTAGTGGGAGTGACTGTTAAGTTGGGTAAAGTGTGCAAAGATTGCTCATTGACCTTGGGAGATAGGAATCTTCTAGCAGACTTAGTGGTTCTGTCGATGTCAGAGTTTGATATCATCCTAGGGATGGATTGGTTGTCTAAGTATGATGCCAACCTGGATTGCCCTACTAGGACGATTGTATTCCAATATAAGGACGACCAATGATCCGATTTCAATGTCAGACAATGAGCGACATGTTCTTGGCAAGTGGGGTATAGCTATGATCGGTAGTAATAGTACGGAACTCAAGATGGATCAGATTCCTACTATACAAGATTTTCAGGATATATTCCAGGACATTAAAGGACTTCCACCAAAGAGAAAAATCGACTTTTGCATGGAATTAGTACCTAGTACGTTGCCAATATTAAAGACTCCATATAGGATGACACCAACTGAGATGTTAGAACTGAAGAAACAAGTTCAAGAACTTGAAGATTTGGGATTTGGTCTCCCAAGTACATCACCTTGGGGAGCACCAATCCTATTTGTGAAGAAGAAGGATAAAACACTTCAACTCTTCATAGACTACAGGGAGTTGAATAAGGTTACGACCAAGAATAGATATCCATTACCTCAGATAGATGACCTGTTCAACCAGTTTCAAGGATCCAGGATCTTTTCAAAGATCGATCTACGTTCGGGATTTCATTAACTATTGGTTTGACCAAAGGATGTGTCAAAGACTACATTCAGGACAAGATACGGGCATTATGAGTTTTTAGTTATGCCGTTTGGACTGACCAATGCACCAGTAGTATTCATGGACTTAATGAATAGAGTATTCAGACCATATCTGTATAAATTCATGATAGTGTTCATCGACGACATACTGATCTACTCAAAGATGAAGGAAGACCACAAGGAGCATTTACAAATTTCTTATCGGACACTCAAAGATAATAAGTTGTATGCAAAGTTCAACAAGTGTGAATTTTGGCTACAGGAAGTCAAATTCTTGGGATATGTTATATCTCAAGACGGTATCTCTATGGACTCATCTAAGATTGATGTAGTCTTAAGCTGGAATAGACCAACTAATGCGATAGAAGTTAGAAGTTTCCTCGACTTAGAAAGATATTACCGAAGATTTGTATAAAGATTTTCCAAGATAGCAGGACCTTTGACAAATTTGACAAGGAAGAAGATGAAGTACGAATGTACAGACAAGTATGAGCATGCATTTTAGGTGTTAAAGAAAAGATTGACTTCTGCACCAGTATTCGCGATACCTAAGAGTGGAAAAAGGTACGTATCACAGCCCGGTTCCACAATAGTAGAATCGGAACCCATGGCACGCCACCGAGGCTAACCAATTAATGTTCCCAAAATTTGGTTTTAAGAACACACATAGCGGAAAACAAAACAAAACATTTTGAAAACTACAATCCAATCGACTGATCCAAGGTCCGGATGACTGGAAATTCAAGATACAGAGAGTTCCCAGTTTTAGTAGCCAGTTCAGTCGACTGACTCCATATCCAATCGACTGGGGTGTTAAACTTCCAGTCGACGGCATAGCTCGGTTGACTGAAATCCAGTTTGGACAGAAAGAAAAGATTCTACTTCACTATCCAGTCGACTGTGTCGGGGGACCAGTCGACTGGTTTCCCAAAACTCTGAGGCAGTGTCTAAAACCCACAAGTATCCAGTCGACTGGACCAGGTCCGGTCGACTGGTTTCCCTGCAGCAGAACACTACCTGCAGAAAACCAAGTTTAAAGCTTTCTGAAGATTTCCAAGGATCAAACACACACACCAAATCCATACCAAAACGATCTTAACTGGATTAAAACATTACTGAAACATAATTACAAACGATTACTGTCTATTACAACATCATTAATCCGTTCTAAGATACTAAGTTAAACATAACTAAAAGTCATGAAATTCTTATTACAACACTTCCATTTCCAAAACTATGAAATAAACATGATGTGTCGCCTTCTAAGTGAACTCCCAAACCCCCGTGCTCACTTCTGCGATTCCACGCCAGCTGTGGATATCGCAATTTTTCCTTACCCATAGCTTTTCATTTAAAAATATTTTTCAATTTAAAACACAAAACAAAGAGTCGCCACTTAATTTTTAAAAGGAAAATTAAGAAACCATTTTAAAGCAAACTGATCTTTTAAGAAACCAGAGATTTTCTAGGTTCGAGGATTATGGAATGAGAGGGGAAGAGGCCCGTCGGACTAAAACACCCCCTCTCATCCTATCTCGTGATAGGCCTCTACTTAACATCATTTTAATCGAATTAATAATCTAAGCATGTCCTCAACTAATACATATGTATAAATATACATTACAAAAGCATGTCTAAAGGGTCAAAGATTGCAAGTGATAAAATATCATTCAAAAACCACAATTTTCAAGTAGCAAGCAATATGATATGCAAATAGGGAACTATAGAATTTACCCGAGATCCATGCCGCGAATATTAAACGTGCAATGCATACGAATAGAAAGATCCTAAGAAAATGTCTCTAATCACATATACACATAAGGCAAAGCCTAATTCTAAGGTGTCGCGCATTAAGTTGAAAAATCGATAAAATCAAGAAATTAAAATAAACTAAAGAGGAGTTCAAGAAATCGTACCTTAATAGCGCTAAAAAACAAAGGGTTGGTCCACATGATATACAAGATATAAAGTTGGATCTTAAATATCAATCCTAGACTTCTAGCTTAAATCTATCAAATGCAATTATATCTAAAGCAAACGAGTCCTAATTACAAGCATCAAGCCACATGGATGAATATGTACATGAACAAGAATAAATTATGAAATACTCAGTGATTTAGATCACTTAAACTTTGAATTCAAGCTTAACTAATCATTATTAAAACATGGTTTGAGCCCTAGGTCATAGAAAAGTCATTGTGACCATTATTTACAAAGTTGGTCAAATCTGTCATAAAATTCTGAAAATTGCAGAGAGCAGACCAGAAATTCAAGAAAATTAAAGGCATGCTTCCCATGGTTTGATGTCAGTGACTTTTGGACACAAGATGCCTCTGTGTGTCTAGTTTCCATCCCAAAAAGAAAATCAAGTTTCAACGGTTAGATCTATGGGAAACGGACAAAAACCAGACATCACTCAGAGATTTACAAATCTCTGTCCAAAGATTTTGTACGATTTTTTAAAAATAGTAAAAAAAAATCAAAAAGACTCTAATCTTTTTAGGAGATCTTATTAACACATTAAACTTCATATAAAAAATTATTTAGAGCCAAGAATGCTTGATTAAGGTTCTGATTTGCTCATTTTGAAACTGATTTTCTGTTCTGAAACTCTGGATAGAATATGGTTGTCTCACAAAACCTATGATCAAACCATGTTATCCATGAGATCGTACTAAAACAAAAATTACAGTGGTAGAACTTTGAGTTATAGACACTGTCCCGTTAGTTTCATTTATTTCCAACGGTTTGATGTTTAACTAAAAATCGTTGATCAAAAACAGTTTATGAACCCACTATTTCATTGTGAAGTTCAACTTTTATTTGTTAACTCCAACTACTGAGCCATGAAGTTAGGCTTGAACCAAACTATTTCTCCTACCATTTGATGGTCATTGGAGACTAGAGACATGAATAGTACTCATGAGTTTTCAAGGAATATAAATGAGATTCTATGAAAACTCCAAGTTAGAGAACCCAAACCATTGTAGGGGTTTGGATTCATCTACTTGTTCTTAATAAATGATGATCAACTTTAAATCTCATGTGAATCATAAGCTTACATGAGACTAAAAGATCAAACTCATGAGATTCAAGTGAGATATGGAAGATCCCCAAGAGTCTCAAGAGAAGAGCATAAACAAAAAAAAAAAAAAAGAAAAGAAGAATCAAAGAACTAGCTCATGAACTTCAAGAGGATATAGAAAAGATCCCATGAAACTCCAAGTTAGAGAATCCAAGTCATGAGTATGGACTTGGATCAATCTATTTATTTATAAATGATGATCAAACTTTGGCTTCCATATGAAGCATAAGTTTACATGGAATCAAAAAATCAAACTCAAGAGTTTTCAAGAGAGATATTGAAGATCTCTAAGAACCTCAAGAAAAAAGCAAAAACAACAAGAAGGAATGAAATAAAGAAAACTAAGAGAGCAAGTGCTCTAAATCCATAAAAGAAAACTAACAAGAGTAGAGTATCACCTCCAACTATCCTCAAACTTCTATAGTTTTAAGATTTTGCAAGCTCTTCTTCAAACTCTAAAAAAAACTCTCTTTTCCCAAAATTCTTTTTGTTTTCTCCTTGAAATTCCCCTCTCCCAAAAATGCGTAGTAGTAGCCCCCAAAAAAGGATCCCTTGTAATGGAGTATTCACCCTCTATTTATAGGCAAATTGTAGATGGTTATTTTGGTATTTTCAAGCCAAAAACCTTAATTTCGGATGTACTTTTGAGGGTACAAAATGTGTTGTATTACAGCTGGCTGATAAAAATGCGGCACTCAATGGAGATGGAAGCGACACTCACTGAGTGCCGGAACGGCACTCATTGAATGTCGACGCGACATTCACTAAATACCGGCGCGGAATTCACTGAATGCCGCTGCGGCACTCAATGAATGCCGCGGACAACTCCATAAATTGTCGTATTTTTTGAAACTTTGATTTTTGCGGCACTTGATGTGTTTTTGCGGCAGTTATGGACTGCTGGTCCGGCAAACACAGAGTGCCGATGCGGCACTGCATGACTACCGTAGCCTGCACCATGTGCCGTTCTATTCCTTTTTATTTTCTTTTCCTTTTCTTTCTCTTTTTTTTGTTTGAATTGAAGAGTCTTTTAAAGAGCTTGAATCACCTTGGAAGCCTTAGTTTTGTCCGGACATTGTCATCATCGGACTTGGAGGTAACATTCCCCTTAATTCGATGTTTGGTCAAAATTGGGGTATCTACAGTTTGCCCCTCTTCGACAGACCTTGTGGAGCAACGCATGTCACAAGTGAATGTCGAAGCCCATGTGAATACAAGCCTTTGACCAAATCATTGGATTTAGGTAAAAACAAATGTGTTGCAAAAATGGCTGCGCAAACGGTCTATGTTGGTCGTGCTCAATGGTGAGCTACCTACGTATCCATTCAGGAGTCAGACCAAGACGTAGTTCGATCATTGGTCAAATACACACACAAGCACGAGTAATCATACGAATGAGTGTACCTATCCTATCGTGATGCACATGCTCACACAATGGTGGTTGTCAATGCAATTTCATGTTCTATAAATGATGTGATTCTAAAACATATAATCTTGACGTTTTTAGATGTAATACATGCCTTAAGCTACTCAATGCTCATGTTAATTCTCTTCAGGGTATGCGGCTGTTCCGGCCAAAGGACAAACGTAATTGACTGGGCAGTGCTTCGCGACTTAAACCCCCGGTGTCAATGTGAGTTTGCTCTGAAAATCTGCAGCCCTTCGGCCCCGTCGGATATGTTTGCTCTAGGTATCCGCAGCCGCTCGACCCTGTCGGATATGTTTGCTCTATTTTATGCATTTACTACATGATGCATGATATGGTAACTAGAGACAATTATCGGAGACTAGTCGATGCAAATCTGTTGCAAGGACCGAGAATGCAAATTCGTTACATTCTCAAAATTTTGATCATCGTAAATCCGTTACGAAGATCGAGAATATAAATCCGTTCTATTCACAAATACGGGGTCAACGCAAATCTATTGCGAGGACTGAGAATGCAAATCTGTTACACTCTCAAAATTTTGATCATCATAAATCCGTTACGAAGATCGAGAATATAAATCCGTTATATTCACAAATACGGGGTCAACGCAAATCTGTTACGAGGACCGAGAATGCAGATCTGTTACATTCTCAAAATTTTGATCATCGTAAATCCATTATGAGGATCAGGAATATAAATCCATCATATTCCCAAATGCGGGCTCAACGCAAATTTGTTGCGAGGGACGAGAATGCAAATATGTTACATTCTTTAAATTTTGATCATCGTAAATCCGTTACGAGGATCAGGAATATAAATCCGTTATATTCCCAAAAGCGAGGTGAACGCAAATCTATTGCGAGGACCGAGAATGCAAATCTGTTACATTCTCAAAATTTTGATCATCGTAAATCCGTTACGGGGATCGTGAATATAAATCCATTATATTCCCAAAAGCGGGGTCATTGCAAATCTGTTGCGAGGACCGAGAATGTAAATCTGTTACAGTCTCAAAATTTTGATCAACGTAAATCTGTTACGAGCATCGAGAATATAAATCCGTTATATTCCCAAAATGTGGGTTAAGGCAAATCCGTTATATCCAATTTCTAAAAACCGTAGTCAATTAAACTCAAATCAACTCAAATTTCAAAATCGGGAGTCCATCTGACTCGATTTAATTCAATTTTCAAAACTTAGGATTCAATCAGACTCAAATCAAATTAATTTGGTTCGATTTCTAAAATAGGAGTAAGTCGGACTCCATTTAATTTTCAATTTCGAAGTTTGGGAGTCAATCTGATTATTATCAAGTCAAATTTTCAAAAATCAACAGTCAATCAAGCTCTATTGAACTTTTCAAAATCAGGAGTCAATTAGACTCAAGTCAATTCATATTCCAAAATCAGGAATCGATCAAACTCAATTCACTTTTTTACAATTGAGAGCCAGTCAGACTCAAATTAATTTAAGTCTCTAAAGTTGGGAGTTAAACAGACTCGATTCAATTTATTTTCAAAACGGGAGTCCGACAAATTCAAATTATTTCAAATTTCAAAATCCGGAGTTAGCCGAACTAAAAAATAATTTCTATTTCCAAAATTGGGGGTCAATCAAACTCAATTTAGTTCAAACTCATGAATCAGGAGCCAATTAGACTCAAGCAAATTCAAATTCTCAAAATCCAGAGTCTGGAGTCGGTTCAACTCAACTCAATTCCCATTTCGAAGTCGGGAGTCGATTCGACTTGAAACAATTCCTATTTCCAAAGGGGAGTCGCACTGATTCACATTTTACAAAAGGAAAGTCATATGATCTTGAAAATTTTCACATTTCTCAAACACGGATTCATACGGACTCGAAAATTCACATTGTATAAACACGAAGAAACAAGGACTTATAAAAAATTCATATTTTACAAAGACGGAGTCACGCGGACTCAAAAACTCAGTATTTTACATAAATGGAGTCCCATAGACCCAACAAATTAACATTTTCCACAAACGGAGTCACACTGACTCAACAAATTCACATTTTACGCAAACGGAGTCATGCAGACTCAAGAGTTCATATTTTACATAAATGGAGTCATGCGGATTAAAAACATTCTTTCATATAATCGGAGTCATGCAAACTCAAAGCTTATGTTTCAAACTAACGGAGCCAAGTGGACTCAAGAATTCATATTTTACATAAACGGAGTCACGCGGACTCAAAAATTCATATACGGAGTCATGCAGACTCAAAATTTCATATTTCACAAAGACAGGGTCACGCGGACTCGAAATTTCATTTCTTTATTTGAACAAAGTCACACGGACTCAACAAATTCACTTTTTACACAAGCGAAGTCACGTGGACTCAAAAATTCATATACAGAGTCATGCGGACTCAAAATTTCATATTTCACAAAGACGGGGTCACACGGACTCAACAAATTCACTTTTTACACAAACGGAGTCATACAGACCCAACAAACTTTACTTTTATACAAATAGAGTCACACAGACTCAAAGAATTAGTTTTATAAAGATGGGAAGCCCTCAAACTCAAAGAATTGGTTTTACAAAAATGGGTAGTCCTAGGACTAAAATAATTGATTTTAAAAAAAAAAACGGGGAGTCCTCGGACTCAAAGAATTTGAACGGAGCTGACGGGGTTTGTGCTGCCCTAGTAGTCTTTTGAAAGCATGATTTTGCACTTGCGGACCATTTGGAAGAAACATAATGATTGTGTCAAAAGAGGGAGTCACCTTTGCCCCTAGTCTTGGACCATTCTCATAATTCCACTTTTAGCATTATGTTGTGATAGTGTTTAAAACTCCTGCTTGCATTGCTCGTGGAATGCTTATGAAGACTTTTTAAATCTTTATTCATCATCTTAAACCCATACATTTGAGATCATTATTGACTCATCCGACGAGGACAGACTCAACAAACATAAGGTGATTGAATCATACTCTGAACTGATGTGCTTTCGTCGTGAATACATGTATCAACTTACTTCTTTCATTTATTCATCATTTTATAATTTTAGTGCTTTGCTGATAAATCTAAACTTTGAAAACTTCTCTTTTTCGATTTAGCTGATTCTTTGCCCATCTAGAGTGTACTTCGAATTAGTGCTTTACCTTATAGAATAAAAGACACTCTATTTCATTCCATTCAAAACAAACTCAAATACTTGAGAACTTGCCTTTATCATAGAAGGATTTTGGAAAACAAAGTTTGTCCCTAGTTTGAAAGAGACTCAGGGGCTTGTTTCAAAAATAGGGCTTTTAGCAAACAAAGTTTGCCCCTAGTCTTAAGGGCAAACGGGCTCACCCCAAGGGCCTTGAGAACATGTTACAGGATGCTTGCAATGCATTTACTCCCAATCTGGAGGTAATCATCATGAATGTGATGGGCTGAAGGGAGATGTCCCAATGCTGATCGACAAACTTTGTTTGCCCCTAGTTCGGTAATAAATATGTGGTCCTAGGCAAATGCAAGTTTGCTCCTAGTTTTAAATGAACATTACCATATGCGCAAAGGATTCAACTTATCCTCGAATAGGAATCAGGTCCAAGGTAATATTGCCAAGGCCTGAAAAAGCACACCATATTATGACGATGGTGGTGACCGAACCAGATAGGTTGCCTACATATCCCCAAGTGGGAATCAGGTCGAGTGTAAGTCAAGTACTCTGGAGGTCTTGAAAGAATTAGGCTTCAAGAATTGGTGGGCTTTTCGAGCCATGTTGCCATTTGGGTTTAGGGAGTGCACGTCAATTGTGGTAGCCCTTGTGTAGCATGATGAACTACTTTTTCCTTTATTCACTTTTCTCTTTTCTTTTCTTCTTCTTTTTTGTTTGACGGTTGATTCTTTAACCTTTTCAATAGCCAGTTAATCTTTACAACTCTCATCATGTTTTATTTATACTCTATCATATTCACAAAGCAATATCAGTCCTCCAAATCACTCTTTATTTTTCTCCAAGATATCTTTGCATTGTTTTATGCCCTCTTAGCCATTGAGCCTCTCACAAAATTGTGAGCTTAATTGATACTTTCAAATCTCTCTTTTCATTTTCAATTTCTTTAGAACAACACAAAGTCTTGAGATAGTTCATGTGCCAATAATCTACTTTGAAGTGCTCAAGAATTCTCAATCTTATCCATTCTCAAATCTATTGCGAGGACCGAGAATGCAAATCTATTACATTCTCAAAATTTTGATCATCGTAAATCCGTTAGGAGGACCGAGAATATAAATCCGTTATATTCCCAAAAGCGGGGTCAACGCAAATCTGTTGCGAGGACCGAGAATGCAAATTTGTTACATTCTCAAAATTTTGATAATCGTAAATCCGCTATGAGGATCGAGAATATAAATCCGTTATATTCCGAAAAGCGGGGTCAACACAAATCTGTTGTGAGAACCGAGAATGAAAATCTGTTACATTCTCAAAATTTTAATCATCGTAAATCTGTTATATTCCCAGAAGTGGGGTCAATGCAAATCTATTGCGAGGACCAAGAATGCAAATCTGTTACATTCTCAAAATTTTGATCATCGTAAATCCGTTACGAAGATCGAGAATATAAATTCGTTATATTCCCAAATATAGGGTCAACGCAAATCTGTTGCGAGGACCGAGAATGCAAATCTGTTATATTCTCAAAATTTTGATCATCGTAAATCCGTTACGAGGATCAGGAATATAAATCCATTATATTCCCAAAAGCAGGGTGAACGCAAATCTGTTGCCAGGACCGAAAATGCAAATCTATTACATTCTCAAAATTTTTATCATCGTAAATCCGTTACGGGAATCTCGAATATAAATCCGTTAAATTTCCAAAAGCGGGGTCAACGCAAATCTGTTGCGAGGACCGAGAATGCAAATTTGTTACATTCTCAAAATTTTGATCAACGTAAATCTGTTATGGGGATCGTGAATATAAATCCGTTATATTCCCAAAAGCGGGGTCAACGCAAATCTGTTGCGAGGACCGAGAATGCAAATATGTTACATTCTCAAAATTGGCTTAATTTAATTTAAAAACTCCCAAGATCTAGGAGTTAATCAAATTCAGATTTTCTGGTGTCAAACGACTCAAACCCTTTTAATTTTTTCAAAATCAGGAATCGAACAGACTCAAATTCAAATTCCGGAGTCAGGCAGACTAAAATTCTTATTCGAATTTCAAAATTAGGAGTCAATCAGACTCGAATTCTTTCAAGTTTCAAAATCAAGAGTTTATCAGACTCAAATTCTTTCGAGTTTCAAAATTAGGAGTCAATCAGACTCAGAAAACTTCTCATTTCTCTAAATATTCTGGCTCTCGATTCAAAATTCACAGTCACTTTTACTCAATTCAAATTTATTTTCTGAAATCCATCAGGCTTCATTCAACTCGATTCAAAATCAGGAGTCAATCAGACTCAAGTCAATTCAAAATTTTCAGAATCAGGAGTCAGTCAGACTCCACTCGATTCAACTTTTCAAAGTCAGGAGTCAAATTAGACTTAAGTCAATCCAAAAAATCGCGAGTTGTTCGGACTCAAATCATTTCAAATTCTAAAATTAGGAGTCAATCGGATTCTTATCAAATCAAATTTTCAAGATCAGGAGTCAATCAAGCTCTACTCAATTTTCCGCAACCGAGAATCAGCTAGACTCAAATTAATTCAAGTATTCAAAAAAAAAATGGGAGTTAAACAGACTTAATTCAATTTTTCAATTTTTAAACCCGGGAGTCCACCAATCTCAATTTATATTCAGTTTCTAAAAATCCATAGTCAATCAGACTCAACTCAAATTTCGAAACTGGGAGTCCATCTGACTCGATTCAATTCAATTTTCAAAACTCAAATCAATTTAATTTGGTTCGATTTCTAAAATAGGAGTTAGTCGGACTCCATTTAATTTTTCAATTTCTAAATTTGGGAGTCAATCTGACTCAAATCAATTCAATTTCACAAAAATCGGAGTTAATTTGACTCAATTCAAAATTTCTAAAATCTGGAGTCAATTCGAATCAAGATTTCAATTTAACAAAAACAGGAGTCAATTTTACTCCTTTCTATCATCAAGATCCTATCTTTTGGTTAAATTCATGATTGAACACCACAACATTTCATGTGTTGCTATGTTTTCATCTAAAGCCCTTTAAAAAAGCTTGATTCTTCTCACTCTTTCTTGCAGATCTATTCCTACGGCTAGCGGTCCAGGCTCCCCAGAACCTCCAGGGAAGAGATATAATACCTCTCCAAGTCACAATCCTTCGGTCCTCCTTGCCGACTCCGAATTGTGTCACTTAGCAAGTGCCTTTATCAAAGGGGTAAAACTCTAGACTTTACTTTGAATTTCTACTTCTCTAGATGATCAATGCAATGTATGATGCTTAATGCATATGTGAACACGATTTTAATCTTGTGCGCTTTGCGGACTTTTGATTCCCTTAAGACATTGTTATGATCATGTTTAGGACATTAGGACCACATATAGGATTTACACTTTTGCTTATCCTTGTTATCCCGATTTCATTGATTTTGTGCCGAGACCATCCCCCAAAGTTTTATTATTATTCACTCGACCCCAAATCTCATATTTTACATCCACGGAGACACTTGGGCTCAACAATTCAAAAATTCAATTTTCTAACAAAAGGAGTATCGCAGACTCAAAAAATTCAAAGGGAGTCACGTGGACCAAAAAATTCAATTTTCTTACACAAGGAGTCATGCAGACTCAAGAATTCAATTTTCCGAAAAAAGGAGTCATGCAGACTCAAAATAAATTTAAAGGGAGTCACATGAACTCAAAACTTCAATTTTCTGACAGAGGGAGTCAAAATTTAATATTTTACAAGACAAAAGGACTCATGCGGACTAAAAAATTCAAATATATATATATATATATTTTTTACACAAGGACTCAAAAATTCATATTTCAAAACAAAAGAGTCATTCGGATCCATGGACCCGCATTTCCACAACGGAGTCACTCAGACTCAAGAAATTCACTTTTTCTCATTTTATATAAACGGAGTCACACGGACTCAACAAAAATTCATTTTTTATACAAATGGAATTGCACAGACTCAATCAAATTCACATTTCATACAAATGGAGTCATACAGACTCAACAAATATATATATATATATATTTATACGAATGGAGTCACACGGACTCAACAAATTCACTTTTTATACAAATGGAGTCACACAGACTCAAAGAATTTCTTATTTCAAAATCGAGGGTTAATTTATAATATTTCAAATTTTCTTAATCGGAATCAATTTTGACTCGACAAGAATCTCAAATCTCAAAATCGAAGTCAATTTGCCTCAACAAAAATTGCAATTTTCAAATTCAGGAGTTAAATCAGACTTAATTATTTCAATTCCCAAAATCGAGAGTCAAATCAGACTCAAATCAGTTCAATTCAGTTCATCGAAGTCATTCAGACTCAGTTTTATTCAAATTCTAAAATCAGAAGTTAGCCAGATTCAATTCAATTCAATTCAATTTTCAGAATCAGGAGTCAATTAGACTCAATTCAATTCAACTTTTCAAAATTTGGAGTCCATCAGACTCAATTCAGTTCCATGTTCTAAAATTGGGATTCAATCAGACTTAAATAAATTCAATTTCACCAATTCAAAAGTCAATCAGACTAAAAAATTTCTGTTTCACAAAATTGGGGGTCGATCGGACTCAAATAATTTCTATTTCACAAAACTTAAAGAATTTCAGTTTCACAAAATTAGGAGTTGATAAAGCTCAAAGAATTTATGCTTCGCAAAATTGGGAGTCAATCAAACTCAAAGAATTTCTGCTTCACAAAATTAGGAGTCAATCAGACTCAAAGAATTTCTATTTCACGAAATTGGGAGTTAATCAAACTCAATTTAATTCAAACTCATGAATCAGGAGTCAATTAGACTCAAGCATATTCAAAGTCTCAAAATCCAGAGTTTGGAGTCGGTTCAACTCAACTCAATTCCCATTTCGAAGTCGGGAGTCGATTCGACTTGAAACAATTCCTATTTTCAAAGGGGAGTCGCACTGATTCACATTTTACAAAAGGAGAGTCATATGATCTTGAAAATTTTCACATTTCTCAAACATGGATTCATACGGACTCAAAAATTTACATTCTATAAACACGAAGTCACACGGACTTAAAAAAATTCATATTTTACAAAGACGGAGTCACGTGGACTCCAAAACTCAGTATTTTACATAAATGGAGTCCCACAGACCCAACAAATTCATATATTCCACAAACGGAGTCACACTGACTCAACAAATTCACGTTTTACACAAACGGAGTCATGCAGACTCAAGAGTTCATATTTTACATAAATGGAGTCATGCAGACTAAAAATATTCTTTCATATAATCGGAGTCATGCAAACTCAAAGCTTATATTTCATACTAACGGAGCCAAGTGGACTCAAGAATTCATATTATACACAAACGGAGTCACGTGGACTCAAAATTCATCTACGGAGTCATACGGACTCAAAATTTCATATTTCACAAAGACAGGGTCACGCGAACGCGAAATTTCATTTCTTTATTCGAACAAAGTCACACAGACTCAACAAATTCACTTTTTACACAAACGGAGTCACGTGGACTCAAAAATTCATATACAGAGTCATGCGGACTCAAAATTTTATATTTCAAAAAGACGGGGTCACGCGGACTCGAAATTTCATTTCTTTATTCGAACAAAGTCACACAGACTCAACAAATTCACTTTTTACACAAACGGAGTCATACAGACCCAACAAATATTACTTTTATACAAATGGAAGCCCTCAGACTCAAAGAATTGGTTTTACAAAAATGGGTAGTCCTAGGACTAAAAGAATTGATTTTACAAAAAAAACCGGGGAGTCCTCGGACTCAAAGAATTTGAACGGAGCTGACGGGGTTTGTGTTGCCCTAGTAATCTTTTGAAAGCATGATTTTCTGCACTTGCGGACCATTTGGAAGAAGCATAATGATTGTGTCAAAAGAGGGAAGTCACCTTTGCCCCTAGTCTTGAACCATTCTCATATTTCCACTTTTAGCATTGTGTTGTGATAGTGTTTAAGACTCCTGCTTGCATTGCTCGTGGGATGCTTATGGAGACTTTTCAAATCTTTATTCATCATCTTAAACCCATACATTTCAGATCATTATTGACTCATCCAACGAGAACAGACTCGACAAACACAAGGTGATTGAATCATACTCTGAACTGATGTGCTTTCGTCGTGAATACATGTATCAACTTACCTCTTTCATTTATTCATCATTTTACAATTTTAGTACTTTGCTGATAAATCTAAACTTTGAAAACTTCTCCTTTTCGATTTAGCTGATTCTTTCCCCATCTAGAGTGTGTTTCGAATTAGTGCTTTACCTTATAGAATAAAAGACACTCTATTTCAGTCTATTCAAAACAAACTCAAATACTTGAGAACTTGCCTTTATCGTAGAGGGATTTTGGCAAACAAAGTTTGTTCCTAGTTTGAAAGAAACTCAGGGGCTTGCTTCAAAAATAGGGCTTTTAGTAAACGAAGTTTGCCCCTAGTCTTAAGGGCAAACGGGTTCACCCCAAGGGCCTTGAGAACATGTTGGTACAGGATGCTTGCAATGCATTTACTCCCAATCTGGAGGTAATCATCATGAATGTGATGGGCTGAAGGAAGATGTCCCAATGCTGATCGGCAAACTTTGTTTGCCCCTAGTTCGGTAATACATATATGGTCCTAGGAAAATGCACGTTTGCTCCTAGTTTTAAATGAACATAACCATATGCGCAAAGGATTCAACTTATCCCCGAATAGGAATCAGGTCCAAGGTAATATGGCCAAGGCCTGAAAGAGCACACCATATTATGACGATGGTGGTGACCAAACTAGATAGGTTGCCTACGTATCTGATGTTGTCAATATCAAGATATAAAAAGTGTTTACTTTTCAAAAGATTTGTAGTGTGAAAGCAAAGGTCGAACCCACAGGGATTGGTTAACTACAGCGACTTAATTTTAAAACCTAACTTTAGTTAATTATGAAAACGGATTTTGATTTGATTTTAATTAAACTAATAACAATAAAAATAAATCTAAACTATGAAAGCAATTAAAAGTGTTTTTGTAAATATGTAAAGGGAACCTAGGATTGCAACTCCACCACTAGCTTCATAATAGGAATATTTATACATTCAATTAGCTTACTAAGTTGGATGATTATGGGGAATTGTGGCTACAAGCCCAATTCCTCCGTCAAGAAAATAATCATGGTTCAAGCACCAACATATTCCATCTTCGGTTAGCACGAATTATCCCACACTAAACTAGGGTTGTGACATAATTCGTCTAATCTAGGCATGGATTATTCGGATACTTGATAGCACAAATCAATAAAGCACCATCACATGTAAATAATCTAAACAAGCACAGCGAGAATAGATCATTGAGCACATCACAGTCAAAATAGATCTAAGACAAGAATAAATTTTGAAAGCAATGATTTAATCAATAGAAGTACGATTTATTTATATAAATCCTCGAAACATGTGACTGTCATCCATACATAATAAAACTAAAATAAAAACATAAAATACTCCCTATTACTCGACTAGGGCTTCATTGAAACCCTAGATCTTTGTCTAGGCTGCCATGGAAGTGGAGATCGGCAAGTAGTTGATGGAAGAGGCCATGGGAATCCTTGGTCTTCTTCTTCTTCTCCTTGCTTTTCCCTCTTCAAGGGCTGGAATTTCAGTCTATATGGCTGTATGTGTATGTATGTATGGGTGTGTAACCCTTCAATTGAAGTAAAATAGAATATATATAGAGTTTACAACAAGCTTTGGAAGCTTTCCTAACCTGAAACGAACTGAAACTGATATATTTTACAGTCTGGACGTCATTCAGCAGTTTCGTTTGCACAGGAGTCTTCAGTATACTGAAATACGTATTATTGGTTTTAACACATATCGCGCGCGCGGCTCGTGCGAGCGTGACATTTGGGACCTCGCGCGCGCGGATCGCGCGAGCGATTTCTGGACTTTCGCGCGAGCGAGTCGCGCGCGCGATGTTGATTTTTCAGCTTCTTCTTGCTTGCTTTTTCACCCTGTTTAGCCTGGTATACTTGATTTCTTCCAAATCCTATCAGACAATAGAAAATAAAGTAAAAATATCCAAAAACAGGATAAAAAGGTACTAACAAACGCTCGTTAAGGCGTATAAATAGGATTTGTTCTCTCCTGATCAGTATCCTCGAGTGGGAATCAGATCTAGCGTAGTTCAAGTACTGATCTTGTCAAAATCAAGATATAAAAGTATGCTCGTTAAGGCGTATAAATAGGATTTGTTCTCTTCTGATCACACTCCCAAACCTACATTTTGCTAGTCCTCGAGCAAAACTAAAAATTAAAAACTAAACTACTCATAAAAATCTACTCCATTTTCGCGTGGGTCACGATTGCATTTAGCATATGCAACAAGCCTTTTAAACCCCTAGGTGTCCCTAGTCGGACGAGTGAAGTCTCGTAAGGGTTCTCATCAACAAGTTACCCACAACCATCTTTATTAACTTAGAAATTTAAAAAGTTTTATTAAAAAGAAAAACATAACATTCAATACTCCTTATTATAAAACAATGATTCGAAATAGAATAATGAACAAGAAGAAACAGAATCAAATGTTTACCTATATCATGAGAAACAATCAAGTGTATGCAATGTAAGAATCAATAGAGTTCCTCATAAGATTGCACATGTGTGATGTGGTAGTCAAATGAACACGCGTATGTCATGAACATAGAATATAACTCGGATGACCATCTAACTATGCTTCGACTACGAATCTCACAATGTCAATTACACTCTAAAATGAAACACTCAGAAGCAGGTGTAATTTTTCTAATATATGGGAGCAAAGAAATATATTTTCCAAACGAATAACGCTCACATATGACACGAACAAGACGCATGACACGAAAGAACAGTAGTCTCATGGATAGGATGCCAACAATCAAGAAAAATTACTCATTACCATGTTTTAATCCCCCTCCCATCGTTTACATATCCAAACCATGTTTCCTAGGATCAATTAGGACTTTTCAAAGGTTGTAACGTGGCTCAGGTAATGAAAAAGGATAGAATGGATATATCAAGTAGTTTCAGAATGGCATTGTAAGGCATGTTCGATCTCTTTCATTCTTCTTCTACAAACTTTCATCTTTTCTTTCTCTTCATTCATTTTCATTCATTATTTTTTTCAACCTTCCTCTTCTTTATTTTGTTTCTTTTCCTTTTTCTTTTCTCGCTTCTCAAATGACTATTCATTGAATACCAAGCAACTACCCCAATAACATCTTATTTTCTTCTTCTTCATCAACACATCGCCTTAATACTACTAAAAGTTGATCACTCTTCCAGTGGTATACTCCAAGTCGATCAAGTTGGAGCTTTTAAAGAGGATAATGGTGAACAAAGAAAAAGAGGCATTGTAACGACTCAAAGGGGCGAACTAAGGAAATTTTATCTTTTATCGGCCAACAGTAAACAAAGAAGGGCCTAAAATCATTTCCTAAGGTAATACTGTTCTTCAATGTTTACAATGGAAGATTATTTAGCATGGTAACAAATATTTTAACTTGACTATCAACCAAAACAAGAATAATGAGACTAAACAACAAGTAGATGCGCTATTTCAATGAAATTCGACAAACACAATGTGTTTTTATAACCCTCCAAAAAGAAAAGATAGGCTCAAAAGCTCACCAGGTCTAGTCTCCACCTTGTGTTATCTAGAAATCTGAATCATATTATAGTTCACATCAAACATGTATTCAAGTGACTACGTACAGTGTATAAGTTTGTGTGCAAATCTATGATATAAAATTACGATTCGAACGATACATAACTTAAAACATTTCATCATAACTTTAGCAAATATTTAACTACATCTTCTCTTGTTTACCATTTTATAACAATTCAAAGTTCTCTATCAAAAAGTATCCAATTAAGATTGCAAAAACGTCGGTAACATCGTTTATTTAAGCACACTTATTGAAAAATTTTAAAATTTTGCATAAACTATTGCATAAACTAATGTGCATGTGTGCATACACCCCCAAACCTAAACCATTCATTGTCCCTAATGAAACAATAAAACGAAAGAACGGAGAGTACGTAAGAAAGGAACGATAGTACCTTGGTTTCGACAAGCATAGAACAGGTGAACACATAAGAATATGGTAATAAAGTTCAATGTTACTTGTTACTTCTTAACAAAAGAAAACAAACTAAAAGAATAATAAAAGCAGCTAAAAGAATTATAATTAACGAAACTAAATAAACTAAAAAAATCGGACAAAACTACGAAAACAGAAAAATAATAAACTAGAAACAAAAATAAAATAGAAATAGAACTATGAAAACAACAATTAACTCGATCTAAAAGTATGTAAGAAACAAAAACAGAAAAGTAAAAACTACTACAACAGGTGTGGAGGACTGATAGAAAAAACAAAAGAAAATATCAGAAAAATGGGGTATCGCGTGAGCGGTCCGCGCGAGCGGCCGTCGCGCGTGCGAATCCCAAGTTTTTTTTTAAATCAATATCTCGCGCGAGCGAGGTGCCTCGCGCCCGCGAAACCAGGCGCGAGAAAAACCTGAGGGCTCAAAACAAAAAGAAAACGAAAATTTCACTAAGGCACATTTTCGCGCCAGCGGGCCACGCAAGCGACGTCTCGCGCGCGCGAGCCGCGCGCGCGAGTTCAGTTTTTTCCATTTTATGGCTAAAATTATGTATATAATATTAAAATAAATTAATTCTGACCCCCAAACCTGTCCAGAAAAACTCCAAAACTGACAAAAATGACTTAAAAATGACAAAAAACAAAGAAAACAGACGAAATTAAGCTTGGGTTGCCTCCCAAGAAGTGCTAACTTTTACGTCTTCAGCTAGACCTTTCTAGCTCAAGATTCATGAAGGCTGAAACTCGGATTGTGTATCCCATAGGATATCAGGAAGAGCTCGGTGATAAGCAGAAATAGCGTCGCTTTGAATCAGTTCAATTGACGGTTCTCCCTCATTATGTTCAAATCGATTTCTTACCTTTCGAGTAAATTCATCATTCGGGTCCAGATTAGTCGAATTCGTCCGCTCACTACTCACCAAATTATTTTCCTCACCCACAAGTTGTACGTTATTTGGTTCAATTGTTCGTCTAATCTCAATCTCCGCCTCACATAGGTAATCATCGTCTTTAGGAGGTTGATCAATAGCGTTAAAAACGTTTAATTTGAGATTCATGTTCCCAAATGAAACCTTCATTACCCCCGTCCGGCAGTTAACACGTGCGTTAGCGGTCGCTAAGAATGGATGGCCTAAGATGACAGGAATGTGTTTCCTAGCATCTAACGCGGGTTCAGTGTCAAGGACCATGAAGTCTACAGGATAATAGCATTTATCAACTTTAACCAAGATGTTCTCGACGATTCCTCTAGGTATTTTAATTGAACGATCCGCTAACTGTATTGTAGCGGCCGTAGGTTTAAGTTCACCTAAACCTAGTTGTTTATAAACGTGATAAGGTAAGAGATTAACACTAGCTCCTAAGTCAAGGAGAGCCCTATGGATGACAGTGTCACCTATGACACATGAAATTGTAGGCGTACCTGGATTTTTATATTTCGGAGTAGCGTGTTGAAAAATTGAGCTTACTTTTTCCGTGAGGAAGACCTTTTTCGGAATATGACTGCGTATTTTTTGTTTTTGCATACATAGGTCTTTAAGACATTTAGCGTAAGCGGGAATTTGTTTTATCGCATCGAGGAATGGAATATTGATTTTAACTTGCTTAAATACCTCGAGGATATCTTCGACTTTTGACTTTTTCTTTGTAAGATTAGACGGTTCCTTAACGTTTGGTGGATATGGAATTCTTGGAATATAATTCGTTGGGACCGGTTCATTCTCTTTCCTAACTCTATCCACGTCTTCACCTTTTTCTTTATTCAAATTTAAATTTTTATTTTTCTCACCCCCATCCGGAATTACAACAACTTCCTCATCTCGAGTAGTCGTCCTAGTCGAAACAGCGTTCATGCTCTCACTCGTACTACCCACTGCGTATTGCCCCTTAGGTTGCTGAGTAGGTTGACTCGGCAACTTACTCTCAGTTAAACGGTTTAATGTATTAACTACTTGTCCCATTTGGGACTCTAGCTTTGCGATGGACTGAGTATGAGAGTGCACTAACTGAATTACCGACCCAAAATTTTCCAGTGAGGCCAACACCTTCTCCTCAAATGCATTATTGCGTGGAGGTGGAGGAGGTAGTTGGTATTGACTTTGTTGATATTGGGGTCGGTACGTATTATGAAAATTAGTCGACCTAGGATTAGAATTATTTTGTGGGAATTGTTGCATAGAATTAACGTGTTGCTCAACAAATTCCGGATATTGAGATGCAGAAGGACATGCAAAGATATTATGAGACGGTTCAGAACATAATGCACATACTTCTGAAGAGGGTGGATTGGACCTATTCCCCATCCTCATAAGTTGGTCAAGTTTTCTATTTAATTCTTGTATTTCGATTGACTGACTCGACTCAACTTTCACCTCTCGCTTAGGTTGAAGATGATATCCCTCAAAATGCACCGACACAGCCTGATGCATCGAATTCTCGCTTAATGTTTGAAAAATCTTCCAGGCCTCGTCAGCGCTTTTGTGCAGGAAGGTTCCCGCACAAACGGCATCGATGGTATTACGGACTGAGGGAATAAGTCCCTCGTAGAAGACCTGAACAAGTTGCCACTTAGGAACCTGATGATGTGGGCAAGAGCGTAATAATTCTTTAAATTTCTCCCACGTATCATAAAGCGTTTCCCCATCTTGCATTATAAAATTAGTGATAGATTTCCTTATTTGATTTGTACGCATAATAGGAAAAAACTTTTGTAAAAATGTGGTGTGTAAAGCTTCCCATGTTTTAATTGTGTTTGGATCAAGTGATTGAAGCCAATGCTTCGCTTTGTCTCTTAAAGAAAATGGAAAGAGCCGCAATTTTAACTCATCGTCAGTTAGATTTTGGATTTTCAAAGTAGAGCATATATCCTGAAAATCTCCTAAGTGTTGATAAGGATCTTCATTTAGATGACCATGGAAAGAAGGAAGTAGCGAGATTGTAGACGATTTTATCTCAAAGTGAGATGCTATCGCCTCCGGTAATTCGATACCGGCTTGTGGCGTGTAAGTAGTAGGAATAAAATAATTTATAAGTGGAGGAGGTGGCGGTATATTAAGATTATTCATATTAGCACCGTCGTTTTGATTGTTATTGTTATTTCCACCGTCAGCCATTTTAATCGATTCGATTTTAAAAGTTCGAGTTTTCCTTAACCGTTCACGGGTACTTTGAATTTTGGCCTCAAACAACGATGACGGAATCAGAGTTGATTCGTCATCTTGCAACCCAGCTCTAGAAGCTTGGGTTGTGGACTTACTAGTTCTTAAGGTACGTTCAAGTTCAAGATCGAAAGATTTTAATTCTAGTTTATTTGAACGTGTACCTAACATAAACTAAAATAAAGAAAAAGAAACTAAAAACAAAGACTGACTAAACAAAAGAAACAAATAGCAATCACGCAAATAAGACAACAAGCAAGCACACAGTACTACTATGATGCATGAATATTATCCTGTAATGCAATGACCGCGTCAAGCCCAGCGCCCCGGGTTTCCTAGCTAATGCAGTGTTCACTCCACAATTAACCTAATGCAAGTAATTGCGTCTCAGCGCCCTGACTTACAGTGATTTGATGCGAAGTTAAAGCGAGCAATTTACTTAATTTTTATTTATTTTATTTGCGTAAGCTCCTTTGATGTAATTAGCTACTCCATTCGGAAACGTTGGAATTTGATGACTCGAAAACCTATAAAATAAAAGAACAAGTTAGTAATTTAAAACAAAAACGGAAAATAAGATGAATAAAAACTAATCTAATATTTACGAATTAACTAAACTAAGATTATAAAATTAAAGGTAGTAATGCAATCCCCGGCAACGGCGCCAAAAATTGATGTTGTCAATATCAAGATATAAAAAGTGTTCTTTACTTTTCAAAAGATTTGTAGTGTGAAAGCAAAGGTCGAACCCACAGGGATTGGTTAACTACAGCGACTTAATTTTAAAACCTAACTTTAGTTAATTATGAAAACGGATTTTGATTTGATTTTAATTAAACTAATAACAATAAAAATAAATCTAAACTATGAAAGCAATTAAAAGTGTTTTTGTAAATATGTAAAGGGAACCTAGGATTGCAACTCCACCACTAGCTTCATAATAGGAATATTTATGCATTCAATTAGCTTACTAAGTTGGATGATTATGGGGAATTGTGGCTACAAGCCCAATTCCTCCGTCAAGAAAATAATCATGGTTCAAGCACCAACATATTCCATCTTCGGTTAGCACGAATTATCCCACACTAAACTAGGGTTGTGACATAATTCGTCTAATCTAGGCATGGATTATTCGGATACTTGATAGCACAAATCAATAAAGCACCATCACATGTAAATAATCTAAACAAGCACAACGAGAATAGATCATTGAGCACATCACAGTCAAAATAGATCTAAGACAAGAATAAATTTTGAAAGCAATGATTTAATCAATAGAAGTACGATTTATTTATATAAATCCTCGAAACATGTGACTGTCATCCATACATAATAAAACTAAAATAAAAACATAAAATACTCCCTATTACTCGACTAGGGCTTCATTGAAACCCTAGATCTTTGTCTAGGCTGCCATGGAAGTGGAGATCGGCAAGTAGTTGATGGAAGAGGCCATGGGAATCCTTGGTCTTCTTCTTCTTCTCCTTGCTTTTCCCTCTTCAAGGGCTGGAATTTCAGTCTATATGGCTGTATGTGTATGTATGTATGGGTGTGTAACCCTTCAATTGAAGTAAAATAGAATATATATAGAGTTTACAACAAGCTTTGGAAGCTTTCCTAACCTGAAACGAACTGAAACTGATATATTTTACAGTCTGGACGTCATTCAGCAGTTTCGTTTGCACAGGAGTCTTCAGTATACTGAAATACGTATTATTGGTTTTAACACATATCGCGCGCGCGGCTCGTGCGAGCGTGACATTTGGGACCTCGCGCGCGCGGATCGCGCGAGCGATTTCTGGACTTTCGCGCGAGCGAGTCGCGCGCGCGATGTTGATTTTTCAGCTTCTTCTTGCTTGCTTTTTCACCCTGTTTAGCCTGGTATACTTGATTTCTTCCAAATCCTATCAGACAATAGAAAATAAAGTAAAAATATCCAAAAACAGGATAAAAAGGTACTAACAAACGCTCGTTAAGGCGTATAAATAGGATTTGTTCTCTCCTGATCAGTATCCTCGAGTGGGAATCAGATCTAGCGTAGTTCAAGTACTGATCTTGTCAAAATCAAGATATAAAAGTATGCTTAACTTATGCTTTACTTTCAAAAGATTTGCAGTGTGGAAGTAAAGGTCGAACCCACAGAGATTGAATATTATGCACTTTAATTTTTAAAACCTAAATTTAGTTAATTAAGAAAAACAGATTTTAAATTTAATTTGAATTAAACTAATAACAATAAAAGTAAATCTAAATTATGAAAGCAATTAAATGTTTGTTTTTATAATAAGTTTAAGGAACCTAGGATTGCAAATCCACCACTAGCTTCATAATAAGGGTATTTATGAATTACTTTAGCTTATTAAGTTGGATGATAATGGGGAATTGTAGCTACAAGCCCAATTCCTCCGTTAAGAAAATAACTATGGTTCAAGCACCAACATAATCCATCTTCAGTTAGCAGGAATTATCCCACACTAAACTAGGGTTGTGGTATAATCTGTCTAATCTAGGCATGGACTATTCGGATACTTGATAGCACAATTCAATTTTTGCACCATTACATGTAAATAATCTAAACAAGCACAGCAAGCATAGATCATTGAGCACACTACCATTTAAATAGATCTAAGACAAGAGTAAACTTTGAAAGTAACGATTTAATCAATAAAAGCACGATTTATTTATAAAAATCCTCGGAACATGTAATTGTCATCCATACATAATAAAACTAAAATAAAACATAAAATACACCCTATTACTTGTCTAGGGTTTCATTGAAACCCTAGATCTTGAGTTTAGTTGGCCATAGAATTGATGAACGGCAAGAGGTTGATGGAGGAGGCCATGGGAATCCTTGGTCTTCTTCTTCTTCTCCTTGCTTTCCTCTCTTCAATCACTGAAGTTTTTGTTGTATATTGGGTGTATAATTATTTCCAACCCCATAATTGAGTTAATTTGGGATATATATAGTTTTGTAGCAAGTTTGGAAGCTTTCCTAACCTAATTCGCACTAAAACTGCTGTATTTAGCTTTTCAGACGTAATTAGGCAGTTTCGTTCACGTAGGAGTCTTCAGAATACTGAAATACACGTATTTGGTTTTTATATAGGTCGCGCGAGCGTGATTCTGGGAGGTCGCGCGAGCGATTTCTGGACTTCTGCGCGAGCGGACCGCGCGCGCGGTGCCTTTTTCAGCTGTATTCAACTTGCTTTTTCTCCTTATTTAGCCTGGATTAGTGTTTTCTTCCAAAACCTGCTCTAAAACAGAAAATGAAATAAAAATACATAAAAATAGGATAGAATCTGCTAAGAAATGTGAATTAAGGCATGTAATTTGGATTTGTTCTCTCCCGATCACACCCCAAACCTACATTTTGCTAGTCCTCGAGCAAAAGAAAATAAAAATTAAACTACTAATAAGAATCTATTCCATTTTCGCATAGATCACGATAGCATTTAGCATATGCCACAAGCCTTTTAAACCTCTAGGTGTCCCTAGTCGGACGAGTGAAGTCTCGTGAGGGTTCTCATCAACAAGTCTCCCACAACCATCTTTATTTCATTATATATTTAAAAAGTTTTATTCAAACGAAAAGCAAAACAATCAATACTCCTTATCATAGAACAATGATTCGAAATAGAATAACGAACAAGAAGAAATGGAATCAAACGTCTACCTACATTATGAAAAGCAATCCCAAGCACATGCATCGTATAAATCAATAGAGTTTCTCATAAAATTGCACGAGTGTGATATGGAAGTCAAATAAACACGCGCACGTCATGAACTTGGAATATAACTCGGATAACCATCCAACTATGCTTCGACTACGAATCTCACAATGTTAATTACACTCTAAAATGAAACACTCAGAAATAGGTGCAATTTTTCTAAAATATGTGAGTAAAGGAAATATATTTTCAAAACGAGAAATGCTCACATACGACTCGAAAAAAACGCATGACACGAAAGAACAGTAGTCTCATGGATAGGATGCCAACAATCAAGAAAAATTAATCAGTACCATGTTTTAATCCCCCTCCCATCGTTTTCATATCCAAACCATGTTTCCTAGGATCAGATAGGACTTTTCAAAGGTTATAACGTGGCTCAGGTAATGAAAAAGGATAGAAATGATTCATTAGGTAGTTTTAGAATGGCATTGTAAGGCATGTTCGATTTCTTTCATTCGTCTCTTCTACCAACTTTCATCTTTTCATTCTCCTCCTTTTCATATTTCTTTTTTAATTTCTTTCCTCTTCTTTTTTTAAACCTTTTTTTTTAAATTCTTTTCCTTTTCTTTTCTTTGCTTTCTAAATAATCAATCAATAAATAACAAGGGAACCACCCCAAACATCATCTTGTTCTCTTCTTCTTCTTAATTGACACATCGCCTTAATGCCATTAAAAGTTGATGAATCTCTCAGTGGTAAACTCCAAGTTGGTCAAGTTGGAGCAAAAACAAGGATAATGGTGATTAAAGAAAAATGTCATTTTAACGGGTCAAAGGGTGAACTAAGGAAATTTATCATTTATCGGTCGGTGCAAATAAAGAGGGCCTAAAATCATGTCTTATGGTTATATGGTTCTTTAATGTTTACGACGGAAGATTATTTAGCATGGTAGCAAATATTTTAACTTAATTATCAACCAAAACAAGAATAATGAGACTAAACAACGAGTTAATGCGCTATTTCAATGAAATTCGACAAACACAAAATGTATTTATAACCCTCTAAAAAGAAAAGATAGGCTCAAAAGCTCATCGGGTTTAGTCTCCACCATTTGTTATCTAGAAATCTGAATCATATTATAGTTCACATCAAACATATATTCAAGCAACTACGTGCAGTGCATAGGTTTGTTTGCAAATCTATGATATAAAACTACGATTCGAACGATACATGACCTAAAATGTCATATCATGACTTCAGCAAATATTTAATCACATCTTCTCTTGTTTATCATTCTATAATAATCCAAGTTACATAACAAGATGTATCGACTAGAGATTGCAAAACCGTAGGTGACATCGTTTATTTAAGCACAAGTATCAAACATTTTTTTAAAATTTTGGTGTATATAATAATGTGCATGTGAGTGCATACCCCCAAACCTAAACCTTTCATTGCCCCCAATGAAACAATAAAACGAAAGAAAGGAAAGTACGTAGAGAAGGAACGATAGTACCTCGATTTCGGCAACCACAAACCAGGTAAATGTATATAAATATAGCGATAAAGTTCAATTACTCCTAGTGGAGACACTAATTCACCTGTCAATACTTAACAAAAGAAAATTAAACAAACAAATAAATAATAAAAGCTAATATATAATACATATGTTTTTTCTTTTTATTTTGTTATTTATTCACTTATTTTTTTGTAAACAATAGAAACTAAACTAGAATTAAAAGAACGTAAAGGAAATAAAGAAAAACAAAACTAGAACTATGGAAACAAAGATAAACTTAACGAAAAGAACTTAAAAGAACAAGCAGAAATGAAAAACAACTAGATAGGTTGGGGAAACAGAAGGTCAAAGAACAAAGAGAAAAATTGAGAAATCCCCACCTCGCGCGAGCGGACCTGAGGCCTGTTATTAATTTTATTTAGAAAAAGTTCTAAGTGCTAGAATCGCTCAAGCGGGCTGCGCGAGCGAACCCCTCGTACGCGCGATTCTAGGCGCGAGATGTAACAGAAAGCTCATATAATAAAAGGTTGAAATTTTTTTTTGTCTAAGGGGGAATCTCACGCGAGCGGGTCGCGCGCGCGACTTTGGTCTTTTCCTATTTTTTTTTTTTATAAAAATGGATATTAGTTCAAATTAAATTTATTCCGACCCCCAAACCTTTCCAGAATGTCCAAAACAGACTCAAAATGACCCAAAAATACTCAAAATTAAGAGAAATGAACGAAATAAAGCTTGGGTTGCCTCCCAAGAAGCGCTATCTTTTATGTCTTCAGCTAGACCATTCTAGCTCAGGACTTATGGAGGCTGAAAGTCGGACTTTATACCCCTTAGGATATCAGGAAGAGCTCAGTGATAAGCAGAAATAACGTCGCTTTGAATTAATTCGACCGATGGTTCATCCTGATTATATTCAAAACAATTTCTTACCTTTCGAGTAAATTCATCATTCGGGTCCTGATTATTCAAATTCATCCACTCACTACTCACCATATTATTTTCATTACTCACAAGTATTACGTAATTGGGTTCAATAGTTTGTCTTACCTCACTCTCCGCCTCATATAGATAATCGTTGTCTTTAGGAGGTTGAACAATAGCATTAAAAACGTTCAATTTTAAGTTCATATTCCCAAACGACACCTTCATCACCCCTGTTCGACAGTTAACACGCGCATTAGCGGTCGCTAAAAATGGACGGCTTAAGATGACAGGAGTGTATTTCCTAGCATCTAACACGGGTTCGGTGTCAAGAACCATGAAATCGATAGGATAATAATATTTATCAACTTTTACCAAAACATCCTCGATGATTCCTCTAGGAATTTTAATAGAACGATCCGCTAATTGTATAGTAGCGTCCGTGGGTTTAAGTTCACCTAGTCCTAGTTGTTTATAGACGTGATAAGGTAGGAGATTAACTCTAGCTCCCAAGTCAAGGAGAGCCCGATGAATGATAGTGTCACCTATGATACATGAAATCGTAGGCGTACCTAGATCTTTATATTTCGGAGTAGCGTGCTGAAAAATTGAGCTTACTTTTTCCGTGAGAAAGACCTTTTTTGGAGTATGACTGCGTATTTTGCGCTTTTACGTGCAAAGGTCTTTTAGACATTTAGCGTAAGCGGGAATTTATTTTATCGCATCGAGGAATGGAATATTGATTTTAACTTGCTTAAACACCTCGAGTATATCTTCAGTTTTTGACTTTTTCTTAGAAAAATTTGACGGTTCCTCAACGTTTGGTGGAAAAGGCTTTTTCGGAATATAATTAGCTGGGGCCAGTTCATTTTCTTTCCGAATTTTGCTCGTATCCTCACCCTTTTCTTTATTCGAGTTAATGTGTACCTCTTTTTCTCTCGCATTCAGAATTTCAACAATTTCATCCTCATGAATAGTCGTCCTAGTCGACACGGCATTAACTTGCTCACTCATACCCCCACCCTCATACTGTCCCTTAGGGTTTTGTATAGTTTGACTAGGCAGCTTACCCTCGTTTCTACGGCTCATTGTGTTAGCTATTTGTCCCATTTGGGACTCAAGCTTCGCAATGGATTGTGTATGAGAGTGCACTATTTGTGCTTGTGCTTGGCAGCTTACCCTCGTTTCTACGGCTCATTGTATTAGCTATTTATCCCATTTGGGACTCAAGCTTCGCAATGGATTGTGTATGAGAGTGCACTATTTGTGCTTGTGCTTGGACTTGCGTTTCTATGTTTTTAAGAGATGCCAACACCTTATCCTCAAAAGTGTTAACCCGTGGAGGGTTAGGATTATGAGGGGGTTGTTGGTATTGACTTTGTTGATATTGGGGTCGATAAGTATTAGAAAAATTGTTCGACATAGGATTATAGTTATTTCGTGGGAATTGTTGCATAGAATTAACGTGTTGCTCAACACATTCTGGATATTGAGATGCAGAAGGACATGCAAAGATATTATGAGACGGTTCAGAACATAATGCACATACTTTAGAAGAGGGTGGATTGGACCTATTCCCCATCCTCATAAGTTGGTCAAGTTTTCTATTTAATTCTTGTATTTCAATTGACTGACTCGACTCAACATTCACCTCTCGCTTAGGTTGAAGGTAACCCTCAGGACGGACAGACACCGCTTGGTGCATCGAATTCTCGCTCAAAGTTTCAAAAAATTTCCAGGCCTCGTCGGCACTTTTGTGTAGAAAGGTACCCACACAAATAGCATCGACGGTATTACGAAGTAAGGGAACTGGTCCCTCGTAGAAGACTTGAACTAATTGCCACTTAGGAACCTAATGATGTGGGCATGAGCGTAACAATTCTTTAAATTGTTCCCAAGTGTCGTAAAGCGTTTCCCCATCTTACATCACAAAGTTTGTTATTGATTTTCTTATCTGATTAGTTCTTGTGATTGGAAAAAACTTTTGTAAAAACGCCGCATATAATGCTTCCCATGTTTTTATAGGGTTTGGCTCCAAAGATTGGAGCTAATACTTAGCTTTGTCTTTTAATGAAAACGGGAAAAGGCACAATTTTAACTCTTCATCAGTTAAGTGTTGGATTTTTAAAGTAGAGCAAATATCTTGAAAATCACCTAAGTGCTGATAAGGGTCTTCTTTAATATGGCCATGGAAAGAAGGTAGTAGCGCGATGGTAGATGACTTTATCTCAAAGTGAGATGCTGTCACCTCCGGTAATTCGATACTCGCCCGTGGTGTATAGGCCGTAGGGATGAAATAGTCTTTAAGCGAAGGAGGTGGAGATATATTAGGGTTATTTCCATTATTTCCGTTATTTCCGTTATTTCCAATGTCGGCCATTGGAATAGGTTCTATGTTAATAAATTACGTTTTTCTTAACCTTTTAAGTGTATTTTGAATTTCGGCCTGAAACAACGACGACGGTTGAGGAGTCCGATTAACTCTAAGGGTACGTTCAAGTTCAGGATCAATATAAAATAATTTCAGGTTTATTAGAACGTGTACCAAACATAAACTAAAAAGAAAATAAACTAAAATAAAGACTGACTAAAACAAAAACAAAAAATAATCACGCAAATAAGGCAACATGCACAGAACTATTATGATGCATGAATATTATCCTGTAATGCAATGACTGCGTCACGCCCAGTGCCCCGAGTTTCCTAGCTAATGCACGTGAACAATCACTCCTAAACTAATGCAAATAGTGCATATCAGCGCCCTGACTTACAGTGGTTGGAAGCAAATTTCAAAGGAAGCAATTTAGTTAATTTATATTTTTTATTTTCGCGTAAGCTCCTTTGACGTGCACAGCTGCTCCACTCAAAATGCTAGAATTCGATTACTTTGAGAAACTATAAAACAAAAAGAAAAGTTAGTAACTTAAAACAAAAACAAAAAATACGAAATAAAAATAATAAAACCTAATCTAGTATTTACGAATTAACTTAACTAAGATTCTAAAACTAATTGGCTAGTAATGCAATCCCCGACAACGGCGCCAAAAATTGATCTTGTCAAAATCAAGATATAAAAGTATGCTTAACTTATGCTTTACTTTCAAAAGATTTGCAGTGTGGAAGTAAAGGTCGAACCCACAGAGATTGAATACTACGCACTTTAATTTTTAAAACCTAAATTTAGTTAATTAAGAAAAACATATTTTGAATTTAATTTGAATTAAACTAATAACAATAAAATCAAATCTAAATTATGAAAGCAATTAAATATTTATTTTTATAATAAGTTTAAGGAACCTAGGATTGCAAATCCACCTCTAGCTTCATAATAATGGTATTTACGAATTACTTTAGCTTATTAAGTTGGATGATAATGGGGAATTGTAGCTACAAGCCCAATTCCTCTATCAAGAAAATAACTATGGTTCAAGCACCAACATAATCCATCTTCTGTTAGCATGAATTATCCCACACTAAACTAGGGTTGTGGTATAATCCATCTAATCTAGGCATGGACTATTCGAATACTTGATAGCACAATTCAATTTAAGCACCATTACATGTAAATAATCTAAACAAGCACAGCAAGCATAGATCATTGAGCACACTACCATTAAAATAGATCTAAGACAAGAGTAAACTTTGAAAGTAACGATTTAATCAATAAAAGCACGATTTATTTATAAAAATTCTCGGAATATGTAACTGTCATCCATACATAATAAAACTAAAATAAAATATAAAATACACCCTATTACTTGGCTAGGGTTTCATTGAAACCCTAGATCTTGAGTTTAGTTGGCCATAGAATTGATGAACGGCAAGAGGTTGATGGAGGAGGCCATGAGAATCCTTGGTCTTCTTTTTCTTCTTCTTCTCCTTGCTTTCCTCTCTTCAATCACTGAAGTTTTGTTGTATATTGGGTGTATAATTATTGCCAACCCCATAATTGAGTTAATTTGGGATATATATAGTTTTGTAGCAAGTTTGGAAGCTTTCCCAACCCAATTCGCACTAAAACTGCTGTATTTAGCTTTCCAGACGTAATTAGGCAGTTTCGTTCACGTAGGAGTCTTCAGAATACTGAAATACACGTATTTGGTTTTTACATAAGTCGCGCGAGCGGGCCGTGCGTGCGCGATTCTGGGAGGTCGCGCGAGCGATTTCTGGACTTCCGCGCGAGCAGACCGTGCGCGCGGTGCATTTTTTAGCTGTATTCAGCTTGTTTTTATCCTTATTTAGCCTGGATTAGTGTTTTCTTCCAAAACCTGCTCTAAAACAGAAAATGAAATAAAAATACATAGAAACCTGATAAAATACGCTAACAAATGTAAATTAAGGCATGTAATTAGGATCTGTTCTCTCCCGATCAAGTACTCTGGAGGTCTTGAAAGAATTAGGCTTCAAGAATTGGTGGGCTTTTCGAGCCATGTAGCCATTTGGGTCTAGGGAGTGCATGTCACTTGTGGTAGCCCTTGTGTAGCATGATGAACTACTTTTTCCTTTATTCTTTTTTCTCTTTTTTTTTTTTTTTTTTTTATTTGACGGTTGATTCTTTAACCTTTTCACTAGCCAGTTAATCTTTACAACTCTCATCATGTTTTATTCATACTCTATCATATTCACAAAGCAATATTAGCCCTTCAAATCACTCTTTATTTTTCTCAAAGATATCTTTGCATTATTTTATGCCCTCTTAGCCATTGAGCCTCTCACAAAATTGTGAGCTTAATTGATACTTTCAAATCTCTCTTTTCATTTCCAATTTCTTTAGAACAACACAAAGTCTTGAGATAGTTCATGTGCCAATGATCTACTTTGAAGTGCTCAAGAATTCTCAATCTTATCCATTCTCTGCCTTTTCTTTCTCTTTTCTTTCCTTTTTCTTCCTTACTATCTCTTATTCTCTCCATGATTTTGACTGGCTAGGATTAGGATTTTTAAAATCAACATGCATCTTATTTTTCCTCTAACTTTTGCCTAGGCGCCCTTTCGGGTTTTCATCCTAGCGAGCTCCTTTTTCTTTTTCTTGTTCTTTTTCTATTCTTCTTTTTTTTTAGAAGCAGAAGTTCATTTAAAATGTCTGGCTACCATCAAGGACAAAGTTTATGGCTATGGACTGGTTGGGCACATCTTTTAGGGGATGGCAAGCAAGGTCCACGAAGTCCCAAGTTCATCTTTTCAAGATTGAGCAAGAGCATCTTTTAATTCTTAAAGTTAAGCTAATCAATTCTCTAATCCTCCTTGGATTTGGCACATAATTTGCTTTGATCAACTGGGATCCTTTTCAATGCAAAGATTTATTAACAGAGTGTTTCCATGATTATTTGAAAAAGTGATTTTTTTTCTTTCTTCTTTCCCATTTTCTTGGCTTAATGATCCACACACTCACGACTTGGCACACTGAATCAAGCAGAAAGGGATTTTATTCAACTAGCAACGGATTACACCGCCTAACTTGACAATAATACTCGATGGAAGACTGACAAAATACAACTTGACATTGACACTTGACTCCAACTTAACATGACTAGATCATGGACTAGACTTGATTTGGTCTCAATTGGAGTGTCACAGATGATTTTCAATTTATTAGATTTCCAAGAACATCCACATTCGCTTCAGTAGCAGTATTCACAAACATTATCACCTCACTAGCACCATTTGAACCTTCGGGTTTGCCACCCGTGTTTGCGGAAACATTATCCGTCCCTATGACCAATTTCTCAGTTAAGTGGCCCTTCTTCCAATCATTCGGCTCCACAAACTAATCAACCTCAACATAACCCTTTTCATTATCTTTTGTCTTCTAACTAATCTCATGCTTGCACTACTAACCTAAACTGTTCTGGGTTTGATGCTATCTCGCCTACAGTCATGTTCCATTTTTAATCAATTTTGATTGATTCCAAAGGAATTTTCCTTTTGTTATTATTTTCACATTTTATTTTGCAAATGTTTAGTAAAATGTTCATGAATGGTTCATATGTCACACGGATGTAATGCATGTATGTGTGTGCGTGTGTGTGCCTATTCTATAAGCAAACAGAAGAGAAAATCCTAATCCTAACACATAAGGCACATAAGCACATAAAATCCTCATTCATGTCAAGTGTGCCGATTTCTCTTTTCATTGTGATCCTCATTACCCCTTCAAAGATTGAAATTTTTTAAAATTTTCGAAATTCATTTGAAAAGCATTTCTCTAGATGATGGGTCTTTCAAATTCTCAAGAATTTTAGATTTTTCCTTTGAAGGCAAAAAAAAAAAAAAACATTTCTCAACAAAAGATGATTGGGTTGAAACTTTGCTTTGAAATTCATATGGAAAAAAAATATTTCTTTAGTTGGCGAAACTTTTCAAACATAACTCCCGAGAATTTTGGGTTCTCCCTTCGAAGATGAGAATGTGAAAATATACCACAACAAAGGTTGACTTGGAATCTTAAAAAGCTGAACTCCAAAGATTTTTGAAAGAGCGATTGAAAACTTTAAAAAAATTTGGCAAAAATCTGTTTTGCTTTCAACTAATATGGAATGAGAGGGGAAGAAGCCTGTCGGACTAAAACACCCCTCTCTTCCTATCTCGCGATAGGCCTCTACTTAACATCCTTTTAATCGAATTAATAATTTAAGCATGTCCTCAACTAATACATATGTATAAATATACATTACAAAAGCATGTCTAAAGGGTGTAAGATTGCAAGTGATAAAATATCATTCAAAACCCACATAATTCAAGTAGCAAGCAATATGATATGCAAATAGGGAACTGTAGAATTTACCCGGGATCCATGCTGCGAATATTAAATGTGCAATGCATACGAATAGAAAAATCCTAAGAAAATGTCTCTAATTACATATACACATAAGGCAAAACCTAATTCTAAGGTGTCGCACATTAAGTTGAAAAATCGATAAAATCAAGAAATTAAAATAAACTAAAGAGGAGTTCAAGAAATCGTACCTTAATAGCGCTACAAAACAAAAGGTTAGTCCACATGATATACAAGATATAATGTTGGATCTTAAATAACAATCCTAGACTTCTAGCTTAAAGCTATTAAATGTAATTAAATATAAAGCAAACGAGTCCTAATTACAAGCATCAATCCACATGGATGAATATGTACATGAACAAGAATAAATTACGAAATACTCAGTGATTTAGATCACTTAAACTTTGAATTCAAGCTTAACTAATCATTATTAAAACATGGTTTGAGCCCTAGGTCATTGAAAAGTCATTTGGACCATTATTTACAAAGTTGGTCGAATCTGTCATAAAATTCTGAAAATTGCAGAGAGCAGACCAGAACTTCAAGAAAATAAAAGGCATGCTTCCCATGGTTTGATGTCTGTGAATTTTGGACACAAGATGCCTCTGTGTGTCTAGTTTTCATCCTCAAAAGAAAATTAAAGTTTCAACGGTTAGATGTCTGGGAAACAGACAAAAACCAGACATCATTCAGAAATTTACAAATCTCTGTCCAGAGATTTTGTACGATTTTTTTAAAATAGTAAAAAAATCAGAAAGACTCTAATCTTTTTAGGAGATCTTATTAACACATTAAACTTCATATGAAAAATTATTTGGAGTCAAGAATGCTTAATTAATGTTCTGATTTACAAATTTTGAAACTGATTTTCTGTTAACTCTGGACAGAATATGGTTGTCTCACAAAACCTATGACCAAACCATGTTATCCATGAGATCCTACTAAAACAAAAATTACAGTGGTAGAACTTTGAGTTATAGACACTTTCCCGATTGTTTCATTCAGTTCCAACGGTTTGATGTTTAACAAAAAATCTTTGATCAAAAACAGTTTATGAACCCATTATTTCATTGTTATGTTCAACTTTTATTTGTTAACTCCAACTACTAAGCCATGAAGTTAGGCTTGAACCAAACTATTTCTCCTACCATTTGATGGTCATTGGAGACTGGAGACATGACTAGTACTCATGAGTTTTCAAGGAATATAAATGAGATTCTATGAAAACTCCAAGTTAAAGAACCCAAACCATGGTAGGGGTTTGGATTCATCTACTTTTTCTTAATAAAATGATGATCAACTTTAAATCTCATGTGAATCATAAGCTTACATGAGACTAAAAGATCAAACTCATGAGATTCAAGTGAGATATGGAAGATTCCCAAGAGTCTCAAGAGAAGAGCATAAACAAAAAAAAAAAAGAAAAGAAGAATCAAAGAACTAGCTCATGAACTTCAAGAGGATATAGAGAAGATCCCATGAAATTCCAAGTTAGAGAATCCAAGTCATGAGTATGGACTTGGATCCATCTATTTATTCATAAATGATGATCAAACTTTGGCTTCCATATGAAGCATAAGCTTACATGGAATCAAAAGATCAAACTCAAAAGTTTTCAAGAGAGATATTGAAGATCTCCAAGAACCTCAAGAGAAAAGTAAAAACAACAAGAAGAAATGAAATAAAGAAAACTAAGAGAGCAAGTGCTCTAAATCCATAAAAGAAAACTAACAAGAGTAGAGTATCACCTCCAACAATCCTCAAACTTCTATAGTTTTAAGATTTTCCAAGTTCTTCTTCAATCTCTTAAAAAAACTCGCTTTTCCCAAAATTCTTTTTGTTTTCTCCTTGAAATTTCGCTCTCCTAAAACTGTGTAGTAGTAGTCCCCAAAAAAAGATCCCTTGTAATGGACTATTCACCCTTTATTTATAGGCAAATTTTAGAGGGTTATTTTGGTATTTTCAAGCCAAAAATCCTAATTTTGGATGTACTTTTGAGGGTACAAAACGTGCTGTATTATAGCTGGCTGATAAAAATGCGGCACTCAATGCAGATGGAAGCGGCACTCACTGAATGCCGGCGCTACATTCACTAAATGCCGCTGCAGCACTCAATGAATGCCGCAGACAACTCTATGGGCTGTCGGCTTTTTTAAAACTCTGATTTTTGCGGCACTTGATGTGTTTTTGTGGTAGTTACGGATTGCTGGTCCGGCAAACACAGAGTGCCGCTGCGGCACTGCGTGACTGCCACAGCCCACACCATGTGCCATTTTATTCCTTTTTCTTTTCTTTTCCTTTTCTTTCTCTTTGTTTTTTGTTTAAATTGAAGAGTCTTTTGAAGAGCTTGAATCACCTTGGAAGCCTTAGTTTTGTTCGGACATTATCATCATCAGACTTGGAGGCAACACTCCCCCTAATTCGACGTTTGTATAAAAAATTGGGGTGTCTACACCAGCATTAATAGCTGCAATGATTTTTTGAATAACCACACATATTTCGATTTGTTTAAGCTAACGTTTAGTGAATAAAACAATATATGCACATGAATGATAAACATGCTCGCATTCACATCTCTACATTTCATACTAGTCGCCAGAGACTCACGTGCATGTTCCATACTCCTAATCTGCAACTCCTCGCCAATAAGTCCACGCGAAAAGGTAAAACCCACTATTCTTCTCTTCAATCGTGCGACCTTAATGCCTAAATTGACTCTACAAGATGGCTTGGTGACCACGTGCTCCTTTGACCGAAATAAGCAACTCAACATACTCAAATACATATCACCATGCTCTCGGTAATCAAAACATTTCACCATGCTATTAGGCCTACTTATCAATATGATTGCCCAATATGAACTACACAATATATCTCTATGAATTAATACATGCTATTCACACAAAACATGAATACATGTCAAGAAATCATTCTAAAAACATAGTTAAATCACTCACCTCCGAATAACGCTCCTATAATTCAATCAAAATAAAACCCGTGCACAAAGAACGTGCAGAAGTCTGTCTAATACAATTCCTATGGATCAGAAATTCAATTATCAACTTTTACGAAAAATTCTAGAAAATAACTTTTCGGAGAACTTAGTCAAACATGGCCTAATAGGTATCAAAACGAAGCTCTTACATCGAGGAGTTCAAATACGAAATTTGGTAAAAAACCAGCAGACGAATGGTTGTCTTTTGGCGTCGAGAAGCTCTAATCAATCAAATCTCCCTTTTTGGCCTCCTCTTGGATTTAGGTTAAGACTTATAAAAATCTAAAGATCCATCTCTATCTATATATAGGCAACACTTCTAAAAATTGTGTTTACCTCCCCACGAGTTTTCAAAGCTCCTAATTAGTCTCTGAAACTTTCTGCACATATAATTCATAGCTTTACAAGTGAAACCTCGAAAATTATAAAAGTTTTCGACTAAGTTCCGTTTGGTTGCTAAAACACAAATTCTTATATGACTTTTCTGAAGTTGCTAATTAGCCTACCAAATTAATAGTGTGTTAATTCGTCCTCACCAGGATACTAAATCTAACAACATAATTATGTTATAACCCATACATAATATAAATAGTGAAAATACACAAGTAAACATTTATTTCCAGATAAACATGTAAAGTATTCCACAATGACCGTCTTATGCTCGGAGAAACTTCACAACATCACAACTCTCATTCACACCGTCTCAGAGGGTTCTCTAACACAGACACCCAATTCGACTCGTGAGTCAAAACTCACTCTCACAGGTGTCATAAGACACAACACATCACATTATCATGCATGATAATGTAATGAAATGCAATAAAATAAATGCGGGTGTTATAATACTCTCCCCCTTAAAAGAAGTTTGTCCCAAACTTGTACCTCATGTATCAAAAAGTGCGGATACTGAATATGCATCTCATCTTCTATTTCTCATGTCATCTCTTTCGTCGTTTGGCTATACCATAACACTTTTACCTTTGATGTTACCTTATTTCGCAACCTGATCCTTTCAATCCAAAATCTCTACCAGATATGTAACATATGTCAAATCTCTCTGAATCTCAGTCGATGTCAGAGTCATCACTTGATCTCTATCCTCTACTAAGAGTTTCCGTAGCATTGATACATGGAATACATTATAAACTTGAGCATACTCACTCGTCAAGTTCAAACGATACGCTACAGGTCTAACTCTCCCAATGATCTCAAAAGGTCCTACGTACCTCAGATTAAGTTTCCCCTATCTTCCAAATCTAGTGATCCCCTTTGAAGGTGATACCTTTAAGTAAACCAAATCTCCCACGTCAAATTCCAAGGGTCGCCTACTCTTGTCGGCATAACTCTTATGCCTACGCTGAGCTGTCAGTAACCGTTGTTGTATTACCTTTATCTTGTCCATTATCTCTTGCACAATTTTTGGTCCTTCAATCATTCTTTCTCCAACTTCGGTCCAACTAATCGGTGAATGACAAACACGACCATACAAAGCTTCATAAGGAGCCATCCCAATACTCGACTAGAAACTGTTATTGTACACAAACTCAATCAACGACAAACGGTCTTCCCAATCACCTTGGAAATCAAGTACACATAACCAAAGCATGTCTTCCAAAATCTAGATTACTCGTTTTGATTTTTACCATCAGTCTGAGGATGAAAAGCAGTATTGAAATGCAATTTGGAACCCATTGCTTCTTGTAAGGCCCTCCAAAACTTCGATGTAAAACTACTATCTCTATCCGAAATAATAGAAATTAGAATACCATGTAGTCACACAATCTCGCGAATATATAACTTAGCTAACATCATCGACTTAGTTGTTCAAAGTGTTAGGAAGTGCGACGACTTCGTCAAACGGTCAACGATCACCCAAATGATAGTAGTCGATCTCTTCGACCTCAGAAATCCACTAACAAAATCCATTGTTATGTGCTCCCATTTTCACTTGGCTATCGGTAACGGTTGTAACAATCCCGAAGGTACTTGGTGTTCGGCCTTCACTTATTGATAACTCGTACAATGTAAAACATGGCATGCTATTTCTCTCTTCATTCCCAGCCACCAATAAACCTGTCTCAAGTCTCTATACATCTTGGTATTTCCCGGATGAACGGTATACTTCGTATTGTGTGCTTCCTCTAGAATGTTCTGTTTCAACTCCTTCTCGGCAGGTACACAAATTCTACCCCTCAATCTCAAACATTGATCTCAAAAGTAAATCTCAGTTGCTGGACCATTGGAATCTCATCGCAAATCTTCTTCAAAGCCATATCTTGAAGTTGTTTCTCTGTGATCTCGTGATTCAAGAGTGGTTGAGCCACAATCATCAACATTAAGCCACTTTCAATCCTCAGAATCACCTCAGGCACCAAATTCTCCATATCTCGAATCAATTCTTTTTGAGAAGTCAAATCTGATGCGGTATTGGTTGGTACTTTACAACTAAGAGCATCGGCGACGACATTCGCCTTGCCCGGATGATACTGAATTGACAAATCATAGTCCTTCATCAACTCTAGCCATCTCCTTTGCCTCATGTTCAAATCTTGCTGTGTGAACAAGTATTTCAAACTCTTATGGTCTATATAGATCTCACATTTCTCTCCGTATAGGTAATGACGCCAAATCTTCAATGCAAAAATCATAGCGGCCAATTCTAGATCATGTGTTGGCTAGTTCTTCTCGTGCGGTCTAAGTTGTCGCGACGCATATGCAATGACCTAATCAAGTTGCATAACAATGCAACCTAAACCTCTATACGAAGCATCACTGTAAATGATAAACCCTTCCGTCCCCATCGGAACGGCTAAGATTAGTGCCTTCACTAGTCAACCCTTCAACTCTTAAAACCTTTCTTCACATTCTGGACTCTATACAAAAGCAACATCTTTCCTCATCAACTGTGTCATCGGCATTACTATACGTGAAAAATCTTTTACAAACCTCCGATAGTAACCAGCTAATCCTAGAAAACTTCGGATATCTGTCACATTCGTAGGTCTCAACCAATTCTGTCTCTATCTTTTGAGGATCCACTAAAATTCCTCTCGCCGACACTATATGTCGAAGAAAAGAAATCTCTGTCAACCAAAACTCACACTTCTTTAATTTCCCAAACAATCTCTTCTCACGTAAGCATTGTAAGGCTAATCGCAAATGATGTTCGTGATCTTCAACACTCTTGGAATATATTAGGATGTCATCTATAAATACAATAACAAACTCATCTAAATAGTCCTTGTAAATACGATTCATCAAGTCCATGAAAGCAGCTGATGCGTTAGTCACTCCAAATGGCATAACCAAAAATTCAAAGTGACCATATCTAGTCCTGAAAGCTGTCTTCTCAACATCTTCTTCTTTGAGTTTTAACTAATGGTAACTAGATCTCAAGTTAATCTTCAAAAATACCTGAGCCCTTTGTAACTAATCAAATAAGTCATCTATTCATGGCAATAGATATTTGTTCTTGACGGTCAACTTATTCAACTCTCGATAGTCGATGCACATACGCATTATCCCATCCTTCTTCTTTACAAACAAGACTGGAGCTCCCTATGGTGAAACACTCGGTCGGATAAATCCCTTCTCTAATAGTTCTTCTAACTAAAATTTCAATTCTTTCAATTCTATTGGTGCCATTCAGTAAAGTACTTTAGATATCGGTTGTGACCCTAGTACTACTTTTATTGTGAACTCAAGCTCTCTTTCAATTAGTAAGTCAGGTAACTCATCGGTAAAAACATCTGGAAATTCTTGAACTATTGGAATGTCTTCTACTAGTAGTCCAAGAATTCTCGTGTCAACAATCGAACATAAGAAACCCGAGCAACCCTTCTTCAACATCTTACTTGCTTAAATTATCGATATCAAGTACAACAAACTCTTCTTGGCCTGATGGATAGAAACTAACTCATTTTTGCTCACAATCGATCTTAGCTTGATTGACTGACAACCAATCTATGCCCAAGATAGCATCAAAGTAATTCACTACCAATGGAATCAAATCAACGCTCAAGACTTTATCGCTTATCTTGATTTGACACGACTTGAATACCAAAAAGTTAATAACGGTTCACTACTAGGCAATGATATACACAAATCATATCCTAGCGGTTCAGACTTAACAGTATTCGCTTAACAAAGTCACGTGATACAAATGAATGCGTTAAACTAGAATCAATAAGTATGCGTGCATGATACAAACTGTCACACCCGTTCCAGAAATTTACGATTTTGAAAAATGCATCATTTGAGATTTTGGAATTATTAATGTTATTAATAATTCGAGTTGTGGTTGACGGTGAGTCAATGGTAATGTGTCAGTGAGGACACGGGAACATGGAAGTTCATATTGCATGGGCATGACTAAATGACATTTATGTGATTTAAATGTTATTTGACTTTATCTGGTATTTGTTGAATAGTAATTTTATCTGTGTTGTGGGAATTCTAGTAATCTTTGATATCATTATATCATTTTGAGAACTGCGGTGAGAACGTGAGTGATACGTTAATTGAAAAGGTAGGTTCTGTAGAGATTCCACAAAATATAGTTTTCGGACGTTATTTTGGACCCAAACGAAACCTAGTCGAAAACTTTTGAAATTTATAGTTTTCACTCGTAAAGTTATAAAATGGACGTGTGCGAAGTTTCATGGGTGAATGAGAAGTTTTGAGAAACTTGCGGGGAGGTAAACACAATTTCTGAGAAGTTTGCCTATAAATAGAAGTGGATGAGATTTCATTCTCATCCACAACTTTTATAAATATCTAGAGAGAGGAGAGAGAAGGGAGATTTGGAGCCAACGGGCTTTACGACGCCGATCGACGATCGTTCGTCTGTCAGATTTTCTCCAGATTTCAGATTTGAACTCGTGGAGGTAAGATCTACGTTTTGATACCACTTAGGTCATGTTTGGCCAATTTTTGTAAAGATCTTAATTTTAGACTTTTGGGAAAAACAGGTATAAACTTATAGGAATTGTCTCAAATTCGAAATCCGACGTTTATTTAGCCTCCTAGTCGATCCTTCAAAGTTTGGGAGAAATCGCACGAGGTATGAAGTTCTAACTTGTGAAATATAGGGAAATACATGTTTTAGCTTTCGACGACGAAATTGTGATCTGGGCAAAATCCATGTGTTAATTGTAGGCCCGTTAATTATGCACGCGCTAAATTGTGAAAAACATGTCTAAATTTATACGAGCACGTTAAGTTGTCTATGTGGGTAAAAGGGGAGTCTTATACAAATTCATACCGGAGTAAGCTTCTCGATGTTTGAGAATTTAGTAGCGACGGCTACTGTGCATGGTTGATAGACTTGGACTTGCCATGGCACTTGTGGATACAATGGTTGATAGACTTGGACTTGGCATTGGTATCGCGGTTTAAGACTTGGACTTGCCGCTACCGGATGAATGCGTATTTTTCTCCCTAGAGACTATTGTATGATTTACGAGATTAAAGCATGTTTTATCATATATTGCATATGTTAAAACTTGTACGCTCAGCATATAGCTGAGCAGTGGAGATGTACTCCATTGCAGGTAAGAAGAAGGATAAGAAGAAGCGCGATGAGTGAGGCCGATGAACGCCGGGGATATCACACTTGTATATGTTTTTGTTTTAAATCCTAAGTTTGTGTAAGGATTTGAATATTGTAAGATGTTGTAATAGAATCATGGATTAATTTCACAGTATGGAAATCTTGTAATTGAACGTCTGTATTTATGTTTTGAATGTTGGAATTCAGTTATGGTTGGGATTGTTGTTGGTATTGAGAAGCATGTGTTAGTATATTTCATCACAGGGCTGCCAGCAGGGGAGCAGTCGACTGGACCCAGGGTCAGTCGACTGGATCTCGTGTGGTTGAGACACTGAAAGTGAATAATAGAAAAGCAGTCGACTGGACCCCTTCATCAGTCGACTGAACCACTGTTGATTTTGGCTACTGCTTCTAATAATAGAAAAGCAGTCGATTGGGCAGTCGACTGGACCTCTGTTGAGGATTTAGGGTTTTAGTTTCTGCCAGGCACAGTCGACTGGACCCTAGTACAGTCGACTGGGCAGTCGAATGAACCTCTGTATTTTCGAAATGGATTCTTGTGAACACTTTTGATTGAACAAAACTTTTTATAACTCTGATTTCAATGGATTTTACAAACTCAGAGGGTAATGCTCCCTAAGTTTTAAATACCCAGGGTTGTTTCAAAGTTCTTTCCACTGCGTATATTTATATGATTGTTTGGATGAGCCTTGGTGGCGTGCCACGTGTCCTATTTCCACGCGTAGTGGGATGGGTCGTGACATTTATTGGTATCAGAGCTAGAGGTAACAAAACTTTGGGAACGTTCGACGACGAGTGGAGTGTTGAGTGAATTGTCACATATTTTAAATTGCATTCATACATCTTAGAGATGTTTGATGCCTATGGATGTTGTTTTACATACATGATATTGTTATTATTGTACATGCATAGTGTTTATGCATTGAGAACTACAGGGTTGTAATCATGGATGACCGAGAGTTATCACCCCATACCCGACGAATGAATGAAATGGCAGAAATGATGGGGAATATGGGGGAAATGATACGGAATATATCAGAGCGACTGCCTCCCACACCTCACATTGAAGTGGAACCAATAACTGTAGTGCATGCACCCGAAAATAGGGGTATGAGATCAATATCTGAACAGTTTGCTCGCAAGAAACCGATGGAATTTCATGGGACACCCGATCCAATGCTCGCAGAACATTGGATAATGGACATGGAACGAATCTTCCGATCTATCCCGATGACCGATAGGGAGAAGATGGAAAATGCAAGTGATGTATTGAAGGGTGAAGCCCAGAACTGGTGGGTAAATGTACTAGATCAAGGGGCACCGATTACTTGGGAAGGGTTCAAGGCAGAATTCAATCGCCGGTTCTTTCCGCGAGCCGCCTACAATGCGAAGAAGCGAGAATTTGATAACTTGAAGCAGGGAGATATGACTGTAACCGAATATACTTCCAAGTACAATGTGTTGTTGAGGTTTGGCAAGGGTTCAGTACCAGAGGAGGAAGATAGAGCAAGGAAATTCGAAGAAGGTTTAAGGGAAAATATTCGTTTAAGGGTGGAAACCTACGAACATTCGACTGTGGCAGCAGTACAACAAACGGCGCTAGTGGCCGAGAGTGGGATGGAAAGGTCGAAGCAGAATCAGCACGGAAAACGAAGCAATGAGAGTGGGGATAGGAACCAAGGTGGATCTTTCAAGAGGCCGTTTCAAAGAGGCTCTGGTTCTAGTTTCAGTGAATTCAGGAGGACGCCAAGTAACATACCGTTGTGTTCACTTTGCAACCGACCACACTCAGGTCGATGTTTCATGACCAAACCCCAGAACAGGAGCCAAGGCGGGGGTAGTGCAAATTCAACACCCGACATGAGAGGTAAGTGTTATGATTGTGGAGTATTTGGGCACCAAGCCAGGGATTGCCCGAGGAAGTATCCTCAGCAAGGAGCTAGTTCTATGGCTTCTAGTGGGTCGAAGCCTAGACAATCCAATGACAGAGGACAAAGGACGGAACAACGTCAAGGAAGGGCATATCAGATGAACCCAGGAGATATGACTGCTTCCGAGATAGTAGTCTCAGGTATGGTGCTTGTATGTTCGCACTTAGCACGCATACTTGTTGACTCGGGATCTACGCATTCATTTGTATCACATGCTTTTGTTGAACATTTGAACGTTAAATCGGCACCGTTAGGATATGATTTGTCTATTGCTGTGCCACTTAGTAAAGCGATAATGACATCTACTGTATATAAGAACTGTGAGATCAAATTAGGTGAGAAGTTGATGACCGTAGACCTTATACCGATTGTGGTGAACCATTTCGATGTGATACTGGGAATGGATTGGTTAGCCCTTAACCAAGCTACGATAGACTGTGAACGGAAAGAGGTTAATTTTCGATCACCGGTATATGGGAACTTTTGTTTTCATGGAAGTGGGGTTACACCGCCGCCGTACTTGATTTCAGCTATCCGAGCGGGAAAGTTATTGAAAAAGGGATGTCATGAATTTCTATGTTCAGTGATTAATGTCTCGGCGACTGAATTAAAAGTAGAAGACATTCCGATAGTGCGAGAATATTCAGATGTATTTTCTGATGAGCTACCAGATGTTCTTATTGAGAGAGCGGTCAAGTTCACTATTGAGATTATACCAGACTCAAGGCCGGTATCCAAAGCACCGTATAGAATGGCACCAGTAGAATTGAAGGAACTGAAAGTTCAACTACAAGAGTTACTTGACAAGGGTTTCATTCGACCAAGTGTATCGCCGTGGGGAGCTCCAGTGTTGTTTGTAAAGAAGAAAGATGGTTCAATGAGAATGTGTGTGGATTATCGAGAACTGAACAAATTGACAATCAAGAACAAGTATCCACTACCCAAAATTGATGACTTATTTGATCAACTTCGTGGGGCACAAGTATTCTCCAAAATAGACCTAAGATCAGGTTATCATCAGTTGAAAGTGAAGGCCGAAGATGTTGAGAAAACAGCTTTCAGAACGCGTTATGGACACTATGAGTTCTTAGTTATGCCATTTGGAGTTACCAATGCACCAGCTGCATTCATGGATCTTATGAACCGAGTCTTTAAGGACTATTTGGATGATTTTGTGATAGTGTTCATCGACGATATACTTGTTTATTCGCCAAGTGAGATAACACATGAGAACCACTTGAGGTTGATACTTCAGAGATTACGAGAGAAACAATTATTTGGTAAATTCAAGAAATGTGAATTTTGGTTGTCTAGTATTACTTTTCTTGGTCACGTGATTGATAAGAATGGAGTTTCAGTTGATCCTCACAAAGTAGAAGCTGTATCAAATTGGCAAAGACCGACTTTCGTATCTGAAATTCGAAGTTTCTTGGGATTAGCGGGATACTACCGCCGTTTTATTGAACATTTCTCGAAGATTTCATTGCCTATGACAAGGTTGATGAGAAAGGGAGTTACTTTTGAATGGAGTCAGGAATGCGAGGACAGTTTTCAAGAATTGAAGTCAGGTTTGACGAGAGCACCAATATTGACAATACCATCTGGAACTGAGGGGTTTGTGATCTATAGTGATGCGTCGCATCAAGGGTTGGGATGCGTGTTGATGCAAGGTGGTAAAGTAATTGCGTATGCTTCGAGACAGTTAAAGACACATGAGGTTAATTATCCGACTCATGATCTGGAATTAGCTGCAGTAATTCATGCTTTGAAGATTTGGAGACACTACATGTACGGAAAAAAGTGTGAGATATTCACAGACCACAAGAGTTTGAAATACATTTTCACCCAACGGGACTTGAACATGAGACAACGAAGATGGTTGGAGTTGATGAAGGATTACGATCTTCCGATTGAGTACCATCCGGGGAAGGCGAATGTAGTCGCCGATGCATTAAGCCGGAAGACGCCGAGGAACTTAGCCGACGAGCTAACGCAACAAAAAGAATTAGTAAAGGAAATGGAACGTTTGGACTTGGATGTGATACCAAAGGTTAGTGGTGGCTTAATGATGGCAATCATGGCACACCCAGATATTATTGATGAGATTCAGAAAGAACAATTCAACGATGTCTATTTGTGCAAAATGAGGGATGAGATACCTTCGGAGAAGCGACCTGGTTTTGTATTGGAACAAGGAACGTTGAAACTGGGAAATCGATTATGTATACCAAATGTGAAAGACTTGAGAGAAAGAATTCTAGAAGAAGCTCATAGTACGAGATATTCAGTGCACCCGGGAAGTAATAAGATGTACAGAAACCTGAGGGAAAACTTTTGGTAGAAGGGTATGAAGCGTGAAGTTGCCAAGTTTGTATCCGAATGTTCGGCATGTCAACAGGTCAAGGCAGAGAGACAAGTACCCGCGGGGTTACTACAACCTTTGCCAGTATCGGAATGGAAATGGGACAAGATCACGATGGATTTTGTTTCAGAATTTCCACGATCAATCAATAAGAATGATAAGATTTGGGTTATAGTTGACCGATTAACCAAGTCAGCTCATTTTCTACCGATCAAGACGACTAAACCGTCCAAGTTAGCGGAATTGTATGTGAAAGTGATTGTAAGACTACATGGAGTCCCAGCTGTGATTGTATCAGATCGTGATAGTAGTTTTACGTCAAGATTTTGGGGAAGTTTGCAAGAACTATGGGTACGAAATTAAGTTTCAGTACTGCATTTCATCCTCAGACCGATGGACAGTCAGAGCGCATGATTCAAACGCTAGAGGATATGTTGAGATTGTGTGTGTTAGACTTTGGGAATGATTGGGAGCACCACTTGCCATTAATTGAATTTGCTTATAACAACAGATTTCAGTCAAGTATTAGTATGGCACCATATGAAGCTTTGTATGGCTGTAAGTGTCGATCACCGATTTGTTGGACCGAGGTTGGAGAAAGGAAGTTATTAGGACCTGAGTTAATACAGGTGACTACTGAGAAGGTGAAATTGATTCAAGAGCGACTCAAGGTAGCTTAGAGCCGATATAAGAGTTATGCGGACTCTAAACGACGACCGATGAATTTTGAAGTGGGAGATTTTGTATACTTGTGAGTATCGCCTTCAAAAGGCATTGTACGATTTGGAAAGAGGGGAAAGCTCAATCCAAGATTTATAGGACCTTTTGAGATCCTAGAGAGAGTAGGTCCAGTGGCTTATCGTTTGGCCTTGTCATCAGGGTTGGAACATGTGCATAACGTATTTCACGTGTCGATGTTGAGACGATGTGTGACTGATACAACTAAGATCATTATACCTGAACTGTTGCAAATTCAGGGGGACTTGACTTATGTGGAACAACCAGTGGAGATTCTAGATCGCAAAGAACAAGTTTTGAGAACTAAGACTATTCAAATGGTGAAAGTGCTATGGCGTAGTCATACGGTGGAAGAGGCTACATGGGAAAGTGAGGAAGACATGCGGAATGAGTATCCGTACCTATTCGACGTATGAGGTAAAGTTTGGGGACAAACTTCCTTTTTAGAGAGGAGAGTTGTCACACCCGTTCCAGAAATTTACGATTTTGAAAAATGCATCATTTGAGATTTTGGAATTATTAATGTTATTAATAATTCGAGTTGTGGTTGACGGTGAGTCAACGGTAAGGTGTCAGTGAGGACACGGGAACATGGAAGTTCATATTGCATGGGCATGACTAAATGACATTTATGTGATTTAAATGTTATTTGACTTTATTTGGTATTTGTTGAATAGTAATTTTATCTGTGTTGTGGGAATTCTAGTAATCTTTGATATCATTATATCATTTTGAGAACTGTGGTGAGAACGTGAGTGATACGTTAATTGAAAAGGTAGGTTCTGTAGAGATTCCACAGAATATAGTTTTCGGACGTTATTTTGGACCCAAACGAAACCTAGTCGAAAACTTTTGAAATTTATAGTTTTCACTCGTAAAGTTATAAAATGGACGTGTGCGAAGTTTCATGGGTGAATGAGAAGTTTTGAGAAACTTGCAGGGAGGTAAACACAATTTTTGAGAAGTTTGCCTATAAATAGAAGTGGATGAGATTTCATTCTCATCCACAACTTTTATAAATATCTAGAGAGAGGAGAGAGAAGGGAGATTTGGAGCCAACGGGCTTTGCGACGCCGATCGACGATCGTTCGTCTGTCAGATTTTCTCCAGATTTCAGATTTGAACTCGTGGAGGTAAGATCTACGTTTTTATACCACTTAGGTCATGTTTGGCCAATTTTTGTAAAGATCTTAATTTTAGACTTTTGGGAAAAACAGGTATAAACTTGTAGGAATTGTCTCAAATTCGAAATCCGACGTTTATTTAGCCTCCTAGTCGATCCTTCAAAGTTTGGGAGAAATCGCACGAGGTATGAAGTTCTAACTTGTGAAATATAGGGAAATACATGTTTTAGCTTTCGACGACGAAATTGTGATCCGGGCGAAATCCATGTGTTAATTGTAGGCCCGTTAATTATGCACGCGCTAAATTGTGAAAAACATGCCTAAATTTATGCGAGCACGTTAAGTTGTCTATGTGGGTCAAAGGGGAGTCTTATACAAATTCATGCCGGAGTAAGCTTCTCGATGTTTGAGAATTTAGTAGCGACGGCTACTGTGCATGGTTGATAGACTTGGACTTGCCATGGCACTTGTGGATACAATGGTTGATAGACTTGGACTTGGCATTGGTATCGCAGTTTAAGACTTGGACTTGCCGCTACCGGATGAATGCGTATTTTTCTCCCTAGAGACTATTGTATGATTTACGAGATTAAAGCATGTTTTATCATATATTGCATATGTTAAAACTTGTACGCTCAGCATATAGCTGAGCAGTGGAGATGTACTCCATTGCAGGTAAGAAGAAGGATAAGAAGAAGCGCGATGAGTGAGGCCGATGAACGCCGGGGATATCACACTTGTATATGTTTTTGTTTTAAATCCTAAACTTGTGTAAGGATTTGAATATTGTAAGATGTTGTAATAGAATCATGGATTAATTTCACAGTATGAAAATCTTGTAATTGAACGTCTGTATTTATGTTTTGAATGTTGGAATTCAGTTATGGTTGGGATTGTTGTTGGTATTGAGAAGCATGTGTTAGTATATTTCATCACAGGGCTGCCAGCAGGGGAGCAGTCGACTGGACCCAGGGTCAGTCGACTGGATCTCGTGTGGTTGAGACACTGAAAGTGAATAATAGAAAAGCAGTCGACTGGACCCCTTCATCAGTCGACTGAACCACTGTTGATTTTGGCTACTGCTTCTAATAATAGAAAAGCAGTCGATTGGGCAGTCGACTGGACCTCTGTTGAGGATTTAGGGTTTTAGTTTCTGCCAGGCACAGTCGACTGGACCCTAGTACAGTCGACTGGGCAGTCGACTGAACCTCTGTATTTTCGAAATGGATTCTTGTGAACACTTTTGATTGAACAAAACTTTTTATAACTCCGATTTCAATGGATTTTACAAACTCAGAGGGTAATGTTCCCTAAGTTTTAAATACCCAGGGTTGTTTCAAAGTTCTTTCCGCTGCGTATATTTATATGATTGTTTGTATGAGCCTTGGTGGCGTGCCACGTGTCTTATTTCCACGCGTAGTGGGATGGGTCATGACACAAACAAATAGGAAGAATATTTGATACGACTGTATCCACTGTATTCCTCAACCTGAGCTGGAAGTATCGTCCTTATTGTTGTTCAACTCCCTTTCCTTTATCCACTCGTTGTCCTACCTTTGATCCACTTGGCATACTCGATGCCCCTGTACTCATTCTCGGTTGTCTCTTACTCGGATAATTTTTTGCTATATGCCCTGGTTGTCCACACTCAAAACATTTTCGCCTCATCTCTGGATTGTAGCTCTTGACATTCAAGGTTGTGTTCGGTGTGGTTAGATTTGTGTTTGAAGGACAGTTTCTAGATACGTGTCCTAATTGCTTACATATGTAACATGTGCTCAAAAGATAGCAAGTCCCTTTATGTCGCAGGTTACATGTTGGGCATAACGGCCTCAAGTCTCCCACGAACGTATTCCCTCCTTGGCTCCCCACATACCATCCCAAACTTTGCGTGAACGGTTTCTTCGCATTCCCTTGACCCTTGCTCTTATTGTCATTGGCCCTCTTCCCTTGTTATCCCTGTCGATAACTGTCGACACTTTTCTCGGCAATACGAGCAGCTTCTTCAATAAGAGAAACGGTCGGGTGTTGCAATATATCCACACGGCTACGGATATTCTCTCTGAGTCCTACCTCAAACTTACAAGCTTTGTCCTCATTAGTTGGAACTATTGTCTTCCCAAAACATAATAACGCATTATAACGAGAAACATACTCACTAACAGTCATGTCTCCCTGAACCAAACTCGTAAACTCTTAACGTTTCTGAGTATGTGCAGATCGTGGAAAGAAACGCTTGTTGAATTCATCTTTGAATGCTTCCCACATGGTTGGCTTCCCTTGTTCAAGCATGTTGTTCCACCAATCCAATGCTTCACCCATTAATATATCGGATGCACAAAGAATTTTCTCTTCATCGGTATATATCACTTGACGAAAATGTCTTTCCACATCCATCACCCAGTGGTCAGCCAAGTCTATGTCGGTTTGTCCATAATACAAAGTCAGTTTCCTTTTGTGGAACTGTTCTGTGATGATGTGTTGAGGTCTTGGTACCGGTGGTGCATTGATGTAGCGAATTTCAACCGGTGGGGCTTGAACATTCATCTGATCTCTTTCACTTACGGCTTGATCAAAATTTTCCACAATATTCACTATTTGATCCATTCTCGAATGCGATGACAACTCTCTTGTCGGATTAGTCGTAACATTTCAAGAATTCTCCATATTGAGTTCAATGCATAATGACTATGCATGCTATGCCCCAATAGATATATGTGCATAGTTCATCACAATCAATGATGGATGCAACATATACTACAATTCTACAATTATAGCAACAATATAGCCACAATTATACACTCTACTCGACCTCATTCAGCATATAACATCACTCATTCCCAAGGCTCTAAACCTATTGCTCTGATACCACTAAATGTCATAGCCCGGTCCCATAATAGCAGAACTGAAACCAGTGGTACACCACCGAGGCTAACCAATTCATTTACGCTCCCAAAATTTGGTTTTAAGAACACACGTAGAGGAAAACAAAACAAAACATTTTGAAAACTACAATCCAGTCGACTGATCTAAGGTCCGGTCGATTGGAAATTCTAGATACAGAGAGTTCCCAGTTTCAGCAGCCAGTCCAATCGACTGATTCCATATCTAGTCTACTGGGATGTTAAACTTCTAGTCAACTGGTACAGTCCGGTCGACTGAAATTCAGTCTGGGCAGAAAGAAAAGATTCTGCTTCACTATCCAGTCGACTGTGTCGGGAACCAGTCGGCTGGTTGCCCAAAACTCTGAGGCAGTGTCTAAAACCCACAGGTATCCAATCGACAGGACCAAGTCCGGTCGACTGGTTTTCCTGCAGCAGAACACTACCTGCAGAAAACTAAGTTTAAAGCTTTCTGAAGATTTCCAAGGATCAAACACACACACCAAACCCATACCGAAATGATCTTAACTGGATTAAAACATTACTGAAACATAATTACAAACGATTACTGTCTATTACAACATCATTAATCCGTTCTAAGATACTAAGTTAAACATAACTAAAAGTTATGAAATTCTTATTAAAACACTTCTATTTCCAAAACTACAAAATAAACATGATGTGCTGCCTTCTAAGTGAACTCCCAAACCAACGTGCTCACTTCTGCGATTCCTCGCTAGCATTAATGCTTGCAATGGTTATTTGAATAACCACACATATTTTGATTTGTTTAAGCTAACACTTAGTGAATAAAACAACATATGCACATGAATGATAAACATGCTCGCATTCACATCTCTACATTTCACTCCAGTCGCCGGAGACTCATGTATACTCCTATTCTGTGACTCCTCGCCAATAAGTCCACGCGAAAAGGTAAGACCCACGATTCTTCTTTTCAATCGTGCGACCTTAATGCCTATATCGGTTGCACAAAATGGCTTGGTGACCACATGCTCCTTTGACCCAAATAAGCAACTCAACATGCTCAAATACATATCACCATGCTCTCGGTAATCAAAACATTTTACCATGCTACTGGGCCTACTTATCAATATGATTGCCCAAAATAAACTACACAATATATCTCTATGAATTAATACATGCTATTCACACAAAATATGAATACATGTCAAGAAATCATTCCAAAAACACAATTGAATCACTCACCTCCGAATAACGCTCCTACAATTTAATCCAAAGAAAACCTGTGCACAAAGAACGTGCAGAAGTCCGTCTAGTATAATTCTTATAGATCAGAAATCCAATTATCAACTTTTATGAAAAATTCTAGAAATAACTTTTCAGAAAACTTAGCCAAACATGGCCTAATAGGTATCAAAATGAAGCTCTTTCCTCGAGGAGTCCAAATATGAAATTTAGTGAAAAACCAATGGACGAACGATCGTCTTTTGGCGTCGATAAGCTCTAAGATTTCAAATTTCCCTTTTTGGCCTCCGCTTGGATTTAGGTTAAGACTTATAAAAATCTAAAGATCCATCTCTATCTATATATAGGCAAAACTTCTAAAAATTGTTTTTACCTCTCTGCGTATTTTCAAAACTCCTAATTAGTCTCTGAAACTTTCTACAAAGCTAATTCATAGCTTTACAAGTGAAACCTCAAAATTATAAAAGTTTCCGACTAAGTTTTGTTTGGTTGCTAAAATGCAAATTCTTACATGACTTTTTTGAAGTTGCTAATTAGCCTACCAAATTAATAGCGTGTTATTTCGTCCTCTCCAGGATACTAAATTTAACAACAGAATTATATTATAACCCAGAAATAATACAGATAGTGAAATATTCAAGTAAACATTTATTTCCAGATAAACATTTGAAGTATTCCACAATGACCGTCTCCTGCTCGGAGAGACTTCACAACATCACAACTCTCATTCACACCATCTCAAAGGGTTCCCTCATACAGACACCCAAATCAACTCGTGAGTCAAAACTTACTCTCACAGGTGTCATAAGACACAACACATCACATTATCATGCATAACAATGTAATGAAATGCAATAACACAAATACGGGTGTTATAGTACATGATCTACATTGATGCATCGCACCAAGGACTGAATTGTGTAATTATGCAAGACGGGAATGTGATTGCACACGAATCAAGACAATTGAAGGTATATGAGAAGAATTATCAGACTTATGATTTGGAATTAGCAGTAATAGTGTTTGCATTGAAGATTTAGAGACACTATCTCTATGGAGAGAAGTTTGATCTATTTTTCGATCATAAGAGTTTGAAGTGTTTATTCTCTTAAAAAGAATTAAATATGCGACAACGAAGATGGATGGAGTTGCTCAAAGACTATGACTTTTCATTACAATACCATCCAGGTAAAGCAAATGTCATAGCAGATGCTTTGAGTCATAAACCTCGATTAGCAATTGCAGCACTATTAATTCGAGAATGGAAAATATTGGAAATCTTAGCTGACTTCGAGCTTCCACAAGTGGAACCAATAGAAAGATAACATTTTGGATGCCTTATGGTATAACCAACTTTGATCAGTCGTATCATCAAAGCTTAGCAGACGATGGAAGATTTGAGTTATGGTTCGCCAAGATGTCAGCAAAGGAACCTAAAATCTGGAGTATCAGTACAGACAAAGCTTGACGATGTAAAGGTAGACTCTGTGTACCAGACGAAGAAAATCTCTGAAAAGAAATATTGGATGAAGCTCATAAGTCACGAATGACTATTCATCCTGGAGGTATAAAGATGTACAAGAATTTAAAGAGAAATTTCTGGTGCAAAGGAATGAAGCGAGAGGTAGCCGAGTATGTATCTCAATGTCTTGCTTATAAACAAGTATAGGCAAAACATCAGAAACCACCTAGACTTCTACAATCGTTGCCGATTCCCCAATGGAAATGGGAATACATAACCACGAATTTTGTGGTAGGATTGTCGAAGTCACAGCAGAACCACGATGCTATATGGGTTATCATGGATCGACTTATGAAGATGGCACATTTTATCGCCTATAATATGACGTATCTTGTAGAACATTTGAGCTAGATGTATCTACAACACGTTGTACGGTTACACAGAGTACCTGTCTCAATTGTGTCAGATCGAGATTCACGTTTCACTGTAGAATTTTTTAAGAGTCTGCAAACAGCTATAGAAACAACATTAAACTTGAGTTCAACCTTTCACCTGAAAATCGATGGGCAGATTGAATGGGTCAATCAAGTAATGGAAGACATGTTATGCGCTTGTGTTATTGATTTTGAGAATTCTTAGAAAACACACTTGCCTTTGATTGAGTTTGCCTACAATAACAGTTATCATTCGAGTATAGGAATGGCGCTATTTAAAGCTTTATACAGAAGACCTTGTCGATCGCCGCTTTGTTGGGCCAAAGTCGGAGATACTCAACTTCTTGGGCCAGATATGGTACGAGAAGCTAGTGAAAAGATTCAGATTATACATGAGAAGATGAAGACAGCTTAGACACGACACAAGAGTTATGCTGACAAACAACAGATCATGTGCTACTCAAAGTTTTACCTGTTCGAGGGATTGTTTGTTTTGGTCAGAAGAGAAAAAAGTTATCGACGTGATTTATCAGACCATTCGAGATTCTAGATCATGTTGGGAAGGTTTCTAATCGACTTGCCTTACTGCCGAAGATGTCAGGAGTGCATAACATTTTCCACATTAGTATGTTGAGAAAATGTGCTCATAACCTAGCGCACAAGATTAACTTCAAAGATATTGAGGTCAACAACAACATTACGTTTAACGAAAGACCAGTGCGGATTTTAGATCGTGGGATCAAGAAGCTCAAGAACAAGGAGATTCCGTTGGTAAAGATCCAGTGGAAGTATCATGATGAAGGAGAAGCTTCATGGGAGCTAGATTCCAAAATGCATGAGAAGTTTCCGTTTTTATTTTAACTCCGTATGTTCTTGATTTCGAGGACAAAATCCTTAATGAGTGGTGGATGATGTAATACCCTGTATTTTTAATAATTATTTATGCAGAGAGACTCCATATACTTTCCTTAGCCCTACTTGGAATCCAACCTTCGATCGATCGAACTACTTTTGGGTGATCGAGCATTTTCAGAGTTCAAGCGATCGAACATTTCTCGAGCGATCGAAACCCTACCGACCTGAATTTATGACGTGGTCCCCACTTCAATCGATCAAACTATTTTTAATCGATCTAACCTGATCGATCTACTCTCGAGCAATCGAACATACTTCGATCGAACTTGTAATCATTTGATTCCCAGGTTTTACGCAAAAATAGCGACCTGCACCCTTTTTCCCCTATATATACATTGGTTTCGTGTGTGTATTGGGTTTTGCTGAACCCTTGTGAGTTGAGAGAGTTTTCAGTGTATGTTTTGATATATATATACCCATACACATATATATACCCACACATCCATACCTATATATATATTCTGTGGGAGAGAGAAGGAGACAAAGAAGAAGAAGAACTAGAAGAAGAAGAGAAAGAGAAGGAGAGACAGAGACTAAAAGAGGAGCATATGACAACACAGATCATTATGATTAAGAATAATGGATTTCCATAAATGACGTTAGATCCTATGCGGTTCATGTATGAGTTCGATATCCGTTCATTTTAATCAGAGTAGTCACGCCACATGGGAATTATCATGTATCAATAGAAGTACTGAGTTTAAGTAGGTGTGATAAGTTTTGGGAATGGTACGTGGGAAGATGCCTGGTCATGATATGCGTTCACATGCGGTGCATGGGTTACGTCCTTAACAAGCAGTGAGCGGGCCATGTAGTCCTAAGGTAACCAGATGATCCATGTTATATCCTTAATGAGCGGTGGATGATTTATATCCTTAATAAGCAGTGGATGAGGGATCACTGGTACTGTAGACACCCCGATTTTGACCGACCGTCGAATTTAGGAGAGCGTCACCTCCACGTCCGATGATGATAAGGACCGAAAAGATTCTAACTATTCCAAGCTCTTCAGAAAGTTCTCCAAACGCGATAAAATTCCGCAGAAAGAAGAAAATACAAGGTATTTAGGTGAATTCAAGTGTAAAACACCATTTTCGGACAAGATCTTCAAGAATAAATTTCTTTAAGAAAAAGGGAAGAAAGAAAAGACTTAAAAAGGGAAGTTCTGCAGAAAAACGGCACACGGCAAATTTTCGCGGCATTCAGTGAATGCCGAGCGGCACTCACTAAGTGCCGAACGGCATTCAGTGAGTACCGGCCCGGCACTTACTGAGTGCCGCCAACATTTTCTGACTGCCGTTTGCTTTTAAAGTCCGTATTTTGTGGTACAATACGTATGTGTAGGTGGATAAAAACAAAAATCTGATAAAGTAAGGCTGACTAAAACCCGACAATCAACAATCTGTCGCGGCACTCTTGGAGAGCCGCGCGGCAGTCACGAAATGCCGCAGCGGCAGTCATGGAGTGCCGCAGCGGCAGTCACGGACTGCCGCAGAGCTTTTTGGACTGCCGCCCTGGGCAGCAGTCTGCCTAATTTCAGAAAGTACGCATTGTACCACCAAATGAGAGTTTTACACATGTTTTTTGCTCCAAAATTCACTGAAAATACTTGGTAATTTTGCCTATAAAAAAGAAGGGATCTTCCTTAGAGGAGAGGGGTGAGATTACAACAAGAGCTACCCACTATATACAACACAACACAACACACAAAATAGCCATTACTCCACCAACATATTTTTGGAGAGAAAAGAGAAGAGAGTTTAGAGAATTAGGAAGAAGAGCTTGGAAGATCTTCAAAGAAAATAGAACTTTGAGGATAATTTGGAGGTGATCCTCTATGCCATAGATTGTTTATCTACTCTTTTTCTTTTGAATTTCTAATCCTAAAATCTCTTGTTATTTTCTTTGTTTGTCTAGTAAGCTTCGGAGTTTTTATTTCTAATTCTTCCTTCTATTTCTTTGTATATGTTCTTCTCTTGAGAGTCTTGGAGATTTTCAATATCTCTCTTGATCTCTTGAGTATGATCCTTTGAATCCCATGTAAAGCCTATGCTCTACATGAGAGTCAAAATTTGATCATCATTTTATTTCATATAGATGGATCCAAGTCCATACTCATGACTTGAATCCTCTAAACATGGTATCTCATGAAGTCATTTCCTTATTCTCTTTGAAACTTAGGAGCATTAGTCATGTCTTTATCTCCCATGACCATCAAATGGTAGGAGAAAGTGTTCTTTTTTGAGTCTAAGCCCATCTCCATGGTTTAGAATCCTCATTTTGAGATTTCATGAAGTCTATTCATACTTCATTTGAAACCTACAAATACAAAGGTCTTTAGCCTCCAATGACCATCAAAAGGTAGGAGGAAATGGTTTAGTTTAAGTCCAACTTCATGGTTTAATGATTGGGGTTAACAAATAAAATTGAACTTTACAAATGAAAATAGTGAGTTCATAAACTGTTTTTGATCAAAGATTTTTAGTTCGAAATCTAACCGTTGAAATCAAGTGAAACCAACGGGAAAGTGTCAATAACACAATGTTCTACCACTGTAATTTTTGTTTTAAGGTGGTTTCATGTTTAAAATGGTTTGGTCATGAGTTTTGTGAAGCAACAACAATCTGCCCAGGATTTCAGCACAGCAACACTCTTTTGAAATAAATAAATCGGGATTTTAATAGATTGTTTGTGACCTAAAATAATTTTTTCTAAGCAGATTAATGTGTTAGGAAGTCACCCTAAAAAGAACAAAGCATTTCTGATCGTTTTGCTATTTTTAAAAAATCGTGCAAGAATTCTAGATGGAAGGTTGTAGAATGCCGAGTGATGCCTGGTTTTTGCCCAATTCCCAGTGATCCAACCGTTGAAACCTTGATTGTCTTTTTGGGTTGTAAACTAGACTCATAGAGGCATATCATGTCCAAAAATCATTAAGATCCACCCGTTGAAAACATGGTTTTTGCATTTTTCATGACCCAATCTGCTCTCAGTAATTTCCAAAATTCTGCAATAGTTTCAATCAATCTTATGAATAATGGCTTAGATAGACACTTTCATGGTTCGAGATTTAGACCTTGTTTCAATAAGGATTATTTGAATTTGAAATCAAAGTCTAGGAGTATGTTATACCTTATTCTTGTCCATGTTTATATTCATCCATATGATTTGACTTTGTAATTAGAATTTAGTTGCTCTAGATTTAATCATGTTTGATAGATTTAAGCTAGAAGTCTAGGATCATTATCTAAGATCCAATTTTATATTTTGTATATCATGTGGACTAACTCATTGTTTTGTAGCGCACTTGAGGTACAATCTCATATCTTTTCTCTAGTTCATTAAATTCTTGGATTTTATTTGATTTTTCGACTTAATGCACGACACCTTAGAATTAGGTTTTTGCCTTATGTGTATATGCGATTAGAAGACTCTTTTTAGGATTTTCTTTTGTTTGCATGCATTGCACGTTTAATATCGCACGTTTAATATCGCTGCTGGATCCCGGGTAAGTTCTCTTGTTCCCTATTGCATATCATATTGCATGCTATTTGACCTATGTGGCTTATGAATGATATTTTGTCATTAGCAATTTTACACCCTTTGGACATGCTTTTGTGATGTATATGTATATATGTATTAGTTGAGGGCATGCTTAGATTAATAAATTCGATTAAAAGGATGTTGAGTAGAGGCCTATCGCAAGATAGGATGAGAGAGGGTGTTTTAGTCCGACGGGCACCTTCCTCTCTCATTCCATAATCCCCGGACCCAGTTAATCTCTGGTTTCTAAAAGATCAGTTTCCTTTAAAAATGGTTTCTTAATTTTCCTTTTTAAAAAAATTAAGTGGCGACTCATTTGTTTTGGATTTAAAATTGTGGAAAAGAATTTTAAAAGAAAAGCTGTGGGTAGAGAGAAAACCTGCGATATCCACAATCTGGCAACTCTGCTGGGGATCGAACCCAGAATCTCTGGTTTCGCAGACCAGAATTTCTGATTTTGGGTTCACTTGAGGATTAGACTTGAAAAATGTCCTTTTAATCAAATTAATTAATCTTTGTGTGCCTGTTGCATTTCACTTGCATGTCCAGCCAGTCGATCGCATGGAACTATGACCTTGGAGGCTCGGGGCAACCCGGTCGGTCAAGTCATCATGGGACTGTGTGATCACCCTTGATCTCGTACCATGATTTGGTATATGAAGCATCCTATCGGGTGTGTGTCAAGGGTCCCTTATTTGACCAAAACCCAGCCTGTGCATGATAGTTTCTGTAGAACCTTTCAATCTTAGGAAATCAATTCTTGATTAGGATTATGTGCTAGGAAGTTTTGTATGCCCGGAAGGGATTACTTGAGATGATGACAATACTCGCTTGATGAAGGATGTATAATATTTTAATCAGCTTTTAGCAATTTCTCCTCATGTTCCATGACATTTGGAGGACATGCTGAACCCTGATTATAAGATTATACTTCTTATATCATGTTTAGTTAAGCATCATTGACCTTGTATGCATCCGCATTCACGAAGAGTATGGTAATAATCCGATCATGTGACCCTCCTACCCAAAGAATTTTAAATCCATCTTTGAAAGCAAATGGACTTTTGCCATCTTTTTCAATTGCTCTTTCAAAAATCTTTGGAGTTCACTTTTGATTAAAACTCCAAACTAATCCTCGAAAATTATTTTGAAAGAAATGCTTTTCAAATGAATTCCAAGGCAAAGTCTCAACCCAGTCATCTTTTGTTAAGAAATGTTTATACCTTCAAAGGGAAAAATCCAAAACTCTCAAGAATTGTTTTCAAAAGATTTTATCATCCGAGAAATACTTTCCAAATGATTTTATTTTGAAGGGGTAATGAGGATCACAATGAGAAGAAAAATTGGCACACTCGACATGGGTGAAGATTTTACGTGTTTATGTGTTTATGTGTTAGGATTAGGACTTTTCTTTTCTTTTAGCATATAGAGTAGGCACACACGCACACATGCATTGTATCCGCATGACATGCGTCGACATAAAAAAAAAAGGAGGGCTTTTACTTTACCAAAAATCTTTTAAAACAAAATACATAGGTTTAAAAAAAATAATAATAATAATAAAATTTTAAAATCTGCTGTAGGAGCAAAAATAGCATCCGGATCAAGTCAAGCCTGGTTTAGGGACCCCACAGCAAGGCTAGTAAGGGGAGGACGCGCTGACATGGCCGAAGAGAGGAACAACAAAGAAATGTCCGGTTTAAGGGTACTAGTAGAACAACAAGCAGAGCAGATGAGGCGACAGGCTGAAAACATGAATCGCATGATGGGGATGATAGAAGAGCTGAATCGCTGACATGTAGTTCCACCTGTTATGGACCCACCTTTGGGAGGAGGGGAAGGAGATTGGTTTGATGATCAGGAGGCCCAATGGACCGATGCACTGCGGGCCAACAGAGACAGAGAGAAAGCTGAGAAGGAGAAGCAACTTACCGAGAAAATAGAAAAGTTGGAGAGGGTAATGCGCAAAGCTCAGTGGGTTGATACCTATCTGATGGAGTTAGAAGGCCTGTATGACGGGGTCCACGAAACGCTGCCCGCCGGGTTCAAAATGCCAGTTTTTGATAAGTTTGATGGCACCGGGAATCCTCGCAGTCATATCCGGATGTGCATAGGAGCTTTTCAGCCTAGCGGTCTAAGCACTACCATGATGGCCGTTCTATTTCAGCAAACCTTAACAGGAGCTGCTCTATCGTGGTACCTTACACTTGAGCCAAGCAAAACCAGAGTTTGGGAAGAAGTCGTAAAATCATTTGTGGCCCAGTATGAGTACAATCAAGACCTGGACGTCACTGTCCAAGATCTAGAAACAACCAGGCAAGGGAACAAAGAATCATTTGCTGAGTATCTGAGTCGATGAAGAGGGAAAGCCGCGAAGATGGTGCAGAGGCCATCAGAAAAAGACCAGATCCGAATGTTGATGAAAAATCTGCAGCCAGTTTATCAGGAGAAGATGAGGTTTCAGTCAATCAACACTTTTGCCGAGGTGTTCGATGTGGGAACAAGGATCGAAGATGCGATTCAGGAAGGAGTGATCAAGAAAGAAGAACAACCAAATCGGTACAGGAGGCCAAGCTACGGGTCCAATGGGGGACAAACAGGGGGTCACTCCGGCCCCACCGATGTCAATGCACTGAATGGGCCAGAAAGGAAATTCGACATAGCACCAAGAAGAGGAGGGGACAAAGCGCCAAGGAAGTTCTCAGATTTGGGGGTGTCACTGTCCACCGCCCTTGATAGATTGTTAGCCAAGGGGCATCTCCGTCAGTTGGAACCTCGACCCCTACCAAGTCCGCTTCCGCCGAATTTCCAAGGGGATCTCTTCTGCAAATTTCATCAGCAGAAAGGTCACTCAACAGATCGATGCATGAGATTGAGGCACGAGATTCAGGACCTCATTGATAATAAGGTAATTTCGGAACCTCCTACCGAAGCCTCGAATGTTACCAGAAATCCGCTTCCAGATCACCGAGCCGTACCACCGCCGCGAGGCCTTTATTTCTTGGGGATAGAAGAAGCAACCTTTGATCCGTCTAGGCTAAACTAAGTCCGGGACGCCGAGAAAGCCATACCTGCTGCCTAAGGACTCGATGATCTGTGCTTTGGAGGATCAGCTAGGGAAAAGTGAAATAGGAAAGTCAGATTGGTGGATCCAAGGAGGTGACGATCAAGACGCAAGCCAGGTGGAGGATGATCTCTGGTACGAAAGCGACAAAGAAACAGAGGTGGTAGAGAGTACTTTGGAAGTTAATTCAGAAACTGACAATCTATGGGTGAGAGAAGAAGTCAGTCACTTGACCCGGTCAGGCAGACACTTCAAGCCTCACGAACTAGAGGAAGATCACCCGGGGAGGGAGCTGGAGAAAGGGAAAGGGAAAATGAACGAAGAAGAAGAAGAGGATAGGGTTTTAAAGCAGATGAGGAAAACACAAGCTAATATCACCATCTGGGGATTGCTGATCGCCTCTAAGAAGCACAGACAGGCAGTATTGGATGCTTTGAACCAATCTGATGTTTCTATCAATACAACACCAGGAGATCTCGTGGGGATGATCAGCAGGATCCCAGCTCTAGCTATTTCTTTCTCGTCCGATGATCTACCTCCCGGAGGGCCCGTTCATAACAAGCCCTTGTATGTTACCGTCGAATGCTTAGGAAACACTGTGCCTGCCTGTCTGGTGGACAATGGATCAGCCTTAAATGTGTGCCCGTTCCGAACAGCCAAGCGCATGGGTTTGGACGAATCGACATTCATACCATCTGATCAAAAGGTGAGAGCATACGACAACACTCAGAGAACTGTCATGGGCATAATTCTCCTTCACCTCGCTATCGGTCCACTTGAAAGGAAGCCAAATTCCAGGTCATCGATATTCCTGCTTCTTTCAACCTGCTGCTTGGGAGGCCATGGTTAGACAGTTTGGGCGCCATACCATCGACGATCCATCAAAAGGTCAAATGTATCTGGCAGAGCAGGGTCTGCGACATCCTTGGGGACAGTTGGGTTCGTTCGTCTAAAGCTTCATCAAGCGCACCGGTTCTAGAATTGCAATTGCAGGGAATAGAAACAAAAATGGGGGGGTTCGAGTTTATCAGCTTGTTGGAAGAAGAAAAGCCGAGAGAATTTTTACCGCTCCATTTCGATCAGTATGCCAGTCCAGTGGTCGCAGGGATCATGAAGAAGTGGGTTTCTTTCCAGGATTAGGATTGGGAAAGAACCTTCAGGGCCTGCCTGAGTTTCCAAGAATTCCTACTCAGACTCACACTCACGGCCTGGGGTATCAGCCAACGAAGAAGGAACTAAGGGCAAAGAAGAAGGCTTTCGATGCGCCATTAGATCCTTACCTCAAAACGCTCAACGGGTACTTCGTAAAGGAAGGAGAAGATTTCCCCTTCTGTGGCTTCCCAGAGCCTTGGATGGACCAGAAGGAAGAAAGTCTAAAGCCGAGGTTCGAGATCTTTTTCTCCCATGAATTCTCCGAGTACAAAGACCCATTTTTGCAAATGCCTGAAAAGTCTGCTGTCGTCAACAATTGGGTTGGTGTACTGGATGGACCGGTCATGCAGAACCTGTTGAGCGAAGAAGGGGTAAAAATTGAAGAAAAGAAGAAAGAAGACAAAGGCCTGGAAGTCAAGGTCGAAGAGGGGAGTGATGAGGATACAGAGCCGAAGCCAAAAAAGGAAGAAAAGACGGAATCCGAAGGACTGCCAGGTTGTAGCACTATGGAACTCAAGCAGGGAATCAACAAAGAGTGGGTCTTTGAGTCTAGTGATAAGTATCCCCCTCACCCAGAGTCTGTAATGGCCCAAATGAGGCGTCTTACTATTGCCATGTCTGTTGTAATCACTCCTAACAAAATCAATGAAAGTATGACTGATTCCGCCTACTCGAATGCGCTTAATGAATGTGATGACCATGGAATACCTAATGAATTGCAAAAGTTGATTGAAAAAAAAAAAGAATCTGCATGCAAATCATTGAGGACACTCTAACTATTAATCTAGGAAATGAAAATAATCCTCAAAATGTCTTTATCAGCTCTACACTTAGCAATAAGGAAAGCAAAGAACTAATCAATCTATTGAATGAATTTAAAGATGTTTTTGCATGGTCTTATAATGATATGCCAGGTATTGATCCAAAAATAGTCCAACACCACATCCCCCTCTTTCCCAATTCGAAACCCATAAAACAAAAATTGAGGCGAATGAGGCCAGAATGGGCACTTAAAGTGAAAGAGGAGGTTGAAAATCAATTAAAAGCTGGATTCTTGATGGTCACCGAGTATCCCGAGTGGATAGCCAACATTGTACCTGTCCCAAAGAAGGATGGTCGTGTTAGGGTTTGCGTTGACTTTCGAGATTTAAACAAGGCAAGCCCTAAAGACGATTTCCCGTTACCCCACATCGACGTGTTGGTCGATAACACTGCGGGACATGAGCTTCTATCTTTCATGGATGGATTCTCTGGGTACAATCAAATCCTCATGGCACCCGAGGATTGGGAGAAAACCACGTTCATCACTCCATGGGGGACATATTGCTATAGGGTTATGCCATTCGGACTTAAGAATGCAGGTGCGACCTATCAAAGGGCTGCCACCACTTTACTGCACGACATGATCCACAAGGAGGTGGAAGTGTATGTGGATGATATGATTGTGAAATCCAAAGAGAGGGGAGGGCACCTAAAGGCTTTGAGAAAGTTCTTTGAAAGATTGAGAGAATTCAAAATGAGACTGAACCCACAGAAATGTACCTTCGGAGTTACCACAGGAAAGTTGTTAGGGTTCCTTATTACCCAAAGGGGGATTGAAGTAGACCCAACCAAAATAAAAGCCATAACCGAAATGAACCCACCAAAAAACGAGAAAGAACTGAGGGGATTCTTGGGGAGAATACAGTTCATCAGCCGCTTCATTTCCAAACTTACCTTGACCTGTGACCCATTGTTCAAACTACTTAGAAAAGGAGAAAAATTCAAATGGGACACCCTTTGCCAACAAGCCTTCGACAAAATCAAAACCTACCTCCAGAACCCCCCTGTCCTATCACCACCATCACCCGGGAAACCTTTGTTGCTTTATCTCTCCGTATCCGAAGATTCGATGGGGTGTATGCTGGCCCAAAAAGGAGAAGAGGGGCATGTGGAGAAGGCCATTTATTACTTGAGCAAAAGAATGATCGGATATGAGTTAAAGTACTCGCCCTTGAAAAAGCCTGTTGGGCCTTGGTTTGGTGTACCCGTCGCCTTCGCCACTACATGCTAGCCTTCCCTGTAATCCTGATATCCCGAATGGACCCACTAAAATACCTATTCGAAAAACCCGTCTTGACCAGTAGGATCTCCCGTTGGACCATGATGATGGCTGAGTTCGATATCAAATATGTCACTGCCAAGTCTGTGAAATGGAGGGCTGTCGTTGAGTTTTTAGCCGACCTCGCCATAGAATCCGAGGACGAAGGAGAATTCAGATTCCCGGATGAGGGAATAATGGAGGTAAAGGAGGATTTGTGGAAAATGTACTTCGATGGAGCAGCCAACCAATTAGGTTACGGAGTTGGAATCATTCTCATAGCACCCGATGGGACCCCTACCCCATTAGCTGTCAAACTCAAATACAACTCAACCAACAACACCGCAGAGTACGAAGCCTGCATAATTGGGATGGAAGCAGCCTTGGCTTTGAAAGTCGGGAGAATCGATGTCTTCGGGGATTCCAATTTGATCATATCCCACGTCCGGGGAGATTGGAAGGTAAAGCATGAGAAACTGAGACCTTACCATGATTATCTGGAAAGTCTGAAAGCACAATTCTAAAAGATTTCTTTTTACTACCTCCCTCGTAAAGAAAACCAACTAGCCGACTCATTGGCTACCTTGGCCTCGATGATCCAAATCCCCTTCAAAACTGCCATGATCCCGTTATCCATAGAAGTGAGGAACCAACCATCATTCAAGATGATCGCTGCCATAAAAGACGAAGAGGAAATACCGTGGCATGTGGATATATGGGAGTTCATCAAGGAAGGATAATACCATGAAGGAGCCTCAGAAAAGGACAGAAAGGCAATTTGGCGGTTCGTCGCTCAATTTGTGATCTATGCAGATAAGCTATGGAAGAAATCCTACACCGGGTACAATCTAGAGTGCCTATATGGAAGGGAAGCTAAGAGAATGATGGAGGAAATACATGAGGGAGTGTGTGGGCCCCACATGAATGGGCACATGCTAGCGAAGAAGATCATCCGACAGGGATACTATTGGATAACCTTGGACAAAGACTGTTGTGAATATGTTAGAAGGTGTCACAAATGCCAGATTCATGCAAATCTAATGCACACTCCGCCGTCACAGCTCTATAGCATGACCACCCCTTGGTCGTTCCCCGTATGGGGGATCGACATCATTGGTGAGATAGTTCCAAGGGCTTCCAATGGGTACCGATACACAATCATGGCGATTGATTATTTTACAAAGTGGGTAGAGGCAGCCTCGTATGCAATTTTGAAAGCCAAAGATGTGGTGAGTTTCATCGAGAAAAACATAATCTGCAGGTATGGGGTCCCGAATGAGTTTATCTCCGATCATGGCAGTCATTTCCAGGGGGAAGTTATCCCACTCTTGGAAAGGTATAAGATCACTCGTCACCAATCATCCCCGTATAGGCCTCAGACAAATGGAGCAGTAGAAGCAGCAAACAAAAATGTTAAGGCAATCCTGGGGAAAACGGCGGATACATATAAGGATTGGCATAAAAAGCTGCCATTTGCTTTGTGGGGATACCGGACCTCGGTCAGAACTTCAACAGGTGCTACGCCGTATTCATTGGTCTACGGGATGGAAGTTGTTCTCCCAATTGAGGTAGAAATACCCTCTCTTAGGGTTTTGGCAGAATGTGAGATCCCCGAATCAGAATGGGTACAAGGAAGATATGAGGAGTTGATGCTACTCAATGAAAAGAGGCTGGCTGCGGTAAACCATACTCGGGGGTACCAGAAGAGGATAGCTCGTGCTTTCAACAAAAAGGTCCGCCCTAGGAAGCTTGCTGAGGGTGACCTGGTCCTCAAAGAACTGAAAGTGCCTGTTTATGACCCCAGAGGAAAATTCAAACCCAACTGGGTCGGGCCGTACATCATTAAGACTCTCCTTTCCGGAGGAGCGGCTTATCTCATGGACCTGGACGGGGTTGAATTTAAACAACCAATTAACCTCGATCGCCTCAAGAAGTATTTTGCTTGAAACCTTTCTTTTCAAAGCCTTCTACCTTGATGAACTACGCTTGACCTGATTCCCGCTAGGGGATACGTAGGCAACCTACTCGGTTCGGTCACTTAAATAAAACCGCCCGAGCGGCATCTTCCTTCATACCTTGAGTCGAACTACTGCAGGCCTGATGCCCTTTTAGGGATAAGTAGGCGGGCTCTCAAAAGCCTTCGGCCCATGAAAAAGAACCTGTGCTAAACTAGGGGCAAACTGGCGTTCGCCCAGAACCGCTTTAAAGCCCTAAAACCAGGGTCAAACTTCGTTTGCTAGCCGAAGAACCCCGATACAAGACCCTCCTTTGGATCACCTGGTTATCAAAATAAGTACTATAAAGGAACATATGAGAATTCATGGCATAGAAAGAGTAAAGTTTAAAAAAAAAAAAAAGAGCCAAGTAAAGACATTGAAAGGAGAATTCTTCATAAAAGATTAATCGAAGGGGTGAACACTTTGATTAAACATGTTAGAACTTTATAACATCACTTTTTGAAGAAAATAAGGAAAGTCACATTCAAAAGAGTAAACAAAGAGTAGGCAGGGTCTGTCAGAAAGTTTTGTAAAATGGCATGCTTTTCCCTGTTTTCGTCTACTTTATTATGCATGTGTCTGTCAAGCTTGCCTCGCAACCAAGGCTTGGATCTCTAGGAGATACTCGGTAGTAGGCACAGTCAGAGCAGGAACCCTCGGGAACGGAGCAGCCATTCTGCTGTGCCAAGCCTCCATGAAAGCCTTCACAATAGAAGGGCGCAAAGGGGACCCCCTGGTAAAATCAGCAGTCACGGATTCAATAGCATCTTGCAAAAGTCCAAACTGACTGATGACTCGGTCAGGAATGTAGAAAGTAGTGGTATGCAAACCCGGCAGCCAGATGCCAGGTCGCCCAAGGAGGCGTACAGCAACAGAGCGATAGATCCACGACGGACAAACCCAGCAGATGTCACTAGAAGAGAGGCCTTGAAGCCAACCAAGCCACGCATCGGCAGATTGAAACAAGCTATGAATCTCCATGCGATCATAAGGAAGTGACCCACGAAGATGGGAAGGGTGTATGAAGAGGTCCAAACACTCCATGAGCCAAATTTGCAAAACAAAAGGTGCCCCGGCAGACAACATGACCCCAGTAGCATGGGCGTGGCCCAATCCAATAAGAGTTTCACCAAGGACCAGCATAACAGCACTTTTCATTTCCTGCAAACCATAGGCAATGGGTATAAGAGTGTCAGAAGATGACTGAAATAGGAAGTAAGAGAGCATGGCAATTGACAGGGCACTACGTCGGATGATCTGGTACTCACCATCATAAGGGTCCCCTATGGGAGCATAAACGGAAGCAAGGCACTCAAAATCAATCGGCCTGTCACAAACAAAGGAGCCTGCCGCATTTCGAGATGTGTGGAGAAGAGTGGCTAAATCACGGACATACCCAGCCTGGACTAGAGGAACCGTCAGTTCAGCAGAAGGATCGGTGTGAAGAATGGCGCTAAACTCCTCAAATAAGGGGCAAACTCCCGAGAGCCAAAACGAAAGACATTGAGAGCAGGATCCCAACATTGGATGGCGGCGCGAAGTAGACCCTCATTTAGATTCACCTGTCGGAAAGAAAAGAGATCGTTTAGTCTAAAACACTCGAAATTAAGCTTGTCAATGCCAGAGAGGGTATCCATCCATGGGAAGAGGATTTGAGAACTAATGGGGGCCATTTGGAGAGGAAATGGGAAGAAAAGAGAAGTATTTTGCGGAGCTTTGAGAAAGAAGGGGTATAAATAGAAGAATAAAGCTGTCTACCTACCCGTGGCACTCGATAAAGTACAGCGGTACTCGATGAAGTGCCGCGCGGCAGTCCGTGAATGTCGTTGCAGCACTTACTGATCACTGCCACCGCGACTCTCACTGAGTGCCGCGGAGACCTAACCGAGTGCCGTTCCAAGTTTTTCATTGGCCAGGGTTTGTTTGAAACACGATCAGCCCACCTGCAAATAGAAAACTAGATAGAAAAACAATAAAACGTGCGCATCATGCAGCACGTGCAAATACATTCATTCATTCATTTCACCCATTTGTACATTTCAAATAGATAAAGGAAATAGAAGCATTCAAAGATAGAAATAAAGACGGGACCAAGCCATGATCCCACATACGGCAAGAGATGGACCAAGCTATGGTCACACATACGGTAAATGTTAATAAAAAAGCAACAACATAATAATAGAGGTATCCAAAGTACCTATCCTACTGGCTATCACGAAGCCATCACCAAAATAAAATGTGTATATACAATCATCAAATAAAGTATAAGTTCTCCCAAAACACTCAAAAGAGAAAGGAAAAGAGAGAAAGAAATATGATCAGCCCCGGCCCCGGCTGTGAGTCTGGCGGGTCGTACGCCTCAGGGGCTCCTCCTCCGACTCTGTCCCGCTGCCTCCACCGCTCCCTCCACATCCGTCGCCACCACCTCTGCCTCTGCCGCTGCTGGTACCCTCACCACCGCCTTCGCCGCGTCCAGCGCCGCTACCACCGCCTCGTCCCATGCCTCGTCCAGCACCGCCATCCCCAGGAATGTCGCTGAGGGGAATGCCGAACTGCTGGAGCCTCTGCTGAAGCTGCCCCACCTGCTAGGACAGGACTCTGATCTCCTTCGCCTGAAATAAGAAAAGATAAATTCAGATAACGTTGAAGAGACAATCAAAATACCGAGAATAAGGGTGTAAAGATCATACCTGGGCCCTCAACTGAGTCGCAGCAGCCGCCCAAGCTCCCTCAGCCTGAAAAACAAGAACCAAGAATAAAAGGTCATGAAAGAAGGGGCAATCAAAGTCAAAGTGAAAAGTGAAAGGAAGGGATGAGTTTCTTACCATCCACTCTCGCCCGAGGACCCATTGCTGCACGCTGTGGGCATACGCCAAGCCCTCCTCTGCATAAGCACGAGGGATAACGTCGTAATGGATAGGAATGGTGGGGGCGCCCCGTGATAGTCGGGGGATCGTCGTCAAGTGAGGCTCGTCGAATGAAACGGTAGACATGGTCTAGTCCCACTCAGGCAACGCAGGAGGACGAGTGGCGGCGGGAACAGTCTGCAAACAAAAGGAATAAAAGCATGAATAAAAAGGGATGAAAGATAATTCATAAAAGGGTTGAAGGAATCTTACTCACCCGAGTCACTTCCATCAGAGGGAAATTCGGCATCAGCTTGGCGGCACGGAACGCCGCATATCCAGTAGGGGGTCCACAAAGTCATGAATGCTCAAACCTAGCAGAGCAACCGTAAACTCGCTACCCTGGAGAGTGTCCGTGGCTCTCATAGAGTCGGGAGGAGGGAGCGGCACGAAGAATCCAGGAGCCGTTAGTGACTGCCTAGTCACCCTCTCTCCTAGATACCACGCCTGGCCCTCTGGCCCACAGAGGAGTCGCCTCGTCGGGTCGTATCCGGCCGACTCTCGGATCCCCACATGAGCCTCAGGTAGCACCCTAAGCCACGGCTGCCAGTGGACATGCTCCTCCCGTAGGTTCATCAGGAAGTTCCTGAACGAAACGAAATCGTGGGCCCCGATCTTCCGCCCAACCCTGTCCTTCGCCCATTTCAGCCCCTGGGGCATGATAAGGGTGTCAGCATCATGCGTCTCTGGAGACATCATGCGTAGATACTCGTGGGACCAAATCTGCAATATAAGAAAGAATGAAAAAGGAGGGGTTAGTCTCTCAATTTGAATAAATTTCTGAAAGCATAAAAAAGGTAATAAAATATGGAAAAGAATATACCTCCCACGCTCTCCAATACCCACTAGTAGAAGCCGGTCTGTCCCAGGAGATGTCACTCATATGCCTGTACAAGATAGATAACCCTGTACCAGCCCAATCATACTCGACGACCCGGTCCAGACGCTCCATCGATGCAACCAGGGACATAGAAATCCGGTCACCCTTGGTGCTCAACAAGGAGCACCCCAGCATGTACATAAGGAAGCCTCTGGCCATCTGCTCGTCCGTGAAACCAGGCTGGCCCCGAAACGTATCCATAAACCACCGGACTGTGACTAGAGCCTCCTCCGGGACCACCCCTAGCAACGGCTCCACCTGGCCCCACTCCTGATCTGTCAAATATCTCAGAGGCTCTCTGCCGAAGGCTATCTCGGTGATCATGGAGAAGTTCAGCGGCGTCAACGTCATCTCGCCAAACGAGAAGTGGAATGTGCTCGTAGTGTCCCACCACCGCTCAGCAAGGGCATGTATCTGCTGTAAGTCATTGGAGCTCTTCGTCAAAAGTTTGACGAAATCCCCAAATCCCGCCGCGTCTACGAGCCCCCGTACAGTCTCGCTCAACTCTGTATACCACTCATATCCATGAGCAAGACTGCCGTGCCCTTTCAGCACCTTCGGCTGCAGCTGCAAGAAAGAACCACAAGTTCTGATGTCAGTAATTGGGTAAAAGAAAAAGCCAAATAAAATAGATGATGTTCTAGAGAGAGAGAGAAATGTTCAAAGTATACATAAATTTGTAAAAATCCAAAGCAAGTTCAGGTTCAAAGGAGGCGTTAGTTTCAATACAGGTTCACAAGTACCTAAATTGAGTTAGAATGATAAAATTCATAAAAGAATGTTTGAAAAAGCATCGCGCTCATGAAATCTAAAAAATAATAAATAAAGGACAGGAAAATTCAAACATGACATTCGTTTTACGAGAAATTTTGAAGTTTATAAGAAAATAAAAATTTCTTAAAGAGGGGCATGGAATAAAGCGATCAAGGACGCTCGGGGGCGCCATGAGCACGACATTCGGAACAGGGTATCTAAAAGTTGTGACAATCCTACGTTACATTCACACAGAGAAGAAAATGCGAGAAAGAAATACGAGAAATAAATAAAAGTGGAGCGTTTACCTCGCGCTTAAACGCGTGGGCCGATAAATGCTCGTCCGGATCCCGGAGCAGGAGCGTAGCATCTGGATGATAGGTGGCCGTATACTTGGCCTTCTTTTTTCGCCCTGAACCACTCACCATAATCTGTCAAAGAGAAAGAGAGATCTACACGTAAAAATTCATGAAAAGTTCAGAAAAACAATGAAATAATAGAGATTAATCAAATCTTGATCGAATAGGACTAACCTGAATAAGTCATGGCTAGAGCAATACAAGTAGAAGAGAAGTAAAAAAAATCTCTCCAGAGGGATTTCGGATTATAGAGAGATGAGAGAATGAATGAAATGATTTGAACCTCTTGGTTTTAGCACTGCCGCTCACGCGCGGTACTCAGTTTTCCGTGCGCGGCAGTCAGTGAACTGCCGGACGGCACTCGCTGAATGCCGCAACGGCACTCCGAGAGTGCCGTACGGCATTCACGGACTGTCGCAAAAATCCGCGTGTGCCGCGGTTAAGGCGGTTCAAGGATACTCATTTTTCTCCCAAAAATTCAAACCAAGTCTCGAAAATTGAATTTGAGGCCCCCAAAATTTGCCCTCATTACACTTTTTGCTCTCGGGGTCGTTTTTAGGTACACATTGACTACAAATTTCGAAATTTAAGAGTATATATGAGCCCCAATTTTTTAAAATTAAAAATATTTGAGCCCGTGGGCCCCGAATTTTTAAGAAAAATTGAAAATATTTGAGCCCGTGGGCTCTGAATTTTTGAAAATTGAAAAGACATGAGAATATAACAGATTTATATTCCCGCTTCTCGCAACAGATTTGCGTTTACCCCCGTTTTTGGAGTATAACAGATCTATATTCCCGGTTCTCGTAACAGATTTGCGTTTACCCTCGTTTTTGGAGTATAACAGATTTATATTCCCGGTTCTCGCAACAGATTTGCGTTTACCCTCGTTTTGGAATATAACGGATTTATATTTCCGGTTCTCGCAACAGATTTGCGCTTACCCCCGTTTTTGGAATATAACGGATTTATATTCCCGGTTCTCGCAACAGATTTGCGTTTAGCCTCGTTTTTGGAATATAACGGATTTATATTCCCGGTTCTCGTAACAGATTTGTGTTTATCCCCGTTTTTGGAGTATAACAGATTTATATTCCCGGTTCTCGCAACAGATTTGCGTTTACCCTCATTTTGGAATATAATGGATTTATATTCCCGGTTCTCGCAACAGATTTGCGTTTACCCCCGTTTTGGAATATAACATATTTATATTCCCGGTTCTCGCAACAGATTTGCGTTAACCCCTGTTTTTGGAATATAACAGATTTATATTCCCGGTTCTCGCAACAGATTTGCGTTTAGCCTCGTTTTTGGAATATAACGGATTTATATTCCCGGTTCTCGTAACAGATTTGTGTTTATCCCCGTTTTTGGAGTATAATATATTTATATTCCCGGTTCTCGCAACAGATTTGCGTTTACCCCCGTTTTTGGAATATAATAGATTTACATTCCCGGTTCTCGCAACAGATTTGCGTTTACCCCCATTTTTGGAATATAACAGATTTATATTCCCGGTTCTCGCAACAGATTTGCGTTTACCCCCGTTTTTGGAATATAACAGATTTATATTCCTGGTTCTCGCAACAGATTTGCGTTAACCCCCGTTTTTGGAATATAACAGATTTATATTCCCGGTTCTCGCAACAGATTTGCGTTTACCTCCGTTTTTGGAGTATAACAGATTTATATTCCCCCCGAAATTAAATCAAAGGATCATGACCCCTATAAGAGATCTTCGCATCAGTCACTGAATTAGGTGATCTTCCCTAACTAACACGTCACATAAAATGCGTGAGGGAGACATGATGAGCATGGCGCTTGCATGACCAGGTCAATTCGGAAAATACCATTGCATGGCACTTACATCATGATAAGATAGGTGCATTCATCCGTATGGTCACATGTGCTTGTGTATGTTTAGCTCCTGCCTGAACTACGTCTTGGTCTGATTCCTGATGGGATACGTAGGCAGCTCATCGATGAGCACGACCAACATGAACCATTTGTGAAGCCTTTTTTTGCAACGCATTGTGTTTTACCTAAATTCGACAGTCTGGTCAAAGGCTTGTCTTCACACAGGCTTTGACATTCACTTATGGGACGCGTTGCCCCACAAGCTCTGTCAAAGAGGGACAAACTGTAGACACCCCGATTTTGACCGACCGTCAAATTTAGGAGAGCGTCACCTCCACGTCCAATGATGATAAGGACCGAATAGATTCGAAGTATTCCAAGCTCTTCAGAAAGTTCTCCAAACGCGATAAAATTCCGCAGAAAGAAGAAAATACCAGGTATTTAGGAGAATTCAGGTATAAAACACCATTTCGGAAAACATCTTCAAGAATAAATTTCTTTAAGAAAAAGGGAAGAAAGAAAAGACTTAAAAAGGGAAGTTCTGCAGAAAAACGGCACATGGCAAATTTTCGCGGCATTCAGCGAATGCCGAGCGGCACTCACTAAGTGCCGAACGGCATTCAGTGAGTGCCGGCCCGGCACTTACTGAGTGCCGCCAACATTTTCTGACTGCCGTTTGCTTTTAAAGTCCGTATTTTGTGGTACAATACGTATGTGTAGGCGGATAAAAACAAAAATCTGATAAAGTAAGCCTGACTAAAACCCGGCAATCAACAATCTGCCGCGGCACTCTTGGAGAGCCGCGCGGTAGTCACGAAATACCGCAGCGGCAGTCATGGAGTGCCGCAGCGGTAGTCACGGACTGCCACACAGCTTTTTAGACTGCCGCTCTGGGCAGCAGTCTACCTAATTTCAGAAAGTACGCATTGTACCACCAAATGAGAGTTTTACACCTATTTTTTGCTCCAAAATTCACTGAAAATACTTGGTAATTTTGCCTATAAAAGAGAAGGGATCTTCCTTAGAGGAGAGGGGTGAAAATACAACAAGAGCTACCCACTATATACAACACAACACACAAAATAGCCATTACTCCACCAACATATTTTTGGAGAGAAAAGAGAAGAGAGTTTAGAGAATTAGGAAGAAGAGCTTGGAAGATCTTCAAAGAAAAGAGAACTTTGAGGATAATTTGGAGGTGATCCTCTATGCCATAGATTATTTATTTACTCTTTTTCTTTTGAATTTCTAATCCTAAAATCTCTTGTTATTTTCTTTGTTTGCCAAGTAAGCTTAGGAGTCTTTATTTCTAATTCTTCCTTCTATTTCTTTGTATATGTTCTTCTCTTGAGAGTCTTGGAGATTTTCAATATCTCTCTTGATCTCTTGAGTATGATCCTTTGAATCCTATGTAAAGCCTATGCTCTACATGAGAGTCAAAATTTGATCATCACTTTATTTCATATAGATGGATCCAAGTCCATACTCATGACTTGAATCCTCTAAACTTGGTATCTCATGAAGTCATTTCCTTATTCTCTTTGAAACTTAGGAGCATTAGTCATGTCTTTGTCTCCCATGACCATCAAATGGTAGGAGAAAGTGTTCTTTTTTGAGTCTAAGCCCATCTCCATGGTTTAGAATCCTCATTTTGAGATTTCATGAAGTCTATTCATACTTCATTTGAAACCTACAAATACAAAGGTCTTTAGCCTCCAATGACCATCAAAAGGTAGGAGAAAATGGTTTAGTTTAAGTCCAACTTCATGGTTTAATGGTTGGGGTTAACAAATAAAATTGAACTTGACAAATGAAAACAATGAGTTCATAAACTATTTTTGATCAAAGATTTTTAGTTCAAAATCTAACCGTTGAAATCAAGTGAAACCAACGGGAAAGTGTCAATAACACAATGTTCTACCACTGTAATTTTTGTTTTAAGGTGGTTTCATGTTTAAAATGGTTTGGTCATGAGTTTTGTGAAGCAACAACAATCTGCCCAGGATTTCAGCACAGCAACACTCTTTTGAAATAAATAAATCGGGATTTTAATAGATTGTTTGTGACCTAAAATAATTTTTTATAAGCAGATTAATGTGTTAGGAAGTCACCCTAAAAAGAACAAAGCATTTCTGATCGTTTTGCTATTTTTAAAAAATCGTGCAAGAATTCTGGATGGAAGGTTGTAGAATGCCGAGTGATGCCTGGTTTTTGCCCAATTCCCGGTGATCCAACCGTTGAAACCTTGATTGTATTTTTGGGTTGTAAACTAGACTCATAGAGGCATATCATGTCCAAAAATCATTAAGATCCACCCGTTGAAAACATGGTTTTTGCATTTTTCATGACCCAATCTGCTCTCAGTAATTTCCAAAATTCTGCAATAGTTTCAATCAATCTTATGAATAATGGCTTAGATAGACACTTTCATGGTTCGAGATTTAGACCTTGTTTCAATAAGGATTATTTGAATTTGAAATCAAAGTCTAGGAGTATGTTATACCTTATTCTTGTCCATGTTTATATTCATCCATATGATTTGACTTTGTAATTAGAATTTAGTTGCTCTAGATTTAATCATGTTTGATAGATTTAAGCTAGAAGTCTAGGATCATTATCTAAGATCCAATTTTATATTTTGTATATCATGTGGACTAACTCATTGTTTTGTAGCGCACTTGAGGTACAATCTCATATCTTTTCTCTAGTTCATTAAATTCTTGGATTTTATTTGATTTTTCGACTTAATGCACGACACCTTAGAATTAGGTTTTTGCCTTATGTGTATATGCGATTAGAAGACTCTTTTTAGGATTTTCTTTTATTTGCATGCATTGCACGTTTAATATCGCTGCTGGATCCCGGGTAAGATCTCTTGTTCCCTATTGCATATCATATTACATGCTATTTGACCTATGTGGCTTATGAATGATATTTTGTCATTAGCAATTTTACACCCTTTGGACATGCTTTTGTGATGTATATGTATATATGTATTAGTTGAGGGCATGCTTAGATTAATAAATTTGATTAAAAGGATGTTGAGTAGAGGCCTATCGCAAGATAGGATGAGAGAGGGTGTTTTAGTCCGACGGGCTCCTTCCTCTCTCATTCCATAATCCCCGGTCCCAGTTAATCTCTGGTTTCTAAAAGATCAGTTTCCTTTAAAAATGGTTTCTTAATTTTCCTTTTTAAAAAAATTAAGTGGCGACTCATTTGTTTTGGATTTAAAATTGTGGAAAAGAATTTTAAAAGAAAAGTTGTGGGTATAGAGAAAACCTGCGATATCCACAGGTACACAGCGATAAGTTTTGGCAATAGATTTGATGTGCTATTATTTAAAGCATTGTATCCCTGTTATGCAGTGGATCATTATATCCTTAATGAGCAATGGACAGAATGATGGTATGTCTATATATGTAAAACGATTGAGTCTGTTCTTTCTAAACAGAGTATGTTGATCATCGATCTCAGGATATCAAGACGATAAGGGTTGGGTTACGACATTGGAATACAGAGGAGATATTATTTAGTAGAACTATATCTTAGACACTTCAATAACTTGTTATACATTATATCATTGATATCCTGTGAGTTTCTATTCACTCAGCTCTCAGTAAGCTGACGGTCGTTATTTCTTGGACATTCCCCGTCCAGATTACCTTGTCCCTTTTAATGCAGATAATGGAACTTATGATGATAGCTACTACCCTGAAGGGGAATATGCAGAGGATGGCCCACTGATGCTAGTTATTCTGGAGAAGGCTATTACGCTGACGACTACCCTTATGCTAACTGAAGATCTGAAGATAGTTGTATCTAGTTCATAGTTCTGTTATATTACTGTTGAACTCTGTTTTAGTTTAACGGGTACTTGGGCATATGTTGTCTCCAGACCTGTTGTGATCCTGCGGACCACACTTTGATGATTTGTAATAGTTAGAACTATCTTATATTTCAGTTGATGTTATTACTATTCCTGTTGTTTTAGTTGAACTTGTACTGTGTGATGTGGATAATTAGTGACTTCCACTTGTCATTCCCTATGGACCCAAAAAGGAACTTTATTTTTCTCTATTTTTGCTGCTCTGGGGCGTGACACCCTCATTTATAAAATATTTTCTGCCAAACAATTATGTAGGATTATGTAATTGTTGTAACGAATACATATTTATATATATATATATTTCCTATTTTACTATCTTCGCACAATTTTTGATAAATTTGTCTAATTACAATCGAGTACAAAAAGACAATTAAGGACAAATAAATTAAAAGGAGGGAACTTGGTTTACAACACCTTTGGAGGTGCATTTTTAGCAGCTGATACACCCAAAATTAGCCCATGCCCGAGCGGTTCTATTCTGCAACTACTGGCAAGCATCATCCCGAGCGATTTGGTTCACCTGATGCCTCCCGAACGGTTCATACACGACCCGGCCAACAGGTCGGGAAGACCGCACAGGCACATCCCACCGCGGGAATAGCTCATCCGGGCCCACAAGCATGATCCCGAGCATTCCAGACAGTTTCCTACTCAAGCTAGGAGACTAATGGAAAGGGCAAACTATTTCCTAATCCAATTAGGAAACCTCCACAATTAATGTCAATCAATCCTAATACAATTAACAAACTTACTTGGTTGGTGTCAATCACATCCTAATTAGATTATATTTCCTTATCCATGTACGAGTAGGTCTCTTACATCTATAAAAGAGACCTCTTGTAACAATCTGCATTCCATTTAATTCAAAATTCATGTCCATATTTAATATAGTGTAATTTCATTTGTCACATTTAAAATTTAATTGGGATTGCCTACTTTTATTTAATTTCAATTCTCATGTTCTCAATTGTATTCCTTGATTTGTTTCAAGTTAAAATTCTTGTTAGGGTCAAACTGCGATTTTATAAAATTTAGCAATACCTATGTGAGTTTCAAAGTCTGTATTTCAAAACGGTGGAAACATTTTCTTTTAACTCAAGCAGTATTTTTATAAAATCGGGAAATCATTTCTTACGTTAAAATGAATTTTCTGTATTTTTGTGGTGACCACCGCGACGCGAAAATACCAGTTTGTGTGCAAGACTGTCCGCGCCGCGTTGATCTCCCATAGTTTGGGAAACTCCACCAATCAAGCTATGACAGATACTTTTCCATTTATGGCAAGTAATCATTGGATTGTGCTTGTTTGGGAATGCTTTGTGTGTGTGTGTGTGTACTCTTATGCCTTAAGCTCCTTTTCCCAAACATCTTGTTTGCCACCTATGGACCTACTTGACCCTTGACTCAACTATAGAGTTACTATATCTGTATATACGTATACAACTGTGCAGTGTATATTGTATATGTTTAGAGATTTATTTAGAAAATCCTTTTTGTTGAGTGTAGTAGGATGAACTTGGTGACCAAGTTTGGTGAAATCTCTATTTAAACATCACTTATGCACACACACTCTGAGTCTTACGATTTGAGAGAGTTTAGAGAGAAACACAGAGAGAAGAGTGAGAGTCTTGAGAGTTTGCTTACAGAATTTTTAGAGAGAGAAGCTTCAAAACTCCATAGCCAAAGCTTGGAGTGGAGTTCTTAATTCTTGTATCTTTCTCAACAATTACTTCAATCACAATCACAGTGAGTATTTTAAACTCACTCCAAATGTAATTTGTGCTCAATTACTGTGTGTATTTGCCTAATTTAAAAATCTCTATTGTTGAATTTTACGTTTGAAACTCTATAGTTTGAGATCAAGATTTTTCAATCTCAATCAAAATCCATTTTTTTAGATAAATATAAAAGATTACATGTTGTAGATGCTATATTTAAAGTTTTATGGCTTAATTTGTTCATATGAGAAAGTATATTAGAAATTAAGTTTTATCATCTTTAAGTTTTTCGTAAAATTCGTGATCTATGTTTGGATTCATGGTAAATTGATCATAGATTCATAATCCTCGTCGAAAAACAAAGAAATCCATATATTACATGCCATGTTTCAATCCGGATTGCAAAATGGGTCAAAAGACCCCTTAAAACTGAAATAGGGGAATTCTGGGGAAGAAGACGAAGCTACTGCACAAACTCGCGCGCGCGAGAATCGCGCGAGCGACCCCTCACGCAAGCTGCCCGCGCGCGCGAGCTGTGTATTTTCAGGCAGACAGAAAAGATCTTAATAAGAAAAATGAAAATTAGGTAGATCGCGCGAGCAGACTGCGCGAGCGACCCGCGCGAGCGATCCGCACGCGCGATCTCCCTGTATCCTGGCAGTTGGAAAAGTTTTATAAAAGAAAAGGGAAAAATGAAAATGGGCAAATCGCGCGAGCGGACCGCACGAGCGACCCCTCGCACGAACGGCCCGCGCGCGCGACTACTGACAGTTTCTAGTTTTTGCTTATTTCATGTTAAGGAACTGTGCGGTTGTTACCTTGCGGATCTTTAAGGCTCTGTTTGCAAAACATGTTAAAACAGATTATATTTTGGGTATGATTGGTCATTTTAGGAACAATTATGAATCTAATTCTTTTCAAAGCATACATTGTTATTATTCCTAGCACTACATATGTTCTGTGGGTGGTTCATGACATACATATGGTGTTAGTTGTACATGTATGGTGAGTGTGAGTGTTGGTCAATGTGGAAAAGAGTAATGGTCAGTGTGGTAAAGAGTGTGTGGTTGAGATTATGTTGTGGACACTCCCTGATAATTGTGTACCAAAGTGTGACGTGTTGAGATTGCGGTGAGAGTATCTTTGTAGTGCGATGGTGGCAAAATTGGACACTCCCTGACTCCCATGGAAGCGTTAAAGTGTGTGACGCCAAACTTGGACATTCTCTAGCACCCATGGTAGTGCTAAAGTGTGGCCTACGGACACTCCCTTGTACCCGAGTCTGGATACTGCGTGAGGTTACCTCTGGTATTTGCGAGGCGGATTATGTACTAAAGTGTGAGGCATTGGACACTCCCTGGAACCCTGGACCAAAGTGTGAGGCAAACTGGACATTCCCTAGCACCCCTGTGCTAAAGTGTGGCTATCGGAGTATTACAAGGATACTGGTGTGAGATAGTGGATTGTTGTGTTTGTCGAGAGAAAAGAGTCGGTAAGATGAGATGGTGCATTGTTTTCATACACAGTCACATATATGAATTATATCTTTCATATGATATTGTGGTTGTTTTCTAAAATGAACTCATTACTTTAATATAAACTTGTTGAATTAAATGGGAATTGGAAAATGGTAAATGAGTATGTGTTACATTCAAAGTTATGTTTTTAATACTCACCAGGTTCTTGAAGCTGACGACGTTGATGCGCCCTGGACATTCGTGTTCAGGCTTTTCAGGTTTTGATCGAGCGGAACATTACGACTACGCAAATTGAGAAACACTGTTGGAAAGAGAATTTACTTTTATATGTTTTAAGTTATTAACTGAATTCTGTAATAAGGATGACTGTAATAGACGTTAAGTTATTGTTTTGATTTAAGGTGGTATGTACCTTTAGAGACCCTGTGCTGTAATAACTATTAAGTTAGAAAAATGTTGTAAGCCTTGATTGCTCTGCTCTGATTATTATGTTTTTGTTGTTTGACTTTTGGGACGGAATCGATCCTTCAAACTGTCGCGACCTACGGGTCCATAAACGAAATTAAACGCTTTCCATATTTATGCTACGTCGGGGCGTGACAGGATTTAGTGGTATTAGAGCCAGGTTATTATTTATCTCAAGATAGTTTAGCCAGATTAGGGTTTACCAGTTTATACCCGATTCCACGATCTGTTAGCTTAAACTTTGCACACCGATGTGAAGATAGGGAGGATAGACTCAGAACCCAAATGCCTAAGATTATCTCTTTCCTGATTTAAGTTAGTACCTTTTTATCAGGTATGGACCCAGCTCAGCCGCTCTATGTACCAGATGGGTTTGAAGGGCATTTGGTGACTCCTGGGGCAGTAGTCCCAGCTTTCCTCGATTTATATCATACCGCCATTGAGTAGCTGGCCACGACGACTATAGTATCAGATCTGTGGCACCGGGCTCACGTGGTAGGGATAGTTGATTTGACACGTATTCGCCTTGAGATACGCTATTTCGCGGAGGCTCAGCGTTTAGTGCTAGTTGAGATTCTGAGACTAGTTGATAGCGATGCTTTCTATTTCTCCTTTGAGATCCAGGTTGTGCATGTCCATCTTGTACAGCTAGAGATGCCTCCGCCAGTGGTTCCCATCACCGAGGACGATGTTGAGGCTGTTCATTTGGTTCCAGTAGGTGGGGAGGATGTGGAGGATGGCATAGGTCTAGATGACCTCGCCGCTGAGCTTGAGGAGGAGCTAGCGCTTGAGCTAGTTCTGCCTGAGGAGATGCTAGTTGAGGCAGATGCCCCAGCTCCTGCTTCCTCATCGACCTTTCAAAGCTCTGATTTTGATTTGGTGGGCCCGTTCCTTGTTCAGTGATTTCGCCCCGTCGACTCGCTAGATCTCCTGATAGCTGCTTATGGAGACAATTGACATTCTATATATGAATTTGTCATATTAACTACTTTTGACTATTAGCCCTGTCTCTTTTTGCAAACTGTAATTACATGCATTAGAATGTAGGGCAATGACCCCATTTTTGGCATTAACTCTTGCATGGACAATATGTGTCCTAACCCATATAGATAGGGTAGGCATTGACATGATCATATGCGCTTTTTGTATCAACTTGACAAGAAGTTATATATAAAATATACTCTTTTGAATGTTGTCATCATTTAAATTACTTCATAAGTACTACTTCATACATGTTTTTCATTCCCCTATCATGTTATGCGTAGAATGGCTGGGAGACCCAGGAGGGACAGGAATTTGATCGAGGGAGCCCCTGAGGCTGCCGATCCTACGGGGATGTTTGAAGCATTTGTTAGACATTTGGAAAGAATCAGTAATACGAATGACAACCGACGAGGCCATCAGACTGGAGATAAGCTGCTAGGGAGATTCCATGCGCTAAGGCCCGAGCAGTTTGCGGGTACTGCGGAACCATGGAAAGCAGAACAGTGGTTAAGATAGATGGACCGCATGTTCGAGGTTGTCCAGTTCAATGAGATGGACAAGAGAAGGTTAGCTACTTTCCAATTGACTGATGCTGTTGCAGATTGGTGGGAGGAATGAAGCTACGACGGGAATGACATGGACTGCATTTAAGGGAAGGTTTCTAGAGAAGCATTTTTCGGCTACAGAAAGGCACAGAAGGGAGAAAGAATTCATGGAGTTGACTCAAGGAACCAAATCGGTGCAAGAGTACACCACTCAGTTCGAGAGACTGTCTCGGTTTGCCCCTCACATGGTTGATACCGAAGAAAAGAGGATTCGTAAGTATAACCAAGGGCTGACATCATAGATTCGTCGCCTGACTCTCGGCCACCTAGATAAGTCTTTCGAAGGACTAGTCGGCCTGGCCACTGATTTGGAAGAAGATGCTCGAGTGAATCGGAAGCAATTCAAATTCTGGCCGCCTCAGAGGGGTAATTTTGAGAATAGACCACCAATGAATCGTACCCAAGGACAGAAGAAGAACTTTGATGGAAGTAAGAAGACCCAAGCTATCACCTATCTGACTCAACCTCGAGTTGGTGAAGGAAGTAGCACTGGGAAATGTTTCAACTGTGGCAACCCTGGTCATTTGGCTCGAGATTGCAAGGCACCAAGGCGTGCTGCTCAGCAAGGCATAGTTTGCTACAATTGTGGTGAACCAGGTCACATCAGCAAGTTCTACCCCTAAGCAAGTGAGTTATGGTCAGCAAGGTCAGACTCACGTGAATGCTGTTATCCCAGATGCTGCTGGATATGACAGAACTATTTATGAAGAATGAGATTATGGAGAAGCTCAACCTGATCAACAAGCAGTGGAAGGTACTTTGACTTTGTTTAACTCCCAAGTTAAAGTTTTATTTGATACGGGTACTGCTCTTTTGTTCATATATGTTAATACAATTCAGAGATTGGGTATCTTACCTCATCGTTTAGAGAAAGCCTTGAGGGCTACTTCACCATTAGGAGCTACAGTCAAATCAGGACATGTGTACAAGGATTGTCCATTATGGCTAGGGGATCGTGAAATCCATGCAAGGCTGATTGTTCTATCGATGAAGGAGTTTGATATAATCTTAGGAATGGATTGGCTCTCTCAAAATCAAGTGAAGTTGGATTGTGCGAGGAAGAGAATTACACTCCCCGACAATGAGAATCAACCCTTTGATTTTCAATGTAACCCTTTGGGAGATATGTTCCTTCCAAGATGCTTAGCAAACATTGAAGTCGTTAGTACAGAAGCGACAGTGTTGTCTATACCTGTAGTCAAGGACTTCGAAGAAGTATTTCAAGACATTTCTGGTTTTCCGTCCGAGAGAAGTATAGAGTTCTGTATTGAGCTTATACCGGGTACCGTACCGATCACCAAGGTTACCTACAGAATGGCTCCCACTGAACTGTTGGAATTGAAAGAACAAGTTCAAGAGCTCGAGAACCTAGGTTTTGTACGTCCAAGTACGTCGCCTTGGGGAGCACTAGTATTATTTATGAAAAAGAAGGACGGGATGCTTCAGTTGTATATCGATTACAAAGAATTGAACCGCGTGACTATCAAGAGTAAGTATCCCTTGCCTCGAATCGATGACTTATTTGATCAACTATAAGGAGTTATGACATTTTCTAAGATAGACCTAAGGTCGGGATATCATCAGTTGAGGGTACGGAAGGAAGACATACCTAAGACTGCTTTCAGAACCCGATATGGTCATTGTGAATTTCTGGTGATGCCGTTTGGAATGACGAACGCCCCGGCAATGTTTATGGATCTGATGAACAGAGTGTTCAAGCCTTATTTGGATCAGTTTGTCATTGTCTTTATAGATGATATTTTGATCTATTCTAAGTCAGGAGAAGAACACGAGCAACATCTATGGATTACGATGCAGACGCTCAAGGACCACCACTTGTATGCCAAGTTCAGTAAGTGTGAGTTCTGGTTGTAGGAAGTTAAATTTTTGGGACACAAGGTGTCATCTCAAGGAATTTCTGTGGATTCGTCCAAGACGGATGCAGTGTCAAACTGGGTTAGGCCGAGCAACCCTACAGAGGTTAGGAGTTTTCTGGGACTCGCAGGCTATTATCGGAGATTTGTTGAGGGATTCTCCAAAATAGCTGCACCATTAACTGGGTTGACGAAGAAGAATTTGAAGTTTGACTGGAGAGAGAAGCATGAGCGCGCCTTTCTAGAATTAAAAGAGAGACTTACTACCGCGCCGGTACTAGCTATACCCAAGCCTGATGAGAAGTTCACTATCTTTAGTGACGCGTCATATCAAGGACTAGGGTGTGTACTCATGCAAGATGGTAGAGTTATCGCTTATGGATCCAAACAATTGAAGCCGAATGAGTTGAACTATCCCATTCATGATTTGGAGTTGGCGGTAGTAGTATTCGCATTCAAGATTTGGAGACACTATCTCTACGGTGAGAAGTTTGATTTATTCTTCAATCACAAGAGTTTGAAATATTTGTTCACACAGAAAGAGTTGAACATGAGACAACGCAGATGGATGGAGCTGATCAAAGATTACGACTTCACATTAGAGTACCACCCCGGTAAAGCTAATGTGGTCGCAGATGCTTTGAGTCGGCAGACTCGTGAGACGACCGCCTCCTTAATGGTTAGAGAATGGTGAGCATTAGAGACGTTGGTGGAGTTCAATGTACAGAGTGCTGAAGAATGAGAAGGATAACTTTTCAGATGTCTTATCATACAGCCTGTTCTTATCGACCGTATTATTGGAACTCAGAAAGAAGATGAGAAGTTTCAAGCGTGGTTTGTGAAGATGTCAGAGAAAGATCCGACAGAATAGAAGGTGGGAAGTGACGGAGGGTATTGATGCAGAGGCAGATTATGTGTACCAGACTGTGGGAATTTGATAAATGATATTCTGGCAGAAGCACATAAGTCAAAATATACAGTTCACCCCGGACGGACGAAAATGTACAAGGATTTGAAAAGAAATTTCTGGTGGGAAGGTATGAAGAAGGATGTGGCCGAATTTGTATCCAGATGTTTGACGTGTCAACAAGTCAAAGCTGAACATCAGAGACCGTCAGGATTGTTGCAACTGCTACCTATTCCTGGTTGGAAGTGGGAGCACATTACCATGGATTTTGTAGTAGGATTGCCTCGATCTCAACAGAATCATGACACCATTTGGGTAATCGTGGATCGACTGACTAAGTCGGTACATTTTATTACTTATAGTATGTCGTACTCGATAGAAAGAATGAGCCGGATGTACATACAAGAAGTTGTACGACTTCACGGTGCACCTGTGTCGATTGTGTCAGACCGTGACGTACGTTTCACCTCTGGCTTTTGGGAAAGTTTGCAAGAAGCTATGGGAACCTCGCTCAGGATGAGCACTGCTTTTCACCAGCAGACAGACGGACAGACTGAGCGTGTTAATCAGATCATGGAAGATATGCTTAGGGCTTGTGTTATTGATTTCGAAGAATCTTAGGAAACACACTTGCCTTTGGTCGAGTTTGCCTATAACAACAGTTATCACACGAGTATCGGGATGGCTCCGTTCGAAGCATTGTACGGACGACCATGTCGTCCTCCGCTATGTTGGGCAGAGGTGGGAGACACAAAATTGTTGGTACCAGATTTGGTTAGAGAAACCAACGAAAAGATTTCTTTGGTCAAGGATGAGAACCGCTCAAAGCAGGCATAAGAGTTATGCCGATCGATGCCGGAAAGATTTGGAATTTAGTGTTGGAGATCACGTACTCCTTAAGGTTTCACCGACCCGAGGAGTAGTACGCTTCAGTCTCAAGAGAGGGAAATTGGCTCCACGTTTCATCGGACCGTTCGAGATTTTGGAACGTGTCGAGAAAGTGGCATATCGACTAGCGCTACCACCGAAGATGTCTGGGGTTCACAATGTATTTCATATGAGTATGCTAAGAAAGTACATACGAGACCCCCTCGCATGTGGTCAGTTGTGATGATATTGAGACGAGTCATAACGTTTCTTACAAGGAGAGGCCTGTGAAGATTCTGGATCAGAGTATCAAGAAGCTGAGGAATAAAGACATTTCGTTGGTGAAGGTTCAGTGGAATCACCATGATGAGAATGAAGCCTCGTGAGAAGTTGAAGCTGACATGAGAAAGAAGTACCCGGAGTTGTTTCAGGACTAGTTAGTCTTGATTTCGGGGACGAACTCCTGTTTAAGGGAGGAAGGGTGTAACAATCTGCATTCCATTTAATTTAAAATTCATGTCCATATTTAATGTAGTGTAATTTCATTTGTCACATTTAAAACTTAATTGGGATTGCCTACTTTTATTTAATTTCAATTCTCATGTTCTAAATTTTATTCCTTGATTTGTTTCAAGTTAAAATTCTTGTTGGGGTCAAACTGCGATTTTATAAAATTTAGCAATACCTATGTGAATTTCAAAGTCTGTATTTCAAAACGGTGGAAACATTTTCTTTTAACTCAAGCAGTATTTTTATAAAATCGGAAAATCATTTCTTACGTTAAAATGAATTTTCTGTATTTTTGTGGTGACCACCGCGACACGAAAATACCAGTTTGTGTGCAAGACTGTCCGCGCCGCGTTGATCTCCCACAGTTTGGGAAACTCCACCAATCAAGATATGACACATACTTTTCCATTTATGGCAAGTAATCATTGGGTTGTGCTTGTTTGGGAATGCTTTGTGTGTGTGTGTGTACTCTTATGCCTTAAGCTCCTTTTCCCAAACATCTTGTTTGCCCACTATGGACCTACTTGACCCTTGACTCAACTATAGAGTTACTATATCTGTATATACGTATGTGACTGTGCAGTGTATATTGTATGTGTTTAGAGATTTATTTAGAAAATCCTTTTTGTTGAGTGTAGTAGGATGAACTTGGTGACCAAGTTTGGTGAAATCTCTATTTAAACATCACTTATGCACACATACTCTGAGTCTTACGATTTGAGAGAGTTTAGAGAGAAACACAGAGAGAAGAGTGAGAGCCTTGAGAGTTTGCTTACAGAATTTTTAGAGAGAGAAGCTTCAATACTCCATAGCCAAAGCTTGGAGTGGAGTTTTTAATTCTTGTATCTTTCTCAACAATTGCTTCAATCACAATCACAGTGAGTATTTTAAACTCACTCCAAATGTAATTTGTGCTCAATTACTGTGTGTATTTGCCTAATTTAAAAATCTCTATTGTTGAATTTTACGTTTGAAGCTCTATAGCTTGAGATCAAGATTTTTCAATCTCAATCAAAATCCGTTTTTTTAGATAAATATAAAATATTACATGTTGTAGATGCTATATTTAAAGTTTTATAGCTTAATTTGTTCACATAAGAAAGTATATTAGAAATTAAGTTTTATCATCTTTTAGTTTTTCGTAAAATTCGTGATCTATGTTTGGATTCATGTTAAATTGATCGTAGATTCATAATCCTCGTCGAAAAACGAAGAAATCCATATATTACATGCCATGTTTCAATCCGGATTGCAAAATGGGTCAAAAGACCCCTTAAAACTGAAATAGAGGAATTCTGGGGAAGAAGACGAAACTACTGCACAAACTCGCGCGAGCGAGAATAGAGCGAGCGGACCGCGCAAGCAACCCCTCGCGCTAGCGGCCCACGCCCACGAGCTGTGTATTTTCAGGCAGACAGAAAAGATCTTAATAAGAAAAATGAAAATTAGATAGATCGCACAAGTGGACCGCGCGAGCGACCCTCACGAGTGATCTGCGCACGCGATCTCCCTGTATCCTGGCAGTTGGAAAAGTTTTATAAAAGAAAAGGGAAAATGGGCAAATCGCGCGAGCAGACCGCGCGAGCGACCCCTCGTGCGAGCGGCCTGTCTCGCGACTTCTGACAGTTTCTAGTTTTTGCTTATTTCATGTTAAGGAACTGTGTAGTTGTTACCTTGCGGATCTTTAAGGCTCTGTTTGCGAAAAAATGTTAAAACAAATTATATTTAGGGTATGATTGGTCATTTTAGGAACAATTATGAATCCAATTCTTTTCAAAGCATACATTGTTATTATTCCTAGCACTACATATGTTCTGTGGGTGGTTTCATGACATACATATGGTGTCAGTTGTACATGCATGGTGAGTGTGAGTATTGGTCAGTGTGGAAAAGAGTAATGGTCAGTGTGGTAAAGAGTGTGTGGTTGAGATTGTGTTGTGAACACTCCCTGGTAATTGTGTCCCAAAGTGTGACGTGTTGAGATTGCGTTGAGAGTATCTTTGTAGTGCGACGTGGCAAAACTAGACACTCCTTGACGCCCATGGAAGCGTTAAAGTGTGTGACGCCGAACTTGGACATTCTCTAGCACCCATGGTAGTGTTAAAGTGTGGCCTACGGACACTCCCTGGTACCCGAGTCTGGATACTGCGTGAGGTTACCTCTGGTATTTGCGAGGCGGATTAGGTACTAAAGTGTGAGGTATTGGACACTCCCTGGAACCCCAGACCAAAGTGTGAGGCAAACTGGACATTCCCTGGCACCCCTGTGCTAAAGTGTGGCTATCGGAGTATTATAAGGATACTGGTGTGAGATAGTGGATTGTTGTGTTTGTCGAGAGAAAAGAGTCGGTAAGATGAGATGGTGCATTGTTTTCATACACAGTCACATATGTGAATTATATCTTTCATATGATATTATGGTTGTTTTCTAAAATGAACTCATTACTTTAATATAAACTTGTTGAATTAAATGGGAATTGGAAAATGGTAAATGAGTATGTGTTACATTCAAAGTTATGTTTTTAATACTCACCAGGTTCTTGAAGCTGATGGCGTTGATGTACCCTGGACATTCGTGTTCAGGCTTTTCAGATTTTGATCGAGCGGAACATTACGACTACGCAAATTGAGAAACACTGTTGGAAAGAGAATTTACTCTTATATGTTTTAAGTTATTAACTGAATTCTGTAATAAGGATGACTGTAATAGACGTTAAGTTATTGTTTTGATTTAAGGTGGTATGTGCCTTTAGAGACCCCGTGCTGTAATAACTATTAAGTTAGAAAAATGTTGTAAGCCTTGATTGCTCTGCTCTGATTATTATGTTTTTGTTGTTCGACGTTTGGGACGGAATCGATCCTTCAAACTGTCGCGACCTACAGGTCCATAAAGGAAATTAAACGCTTTCCATATTTATGATACGTCAGGGCGTGACACCTCTCACCCCCCATTGAAGGGGCCAACTTTTCAGTCTACACAGCACCCCTATAACATTCATCTACATACTCGGCTGACCTACGGTAGCTCCAGACTTGTTGGTTCACCATAGGCCCCCGGCTCTTTTATAGTATAGTGAACGTGCTCAGACGCAGCCGTGGACGTAGGTTCCTTCATTTACAAGGCCGAACCACATACAAAAAACTAGTCTCTCACTCTCTTTCTCCTTAATCTGCTCTACGTTACTCTTACCAATTTTTAGCATCATCATCTTGGCGCCGTCTGTGGGAAGCGACAAGTCTTCTCATCAACAAATCTCTTGGTTGATAGCCATGCCTCCGAAGAAGAGTGAGAAGACTGCACAGCAGGCCAACCGGGATGTTCCGCCGACCTCGGCACCGGCTGCAACAGTCATGACATCTGAACAGATCACCGCGACCCTTACACAACTCTTGGAGGTCCAGTGTCAAATCCAGCAACAGATTGAAGCCCTGCTAGCCCAACAAAGTAGTTCTCCAGTGACCGGGAAATGACCCAGGAACATTGCATACGGTCGGGAACCGTTCTTGACCAGACAACGTGCCCGAGCCAACCCGTCCCGTGTTGAGGATGCCAGAGACATCAACATTGGGCGTGTTGCCCAAGAGAAAAGGCAGGAGCATATGGCCCAGGAATTAGTCCAGGGTCACTCGGTCAAGAGCCGAGTTGTCCCTAGGCGAACGATTATCCAGAGTCATAGCCGAGCCCGATCCCAGAGGGCAGCACACCACCATGAAAAAGAAGCCTCTTACACCGACCCGACTAACCCCTCAGATACTGGTCAGGAAGGAGTGGAAGCCCGAATCAAGAACTTGCAGAAGCAGGTTGACGGAGTGGCCAAAAAGCTTGGTCAAAATCGTGCTCAGAATCAAGCCAATACCGAGACAGAGTCACGGTTCTCCAGCCAGATCACGAGATTCTTCATCCCACACAAATTCAAGCAGTTTCGCCAGGATTCACACAATGGCTCGGGGAGCCCGATCGACCATATCCAGACCTACAAGGCTCGGATGGCCCTGGCCACCTAAGTCGACGAGCTGTACTGCCTGGCCTTCCCCAACAGTTTGAAAGGCCCGGCCACCCAATGGTTCTACTCCTTGAAACCCCGATCGGTACGTAGTATCAGGCAACTCAGCAAACAGTTCATCAACCAGTTCGCCGGTATGCATGAACGGCCAAAGCCAGACATGTAGCTACTGACGGTCAGACAACGGAATAATGAGTCCCTCAAGGAGTTCACCGACCGATTCAACCAACAGAAGCTTCAAATCCACAATCTGAACGAGACAGTCACCCTCATAGCCTTCTGCTCGGGAGTTCAACACACCAAGTATGCCGCGTCGTTCCACAGAAACTGGCCAAAATCTTTGGTTGAGCTCTCTGAGAGGGTTGGAAGATATATCGACACTGAAGAATTTCTAAAAACCAAAGACCCTGGGCAAATGGACGACGAGCCTTCCAGTAGTAAGCAAAAGCGAGAACAGCCCGGGAAGAGCAACGCAAAGAAGCTCGACAGCTCTGGCCATTCTCTCAATTCACAATGGTCCGGGTCCGACAGCCCTGACCCGACCTCTAGTTCACAGCAGTCCGGGTCAGGCAGCCCCGACCGGACCTCCAGCTCACAGCAAGCAGGGTTCGGTAGTTCCGACCCAACCTCCAGTTCACATCGGTCAGGATCAAGCAGTTTCGACTTTGCCTCCAGCACAGATAAATCAGGAGCCCGACGATCCTGATCCGACCCCCTATCTCTATCATTCTAGATGAGCCCGACTACAGTGGTACTTGCCTGATCACCACATGAGGCTCCACCGATTGTCAGAGAGCTCTTACAAAGACCTCGGGCCTAACCCCGAGGTATACAAAGACCTTCGGCCTAATTCCGAGGCACAAGCTTTGCTTAGGTCCAACCGACGATGGGGGCAAACCCTCTAGGTGGCTGATGATGGCAAGCTTCAAAAGACCCGGCAACCACCATGTTCCAGGTCGGTTACCTATAGTCATAGCCTCTGTAAGACCCTCGTCTTAGCAAAAGTTTGGGGGGCAAGACGGCGCAGTGAACTAAACAGGCAATCACACTGGGTATCTACAAGCCTCGCGGATATCCAACTTAAAATCTTGGATAACCCGAGCACCTACAGTACTTAGAGGCAATAGCTCCGCTTAGGTCTAAACCGACGATAGAGGTGACTAAAATCTCTTAGGTTGGCCCACGATAGAGGAGTAAAAAAGACCCTACAGCGACACGCTCTAGGTCGGCTCCTCCAACACGGTCAAGCTCTTCTCCCAACAGTCTTGACGAAGGCTGGCTGAGCGAAAGACAACCATCCTGGAGAGTTAACATAAAAGGACCCTAAAGTAATACGCCTTAGGTCGGCTTTTCCAACATGGTCAAATTTTTCTACCCAGAACCTTGACGAAGGTTTACGGGTAGAAGATAACCATCTTAGAGGCTAACTCAAGTAAAAAGACTCCGAAGTAGGACGAGTCTCAACTCTCGGTCACTTCCCGAGCATTGAAAGACTCCGAATTAGGCCAGGTCTCAACTCCCAGTCAGTTCTCGAGCACTTAAAGGTTTCGAACTAGGCTGGGTCTAAACTCTCAGCCAGTTCCTGAGGACTCACAAGACTCAGAAGCTCCAAGGTAGCTTCCTCGAGCACTCAGACTGGTATCAGGAAGATTTCCAAACTTGCCCCGATATAGCATCCAACCAACCTTGGAAATGGGGGGCAACTGATACACCCAAAATTAGCCCATGCCCGAGCGGTTCTATTCTGCAACTACTGACAAGCATTATCCCGAGCGGTTTGGTCCATACACAACCCAGCCAACAGGTCGGGAAGACCGCACAGGCACATCCCACTACAGGAACAGCTCATCCGGACCCACAGGCATGATCCCGAGCATTCCGGGCAGTTTCCTACTCAAGCTAGGAGACTAATGGAAAGTGCAAACTATTTCCTAATCCAATTAGAAAACCCCCACAATTAATGTCAATCAATCCTAATACAATTAAGAAACTTACTTGATTGGTGTCAATCACATCCTAATTGGATTATATTTCCTTATCCGTGTACGAGTAGGTCTCTTACATCTATAAAAGAGACCTCTCACCCCCCATTGAAGGGGCCAACTTTTCAGTCTACACAACACCCCTATAGCATTCATCTACATGCCCGGCCGGCCTACGGTAGCTCCAGACTTGTTGGTTCACCACAGGCCCCCAGCTCTTTTACAGTATAGTGAACGTGCTCAGACACAGCCGTGGACGTAGGTTCCTTCATTAATAGGGCTGAACCACATACAAAAAACCAGTCGCTCACTCTCTTTCTCCTTAATCTACTCTACTTTACTCTTACCAATTTTTAGCATCATCAGCAGCAAAAATAATAATAATAATAATAAAAAAAATAATAATAATAATAATAATAAAACTTTGGAGGTATATCCTTCGATTGATAAGATAAGAAATTCTTGTGGCCCGTCACAATATACAGAATCCATTCTCAAAGGACTTCAATGTATTCTTGTTTTTTTTTTACTCAAACAAACATTCATTAAAATTAACCAAACAAAAAAAAAGCACAACAACAAAAGGAACAATAGATAGGTATGCATAAGAGACCAAAGAAAACACTCCACCAGCTACTCGAGAAAACCAACACTGCGCCAAAAAGGAACGCCACGAAAAGAGCCGGAACCTAGGACAACCTCAATCTTGTAGATGGTAGAGACCACCCAAAGAAAGAAGATGGCTAAGAGCCAAGCTCAAACAAGTGAAGAAACTTCACCAAAGGGGGCAACCAAAGTTGCTAGAAACGCTTCTATGGTAGTGAAAGCTAAACTATGGAAAGTAGCATAGCTGAAGAAGAGAGCTCCAAGTCCACCAATCATAACCCAATGAACACCAAAAGCCAATCTACTATTTCAAGACAGGTCTAGCCAACATCTATCGTCTTGAATCCAAGAGATGCCAAGTAAGAAAAGGAATAAACTACTGGAATAGAAAAGAAGGAAAAAAAATACCCGGACAACCTTCACAAAAGAAATGAAAGCCTCCAAAGAGGAAGGAAAGTTGGAGGAAAGAAAACTGGAAAAGAAAGTAAAAGAAGGGGGGGGGGGCACAGGAGGTGGGTTGAAGGGAAGAGAGGGGGCACTGGTGGTGTTGGTGGGCCGTGAGGTGGGAGGCAAAAGAATGTATATGTTCATTACGACATTAAGTTTCAAAACATCATTTTGTTTTAATTTGAAGATGGTTCAGTGACGTTGACAATATTGTGAACTTTGGGCTCTCAAGTAAATCGGGAGAGAAGAGATAAGAGTTGGGTTTGAATTGATCAGTACACCTTGGGTGTGTGGTGATGGCTATCACAAGTGGCCATTATAGACGGCTATTATGAGCGGCCATTATAGATAGCTATCACGAGTTGGGTGTGTGGTGACGAAGATGGTGATCGAAGCGGCAACGTCTATTAGAGTCAGGCCGTGTGGGGGTCCCAGTTATCGAGGATTGGGATTTTTTTGGCAAAACAATTGAGGTTGATAACATTAAGATTATGTTAGAAATGATGGGTTATAGTGTAACCCCTAGATTTTTCCTATGCAGTTTCTTGGTGTATTAATAATACTTTCATATTTTCTATAATGTATTTACAGATTCTAAGTTCATTTATGTAATTGATTTACACTTGGGAACTTTTACTGAATTAGAGCCGAAGATCAATCCTATGAAGATAGATCTTCAAAAGATCGATCCTTTCCTTCATCTTTCCCAATTGGTAGCAACTTTTTGCTCACCATTATCACCACCACTACTCCATTTCAGTACGCCTGAAAATGCACCCCTGCACACTCTTCCTCAACCCCCAAGCTCCATCATGACCTCCCATGGTGTTGTCAACATCACCATCATCCTCTATGGTCATCTCACCATGGAATCTCATCATTTCAACCACCATCATCACACCCACCACTCCATATCTACACACTCACCACTTACACATATATATAGTTAGAGAGGGAGAGAGCAACATGAGAGAGTATAGAGAGAGAAAGTGGGTCTCCCTCCCATTGTCTACATAAACACACACTCACCCCCTCATTGCTCTCTTTGCTACACATTGAGAATTCCAACGAGAGAGAGAAAGAGAGAAGAACCAGATGAGGAACAAGAAGTTTAGGAGGAACCTCTATTGAAGATTGAAGGTTCAAGCTTAGGATTTTCAAAATCAAGTCTTAGAGGCCCAAATCGATCAAGGTGAGACTCTAAACTCACTTATATACTACCATATTGAAGTTTAGAAGCCCCAAAGATTAATTAAAATACTAATTTGAAGGCTTCCTAATTCATGCTCTATTTTTTTTCCCTAAATTCTACGAAGAAGAAGACCTAAGATCGATCCTTGTACGATCGATCCTGGAAGGATTGATCCTACGTAAGATCGGTCCTATGCACTACTTTCTTTAAACTTTATTTCACTTGCTATTTTGAGTTACTCATCATGATTTACTTGCTTTCTTATGTCCATAAATGTTATTATGAACTTCTATTTGATAATTGCAATTCTTAGGCGGAGTGGTACCTAGAGCTATGTGTGTTGCACTTTGCTTCATGATTCATAAACGGACACTTGGAGACTTAAAAATGGATTTTTTGAAAGGTGGTACTAAAAGAAGAACCTTTCATATTTAGACCTTAAACCAATTCAGTTTACTACTTGTTCAAAAATTAAATTTTGTAAAACAGACCCTAAGATTAATCCTTGTAAGATCGAAGGATCGATCCTGCGTAAGATCGATCCTGCTGAACAGTTTTAGCAGATTTTGTTTTAAGCAATTTCAAGTCTATTCAACTTGCTAGAATTATATTCTGATTATTTCTAAGATTTCTGGAATACCGTAATACAGAGAATACAAATCATAGTACCTACATTAAAACTTGTTTGGTCTCAATAAAGATTATTTGAGATTGTTTAACGATTATGTATATAAATGACAAGTATAACCTTGCGAGAACGGATTCATAATTTTATAATTACTTATGCCATAACGTAAGGGTACGAGTCTACGAAAGTTGTCAAGTGTCGAGTTGCGTTAACCGGACCGCGGAGGTTAGTCCAATGTTGTCGTGTTTAAGAATGTGAGTCGTAGACGTATGTGAGTGATAAGTCGGCTTTTGGATTAGCACATTACCATGCTCTTGCGGCCTTTGGATTGGCATGATGGTAGATACCATGCTCTTGCAACCTTTGAAATGGCATGATGGTAAAAGGTCACGAACCTTGAATATCTTGATTTAGTCTACCTTTGTATTGGTATGCTGCCATGATCTTGCGGCCTTTGAATTGGCATGAATGGTATACTAATCAAGCAACCTTATAGGCATGCTATTCTAAAGCAACGACATCATGCCGGAGAATGATTCAAGAATTGTTCATCTCAGGGCTTCGTGCCAGAGACTGATTAGAGGTTGAGATGAGTAAGGAAATCTGGGAGTTGTGTCGAGTCAATCATGTGTATTCTCTTCAAATACTTGGTGGTATGAGTTAGTTGTCGTTGCACAATTTCGGATGCACTAATAATCACAAAGATAAGAAATATGTTACTTCAGCTTTTCTAACTGTTCTTTTAAAACTAAAATTGCTATTTTACTGCATGTGTTAGAATCTTTGTACGTTATTATGTCTCACTAGCTTTCGCAAGCTAACGATTTTTATGCCCTGGACAATCCCATGTCCAGCCTTTCCAAATAATGCATATAAAAGGGATGACTTATCCTATGAAGGCTATCATGAGAGAGATTACGTCGAAGAAGGATATGGCTATGCAAGCTGAAAGAAATAGATTAGGCCATAGTCCTTACTTATCCTTTTGACATATTCAAACTTATGTTATTTTGAGACTATGTTTGTCATTGGCACTTTGTGCCTTAACTATCTTTTGGGTATATGCTTTTGTAATAAGATAGTGAACCTATGGTTATGTTATGATTAGTTTGTTACCATGCAATGCTATTTTATGCTTGGATATCTTTATATAAATTGGACAATCAGGTGATGCAACCAGTCACGACCTTTTGGACCCAATAAGGAATCAACTTTCTGTGTTATTGCTGCTTCGGGGCGTGACATATAGAGAGTAAATTGTTTAGTTCAAATTAAAATTGTGAATGTGGAGAATAAAGTAAAAGTAGGTAGGTGTGAGTATAATTTTCCGATAAGTAATTCTATCAAATAAATTTAAATTTTGTTTAAGTATTGTGTCATATAAAAATTCCGCGTATTGAAATTTTGTTCTCATTCTTGAACTATTAATATTATTATATTATTTATTACTTTTTAAATATTGCTTCTATAAATTTTTGAATATATTATGTCATTTGATATCTAAATGTTTATGAGTATTTCTTTTATGTTATTATTTTCGTAATTTTTTATCTCCCTACTCCTTAGTCGACCCTACTCCCATCCCAAGGTATAATTTTATCCCATGAATTCGTGATTAAAAGGGATTTTTGAATTTCTGTATCTGGCGGATAGGTTATGCCAAACATAGGATAGGATGTGCTTATCATATATTGTCCCCTTATCCAGCGTACCAAAGCGTTCATAAAGTACACTAACTTTTACAACGTATCCTGGTAGGTTAGCGTGTATCAGATATCTTAATTTACAACATTATGAGAACTTCTGTTGTTTATGATATTTAATGAGTACATCTCAACTTACAATATTTTGGCACTACTAATTGTTTTAACTTTAAAAATCACATGATATTTTTATCCCTCCTTTGAGCCATTTGAAATTTTAGGACAAAACTATCATTTATTGCACACATAATTGTTATTTGTTTCATTCAAATTTCAAGGGTGGTTTTGTCCTAAAATTTTTAACAATGCAAAAGAGAGGCAAAAATGTTATGTTGTTAACATTTTTATGCTATGTGTTGGTGACATGATTCAAAATTTGAACGGGGTGTTATTGAAAATGGGTCATTGTAGAGGGGTAAGTTTGTTACATTGTTTTTAATTGAGAAGGGCATGTGAAAAAAATTCATAGTTGAGGGGTCGTGCCGTATATAAATATAGAGGTGGTGAAATCTAGTGGTGTTGTTGCACAATGAAAATAAAAGAACATCCAAAGTTAAAACAAAACAAATAATGTTTGGGAGTTTAGGAGAGAAAAAAAAAGAAGAGAAACTCGTAAGTGAGGAGAGAAAAGAAAAGAAGAGAAAGGAAGATAGTTTCTTTCATCTTGTTTGGAAGTTTAGGAGAGAAAAAAAAGTTACTTTGTTTCCCCTTATTTGCAAGTTGAGAAGAAAAGAAAAGAAAAAAAGAAATGGTAATACTTGGGGCACAACCAAAGCCACAACTTCTTGCTCACAACCTCTATTTTGTGTCTATCTCTCTCTTGATGGGTCCCACAGTGCCAGTGACCCCACAGTGCCCACTAGGAGAGAGATAGACACAAAATGAAGGTTGTGAACAAAAAGAAAAGACACAAAATGGAGGTTGTGAACAAAAAGTTGTGGCTTTGGTTGTGCCCCAAGTATTACTCAAAAAGAAAAGTTACCATTCTACACATCAATGACTTGAACTAATATTGAAGCCTTTAACATCTCTTCTTTCCCTGTTCTCTTAACACCAAATAGCACCCAAATTTACCCAATATTTATCTCATTAAAAAATGCACATAATATGGATCACCATATCAACATAATGAATTATACTAAATAATTTCAAACAATTTATAATGTGTGTCACCATAATAAGGTCCAACCGAAACGTAAGTAGCATTCATGCAATAACGTTCTTAAAAAAACATGCAATAATAAGTTTACTTCATGATATGGTCCCAAAATAACTATAATAAATTTTCCCATAATAGGATTCAAAAACCACCATAACTTCTAAACAATCCTTTAATGAACACTATAATTATTCATATGGACAGAGATAATGATTACACATATGGATGGAGAAATACACTATCTCATGCATGTTATAGTATATATACATTTGGGGATGAGGAGACGAATGGAGAGGCTGGTCTGGTCATTGTTCTGGTCAGTACGTATGTAGCATGTGTTTTTATTTTTATTTTTGCTGAAAGCATGTGTTTTTATTTTCTTGTTACTTGAGTTGTGTAGTATTATTTTAGCCCTATAGGCATAGATGTAATTAAAATTTGGTTAGAATAAATTTAGGAGTTTTGCGAATATTAATAAAAAATTAATTAATTCTCACTTTCTTTTCTCTCAATTTCTTTCTATTTTGGAGAAAAAAAAATTAAGAAAAGGTGGGGTTTAGTTTTCTCACCATACTAAGGCTTAGTTTGGTGCTTCTCATTTTTTAAAGCATAATTTTATGTTAATTCAATTGATAACTAGTTTATGAACTTTGCAAAAAATTAAACTTAAAACTTTTTTGGAAGAGCTTTTAAAATCTCTAGAATAAAAATTTTAAAAACACAATATTACTTTTTTAATTTCATAATATCTTTCTAAAAAATAATATGTCAGTTATATAAAATTATAAAAAAAAATTTAATAATAAGTTTCATAACCCCTTTTAAAAACCTAAAACTCCCAAACAGAGGAACAGCTGGAGAAAGTTGTTTTCTCTCGTTTAAAATTCTCCAACATAGCGTAAGCACAGTTCCAAAAACATCAATTAATACTACTCCGTAGTTGAGTTGAGAACCTCAAACAGTTTCAACTCAATGAAGTCTTTTATGAGTGATTCAGAATACTCTCTCTCCAACTGGGATTATCTCTCTCTATTCCTCCTCCGTCCCCTCCTCGCCATCTCCTTCGTCCTCTCCTTAATTGTTCTAGGTCTCTCTCTGTATATATATATATATATATATATGTATATTGATGATCTGGGTTGTTTTGTAAATTACGCTAATTGGAGGCTTTTTTTTTTTTTAAATTGATGATGGGTTAGGTTGGTTTTTGGCTTGGAAGCTAGTTCTAGTTCACGTTCCTCTGGTCCAAGAGATCTTCGGATTGCGTAAGAAAATAGTGAAACCTAAACCCCCAAATCGCCGGCGGCTCTCTCGATTTTACAACTCTATTAATGCCCATAATTCCAATCCTCATTACTGGTAATTTCCCTTCCTTTCAATTTATTATCACCATTCTTTCCTTTCACATGTCTCATAACTTCTCATGTATATGTATATGTATATGTATATGTACACCCACACCCACACGCACGGGAATATATCTGTGTATATATAGTGAATTTCACATCTCCTGATGTGAAATTGGGTTCTTTTAATATCATTTGTGCTATTTTTTTTAGCATCAGAAAAGCTGTAGTTTTAGTCATTGTGAAAGTTACTAGAAAACATAGATAAAGCATATTGTACCACCTGTTCAATTATTGAAGGATCCTATTCCAAACAAGTTATGTAGCATTCGAGTGCAATACAGTACTATTAGCCGATCTCTTCACAAAATGACACGAAACTATATTGATCACACAAAATTCTTCTCAATGGGAGTTTCTAATTTGAAATATATATTTTGATTGATATTCAAGCACCATTTTTGGAGGTAATAACAGATTACTTTTTTTCCCTAACAAATTGAGTTGAAATAGCATGCACTATTGCCATCATATGTTTTTCCCTTTTCTTCTTTCCCTCTAATTTTCTGAAGTTCAAAGTTCCCACAACTTTTTGTTGTGTGGAAGTTAGATGCTAGATGTTTCCAAGATTCTTAATGTCTCAAACTCCTAAAAATTGGGTTTCCCACTTTGCATTTGCAGTCTTCCTTCTAAGATCAACAATATCTGGATATCAATATGATGAACGGGTACCACATTTCGAATGTGGTTGATTGCATTATATTATCGTATTCCCAACTCTTCTTTCTTATTAATTTTTTTTCTTCTTCATACTCTCACCTTCTTGCTGTTTAGTGTTAGAAATTCTCAAGAATTCCATGTCTGCTAGGCATTCACTTCATGTGACTTATTGAAGAGGGGAAAAAAGAAGAAGGAATCAAATTATCATGTTATGTTATCAAATCAGCCAAAAAAAAAAAATCAGAAAACTTTATCCTACTCTATGCAAATTAATTGAACTGTAAAAACATGTTAATGTCACAATGTATCTTACTAGAGTATTGCACATGTTGAAATATGGATATGTAAAAAAAAATTGATCAGTATTTATGGTAGCCCAGTTTTGCATGTACTACTTTCTGAAAAACAACAAACATGTAACTGGGCATAAGACGATCTTGCTAAGGCTTTACTGCTCTAGTCTTTTACATATTTCTAAATTGGAACATGCACTTTTAGTATATTGCTGTCAGTATACTTGTGAGTGTGTTTTGGGATGCTACTACCACCAAAAGCATAATTAGAAGCTGCATTCTATACATGCGCCACACTTCCTTATATGGGGCACTTTGATTATAGTTCATACTGCAAGTTCTTTCCAAATACTTACAGGGAAATCATGCAAACAGATTTGGGATTTTTAAGCATAATTAGAAGTTCCAATCTATACATGTGCCCCACATTCTCATGTGGTACATTGACTATAACGAAGTGCAACTTTTTTCTGACTTATCAGCAATGTTCTAAAAATCGCAAGGCGGTAGGCGGGCGGTGTAAATATGTTGTAACAACAAATTTCTCACTTTCAAAACTTGAAAATAAACCTCCATTGATGCAATACAGACGAAATGATTCTCCAGCATGATGATCGAAGGACTCCCTTTGAATTTGCAACTCTTACATATATCACAAAATTAAATCAAAGTCTTAAAAAAAAAAGAAAAAAGAAAAAAAAAAGATATGTGTACAACTAATTTAGCCATGTCCTTATCCTTATTTTAAGGAACCATAACTCATCATGCAATAGTTATGGTGCTTCCTTTAATATCCGCCTTTGAATACAAAATATAATTAATTATGCTTAAAAGGGTATATTGGTCTGAATATTATCAATAATTTGGGGAAATGGACTAAATCCTGAATATTCTATTAGATAAGCAATCAATTTAAATGCTGATAAAATCAAAGGGATTAATTTATCCTAATCTTATATTCAAGGACTAAATCTTATATTTCTATTAATCTTTTGTTATTTTTTAAAGATATTTATGTGCATACAATAATTTTGACTCATGTTCATGTTTTAATTACCATATTTATCACTTTCTTGATAATGTTTATCAATTTTTAATTTTAACCATTATTTTCTTAATCAACCTCCAACTTTACAACTGAGGATTTTAATTTTAGCTCATCATTTGTTTTAGCCTCCAAGGGTATTCTAGGTATTTAAACAATATTCCTATTTCATTTTCCTTGTCTCAACCAAACACTGGATTCTGAATCCAGCTAGGATTCTACAGGTGAACCAAACAATCTGCTTGGATTCAGATTCTTGGTACAGTAATTACTGATATAATGATTTCTGGTAATCAAAATTCACCTAAAATAATCCGTGAACCAAACGGACCCTAAGGGAATACTTTTACCTCTAGTTTTCCTCTCGTTTTCTTTTCCCTCTTTAAATCCGCAAACCAAGTAGAACCTAAGAAGATTTAGGGGGTGAATTGTTGATGACTAAGAAGCCCCGAGGCCCTCGACACTAACACGAATGCGACACGACACGGACACTCAGGCACAAAATATCTCATAAAAGTAGGACATGGATGCGTTGGTGACATGTATGTGTATATTTTAAATTTTTTATATGAAGAATAGAAGATAATTTTTTTTTACTATTTGTTCAATTAAATTTGACATTAAAATACATAAATCACAACCATATCATTAAGATATTAACATAACACAAGAAAAACATGTTACCCAATTTTGCAAGCCTCAATTGCTGGACACAAAAAAAAAAAAGCAACGTTTATGAAGAATAATTCCAGTAAAGAAGAGAGATGAGGAAGGGAAGAGAGAGAATTTCAAAATAAATGCACAGAGATTCAATTTAAAACAGAAGGCATAAAATCACAACATTTAATAAGTAAAAAAGCATAACTTCAATTGTAATTCAACAGAATAGCCTATTGTATATCAACACTTGAATTCTACACATACATACGTCTAGGAAATAGGCACATATACCAAGAATAAAAGGAACGAGACGTCAAATCCTCAAAATGTAGGATATATACACAGCTAGGATACGACGAGTAGAATTTTACTTTTCTAAAATTATTATACAATATTCTGTGTCGTGCCCCTTCTCATTTGCTAGATTTTTTAATAACCCCGTTACTTATCTCCCATAATATTATATTAAGATTTTAACGTTAAAGTTTAAAAACATTTCAAAGGAGCTACCTTTGTCCACTCCCGTGCTTGGCCATGTCGTTCATGTGTCCGACACGTGTCCGATGTAAAAGAAAAGGACATGTTTTATGTGTGTGTGTGTGTGTGTGCGCGCGCGCGTGTCGAACGCATGTTGGTGTTAGGCACGGACACGTAGCCCAAATTGAAGTGTCTGTGCTACATAGTTTGATGTAGAGGCTCATTTATCTTGTAAGTTTTATAAAGAAAAAAGCCCATAAAAGGAAAGCAATCACAATTGTAACCGAGCTAGCGATAGAATATGGTTTAGTCAGTTTGTACTAAAACCTATAGACTAACACATTACCGTCAGTTTGTTTGTTATAGATAAAATGAGGCTTTTTAATGGTGCCATTCTTTGTCAAGCTTTCAAGGTTCTCTACTAAGTTGCTCACACATTAGTTGCTAGTAGTTGCTTATATTGAGTTGTAAGATGACATAAGCTGTGAAATTTGGATATTTCATCAAAAAGTTACACTCTCAAGTAAGATCAAATATGAGTTAAACCAAAAAATAAAAGGTTTAACTCCGCCTTGAAGTGTTCCCTGTCTGGAATTTTTTTTTAAGATCCCTGCATAAAATTCTGTGTAGGACATAGTTCTTAGCAATAGAAACAGGGTTTTAGAGCATATAAATGCATAAAGGACCCAAGGTAATTATTTGGGCCTTTTTGAAGTAAACTTGTTCTATTATTATTATTATTATTATTATTATTATTTTTTTTTTTTCTCCACCTCCTAGAGCTCATTAATCTATAGTGTGGAAAGATCCAACATAAGTGCCAACGTGGAAATGAAGAGGAAAAAGCATCTTACTCCTAATACATGAAAGATGAAGCACCTTGGTATTATTTAAAGCTTACATGGGAGAGTAGTGCTCAATTGCATGTACTTTCTTTAATTATACAAGCTTTTGAGATGTATTTGTAGGCATTTGTTGTCTTACTGTTGGGAGTAATTTTTTTTTTTTTGCCAGATTTTCCTAAGGCATGTTTATGTTTAATTCAACATTCCCAAAATACGTTGTAGTCAACCCAGCAGTTAGTAGTTTTTGTGAAATATCATACTAGGTTTGCTTTAATCTGTAATTCTTAACCTAATTTTCACATATCTTGTATACTAGATTTGTGCATGTTGACCTGCTAGATGTGCTCGGTAGACAGAACTTACATGACTATTTAAGAAGTTTGCTGGGTACCTTAAGCCTCTAGGATGCATTAGCACTTCTGTCCACGTCCAGTTTTATATTCTTATGCTCCCATTACACTAGGACTTCAATAGACAATACTATCTTCTGTGTTGATTTATCTTTGTTTGAGAATAAATTAGTCATTAGAATATTCGGGCTTAGATCATGAGTGATGTCATCCCTAGTGGGTATTTTTGTATTTTTCCTTGTGTTATTGCCTATATATAGGCCTCTTATGTAACCCGTTCATATCATTCTGAATATATCAATACAATATTCTCTCTACTTTGTTTCTCAACTTGGTATCAGAGCAGAAGATCATTCGCTGTGATTGTTCCACCGGCGGGTGGCGATTTGTTGCCCAAAGGGCCTTCAATTTCATTGGATTTTTTTCCTTTTTTTTTTTCATCTGTATTGTTGGATATGAATCTCGTCAAATCTATATCATCTCTAACTGTCCACTCAATACCTTGAAAAACTAGCGGAATCATCAGGAAAGGGAAGCAAGTCAAAAATCCATATGATGTCATCAGTTCAGCGATGTCGTCGTCATTTTCCGGCGATGATGTCATCATTTTCTGGCAAGATTTCAGGCCAAAATTCAATGCCTAGATTTGTCTCTTGATGCTGATATTTATGGTGATTTTAGTTTTGTGATTTGCAGTTGTTTGGATCGATTTTCCATTTTTTGAATATTTTCGGATTTTTGAATCTCATTTTTTCAATATGCAATCTGGATCCATTTTATGGGCTTTTGATACTTGGTTTCTGTCCAGAGATGTTTGATATACTCCCCTACATATTATGTAGAGTTGCCCATGGTGATTTGCTCCATATTTTTGGTGATGTACGTGACCCAGATGTGACGAAGCTATCTCTGTGTTGCTGATTTGTATATTCTGGGTTGCGCTAGGCCTTGTTTGTGTTTTGGCTTTCTTTCTTTAATTTTGTTTCTTTGAAATTTTATGGGTTCGAACAGTTTCTGCACAGTTCTGTTCCTCTTTATGTTGGTGGTTCCTCATTTCTGGGATATAAAAAAAAATTTATGGTTTCGTTGCTCCTGTCATTGGCACTAATTGTTGATTTGGTTCTTGTCCAAGGCCTTGTTTGGTGGTTGATTTATTTGGTTGTTTGAGTAGGCCACTTTTTGGTTTGGTTTTGTTAGATTTCAACTCGATAGTCTCGGATGGAGCATTGTGGGTTTAGTTTCCCACATCTTGTTTTGTTGTTGGTGAATATTTTTCACCTTGGCCAATATTGTGGATATTGTTCCACAATTTCTCGTTATTGTTATTGGTGGATGTTGTTCCCACCAAGGCCAATCTTGGGGATTTTATATCCCATCTCGTTCATATCACCATTTTCGGTCACTTGATATAGTCTTGTTTCGGTTGTAATTTTTCATTGCAAACTTCAGTTGTAATTTTCATTACCACCTTCCGTTCGAGGGGGGATGTTGGAGCATTTCTTATGTATTGTTGGGTATTTATCGTAAAGGGGAGTGTTATACATTGATGGGGAGTATTGCAGAGATCTTTGAAAACTGGGTTGTTCGAATAGTGATCATCGTTTCGCGCTCAAATGCAAGTTGGATACTTCAACAAGTTTCCGTGTGCCAACTTGAGGGGGAGTGTTAGAGAATAAATTAGTTATTAGAATATTAGGACTTAGATCACGAGTGATGTGATCCCTAGTGGGTATTTTGTATTTTTCCTTTTGTGTTATTGGCTATATATAGGTCTCTTATGTAACCCTTTCGTATCGTTATGAATATATCAATACAATATTCTCTCTACTTTGTTTCTCAACTATCTTTATTCACAAATGGTCTTTTTCTATAATCCATGTACGTTTCACAACCCTGAAAGCTGAACCACCAATTTTTACACTGCGATTTTAGGTTTTTTTTTCTCTCCATGGACTTGGCTAAAAGAAGCTAATGTAATGTAAGTGGCAAAGTTTTGAAGAATTAGAGTCATTTAGAGTTGCCCTTGAATTGCATAATATTGAATACTTAAATTATCCTTTGTCTCCTCTCAAAGAGACTAAACGAATTGATTGTGAGTGAGCAGATAGATTTTTTTGAGCTACTTTAACTAAATATGAACCGAGCTGAGTTCGAACCAATCTTAATAAGACGGCAAGCTTGGAGCTTGGAAATTTGCTTAGCCTTGGATCTGTTACCTTATGAGTCATCGATCTTAAACGAGGTCCAATCAAACCAGTTCGGAATTGAATTCAAGTAAATTGATTTGAGTTACATCCAAATCTTTCGAATGTAAATCAAAGTTTTTACAACTGAATGACTATAGCAACTTCTTGGTATGACTGATTGAGGAGCACGTAATTCATTTTAAAACTTTTTATTTTTGGAATCAATAAGAGTGCTTAACTATGTTGCAACTAGAACGAGGGTGTTGTCCTATAAAGCATGGTGCTCACTAAATCCTTGATAAGCTTACTTCTAATGTCTGTAACATTTTAAGAGACTGCGACCAAGCCTCTCTCTCTCTCTCTCTCTCTCTCTCTCTCTCTCTCTCTCTCTCTCTCTCTCACACACACACACACACACACACACACATTCACAAAAACATTTGGTTGCGACTAGGGGTGTAAATGAGCTGAGCCGCTCAACTAGGGCTCAAAGCTCGGCTCGGCTCACTCATTTGAGCTCATGAACACGATCGATTAAGGCTCGTGAGCAGACCGTGAAAAAGCTCGTTAATAGGTTTGATAAAGAGCTTGTATAGTAACTTATATATATATTTGTTACTCGTATAAAACTATATAATTTTAAAGAAAATATAACATATCTCGTAAATAGGCTTGATAAAGGATTGTTTTATTATTAAATTATATAGTTTAAAAGGGCGTGCGAAAAAGCTTGCGAACACTTGAAAGCTCGGCTCATTTGAGCTCATCGCTCGGCTTGGCTTGTAAACACCCTTGGCTGCAACCAACTTGATATCTTACTTATAAAAACTAAAGTAACACTACCCACTTCTTTGAGAATTGGTTCATGAAAAGGTTAGTGAAGGTTGTTTGACTTAACTAATCCCTCTGATTATATTTCAGAAACTTGTTCCAAATATTTTTCTCTCTCCAATTTCAGAGACAATCTGCCAAGAAGGACGTCTTGCATTTGTTTGCCGAGAAGTTGAGAGTTCAAATAGACTCTGTACCAAGGTGGGCAGGCTTGTAGGGAGACGCATTGCATCTATAAGGGGAAAGCTTTCTTAAAAGCTTTTGGAATAACACTTTCCTAGCAACCTTGTTTTCCAGGATATGTTGTACAACATTATCTAACACAATGACTTGATTCACAATTATAGATTATTTTGGTGTTTTTTTTTTAATGTTTGGGAGTTATTATTAATGATGAATTTGTATTGTGATTTAGAGGGTGCTGTGGGATATATTGAGGTTTATTGCCTATTACGTAGTGTGAAGGAGATGAACATCCATGTACATAAAAAGGTTGTGAATAAAATGCAGAAAAAAAATTAGCCTTGAATGAGAATCGGAATTTGTTCTCAAATTTTCAGAGAGTTGATGATGACTAGTTGTTGAGCGTCTTGGAAATATTATGAGACCGGTAGTGCTTTGTGTTATATTTGTCATGTCAAATATGTATTTGACATCGGTATAATGTTGCAATATTATATTTTGGCATTTCCGCTCCTGTGGTTGTGTTATATTCATTCCAATTATTTGTGTTATATTTGTCTTGCCAGTGCTGTATTTGAAAGCTTGCCAACTACCGTTCCTATGATAAATTTGACACAAATATTGGCATTTTGTGAAACATGTGCCAAATTATGAGAATGAAATGGTGAATAGCTTATCATTGGAGATGCTCTTAGAATGACCGTTACGGACAAATCTCATCTAGTCTATGCAGCCGACCTAAAAGAATTTGGCAAATTGGCTACTTGAAGTTATTTCTTCGAGGCAACAACTGGCCTCTCATATTTTAATCAAAGATTTGATTTGATTTTTCACTTGGAATTTGCTTTCATCCTCTGGAAAAGCCATCTCCAATAATCTGAAACAAAGACTGAGTTGAGTTTTAGTTTCATCTAGAGAGGCTGAAGGTAATGAATTGCTGATGTAATGTCCAAAACATGAATATAGCATTGTGAGACAAAAAAGATCTTCACACCACAATTAAAACTAATTAGGCGCCCTTTGAATCTCAATGCAGTTTTAATTTAGCTGTCCTGAGATTGTCTGATATTCACACAAGCCAAGAGGATTATGGCTGGCTCTGGCGAAAGTGGCGATCATCCTCAAGTGGCCCAAAAATTGGACAAATCAGCTCTGGATCTTCATCAGACTTTGATTCAATCTCAAAATGAACATGCCTTGCATCTCACAACGGAAGAGTTGGATCATCTCCAGCGAAGCACAAAGAAAAGCAAGAGCAAGCACAATATTGCAGATGGTACTGATGAAGTCATGATAGATAAAGGTGGGGAAACCCTAAATGGAGATGAAAGAAGGGATAATCCAGAAATAATGAGGACGAAAACATACTCGGAAGCCTTAAATGGATACAAACCACTGGATGTTCCATTTGACTGCAACATGGATAATCTCTTTGAAGAAGAAGAAGATGCAATGTCAGAACAAACCGAAAATCAGCCAAACCCTAACCCTAACCCTAACCCCCTTTACCCTACCATACCTTTCCCTAAAACCTACTTGGATAAAATCAGAGCTCCTTGGAAGAACAGCCTTATTATTAGCCTTCTTCGAAGATTTATTGGCTACAAATCTTTGAAAGACAGATAAATAGACTTTGGAACCTGCAGGGAGATTTTGATATGGTAGACCTGGAATATGGATTCTATTTGGTCAAATTTGATATGATTGCAGACTACTGGAGGGTTTACTCCGGAGGTCCGTGGATCATCCAAAACCATTACCTCACTGTTCGAAAATGGATGCATGATTTCAACCCGTTGGAAGCAAATGAAATACAGACTACGGTGTGGGTTCGTCTTCCAAAACTCCCAATAGAATATTTTGAAGAGAAAGCTCTGATACAAATTGGCAAAGCCCTTGGTAAACCTCTGAAAACTGACTATAATACTGCCTCTACGACTCGAGGAAAATTTGCCCGTATATGTGTTGAAATTGACCTCAGAAAACCCCTGGTTCCTGGGTTCACAATTGGGAATCGGATCTATAAGGTTGAATATGAATATATTCACTCAATTTGCTTCAAGTGTGGATGTGTGGGACATTGAACTGTTATATGCCCGGTGAAAAACCAACCAGAACATCCCAGTGGGGACTCAGATCACGGACAGACCCCGCCGGAATCCCAACGGGACAATAACCAGGTTACCGTTGGAGAGCCTTCCAACAGGGACGAGCAAAATTTTAACCATGGGCCTGGGTCTAACTTTAGGTGTTACGGGCCTTGGATGCTCGTCCAAAACAAAAAATCAAAAAAGCCCAACCCGTTTAGAAAACCCCATTTTGAAGCTAACCCCCAGCCCCAAAGCCTAAGGACCCAAATACCCATTATTAGGCCCATGGAACCCAGAGGTAAGAAACGTGACCAGCCTTCTAAGGAAGGACTTTATAACAAAGGCAAACAGGTGGCAAATGTATCTAACTGAGTTAATTCAGATGGATTTGATCCCCACCGTCCCTCCTCCTCTTACCCTAAGGCACAACCTGATACTAATACACTCCGTTTGGTATGATTCTAAAATAGAATAGAATTGAAATGGAGAGAATAGAAAAGAAAAGAAATGAATAGAATTGATTTGCAATTCTAATTCTCATGTTTGGTTTGAAAGAGAAATGAAATGAAATGAATCACGGTCATTTACTACATTGCCCATATAAAGAGAGGAGGTGTGAAATATATAGGAGTAAGTTTGGTATATCACATTATTTCACTTAAAGTGAAATCATTTCTCACCAAATCCTACCAAAAGTGATATGATTTGTTTTTGGGCTAAAACAAGAATCGGTGAGAATTGGCTAGAATTGAAAATCAATTCTTTTGTCAAACCAAACACAAGAATTGCCACAAACAAGAATTGCAAATCAATTCTTTTCTAGTTTGTGGCATACCAAACGGACTGATAGTCCCATCAGCAACTCTCTCTTTTTAAATCCTCCCCCTTCTCTTGTAGAAGCTATCCCTCTTTCCAATCCCCTACCTTCAAAACCTAATATCCCAATAACCCCCAACCCTTTTGAAGCCTTGGATCCGGATCCTGATCCTCTGCTCCCTGTCATTACCGAATCCTCACTTCATCAGAACCAAAACTCCTCCACCCCCCAACCAGAGAATGGATCCCAACCCTTTTCCCAGAACAGAAACGATCAGATTACAAGAAGTCCCAGAAGTCACCTCTGCAAAGCTAATGAATGTACATTGGCTGACAGAGACAGTGAGGCTTATAGCTCAGATGAACCGAGACGAAGTCGCAGCCCAATCCTACAACGTACGAGTGGGCCCAACAACGTCGGAGTTCGAAGATCAGATTCGGCTCAACATGGAAAGAGGTCGTGATCTATTCACCCCTTGTCCTAACATCCCCAATTTGTTTTCCATGAAGATCTTAGTGTGGAACTGCCGCAGTGCGGGTAATTCTGAGTTCAGAGATACCATGACTGACCTGTTCAATTCCCATTTCCCCTCCATTGTTGTGCTTACTGAAACCAAAGTTCCTATTGCTCCCCTAGACCGCTTCTTCAATAATTTAGGCCTTAGCGACTATACCCACATTGATCCCACTGGTAGGTCTGGTGGAATCTGGGTGCTATGGAATCCGGAAGTTGTTAATGTGACTACCCTCCAGAAAGAATCCCAAGTTATCCACGTTCTGATATCTCCCAAGGACTATGACGATTGGATTTTTTCAGCTATCTATGGAATGCCCCAACCCTCGCAATAGAGATCTTTGGAAAAATATGGAAGATATTGCCCACCCTCAAAACAACCCTTGGCTGGCTGCTGGGGATTTTAATGATTATGCAGATATTAGTGAGAGAAGAGGTTTTACTGACTGTGATTCCAGAGCTAGGACGGTGAGATTTAATGACAATCTGAATGCTTGTGGACTCATGGATCTTGGGGCATCGGGGCCTAACATGACCTGGACTAATGGGAGAAGAGGCAGGGCTAATGTTATGGAACGCCTGGATAGAGCAGTGGCTAATGCTAGCTGGAGAGGTACCTTCCCTGAAGCTGCTACTCAGGTGCTTCCTAGGATCTATTCTGACCATAACCCCCTCCTCATTCATACTACTGGTATTGTCTCTCCCCCCCCCCCCCCCCCTCACTCTATTAGACCTTTACGTATTGAGAACATGTGGTTCGTTCATCCGGATTTCCCCACTTTAGTGGAGGATAACTGGACTGTCAACCATCAGAACTTAATTGCGGCTAATGATTCTTTTAAACATAGAGTTAAAGATTGGAATTATTTCACTTTCGGCAACATTTTTACTAAGAAAAGAAATATCCTTGCTAGACTCGCGGGTGTCCAAAAAGCGTTAAGTCTCCACTTCTCCCACAATCTTTTTTTACTCGAAAAAAACCTCCAAGTGGAATATAAAACCATTTTGCACCATCTGGAAACCTTTTGGCACTAGAAATCTAGAATTAAATGGTTGGCTTTGGGAGATTCTAATACGTCCTTTTTCCATCTCTCTACTATTATTAAGAGAAAACGGAATAAGATTCTGGCACTTAAAGATCCCCAAGGTCAATGGATTGATAATACTGAGAATCTGAAGACCCATGTTAGAAATTTTTTCATTGATCTTTTTAGTACTGAAGATAATGGTGGGGAGGTTCATAATGTTACTCCCCCCCTGAGTAGATTAAGTGATAGAGATAAGAGAGTATTGTGCCTCCCTGTTACTGATTTGGAGATAAAAAGGGCCCTTTTTGACCTTGGTCCTTCTAAATCCCCAGGACCAGATGGTATGAATGCGGGTTTTTAACAAAGATTCTGGCAGATTGTCTCCCCCTCGATTATTAGGTTTACTAAAAATGTCTTTATTAGTGGCCAACTTCCCCAAGAGGTGAATCAAACTTTTGTGGCCCTCATTCCTAAAGTTAATAATCCTGTGTCTATTAATAATTTTAGACCTATCAGTCTGTGCAATGTCTCTTATAAAATCATCACTAAAATCCTTACGAAGAGACTTAGACCTCTCTTGAATCTTTTGATTAGCCCCAATCAAAGTAGTTTTATTCCTGGAAGAAATTCTAAAGATAACATTATTATTACCCAGGAGATAATTCATACTTTGAAGGGCAGAAAGAGTAATAAAGGAGGGATGAATTTAAAAATTGATTTCGAAAAGGCTTATGACACAATCAGATGGGATTTTTTAAAAGCCACTTTAATTGCTTTCAACTTCCCCACCCCTTGGATTGATATTATAATGCAATGTACCTCTACCACAGATCTACATATTCTTTTTAATGGTGCTCCTTTAGAGGGATTCAAACCTAGGAGAGGGATAAGACAAGGAGATCCCATTTTTCCTTACCTCTTTGTGTTTTGTATGGAAATCTTGGCTTCCATGATTGAAAAACAAGTTTCAACTAGAAAATGGAAAGGTCTGAAAGCTTCCCAAAGGGGCCCTCAAATCTCTCATCTTTTCTTTGCTGATGATATTATTCTTTTTGCTGAGGCTACAGAAAAAAATTTTGATTCTATCATGGATACGTTGGATAACTTCTGTGCTATTTCTGGACAGAAGGTTAATATTGCTAAATCTCACATTTTCTTTTCCAAAAATACCAGAGGTAATGTTATTAATTCGATCACCAGGAAAAGTGGGATTGCCAAAACTGATGACCTTGGTAAATATTTGGGAATCCCCCTGCTACATGGTAGAATCTCTAAGAGGCTCTTTAATTCTACTATAAACAAGATCCAGAAAAAACTTTCCAGCTAGAAGTCCCAAATGTTGTCCATGGCCGAGAGGGCTACCCTCATAAAATCCACCAATGAGGCCATCCCTAACCATATGATGCATACTATGTTACTCCCTATTTCCGTTTGCCAGCAGCTCGATCGATTGAATAGAGAATTTCTGTGGGGTGATCAAGCCCATAAGAAAAAAATCCATCTGGTTAACTGGGACAAAGTATGTCTTGAGAAATCTCAAGGTGGGTTAGGTCTGAGAAAAAGCTATGAAAATAATCTGGCTATGCTGGGAAATCTCGGCTGGAATATCTTGAACTCTAAAGAGCCTCTCTGGACTAAGGTTATTGTGAGTAAAAATCTCAATGGCAACCCTCGATCAGAGTGGAAGGCTAAGAGAAGAAATTCTAATACCTGGAAAGGTATTATAAGGACTAAGGATCATCTGAAGAAAGGCACCAAATGGATAGTTGGTGATGGTAAGCATATACATTTGTGGAATGATTGTTGGTGTGGTGAGTCCTCACTGGCTCATCAGTTACATTCCACTGATAACCTTAACTTAAAGGTGCAGGATATTATCTCTGAGAATGGGTCTTGGAACCTGGATCCCATCCAACACTGGTTAACATCTGATAATATTAATGATATCCTTAATACTCCCCTCTCTAATTTTAAATCTCTTGTTGATTTTCCTTATTGGGTTCCTTCGAATAATGGCATTTACAGCTCTGCTAGTGCTTATGCTATTACTAGTTGTAATTTTTCTAAACCAAGAAATAATATCTGGAAAGATCTTTGGAAATGGAAAGTCCCTCTTAGACAAAATTTTTTTATTTGGAAGTGCTTACTTGATAGGCTCCCGTCCAAGTACGTGCTTAATGTTAGAAACATTTCTCCTAACTCTTCTTGCCCTAGATGCTCACATTGGAAGGAGGATACCTTACATATAATCAGAGATTGTCCCAAGGCTCGAAGTCTTTGGAATTTATTGCTTCCCAGAGCAATTAACAACCGGAATCTATCGCTTAATCACACTCAATGGATTTGGGATAGGATGAGAGATTTTGCCTCTAATAGTCACTTTAATATTTCTAATGATGTTATTTTCATCACAGGGTGTTGGCATCTTTGGAAAGATAGAAACAACCTTGTTTTTAGAGGGAATTCAAATAGTGATAGACAGCTTGCTAAGATGACTAAGGACTTGGGGATTGATATCCTTAAAGCTTTCAAAAGAAAGGAAATTCAGACTATGACTAACCATAATGATCTTATTCGTTGGTACCCTCCTAATGCAGGTTATCTCAAACTCAACACAGATGGGAGTAGTAGAGGCAACCCAGGACAAGGTGGATTTGGGGGGCTCATCAGGGATGACCAAGGAAGGTGGAAAGCAGGATACTATGGCAACATCGGGCAATGCACTAGTCTCCTCACAGAAATGGAAAGCATCAGAAAAGGGCTTACGCTAGCTTTCAACAAAGGAATGGAAAATTTTGTGGTTGAAACTGATTCTATGTCAGCTTGCCTTTTGATTCAGAAAAGTGATGTTAATCACCCTCTTAGAGTGATCATTGAAGATTGTAGATTTCTTCTTATTTCTTGTAAGGGTATTATTACCCATGTTTTGAGAGAAGGCAACAAGTGTGTTGACCTCCTGGCTAATTTAGGGGCTGATAACCTGTTTCCTCTTGTTTTGTTAGAAGCCCCTCCTAGGGACCTCTGTACTCATTTACTGGCAGACGCTTGTAGTACTAGCTTCCCCCGTGGTGGCTAGGTGTTCTTTGTTTTTTGTTTCTTCCATTTACCAAAAAAAAAACCAATAGAAACATTTCGGTTCATCAATAATTTTTAAAAAAAGATGAGACACGAAGAGATGGGTGGGTTTTATTTTTATCTGTTTGTTTTTTTTTACCCACGCTACTATATTATACTTTTAATTATTTGTACCTGGTAAAAAAACGTTATGATGATGCCAAATTCTGGGCGATACGTAAAAGAAAGAAAACAAGGGAAGATTTGTATGTGGTTCGACCCTGTTAATGAAGAGACCTATGTCCACGAGTGTATCTGAGCACTTGCACTAAGCTGTAAAGTAGTCGGAGACCGTTGGTGAACCGACAGATGACCGGAACTACTAGAGGTCGACCGACGCATAATTCTGAATTGAGGATGGCTTTAGGTGCGCTATGCAGACCGACGAAATCCCCACGTTGAGAGGGTGAGTTCTCTTTTATAGATGCAAGAGACGCACTCGTACAAGAAAACTAATACAGATAAGGTAATACAATCAGATTATGCTTGATTGACAGAAATCATGCAAGTTTCTTAATAGGATTAGGAAACTATTCACAAATTCCTTAAGTCCTCTAATTGATGTAGGAAACTGTCTGGAAGGTTCTGGATCACATCCATGGGGCTAGCTGAACCGTGCCCGAGCTGAGCCGTGTTTGGGCAACATTCTTGATCTGTAGGTCGGACGTAACAGGACCAGATAAACTGGCCAGGAACCCCAGACACTTTACTGGAAGTGGAGTGATCCACCCCCTGCTGACTTGATGCTCCTTGACGTAGCCACGTAACTGTGCTCTCATTCGTTGAATATTTTTGTGTAATACCCTGTATTTTCAATAATTATTTATACACATAAATTCTATATACTTCCCTTGACAATTCATGAAGTTTCACCTTCGACCGATCGAACTACTTTCGAGCGATTGAGCATTTCTAAAGTTCAAGCGATCGAACACTGTTCGAGCGATCGAAACCCTGCCGACATAAATTTAATATTTGGTCCCCACTTCAATCAATCAAACTTTCTTCAATCGATCTAACCTGACCGATCTGCTCTCGAGCGATCGACCAACCTTCGATCGATCAAACTTGTAATCATTTGAATTCTCAAGTTTCCCGCAAAACCAGCCACCTGCACCCCATCTCTCCCTATGTATACATTGTGCTCGTGTGATTGTGAGGGTTGGCTGAACTTAGAGAGCTTAGAGAGAAAATTGTATGCTTGTGTTTATATATTATACACATACCTCCATATATATATACATACACTTATATAGATATATATATACTATCAAGAAGAGAGAGAGGAGCAGAAGCTGAAGAAGAAGAAGAGAAAAGAGAAGGAGACAGAGAAAGACAGAAGAGACTGAGGCAGAGAAGAGAGAGAGGAGACTCCATTAAAGCTTAAGGTTGGAAAACTTGCCAAACGCGCCCTAACGTATTATGGAGGTTCACTGTAGAACCTGTAGAAGATGAAGTTCGACCGATCGAACAACACTGAGTCTCAATCGATTGAAATGACTTCAATCGATCGAGACCACTTTTACTTCGTTCGATCAAGAATTTCGATCAATCGAGAATTTCGATCGATCGAGAATCCTTCAATCGATCGAACATCACTTTCCTTCGAGCGATTGAGATGACTTCAATCGATCATACCTGGCAGAATATGTATATGTTCCTTAAGTTTATAATTCATAATGCGTAGTTGTCACGCCCCGACGTAGCATAATACAGGAAAGCATTTAATTTCCTTTATGGACTCGTAGGTCATTACAAGTGAGTATGACCAATTGTCCCTGCACAAAATAACTTAACAGCATTTCTAAAAGAAAGGATACTAATACACATAAGCTCTGAAATTAAAACTTACTAATTATTACATAAGTCCTGGTCTTAGGCACAAAAGCCCTTATTCAAATATCTAAAACTAGTTTATTACAACCCGAAATTAAAAGACATAGGAAATATAAAGCAGCCTCCTGGAAAGTCGCCTGCCTCTAACTAGCATAGTCGAAGTACCCTGGCTGCTCCTGACCCTGAAAATCTGGACATACAGTCCAGGACGCATCAACGCCGTCAGCTTATGCAAGCTGGTGAGCAAAATAAACAAGTGCTCGCAATGTATATATAAGCATATAAGCAACGGTGCAATTTAACTTTAAAAATCAATAGATTCAAGGTTCCAATTCCAACATAAGTCACGGGGGAATATAGTAAGCAATAAATATGCAACCGTGCATGAACAATGTAACATCTAATCTTTCTGACTCTTTTCTCTCAACCAAAAATCGACTCAACCAAACCGTTACCTCAGATACCAAGAATAATATTCGATCAATATCCAAAACAGCACACCATACCATCGCTTCAGATACCAGGAATAATATCCGATCGATATCTAAGCCGCACTCAATACCATCATTTCGGATACCATGAATAATATCCGATCGATATCCGAAACAAGCGCCCTAGATACCAGGAATAATATCCGATCGATATCTAAGCCGTAACTCAATACCATCGCTTCGGATACCAGGAATAATAACCGATCGATATCCGAAACGAGCGTCCTAGATACCAGGAATAATATCCGATCAATATCTAAGCCGTGACTCAATACCATCATTTCGGATACCAGGAATAATATCCGATCGATATCCGAAACAAGCGCCCTAGATACCAGGAATAATATCCGATCGATATCTAAGCCGTAACTCAACACTGTCGCCTCCAATACCAGGAATAATATCCGATCGATATTGAGGTCGCACACCAGACCGCCACTCTTTACTCTTTTCACGCTTTCTCACACACATGCATGTTGACACAACCTCGACCCTAATATGTATGTCAATGTTCACAGTTTGCAGTAACAGTTATTTATCTCAAAAGCTGAATATTCGTTCAACATAAATCTTAGTTTGAAACGTTCTTACAAGTCCAATTTCTAACAGTGAGCCTTCAAAATAGTATATTTGTCAAACAGTTCTTTAAAAACTTTCAAAACCTTTTCCAAACAGTCGCTTATATAAAAATACAGAAACTGCTCAAATTGCCTGGTCGCGCGAGCGGGTCGCGCGCGCGAAGGGGGAGAACGGGTCGCGCGAGCAGTCCGAGCGAGCGAATGGGCAGCGGGTGTCGCGCGAGCTAGTCGCGCGCGCGAAGGGGTAAAATGGTTCGCGTGAGCGGGCAGCGCAAGCGAGCCTCGCGCGAGCGGGTCGCGCGCGCGAGTTCTTGCAGTTTCATCATCTTCCTCGTTTTCCCCTGTTTCTGGTCTTAAACTGAAATTACACCCATTTTCAGATTCTATTTCAAACATGTAGTGCAATATATGGATCTCTTCAGTTTTCCGCGTAGATTAAGAATACGCAATCCATTTATACGATTACGGATTATATCTCTAGATATTCGCGATTAAAGTAAGGGTGTCAAAACTTTAAATCAACCGTTCGTCGCGATATGGATGAATTACTCCGTAGGATTCGAACCATAGCCTATTGGGACTAAGATCTTCCATAATCAATTCACGGAATTGATTTTGGTTGAGTTTTGTAAAACTCCAATTCAAAGCCTTCAATGGTGTATCTATATATATATATACCCATATACACACCTATATATGCTGAAATACACGTATATAAACATGGCGAGTGAGTTTATAATACTCACTGAGGTGATTACACAGAGAATTTTGAGACCGATAATATCCGCCGTCGATTCCGTCGTTTGAGAATTTTCTCCTCCGTTCTTGATTTGATCTTGAGATATATATAGCTATGTATGTATGTGTGTATATGTAAATATATATTGTATGCGTGTGAGTGATCTTGAGAGAGCAAGAGAGTGATTGAGAGAATTGAGAGATGCAGAGAGTTTGAGAGACTGTGAAAGAGAATGAGAGAGATGAGAGACACTGATACACACATATATATATATATATATAACGTATGTGTTTTGGGCTCCAAGAAAGGAGAAGATTTCTTCCGGTGTGGTTGAGCTCACGTGCTCCCACACCCCAAACGCGGTATAGGCACAGATTTAAAACATGAACTGGTATTTTCCGGTTGAAAATAAAAATACAGAAAATAATATTAGCGTAGGAATAAATTCCGGATTGTACAAAAATATAGATATCGATTTTGAAACCACAGAAAATATTTTTTTCTGTATTTTTATGGAAATTACAGTTTGACCCCAGATATATATTACAAAGAGAAATTAAATCAAATACTCATGGAAATGAAATGCAGTATTTATTTATTAATGAAAATAAAATACAGGGTGTTACAGTAGTTGTTTAATCGTTGTTTCATGTTCTATTATGCGATATTATGGATTACGGAGGTAATGGGATGCGATAATGAGATTGAGACAACATGATGAGTAACGTAGTCAGGTTCGGAACGTTAATAACATACGACACGATAACGAGATAAGGTTTGAGTTATGATGGTAGGTGACATTGGTTAATCCTGGTGTTTAAATCAGTAGGGTATTGGTGACCGTCAGTACAAGTATGTTAGTATCATGAGTCGGTCGTGAACACATCTACGTGGGACGTGAGCGTTATGTATTATGCTAGCAAGAAGTACTGATGCATATGAATTATGAACGGACGATACTCGCAAGCGTTCTTAACAGCAGTAAACAGTAAGAGTTCTTAAAGTGGTGAACAAGAGTATTGGTATGTCCATAGACTAGTCGTTTTATGCTGAGCGATGTATAGTGTTCGCAAGAGTTCTTAAAAGCGGTAAACAGTAAGAGTTCTTAAAAGTGGTGAACAAGAGCACTAGTATGTCGTGATGATATAATCAGTTGGGACTATTATAGTTAGTCTTAGAGTTTGAAGATGATGAGAATCGGTTAATGATGTCTCAGAATGAAAGAGGAAAATATAATATTAATATCATTGCGATATATTGTGCAAGACGGATGATTATGTTATTTCTATGAGACTGTGTTAGTTCTTACTTAGCTTTCAGTAAGCTGACGGCCTTTATTGCCTGGACATTCCCCGTCCAGACTACCCTGTCCCTAACAATGCAAGTGTTGGAACTTACGGTGATGGCTACTACCCAGAATTGGATTATCTAGAGGGTGGCCCTATTGATGCCGGTTATGCTGGAGAAAAATGTTATGCTGATGACTATCCTTACGCCAGTTGAAGACCTGAAGATAGTCACAGCTAGTGTTTATATTTCTGTTATTTCTATTGAACTTATTAGTTTACGGGTACTTGGGCATATGTTGTCTCCAAATCTGTTGTGATCCTAAGGACCACTATGATGTTTGTAATAGTGATACTGCTTTTATATTTCAGTTGATTTCGTTACTGTTCCTGTTTGTCTTGTGGACTAGTACTGTGTGGTATGGATAATTAGTGACTTTCACTTGTCATTCCCTATGGACCCAAAAAGGAAATTTATTTTTCTCTATTTTTGCTGCTTCGGGGTGTGACAGGATTTTTGGTATTAGAGCTTCAGGATGTTATACTGTCGTTCACTAATGGTTCCACACCATCTGGTCCTAGTATTTGAGATTCCTGAGATGAGATATGATAAGATAAGTTCGTCCTTCTGACGATAGTTAGTTTTCTTTGCAGGTTAGTATGGATCCAGATTTCCACCTGCTCGTAAATGACTCTTTTGGCAGACATATTTTTCATGGCGATACTGTGGAGCCATCCATACCGGAGATTTACCAGAGCCACATTCGCCAGACTGCTAGTCGTTATTTGGAGGAGAGGATGTGGACTTCTCTCTATGTTGTGGGCACGACACACCCGACAGAGATACATATGGATGTATATCACTACGCTATGACTCGAGTGGCCATATATCAGGAGATCGCTAGATTGATCCAGAATAAGCCAAAGGTAGATGCGATTGAGTTGTGAGCTATTTTAGCAGGGCATGTTCCACCAGAGCCTGTAGTTGCACCAACACTTGTAGCCCCACCATCACCGGTACCCATTGTACCAGTTCCGGAGCCTGAGCTGATTCAAGGAGATGAGGACCTAGAGCCATAGGATGAGCATCCTGATGAGGATATTGATGAGGATGGAGAGGAGGAGCATATAGAGGATGATGTCACGGCCCGGAGTAAGCCAAAAATAGGGAAAATAAAAATTTTCCTTTATGGGTCCGTAGACACGTGACTAGTTTGTTAAACGTCCTGTCCTTGTAACTCCGCACCATGCAATCATAAGGGAAATACTAGAGCATAAGCATGACCTAAACTTATCAGAGTATAAAAACAGTAGCGGAAATTAAACAAGAGTTACAATAACTTCAATCCTAATACAATGGGCCATACTAAGCAATTTACATAAGCTTAAAAACTTGAGAAACTGTCTATCAGATTTTGGGCAAGGCTTTATTCTCCTTGGCTCCAACAGCACTGCATCCTGAACTCTTCTATCTATCTCCAAACCTGCAACACTCTGGGCATACGAATGCCCAGGGCGTAACATGCCGTCAGCCTTGGAACAAGGCTGAGTGAGAGTCTCAACCGCACAATAATCAATAATTACAAAACATCTCTCGACTCACGTCATAGTTTAGTATCTTAAGATATGGTTAATCTCTTATCAAAAGACGCATTCTCACCACGGACATAGCAGAGGTCTCAACAAGACAGGTAGGCAGGTAAACATAACATCATAGAATACATTCTCCTTATTATATCCTTGTGCGTGCAACTGCATGACCAATGCGACTCACTCCCAACTCTTACTTTTAAAACAGACACTTTTCAAAACCATTTCATTTTAAAACCAAAACTTTCCAAAACCAAATCATTTCGAACCAAACCCTTCTTTTTTTTTTTTGCTTATCAATTCAATCTCATCATTCACCTTCTCTTTCTCATCCACTTGACAACATGCGGTATATCAAGGATGATAACATGCTATAACAGCCGATTCATACTTATTCCCTTGATAGGCCGCCGGACGTCTTCACGGCGCACACTACCTGTAAACAATGAAACTGGCACATGGGACGTCTTCAACCATGTGTATACTCTCACCGGTCATCTACACGGTTGAGAAGTATATTAGAGCACTAGCCGGACGTCTTCAACGATACATGGGATGTCTTCAACCACGTATGCGCATCACCAGACGTCTTCAACAGCGAGAGGCGCGCTAGGAACCCTAACCGTTCATGTCCACCCGGCTCGTCAGCCGTTGATCCATCGGATCTAGAAATCACATCTCTTTCACATTTACATATCTCATCTTATTCACATTTTCATCAAACACCTCTCTTTCTTATACAATGCATGCTAACACATGTCATGAAATGCAAGTGAGTCCACTACCGATGCCCATATGCAAAACCACTTTCATTCTCTTTATTATTAACATAGCAGGCGTTATCTAATCCAGTTAACAACCATCGTAAAATGTGCATTTAACCGTTAGCAGCAGAAACATAACATATAAAACATGGATCACATAACATGGATTTGATACCAATAATCATATAGATAAAACCCTTAACATGCTCACGTATGCGATAGCACTACCATAACATGCTTTGCATAGTCTTATAATTATTGGAACACATGTAGCATCATAAATCAGCATATTACTTATACAAAACATCATACAGGTAGCTTTAAATCATCTTATATTAATCTTATTAGGATTAGAGTCAGGTTAGGAAACTCACATTGAGTCACCGATCCTCGAAAAGCAGATAATCGTCAAGTTCTACAACAATAAACGGAATAAACAACAATAATGCATGAGTACAACTATAGGGGCAAAATGGTAATTTTACCAAATAAGGTTATAAACCTCAAGGTAGTGATCTACGTGTCATTCTAAGTCCAACGCCATTGACTAGACTCAAATCGGAGTCCGTCGCATTTTACGAGGTAATATGTAGGGCTTATTGCACTAATGCGGGCGGGGCCCTAAAAGACAGGCTGTATTTTTGACCGTGTCAAAAGGTCACTAAACTTTAATGAAAAGTTCTAGACATTATTCTAAGACTCTGGGAACTGACCGCGTAATTTTCGGAGTCCTACATTATTTATTATGAATTATTGAAGGTAATAAATACTTTAAAATACCCGAAAATGGATTTAAATACAAAAATATACCTATAATGGAAAATCAGTACTTGGAAGTATTTTTATTAAATACTAGATATTAAAATACACTACCAGTAATTATCTCATAATTTTCGGAGCTCGTTTGGTATTTTTAATAATTAATATACTCATAAAATAGCTCCTTAATAATTATTAAAAATACTAGACTATAATATTATAACTTTATAATTTACATTATATAATAAAATAGTCCCAGGGTCATTACCCTAATTTTCTAGAATTTATAAATATATATAGGTATTTAAATACTATTTAAATACCTTTAAAACTATTTATATTATACTTATAAATTACCATATAATTAATAATTATATTATTACCATATTATAATTATACTTAGTATATTAAGAAGATTATATAATAATATTCCATAAAGTTAATGTACTAATAATACATTTTAATACATTTATAATAATTAAAATTATTTAAAATCTATTAATACTAATAATATCAATAATAATAATAATAATAATAATAATAAAAAAATTATAATAATAATTGACAGACCCGACGGGTCAACCCGAACCGACCCGGTCTAAATGAACTATCCATTTATACTCCCAGAGAAACCCAAACGCGTGACCCGCTGGGTCAGACCCGACCCAACAAAACCTAAACGGGCTACCCTGATACAAACTCACGCAAACCTAACCCGAGAACCCATTCGGGTTGAACCAGCCCGAACTCGAGACCCATACTCACTTACTAACTGACCCAACCCAACTACCCTTACCCGAACCTGACCCAAACCCATTCCTACTCACAACACAGCCCAACCCGTTGACCCGTACCTGAACCAAGCTTGACCTAAACCCTAATCCATCTACAGACTCATCACGACCTGGACCAAATACCCAAGCCCGCCCCGCAATCAGAACGACGCCGTTCCACTAAAAAAAACCCACGGGTTTTTAAAACCCGATCCAAGCCTAGGCCCTTACCCACTTATACATACAGACTGACCCGCACCCAGACCCGACCCTAACCCGATTGTTATAACCCGAAACCCAAACGGGTTTCTTCTTCTTCTCCGGCGATCCCGACGCTGCCGGTGACCCGCGATTCGCCGGAAAACTCTCTCTCCTCATAGCTCACTCATTCTTCCACAGAAATCAATGAAACCAATGGCAAAATGATCGATTCTCTCTCCTCTATCACATTCTTTGAGCACTGACCCTAGTTATCTCATTTGTTGTACGAACCATGAGATTATTCTTTTAGACATTAAAAGAATAATGGCCTGCATGCATGCCTAAACCTATACCAAATCAAGAACTGTTCTAAGGGGGTGTCCTTGGGACCATGGGGGTCACAATGGTGCAATAAAAAGGGGCTTTGGTTATGGTTTCAAAATCAAGCTCCATTATGGAACTTTAATGGTTGCCGAAACTCACAGAGAACCTTAGGCTCTGTTTGGCGGTATGCATGCGATCCTAAGAGTGTCTAAGTGACATGCATGTGCCCAGAAATAAAAATGGGGTGTATGGTTTACCTCAGGGGGTCTCGGTTCCTCTCTAACTCCTCTTATCAACTTCTTCTTCCTCCTTCTTCTCCGTTCTGCTTCTCCTTCTTCTTCTGAGCATGGGTGTGTGTGTGATACACTATGAGACAGAGATGGGGGTGTTGTGTGTATACAAAATGTATGGGTGTATGGTGTTTACGGGTATAAGTGTGGGGGGGAAAATAATCAATCCTCTCAAGCTCTCTCTCTCATTTTCTCTATGTAGCAGTCCATTTGGACAGCTTGTGGGATGTGAGTTGCTGAATAGCAGGGGTTAAATGAAGGGGAGTGAGTGCCTTATACAGAGGGAGGGGTGAGGGAAATTTGGTTGTGTGTGGTTTGAACATTACAAGGCATACATGTATGTGTGTGTGTGTGTGTGTCTCCAAGGGTAGATTATGGGAGCACAAGGTGGTAGTGGTGTGGGTCCCACTCTGGGGTTGTGCATAGGGATGTGCACCTGAGTCCCAAAGTATGCACAAGACTATGAAAGTGAACACATATAGAAGAAGATGCATGTACAGGGCTGTGTAGAGGCTTAAGTTCAAGTCTGTCTATGAATTCTTAATGGAACCTAAAACGTTGAGATTATGACTTATTTAAATAGGCACTAGATTCGAATCAAGCCGTCAAGACGATTACTAAGGATCCTGATAAGGATTCCTAACTACGGTCATCCTAATGGACCTGTGCTATGGTGACGTCACTATTCTTATATTCCTACGTGGAATTTCTAGCAAATTCTGGGTGCTACAGATGAGGACCCAGTAAAGGAGGAGCCTGCAGACGATGACGATGATGATGTGTCAGAGGATGACCCGGAGGAGCCATCGTATATACTTGAAGATGATCTTGAGCCAGAGGATCCCGAGGCCGTTGAGGCGGATATAGTAGTAGAGGAGGATGTTTTTGATGAGGAAATAGTTGTACCAGAGGCACCCGTTATGCTCCATTTACCAGCCAGACCTATTATGCATATGACAGCCGTGGCCGTTATGGCAGTAGGATGGATAGCTGAGGTGGTAGCTCAGTCAGCTGGTTTTATTATGGGGGAGGCTACGATAGCAGGAGCTCTTGATATAGCTGATGGATTCACCGTAGTAGCAGTTGATGTCGCCAACCAGGCAATAGCAGACGTGATGGAGGACACTAATACAGAGATAGTAGAGGATTGAGATATAGGAGTGGTAGTCGGAGATCTTGCTGCTCCAGTTGAGGGTGACCCACTAGAGGAGATGGATATCGATTCAAAGGATGAGGTACCACCAGCAGGATCAGACGCTGACGATTTTTGAGTCAGGATCTGCAGAGTTTAGTTTTGTTAGTTTTATATCAGGACATGTTGTCCACATATTTTGGGAGCTTGAGAGGTAGCTATTAACCATAGCTTTGTTATAGATATTACCAGTAGTAGTAGTATTGTAAATAGCTGACCTTAGCACTATATTTTGCTTTTGTCCCACGTGGTACATGATATGATTAATGTGTTCTCCATGGTACATCTTCTGATATATATATATATATACGAGCATTACTTTTGATATTGAATGTATGTTTGATTTTTTAATGCGTTGTTTAGTAGAACTGTTAGTTCTTGCTGCTTCTAGTTCAATCTTGATTTCATTTCTACGAGAAGACTTTAAGCTAATCAGTGGGTCTCTTGTAGGCGACACTCGTTATCATTATGGTTAGACCAAGGAATCAAGTACGATTAGGAGCCCCTATCCCGGAGGGAATGGATCCAACGGGAGTTTTTGAAGCCTTGATGCAAAGGATGGAGCATGTGGGTGTTGGGTTTGTGCCCTCAAACCATTACTTTATGTATGAGACATTGACATTTTGATATATGGATATCAGCTTTACATTTCACTATTTATGTTTCTTTCATGAGATGATTGTTAATCCTTAAGTATTATAGTAAGTAATTCGTGTGTGTATGAGATACATACAAGTGAGAAACGGATTAGTATTCTTTGACACTTAGAATTTGTCACAGTGGATGATGAGACTGGATATCTCATTAGACTTACACTATAGCGTGATTAACTGCCATTGGATGGAATGATGAATCTTAATCACTAGAGTATAACTCTTAGTTAATATGCTAGTGCTTATAGTGCATTGACAGACCTGAGCTGTCCTATTGACACTCAAGATTGTCAAACAATCAATAGGAACTCATAACTTGTATAAGGTACGTGTTCTAAATCTTGAGACGATTATGAATACAGACTGTGGATATGGCTGCTTTGACTTACCAATCAGTGAGGTCTATAGAAGATCAACACTTGGGTATCTTGGGTATGTCATGTTCATATGGTTGTGAACATATATTGTCAAGGTAGAATCTACCCTCTGATTCAGAGTAAGAATTCCATTTAGAATGTCACGAAGTTGATTACTGAGAACTGCAGTCTTGTTGATAAGAAGTTATCAACATGTTTGGTAATCATGAGCGGTGAATGAGACTCAAGGAATATAAGAAGTAATCATGATTCAGGTTGACAGTAACTGTTTATCCGACTACTTGAATATGATTACGAATGCTGATGGTAGAGGGATATTAGTATACCATACAAGTCTAGTTACCGCTTCAGATATGTTCTTTTGCATTAGAGTTTAGTTATCATTTTATAGTGGAGTAAATGTAAACTGATTAGTTGGTTAGTTTGCTGATCAAAGAGTTTGGTCATGGGAATTAACAACTGATCTGAGCCAACAATAAAGAGCCTAGGAGGTCCCACTCTTAGCTCCGCTAGGATGCTTGGAAAGGCACAAGTGGATCTTGTCATGACAGGTTCGATCGATCGAATAGGTTTTGATCGATTGAAGTCTAGGCAAGTTCGAGCAATCGAAAGTAGTTCGATCGATCAAAAGTTGTTCGATCGATTGAAAGTTCGATCGATTGAAGCTAGCTCGATTGATCGAAGCCACTTCGATTGGTCGAAGGTTAAAGTCGGTTTTGGAAATCTATAAATAGGACAGCTATGTACAGGGTTTAATAATCGTCGTTTTTCGTATACGAAAGTTGCAGAGACTGTTTAGGGTTTTCCAAGCCTTGTTATCCTCCCCGTTGGAGTTCCCACCAACTCTAGCCTCTCCGGCAGCATCCGCAGGAGTCATAAGGGTAAAAACAACCTAGTGGAAGCTACTGCATCATCATGAAGTTTGAAGATTTCCAAATTGGATTCAAGACACAAAGGTATAATTCTTGTCCCCTCTTGTATGCATCTATAGAATTGACGAGTAGTAGATCCTGGGCTACCAGTAAGTTTTTTGAAACTTAACCTTTCCGCTGCGCGTTTAAAATCATTTTAAACCTGTTTTTCCTTCAATTGGTATCAGAGCCACACTTATATGTATCTATAGATTTGTTTTGGAACACTGGTTTTGATTTACATGTTTATTTTAGAACTATTTTCAAAACTGCATTGTCACAGATCTGTTTCTGCAGCAGTCTCACAGCAGAATACAAATCTGTGATTGCATTGGATATATAGTAGTTTTGATCGGTCGAAGTGTTTTCGATCGATCGAAGCGTTCTGTTCACAAGCGATCGAACTAGGTTTGATCGATCAAGACTGATTTCCTGTCCAGATATTCTTTTCATAGTTTTAAAGATTTTAAAATTGTACACTTTAATTTTATATTATTCTATAAAATTTTCAAAACATTCTATGAAATTGAAAGTTCAATCGATTGGACAATGTTCAATAGATTGAAGGTTCGAACCCTTGTCGATCGATCGAAGTGTGACAGAGAACTGAGATGTTGTTTTAAGTTCTAATTCAGTACGTAAAGAGTTTATGTACTATGCAAATCAATTAGAGGTTCTAATAGTTATATATTTGATATATATGCGTGGATGTGCGTACGACTAACCTTTTTGCAGCAAGATTAATCTTCTATCTCCCATGGCACCAAGATCAAAGTTTTATTTTTTGTATTTAGATGTTTGTGATTGGTGGATGATTGTATTTATTTTGGTTTGGTTTTAAGGCATATGTAAAGGGCGCTGCGACTTCAATCCTACAAAAAGGAAAGTTGCACCGGTTTCCCTAGCCTTTTTATTTTATTGTTGCCATTTCTATTTCTAGATAAATTGTAAGCTTCAAAAGAAGCTTAGGTCCAATGTAATAGAATTAGGAAATCCATGAAGATGGAGAAGCAAGTCGTTGTCCATGAAGACGGAGCTGGAGGCGATCAAACCAAGAAGAGGTTCTACAGAGATAGAGCCATGGGAGATAGAGGCATATGAATGCCTTTGTTTCAATTTTAGTTTTTTGTTTTATGTGCTTGGTTATGATTGGCATTTAATTATATTGTTACTACTTGCATGCACGTAAAATAAGTTTTCTAAAATAAAATTTAAAAGCTGTTTCAACACATTAGTAAACATTAAATGCTTATGGGTAATGTTTGGAAATAATTTTTTTCAAAAGTAAAATCCTTTACTACCAAATCTAGTAGGAGAGGGTCTTATTTATAACATTCATGATCTTCCATTAACGGTTCACTATAAGATGAGTAGTACATTCTGTGTCACCTCGCCAGGGGTGATCATTCCATACAAAGGGTACACTACTCATTGGCTACTAGATGTGAACTTTCTATGGATAGGATCAATCAGGCGTGTTAGAGGGTGACCACCATACGGAGGTGCTACTTGAGGCGGTTGTGATTGGATCCTAGTTAATGGTATACACTAGCTAAGCTATGTTAAGGGATCCCACACGGGGCATTATTCAGAAACTTAGAGATCAAATAGGTTCGGGAGTCATAACTTGTTTTGCAAGAGTTGCATAGTGGGTATGTCATGATAAATCGAAAGATCGAACATTGACCACCATACAGAGGTTTTGTTCTTTCGTTCTGATATTTCGGCGACTTTGTTTTTAAAATAAAAGTTTTAAGGATTCTTTTATTTCAAACTGTCAAAATCTGATATCTATATTTATTTTGTCATTTGATTTTTTTACAGTAAATCAGAATGTCTGGATCTACATTTAGTCCACTTACCACCATAATCACTCAAAACAAATTAACTGGAAATTACTACACAGAATGGAAACGAAACCTTGACATCATTTTAACTACGGAGGATCACATATATGTCCTCACACCCCATGCCTCAAAGAACCTGCGGCAAATGCTTTGGCAGCTGCCAAACACGAGTTCGATAAATGGAAGAAGTCGAATGGAATGGCCCGTTGCTACATTCTGGCCTCAATGGCTGGTGTGTGCAACACCAATTCCAGTTGAACAATTCTGCCAGTGACATTATTGAATCCCTAAAAAAGATGTTTGGAGAGTATGGTAGGCTTGCCAGACAGGTAGCCATGCAGAAGATAATGAGTGCTAAGATGTCGGAAGGGACTCCAGTCAAAGAACATGTTTTAAAAATGATTGGTTATTTGAACGAGCTGGAGACCATAGGTGCCAATATTGATGAACAAACCCAAGTTGATATGATCCTCAATACGCTGTCGCCGTCATTCGCTCAATTTAAACTAAACTATAATATGAATAAAATGGATTTTTCAGTGAGCGAATTAATGAGTTCTTTACTGGCAGAGGAAGGGGTGATCAAACCTGCGGGCAATGTTTTAAATGTTGAGAAAAGCTCTTCTTCCTCCCGATCTACACCGAAAGGTAAGAAAGGGAAGAAGAAGGCTGGCACTGGCGGTCCAAGTGTTGGACCGGTCCCTAAGATTGGAAAATCTAAGGGAAAAGGTAAGGGCAAATGGAAGGTGGGTGGCCAAGGCAAAAGAAGTGTTTCCAATGCAGTGAAAAGGGCCACTGGAAGAGGAACTGTCCAGAATTCTTAGCTACAAGAGTTCAAGGTATGATTGAATCACATGTAATTGAAGTAAGTTTTATAACGGATACTTCAAACACTTGGTGCATTGATTCTGGTACGACTAACCATATTTGTAATTTGTTGCAGGGGGTGTTCAGATCAACCAGGAAATGCAGTGATGGGAGATCGTGCTGACTCTGGGTTCTAGCGCAACCTTTTCCACGGTTGCTATAGGAGTAGTAGTTTTAAAGTTTTGGACAATAAGACAATAGTTTTATCAGATGTACTTTATGTCCCTTTAGTGAGACATAATTTAATTTCAGTTTCCAATTTATCGAATAATGGTTATTCTTTTCATTTTGGAACAGATGTTATCATTAAAAGAAATAGTTCTTTTATATGTTCTGGTGTTAAAACTAATGGCTTGTATGTAATTACTCCTAATATTTCTAAAGACTCTTGTATGTAACTTAATAACTCAGTGTTAACTTTACCATCTAAAAGAAAGGAACCTTCCACTAATCAAATAAGGCTTTGGAATATGAGGCATGACCATATCAATCTAAATAGGATTGGCAGACTAATCAAAGAAGGGGTCTTAGGCGATTTGATTCTCAAACCAATGGAAGTCTACGAGTCTTGTTTGGAGGGTAAGATGTCACGACACATCCCGCTATGCGCGGAAATAGGACACGTGGCACGCCATCAAGGCTTATCCAAACATCATATAACAATACGCAGCGGAAAGAACTTTAAAACAACCCTGGGTATTTAAAACTTAGGGAACATTACCCTCTGAGTTTGTAAAATCCATTGAAATCAGAGTTATAAAAAGTTTTGGCCAATTAGAAACACATCCAAAATACTCAGCTTTGAAAACAGAGGTTCAGTCGACTGATCAGGGAACCCAGTCGACTGATCAGGGAACCCAGTCGACTGCTCAGTCGACTGATCAAAGTCCCCAGTCGACTGTGATAAGCAGTACCAAAATGTTACATTTTCAAAAGGGGTCCAGCCGACTGATCTGGAGGTCCAGTCGACTGGTTTTGCCATTATTAAAAGCAGTAGCCAAAACCAACAGTGTCTCAGTCGACTGATGCAAGGTCCAGTCGACTGCTTCTTTTACTATTCACTTTCAGTGTCTCAATCACACAAGATCCAGCCGACTGATCCTGGGTCCAGTCGACTGCTCCCCTGTTGGGCAGCCTGAAATAAAATATTAACAACTCATACTTCTCCACACCAACCACAATCACAACTATAACTGATTTTCAACATTCAAAACATAACTACAGACGTTCAATTATAAGATTACAATACCAAGGAACTAATCCAAAGATCTATTACAACATTTTACGAATTCCCAATCCTTACACAAGTTTTAGGATTAAAACAAAAGCATATAAAATTGTGGTTCCCTGGTGTTCCTCGGCCTCACTCCTCACGATTCTTCTTGTCTTTCCTCTTACCTGCAATAGAGTACATCTCCACTGCTCAGCTATATGCTGAGCGTACAAGTCTAACATATGCAATATATGACAAAACATGCTTTAATCTCATAAATCATATCAATAGTCTCTAGGGAGGAAAATGCGCATTCATCCGGTAGCGGCAAGTCCAAGCCTTAAACCGCGATGTCAATGGCAAGTCCAAGCCTACAACCATTACATCCCACAAGTGCCATGGCAAGTCCAAGCCTACAACCATGCACAGTAGCCGTCGCTACTAAAATTCTCAAACATTGAGAAGCTTACTCTGGCATGAATTTGTATAAGACTCCCCTTTGACCCACATAGACAACTCAACGTGCTCGTGTAAATTTAGACATGCTTTTCACAAATTAGCGCGTGCATAATTAACGGGCCTACAATTAACACATGGATTTCGCCCGGATCTCAATTTCGTTGTCGAAATATAAAACATGTATTCATATATATTTTTTTAAGTTAGAACTTCATACCTTGTGCGATTTCCCCCAAACTTTGAAGAATCGACTAGGAGGCTAAATAATCGTCGGATTTCGAATTTGAGAAAATTCCTACAAGTTTATACCTGTTTTTTCCCAAAAGCCTAGAATTAAGATTTTTACAAAAATTGGCCAAACACGGCCTAAGTAGTATCAAAACGTAGGTCTTACCTCCACGAGTTCAAATCTTGAATCTGGAGAAAATCTGACGGACGAATGATCGTCGATCGGTGTCGCAAAGCCCGTTGGCTCAATCCCCCTTCTCTCTCCTCTCTCTCTAGATATTTTTGGAAGTTTGGATGAGAATGAAATCTCATCCACTTCTATATATAGAAAAACTCTTTGGGAATTGCGTTTACCTCCCCACGAGTTCCTCGAACTTCTAATTAACTCCCGAAACTTCGCACATCTCCATTTTATGCCTTTACGAGTGAAAACTATAAATTCCAAAAGTTTTCGACTAGGTTTCGTTTGGTCCAAAAAAAATAACGTCCAAAAATTATATTCTGTGGAATCTCTACACAACCTAACTTTTAATTAACGTATCACTCACTGTGGATATGCCGGCATTTGGGCCCACTTTTAAAATGTTTTTAAAACATTTTTTTCAAATTTCAAATTCAAAAACAAATGAGTCACCACTTAATTTTTTTAAAAGGAAAATTAAGAAACCATTTTAAAGGAAACTGATCTTTTGCGAAACCAAAGATAAACTGGGTCCGGGGATTATGGAATGAAAGGGGAAGGAGCCCGACGGACTAAAACACCCCCTTTCATTCTATCTCACGATAGGCCTCTACTCAACATCCTTTTTAATCAAATTAATAATCTAAGCATGCCCTCAATTAATACATATGTACATATACATTACACAAACATGTTGGAAATGGTGTAAAATTTCTAATGACAAAATATCATTCATAAGCCATGTAATTCAAGTAGCAAGCAACATGCCATGCCATGAAGGAACTAGAGAACTTACCCGGGATCCAGCCGCAAATATTAAACGTGCAATGCATGCAAGAATAAAATAAATCTAAGAATAGGTCTCTAACACATATATACACATAAGGCAAAACCTAGGCTAAGGTGTCGCGCATGGAGTTGAAAATCAATTCAAAATCAAAGGAATGAATTAAACTAGAGAAGGGATGAGAAGTTGTACCTCAAATGCGCTACAAAACAAAGGTTAGTACGCATTCCTTAGACAAGATACAATATCAAAGAGTAATTAATCCTAAGCCAATGTTCAATTAGATTCAACTAAGTCCAACTTTTCAACTAGGTCTAACTTTATCCAAGAACTAGTTCTAATTGTAAGCATCAATGTATATGAATGAATGAATGATTATGAACAAGAATGAGACATGAATTTATTCACTAATTTGGATCCCTAATCCTCTGGGTTTAATCTAAATTATCATTATTCAAAACATGATTTGGGTCCCAAGACATTAGGGAACCATTTGAGTTGAAATAAATAAGATTAGACAAAACAGTAGCAGTTTTTTATGAATTACAGAGAGCAGACCAGATCTTAAACAAAAGCAATAAAATACTTCCAACGGTTGGATCTTAATGATTTTTGGATAGGTTATGCCTCTGTGAGTCTAGTGTCTAACCCAAAACGAAAATCGAGGTTTCAACGGTTAGATCTTCGGGAATACGGAAAATACTAGACCTCACTCAGGATTTTACAATTCTCTGTCCAGAGATCTTGTATGATTTATTAAAAATAGCAAACAAATCTGAATTGCTTCATTCTTTTTAGGGAACCTTCCTAACACATTAAGGTTCTTAGAAAAAATTATTTTGGGTCACAAACACCTTATTAAAGCTCTGATTTACTAATTTCAAAAAATATTTTACTGTTCTGAAACTATTCTGAAACTCTGGACAGATTGCGGTTGACTCACAAAACCCATGATCAAACCCCTCTAAACATAAAACCACCTTAAAACAAAAATTACAGTGGTAGATTACTGTGTTATTGACACTTTCCCGTTGGTTTCACTTGATTTCAACGGTTAGATTTCGAACTAAAAATCTTTGATCGAAAACAGTTTGTGAAATCACTGTTTTCGTTTTGCTAGTTCAACTTTGTTGGTTGACCTCAACTATTAAATCATAATGTTGGGCTTAAACCAAATCACTTCTACTACCATTTGATGGTCATTGAAGACTAAGGACCTCTTTAGATTTATGGACTTTTAATGAAGTATGAAATGAACTTCACAAAATCCCAAACAATGAACTCAAACTTATGGACCAAAATTTGAGTTCAAATCATTACTCCTACCACTTGATGGTCATATGAGACTAAAGACACACATACATGTAAGTTTTGGATGAAGTATGAAGAACTTCTCAAAACCCAAGGAAGAGATTAGTCTAAGCCATAGAGATAGACTCAAACTAAAGTACTTCTCCTACCATTTGATGGTCATTGGAGACTAAAAAAAAACAAATCTACTCTAACCTCCATGGAATATAGTATGAATTCCATAAGATTCATAGTAAAGAGATCCTAGTCATGAGTTGATACTAGTATCTCACCAACTATGTGTAGATTATGACCATGATTCATTTTAATCTCCATATGGATCATAAGATCATAGGAAACTAAGGAATCAAAACTCAAAGAGTTTCAATGAGATATGGAAGATCTCATGAACCTTATGAATGAAATAGAAATAAAGGAAATCAAAGTTTTATTTAAGAACACAAATTCTTCAAAACTAATTTATCTCAAATCCAAGGCATTAATTAGATCCAAATTAATGAAATGTTATGAGATTCAATCACAAGTTCTTGGTGGTGTGTGATGAAATAGGGTAAGAAGAGAGGTTTTGAAAATGTGAAAAGTTCTTAGATCTAAGAACTTGTGATTGAATTATCCTAACTCTACCAAGGATTAAGAGGTTACCTCTATGACCTCAAAGAATTCTTCAATTTCTTGTGAAGTTCTTCCAAGATCTTCAAATTCTTCTCAAAACTCTTCAAATTCTTCAAGAAATTCTTCTCTTCTTCTCAAATCTCTATATATTTCTCTCTCTAAACTCAAGTATATCTCTTGTATATGTTTGTATCTTGATTCCAAAGTTCAAGTCCTCTTAATGAAGATGAAAGTATGTTTATATAGGCCATCATCTCAAGGATAAATGGGTAAATTTGGGTGGAGACCCATGTGCAAAGATTTCTTCTAGAACATGTGAGAAAAGCAGTCTGTTATAGCCAGCGGCACTCAACGGCTCCCAACGGCATTCGCTGAGTGCCGGGCGGCATTAGCTGAATGCCCGGCGGCATTCGCTGAGTGCCAGGTGGCACTCAGTGAGTGCCGCCGGGTTTTCCGGGTGCCGGGGCTAATTGAATTTTGCCCTACTTTTTAATTTTCAACATATATATTAACATAAGCTTAATTATTGACGAATTATGTTAAAATACTTGTATTTGTAATATATTCCATTAAGAATACATCCATAATATATGCTCTAAATGTATTATTCCTCCTCTCTTTTTCCTTTTCTTTTCTTCCTTTTCTTTTAAAAAATTCCTCTTTATTTTAAAATTCTTTTTTCATCATTTTTATTTTATATTTCTTTTCAAAACTCTTCTTTTACATATATATTGAGCAAATTCTCAGACTGATTTTCTCATGTGTTCTTCAATGTTCGGGTTTCTCCCGACTACCCAAACTCTCTCTCTTCTTTCTCCTTTTATATTTTCTATTTTTAATTTTGAAATTTGTCTTGAAGAATCAATTGAAGATTTTGAATTTCCTGGAAAATCTTCGAATGTCACCGGCCATTGTCATCATCGGTCTTTTGAGAGGTAACCAATCCCTAGATTTGACATTTGGTCAAAATTGGGGTGTCTACACTCACGTTCTCACCACAGTTCTCAAAATGTTAACAACCAATACCAAAAATACCAGAAATTATACTACATAGGTATAATTCACTATTCACAAAATACCATATAAGTCAAATAACATTTAAATCATATAAATGCCATTTACTCATGCTCATGCCATATGAACTACCATGTTCCCGTGTCCTCACTGACACCTTACTGTTGACTCACAGTCAACCTCAACTCAAATTATTAATAACATTAATAATTTCAAAATCTCAAAGGATGCATTTTCAAAATCATAAAATTTCTGGAACGGGTGTGACAACTCTCCCCTCCAAAAAGGAAGTTTGTCCCCAAACTTTACCTCATGTGTCGAACAGGTACGGATACTCATTCCGTATGTCTTCCTCATTTTCCCACGTCGCCTCTTCAACAGTGTGACTACGCCATAATACCTTCACCATCGAAATCGTCTTAGTTCTTAAGACTTGCTCTTTTCGATCTAGAATCTCGACAGGTTGTTCTACATAAGTCAAGTCTCCCTGAATTTACAGCGGTTCAGGTACAATGATCTTACTCACATCAGTCATACACCATCTCAACATCGATACGTGAAATACGTTATGCACATGTTCCAACTCTGATGACAAGGCCAATCGGTAAGCCACTGGACCTACTCTCTCTAGGATCTCAAAAGGTCCTATAAATCTTGGATTGAGCTTTCCCCTCTTCCCAAATCGTACAATGCCTTTCGAAGGCGATACTCGCAAGTATACGAAATTTCCCACTTCAAAATTCATCGGTCATCGTTTAGAGTCCGCATAGCTCTTATATCAACTCTGAGCTACCTTAAGATGTTCCTGAATCAATTTCACCTTCTCAGTAGTCACCTGTATTAACTCAGGTCCTAACAACTCCCACCTCGGTCCAACAAATCGATGATCGACACTTACGACCATACAAAGCTTCATATGGTGCAATACCAATACTTGATTGAAATTCATTGTCGTACGCAAATTCAATTAATGGCAAGTGATGCTACCAATCACTCCCAAAGTCTAATACACACAATCTCAACATATCTTCCAAGGTCTGAATCATACGCTCTGACTGTCCGTCGGTCTGAGGATGAAATGCAGTACTGAAACTCAATTTCGTACCCATAGCTTCTTGCAAACTTCCCCAAAACCTTGACGTAAAGCTACTATCCCGATCTGATACAATCACTGCTGGAACTCCATGTAGTCTTACAATCTCTTTCATATACAACTCTGCTAACCTCGAAGGCTTAGTTGTCTTGATTGGTAGAAAATGAGCTGACTTGGTTAATCGGTCAACTATAACCCAAATCTTATCATTCTTATTACATGATCGTGGAAATCCTGAAACAAAATCCATCGTAATCTCGTCCTACTTCCATTCTGACACAGGTAAAGGTTGTAATAATCCCGCGGGTACTTGTCTCTCTGCTTTAACCTGTTGACATGCCGAACATTCAGATACAAACTTAGAGACTTCACGCTTCATACCCTTCTACCAGAAGTTTTCTCTCAAGTTTCTGTACATCTTATTACTTCCTGGGTGCACTGAATATTTCGTACTATGAGCTTCTTCTAGAATCCTCTCTTTCAAGTCTTTCACATTTGGTATACATAATCGATTTCCCAGTTTCAACGTTCCTCGTTCCAACACAAAACCAGGTCGTCTCCCCAAAGGTATCTCGTCCTTCATTTTGCACAAATAGACATCGTTAAATTGTTCTTTCTTGATCTCATCAATAATATCTCAGTGTGCTATATTCGCCATCATTAAGCCATCATTTGTCCCGGGATTCACATCCAATTCTAAGCGTTCCATCTCTTTTATCAATTCTTTTTGTTGTGTTAGCTCGTCAGCTAAATTCCTCGGCGTCTTCTGGCTTAATGCATCGGCTACTACATTCGCCTTTCCCGGATGGTACTCAATCGAAAGATCGTAATCCTTCATCAATTCTAACCATCGTCGCTGTCTCATATTCAAATCTCGTTGGGTGAAAATGTATTTCAAACTCTTGTGATCTGTGAATATCTCACACTTTTCCCCGTACAAATAGTGTCTCCAAATCTTCAAAGCATGAATTACTGCAGCTAATTCCAGATCATGAGTCGGATAATTAATCTCATGTGTCTTCAACTGTCTAGAAGCATAAGCAATCACTTTACCACCTTGCATAAGCACACATCCCAACCCTTTGTGTGAAGCATCACTATAGACTACAAATCCTTCGGTTCCGGATGGTATTGTCAGAATAGGTGCTCTCGTTAGTCGTGCTTTCAGTTCTTGAAAACTGTCTTCACATTCCTGACTCCATTCAAATGTAATTCCTTTCCTCATCAACCTTGTCATAGGTAAAGAAATCTTTGAGAAATGTTCAATAAAACGGCGGTAGTATCCCGCTAATCCCAAGAAACTTCGCATTTCGGATACAGATGTCGGCCTTTGCCAATTAGATACAGCTTCTACTTTGTGAGGATCAACTGATACTCCATATATTCTTGTCAATCACGTGACCAAGAAAAGTAATACTAGACAACCAAAATTCACATTTCTTGAATTTACCAAATAATTGTTTCTCTCGTAATCTCTGAAGTATCAACCTCAAGTGGTTCTCGTGTTCTATCTCACTCGGTGAATATATAAGGATATCGTCAATGAATACAATCACAAAGTCATCCAAATAATCCTTGAATACTCAATTCATAAGATCCATGAACGCGGCTGGTGCATTCATAACTGCAAATGGCATAACTAAGAACTCATAGTGTCCATAACGCGTTCTAAATGCTGTTTTCTCAACATCTTCGGCCTTCACTTTCAGCTGATGATAACCCAATCTCAGGTCTATCTTGGAGAATACTTGTGCCCCACGAAGTTGATCAAATAAGTCGTCAATTCTGGGTAACGGGTACTTGTTCTTAATCGTCAACTTGTTCAGTTCCCGGTAATCCACACACATACGCATTGAGCCATCTTCTTCTTCACAAACAATACTGGAGCTCCCCACGGCGATACACTTGGTCGGATGAAACCTTTATCAAGTAACTCTTATAGTCGAACTTTCAGTTCCTTCAATTCTAGTGGTGCCATTCTATACGGTGCTTTGGATACCGGTCTTGAGTCTGGCTTTACCTCAATGGTGAATTCAATTTCTCTCTCAATAAGAACATCTGGTAGATCATCAGGAAAGACATCTGAATATTCTCGCATTATCGGAATGTCTTCTACTTTGAATTTGGTCACTGAGACATTGCTCACTGAATATAGGAATCCTTGACATCCCTTTTTCAATAACCTTCCCGCTCGGATAGCTGAAATCAAATACGGCGGCGATATAACCCCATTCCCTTGGAAACAAAAGTTCCCATGCACCGGTGATAAAAAATTAACCTCTTTCCGTTCACAGTCTATTGTGGCTGGGTTAAAAGCTAACCAATCCATTCCCAGTATCACATCGAAATGGTTCACCGCAATCGGTATAAGGTCTACGGTCATCAACTTCTCACCAAGTTTGATCTCACAGTTCTTATATATCGTAGACGTCATTGTTGATTTACTAAGTGGCAAAGAAATAGACAATTCATATCCTAACGGTACCGATTCAATATTCAAATGTTCAACAAAGGCATGCGATACAAATGAATGCGTAGATCCTGAGTCGACAAGTATGCGTGCTATGTGTGAACATACAAGCACCATACCTGAGACTACTATCTCGGAAGCAGTTATATCTCCTGGGTTCATCTGATATGCTCTTCCTTGACGTTGCTCAGTCCTTTGTCCCCCGTCATTGGATTGTCTAGGCTTCGAACCACTAGAAGCCATAGAACTAACTCCTTGCTGAGGATACTTCCTCGGGCAATCCTTGGCTTGGTGTCCAAATACTCCACAATCATAGCACTTGGCTCTCATCTCAGGTGTAGAATTAGCACTACCCCCTCTTTGATTTCTGTTCTGGGGTTTGGTCATGAAACATCGGCCTGAGTGTGGTCGGTTGTAAAGTGAACACAATGGTATGTTACTTGGCGTTCTCCTGAAATCACTGGAACTAGAACCAGAGCCTCTTTGAAATAGCCTCTTGAAAGATCTGCCTTGGTTCCTATCTCCACTCTTATTGCTTCGTTTTTCGTGTTGATTCTGCCTCGATCTTTCCATCCCACTCTCGGCCACTAGCGGTGTTTATTGTACTGCTGCCACAGTCGAATGCTCGTAGGTTTCCACCCTTAGACGAATATTTTCCCTTAAACCTTCTTCGAATTTCCTTGCTCTATCTTCCTCCTCTGGTATTGAACCCTTGCCAAACCTCAACAATGCATTATACTTGGAAGTATATTCGGTTACAGTCATATCTCCCTGCTTCAAGTTATCAAATTCTTGCTTCTTTGCATTGTAGGCGGCTCGCGGAAAGAACCGGCGATTGAATTCCGCCTTGAACCCTTCCCAAGTAATCGGTACCCCTTGATCCAGAACATTTACCCACCAGTTTTGGGCTTCACCCTTTAGCACATCACTTGCATTTTCCATCTTCTCCCTGTCATTCATCGGAATAGATCAGAAAATCCTCTCCATGTCCATAATCCAATGTTCGGCGAGCGTTGGATCGGGTGTCCCATGAAATTCCATTGGTTTCTTTCGAGCAAATTGTTCGGATACGGATCTTATGCCCCTAGTTTCGGGTGCATGTACTACAATTATTGGTTCCACTTCGATGTGGGGTGGCAGTCGCTCCGCTACATTCTGTATCATTTCCCCCATATTACCCATCATCTCTGCCATTTCATTCATACGTCGAGTATGGGGTGATAACTCTCGGTCATCCATGATTACAATCCTGTAGTTCTCAATGCATAAACACTATGCATGTACAACAATAACAATAGCATGTATGTAAAATAACATACATATGCATCAAACATCTCTAATATGTATGGATGTAATTTAGAACATGTGGCAATTCACTCAACACTCCTCTCGTCGTCGAATGTTTCCCCCAAGTTTTGTTACCTCTAGCTCTGATACCACTAAATGTCACGACCCATCCCGCTACGCGCGGAAATAGGACACGTGGCACGCCATCAAGGCTCATCCAAACATCATATAACAATACGCAGCGGAAAAAACTTTAAAACAAACCTGGGTATTTAAAACTTAGGGAACATTACCCTCTGAGTTTGTAAAATCCATTGAAATCAGAGTTATAAAAAGTTTTGGCCAATTAGAAACACATCCAAAATACTCAGCTTTGAAAACAGAGGTTCAGTCGACTGATCAGGGAACCCAGTCGACTGATGAAAGTCCCCAGTCGACTGTGCTAAGTAGAACCAAAATGTAACATTTTCAAAAGGGGTCCAGTCGACTGATCTCGAGGTCCAGTCGACTGGTTTTGCCATTATTAAAAGCAGTAGCCAAAACCAACAGTGTCTCAGTCGACTGATGCAAGGTCCAGTCGACTGCTTCTCTTACTATTCACTTTCAGTGTCTCAATCACACAAGATCCAGTCGACTGATCCTGGGTCCAGTCGACTGCTCCCCTGCTGGGCAGCCTAAAATGAAATATTAACAACTCATACTTCTCCACACCAACCACAATCACAACCATAACTGATTTTCAACATTCAAAACATAACTACAGACGTTTAATTATAAGATTACAATACCAAGGAACTAATCCAAAGATCTATTACAACATTTTACGAATTCCCAATCCTTACACAAGTTTTAGGATTAAAATAAAAGCATATACAATTGTGGTTCCCCGGCGTTCCTCGGCCTCACTCCTCACGATTCTTCTTGTCTTTCCTCTTACCTGCAATGGAGTACATCTCCACTGCTCAGCTATATGCTGAGCGTATAAGTCTAACATATGCAATATATGACAAAACATGCTTTAATCTCATAAATCATATCAATAGTCTCTAGGGAGGAAAATACGCATTCATCCGGTAGCGGCAAGTCCAAGCCTTAAACCGCGATGTCAATGGCAAGTCCAAGCCTACAACCATTACATCCCACAAGTGCCATGGCAAGTCCAAGCCTACAACTATGCACAATAGCCGTCGCTACTAAAATTCTCAAACATCGAGAAGCTTACTCTTGCATGAATTTGTATAAGATTCCCCTTTGACCCACATAGACAACTCAACGTGCTCGCGTAAATTTAGACATGCTTTTCACAAATTAGCGCGTGCATAATTAACGGGCCTACAATTAACACATGGATTTCGCCCGGATCTCAATTTCGTCGTCGAAATATAAAACATGTATTCCTCTATATTTCATAAGTTAGAACTTCATACCTCGTGCGATTTCCTCCAAACTTTGAAGGATCAACTAGGAGGCTAAATAATCGTCGGATTTCGAATTTGAGAAAATTCCTACAAGTTTATACATGTTTTTCCCAAAAGTCTAGAATTAAGATTTTTACAAAAATTGGCCAAACACGGCCTAAGTAGTATCAAAACGTAGGTCTTACCTCCACGAGTTCAAATCTTGAATCTGGAGAAAATCTGACGGACGAATGATCGTCGATCGGCGTCGCAAAGCCCTAGGGGTGGCAATTTCCACCCAGACCCATGAACCCACCCGAATGCACCCAAAGAAGAAATTTTCGGGTCAACTGATTTCTATATGCGGGTCAAGATGGGTTGAAATTTTAAAACCCTTCTTCCCGAGTGGGTTAGCGCGGGTCAAAAGTGGGTGTCCACTGTCCAGTGGGTCTTAAAACCCAATTTCTATATCATGTATGTTACTTACGATTTAGGGTTTTAAAACCCACTGTCCAGTGCTTCTCAGTCTCTCTCTCTCTCACGGCCATGGTGAAGAATCGAAGACGATAGCTCTCATCTCTCAGTCTCTCTCTCTCTCTCACGGCCACAACTCTCTCTCTCTCTCTCTCTCTCACGGCACTGAAGACGATAGCTCTCGCTCTCAGTCGAAGATTATTTCAAACCCTAGCATCGAAGCTCTTCGAAAGCTTCAATTGAAAGCTTCAATTGGAAGATTATTTCGCATATGGAAATCAGTTGACAGATTGGGATTTTCCTTTGTTACCTATTACATCGTCTACAGCAAAGCTGATTTTATTTTTAATCTGCTACCTATTACTTCTTCGAAAGCTTCAATTGGAAAATTATATTCAAATCCAAGGTGAGTTATTTGATTCTCTCTATTTTTTGAGTTCTCTCTGTTTTCCCTGCTCTTTTGTATATAGATAATAAATACAGATAACATCAACCCTTGAGTAAGGGGTGGTGTAAGCAAAATCTGTAGTGTGTTTCTATAATTAGCTAAATCCCAATATGTCCTTTGTTCTATGATCAAATGAGTAAGGGGTGGTGTAATCTTCAACTCTTTTGTTTTCACTGTTTTCCTTTGTTCTATGATCTGGGTATAATTTTCTAGGTATAGAATAGATAGATACATTATGTACAAAAACTGTGCAAGTATAACCCAAGCAAGACCTTTAACAAAACTTTACAAATTATAGTGAGAAAGATTTGGAAAACATGAATGCAACCCCATTTTGTAAAAGAGACCTACAAGGAAAAGAAAATCTAGAATTAATAGACCTCCTAGTATTGTTGACTTTTATGTAATTCTAGTACAAGAAAACTATATAGAAGCACATGGGTACGGACCAATACTCTATAAGCTAACATTCAGCACACCAATACTCTGTAAGCTAATTTTCCCATTCTCATGTAATAAAACTATACACATGTACACACTGTTATATATGTATGTTTGTATTTGGGGTGATAGCTGATGATTGGATATAATAGTTATGGTTAGGCAGGACATATTTAAGAAAGTAAGTTGGTTTTGTAATTTTGAAGATGCATTTAGGCAGGACATATTTAAGAAAGTAAGTTGTTCCCTTCTTTCAATTTTTGATTTTCAATTATTTTGAATTTTTTTAGTTTCTAATCATATTTAATGCCAAAACCAGTGATTTTGGTTTTCCTTTCTTGTTTATTTGCCTTCACCAAACAACTAACAAAACAAAGCGTGAAGGCATACCCCCACTTACCAATTCTAAAAAATTAGACTATATGGATCTGTTTCTTTCATTGTATTTACATTTTTCTTGAATCTTTTTTCCATTGGTGATTAACATAATGGAAATCACTTGATTATTATACATTCGTTAAGTCCCCTTATGTTTGCATTTTCATGCCTTTTGTCTTCCTATCTTCCTATTATTTCCTTTTGTGATATGACTCAAATAAGATTCAAACAGAGGATTCATATATAGTAAGTTAGTAACTAGAAAAAATAGTTAGATTCAAAACGGAACCTTAGAGGCTCAAAGCCAAGCGTGTGTTATAGTATTAATATAATTGGGGGTGTTTTGTCCCAATTTTGATAGGAACATTGAATGGAGGACAATATCGAAGAACATGTTGTGGATGAGAGTTCTTGTGCAAGCTCAAAACGTCCAAAAAGGACCTCTTCCATTGTTTGGGATAATTTTGTAAAATTGCCTTTAGATGCCGAGGGAAAACAAAAGGCTAGATGTAAGTTGTGCTTATGTACGGAGAAAGTTATTTGCTTATTACAGAATTAGGGAATTAAGGACAAGATATTCACATTGACTTTGGACAATGCGTCGTATAACGATGTTCTAGTGGACAAGTTGAAGTGGCATCTTTTTTTAAATAATAATACCCTCATGTGTGATGGAGAGTTTTTCCATATACGTTGTGGTGCGCACGTCTTGAACCTTATTGTACATGATGGGTTAAAAGTAATTGATGAGTCGGTTCACAAAATTCGCGAATGTGTGAAATATGTTAGAGCTACGGAAGGAAGAAAAATTAAATTTGCAGAATGCATCACTCAACTATCGTTAAAGTGTAGCAAAAAGGTACACCAAGATGTTCCTACACGATGGAACTCGACATATCTAATGCTTGAAAGCGCATTAGTATATCGTCTTGCTTTTAGTCAGTTGCAGTTGCTTGATACAAATTTTAAGATTTTTCTATCAGAAGATGAGTGGAGTAAGGTTGAGAGGATTGCTATGTTTTTGAGACCTTTTTACGATATCACGACCTTATTCTCCGGTAATAAGTACCCAACATCTAATTTATACTTTAAAGGGGTATGGAAAATTCAAGTTCATATAATGGAAGAGCTGAGAAATCCCGATGATAGTATTCGCTTGATGGCGAGGGAGATGAAAAAAAAATTTGATAAGTATTGGGACTCCTATAGCATGATTTTAGCTTTTGGTGTCATACTGGACCCTAGATACAAATTACAGTTTGTGAAGTTTTGCTTCTCAAAATTGGATGGGGCAACTTATCGAGAAAGGTCAAACATGGTGCGTGACAAGTTGTATTTTCTATTCAACGAGTATGTACGTCTTTCTCCTCTTAATGCTGCAAATAGTACATCATTGGATGCATCTTCTAGTTCAAGGGGCAACGAAGATCGTACAAGTGATTTACTTGAGGTAAGTAAAACAAATAATATGTAAGTTATTTGTTATTATGATGTATTTCATTTGTAAATCTTCTGTACTTAATTGCACTAAAATGAAAATAAATGTAGGAGGAGTTCTTTTGCTTTGAGAGTCAACATTATGACCTGAATAGAAACAAGTCAGAGTTAGATTTGTACTTGGAAGAGGTGAGGATTGATGGAAAAGAGAACGTAGATATTCTTAGTTACTGGAAATCAAACAAAGTTCGATATCCAGTGTTGGCATTAATGGCACGAGATATTTTAAGTATACCTATAACTAGTGTAGCCTCAGAATCGGCCTTCAGTATTGGAGGCCAAATTATCAATAAATATCGAAGTTCCATCCTACCTAAGAATGCAGAAGCCTTGGTCTGCACTAGAGATTGGTTGTATGGATCCGAAGGTAAAGTGTTGATAATTACTGTTTGGTATATATATATGTCATTTTAATATTAATTTTTTTATTTTAATAACAATCTTTTACTTGTTGGTAGCTTATAATGATTTGGAGGAGTTAGATCTTGTCGAGGACTTTGAAAATCTAATCCTTTGAAGATCTTGCCCCAGGTTAATATTTTTATTTTATGTCCATTCGGGCTTTTATAGTGCTTTAATTATGGCTCACATTATTAGCTGGCTTTTTTTTAATCCTTGAATATATTTAACAAATTTCTAGGGAGATTGGTGTAGCGAACAATTGGAATAGATGATGGTATAATATTATAAGCTACCATGTAATGTTATGCTATCTGTTATTTATTTTAAATTTCATAGACCATGGTGCAATAGTTCAACTTCAAGCATTTTGTTTGGTGTGAAGAAAGTGCTCACAAGAAATTAGGGTGACATGCTCATTAATATGTATGCATTGCAGGTTGCCATATTAGCAGAACTGATAGGGTCTGGCAAGCCATCGAAGAAGCTGTTGATTTGGAGGGTTTGAGTTCTTCAATTCAGTTGCTAAGAATTTGCTTTCTTTCCTATTTTCAGAGAATTTTTCTCGAATTTTGCAGTTGACTAATTTAATGTATTGCCCAAACTCCATTTTCTAGCTTGTGAATGAATTTTGTTATGAGAAGTTTGTGTGATAATGAACTGTTTATTATAGTCCTCAGGCAGGATTACATTAAGCCTCTAGTTTTTACTTGCATGAAATGTGGGTTAGTTTTAATGACTAGTGGGTATGAATTATTCATATATGTTTGGCATCTCATGAAACTTAATGACACAAATACATGAATTCATAGATGAATAGGAAAATAAAATCACGACCAAACAAGTCCTTATAATTGAAGCAGACCACAAGGTCAACTACATTCCATCCTTACATTGAACTTGAACAGCAAACGGGTCGAATATGGGTTAAAAAAATTCAAATCGTTTCCACACATATATATATATATATAAAACGGGTCATGGGGTTTGACCCGACCCAAATTTGACCCACCCAAATTTGACCCGAACAAACGGGTCAAAGACCCGCATCCGACCTGACCCGCATTCGGCCCGCCCAAATCCAACCCGACCCGCCCCTTTGCCACCCCTACAAAGCCCGTTGGCTCAATCCCCCTTCTCTCTCCTCTCTCTCTAGATATTTTTGGAAGTTTGGATGAGAATGAAATCTCATCCACTTCTATATATAGAAAAACTTTTTGGGAATTGCGTTTACCTCACCACAAGTTCCTCGAACTTCTAATTAACTCCCGAAACTTCGCACATCTCCATTTTGTGCCTTTACGAGTGAAAACTATAAATTCCAAAAGTTTTCGACTAGGTTTCGTTTGGTCCAAAATAAATAACGTCCAAAAATTATATTATGTGGAATCTCTACACAACCTAACTTTTAATTAACGTATCACTCACGTTCTCACCACAGTTCTCAAAATGTTAACAACCAATACCGAAAATACCAGAAATTATACTACATAGGTATAATTCACTGTTCACAAAATACCATATAAGTCAAATAACATTTAAATCATATAAATGCCATTTACTCATGCTCATGCCATATGAACTACCATGTTCCCGTGTCCTCACTGACACCTTACCGTTGACTCACAGTCAACCTCAACTCAAATTATTAATAACATTAATAATTTCAAAATCTCAAAGGATGCATTTTCAAAATCATAAAATTTCTGGAACGGGTGTGACATAAGATGACCAAAAAGGCCCTTTCCTTCAAAGGGCAATAGGACCAATGCATTGTTGGAATTAGTTCATACTGATAACAAATATTAGAGCACGGGGTGGTTATAAGTATTTCATAACATTTACTGATGACTACTCTAGGTATGGATATGTGTATCTAATACAGTACAAGTCAGAAGCTTTTGAAAAGTTCAAAGAGTTTAGGACTAAAGTGGAGAAGCAATTGGGCACACATATCAAAGCTATTCGATCTGATCGAGGTGGTGAGTACCTCTCTAATGAGTTTATTGATCACCATGTACAGGATGAAATTTTGTCACAGTTAACTGCACCTGGTACGCCTCAGCACAACGGTGTAGCGAAGAGAAGGAATCGGACTCTCTTAGACATAACTAGGTCGATGATGAGTTATTCTGAGATACCATTATTCCTTTGGGGTTATGCTTTGGAAACTGTAGCGTACATACTGAATCTAGTACCAAGCAAATTTGTTCCCAGGATACCACGGGAGATGTGGATTGGGCGCAAGCCTTCTTTACAACATCTCTGGATATAGGGGTGTCCAGCACATGTGCTGAAAGGAAAGATGAGCAAGTTGGATTCTGGATCGAAAGTATGTTATTTCGTAGAGTATCCAAAGGGTACTTATGGATGGTATTTTTATGATCCAAGAGAACAGAAAGTGTTTGTTAGTACAAATGCTATTTTCTTGGAGGATGATTATATCATGAATCATAAACCTAAGGGAAGGATAGATCTTAGAGAGAGAGAAGGAGAGCCTTCAGTCCTACCCTCAGTTGATAATGATGTAAGACAAGAAAATACCACTTCTTCACCCTATCCCGCACCGGTACCTCATTGTAGTGGGAGGTTTATCAGCCAGCCTGATAGATACATGTTCTTAGGAGAAGTTTTTGAAGCTGTCTCCATAGAATCTGAATCTGATCCTACCACATATGAAGAGGCAATGGCTGATGTAGACTAAGCTCATTGGGTTAAAGCTATGAAGGCTGAATTGGAATCTATAGATTCTAATCAGGTCTGGGATCTTGTAGAACTTCCAGCCAATATTAAACCCATTGGCTGTAAGTGGGTCTATAAGAGGAAAAGAGGATCTGATGGAAAGGTTGAGACCTTTAAAGCAAGGCTTGTAACGAAATGTTACACTCAGAGGAAGGGCATTGACTACGAGGAAACCTTCTCGCCGGTAGCCATGCTCAAATCCATCAGAATACTCTTATCCATTACTGCATGCCTAGATTATGCGATCTGGCATATGAACATCAAGACTGCATTCTTGAATGGCAATATTGAGGAGGACATCTATATACAGCAACCAGAAGGGTTCATAGCTGGTCAGAAAGGTAACTTGGTATGCAAGTTACAAAAGTCCATTTTTGGGCTTAAGCATGTATCCAGGAATTGGAACATTCGTTTTGACCAAGCGGTCAAATCATTTGGTTTCATACAGAATCTGGATGAGCCTTGTGTATACAAGAAGTGTGAAGGAAAAGTGGTGGCTTTTCTTGTGCTTTACATTGACGACATTCTACTCATTAGGAATGATGTAGCGGCGTTGTCAACGGTCAAGGTTTGGCTAGCTAGTACTTTCGATGTAAAGGATGTAGGAGAGGCGAGCTATATCTTTAGCATAAAGCTCTTTCAGGATCGTAAGCGAAAGATAATGGGATTATCTCAAGCTGGTTATATCGATAAGGTGCTAACTAGGTTTTTAATGGATAATTCGAAAAAAGGTTTGTTATCTTTCATGCATGGTTTAGCGTTCTCCAAGGACCAGTGTACAAAGACACAAGAGGAGAGGAATCTCATGGCAGGAGTTCCCTATGCTTCGATAGTGGGAAGTCTCATGTATGCGATGTTATGCTCTAAATCAGATATCTACTTCCCCATTGGCATGGTTAGTAGATATCAATCGAATCAAGGTCCAGAGCACTAGACAACAGTTAAGCACATTCTTATGTACTTGAGAAAGACTAAAGATTACATGCTTATGTACAGTGGTAGTGAGTTAATTCCACTGGGATACACTAACTCGGACTTTACGTTAGATAAAGATTCAAGGAAGTCAACGTCCGGTCATCTTTTTACCTTGGGAGGTGGTGCTGTTAGTTGGAGGAGCATTAAGCAGAAATGCATTACAAACTCAACTACGGAAGCTGAGTATGTAGCTGCTTGTGAAGTTGCAAAGGAAGCTGTTTGACTCAAGAAGTTCTTTATGAAGCTCAAGATTATACCAGCATCGCTATTACCTATTACGCTTTATTGTGATAATAGTGGGACAATGACTCAGTCCAAGGAGCCAAGGAACCACGGGAAAGGAAAGCACGTAGAGCAAAAATATCATCTTATCCGAGATATTGTTCAACGTGAAGATGTGACTGTCACCAAGATTGCCACCGCTAACAATCTTGCTGATCCGGTTACAAAGGCCTTGCCACAGAAGGTCTTTGATCGTCATCTAGATAGTCTAGGTCTTAGATGTGGTCCTTAATGGTCATGAGTACAAGTGGGAGTTTGTTGGGTTTGTGCCCTCAAACCATTACTTTATGTATGAGACATTGACATTTTAATATATGGATATCAGCTTTATATTTTACTATGTATGTTTCTTTCATGAGATGATTGTTAATCCTTAAGTATCATAGTAAGTAATTTGTGTGTGTATGAGATACATACAAGTGAGATGCGGATTACTATTCTTTGACACTTAGAATTTGTCACAGTGGATGATGAGACTGGATATCTCATCAGGTTTACACTGTAGCGTGATTAACTACCATTGGATGGAGTGATGAATCTCAATCACTAGAGTGTAACTCTTAGTTAATATGCTAGTGCTTATAGTGCATTGATAGGCCTAAGCTTTCCTATTGATACTCAAGACTCTCAAACAATCAATAGGAATTCATAACTTGTATAAGGTACGTGTTCTCAATCTTGAGACGATTATGAACACAGACTGTGCATATGACTGCTTTAACTTACCAGTCAATGAGGTCTATAGAAGATCAACACTTGGGTATCTTGGGTATGTCATGTTCACATGGTTGTGAACATATATTTTCAAGATAGAATCTACCCTCTGATTCAGAGTAAGTATTCCCTTGAGAATGTCACCAAGTTAATTACTGAGAATTGCAGTCTTGTTGATAAGTAGTTATCAACATGTTTGGTAATCATGAGCGGTGAATGGGACTCAAGGAATATAAGAAGTAATCATGATTCAGATTGACATTAACCATTTATCTGACTACCTGTATATGATTATGAATGGTGATGGTAGAGGGATATTAGTATACCATACAAGTTTAGTTACCGCTTCGGATATGTTCTTTGGTATTGGAGTTCAGTTATCGTTTTATAGTGGAGTAAACGTTAACTGATTAGTTAGTTCGTTTGCTGATCAAATAGTTTGGTCATGGGAATTAACAACTGATCTGAGCCAACAATAAAGAGCCTAGGAGGTCCACTCGTAGCTCCGCTAGGATGCTTGGAAAGGCACAAGAGGATCTTGTCATGACAAGTTCAATTGATCGAATAGGTTTTGATCGATTGAAGTCTAGGCAAGTTTGAGCGATCGAAAGTAATTCGATCAATCGAAAGTAATTCGATCAATCGAAAGTTTGATCGATCGAAGCCATTTTGATCGGTCGAAGGTTAAACTCGGTTTTGGAAATCTATAAATAGGGTAGCTGCATACAGGGTTTAATAATCGTCATTTTTCCTATACGAAAGCTGCAGAGCCTGTTTAGGGTTTTCCAAGCCTTCTTATCCTCCCCGTTGGAGTTCCCACTAACTCTAGACTCTCTGGCAGTATCTGCAGGAGTCATAAGTGTGAAGACAACCTAGTGGAAGCTGTTGCATCATCAAGAAGTTTGAAGATTTCAAAATTGGGTTCAAAACACAAAGGTATAACTCTTATCCCCTCTAGTACGCATCTATGGAATTGACGAGTAGTAGATCCTAGGCTACCAATAAGTTTATTGAAACTTAACCTTTCTGCTGCACGCTTAAAATCATTTTAAACCTGTTTTCCCTTCAGTGGGAGATACTTACAATCACTCGACTCACCAGAGACCTGTTGCACCACTGCCACCGAGATAGAAAGGTGATACGCTATTAGCAAATTTTCTTGGTTTACATCCCAAGAAGTTAGATAGGCTTACCGAACCCTGGCAAGCCGAACAGTGTATAATGGAGATGGAATTAATCTTTTAAGCACTAGAGTACAACGAATAAGAGAAACGTCACCTTGCCACATTTCAGCTAACTTTTGCTGTCGCAGATTGGTGGAAAGCTGAGCGAGCCACTATAGGGATAAATGCTGCAAGAATGATGTCTTGGGAAACGTTTAAAGGCAAATTTTTGGAGAAGTACTTCCAAAAAGATGAGAAGGATCAACAGGAGAGGAACTTTCTCAATCTGGTTCAGAGAGGATTGACTGTACGGGAATATACTGTGAGAAAAACAGGTTTAAAATTAAATCTAAACGCGCAGCAGAAAACAAAGTTCAAAACTTTTATTGGTAGCCTTGGATCTACTACTTATTAACTCTATAGATGCGCATAACAAGATGGAGAAGATTCTATACCTTAGGTCTTGAACCCAATTCTGATTTTTGTCCTTCTCCTTGTGTGTGCAGCAGCAACCTCTAGGAAATCTTCACCCTTATGTCTCCTCGAATGCTCCCAGAGTGGCTAGGGTTGGTGGGAACCCTAATAGTGAGAATAGGGAAGGTTTGGGAACTCTAAACAGGTTCTGCAGCAACTGGTACGTTAAAAACGATGAACCCTGATTTCTGGACGAAGCTGCCCTATTTATAGATTCCCAGAACCGACCTTACTTTCAATCGATCGAAGTGACTTCGATAGATCGAACTATCGATCGATCGAACCTTGTTCGATCGATCGAACCTGTCTAGACTTCAATCGATCGAAACAACTTCGATCGATCGAACCAGTCTTGACAACATTCTCATTTGCCTTTCCAAGCATTCTGGCGGAGCTAAGAGTGGGACCTCCTAGGTTCTTAATTACTGGCTCCGATTAATTATTATTCCATCTAGTCAGTACTCTTGACTAAGGAATCAATAATTAATCAATTATCATTAATGCCACTATAAAATGATAATTGCACTCCAGTGCATAAGAACATAATCACACATACATAAGTGATTGCTAGACTTGTATAATATGATACGGATGTCCCTCTACCAGGCAATATTCGTATCTATCATTGGGATGTATGTCTTAAGATACTGTCGACCCAATAGATAGTACATCTTATATTCCTCAAGTATCATTCACTACGCTTGGATTACTAAACATGTCAACAACAACACTTTGTTGACAAGGCTGGCCAGCTCTCAGTAATCACTCCTAGTGACATTCTCGAGGGAATACTTACTCTTCGTTTTATTGAAGAGGGTAGAATTCCATCTTGACAATATATGTTCCCAACGTTGCATACTTGATTTACCCAAGATACCCAGGTGTTGATCTTGCAAGACCTCACTGATTGGTAAGTCAAAGCAACCAAGCATACAACTTGCGTCCATAACTGTCTCAGGATTAAGGACATGTATCCCTATACAAGTTTTGAGTTCCTATTGACGGTGACAGCGTTTAGGTGTCAATAGGTTTAACTCAGGTCCGTCAATGCACCGAGTGCACTAGCATATTAACCAAGAGTCAAAGACTCTTATGAATGAGATTCATCATTCTACCCCGTAGACGTTAATCATGCTACAGTGTATACCTGATAAGTTATCCAGACTTATCATCCACTGTGACTTATTTGAAACAACAAGGATTTGTGATTCATATCTCACATGTGTAATCATATACACAAATGAACCACATACAATGTTGTTTAAGGATTCCAGTCTAATATTCATCTCATGAACTAACATGCATAAATGCATTATGATATTCCATTGTCCAACTAACTGGTTTGAGGGCATATTCCCAACAAACTCCCACTTGCACTCATAACCATATAGCGTTAGTACTAACACTAGCATAGTCTCTGTGACTTGTCAAAATCCTTAACCCGTAAGGTTTTGCATAGGGACTGATGATCATCGACTGAAACAATCCATAGTAAAACATCTTCATGTTATACTATATCCCTAGACAAAAGACGTCACATGACATGTATCCAGTAAAGCTAATTTGAACATTGTCCAAAACACCATCACCCTGCATATATCCGCTAGTTCTTTCTCAAGCCCTAGAGAATATATACTTTATGATAGTTCAGAAAACTGAACATTCATTTGGACTGATATCTGTGAACAACCTCAACGGTATAACTGATATCCATACCTAACATCACATACAAAGTTTATCAATAGCGAAGGCTTATGATATACCGTTCATGTGATCTCTTTCATCTTGTATCCCAAGATACAAATCTTGAAAAAGCAATAGGTTATGTTCAAAGGTGAAAAACCTTTATCGAAACGTTCCACGTTGAATCTAGCCAGCAACTTTCTGATATAGAAGTTTGAGACAATCTCATTATCTTAACTTTCTGATCTTGAATGAGCAAAAATCATAAGATTATAGCTCGCCTCACCGAGATCATAAATATCAAGTATACTGTAGAAACTTAACCTTAATCATTGATGATACTACTTTAACATATCACAATGATAAAGATGTCATCAATATATGGAACCATAATCACCACCACACTTCCTTTGCGCAAGGATCCTTTCATCCACTTAAGCTACATCCACACTTTAGATGAATCCAAAGTATTTTGACCAATATGTCAAAACAGATGTCCTTATCTCTGGATGATTGCTTTAGTCCATAGACTTATGCAAATCACATACCAGAGCTTCCTTATCACAAAACTTCAATGCACCAGGGAATTTCAACAATGTTGAGAATTCTCCCACTGCAATGAAGTACCAATGTAGGAATGGATGAAGAGGTAGTAGATTTTAGTTCTAGATGATTTATAGATTGCTTTAAGATATAAATTACTTTACTCTTTTATATTATCTTTCCTTTGCAAAATTTGGTCTCCAACCAACTTTTGTTTTCTCTGGAAACACTACAAAAGTATTATACTTCTAATCTAGATTCAAAAGGCTCATCATTTCTTTACACCAAAGTGCTAGACATCCTTATCCAAAGTTACCATGAGAAAGAAGTCGCATTCTTTTCACAACTTTGGGGATGTCTATTGAAAAGATTTGCTTTTGAATAAGATCCAGTATATACATTGTAGTTCCATCGAGAAAAACAAGGAATAGTAGTAACTCTAAATAACTCATCCCATGACCCAGTCATATCTAAAAGAAGATAGTTCCTTCTACCTGCTACACCATCCCGTGGAGGCGCACTAGGTGTAGACTGTCGAGAAAGAATCTCATTCTTATCTCCTTTGGACAATAAATACATTAGATAGATACTCACCATTTTGATCAAATCAAAAGGCAACGATATTCTTTTATCAATTACTCTTCATTCCAAAACTTTTGAATTTCTTCAAAATTGAGGATGAAGATGCAATAAGTAAATGTATATCAGTATCCAAAGTAGCCGAAACTACTTTTCAACTCTAATGTTTATTGCCCTACATACATGAGTAAGTCCTAATTCTAATAAGTCCTTGGTCGTGTGATTTTCAAAAGAAAAGTCACCTGATCATATTAGCCTCTAAATAGGATTGACAAACAGGTAGTGGTTTCAACAACCAAAAGAGTTTTAGGATCCAATCCTTTACTCCCCATTTATCCTAATTTAGATTAATATGATCTGATCACATTTACTCTCTAAATAGGATTGACAAATAGGCAATGGTCTTAGCAACCGAAAGAGTTTAGGATCCTATCCTTTACTCCCCATTTATCCTATTTAGATTAAATATGATCTAACCTCAAAACCAAAAAGTCATAGAATTAGTTGAGGGTGCTATCCTTTTAGATGGTAAAATACCCATGAGTCATTTAAATACTACATTAGATAATATATGAGAAACAAGAGTAAATTGGTGAGATACTTGCTTGACAAGTTATTTAGATCACATAAAAGAAAGCTTTCTTTTAATCAAGAATTTCAGTACCAAAATCAAAAGAATAAATATTATTCATTAATTCAAAACTGAAATCCATCTAATAACTCCAAAGTTTTATTACAATATAAAACTATTAATCTAATAGCAACTCTTGCATCAGATCCCAAAAGGCAATCAAGATCTTCTAATCACTGCACATTCTTATTTTCCAATTCCCTGCAACAATTACAGATATAATTTAGAAAATATAGAATTAGTGCCCATAGTAGTTGAAGTATCAGTTTTTCAACTTACTTCAAAAACTAGTGAAAGGATCGTACCTTGCCTTTTGGCAGTCAAGTATTCCATACAGTTCCTTTTCCAATGCCCTCTCATGCCACAATGGAAACACTTTCCTTTTGGCACGGCACCAGCCTTTCCCTTTCCAAGTCTTGCCTTCTTCCCAACAGTTGGCTTAGGCTCACCTATCCTTGAGTCTTGCTTCTCCTTCTCTGAACTTATGCTCTTAGGCTTAGTTCCAGAAGATGAAGCCATTCCAATGTTCTGAACATTTGACTCCTCTTTGACTATATCCATCGTTGCCTCAAGAGAGCTCATCAACTCACTTGTTGAAAAAACTGTTTTACTCATTTTAAAAACCTTTTTAAATTGAGTGAATGATGAAGGCAACGAATGCAAGATTATGTCAACTTGAGTCTCACCATCAATGTCGGAACCAAGAACTTCCATTACTTTGAAATAAGTAATCATTTTAAAAACATGCTCTCTTATTGAAGTTCCTTCCAACATTCTGGTGTCCATGACTAACTCCAAGGCTCTAAGCCTTGCAGTACGGCTCAGTTCCCCAAACATCTCCTCGAGGTTCAATATTATAGCACGGGCAGTGTTCAAAGGTTGATGTTGCTGCTTCAACACATCAGACAAAGAGTCTAAGATGCTAGAGCGAGCTATACCATCAAATCTTATCCACTGCCAATATTGATCCGCAAGATCAGTTGGGGTGTCATGGTATGGAATAGGTGGACAGGGAATGGTAAGAACGTATTTACATCCATTAGCAGTTAACAATTCATCCAGTTCCAGTTTCCATTCAACGTAGTTATTTCCAATTAGCTTATTCTGGATCATGGTTATAGCAAGTGGGCTAGACATTATGAATCTGAAATACAAATAATGTAACAGAATTACAATATGGAAATCATGAATATGACAATTTATATGATACATTGAATTCCCTTAACCAACTCATTAATTGTCTTCAGGATGTCAAGCCTATGAAATTAAGTCTCCGTGTGGCGATCATAACCTCATAGCCTGATTGGGAAACCCATCATGAATGTCATGCAACTCTTACAAAACAATTCATGACTCCTGAACTTTTGGTCTCTAAGTTTCTGGATAATGCTCCGTGTGGAATCCCTTACCCATAGCTTAGCTAGTGTTTACCATTAACTAGAATCCAATGACAACCGCCTCAAGTAGTGCCTCAGTGTAGTGGTCACCCTCTAACGCGTCTCATTGATTCTATCCAAAGGAATACCTAGTAACCAATGAATAGTCTATCCTCCGTATGGAATGATCACCCATGGCTGGATGACACAGAATATACTACCCACCTTACAATGAACCGTTTATGGAAGACCGTGGGAGTTATAAAATAAGTCCCTCTCCCACTAGATTTTTATAAGAAGTTCATATCTAGTAATCAATAAGAAATACCCTCCGTATGGAATGATCACTCATAAATGAGTGACACAGAGTATTTCTCATACTTACAATGAACTAATAGGAATTTTTCAATAAAAAAAAATGTTTCTTCACATTGCCCATAAACATCAAGTGTTTACTAATGTGTTGGAAAAAAGGTTTTTGAATTTCATTTTAGAAAACCTGTTTTACGTGCATGCAAGTAGTAACAATATATAAAATTCCAATCACAACTAAGCACATAAAACAAAAACTAAAATGAAATAAAAACATTCAACAATGCCTCTATCTCCCATGGCTCTATCTCCATAGAACCTCCTTCTTGGTTTGATTGCCTCCGACTCCATCTTCATGGACAACGGCTTGCTCCTCCATCTTCATGGATTTTCTAATTCTATTACATTGGTCCTATACTTCTCTCGAAGCTTACAATTTATCTAGAAATAGAAATAACAACAATAAAATAAAAGGCTAGGGAAACCGGTGCGACTTTCCTTTTCATAGGATTGAAGTCGCAGCGCCCTTTACATAAGCCTTAAATCCAAACCAACAATTAAATACAAAATTTAAAAGTCTTGGTGCCATGGGAGATAGCGGACTAAGCTTGCTGCAAAAGGGTTAGTCACACGCACAACCACGCATATATATAACAAATATATGTACCATTGGAACCCCTAATTGATTCACACAGTATATAAACTCTTTACATACTGAATTAGAACTCAAAACAGCATCACTGTTCTCTGTCACACTTCGATCGATCAAAAAAGTTAGATCGATTGAACCTTCGATCGATTGAACATAGTTCAATTGATTGAACTTTCAGTTTCACAGAATGTTTTGAAAAACTTATAGCATAAATAAAATTTTAAAGTAAATATTTTTAAAACCTTTAAATCTGTAAACTGAAAACCTGGACAAAAGAGCAGTCTCGATCGATCGACCAACATTCGATCGATCGAACAGAACCAAAGTTCGATCGATCGAAACTAGTTCGATCGCTTGAGAACAGATGATGTTCGATCGATCGAGACTACTTCGATCGATCGAACCCACCTTGCATCCAATGCAATCACAGATTTGTATTCTGCTGCATAAACACTGCAGAAACGGATCTGTGACGATGCAGTTTTGAAAACAGTCCTAAAATCAACATGCAAATCAAAACTAGTGTTCCAAAACGCATCTATAGATCCAAACAAGCGTGGCTCTGATACCAATTGTGAGAAAAACAGGTTTAAAATTAAATCTAAACGCACAGCGGAAAACAAAGTTCAAAACTTTTATTGGTAGCCTTGGATCTACTACTTATTAACTCTATAGATGCGCATAACAAGATGGAGAAGATTCTATACCTTAGGTCTTGAACCCAATTCTGATTTTTGTCCTTCTCCTTGTGTGTGCAGCAGCAACCTCTAGGAAATCTTCACCCTTATGTCTCCTCGAATGCTCCCAGAGTGGCTAGGGTTGGTGGGAACCCTAATAGTGAGAATAGGGAAGGTTTGGGAACTCTAAACAGGTTCTGCAGCAACTGGTACGTTAAAAACGATGAACCCTGATTTCTGGACGAAGCTGCCCTATTTATAGATTCCCAGAACCGACCTTACTTTCAATCGATCGAAGTGACTTCGATCGATCGAACTGTCGATCGATCGAACCTTGTTCGATCGATCGAACCTGTCTAGACTTCAATCGATCGAAACAACTTCGATCGATCGAACCAGTCTTGACAACATTCTCATTTGCCTTTCCAAGCATTCTGGCGGAGCTAAGAGTGGGACCTCCTAGGTTCTTAATTACTAGCTCCGATTAATTATTATTCCATCTAGTCAGTACTCTTGACTAAGGAATCAATAATTAATCAATTATCATTAATGCCACTATAAAATGATAATTGCACTCCAGTGCATAAGAACATAATCACACATACATAAGTGATTGCTAGACTTGTATAATATGATACGGATGTCCCTCTACCAGGCAGTATTCGTATCTATCATTGGGATGTATGTCTTAAGATACTGTCGACCCAATAGATAGTACATCTTATATTCCTCAAGTATCATTCACTATGCTTGGATTACTAAACATGTCAACAACAACACTTTATTGACAAGGCTGGCCAACTCTCAGTAATCACTCCTAGTGACATTCTCGAGGGAATACTTAATCTTCGTTTTATTGAAGAGGGTAGAATTCCATCTTGACAATATATGTTCCCAACGTTGCATACTTGATTTACCCAAGATACCCAGGTGTTGATCTTGCAAGACCTCACTGATTGGTAAGTCAAAGCAACCAAGCATACAACTTGCGTCCATAACTGTCTCAGGATTAAGGACATGTATCCCTATACAAGTTTTGAGTTCCTATTGACGGTGACAGCGTTTAGGTGTCAATAGGTTTAACTCAGGTCCGTCAATGCACCGAGTGCACTAGCATATTAACCAAGAGTCAAAGACTCTTATGAATGAGATTCATCATTCTACCCCGTAGACGTTAATCATGCTACAGTGTATACCTGATAAGTTATCCAGACTTATCATCCACTGTGACTTATTTGAAACAACAAGGATTTGTGATTCATATCTCACATGTGTAATCACATACACAAATGAACCACATACAATGTTGTTTAAGGATTCCAGTCTAATATTCATCTCATGAACTAACATGCATAAATGCATTATGATATTCCATTGTCCAACTAACTGGTTTGAGGGCATATTCCCAACATATACTACACAATTCGAGCGTCTATCTCAATTTGTTTAGCATATGGTAGACACTCCATAGAAGAAAGTGAAGAGATTTCACCAAGGATTGAATCCCTATCTCAGACATATGATGGTTGGTCTTTTGAATCAGTCAATTGAAGGGATCGTCAAATTTGCTGCAGAGCTGGAAAGGATTCTTACCCAACACAGCAAGCACAGATAAACCGACCTCAGTCGTCAAGAGGTTATCAACTGTAATATTTTCAGAACCAGCCGCCGAGGAATACCCAGAGTTGGAGACCTCAGGAAAATTTTCAAGGGAACAAAAGAACTTGGAAGGGAACCAGAAAGCCACAGCAGGGTTATTCTCAAACCTAGTAATATCACCAGCAGGGACCACAGCCTCAGACGCTACTAACAGCCCCGCCAAGCAATATCAGAGGATGTTTTAATTATAGAAAGCGATGACATATTGCCAAGTTCTGCACCATCCCCATGAGTAATCGCCGGATGGATGCTATCTGTTAGAATTGCAACAAGCCAGGACATTTACACAAGGATTGTCACGCACCTCAAGGAGGGTACTATGGGGTAATAGTTCAAGGTATTCAATGTCCCCCAGATTAGACTAGGATGAATGTTATCATCCCAGCAGAAGCAGGCTTTAATGTTGATGAGCAGCAACATTTGAAAGCTAGGTACGCTTGTACTCATTCATAGTCCAGTTAAAGCTTTATTCGATATTGGAGCTGAACATTCATTTATTGCTGTTAAGACTATACATCAGTTGGGTTTAGAAACCTCAGACACTTGAGCCGGCACTTAATGCCCTGTCACCATTGGGAGTGACTGTTAAGTTGGGTAAAGTGTGTAAAGATTGTCCATTAACCTTGGGAGATAGTAATCTTCCAGCAAACTTGGTAGTATTGTCGATGTAAGAGTTTGACATTATCCTAGGGATGGATTGGTTGACTAAGTCCAATGCCAACCTGGATTGCCCTACTAGGACGATTGTATTTTCACTATAAGGAAGAACGACGATCAGATTTCAGTGTTAGACAACGAGTGACATGTTTTTGACAAATGGTTTAGCTATGATCGGTAGTAATAATACAGAACTCAAAATGGATTAGATTCCTACCGTACAAGACTTTCAGGATGTATTCTAGGATATTAAAGGACTTCCACCGAAAAGGGAAATAGACTTTTGCGTGGAACTATTACCTGCTATGTTACCGATATCTAAGACTCCATATAGGATGGTGCCGATTGAGATATTGGAATTAAAGAAGCAAGTTCAAGAACTTGAAGATTTAGGATTCGTTCCCCCGAGTACATCACCTTGGGGAGCACCAGTTTTGTTCGTAAAGAAGAAGGATGGAACACTTCGACTCTGTATAGACTACAGGGAATTGAACAAGGTTATGATCAAGAGTAGATATCCACTACCTCGGATAGAAGATCTATTCGACTAGATACAAGGATCTAGGATCTATTCAAAGATTGATCTACGTTCGGGATATCATCAACTTTTGGTTCGACCAGAGGATGTGTCGAAGACTGCGTTCAGGATGAGATACGGGCATTATGAGTTTTTAGTTATGCCTTTTGGATTGACGAATGCACCAGTAGTATTTATGGACTTAATGAATAGAATATTCAGGCCATATCTAGATAAATTCATCATAGTATTCATCGACAACATCTTGATCTACTCAAAGATAGAAGAGGATCATAAGGAGCATTTGCAGATTGCCTTACAGACACTTTAAGATAGCAAGTTGTATGCAAAGTTCAGCAAATGTGAATTTTGGCTACAGGAGGTCAAATTCTTGGGGTGTGTTATATCTCAAGATGGTATCTTTGTGGACTCATCTAAGATTAATTCAGTCTTAAGCTGGAATAAACTGACTAATATGACGGAAGTCAAAAGTTTTCTTGGTTTAACAGGATATTATCGAAGATTTGTCGAAGGATTTCCCAAGATAGCAGGACCTTTGACAAATTTAACAAGGAAGGAAATGAAGTATGAATGGATAGACAAGCATGAGCATACATTTCAAGAGTTAAAGAAAAGATTGACTTCTGCACCAGTACTCGTGATACCGAAGAGTAGAGAAAGGTATATGATCTATAGTGATGTATTGCATCAAGGACTTGGTTGTGTGCTTATGCAAGACAGGAATGTCATTTCGTATGGATCAAAAAAGTTGGAAGATGATGAGAATTGGTTAATGATGTGTCAGAATAAAAGAGGAAAAGATATTATTAATATCACTGTGATATATCGTGCAAGACGGATGATTATGTTATTTCTATGAGACTGTGTGTGTTAGTTCTTACTTAGCTTTCAGTGAGCTGACGACCTTCATTACCTAGGCCTTTCCCGTCCAGACTACCCCGTCCCTAACAATGTAGGTGTTGGAACCTACGGTGATGGCTACTACCCGAAATTGGATTATGCAGAGGGTGGCCCCACTGATTCCGGTTATGCTAGAGAGAAATTTTATGCTGACGACTTCTTATGCCAGCTGAAGACCTGAAGATAGTCAAAGCTAGTATCTATATTTCTTTTATTTCTGTTGAACTTATTAGTTTACGGGTACTTGGGCATATGTTGTCTCCAAACCTGTTGTGATCCTGAGGACCACTCTGATGTTTATAATAGTGATACTGGTTTTATATTTCAGTTGATTTCGTTACTGTTCCCGTTTATCTTGTGGACTAGTACTGTATGGTGTGGATAATTAGTGACTTTCACTTGTCATTCCCTATGGACCCAAAAAGGAAATTTATTTTTCTCTATTTTTGCTGCTCTGGGGCATGACAGGATTTTTATATTCGTGGATCGAATTACAAAGACGGCACATTTTATCGTCTACAATATGATGTATCCAGTAGAGTGTTTGAGCCGGATGTATCTGTAGCACGTTGTACGGTTACATGGAGTACCTGTTTCAATTATGTCAGATCAAGATTCATGCTCTACTGCAGAATTTCGGAAGAGTCTCCAAACAACAATGGGAACAACATTAAACTTGAGTTCATCTTTTCATTCGCAGACCGATGGACAAACTGAACAAGTTAATCATGTGATGGAGGACATGCTACGCGCTTGCGTCATTGATTTTGAGAGTTCTTAGGAGATGCACTTACCATTGATCGAATTCATCTACAATAACAGTTATCATTCGAGCATAGGGATGGCGTCGTTTGAAGCTTTGTACGGAATACCTTGCCAATCTCCGCTATGTTGGGCCGAAGTCAGAGATACTCAATTTCTTGAGCCAGAGATGGTACGAGAGACTAGTGAGAAGATTCACATTGTGCATAAGAAAATAGAGACAGCTCAGACCAGACACAAGAGTTATGCTGACAAGCGACGCAAAAACTTGGAATTTGTCGTTGGAGATCACGTGCTGCTTAAAGTTTCACTTGTTCGAGGCATCGTTAGATTTGGTCAGAAGAGAATCAAACTATCGCCGCGAATCATTGGACCATTCGAGATTCTAGAACATTTTGGAAAGGTTGCTCATCGACTTGCATTACCGCCAAAGATGTCAGGAGTGCACAACATTTTCCACATCAGTATGCTGAGGAAGTGTGTTCATAACCCAGCACACGAGATCAACTTTGAGGATAATAAAGTCAATGACAACGTTACGATCAATGAAGGACCAGTGCAGATTCTAAATCGAGGGATCAAGAAGCTCAGGAACAAGGAGATTCCGTTAGTGAAGATCTAGTGAAAACATCATGATGAAGGAGAAGCTTTGTGGGAGCTAGAGTCAGAGATGCATGAGAAGTTTTCGTTTTAATTTTGACCTTGTTTGTTTTCAATTTCGAGGACAAAATCTTTTGATGACTGGTGGATGATGTGATACCCTGCATTTTCAATAATTATTTATACACAGAAATTTCTATATACTTCCCTTAACAATTCATGAAGTTTCACATTTGACCGATCGAACTACTTTCGAGCAATCAAGCAGTTCTAAATTCAAGCAATCGAACACTATTCGAGCGATTGAAACCCTGGCGACATATATTTAATACGTGGTCCCCACTTCAATCGATCAAACTTTCTTCAATCGATCTAACCTGATCGATCTGCTCTCGAGCGATCGAACGACCTTCGATCGATCAAACTTGTAATCATTTGAATTCCTAGGTTTTCTGCAAAACCAGCCACCTGCACCCCATCTCTCCCTATATATACATTGTGCTCGTGTGATTATGAGGGTTAGTTGAATGTAGAGAGCTTAGAGAGAGAGAATTGTATGCTTGTGTTTATATATTATACACATACCTTTATATATATATATATACACACACTCATATAGATATATATATATATATATATTGTCAAGAAGAGAGAGAGGAGCAGAAGCTGAAGAAAAAGAAGAGAAAAGAGAAGGAGACAGAGAAAGATAGAAGAGACTGAGGTAGAGAAGATAGAGAGGAGACTCCATTAAAGCTTAAGGTTGGAAAACTTGCCAAACGCGCCCTTAGCAACTTCTAGTGTGTTCCAAACTCACTCAGTAGCTTAGTTGTGATGTTTTTACTTATTCTATTCGTTTAAAGATGACCCAAACACCCCATTAACATATTTTGGAGGTTCACTGCAGAGCCTGTAGAAGATGAAGTTCGATCGATCGAACCAAGTTCAATCGATCAAACAACACTGAGTCTCAATCGAGCGAAATGACGTCAATCGATCGAGACCACTTTCACTTTGATCGTTCGAGAATACTTTAATGGATCGAACATCACTTTTTTTGAGCGATTGAGATGACTTCAATCGATCGAACCTAGCAGAATATGGATATGTTCCTTAAGTTTATAATTCATAATGCGTAGTTGTTTAATCGTTGTTTCATGTTCTATTATGCAATATTATGGATTTTATGGAGGTAATGTGATGCGATAATGATATTGAGATAACATGGTGAGTAACGTAGTCAGGTTCGGAAGGTCAATAACATACGACACGATAACGAGATAAGGTTTGAATTATGATGGTAGGTGACATTGGTTATTCCTGGTGTTTAAATCAGTAGGGTATTGGTGACCATCAGTACAAGTATGTCAGTATCATGAGTTGGTCGTGAACACATCTGCGTGGGATGTGAGCGTTATGTATTATGCTAGTAAAAAGTACTAATGCATATGAATTATGAACAGACGATGCTCATAAGCATTCTTAAAAGCGGTGAACAGTAAGAGTTCTTAAAAGCGGTGAACAAGAGTATTGGTGCATCCATAGACTAGTCGTTATATGAGAGCGATATGTAGTGCTTGTAAGAGTCTTAAAAGTGGTGAACAAGAACACTAGTATAACGTGATGATATAATCAGTTGGGATAGTCAGTTGGGATTGGTACAGTTAGTCTTAGAGTTGGAATATGATGAGAATCGGTTAATGATGTGTCAGAATAAAAGAGGAAAAGATATGATTAATTTCACTGCGATATATCATGCAAGACAATTGATGACATTATTTCTATGAGACTGTGTTAGTTAGTTCTTACTCAGCTCTTAGTAAGCCGACATCCTATATTTCCTGGACATTCCCTATCCAGGCTACCCTGTCCCTAACAATGCAGGTGTTGGAACTTACGGTGATGGCTACTACCCAGAATTGGATTATGTAGAGGGTGGCCCCACTGATGCTGGTTATGCTGGAGAGAAATGTTATGATGACGGTTATCCTTACGCCAGCTGAAGACCTAAAGATAGTCACAGCTAGTGTTTATATTTATGTTATTTCTGTTGAACTTAGTAGTTTACAGGTACTTGTGCATACGTTGTCTCCAGACCTGTTGTGATCCTGAGGACCACTTTGATGTTTGTAATAGTGATACTAGTTTTATATTTTAGTTGATTTCATTACTGTTCTTGTTTGTCTTGTGGACTAGTATTGTGTGGTGTGGATAATTAGTGACTTTCACTTGTCATTCCCTATGGACCCAAAAAGGAAATTTATTTTTCTCTATTTTTGCTGCTCCGGGGTATGACATTTTGTGCGTATTAGCTTCCCCCCATTTCCAAAGCTAAATTGATGCATCATCAGATGAGGGTTGGAATTTTTAGTGCTCAGAAGAACTGCTCTAGATCGGGATGATCGCTTTAATAATTCAGGGTCTGTAGCCCAGTATGACGACTCGAGGGCTCGGGGTCTGACCTTCCATGTGTTGCATAAGGGTTGGTTTAGTTAGAATCCAACCAGGCCGGTGCCGAGATAATTAGATCAACTGGACTGAACCAAACCGTCACATTGTGTAATTAATGTGCACGTCTTTTAAGGTGACATTTGGGCTGCCCGAGATGACAACTGTCGGGCATTTAGGCATGAAAAATTCTGAGCTATTGGATCTGAGTTGATCTAGGCTGCTTGTACTACCTATATAAGGGATCTTTGGACATTTTTCATTCCTCCTACTGTCCCCTGTGAGAATTTACCAAACGGTTCTGAAGACAAAAGCACCCGATCAAGGTTCCTGCGCTCCTCCCGGCTTACTCCTCTCTGTAGTCTTCATACCACCAGCCTTTATGCTCTTTTCTTCTCTTTTTTTTTTTGTTTTTTTTGGTTCCCGAGCGAGACTAGAGAGTAGGAATCCTGTAGGTTTTGTGAGGAAGTGGGATTTCTTTTTCTTGAGATTTTGCTTTTTCCTTACGGCGGGAGGTACCCTTCAATCTGCCTGGTCAACGTGTCCCAGACCCATTTTTTCTGAGTGTTACCTACCGCGAAGACCATTTTTTCTTTACCGTTCAAGCTTCTAGATCTTCCTCCTCTATACCTTAGGCTTGAGATTCCTGACCCGTACTTAGGACGTCAGCTGCTTCCCTGACCTGTAGGTGGGGCTTTGGACATGTGTTATTCCTCCTTTAACTCCTCTTCTCGATCGGAAGAAGAGTATTCGGGCTCAGGTGGCCCGAGTGCTAGCATAGACCGCTCCTCCTTAACTCCTTCGGACTGTCAAAGTGAGGGTAGAATTCCCGTTCGGCTGTCGGACGAGAAGAGAGCCAGCAGCCCATTGAAGTTCCCAAGTCATGAAGTTCGGGTAATGATGTAACGGTCTTGGTTATGGCCGACATGTACTTTTATTGCATGGGGACCCTCAGTAGTTTGCTTATGTCAAACTTGGATAGAGTCAGACAAAAGTTCGACTGCTTTGATGGTTTTCCCCCTGCTACATAGCGAGGCCCACGTTAACCGATCGGGGTACGTCATACTTTATGTCTTTATGAGGATGCGCTCCTCGTAGGCCTTCATCTTCCCCTTCACTTCTGGCCCGGGACTTACTGACTTACCCCGATATTACTCGAAGGTAACTCACCCCAATGGCTAGAGGTTCTTGATTGGGGCCATCCACCTCTGGCCCCCAAGTCTTCTGGTATGAGCTCACCCTTCAGGAGTTCTTGTGGACTTATCAGTTGTTCTCACTGTTGGAGAAGGTCGGCTTCTTTTCCCTGAGCGCTTGGCAGGGATGGAAGATCATAGATAAATGTTCGAACAATAACAAGGAGTGGAAGAGAAAGTTCTTCTAAGTATCCACCCTCGGACTTTGTGAGGTGGCTTTAGGAATCCCCCTACCAACCGCCTGGTCGGACAAGTTGAGGGGTAAGGCTTTAAGTCTTGAGTGTGTTTAAACTTCACACTTGTTCCTCGAATGCTGACTGACTCTTGTTCATTCTTGTAGCTGGTTCTTCTAATCCATTGACCATTCCAGGGGAGTGTCAAAATAGGATAAGGGATTTAGTACAACAACATGTTAACATTACCGATGTGTTGACCCGGACAGGCGCTTGGGTGACCACTTTTTAACCCGAGGAAGTTTTTACCGCACTTGTTTTTCCTCCCATCATTGTCGGTAAGTCTAGTCTTCATAAAATCACTTTACCATGTCATATTTTGCTGACTTGTGCCTTTTCTTTGGTTTTTCAGAGATGGCTCCCAAGCGAGACCTTGCTACCCTAAAGGAGAAAGAAGCCACCGCCACCGCTTGGGTGGGTGAGAAGAGAAAGAGGACGAATCCTGCTGCTGGCTAGCAACTGAGGAGGCTGAGGCATGGGCCTTGGGATGAGCCGGTCGGGACATCCACCCCTAGGGTTGAGGTGATGGCAGCGATGGATAGCCCCTAGGGGAACATCCCGACTGGGGTGCCTCAAGTAGATATGACTGGGGAGATCCGGGTGAGGATCCGTTCAGCTCTTCTCTCGAGTTAAGTGGAGTAGTATGAGGGGATTTCTCCTCAAGTGCGTATCGGGTAGCTGTACTCCCTCTCCAACCTTGTAAGTAATTTGTCTGCATCTTTTTATTCACATTTGCCCTTTTTCTCGTTCAAGATTACTAACAGGCTTCCGTTCCTCTTTTCCAGGCTAGTTATTTGGCAGTTGGGGCTGAGTCTCACCTTTTTGAGCTGGCTAATAGGTCCGCTGCCGCTGAGGTGGCTCTTAATGCCGAGAGGTCAACCATGGCAGTGGAGAAAGAGAAGACAAAAACGTTGGCTCTGAGTTTGGGAGCAGAGCTAGAGGCTGCTGAAGAGGGCTTGGCTGCGGTGGAGACAGAGAAGAAAGCCATGGCCAATGCGACGGCCGCTCGGGATGAGGTTGAAAAGATAGCTGAGGAGGGATTCGAGGCTGGATTCTTTCAAGAGTACACTAACCTGAAAAGGAGGGTGGCCATGATCCATCCTGAGTGGTACCTCACAGCCTTCTCAGGAGCAGAGTCCAAATTTTGGGACACAGGGTCCCCTATTGCGGATGGGGCTGCTACTGGAGAGGCTGAAGAGACTGAGGAGGTGGTTATCGTGGACGATGCCCAGGACTAAGCCCGCTCCCAATCAAGCTCTTGAACTTGTGCATTTTTTTGCTATTTTTTTTTCAAGGTGGCTAATACAATTACCCCCCAGGCATTGTACTTTTTATATTCAAACCAGTAATAAAAAAGGCTCCTTGAGGTCACTTTTTGCTAAAACTATTCATTTTTGTACTTTTATTGCCTGTGTTTGTTTATGATTGCCTATGCCCAATCAGTTGTGCCTTAGCAAAAGGTTTGGAAATGTGACTGGTAGGGAGCACTCGGTCTTCTGGGGACTTGTAAAATCTTGGAATTTCTCGAGCTATTATGCTTAGGAAAATTCCAGGTTTACAGGTCCTGGTTGGGGTATTTGTAGGAGCTCGAAACTGCCCCAGGACTTTGTACTTTGGGATTAATTGAATCCTATAAATATCTGCTCGGGTTGGTAAGTGCATAGGATTAACTTTGAAGCTTATACTTGGTTAATCCTGGGCTTTGTAGCAACCTGATATGACCTCTGAGCATTGTGGGCGCTCTAGATTATTTAAGGGTTTACACTTTGTTAATTCCAAGGCATGTGAATGCTCGGTGTGACTTCCTGTAGTGCACCATTCCTTTCTTACCCCCCAAGCTTTAGGTAAGGCAGACGTTGTGGGAGTGGTTAATGTAGGTAGCTGACCTAGAATGTAGGAATTCTAAGGTCTTTTGACTCCTCTATTGTGGGCAACCTAGGGGGTTTATCCCCATCGTAGGTTATAGGCCTAAGTAGAGTTAGTGCCTCGAGTGGTGCCGAGGTCTTTTGTCATCCGCTTAAAGGTGGTCTACTGGTGCTAAGGGGGGTGATCCCAATGTCTTTTTGGTGCCTTGGGTGTGATCCCGAGGTCTTTTTGGTGCCTCAGGTGTGATCTTGAGGTCTTTTGGGTGCCTCGGGCGCGATCCTGAGGTCTTTTATTGATATAAAACACTGGTAAGGAACACTGTTTGCGAGAACGATTCTTTATTTAATTCGAAAACTGCTATAAGTGCTCAAAAAGAGCTACAACTTATTAAAGAAAACATAAAATCCCTACAAATCCTAATTCTGATTCACTGATAGTACTTCTGTAGATGTTCTACGTTCCAAGGGTGATGTAGGTCTTGTCCTTCTAGTATTTGCAACCAATAAGTCACCAGTCGGTTGACTTGGGTAACTTTGTAGGGTCCTTCCCAATTAGGCCCCAACTTCCCATAGCTAGGATTCTTGGTGGACTGGTAGATTGCTTTGAGGACAAGGTCCCCTACCTAGAAACTGTGGTGATTTACCCTTTTGTTGAAGTATTGTGAGACTCTCTGTTTGTAGGCTGCCATTCTGAGATGTGCTCGATCCCTCTTCTCCTCAACTAGGTCGAGTTCTCCTCTGAGGGCTTCTTCATTCCCTTGGTTGGTGTAGTTCGCCACTCGGTAAGTCGGTAGTTCCAGTTAGGTAGGGACTAATGCCTCGAAGCCATATATGAGTGAGAACGGAGTCTCACCTGTAGCGACCCAGGGGTAGTGCAGTAGGCCTATAGGAGGCTCGGCAGTTCTTCTGCCCAGAGTCCCTTCGCTTTTTAAAGCCTTGTTTTTATGGACTATAAAATTGTTCGATTGGTTATGTTGGCTTGTTCGTTATCTTCGGGATACTTGGGAGAAGAATAATGATTTGATATCCCATAGTTTGAACAGAATTGCCTGAATACCGGTGAGTCAAACTGTCTACCATTGTCGCTAACTAGCACCCGGGGTATACCGAACCTACTGAGTATGTTTTTCTCCATAAAACTTTCCTTCATCTTTTTGGTAATGGTAGCCAATGGTTCGGCCTCCGCCCATTTGGTGAAGTAGTCGACCACTATGACCACAAACTTGGCATGACTAGTCTTAGCCATAGGGAGTGGTCTGACTATGTCGATGCCCCACTAAGCAATCGGCCAAGGGCTAAGGATTAAGGTTTGTTCCTCCACCGAGCAGTTGATCATGCCTATAAATCTCTGGCATGTATCACACCGTCTCACATAGTCGTTTGAATTCTGGATCATTGTAGGCCAGTACTACCCTTGCAGTAGGGCCCTTCTACACAAGGCCTAACCTCTGACATGGCTTTCATACACTCCTTCGTGAAATTCTTGTAGAATGCTCTCAACTTGAGTCAAGTGAACGCATCGGAGGTAGGGAAAAGTGAATCTCTTCTTGTAGAGTACTCCGTTAGCAAGGTGGTACCTTGCTGCTCAGTATCTGACTCGTCGGGCTTCAGACTTCTCGGACGGGAGGTTTCCACTCATGAGGAACATTACTGTAGGGTCCATCCAACAGGAACCTGCATCGACCGGGTCCACCTCCATACCCTCGAATGGACACTGAGCTCGGACGAGTATTCTACTGTCACAACCCATCCTGATATGCGCAAAAATAGGACATGTGGCACGCCACCAAGGCTTATCCAATTCCATTAAAGTATAAATAGCATAGAAAACATAAGTAAAAATCATAAAATTTAAAGTTATAAAAAGTTTGGCGCATTTGAAAACACTTCAAGAAACATTCTCTTTAAAACCCAGTAATCCAGTTGACTGATCAAGGTCCGATCGACTGGGAATGCAAGATGCAGAGAGCTTGAAAATATCAGAAGTGGTCCAGTCGACTGTGTCAGGGAACCAGTCGACTGGGGTCTCTAATTCTCAGTCGATCGATTCTTCCAATTGACGAAATCAGAAATTCCCAATTTTGAAAATACGACATAGTCGACTGTGGTCTTCCACCCGTCAATCGTTTCTTTCTTAAAACCAAAATAACAATTCCATTAATAATCCAATTGATTGTGTCGGGGACCTAGTCAACTGTTTTTCAGTATTCCGGAGTAGTAGCTAGATCAAAGCAGCCTCCGGTCGACTGTTTCCCGAAACCAATCTGCAAATTTCAATCTGTGGTTATTCCAAACTCAATAACCAATACATCCACCACTATAATTCAACGATTCCAAATGTAAAGACAAGAGTTTTACTACAGATTGCAATACTACAATTCCTTTACAAGATTTCAATTACAACATTTTACAATTCTCAAAGTTCTTATTACATCATTGGAAAGGAAACCAAAACATAAACAAGTGTGATCCCGCCGTCCCATCGGCCTCACTCTTCTCACTTCTTCTTTCCTTTCTTCTTATCACCTGCAATGGAGTAAAGCTTCACTGCTCAATTATATGTTGAGTGAACAAATTCTAGCATACGCAATATATAATAAAACATGCTTTAATCTCATAGATCACATCAAATATAGTCTCTAGGGAGAAAAACATCCATTCATTCGGTAGTGGCAAGTCCAAGTCTTAAATCGTGATGCCAATGGCTAGTCTAAGTCTACGACCATCACATCCCAAGTGCCCTAGCAAGTCCAAGTCTTAAACCATGCACAGTAGCCTTCGCTGCTAAATTTTCAAACATCAAAAAGCTTACTCCGGCATGAAATTGTATAAAACTCCCCTTTCACCCACATAATTATTTAGCGTGCTCGCGTAAAAATTAGACATGCTTTTCACAGATAAGCGCGTGTATAATTGATGGGCTTACCATTAACACATGAATTTTGTTCGGATCACAATTTTGTCATCAAAAGTCAAACCATGTATATTTCCTATATAACATAGGTTTGAACTTCATACCTCGTGCTATGTCTCTCAAACTTTGGAGGAAGTACTAGAGGCCCGATTAAACGTCGGATCTTCGATTATACGTGATTTTTATAAGTTTATAGGTGTTTTTTTTTCAACTTTCTAGAAATTAGATTTTATGAAAAACTTAGCCAAACAAGGGCTAAAAGGTATCAAAACATAGATCTTACCTCTAGGAGTTCAAATATGAAATCTGGTTGAAAACTGACGGACGAATAGTCATCGATTTGCGTCGCCCAGCTCGGGGGAATAAATCTCCCCTCTCTCTCTCTCTCTCTCTCTCTCTCTCTCTCTGATATATGTTTTGAGATTTATGAAAAAAATATCTCATTCTTCTATTTATAGCCACGACTCTCGAAAATTATGTTTATCTCCCCTTGAGTTCTCAAAACTTCTAATTATCTCCGAAACGTCCTAAACGTCCATTTTATCACTTCACGAGTGAAAACTAAAAATTGTAAAAGTTTTCGTCAAAGTTCCTTTTGGGTCCAAAATCATGTTCTAAAACCTATTTTTGTGGAATTGCTATAAAACCTACTTTTTATGCAACGTATCATCTATGTTCCCATTATAACATTCAACGTGATCTAAAACAAGATCAAAACTATCAGGAATTTACTCTACACAGGTAAAATCACTATTCACAAAATACCATATAATTCAAATAACATTTAAATCACATAAATGTCATTTAATCATGCCAATGCATCATGACTCCTCTTCTTACCGTGTCCTCAATTGACAATCACCGTCGACCCACATTCAACCTCAGTTCAATTATTAATCCACATTAATAATTCCAAAATTTAAATATGCAATTAAAATAAAAGGCTTTTTTTTTTCTTTCTGGGACGGGTGTTACATCTACCCTGATTCCCAGAAGGTCTGATTCTGATGATGATGCTAGGCGAACCAACTGGTCGTCCCGTGTGTTCTCTTCCCCCAGGATCTGAGTGATACACGGCCCTTTAAGCCTGTTGGTGATTTTTTTGACCAGTGCTAAGTAAGCCACCATGTTCTCCTCCCTAGCCTCGTACTGCTATAACATCTGGTTAATGATCAATTGAGAGGCACTATGCACTTTAACCTGTTAGGCGCCCATTAAGCTAGCCTGATGTAGCCCGACCAACAGGGCTTCATACTCTGCTTTGTTGTTTGATGCTTGGAACCCAAACCTGAGAGCGTACTAGAGTTGAATTCCCTCGGGTGTGATCAGGATAACTCCCGCCCCACTGCCCTATTTGTTAGAGGACCCATCCACATAGAGTACCCAGGTCGGGATCTCGGGCTGTAAGTCGGGCTGTAGATCGTACAGGGCATACTCCTCGATCAAATCTTCTAGATATGTGAACTCGACAAGAAAATCTACTATGGCCTGTACTTTGATTGTTGTTCGAGGTCTATAAAGAACTTCAAACTCTTCCAATTCTAGTGCTTCTTCATGAGCCTCTTGGACGTCTTAGGCTGGCACATGATCTACACAGGTTCTGATCTGTGAGGACGACAATGGTATAAGCCTAAAAATATGGGCAAAGTCACTGGGTTGAAGTGACAAGGGCCAAGGCTAGCTTATCTATACGCGAATATCTACTTTCTGTGCCTTAAAGTGCTCGACTAGTATTGTACATTGGGTATTGGATCCCATATTCTTCTCTAACCAGTGCTATGCTAACTGCTGAGGGTCATACTGCTAGGTACAAAAATAATTCTTCATTTAAAATGGGCATTGAGAGTAGAGGGTGTGAGGCTAGGTACTTCTTGAGTTCCTGAAATGCCTCCTCGCACTATTTCGACCACTCAAAGGCCTTACGTAGGATTTTGAAAATCGGCAAACACCGGTCGGTTGCTTGGGACATAAATCTGTTCAATGTTTCCACTCGTCCTACCAGACTCTGAACTTCCTTGGTTGATCTGGGTAACTGCATGTTGATGATGGCCTGAATTTTCTCTGGGTTGGCTTCGATTCGCCGTCTGCTGACTAAGTGCCCCAAGAACTTCTCGGATGAGACCCCAAATGCGCACTTCATTGAGTCTGACTTCATCCAAAATCTTCTAAGGATACTGAAAGCCCCGACCAAGTGCTCGAGTTGGTCGGGCTCGTCCCAACTCTTGATTAGGAGGTCATCTATGTATACTTCCATAGTCTTTTCGATCAGATCCCTAAATATGTGGTTGACCTGGCACTGGTAGCTCATTCATGCGTTCTTGAGTCCGAAGGGCATCACTTTGTAGCAGTATGTTCCTTGGTCGGTAATGAAGGAGGTCTTATCTTCATTGCTAGGGTACATGCAGATCTAGTTATACCCTGAGTAGGCATCCATGAAGAAAAGGAGTGAGTGGCTTGTCGTTGCATCTACCAAGAGATCTATCCTGGGTAGTGGGTAGCAATTCTTAGGGCATGCTTTATTTGGGTTGGTAAAATCTACACACAGCCTCTTCGTTACTCTTCTTGACTATGACAACATCAGCCAGCCAGTCTGGATACTGCACGTCACAAATTGACTTTACTTTAAGGAGTTTCCCAACCTCCCTGTGTACTGCTTCCTGTCTTTAAAGGGCCATTCCCCTCCTCTTTTGCTTAACCGGGTAGAAGCTCAGGTCAACATTGAGTCAATGGGACATGATCCGAGGGTCAATTCTAGGCATATCCTCATGGCTCCATGCAAAGACGTCTTGATTCTATCTTAAAAACTGGACTAACTTTTCCTGAAGATCTGGTTCCAGGAGGGAACCCACACTGACGGACTGGTTGGGGAATTGGGGATCGAGGATCACTTGGCCGAGTTCTTCGATCGAGCTGACTCCATCCTTGTTGTCCCTTGGGTCTATCTCTTCAACATTCAGTGCTTTGGAAATCGTATCACTGCTCAAAGAACTGACATAACAACTTTGGGCAGTGGCTTGATCTCCTCTTAAACTCCCTGGTCCCTATGGAGTCAAAAAATTAATGTCTAGGCTGTAAGTCAACAGGATTGCTCTGGCCTTGTTAAGCGTTGGCCTCCCAAGGATGATATTGTAAGTGGAGGGGGCTTCTACCACAACAAAGTTGGTGAGCATGGAGACCTGCTGCAGGTAAGTGCCTATTAGAACTCATAGCTCAATCATCCCGAGCGGTTGTGTGCTGGACCCGTTGAATCCCACCAGTGGGGTAACCACTGGTCAAAGCCGGTCTCTTAAGATTCCAAACTAATTAAACACCGAGGTAAAGTGTATGTCAGAGGAGCTTCTTGTGTCTACAAGTACCCTTTTGACCATGTAATTGGCTATAGAGACCGTTACCACAAGTGGGTCATCGTGGGGGTAGTGCAGATCTCAGATATCACTGGATGTGAAGGTGAGGGTGTCGGTCGAAGGGCGGTTAACTGGTTGGACATGAGTGGCATCTGCCTGGGATGCCCGAGCATGCCTCTTCCTTGCTGACTGCGAGTCTCCTCCGCCCGATGTACCTTCAGAGACCATGTTGATATGACCGAGGGGTTGTTGCTACTCAGGGGCTCGGGTATCTTGCCACTGTTGTCTTTCGTTGATGACAAACTCGGCTAGATGACCCTGTTCAATGAGCCTTTCTATAGCAATTTTGAGTTTAAAATAATCCTCGGTGTCATGGCCGTGGTCTTGTGGTATCGGCAGTACTTGTCCCGATTCTTTTTCTCAGGCGAACTCTTCAAATTGGCCAGTTTCTTGAGTAGTTTCTGAGTTTCTACAGCAGCCATGACTTCTTGGATGGGTCGGGAAAGCGGCGTGAAGGCTATCGGGGACTGATCCCTATCGCCCTTCTGCCAATTCTATCTCTGCTTCTTTCTCGGGCTCTTCTTGGAGCCTTCGTGCTTTTGCTTGGCTTTAGTGGGATCGTCCTTCGTGAAGCCCGATCTTTTAGACTTCAAGAATTCTTCAGTATCAATATACTTCTTAACCCTCTCTGAGAGTTCGACCAAAGTTGCCGGTCATTGCCTGTGAAACGACACAGCGACCTTGGTGTTCTGAACCCCTGAGCAGAAGGCTGTGATGGTGACTGCCTCATTTGGGTCGTAGACCTAGAGCTTCTGTTGGTTGAATCGGTTGACGAAGTCCTTCAAAGGCTCTCCTTTTCGCTGCTTGACAGTGAGAAGTTGAGTGTCAGGCTGCGATCGGTCGAGCATGCCTATGAACTGGCTAACAAACTGCTTGTTGAGCTCCTTGAAATCGCCAATGGATTGGGGTGTCAAGGAGTGAAACCACTGTGAATCTGGGCCTTTTAGAGTACCGAGAAAGGCTAGTCAAAGTAGTTCATCGACACTGGTTACAAGTGCCATTTGAGCTTTGTAGGTCCGGAAGTGGTCGACCGGATTTCCCGAGCCGCTGTACGAATCTAGATGAGGCTACTTAAATTTGCGCAGGATGGCAAACCTCGTGATCTGGTTAAAAAATGGTGACTCAGTCTCTGTGTTGGCATGATCATGATTTGATTTTTGGCCTAGTTTCTTGGCCATTCCGTCGATCTATTTTTCCAAATCCTTAATGCGGGCTACCATGTCCTCCTGATCAAAATCTATGCGATAAGTCGGATCGAAGGAAGAGGCTTCCTCCTCAAAGTGTGCTGTCCTCAGGGACAAGGCTCGGCTATAACTCCGGTTGATCGCATGCCTAAGGTCGCTTCGGCTTCTGGCCTAGTGATCCTGAGTCAATTCACGGGTGTTCTTGCCTTTCCACCCAGCAGCACGCCTATCGTTGATGATATTTCTGGCATCCTTTGCACGGCTCGGGTTGGCCTGGGCACGTTGTCGAGTTCGCATTGGATCTCGACCATGCTCATTGTTCCCAGGCTGTCCCATAGGCTGTGGAAACTTTGGCCTAGCTTGAGCATGTTGTCGGGTTCGTACTGGTGCCTGACAATGCTCAACGCTCCCGAGCTGTACCTCTATTTGTGGAGGTTTATTCTGTTGGGCCAGCAAGACTTTGAATTGTTGCTGGGTTTGACGCTGACCCTCCAGAAGTTGAGCGAGAGCCGCAATGATTTATTTTGGAGTCATAGGAGCCGCCAGATCCGGGGCCGGTGGATCCACATGACCGGTTTGCTAAGCAGTTTTCTTGTTCTTACGTGGAGACACGATGATTAGTCAAGAATTTTTTCATTATTGGAAAACAGTCGTTTCCCACAGACAGTGCCAAACTGATGATGCCAAATTCTGGGCAATACGTAAGAGAAAGAAAACAAGAGAAGATTTTTACGTGGTTCGGCTATGTTAATGAAGAGACCTACGTCCATAGGTGCGTCTGAGCACTTACACTAAGCTGTAAAGTAGTCGGAGATCGTTGGTGAACCGACAGATGACTGGAACTACCAGAAGTTGACCGGGCGTAATTATGAATTGTGGATGGCTTTAGGTGTGCTATGCAGACTGGAGAAATCCCCCCGTTGAGAGGGTGAGTTGTCTTTTTATAGATGCAAGAGACGCACTCGTACAAGGAAACTAATACAGATAAGGTAATACAATCAGATTTGGTTTGATTGACATAAATCATGCAAGTTTCCTAATAGGATTAAGAAACTATTCTCACATTTAATAAGTCTTCTAGTTGACATAGGAAACAATCTGAAAGGTTCTGGATCACGTCCATGGGGTTGGCTGAACCGTGCCCGAGATGAGCTGTGTTTGGGCAGCATTCCTGATCTGTCGATTAGACGTAACAGGACCAGATAAACCAGCAGAAACCCGGACCCTTTACTGGATATGGAGTGATCTGCCCCCTGTTGACTTGATGCTCCTTAACATAGCCAGAGAACTGTGCTCTCATTCGTTGAATATTTTTGTGCGTATCACATTACACTCTTGTAACAATTTTTTGTACTAAGGTAACAAAATATTGTACCCTTATAAGAAATATTTGTACCAAATCAAAATCCCTTGTGATTTTACCCTTGGTAATAAATTTTTGTACTTATGATAAGGGAGCTTTGTAGGCATTTGTTCCTGTAACCTTTTAGACTTATGATAAGAGAGCTTTGTACCCATGTTAGTATCTATGGTAAAATCTTTGTACATATGACATTTATATTCGTGGTACAAATATTTCTTATCATTGCATGTCAAGTGGTACAACCAAACCACTTGTTTGTATGAAAGCATTTGTCATATAAACAAATACATATATATATATATATATACACATATGCATGTAATAACAAAGTAATAGTAAGTTGTTTGAATGTCAAGAATCTGTTGTTGCTGATAGGATTTATCACGTAGTCATGGCCAAACAACAATAAAGGAGGAAAAGCACAAAGGCTTAGATTCATTAAGGCCTACTTCAAAATAGCCTACATAAACACACTATTGGGAGCTGAAGCTGCTAATCAAGGTAAGGTCACATTTAAGAAAGCAAAATACATAGATTGTACTCTACCACCAAGATACATCAAACTTTTATCGAAAGAGTAAAAAAACAAAAATTCATCCTCGACAATGTTCGTGTGTGTACACTCATACAAAATAATAAACAGGGCAGACTAGAAAATCAATCCACGGGGTTTGACAGAAGCAGAAGTGTAAGGGTCCAGAAATTTTGTTTGGACCTCTTTATACATATTTTATGTATATTTTAAATAGATATAAACTAATGCTATAAAAATTATCACAAAAACATAAGTGGGAGGAAAGGCTTTTATAATTAACGCAAAAGCATAAGATGGGGGGGTGCTTTGACCTGTATTGGGTCTGCCCCTATAATAAACACTTAACAAATTCCTCAAACACAGTGGAATTCCTGTGGAGTAAAGTGAGTCCCAACAACCTAAACCTAACCACCTTCGTTTGTGACTTAACCCCACCCAACCTCACCCCCGCTCTTCTATGTCGCTCTGTAAATAGAAACCCATCTGCTTCTCTCTCTCTCTCTATCTATCTATCTCTCTCTCTCCCATCGCCGATAACCCCTCCCTCTTGGAGCTCTCTCTCTCTCCCTCCCAATTGCTTCTATCTCTCTCTCTCTCTCTCTCTCTCTCTCTCTCTCTCTCTACCTCCCTCTCCCCCTCCCATCATCGATAACCCTCCCCTTCCCTCGCCAGCGCCGAAAACCTCTTCATCTTGGAGCTCGTACAGTTCCGGCCATCTCTATTTATTGTTTTGCTTCTCAAATCCCCAATTTTGGTTCTTTATTTGCTTTCATATTATCGATTGTGGTTTAATTACATGTATGAAATCTTCAACAATTTCTTTGTTACTTGTGTTTCACCTTAGTGCCCCTTGTCCTATTGTGTCGAATGATGTCGAATTGGGACATGTGTAGTCTACTAGTCATGCTTATTTGTGTATTGGGCAAGTAAAATATCTTTGTTAGATGTTGAATTGTTCAATCGAAGATAGCTTCAAGTGTTTGCTGAAACAAGTGGGTCTGAGAGGTGGAGTCGTTGGCAGCCGGCGAGGGGAGGGGGATTTCGGCAATGTTGAGAGAGAGAGAGAGAGAGAGAGAGAGAGAGAGAGAGAGAAGCAATTGGGAAGGGAGAGCGAGTACATTCATCGTGTATAACAGAAAGGTGGGTTAGGTTGTTGGGTTAATTATTGGGTAAAAGTTGTTAGGACCCACCTGCCACATATAAATTCTATTGTGTTTGTGGAATTTGTTTTTAAGTGTTTGTGCCCGAACACTTATTGCATACAAAATGTTGCTCCTTTCCATTTCTTTCAAAAGAGGGGAGGGGGGGAAAAAATAAAAAAGGCAAAGTGCCTTGAGGTGACATGAAATACAACATATGTGGGCATTTGCCAGGACAAGGGAAAAAAAAAGTATTAAAAAAGGATTCACAAATGGTAACTGCAAGTAGAATTTCCTATTGGAGGGAAAAAAAAAAAAATTGGCCTTCACTTTTGAGTTGTGCAACCGAACTATCGTTCATCTACTCCGGCAGCCGTTGCAGGTTGCTCGGCGGCTTTCTTTTTACCAGGCCCTGCGGACACTTTAACCATTGCAGGTCTTAGTAGCCGATCCCCCAGAATAAACCCACGTCGAAACTCTTGCATTACGATTCCTTCCTTGAACTCTTGTGACTCCTCACGTGCAATTGCCTCGTGCACCTATTGTCAACAAAAAATAACCACCGGTCATTAAAAAAGGGAATTAGAAACATGGCTTCCATGTCTCTTGTATGTAATGACCATCAACTTGCAGTACAATATCCTGTCACAAATTTTGTTGGCCATCCTTTTCCTTACATGTATATTCAGGTATATATTCGTATAGTAGAGGATAGCATTGTTTTCACTCAGTTGGATAGCATTGCTGAAATGGATACCAATGCAGTAAGAAGCTCATTCGGAGTCCGTCACATGTTCACAGCAATACACTTTACGGTAGAATAGTTTTGCACGTATGAATTTCGAAAATTTGCAAACGATGGTCGAACAGCAAAAGGACCAACTATAGGATAATAAGCAATTGAGGTACAGGATGAAGCAACTGTACAGTAATCAACAAGCTTCAGCTTTAATATTTCAACATAAAATAGTCAAGCGCACTTTTGCTCTCCCATTGTCACCCACCAACAGTTTTTTGACACGTGTCCGATTCTTGTCCTGTTCAATAATTATGTTGATAGAATAGGGATAAAATAGGGATGAAATGGGACGCATATCAGAAAATTGTTGGTGGGTGAGCAAAAATGCACTCAAAAATAGTACCTATCTAATCCCCTCTCTACAGTCTCTGTATGGGGGGAAGAGTATAATTTTGCAGTCAGTACGGTAAATGCAATGACCAAATCGAATTTTTATTAAATTCAGAATATCAGAACTTCATATCCTTATTTTGATTTCCAGATACATATGTGTAATATAACACCAACAAGAAGCACGGCATAAATGAAACTTATAAAGAACTAGAAGTGGCATTAGGTGCGCTATCCTTTAGGCTTTGTACATGAAAAACTCAACATAGTAAAGAAAGTTAATTGACAACTTTCTGATTAGCTTAATCTCACTGTTTGCATCTCCAGTTCTCCTATGAAAAAATCACTAAAGGTGTGTTTGATAATCCAATTAAGTGCTGAAAATGAAAATTTCCAGTAGTTACTTAACTGAAAGGTACCAAAAAAATCTACTGAAACTTAAAAGTTGAAAATTTCTACTGAAAAAAAAGAAGTAGTTGCAGTAAAAATTTCTGCATTTTTTGCATCTAAAATAATCTCCTTGTTGGTCATTACACCCTTATCTTAAAATTTTCAGCACTAAAAATTCAGTAAACTATTTTCAGTTTTATCAAATGAGAGCTAGGTGTAAAATATCTTATCTCCATTATTGTGGAAGACCCTTCAGTATACATTCTAAAAAAAACCTTATAATCACTATAATCATGCCCAACAAAAGGCTCGGGTGATCCGTGAGCATACACTCTCTTTTGTATTATCATTTACAGCATCACAATTCCTTTATCCACGCACTACAAACCAATATAGTTGGTGTGCTAATACAATCAGCAAGAAACAAAAGAACAATATTCAACAGGAAGGCTCTCTTTCCTTTGCTGATTTAGAGAAGGAAAGGAAAAAAGGTAAGGATCTTAAGAAGGAAAACTAATTCCCTCGTGTTTTTCCTTTGTTTTCCTCCATGCTTAAATAACACTGAAAGTTCAAAAAATTTCATAATGTAATTGTAACTTGAAAAAAAGTGAGGAAGTGACTCAAAAATTCAAAATTTATCAATGAATTTCTCACCTTATTTTGTTTTCCTTCCGATGTTCCTCACTATTTTCCTTATAAACCAAACAATATTGGCATTTTCCTTACTATTTTTTTGTTCTTTTCCCTTGCTAAATCCGTCATCCAAACAGAGCCGAACGAAAATATTTTCTTTGTTGTGTTGGGTTAAATAGGGAAAATAACGAGGAAACTAGGAAGGACATGAGAATACGGTGAAAACAAGACTAAATTTTGAAGTTTGCAAGTCATTTCCCTTCCCCTTTTCTTAATATACTAGTATATCTTGAAAATTTTCAAACTCTAATGTCATTTAAAAATGGAGGACAACACTAGGGAAACATAACGGTAATAATTATTCTTCTTGTTTTCTTTTCCTTTTGCTTTTTTCTTCTCCAAATCCGTGAACCAAACAGAACCTTAGTGTTTTCCTCCCCTTCCCTTACTAAATCCATGAACCAAACATAACCAAATTGGGGGGGAAAAAAAAGGAAGAAAAAAAAAAGAGCAGAAAGAAAAACCAGATACACATGATAAACAAGCACACACAATAGGAGCAAGTCTAAATAATTGACTTACCGATGGATCGAAGGGCTTTCCAATTGTTGCAACACTAGACACACGCAAGCTCCTCATGATTTCCACAAATTGTTTGTATATACCCTGATAACTTGCATCAATCTTTTTTTCCTTCTCGGTTTCTAGTTTGATTTGTTGTTTCGCTCTCTCAAAATTGTCTACCATGGGCAAAAGGCTCTCAATTACCTCTCCCTCGGCATCACTCCTTATTGTCAGTCTTTCCTTCTCCGATCTTTTCCTAAAATTATCAAAATCCGCTTGCAATCGGATATACTTTTCCTTCCCAGAATTAATGTCTGCTGACATAGCTGAAACTTTCTCTACTAATTCGTTTTTCTCATTTTCTACCATGTATATCATAGCCTCAATGTCAGATATGGTCTTTTCATCTCCATATATTACAGCCTCCTTGTAAACTTTCATGAGGGACTTCAAATTTGAAGAATGTTTCGGATCTTGTTCAGATTCTGGCGTTTTTACATCGTTCACATAAGCCTCATCCTCGTCATTTGTCTAGAAAACATGGAGATGTGTGGTTATAGAGGCCAAATAATTAAGGAGACAAACAACTCACTCAGACTTCAGTTCAATGGACAAAGAATGTGATGGACGGTGAAATGTCAAGATAGACAAGACTAACATCACCCACCAAAAAAAGAAAGAAAGAAACAAGAAATTTGGAATTCAAGGGAGTATAACTTGTTTATAGACAGAAAATATCTAAAAACATGACACATCAAGCAATATGCTAGTGTAGAATAGCCAATACATAGTACCCAAACAGAAACTACAAGTCCGCAAGGGTATTGTAATAATTTCAAATGACCCAACGACTGAAAACAAAAGTCCGCAACTTATTAAGTTGCGGACTTGTGGACTCCCTCATAAGAAGGGTTGACTGAAAGCAGGCGTACACCCTCATAAGCAGGGGCGGACCCACAAAGAGACCAAAGGGAACTATGGTCCCCCCAAATTTTTTGAAATTTTGGGAGATATATATGTTGGAATTAGGATATAATATCGTTGTATTTATTGGTCATGTTGACCATTTGTATTTCTTTCCTTATTTTCTTTATTCTCCTTTATTTCTGATTTATTCTCTTTCTAGTTTTAGTTCTTTGTTAGGTTATATATACCGGAGATGTACATAAACAAAAATGATCTCTTTCTCCAATTCTTTTTGGTATCAGAGCCAACACCAATTCCCTAACCCTAACTCACCACCACCACCACCCTTGCGCCGACTCCTTCCACCACCTCCACTTCTTGAGCCGACCACCACCAAGCCTCGACACAGCCGAGCCAAACCCCATCTCCCCTCCTCTGAGCCCAACCAGCGGTGCCACCACTGAGCCCCTCAGCTCTGTTTAGTTGCCTTCAGGCTACTCGTCTTGCCCGTGTTGGGACTATTTGTGATGTGCTAGAGCCATTTTAGTACTCTTTGTTCTATGTTTGGGTGACTGAGTCTCTGGTTGCCCCCGTCTTTTTTTCGCCGAGTGTCCGGCTGTAATCGATGCTGTTATGTTTTCCGGCTGTCCTTGTTGATTCCCTCCAAGACCGTGTATTTCGGATTTCTTCCAGGTTGTCTGTTCTTGCATAGCTTCATGGCTAATACAGAAAAAAGAAGTTGCTCTTTCTTCACCCGAATATGGGCAACTGTAGTGTCCCCAATTGCCCAGTTTCAGTCGCATTTGGGTTTGGATGCTTGTTGCTAGTCTTCTGGCCCCACGACCGCTATTGCTGCAGGTACTCCTACCGCCCTTTTATGGTAAGTCAAATCCTCCTCTCTGGATTCTGGATTCGGGTGCCCATAATCACATGACTGATGAGCCTTCCACGTTTACATCTCCTTTTACCTCTATTGATAAGTATGTCTGTATTGCAGATGGGTCTTCCATCCCCATTCATATCCAGGGTGATGCTCGCTTGTCTCCTGACATATCTTTCCTCGGTTTACTATGTCCCTAATTTTGCCTATAATCTTCTTTCTGTTAATCATCTTGCAAAAAACCATAATTGTGTTGTGTTCTTACCCAATTGTTGTTATTTGCAGGACCTAACTTCTAAGAAGATTTAGACAGAGGGTATGAGTGTGACGATCTTTACTACTTCGATGATCCTCCGTCTTCCAAGGTGTCCTCATCCAATCTACAAGCTTCTGTCTTGCCAGTCTCAAATAATGTTTTTCCAGTCTCGAATAACTATGTCTTTTCTCTTCACACATTAGAGTTGTGGCATGCTCGTCTAGGACATGCGAATTTTTAGTATTTGTGTTTGTTATTTCCTTCTTTAAATAAAGCTTGCAAGGATTCTAATTTTAAATGTGTTGTGTGAACTGTCAAAACATACTCGCACTACCTATATTCCCCGTATGCACCGGGCACCTAGTGTCTTTGATCTTATCCATTTTGATGTGTGGGGGCCTTCACCTATCACAGCCCTATCTCAACACCAGTATTATGTCATGTTTATTGATGATTATACTCGTTGTACTTGGGTTTATCTCATGAAGAAAAAATATGAAGTTTTCGCTCACTTTAAAAATTTTCTGCAAATGATTAAAACCCAATTTCATACTGTTGTGCGTAATATTCGGTCTGATAATGGTAGAGAGTATATAACAAATGAGTTTAGGTCTGAATTTAATAAAAGTGGGATTCTCCAACAACTTACTTGTCCTTGCACCCCTGAGCAGAATGGTGTAGCGAAACTTAAAAATTGTCATATTATGTCTGTGGTTAGGTGTCTCTTATGTGGTATGGATGTTCCCAAGTATTTCTGGCACATGACTGTTCTCACTGCCACTTACCTTATAAATCGAACTCCCAGTCGTGTCCTTCAAGGCAAGGCCCCTCTTCATATCCTTAAGCCTGGTAGTACCCTCTTTCCTATTGTCCCACGTGTATTTGGGTGTGTTTTGTTCAAAATAAAAGTCCTACCCGTATTAAACTCGACGCTAAGGCTATTCGATGTGTTTTTTTAGGGTATTCCTCCATGTCCAAAGGGTATAGGAGCTATGATCCTATCACTCGTCACTTTTATCACTCTTTGGATGTCACTTTTCTAGAAACTGTTCCTTTTTTTTTTACAGGTTCTTCTCCCACTCCTGAAGCTACCATGGAGACTGTTGTGGAAGATATTTTTGTCCTTCCACACCCGATTCCTATACTTGAGTCCTCCGGTATACATGAGTCCTCTAGTGTAACTTTGCCTCCGGTTATCACGACTGATCCCTTACACATGTATGCTCGTCGTACACTCTCTGGACCCTCCGCCAGCTTCTTCTCCGGAATCAGGTATCTCGCCTCCTCTTTTAGTTTCAGATGTTGCTCCTCCCCGTTATCCTACCCATGTTCGTTGCCTCCCATCTCGTTTTCTTTTTTCGAGTAGTACTAATCATCCTATAGCCAAGTATATTTCTTATTAGGAATTGTCAGATTCCTACCAGTCTTCTCTTACTCAGGTTGATTTAGTCTCTATTCCTCGCTCCATCCATGAAGCTCTCCAGAATCCTAAATGGGTGACAGCTATAAAGGCGGTAACATGGTTCAAAAACTCGGTCGATACCGAGACGTATCGGTCGAGTTAACTCGGTTTCGGAGGATACCAATACGAGTCAACTCGGCGATACATATTCGAGTTAAAAAAAATTGGTATCGCGTGTTACCTCGGCTATCTCGGCCGGTACGGCCGAGATATTGAAAACTCGGCCCGATACTCACGAAACCTTGAAGCTTCTCTTTCTTCAGATCTGTTCTCTTTCTTCAACCTTGAACCTTCTCTTTCTCTCACCAGCCTTCAAGCACCACGTAAGTGAGTCGATCTGTGTGTGAGTTTGGGTCGATCTGTGTGTGTCTTTCTTTATGTCTGTATGTGTCGATCTGTGTGTGTGTGGATCTGTGTGTGTGTGTGTGTGTCTTTCTTTGTGTGTGTGTTTCGATCTGTGCTTGTTTGTGTGTCGGTGTGTATGTCGAGTGTGTATGTGTGTTGATCTGTGTGCGTCGAGTTGTATGTGTGTCTCGATCTGTGCTTGTGTTTATGTGTGTGTGTGTTTGTGTGTGTCGGTGTGTGTGTGTTTGACCATAGGTCCACAGGCTTAGCCTCTTGAAGAGGCCCTCTTCAGTCTTTATATATAGTATATATACATACACATCTTAGCAATTTTTTTTTTTTTTTTTGCTGAATATTAGGGTATTTAGTATAGACTAATGTTATACTTTCCAATTTCTATCCCTAAAAGTGCTCCCCAAATAATGTGACAATGGGGGTCAGGTCTAATACACTGAGACCAGTTGAATTTTGATCTGGTCCACTATATTAGACCTACCCCACTGCCATATCATTCGGGATGTACTTTTAGGATAGAAATTTGATAAATATAACATTACTCTTTAGTACTATATAACAGCACTAATGGAGTATATATCTTATCTCAATATTTTTTTAAAATAAATAAAATTATCTTAAATTTTTTTTTTTTAAATAATGCATTAATATTTATATATATATATATAGATATATATCTAAATTTCATAAATAATGCACTAATATATGCATTATTTAGTAGTATTGAACAATTTCGATCCAATTATGTGTGTATAATTATTGATCGGCAGCGTCTGAATTGAATGACATGTGCTTCTATAATTAGTACATTGTGTATTTTGTTAATCTGTTAGGCCTATTTTGCTATTCTTATTATTTTAGAATTTTTCATAATTTTTCCATATTTTTTTGAACCTTAAATCTAGCGTATCGGAATGTATCGCCCGATACCAGTCCGCAGCGCCGATACACCGAGTCATCACAGCGGACTCTGGTACCGCGACCGATACCGCGACTTTGAACCATGGGCGGTAATGGATGCCCTTGAGCATAATCGGACTTGGGAGCTAGTTGAACTCCCTTCTGGTGAATGTACAGTTGGGTGTAAGTGGGTTTCAGTGTGAAATATTTGGAGGATGGTACTATCGATCGATATAAAGCTCGTCTTGTTTCTAAAGGCTTCACCCAGGTTTCGGGTAAAGATTTTGGTACTACCTTTGCCCCCGTGGCTAAATTAACTACGGTCCACCTTCTGGTTTCTCTGGCTGCTTCCTATTCTTGGCCCTTCCATCAGCTAGATGTTAAGAATGCATTCCTTAATGGTGACCTGTCCGAGACTATCTACATGGATCCATCTCCAAGTTTTCGGGCTAAGGGGGGTTATTCGGGAAAAGTTTGTCTCCTCCGAAAATCCCTCTATGGCCTTAAGCAATCTCCCCGAGCATGGTTTAGCCGTTTTAGTGATGTTATTCTGACTATGGGGTTTGTTCGGTGTCACTCCGACCACACATGCTTTAATCGATGCCAGTCTGGGGGACAACACAATCATCTTTGTTTATGTTGATGACATCATAATTACTGGAGATGATGCTCCAGGTATTGTCCAGGTGAAACATGATCTTGGGATGTCATTTGACATCAAGGATTTGTCTCCAATATTTTCTAGGTATTGAAGTTGCTCGGTCTCGGCAGGGTATTTTCCTATGTCAGCGAAAATATACTCTTGATCTCCTTCAGGATACAGGTATGCTTGGGTGTAGGCCAGCCTCTACTCCTATGGATCTAAATCTTAAGTTGTCAGCGGAATAAGGGGAATGATTACCAAATCCATCAGTGTATCAACGGCTTGTGGGTCGTCTCATTTATTTGTGGAACACAAGACCAGATCTTACATTCGCTGTTAGTGTTGTGAGTCAATTTATGCACTCACCGCGTACATCCCACTTAGATGTTGTTTATCATATTCTCCGTTATCTTAAGACATGTCCTGGTCTTGGGCTTTTCTTTAAGACTGGAGCACAGTCAGGCCTATCATACTTTACAGATGCGGATTATGTGGGGTCAAAGAGTGATAGACGCTCCACTTCTGGCTTTTGTATTTTTCGTGGAAGTCATCTCATATCATGGAAAAGTAAGAAGCAAGCAGTTGTCTCTCGGTCTCAGCCGAGGCCGAGTATCGTGCCCTGGCTCAGGGTACATGTGAACTTCTTTGGCTTCATTCTCTTCTAACTGAGTTGGGCTTTCCAATAATGGACTCATTTACATTATTTTGTGATAATAAGTCCGCTATGATGCTATCTTCCGACTTTGTCCTTCATGAGAGAACGAAACACATAGAGGTTGATATTCACTTTATTCGGGAAAAAGTTCGTTCAGGTCTTATCACACCAAGCTTTGTTCCCTCATTTGATCAAACGGCCGATATGTTCACAAAATCAGTTGGTCTTACACTGCTACAATCATCTCTTGTCAAGCTGGGACTCGTCGATATCTTTGCCCCAGCTTGAGGGAGAGTGTTGGAATAAGGATATAATATCGTTGTATTTATTGGTCATGTTGACCATTTTTATTTCTTTCCTTATTTTCTTTATTCTCCTTTATTTTTGATTTATTCTCTTTCTAGTTTTAATTCTTTGTTAGGTTATATATACCGGAGATGTACATGAATAAAAATTATATCTTTCTCCAATTCTTTTATATATGTAGTTTTAACATTTTGAAAATTAATTTAGAAATTGGCCCTCCCAAATTTTTAACATTTACAATACAAACCATCCAAAAAAGTCAATTTGAAATCAAAAGCCCCAAAGCCACAATTTGTTTTGCAAGACTAATCCAAGGACACAAGAAATTGGACTAACAATCATTTTGAATTTAATAGATCGTTGTTTGGCAGACCAAACAATGCAAGCTTAATTGTCAATATCAACTTAATAGTTCCTATATGGAGGACTATTTACTCCAAGGGTGTCGCATTAACTGTCCCCCATAGTAGAGAAGAGAAAGAATAATACTCAACTACCTAGCTCATGGGATAAAAATGACCAATTCTAATTGACCAAATTACTCTTTTGACTCGGTCTCGCACCAAAAAATATATATAAGTTCAGGGCGTTGCCCGGAAACAACCCCCCCCGCATAGAACTTGTTTATTAGAGAACCCAAATCCATTTAACTTGGCCCCCAAACATTAAATCCTGGGTCCGCCACTGCTGATAAGAAGGGTTCATATATATATATATATATATAACACATCTTTTACATCACAAGGCAAAAACCAATAGTTCAAGCATCAATCAAAGCAAAATAAATAAATAAATAAATAAATAAATTGCAATAATTACAAAAAAAATAAAAAATTCACTCAACACAACAAAAACTGCTTTTCAATTTTAAATTTTTTTTTAGGAGAAAAATAAAAGGCGGCCTTATTAACCGAAAAACTAAGAGCTGAGAAGCATAAGAACGTACATTAGGCGTAGAGTTAACTGATACCGAAGACTTAAAAGAGCGAATGTCGCTGATATGAACTGAATTGGAGAGAGAAAACCCTATAACGGGTTTCCTGAGAGGTTGAGGCCAATAATGGTGTTGGTGGGACTGAAGAGGTGGTAGGGTTCTGAATTGTCGTGAGGTTTTGGAGGGTTTTGAAATGGGAATGCAGAGAGAGAAATTGTTAGAGAGAGAAACAGCCATGGAAGGGTTTTGAATTGTGAGTCAACTGACTTTGTTAAACAATCGTAAAATCTATTAGGGTTTGTTTTGTTAGAGCGTTTTGACCGCTCAAGAATTGGGAGTTGAGTTTGGCTCGTTTTGATTCTTATTTGTACAATCCACTCGGTATCAATTATGTTTGTGGGTCCCCTCAAAAAAAGTACAAGTATGTTTGTTGGCTTTAAACCCAAAGCGTAGGTAGTGTGCAAAGTAAAGCCCACACAAGGAGTACATGTAGCATATCATATTGTACATATAGGTGTAAATAATAATCTGAAGGGTGTAGTTGGCAAAGCCCCAAATTAATTGGGGATTCAGAAGGATAGAGATTTTTGCTCATCCAAATTTAGAGTGTGTTTGATAAAACTGAAAATTAAGTGTTGAAAATTAAGTGCTGAATTTTAAGTACTGAAAATTTTAAGTGATTGAATTTGTAATACTGAAAATAGTGCTTCAACTACTGAAATTGAATGCATTCAGTGATTATTTTCAGTAGAAATTATTCACTTAAAGTTTTCAGTGGTTTTTTGGCTACTTTTCCAATTAAGTGGTAACTTATCAAACACACTGAAAAAGAATAAGTGCTGAATCTTTTCATTTTCATCATTTAATTGGGTTATCAAACATACCCTTAGTTCACCGTTATTCACTCATACCTTTACTACCTTATATGTGTCTCATACAAGGGTAAAATAATGAAAGCATAGGTAAGTAATAGTGAACCAAATTTGGGTGAGCAAAAGTGCTCTCATTCAAAAGTACTTCAAAATATATTTTTAAATTTTTTTCATTAGGTCCAAACTATTATTATTATTATATTTTATTTTTTGTAAAAAGTCCATAATTATAAAAGTTATGTGAAATTTACACAACTTTTGTTAAAATTAAACTAGTTATGTGAATAACTTTTAAATTATAGAGACTTAATCTAATTAAGTTTCAATGGCCATAAATTTTTTTAGTGCAGTTTTGTCCACCCTAAAATTGCTTATCATTTACTCACCTTCTTCTCTCATTGGCTAATGCAGTTGGGCCTATTATTAAATGAGAATTAATTAATTTCTCATTTTATATTGGGCTCCTAGTACATTAGCCAATGAGAGAGGAGGGTGAGCAAAGTGCAAGTAATTTTAGAACTAGCAAAAATATTGTTGGAAAATAATACAATAATAATGCCATCAAAAGAATTCACCATAACGCTATGATTGTGAGTTTAGGAGAGAAAAGAAAAGAAGAAAAAGTCATAAGTAAGGAGTGAAAAGAAGAGAAGAGAAAGGATGGTATTTTCTTTCATCTTGATTGAGAGTTGACGAGAGAAAAGAAAGTAACTTTCTTTCCCCTTATTTGCAAGTTTAAAAGAAAAGAAAATTAAATTTAAAAAAAAAATAAGTTACCATTCTACCCATTAATAACTTGGACTAAAAACCCTCTATTATTTTCTTTTCTCTTTAACACCAAATAACATTCAAATCAACCGGATATTTATCTCATAAAAAATTGAGTAACTCTTTGGAATCAAAAGAATTGCACAAAAGAATTATACATAAAGAGTTTATGCCTATCTCTATCCTAGTGGGATCTACTGAAACTGCGGGGTCCACTAAAGAGAGAGATAGACACATTGTTCTTTATGTGTATTGTTTTTGTGTAATTCTTTTGTGTCTAAAGAGTTGCTCTAAAAAATTACATAATATGGATCACCAGATTAACATAATAAATCATACTAAATAATTTCAAACAATTCATAGTGTGTGTCACCAAATTTAGGTCCAACAAAACATAAATAGCATTAATGCAATAAGGTTCAAAAAAATTTTGAAAAAATTAACAATAAATTTTCACCATGGTACGGCCACAAAAAACTACAAATAGTAACAATGATGCAAAAAAAAAAAAACATACAAACAGCAACGATGTGGCATAAGAATTAACACCCACCATAACATATACATTACGCGCACACACACACACATGTCATACACTCACACCATACACTCACGCCACATACATGTTATACACTCATGCCATACACTCATATCATACACTGCACATTCAGTCATACATACCTAGGAAGGCAACCTGGCAATTGGAAGAAGGTCTAGTCGCTAGTTTTTCTGTGCAGTCATGTTGTTTTAATTTTTCTATTGTATGTATGTTTATTATACAAGCCGTAGGACTTAGAAGGAATTACAATTAGGTAAGACTAAACTAGAAGGGTATAGTGGGTATTAAGAAATATTAATTAATCCTCACTTTCTTTTCTCTCATTTGCCTCCCAATTTGGAGACAAAGAAATTGAAAGAAAGTGGGGTTAGTTTTCTCTCATTTTCTCTTCTCATTAAAACTCGCAATCGAGAGAATTCGAGAGAAAGTGAGGTACTTTCTCTCTCTTTCTCTTCTTTTCTCACTTTTTAAACTCCTAATAATAGTAGAGTATATCACTGTCAATTCCACCATTGCTTTTGAACTAATAAGAAGGTAACTGGGATTAGGCGCGGAACATTCTCTTGAGACGATACAAGCCCTCTACAGGTAATATCTGGTGCAGTAGGAAATAATAGCAACCGTTTCCGGGATACAACAGACAATAGCCCAGCCACCCTTGTTATACGTCCATCAAATCTGAACAATTTAATATGACAAAAAGTTTACTCACTAGGTCCTTGTTTGCCCGTACAATAAACAAAAAAAATGACCAAAGGAATATATTTTCTACTAGTACTAGTTGCTGGAAAAGGTATATCAACCTTTGGAGAAAATGACAATGTATATGTATATCTCATCCAATTCACGTAATGCCATATACACATAATACTAGTGTCTGATGGGCAACATTGAAAATCATGAGTTAAAAACTCCATTAAAACGTGCTATTGTTGGATTATTAATAGCCACAAATAGCATATAAAAACTCCTATAGCCGTTGGGCAAATAGTCAACAAATGCTTTTAACCATTTTGATCAAAACCGAATATGATATGAACGGCTTTACATAAAGTACTTTGATCAGAAAAGGAAAAAAAAAAAAAAGAACGCCTTTACATGACTCTGTTTGCACTCAAAAACCGTCAATGATTTTTGAGCCCGAGTGGAGTTGAAGTTGGGTAAAGAAGACGCTGGGACAAGTAGTGATGACTCATCGGACTCAAGAGGTAAGCCCGATGGGAGGAACAACTGTTGGGAGATGAGGAGAGTCCGATGGGAGCTTGTGACCAAGTGTAGGCATCATCGGGCTATGAGAACATAACTTATCATGTTGAGAGTCCGATGGAAAAGTAAAAGCAACATTATAACTAATCGGGCATCACGAAACGGAAGAGTGTGTCCGTTTGATTATAACAAGTTGAAGAAACATGATCGGGCATGGGAGAGGTCATGAGCCCGATTGACGAAGGACAGGGTATTGTTATTCACAGCTGGCATGATGACGTCATCCCTGAGTTTTTTGGAAACAAGAGCCCGTCTGGGAAAGGAGTTGTTAGTTGCCAGCTGGGTTGGAGCGTCTAATCCTTAATTTAAAGGGATTGATTCAAGCAAGTTCTGGATAAGGAAGGAGATGGCGATTAGGAAGGATTCCTTCAAATCAGCCAATCAATCAGTAGCTTAAGGCGCAAGTTAAGGAGTCCTTTCCTAGTAGGAATTAAACTGTGGCCGCTATAAATATACAGGCAGGCCAACCATTGAAGACACTCCGCGTCACTCTCGAAAACAGCATTCAACACAGCATTCAAAAGCATTCGACTTTTATGTTTTTTTTTCTGCAAGCATAGCAAATAGGTCTACCCTTTTTCTTTGTTAATTTCTTTTACTGTTTTCATTCTTACGAACAATCAGTCTGTTCTGAATCTGTTCTTTGGTTGTATTTTCCAAACACTTAATAAAATCTGTATTTTATTAATCGTTTGATTGTTTACTTGGTAAACTCATACACTATTTGGCTTGTGCGCTTCAGTACTGCCAAGGGATTTCTGGTGAGGGTACTTTCCTACTCGCCGCACACAATTGTTTAGTTTAGAAGTCAGATCTGAAAGCCTTGAGTATCACTGACTCAAGCATATAGGAAATTAGTTTGCATACACCGAACCACTTTTGGTTCTGGCACGCCCGCGCATAACTACTAGCAAACATTTTGACACGCCCGGTGGGACCCATAGTGTCAAGACATGCCGCCAAAGAGGGATAAGCAGATCGGCAAAAACGGCCAAGAAGAGTCGGCCGTTGATACACCTACGGAGGAAAGCACTGGTTATTCTCCGGATGGCGGTGGCGTTACTATCGAAGCAATCTCGGAAACCGTGAGAGCCACCGTTGATCCTTTGAGGCAGGACTATAACACCTTAATAGGGTCAATGGCAGGTCTCAGCAATGTGGTCAGGCAAACGGCCGATATACGCCGGGAACAGTCTGAGTTGGTCATGGAGACTAGGGTTACCCACGTGAAGCTGGACGCCCTGGCTACTCAGATACAACAGCTTTGTGCCGTTCTTGAGGCCAATAACAAACAAAAGGCCTTGGGATCAGGCTCAGGCTCGGGATCGGGCTCTGGCACGCCGCTTGAGTCCGACAAACCAAAAGACCCACTCTATGTCTGTCCAAACCTAAGGGAGGGTAACATCTCGGGCAAGAAGCCCGAATTACATAACGAAACGGCCAGTGGCGTGGTGGTCACCGATCCCAGTGGATCGGCGACACCAAGTTTTGTCCAGACAGGAGGCCGTGTTGAAACCCAGTTCGACCGGACTCCACCTCCAGTTTGCGCTGCTGGGGGGGCAAAGAAACAATGGGGGGTTTTGGACCCACCAGATCAACAATAATCAACAGTTGCCACCTCTACAAACCCCGGGAACAGGGGCTCAGCCTGAGGTAAATGCAACAATAGGCCGTAACCCAGAGGTAATCGGCCAACAAGTGCCCCCAGGTAACACTGCTGGGGGGCAAAGGAATAATGATGATTTTTGGCTTCGTCAGGCCAATAACAACCCACAGCAACCACCACCTCCTGTGGGTGGTGCCCGACCTGCTGCGCAGCCTATTAACAGGGAGGAGTTGGTGGCGGCCATACATGAAGAGTATGGCCCGTTCATGAGAAGGATGGAGAGGCCGACGTACCGACGGCCATACCCGCCTGAAATTGACCAAGTTAATTTCCCACCAGGGTATAAAGTTCCGAACTTTACTCTATTTTCTGGGGAAAGTGAGCATACCACGGTAGAGCACATAGGTCGGTTCATTGTGCAATGCGGCCATGCAGGCAATAGTGACCCTTTAAAATTAAGGTTGTTCCCAAATTCGCTCACGGGCATAGCATTTCTGTGGTATGTCAATCTCCCGGCCAATTCAGTACGAAATTGGCCAGCAATGGAGGAATTGTTTCATGGGCAGTTTTATAGGACTGAGCCCGAGATCTCGTTGGCAGATCTGTCTAGGATGCTCCAACTAGTGGGAGAGACCGTTGAAACATATATAGCCCGATTCAGGAAGGCTAAGTACAAATGTAAGACAATATTGCCCGAGGAAGAATACGCAAAGATGGCTATGGGCGGAATGTCTTTCGAGCTTCGCAAAAAGTTCGAAGGGACCGATTTCCGTGATTTATTCGAGCTGGCTTCAAGGGCCGCCCGTTACGAGCGTATCCTGCTTGATGAACAGGAAAAGAAGAGTTCTTCTAAGGAAACGTATTACAAAGATCCCAATTACGAGGTCCATCTAGCAGATTGTGACCTCGAGGTAGAAATCGACATGGCCGAACTAATCTCTAAGCGGCCTATTGTGTGTAATGCCTTGAACAAACCGGTCAATAATAACGCTGCTGCTAAAAAAATGACGTTCGAGGCAGGGAAAAATTACACATTTGACATAACAATGGCCGATCAGATTTTTGACGCCCTCTTGGCTGAAAAAGTGATCAGGCTAGGTGAAGGTCATCGGATACCCAAGGCCGATGACATAAAAAATAAGGAATATTGTAAGTGGCATAATTCCTGGAAACACTCAACTAACAACTGCGTTGTTTTTCGTAATGTGATACAGGAGAACGTGGAGAAAGGAGTGTTCAAATTTTCGGACAAAGCTATGGGAGTTGATGCGAATCCGTTCCCACAGATCACTGGAACCAATATGGTAATGCCCGATTTGACTAAGCTGACACGGCCAAGGGTCAAGATAGACTTGACCGACAGCGAGAAAGTCCCAAAGCAAAGGGAAGGAAAACAAATTGTCGTTTCAGGGACTGATAGACCGAAGGTGACTATTCACGAGCTTCAGAGGACATACCAGGAACGCAAGGAGGCAGAACTAAAGGCTGATGGAGCCCGGTCAACTACAGAGAGCTTGATTACGGATTTACGACACCAACTAGAGCTGATTGAACAAGGCCTGTGTCCGAGGTGCAAGGCCGATATTAAGAAAGGGGCCTCTAGCCCAAGCAAGAGGCCTAGGGTTGAGGAACGACGAGAGTACAGCCCGAGAAGATCCGTGCATGAGAGGCTTTCCTTGCCCAAACAGGGATGCCCAAAGCCCGAGTGGAAGCCAAAGCCGCCGCCAGCAAGCAGTATGCCTAGCTCGAGTCATAGGGAAGGAAGGGAATATGGATCACGACCCACGATGAGTACATCACAAAGGGTTGCAGCATCGGACATTCGCTCCCGAATGATACTCCCACCAAGAGTGAGTGATGGGAGATGGTATAGGGCTGAGCATCCAAAATTTCCAGCGATGCCTCAATACAGCAAGTCTCAGAAGAGGAGGTACCAGAGGCTGAGACAGGCCGAGAGGGAACGGCAGCGCTCGCAAGGCCGTGTCCAGATTCCTCAAGAGTCCCTTCAGCGCAAGGCCGACAAACAGATAACGGCCATGGAAGAAGATGAGCCCGTTTTCGACAAGAAAGCGGGCAAAGGGGCAATGTATGCCACAGAGCGCTTGAAGAAGCTGTTTGAACAAGAAAAGTGTGAGCCATCGGCCCATCCAATGGAGGAGGCTGATGATTATGAAGATGAGGATGATTCACCGATTCAATTCGGGACGATCCCGAAAAATCTATCCTCAAACATGGTGTTTACTTTGCCCATGTCATTTATGGCCAAACCGGATCAGCCAACGGCCATTGAAGGTGACGTAATAGAAGGCCGGACAAAGGAGTCGGCAGTAATAGAAAGTGTATGTTGGGGTGGTGGTGAGACCGTCAGACCCAAGGTGGTAGAGGCTACGAGCAAGAACATGGACACTACCGATATACAAACCGATCGGCCTAAGATAACCATCTTGAGGCCGAAAGGGATCCAAACTGAGGAGGGGCTGAAACCGGCGGGGCCAGTCAAGGTGGTTTTCGAAAAACCTACCTATCAAATGTCTCAGCACCTGAAGCCCTTGTACGTAAAGGGTCACATTGAGGGAATCCCCGTGAATAGAATATTGATTGATGGGGGATCTACAATCAACATCATGCCCCAAATCATGCTGAGGATCCTTCAAAAATCTGAGTCGGAACTGATTCCGACCGAGATGAATGTTCAGAGCTTCACGGGCACACCATCTAAGACAAAGGGCATCTTGCCTCTGGAGCTGAGGGTTGGAACCCAAACGGCCATGACAGCCTTTTTCATTGTGGAGACATCGGCCGCCTACAACGCGTTGCTTGGCCGTGATTGGATCCATCCCAATTACTGCATCCCTTCCACTCTCCATCAATTGTTGATCTTTTGGAGAGATGACGAAGTGGAAGTGGTTGGGGCGGATACGAAGCCATTCGTAGCCCGGGTGCAGACGGCCGATGCAGTATTATATGAAGATGATATCGGACCTATCAAATTACTAGGATGTGGAAAACTTGGTAGACCAAATGCAGCCACGTTCCGTAAAGAAATTCTACCAAACTTAAAGCTTGGTTATCACAATCTAAGTCGGACAGAAGAGGTAAGGCCGATAGAAATTAATGAACAAGAAGACTTTGATGGATCTACAGCCAATTGAAGTTAGAAGACAGCTGGCCCTTAAGGCCAGCATGGCCAGATGGTGTGCATATCTGGCCGATAGGAGATTAGAGATCGGCCCTGTAGACGGAATGATTAATCTGGCCGATTGTATCTATGAAGAAGAAACGCCAATAGAAGAGGAGATTCAAATGGATGAACTCGAAACGGCCACAGCCAAGCTTGATGACTTGAAGGCCGACGTGCAGGATCCACTATTGGAGATCAACCTGGGCAATGAAGGAGAGCACAAACCCACATATGTGAGTCAGGTGCTTGAACCGCAGTTCCAGGCCGATATCATTGCTCTCTTGCACAGATACAAGGATTGCTTTGCTTGGGATTACGACGAAATGCCCGGACTATCCCGAGAATTGGTAGAGCACCGATTGCCAATTAAGCCGGGCTTTAGGCCGTTCAAACAGCTCCCACGGCGCATGTCACCTGAAGTCACGATGAAGGTGAAAGAAGAAATTGAGAGGCTTTTGGGGGCTGGCTTCATTCGGACAGCCAGGTACGTGGAATGGGTATCAAATGTAGTCCCAGTGGTAAAGAAAAATGGTAAGCTGAGAGTTTGTATTGATTTCAGAAATCTAAACCTAGCTACCCCAAAAGACGAGTACCCTATGCCCATGGCCGATCAATTGATTGATTCGGCCGCCAAACATAAAATTTTGTCCTTCATGGACGGGCACTCGGGGTACAACCAGATTTACATCGCTGAGCAGGATGTCCCGAAGACAGCTTTCCGGTGCCCGGGGGCAATTGGAACCTTTGAATGGGTTGTCATGCCTTTCGGACTAAAGAACGCCGGAGCCACATATCAGAGGGCGATGAATTCAATCTTCCATGATATGATCGGGCATTTCATGGAGGTTTACATTGATGACGTTGTGGTAAAATCGAGTGACAACGCCGATCATTTGAGAGACTTAGAAAAAGCATTTGAAAGAATGCGGGCTCACAAACTAAAAATGAACCCTCTCAAATGTGCTTTCGGCGTTTCCGCAGGGAACTTCTTAGGATTCCTGGTGCATCAAAGAGGGATAGAGGTTGACAAGAACAAGGCTCGAGCAATACAGGCAGCAAAGCCACCAGCCAATAAGAAAGAGCTTCAAAGGCTACTCGGGCAGATTAATTTCCTGAGAAGATTCATCTCCAACTGTGCAGGAAAGACCCAAGTATGGACCCCATTATTGAAGATCAAGACCGACGAAGAGTTCAAGTGGGAAGACAGCCATCAACAGGCCTTTGAGGGAATTAAGCAATATTTGTCAACTTCTCCAGTTTTAATGCCACCCAAGAAGGGTAGGTACCTTAAATTGTATATATCGGCTTCTGAATGCTCTATAGGAAGTATGTTAGCTCAGGATAATGAGCAAGGAAATGAGCAAGCCGTTTATTACTTAAGCAGAATATTAACTCCAATCGAGCAGCGCTATGCGCCGATTGAGAAATTATGTTTGGCATTATATTTTTCATCACAGAAGTTAAGAACGTGTATGTTGCCCGTTTCTACTTATATTATATGTCAAACCGATGTGATAAAATATATGTTGTCAAGACCAATCATGAGAGGCCGAATTGGAAAATGGACCTTGGCCCTAATGGAATTTGCCATCCAATACCGATCACAGCAATCGGTTAAAGGCCAGGCCATAGCCAATTTCTTGGCTGATCACCCAGACCCAACTGATCTGGGAGAAGTACTACCAGTGCCTAAAGTGTTAAACACTTCCTTGGTCCCATGGACATTGATCTTTGATGGGTCCAAAAGCGCAGAAGGTGCTGGGGCAGGGGTGGTCATTGTATCACCCAAGTATAAGAAGACAAAAATGTCATTTCGGCTCGATTTCAAGTGCACAAACAACCAGGCCGAATACGAGGCATTAATTATCGGACTAGAGATACTCCTTGAGTTGGGGGCATCGTCCGTACACATAAAGGGAGACTCAGGTCTGGTGATCGGGCAGATCTCAAGAGAATTCCAGATAAAAAGTTGGGAATTATGCCCGTTTCACTCTGTCGCCACGCAGCTCATGGACGAGTTTGATGATATTAGCGTGAGTTATATCCCTAGGTCTACGAATACTGAGGCCGATAAGCTGGCAAAGACAGGATCGGCCTCGTCTCCGACAAAGGCTTTGGAAGACCAAGTTATCACGGTTCATGTCCGATCAATGCCTTCCGTTGCAAAGAGAGGTTGGTATGCTACTACTAATTCGGTCTTGATGGAGGACGACGATTGGAGAAGGCCTATCATCGAATACCTGAATCACCCAAATGTCAGGGTAGACCGAAAAGTTAGACTCTTCGCGGTCCGATTTGTGATACTCGATGGAGAATTGTTCAAAAAGCCCATCGGTGACGACGTGATTTTGAGGTGTTTAGGCAAAAAACAGGCCATGCAGGTGATGGCCGAAGTACATGAAGGGATCTGTGGGGCTCATCAGGCCGGTACAAAAATGAAATGGTTACTGAGAAGGTATAACTATTATTGGCCAGGCATGTTGAAGGATTGTATCAGCTATGCAAAGGGATGCCAAGCGTGTCAGAAGCATGGCCCAATTCAGCATGTACCGGCTAAAGAGCTCCAACCAATAATAAAACCATGGCCGTTTAGAGGATGGGCTATGGATCTGATTGGCAAAGTCTTGCCACCATCATCAGGCCAACACTGTTTCATTATAGTGGCGACGGATTACTTCACTAAGTGGGCCGAGGCAATACCATGTAAAACGGTGACCCAGACCACCATGATAAAATTCATTGAAGAGCACATTATACATCGATTCGGCCTCCCAGAAACCATAACGGCCGACCAAGGATCTGTGTTCACAGGAGCTGAAACGACCGCTTTTGCGGAGAGCAGAGGGATTAAGATTCTCAATTCTACCCCGTACTATGCTCAAGCTAACGGTCAGGCTGAGTCAACCAATAAGATCCTTAAGGGGATCATTGAGAAGATGATCGATGAGAACCCTAGAGAGTGGGATAAGTTGTTGTCCGAGGCTCTCTGGGCCTATCGGACATCTAAGAGGTCCAGTACCGGGGTCACACCATTCATGTTGACTTACGGGCACGACGCTATGTTACCAATGGAGGTTACCGTCCGATCGGCCAGGAGAGCTTTACAGAACCAGCTTGAGCCCGCAGAGTACACAGAGGCTATGATAGCTGAGTTGGAGGGACTTGATGAAACGAGGCTCATGGCTTTGGACTCGTTAAAAGTGCAGAAGCAGCGGGCCGCCCGAGCTTATAACAAGAGGGTAAAAGCAAAGTCTTTTAGTACAGAAGACTTGGTATGGAAGGCCGTTTTACCTATCGGGGACAAGGATAGTCGGTACGGTAAATGGTCGGTCAACTGGGAGGGTCCGTTCATTATACATCAGGTCAAGAATGGTGGTGCTTAGAGACTGCGGGATATGGATGGTGGTATTCATCCTAGATTAATAAACGGTCAATACTTGAAGTCTTATTACCCTACTCTGTGGGAAACTATTGATTTGAACTATAAACCAAATCCAGGGTTAGAATACGACCAAATCATTAACTACGACCCTGAGCCCGAGTAACGAAATGTGGTTTGTATTGATAGGCTGAGCACAGCTTACTTACAAATATATGCGAATAAAAATAAGTACAAAAGAGGAGTCGGCCTCTAGGCCGACTCAAAATTCCTAAGTTTAGCCTTCAGGTCTTCCCAGGTCTTGACGGCCCCAGACCGGTCCTTCTTGGCCCTTTCTAGCTTCTGGGCCCAAGCCCGGGATATGGGGACGCTGGCTTGTAACTGATCACTGCACTTCTGAGCGTCCCCGCCTAGTGAAGATAATGCCTCGTCAATTTTTTCAATGGAGGCGTTGTTGGTAACAACCTCGGCCTCACATTGGGCGAGTTGAGTTTTTAATACAGCAATACGGTCCCGCAGCCAAGTACCCCTGGCTACAACTTGAGCACGGGAGGCCTTTCCCGCTTCGAACTTGGTTCTGGCCCCTTCCAAGAACTTCAATGCTTTCTGACGGGAGCCTAAATGAAGTTCTGCATCCGCTTGAATCTTCAAGGCCGTTCTATCCATAAGACGGACGCTAGGAAGTCTTTCTTTGATCTCCACGAGTAATGATAGCTGCCCGTCTGAAAGAGAAGGATCGGCCATGAGGGTGTTCAAAGCGGTGTCAACGTCAGCCGCAGCAGGAAGATTGGAAAGTTCTTGGTCAACAAGTCCGAAGAGCAGGTCCTTGGCTTGTTGAAGGACGGAAGGTAAAACCGCTTCGGGCTCAAGGGGGCCGAGGTCAAAAGCTCCCAGGTCCAGGCCCAAGAAAAAGTCATTGAAAGGAATAACGGGCACTGGGTCTGAAGGATCGGCCTATTCAAGAAAATACAGTCAGGTATTGTTTTTAGAAACGTAGGAATTAACGCAAAGTAACACAGCAGTACCTGGGTATGAGGACGAAGCGAGGCCGAGATTGTTTCGCGAACATCAGCCTCGCTTGGTTGAGAAGATGTTTGGGAAGAAGAAGGGAGGCCGGTTCCTGCGACCGGACTCATTGGGGCCATTGTCGTCTGTGGGGCTTCTGCTTCAGGGACAGAGCCCGAATTATCATCACCGGCCTCCACAGCAGACACTTCAGGAGGAGTGACCTCGGCCACCACCGGTCCTGGTATGATGTGAACAGGAGAGCTGATGGCGGTGGTAGGTGCCCCTTGACCGGCTGGAGTTTCGGTTTCAGAGGGGACGGTTTGATTTACTTCCTCCCCAGCGGCCTCGGTAGCAGGTTCAGCACCGGCTTCACCCTCAGTACTCGAAGAAAGAACAACCTGCTCAGGAACTTGGCCGACATGAGCAAGGTCTTCGTCTCCGTCTCCGCTTGAAGGATCTAGAGGAGGCACGATGTGAAGTGGCATCACCCTAACGGCCACTCGCTCTAGATAAGCCGCTGCAGAGGCCGGTGATGTAGGGAGAGTTGGGGGAAGAGTCTGAGCAAGGTTTGGAAGTGGATCCTCTCCCGAATCTTCATCAGCAAGCTGCAAAGATAGAACAAAAGGATTAATATGGAATAACAAGAATTCAGGCTCAAATCAAAAGGGGAAGAGCAAACCTGAACAGAGGCCGGTGTTTTTTGCTTCTTTTGAGGCGGACCCTTGCCCGGAGTTTGTTTACGAGCCAGTCTCTTGGCGACTTGTTTGCGCCGGGTTGGAGCTGCTGCTGGTATAGGGACATCGGCCACAGTGGCCGATGTTGCAGAGAAAGGAGCCAGGGTCTCAGCAGCGGAGCGTGGAAATATGTGTCTAGCCCGTTCACCCCACAATTGGGTGAACTCTTCTGATACTACTGGCCGGGCGGAGAAGGGTGTAAAATTGAACGCGGCTTTGAGCCGGGCAGACCTCTCTGTTATCTTCTTCACCTGCCCGTCGTTAACGATAAGGCCCCGTTCAACCCAATCAACGTTGACAGTGATACCAGGAGGAACGGGCACTAGTTGAGTAAGCCCGAATTGGCGGGCATATAAAGGAGCAAAGTAGTACTCGGCCCCGCATTTATTGTTGGCCGACGGAATGCTTGGGCTAAAAATAATGTCTCTAGCTACTAAGTAGCTAGAAAAAATTTCATTATAGGTAGACTGGGTGCCCGAACCCCAGTTTGAAGGGTTATTGGAGAGCTGGAGAAAAGAAGAAAATTGAAGGGAAAAGAATGGGGTGAAGAGATTGACGTCCCGAGGGGAGCAACCCTGGTAAAAGAAGGAAAAACACTCTTCAAAGGAATGTACAGAAGGAGATACGTTCACGAATTGAACGGCAGAGATAGGCACGTCGGCCAAGGGAGTAATTGTGGGCTGGAATTCAGGGAAGTAGGAATGAAGCCACAGTTGTAGTATCCACATCGGGCTCCCACCAGCACTGAAGCCCGAATGAACGAAGTCTGTTGTGCCTCGAACTAAATGTGCCCAAACCAGCGTAGCCATGGCCAGTGGCTGCCCTGATGCAAGGGCCAAGGCTACGGTTGTGTATTCTTTAGTGATGGCCTGGCTGGCTGAGCAGAAGAGATACTTGTTGAGCCAGTAGATGAGGAAGGCAGTGTGCTCTGCATCGGACACCGCCGTATCATCGACCCCTATGCAGGCAGCAAGGAAACCTCCAAAGGCCGTGATCGGCCTATGAGAAACGGCCCCGTCCCTGACAATATCCTGTTGTGGATAGGCAAAGCTGGCCGTTCCAACATTAAGCCCTGGAGTGATCTCTTGTCCGTGGGGACGGAGGCCGAGCAGATAACTAATATCTTTGACAGTAGGAGCCATTGGTCCGCAACGGAAAAGAAAGCCGTTGCAAGACGAGGACCAGAAGAGTAGAGCAGAGAGAAGGAGAGGCCGGTCTATCTCAATGCGAGACCGGCTGAGCATGATTGCGTCGTAGATGCCCGTTTGCTTCCAGACGGCGGCCTTAGAGGCCGAAACCCTAGTCACCCATTTGTCCCAGTCAACGGCGGGGGTCGGCCATCCTCGAATGGGTTGATTCGCTGTCTGGACCTTGGCCCAATGAGCAGGGACTTGTAGGAATGTCTCGTTTCCTACCGGAGGAAAGAAAGGAAGGAAAGGCGCCGGAGGGTGGCCCAGAAACGCCGCGCCTAGGCCTGGAGCGACGGGAGAACCGTCGGAGGAGCTGTAGGGGGTGAGATATTCGGTGGATATGTCAGCGGCGTGCGCTTTAGCTAAAGCCCTAACCTCCCTACAACGATTTTGTGGCGGTGGAGCGTCTGCGAAGGATTTTTTTCCTTTGGAGGTGGCTGGAGCAGTTTTGGGAGCCATGGCAATGGAAGGAAGAAAGGTCGCCGGAAAAGATGAAGATAAGAGTGAGAAGCTCTGTGTTTGCTTGAATTGCTGAAGAAGGTAAAATATGAATGTGTGATGAGTTTTCGGACGTTGGATGGTATTTAAATATCACGACGCCGTAATCATGGCGCATTAATTGTAGGGTGACTGGTGGGATTCTCCATAACCTGACGTTGGCTGCGTACTTGACGCGTGGCATATTTGAAATTCAAAACGTCACATCAATCAGGGCGGGACGTTTGATATGACCTTTTGGGGGGCAATTGTTTGCACCCAAAAACCGTCAATGATTTTTGAGCCCGAGTGGAGTTGAAGTTGGGTAAAGAAGACGCTGGGACAAGTAGTGATGACTCATCGGACTCAAGAGGTAAGCCCGATGGGAGGAACAACTGTTGGGAGATGAGGAGAGTCCGATGGGAGCTTGTGACCAAGTGTAGGCATCATCGGGCTATGAGAACATAACTTATCATGTTGAGAGCCCGATGGAAAAGTAAAAGCAACGTTATAACTAATCGGGCATCACGAAACGGAAGAGTGTGTCCGTTTGATTATAACAAGTTGAAGAAACATGATCGGGCATGGGAGAGGTCATGAGCCCGATTGACGAAGGACAGGGTATTGTTATTCACAACTGGCATGATGACGTCATCCCTGAGTTTTTTGGAAACAAGAGCCCGTCTGGGAAAGGAGTTGTTAGTTGCCAGCTGGGTTGGAGCGTCTAATCCCTAATTTAAAGGGATTGATTCAAGCAAGTTCTGGATAAGGAAGGAGATGGCGATTAGGAAGGATTCCTTCAAATCAGCCAATCAATCAGTAGCTTAAGGCGCAAGTTAAGGAGTCCTTTCCTAGTAGGAATTAAACTGTGGCCGCTATAAATATACAGGCAGGCCAACCATTGAAGACACTCCGCGTCACTCTCGAAAACAGCATTCAACACAGCATTCAAAAGCATTCGACTTTTATGTTTTTTTTTCTGCAAGCATAGCAAATAGGTCTACCCTTTTTCTTTGTTAATTTCTTTTACTGTTTTCATTCTTACGAACAATCAGTCTGTTCTGAATCTGTTCTTTGGTTGTATTTTCCAAACACTTAATAAAATCTGTATTTTATTAATCGTTTGATTGTTTACTTGGTAAACTCATACACTATTTGGCTTGTGCGCTTCAGTACTGCCAAGGGATTTCTGGTGAGGGTACTTTCCTACTCGCCGCACACAATTGTTTAGTTTAGAAGTCAGATCTGAAAGCCTTGAGTATCACTGACTCAAGCATATAGGAAATTAGTTTGCATACACCGAACCACTTTTGGTTCTGGCACGCCCGCGCATAACTACTAGCAAACAGACTCATTGTTAAAAACTCATAATGAATACTCTAAAACAAACAAAACTATAATATTCATTTTTTATTAAAATAATTCAACATTTTCTCATTTATTTAATAAAATTAAAAACAATCACATATAAGGTACAGATAAAAAAAATTATGCATAATAAGGGTGACAATGGCTTAAAACCCACTTAGTGTTCAACAAATCTTAATCCAGAGTCAGTAGTAACAATGTCTTGAATTATGACTGTTTTGGGGAAATAAGATATTGCATCACACATAATTTTTCAACACATAATTTTTCAACACTCTAATCCAAGCTTCTAAGCTAATACTTTAACTGTCATGTGCTAGATCCCGGCTTCTTGTCATGTGCTAGATCCCGGCTTCTTGAGTGCTCTAGAGAATTTTCCAAATTCTTATAGGAAGCGGTCTTACTGCTCCACTCAAATAGGTGAGTGTGTCAAGGATGTTCTCATGACTCTGACATCCCACCATTAATGGCTATAGAACTCATTAAGAGTTGTAAACAACTCAACCTCATATCCGTCATGAGATTCATGCACCTATACCATAGAGATAGCCAATGAGCTAGTGCTCAAATTAGTGTATGTCAATTAAACTAATCTGTGATTTGTTCTTCCCTTTAAACCTAATTCTCAGGATCTCTGCTCCCTATGTAGAGTATACTCATAGGCGATTTTTCTTTCTTTAGGCTTTAAGTTTATCCCCCTCGATGCAATCTAGAATTTAACTTTAGCTCAACTTTTATAGATAATAATCTCCATAACTCGTCACTTCACTTGTAAAAGATTTCACATTATTGTGTTTTTCCTATTATATTGTAGTACTTATTCCTACTCTTCCAATTATTAAAGTACAAACACAATGGATCAAAACATGTGGTATTGCTTTTTTGAACAAAGTTTCATATAGAAAATCACAAACTAACTCAATTTTTTATTGGCATTCAACAAATAGCTCCACATCCCAATGTAATCACATTGCCAATGGTATATAACAATCACCTCATAGGGTGTTCCAAAACTCATTACTATGCTTTTCGAGTACAGTGGAAGCATTTGGTTAAGAAAACCATAATTCATACCTTTTTTCTTTTCAACTATCTCATTACACAAATAATGGTATTCAAAATATTAATAAGCATCTTGAAAATCCCAGGTATCACAAAAATTCATCTGGTTAACTCTAAAAAATCATCAATTTCACATTATATACATCTCACGTCATATTGAATCAAATTCATTGTATCACGCTATTTTGAAAAATATCCAAAACTATCAAACTTAACCACTTTAGATTAAATCCAAAACAAACTCAAATTATCATCTCGGAGAATGTCCAAGGTATTCACAAATTAATTATCTTGGATAGTATCCAAGGGATCATATGCTATCATCTTGGATTAAATCCAAGGTACACACATTATTTATTCTCTTTAGATATCCAAGCAATCACACTTTATCATCTTGAATAATATTCAAGGCAAACACACATTGTCAAATTAATTACATCACTCTTATCATAGTACTTTGCAAGCATTTAAGATATAAAATCGTATTATTATTATTTTTGTAAAAGTCCCCACTAAATTTTGAAATCTCCAACTTCTTGCACTTGATAGCTAAATCCAAGTAATTTTCCACCAGACAACAACAATAACAACAACATCAACAACGTCAACGAGGCATCATTTGTATATGTCTCCAAATGAATCGTAAATTTATATTGGAGCAACATATAGCCTTCACTAGATAAATTTTTAACTTATTTCACCAATGAATTCAAAATTGAATTTATGGAGTTGATATAAAATTATCATATATAAAATATATATATATATATAATCCAAGCTGAAGTTATAACTGTAGGTTCACTTAAAGCCAATGCATATATGATTTTCCAAAAGCTTTGTGACTGTTGTTTTTTCTACCCCAGTGGATCACTATTAAATGCCCTTAAAATGTTGAAGTAAATTTTAAATCCATTGGATGTAGTTTGAAAATTTTAAATCCATTGGATGTAATCTGAAACAACACTTTTACAAGAGCTGATACACTAAAAGTTTTTGTCCTTTTTAAGGCAAATTAGCTCTTGACTTCTGCTTGTATGTATATATTGAATAAGTATATATGCACATGTAAATATTTATTAAAATAAATAGTCCAGCATTATATCTTTTATTTCACAAGACTCAAAAATCAAAATTATTAATAAGCTTCAAGAAACATGATTCTTCATACTCTGGAATCCCAATAAAAATCAATGGAAAATACTTTTAAAAAAAATTATAACTAATCAATTATATATGATCATAATCCATGTTACTAGACGAAACAAACAAATAAATTTTAGTAACTTACATGGATTGAAAATAGTTTCAAGGTCTCATTTGATCAAACATCATGTACTTTCCCTCATATATCAGCATTTAGACTTTTGATCAGTATTGCACCTGAGTTTACGATATTTACAAGGTATAGTAATACCAAAATTAAATTATAAGTTTTTATATGCAATAATTCCGCTATATTGCACCTAGATCTTGGAAAGAATCTTACGTGGCTTTTGTATAACTGTATATGCACTAGTCCAATTCGTTTCTTTTCTCGAGAATAATAATATTGAAATAATCAAAATCTGTACCCCCACTATTTTCATCATATACTATCTCAAAAAATGAATTTAGATAACATATCTTAGCCATGCGAACGATATCCACAAATAGAAATCCAAACTCTTACCAAGCATAGTTGTAGATTCTCAAATCAGATTACTATCGTCTTAAATTGTTGGAGAATAATAGAATAATAATGCCTTAAAAAAATCCACCATAATAGTAGAATATATTACCGTCGATTCCACCATTGCTTTTGAACCAATAAGAAGGTGACTGGGATGAGGCGCGAAACGCTCTCTTGAGACGATGCGCGCCCTCTATAGGTCAATGTCTAGTGCAGTAGGAAATGGCATGACGTCTTCGGGATACAATAGCCCGTACACCCTTGCCGTACGCCTATCAAGTCTGCACAACTTGATACAATAAGAAGCTTGCTCACTAGTGCCTTCTTTACCCATACAATATACAAGAGAATGACTAAAGAAATATATTTTCTACTAGTACTAGTTACTGGAAAAGGTATATCAACCTTGGGAGAAAAATGACAATGTAGATGTATATCTCATCCAATGCACGTAATACCATATATACATATATTACTAGTGTTTGATGGGCAACATTGAAAGTCATGATTTAAAAACTCCATCAAAGCTTGTTATATATGAAGGAAAAACAAGTTTAAAATTATTTTAAACGCGCAAGGTCAAGTTTCAAAAACTTATTCGTAGCCCAAGATCTACTACTCGTCAAATCCATAGATGCATACTAACAAGAGGGGACAAGAATTATACCTTACGGTCTTGAACCCAATTTTGAAATCTTCAACCTTCTTGATGGTACATCAGCTTCCACTAGGTTTTCTTCACCCTTATGACTCCTGCGGATGCTGCCGCAGAGGCTAGAGTTGGTGGGATCTCCAACGGGGAGGATAAGAAGGCTTGGAGAACCCTAAACAGCCTCTGTAGCTTTCGTATAAGAAAAATGATAATTATTAAACCCTGTACGCAGCTGCCCTATTTATAGATTTCCAAAACCGACTTTGACCTTCGACCGATCGAAGTGGCTTCGACAGATTGAACTTTCGATCGATCAAACTACTTTCAATCGCTCGAACTTGGCTAGACTTCAATTGATCGAAACCTATTCGATCGATCGAACCTGTCATGACAAGATCCTCTTGTGTCTTTCCAAGCATCCTAACAGACCTAAGAGTGGGACCTCCTAGGCTCTTTATTGTTGGCTCAGATCAGTAATTAATTTCCATGACCAAACTCTTTGATCAGCAAACTAACCAACTGATTAGTTAACGTTTACTCCACTATAAAACGATAACTGAACTCCAATGCAAAAGAACAAATCTGAAGAGATGACTAGACTTGTATGGTGTACTAATATCCTTCTACCTTCAGCATTCGTAATCATATTCAGGTAGTCGGATAACTGTTACTGTCAACCTAAATCATGATAACTTCTTGTATTCCTTGAGTCCCATTCACCACTCATGATTACCAAACATGTTGATAACTACTTATTAATAAGACTGCAATTCTCAATAATTAACTTGGTGACATTCTCAAGGGAATGCTTACTCTATATCAGAGGATAGATTCTATCTTGACAATATATGTTCACAACCCTGTGAACATGACATACCCAAAATACCAAGGTGTTGATCTTTTATAGACCTCACTGTGGACACGCGGGATTCCACCTCTTTTTTGCTTTGTTTGTTTGAAATTGATTTGGATCAAAGAAAGAAAACGGTCTGTTAAAAACAGATATAGAGTCGCCACTTGGTTTTTAAGGAACCAAGAAACCTAATTTGACTCACCCAAATGGATAAAGGGCACCGGCCCTTCATAACCAAAGAACTTGGTTCGGGGTTTTGGTACGAGAGAGGAAGGAGCCTTTGTCACGACTAAAACACCCTCAACTCGCCCCGTCTTTCGACGGGCCTCAATTAGCATCCAAATAATCATCTTATACTATGTATGGTTCGACAATTAATACTATGATAATATATTACATCACATAAGAAAATTTAAAATGGAAGATCTAAAGATAAGATATCATTCATAAGATCTAAGTCAAATATCATACAATATAAAGTGAAAGATCACACAAATAAACCTAGGAAAAATCGTCTAATCATGTATCAAATAATCAAGACTTCCTAATCTAAAGGGGGGACATGAATTGTTCTTGAATCAAAAAGATCAAAGTATGCTTAGTAAGCTAGAATGATGCATGCTAATCTTTGGGAAAAGAAGATCTCTCAATCCCCGGGACGGATGAGAAAGGATGATTAGATCGAGGGGAAGCATGAACGTGTGATCATGATCATTCTTTATAATCTTCTTAGATTAGGAGTTACAAAAACCCCAAATCTTTGCATGGATGCAATGTATGTATCTAGAATGTGTAAAGGTTGTAGTGTGCTTTGTGTTCATGGATTCCTAGAATGACTTAGAAGTCTAGAATATGTATGAATGTATGAAGGAAATCATCATGGGATATATAAAAATGTAGTATGAACTACTTCCTAAGAAATGAGCTAATTTGGAGTGCATGTAGCCATCAAATCAAAGAATGAAAGTTAAAATGTGCTTGCTGTGAATAGTGGACAGAATAGTAACATGATCTTTTGGAAATTGAAAAGAGGGGTTAGAAATGTTTTCAATGCATGATTTTTTATGGAGATCTTCTTTATTGTGTCTAGAACACAACCCAAAAAGCAAATCTTTAATAAATATCACAGATTAAGAGAAATCATATAAACAATAGAGGTCACTCAGAAACAGAGTCCGTACTGTCGACTGAAATGTTGAAACATCTTAGAAAATGAAAACAAATGACATAGAGGCCCATTTTATACAGAACGTTCCCTAAGACACTAAAGTTTAAGGGAAAAATAAGTTAGGACCACCCCTTTTGGAAATGTTTTCTGAAAAAGAGGTTGGAAGTGGACCTAGCTGCTGTGACAGCAAAAACAGAATGTCTGGAAGGAATGTTTGGGTCCAAATGGACCATTTCCAAGTACTTCCAAGTCAAACCAAAAATCATGGGTGTTCTCCAATGAGTAGGAAGACTTTCCAAGTGGCCTTGCATCCATATGTTGAGTATTGAGTTCTAGAAAAATCTTTGAACTCAGATTACTCACTGTTTTGAAAATTTTGGGAAAAATTAGAGTTTTCTTTCTTGGGATTAAAATGAGGGGGGCTTTAAGAGGGGTTTTGGAGTAGATATTTTGAAAGCATATTTTCAATACTCAATGAAGGTTATAGCTACTTAAAATGCTAACCTCAAACTCATCATCAAGAACCTCCAAGATTGTTGGAGAGATTTATTTTTATTTTGAACATAACTTCAAGAATACCTTGGAGGTATTGAAGTTATGATCATCATCTATCAAACATGTTTTTTAGGTCAAGAGCTACTATCCATAAGGATTCACTCACCCCAAACTTCATGTCATCATTTAGATGATGATGGACTAGTAAGTAAATAAAGAAAATAAAAAAGAAGTGAGATGAGAAGAGATGAACATTATATAAGCAAACAAGTAAATAGATAGCAATCAATAGATGATATTCATGATGTATAGAACTTGTAGTTTGGTGTTTCACTCATATGTAATGACATTGGACATGGAAGAAGCTTCCACTCTCTTAGGTGCTCACTAAAATGGTGGTTGGGTGTATTGAATGTTGAAGTAAATGGGAGTAATGAAGTAAAAACAAAGTTTATAACTCACTTTTGTTTTGAAAATAAAAGAAGGAAGCTTCTTTTCTCTCTATTCTAACCTTATCTCTACAACTTTCTCTCCCAAACTTTTTCTAAGCTTTCATTTGACACCCCCCCCCCCAAAATGAAGAGCAATGGGGGGTTTAAATAGGGCAATTTGGGGTGGTTTTGGGGTTTTAGAAGTGTTCTCATTGGTCCCAAACATCTGAAATCATAGATTTACGTCGTTTTGGTTTTCAATTAATCAAAATGAACCCCCAAGAAAAATTACAAAAATACACTATTCTGGAGGAGAGTGCCGCGGCGGCACTGGACCAGTACCGCGATGGCAGTGAGCCAGTGCCGCGGCGGCACTGCTCTTCCTTCGTTCATATAATGCTGTTTAGGCCCCCAGAGGTTCCGGTATTCGTGAAAAAGCCCTATTTTGTTCGAAATTCACAAAAAATGCGTACGAACTCCAAATTCAGGTTGTGATATACCGTTGGAAAGGTAATGGAGTCTACTTTACATATAAATAGTTCGGGGATAGGTTACTTTGAAAAGTTTTACGGTATTTGCGATAAAAGCCGATTTGATCGCCTTTTTCGTCTTCGAAAATTCATAATAAACTCGTTTTAAATCCGAAAATTATGTGCGATATACCGTTGGAAAGCTATTGACCTCTAGTATCCATGAAAAATATTCAAAAATTATTACGGTGCCCCGGTTCGAAAGTCAAATTTTGGTCAAACTGGTCAAACTTGGGATTCCCGGGAAGTTCTGGAAATCTCCGGGAGTTCCCAGGAGCTGACGTTTTTGCTCGATTTTATTTTAAAACTCATTTTAGTACTTTTCTCATGATCTAGAATGATTCTGGAGAATTCGGACGATTTCAGTCAAACTTGGTCAAACCTTGATCAAACCTTGGTTAAACCGGTCAACGGGGATTTTCCGGGAACTTTCGGGGGTCTCTGGGAGCTGACGATTTCATTCAATTTTATTTAAAAACTCATTTTATCATTTTTCTTGCGACGTAGCATGTTTCCAGAACTTTTGGTCCAAATCTGGGAGCTTTTGGGCTTTTTGGGGCATTTTTGTCACTCTGAGCATTCTGAAAGATAGAATTGGCTTCCAGGAGTCCTTTCGAGTCTTTTACGATCATTGTAAACCACCAAGCTATGGGTCTCCTAAATTTGATAGCCGACAAAATGGGGTGTCTACAGTTTGCCCCTCTTTGGCATGAACTTGCGAGGCAACGCATGTCGCAAGCGAGTGCCAAAGCTTTGAAGAGACAGGACTTTTTGGAGGATATAGATTTAGGATAAAAGTGTTGCAAAAGATGCAATGATGCTGAGGCTAGTGCTGGTCGCACTCTGCGTAAGATGCCTACGTATCCCAAGGGGAATCAGACCAGGACGTAGTTCGGGGCACAAAGGAATAAATCATACATGCACATACACAACAATCATGTGGATGCTATGCTATAAGAGTGATATGCAATGCATAGATGTGATATGAATTGTGTCCTGAGTCCTATCATGTTTAGTGTTCTGATCCTAGCGTGAGTTGGTATTGTGGGGTGTGTACTACCCCGAGTGGACTGGTGTTGTGCTAGTGTTTGCGACTGTGATGTGGTGGATGACATCAAGGTTTAGAAGACTCTGGGTCTAGGGGCAAACTTCTAGAATTTGGGAAGTGTGCTTTGCAAACAAATGTAATCGAACGTGGGGTTCTAGAGGATAACAATTAAAGATAATCGACGGACACAGAAGTCCTGGATACCAAACGATGGATGGAGAAGTTCAAGATAGCCAATCGGAGAAGGGTTTCGCCATAACCGTCAAGCGAGAAAGCTCAAATAGCTGATGGGTAGGTGAGGGGGCTCACAATTTTTGACAAAGGAGTAAGGAAGCTCATGATAAGTGAGGAAGCTCATGATAAGTGGGAAAGCTCATGATAAGTGAGAAAGCTCACGATTAGTGAGAAAGCTCACGACTTTGGACGAAGGAGTGAGGAAGCTCACGATAAGTGAGAAAGCTCACAATTTTGGATCAAGGAGTGAGCAATCTCACAAAAAGTGAGAAAGATCACAATTTTTGATGAAGGAGTAAAGAAGCTCATGAAAAGTGAAGAAGCTCACAAATTCGGATAAAGGAGTGAGGAAGCTCACGATAAGTGAGAAAGCTCACAATTTTGGACGAAGGTGTGAGGAAGCTCATAATAAGTGAGAAGGCTCATGATTTGGTCAAAGGTGTGCAGAAGCTCATAATTTTTGGATGAGGGAGTGAGGAAGCTCACGATGAGAAAGCTCACGATTTGGATAAAGGTGTGAGGAAGCTCATAATAAGTGAGAAAGCTCATGATTTTGGACAAAGGTGTGAGAAAGCTCACGATTATCGGCAGACACAAAGCCTTTGACTGTGAATAGATAATGCTTGCCCCAGGAGTTGGGGTTCTTTTGACTACAGGCGGCGTTTTAGGATGACTAATCCGGAGAGTTAGTTCTGATTGTCGTTATCTTCTGCTGGGCATAGTAGGGAATTCTTTGGGATCTCTCTTAACTTTGGCATTAGAACCAGGATTCATCTCCAAACCTCTCACTGTTGATTGGAATGACCGAGAACTAGGATCCATCTCTGAATCTCTCGCGGTTGATCAATTCTTTCGGCGCTCAATCCAAGAGGGCCGGTCGGGGCCTCCGAGAGCTAGTATCTTTCTGTTTCTGTCCTCAGGGGATGATGTAGGGTTCTCGGAGAATCTCTTTTTTCTTGATTTGGAACCAGGACCCATCTCTGAATCTCTCACGGTTGATCAATTCTTTCGGCGCTCAATCCAAGAGAACCGATCAGGGCCTTCGGGAGCTGATGGACTCTCTGAGAATCTCTTTAAAATGATTGATAGATGTGGAAGTTCTACCCTAACCTAAAGGGTTTACAATGAAAGATTTGCCTTAATCTAGAGGGCTGGTGATGAAGGATTTTGTCGATGAAGGATTTGCCTCAATCTGAAGGGCTGATAATGAAGGATTTGCCTCAATCTAGAGGGTTGGCGATGAAGGATTTGCCTCAATCTAGAGGGCTGACAATGAAGGATTTGCCTCAATCTAGAGGGCTGATGATGAAGGATTTGCCTGAATTTAGAGGGCTGATTATGAAGGATTTGCCTCAATCTAGAGGGCTGATGATCAAGGATTTGCCTCAATCTAGAGGACTGATTATGAAGGATTTGCCTCAATCTAGAGGGCTGATAATGAAGGATTTGCCTCAATCTAGAGGGCTGGTGATGAAGGATTTGCCTCAATCTAGAAGGCTAAATATGAAGGATTTGCCTCAATCTAGAGGGCTGGTGATGAAGGATTTGCCTCAATCTAGAGGGCTGATGATGAAGGATTCGAGATGACGAGTCAACAGTGAACTACTGTGGCTGTCATGGGTTGGACCAACGGTTGGACTAACCGTGATCAGAAGAACTAACCATGCACTAATTAAGGTGACGAGTCAACAATGAACTACTATGACTGTCATGGATTGGACTAATGATGACGAGTCGACAGTGAACTACTGTGACTGTCATAGATTAGATCAATAGTTGGACTAACCGTGATCAGAAGGACTGACGATGTACGAATCGAGATGACGAGTCGACATTGAACTACTATGAGTGTCAGGATTAAACTGATGATGTACGAATCGAGATGACAAGTCGACAGTGAACTACTGTGACTGTCAGGATTGAACTGCCGATGTACAAATCGATATGACGAGTCGACAGTGAACTACTGTGACTGTCAGGGATTGAACTGATGATGTACGAATAGAGATGACGAGTCGACAGTAAACTACTGTGACTGTTAGGGATTGAACTGATGATGTACGAATCGAGATGACGAGTCGACAGTGAACTACTGTGACTGTCAGGGATTGAACTGACGATGTACGAATCGATATGACGAGTCGACAGTGAACTACTGTGACTGTCAGGATTGAACTGATGATGTACGAATCGAGATAACAAATCGACAGTGAACTATTGTGACTGTCAGGATTGAACTGCCGATGTACGAATCAAGATGACGAGTCGACAGTGAACTACTGTGACTGTCAGGGATTGAATTGACGATGTACGAATCAAGATGATGAGTCGACAGTGAACTACTGTGACTGTCATGGATTGGACTGGCAATGTACGAATCGGGATGACGAGTCGACAGTGAACTACTGTGACTGTTGTGGATTGAATCAATGGTTGGACTACCCTTGATTAGAAGACCTGACGAATTGATATGCCTGCTGGGGATTAAATTGAATCTTCTTGGGGGGTGTAGTGACTCTGCTAGGGATGAAAGTGGTTTCTTCTGTGGTCTTGACTAAGATACACCATATTCGTTCAGGACACTTTTCTGGAGATGAACTAGCTCTGTTGGGAACGACTTTGTTGGGGATGAGAAGATTCGACTGGGGAAAGAATGGTTGCACTGCGAATAGAGTAATTCAGCAGCGGATGAAGAACATTTGTGACATGATTTCGGGTTGGCTGCTGAGGAGCTGGTACAAGATAGCCATTGGATCTTGTGAATTGGTTTTGTAAAGGTAAGTGAATGTGATTGGAGGGGTGTCACCAATGCTGGAGGTTTTTGGGACTCATATCATGTTGTAGACTTGACAAGTGCAGTAATGGTGTTTGGAATTTCTGCTTGTATCCATAGGTTTTATAATTGGTAATCACTTTAAACCCAAACATTTGTGACCATTAGGACAAGTGGGCTTGACAGCAACAACGATGACAAGGAAAATTGGATTGGTCAGTATGAACCTTGAACTCTGATACAGTTTCGATTAGATTATTACTGACTCAACCAAATAAGGATTGACTTGACAGAAGTAACGACACGAAGTGCCCAAATTAGCATAATTCAATGTGTCTTTGTCATAAGCGATGTACCGCTCATCTTTTATGTTCACTCCTCATCTTAATATGATAGCACTTTGCTGATAAATCTGGTTTTTTGAAAATTCTTCCCTATTGATCCAATCAATTCTCTGCTTCTCCCAAGAAATGCTTGGAATTAGTGCCTTAGCTTTTAGAATAAAAGATACTCTATTTCAAAAAATTTCAAAACAAGTTGGTGACTTGAAAACTTGCCCTTGGTATAAAGGGATCGTGTTAGGCAAACGGAGTTTGCCCCTAGTTTGAGGTATACACTACAAGGAAAAAGGCTTTTTATGTTACTTTAAATATTGTATTTATGTCACTTTTATTTTGAGTGACATAATTATTTCTTGCAGGGTCTTTTTATGTCACTTTTTAAGTATTTATGTCGGTTTTTAAAAAGTGACATAAATACTTGATTATTTATGTCATTTGTTTAAAAAAGTGACATAAATAATAACGTATTTATGTCACTTTTTAAAAAAGTGACATAAATAATAATGCTTTTATGTCACTTTTTAACAAGTGACATAAATAAAAACGCGGTGGCAATTTTGTAAATAAAACATTTTATTTTTATGTCAGTTTTTGTAAAAAGTGACATAAATAATACACATTACTTAGAAGACCCTAATTTTTTATGTCACTTTTTTAAATTTGACAAACATTTTAAAAAAAGTGACATAAAAGAAAGGGTATGCACGCGCGGGAAAGGGGCCGGAAATAAAAGTGCAGGATAATATTTTGTAGTCTTCTCTCATCTCCCTCTCATCCATCTCTCATCTCCCGCCTCCTCTCATCTCTTCCTCTCATCTCCTCTCATCACCACTAGCATCACCGCCGCCGCCACGAACCGTCGCCGTCGCCAACACGAACCGTTGCCGTCGCCGCCTTCCCATTGGAGATCCTCACTCTCTGTCTCACACATTGACTCGTACGAGTTTGGATCTAGTTTGGAACTAGATCTCCCATCGATCTCCCGTCACCGTTATCATCATCATCATCACCACCGCTGGAGCGAAGACATCCGAAGCCATCACCACTGCCGGATCTTCTCGGTGAGACCTCTCTCACTCTTTCAACTCTGAACCAATACACACACACACACACACACTCTCTCTCTCTCTCTCTCTCATGTCTGCAACATTAAATCTCTTAATAGGTTAGGGAAAATATCAGGGTTCTAAGATTTGTTAGATCAAAATTGGGGAAAATGTTAGGGTTTCAAAATTGGGGTAAATAGTGACCGATATATTTTTTGAGATATTTAGGCTTCGGACATCCATGCCAGAAAATCGGAAGGTTCAGAGCAATGGTGGTGTATCCAATTCATCAGTCGAGAACATTGAAGGTAAAATTCGATTTTCAAAGCTTTTTATTTTATTTATTTTCAGAGCAATGGTGGTGTATCCAATCGTTGTTGTTGTTTTTGGAATGTCTCAATCGTTTGAAATGGCAATCTTACAAGTTGTTGATTTTACTGTATTTGATTTTTTGTTTGACAAATACTACTTTTTAGTTCAGTCTTGTGTTTGTTCCCGAAGAACTTTGATCTTTCGTGTCCAATTTTTTGATCTATTTATATATATATATATATATATAAGTTTCTAATTTTGTGTGTTGATTTTCTTGCTACTTAATGCATTATAGAATCTATACGGCAATTGAAAATCCAGACCAATGATAATGAGGGGAATGATGCTGCTTTGAGCCCCTATCCGGATCGTCCCGGAGAACTAGACTGCATATACTCTTATTTAGGGACTGGATTATGTGGCTATGGAACCAATTGTAGATTCAATCATCCAGCTTATGTTGGGCAGGTATAGAATTCTGTGTTTTTCTTTTAGTTTGGTCTGCTCTACTTTTTTGTATACATCTTGATCGGAAGAGTAATTTCGTCTTTCTTTGTTGCTAGTAGTGTTTCATAGAGATATTTTTTATTTTTATTTTTTATTTTTGAATTATTAATCTGTATGTATTACATGGTGGTCAGTATGGAGGCGAATGGATATAAGACAATTGAATGTTGTTTCTTTACTTTTTCTATCTTCATTATGTAGTTTTTCATGTGTCCATATATGTATGAAATATAAGTAAATCAATGCAGATGACTAATAGTTAAGTAATTATGCAAAAATGGGAGGCTGTGTTAGAATTTCCATCTGGTAGGACAGTAAGTGTGCTAAACAACAACTTATTCAATCAAGTTCTTTGAAAGGTTGTACAATGAATGTCAATCTTAGTCCAATTGTGGTAAGTTATTTCACCAAATTTACCATCACTTCCATCTAATACTTAATGTCAATCGTAGTCTAATTGTAGAGTTACTTTTTTCACTCAACTTTGACATGATTGTAAAAGCACAAATAGGAACAACTATTTCATTAATATTTATAAAATAACTTAGTTACTTTTTTGACTCAACTATCTTAGTGTCAATCTCTTGTAACCATAACTTTACATGGCTGGCTGTACTCTCCTATGTAATAAATAAGTTTGCTTGGAAATATCGTCTTAAAACAGTGTCTGTTTGAAAAAGAGGATTAAAGAAGCAACCCCAAACAGGGGGGCCACTAGAGTAGTGATCTGAATCTGATGCACCCTTTGATTAACATTACCTAAGAAAGACCTGGAGCTTTGCCTGGACTTTTTGTATATAATATAGATGGATTGGCATTTGACCCTAATGAAAAAAGCAAGACAAAATAAAATTTCAGTTATGTCATAGTCATATCTGCATGGACTACTTTTACTTTGATTATGGAATATAGGCTTGTTCTTATATTTTAGTGTTCAATATAGATATAAAGAGTGTTGTTTGGTAAATTCTCATAATTAGTTAGACGGTATCGCTGTGTCATTTCTATCATCTTTGTGAATTCGTGCATCTTAATTTTAAAGGACTTTTCTTAGGCATTTGTAATTGGAAATTTCCAGAAAAGATGCAACCAGCATTCCAGCTAACAGCTTGATTCTAGTTTAATCGATCTATGTAGTTTAATAGACATGGAAGTTGAAACACAGTCTCTGCGATGCTGTCTTCTTCTATTAAAAGTTAGTCTCTGCTGCTTATTTGCCATTTCCCTTCTAGGGCTGCTTATATCAAATTACTTAATTGTTGTTTTTGCTCGCCATTTTCTCTATTATTATTTTCATTATTTCCGGGGTCAATAACGTAGTTATACAACAGTGTGTATATGATCTTGTTCTTGATTCTCTTTCTCATTTTGTTGTTTTTGTCTGTTGGCTTTAGAGATTTTGCTTGTTTGGTGTTTCCAGTTGATGCAGACTAGATGGACCAGGTAAAGGATTAGTCATTTGCTTCACGGAATTTGTCATTTGTTTGTTACTGTAATGTTGCACTAGATTGTGATGTTTGTGAATATTGCAGTATGAAAAAGTTGAGAAGATTGGTGAAGGAACCTACGGTGTGGTATATAAGGCTCGTGACCGTTTGACTAATGAAACTATAGCTTTGAAGAAGATTTGTTTGGAGCAGGAAGATGAGGGCGTACCTAGCACTGCCATTAGAGAAATTTCTCTCTTGAAAGAGATGCAACATGGAAACATTGTCAGGTATAGAGCTATAATATCGCCCCTTTATAATTTAGAGTCTGTCCGGGTTAGCTTATGAGATAATTGCCTTTTGGAGTAAGAGATTTTTTTAAGTTGCTACAAATTGGAGGTTTTTTTTTTGGTTTGGAAAAACCTTTTTTGGAAGCTTCAAAAAGGGATCATATTGTTTAAAAAGTTGTGAAAAAGATAATCTGAACAGTCACAGCTTTGTAAACTATCACCTACAATTCTACAACTACAAGTGAATGTTACCCAAGGAAAAGCTATCCCAAATGGACTCTTAGTCAAGTGGCAACTAAGACCTGATTATGCAATGTATGCTGTAACTTTTCTCTTTTATGTTAACATTATGTTATACGTTCCCTTATTAACAAACTGGAATGTGTTTACACATCAGACACTCATCTCATTGATGTGTAAGGAGAAAGTAGGATGTTTTTCTTGATTGAGTGATGCTACGTAGATCTGCTTATTTGATTTAGCATGTTGGTTAACTCATATTAAGCTTTTTATTTTTGTTTACTGGTTGCTTGTATATTGTTTGTTTTTTCAATTTTTTTGATAGGTAAATGTTTCTGCTTCTTCCATTTCTGTATCATATGACCTAAAGTTGAGAGAACAATATTTGAACCCCCTTGTCAGGCAATCTACTCCTACCAGCTGAACACTGTTATTCTATGAGAATAAGGTCCCTTTTGGATTCGCAGTGGCTTTTGCGTTTAGGCAGAATCCCCATCTTTCTCTATCTGCTTTTTAGGATTTTCACTATCACTGTTCCCTTACATTTGTGCTACCTAGAATCAAGAAGATCTCTCCAAGAAAACAAAGTATTGGGCCCTGCTCCTCAAAGGACCTTGACTGATATCTTTGCTTCTCTTCCTTTTAAATTGGGTTATAGCTAGAAAATAATGATTACGTTATTTCTGTCGTGAAAAATTTCATAACCTAAATTCTTTCAATGATGGAAATCTGGAAAATGTTTTTGCTTTTTGGTGCTGAATGGTTGTCGATTTTTGTCAAACTGGAAAGTAAGTTATGTGAATCTTCTAAGGCTACTAGACAATTCTTTTTAATGAGCACAAGGTGTTGTTTGTTGAGGCTTTACTTATAGGAAGTAAAATGATTTGGATGCCTTAACCATGCACTGTTGTCAAATTGTGAATAGGTTTGCCAAGATTCTCTCTCTAAGAAAATAACGAATAGTACTGATTATGTATAAAAACACCCGTACAATGCTTAAAATGAATAAGCTAACGATTTAATACAAGTTTCATGCAATTCAAGGCTCAAAATGCTTAAAGTTTTCCACTTAAAACTTGAACTTCAAAGTTCAAAATAAATTGTGAAACTGTATTGAATTGTGAATCGTATCAGGAGGATATGAAACTCGAATCGGCTAGTAAGTCGACCGATTCTACCAACTACGTGGTTCTAGACAGGAGCATCTTATTATGAGGAAGGATGTGGAGGTACATGGTCCGGGGCTTGGTTGGTCTCTGAAATATGCTACTTAGTAGTATGTTTGGCTTAGATAGATGCATGAAATAATTACATAATGTCAAAGTATACCATAAATGCCATTTTGCAAATTTGAGAAATTTCCCACTGGTGTGCTAGCATGAGAAAATGCTAGTTGTGTTTTTCATTCGCTTCTGGGCCTAAGTTGAACTAGATAGTCAAGAATGGTTGGGAGTTTAACTACATGGATAGCGAAGATTATAACCAATTTATGTGGACTTCTTGTATTCTTTGAGCAGAGATTTTGCAGTTCCAATACCATATGTACATGTCGTAATATTAGAAAAAATGTCTTAAACTTTGACTTACTATAGCAATCTGGTTTTAATGGTATTAACTCGTGAAATTTAAGTTAACAGAAGTATACGAAGTTTAAGACCGAAGGATAATACCGTAGATCTTCAGTGTTCAATGCATTATGAGTTCTAGCAGGTATGGTACAGAAATGTGGATTTCATCCCTGTGTTTGGTACACACTTGACACGTTGATTTTCTAATATTGGTAGCTTGGGTTGGGATGTTATGCTTGCCTTTTTGTGGCCTCTCCTACCGTGTGAAAACCAAAGAATGCCCTGAACAATATTAATTATAGTTGTTTTGCTTGTTGACGAGATTATTTGATGCAGTCGATCTATAATTGACATGGAAGTGAATTTAATCGAACTTGTGCTGTATATTTTGCCACAAACATATTTCATTCCATTACATGAACTTGTGCTATATATTTACTCTTTTTTTTTTTTTAAATTTCAGGTCCACTACTATATGCTATCACACATTCAAATCAATGAATATCGAGATCGTATAATTTTGGTTAGTATAGTGGAGAGGAATCTTCCAAAATTTTTATTTCATTTTTTTTGTCTCATTCTTTTGACTTTGAGATTGTTAATGCAGCCTACTGCAACCAAAAAGTATGGGAGACATATTAACAAATGTGTTAAAGTTTTGGATATGAGTGGCCTCAAGCTTTTGTCTTTGAGCCAAACAAAGGTACGTTTCGGCACTGCGGAAGCATTCTGTTTAGCCTCATTTTTCCTGAATGGTAAATTACCTGTTTACTGAATATAACTATTATAGTGTAATTTATTCTTCTCTTAAAAATGGTATTGTGTTGTTTCTTGACCAAACTCCCCCAACTAAAAGCTGCAGTTACTTGAATTCACTATACAAAAAGCAGCAGTAGACTTAAATCAGCAACACCCTTCCTTGACTTTGGTACACACTTCATACTTGCAGTACAGACACAAATTAATTGCAACTCTCACCCAGATGCCCTCCTCAATCATTATCAATCCATATTAACTTGAATTCATAGCAAATTCCATATGTCTTATCCATAGATCCTTTCAACAACAATGTTCTTTTGGAGGAGAAGCAACTCTGCAGAATGTATTCCTGCAGAATATATCCTTGCTGCATCCCAAGAAGTCAAGCGAGCACGTAGTCCTGGTCGATCAACATCTTTACTAAATTCACAATACTCAAGTAATGCAACTACTTAAACTTCGAGGAGTTGCGCTAAGAAACTAGTTACTCCCCAGTTAAAAGCACAAATGCTACTTCTTTAGGAATATCAAAATGTAGCAACCATCTTGACTATGTGAGAGTCGAATTTCCCAATCTTTGTAGAATTCCTTAAACAATATCAATTTCATAGCCCAATTCACCTTCACGATTAGGAAAATCGTCTTCAATGCTTCTCAATCTATGTGACCTCTCAGCGCCAGCCTGCTTAACATCGAATTGTAGATGAAATGGAATAGCAGCATCTCTTTTTATTTCTGTCTTTCTTTCCTCTTTTTTTTCCCTCACACAATGGCCAATAGAAAACAATCCCACTGCAAAGAACCCCCCGCACAAATAAAATCCCTAGGAAACACGTGCGACACGAAAACCCCAAACACGAATGAAACTCACACCAAGCCCACATCAATCGGAATGGAAAGCACTCCGATCTCAGGAAAAAAGCAACCTGAACTGAAACACACACCAAAAGAATATACCCCCCCCCCCCCCCCCCCCAACTGAAACACACACACACACACACGCACACATTCGATGTGACTATATTTCTCCAACAATTCCTTATCAGAGAAAGAACACACTGATACACTTTCAATGTGACTGTATTACTCCATTAAATGACTTTTGGATCACTTAGAGAATTCTTAGTTTTGGAGGTTTTGAGTAGTGAAACGGTAAACCGCTTAACCAAACGCCACAAAACCTTACTCACACCTCAAACATGCCTAAATAAACTTGCGGAAACTAACAGAATGCATAACGGATTCGCGGTTCACAAATAATGCGAAAAAATGACTTTTGGATCACTTAGACTTGAAAATTCTTAGTTTTTGAGGTTTTGAGTAGTGAAACGGTAAACCGCTTAACCAAACGCCACGAAACCTTACTCGCACCTCAAACATGCCTAAATAAACTTGCGGGAACTAACAAAATGCATAACGGATTCACGGTTCACAAATAATACGAAAAAATGACTTTTTCATCACTTAGACTTGAAAATTCTTAGTTTTGGGGGTTTTTGAGTAGTGAAACGGTAAACGGCTTAATCAAACGCCATGAAACCTTACTCTCACCTCAAACATGCCTAAATAAACTTGCGGGAACTAACGAAATGCATAACGGATTCACGGTTCACAAATAATGCAAAAAAATGAGTCTTTCATCATTCCGAGTCCCCGAACACATTTTGGTCTCTCAAAACCCCCAAACATAGTTTTACTATTTTATTATTTTATATATACATCTAATTAATGAAAACTTTTTCTTTTTTGTAGGTACAAAGTTTCACATTTTGATGGAGGGCATTCTAACAAGTGAACCACTTTTTTTGTTGGGCTAATTTTTTGTTGTTGCTTTCATAGTTTTCTTAGTACTTTTTTATGAATATGTAATATGTATATATTATTAGATTAGCAGTACTTGACTCGGATCGATTGTATATTTTTTTTGTTCATTAATTCCAATATATTAATTGGTTGATATTTAGATGAATCGATGAAATTTAGTAGTTGAAATAGATCATTAATTGAGTTGGATTTAATTTTGTACAGGGTGGTATTGTATATATGTACAGGGTGGTATATATTGTTTTTACAGGGTGGTATTTATGTCACTTTTATAAAGTATTTGTCACTTTTGAAGTATTTATGTCACTTTTAAGTATTTATGTCACTTTTAAGATTTTAATGTAATAATTTTGTTTGGTATTTATGTCACTTTTTTACTTTTATGTCACTTTAGGTTAAAAGTGACATAAATAAAATGATATTTATGTCACTTTTAAGTATTTATGTCACTTTTAAGGCTTTGATGTAATAATTTTGTTTGGTATTTATGTCACTTTTCTACTTTTATGCACTTTAGGTTAAAAGTGACATAAATAAAATGGTATTTATGTCACTTTTAAGTATTTATGTCACTTTTTATTAACAAATGTGTTGGTTTTATGAAACATTTATGTCACTTTTAAAAAACATTTATGTCACTTTTAAAACATTTATGTCGCCTCCATTTATGTCACTTTTTATCGAAAAAAAAGTGACATAAATACCTATTTATGTCACTTTTTAAGTGACATAAAAGGCATTTTTCCTTGTAGTGATAGGAAGTGGAATTCATAGGCAAACGAGGTGGGTGACCGAAGTTTGCCCCTAGTTTGGACAATGGTTTAATGGAGGTTTTGGGCAAACGAGGAAGGTGACCGAAGTTTTCCCCTTGTATGAAAGGTTGATAGTAAAATTTAGGCAAACGAGGCGGGTAGCCGAAGTTTGCCCCTAGTGTGGAAGGTGATTTCTGGCTTGAGGCAAGGACTGTGACTTTAATCTCTCAAATGCGCATACCTTTTGCCTAGGCACTGGTGAAGTGACTTAGCGAGCTATTTTCTCTCTTTTGTTATTGCTCACTTTGGATTTAGCTCTAACTTTTGCCTAGGCGTCCTTTTGGATTTTCGACCTAGCGAGCCATCCTTCTTTTCTTTTTTGTGAAAGTCTGCCTACGTACCCTGAGTGGGGATCAGGTCCAACGTAGTTCGGGCCAAAGTCTTTGAGAGAAGAGGGGCTGATTATGATGGTGTCGATCGAACCAATACGGTTGCCTACGTATCCCCGGGTGGAAATCAGGTCAAGCGTAGTTCAAGGCAAGGTCTTGAAAGAAATTGGTTTGGTTATGACGGTGTCGATCTAACCAATGCGGTTGCCTATGTATCCCCGAGTGGGAATCAGGTCGAGCATAGTTCAAGGCGAGGCTTGAAGGAAATTGGTTTGATTATGATGGTGTCGACCGAATCGATGTGGTTGCCTACGTATCCCCGAGTGGGAATCAGGTCGAGCGTAGTTCAAGGCGAGGCTTGAAGGAAATTGGTTTGATTATGATGGTGTCGACCGAACCGATGTGGTTGCCTACGTATCCCCGAGTGGGAATCAGGTCGAGTGTAGTTCAAGGAATGGTCTTTTTGGAAAGGTTGAGGTGTGAGGGTTTTTCAAACCAATTGTCAAAGAAATTCAAACTTGGGTTACTTATGGTAGCCTTGAAGAGGAGGATTCAATTTCCATCTCCCTTTCTTTTCTTTTCTGTTCTTTTTCTTTTTCTTTTTATTTTTCTTTTCTTTTTCTTTTTTCTTTTTTCTTTTTCTTTTCCTTTTTCTTTTGAGGATTGATCCTTTTCACTTTCTCCTAGCCAGTTAATTTTCCTTTTCACATAGTGGATTCATGTGAGATCTTCCGATCATAATCTCGAAATTCCAGAATGTGCAAGTTAGCTCTCGGGATTTATTTGTGGTCGTTTCGAGCCTTTTGAAATGTGATCTAGGCACGTTCTTATGATGTACCTTGAAGCATACGATTCTCTCATTTGTTTCATAAAAAATTTCTTTCATTTTCTCCATCATTTTGACTGGAAATCAATACCTTTTCAGCTCTAACTTTTGCCTAGGTGCCCTTTCGGGTTTTCAACCTAGCGAGCTTTTCTTTTCTTTTTTTTTTTTTTTTTTTTATTTTTATTTTTGAAAGTGGAGATGAAACTTACTGAAATGTTTGGCTACCATCAAGGACTAAGTCTACACAAGTTCATATGGCTCTCAATTGGGTTGGGCCTAGGGCTTTGAAATGGTGGGAAAAGGGTGTTGGGCAAGCCCCAAGTCAGTTCCAAGCATGTCTTTTCAAGATTGAGGCAAGAGAATCTTTAAATTCTTAAAGTAAGACTATTCAATTCTCGGCTCTTCATCGGTGTCAGCGTAAAATTGACTTTGACATTTCAGGATTTTTTTGCTTGAGTAAAATTTTTTTTTTATTTTAGCATAGTAATATCCATGGTAATTTGAAAAGTGACACTTCAGTTCAGCGATTCATGCATCTATGACTAGGCACATCAAATTAAGCAAAATGAGATTTCATTCCATTAGCAAGAGAGAGGGATTACATTACTCGACACAGACCCATAACTACTCGATGGTAGATAGACTCGACCACAAGACTAAACTTGAAATAGATTCAAAACATAGGATAGACTCATCTTGATCTCAAATGGAGTGTCTTTGTGACCCATTTATTATTATTATTAATTTTTTTTCAGCAGAAGTTCCAAACACTATCAATTCACCGTGTAGCTTCAACAATCATTGGCCTCAGCAAAGGGGATCATTTGAACAGATAAACCAGGGGCTTTAGGTTCGATGAAGCTAACACTTTGGTTGACATAGGGTTGGATGGGCGATGGCTCGATGATTTTCTGATCGAGGAGGTCTTGGATATCATGGCGAAGGCGCATGCAGCTGTCGGTGTCATGGCCTGGGCCTTGGTGGTAGGCACAAATTTTGGACAGGTCACAACTAGGCGGAGGGATGTCAGCACGAGGCTGAAGGAGTCGGAGGTGCCCCTTTTTGATGAGGTTATCAAGGATAACGAACAATGGCATACCCAGGTTGGTGAAGGTTCTTGGGTTGCGGGTTTTATTAAACTTTGAGTTCAAGTGGGTCCTTGGAGTGGCTTTTGGATTTGGATATGGACTAGGATTACCAAGGCTAAAGTGCGGGTTTGGATACAAGTAGAGATTTGGATGTGGAAACGGGCTTGGATAGATGGCGTTGGGCAACCCATACTTCCCTTTATCGATGCTCTACACCATCTTCTCGAATCGGCTTAGCCTTAAACTTAGTTGTTCAACAGTGGTTTGTAGTTTGTTCACTTTCTCCTCCAGAGCTTGGTAGGCCATTGGTGGGTTTATGATAGCCTGGGCTAACCCACGATTGAGATAATGAATTTGGGAAGGTACAGAGATGTCCTTACCCGGGGCTATGTTTTCCGCAAATAGAAGTAAAAGCCCAAATTAACAGAGGCACGAAATACTTCTTATGGACTCCTAGTGGGGAGAGCTGATCAGAGTCTCAAAGAATTTATCGATGTGAACTGATGATGGTTGCAGTATGTATATGACTTCTATACAATGATTGAGATGGATGAGGATGATGACATGTACGCGCTTGATGTGTAGAGACTGACATATGTGAAACTGATAAGATGTGCGTGCATGTAGACTGACACAAATCGTGTATGCATATGAGACAAGGATGCGGATACAAGCCCTAATAGATATGATGCCCCTACTTCTAACAGATAGCAGTTAAACAAATAAGGTCCTAGCCATACAGAATGTGCTAACCTTACTTTCCAGTATGATCACCAAGGGATAGCTGGGATTTTTGGGATACTTCGGGAATTTTGGATAGAGTTACTGGGAGAAACAGGGATTTGGAAAATTCGAAGAAATTTCTAGAAGTCATTTGAGTTTCTAGGAGAAATAGGGATTTCTGGTTGATTTGGACTGAGCTTCTAGGAGAAACTGGTATTTTGGGTATTTCTGAGAAATATGGATAGACTTTCTAGGAGAAACAAGTATATCTGGGCATTTCTGGGTGATTTGGGAAGAGATGTTGGGGTTTTTTGGAGAATCTTCTGGGACAACAGGTACTTTGGGTATTTCTGGAAAATTTAGACAGAGTTTCTGGAAAAAAAACTTGTATATCTGGAAAAATCATACAGAGTTTCTGGAAAAAATTGTTATATCTGGGAATTTTGGGAGATTTGGATGACGGTGATCATACTGTCTAGCAAGTTTTCATACTCCTATGTCTTAGGACCAACAAACAAGATTTGCGGTATATATCTTTGTGAATATGGAGCAGACATCCTTGTCATGGTGCCTGATGGAAAAACCAGTTTAAGTTAAAAGTTTAAACGTGCAGCGGAAAAGTCAAGTTATAAAAACTTAATGGTAGCCCAGGATCTACTGCTCGTTAATTCTATAGATACGCACAAGAGGGGACAAGCGTTATACCTTAGTGTCTTGAACCCAATTCTGATTTTCTTCTTCTTCCTTGGTGATGCAGCAGCCTCCACTAGGTTGTCTTCACCCTTATGTCTCCTGCGGATGCTTGCCGGAGAGACTAGAGATGGTGGGATCTCTAATAGAGAGGAAAACGAAGGTTTGGGGCTCTAAAAAAAGTTTCTGCAGCTTCTGACGTTCTAAAAATGATGAACTCCTTTTTCTAGAATGCAGCTGTCCTATTTATAGATTTCCAGAACCAACCTAGACTTCGAGCAATCGAAGATCTTCGATCGATCGAACGTTCGATCGATCGAACCATTCTCGATCGATCGAGACTGCCAAGACTTCAATCGATCGAACATACTTCAATCGATCAAACTTGTCTTGACAACTTCCTCATGTGTCTTTCAAAGTATCCTGGCGGAGCTAAGAGTGGGACCTCCTAGGCTCTTTATTGTTGGCTCAGACCAGTTGTTAATTACCATGACCAAACTCTTTGATCAGCAAACTAACTAACTGGTCAGTTAACGTTTACTCCACTATAAAACGATAACTGGACTCCAACGCAAAAGAACATATCCGAAGCGATAACTAGACTTGTATGTTGTACTAATGTCCCTCTACCTTCAGCATTCGTAATCATATTCAGGTAGTCAGATAACTGTTACTGTCAACCTGAATCATGATTACTTCTTATATTCCTTGAGTCCCATTCACCTCTCATGATTACCAAACATGTTGATAACTCTTATCAACAAGACTGCAGTACTCAGTAATCGACTTGGTGACATTCTCAAGGGAATGCATACTCTAAAACAGAGGGTAGATTCTGTCTTGACAATATATGTTCACAACCCTATGAATATGACATACCCAAGATACCCAGGTGTTGATCTTCTATAGACCTCACTGATTGGTAAGTCAAAGCAGCCATATCCACAGTCTGTGTTCATAATCGTCTCAAGATTAAGAACATGTACCTTATACAAGTTATGAGTTCCTATCGACTGATTGACAGTCTTGAGTGTCAATAGGAAAGCTTAGGTCCGTCAATGCATTATAAGCACTAGCATGTTAACTAAGAGTTAAACTCTAGTGATTGAGATTAATCACTCCATCCAATGGTAGTTAATCATGCTACAGTGTAAACCTGATGAGATATCCAGTCTCATCATCCACTATGACACATTTTAAGTAACAAAGAATAGTAATTCGTATCTCACTTGTATGTATCTCATACATACACGAATTACTTACTATGATACTTAAGGATAAACAATCATCTCATGAAAGAAACATACATAATGAAATGTAAAGCTGATATCCATATATTAAAATGTCAATGTCTCATACATAAAGTAATGGTTCGAGGGCACAAACCCAACAAACTCCCACTTGCACTCACAACCGTACCGGATTACATCTGAGACCTAGACTATCTAGATGACGATCAAAGACCTTCTGTGGCAAGGCCTTTGTAAACGGATCAGCAAGATTGTCAGCGGTGGCAATCTTGGTGATAGTCACATCTCCACGTTGAACAATATCTCGGATAAGATGATATTTCCGCTCTACATGCTTTCCCTTTCCGTGGTTCCTTGGCTCCTTGGACTGAGCCACTGTCCCACTTTTATCACAGTAAAGCGTAATAGGTGACAATAATGCTGGTACCACCTCGAGCTCCATAAGGAACTTCTTGAGCCAAACAGCTTCCTTTGTGGCTTCACAAGCAGCCACATACTCAGCTTCTGTAGTTGAGTCTGCAATGCATTTCTGCTTAATGCTCCTCCAACTAACAGCACCACTTCCCAAGGTAAAGAGATGTTCGGATGTTGACTTCCTCGAGTCTTTATCTGACATAAAGTCCGAGTCAGTATATCCTACTGGAATTAACTCACTACCACCGTACATAAGCATGTAATCTTTAGTCCTTCTCAAGTACTTAAGAATGTGCTTAACGGCTGTCCAGTGCTCTAGACTCGGATTCGATTGATATCTGCTAACCATGCCAAAGGAAAAGCAGATATCTGATCTAGTGCATAACATCGCATACATGAGACTTCCCACTGCCGAAGCATAGGGAACTCCTGTCATGCGATTCCTCTCCTCCTGTGTTTTTGGACACTGGTCCTTGGAGAACACTAGACCATGCCTGAAAGGTAACAAACCTTTCTTCAAATTATCCATAGAAAACCTAGTTTGCACCTTATCGATATAACCAGCTTGAGACAATCCCATTATCTTTCGCTTGCGATCCCGAAAGAGCTTTATCCCAAGAATATAGCTCGCCTCTCTTAGATCCTTCATATCGAAAGTACTAGCTAGCCAAACCTTGACCGTTGACAGCGCCGCTACATCATTTCCAATGAGTAGAATGTCGTCAACGTAAAGCACAAGAAAAGCCACCACTTTTCCTTCACATTTCTTGTATACACAAGGTTTATCCAGATTTTGTATGAAACCAAACGACTTGACCGCTTGGTCAAATCGGATGTTCCAACTTCTGGATGCCTGCTTAAGACCATAAATGGACTTTTGCAACTTGCATACCAAGTTACCTTTCCAACCAGCTATGAACCCTTCTGGTTGTTGCATATAGATGTCCTCCTCAAGATTGCCATTCAAGAATTCAGTCTTGACGTCCATCTGCCAGATCTCATAATCTTGGCATGCAGTAATGGATAAGAGTATTCTGATGGACTTGAGCATGGCTACTGGCGAGAAGGTTTCCTCATAGTCAATGCCCTCCCTCTGAGTATAACTTTTCGCTACAAGCCTAGCCTTATAGGTCTCAACCTTTCCATCAGATCCACTTTTCCTCTTGTAGACCCACTTACAAACAATGGGTTTAATATTGGCTGGAAGTTCTACAAGATCCCAGACCTGATTAGAATCCATAGATTCTAATTCAGCCTTCATAGCTTTAACCCAATGATCTGAATTAACATCAGTCATTGCCTCTTCATATGTGGCAGGATCAAATTCAGATTCTATGGAGACAACTTCAAAAACTTCTCCTAAGAACATGTATCTATCAGGCTGGCTGATAATCCTCCCACTACGACTAGGTACCGGTACGGAAATGGGTGAAGAAGTGGTATTTTCTTGATTTACATCGTTATTAACTGCGGGTTGGACTGATGGCTCTCCTTCTATTTCTCTCAGATCTATCCTTCCCTTAGGTTTATGGTTCATGATATAACCATCCTCCAAGAAAATAGCATTTGTACTAACAAACACTTTCTGTTCTCTTGGATCAAAAAAATACCATCCATAAGTACCCTTTGGATACCCTACAAAATAATATACTTCTGATCTAGAATCCAACTTGCTCATCTTTCCTTTCAGCACATGTGTCGGACACCCCCATATCCGGAGATGTTGCAAAGAAGGCTTGCGCCCAATCCACATCTCTCATGGTGTCCTGGGAACAGATTTGCTTAGTACTAGATTTAATATGTATGCAGCGGTTTCCAAATCATAACCCAAAGGAATAAAGCAACTCTGAATAGTTCATCATCGACCTAGTCATGTCTAAAAGAGTTCGGTTCCTTCTCTCCGCTATATCGTTCTGCTGAGGTGTACCAGGTGCAGTCAACTGTGACAGAACCCCATTCTGTATGAGGTGATCAATAAACTCATTAGAGAGGTACTCGCCACCTTGATCAGATCGAATGGCCTTGATGTGTGTTCCTAATTGCTTCTCCACTTTAGCCCTAAACTCTTTAAACTTTTCAAAGGCTTCAGACTTGTACTGCATCAGGTACACATATCCATACCTAGAGTGGTCGTCAGTAAATGTTATAAATACTCATAATCACCCCTTGCTCTAATATTTATTGGTCCACACACATCAGTATGAACTAATTCCAACAATGCATTGGTCCTATTTCCCTTTATTGGAAAGGGTCTTTGGTCATCTTACCCTCTAAACAAGACTCGCAGACTTCCATTGGTTTCGAGAACCAAATCGCCTAGGACCCCTTCTTTGACTAGTCTGCCAATCCTATTTAGATTGATATGGCCAAGCCTCATCTGCCAAAACCTTGTTGGATTAGTAGAAGGTTCTTTTCTTTTAGATGGTACAATTACCACTAAGTTATTAAGTTCCATACAAGAGTCTTTAGAAATATTGGGAGTAATCACATACAATCCATTAGTTTTACACCAGAACATATTAAAAAAACTATTTCTTTCAATGACAACTTTTGTTCTAAAATGAAAAGAATAACCATTATTCGATAAATTAGAAACTGAAATTAAATTACGTCTCATTGAAGGGACGTAAAGTACATCTGATAATATCAAATCTTTATTGTCTAGAAATTCTAAAACTACGACTCCTATAGCAACCGCAGAAATGGTTGCACTAGAACCTAGAGTAAGTATGATTTCCCCATCACTGCACCTCCTGGTTGATTGGAACCCCTGCAATGAATTACAGATATGGTTAGTCGCACCAGAATCAATGCACTAAGTGTTTGAAGGATCCGTAATAAAACTTACTTCAATCACATGTGATTCAATCATACCTTGAACTCTTGTAGCTAAGAATTCTGGACAGTTCCTCTTCCAGTGGCCCTTCTCACCGCATTGGAAACACTTTCCTTTGCCTTGGCCACCCACCTTCCCTTTTCCTTTAGATTTTGCAATCTTAGGGACCGGTCCAACACTTGGACCACCAGTGCCAGCCTTCTTCTTCCCTTTCTTTCCTTTCGGTGTAGATCAGGAAGAGGAAGCGCTTTTCTCAACGTTCAAGACGTTGACCCCAGGTTTGATCACCCCTTCCGCTGCCAAAAGAGAACTCATCAATTCGCTCATTGAAAAATTCATTTGATTCATATTATAGTTAAGTTTAAATTGAGCGAATGAAGGCGACAGCGAATTGAGGATCATATTAACTTGGGTCTGTGCATCGATGTTGGCACCTAGGGTCTCCAGCTCGTTTAAATAACCAATCATTTTTAAAACATGTTCCTTGACTGGAGTCCCTTCTGACATCTTTGCACTCATTATCTTTTGCATGGCTACCTGTCTAGCAGGCCTGCCATGCTCCCCGAACATCTTTTTGAGGGATGTGATAATGTCACTGGCAGAATCATTCGATTGGAATTGGTGTTGCAACACACCAGCCATTGAGGCCAGAATATAGCAACGAGCCATTCCATTCGACTTCTTCCATTTGTCGAACTCGCGTCTGGCAACTGCCGAAGCATTTACCGCGGGTTCTTATAGGCATGGGGTGGTGAGGACATATATGTGATCCTCCGCAGTTAACACGATGTCAAGGTTACGTTTCCATTCAGTGTAGTTATTTCCAGTTAACTTGTTTTGAGTGAGTATGGTGGCAAGTGGACTAAATGCAGATCCAGACATTATGATTACTGAAAATCAAACAAACAAAATAAATATGGATATCAGAATTAGACAGTTTGAAATAAAAGAATCCTTAAAAACTCTTATTTTTAAAACAAAGTCGCCGGAATATCGAAACAAAAGAATAAAGCCTCCGTGTGGTGGTCAATTTTTGATTTTTTGATTAATCAAGACTTGTCCGCTATGCAACTCTTGCAAAACAAGTTATGACTCCCGATCCCTTTTGATCTCTAAGTTTCTGAATAATGTCCCGTGTGGGATCCCTTATCCATAGCTTAGCTAGTGTGTACCATTAACTAAGATCCAATCACAACCGTCTCAAGTAGCGCCTCCGTGTGGTGGTCACCCTTTAACACGTCTGATTGATCCTATCAAAAGAAGTTCACATCTAGTAACCAATGAGTAATGCACCCTCCGTATGGAATGATCACCCCTGGCGAGGTGACACAGAATGCACTACTCATCTTACAGTGAACCGTTAATGGAAGATCGTGGGTGTCATGAATAAGACCCTCTCCCACTAGATTTGGTAAATTAAGGATTTTGCTTTTAAAGAAAAATTTGTTTTTATACATTACCCATAAACATCCAATGTTTACTAATACTTTAAAAATGATTTTTGAATTTTATTTTAGAAAACTTGTTTTACGTGCATGTAAGTATTAACAATATAATTAAATGCCAATCACAATACAAGCACATAAAACAAAAAACTAAAATGAAAATAAAGACATCCAAACGATGCCTCTATCTCCCATGGCTCTATCTCTATAGAACCTCCTTTTGGTTTGATCGCCTCCAGCTCCATCTTCATGGACAACGGCTGCTTGCTCCATCTTCATGGATTTTCTAATTCTATTACATTTGTCCTATGCTTCTTTCGAAGCTTACAATTTATCTAGAAATAGAAATAGCTACAACAAAATACAATAAAAGGCTAGGGAAATCGATGCGACTTTCCTTTTCGTAGGATTGAAGTCGCAGCGCCCTTTACATATGCCTTAAAACCAAACCAAACTTAAATTACTACATGCATCAATCTCAAACAATTTAAATACAAAATATTCAAATGACTTGGTGCCATGGGAGATAGCGACTAATCTAGCTGCAAAAGGGTTAGTCGTACATGCATCCATACATACATAACAAATATATGTAACTATTGGAACACTTAATTGATTCACACAGTATATAAACTCTTTACATACTGAATTAGAACTTAACACATCATCTTACTTCTCTGTCACAGTTCGATTGATCGAAGACCGTTCGATCGCTCGAACCTTCGATCGATTGAACTCTGTTCAATCGCTTGAACTTTCTGTTTCATAGAATGATTTAAAAATTTTTTAGAATACTTAAAAAAAAACTTTTAATTTCAAAACACCTTAAAACTGTGAAATAGAGAGCCTGACAAAGAATCTGTCTCGATCGATCTAACTTCATTCGATCGATCGAACACCAGAAGGTTTCGATCGATCGAAGACTGTTCGATCGATCGAGTACAGAGGATGTTCGATCGATTGAACATGTTCGATCGATCGAACCCGCCTTGCATCCCATGCAATCACAGATTTGTATTCTGCTGCAATAACACAGCATAAACAGATCTGTGATAATGCCGTTTCGAAAACAGTTCAAAAATCAACATGCAAATCAAAATAGTGTTCCAAAAATGCATCTATAGATCCAAACGAGCGTGGCTCTGATACCAATTGATGGAAAAACCGGTTTAAGTTAAAATTTTAAACACGCAGCGGAAAAGTCAAGTTATAAAAACTTAATGGTAGCCCAGGATCTACTGCTCGTTAATTCTATAGATGCGCACAAGAGGGGACAAGCGTTATACCTTAGTGTCTTGAACCCAATTCTGATTTTCTTCTTCTTCCTTGGTGATGCAGCAGCCTCCACTAGGTTGTCTTCACCCTTATGTCTCCTGCGGATGCTTGCCGGAGAGACTAGAGATGGTGGGATCTCTAATAGAGAGGAAAAAGAAGGTTTGGGGCTCTAAAAACAGTTTCTGCAGCTTCTGACGTTCTAAAAATGACGAACTCCTTTTTCCAGAACGCAGCTGCCCTATTTATAGATTTCCATAACCGACCTAGACTTTGAGCGATCGAAGATCTTTGATCGATCGAACCTTCGATCGATCGAGACTGCCAAGACTTCAATCGATCGAACATACTTCAATGAATCGAACTTGTCTTGACAACTTCCTCATGTGTCTTTCAAAGTATCCTGGCGGAGCTAAGAGTGAGACCTCCTAGGCTCTTTATTGTTGGCTCAGACCAGTTGTTAATTACCATGACCAAACTCTTTGATCAGCAAACTAACTAACTGGTCAGTTAACGTTTACTCCACTATAAAACGATAACTGAACTCCAACGCAAAAGAACATATCCGAAGCGATAACTAGACTTGTATGTTGTACTAATGTCCCTCTACCTTCAGCATTCGTAATCATATTCAGGTAGTTGGATAACTGTTACTGTCAACCTGAATCATGATTACTTCTTATATTCCTTGAGTCCCATTCACCTCTCATGATTACCAAACATGTTGATAACTCTTATCAACAAGACTGCAGTACTCAGTAATCGACTTGGTGACATTCTCAAGGGAATGCATACTCTAAAACAGAGGGTAGATTCTGTCTTGACAATATATGTTCACAACCCTATGAATATGACATACCCAAGATACCCAGGTGTTGATCTTCTATAGACCTCACTGATTGGTAAGTCAAAGCAGCCATATCCACAGTCTGTGTTCATAATCGTCTCAAGATTAAGAACATGTACCTTATACAAGTTATGAGTTCCTATCGACTGATTGACAGTCTTGAGTGTCAATAGGAAAGCTCAGGTCCGTCAATGCACTATAAGCACTAGCATGTTAACTACGAGTTAAACTCTAGTGATTGAGATTAATCACTCCATCCAATGGTAGTTAATCATGCTACAGTGTAAACCTGATGAGATATCCAGTCTCATCATCCACTATGACACATTTTAAGTAACAAAGACTAGTAATTCGTATCTCACTTGTATGTATCTCATACATACATGAATTACTTACTATGATACTTAAGGATAAACAATCATCTCATGAAAGAAACATACATAATAAAATGTAAAGCTGATATCCATATATTAAAATGTCAATGTCTCACACATAAAGTAATGGTTCAAGGGAACAAACCCAACAGTGCCTAGGCAGGTCAACTCAATGCGATCACATATGAGTGATTGCCTTAGGAATCATAAGAAAGAGGTTCTGCCTCATGCCACATAAGCGTCTACACCGCGCAGGTAATCCCACTAGGGCATACAGCAGTTATATCATATTATCCTATCTGAAAAGATAAATCAACAGCCCTATGAAAGGTTCTACAGGAATCTATATGCAAAGGATGGATTTAGTCAAAGAGGGTCCGTTGACGAGAGTTCCAATATACCGTCAGAGAGACAGTACGGAAGTGTTTACTCTTTTTGATATACCTTGGAAGGTACAGTATCAACGGTGACTTGTGCCTTGGCACAGCAAGACCTGAACAATGTCAGTGCCGCGTTTCAGACACAGTCAAAGGGGGAAAATACAAAGTGCAATGCGGTGAACCAGACATAGTAAAAAGATGATTTTAAGGATGCTTCTTATGAGTCAAACCTCTATAATATTTTGTTTTAAAAAAAAAAAATCCCCAGATTGTGGACACGCGGGATTCCACCTCTTTTTTGCTTTGTTTGTTTGAAATTTATTTGGATCAAAGAAAGAAAACGGTCTGTTGAAAACATATACAGAGTCGCCACTTGGTTTTTAAGGAACCAAGAAACCTAATTTGACTCACCCAAAGGGATAAAGGGCACCGGCCCTTCATAACCAAAGAACTTGGTTCGAGGTTTTGGTACGAGAGAGGAGCCTTTGTCGCGACTAAAACACCCTCAACTCGCCCCGTCTTTCGACGGGCCTCAATTAGCATCCAAATAATCATCTTATACTATGTATGGTTCGACAATTAATACTATGATAGTATATTACATCACATAAGAAAAATTGAAATGGAAGATCTAAAGATAAGATATCATTCATAAGATCTAAGTCAAATATCATACAATGTAAAGTGAAAGATCACACAAATAAACCTAGGAAAAATCGTCTAATCATGTATCAAATAATCAAGACTTCCTAATCTAAAGGGGGGATATGAATTGTTCTTGAATCAAAAGGATCAAAGTATGCTTAGTAAGCTAGAATTATGCATGCTAATCTTTGGGAAAAGAAAATCTCTCATTCCCCGGGATGGATGAGAAAGGATGATTAGATCGAGGGGTAGCATGAACGTGTGATCATGATCATTCCTTATAATCTTCTTAGATTAGGAGTTACAAAAACCCCAAATCTTTGCATGGATGAAATGTATGTATCTAGAATGTGTAAAGGTTGTAGTGTGCTTTGTGTTCATGGATTCCTAGAATGACTTAGAAGTCTAGAATATGTATGAATGTATGAATGAAATCATCATGGGACATATACAAATGTAGTATGAACTACTTCCTAAGACATGAGCTAATTTGGAGTGCATGTAGGCATCAAATCAAAGAATGAAAGTTAAAATGTGCTGCTGTGAATAGTGGACAGAACAGTAACATGATCTTTTGGAAATTGAAAAGAGGGGTTAGAAATGTTTTCAATGCATGATATTTTATGGAGATCTTCTTTATTGTGTCTAGAACACAACCCAAAAAGCCAATCTTTAATAACTATCACAGATTGTGAGAAAGCATATAAACAATAGAGGTCACTCAGAAACAGAGTCCGTACTGTCAACTGAAATTTTGAAATATGTTAGAAAATGAAAACAAATGATCTAGAGGCTCATTTCATACAGAAAGTTCCCTAAGACACTGAAGTGTAAGGGAAAAATAAGTTAGGACCACCCCGTTTGGAAATGTTTTCTGAAAAAGAGGTTGGAAGTGGACCTAGCTGCTGTGATAGCAAAAACAGAATGTTTGGAAGGAATGTTTGGGTCCAAATAGATCATTTCCAAGTACTTCTAAGTCAAACAAAAAATCATGGGTGTTCTCCAATGAGTTAGGAAGACTTTCCAAGTGGCCTTGCATCCTTATGTTGAGTATTGAGTTCTAGAAAAATCTTTGAACTCAGATTACTCACTGTTTTGACTCACTGTTTTGAAAATTTTGGGAAAAACTAGAGTTTTCTTTCTTGGGATTAAAATGAAGGGGGCTTTAAGAGGGGTTTTGGAGTAGATATTTTGAAAGCATATTTTCAATACTCAATGAAGGTTATAGTCACTTAAAATGCCAACCTCAAACTCATCATCAAGAACCTCCAAGATTGTTGGAGAGATTTATTTTTATTTTGAACATAACTTCAAGAATACCTTGGAGGTATTGAAGTTATGATCATCATCTATCAAACATGTTTTTTAGGTCAAGAGCTACTATCCATAAGGATTCACTCACCCCAAACTTCATGTCATCATTTAGATGATGATGGACTAGTAAGTAAATAAAGAAAATCAAAAAGAAGTGAGATGAGAAGAGATGAACATTATATAAGCAAACAAGTAAATAGATAGCAATCAATAGATGATATTCATGATGTATAGAACTTGTAGTTTGGTGTTTCACTCATATGTAATGACATTGGACATGGAAGAAGCTTCCACTCTCTTAGGTGCTCACTAAAATGGTGGTTGGGTGTATTGAATGTTGAAGTAAATGGGAGTAATGAAGTAAAAACAAAGTTTAGAACTCACTTTTGTTTTGAAAATAAAAGAAGGAAGCTTCTTTTCTCTTTATTCTAACCTTATCTCTACAACTTTCTCTCCCAAACTTTTTCTAAGCTTTCATTTGACACCCCCCCCCCCAAAATGAAGAGCAATGGGGGGTTTAAATAGGCCAATTTGGGGTGGTTTTGGGGTTTTAGAAGTGTTCTCATTGGTCCCAAACATCTGAAATCATAGAACTACGTCGTTTTGGTTTCAATTAATCAAAATGAACCCCCAAGAAAAATTACAAAAATACACTGTTCTAGAGGAGAGTGCCGCGGCGGCACTGGACCAGTACTGCGGTGGCCGTGAGCCAGTGCCGCGGCGGCACTGCTCTTCCTTCGTTCATATAATGCTATTTAGGCCCCCAGAGGTTCCGGTATTCGCGAAAAAGCCCTATTTCGTCCGAAATTCACAGAAAATGTGTACAAACTCCAAATTGAGGTTGTGATATACTGTTGGAAAGGTAATAGAGTCTACTTTACATTAAAATAGTTCGGGGATAGATTACTTTGAAAAGTTTTGCGGTATTTGCGATAAAAGCCAATTTGATCGCCTTTTTCGTCTTTGGAAATTCATAATAAACTCGTTTTAAATCCGAAAATTATGTGCGATATACCGTCGGAAAGCTATTGACCTCTAGTATCCATGAAAAATATTTGAAAATTGTTACGGTGTCCTGGTTCTAAAGTCAAATTCTGGTCAAACTGGTCAAACTTGGGATTCCCGAGAAGTTCTGGAAATCTCCGGGAGTTCCCAGGAGCTGACGTTTTTGCTCGATTTTATTTTAAAACTCATTTTAATACTTTTCTCATGATCTAGAATAATTCTGGCAAATTCGGATGATTTTGGTCAAACTTGGTCATACCTTGGTCAAACTTTGTCAAACCCTGGTCAAACCGATCAACGGGGATTTTCCGGGAACTTTCGGGACTTCTGGGGGTCTCTGGGAGCTGACGATTTCATTCAATTTTACTTAAAAACTCATTTTATCATTTTTCTTGCGATGTAGCATGTTTCCAAAACTTTTGGTCCAAATCTGGGAGCTTTTGGGCTTTCAGGGGCATTTTGGTCACTCTGAGCATTCTGAGAGATAGAATTGGCTTCCAGGAGTCCTTTGGAGTCTTTTACGATCATTGTGAACCACCAAGCTATGGGTCTCCTAAATCTGATAGCCGACAAAATGGGGTGTCTACACTCACTGATTGGTAAGTCAAAGTAGTCATATCCATAGTCTGTGTTAAAACACATACCTTATACAAGTTATGAGTTCCTATTGACTGTTGATAGTCTTGAGTGTCAATAGGAAAGCTCAGGTCCGTCAATGCACTATAAGCACCAGCATATTAACTAAGAGATACACTCTAGTGATTGAGATTCATCACTCCATCCAATGGTAGTCAGTCATGGTACAGTGTAAATCTGATGAGATATCCAGTCTCATCATCCATTGTGACAAGTTCTAAATATCAAAGGATAGTAATTCGTATGTCACTTGTACGTATCTCATACATACACGAATTACTTACTATGATAATTAAGGATTAACAATCATCTCATGAAAGAAACATACATAAGAAAATGTAAAGCTGATATCCATATATTAAAATGTCAATGTCTCATACATAAAGTAATGGGTTGAGGGCACAAACCCCACAAACTCCCACTTGCACTCATAACCATTCAGGATTACATCTGAGACCTAAACTATCTAGATTACGATAAAAGACCTTCTGTGGCAAGGCCTTTGAAAACGAATCAGCAAGATTGTCAACGGTGGCAATCTTGGTGACAGTCATATCTCCATGTTGAACAATATCTCAAATTAGATAATATTTTCGCTCTATGTGCTTTCCCTTTTCGTGGTTCCTTGGACTGAGCCACTGCCCCACTATTATCACAGTATAACATAATAGGTGACAGCGATGCTGGTACCAGCTTCTGTAGTTGAGTTTGCAATGCATTTATACTTAATGCTCCTCCAACTAATAGCACCACCTCCCAAGGTAAAGAGATGACCGGATGTCAACTTCCTTGAATATTTATCTGACATAAAGCCTGAGTCAGTGTATCCTACTGGAATTAACTCACTACTACCGTATATAAGCATGTAATCTTTAGTCCTTCTCAAGTACTTAAGAATGTGCTTAACGACTGTCCAGTGCTCTGGACCTGGATTCGATTGATATCTACTAACCATGCGTACGACAAAGCAGATATCTGGTCTAGTGCACAACATCTCATACATGAGACTTCCCACTGCTGAAGCATAGGGAATTTCTACCATGCGATTCCTCTCCTTCTATGTCTTAGAACACTGGTCGCTAGAGAACTCTAAATCATGCCTGAAAGGTAACAAATCTTTCTTCGAATTGTCCATTGAAAACCTAGTTAGTACCTTATCGATATAACCAGCTTGAGATAATCCCATTATCTTTCACTTACGATCTCGAAAGAGCTTTATCCCAAGAATTGATTAAAGGGCAAAATAGCAAATTCTTACATAATCACATGTGCATTATTGTATATTTTATGCCCCAATTCCCTAGTTTTACACATATTTTCAGAATAATGTAATTTTATAATAATTGCATTAAAATTTGTGTATTTGTGTGTTTTAACAGATAATATCAAGCTTGGATGATATGGAGTGAAGTAATGCAAGAGAAAACAAAGAGAATGAAGAAATGAGGAAGCAATCGATTGCCAACCACGAGGAATCGATCGCTAACTAAGCAATCGATTGCCCCCTTGGGCTATCGATTGGATGAACCTGTTCAGTCAGACTCTCATAAATGCTTGATTACTTTAATTGTGCGATGATGGGGAGTTACAAACTATCTTTTAGCATCGATTTAAAGGGGGATTGACAAAAGAAATGGGGATCTTCTTCCACAATTCATTCTCTCTCCATCTTTTTCCCTTAGTTTAGGATGAATTTATGTAGATTATGAGTAGGTTAGAGAGGATTTCAATAGTTATAATGTTGCTGCTCAAATTTAGTTGGCCGTCGATTTCAGGTTCTTTCTATAAGTTTCGTTTGTTTTTTTTCATTTATGTTTCATTATTTTATAATTGGATTTCATACATTTCCTGTTTTAATTCATGCTTAATATAGTTTTGATTTATATTATGTTTTCTGCATTCCTAAGCATGTTAAATTAGTCTTTCAGTTGGGAAAATATGATGAATTGGTCAATCCTTGCTTCTTCCATGGAAACTGCAAAATAGTTCGTGGGAATCGATTTCTCTCTGTCAGAAATCGATTCCCATGGACTCCTTTAACTAATCGATTGCTAGTGACAAGCAATCGATTGACATGGGCTCTTTTGTGGCATCTTCTTTTCAACATTCTTGAGACTTTTACTTTGAAAATCAGTACCCCAATTCAGTTTATCATGTCTGAATTGCAAAAACTGATTTTAAATGTAAAAGCCCTAAGGCTATTTCTCTCCCTTGTCTCTTTTGAACAATCTAGTTAAACACACCTTACATTACTTTGATACTTAAAATTTAGTTTTGTGTTTTAACCACTAGTCATGCCATTCACATGATTTTTGCAAGAATCCATAACTTGTTTTTTTCGAAAGTAAGGAATGTGAGAAAGAGAGTATCACAAATGTACTTCATTGATAATTCATGGAAATAGTGTGGACACCAAGGATTCATGTATTCCCAACGCCCTGTTATTTTGTCTTTTATAATCTTTTAATTTATAAAATCAGTAGGACTTGTAAGTACCTCCACCTCTCCTAAATCATCATCTTTTCGCTTCTTTTAGGATAAAAATCTAGAGAATTCCAACCGTCTCTAGGGACACGACCCGGTCTTACGGGTTTTATTACTTTCACGACCGTCTACACTTGGAAGTAGCTTAAGGCACGCACATTTAGAAATGCGATCAAGAATATAGCTTGCCTCTCCTAGATCCTTCATATCGAAAGTACTAGCTAGCCAAACCTTGACCATTGACAACGCTGCTACATCATTCCCAATGAGTAGAATGTCGTCAACGTAAAGCACAAGTAAAGCTACCACTTTTCCTTCATACTTCTTGTATACACAAGGCTCATTCAGATTATGTATGAAACCAAACGACTTGACCGCTTGGTCAAAATGAATTTTCCAATTCCTGGATGCATGCTTAAGCCCATAAATGGACTTTTACAACTTGCATACCAAGTTACCTTTCCGACCATCTATGAACCCTTCTGGTTGCTGTATATAGATGTCCTCCTCAAGATTGCCATTCAAGAATGTAGTCTTGACGTCCATCTGCTAGAACTCATATTCTAGGCATGCAGCAATGGCTAAGAGTATCCTGATGGATTTGAGCATGGCTACCAGCGAGAAGGTTTCCTCATAGTCAATGCCATCCCTCTGAGTATAACCTTTCGCTACAAACCTAGCCTTAAAGGTCTCAACCTTTCCATCAGATTCTCTTTTCCTCTTTTAAACCCACTTACAGCCAATGGGTTTAATATTGGTTGGAAGCTCTACAAGATCCCAAACCTTATTGGAATCCAAGGACTCCAATTCAGCTTTCATAGCTTTAATCCAATGTGCTAAATCAACATTAGCCATTGCATCTTCGTATGTGGCAGGATCAGATTCAGATTCTATGGAGACAACTTCAAAAACTTCTCCTAGGAACATGTATCTATCAGGCTGGTTGATAATCCTCCCACTACGATGAGGTACCGATGCGAAAATGGGTGAAGAAGTGATATTTTCTTGATTTACATCGTTATCCTTCCCTTAGATTTATGGGTCATGCTATAATCAGCCTCCAAGAAAATAGCATTTGTACTAACAAACACTTTCTATTCTCTTAGATCATAAAAATACCATCCATAAGTACCCTTTGGATACCCTACAAAATAACATACTTCCGATCTAGAATCCAACTTGCTCATATTTCCTTTCAGTACATGTGCCGAATACCCCCATATTCGGAGATGTTGCAAAGAAGGCTTGCGCCCAATCCACATCTCTCATGGTGTCCTGGGAATAGATTTGCTTAGTACTAGATTTAATATGTATGCAGCGGTTTCCAAATCACAACCCCAAAGGAATAAAGCAACTCTGAATAGTTCATCATCGACCTAGTCATTTCTAAAAGAGTTTGGCTCCTTCTCTCCGCTATACCGTTCTGCTGAGGTGTACCAGGTGCAGTCAACTATGACAGAATCCCATTCTGTATGAGGTGATCAATAAACTCATTAGAGAGGTACTCGCCACCTTGATCAGATCGAATGGCCTTGATGTGTGTTCCTAATTGCTTCTCCACTTTAGCCCTAAACTCTTTGAACTTTTCAAAGGCTTCAGACTTGTACTGCATCAGGTACACATATCCATACCTAGAGTGGTCGTCAGTAAATGTTATAAATACTCATAACCACCCCTTGCTCTAATATTTATTGGTCCACACACATTAGTATGAACTAATTCCAACAATGCATTGGTCCTATTTCCCTTTATTGGAAAGGGTCTTTGGTCATCTTACCCTCTAAACAATACTCGCAGACTTCCATTGGTTTCGAGAACCAAATCGCCTAGGACCCCTTCTTTGACTAGTCTGCCAATCCTATTTAGATTGATATGGCCAAGCCTCATCTGCCAAAACCTTGTTGGATTAGTAGAAGGTTCTTTTCTTTTAGATGGTACAATTACTACTAAGTTATTAAGTTCCATACAAGAGTCTTTAGAAATATTGGGAGTAATCACATACAATCCATTAGTTTTAACACCAGAACATATTAAAAAAACTATTTCTTTCAATGACAACTGTTGTTCCAAAATGAAAAGAATAACCATTATTCGATAAATTTGAAACTGAAATTAAATTATATCTCATTAAAGGGATGTAAAGTACATCTGATAAAACTATTATCTTATTGTCCAAAAACTCTAAAACTACTACTCCTATAGCAACCGCGAAAACGGTTGCGCTAGAACCCAGAGTCAGCCCGATTTCCCTATCACTGCATTTCTTGGTTGATTGGAACCCCTGCAACGAATTACAGATATGGTTAGTCACACCAGAATCAATGCACCAAGTGTTTGAAGTATCCGTAATAAAACTTACTTCAATCACATGTGATTCAATCATACGTTGAACTCTTATAGCTAAGAATTCTGGACAGTTCCTCTTCCAGTGGCCCTTATCACCATATGGGAAACACTTTCCTTTACCTTGGCCACCCACCTTCCCTTTGCCCTTACCTTTTTCCTTAGATTCTGTGATCTTAGGGACCAGTCTAATACTTGGACCACCAGTGCCAGCCTTCTTCTTTCTTTTCTTTCCTTTTGACGCAGATTGAAAAAAGCAAGATCTTTTCTCAATGTTCAAAATGTTGACCCCAGGCTTGATCACCCCTTCTACTGCCAAAAGAGAACTCATCAATTCGCTTAATGAAAAATTCATTTGATTCATGTTATGGTTATGTTTAAATTGAGTGAATGAATGCGATAATGAGTTGAGGATCATATCAACTTGGGTCTATGCATCAATGTTGGCTCCCAAGGTCTCCAGTTCATTTAAATAACCAATCATTTTTAAAACATGCTCTTGGGCTGGAGTCCTTCTGACATCTTTGCACTCATTATCTTCTACATGGCTACCTGTCGGGCAGGCCTGCCATGCTCCCCAAACATCTTTTTTAGGGATGTGATAATGTCACTGGCAGAATCGTTCGATTGGAATTGGTGTTGCAACACACCAGCCATTGAGGCCAGAATATACCAACAGACAATCCCATTCAACTTCTTCCATTTATCGAACTCGCGTCTGGTAGCTGCTGAAGCATTTGCCACGAGTTCTTCGGGGCATGGGATGGTGAGGGCATAAATGTGATCCTCCTCAGTTAATACGATGTCGAGGTTTCATTTCCATTATGTGTAGTTATTTCCAGTTAACTTATTCTGATTGAGTATAGTGGCAAGTGGACTAAATGTAGATTCAGACATTATGATTTATTGAAAAACCAAAAGACAAAATAAATATGGATATCAAAATTTGATAGTTTGAAATAAAAGAATCCTTACAACTCTTATTTTAAAACAAAGTCGCTGAAATATTGAAACAAAAGAATAAAGCTTCTGTGTGGTGGTCAATGTTCGATCTTTCGATTAATCATGACTTTTCTGCTATGCAACTCTTGCAAAACAAGTTATGACTCTCGAACCTATTTGATCTCTAAGCTTCTAAACAATGCCCCCATGGGATCCCTTATCCATAGCTTAGCTAGTGTATACCATTAACTAGGATCCAATCACAACCACCTCAGGTAGCGCCTCCGTGTCGTGGTCACCCTCTAACACCTTTGATTGATCCTATCCAAAGGAAGTTCACGTCTAGTAATCGATGAATAGTGTACCCTCCATATGGAATGATCACCCTTGGTCAGGTAACACAGAATGCACTACTCATCTTATAATGAACTATTAATGGAAGATCATGTGTGTTTATAAATACGACCCTCTCCCACTAGATTTGGTAGTAAAGGATTTTGCTTTTGAAAAATTGTTTCCACACATTACCCATAAACATCCAATGTTTACTAATGCATTGAAATGGGTTTTGAATTTTATTTTAGAAAACTTGTTTTATGTGCATGCAAGTAGTAACAATATAATTAAATTCCAATCACAAACCAAGTACATAAAACAAAAAACTAAAACAAAATAAAGGCATTCATATGCCTTAATCTCCCATGGCTCTATCTCCATTGAACCTCCTTCTTGGTTTGATCGCCTCGAGCTCCATCTTCATGGACAACAGATCCTTGTTCTATTTTCATGGACTTTCTAATTCTATTACATTGGTCCTATGCTTCTTTCTAAGCTTACAATTTATCTAGAAAAAAAAATAGCAACAATAGAGTAAAAAGGCTAGGAAAACTGGTGCGACTTTCCCTTTCGTAGGATTGAAGTCGTAGCGCCCTTTACACATGCCTTAAAACCAAACCAAACCAAACCAAAATAAATACAACATACACCAATCTCAAACATTTTTAAATATTGAATTTAAAATTCTTAGTGCCATGGGAGATAGTGGACTAATTTTGCTGCAAAAGGGTTAGTCGTACGCACAACCACGCATATATAACAAATATATGTAACTATTGGAACCCCTAATTGATTCACAAAGTATATAAACTCTTTACATACTAAATTAGAACTTAAAATAGCATCACAGTTCTCTATCACACTTCAATCGATCGAAAAAGGTTCGATCGATCGAACCTTCGATCGATTGAGCATAGTTCAATTGATTGAACTTTCAGTTTTATAGAATGTTTTGAAAATTTTACAGTATAAAAAATTAGAGTAAATATTTTAAAATCTTTAAATTTGTAAACTAAACACCTGGACAGAGAAGCAGTCTTGATCGATCGAACACCGTTCAATCGATCGAACAAAAATAAAGTTCAATCGATCGAAACCCTTTTGATCGCTTGAGAATAGACGAAGTTTGATCGATTAAGATTACTTCGATTGATTGAATCCATCATGCATCCAATGTAATCACAGATTTTTATTCTGCTGCGTAAACACTGCAGAAACAAATCTGTGATGATGTAGTTTAAGAAATAGCTCTAAAATCAACATACAAATCAAAACTAGTGTTCCAAAACACATCTATAGATCCAAACAAGCATGGCTCTGATACCAATTGAAGAAAAAATAGATTTAAAATTATTTTAAACGTGTAGTGGAAAGGTTAAGTTTCAAAAACTTATTGGTAGCCCAGGATCTACTACCCGTCAATTCCATAGATGCGTACTAATAGGAGGGGACAAGAATTATACCTTACGGTCTTGAACCCAATTCTAAAATCTTCAACCTTCTTGATGGTGCATCAGCTTCCACTAGGTTGTCTTCACCCTTATGACTCTTGCAGATGCTGCCGGAGAGGCTAGAGTTGGTGGGAACTCCAACGGGGAGGATAAGAAGGCTTGGAGAACCCTAAACAGTCTCTTCGGCTTTCGAATAGGAAAAACAATAATTATTAAACCCTGCATGCAGCTGCCCTATTTATAGATTGCCAAAACCAACTTTGACCTTCGACCGATTGAAGTGGCTTTGATCGATCGAACTTTCAATCGATCAAACTACTTTCTATCGCTCGAACTTGCCTAGACTTCAATTGATCGAAACCTATTCAATCGATCGAACCTTTCATGACAAGATCCTCTTGTGCCTTTCTAAGCATCCTAGCAGAGCTAAGAGTGGGACCTCCTAGGTTCTTTATTCTTGGCTCAGATAAGTTGTTAATTTCCATAACCAAACTCTTTGATCAGCAAACTAACTAACTGATCAGTTAACATTTACTCCACTATAAAATGATAACTGAACTCCAATGCAAAAGAACAAATTTGAAGTGATGACTAGATTTGTATGGTGTACTAATGCCCTTCTACCTTTAGCATTCATAATCATATTCAGGTAGTCGGATAACTATTATTGTTAACCTAAATCATGATTACTTCTTGTATTCCTTGAGCCCTATTCACCACTCATGGTTACCAAACATGTTGATAACTACTTATCAACAAGACTGTAGTTCTCAGTAATCAACTTAGTGACATTACCAAAACGAGTTGTCTTATAAATTCAATTAACCAAATATAGAACTTTTCATTAAATTTCTATAATTGGATTCCTGCAAAATATTCATACTTCATAGACATCAGTGCCATTGTACAAGCATATTATGTCCCATTTGGCAACCATGTTCAGACATTTAAATGCTATTTGCCAAATGTTCTGCAGCATGTACAATGTGTTTGTGTTGATCACATCAGCACCACAATTATGGTACAAAAAAAAAAGGCCTAATTACACTTTACACTCTTGTACTATACCCGTTGGGTACATTATTATTTTTTTTGGGTTCAATTGAACCCTTAAACTTTAAAAATCCATTCAATCAGACCCAAACCCTGATGTTGTTGGCTTAAGTTAATGAAAATTGTCACGTAAGTTGCGCATAATGCTTACTTGTCATAGCTTAAGTTAAGACAAATGAAAGAGATTGTGAATGGCTAAAAAATGATGCATTTTTTAGTCTGATTGAATGCAATTTTGGATCTAATTGAATGTGATTTTAGGGTCTGCTTGAATGCGAGTTCGGATCTTATTGAATGCAATTTTATACACCATTCACAATCTCCTTCGCATGTCTTAACCTTGCCTATGATAGGTAAGCTGATGTTGTCAAAATCAAGTTCTTTATTAATCCTATTAAAAACGTAGCACGATGGAAGTAGGGTGTCGAGTCCAGAGGGATTGGAATGCAACAATGCTTGATGGGCGCTTAATGACCAATTACAATGCGAGGAGTAATTAACAAATTAAGAAATAAAATTGAGTCTTTTCAACTGTGGGCGAGATTTCAATTAGCACTAATTGAACTACTATGACTAACTACAAAATGAAAAGATTAGCTTTAATAAAAGACAAGTTATGTTGTAAAAGGGGTTTTAGCAAAAGGAGAAATAGAGGTTGGGGTGAATTCCCCCACATTGGACCAAATAACATATTGATTCAATGTTTGTAGCATTTTCTAGGGTAGAGAATCTCATTGAGACAAACTATCAAACATGTGGTTGTCACCCTACAATGTTTGATAAAAACTTCAATGAAATACATGAGATGGCGGTTGAAATCAAAGATTGGACAACTTATTATGCTTGACATCATAAGTGTAATCCTAGAAATTCAAACCCTATACCCAAGAACCCTAGAAATGATACAAAGTATATAAATCTTACATTAAAGCACGCATGGGTCCAATGGTGGGTTTATGATCCCCAACCTACATTATCTAGCTACATGGAAACAAAAACATTAATGATAAAGAGAGGGGAGGAGAATTTATACTAACATAGAGAACCCATCATAAATGCAAGAACTAGAGAGGGGTAAATGGAGGAGTAAATGAAGTTTCAAAGCATTTAATACAACTAAAATCTTCTCTCTCTAGAACTAATTGTGAATTAGAGGTGGTAGATGGAGGAGTAAATGAAGAAGGAGATGAAGAACTAGAGAGGGGAAGAGTTTACAATTGTCACACTTGTTCCAAAATTTCATAGTTTAAAACACATAATTTGAGATTTTGTGAAATTATTAATGTTTATTAATAATTTGAGCTGGGGTTGACTGTGAGTCAACGGTGAGGTGTCAGTGGAGATATGCGAACTTGAAAGTTCATTTTTCATTGGCACGATTAAATGACATTTATGTGATTTAAATGTTATTTGCAAATCTGGTATTTTATGAATAGTGAATTATACTTGTTTTATATAATTTCTGGTAATTTTGATATTGTTGTAGATCTTTGTGAACACTGTAGTGAGAACGCGAGTGGCACGTTAATTAAAAGGTAGGTGGTATATAGATTCCATGGAATTTAGTTTTGGATCCTTATTTTGGACCCAAACAGGACTTAGTCGAAAACTTTTCTAACTTTTAATTTTCACTCGTGAAATAATAAAGTAGACGTTTCGGGAGATAATTAGAAGTTTTCGAAACTCGTGGGAGGTAGACTTAATTTACAAAAGTTATGCCTACAAATAGATGAGCTTGAGATTTTTGTCATTTAAAACTTTGTAAAAATATCCTTGGAAGAGAGAGAAAAAGGAGATTTGGTTGCCACGAGCTTTGCGACGTTGATCGACTATCGTTCGTCTGTCAGATTTTCACCAGATTTTAGATTTGAACTCCTGGAGATAAGAGCTTCAATTTGATACCTCTTAGGCCATGTTTGGTAACTTTTTTCGAAAATCTAATTTCTAAGAATTTGGGAAAAATCTAGTAAAACATGTAGGAATCGCGTATAATATGAGATCCGACGATTATTCGGGCCTCTAGTTGATCCTTCAAAGTTTTGGAGAGATCGCACCAGGTATGACTTTGATATTTTGGATTCGGGTAAAATTCATGTGTTAATTAGGCTCGTTAATTATGCATGTAAAATTATATGAAAAGCATGTATAACTATTTATATGGGCATGCTATATGTCTACTTGGGTCAAAGGGGGGTTTGGTGCAATTTAATCTAGGGTTGTAAGCTCCTCAAACCTTAAGGATTTGATAATATATTGTGGTGGTGTCTGGTATGGAGGAAGGCCCAACCAGTGTACGGGATGCGTGGGAGAGGTGTGCCTTCCACGGCATCGGTTCCATTTATCGAATGAATGCATACCACTCACCCTAGAGACTCTTTCTATGTGTTTTAGATGTTTAAACCATGAAATGTCATATAAGCATACATTTAGAATTGTGCACTCAACATATAGATGAGCAGTGAAGATTTACTCCATTGCAGGTGATAAGAAGCGATAAAAGAAGAAGCGTGAGGAGTGAGGCCGAGTAACGCCGGGGAATAAACACTTTATTCATATTGTTTTGTTTGCTTCAAAATTTGTAATAAGAACCTTAAATTCGTAACATGTTGTAATAGAATCGTGGGATAGTTTTATAAGTATTGTGATCACCAGTGAACTCTTATAGTTATGTTTAAAATCATTTGTTTATCCCTGTGTTTGTGTTGGTTTGGAATCGGAGGACTTAAGCTTGAAATTCTGAAAAATGCTTAGTGTTCTAATTCTGATCAGTCGACTGGTTCGATTCAGTCAACTGGATCACTGTGTTGAACTAAACACTTCTTTGATATGTTTGGGGATCAGTCGACTGGGTTGAGAAAATAGTCGACTGGATGGGGTCCTGGAACATGACTTTCTGCATGCATAGTGTCCAGTCGACTGGATAAGGCACCAGTCGACTGAAAAATTGAGGCACTAGTTGACTGATTCCCTGACACAGTTGACTAGATAGGGCTGTTGAACTTTTTAAACTCTCTGCTTCAGGTCTCCAGTCGACTGGATCCTCAATTAGTTGACTGGACCTCTATTTCAAAAACTGAATTCTTTTTAGAACCTTTCTAACTGGACAAAACTTTTTATAACTCTGATTTTAAAGGATTTTACTTATGTTTTCCGCTGCTATTTTACTTTAATGGAATTAGATGTGCCTTTTTGGCATGCCACGTGTCCTATTTCCGCGCATTAGCGTGATGGGTAGTGACATTTAGTGGTATCAGAGCTATAGGTAACAAAAGTTTGGGAACGTTCGACAATGAGTGGAGTGTTGAGTGAATTGAACATATTCTAGATTGCATTCATACATTGTAGAAATGTTTGATGCATATGTATGCTGTTGTGCATACATAATTTTGGTTATTGTCATACATAGTGTTTATGCATCAGTAATCATGAGTGACGGCTGAGAACTATCGCCACATACTTGACGTATGAACGAAATGACAGAAATGATTGGGAACATAGGTGACATGATACGAAATATAGCCAAACTGTTACCTCCAACACCTCTATTAGAGCCAACACCAATAGATGTAGTACATGCATCCGAGAATAGAGGTATGAGATCCGTGTTAGAATAATTTACTAGAAAGAAGCCAACAGAATTTCATGGGACTTCTAACACGACACTGGCAGAGCATTGGGTTATGGATATGGAGAGGATATTCGGGACTATTCCAATGTTCGATATAATAAAGATAGAAAATACAAGTGATGTGCTGAAGGGTGAAGCCCATAATTGGTGGGTAAATGTGTTAGACCAAGGGGCATCGATAATTTGGGAGGGATTCAAGATAGAGTTCAATCATCAATTCTTTTCGCGAGCTGCTCACAACGCAAAAGAGAGAGAGAGAGAGAGAGAGAGAGAGAGAGAGAGAGAGAGAGAGAGAATCTTAAGCAAGGGGATATGACCGTAACTGAGTACACTTCCAAATATAATGCATTGCTAAGATTTGATAAGGGCTTAGTGCCAGAGGAGGAGAATAGAGCAAGGAAGTTCGAAGAAGGGTTGAGGGAGAACATTCATCTAAGAGTGGAACAGCATGAACATTCAGCCATTAGTGTAGTGCAACAAACAGTGCTTGTGGTAGAAGTGGATGAAAAAGATCGAGATAGAATCAACAAGGCAAGCAGGGTTATGAGGGTAGTGATAGACACCAAGGTGTATCTTTTAAGAGGCTGTTTTCACGAGACTCTGGTTCTAGTTTGAGTGATTCTTGAAGAGCACCCAGCAATATACCTTTGTGTCCACTTTGTAATCGACCACACACTAGCCGATGTTTTCTGACTAACTTATAGGGTAAGACTAAAGGGGTGAATAGTGCAGGTTCTGCATCCTATCCGCAACTCAAGATTATGGTACTTTGAGACATCGACCAAAGGATTATCCCAGGAAACGTTCTCAACAAGGAGCGAGTTCCATGGCTTCTAGTGGTTCGAAGCCTCAGCAGTCAAATGAGAGGAGACCAGAGATAGAATAGCGTGAAGGAAGATCTTTTTAGATGAACCCTAGAGACGTGGCTGCTACTAATATAGTGGTCTCAGGTATGGTGCTTGTATGTTCACACTTAGCACGCATACTTGTTGACTCAGGATCTACACATTTATTCGTATCGCATAATTTTGTTAGACATTTGAATGTTAAGTCTGCGCCACTAGGATATGATTTATCCATTGCCGTGCCGCTTAGTAAATCAGTGGTAACATCTATGATTTATAAGAATTGTGAAAACCAACTAGGCAAGAAGGCGATGACTGTAGACCTTATACCGATTATTGTGAACCATTTCAATGTGATACTAGGAGTGGGTTGGTTAACTCTTAACCAAGCTACCATTGATTGTGAACGGAAAGAGGTTAATTTTCGATTACCTGTGTATGGGAACTTTTGTTTTCAAGGGAGTGGGGTTACACCACTGTCGTATTTGAATTTAGCTATCCGAGCAGGTAAATTACTGCGAAAGGGATGCCAGGGATTTTTATGTTCAGTAATAATACTTCAGCGACTGTATTAAAAGTAGAGGATATTCTAGTATTACGAGAGTATCTAAATGTATTCCTAGATGACTTGCCAAATGTCCTTATCGAGAGGGAGATTGAGTTTACTATTGAAGTCATGCAAGACGCAAGACCTATATCCAAGGCACTGTATGAATCGCACCTATAGAATTGAAGGAAATAAAAGTGCAACTACAAGAATTACTTGATAAAGGTTTCATCCAACCTAGTATATCGCCGTGGGGAGCTCCAGTGTTATTTATGAAGAAGAAAGATAGTTCAATCCGTATATATGTTGATTACCAAGAATTAAACAAGTTGACGATCAAGAACAAGTATCCGTTATCGAGGATTGACGACCTATTTGATCAACTTCATGGAGCACACGTATTTTCAAAGATAGGCTTGAGATCGGGCTACCATCAGTTGAAAGTAAAGATTGAAGACGTAGAGAAAATAACTTTGGATACTACGAATTCTTAGTTATGCATTTTGGCATTACAAATGCACCAGCCGCGTTCATGGATCTAATGAATCTTGTCTTTAGGACTACTTGGATGATTTTGTGATAGTGTTTATCGATGACATTGTTGTCTACTCGCCGAGTGAGCTAGAGCATGAGAATCATTTAAGATTGATACTTTAGAGATTGCGAGAGAAGCAATTGTTTGGTAAATTTAAAAAGTGTGAATTTTGGCTATCTAGCATTACTTTTGTTGGTCATGTGATTGATAAGAATGGAGTCTCAGTTGATTCTCACAAGGTAGAAGCTATAACTAATTGGCAGAGACCGACTTTAGTGTCAGAAATGTAAAGTTTCTTAGGCTTAGCAGGATACTATCACCGTTTTATTGAGCATTTCTCGAAGATTTTGCTACCTATGACAAGGTTGATGAGGAAGGGTGTTACTTTTGAATGGAGTCAAGAATGTGAAGATATTTTTCAAGTGCTAAAATTACAATTGACAAAAGCGCCTATTCTGACAATACCATCTGGAACTGAGGTATTTGTGATTTATAGCGATGCATCACATCAAGGTTTGGGATGTGTACTTATGCAAGGGGTAAAGTAATAACCCATGCTTCTAGATAGTTGAAGACACACGAGGTTAACTATGCTTTGAATTGGCTGCAGGAATCTATGCTTTGAAGATTTAGACACTACTTGTACGGAGAGAAGTGCAAGATTTTCACGGACCACAAGCGTTTGAAGTACCTATTCACGCAAAGAGACTTGAACATGAGACGAGGAGATGGTTAGAGTTAATGAAGGATTACGACCTTTCTATTGAGTATCATCCGGGAAAGGCTAACGAAGTAGCCGATGCATTAAGCCAAAAAATGCCAAGGAACTTAGCCTACGAGCTAACTAGTCAAAAGGAATTGACCAGAGACATGGATCGTATGGAACTAGATGTGATTCCAGAGACCAATGGTGACTTGACGATGGCGATCATAGCTCACCCAGACATTATTGGTGAAATCAAGGCAGAGTAATTTCACAATCTCTATTTATGAAAGAAGAGAGACGAGATACCTTTAGGGAAACGACTAGGGTTTACCTTAGAACAAGGAGTATTGATGCTTGGGAATCGGTTCTGCGTACCGAATGTGAAGGACCTGAAAGAACGACTTATAGAGGAGGCTCATAACACTATATATTCAGTTCATCTGGGAAGTGACAAGATGTATCGGAACTTGTGATAGAACTTTTGGTGTAAAGGTATGAAGCAAGAAGTGGCTAAGTATGTTTCTGAGTATTCTGCATGTTAGCAAGTGAAAGCAGAAAGACAAGTACCTACAGGACTGCTACAACCATTATCTGTGTCAGAGTAGAAATGGGACAAGATCACAATGGATTTTGTTTTGGGATTTTCACGTTCGACTAACTAGAACGATAAGATTTCAGTTATAATGGACCGATTGAAGAAATAAACTCATTTTCTACCGATCAAGACGACTAAGCCGTCTAGACTAGCAGAGTTGTATGTGAAAGAGATTGTGAGACTACACGGGATTTCAGCAGTGATAGTATTAGATCGTGATAGTAGTATTACATCGAGATTTTGGGGAAGTTTACAATGAGCTATGGGTAGGAAGTTGAGTTTTAATACCGCATTTTATCGTCAAACCGACAGGCAATTAGAGTGTATGATTCAGACATTAGAGGATATACTACGATTGTGTATATTAGACTTTGGAAACCGTTGATTGAATTTGCCTACAACAACGGATTTCAGTCAAGTATTAAGATGGCTCCGTATGAGGCTTTGTATGGCCGTAAGTGTCGATCACCAATTTGTTGGACCGAGGTTGGAAAAAGAAAGTTACTAGGACTTGAGTTAATACAGGTGACTACTGAGAAGGTAAAGCTGATCCAATAGTGACTTAAGGTAGCTCAGAGTCGTTATAAAAGTTATGCGAACTCTAAACAACAACCTATGGTATTCAAAGTGGGAGATTTTGTGTACTTGAGAGTATTACCTTCGAAAGGCATTGTATGATTCGAAAGGAGGTAAAAGCTCAATCCAAGATCTGTATGACCGTTTGAGATCCTAGAGAGAGTAGGACCAGTGACTTATCGATTAGCTCTTTCGTCAGAGTTGGACCATGTACATAATGTTTTCCATGTATCGGTGTTGAGACGGTGTATAACGAATACAAGTAAGATCATAGTACCAGAACCATTGTAAATCCAGGAAGACTTAACATATGTAGAGCAACCGATAGAGATCCTAGACCGAAAAGAGCAATTATTGCGAACGAAAAAGATTCCAATGGTGAAAGTTCTATGGCGTAGTCATACGATCGAAGAAGCTATGTGGGAGAATGAACAAAAAATGAGGAACGAATATCCCTATTTTCGACCGATGAGGTATAAGTTTGGGGGCAAACTTCTTTTTTGGAGGGAAGAGTTGTCACACCCGTTCCAAAATTTCATAGTTTAAAATGCATAACTTGAGATTTTGTGAAATTATTAATGTTTATTAATAATTTGAGCGGGGTTGACTGTGAGTCAACAGTGATGTATCAGTGGAGACACGAGAACTTGAAAGTTCATTTTGCATTGGCACGATTAAATGACATTTATGTGTTTTAAATGTTATTTGCAAATCTGGTATTTTATGAATAGTGATTTATACCTGTTCTGTATAATTTCTGGTAATTTTGATACTGTTGTAGATCTTTTTGAACACTGTGGTGAGAACGTGAGTGGCACGTTAATTAAAGGTAGGTGATATAGAGATTCCATAGAATTTAGTTTTGGATCCTTATTTTGTGTTTTGGATCCTTATTTTGGACCCAAACGAGACTTAGTCGAAAACTTTTATAACTTTTAGTTTTCACTCGTAAAATAATAAAGTAGACGTTTCAGAAGATAATTAGAAGTTTTGGAAACTCGTGTAGGGTAGGCATAATTTATGGAATTTATGCCTATAAATAGATAAGCTTGAGATTTTTGTGATTCAAAACTTTCTAAAAATATCCTTGGAGGAGAGAGAAAAAGGAGATTTGGTTGCGATGGGCTTTGCGACGTCGATCGACGATAGTTCGTCTGTCAGATTTTTACCAGATTTTAGATTTGAACTCCTGGAGATAAGAGTTTTGATTTGATACCACTTAGGCCATGTTTGGCAACTTTTTTCGAAAGTCTAATTTCTAGGAATTTGGGGGAAATCCAGCAAAACTTGTAGGAATCGCATACAATATGAGATCCGAAGATTATTCGGGCCTCTAGTTGATCCTTCAAAGTTTCGGAGAGATCGCACAAGATATGAATTCTAGATCTATGAAATATATGGAAATTCATCTTTTGAATATCAACTTTGATATTTTGGATCTGGGTGAAATTCATGTGTTAATTAGGCCCGTTAATTATGCACGTGAAATTATATGAAAAGCATGTATAACTGTTTATGTGGGCATGCTATGTGTCTAATTGGGTCAAAATGGGGTTTGGTGCAATTTCATCTAGGGTTGTAAGCTCCTCGAACAATGAGGATTTGATGGTATTGATTGTGGTGGTGTCTGGTATGGAGGAAGGCCCAACCAGGACACAATACCTAGTATGGAGGAAGGCCCAACCAGTGTACGAGATGCGTGGGAGAGGTGTGTCTTCCACGGCATCAGATGAATGCGTACCACTCACCCTAGAGACTCTTTCTATGTGTTTTAGATGTTTAAACCATGAAATGTCATATAAGCATACATTTAGAATTGTGCACTCAGCATATAGTTGAGCAGTGGAGATTTACTCCATTGCAGGTGATAAGAAGCGAGGAAAGAAGAAGCATGAGGAGTGAGGCCGAGGAACGCTGGGGAATCAACACCTTGTTTATATTGTTTTGTTTTCTTCCAAATTTGTAATGAGAACTTTGAATTCGTAACATGTTGTAATAGAATCATGGTATAGTTTTGTAAGCACTGTGATCACCAGTGAACTCTTGTAGTTAATGTTTAAAATCGTTGGTTTATCCCAAGTGTTTGCGTTGGTTTGGAATCGGAGGACTTAAGCTTGAAATTTTGAAAAATGCTTAGTGTACTGATTGTCGATCATTCGACTAGTTTTTGATTCAGTCGACTGGATCACTGTGTTGAACTAAACACTTCTTTGATATGTTTGGGGATCAGTCGACTGGGTTGAGAAAATAGTTGACTGGATGGGGTCTCGGAACATGACTTTCTGCATGTATAGTGTCCAGTCGACTGGATAAGGCACCAGTTGACTGAAAAATTGAGGCCCCAGTCGATTGAGTCCACGACACAGTCGACTGGACAGGGCTGTTGAACTTTTTAAACTCTCTGCTTCAGATCTCCAGTCGACTAGATCCTCAATCAATTGACTGGACCACTATTTCAAAAACTGAATTCTTTTTGGAACCTTTCCAATTGGACAAAACTTTTTATAACTTTGATTTTAAAGGATTTTACTTATGTTTTTCGCTACTATTTTACTTTAATGGGATTGGATGAGCCTTGGTGGTATGCCACGTGTCCTATTTCCGCGCATTAGCAGGATGGGTTATGACAACAACTTAAAAGAACTAACCAAAACTAAGCTAAGCCTAACAAAAGACTATCTCTAACTATTTATACTACAAGCGTACAATGACAATTTTGTAATTAAAAAGAGAAAAACAACATCTGGAGCTGCGGATCGATCCCAGGCAAAAGAGCGGATCGATTTGCTGGTTTCACTTGATGACAGTTGTGGTTACCACAATTTTTCTTAACCACAGTTTTTGAAATTCCTTTTTCAAATTAAAACACAAATACGAGTTGCCACTTAATTTTTAAAAGGAAAATTAGAAACCATTTTAAAGCAATCTGATCTTTTTGGAAACCAGAGATTAACCAGGTCCAGGGATTATGGAATGAGAGAGGAAGGAGCTCGACAGACTAAAACACCCTCTCTCATCCTATCTCGCGATAGGCCTCTACTGAATATATTTTTAATCAAATTATTAATCTGAGCGTGCCCTCAACTAATACGTATATAAGTATACATAACACAAGCATGTCAAAAAGGTGCAAAATTGCTAATGGTAAAATATCATTCAAAACCAAGTTGATTAACAAGCAATATGATATGCAATAAGGAACAAGAGAACTTACCCAGGATCCGACCGAGAGTATTAAACGTGCAATGCATACAAAAAGAAAACAAAACCTAAGAAATGGTCTCTAATCACATATTTACACATAAGGCAAATCCTAAATCTAGGGTGTCGTACATGGAGTTGGAAAATCAATAAAGTCAGGAAATTAAATAGACTAAAGAGGAGTTTGAGAAATTATACCTTAATAGCGCTACAAAACAAAGGGTTAGTCCACATGCTTGAGATAAGATATAATGTTAAATCTTAAACGAATTCTAATCACAAGTATAAATCTACATGGATGAATGTATATAGATACATAAATGTGAATGAATAAAGAGAAGTTAGTGATTATTCCTTGATTTGGACCATTTGACCTTTGGGCTTAGGTTTAACTAATCATTATTTAAGCATGGCTTAAGTCTTAGGTCATAGAAAGGTCATTTAAGCCATTATTTAGGAGATTTATCAAATCTGTCCACATATTCTGAAAATTATAGAGAGCCAACCAAGACTTCCAAAATTGAAAGGCATTGTTCCCATGGTTTGATGTCAATGAATTTCGGACACAAGATTCCTCTGGGAGTCTAGTTTCTAATCCAAAAAGAAAAATTGAAGATCAACGGTTCAATCTCTGGGAATTAGGCAAATACTAGACATCACTCAAAAATTTACAACTCTCTGTCCAGAGATCTTGTACGATTTAAAAAAAATAGTAAACAGATTAGAAAGACTCTAATCTTTTTAGGAGATCTTACTAACACATTACACTTCATAGAAAAAAATTATTTGGAGCCAAGAATGCTTGATTAAGGTTCTGATTTACTTATTTCAAGAAGGTGTTACTGTTCTAAAACTCTGGACAGATTAGAGTTGTTTTACAAAACTCATGATCAAACCACTTTAATCATGAAATCTCATTAAAACAAAAATCACAGTGGTAAAACTTCATGTTATTACTTTCCAGTTGGTTTCATTCAATTCTAAAGGTTTATTATTTAACTAAAAATCTTTGATCAAAAGTGGTTAATGAATTCGCTGCACATTTTGTCAAACATATCTTCTATATGTTAACTTTAGCTATCAAGCCATTAAGTTTGACTTGACCTAAGTTACTTTTCCTCCCACTTGGTGGTCCTTGGAAACTAATGACACTTGTATTCATAGACCTCAATGAAGTATGAAAGGAACATCATGAAATCTCAAGGTAATGAACCTAAACCATAGAAATGGGTTTAAATTCATTGACCAAACATGTTAATACCAACCTTAATCTTCTTACAAATCATGAGTTTATAAGAAGTTTAAAGGACTTCAAGTCTAAGGATTCAAACAAGGCATTGAGGGCCTTATGAATCCTAAGAGGTAGACACAAAAAAGAAGAAGAAAAGGAAATCAATACTAAAACAAAATCTAAGTTAACTTTATGATTTGTTTGGCTTTAAACCTTAAGTTAGCTTGATCTAAACCAATGAAATGCAAGTTCAATCACAATATTAGTGGTGTGTGATGAAATGAGGTAGGAAGAGAGTTTTTGAAAATGTGTAAAGATCCTAAGATGCTCTAAATATTGTGATTGAACTTGAATTGAATAAGCTAATTAATTCTAGAGTTTACCTCCAAATATCCTCAACTTCTTGGTTGTTTTAGGATTTTCCAAAGTTATTCAAGCTCTTTTTCTAACTCTTCCTTCTAAAACTTGCTCCTAATTGTGTTTAGAACTTTTCAAGAGACTTAAAACAAAGAAAACTTGAGAATCTAAGCCAAAAATGCTAACCAACTCCAAGATCTTTGTAATTGGATATTCATCCCCTATATATAGGCAATTTTAAAGGGGTATTTTAGTATTTTCACAGCAAAAACCCTAATTTTGAACGTCCTTTTGAAGGTACAAATGTACTATTTCAAAGCTGGAAGTCATGAAAATGCGGCACTTAGTGGAAATGGAAGCGACACTCAACAAATGTCGGCGCGACACGGAATGAATGTCGCTGACAACTCTGCAGAGTGCCGTCTTTTCTGGAATTCCAATTTTCATGGCATTTGATGTATATTTGCTGCTCTCACTGACTGCTGTTGCGACACTTACCAACTTCCGTGTGGCAATCACGGAGTGCCACAGCGGCAACCCGAGAGTGCCGCAAATATAGGCCATGTACCGTTTTTCTCCTATTTTTCCTTTTCTCTCTCTTATTTGAATTGAAGAGCCTTTTGAAGAGCTCGGATCACCTTTTGGAAGTCCTAGATAAGTTGGACATTGTCATCATAGGATCTTAGATGTAACACTCCCCTTAATCCGACATTTGGTCAAAATTGGGGTGTCTACAGTTTGCCCCTCTTCGACAGAGCTTGTGGAGCAACGCGTTTCATAAGTGAATGTCGAAGCCTGTGTGAAGACAAGTCTTTGACTAAACTGTCAGAGTTAGGTAAAACAAAATGTGTTGCAAAAGAAAACTAGCGCGCGATAATGGTCCATACCGATCATGCTCAATGATGAGCTGTCTACGTATCCACTTAGGAATTAGACCGAGACGTAGTTCAGGCAAGGACAAACACACATAAGCACAAGTAGTCATATCGATGAATGCAGGTCTTGTCGTGATGTACGTGTTCATGTAATGATGACTACGGACAATGAAATTTCATGCTCTGTAAATGATGTGATCCTAGAATGTGCACTCCTGACGTTTTTATATACCACTCATGCCTTGTGCTACTCAATGCTCGTGTTAATATGTGACCGTTTCTGCCGAAAGGATGAACGTTATTGACTGGGCGGCACTTCGCGACTTAGGCCCTGACGTCAAGGCGGGTTTGCTCTAAAAATCCGCAGCCCTTCAGCCCCGTCGGATATGTTTGCTCTAAAAATCCACAGCCCTTCAGCCCCGTCGATATGTTTGCTCTGAAAATCCGCAACTATTTGACCTTGTTGGATATGTTTGCTCTGAAAATTCACTGCCGTTCGGCCCCGTCGAATATCTTTGCTTTGAAAATCCCCAGCCATTCGGCCCTGTCGGATATGTTTGCTCTAAAAATCTGAGTCAATCAGACTCGAATCAATCCATTCTTCTAAAATTAGGGATCTTTCACGCTTAAATTCATCTTTTCACAATCGAGAGTCAATCGGACTCAAAGAATTCAAATTTCATCCACTTTCAAAGATCGGGAGTCAATCAGACTCACATTTTATCAAATTTAAAAAATCGGGAGTCAATCAGACTCAAATTTTATCAAATTTCAAAAATTGGGAGTCAAAGAATTTAAGATTTTTGAAGACAGGGGTCAAATTGACCCGAAACAATTCAAATTCTAGAATCGGGAGTCAATTGGACCCGAAGAATTTCAATTTCACGAGATTAGGAGTCAATTTGACCCAAAACAATTCAATTTCTAAAATTGGGAGTTAGTTAGACTCAAAGAATTTCTATTCACAAAATTGGGAGTCGACTAAACTCAAAGATGATAAAATTTCAAGAAAACAGGAGTCAATTTGACCCAAAACAATTCAAATTCTGAAATTGCGAGTCAGTTAGACCCAAAGAATTCAACATTTTTTTAAAAGAAACAGGAGTCAATTTAGTCTTGGTAATCACCTTCGGGGACCAAAACGCAAAGGAAGGCAAATTTTGGGGTCCAGTCTCAAATTTCAAGACCCAATTTGAATTTTAGGGGGAAACCAAAGGCTCCTTAATCGCCTTACTCGCGGTACACGCTTTAAAACGCGGCAGTTTGTGACTGCCATGCGGCATTCGCAGAATGCCGCTGCGACACTTCATCAACTGCCGCGCACAGTTCATCAACTGTCGCGCACAGTTTTTAGTGCCACGTTTAGGGGCAGAATGCTTATATGCAGGTTTTATTTCCTTTTTACTCATTCCTCACAAACTCTCTCAACCGAAATCCTCTCTGGAGATTTTTTTTTTCCTTGCATTGATCTTAAGGACCCACAGGTTAGTTTTTCATGATCGCAATCTTGTTATTTTCTTTATTTTTGTTGTTTTTTCGTGATTAACTTCAAAGTTTAACTCCCAGTTCACTCTCTTTTGACAATTATGGCTAGTGGTTCGAGTAGCAGGAAGAAACCCAGGTACAGGGCTACTCCTCACTCTGATCCCACTTTTCTGCTCTGAGACCCGGACAAGCATTTGTCTGCTCGAGCGTTTAGACGAGAGGTATACACGTCTCTTATCTTTTCTTTTCAATTTTCTCTCAAAATCTCAATGTATAATGACACGCTTTATTTTAAATGTGCTCTCGAATGTATGCACCCTTGTCAAGACTCTGAATGCTTTGATTGCCTTTCTTTTTCACTTTCTGTGTTCTTCATTCCACCACGAACATGAATGCTATGCTTATGGAATTTCCCGAATGTCTCGGCTGCCCTTTTATTTATTCACTGTCTGATTTCATTATTACTTTACTATTATTCGTCTCCCTACTTTTTTATGAAGCTTGTAAATGCAATGCGTGTCAAAAAATTTTTACATGTCCTCCTGTGAATGTGAATGTTATGCTTATGAACCTTTCGAATGTTGCAATTGCTCTTCTTATTCATTCTTTTTCTTTACTGTCTTTCATTCTTTATTTCATTCCTTTCAAATGTCCTTCATAAACCTTATTCAATCATTCTTTATTTCACTATTGCCATTGCTACCCAATGGGTATACTACTATTCCCACCCAATGGGTATACTACTATTGCCATTGCTAACCCAGTCCCTTGTGGCCGAGTGGTAAGCTTCTTGGGTGTACTACCCAAGAGGTTTAGTGTTCGAGTCATGGGGAGCGTGGCCACTGGAGTATTCACCCGGCGCCTCCAGGCCTCGGGGGATTTGTCACGCCCCGGAGCAGCATAAATAGAGAAAAATAAATTTCCTTTATGGGTCCATAGGGAATGACAAGTGAAAGTCACTGATATCCACACCACACAGTACTAGTCCAAACAGGAACAAACATGAGTAGTAAACCACTGAAATATAAACACGATTCTATCTATTACAAACATCAGAGTATGGTTCACCGGATCACAACAGGTCTAGAGACGACATATGCCCAAGTACCCATTAAACTACAAAGTACAACAGTAAAAGAAAAGTAGTAATATAAACTACTATCTATCTTCAGGTCTTCAGCTGGCGTACGGATAGGCGTCAGCATAACTGGCATCAGTGGAGCCGTTCTCTACGTAACTCCCTTCAGGGTAGTCGTTATCGCCATAAGTTCCGTCATCTGCATTGTAAAGGACAGGATAGTCTGGACGGGGAATGTCCAGGCAATAAAGGCCGTCAGCTTGTTGAAAGCTGAGTGAGCACTAACTAACACAGTCTCATAGAAATAACATAATTACAGTTATGAATAATATATGACAGTGATACAAAATATATCTCTTCCTCTTTTATTCAGACATATTACTAATAGATTCCCATCATTTTCCCACTCTAAGCCTGATTGTACAATTTCCTAACTGATTATCTTGATCTGGTTATACCAACACAACATACCAGTGCTCTTGTTCACCGCTATACCGCTTTTAAGAACTCTTGCGAGCACCAATACATCGTTCTCATATAACGACTGGTCCATGGATGTACCCATACTCTTGTTTACCGCTTTTAAGAACTCTTACTGTTCACCGCTTTTAAGAACGCTTGCGAGTACTGTACATACATAGCTCTGGTAATTCAAATCATGGGAGTTCCACAACTACACTGGTTCACCGCTTTTAAGAACTCTTACTATTCACCGCTTTTAAGAACTCTTGCGAGTACTGTGCACCCATAATTCTCACGGCCCTAATCAAATCCTTGACATACACTTATTGGATTCAACCTGAGCGAATCATCAGCTCGACTCACACAACCTTGAACATACCAATCATCTTACTGACTTAACTCCCAGTTATCCAATACTACCCAGTGTTATCATCTCAAACTTATCTCGTTATCGTGTTGTACTATTACTAACGTTCCGAACCCGACTACGTTACTCACTATGTTATCTCAATCTCATTATCGTATCCCATTACCTCCGTAATCCATAATATCGCATAATAGGAACATGAAACGATGATTAAACAACTATGCATTATGCATTATAAATTGAAAGGAAATACATTCATGTTCAGCTAGGTTCGATCGATTGAGGTCCTCTCGATCGCTCGAAGAAAAGTGAAGTTCGATCGATTGAAGTATTCTCGATCGATCAAAGTTAAGGTGGTCTCGATCGATTGAACTCATTTCGATCGATTGAGACTTTGTGATGTTCGATCGATTGAAGTCAGTTCGATCGTTCGAACTTCGTCTTCTACAGATTCTGTCAATGAACGTGCAGAATGTGCTAGGGGGTGTTTGGGCTACAATTAATACGTCCAAAACTCATAAAACATCATAACTAAGTTACCGAGTGAGTTTGGAACTCACTGAAAGTCGTTAAGGGCGCGTTTGGCAAGTTGAAAGCTTCCAAGCTTTAATGGCCTCTCTCTCTCTCCTCTGCCTTGTCTCTGTCTCTCTCTGTCTCCTTCTCTCTTTCTCTCCTTCTTCTTGTTCTTCTTCTTCTCCTCAGCTATGGGTATATATATATCTATGGGTGTGTGTATATATATATGTAAATATGGATGTATGTGTATATATATATGTATATCAACACAAAAACACACACATTCTCTCCCTCTCAAACTCTCTAGTGTTCTGAACTCACACACACACACGAATAGGCTATATATATAGAGAAATGGGAGTGCAGGTGGCCTGTTCTGCGTAAAAACTGGAAATTCTGATGATTGCACTTTCGATCGATCGAAGTATGTTCGATCGCTCGAACTCGGTTCGGCCAGTTAGATCGATTGAAGAGGGTTTGATCAATTGAAGTAGGGACCACATATTAAATTCCAGTCGGTAGGGTTCCGATCGATTGAACAATGTTCGATCGCTTGAGCTTGAAGATGCTCGTTCGATCGAACAAGCTTCGATCGGTCGAAGATTAAATTTCATGAATGGTCAAAGGAAGTATATAGAATCTCTCTACATTAAATATTTATTGAAAATACAGGGTATTACATCATCCCCCACTCAACAAAAGATTTCATCCTCAAAATTAGAAACAAATAAGATCTAAAACAAAAACAGAAACTTCTCACGCATCTCTGACTCTAGCTCCCATGAAGCTTCTCCTTCATCATGATGTTTCCACTGAACCTTGACTAATGGGATTTCTTTGTTTCGGAGCTTCTTAATTCCATGATCTAAAATGCGAACTGGTCCTTCGTTGAATGTAACGTTGTTGTTGACTTCAATATCCTCGAAATTGATTTCGTATGCTGGGTTATGAACATACTTCCTCAGCATACCGATGTGAAACACGTTGTGCACTCCTGACATCTTCGGGGGCAATGCAAGGCGATAAATAACTTTTCCAACACGTTCTAGGATCTCGAACGGTCCAATGAATTGTGGTGATAGCTTGCCTCTCTTCTGGCCGAATCTGACGATTTCTCGAACTAGCAAAACTTTGAATAGCACGTGATTTCCAACGGCAAACTCTAAATCTTTGCGTCGTTTGTCAGCATAACTTTTGTGTCGGGTTTGAGCGGCCTTCATCTTCTCACGTACAACTTGAATCTTCTCGCTTGTTTCTCGTACCATCTCTGGCCCAAGAAGTTGAGTATCTCCGACTTCAGTCCAACACAACGGCGATCGGCAAGGTCTTCCATACAAAGCTTCGAATGGTGCCATCCCTATGCTCGAATGATAACTGTTATTATAGGCGAACTCAATCAACGGTAAGTGCATCTCCCAAGAATTCTCAAAATCAATGACACAAGCACGTAACATATCCTCCATCACTTGATTAACTCGCTTAGTCTGCCCATCGGTCTGCGAATGAAAGGTTGAACTCAAGTTCAATGTTGTTCCCATGGCTGTCTGAAGACTCTTCCAAAACTCTACAGTAAAACGCGAATCTCAATCTGACACAATAGAAACAGGTACTCCGTGTAACCGTACTACGTGTTGTAGATACATCCGGCTTAACCGTTCTACTGGATACGTCATACTATAGGCAATAAAATGTGCCGTCTTTGTAAGTCGATCTACGATTACCCATATAGCATCATGGTTCTTTGGCAATCCTACCACGAAATCCATGGTGATGTGTTCCCATTTCCATTGGGGAATTGGTAACGACTGTAAAAGTCCAGATGGTTTCTGATGTTCTGCCTTTACTTGTTTACAAGTAAGACACTGAGAAACATACTCAGCCACTTCTCGCTTCATTCCTTCCCACCAAAAATTTCTCTTCAAGTCCTTGTACATCTTTGTACTTCCTGGATGAATAGTCATTCGTGACTTATGAGCTTCATCCAATATGTCTTTCCGAAGATTTTCTTCGTTAGGTACACAAAGTCTACCTTTACATCATAAGGCTCCGTCTGTACTAACATTCTAGATTTCTGGTTCTTTAGCTGACATCTTGGCGAACCATAACTTCAAATCTTCTACTATCTGCTGAGCTGCTATGATACGGCTAATCAAAGTTGGTTGTACCATAAGACATCCAAAATACTATCCTTCCATTGGCTCCCCTGGCTGAAGCTCGAATTCAGCTAACACCTTCAATGCTTGCCATTCTCGAATTAGTAATGCAGCGATCACTAGTCGAGGTTTACGGCTTAAAGCATCTGCTACGACATTTGCTTTACCTGGGTGGTATTGTAGTGAAAAGTCATAGTCCTTGAGTAACTCCATCCATCTTCGTTGTCGCATGTTCAACTCCTTCTGAGAGAACAAATACTTTAAACTCTTATGATCGGAAAATAGATCAAACTTTTCTCCATAGAGATAATGTCTCCAAATCTTCAATGCAAACACTATTGCTGCCAATGTTGGGTTTGTGCCCTCAAACCATTACTTTATATATGAGACATTGACATTTTAACATATGGATATCAGCTTTACATTTAGTTATGTATGCTTTTTTCATGAGATGATTGTTATCCTTAAGTATCATAGTAAGTAATTCGTGTATGTATGAGATACATACAAGTGAGATACGAATTACTATTCTTTGTTACTTAGAATGTGTCACAGTGGATGATGAGACTGGATATCTCATCAGGTTTACACTGTAGCATGATTAACTACCATTGGATGGAGTGATTAATCTCAATCACTAGAGTTTAACTCTTAGTTAACATGCTAGTGCTTATAGTGCATTGACGGACCTGAGCTTTCCTATTGACACTCAAGACTGTCAATCAGTCGATAGGAACTCATAACTTGTATAACGTCCGTGTTCTTAATCTTGAGATGATTATGAACACAGACTGTGGATATGGCTGCTTTGACTTACCAATCAGTGAGGTCTATAGAAGATCAACACCTGGGTATCTTGGGTATGTCATAATCATAGGGTTGTGAACATATATTGTCAAGATAGAATCTACCCTCTGTTTCAGAGTAAGCATTCCCTTGAGAATGTCACCAAGTCGATTACTGAGTACTGCAGTCTTGTTGATAAGAGTTATCAACATGTTTGGTAATCATGAGAGGTGAATGGCACTTAAGGAATACAAGAAGTAATCATGATTCAGGTTGACAGTAACAGTTGTCTGACTACCTGAATATGATTACGAATGCTGAAGGTAGAGGGACATTAATACAACATACAAGTCTAGTTATTGCATCAGATCTGTTCTTTTGCGTTGGAGTTCAGTTATCGTTTTATAATGGAGTAAACGTTAACTGACCAGTTAGTTAGTTTGCTGATCAAAGAGTTTGGTCATGGTAATTAACAACTGGTCTGAGCCAACAATAAAGAGCCTAGGAGGTCCCACTCTTAGCTCTGCCAGGATACTTGGAAAGACACATGAGGAAGTTATCAAAATAAGTTTGATCGATTGAAGTATGTTCGATCGATTGAAGTCTTGGCAGTCTCGATCGATCGAGAATGGTTCGATCGATCGAAGATCTTCGATCGCTCGAAGTCTAGGTCGGCTCTGGAAATCTATAAATAGGGCAGCTGCGTTCTGCAAAAAGGGTTCGTCGTTTCAGAACGTTAGAAGTTGCAGAAACTATTTTAGAGCCCCAAACCTTCTTTTTCCTCTCTATTAGAGATCCCACCATCTCTAGTCTCTCGGGCAAGCATCCGTAGGAGACATAAGGGTGAAGACAACCTAGTGGAGGTTGTTGCATCACCAAGGAAGAAGAAAAAAATCAGAATTGGGTTCAAGACACTAAGGTATAACTCTTGTCCCCTTTTGTACGCATCTATGGAATTAACGAGTAGTAGATCCTGGGCTACCATTAAGTTTTATAACTTGACTTTTCCGCTGCGCGTTTAAACTTTTAACTTAAACCGGTTTTTCCATCAATTGGTATCAGAGCTAGGCTCGTTTGGATCTATAGATGCGTTTTTTGAACACTATTTTGATTTGCATGTTGACTTTAGAACTATTTTCGAAACGGCATTGTCACAGATCTGTTTCTGCACTATTATCGCAGCAGAATACAAATCTGTGATTGCATGGGATGCAAGGCGAGTTCGATCGATCGAACATATTTTGATCGATCGAACATCCTCTGTACTCGATCGATCGAACAGTCTTCGATCGATCGAAACCTTCTGGTGTTCGATCGATCGAATGAAGTTAGATCGATCGAGACAGATTCTTTGTCAGGCTCTCTGTTTCACAGTTTTAAGGTGTTTTGAAATTAAAAGTTTTTTTTTAAAGTATTCTGAAATTTTTTTAAATCATTCTATGAAACAGAAAGTTCAAGCGATTGAACAGAGTTTAATCGATCGAAGGTTCGAGCGATCGAACGGTCTTCGATCAATCAAACTGTGACAGAGAAGTAAGATGCTGTTTTATGTTCTAATTCAGTATGTAAAGAGTTTATATAATGTGTGAATCAATTAAGTGTTCCAATAGTCACATATATTTATTATGTATGTATGGATATGTGTACGACTAACCCTTTTGCAGCTAGATTAGTCGCTATCTCCCATGGCACCAAGTCATTTGAACATTTTGTGTTTAAATTGTTTGAGATTGGTGCATGTTGTAATTTAAGTTTGGTTTGGTTTTAAGGCATATGTAAAGGGCGCTCCGACTTCAATCCTACGAAAAGGAAAGTCGCACCGGTTTCCCTAGCCTTTTATTGTATTTTGTTGTTGTTATTTCTATTTCTAGAAAAATTGTAAGCTTCGAAAGAAGCATAGGACAAATGTAATAGAATTAGAAAATCCATGAAGATGGAGCAAGGAGTCGTTGTCCATGAAGATGGAGCTGGAGGCGATCAAACCAAAAGCAGGTTCTATGGAGATAGAGCCATGGGAGATAGAGGCATTGTTTGGATGTCTTTATTTTCAATTTTAGTTTTTTGTTTTATGTGCTTGGTTTGTGATTGTCATTTAATTATATTGTTACTACTTGCATGCACGTAAAACAAGTTTTCTAAAATAAAATTCAAAATCCATTTCAACGCATTAGTAAACATTGAATGTTTATGGGTAATGTGTGGAAACATTATTTAAAGCAAAATCCTCAATTTCTAAATCTAGTGGGAGAGGGTCTTCTTAATTGACACCCACGATCTTCCATTAACGGTTCACTGTAAGATGAGTAGCGCATCTGTGTCACCTCGCCAGGGGTGATCATTCCATACGGAGGGTGCATTACTCATTGGTTACTAGATGTGAACTTCCTTTGATAGAATCAATCAGACGTGTTAGAGGGTGACCACCACACGGAGGTGCTACTTGAGACGGTTGTGATTGGATCCTAGTTAATGGTACATACTAGCTAAGCTATGGATAAGGGATCCCACACGGGGCATTATTCAAAAACTTAGAGATCAAAAGGGTTCGGGAGTCATAACTTGTTTTGCAAGAGTTGCATAGCGGACAAGTCTTGATTAATCGAAAAATTGAAAATTGACCACCACACGGAGGCTTGATTCTTTTGTTTCGATATTCCAGCGACTTTGTTTTAAAATAAGAGTTTTTAAGGATTCTTTTATTTCAAAACTGTCTAATACTGATATCCATATTTATTTGGTTTGTTTGATTTTCAGTAATCATAATGTCTGGATCTGCATTTAGTCCACTTGCCACCATACTCACTCAAAACAAGTTAACTGGAAATAACTACACTGAATGGAAACGTAACCTTGACATTGTGTTAACTGCGGAGGATCACATATATGTCCTCACCACCCCATGCCCTGAAGAACCCGCGGCAAATGCTTCGGCAGCTGCCAGACGCGAGTTTGACAAATGGAAGAAGTCGAATGGAATGGCTCGTTGCTATATTCTAGCCTCAATGGCTGGTGTGTTGCAACACCAATTCCAATCGAATGATTCTACCAGTGACATTATCACATCCCTCAAAAAGATGTTCGGGGAGCATGGCAGGCCTGCTAGACAGGTAGCCATGCAAAAGATAATGAGTGCAAAGATGTCGGAAGGGACTCCAGTCAAGGAACATGTTTTAAAAATGATTAGTTATTTAAACGAGCTGGAAACCCTAGGTGCCAACATCGATGCACAGACCCAAGTTGATATGATCCTCAATTCGCTGTCGCCTTCATTCGCTCAATTTAAACTTAACTATAATATGAATCAAATGAATTTTTCAATGGGCGAATTGATGAGTTCTCTTTTGGCAGCAGAAGGGGTGATCAAACTTGGGGTCAACGTCTTGAACGTTGAGAAAAGCGCTTCCTCTTCCCGATCTACACCGAAAGGAAAGAAAGGGAAGAAGAAGGCTGGCACTGGTGGTTCAAGTGTTGGACCGGTCCCTAAGATTGCAAAATCTAAGGGAAAAGGTAAGGGAAAAGGGAAGGTGGGTGGCCAAGGCAAAGGAAAGTGTTTCCAATGCGGTGAGAAGGGCCACTGGAAAAGGAATTGTCCAGAATTCTTAGCTACCAGAGTTCAAGGTATGATTGAATCATATGTGATTGAAGTAAGTTTTATTACGGATACTTCAAACACTTGGTGCATTGATTCTGGTGCGACTAACCATATCTGTAATTCATTGCAGGGGTTCAGATCAACCAGGAGGTGCAGTGATGGGGAAATCATACTTACTCTAGGTTCTAGTGCAACCATTTCAGCGGTTGCTATACGAGTCGTAGTTTTAGAATTTCTAGACAATAAAGTTTTGATTTTATGAGATGTACTTTACATCCCTTCAATGAGACGTAATTTAATTTCAGTTTCTAATTTATCGAATAATGGTTATTCTTTTCATTTTGGAACTGAAGTTGTTATTAAAAGAAATAGTTCTTTTATATGTTCTGGTGTTAAATCAAATGGTTTGTATGTGATCACTCCCAATATTTCTAAAGATTCTTGCTTGGAACTTAATAACTCAATGGTAACTATACCATCTATAAGAAAAGAACCTTCAACTAATCCAACAAGGCTTTGGCATATAAGGCTTGGCCATATCAATCTAAATAGGATTGGCAGACTAGTCAAAGAAGGGGTCTTAGGCGATTTGGTTCTCGAACCAATGGAAGTCTGTGAGTCTTGTTTAGAGGGTAAGATGACCAAAAGGCCCTTTCCTGCAAAGGGCAATATAACCAATGCATTGTTGGAATTAGTTCATACTGATGTGTGTGGACCAATAAATATTAGAGCAAGGGGTGGTTATGAGTATTTCATAACATTTACTGATGACCACTCTAGGTATAGATATGTGTACCTAATGCAGCACAAGTCTGAAGCCTTTGAAAAGTTCAAAGAGTTTAGGGCTGAAGTGGAGAAGCAATTGGGCTCACATATCAAGGCCATTCGATCTGATCGAGGTGGCGAGTACCTCTCTAATGAGTTTATTGATCACCTCGTGCAGAATGGGATTCTGTCACAGTTGACTGCACCTGGCACGCCTCAGCAGAATGGTGTAGCAGAGAGAAGGAACCGGACTCTTTTAGACATGACTAGGTCAATTATGAGTTATTCAGAGTTGCCATTATTCCTTTGGGGTTATGCTTTGGAAACCGCTGCATACATACTAAATCTAGTACCAAGCAAATCTATTCCCAGGACACCACGGGAGATGTGGATTGGGCGCAAGCCTTCTTTGCAACGTCTCCGGATATGGGGGTGTTCGGCACATGTGCTGAAAGGAAAGATGAGCAAGTTGGATTCTAGATCAAAAGTATGTTATTTTGTAGGGTATCCAAAGGGTACTTATGGATGGTATTTTTATGATCCAAGAGAACAGAAAGTGTTTATTAGTACAAATGATGTTTTCTTAGAGAATGATTATATCATGAACCATAAACCTAAGGGAAGGATAGATCTGAGAGAAATAGAAGGAGAGCCCTCAGTCCAACCCGCAGTTAATAACGATGTAAATCAAGAAAATACCACTTCTTGACCCATTTCCGCACTGGTGCCTCGTTGTAGTGGGAGGATTATCAGCCAGCCTGATAAATACTTGTTCTCAGGAGAAGTTTTTGAAGCTGTCTCCATAGAATCTGAATCTGATCCTGCCACATATGAAGAGGCAATGGCTGATGTTGATTCAGATCATTGGGTTAAAGCTATGAAGGCTGAATTAGAATCTATGGATTCTAATCAGGTCTGGGATCTTGTAGAACTTCCAGCCAATATTAAACCCATTGGTTGTAAGTGGGTCTACAAGAGGAAAAGAGCATCTGATGGAAAGGTTGAGACCTATAAGGCTAGGCTTGTAGCGAAAGGTTATACTCAGAGGGAGGGCATTGACTATGAGGAAACCTTCTCGCCGGTGGCCATGCTCAAGTCCATCAGGATACTCCTATCCATTGCCGCATGCCTAGATTATGAGATCTGGCAGATGGATGTCAAGACTGCATTCTTGAATGGTAATCTTGAGGAGGATATCTATATGCAACAACCAGAAGGGTTCATAGCTGGTCGAAAAGGTCACTTGGTATGCAAGTTGCAAAAGTCCATTTATGGGCTTAAGCAGGCATCTAGAAGTTGGAACATCCATTTTGACCAAGCGGTCAAGTCGTTTGGTTTTATACAAAATCTGGATGAACCTTGTGTATACAAGAAATATGAAGGGAAAGTGGTGGCTTTTCTTGTGCTTTACGTTGACGACATTCTACTCATTGGAAATGATGTAGCGGCATTGTCAACGGTCAAGGTTTGGCTAGCTAGTACTTTCGATATGAAGGATCTAGGAGAGGCGAGCTATATTCTAGGGATAAAGCTCTTTCGGGATCATAAGCGAAAGATAATGGGATTATCTCAAGCTGGTTATATCGATAAAGTGTTAACTAAGTTTTCAATGAATAATTCGAAGAAAGGTTTGTTACCTTTCAGGCATGGTTTAGCGTTCTCCAAGGAACAGTGTCCTAAGACACAGGAGGAGAGGAATCGCATGGTAAGAATTCCATATGCTTCGGCAGTTGGAAGTCTCATGTATGCGATGTTATGCACTAGACCAGATATCTGTTTTGCCGTTGGCATGGTTAGCAGATATCAATCGAATCCAGGTCTGGCGCACTGGACAAGCGTTAAGCACATTCTTAAGTACTTGAGAGGGACTAAAGATTACATGCTTATGTATGGCGGTAGTGAGTTAATTCCAGTAGGATATACTGACTCGGACTTTATGTCAGATAAAGATTCGAGGAAGTCAACATCCGGACATCTCTTTACCTTGGGAGGTGGTGCTGTTAGTTGGAGGAGCATTAAGCAGAAATGCATTGCAGACTCAACTACAGAAGCTGAGTATGTGGCTGCTTGTGAAGCTGCAAAGGAAGCTGTTTGGCTCAAGAAGTTCCTTATGGAGCTCGAGGTGGTACTAGCATCATTGTCACCTATTATGCTTTTCTGTGATAATAGTGGGGCAGTGGCTCAGTCCAAGGAGCCAAGGAACCACGGGAAGGGAAAGCACGTAGAGCGGAAATATCATCTTATCCGAGATATTGTTCAACGTGGAGATGTGACTGTCACCAAGATTGCCACCGTTGACAATCTTGATGATCCGTTTACAAAGGCCTTGCCACAGAAGGTCTTTGATCGTCATCTAGATAGTCTAGGTCTTAGATGTAGTTCTGAATGGTTATGAGTGCAAGTGGGAGTTTGTTGGGTTTGTGCCCTCAAACCATTACTTTATATATGAGACATTGACATTTTAATATATGGATATCAGCTTTACATTAAGTTATGTATGTTTCTTTCATGAGATGATTGTTATCCTTAAGTATCATAGTAAGTAATTCGTGTATGCATGAGATACATACAAGTGATATACGAATTACTATTCTTTGTTACTTAGAATGTGTCACAGTGGATGATGAGACTGGATATCTCATCAGGTTTACACTGTAGCATGATTAACTACCATTGGATGGAGTGATTAATCTCAATCACTAGAGTTTAACTCTTAGTTAACATGCTAGTGCTTATAGTGCATTGACGGACCTGAGCTTTCCTATTGACACTCAAGACTGTCAATCAGTCGATAGGAACACATAACTTATATAAGGTACGTGTTCTTAATCTTGAGACGATTATGAACAAAAACTGTGAATATGGCTGCTTTGACTTACCAATCAGTGAGGTCTATAGAAGATCAACACCTGGGTATCTTGGGTATGTCATAATCATAGGGTTGTGAACATATATTGTCAAGACAGAATCTACCCTCTGTTTCAGAGTAAGCATTCCCTTGAGAATGTCACCAAGTCGATTACTGAGTACTGCAGTCTTGTTGATAAGAGGTATCAACATGTTTGGTAATCATGAGAGGTGAATGGGACTCAAGGAATACAAGAAGTAATCATGATTCAGGTTGACAGTAACAGTTGTCCGACTACCTGAATATGATTACGAATGCTGAAGGTAGAGGGACATTAGTACAACATACAAGTCTAGTTATCGCTTCGGATATGTTCTTTTGCGTTGGAGTTCAGTTATCGTTTTATAGTGGAGTAAACGTTAACTGACCAGTTAGTTAGTTTGCTGATCAAAGAGTTTGGTCATGGTAATTAACAACTGGTCTGAGCCAACAATAAAGAGCCTAGGAGGTCCCACTCTTAGCTCCGCCAGGATACTTGGAAAGACACATGAGGAAGTTATCAAGACAAGTTCGATCGATTGAAGTATGTTCGATCGATTGAAGTCTTGGCAGTCTCGATCGATCGAGAATGGTTCGATCGATCGAAGGTTCGATCGATCGAAGATCTTCGATCGCTCGAAGTCTAGGTCGGTTCTGGAAATCTATAAATAGGGCAGCTACGTTCTGGAAAAAGGGTTCTTCGTTTCAGAATGTCAGAAGCTGCAGAAACTATTTTAGAGCCCCAAACCTTCTTTTTCCTCTCTATTAGAGATCCCACCATCTCTAGTCTCTCGGGCAAGCATCCGTAGGAGACATAAGGGTGAAGACAACCTAGTGGAGGCTGCTGCATCACCAAGGAAGAAGAAGAAAATTAGAATTGGGTTCAAGACACTAAGGTATAACTCTTGTCCCCTCTTGTACGCATCTATGGAATTAACGAGTAGTAGATCCTGGGCTACCATTAAGTTTTATAACTTGACTTTTTCGCTGCGCGTTTAAACTTTTAACTTAAGCCGGTTTTTCCATCAGCCAATTCCAAATCATGCGTAGGATAATTCTTCTCATGTACCTTCAATTGTCTTGATCCGTATGTAATAACATTCCCGTCTTGCATAAGCACACAACCAAGTCCTTGGTGCGATGCATCACTGTAGATTACATACCTTTTTCCACTCTTAAGTATCGCAAGTACCGGTGCAGAAGTCAATCTCTCTTTTAACTCCTGAAATGCACACTCATGCTTGTTCGTCCATTCATACTTCGTCTCCTTCCTCGTCAAATTCGTTAAAGGTCCTGCTATCTTGGAAAATCCTTCGACGAATCTTTTTTAGTATCCTGCTAAACCCAGAAAACTTCTAACCTCTGTTGCATTGGTCGGTTGGTTCTAGCTTAAGACTGCATCAACCTTAGATGAGTCCATAGAGATACCGTCTTGAGATATAACGTGTCCCAAGAACTTGACTTCCTGTAGCAAAAACTCACACTTGCTGAACTTTGCATAAAACTTGCTATCTCGAAGTGTTTGTAAGGCAATCTGCAAGTGGTCTTTGTGATCCTCTTCGGTCTTTGAGTAGATCAAAATGTCATCGATGAACACTATAATGAATTGATCCAGATATAGTCTGAATACTCTATTCATCAAGTCCATGAATACTGCTGGCGCATTCGTCAGTCCAAAAGGCATAACCAGAAACTCGTAATGCCCGTATCTCGTCCTGAACGCAGTCTTTGATACATCCTCCGGTCGAACTAACAATTGGTGATATCCCGAACGTAAATCGATCTTTGAAAAGATCCTAGATCCTTGTAATTGGTCGAATAGGTCATCTATCCGAGGAAGTGGATATCTATTCTTGATCGTTACCTTGTTCTATACAGAGTCAAAGTATTCTGTCTTTCTTCTTCACAAACAGAACTGGTGCTCCCCAAGGTGACGTACTCGGGCGAATAAATCCTAAATCTTCAAGTTCCTGAACTTGCTTTTTCAGTTCCAACATCTCAGTTGGCGCCATCCTATATGGTGTCTTGGAAATAGGCAATGTTCCGGGTATTAATTCCACACAAAAGTCTATTCCTCTTTTCGGTGGAAGTCCTTTAATATCCTGAAATACATCTTGAAAATCTTGTACAGTAGGAATCTGATCCATCGTGAACTCTGTATTCGTACTCCCGATTGTAGCCAAACTACTCGTAAGGAACATGTCGCTCGTTGACTGACACTGAAATCTGATCGTCGGTTTTCCTTGTATCAGAAATACAATTGTCTTAGTAGGGCAATCCAGATTGGCACTATACTTAGTCAACCAATCCATTCCTAAGATAATGTCGAACTCGGACATTGACAGAACTACCAAGTCTGCTGGAAGATTCCTATCTTCCAAAGTCAATGGGCAATCTTTACGCACTTTACCCAGCTTTACAGTCACTCTTAACGGTGACACAACATTTAGTGCTGGCTCGAGTGTCTGGGGTTCTAAACCCAATTGACGCACAACCTTAACAGCAATAAATGAGCATGCAGCTCCAGTATCGAATAAAGCTTTAACTGGACTATGAAAGAGTACAAGCGTACCTTCCAAGTGTTGCTGCTCATCAGCATTAAAGCCTTCTTCTGCGGGGATGATAGCATTCATCCTTGTCTGATCTGGAGGTCCTTGTATCCCTTGAATTGATGTTCCATAGTATCCTCCGCGAGGTGCACGACAATCTTTACTTAGATGTCCCGGCTTGTTGCGATTTTGACAAGTAACATCCATTCTGCGGTTAACTCTAGGGGCTGTACAGAATCTGGTAACGTGCCCTGGCTTCCCGCAGTTAAAACATCCTCCCAGGTTCTGAGGCTGTGATCCTTGCTGGGGTCGAGTATAGCCCTGATGTGGCTTTCTGGTTCCCTCCCAGGTTCTCTTATTTCCTTGGAAATTCCCTTGCGGTCTCCAACCTTGGGTATTCCTTGGCGGCAGGTTATGGAAATTCCTCTGCTGAAATCCTCTTGACGGTTGAGGTCGATTCATCTGCGGTTGTTGTGCTGGATAAGCATCCTTCTCTAATCCCGCAGCAAATCTAACAATCCCTTCAAACGATTGATTCAGATGACCAACCATCATATGTCTGAGGTGGGGATTCAATCCTTGGTGAAATCTCTTCACCTTCTTCTGTGGAGTATCTATCATATGTTGAGCGAATATGGATAGACGCTCAAACTGTGTTGTGTATTCTCGTATAGTCCATCCTCCTTGAACTAGATTGAGAAAGTTCCTCTCTTGTTGATCTCTCTCATCCTCTGGGAAATATTTTTCCAAAAATCTGCCTTTGAATGTCTCCCATGACATAGCTCTAGCAGCATTTATCCCGATAGTGGCTCGTTCAGCTTCCCACCAATCTGCGGCGGCATAAGTGAGTGGAAACGTAGCAAGACGACGCTTCTCTTGTTCACTACATTCCAATTCTTCAAATATCAACTCCATTTCTCTTATCCATTGCTCCGCTTTCCATGGTTCTATTAGTTCATCAAACTTCTCAGGACGTAACCCACGAAAATTTGCTAACAACTTATCTCCAGTCTGTCTTTGTTGGAACGGTGTAACTTGAGTTTGAACAGGTCGCTGACTTGTAGCATGATTGTAGGTATCCCCTACATGCTCCATCCTTTGCATAAACGCTTCAAAAATTCATGTTGGATCCATCCCTTCTGGAATAGGTGCTCCATTACGCGCTTGGTGATTTCTCAAGGGTCCTACCATTATGATAACAAGTGTCGCCTACAAGAGACATATTGATCAGTTGGAAGTCTTCTCGAAGAAACGAAATCGAGAAGCAACAAAAACTAACAGTTCTACAAAACAACGCATCACACAACCAATAATCAATATCAAAAGTACTGCTCGTATATATATATATCAAAAGATCTACCATGGAGTACACAGTAACCATACCATGTACCACGTGGGACAAGGCTAAAATGGCACTAGGGTCAACTACACAATACTATTGCTAACATCTATACAAAGCTATGGTCAAATAGCTATCTCTCAAGTTCCCAAAAATATTTGGTGGACAACATGTCCTGATAAAACTAACAAAAACTAAGTCCTGCAGGTCCTGACTCAAAAATCGTCAGCGTCTGATCCTGCTGGTGGTGCCTCGTCCTCTGAATCAATCTCCATCTCCTCGAGTGGATCATCCTCAACTGGTACGACAAGATCTCCGACTACTACCCCTATATCCCAATCCTCTATCACCTCTGCATCATCATCCTCCATCACGTCTACTATCGCATGGTTAGCGACATCGACTGCTACTACGGCGAATCCATCGGCTATATCAAGAGTTCCTGCTATCGCGGCCTCTCCCATTACAAAACCTGCTGGCTGAATGATCATCTCTGCTATCCATCCTACTGCCATATCGGCCATAGCTGCCATATGCATAATGGGTCCGGCTGGTATCTGAAGCACAACGGGTATCTCTGGCACAACTACCTCCTCATCGGGCACATCCTCGTCTACGACCATGTCTACCTCAATAACCTCCGGGTCCTAGACTGGATCCTCTGGCTCATACTCTGGCTCCTCGGGGTCATCCTCATCTGCATCGTCCTCTACTAGGTCCTCATCATCTATAGGCTCCTCCTCTCCATCCCTGACCATGTCCTCATCGGGATGTCCATCCTCTGGCTCTAGGTCTTCATCTTCCTGAATTGGCTCAGGCTCTGGGATTGGTACGTCGGGTACCGGTGATGGTGGGGCTGTCGGTGTTGGTGCAACTATAGGCTCAGTGGACCGGCTATAATGGCTCTCAACTCAATCTCATCCATCTCAGGCTTACTATGAACTAACCGTAAGATCTCCTGGCAAATATCTCTACCAATCCTCGCAGTATGGTAAGCATCCATACACATCTGCGTCGGGTGAGTCCTCTCGGTCTCATAGAGTGCTCTCCACATGTCCTCCTCCAAATGCCTACTAGCTATCTGGCACACACGCTCACGATAAAACTCTGGGTCAGCTGGCTCCACGGTATCCCCATGGATCACGTGTCCTCTATAAGCATCGGTAACAAACTAATGGAACTCTGGATCCATGCTATCCTGTAAAGGAAAACTATCTATCGTCAGAAAGACGAACTTATCATGTCTCATCTTAAAGTAATCTTAACATACTAGGACCAGATGGTGTGGAATCCATCAGTGAACGAAAGCATCACAACCGACGGCTCTGATACCAAAAATCCTGCTCTGATATCAAAAATCCTGTCACGCCCCGGAGCAGCATAAATAGAGAAAAATAAATTTCCTTTATGGGTCCATAGGGAATGACAAGTGAAAGTCACTGATATCCACACCACACAGTACTAGTCCAAACAGGAACAAACAGGAGTAGTAAACCACTGAAATATAAACACGATTCTATCTATTACAAACATCAGAGTATGGTCCACCGGATCAACACATGTCTGGAGACAACATATGTCCAAGTACCCGTTAAACTACAAAGTACAACAGTAAAAGAAAAGTAGTAATATAAACTACTATCTATCTTCAGGTCTTCAGCTGGCGTACGGATAGGCGTCAGCATAACTGGCATCAGTGGGGCCATTCTCTACGTAACTCCCTTCAGGGTAGTTGTTATCGCCATAAGTTCCGTCATCTGCAATGTAAAGGACAGGATAGTCTGGACGGGGAATGTCCAGGCAACAAAGGTTGTCAGCTTGTTGAAAGCTGAGTGAGCACTAACTAACACAGTCTCATAGAAATAACATAATTACAGTTATGAACAATATATGACAGTGATACAAAATATATCTCTTCCTCTTTTATTCAGACATATTACTAATAGATTCCCATCATTTTCCCACTCTAAGCCTGATTGCACAATTTCCCAACTGATTATCTTGATCTGGTTTTATCAACACAACATACCAGTGCTCTTGTTCACCGCTATACCGCGTTTAAGAACTCTTGCGAGCACCCATACGTCGTTCTCATATAACGACTGGTCTATGGATGTACCCATACTCTTGTTCACCGCTTTTAAGAACTCTTACTGTTCACCACTTTTAAGAATGCTTGCGAGTACTGTACATACACAGCTCTGGTAATTCAAATCATGGGAGTGCCACAACTACTCTTGTTCACCGCTTTTAAGAACTCTTATTATTCACCGCTTTTAAGAACTCTTGCGAGTACTGTGCACCCATAATTCTCACAATCCTGATCAAATCCTTGACATACACTTATTGGATTCAACCTGAGAGAATCATCAGCTCGACTCACACAACCTTGAACATACCAATCATCTTACTGACTTAACTCCCAGTTATCCAATATTACCCAGTGTTATCATCTCAAACTTATCTCATTATCTCGTCGTACTATTACTAACGTTCTGAACTGGACTACGTTACTCACTATGTTATCTCAATCTCATTATCGTATCCCATTACCTCCGTAATCCATAATATCGCATAATAGGAACATGAAACAATGATTAAACAACTACCTATTATGCGTTTTAAACTGAAAGGAAATACATTCATGTTCTGCTAGGTTCGATCGATTGAGGTCCTCTCGATCGCTCGAAGAAAAGTGAAGTTCGATCGATTGAAGTATTCTCGATCGATCGAAGTTAAGGTGGTCACGATCGATTGAACTCATTTTGATCGATTGAGACTTAGTGATGTTCGATCGATTGAGACTCAGTTTGGCTCATGGTTTTGTATAGTATGAGTCCCTAAATTAGACTGTACAGGGATTCATTAATGCGGTGGGATTTGGAGACTTCGTCAAACTTTTGAAGAAGATCTCCAATGACCTGAGACAGATTCATGCTATCTCAGAGTGATGGTGGGACACCACCAACAAGTTCCATTTCAAGTTTGGGGAGATGACGATGACCCCGCTCGACTTCAATATGATCATTGGGATCCTCTTCGGGGGGGGGGGGGGAATGCCTCTGTTATCTATATACGATGATGGAGTGTGGGATCGATTGCTGCCACTGTTGGAAGTCGTCTCTGAGGAGCCCTTGGTCACGGCTAAGTGGTTTATGGATACGTTCAGGGGCCAGGAGGGCTTATCAGACCAGCAGATGGCTTGGGGCTTTATTATGTACATGCTCGGATGCTCCCTGTTGAGTACTAGGGGCGATCGGATCTCTGTGGCACTGGTGGGGTCCCTGGAGTGCATAGTTCAGATCTATCAGTATGATTGGGCCGGTGTAGGATTAGCATCCTGTACAAGCATATGGGAGACATTTCTCGAGACCGGCTGTGCTCCACCAATGGCTTCTGGAGAGCATGGGAGGTACTTCTCTTTTATAATTTTCATTTTTGAATTAAACCTTGCATTCCTCTTTCGATTTCTTTATTCAGGAACTTTTAAAACTCATGTTTTCTTTTCTTTTGATTTTCTTGCAGATTTGGTCCTACGAGTATCTTCATATGATGTCACCTAGGACCCAACCCATGGACGCCCTCATCATACCCCAGGGGCTAAAGTGGCAGAAGGAGTGAGTCGGGCGAAAGACCGGGGCTCATGATTTCATCTTGTTCAGGAATTTTCTGATGAATCTAAGAGAGCCGCATGTTAGATGGTAGCCTTGGGTGGACGTGCTTCCTATTGCTCCTCAGGGGATACGTCCGTCAGGTGGGTACAACCCAATGAGATTATTGATAGATGGCCCCGAAGCTCGGGAGTAGTACTTAGGAGAGAGAGTGACCAGGCAGTCACGGATGGCTCCTGGGTATTTCGTGCTACGTCCTCTGCCCGACTCGATGAGAGTTACCTAGATTCTCCAGGGTCTTGTGCTCATGGTCACCCTAGACGGGCTCTCTATTCAGGACTTCGTGGAGTCCCCTGAGGGGTATGCATCTTTCCATGCTGCTAAACTGATGAAGAACTTCCCCTTGATGGAAGTGACCCGGGTGAGTTTCCTTTGATTCTTCGACCATTCTTTTAGTTCTTTTCAAATTATGCTAAATTTTCTCTTCTTTCTCTTCACAGCCTGTTCCCGTCATGGCTCGAATTCCAGCTTTGTCACCATGGGATTGGAGCTTCGGGACAGTTTCTTACAGCGAGCAGGGCACAACTGAGGTCCCTCAATATCACACGGGTGCTCCTACCGTCCTGCTATAGTATGACCACGTCCCGAGAGATTATGCAAAGGAGGGTCTACTCTACGCTCATAGCGTGAGGGAGTGGATTCAAGGTCGGGAGTGGAGGGTAATCTTCTGGAACCTATTTCTGACCTTCACACTCTTTCTCTGATGTTCTAACCTTTCCTTTATTGATTCAGGCTGATGGAGCGCGGGTAGCTGCTGAGGCTCATGCGAGAGCTATGGTAGAAATTCTACTGACCTTTTACTTTTAATCATTTCATCATTTTCTTTCAATCTTTAAATAAAACTTGATTATTGCAATCTCTTTCTCCGCTCAGGAGGAAGAGAACAGGGCTTTGGTTCTGTAGGTCAGAGAGCTTTAGCAGCAGCTTCAGTAGTTTGGGATAGGCCTTAGCGGAGCTCAAGGAGCTGTTGGGCGTGGTGGAGGTAGCGGTGGAGGTAGCAGTGGTGCAGAGGCAGCAGAGGTGGCAGAGGCGGAGGTGGAGGTGGAGGTGGAGGTGGTGAGAGTGGCACGGAGTCAGAGGAGGAGCCTCTCAGAGGTGTCACTCGTCAGACTTGAGGCTGAGGCCTGGGTTGACCTTTACACATTTATTATTTTTTGATTTTCCTGATATACACCCGGATGATTGTGTATATATACTTTTATTTTTTATGATGGCTCTTGGATAGCCGAGATAGGACAAGCATCTGCATGCTTTTACTATGACTGCTTTCACCTTTTCTGTTTTTACTACTGCTCATCGTATGTGTGACCATAGCTTGTTCCTTCTTATTTTATTTTAATTTTCTATGACAAATGAACCCTTTTGCTTTTATTACCTTGCTCCTTCATGAATGAATGAATGAAATGAATGCGACCATGGCTTGATCTTGTTGTACGTGATGCATGAAGCATATGTTTTATTATTTTTATTCAGTTTTTTGTTTACAGGTGGGCTGACAACATTATAAACGAATCCTGGTCAAAATAATGAACTATGCAGCTCTCGATTAATCTTGCGCGGCAATCAAAATAATGATCCATGCAGCTCTCGATTAATCCTGCATGGCACTCAGCGAGTGCCGCAGCGGTAGTCCGTGACTGCCATGCGGCATTCCAGTGAGTTTCGTTGCAGTGTATCGAGTGCTACCCTGTGTTCTGGGAAGATTTTCTTCTATTTATCCCCCCATTTCCCCAAGACTCCGTAAAACACTCTATTCTTCCATTCACCTTCTTCTTCTTTCTCCTCAAATGATCCCCATTAGTTCCCAAATCCTCTTGCCATGGATGGATACTATCTCTGGCATCGACAGGCTTAACTTCGAGTGTTTCAGATTGAACGAATTCTTCTCCTTCCAGTGGATGACTGTGAACGAAAGTTTGCTTCGGGCCGCCATTCAGTGTTGGGATCCTTCTCGACATTCTTCCGTTTTGGCTTCCAGGAGGTTTGTCCTCTGTTCGAGGAATTTAGTGCTATCCTATACACCGATTCTTCTGCGGATTTGATAGTTCCTTTGGCACAAGCCGGGTATGTTCAGGACCTCACTGCTCTTCTTTATACATCTCGAAATGCAGCAGGCTCTTTTGTTCATGATAGGCAAATTGACTTTGAGTTCCTTTCCTTCGTCTATGCTCCCATAGGGGATCCTTATGACGGCGGGTACTAGATCATTCGGCGTAGTGCTTTATCGATAGCCATGTACTCTTACTTCCTTTTTCAGTCATCTTCTGACATTCTCTTACCCATTGTCTGTGGTTTGCAGGAGATTAAGAGTGTCATCATGTTGGTCCTTGGTAAGACCTTGATAGGCCTGGATCGCGGGCTACTAGGGCCATGTTATCCTCGGGAGCACCTTTCATCTTACAGGTTTGGCTCATGGAATGCCTTGATCTCTTCATACACCCCCCATACCTTCATGGGTCACTTCCCCACGATTATATGGAGGTTCACTACATATTCCGTTCTATCGATGCTTGACTCGGTTGGCTTCAGGGCCTCTCTCCTAGCGACATCTGCTGGACCTGCCCGCAGTGGTCTTACTGTTCTATTGCTATGCAATTTCTGGGGCGGCCTGGTATTTGGTTACCTGGCTTGCATGCTACCACTTTCTACGTTCCCGATCGGGTGGTTCGTCAGTACGGACTTCTCCAGAATGTTACTGAGGACATTACTGTGGATTTTGCGAGGATTTTGGTCATGCGCCCTTCCACTATGAAAGCTTTTGCTGAGGCTTGGCATGACAGGGTGGCTGCTCCCTTTCGGAGGATTCCGACTTCAGTTGTTCATACTACTGAGTATCTTTTGTAGATCCAGACCCTGGTCGAGAAACAGACTCCATAGACATACATAGATGAAGGCAAAATGGGATAGAGCTTTTTCTACAAAACATCTGACAAGTCCTGCCTATTTTCCTGCACTCTTGAGTGTGATTTTCTATTTTTTTTAAAGAATGTTTATGTTTAGAAAGTGTTATACTATGTTCAATAAATGTATTCACTCTTTCAATCTACCCTTAGGTTATGACGATCCTCCTTTTAAAATCTTTTCTTGGCTTTTTTATTACTTTGCTTTGAATCTTGCTTAGAATTTTAATCATTCTATACCATGAATTCTCATTTGTTTCTTAATAGTACTTATTTTGACAGCTAAGGGATCCAGAGATGGGCTTAAGGTATTATCTGGGTTCCTCGGTTTAGCAAACAAAGTTTGCCCCTGTTTTTTGGGCTTTGAAGTGGTTCCGGGCAAACACGAGTTTGCCCCTAGTTTAGCATAGGGATTTTCTTCAGGTTTTTCCCGGACTGAAGGCTTTTAAAAGCCCGCCTACTAATCCCTAAGTGGGTATCGGGTCCACAGTAGTTCGGTCTTAAGGTTTGACGGAGGGTGCCATTCAATCAAATTATCAATGACCGAACAGAGCAGGTTGCCTACGTATCCCTGAGTGGGAATCAGGTCAAGCGTAGTTCATCAAGGTAGGAGGTCTTGAAAGGGATGGTTTCAAGCAAAATATTTTTTGAGGCGATCGAGGTTAATCGATTGTTTAAATTCAACCCCGTCCAGGTCCATAAGATAGACAGCCCCTCCAGACAAGAGAGTCTTAATGATGTATGGCCCGACCTAGTTGGGTTTGAATTTTCCTCTGGGGTCATAAACATGCACTTTCAGTTCTTTGAGGACCAAGTCACCCTCAGCAAGCTTCCTTGGGCGAACCTTTTTATTGAAAGCACGAGCTATCCTTTTCTGATATCCCCTAGTATGGTTTACCGCGGCCAACCTCTTCTCATCGAGCAACATTAACTCCTCATACCTCCCCCGGATCCATTCTGGTTCGGTTACTTCACACTCTACCAAAACTTGTAGAGATGGTATTTCTACCTCAACTGGAAGGACAGCCTCCATCCTATAGACCAAAGAATACGACGTAGCTCCCGTAGATATTCCCACAGTGCAAACGATAATTTTTTGTGCCAATCCTTATACGTGTCTGTCGTTTTCCCTAAGATTGCTTTGACATTCTTATTTGCTGCTTCCACTGCCCCATTTGTTTGTGGTCTGTATGGGGATGACTGATGATGTGTTATCTTGTATTTCTCTAAGAGTGGGATGACTCCTCCTTGGAAATGACTGCCGTGATCTGAAATAAACTCATTTGGGACCCCATAACTGAAAATTATGTTCTTCTTTATAAAGCTCACCACATCTTTAGCCTTCAGAGTTGCGTATGACGCAGCCTTCACCCACTTGGTGAAATAATCAATTGCCACCATTATGTACCGATGTCCATTAGAGGCTTTCAGAACTATTTCTCTGATAATATCAATACCCCACACAAAAAATGGCCAAGGCGTGGTCATGCTATAGAGTTGGAAAGGTGGGGTATGCAACATATTCACATGGATTTAGCACTTATGACACCTTCTGACGTACTCACAACAATCCCTGTCTAAGGTCATCCAGTAATATCCTTGGCGAATTATCTTCTTTGCCAATATATGCCTGTTCATGTGGGGTGCACAAACTCCCTCGTGTATTTATTCCATCATTCTCTTAGCCTCCCTTCCATTTCAAATAAGTATTTAAGTGGGTCCATTTGAGAGATTAGGGTTACGGGAAAGGCTAACATATAGTGCCTAAGGCGACGGCTACACCAGACTAGGGCCCAATAGGCTTTCTCTAAGGGTGAGTATTTCAGCTCGTATTCAGTCATCTTCTTGCTCAAATAATAAATGGCTTTTTTACGTGCCCCTCTTCTCATTCGTGGGCCAACATACACCCCATCGAATCTTCGGACACAGAACAATAAAGGCCTTACGGGTGAGGGTGGTGATAGGACAGGCGGGTTTTGGAGATAGGTTTTGATTTTGTCGAAGGCTTGTTGGCATAGGGTATCCCATTCGAACTTCTCCCCTTTTCTAAGCAGTTTAAACAAAGGGTCACAGGTTAAAGTGAGTTTCGAGATAAAACGGCTTATGAATTGTATTCTACCAAAAACCCCCTCAATTCTTTCTCATTCTTCGGCGGCTGCATTTCAACTATGGCCTTTATTTTGGTCAGGTCCACCTCTATTCCCCTTTAGGTGATAAGGACTCCTAGCAGCTTTCCGGTGGTGACTCCGAAGGTGCATTTCTGTGGGTTCAGCCTCATTCTAAATTCTCGTAACCTTCCAAAGAACTTTCTCAACGCCTCTAAGTGCCCTTTCCTCTCCTTAGATTTCACAATCATATCATCCACATACACCTCTACTTCCTTATGGATCATGTCGTGCAGTAACGTGGTAGTGGCCCACTGGTATGTTGCGCCTACGTTTTTGAGCCCAATAGCATCACCCTAGAGCAGTATGTACCCCACGGTGTGATGAAAGTGATTTTCTCCCTATCCTCGGGTGCCATTAGAATCTGGTTATAACCTGAGAACCCATCCATAAAAGATAGGAGTCCATAACCTACTATATTGTCCACAAACACATCAATGTAGGGGTAAAGGGAAATCGTCCTTAGGACTAGCTTTGTTCAAATCCCGAAAGTAAACACAAACCCTAACACAACCATCCTTTTTTGGAACCGACACAACATTGGCAATCCACTCAGGGTACTCGGTGACCATCAAGAACCCGGTTCTCAATTGCTTTTCAACTTCCTCTTTAACCCTAAGTGCCCATTCGGGCCTCATTCGCCTCAATTTTTGTTTTGCAGATTTTGAGTTGGGGAAGAGGGAAATATGGTGTTGGACTATTTCTGGATCGATACCTGGCATATCGCTGTAAGATCATGTAAAAACATCTTTGAATTTATTTAATCGATTGATTAATTCTTTGCTTTCTTCATTGCTAAGTGTAGAGCCAATAAAAACATTTTGAGGATTATCTTTATTTCCCAGATTAATTGTTCAAGTGTCTTCAATGATTTTACATGCAGATTCTTTTTCTTTTTCAATTAATTTTTACAATTCAATTGGTATTTCATGATCATCACATTCATCACATTCATTAAGCGCATTCGAGTAGGCAGAATTAGTCACACTTTCATTGATTTTGTTCTTGGGAGCGATTACAATAGACATGGAAATTGAAACACGCCTCATTTGGGCCATTATAGACTATAGGTGTGGGGGATACCTATCACTAGACTTAAAAATCCACTCCTTCTTGCTTTCTCCTCCCAGCTCAATAATGAAGCATTCCTCCTGACCCTCTGTCTTTGTAATTTCTTCCATTTCCTCTTTTTCTGGTCCTTCTTCATCATCCCCCTTGTCTTCTTCTTGTGTATCCTCCACCAATCCCTCAGCATATTCTTCTTTACCCTTGTCTTCCACGACCCCTTCTCGGCCCATTCCCTCGGTTCTTATGCTTTCTTTGCCCAACAAATTCTTCATGACCAAGCCATCTAGTGCACCAATTCAATCCTTAGCAGTTGCTGAATTCACGGGCTCCTGCAGATATGGATCTTGGTACTCAGAGAATTCATGGGAGAAGAAGATCTCAAATCCTGGCTTCAAACAATTGTCTTTCCGATCCACCCATGGTTTTAGGAAGCCACAAAAGGGGAAATCCTCTCCTTCTTTCACAAAGTATCCATTGAGCATCTTCAGGTAAGGGTTCAACGGTGCACCTGTTGGGAATATGCCCTCAAACCAGTTAGTTGGACAATGGAATATCATAATGCATTTATGCATGTTAGTTCATGAGATGAATATTAGACTGGAATCCTTAAACAACATTGTATGTGGTTCATTTGTGTATGTGATTACACATGTGAGATATGAATCACAAATCCTTGTTGTTTCAAATAAGTCACAGTGGATGATAAGTCTGGATAACTTATCAGGTATACACTGTAGCATGATTAACGTCTACGGGGTAGAATGATGAATCTCATTCATAAGAGTCTTTGACTCTTGGTTAATATGCTAGTGCACTCGGTGCATTGACGGACCTGAGTTAAACCTATTGACACCTAAACGCTGTCACCGTCAATAGGAACTCAAAACTTGTATAGGGATACATGTCCTTAATCCTGAGACAGTTATGGACGCAAGTTGTATGCTTTGTTGCTTTGACTTACCAATCAGTGAGGTCTTGCAAGATCAACACCTGGGTATCTTGGGTAAATCAAGTATGCAACGTTGGGAACATATATTGTCAAGATGGAATTCTACCCTCTTCAATAAAACGAAGAGTAAGTATTCCCTCGAGAATGTCACTAGGAGTGATTACTGAGAGCTGGCCAGCCTTGTCAACAAAGTGTTGTTGTTGACATGTTTAGTAATCCAAGAGTAGTGAATGATACTTGAGGAATATAAGATGTACTATCTATTGGGTCGACAGTATCTTAAGACATACATCCCAATGATAGATACGAATACTGCCTGGTAGAGGGACATGCGTATCATATTATACAAGTCTAGCAATCACTTATGTATGTGTGATTATGTTCTTATGCACTGGAGTGCAATTATCATTTTATAGTGGCATTAATGATAATTGATTAATTATTGATTCCTTAGTCAAGAGTACTGACTAGATGGAATAATAATTAATCGGAGCCAGTAATTAAGAACCTAGGAGGTCCCACTCTTAGCTCCGCCAGAATGCTTGGAAAGGCAAATGAGAATGCTGTCAAGACTGGTTCGATCGATCGAAGTTTTTTCGATCGATTGAAGTCTAGACAGGTTCGATCGATCTAACGAGGTTCGATCGATCGACAGTTCGATCGATCGAAGTCACTTCGATCGATCGAAAGTTAGGTCGGTTCTGGGAATCTATAAATAGGGCAGCTACGTCCAGAAATTAGAAGTTCGTCGTTTTGACGTACCAGTTGCTGCAGAACCTGTTTAGAGTTCCCAAACCTTCCCTATTCTCACTATTAGGGTTCCCACCAACCCTAGCCACTCTGGGAGCATTAGAGGAGACATAAGGGTGAAGATTTCCTAGAGGTTGCTGCTGCACACACAAGGAGAAGGACAAAAATCAGAATTGGGTTCAAGACCTAAGGTATAGAATCTTCTCCATCTTGTTATGCGCATCTATAGAGTTAATAAGTAGTAGATCCAAGGCTACCAATAAAAGTTTTGAACTTTGTTTTCCGCTGCGCGTTTAGATTTAATTTTAAACCTGTTTTTCCTACAATTGGTATCAGAGCCTCGCTTATTTGGATCTATAGATGCGTTTTGGAACACTAGTTTTGATTTGCATGTTGATTTTAGGACTGTTTTCAAAACTGCATCGTCACAGATCCGTTTCTGCAGTGTTTATGCAGCAGAATACAAATCTGTGATTGCATTGGATGCAAGGTGGGTTCGATCGATCGAAGTAGTCTCGATCGATCGAACATCATCTGTTCTCAAGCGATCTAACTAGTTTCGATCGATCGAACGTTGGTTCTGTTCGATCGATCGAATGGTGTTCGATCGATCGAGACTGCTTTTCTGTCCAGGTTTTCAGTTTACAGATTTAAAGGTTTTAAAAATATTTACTTTAAAATTTTATTTATGCTGTAAGTTTTTCAAAACATTCTGTGAAACTGAAAGTTCAATCAATTGAACTATGTTCAATCGATCGAAGGTTCAATCGATCTAACTTTTTCGTTCGATCGAAGTGTAACAGAGCAGTGATGCTGTTTTAAGTTCTAATTCAGTATGTAAAGAGTTTATATACTGTGTGAATCAATTAGGGGTTCCAATGGTACATATATTTGTTATATATATGCGTGGTTGTGCGTGTGACTAACCCTTTTGCAGCAAGCTTAGTCCGCTATCTCCCATGGCACCAAGACTTTTAAATTTTGTATTTAATTGTTGGTTTGGATTTAAGGCTTATGTAAAGGGCGCTGCGACTTCAATCCTATGAAAAGGAAAGTCGCACCGGTTTCCCTAGCCTTTTATTTTATTGTTGTTATTTCTATTTCTAGATAAATTGTAAGCTTCGAGAGAAGTATAGGACCAATGTAATAGAATTAGAAAATCCATGAAGATGGAGGAGCAAGCCGTTGTCCATGAAGATGGAGTCGGAGGCAATCAAACCAAGAAGAAGGTTCTATGGAGATAGAGTCATGGGAGATAGAGGCATTGTTGAATGCTTTTATTTCATTTTAGTTTTTGTTTTATGTGCTTAGTTGTGATTGGAATTTTATATATTGTTACTACTTGCATGCACGTAAAACAGGTTTTCTAAAATGAAATTCAAAAACCTTTTTTCCAACACATTAGCAAACACTTGATGTTTATGGGCAATGTGAAGAAATTTTTTGATCAAATTGAAAAATTCCTATTAGTTCATTGTAAGTATGAGAATTACTCTGTGTCACCCAGCCATGGGTGATCATTCCATACGGAGGGTATTTCTTATTGATTACTAGATATGAACTTCTTATAAAAATCTAGTGGGAGAGGGACTTATTTTATAACTCCCACGGTCTTCCATAAACGGTTCATTGTAAGGTGGGTAGTATATTCTGTGTCACCCAGCCATGGGTGATCATTCCATACGGAGGATAGACTATTCATTGGTTACTAGATATGAACTTCCTTTGGATAGAATCAATGAGACGCGTTAGAGGGTGACCACTACACTGAGGCACTACTTGAGGCGGTTGTCATTGGATTCTAGTTAATGGTAAACACTAGCTAAGCTATGGGTAAGGGATTCCACACGGAGCATTATCCAGAAACTTAGAGACCAAAAGTTCAGGAGTCATGAATTGTTTTGTAAGAGTTGCATGACATTCATGATGGGTTTCCCAATCAGGCTATGAGGTTATGATCGCCACACGGAGACTTAATTTCATAGGCTTGACATCCTGAAGACAATTAATGAGTTGGTTAAGGGAATTCCAATGTATCATATAAATTGTCATATTCATGATTTCCATATTGTAATTCTGTTACATTATTTGTATTTCAGATTCATAATGTCTAGCCCACTTGCTATAACCATGATCCAGAATAAGCTAATTGGAAATAACTACGTTGAATGGAAACTGGAACTGGATGAATTGTTAACTGCTAATGGATGTAAATACGTTCTTACCATTCCCTGTCCACCTATTCCATACCATGACACCCCAACTGATCTTGCGGATCAATATTGGCAGTGGATAAGATTTGATGGTATAGCTCGCTCTAGCATCTTAGACTCTTTGTCTGATGTGTTGAAGCAGCAACATCAACCTTTGAACACTGCCCGTGCTATAATATTGAACCTCGAGGAGATGTTTGGGGATCTGAGCCGTACTGCAAGGCTTAGAGCCTTGGAGTTAGTCATGGACACCAGAATGTTGGAAGGAACTTCAATAAGAGAGCATGTTTTTAAAATGATTACTTATTTCAAAGTAATGGAAGTTCTTGGTTCCGACATTGATGGTGAGACTCAAGTTGACATTCGTTGCCTTCATCATTCACTCAATTTAAAAAGGTTTTTAAAATGAGTAAAACAGTTTTTTCAACAAGTGAGTTGATGAGCTCTCTTGAGGCAACGATGGATATAGTCAAAGAGGAGTCAAATGTTCAGAACATTGGAATGGCTTCATCTTCTGGAACTAAGCCTAAGAGCATAAGTTCAGAGAAGGAGAAGCAAGACTCAAGGATAGGTGAGCCTAAGCCAACTATTGGGAAGAAGGCAAGACTTGGAAAGGGAAAGGCTGGTGCCGTGCCAAAAGGAAAGTGTTTCCATTGTGGCATGAGAGGGCATTGGAAAAGGAACTGTATGGAATACTTGACTGCCAAAAGGCAAGGTACGATCTTTTCACTAGTTTTTGAAGTAAGTTGAAAAACTGATACTTCAACTACTATGGGCACTAATTCTATATTTTCTAAATTATATCTGTAATTGTTGCAGGGAATTGGAAAATAAGAATGTGCAGTGATTAGAAGATCTTGATTGCCTTTTGGGATCTGATGCAAGAGTTGCTATTAGATTAATAGTTTTATATTGTAATAAAACTTTGGAGTTATTAGATGGATTTCAGTTTTGAATTAATGAATAATATTTATTCTTTTGATTTTGGTACTGAAATTCTTGATTAAAAGAAAGCGTTCTTTTATGTGATCTAAATAACTTGTCAAGCAAGTATCTCACCAATTTACTCTTGTTTCTCATATATTATCTAATGTAGTATTTAAATGACTCGTGGGTATTTTACCATCTAAAAGGATAGCACCCTCAACTAATTCTATGACTTTTTGGTTTTGAGGTTAGATCATATTTAATCTAAATAGGATAAATGGGGAGTAAAGGATAGGATCCTAAACTCTTTCGGTTGCTAAGACCATTGCCTATTTGTCAATCCTATTTAGAGAGTAAATGTGATCAGATCATATTAATCTAAATTAGGATAAATGGGGAGTAAAGGATTGGATCCTAAAACTCTTTTGGTTGTTGAAACCACTACCTGTTTGTCAATCCTATTTAGAGGCTAATATGATCAGGTGACTTTTCTTTTGAAAATCACACGACCAAGGACTTATTAGAATTAGGACATACTCATGTATGTAGGGCAATAAACATTAGAGTTGAAAAGTAGTTTCGACTACTTTGGATACTGATATACATTTACTTATTGCATCTTCATCCTCAATTTTGAAGAAATTCAAAAGTTTTGGAATGAAGAGTAATTGGTAAAAGAATATCATTGCCTTTTGATTTGATCAAAATGGTGAGTATCTATCTAATGTATTTATTGTCCAAAGGAGATAAGAATGAGATTCTTTCTCGACAGTCTACACCTAGTGCGCCTCCACGGGATGGTGTAGCAGGTAGAAGGAACTATCTTCTTTTAGATATGACTGGGTCATGGGATGAGTTATTTAGAGTTACTACTATTCCTTGTTTTTCTCGATGGAACTACAATGTATATACTGGATCTTATTCAAAAGCAAATCTTTTCGATAGACATCCCCAAAGTTGTGAAAAGAATGCGACTTCTTTCTCATGGTAACTTTGGATAAGGATGTCTAGCACTTTGGTGTAAAGAAATGATGAGCCTTTTGAATCTAGATTAGAAGTATAATACTTTTGTAGTGTTTCCAGAGAAAACAAAAGTTGGTTGGAGACCAAATTTTGCAAAGGAAAGATAATATAAAAGAGTAAAGTAATTTATATCTTAAAGCAATCTATAAATCATCTAGAACTAAAATCTACTACCTCTTCATCCATTCCTACATTGGTACTTCATTGCAGTGGGAGAATTCTCAACATTGTTGAAATTCCCTGGTGCATTGAAGTTTTGTGATAAGGAAGCTCTGGTATGTGATTTGCATAAGTCTATGGACTAAAGCAATCATCCAGAGATAAGGACATCTGTTTTGACATATTGGTCAAAATACTTTGGATTCATCTAAAGTGTGGATGTAGATTAAGTGGATGAAAGGATCCTTGCGCAAAGGAAGTGTGGTGGTGATTATGGTTCCATATATTGATGACATCTTTATCATTGCGATATGTTAAAGTAGTATCATCAATGATTAAGGTTAAGTTTCTACAGTATACTTGATATTTATGATCTCGGTGAGGCGAGCTATAATCTTATGATTTTTGCTCATTCAAGATCAGAAAGTTAAGATAATGAGATTGTCTCAAACTTCTATATCAGAAAGTTGCTGGCTAGATTCAACGTGGAACGTTTCGATAAAGGTTTTTCACCTTTGAACATAACCTATTGCTCTTTCAAGATTTGTATCTTGGGATACAAGATGAAAGAGATCACATGAAAGGTATATCATAAGCCTTCGCTATTGATAAACTTTGTATGTGATGTTAGGTATGGATATCAGTTATACCATTGAGGTTGTTCACAGATATCAGTCCAAATGAATGTTCAGTTTTCTGAACTATCATAAAGTATATATTCTCTAGGGCTTGAGAAAGAACTAGCGGATATATGCAGGGTGATGGTGTTTTGGACAATGTTCAAATTAGCTTTACTGGATACATGTCATGTGACGTCTTTTGTCTAGGGATATAGTATAACATGAAGATGTTTTACTATGGATTGTTTCAGTCGATGATCATCAGTCCCTATGCAAAACCTTACGGGTTAAGGATTTTGACAAGTCACAGAGACTATGCTAGTGTTAGTACTAACGCTATATGGTTATGAGTGCAAGTGGGAGTTTGTTGGGAATATGCCCTCAAACCAGTTAGTTGGACAATGGAATATCATAATGCATTTATGCATGTTAGTTCATGAGATGAATATTAGACTGGAATCCTTAAACAACATTGTATGTGGTTCATTTGTGTATGTGATTACACATGTGAGATATGAATCACAAATCCTTGTTGTTTCAAATAAGTCACAGTGGATGATAAGTCTGGATAACTTATCAGGTATACACTGTAGCATGATTAACGTCTACGGGGTAGAATGATGAATCTCATTCATAAGAGTCTTTGACTCTTGGTTAATATGCTAGTGCACTCGGTGCATTGACGGACCTGAGTTAAACCTATTGACACCTAAACGCTGTCACCGTCAATAGGAACTCAAAACTTGTATAGGGATACATGTCCTTAATCCTGAGACAGTTATGGACGCAAGTTGTATGCTTGGTTGCTTTGACTTACCAATCAGTGAGGTCTTGCAAGATCAACACCTGGGTATCTTGGGTAAATCAAGTATGCAACGTTGGGAACATATATTGTCAAGATGGAATTCTACCCTCTTCAATAAAACGAAGAGTAAGTATTCCCTCGAGAATGTCACTAGGAGTGATTACTGAGAGCTGGCCAGCCTTGTCAACAAAGTGTTGTTGTTGACATGTTTAGTAATCCAAGAGTAGTGAATGATACTTGAGGAATATAAGATGTACTATCTATTGGGTCGACAGTATCTTAAGACATACATCCCAATGATAGATACGAATACTGCCTGGTAGAGGGACATGCGTATCATATTATACAAGTCTAGCAATCACTTATGTATGTGTGATTATGTTCTTATGCACTGGAGTGCAATTATCATTTTATAGTGGCATTAATGATAATTGATTAATTATTGATTCCTTAGTCAAGAGTACTGACTAGATGGAATAATAATTAATCGGAGCCAGTAATTAAGAACCTAGGAGGTCCCACTCTTAGCTCCGCCAGAATGCTTGGAAAGGCAAATGAGAATGCTGTCAAGACTGGTTCGATCGATCGAAGTTTTTTCGATCGATTGAAGTCTAGACAGGTTCGATCGATCTAACGAGGTTCGATCGATCGACAGTTCGATCGATCGAAGTCACTTCGATCGATCGAAAGTTAGGTCGGTTCTGGGAATCTATAAATAGGGCAGCTACGTCCAGAAATTAGAAGTTCGTCGTTTTGACGTACCAGTTGCTGCAGAACCTGTTTAGAGTTCCCAAACCTTCCCTATTCTCACTATTAGGGTTCCCACCAACCCTAGCCACTCTGGGAGCATTAGAGGAGACATAAGGGTGAAGATTTCCTAGAGGTTGCTGCTGCACACACAAGGAGAAGGACAAAAATCAGAATTGGGTTCAAGACCTAAGGTATAGAATCTTCTCCATCTTGTTATGCGCATCTATAGAGTTAATAAGTAGTAGATCCAAGGCTACCAATAAAAGTTTTGAACTTTGTTTTCCGCTGCGCGTTTAGATTTAATTTTAAACCTGTTTTTCCTACAGCACCAGCTACTTTTTTCTTCTCTCTCAACTGCCTCTTTGATGGTTGATAACCCAGACCATGAGTGTGAGTCTGAGTGGGGATTCTTGGAAATTCTGGCAGGCCTTGATGATTATTACCCAATCCCATGCGCTTAGTCGATAACCCATACCAATGGGCTCGCATATTGATCAAAACACAGTGGCAGGAACTCTTTTGGCTTCTTTCCCTCCAACATGTTGATAAACTCGAACCCTCCAAGACTTGTCTCCTCTTCCTAAAACGTACCTCTTGAACTGGCGCGCTTGACGAAGGTTCAGATGGACGGACCCAACTGCCCCGAGAATGCCACAAACCTTGCTTTTCCAAACACACTTAACTTTTTGATGAATCGTAGATGGTATACCACTGAAGCTGTCCAACCATAGCCTTCCCAGCAACAAATTGAAAGAAGCATGGATGTCAATGACCTGAAATTCGGCTTCTTTATTCAATGGCCCGACAGCGAGGTGGAGAAGAATTATTCCCATGACTGTCCTTTGAGTGTTGGCATAACCTCTCACCTTCTGCTCAGACAGTATGAACGTTGATTCATCCAAACCCATGCGCTTAGTTGTTTCGAAATGGACATACATTTAGAGAAGACCCATTGTCAACAAGGCAAGCAGGTACAGTGTTCCCCAGGCATTCTACAATGACATACGGCGGTTTATTGTGAACGGGCCCTCTCGGAGGCAGGTCATCTGATGAAAAGGTAATAACCAGAGTCAGAATTCTGCCGATCATTCTGACGAGGTCTTCTAATGTTGTGTAGATAGAAACATCAGACTGATTTAAAGCATCAAGGACTGCCTGACTGTGGCGCTTAGAGGCGATCAACAAACCCTATATGGTGATGTTGGCCCTGGGTTTTCTTCATTTGCTTCAAGACCTATCTTCCTCTTCTTCTTTATTCATCCTCTCTTTTCCCTTGTCCAATTCCCTCCCCTGGTGATCTTCTTCTAGCTCATGCGGTTTGAAGTGTTGGCCTGACCGTGTAAGATGACTGATATCTTCTTTTGCCCATAAATTGTCGACTTCTGAAACGACTTTCAAATTCTCCTTCTCGGTTTCTATCTCTTCGTCACTTATATACCACAGGTTATCTTCTACCTGGTCCACATCGGTACTGTTAGTCTTCTGAACCCACCAATCTGCTTGTTTTTATGTTCCCTCTCCACATCATCCTAACTGATTTCCCAGAGTACGGATTTTCAATTCCTCTGGCAGCTGATACAGCTTCCTTGGTGCGCCAACTTTAGTGATTAGCCTAGACAAATCGAAGGTTGTTTCTTCTATCCCCAAGAAATAAAGGCCTTGTGGTGGTTATATAGCATAATGATTCGACAGTGGATTTCTAGTCACATTAGGAGTTTTGACAAGCAGCTCGGATAATACCTTGTTATCAATGAGGTCTTGGATTTCATGCCTCACAGCCTTGTACACCGATCCGTAGAGTCACCCTTTTGTTGGTGAAATTTGCAATAGAGAACTTCTCGGAAGCTCGTTAGAAGCACACTTGGTAAAGGTCAAGATTCCAACGAGCGAAGATGCCCTTTCGCCATTAGCCTATCGAGAGCGGTTGACAGCGATACCCCCAAATCTGAAAACTTCCTTGGTTGTTTGTCTCTTCCTCTTTTCGGTATTATGTCAAATTTTTTTTCCAGTCCACTCAATGCATTGACATCGGTGGGGACCCCTTGAATGTTCTCTACTTGATCTATAGTTCGACCTTCTGTACCGATTCGACTGTTCTTCCTTCTTGATTACCCCTTCTTGAATTGCATCCCCTATCCTCGTCCCCACATCAAAGACTTCAGTGAAAGTGTTGATCGACTGAAATCTCATTTTTTCTGATATACTGGCTGCAGGTTCTTCATTTACATTTGGATCTGATCTTTTTCGGACGGTCTCTGCACCATCTTGGCTGCTTTTCCCCTCCATCTACTCAAGTATTTAGCAAATGATTCTTTGTTCGCTTGCCTGGTGGTTTCCAAATCTCGGACTGTGACATCCAAGTCTTGGTTGTACTCATACTATGCCACAAATGCTTTGACCACTTCTTCCCAGACCCTAGTCTTGCTCGGTTCAAGTGTAAGATACCAAGACAGAGCAGCTCCGGTTGAAGTCTGCTGAAATAAGGCGGCCATCATGGTGGTGCTCAATCCGCTAGGCTAGAAGGCCCTGATACACATTCTCACATGACTGCGAGGATCCCTGTCCCATCGAAGTTAAAACTGGCATTTTAAAAACGACAGGCAACGTCTCACGGACCCCATCATACAGACCTTCTACCTCCATCAGGTAAGTGTCGACCCCTTGAGTTTACGCATCACCCTTTCTATTTTCTCTATCTTCCCAGTCATTATCCTCTCATTGTCAGTCTTTTCCCTTTACAATCTTTCCCTTTCTGCTCTAGGAACCTCGGCCCCGAGCATCTCTGGGTCATCGTACAAACCTTCTTGCCTAATTGGTGGATCATTGTTTGGTGGATTTACAACCAGTGGCGGGTGTGCTATTGCTTCTATCATGACCATCATTCGGTTCATATTCTAAGCATATCGCCTCATTTGTTCTGCTTGTTGTTCTACCAGTGTCCTTAATTATGCTGCTTCCCCCATCGTTCCTTTCGTCTGCCATCTCAATGTTTCCTTCCTTTCTTACTAACCTTGTTGTGGGACCTCTAAACCAGAACGTGCCCAAACTTGATGCTATTTTTGCCCTCCAAAAGAATTTTTAATGACTTTATTTCTTTTTATCATAATTTTGAAAGATACCTGATGAAAACCTTTTTTTATGAATGGTTCATATGTCACACGGATGCAATGCATATGTGTGTGTGTGTGTGTGTGTGCACGCGCGTGTGCCTACTCTGTATGCAAAAGAAAGAAAAAATTCTAGCCCTAACAAATAGTCACATAAGCATATAAGATCCTTACTCATGTCAAATGCGCCAATTTCACCTCTCATTGTGATCTTCACTACCCTACCAAAGGTTGGGTATTTTTTTTTAAAATTTTTTGAAATTTATGAGAACTTTCCAAAACAATTCTCAAGAATTTTGAACATTTTTATTTGAAAATGAGGATATTGAATTTTTGAAATTCATCTAAAAAACATTTCTCCCAAAAAAAAAAAAAATTTCCCAAAAATTTTCCTTTGAATTTGTTTAGGGCTCTAATCAAAAAGTAATCTTCAAAGGTTTTAAAAGAGTGGTTTGAAACTTTGGAATAATGGCGACGAGAATTACTTGTTTGCAAAGATGGGTTTAAAATTCTTTGGGTAGAAGGATCACATGATCGGATTATCACCGTATTTTTCATGAATTCGGATGCATACAAGGTCAATGATGCCTAGCTAAACATAATACAAGAGATGTAATCTTAAAATAAAAATTAAGCAGATTCCCAAATGTCATGGGACATGAAGAGGATTTTCTCAAGAGTGATTAAGAGGTTAGACATCTTTTATCAAGCAAGCATCGTTATCACCTCAAGTAATCCCTTCCGGGTATACAAATCTCCCTAGCACATAATCCTAATCAAGAATTGATTTCCTAAGATTGGAAAGGTTCTATAAAGACTAACATGCCAAGGCTGGGTTTTGGTCAAATAAGGGACTCTTGACACACATCCGATAGAATGCTTCATATACCAACACATGGTACGAGATCAAGGGTGATCACACAGTCCATGATGGCTTGACCGACCGGGTTGCCCCGAGCCTCCAAGGTCATAGTTCCATGCAATCGACTGGCGAGACATGCAAATGCGATACAACAGGCACATGAAGATTAATTAATTTGATTAAAGGATGCTTTCAAGTCTAATCCTCGAGTGAACCCAAAATCAGAAATTCTGGTCTGCGAAATCAGAGATTCTGGGTTCGTTCCCTAGCAGAGTCGCCAGATTGCAGATATCGCAATTTTTCTTTCCCATAGCTTTTTAAATTCATTTTTCAAATTAAAACATAAATACGAGTCGCCACTTAATTTTTAAAAGGAAAATTAAAAAACCATTTTAAAGCAAATTGATCTTTTTGGAAACTAGAGATTAACCAGGTACGGGGATTATGGAATGAGAGAGGAAGGAGCCCGACAGACTAAAACATCCCCTCTCATCCTATCTCGCGATAGGCCTCTACTCAACATCTTTTTAATCAAATTATTAATTTAAGCATGCCCTCAACTAATACATATATATAAGTATATACAACACAAGTATGTCAAAAAAGTGCAAAATTGCTAATAGTAAAAATATCATTCAAAACCAAGTTGATTAACAAGCAACATGATATGCAATGTGGAACAAGAGAACTTACCCGGGATCCGGCCGAGAGTATTAAACGTGCAATGCATACAAAAAGAAAACAAACCTAAGAAATGGTCTCTAATCACATATGTACACATAAGGAAAATCCTAAATCTAGGGTGTCGTACATGGAGTTGGAAAATCAATAAAGTCGGGAAATTAAATAGACTAAAGAGGAGTTTGAGAAATCATACCTTAATAGCGCTACAAAACAAAGGGTTAGTCCACATGCTTGAGATAAGATATAATGTTAAATCTTAAACGAATTATAATCACAAGTATAAATCCATATGGATGAATGTATATAGATACATGAATGTGAATGAATAAAGAGAAGTTAGTGATTATTCCTTGATTTGGACCATTTAACCTTTGGGTTTAGGTTTAACTAATCATTATTGAAGCATGGCTTAAGTCTTAGGTCATAAAAAGGTCATTTGAGCCATTATTTAGGGATTTATCAAATCTGTCCACATATTCTGAAAATTACAGAGAGCCAATCAAGACTTCCAAAAATTGAAAAGGATAGTTCTCTTGGTTTGATGTCAATGATTTTTTGACACAAGATGCCTCTGTGAGTCTAGTTTCTAATACAAAAAGAAAAATCAAAGATCAACGGTTCAATCTCTGGGAATTAGGCAAATACTAGACATCACTCAAAAATTTACAACTCTCTATCCAGAGATCTTGTACAATTTTTTAAAAATAGTAAAGAGATTAGAAAGACTCTAATCTTTTTAGGGGATCTTACTAACACATTACACTCCATATAAAAAATTATTTGGAGCCAAGAATGCTTGATTAAGGTTCTGATTTATTTATTTCAAGAAGGTGTTACTATTCTAAAACTCTGGACAGATTAGAGTTGTTTTACAAAATTCATGACCAAACCACTTTAATCATGAAATCTCATTAAAACAAAAATCACAGTGGTAAAACTTCGTGTTATTGACACTTCCCAGCTGGTTTCATTCGATTCCAACGGTTCATTATTTAACTAAAAATCTTTGATCAAAATTGGTTAATGAATTCACTGCACATTTTGTCAAACATATCTTCTATATGTTAACTTTAGTTATCAAGCCATTAAATTTGACTTAACCTAAGTTACTTTTCCTTTCACTTGGTGGTCCTTGGAAACTAATGACACTTGTATTCATAGGCCTCGATGAAGTTTCATGAAATCTCAAGGTAATGAACCTAAACCATAGAAATGGGTTTAGATTCATTGACCAAACATGTTAATACCAACCTTAATCTTCTTACAAATCATGAGTTTATAAGAAGTTTAAAGGATTTCAAGTCTAAGGATTCAAACAAAGCATTGAGGGCCTTATGAATCCTAAGAGGTAGACACAAAAAAGAAGAAGAAAAGGAAATCAATACTAAAACAAAATCTAAGTTAACTTTATGATTTGTTTGGCTTTAAACCTTAAGTTAGTTTGATCCAAATCAAGGAAATGCAAGTTCAATCACAATATTAGTGGTGTGTGATAAAATGAGGTGGGAAGAGAGTTTTTGAAAATGTGTAAAGATCCTAAGAGACTCTAATTATTGTGATTGAACTTAAATTGAATAAGCTAATTAATTCTAGAGTTTACCTTCAAATATCCTCAACTTCTTGGTTGTTTTAGGATTTCCCAAGGTTAATCAAGCTCTTCTTCTAACTCTTCCTTCTAAACCCTAATTTTCAAGAGACTTAAAACAAACTCCAAGATCTTTGTAATGGGATATTCATCCCCTATATATAGACAATTTTAAAGGGGTATTTCAGTATTTTCACAGCAAAAACCCTAATTTCGGACGTCCTTTTGAAGTTACAAACGTACTATTTCAAAGCTGGCAGTCATGAAAACGCGGCACTCAGTGGAGATGGAAGCGGCACTCAACAAATGCCGGCGCGACACTCAATGAATGCCGCGTATAACTCTGCAGAGTGCCGTCTTTTCTGGAATTCGAATTTTCGCGGCATTTGATGTATATTTGCAGCTCTCACTGACTGCCGTTGCGGCACTTACCAACTGCCGTGCGACAATCAGGGAGTGTCGTAGCGGCAACCCGAGAGTGCCGCAAACATAGGTCATGTGCCGTTTTTCTCCTATTTTTCCTTTTCTCTCTCTTGTTTGAATTGAAGAGCCTTTTGAAGAGCTTGGATCACCTTTTGGAAGTCCTAGATAAGTCGGACATTGTTATCATCGGATCTTAGAGGTAATACTCCCCTTAATCCGACGTCTGGTCAAAATCGGGGTGTCTACAATAGTGTCTTCGTAAAACCCCGTGGATCAATCCCAGGCTAAATAGCGGATCTGGGATCGATCCACTAATTTAAGTCACTAGCAGATTGGTCACCAAAATGCGCAGATTGAACTGCGGTGTAAGGCCAGATCGATCCGCTTCTTCTCTAAAAAAGCATAATGGTCAGCAAAACGCTCGGATCGATCCCAAGCAAGAAGGCGGATTGATCCGACTTCACAAAAGAGTGTCTCTAGGCCCCTAAGTAGAAGCGGATCGATCCGCCTTTTAAACCCGGATCGATCCGACTCCCAGAGAGGTCCTATTAATGCCTTTCTTTTGGTTGAGCTTCATCCAACTTCTACCATTATTCGAAAATGTCTACAAAAAAGAGATTTTCATTATAAGAATGACGATAACAAGAAGGATAACAAAAGTGCAATTTATTCATTATACCTCCCAGTTTAGGTAATAATTCGAGTCCAATAAGAGTAAAATTATGAAGTCTAGAATGCAATATTGGACACGAATCATAAGCATTACGCGCAACTTCACGTGACAATTTCCATTAGTTTAAGCCAACAGCGTTAGACTTTGGGTTTAATTGAATGAATTTTTGAAGTTCAAGGGTTCAATTGAACAAAAAAAATTATGCATCCAATTAAAAACACGGGTATAATATAAGGGTGTAAAGTGCAATTAGGCAAAAAAATAAAAAGAAGAAACACCACAATTATTGTAAATATTGAATGCAAGGGAGATACCATGTAACTAAATATAACGTACTAATAGATTTAGGATTTGTGCTTTTGTGAATGTTATTTCCACTGAAATAGGGGTGCAGATGGATAGATAAAAAGTTTTGATTAGATTGTGATTCAATGTCATCAAAATAACCGTTACAATAAATATTTTCTCAATTATTATAAATATTGAATGGGTGGAGGTATTGTAGGAATAGGGCGAGATTTGGTACTTTAAGATTAAAAATCGACATGGTTAGGATCAGAGTTGGTAAACAGTCCTAAAAACCCGTCCTGTCGCGATTATGAGGTTAGTGTATCCTTAATGTTTTAACTTATTTGCTAAACTATTCTCATTGACTTATATGCAGATAGCTTTCCATTATGTAAATATTATTCTCGATCATTTTGAATTTGAGTAAGTCTTTGGGCACAAACAAAGATTACAAAGTATAAACACAATCCACAAATACTACAATATGTTTATTCTCTCCTTTATGGATTCTACAATGTCAATAAACCCTACAGTATCAGTGAAACCCACAGAAAATTTGAAGTTACGGGCATTTTGTTGTTTCAACATATGTTGTAGGCATTATATTCCTTTGAGAACATTGAAAATGATTATTCAATAATAGTATATGAAAAAACAAACCATTTAAGCGGAGTGGGCGAAGTGAAATCCGAGTGACTAATATTAACCGGATTAGGATTATTTTTTGGGTAAATTAGGCACAAACCCTTAATTAAAGTAAAGAAAGTTTAAAGGAGTCGTTTTTTTGGTACACTATTCAAAAGTCCCTCTTACCTTTTTCATTGTTCAAGCCCAAGCATGCCCACGCGCATGGCCATGCACAGCCCCAAACATTTCATCCACTCACACATGTGAGTGGATGTACTGTAACAATTCTCATTTTAAAAAATATTTCAAAACTTTAACTCTCTATAACTTTTGATCTATAACTCTATTTTTTATAAATTTTATACCGTTGGAATCGTGTTGACGAGAGCTACAAAACTAGTACCATTGTTGATATGTTTTGATTTTTTTTTTTTTTTTAAATTTGAAGAAATTTTGGAAAAAAACAGAGTTTTGTAAAATTTTACAAAAAAAAATTTGTGAAATTTGTAGAAATTTTGAAAAAAAAAAGTGTTGAATTGTCACTTTTGGTATTTAGTAAAAACTAGTACCGTTGTTGATATGTTTTGAGCAAAAAAATCAAAATCAAAATCTTACATGTCTTGTGTAACTGAAAATTTCACAAAATTTTCACAAAACTACTTTTGTGAAATTTCACAAAACTCTATTTTTTTTAAAATTTCTTCAAATTGAAAAAAAAAATTTTGCTCAAAACATATCAACAATGGTACTAGTTTTGTAGCTCTCGTCGACACGATTCCAGCGGTATAAAATTTGTAAAAAATGGAGTTGTAGATCAAAAGTTACGGAGGTTTAAAGTTTTGAAACATTTTTTGAAAATAATGAATGCTACAGTACAGCCACTCACACGGTGTGAGTGGCTGGAATGTTTGTGACTCTCTTAGCCATGCGCGTGGGTATGCTTGGGTCCAAAATTGCTGAGATGGACTTTTAACTAAAGCATAGAAAAAGCAACTCCCTCAAACTTTTTCTTTTTTTAATTAAGGATTTGGGCTAATTTACCGTTATTTTTTTCCCCTACGAGTTAGTTTCTCATTGACCTGGAATTGGCAAAGTTAGAATAAGCATACATTAAGACGGTGGAGTTGGAAAAGGGAACTCTTAAATTCTTAAATCAAATTCTCTCAGTTGCCATTCTTTAACCACAAACCAAAAAAGTTGTCAAATTTAAGTTTCATTTGCATACTGGAATCGACTACTAAATTTGGATTGGGAAAAGTCAAGTGGTACCACCGCCATATGTAATTGCAAATAAATTTGAGGAAAAAAAAATTAAGCAACCATAGCATTTTCCCAACCTTGAAAAATAACAATAAAAATAGGGGTATTCATTACAAATAATGCTATGCTTTTCAAATTTAAATCGTAAATGTGATTCTCAATTACTTTAATAATTATAGCACATACTCTGATAATGAGTGCCTGGGTGGTGGTATCACATACCATTGCATGTGGCACAACTGACAAAATATTTGAAAACAAAATATAGTAATTCAAATTTAGATACGATGGCCTTACTAATTCGGCGCGAGTTAGTTTTAACATCGTAGCAATCCATCTTTGCTCTTTTTCTGACATTGCAACCATTTTTAAGTTTATGCTCTTGAAATTAATTTTGAAAACTTGATTTTCACTGAAGCTTGTGGCTGGCAGACTGGCACTCTCAAATTTCAGTTTTAAAAACCCAAAAGCATTGCTATACCAATTAGTAAGCGTCTCTTTATTTATACTCTTTTATTTATTCCTTGATCGCCAGTTGCCCAGTCCAGAGATCACTTAACCAGTGCAGCAGAGCCCTACAGTTTTGGAAAATGCAGAACCCAAAAACCTTGAATTCAGCTAATTACTTATTAATTGGATGTTATCAAACAAAGCTAAACCATTGAGTAGTTCAGATCAAAACCAAAAGCTACCTGTAAGGCATAAACTCCCACTTTTAAATACAAAGCATTACATTTAAGAAATAGACAGGCACAATAGCAAATGGCTCGAATTATCTCAGGTCTGAGTATTCGTGCCGCCAGCATTGAATGAGAAAGCCCCAGCACACACAAATAACCAAGGTCAACAGTTCTTATTTTTCAAGCTTAAAACTCCAGAAATTCCAATGAACCAAGATTACTCGGGACTAACCTTGAAATCTCACACTATGATCGCTTCCTACTCAAAAAAAAAAAAAAAAAAACGGAGCCAGGTTTCACATGTTTTCGCTACGCTTTGTTTGGCTAAATCTAAAGGGTAAAGAAAAGGAAACATTGGATGAAAACCTTATCCTTCATTTGGTTAATAAGGAGATAGGAAGGAATGGAAAATGAGTTAGACAATAAATTAAAGATTCCCCTTCTGTTTTACGGTACTTAATAAATACATTTTAAAATTCTCTAATTTTTAATGTTGTAAGAGAAGCAACCTTAAAGATTTCTCTTCTGTTTCCCTTCCCTTTTAGTTTTGCTGCTCTAAATCAGCAAACCAAACAGAGCCTCTTGGTGTGGCGTCTTTGACTGCTTATTCCTATGATAAGGAAACAAGCAACGAATCCTTTTCCACATCAAACAATGATTATTATCAAATTAGCTCAACAAAGACCAATAGAGTCTGAAACAGCAAATGTATTCTGGAAGATCTCAGAAACATCTACCACTAGATTCAAGTATTGATAATTCAGTCTTCAATAGTCTCAAATCTCCAACATGACACAAACTATAAAAGCAAACCATTTAGACAAAGTAACTAGAGAGCAAGAGTCAGATTACAAGTCAGCCTTCCTGCCTGCTTGAATCACCTGCATACAACATGGAATTGAGGAAAAAAAAAAAAAAAACATTAAAAAATTTCCTTAACATCTACACGATGAACGAACCAAGATTTACAACAAAAAGATCATTAATACTTTTACCAAGAAAATCAAAATTGCTCCTCCATTCTTTGTACCCGTTTGCGGAAGTAAACTTTTTAAGTGGAACAACTCATATTAAAGGCAGCTTATCAAACTACTCACGATAAAGCACTTAAAACCCAAACCTACACACTAAGTTAACATCTCCATGTTAATAGCCCTCAAAATAGGGAAAATTTATTCAGAGTGAAAGTAACACCATATCAGGGAGCTGACATGGTGTGATCCACCATAATTTAGATTGGCAAATGGCGGGTTCAAATAGGCTGAAACTGGATTGGGTCGAAAATGTGCTGACACCATACTCAGCCCGCACACAAGCAGGCCGGATACGGGTTGGGTTTAAATGGGTCAGGCTAACCCGATAACCCTTTTCGGGTCAATTTTGGGTACGGTTCATGGATTCGGGTCACCTCTGCCAAAGTCCTCCCACCAATCATGTTTATTCATGTTTTATTATTCAGTTTTATGACCATGCTCACTTTGAGGCAAATTCTAGAGGTAGTCACTAAATTCAAATTATAACAGTGGATACAGTTACTATACATGAGTGGGTATGATTGGTGGGTCACAACATGTAATGTGACCGTCACCATGAATAGTTCTCTAATAGAGGACCTGCTTTAAGAAACAGTTTGCTTGAGACCGAGAGAACAGGGTGTCGAAATGCATGAGGCTCCCACAATAACCATGGTAATTGCCGTAACATAACTCTGCAGTGTTCACTATAGGATTAATCTTCACGGTCCACACAAAAACAGACTAAGTTCCATGTATGTTGATATCCTATAAGTCTATAACTATTAAGGTGAATACAACTACGACATACTAACAAGGCTTCTCGCAGAAACTTCAGATTCATCTAATTTCCCTATGGAAAAAATAAGTTCAAAGAATAGGGAAAAGTGTCTACGACATCAAGTTGCACACAAGAAAATGCTATGATTGAGTTAGCTTCTTGATATAACAGAAGTCCAAGCCTCACTTGACCTTGATCTTATCGTAAGCCATCTACTTACGTCCACTATAAAACGAGTAAATGATAGATAAACATGTATTTATCAATGTTTATACGAGTATATTCCGATATATCATCTTAACAAAATCCCAAACTTCAGCCAAAAAACCCACTTCCAAGCATGTCTGCAGTCAGAAAAACTGGAGTGGGCAAAGACGTAACAGAAACATTCTACAGGGGAAAAGAGAGGAAAAACAGAAGTCGCAAAACCATTAAGCCATCCTGGTGGAACATAAGGCTACATCAAACAGATGAAAGGTGCCACCTCCACCGGAAAAACTACATATTTGTTCACCAAATGTTATGGCCAATTACATGGCCATCCACTTGTGCATTAAAACTTGCAATATCATTGAAATAAATTCTCGAGAAAAAAGAAGGTTAAGAATATAAATTCACTGATGGTATTAGAACGAAACTTTCCTTCTCTTCATGTCTCCTAAACAAGCATCTCTCTCTGTTTTCCAATTTCATCTGCCTATGTTTCTTATTGAATCATCCTCTCAAAGAGTTAAATTGCTCCAAGGTTCTACGAGATAGTCTCACACATTAATTAACACATGTGCACGCTAACGCACATAGGCCGTGTATGTAACAATAGATTATTTTTTACCTTTAGGCTTTCTTCACTGTTTAATTTTTTTTATGAGTTCTTGAAATTTCCAGGTAAGTCTTAATTCTCTATTACTTCAAGATATGATTTAGAACAAATTATTGCAAATATTAGCTTCTTCAAGAAAATTACATCCATTGCTGCCTGCCATACTGCTAAAGATGAATTATCAATTTAACGCGGAGAAATCTAACTGCCAGGTTTAAGGGTGAGAAAAGGCAGTGGACATGGCTGCCTTGACATATAGCAACACTACGGCAAAACTAGAATTGGAATATCTTTAAGTAATTAACACACATGGGAAAAAAGTAATATTGTAGTAGAATAATTTCATAGAAGTATCAAAATGCCAAAATGATGTAGATTACCATCTCAGCCGGTGAAAATATTAGGTGCCTTAATTTCGGTGACTACCATTTTCCTAGCAGGTCAGAGATAATCAGTTTAACTCCAAACATGCCATTAGCCAAGCTATTCTTTTTTACTTCTCTATGCTCCATACAAGAACTAATCAGTTTAACTCCAAACTTGATATGTAAAAAATCTCACTCAGGGGTATAAAGATTTTATGCACAGTAATGTATGACAGTTCCTACAAATGAAACCAATGGGTAAGCATACTTTCTTTTGGAAAAACATCCATACCTGTACAGCTTATGCAACCACTTTCTCATAGAAGACATGCATTAACAGCTGATGCTGCTCTTTGGCATTGAACATCAAGCCTGTTAAACAGTTTTGTACGAGGATAAGTCAAACCCAGAGTGTTGTTCACACCTTCAGTTTCAGTAAAACCAACATCATTTGAGCCACTTTCAGCAGGCTCTTTCTGGTAGATGATATTACCGAACAACCGAATCGAAGCGATTCCAATTTTTTCTGAGTTGAAACCCCGTTTTCCAGCTAGCTGAGCACCAAAGAAATGCACACTACCCTGACTATCGGGTGAACGATCATCAGATTCCGAGCTGCCAATCTGCAGCTTCGTCGATACAGCTTTTAACTTTTGCATATCGCCAAATATATTATTCTCAGTGTAAATCTGACGGGCGTCTTCGCTTATGAAATTGGATAAACTAGATACACATGGATCTTGCCTGGCTCCCTGCATGCCAGCAGGTAGAGAATCGTAACTCATCCATGATGGGTTCAAGTTCGCCATCATTGAATGACTCAATTCTGTGGTAGGAAAAAAGACTTCTCCCTCCCCATCGGTAAGAAACCCAGGTTGATTCTGAGGAACTCTGAATTTTTTCAAGGGAGGGAATGCGGAATGAAGTGTCGGTGTTGGCACGACATACTCAACTTGCCAAGGGCTCACTCTCTTCACGTTTTGCAGAACTTCAGGTTCATCCCAGGAAACCTGTGATAGAGAAAATTACGAGAAATTTAGTCCAAATAAAAAGGGAAAGAGAGTGGGGAGAAGAGTGTAACAGAAGTAGGAGAATTGGATCTTCACTGCAGTATCTCTCAGAGCTTAGTAGTTCAAAATGTGCTCCTCCTAAATCCATATTCTTATGGAAATAAATTCAAGGTTTATTGAATTCAGGTGGATCAAGTAGTAATCACAGCCCACAAAATGTTTGTGAGTAAGTACAAGTTGAGAGAGTGAGAGAGAGAGAGAGGAGCTTAAACCTCTTCATTAATCCTTTATAAGATTACATTCATCTTTAATAACTATCTTCAGAGAGGAGCTTAAAGCTCTTCATTAATATCAATTTACATTCAACTTTAATAAATATCTTCCATGTACACAAAGTCTTTCACAGGCACTGGTAGAAAAATTCTGAAATTCAATATATCCAACACGGTTACATTACAAGACTCAACTCCATCATTATTATCACTAAGAAATCCGGAAAGGAAAAAATTACCCCCCACCCAAAAAAAAATCCTCACAGACTAACCACCATCACAATATCAACAAATATAATATCGTCTTGAAGGCCCCACTTCTAAAGAGCCAGCTTTCTCAAGATTGAGGTGATGTTCATCACGGATTGTTTTGGCTGTAATACTGAACTGATGAGCTTGGCTCAAGCACAAAATTTCTTCAAACAGTAGTGAAAAATAAACTGCTAAGACTAAAAGAGGGAATGAAAATGGAATATTCAAGAGAGAGGATACAACCAGAGAGAGTGCCGAAGAGTATTCCCCAAATTCTTGTCAAAGACTATCCAAAATCAGTGATTTAATTTTTGTTTTACACAATAGAGCCTTTCATAAGCTTAATAAATTTCTAAAAACTAATAGAAACCTTGTAAAATTGAAAATGGCCTGCATTAATAACCTAGTAAGACTCAAACTCTGCTTCGGTTACCAGACAAAAAGAATCCTAAATGACGAGAATACACAATATTATCCAAATGACTGCTAATCAGACTAATCATCATTGTGTTCAAAGAACCATGAAGATCCAGTAGCTCAGATAACAATTCACTTTGCATACCACAAATCCCTTCTTATACACAGTAACACAGGTAATGTGGAGACATAAGCGATTAACAAACTTCTTAGTAATTGTTGCTTCCCAAGCCCTTTTCCAGGCTTGATTTTCTAGTTCACACATATTGCTCGAGTTGCAATTTATTCACAGCAAAAGACGCCGCAGCCCAATGCACAAGGCTCCCGCCATTGCGGGGTCTGGGGAGGGTGAGATGTACGCAGCCTTACCCTTGCAAAGCAAAGAGGCTGTTTCCGGATTCGATTCACAGCAAAAGATATGGTGGTAAATTAAGTAATAGCTGCTCAATGGCTACTGACCTTGACAATAATTGTGGAACATGTAGAAAATAACTTTGGGACAAGAGGGCAGCATTATCCACATCAATCGAAAAGATCATTTCCAACGTCAACCTCTTCTTCGAAGAGAATATTACCACAATCCAACCTCAAAGGCAATCTAGCTGCTTTATCCATGAACCATTATTATTACAAAAGGTGTGAGATAAACACACACATAACAAATGCACATATATCGCCGTCGTAGAGACAGTCTATGTAGCACGGGTATGGATACGGGACACGGATACGACACGATACGGGTACGGGAGTACGACGAATCCTAAAAATGTTGGGTACGAGTACGGCTAGAGTACGACGAATAAAATATTATTATTTTTAATTAATTACATAATACTAATAAAAAACAAGTCCAATAGTCACATAGCAAGAATCATAAGTATTATAACAAAATTGTTTTACCTTTAACGATCAACATTACAAATCTATCCATAGCAAGATTGTTTCACTATAACAAAATCATTCACAATGACCATAAGCATAACAAGAATGCTATAATAAAACATCATTGGATCATCAATATCACTATCACTATCAAATCATAAAAACCATCAGCCCTAAACAAAACAAGAAAAGATGCATTCTAAAAAAGAGCACAAAACCACAATACTAAAAAGAGGGCAACAATCATTTACAAAAAAGTTGAATTAAATAAGCGGACACGTTTTTAGAGTGTCGGTTAAGTATCCGGGGTGTCCAACGAGTGTCGGTGTCCATGCTCATGCTCATGGTTGTTAGAATCGTACGATTCACGATTCGATTCATACGATTCGCTTCGCTTCGTGTGCTTGGCGATTCGAATCGGTAATTGGAATCGCAAATTGAACTGAATCGGTGTGAATCGATTCTGAATCGTAGTGAATCGTGAGAATCGATCGATTCAACCGATTCGCCCGATTCAAAAAATCCCCAATTTTTTTCATGAAAACGATGTAGTTTGGTGAACCTACCTTTATTATAAACATATTTAAGCACATCGACGACAACAGTGGACAGCAGGGGTCCACAACCTAAACCCCTTTGGCCTTTGCGAAAGCGCTAACCTCGTTGCCGTCGCCTTTCACTGGCTGATCATCACCGTCGTCATCGCCATCTTCGACTGATCTCACCATCTTTGAGTTGTTATCGTCGTCGTCTTCTTACGAAGGTATGGCTCTCTCTCTCTCTCTCTCTCTCTCTCTCTCTCTCTCTCTCTCTCTCTCTCTCTCTCTCTCTCTCTCTCGTCATCAAATTGAAATAGAAAGACCCACTTTCTGTTTTTTTATTTTTTTCTCTCTAGTCTCTTCTCCGAAACCCACTTCTTGGATTTTCTTTTTCAATTTGACCAATTTGGAGTCTTGTGTTTGTATTATTGTATTCAATGATAATATATATTAATCTGTTAGACTACTTTTTAAACCCATTAGAGTATTCTACAACATATTATTATTATATGGTTTGTTAATATGTGTTCTTAGGGCATATGTTAATGTTCCAAAAGTGGAAATAAACAAGGGAAACAAACGCTGAACCCTACACCAGACACTAAAGCCCACATTGTACCCCTTTTTATTTCTATTTTTACAATCTTAACATATGCCCTAAGGGCACATGTTAACAAAACCCTTATTATATATATATATATATAAATATGTGTATAATAATATTTTTGTATAATAATATTTGTATTAGACTACTATTATTTAGACTATTAGTATATAATTTAATATTAGGTATATGTGTTTTTATGTGTGTATACACATATATAAACCTTTATTTCAGGAAAAAAAAAAAAAAGTGTGAATCTTACGATTCACGATTCGATTCAATTCACGATTTGACAAACATGCCCATGCTACATAGGAGACAAATGGACTACATGACTTCTATGTATTGTTGTTCTGGGACTCCTGATTTACATTCCTGGTATATATCCTAGTCCACTCCAACAGATCATATTTTACTAATTATAGCATATGTCATTTGTGCTTATTTGCCTTGCAATTTATTTTCAACTAAAGAAATAGAAGGAAATTGGGAATAACAACCAATGTTTTAAATAAAGATCACAGTCGCAGTAACAGTAACCATCGCAGGGTATCACTGGGCATATTGTAACGGCACCGCTTCAGTGATTTTTTTTGCTTTGCACACCAACCTAAAGTTACTGATAGTCTGATACAATATTTTTATCAACATAACTTTATAAACATGTGGTTTCTAATATCTGTGATGTAACCTTTTCATATTTTTGGAAGTGTTTTATTTATTCACTATTTTTTTTATTTTTAAGTCGAAACGAGGTGAGACCTTATCATTGAAGTAGAATTAAACACAGATGCACTGAAAGTGTTGCACATTGAGTATGACTAGGGCATTTATTTGTTGGGGGGGGTAAGAAAGAGTGAGTATTGAGTTATTTTTCATTAAAAAGGAGAGAGAGAGAGAGAGAGAGAGAGAGAGAGAGAGAGAGATGAAATAAAAACTTTTTAGCATCCGGCTAAAGGAAAAAAAAATGAAAAAGAAAAAAGAAAGTTGATTTTTGATATGCTATCAAGTTATATAAAAATTGAGGGGGGAAATGTTAATTTTACTGAAAAAGTAAAACCCTAAAGGGATATATTGCAAAATCGGGAATTGATATACAGGTTCTAGGGTTTGCTTTTAGTTCATTCCCAAAAGAGAGAGAGTTGCACATTAAAAGCGGTAGAGTTACTCTTGCTCTAGCGATGACAATTCGACTTTGGCATCGGCAAATCGCGAAAAGAAGACGAGTAATGTTTCCCGTTTTCCTCTCTTTTCTCCTCTATTCTCTCTTTCTTCTTCCTTCTGTGTCTACTTCTTTCCTTACCGGATGACAATTGATGTTCGAAATCATTGGTCAAATATGGAGTTTGCAAAAGATTGTAATGGATGCAACGGCACAATATCGTGCTGTTGCCCTTTCTTAACGGCCGTTAAATAGGTAAAAGTCAGACTCAGCATTATAACATGGTGTAATTAATTCGTAACCAACCAATTCTGTTACAAACGACCGTTACGAGGCTTAACGGCCGTTATTCAAAACCTTAAAAACTACCATTTGACTTTTATTAACCTTGGAATATTTTTGTGCAAGGATCTACAAAAGGAAATTTACACTATAGGGGTAGCTTTATTCATACCCATCAAGGCCAACTCTCAATATGCGCCTCTTACTTTAGCCAGTAGTCAAACTTCCCATCAACGAAATGCTGCTAAAATCCTTCCTCAAGGGTCAAACCATTAACAAAAAGGCAAAAATAATAATAAATAAAATCTTTTCTTAATTTCTCCGGTCAGCGCACGTCCGACAAAGAAGTCTTTAGAACAGACAAGAAATACGATACAAGAGATCGCTAAGAGCCTGCTAACAACGCATTTTGCCAATTTTCCAAAAGACAAAACCTCATTCATCATCCATTGTCCATCAATCTATTGGCATGCACCATGTTGCTATAACTATCAAACAAAATAATATATGTCAACACATTTCCATGAAGAAATGTGCCCCATAGAACACATTCTGATGAGCGTTAAGACATCTCAACCAACTTTAGAATTAAAACAGAAGTCTAAGTAACCAATAAACAAATAGAGCTGAGGGATGAAAATTCATATAAATTCACTAACTGAAAGCTTCTTCAACATCATATATCTCATGTAAAGATTTTTCTTCCTTTTCTAAGAAGAGGATTTCCAATACAAATTTGTGATCGGAAAAGAATAAGAAAGGTAGTATACCTTCATAAATCATCTCAAAATTTAAACATGAAACTATTTCGAAAAATTTATGTGCTAAGAGGAGATTTGACTATTTTAAGTATTGGTTACATAACTACTCTCTAAGTCACTAACACATCACAACATATAAATTAGCTAAAATAAAAAGATGCCCCATTACTCCTGTGAGCTATAAATATGACTATCTATACCCTTCAACATTTAAGGGATAAAATTTAATCTCAACTATGCAACACTCTCTTTATAACATTGAGCAAATAGCATCAGATTGAATTTGAATAAGAAGTTCAAGCCACTATAAAAATAAAAAAAAAAAAAAAAAAAAAAAAGCAATTATAAAAGTCGAGATTCAAGGCCACGACATGGTTAGTAAACACCTCAAAGAAAATAAATAACTCCTCCAACCCAGCCCCCACTATCTGAGATATCTAGCTTTATGAAACACAATTCTTAATTATCCACAACAGAACACTCCAGTCAAGAAAACATAATCAAAACTAAAATGGTAGGCAATGGAGAAAGCTTCAAGGAAATGTACCTGAAGCATCCGCCACGGAGAGCCTCGCCAAGGCCCATTATTGGGCACATTGGCTGCCGAAACGGTCCCCTGAAACCATGTCATTCTCGAAGAATCCTCCGTCTCCATTGCCATCTTAACCCTCATCCCGGGAGTCCAATTCACATTAACTGACTCCTCCACGGTCTCCGCCTTCACCACAAAGTCGGCCCATCCAGAGGCCCTCGGATAACACACGACCTCAAACCCCATACCCTGAGCCGCCAACTCCGCAGCCTCCACAACAGCCTCCGCCGAAACCCTACCCCTCCCACTCCTCGAGAACCCCTCTCTCTCCTCCACCTCCGCCTTCACTCTCACTAACCCCACCCCCGCCGGACAGTTCCACCTCCCTCCGCAATCCGCATTTGACCTTACGGCTCGCCGAACACCAACGAAAAGCTCGCCGCTGTGCGTGTTCCGCATGAACACCACAGAGTCGCCGGCGATCAACTTCTTGCTGTTCACGAACTTGCTCCAACCCGTAGTAAGCAAATGCCGCCTCGGCGTGCCTCGATATATGTGCCGGAAGTCCCAGACAGCGCCCTGCACGTCCCGAATTGACAGCGTCTGCAGCGGAGGGTCCGCCGCGAAGTTCAACGCCGGAAATATCGAATCCGCGCAGAACCGCGGCACCGAGAACCCGCCGCCGTTGTTCGCGTCGGACGGCGTCAGAATCTTCGCGAACGAGACCACCTTCTCTTCATCGTCGCCGGCGGCAGCGAGGTCGATTCTAGTAGGGCGGGGCACGTGGATGTCACGTGATCGGTGGTCGATGGGGACCAGGCGGATCTTGCAGAAGACCTCGTCGGTCTCGGGATTGGAGAGGAAGCGGACGTCGACGACGCGGCAGAGGATCGACGGCTGAGATGAGACGAGAGGAGAGAAGAAGGCTACAGACGATGATTGCTCGGCATGGCCTTGTGGGAAGTAGTAAACCCTAGAATCCACGGCTGGGATTTTGACGGCGGTTCCGGCGCAGGCCTTCCAGATTGTGGGGTCCAGTTGGTGGTACTCAGCCATTGCTAGGGTTTTAGAGGGAGAGAGATGAGCATGAGCATGAGTATGAGAATGAGAATGAGCGAGACAATGTGAGTTTTTAGGGTTTTTTTTTTTAACACACGGCACTTTTTGTTCCTCTCTCTCTCTCTAAAAAAACTCACAGGTGTCTGATGAAGCTCGGGGAGTTGCAGCTTTTAGAGAGAGAGAGAGAGAGAGAGAGAGGAGGGCAGTAGTGTTTGTGTCGTCTTGGGGTCGGAGTGCGGGCAGGGAGGCCAAAGCGGGGAGTGAAAAGACTAAAATGACCGTCATTTTTTTAGCATTTACTATGCTACACTTTCCAAACTTTCAATAGCCAATTCAAAGACATCGTTACACAGAAATGGATAAAAGAATGTTCACGCGTATCCCACTCGCTCTCTTGACGTCACTAAGAGACCCTTTGTCAAAAATCACTTTCCCCACTGCTATTGCTACCGATCCCAAACTTGTTGCAATTGACTGATTGAGGCAAGGAATTGTTATTAGCACTTTATGAAATGCATTGATTGTATTGTATTGTGTGGTATGTTAATAATACCGTGAAGTGCATTTATTAGTTTAATTTTGGAGTGGGAATAACAATTCTCTTACAAAAACATGTACTACTAATTGCGACCAAGTTTTTGGGCATAAACAAATATTACAAACATAATCTACAAACACCACAATGTGTCTATTTCTCTTCTCTGTGAATCCCACTATGTCAATAGAAAAGAAATAAACACATGATAATGCTTGTGAATTGTGTTTGTGTCCAAAAGACTTACTCAATAATTGCCTTATTGTTAATGGAACACTCAATTGCGACTTTTCCAAACAACCAATTGCAGTTTTTGGACTTCATAATTCATAATAAAGACCAAACAGGGTCTGAGAAAGGGTTGTGATCACATCGTAGATTCATAACTGCTCGTATCCAACAAATTTATTGTCAAGTTTGAAGTCATGAATTTAGAACTAAAACAGAATTCAATTTTTATCCAAAAATTAATTTTCAAAAGGGGTTTCAAAATTGGTAATGTATCTTTCTAAAATACTTTAATAGTACTACTTAAAATGGTAAGTGGTATGACTAAGGCTTAGTTTGGCCCCCATGTGGCTTTTTAAAAGGAGCTTATGAAATTTATTACTAAGTTCTTTGATAATTTTAAACAAGTGTTACACTACTCTTCAAAAAGACATCATGAAACCAAAAAGCAACCTTGAGCTTTTAAAAGCTCCATTCTAGAGCTTTTAAAAGCTCCCTCCAAAAAAGCCCTAAGTTCAATTTTTACAAAGGTCATAAACTAGTTACCAAATGAATTAACATGAAATTGGGCTTTAAAAAAGGAGAAGCACCACGTGGGGGCCAAACTAAGCCTAACTACTGTCGATCCATTATTATAATATGTGATATAACTATTAAAATATTTAAAAGTAATATTTTAGATTCAAATTTGAAAAGCAGAGCATTACTCTTTCAATAATTTTATTACAAAAGTGGAACCATCTATATTTTTATTGAGATAATAAATTTGCTCAATCAAGCTGTCATCCCGGAGTAGCAAAAATAGAGAAAAATAAAGGATAAATTACACAAACCTCTCCTGAGGTTTGCCATAATTACACGGACCTCCCCTGAGGTTTCAAAAATTACATGAACCTCCCTCGAGGTTTGTAATTTGGTAACAAAACGCCCACTCCCTAACGGTCCGTTAGTTTTTTTACATTTGCCTCCCTGAAAATTACAATTAGTCCCCCCCTAATATTATAAAATTGTCATACTAAACCCATTTCTCTTATATTTTTGTGCTAATTACAAAATCCCTCCTCCCTCCTATGTTTTTGGGTTAATTTTTTAGCATTAATTTATATCTACACAAAATACATATAAACAGGTCTAAAAAAAAAAATCTCCGAACAAACTTCTGTCAAGCCCTCCTATATTAATTTTCTAGATCCGCCCCTGCCCCTATGCTTCAAAATGATATTCTTTAGTCCATCTATGTGAGGCTAATTTTGGGATTAAAGGATATCATTACTCCCTTAAAGAGAGTTAACCCCAAAATTAACATCACAAAAGGGGTTAAGTGTTTATATTTTAATCAATTTTAGAATTTTCGTCAGTTTTGAGTGAAATCATAACAGTTCCATTTTAGTCCACAATCACAGGGGGTTAAGTGTCTACTTTTGAAGCATAGGGGCATGTGCAGATCTAGAAAATTAATACAGGGGGCTTGACAGAGGTTTGTTTGGACCTATTTATATGTATTTTGTGTAAATATAAATTAATGCTAAAAAAATTAACCCAAAAACATAGGAGGGAGGGGGGATTTTATAATTAGCACAAAAATATAAGAGAAAAGGGGCTTAGTATGAGAATTTTATAATATTAGGGGGGACTAATTGTAATTTTCAAGGGGGCTAATGTAAATAAAACTAACGGACCGTTAGGGGAGGGGGCGTTTTGTTACCAAATTACAAACCTCGAGGGAGGTCCGTGTAATTTTCAAAACCTTAGGGGAGGTCCGTGTAATTAAGGCAAACCTCAAGGGAGGTTTGTGTAATTTATCCAAAAAATAAATTTTCTTTTTGGGTCCATATGGAATGATGGGTGAATATCACTAATTATCCACACCACACAGTACTAGTCCAACTAATAAACAAGAACAGTAAACAAACTGAATATATAATAACAATTCTATACATTACAATATCAGAGTGGTACTCAGGATCACAACGGGTCTGGAGACAACATATGTCCAAGTGCCCGCTTTCTAATAAAGTTCAATAGAAATAACAGAAATATAAACTAGATACAACTTCTTCATCTCTAGTTAGCGTAAGGATAGTCGTTAGCGTAATAGCTTTTTCCGGCATAACCGGTATCGATGGGGCCACCCTCTGCATATCTCCCTTCAGGGTAGTAGCTGTCGTCATAAGCTCCAATATCTGCATTAATAGGGACATGATAATATGGACAGGGAATGTCCAGGCATAAACTCTGTCAACTTACTTCAGTTGAGTGAATAGAAACTCTCACAGTATCATAGGTACAAAGTCCTTACCAGTTTTGTACGATATAAAGCAGTGATACTAGTAACATATTTTCCTCTTTTATTCAGACCCATCATTATTCGATTCTTATCGTCTTCCAGCTCTAAGATTGACTGTACCAACCCCGACTGACTACCATGAATTGATTATATCATTACGATATACTAGTGTTCTTGTTCACCGCTTTTCAGAATCCTTACTATTCACTGCTTTTAAGAACTTTTGTGAACACTATACATCGTTCTCATATAACGACTAGTGTATGGACGTACTAATACTCTTGTTCACCGCTTTTAAGAACTCTTACTGTTCACCACTTTCAAGAACATTTGGGAGTACTGTACACCTATAGCTCCACGATCCTGGTTAAATCCTTGTTACTCACTTATCGGATCCAACCTGAGTGAATCATCCACTCGACTAAACACTACATTGAAAGTAACTAATACCCCACTGACTCAGTCACCATGTTATCCAATGTTACCCACCGTTATATCTCAACCTTATCTCGCTATCGCGTCGTATCATTACTACCGTTTCCGAACCCTACTACATTACTCACCATATTATCTCAATCTCATTATGGTATCTCATTACCTCTGTAATCCATAATATCGCATAATTGAAACACAGAGTCGCTTTAAACAACTAATCGTTTGGATTAACAACCTCAAAGGAAGCAACCAAGTTCTGCTAAAGTTTGATCGATTGAAATCATTTCAATCGATTGAGAAAAGTGATTTTCAAGCGATCGAAGTCCTTTCGATTGATTGAAGGTTTGATCGATTGAACTTAGTTCAATCGCTCGAGAGTCGTCTTCTCCAGCAGTTCTGGATAGTGAACGTCCAGAGGTGCTAGGGGGTGGTTGGGGCTGAATCTATATGTCCAAAAACTTGTAAACCAATATAGTAATTCTACCGAGTGAGTTTGGAACTCACCGAACGTTGTAAGGGCGTATTTGGAAAAGCTTGAGCTTTTGGGCTCCCTCCAATGGCCTCTTCTCTCTCCTCTGTCTTTGCCTCCTTTCTCTCTCTGTCCCTAATCTTCTTCTTCTTCTTCTCCTTTTCCTCTGTCCGTCTGTCTGTCTCTCTATCTCTGATTGTATATATATATGTGTGTGTATATATATATGTTTATATATATGTACCAAATCTCTCTCTCTGTCACACCCGTCCCGGGAATTTTTATTTTTCAACATTTGCATATTTGAAATATTGGGATTGTTAATGTTGATTAATAATCGAGATGAGGTTGATTGTGGGTCAACGAAGAGTGTCAAGTAAGGACACGAGGATTTGTTAATCTATGAGGCATTGACATGGTTAAATGATGTTTATGTGATTTAAATGTTATTTGAATTATCTGGTATTTTGTGAATAGTAACTTTACATGTGTAAAGTAAATTTCTGGTAGTTTTGGTATCGTTATAGATTGTTTTGAATATTGTGGTGAAAATGTGAGTGATATGTTGCATCAAAGGTAGGTGGTATAGAGATTTCACAGAATTAATTTTCAGAACGTGTTTTGGACCCAAACGGAACTTAGTCGGAAACTTTTGTAAATTTTAGTTTTCACTTGTGAATCAATGAATTAGACATTTAAGATGTTTTGGGAGATAAATTAGAATTTTTGAGAACTCGTGTGGAGGTAAACGTAATTTCTGGAAGTCGTACCTATAAATAGATAAGCTCGAGATTCGTTTTGTCAAAAACTTTCTAAAAATATCTTAAAGAGAGAGAAAAAGGAGATTTTGGCTGCTACGAACTTCACGTCGCCGATCGACAAACTTCTAATTGTCAGTCCAGATTCTAGATTTGAATTCCTCGAGGTAAGAGCTTCATTTTGATACCTCTTAGGCCATGTTTGGCAAACTTTTCTGAAAATCTAATTTCTAAAAATTTGGGAAAAATCATGTAAAACTTATAGGAATCGCGTATAATCTGAGATCCGACGTTTATTCGGGACTCTAGTCGATCCTTTAAAGTTATGAAGAAATCGCACAAGGCATGAATTCTAGATCTATGAATTATATGGAATTTATATGTTTTAAATATCGAGTTTGATATTTTGGATCCGGGTAAAAAATCATGTGTTAATTAGGCCCATTGATTATGCACGTGAATATGTTACAAAAGCATGTATAACTGTTTATGTGAGCAATATGCTATGTGTCTACTTGGGTCAAAGAGAGGTTTGGTGCAATTTCATCCGGAGGTATGCTCCTCGAAGTTTGAGGATTGTAACATGGATAGTGTGGTGTCTGGAATCGAGGAAGGCCTAACCAGGACACGGTACCTAGTATGGAGGAAGGCTCAACCAATGTACGGGGAAGAGGTGTACCTTCCACGGCATCAGTTTCATTTACCGAATGAATGCATACCACTCACCCTAGAGACTATTTTGATGTGTTTTGATGTTTATAGCATGGATTGTCATATAACCATACATGTAGAATTGTACACTCAGCATATAGCTGAGCAGTAGAGCTTTGCTCCATTGCAGGTGATAAGAAGCGAGGAAAGAAGAAACGCGAAGAGTAAGGCCGACGGGACGACGGGTTTACACTTGTTTATGTTTTTTTTCCTTGTTAATGATGTAATAAGAACTTGGGATTTGTATCATGTTGTAACTGAATCTTGAGGATGATTAGTAGTATTGTATTCCGTAATAGAACTTTTGTATTTATATTTTGAATCGTGGGAATATAGTTGTGATTATATTGGTATTGGATTGGAGAGCCATGGTTTGAGATTGCCGCAGATTGTGTAGATTTGAGAGAGATCAGTCGACTGGGTCTCTGACACAGTCGACTAGACCCCTGTTTTGCAAAGACACTCTTTTAGTTTTCAAAGGCATCAGTCGATTGGAAGATGGGGATTAGTCAACTAGTTTCTGCACAAAAACTCGACATTCTGTTAGATGGGTTCAGTCGACCGGACAATTGTCATTCGACTGAGAAATGGAGGCTCCAATCGACTGAGTCCCCGACACAGTCAATTGAATGGGGCTGTTGAACTTTTCTTTCTTTTTGTTTTTGACCTCCAGTCGACCGGAACACCGCCACAGTCGACTGAAACCACTAGTTTCCAAAATAGATTCTTTTGGAAGTGTTTCAAATTGGCAAAAAAAAATTATAACTCTGATTTTAATGCATTTTACTTATGTTTTCCGCTACTATTTACTTTAAAGGAATTGGATGAGGCTTGGTGGCTTGCCATGTGTCCTATTTTTACGCATAGCAGGATGGGTCGTGACACTCTCTATATATAGACTAACAAAGCTTGGGCACAAAAACAAACCTCACACACACAATGACCAAACATATATATAGGCAAGAGAGGAAGGGCAGGTGGCATTCCAGTGCAGAACTGAGATGAAATATCCAGGCGCGTTCGATCGATTGAAGTGACATAGATCGATTGAGAGCAGATTGGCCAAGTTCGATTGATTGAGACTACTTTGATCGATTGAAAAAGGAAACACGTAATAAATTCATGTCGGCAGGGTTTGATCGCTTGAACAAAGAACTTCTCGAGCGCTTGAAAGCACTTCAATCAATTAAAAATGAAACTTCAAGTATGGTCAAAGTGTCACGCTCTGGAATAGCAAAAATAGAGAAAAATAAATTTCCTTTTTGGGTCTATAAGGAATGACGGGTGAATGTCACTAAATTGTCCACACCACACAGCACTAGTCAACTAAAGAATAAGAACATCAACATAAACAAGCTGAATATAATACAACAGTTGTGTCTATTACAAACATCATAGTGGTCCTCAAGATCACAACAGGTCTGGAGACAACATATGCCCAAGTACCCATTAACTATAAATTCAACAGAAATAAAACTAATATAAATATCTTCAGATCTTCAGCTGGCGTATGGGTAGTCGTCAGCGTAACAGCTTCTCTGACATAAACTGCATCAGTGGGGCCACCCTCTACATAATCCCCTTCCGGGTAGTAGCCATTGCCGTACGCATCATTACTTGAATTGTTAAGAATAGGGTAGTTTGGACGGGGAATGTCCTGGCAATAACGGCCGTTAGGTTACTGAGAGCTGAGTGAATAGTCACAGGGTATCAATGATATAACGTAATAACAAGTTGTTGAAGTGTCTAAGATATAGTGTTACAATAGTATTTTTCTCTGTATTTCAACATCGTTACTCAACCCTTATCGTCCTATTAATAACAAACTCAGCACACTATTGACTCTTGGTACAGACTTGATTGTAAAACTCCTGGATACACCAATGCTCGGTCACCGCGTCATCGCAAGTCATAGATACCTTCTACCGCGTAACACCGTAAGTCGTAGAGGTCATCTACCGCATACATCGCAAGTCGTAGATAATACGCCAGTCCATTCCCCGCTTTTAAGAACATATGCAAGTCCACCGCATGTCATGGATTTAACGCTTCAAGCATCAACATATCAATTCAATTACCACGACCTATCGTCAAATCTACCACGTACTTATGATCAAGGTTCACCGCAAGTCATAGACACATTTGTTTGTCTATCGCATACTTATGATCAAGGTTTACCGCAAGTCATAGATACTGTATCATCGAAACTCATAGACACACACGTCTGTCTACCGTGTACTTATGATCAAGGATCATCGCAAGTCATGGACACATTCGTCTGTGGACCGCGTACTTATGATCAAGAAATATGTGTCCCCGTTCTCTTCCCAGAACTTATCAAACCTACTTCACATTTGTACCGCTAACGATTACATGACAGCCCCCTTTATGGCACGACTACTCTAATTAAAATGATCGGATATCGAACTCATACATGAACCGCATTATATCTAATGCCATCACATTAATCCATTATTCTTAATCATACTTATTTGTGTTGTCACATTATCCCTGATCAACCCAAAGTCATATAATAGAAGTCCAGATCGAGAATAGAACATCCAAACCTCTTATATGATAAACAAAAGAACTAAACCATGTTCTGCAAAGTTCGATCAATTGAATTCATTTCGATCGATTGTGAAAAGTAGTTTTTAAGCGATCAAAGTCGCTTCGATCGATTGAACTCAGTTCAATTGCTTAAGAGTAAATTCGTAAACAACAATATATAAATGTCTTAAGGATGTGTTACTACATCTAAACATCACCAAAATCTCGTAAATATTATATTAAAGAAACCAAGTGAGTAAAAACTCACTGAACGTGCTAAGGGTGCATTTGGCAACGTCAAGCTTGAGCTTTAAGCTTCAATGGCTTCCTCTTCTCTCTCTGTCTTTGTCTCTCTCTTTCTATCTCTCTGATTCTCTTCCTCTTCTTCTCTTTCATCTTCTGTCTCTCTCTCTCTAACTGTGTGTATATATATAATATATTGATGTGTGTATATATATAAGTATGTGTATATACATATATCAAAACATAAGCACACACAACTCTCTCTAACACCCTGGTTCTCCAAACACACTAACACACACGAACACAAATGCATATATAGGGGAGGAAGGGGTACAGGTGCATTGTTTGCGTGAAACCTAGAATTTTGATAATTACAGGTTCGATGGATTGAAGATAGTTCGATCGCTCAAAAGCAATTCGGTCAGGTTTGATCGATTGAAAAGGGTTTGATTGATTGAAGTAGGGACCACGTCATAAATTTATGCCGTTAGGGTTTTGATCGATTGAACAATGTTCGATCGCTTGAACTATGGAATGTTCGATCGCTCGAAAGAGTTTCGATCGATTGAAAGTAAAATTTCAAGTATGGACAAAGGAAAAGTATAGAATCTTTTTATATAAATAATTACTGAAAGTACAGGGTATTACATTATCCACCACTCATTAAAAGATTTCGTCCTCGAAATCAAAGGCATACAGAGTTAAAACAAAAATAGAAACATCTCACGCATCTCCGACTCTAGCTCCTACGAAGCTTTTCCCTCATCATGATGCTTCCACTGAATCTTTACCAATAGGATTTTTTTAGTTCTGAGCTTTTTGACTCCTCGATCTAGGATACGAACTGGTCCTTCATTGAATGTAACATTGTTGTTGACTTCAATATCTTCGAAGTTGATCTTATGTAGTGGGTTGTGGGCACACTTCCTCAGCATACTGATATGGAACACGTTATGCACTCCTGACATCTTCGGTGGCAGCGCAAGTCGATAAGTGTCACGCCCCGATGTAGCATAATACAGGAAAGCATTTAATTTCCTTTATGGACTCGTAGGTCGTGACAAGTGAGTATGACCAATTGTCCCTGCAACAAATAACTTAACAACATTTCTAAAGGAAATGATACTAATAAACATAAGATCCGAAATTAAAACTTACTAAACTATTACATAAGTCCAAGTTTTAGGCACAAACGCCCTTATTCAAAAGTCTAAAACTAGTTTATTACAACCCGAAATAAAAGACATAGGAAATATAAAAGCAGCCTCCTGGAAAGTCCCCTGCCTCTAACTAGCATAGTCGAAATACCCTGGTTGCTCCGGACCCTGAAAATCTGGACATACAGTCCAGGACGCATCAACGCCGTCAGCTTATGCAAGCTGGTGAGCAAAATAAACAAGTGCTCGCAATGTATATATAAGCAAATAAACAACCGTGCAATTTAATTTTAAACGCAATAGATTCAAGGTTCCAATTCCAACATAAGTCACGGGGGAATAAAGTAAGCAATAAATATGCGACCGTGCATGAACAATGTAACATCTCATCTTTCTAACTCTTTTCTCTCGACAAAACTCGACTCAACCAAACCATTACCTCAGATACCAGGAATAATATCCGATCAATATCAAAACCGCACACCATAGCATCGCTTCGGATACCAGGAATAATATCTGATCGATATCCAAAACGCGCGCCTTAGATACCAGGAATAATATCCGATCGATATCCGAAACGCGCGCCTTAGATACCAGGAATATTATCCGATCGATATCTAAGTCGTACACAACACTGTCGCCTCCAATACCAGGAATATTATCCGATCGATATTGAGGTCGCACACCACGCTATCGCCTCAGATACCAGGAATAATATCTGATCGATATCTGGGTCGATCATGACCAACCATCGCTTCGGATACCAGGAATAATATCCGATCGATATCCGAAACGCGCGCCTTAGATACCAGGAATAATATCCGATCGATATCTAAGTCGTACACAACACTGTCGCCTCCAATACCAGGAATAATATTCGATCGATATTGAGGTCGCACACCAGACCGCCACTCTTTACTCTTTTCACGCTTTCTCATACACATGCATGTTGACACAACCTCGACCCTAATATGTATGTCAATGTTCACAGTTTGTAGTAACAGTTATTAATCTCAAAGTTGGATATTCTTTCAACATAGATCTCGACCTTAATTGCTTCTTATAAGTCCAATTCCTAACAGTGAGCCTTTAAAACCATATATTTGTCAAACAGTTCCTTAAAAACTTTCAAAACCTTTTCCAAACAGTCCCTTATACAAAAATACAAAAACTGCTCAAAATGCCCAGGTCGCGCGAGCGACCAGGGGGAAGGGGGGGGGGGGGGTGTCACGCGAGCGGGTTGCGCGCACGATTAGGCCATTTTTGTAAAATCTTTTAAAATTTCCTTTCTGTCCAAAACTACACACCTCGCGCGAGCGAGACGCTCGAGCGAGCCTCGCGCGAGTGGGTCGCCCGCGCGATTAAGCTTTCTCTAAGAGATCTGTTAAAATTCCCTTCTCTGCCCAGGAATACACACCTCGCGCGAGCGAGCCTCGCGCGAGTTGTTGCAGAACCTCATCTTCTTCGTTTTTCCCCTATTTTCAATTTTCAAAACTGTCACAGACCCATTTTCAAATTCTGTATCAAACATGTCGTGCAATATATGGATCTCTTCGGTTTTCCGCATAGATTAAGAATATGCGATCAATTTAAACAAAAATGGATTGTATCTCTTGATACTTGCGATTAAAGTTAGAGTGACAAAACTTTAAATTAACGATACGTCACCATATGAATGAATTAACCCATAGGATTTGAACTGTAGCTTATTGGGACTAAGATCTTTCATTCCCAATTCACGGATTTCATTTTGGTTAAGTTTCATAAAACTCCAACTTTCAAGCTTCAATGGTGTATCTATATATACACACATATACACACATATACAAACTGAAATTCACTAATATAAACATGGCGAGTGAGTTTAAATTACTCACAGAGGGTGATTAGGCTGAAAATTTGAGACCGATAATTTTCGCTGTCGATTCTGTCGTTCGAATTCTCCTCCGTTCTTGAATTATATATATATGTGTGTATTTGTATGTGTATCTATATGTATATAATCTGAATATGTGTGTGTGTGTGTGTATGTGTGTGTTGTTCTTAAGAGATCAAGAGAGAATGAGATTGAGATTGAGATTGAGAGAATAGGGAGAGAATGAGAGTCTGTGAGAGTGGTGAGATAAAACATTCATATATATAAACTGATATGTGTAGGCTCCAAGCAATAGGGAGATTTCTCCCGGTGTGGTTGAGCTCACATGCTCCCACACCCAAAACGCGGTATAATGCAGATTTAAAACATAGAACTGGCATTTTACGTTTGAAATAAAAATACATAAAATCTTATTAGTGTAGGAAATAAATTCCGGGTTGAATAAAAAGTATAGTTATAAATTTCAAAACCATAGAAAACATTTTCTATATTTATGGAAATTACAGTTTGACCCCAAACAAATATAAAATGAAATATTTATTTATTAATGAAAATAAAAATACAGGGTGTTACAATAAGCAACCTTCCCAACATGTTCCAGAATCTCGAACGGTCTGATGAATCGCGACGATAACTTGCCTATCTTTTGACCAAATCTGACGATGCCTCGAACAGGTGAAACTTTAAGTAGCACATGATCTCCAACTGCAAATTCCAAGTCTTTACGTTACTTGTCAACATAACTCTTGTGTCGGATCTGAGCTGTCTTCATCTTTTCACGTATGATCTGAATCTTCTCGCTGGTTTCGCGTACCATCTTTGGACCAAGAAGTTGAGTATCTCTGACTTCGGCACAACATAGCAGTGATCGACAAGGTCTTTCATATAAAGCTTCAAATGGTGCCACCTTATACTCATATGATAGCTATTATTGTAGGCAAACTCAATCAATGATAGGTGTATCTCCCAAGAACTCTCAAAATCAATAACGCAAGCGCGTAGCATATCCTCCATCACTTGATTGACCCATTTAGTTTATCCATCAGTTTATGGATGAAAGGCTGAACTTAAGTTTAGCGTTGTTCCCATCGCTATTTGGAGACTCTTCCAAAACTCTGCAGTAAAGCGTGAATCTCGATTTGATACGATAGAAACGGGTACTATGTGTAACCATACAACGTGTTGTAGATACATCCGGCTCAAACGTTACACTGGACACGTCATGTTGTAGGTAATAAAATGTGTCGTCTTTGTAAGTCAATCCACGATCACCCAAATTGCGTCGTGGTTCTGTTGTGACTTCGGCAATCCTACCACGAAATCCATGGTGATGTGTTCCCATTCCCATTGGGGAATTGGCAATGGTTGTAGAAGTCCAGGTGGTTTATGATACTGTGCATTTACTTGTTTGCAAGTAAGACACTAAGATACATACTCAGCTACTTCTCGCTTCATTCCTTCCTACTAGAAATTCCTCTTTAGATCCTTGTATATTTTTGTACCCCCAGGATGAGTAGTAATCTGTGACTTATGTGCTTCATTCAATATGTCTTTCTGGAGATTTCCTTATTCAAGTACACAAAGTCTACCTTTACATCGTAAGGCTTCGTCTGTACCAATACTCCAAATCTCTAGTTCTTTGTGTTGGCCCAAATATGGAAACCTTAGAGGGGGGGGGGGTGAATAAGGTTTTATCGGAAAATAAACCTTTTTAAAAACTTAATTAAAAATTAAACACAATCACAAACAATTATGTAAAGAGAGAAGGGAAGAGACACTTGCAAACCGAGTTTTCAAGTGGTTCGACAATCCGCACACCGTGGCCTACATCCACTCCTCAAGAACACCTCTTGAGGTTTCCTTTAATCCGACCTACTTCACGAGTGTAGATCCAACCATTACAAGAGCTTTCAATCTTTCCCAAAGAAGAACACCTCTTCTTTGCATACAAGGGTTACTAACCCTTACTCTTTACAAATAATGATTTGGGTACAAATTGAGCTATCTCTCTCTCTCTCTCTCTCTCTCTCTCTCTCTCTCTCTTTCTCTAGAGTGGATAATACAATTAAACCTCACACAACAATTTCTTAGTGAGTGGATAATACAAATGAAAGCTCACTACAATTTGCTCTCTCAAGAATTACAATTAAAATCTAGAACAATTGATTTTTCACTCAAGCTAGGGATCAAATGGGAATGATAATTAAACAAGATGTTTGAATGATTTTGTTAATGTTCCTTCTTGTTTATAACCCTTAAAAACATCCATATATATAGCTTTTGAAAGATTATAGCCATTGGGAGTGGTTTGGGGGAGTAAAAACAATTTTTGGAGAGTTTAGAAAACTAGCCGTTAGTGCATTCTGCGCGTTTCAGTCGACTGGATCGAAGGTTCGGTCGACTGGAAAGTTTATAGCATTAACTAACTTTCATAAACATAAAATAGTCGACTGAACAGTACCTTCGATTGAATGAACATTACCTTCAGTCGACTGGACATGAATTTTTTCAGTCGACTGAATCCTACTGGTTTTTGGCAGACTGACACCTCTTTACTAAAATGGCCATAACTCCCTCTACAAAACTCATTTTTGCGATCTGTTTGAAGATTCAGAAACTAGATTCAAATACCTTTCCAACCATATAAAACTAAACATCTAGTTCCTTACAAATTAGATCAGGTTTGGATTTAAAGTCGACCCATCTGCAAAGGGTTCTTGATTTTAACTTAGCCACTTGAAAACTTTTGTGAAATGAATTTAATTGAGTGGTCTAATTATGTTTAGGTCCTTGAAAGTATTTTAAAGTATGAGAGCAAGGATCCTAAATTCCAATTAAAGTTACTTGAGCCCCTATGAGTGATTGATCAAAATGCTTATAAATAAATCCTAGTCTTCAACCAAGGATGAAAAAATTTTCAAGTTTTCAAGCTTGATCCTTGTTGAGCTCCATCACTCTTGGATTTCACCATATGCTATCTTATGATCTCAAACAAAGTTATAACATTTAAGAATATAATTCAAGAGATTAACACAATGAAAACAACTTGATAATAGTTTAGAATAGAACAATTACCAACATGCTATTATCAATAGATTTGTCATCATCAAAACAACCATAAATAACGCTTTAAAGAAATTCAAGGCTAACACTTTGGCAGACATCTTGGCGAACCATAACTTCAGATCTTCCGTTGTCTATTGAGCTTCTATGATACGACTGATCAAAGTTAGATGTACCATCAAACATCCAAAATGTAGTCCTTCCATTGGTTCTACTAGCTGAAGCTCGAATTCAGCTAAAACTTCCAATGCTTTCCATTCTCGAATTAACAATGCAGCGATTACTAATCAAGGTCTACGACTCAAAGCATCTGCTATGTTATTTGCTTTACTTGGATGGTATTGCAATGAAAAATCATAATCCTTGAGTAACTCCATCAATCTTCATTGTTGCATGTTCAACTCCTTCTGAGAGAACAAATACCTTAAGCTCTTATGATCGGAAAACAAATCAAACTTCTCTTTATAGAGATAGTGTCTCCAAATCTTCAATGCAAACACTATTGATGCTAATAACAGATCATGCGTAGGATATTTCTTCTCATGTACCTTCAATTGTGTTGATCCTTTTACAATCACATTCCCGTCTTGCATAAGTACACAACCAAGTCCTTGGTGCGATGCATCACTGTAGATCACATACCTTTCTCCACTCTTAGGTATCGCGAGTACTGGTGCAGAAGTCAATCTTTCCTTTAACTCTTGAAATGCATGCTTATGCTTGTCATCCATTCGTACTTCATCTCCTTCTTTGTTAAATTTGTCAAAGGTCCTGCTAGCTTGGAAAATCCTTCGACAAATCTTCAGTAATATCCTGCTAGACCAAGAAAACTTCTAACTTCCGTCATATTAGTCGGTTTGTTCCAACTTAAGACTGCATCGATCTTGGATGAGTCCACAGAGATACCATCTTGAGATATAACATGTCCCAAGAATTTAACCTCTTGTAGCCAAAAGTCGTACTTGCTGAACTTTGCATTCAACTTGCTATCTCGAAGCGTCTGTAAAGCGATCTGTAAGTGCTCCTTGTGATCTTCTTCCATCTTTGAGTAGATCAAGATGTCGTCAATGAAAACTATAATGATTCGATCCAGATATAGCCTGAATACTCTGTTCATTAAATCCATAAATACTGCTGGCACATTCGTTAGTCCGAAAGGCATAACTAGAAACTCATAATGCCCGTATCTCGTCCTGAACACAGTTTTCGACACATCCTCCGGTTGAACTAATAGTTGATGATATCCCGAATGTAAATCGATCTTAGAAAAGATCTTTGATCCTTGCAACTGGTCGAATAGATCATCTATCCTGGGTAGTGGATGTCTATTCTTGATTGTTACCTTGTTCAACTCCTTATAATCCATACAGAGTTGAAGTGTCCCTTCTTTCTTCTTTATGAATAGAACTGGTGCTCCCCAGGGTGACGTGCTTGGATGAACAAATCCCAAATCTTCAAGATAACTTGCTTCTTTAGTTCCAACATCTCCATCAGCGCCATCTGATATGGAGTCTTAGATATCGGCAATGTTCAGGGTACTAGTTCCACACAAAAGTCTATTTCTCGCTTCGGTGGATGTCCTTTAATATCCTAGAATACATCTTGAAAGTCATGTACGGTAGGAATCTGATCTATCATTAGTTCCGTACTCGTACTCCTGATTGTTGCTAAACCAATTGTCAAGAACATATCACTCGTCGGCTGATACTGAAATCTAATCGTCGGACGTCCTGGTATTAGAAATACAATCGTCCGGGTAGGGCAATCCAAATTGGAATCATACTTAACTAACCGATCCATCCCTAGGATAATGTCGAACTCTGGCATCGATAGAACTACCAAGTTTGTTGGAAGATTCCTATCTCTCAAGGTCAATGGGCAATCTTTACATACTTTACCCAACTTAACAGTCACTCCCACTGGTGACACAACATTATGTGCTGGCTCAAGTGTCTGGGGTTCTAAACCCAACTGATGCACAATCTTAACAGCAATAAATGAACGTGTAGCTCCAGTATCGAATAAAGCTTTAACTGGACTATAAAAGAGTACTAGTGTACCTTCTAAGTGTTGCTACTAATCAGCACTAAAGCTTGCTTCTGTTGGGATTATGGCATTCATTCTAGTGTCCCTGAATTCCTTGAACCGGTGCCCCATAGTATCTTCCTTGTGGTGTATGACAATCCTTGCTCAAATGACTAGACTTATTACAGTTACGGCAAAACTGATCGCTACGGCGGTGGGTCTTAGGAATAGTGCAGTTCCTCACAATGTGCCCCGGCTTCCCACAGTTAAAACATCATTCGTCACTCGGCGGTGGGGCAGTAAGCAGTGGCTGAGGTTGCGGTGCTCGCTGTTGATATTAATAGGGTCAAGGATGGCTTAACTGAGACTTCCTGGTTCCATCCCAGGTTCGCTTGTTCCCTTGAACATTTCCTCGAGGTCTCCAACTCTGGGTATTCCTCAACGGTTGGTTCTAGAAATTTCTCTATTGAAAGTTTCTCGACAGCTGGGGCCGATTCATCTGTGGTCGCTGTGCGGGATAAGCGTCCTTTTCCAATCCTACAATGAATTTAACAATCCCCTCAAATGACTGATTCAAATGACCGACCATCATATGTCTAAGGTAGGGGTTCAATCCTTGGTGAAATCTTTTCACCTTCTTCTGTGGAGTGTCTATCATATACTGTGTAAACCGGGATAGATGCTCGAACTGTGTTGTGTATTCTCACATAGTCCATCCTCCTTGGACTAGATTGAGAAAGTTCTTCTCCTGTTGGTCTCTCTCATCCTCTGGGAAGTACTTTTCCAGAAATCTTTCTCTAAATATTCCCACGACATTCTTCATGTAGCTTCGGCTCCTATCGTAGCCTTTTCGACTTCCCATCAATCTGCAGCAGTGTAGGTGAGCTGAAATGTAGCAAAGCAATGTTTCTCCTATTTAATGCACTCTAGTGCTTCAAAGATCAATTCCATTTCCCTTATCCACTGCTCGGCTTGCCATGGTTCTGTTAACCCATCAAACTTTTCGAGACATAATTCACGAAAATATGCTAGTAACTTATCACCCGTCTGCCTCAGTGGCGGTGGTGCAACAGGTCTCTGGTGAGTCGAGTGGTTATAGGTATCTCCCACATGTTCCATTCTCTGCATAAAGGCTTCAAAAAGGCCTGTTGGATCCATGCCTTCTAGAATAGGGGCTCCTAATCGTGCTTGATTCCTTGGTCTAACCATGATGATATCGTGTGAAGTGCACCTACAAAGACCTATTGATTAGCTGACAGTCTTCTTGGGGAAACGAAATAAGATAGAGCGATAAACAACAAGAACTAACAGTTCTACAAATCAGCAAATAACCGCTCAACCATACAATCAAATATCAACAGTACTGCTCATATATATATATATATCAAAGGATGTACCATGGAGTACATAGTAACTATACCATGTACCACGTGGGACATAAGCAAATACAGCGGGAAGGTCAGCTATCTACAATACTACTACTACTACTACTAAAGATATCTATACAAAGCTATGGTCAAATAGCTATCTCTCAAGCTCCCAAAAATCTGATGGACAACATGTCCTAATACAACTAGCAAAAACTAAATCCTGCAGAACCTGACTCAAAAATTGTCAGCATCTGATCCTACTGTTGGTGCCTCATCTTCTGGTGCAATGTCCATCTCCATAGGTGGATCAGACTTCGCTGGCGTAGCAAGTCCTCCAACTATTACTCCTATATTCCAATCCTCAACGATCATCTCGTCCACATCCATATCCTCAATACCAAATGCTGGCTCAGCGACATCGACGATCAACTTAACAAAATCTCCAACTATGGCCATAGCCTCTGCTAATGCAACCTGTCCTATCGGAAGTCCAGCTGGCTGTACAACGATCACTGCTATCCACTCGACTGCCATATTGGCAATGGCTGCCATATGTAGTACAGGCCTTGCTGGTTAATCAAACACAACATGTATCTTTGGTACTATAATCTCCTTTGGCTCAACTTTAACCTCCTCTATACCCTCATATCATACTATATCATCCCATCTGGCCATAACATCCTCATCACCTAACTTTGGGTCCTCCTCTGGCTCCTTGTCATCCTTGACATGCTCAATGTCCACAACGGGATCCTCCTCTGGGTCAGCATCTACTATCGGCTCGGCCTCTGGTTCCTCAAGCTACTCCTCGGCTCTGGAATGGGTACCTTGAGTACCGGTGATGGTAGTACTACTACTGGTGCTGCTTCAATAGGTCCTTCAAGAATGGCTCGTAGATCTATAGCGTCCATCTCCAGCTTACTCTGGATCAAATGTAAAATCTCCTAGTAAATATCCCTACCAATCCTCGTTGAATGATAAGCATCCATACACATCTCCGTAGGGTGAGTCTTCCCGGTCACATAGAAAGCCTTCCACATATCTTGCTCTAGATATCGACTAGCTATCTGGTGTATGCGATCATGATAAAACTCCGGATCAGCTGGCTCCATGGTATCCCCATGGATCACGTGCCCTCTACATGCATCAGTCACAAACTTATGGAACTCTGGATCTATGATGCTAACCTGCAAAGGAAACCATCTATCGTCAGGAAGACGGACTTATCTTGAATTCATATCACATCTCAGGGAATCTTAAAATACTATGACCAGATGGTGTGGAAACGTTAGTGAATAAAAGTATCACAACCTAGAGCTCTAATACAAAAAAAATCCTGTCATGCCCCAGAATAGCAAAAATAGAGAAAAATAAATATTCTTTTTGGGTCCATAGGAAATGACAAGTGAATGTCACTAAATTGTCCACACCACACAGTATTAGTCAACTAAAGAATAAGAATAGCAACATAAACAAGCTGAATATAATACAACAGTTTTATCTATTACAAACATCAGAGTAGTCCTCAAGATCACAACAGGTTTGGAGACAACATATGCCCAAGTACCCATTAACTATAAGTTCAACAGAAATAAAACTAAATATAACTATCTTCAGATCTTCAGTTGACGTATGGGTAGTCATTAGCGTAACAACCTTCTGTAATATAACCTGCATCAGTGGGGCCATCCTCTGCATAATCCCTTGCATTAGTAGCCATTATCGTACGCATCATTACTTGCATTGTTAAGAATAGGGTAGTCTGGACGGAGAATGTCCAGGCAATAACGGTCGTCAGGTTACTGAGAGCTGAGTGAATAAAAACTCACAGGGTATCAATGATATAACGTAATAACAAGTTATTGAAGTGTCTAAGATATAGTATTACAATAGTATCTTTCTCTGTATTTCAATATCGTTACTCAACCCTTATTGTCTTGTTAATAACAAACTCAGCACACTACTGACTCTTGGAATAGACTTGATTGTAAAACTCCTAGATACACCAATGCTCTATCTACTGCGTCATCGCAAGTCATAGATACCTTCTACCGCATAACACCGTAAGTTGTAGAGGTCATCTACCGCGTACACCGCAAGTCGTAGATAATACGTTAGTCCATCACCCACTTTTAAGAACATATGCATAGTCCATCGCATGTCATCGATTTAATGCTTCAAGCATTGACACATCAATTCTATTACCACGACCTATCATCAGATCTACCGCATACTTATGATCAAGGTTCACTACAAGTCATAGACACATTTGTTTGTCTACCGCATACTTATGATCAAGGTTCACCGCAAGTCATAGATACTGTATCATTGAAACTCATAGACACACACGTCTGTCTACCGCATACTTATGATCAAGGTTCACCGCAAGTCATGGATACATTCGTCTATCCACCGCGTACTTATGATCAAGCAATATACGTCCCCGTTCTCTTCCCAGAACTTATTAAACCTACTTAACGTTTATACCATTAACGATTACATGACAACCCCCTTAGTGGCACGAGTACTCTGATTAAAATGATTGGATACCGAACTCATGCATGAACTGCATAGTATCTAACATCATCATATTAATCCATTATTCTTAATCATACTTATCTGTGTTGTCACATTATCCCTGATCAACCCAAAGTCGTATAATAGAAGTCCGAAACGAGAATCGAACATTCGAACCTCTTATATGATAAACAAAAGAACTAAACCATGTTCTGCAAAGTTTGATCGATTGAATCCATTTTGATCGATTGAGAAAAGTAATGTTCGAGCGATCGACGTCGCTTCGATTGATTGAACCTTCGATCAATTGAACTCAGTTCAATCGCTCGAGAGTCATCTTCTCCAGCAGATTCATAAACATCAATATATAAATGTCTTAGGGACGTGTTTACTACATCTAAACTTCATCAAAATCTCGTAAACATTATATTAAAGAAACCAAGTGAGTAAAAACTCACTGAACATGGTAAGGGTGCGTTTGGCAACGTCAGGCTTGAGCTTTAAGCTTCAATGGCTTCCTCTTCTCTCTCTCCATCTCTATCTCTCTCTTTTTGTCTCTCTGATTCTCTTACTCTTCTTCTCTTTTGTCTTCTATCTCTCTCTCTGACTGTGTATATATATCTAATATACGGATGTGTGTATCTATAAGTGTATATATATATCAAAATACAAGCACAACAACTCTTTTTAACTCCCTGGTTCTCCGAACGCACTAATACACACGAACACAATGCATATATAGGGGAGGAAGGGGTGCAGGTGTCATTGTTTGCGTGAAACATGGAATTCTGATAATTACATCTTCGATCGATCGAAGATAGTTCGATCGCTCGAAAGCAGTTTGGTCAGGTTTGATCGATTGAAAATGGTTTGATCAATTGAAGTGGGGACATCATAAATTTATGTCGGTAGGGTTTCGATCGATTGAATAATATTTGATCGTTTGAACTATGGAATCTTCGATCGCTCGAAAGAGCTTCGATTAATTGAAACATAAATTTCAAGTATGGACAAAGAAAAAGTATAGAATCTCTTTATATAAATAATTACTGAAAATACAAGGTATTACACAAGGGAAGTATACAGAATCTTATGTATTAATAATTATTGAAAATATAGGGCATTGCATCACCCACCACTCAATAAAGATTTCGTCCTCGAAATAAAAAAACAAACAAGGTCTAAACTAAAAATGGAAACTTTTCTCGCATCTCTGACTCCAGCCCCCACGAAGCTTCTCCTTCATCATGATACTTCATTGAATCTTCACCAATAAAATCTCCTTATTTCTGAGCTTCTTGATTCCTCGATCCATAATGCGAACTGGTCCTTTATTAAACGTAACCATAACATTATCGTTGACTTCAATGTCCTCGAAGTTAATCTCGTGTGTGGGGTTGTGAGCACATTTTTGTAGCATATTGATGTGGAACACGTTATGCACTCCTAACATCTTTGGCAGCAATGCGAGTCGATACGCAACTTTTCCAACACGTTCTAGAATCTCAAACGGTTCGATGAATCGTGGGGATAGCTTGCCTCTCTTCTGACCAAATCTATTGATGCCTCAAATAAGTGAAACCTTGAGTAGTACGTGGTCTCCAATGGCTAATTCTAAATCTTTGCGTCGCTTGTCAGCATAATTCTTGTGTCGGGTCTGAGCTATCTTTATCTTCTCACGTACAATCTGGATCTTCTTGCTTGTTTCTTGTACCATCTCTGGTCCAAGAAGTTAAGTATCTCCAACTTTGGCCCAACATAGCAGCGATCAGCAAGGTCTTCTGTATAAAGCTTCAAACGGTGCCATCCCTATACTCGTATGGTAATTGTTGTTGTAGGCAAACTCAATCAATGACAGGTGTGCCTCCCATGAACTCTCAAAATCTATAACGTAAGCGTGTTGCATATCTTCCATCACTTAATTGACTCATTCGGTCTATCCATCGGTCTGTGGATTAAAAGCTAAACTCAAGTTCATTGTTGTTCCCATTGCCGTCTGAAGACTCTTCCAAAATTTTACAGTAAAGCGTGAATCTCTACCTGACACGGTAGAAACAAGTACATCGTGTAACCGTACAACGTGTTGTAGTTATATCTAGCTCAAACGTTCCAATGGATACGTTATGCTGTAGGTGATAAAATATGCTGTCTTCGTAAGTCGATCCACGATTACCTAAATAGTGTCATGGTTCTGTTGTGACTTCGACAAACCCACTACGAAATCCATGGTGATGTGTTCCCATTTCCATTGGGGAATTGGTAATAGCTGTAATAGTACCGGTGGTTTATGATGTTCTACATTTACTTGTTTACAAGTAAGACATTGAGATACATACTCAGCTATTTCCCTCTTCATTCCTTCCCACCAAAAATTTATTTTCAGATCCTTGTACATCTTTCGTACCTCTAGGATGAATAGTAATTCGTGACTTATGCACTTCATCTAATATTTCTTTCTAGAGATTTTCTTCGTCAGGTACACAGAGTCTATCTTACATACTAAGGCTCTGTCTGTACCAATACTCCAAATCTTTAGTTCTTTCACTGACATCTTTGTGAACCATAACTTCAAATCCTCCGTTGTCTATTGAGCTTTTATGATACAGCTGATCAAAGTTAGTTGTAAAATAAGGCATCCAAGATGTTGTCCTTCTATTGGTTCCACTGGCTGAAGATCAAATTCGGCTAAAACTTCCAATGCTTTCCATTCTTGAATTAGTAATACATCGATCATTAATCGAGGTCGACGACTCAAAACATCGCCTATGACATTTGCTTTACCCGGATGGTATAAATGAAAAGTCATAGTCTTTGAGTAACTCCATCCATCTTTGTTGTCGCATGTTCAACTCCTTTTGAGAGAATAAATACTTCAGGCTCTTATGATTGGAAAATAGATCAAACTTCTCTCCATAGAGATAGTGTCTCCAAATCTTTAATAAAAACACTATTGCGGCTAATTCTAGATCATGTGTAGGATAGTTTTTCTCATGTACCTTCAACTGTCTGGATTAGGGGTGCAATTTGGCACGAAAATTCCGATTCCGGCCGATTCCGATCCGAAAATTTCCGATTTTGGCAGCGAAAAATGAATTCCGAATTCCGAAATTCCGAATTCCGAAAATTCTGAAAATTTTCGGATCGGAATCGGAATATTTTTTGAAATTCCGAAAATTCTGAAATTTCGATCCGAAATTTTCGAAAATATTCCGATCCTATTTTTCTGATTTTTTCCGATATATTTCGAATATATTTTGAATTATTCTAAATTTCTAATATATATCTATATATATAATTATAATGAGCGGGGGGTCTATATATAATATCACAAAAGTTGGTATACAATTTGTAGATGTATATATATAGTTATAGTCTAGGGTTTTAACTTTTATAACTTCATTTTACACTCTCTCTTCAGAGAGGCGCAGCCCTCACAACTCACAGCCCTCAGCCCCTCACAACTCACTGCCCTCAGCCCTCACAACTCACTGCTCACAGCCCTCGGCCCCTCACAGACTCTGACTTACAGTCTTCACTCCTCACAGCCCTCGTTGTTCTCTGGCCGTGGCTCATCGTTCTCTTGCCGTGGCTCGTTGTTCTCTCGCAGTGGCTTCTCTCGCGTCCTCTTGACGTCCCCTCGCCTCTCCAGGTTATTTTCTCTTTAATTTTGCTTCTTTTTTTTCCTTTATAAGGAGAGATCCAAGAGATCTACAACATTACAGTTATGTAGATCACTTTCTTGATTTTTTTTTCTTGATCGCTTTTCATTTTTTTCTTGATCGTTGTTTGATTTCTAAGCACTTTGGCTTCAATGTTAGTGTAGTATCCATTCTTGGCAATCCATGTGATGGGCTCTAATCTATTAAGCTGACCCAATTCTTGAACTATCAGTGATTCAGTAGCATATCTTCTCGTTGGCCATTATTGGCTTCAATGTTAGTGGCCATTATTGGCTTCAATGTTAGTGTAGTATCTATGAAAAAAAAAATTAAAGAATAATGAAGAAAAAAGTTGGATTAGCTAAGTAGGAACCCAACAAAGTATATATTTAGGAAAAAAGATTAAAGAATAATGAAGAAAAATGTTGGATTAGCTAAGTAGGAACCCAACAAAGTACATATTTAGGTAAAAAAATTAAAGAATAACGAAGAAAAATGTTGGATTAGCTAAGTAGGAACCCAACAAAGTATATATTTAGGAAAAAAAATTAAAGAATAATGAAGAAAAATGTTGGATTAGCTAAGTAGGAACCCAACAAAGTACATATTTAGGAAAAAAAAATTAAAGAATAATGAAGAAAAATGTTGGATTAGCTAAGTAGGAACCCAACAAAGTACATATTTAGGTAAAAAAATTAAAGAATAATGAAGAAAAATGTTGGATTAGCTAAGTAGGAACCCAACAAAGTATATATTTAGGAAAAAAAAATTAAAGAATAATGAAGAAAAATGTTGGATTAGCTAAGTAGGAACCCAACAAAGTACATATTTAGGAAAAAAAATTAAAGAATAATGAAGAAAAATGTTGGATTAGCTAAGTAGGAACCCAACAAAGTACATATTTAGGTAAAAAAATTAAAGCATAATGAAGAAAAATGTTGGATTAGCTAAGTAGGAACCCAACAAAGTATATATTTAGGAAAAAAAAATTAAAGAATAATGAAGAAAAATGTATTATCACTTTCCACCTTTGTCAATACTTTGCTTTAAGATTTATTTATGTGTATTGTTTCTTGTTTCTTGGTTGATGGCACAGGCTTGCTAGTTAGCACTTTGCAGCTGTATGTCAACTGACTCAAGTATGGATGAAACTACTACTCCCGCCATTAGCGGGGAAGTTAATCAAAAGAGGCAAAAGACGGGTGTAAAGTCAGGTTTATCCGGAAACCATGGGAAGTCTGAGGTATGGAGTTACTTTACTAGGCATTTAGATGAAGGTGGGAAATATAAAGGAACAGCTGAGTGTAAGTTTTGTAATGTAACAATTGTTGCACCATCCTCAGCTGGAACCAACAAATTGTGGACTCATGTTAAGCGTTGTAAAAAAATTCCCCGTGACCAAGAGGATAAATCACAGTCACTCATTTCATTAATAGGAAATCAAGTTTCTAATTGGAAATTTGACCAAGATAGATGTCGCAAGTCTCTAGCAAGAATGATAATTCTTTGCGAACTTCCATTTAGTCTTGTCGAAAAGGAAGGTTTTAGGTTGTTCCTCCAAGATGTGCAACCCAAGTTGCATGTTTATTCTAGAACTACGGTTACTAAAGATTGCATGCAAATGTTTCACGAGGAAAGAAATAAATTAAAAGACTATTTGAAGGACACTTCCACTCGTGTATGCATCACAACCGATATGTGGACGTCCATTCAAAATCTTGGGTATATAGTACTTACGGCTCACTTTGTTGATAAAGATTGGAAACTTCAAAAGAAAATCATTAACTTTCGTGTCCTTCCACATCCACACAATGGTGAGGCGATTGCTAAGGCCGTGGAGTGTTGTTTGTTGGAGTGGGGTATAGACCATGTCATGACTATCACCCTTGACAATGCTAAGAATAATGACACTTGCGTAGTAGACTTAAAGAGAAGATTGAACAAAAGAAATATGATGTTGTTTGGAGGTGAGTTCTTTCATGTGCGATGTTTTGCACACGTCATAAACCTTGTTGTGAGGGATGGAATTGAAGAGGTGAAAAAAACTATCAAGCGCCTTCGTCGTAGTGTTAAATACGTGAGGAGTAGTCCATCACGTTTGCAATTGTTTAAAAAATGCACCTTAGAAGAGAATATAATCTCTAAACGGGTTGTGTGCTTAGATGTAAAAACTAGATGGAATTCAACTTACCTCATGATAGATGCGGCGATGGAGTTTGAGAGAGCGTTTGATAGGTTAGAGGAGCAAGATCCGAGCTATAAAAGGGCGTGTGAAGGGGTGGGTACAATGGAAGATATTGATTGGGTGAAGTTGAAGAGTTTGCATTCATTCTTAGAGGACTTTTATCTTCTAACAAAACGTATATCGGGTTCCCATTACGTGACTTCCAATGCTTACTTTGATGAGGTAGCACAAGTCAAAGAAATTCTCTTACGTGATTTGAATAGTGATGATATTTATCGTCGTGCCATGGCTACCAAAATGAATGCAAAATTTGATAAATATTGTAACATGGAGTCTCTTAACCCAATATTGATTATTTCAATAGTATTAGATCCGCGGTATAAAGTTGATTATGTGGCCTTTTGGTATAGTGAATTTTTGGGTGAGGATCCCTTTATTTTCGAAGAGACAAAAAGCACAAAAGTTAAAAGTTTTATTGCTAGTCTAACTTCATCGATGTCACGCCTTTATTTCAAGTACAAGTCAGAAGCTACATCTTTTGTGGATGTTACTTCATCTAATAAATTGGATGGTGATATTGGCGATGCAAGTGACAAGACTAATAAACGTTCTTCCAAGAAAGATAAGTTTAGGGCTGATTTAAAGAGAAAATACCAACTCGATTCCATGAATGACTTGGATAAGTACTTGGGGGAAGGGATAGAGGAGGAAGATCCTCTCTTTGATGTATTGGGGTGGTGAAAAGGGAAGCTTGCAACATACCGCGCACTTGCAATCATGGCACGGGACATATTATCAATTCCTATTACATCGGTTGCTTTCGAGTGTGCTTTTAGTACGGCTGGTCGAGTACTTGATCCATTTCAAAGTTCATTGACACCTAATATTGTGGAGTGTTTGGTGTGCACCCAAGATTGGTTACGAAGTCCAACACCATCAATTAGTATTGAAGAAAAACTCGAGGGACTTGAGGAAATTGAAAAATGTATGTTGTATTTTACTTTTGTTTAATCTTCTCCTTTCATTTGTTTTTTAGAAAAAGTTTAATACATACATAAATTTTTATTTGTTTGATCATTGTAGGTATAGCCCAAGAGTTTGGAGCATTATCAGTTGGGAGTGGAGTGCAGAGTTGAGGACTTTCTTGTTGTTGCATTGGAATGACTATCTTTTTAAGTGTTTTTTATTTTTTAAGTTGTTTGAGTGTTTAACATTTTAAGTATTTTGAATTTGGTGTTATTTGTTCTTTTATTTTTTCGGATTTGTGAGGTCCTCTGGTGGATACTGAATTGTCATGTTTGATACTTTATTAGGTATTGTGGATGTGATTTGCTTTTTAATAGGTATTGTGGATGTGATTGATAGTTATTAGGTATTGTAGATGTGATTAGCTATTTAATACTATTGGTAGTTGCATTTTTTTTTTAATTGTATGCAGCAAAATTGTGTTTCTGGCAAACAATTCCGAAAATTCCGAATTTATTCCGAAAATTCCGAAAATGTGACAAAATTCTCCGAATTCCGAAATTTCCGAAAATTCCGAAAATTCCGAAATTTCGGAATCGGAATGAAACTTGGAAATTCTGAAAAATCGGAATCGGCATCGGCACAGAATTTGGATTTCCGAAATTTTTGGAATATTTTCCGAAGGCATGGTTTCCGTTTCGTTCCGTCCGAAACACACCCCTAGTCTGGATCCATACACAGTCACATTCCCGTCTTGCATAAGCACATAACCAAGTCCTTGGTATGATACATCACTGTCGATCACATACCTTTCTCCACTCTTAGGTATTGCGAGTACTGGTGCAGAAGTCAATCTTTCGTTTAACTCCTAAAATACGCCCTCATGCTTGTCTGTCCATTTATACTTTATCTCCTTTCTTTGCAAAATTTTCAAAGGTCCAGAAATCTTGGAAAATCCTTCTATGAATTTCCGATAATATTCGACTAAGTCGAGGAAACTTCTGACCTCCATCGCGTTAGTTGGTCTATTCCATCTTAAGATTGCATCAATCTTAGATGAGTCCTCCGGGATACCGTCCTGAGATATAACATGTCCCAAACATTTGACCTACTGTACCCAGAATTCATACTTGCTGAACTTGGCATACAACTTGCTATCTCGAAGCGTCTGTAAAGCAATCTGTAAGTGTTCCTTGTGATCTTTCTTCGTCTTTGAGTAGATCAAGATATAGTCGATGAACACTATAATAAATTAATCCATATATGGACTGAATACTCTATTATCATGTCCATGAATACTGCTGGCACATTCGTCAATCCAAAAGGCATAACTGGGAACTCATAATGCCCGTATCTCGTCCTAAACGCAGTCTTTGTCACATCCTCCGATTGAACTAACAGTCAGTGATATCTTGAACGCAGATCGATCTTGGAAAAGAACTTTGCTCCTTGCAACTGGTCTATATTGCACATCATTTTGCTTGTTATTTGAATTATATGGTTTTGTATGCCGTTTTATCGTTAGTAATCTTACACCCCTTTCGACATGCTTTTGGAATGTGTGTATATATATGTATTAGTAAAGTGCATGCTTAGATTAATAATTCGATTAAAAAAAGGATGTTGAGCAGAGGCTTGTCACGAGATAGGATGAGAGGGGGTGTTTTAGTCCAGCGGACTCCTTTCCCTCTCATTCCATAATCCCCAGACCTAGAAATCTTTGGTTTCTAAAAGACCAGTTTGCTTTTAAATGGCTTTTTAATTTTCCTCAAAATTAAGTGGTGACTCTATTTTGTTTTAAATGAAAAGTAAAATGAACATACAGGGTCCTATATCCATAGCATTCACGACTTAACTTGGCGAGTTTGTTCAGACATTGTATACGGCCCTTCCTTCTGGTCTTCCATTGTCCTCCACTGCCACATTAGCTGATTCAGGTAATGTTGTATATGTGGCTCACGCGCCGTCATCCTGGGTCATTGACTCTGGTGCTAGCTCACATATGTCTAGCTGATGGGTCCTCTCGGCCGGTTCTTAGGCGAGGTGTTCTTTATCCCACTACTTGTTTACCTTTGTCTTCTAGTCTTTATGTCCCTAATTTCCCGTTCAATTTGCTTTTGGTTAGTCAATTGACTAGAACTTTAAACTATTCCATAACCTTTTCTCCTACTTCTTGCATTTTTTAGGACCTCAAGACAAAGGAGATGATTGGTTCGGGGCATGAGAAGGACAACCTATATTATTTGGATACTAGTGGTTCTACCATTTCACCCTCTCTTACTTTGAGTGTTGTTTCGCCTCTTCAGTGGCATTTTTGCTTAGGTCACCCATCCTTGGCTAAACTCAAGTTAGCCATTCCTAGTTTAGGTCGAGTGTCTAGTTTGAATTATGAGGCTTGTCAGTTAGGCAAGCATCATCATAGTTCTTTTTCGAATAGTAGTTCTAGTCGTTAGTTCGAGCCTTTTGAACTTGTTTACACAGATATTTGGGGACCTTATCATTTTTCTAGTTTGATGGGTTTTAAAATATTTTATTATCTTTGTGGATGACTGAATTTGTATGACATGGTTGCTTTTAATGAAAGAGTGATCCGAATTACCTACCATCCTTTCTAAGTTTTATAATGAAATCTATGTTCAGTTTGGTAAACGGATTAAAATTCTTTGTTATGATAATGCATTCGAATATACACAAGTTGCCATAGATAATTTTTGTGCAGATCGGGATATCATTCATCAAACTAGTTGCGTCCACACCTCATAACAAAATGGTGTATCAAAAAGGAATCATCGTCATTTGTTAGACATTGTGCGCACCTGGATGTTTAATATGTAGGCTTCGAAACATTTTTGGCATGATGCTGTTCTTACTGCATGTTATCTCATTAATCGCATTCCTACTGCTGTTTTCGATAACCAATCTCCATTCTCCCTTCTATATCCTAGACTCTCACCATTCCGGATTATACCTAAGGTATTTGGTTGTGTTGCCTTCATTTATATTCTGGATCTCGATCGTGATAAACTATCTCCTCATGCTCGCAAATACATTTTCCTTGGGTATTCTCGCACTTAAAAATGATATCGTTGTTATGACCCCAAGTCTTGCCACTACTTTGTCAGTGCAGATGTTATATTCTTCGAGTCCATTTGCTATTTTTCATCTTCTGGTCAAGTGTTGTCGGCAGATCTTATATCTTGTCATGAGGGGAAGTCTACCGACTCTACTCCTACTCTCCCGTTACCTATTTCTATGGTTCCTACGTCCCATTTCCAAGTTTATCAGTGATCCAGAGATAGACTCCTAGTTTCTTATAGCCCTGATGCCGCATCTTCACCGTTCGAGGGTTCTAGTCCTTCTGTCAATGATTTACCTATTGCCTTACGACGAGGTAAACATATGTGCACTCAATACCCAATTGCTAACTTTGTGTCTTATGCACATACTTCACCCTGTTTACAGTCATTGCATGTGCCTTGTACTCTGTTTGTAATCCTACTTCTTACAAGCAGGCTTTGACATCCTCAGGTTGGAAAATTGCTATCGATGAGAAAATGAGTTCTCTTCATAAGAATTAGACCTGGGAACTTACTGTTCTCCCTCCGAGAAAATAGACCATTGGCTATCATTGGGTGTTTACATTGTTAAGTATCTTCCAGATGGCTCAGTTGAGCATCTTAAGGCACGCCTTGTTGCTAAAGGGTACACACAGACTTATAGTATGGATTATTTTGAGACCTTCTCACCTGTGGCTTGCCTTAATTATGTCAGGATTCTACTTTCTGTTGCAATTACTCTCTCTTGGCCGCTATATCAGTTAGATATTAAGAATGCCTTCCTTCATGGCAATCTTCAGGAGGAAGTTTATATGGATCAACCCCTTGTTGGGTTTGTGCCCTCAAACCATTACTTTATGTATTAGACATTGACTTTTTAATATATGGATATCAGCTTTACATTTCATTATGTATGTTTCTTTCATAAGATGATTGTTTATTCCATAAGTATCATAGTAAGTATTTCGTGTGTGTATGAGATACATACAATGAGATACGAATTACTATTCTTTGATACTTAAAGGTTGTCACAGTGGATGATGAGACTGGATATCTCATCAGGTATACACTGTAGCATCATTAACTACCATTCGATGGAGTGATAAATCTCAATCACTAGAGTGTGACTCTTGGTTAATATGCTAGTGCTTATAGTGCATTGACGGACCTGAGTTTCCTATTGACGCTCAATGCTGTCAACAGTCAATAGGAACTCATAACTTGTATAAGGTATGTGTTCTCAATCTTGAGACGATTATGAACACAAACTGTGGATATGGCTGCTTTGACTTACCAATCAGTGAGGTCTATAAAAGATCAACACCTGGGTATCTTGGGTATGTCATATTCATAGGGTTGTGAACATATATTGTCAAGATAGAATCTACCCTCTGTTTCAGAGTAAGCATTCCCTTGAGAATGTCACCATGTCGATTACTGAGTACTGCAGTCTTGTTGATAAGAGTTATCAACATGTTTGGTAATCATGAGTAGTGAATGGGACTTAAGAAATACAAGAAGTAATCATGATTCAGGTTGACAGTAACAGTTATCCGACTACCTGAATATGATTACGAATGCTGACGGTAGAGGGACATTAGTACAACATACAAGTCTAGTTATCGCTTCGGATATGTTCTTTTGCGTTGGAGTTCAGTTATCGTTTTATAGTGGAGTAAACGTTAACTGACCAGTTGGTTAGTTTGCTGATCAAAGAGTTTGGTCATGGTAATTAATAAACTGGTCTGAGCCAACAATAAAGAGCCTAGGAGGTCCCACTCTTAGCTCCGCCAGGATGCTTGGAAAGATGCTTGAGGATGATGTCCAGACAGGTTCGATCGATCGAAGATATCTCGATCGATTGAAGTCTGCAGGTTCGATCGATCGAAGATGGTTCGATCGATCGAATGTTCGATCGATCGAAGGCACTTCGATCGCTCGAAGTCTAGGTTGGTTCTGGGAATCTATAAATAGGGCAGCTGCGTTCTGGAAAAAGTTGTTCGTCGTTTTGAACGTCAGAAGCTGCAGAAACTGTTTTGGAGTCCCAAAACCTTCTCTATCCTCTCCATTAGGGTTCCCACCAACCCTAGTCTTTCTGGCAAGCATCCGCAGGAGTCATAAGGGTGAAGATCATCTAGTGGAGGCTGCTGGAAGTTGAAGATCAGAATTGGGTTCAAGACATTAAGGTATAACTCGTGTCCCCTCTTGTGCGCATCTGTAGAATTGACGAGTAGTAGATCCGGGCATGCCAATAAAGTTTCATAACTTGATTTTTCCGCTGCGTGTTTAAACTTTCCATTTAAACCTGTTTTTCCAACACCCCTGGCTTTGCTATTATAGGGAAGAACATCTTGTCTGTCATTTGCGCAAAGCTCTATGTGGCTTGAAGCAATCCCCTCGTGCCTGGTTTGATTGTTTTAGTACTATTGTACTTGCATATGGATTCAGTGGTTCCACTTCTGATCATTCTGTCTTCGTTCAACACTCTTCTGGGGGTACAATTGTGTTGATTGTATATGTTGATGATATTCTTATTTTTGGGAGTGATTCTGCGGGTATTTCAGATTTGAAGTGCCACCTCAGCCAACACTTTCATACTAAAGATCTTGGTGCTCTTTGCTACTTTCTTGGGATTAAGGTTGCTCGCTCCTGTCGTGGTATTTCTTTATCTCAAAGGAAGTATGTACTTGATCTTTTATCTGAGACGTGCCTCTTGGGATCTTGACTGACTGACACACCTATGGATTCTACTGTTAAGCTTGATAATGAGCAAGGTGCCTTGTTTGTTGATGTCAGTTGATACCAAACATTGGTTGGGAAGTTGATTTATCTCACTGTCATTCGACCGGATATTACTTATGTTATTGGTGTAGTTAGTCAGTATATGCATCACCACGTCAACCTCATTTTGATGCAGTTTGTCGTATTTTGCGATATCTAAAGAGTGCTCCTGGAAGAGGGCTTCTTTACAAGCCTCTGCTTCTCTATGTGTGGTTGGTTTTAGTGATGTTGATTGGGCTGGTTGTCGAATTGATAGACAGTCCACTTTTGGTTATTGTACTTTTGTTGGTGGTAATCTTGTTACATGGCGCAGTAAAAAGCAAAATGATATTGTGCGTTCTAGAGCCGAAGTTGTGTATAGAGTTATGGCTCATACTGCTTCTGAGATATTGTGGGTTCATTCTCTCCTTCAAGACATCGGTGTTGCTGTCTTTGCTCCTATGAAAATGTTTTGTGATAATCAAGCAGCTCTTTTCATTGCTAATAATCCCGTTTTTCATGAGCGCACCAAACATATCGAAGTGGATTATCACTTTATTTGAGATTTGGTAGTCAAGAAATAGATTGTCACTTCGTAAGTTTGGTCTGACACTCAACTTGGTGGTATTCTAACGATGCCGTTACCTCGGCCTTCTTTTAAGCACCTGTCGTCCAAGCTGGGCATGTTTGATTTATATGCTCCAGCTTGAGGGAGAGTGTTAGAGTTTTTATGTTTACTAAGGGTTTTTTTGGTCTTTTTTATTATAGGCATATATATATATATATGCAGATGCTAGTGTAATATTAATAGATCAATACAACGTTTCTCTTTCTTTTTCTATTTTCTTTCTTCTCATACCTAACCCTAATTTACCAGTACATCATCTAACTATCTACTTATTTGTTTGAGTTTGTCTCATAATTCAATCAATGCCTTACTATCACAATGTACTGAGATGGTAGAAATAGGTATACTCACTAAGGGTATATCATGCAATAAGTTCTTAATCCACTCAGCCTTTCTTTATTCTATTTGATAATATACCAGAGGAATTAAGCACATATCTCAAGAGGCTCGACTGCTGTGTTTCTTTGAATTTATGGTGTCACATAAGTTCTAAGTATTATAATCTATGACATAGTTGTTAACTGATTAAAAGAAAAGAGTGAGATAATCTCAACAATACATGGTGTTACGAGGGAAGAAGTTCTGAATTGGGTCTGAGATCTTGTCAGCTTTGCTAATCACTTTCTTTCAGTGCTTGTAAGGGTGTGGTTGAGTAGGTTCGCATGTGTTGCGTAATTTATCTTGTATTACTCCCTCCGTCCCAATTTAGATAATTTAGAACTTATAGCAATAGCATTATTAAGAGCTTTCCAAACAAAAATCTGCACCTTAAGCGGAATCTGCAAATATAATTGAAGTGTATACATACAGAGTAACAAACAAATAAAATGAACTCTACTACTAAATCGGAGATCTTGTCTGAAGAGAGATCAGCATGTTTCCCTATAAATAGCTTGCCCCGTCTTCTGTGATAACATTGCTCCTGCAACAACCATATTCAGAATCATTAGAGTTTTCATATTCTGCACTATACAAATAAAGTATCAACAGTTTCAAAGCTTGATGTAGCAAAAAGAAAAAAGAAAAAAGAAAAAAAAGAAAAAGAAAGGACAGTCTATGTTTTGAACCAAATACTAAAATGGAGAGCTTAGAGTCTGTAAAACTAAGGGCATCGAGCACATCGATTATGTAGGTCCTTAAGAGCCATTTGGTAGATAACATGTGAACCTGCTTTAGGGCAAAGAGATCAAGTACCACCATCACCATGATATCTATTACATTGTTGTATCCAAGTCTGATGAATTGTTCATGTACAAAATTGTCTTAAATAAAAATTAAAAATTAAAAACTCCATTTTACTTTAAAGTTAAGAAATAATCATTGACTAGTTGAAAAAGTTAAGGGACAATATCCGGGACTGTAAATCCTAATTACATTGCAAGGAGCATTGCAATCATTAACTTTGTAGAAACATGGTGTAGCCATAAGAGAAGTAAATTGGATTTTCTAACTATGGGTTAGTTTCAAGTACGATATATGAACACATATTAAAAACCATTTTTTTTATAAAAAAATAAAATAAATAAAACCTCTCCTTCCACTAAGGTACTTGACGACAATGAGGGAGAGAGTGTTCTTAATCCCCTTGGGAAAATACCAACGTGAAAAAAATTTGGATAGCAACCTTTCTTAAGGGAATTAGTTGGAGAGAAATGTAACATTAACTCCATCAAATGATTCAAATTCCATGCTTTTGAGCAGATTTCAGCCTCTGGCAATAACACATGCTGGGGAATGTTTCTATCACATCATACTTGCAACAAGTGACAGCTTTATAGTTTCTTGAATGGAAATTCAGCAGTTATATAGCTTTTCAGCAAACAGATGGCAGAAATGGAATGCAAGACGTGAAAAAAACTTATGGGCAAGTCTATAGTGAGCATCATCTCATATGAGAAGGCGATTTTTAACCATTGGATGAGCATCTAGCCATAAGATTCCCAAGAATCTGTTGATGCATTTATTGCTAGATGCTCATCTAACGATTAAAACCCGTCTTCTCATTTGAGAAGATTCTTACAATAGACTTACCCAATACTTATATGGTATTGTCATAACTACTGATATCATTATTTTAACTCCACCTCATACAATTCTGGCCTTACAAATCCATCGATATGTCAATTGAAAAAGCTCATCAACAACCAAACCCAAAAAAGTAACTTCAAAGTGCTAATCCCCTTGCAGTTTCTGTCTGCACATTAGAAGATATGTACACTTCCAGGACTAGCTTTTAAATATAGAAAGCACTTTTCCTGATAATACCAAACACAATTTTTCTAACTTCTTTTACCTTTAAATACCAAACATCGAACAGATGCATAAAATAAGCGGAGATAATTTTGAATATCGAATAAAAGGCATGAGTCATAGTAAACAAAGAGATAGATGATAGATCCATCATTTAGAACTACAAAGTCCAATTTCCATATGTACCTATCATTCTTGACAAAATAGTAGGTGCAAGCTTATGCAAAGTATAAAAATAAGAGCTAGACCTGTAGTACTGAAAAAAGACCTGTTCAACTGTAGAATATTTGATGTTATAAAGCACTTTTTATTGTTGAAAATAATCTAAAATGAAGACTATCTAGTGTGTTAAGTTGAAGGGTTTTTTTTTTACTATTGTGTTTAAATTAAGTAATAGGCATTACAAGTGTTTTTCCTTTTGAAAACTTGGACAACCACTTGTACATCTTTTGGTTTTTACATTTTTGTGTTTTGTGGTGTAATTCAATTCTATAAGTAGGTTGATGTATATAGAAAATTTGTTCCTTCAATAAAATTTCTATTGTGTCTCCATTTCTCTCCATTACTTTCTCCAAAAATCTCCAACACTTTTTTTTGTATCAGAGCCTTACACTGCTTACACCCTTTCTTACTTTACTCCAATTCTAAACCCTTCTAAAAATTCTGCCAATGGCATCAACTTCAAATAACACCACCTCCAACTAGGGGTGCAAAAAAAATTCTGTACCTGTATTTGAAGGGGAAAATTATGACTATTGGCATGTCCAAATGAAAACTCACTTCATTTCTCAAGATCTTTGGGAACTTGTAGAGTATGGTTTTCTAGAACCAGAAAGTCCAGAGGCATTAGCAACTTGGACTCAAGCAAAGCAGGAGGAGTATAAAGAGAATGTGAGAAAAGATGCCAGAGCATTTCTTCTCATCCAAATAGGGGTAAGCAAATCTATTTTTCCTAGAATCATGGGAGCAAAAAAAAAAGGGCTTGGGAACTCTTAAAAATTGAGTTCCAAGGCTCCGAGAAAGTTATTTCCATTAATCTTCAGACACTTTGGCGAGCATTTGATAATCTAGCCAAGAACGAAAATGAAACAATCCAAATCTTTGTTTCTAGAGTTGTTGAAATAATTAATCAAATAAGAAGCTATGGAGATACCATTAAAGATAAAAAGATTGTTGAAAGAGTACTTAGGAGACTACCACAAACTTTTGATCATATTATTGCTGCAATAGAAGAGTCAAAAGACTTGTCCAAACTCACTCTTGCTGAGCTCATGGGTTCTCTTGAAGCCCATGAAAAAAGAATGATCAGATATGCAAGCTCTAGAGTTGAACAACCATTCCAGTGAAAGCTCAACATTGCAGAAAATAAAAATTCAGAAAATAGAGGAAGCAACTCATTTCAGCAAGCCAAACGAGGAAAGGGACGCCAGAATTTTAGTAATCGCAACCGAGAAAAAGGAAAGAAATTCAACAATCAGCAACATGGAATCGGTAATGTGAATTCTGGCCCCCAATGTTTCGTTTGTAAAAAATATGGGCATGAATCTAAATATTGCAAATTCAAATGCACCAGATGCAAAATTCCAAACCAGGTTCTCAAAGAGATTGTTGGTTTCAAAAAGATGAAAAAAATAAGGCCAACTTTTTTGAATAAAACAACGAATAGCAAATGTTTTATTCCTGTATGAGCACTCAATTTGAATCACAGGACACCTTGTACTTGGATAGCGGGTGCGGGTGCAACAATCATATGACAGGAAACAAAAAATGTTTTGTTCGGTTTGATGGCCAAATTTCTTCCCAGGTTAAATTGGGTGATGGAAAATTATAGCCTATTGAAGGAAATGTTACAATGGCCGTTCAGACAATACAAAGGGAGGTAGCACAAGATTAATTTCTGATGCTTTTTATGACCTTGGCTGGACTCAAAATTTACTAAGTGTTGGACAATTAATTCAAAAAGGTTTCAGAGTAAATTCTGAGGGATCAGAATGCAAAATATTTGACAAAAATAATCAGCCAGTGGTAAATGTGAAAATGACTTCAAATAAAGTCTTCCCTCTTGTCATGCCACCATGAAAATTTGGCTCTAAAAGTTGACAAAGATGACTAGTCATTGTTGTGTCATACGAGATATGTCCAATATTTGAATTACAATGGCCTAAAATTATTGAAACAGAAGAACATGGTCATTGGACTTCCAAACATTGAAAAGGAGGACAAATTTTTTGAAGGATGCATATCTGGAACAGGGCGGATCTAGAAATTTCATGATAGAGGGGCTTGGCCAGTTGAGTGTACGGGGTTCGGGGACAACGTTGCGGAGGTGATTTATTTTGAGGAAATGTTTATACATATTTTTCATGCAGATGATATAAGATAACGCTATAAATATTAATACAAAAACTCAAGAAATCTTCTCCCATTGTATAATATAAACATCAAAGTTACAAAACTTTGGGACGTTTTACTGCCCATATAAAATTGTTACTAACAAATGACACCTAAAAATAACTACCAAAAGCCATATTTTTATTATCAAATGGCACATAAGAAAAGTTAACAATAATTGGCACCAAAGGTACAACAAAATGATATTACTTCAAATTGAGACCCAGAAATTGAATGTATTATACTTGGATGTATTGTAGAATTTTTTTTTTCAAAAATCAAAAACTAAGAAAGTAGGTGATGATGCCTAAAACTGGTAAGAAGGGTTTAGAGAGAGAAAAAGATAAGAACAGTTTGTATGTGGTTTGGTCCCGTTAACGAGGTGACCTACGTCCACGGTTGCGTCTGTGCGCTCTCACTAGCAGATCACCGATGGGCCTGGTGAACCAACAAAGATGGGCGACACTACCAGTAATGCCGGCTGGGTATATGCGTATTGATGGTGAGTTCTCTATTGAATGCTTGTTAGCTAGAGAATTATTTTTAGAACGGAATCCGGATCCTTGTAAACAGGATAGGTGGGCTCTTTTATAGATGCAAGAGTCCACCCTTACATGGTAAGTTAATAGGATTAGGAAACCTAATCTAATTACACTTGATTGGCATAATTTTAGGAGAGTTTCCTAAGTGGTTTAGGAAACTGTCACATCCCCTTTCGCAGTCTTGCAGTTGGTTTAGGAAACTGCTGGATAGGTCGGGATCTCGGGATGCCGCGACCTTCATGCCCGGCCTATTGGTACGAACCACGCGGTCTGAATGAACACCTCGGGAATGCTTGGCCCCACGGTGGGCGCCCTTACCAGAATAACCGGTACCTCTTGGTGACGTGGCACTGTCTTCATGGCTAGATTATTTTGGACATATCAGCTGCCCCCCATTTTCGGAACTGACTGGATGCGTCATCGGGTGAGGATTCAAAAATCAGTAGCTTCTTGGAAACCGTTCGGTTGACCTCCGGGAATGCTACTCGGGATGGGGCCTACGCTCCAGCTCCCTCGGTGGAGTAACCGATCGGTACAGGTAGGAGCTCGGGTGTGGGTATTGCCACGTGTCAGGGAGTAATTAGCCTGGTCAGGATCTAGCGGAGTCGGTTCGGATGTAACCGACCAGTTGCATGATAACCGGACCATCACGTCACGCATTTAATGTTTGCACATTTCGAGGCGACTCTTCACGTGCCCGAGGTGACACCTGTCTGGCGGCTTTTGGCAGGAAAGATCCTGAGTCGTTGGATCTAGTTGATCTGGACCGTCCACTACCTCTATATAAGAAACACTTGCTCGTTTCTTCAATTCCTGCTATCGAGTGAGAGAATTTACCGAGCGGTTTGAGAGCACTCAAGATTCCCGAGCAAGATTCCCGAGTCCTTTTCTGCGCTAAATTTTGTAAGTCCTTCCTTTCCATCTTCAGCTCTTCATTCTCTTCTTCTTTTCTGAACAAAGCTGGAGGGAGCGAACCCACTTGGGTTAGAACGAGCCTGGGATTTCTTCTTTTTTTGGTTTTGTCACTTCTTTCAGTCCAGGGGTACACTAGAGCAGTTTGACCGAACGGGAGTTCCTGGGAGAGTCTTGAGAGAGTACTGTCTTTCTCTTAGAGTCTTGCATGACCTGCCCTTTAGGTTGTTAGATCTACCTCCTCTGTACATTAGGTTAGGAGTTCTTGACCCGTTCTTAGGTCGTTTGCCCCTAGGTCTTCCACAGACTTAATCATGTGCCATTCCAATTTTAACTTGTCGTCCGGTCGGAAGACAAGCAATTACGGTCAGGGACTAGGAGCACCAGCCCAGATCCTCCCTCATCGGCCCCCTCTGATGAACATAGTGAGGGAAGAATACCTACCCGGGCGTCTCACGAGGAGACGCACCGGGATTCTCCCGTAGCCTCGACATCTCGGGGGTCAGGCGATGAAGGGTCTGTACCGAACAGTCCCAGGGTCGTCTTCGCGTGTGAGTCCATAGTCAGTATCCTGCGCGGCCATGACTTGGATCGGATATAGGTATGAGCTTCCCGGTCCCTTTTCTCTTACTGCCTATAATGGCGGAGCCCACTTCCACGAGTCGGGCTTCGTCACTTTGTATGAGGATGCCTTTATGGCAGGCCTTCGCTTGCCTATCCACCCCAATTGCCCGAGACGCACTCATCTACCTCGGGATCTCTCCCGGGCAACTCGCCCCGAACGGTTGGCGATACTTGATAGGGTGCATCTCCTTGTGGCCTTAAGTCCTCGGGTATGAGATCACCTTATAGGAGTTCTTCTGGACCCACCGGCCTTTCCAGGTTCACGAGGAGACTGGTTTCTTCTCGCTCAGGGCTAGGCAGGGGCGGAAGATAATCGTCAACTGCCCGAGCAACAATAAAGGATAGAAGAAGAAATTCTTCCAAGTGTCCACCCTGGGGCTATGTGAGAAGGCGCCGGGTATTCTGCTGAGGACCTCCTGGGCGGGGAAGCTAAGGAGTAAGCCCAAGCACTCTTTCTTTCTGGCTTAGTCTCTTTATTGTGTCATGACTAACCCGTTGGTGCGTTTGTCTTGCAGTGGGATCAGCTGACTCGCCTAGCCTTCTGGACGAGCTACAAGCAAGGATCCTGTCCTTGGTAGATGACCCGACCGATATTAATAAGGTGCTGACCCGGTCAGGGAGCCCAAAGATCTCTTACAAGCCCCAGGGATTCACAGCTCCTGTTCTCTCGGTGATCATTCCTGGTAAATACCAACTCTTGACCGTTCGGTTTTCTTCTCATTTGGTACTTTGCTGAACTAACATACTCTCTGGTTTTGCAGAAATGGCCCCCAAGAACGCGGTGGCATTGAAGGAGAAGGAAGCGGCATTGATGGCCCGTGCTGGCCAGAAGAGGAAGAAGCCAGACCCCGTTGAGGGCCAGCCCCTCAAGAGGATATCCCGGGGGATTTCCATCCGGGCTGAGAAGGAAGCTGCCGTTACCTCGACGCCCATAGTAACAATTGCTGCTCCACCACCACCTCCTCCTGCTGCCAAACCGACCGGGGTCTCCTTCCCAAGTATGGAGAAGACTGCTCGCGCGGGCCCCTCCTCCAGGCCAGAGGTCGAGACAGTGGACGACGTCTGCAGAAGGGTACATCTCAGGATGTTGCAGAGCCAGATCGACAAGTGCACCCTGCTGAGCCCCGAGGCCATCATCGGTTAGCTGTACAGCATCAGCCATATGGTAAGTGTCTTTGCAACATGAACCTTAGCTTTTCTTCCTTGCTTGTACTGACATTTTCTTGTTCTTGTAGATTGGCTGTATTGCGGCCGGGGCTGAGACCACCCTTCCCGGCGTTTCTAAGAGGTTGGTCATTGCAGAGGCTAACCTTTCTATGGAGAGGGCTGCCCGGGAGTCTGCGGAGTTTGCCCTCACTGTGGAGGAAGAAAAATCTTGGGCAACCGCCCTGGAGCTTGGGGAGGTCCGTAATACTTTATCAACCGAGCAGGCCGCCCAGAAGGCTACGGAGGCTAAGGCTACAGCAGCGGAGGCCGGGAGGATTACCGCCGAGCAGGTTGCAGAGACTAAAGCTACAATCGCGGAGGCCAGGAGGATCTCTGCCGAGAAGGATCTTGCAGCTATGATGGCCACGCTCTTGGAGCTCACTACTGCTCGGGAGGCTGGAGCTAAGAAAGCTGAGGAGGAATTCGAGGCTGGGTTCCTGACTGGCTACGCTGACCTGATGAAGCTGGTTGCTGCTGACCATCCTGACTGGGACTTGTCTGATTATTCCTGGGCGGAGTCCAGTTACTGGAAGGAAGGCCAGGCTGACTCCGAGGTCGCCGCTGAAGCTGCACTGGCCGGGGACCTCTCAGTTGATGAGCAGACTACGGAGGAGGGAGAGATGGTGGTGGTAGATTAGTTTTTTTTTGTTGTTGTAGTTTTTTCTTTCTGGGGAGGCTACTATAACTACCCCCTAGGCTTTGTACAGTTTTTTATTTTAATTAATGAAAAGGCCCTCGAGGTCAAACTTTCCATTAACTGTTTTTCTGTACTGTGCCTATTTTAATTGCTAGTATCCGCTCAATTTTTGGCCAACCTAATACCTGCCTTAGCAAATGTTTTAGGACCGTAACCAGTAGAACACCTAGTCTTTCTAACCTGTTTAAAAGGTAACTGCCCGGTCTGCCGTAGGAACTTGTCCTGTTTAGCGTCTGGGATCGCCCGGTGTATTATAGGAATACCCTGTATTACCGTTCGGGATATCCCGGTGTATCATAGGTGTATCCTGTTTTACCGTCCGGTATATTATCTCTGATCACTATAAGTACTTAGGAATTTTTCCAAGTTCTTTTAGTGACCGGTGTGATTTCCTGTTTTGGCCTAATATTCCCCTGCCCCCTAGCATTTTGCTAAGGCGGGAGTGTAGGAGTTAGTAGCCGTAGGAAATCGATCTAGAACATAGGTGGTTGCAGGGTCTTTTGTAGCTTGCCATCGTCTGCTGCCTAGGGGCTTGTCCCCGTCGTCAGCTGGACCTAAGCGAACCCTTAAGTAATTTCCTGTTCAGGTCTAGTATCCTCTTACCTCCCGAGCATCCTGTGAAGGCGGGGGCGTATTGAGGAGCGACCATAGGAAACCGACTTAGAACATGGGTGGTTGTAGGGTCCTTTTGTGCCTGGGTTCAGAGCCCGAGGTCTTCTTAGTGCCTGGGTTCGGAGCTCGAGGTCTTTTAGGTGCCTGGGTTCGGAGCCCGAGGTCTTTTAGGTGCCTGGGTTTGGAGCCCGAGGTCTTTTTGTGCCTTGGTTATTAGCCAAGGTCTGTTTGTGCCTTGGTTGTTAGCCAAGGTCTTTGATGCCCCGGGGTTAGGCCCGAGGTCTTTTCTGCATTGCACGGTGTATCGACAGGAGTAATTTTGCAAAATAAACTTTCCAATTTTGTTAAAAACAAAAAATTATTGCTATTGCTCAATCAGAGCTACAAAAAGAAATCTCTACCAGTGCTAAATTCCCGTGGCTCAATGCTACTGATAATACTTGCGGAGGTATTGCACATTCCAAGGATGAGAGAGATCGTGCCCGTCCATGCTCTGTAGCTAGTAAGTTCCCGGTTGGTTGACCCGAGTTACTATATATGGGCCTTCCCAGTTTGCTCCTAATTTCCCATGGCTCGGGATCCGGATAGACTGGTTTACTGCCTTGAGGAAGAGGTCTCCAACTTAAAAATTGCGGTGTCTCACCTTGCTATTGTAATACCGCAAGACCCTTTGCTTGTAGGCTGCCACCTTCAGATAGGCTTGGTCTCTTTTTTCCTCCACCAGATCCAGTTCTGACCGAAGGGCTTCTTCATTATCCGGCGCACTGAAGTTGGCCACCCTATAGGTGGGCAACCCGAGCTCTGTGGGGACCACCGCCTCAAATTCGTAAGTTAAAGAGAATGGGGTTTTGCCTGTTGCCGCTCGGGGTGTAGTGCGGTAGGCCCACAAGAGGGTTGGTAGCTCTTCAGCCCACAGTCCTTTGGCGCCTTCAAGCCTTGTCTTGATTGACTGCAAGATTGTGCGGTTGGTTACCTCGGCTTGACCATTGGCTTGTGGGTGCTCGGGGGAGGAGTAATGATTCAGTATCTCGTAGCCCGAGCAGAACTGTCTAAATATAGGGGTGTCAAACTGATTGCCGTTATCTCTAACTAGGACCCGGGGAATGCCGAACCTACTAAGAATATTCCTTTCCACAAAGTTCTCCGTTTTTCGTTTGGTTATTGTCGCCAAGGGCTCGGTCTCTGCCCATTTGGTGAAGTAGTCAACAGCGATGTCGGCGAACTTGACCTGTCCTTTTCCCATTGGCAGGGGGCCGACAATGTCGATTCCCCACTGGGCGAACGGCCAGGGGCTGTGGATTGGTGTCTGGAGCTCTCCCTGTCGGTTGATCATGGGAGAGTATTTTTGGCACTTGTCACATCTTTTGACATACTCCTGGGAATCCCGGGACATGGTTGGCCAGTAGTAACTTTGTAGTAGGGCCTTTCTGGAGAGTGCCTAGCCTCCGATGTGATTCCCGCACACTCCTTCGTGGATTTCGAACAGTATCGCTGGGACATGTGTGGGGTGAACACAGCGGAGGTACGGGATAGTGAATCCCCTCTTGTAGAGAATGTTGTCAAGAAGATGGTATCGGGCGGCCCGGTACTTGACCCGGCAGGCTTCTTCTTTGTCATCTGGTAGCGTCCCTGTTGTCAAGAATGTCACGAGCGGGTCCATCCAACTGGGTCCCAGGGTGACCGGGTCTACCTCCATGCCTTCTAAGTTGATCACACTTGGCTCGGGTAGATATTCTATCCGTATCCCGGGCAAGTCTGACTCAGAAGACGAGGCGAGGCAAGCCAACCGGTCGGCCCTAGTATTTTCTTCTCTGGGTATCTGCGTGATGGAGAATCCTCGGAGCTTCTTGGAAACCGCACAGACAAGGGCCAGGTAGGCTACCATGTTGTCTTCCCGTGCTTCGTACTCTTGGTTGACCTGGTTGACCACGATTCGTACCATGTTGTCTTCCCGTGCTTCATACTCTTGGCTAGGAATCACTGTATCCCTAGACCTATTGTGCACTTATAGAAAGGGCCAATTGCAGTCTAACCAGTAGGGCTTCGTATTCGGCCTCATTGTTGGAGGCGCGGAACCCAAACCTTAGTGCGTATTCGAGCTGGATACTGTCGGGGGTAGTCAGGATGATTCCTGCCCCACTACCTTGCTGATTAGACGAACCATCAACGTGCAGTACCCAGGTGGGGATATCAGAGTGTAACCCGGGCGGTAAGGCCGGTGGCTTGGAATCTTCAACCGGGTCCTTTGGGTATGTGAACTCAACCAGAAAGTCTGCCATGGCTTGTCCCTTATTGGCTGTCCGGGGTCGGTAGATCACTTCAAACTCTTCCAACTCCAAGGCCTACTTGACGAGCCTCCCGGACGTGTCTGGACGACTGAGGATTCTGCGGAGAGGTTGATCTGTGAGGACCACAATGGCATGGGCCTGAAAGTACAGGCGGAGCCTTCGGGCCAAGGTGATAAGGGCGAACGCCAGTTTTTCGATGCGGGAGTATCTGCTCTCTGCGCCCTGTAACGCCTGGCTGGTGTAGTACACTGGGAACTGTATCCTGTTCTCTTCCCAAATAAGTGCCGAGCTAACTGCTGACGGTGACACTACCAAGTATAGAAATAATTCCTCCCCGAGCACGGGTGTTGAGAGTAGAGGAGGGGAAGACAGGTACTTCTTGAGTTCCTGGTGTTAGGAAACTGTGTTTCCAGAATCCATTGACAGTGCGTATAAGTTGGTACTGCAAAAAAATTACGTGAAAACTACAATAACCCTACAAGGGCGGAAATAGGGTTACCTTAAACTGCTAAAACGGATTGCTGTAGTAGACGAATCGAGAACATGGGCTCGATAACAGCTCATGATCTTCTACCGTATTCCTTTGCTGCCAGAATATCAAACTGAGTGTGGGCTCTTTCGAAATCCTTTCTGTTTTCTGCCCTCCCTCTTTTATGCTCTCTTTTCTATTCCGAGTTATAATTCTCTATATAGAAAAACGCTAACTGAGGAGAGAGCCAAAGCAGCATATATATAGGCTACGATAGGGAACATAAGAAGTCAATAAGGAATAGGCTTCCTTATGGAATTAGGAAAGCCAAAGCAGCATATATATAGGCTACGATAGGGACCATAAGAAGTCAATAAGGAATAGGCTTCCTTATGGAATTAGGAAACCCTAATTCGAATTGAATCAGATTCCTATTTCCATAAATTATAATTCATACCACTAAAGAATTATAATTGCACTCCTACCCTTATCTCAAAAATATATTTCGAGCTCCATGTTATTAAATGCTCATTATCTCCCCATGTTATGATTACAGATATCCATTAATAAAATATAATTACTGACAATCATATTTAGTTAATTTCTTGAAATTCCTTGAGATCCTCTGCTTAACTTATCTGATATGTCGGATACAAAATCCACCTGCAGGGTTTGACATAATCAAAACTTATAAGCTTTCTCAAGGGGATATCATCAATCCCAAAATTGAGACATGGATTCCATCATTAATTAATATCCACCGCACAATTATTATTGCCACCCAATCCAATGAGATATTGACCCATTTAAGGATCTCACCCTTTTAGGGATCAAAGTGTAAATATCAAATGTACGTGTCTACAAATTAACTTAGGATTTAGAGCATAAGAACTCATAATAGCCATTAGGTATTAATTATCTTATAAGTCAATATAAAGATAATTACCCCAAGTCAGTCCCGTTTAATACACAAAGTGTACCAGCATAGTGAGTTGAAACGATACCGTTTTCCGTAGTCAAGACAAACCTACTACAACACCATGCTGCAGTCCTACCGATGGTGTGTCTAATCTCATCTAAAACTGTAAACCAAAATCTTACATTCTATAATATCTGATGGCCTGATCTTCCGTGTGTAAGCTGAACTCTACACACCAAACCACCTACTATATAGAATGAGAGACACACATGCATAATATTAAATAAATAATATAATACAAATATTGCCCACACAGATTCTCATAAAAAAATGGATTAACTGATTTTATTAAATGAATAATAAATCAACTACATAAAGCATGGCTTTTAGTATATATCCCTAACAATCTCCCACTTAGACTCAAAGCCATGATGCGACACACCTCACTCCTATCCCATCTACATGACTGTCAAAAGTCTTGGCCGGTAAGCTCTTGGTTAAAGGATCTGCCAGGTTATTTGCTGATGCTGTCTTGGTCACTTCAACATCACCTCTTTGTACGATCTCTCGTATCAGGTGATACTTACGCTCAATGTGTTTCCCTTCTTATGAGCCCTTGGTTCATTTGAGTTAGCAACCGCTCCGCTATTATCGCAATAAAGGGTAATAGCCGATTGTACCACAGGTACTACTCTTAGATCCATAAGGAAGTTTCTGAGCCAAACGGCCTCCTTAGCGGCTTCCAAAGCAGCCACATACTCGGCTTCCATGGTGGAATCAGCAATACATGACTGCTTGATACTCCTCCAAGTAATGGCTCCACCTCCTAGGGTAAACATAGATCCCGAGGTAGACTTTCTGGAATCCCTATCTGACATGAAATAAGAATCTGTGTACCCAATGGGTACAAGACTGTCTGCTTGGTAAACTAACATATAGTTTCGAGTCCTTTTCAGGTACTTGAGAATATTTTTCACTGCAGTCCAATGTTCTTGCCCTGGATTAGACTGATATCTACTAACCATGCCAACAACAAAGCAGATGTCAGGTCTAGTACATAACATAGCATACATTAGGCTTCCTACTGCCGAGACATAAGGAACTTCCTTCATCTTCTCTATCTCATCAGGTGTCTTAGGACACTGATCCTTAGATAGAGTAATCCCATGTCTAAAGGGAAGGAATCCCTTCTTGGAATCTTGCATGCTAAACCTTGCAAGAATATTGTCAATATAAGTGCCTTGTGACAAGCCCAACATCCTATTCTTGCGATCTCGCATAAGCTTCATCCCTAGGATGTGATCGGCTTCTCCCAAGTCCTTCATATCGAATTGACTGGACAACTATACCCATACAGAAGATAATACCCCCACATCATTTCCGATTAGCAAGATATCATCCACATATAGTACTAAGAACACCACCACTCTTCCATCATGTTTCTTGTACACACAAGATTCATCCGCACATTGATCAAAACCAAAAGACTTGATTGCTTGATCAAAGCGGAAATTCCAAGACCTAGATGCCTGCTTAAGTCCATAAATGGACGTCTTAAGCTTGCACAACATGTGTTCTTAGCCCTTCGCAATGAACCCGTCTGGTTGCATCATATAGATGCACTCGTCAAGATTCCCATTTAGAAATGCTGTCTTGACATCCATTTGCCAAATTTCATAATCGAAATGTGCAGCAATGGATAAGAGAATCCGGATAGACTTTAGCATGGCCACCGGCGAAAAGGTTTCCTCATAATCGATTCCCTCTTTTTGAGTGAACCCTTTCGCAACAAGCCTTGCTTTAAAGGTTTCCCCCTTACCATTTGCTCCTCTCTTCTTCTTATAGATCCACTTACATCCAATGGGTTTTATTTCATTGGGTGGTTCTACAAGATCCCAGACTTGATTGGAGTACATAGACTCCATTTCAGATTTTATAGCCTTTTGCCAAAGATCTATGTCTTTATCTTGGAGTGCTTCATTGTAGTTACAGGGGTCGGTACCTTGTTCATCAGGGACCCGGTCATAAGACTCTCCCAAGAACATATACCGGTCAGGTTGAATAATAACCCTCCCACTATGACAAGGCACTACTCGTGTCTGTGTATCACTGATATTTCGTTGTGAAGATTCTGAACTTAATACACCATTATCTACATGTTGTACTGGTTCAGGAACCTGCGTGTTAATGGTTGGTTCAGGATCTACACAAGTTTCGATAATCCTCCCACTACGACGTGGTAATGGAATATCGATAACTCTTTCTTGTGGTGTTTCTTCTCGTACCGTTGGTATCGAAGAAGTATGTCTCGGTGTCTCTCCTCTCATTTCCTCTAGAACAATACGACTTCTGGGCTTGTGATCCATAACATAGTCCTCTTCTAAGTATGTGGCATTGGTGTTAACAATAACCTTATGATTCTTAGGACTATAAAACAGACCACCTTTAGTTCCTCTTGGATACCCAACAAAGAAACATACTTCTATTCTTGATTCCAACTTTTCTGCGTTCCCTTTCAGCACATGTGCTGGACTACCCCAAATCCGAACATGCCGCAGACTAGGCTTTCGCCCAGTCCACAATTCCGTGGGAGTAGTAGGTACTGACTTAGATGGTACCAGGTTTAAAATGTATGCAGCTATCTCTAATGCGTGTCCCCAAAAGGAAATTGGTAAATCCGAGTAACTCATCATAGATCTTACCATATCCATGAGAGTCCTGTTCCTTCTTTCTGCTACACCATTCTGTTGAGGCATACAGGGTGCAGACAATTGGGATGTAATCCCTTGCTCCAATAAGTATTCCCTAAACTCTCCCAAGAGATACTCTCCACCACGATCAGATCGTAGTGTCTTGATACATTTACCTAGACGCTTCTCCATTTCAGCCTTAAAGTCTTTGAATTTCTCAAAGCATTTTGACTTACGTCGCATCAAATAAATGTACCCATACCTTGAGTAATCCTCGATGAAAGTGACAAAGTAATCAAATCCCCCTCTTGCTTGGACAGTTATAGGACCACACAAATCAGAGTGAACCAGTTCTAATGGCTCTTTTGTTCTATAGCCCTTGGCCGAGAATGGCCTCTTGGTCATCTTACCTTCCAAGCAAGATTCACAAACTGGAAGTGCCTCCACTTTCAATGAGCCTAATGGGTCATTTTGAACCAGTCTTTGAATCCTTTTCAAATTAATAAGACCAAGGCATAAGTGCCAAAGATGCGTTTGGTTCATCCTCGAAGGTTCTTTTCTCTTAAATGGCAAACTATTTGTGTTATTCAATTCATTAAGTTGCAGTATAGGAGAGATAGGATTTATAATATAAAGATCATCCACCAATTGACCAGAACAAATAAAACGTTTATTTTCTTTGATAACTACTACTTTATTAAAATGAACTGAATATCCATTATTTACTAAACTAGAAACTGAAACTAAATTCCTTCTAATAGAAGGTACATAAAAGCAATTTCTTAATATTAAAATCCTATCTCTACCAAAACTAAGATGTAGATCTCCTACTGCAACTGCTGCTACTCTCATAGCATTTCCCATATATATATAAATCTCTCCATCACTGAGCTGCCTGGTTCCCTAGAACCCCTGCAAAGAATTGCATACATGATCAGTGGCTCCCGTATCTTCGCACCAGGTACCGGTAGATCGGACCGCTAAACACGATTCAACAACTAGTAAATGAGATTTACCTTAATTGTTCTGTCTGGCGAGATAAACTGGACATTGCTTCTTCCAGTGTCCTGGCTGCTTGCAAACAAAACATTTAGGCCTTCCCAGTTGTCCTCGTGGCCTTTGGATTGGCGGAGGACCCGCGACCTTCTTTCGAGCCTTTTTCATTTTCTTCTTGCCTTTCGGCTTTGAAGCAGAACCTTTCTCAAACACAAGAGCACTCCCTAACTTTATGTTGAGACCCTCAGCTGCCTGGAGTTCTTTAAGCAGCTCTGCCAAAGTATATTTAAATTTATTCATGTTGTAATTAAGGGGGAATTGCTTAAAAGACTCTGGCAATGACTAGAGTACGATATCGACCTGGGTTTCCCCGTCGATTATAGCTCCAAGGATCTCTAGTTCATTAAGAAGAGATATCATCTTAAGAACATGATCCCTTACATGTGTCCCCTCAGCCATGGTTGTGTTCATCAAGTCTTTCATGGCAACTTGCCTAGCAGCATGACTTTGATCCCCGAACATCTCTCGGAGGCTCTCCATCATGTCATAGGCGCTGGCCATTGACTGATGCTGATTTTGCAGCACATTTGACATGGATGACAAAATGTAACACCGCGCCATCTCACCAGCCTTGACCCATTTCTTGTGAGCCTGGGTTTCCTCAGCGGTTGCCCCCTCACCAGGTTGCTCAGGACATTCTTGAGTAAGCACAAATTTGTACTCTTCAGTAGTTAACACAATATCCAAATTCCTTTTCCAGTCTATATAGTTTGGTCCAGTAAGTTTGTTTTCTTTAAGTATAACAGCAACTGGATTGAAAGTACCCATTTAAAAGCCTGAGAATCACATAACATAAATAATTACTTTTGGGCAAAAATTACTATGGATTCGAGTTGAAAATATTGGTTCCCTATACCATATTTAAAAGGAATCCGCCAGCAACCTGATACACCGCGAATAGTATGACTCGATGGAAAGCCATATACTATCCAACATTTGTTCAGATAGACAATTGCCTTTTAATTTAACTATCCAGGCAATGTACTTTGCCTAATAAAATTAAACTGCTGACTTGCTTTGGTCCTATAAATAATTACAGTGACTCAGATGGAGAGGATATTATTATTTATAGCTAAGTGTATACCATCACTTAATTCTAGGTCAAGAGTTCCATGAGGAACATCTCTGATGGAGAGGTGACCCACACCAATAATCACCCAAAACATTCTTTTAAAGAAGTTTGTACTGATGATTCCATGATCAACTACATCCGATAGGGAGGATGACACTAGAGCCATCACACAAAGACAATCATATCATCTACAAACCAGTGATGGAGACCATGGGATTTATACTTGATAAATTCCCTCTCCCACTTAGAATTTTAAAAAAAAATTTGAGGGTCATAATTTTTTAGAAAAACTTTTAATTTAATTAATAAAAAATAATAGAATACTTGACAAGGATTAATTCATCCTTACTTGTGAAACCCACATGTGTAGATAATAAAATTATTCTATTCTCATGATTTTAGAAAATAAGTACTTATGTTTTCAAATTATGGAATTAGTTTTATTTCTAAATACACATGTAGTTGTCCATCATTTTAAATTAATATAAATTAAACATGCAGCTAGGCATCTGAAATAAGTCTAGGAACAATTATCCATGTTGTCCTATTCATTAAACATGAAACAATAATAATCATTCAATCACACATAAATAAGGAAACCACAATAAAATAGGAATCCCACTATTATGGTCAAGCTGCAACTCTTGTGAAGAAATCTTCATTGAACCCAATTAGCTCTATGTCGCCACTAAATCCGATTTACCATCAGTAACTGCCTTCCAGAACTGATTTTTGAAATAGCCTTCAGAAATTGCCTCCAGATTGCTTTCTGAAACTGCTTGTAAACTGTCTTCATGAACTGTCTTCACGGATTTACTTGAGATATATTACACAAACCCTATGCCTCCATAAAGGAGTTCATATGCTATTTCTTTGCAGTAAATTAACCACACATCAATCAAGCGTGGGATCCAATACACACAAATTCTATGCCTCCATAAAGGAGTTCACATGCTATATTAAAACAGCAAAATTAACCACGGATAAAACCATCGTGGGATCCAATCACACAAAATGACCATAATAGTGGAATAAGAACGTTGCAAAACAAGGGTTAGCACAGTTCTACATTCTATCCATCCATCAAAACACACATAAGATCTGTTTTATTGGACAACATGGTTGTGTCCAACCCATACGCAGAATCAACGTTGCTCTGATACCACTGTTAGGAAACTGTGTTCTCAGAATCCATTGACAGCGCTTATAAGTTGGTACTGTAAAAAAATTATGTGAAAACTACAATAACCCTACAAGGGCGAAACTAGGGTTACCTTAAACTGCTAAAACGGATTGCTGTAGTAGACGAATCGAGAACACGGGCTCGATAACAGCTCACGATCTTCTACCGTATTCCTTTGCTGCCAGAATATCGAACTGAGTGTGGGCTCTTTCAAAATCCTCTCTATTTTCTGCTCTCCCTCTTTTACGCTCTCTTTTCTATTCCGAGTTATAATTCTCTATATAGAAAAACGCTAACTGAGGAGAGAGCTAAAGCAGCATATATATAGGCTACGATAGGGACCATAAGAAGTCAATAAGGAATAGGCTTCCTTATGGAATTAGGAAACCCTAATTCGAACTGAATCAGATTCCTATTTCCATAAATTATAATTCATACCACTAAAGAATTATAATTGCACTCCTACCCTTATCTCAAAAATATATTTTGAGCTCCATGTTATTAAATGCTTATTATCTCCCCATGTTAAGATTATAGATATCCATTAATTAAATATAATTACTGACAATCATATTTAATTAATTTCTTGAAATTCCTTGAGATCCTCTGCTTAACTTATCTGATATGTCGGATACAAAATCCACCTGCAGGGTTTGACATAATCAAAACTTATAAGCTTTCTCAAGGGGATATCATCAATCCCAAAATTGAGACATGGATTCCATCATTAATTAATATCCACCATACAATTAATATTGCCACCTAATCCAATGAGATATTGACCCATTTAAGAATCTCACCCTCTTAGGGATCAAAGTGTAAATATCAAATGTACGTGTCTACAAATTAACTTAGGATTTAGAGCATAAGTGCTCATAATAGCCATGAGGTATTAATTATCTTATAAGTTAGTATAAAGATAATTGCCCCAAGTCAGTCCCGTTTAATACACAAAGTGTACCAGCATAGTGAGTTGAAACGATACCGTTTTCCATAGTCAAGACAAACCTACTACAACACCTTGCTGCAGCCCTACCGATGGTGTGTCCAATCTCATCTAAGACTATAAACCATAATCTTACATTCTATAATATCTGATGGCCTGATCTTCCGTGTGTAAGCCGAACTCTACACACCAAACCACCTACTATATAGAATGAGAGACATACATGCATAATATTAAATAAATAATATAATACAAACATTGCCCACACAGATTCTCATAAAAAAATGGATTAACTGATTTTATTAAACGAATAATAAATCAACTACATAAAACATAGCTTTTAGTATATATCCCTAACACCTGGAACACCTCTTCTCACTCTTCTGACCACTGAAACACCTTGCGAAGGATTTTGAAGAATGGCAGGCACCGGTCGGTAGCTCGGGAGACAAATCTGTTTAATGCGGCCACCCGTCCGGCTAAGCTCTGAACCTCCTTTGTTGATTTGGGCGACCGTATGTTGATGATGGCTTTGATCTTTTCGGGGTTTGCCTCAATCCCCCGTCTACTGACTAGGTGGTCCAGAAATTTCCCTGATGAGACGTCGAAGGTGCATTTGACCGGGTTCAACCTCATCCTGAATTTTCTCAAAATGCTAAAGGCCCTGGCCAGATGCTCAAGGTGGTCGGGCTCGTCCCGGCTCTTGACCAGCAGATCGTCCACATATACCTCCATAGATTTTCCAATGAGGTCTTTGAACATATAGTTGACCAGGCGTTGGTAGGTGGCCCCAGCATTCTTGAGACCGAATGGCATCACCTTGTAGTAGTACGTGCCCTGGTCGGTGATGAACGCAGTCTTCTCTTCGTCCCTGGGGTACATGCTGATCTGGTTGTACCCCGAGTAAGCGTCCATAAATGAGAGGAGTGAGTGACGCGCCATGGAGTCCACAAGGAGGTCTATCCTGGGTAGTGAATAGCAATCGTTGGGGCAAGCTTTGTTGAGGTCGGTGAAGTCCACGCACATCCTCCACTTCCCGTAGCTTTTCTTGACAAGGACCACATTGGCTAACTAGTCAGAGTAGTGGACTTCTCGTATGGAACGGGCTTTTAGGAGCTTCTCGACCTCTTCACTCACTGCTTTTTATCTTTCGGGGGCCATGCCCCTCATTTTCTACTTCACCGACCTGCAATCTGGACTAACATTGAGCCGATGGGACATTACCCGGGGATCAATCCCGGGCATATCCTCGTGACTCTAAGAAAAAATGTCCTAGTTTTGCCTAAGGAATTGGGTCAGTTTCTCCTTCAGGCCAGGCTCTAGTAAGGTGCCAATGCTGATCGTGTGGTTAGGGTACTCGGGATTCAGCACTACACTTTCTAATTCTTTCACCAGACCAACCGTGTTGCTCCGGTCCTGGGGGTCCATCTCTTGAACATTTAATGTTTCAGTGATTGCCCCTCGGCGTAAAGAGCTGACATAGCAACTCTGGGCAGTGGTCTGATCTCCACGCAAGAATTTGAGTCCCTGAGGAGTTGGGAACTTCACTGTTAGTCTGTAGGTGGAGACGATTGCTCTGGCCTTGTTGAGGGTCGGCCTGCCAAGGATGACATTGTAGGCCGACAGGGCTTCTACGATCACAAAATTGGTCAGCACGGAGGCCTACTGAGGGTAGGTCCCCATGAGAACTAGAAGCTCAATTGTCCCGAGCGGTTGCATACTGGAGCCGTTGAATCCAACTAGAGGTGTAGCGACTGGACGGAGCCGATCCCTGGAGATCCCGAGTTGATCGAATGCCGTCGTGAACATAATGTCGGATGAGCTGCCTATGTCCACTAGGACCCTCTTGACCATATAGTTGGCTATAGAAAGTGTCACTACTAGCAGGTCATCATGGGGGCAGTGGACGCCCTGCAAATCATCGGACGTGAATGTTAGAACATCGGTTGGGGAGGAGCCGGTGGATTGGACCTTCCGTGCCGACTGTGAATCTCTTCCGCCTGACGTTCCTCCACCCAGCGAGGATTAGACCGAGCTCGTCTTTGCAAGCGCCTGGTTGCCTGGCTGTGCTCTCCATCGTTGGGGCGTTCTCGGTCTGGCAGGGACACTGAGGCGGAACGGGCTTGCCTTCGTGCCCGAGCGGGCCTTTGAGTAGGGGTGCTTTTCTCAGGCTGATTCTCTGATGCAGGGCGCTTCTTATGTTGGGCTAAAAGCACCTGCATCTGTTCCTGTGTTCGGTGCTGGCCCTCCAAGAGTTGTGCCAGTGCTCCCGTTATCTGTTCGGTGGTCATGGAGGCAGCCTGCTGCTCAGGCTACGGGTTCTCCTGACCGGTTGGATTAGCGGCTCTCTTACCTGTCTTTTGCGGTATGTTGATCAGTCAAGAATTTGTTGATGAGAAAACTCTGTCGTTTTCCAAAGACGGCGCCACACTGATGATGTCTAAAATTGGTAAGAAGGGTTTAGAGAGAGAAAAAGACAAGAACAATTTGTATGTGGTTCAGTCCCGTTAACAAGGTGACCTACGTCCACGGTTGCGTCTGTGTACTCTCACTAGCAGATCACCGGCGGGCCTGGTGAGCCAACAAAGATGGGCGACACTACCAGTAATACCGGTCGGGTATATGCGTATTGGTGGTGAGTTCTCTGTTGAATGCTTGTTAGCTAGAGAATTATTTTCAGATCGAAATCCGGATCCTTGTAAACAGAATAGGTGGGCTCTTTTATAGATGCAAGAGTCCACCCTTACATGGTAAGTTAATAGGATTAGGAAACCTAATCTAATTACACTTGATTGGCATAATTTTAGGAGAGTTTCCTAAGTGGTTTAGGAAACTGTCACATCCCCTTTCGCAGTCTTGCAGTTGGTTTAGGAAACTGCTAGATAGGTCGGGATCTCGGGACGCCACGACCTTTATGCCCGGCCTGTTGGTACGAACCGCTCGGTCTGAATGAACACCTCGGGAATGCTTGGCCCCACGGTAGGCGCCCTTACCAGAATAACCGGCACCTCTTGGTGATGTGGCACTGTCTTCATTGCTAGATTATTTTGGACATATCAGTAGGAAGTTTCTACATTTCAAAGGGGGCTTGAATGTAAAAATTTATAGTTTTTGGGGTATGTATAAAATTTTTGTAAAATCAAGTGGGGGACTTAAAGTCCCCATTGTCCTTCAATAGATCCGCCCGTGTCTGAAAAAATGCACAGACTGCCATTTCCCAAAAATAGCGTGGCGCGCAAAAAGACTACTTGAACTGGTACATGTAGATATTTGTGGACCCATGAGAACTCTCAACATTTCAAAAGAAAATATATTTTCTTGGGCAATGTTATTGTGAGAAACTTATCACATGAGAAGGGGGGTTTTAACCGTTGGATGAGCATCTAACCTTACGATTCCCAGAAATCTGGAGAGAACTAGATGCTCATCCAACGGTTGAAACCCGCCTTCTCATGTGAGAAGCTTCTCACAATAGCATTTCCTTATTTTCTTCAATTTGTTGATGATTTTAGCAGGATGATGTGAGTCTACTTCCTTGAACAAAAATCAGAAGCTTTATCAAAATTCTTCCAGTTCAAGCAGTTGGCTGAAAAACAAAGTTGTCATCCACTGAAGATGCTCAGAACAGATCGTGGAGGAGAATTCTTATCAGAAGAGTTCAAGAACTACTATAAAAATGAAGGTATAAGGTCGTGCCAACTCATAGTCCGATACACTCCTCAGCAAAATGGAGTGGCAGAAAAAAAGAATCACAGCACCATTGTCGAGATGGCATGGCGCATGTTGAAAGCAAAAGGTCTTCCCAACAATAATTTTTGGGCAAAAGCGGTCAATACTGCAGTCTACATCCTCAACAGATCTCCAACCAAAGTAGTCCTAAACAAAACTCCTTATGAAGCATGGAAAAATTTGATGAAAAAGGAGAGAAATACATCTTTATTGGCTACAGTGATGAATCGAAGGCGATTCGACTCGTTGATCCAAAAAACCTAAAAATTTGTGATTTCAAGAGATATGCACTTTGATGAAATGAAAGCGATTGGGAATGGGAAAGTAAAAATTCCCATCCTCAACAAATTGGAGAATCAAGTTCCTTGCAATCTCCACCAATCAATTCAGATCCAAGTTCCTCTAGCAACTATGATTCAGATCCAGACTCAGCACCAAGAAAGGTACGTCCACTAAGAGAAATTTATGATTCGTGTAATTTTGCACTTTTCTCTTGTGAGCCTCAGAATTTTGAAGAAGCAACAAAACAAGAAGGTTGGCAAAAAGCAATGGATGAAGAAATGGTCACAATCGTGAAAAATATGTTGGAGAATTTTTAAAATAAAGAGCATAAGAGAAGTTGAAATTGGAAACTTGTTTTGTAGGCGTACGATTGAGATTGAAAGGAGAAGAGTCATTTTTAGGTGCGTGTGAAAAACACTGGATAATTTCTCTCATATGTATATATACATATACACGGTTATTTAACCAGAGCAATTTAAAAGGTGTAAAAACCCATTTGACTTTTCATGAAAAGGTGTTTACCCAATTGATGTTTAGTATATATACTTATATATATATCGTATATATAAGGAATATAAGCAACCTGATTTGAATTCATCAGATTCCATGTAAGGCACTATTTAGAATTGACAAGGCACCTTTTTGATTCATGGAGACACCTTGGTTGATCTGATCCATTGATTCAAATCAGTGCCATTGATTCGATGCCGATGATTCGGTGCAATCTCAATCTCTATTTAACGAAACATGATCTCAGTGTATGAGAAAATTAATTTGGTCAGATTAGAGACAAAGTTAACAATCTCTTTATCTCTTTACAAAAACAAGCATTTCAAGTCTCAATTACTCTCTGTCCTTTAGAATTTTTACAAAGTTATATTATTCTGTATTTCGTTAACTGCAGTAACAACATACAGTTTTTTGGTTGAAAAACATTAGCGATAATTCTAGGGCTATCTTCAATAGTGCATTTTACAGACAGTGTTTGCTTCATAGTATCTTGAATACAAACTCGTGGAATACCTAGTTGCACACCGATTACAATATCTGGTGGAGGCGAATATTGTATTTAGGAAACTGTCTAGTACACGCTTTGAAGATTTACTTGTTTATTTTTTGAAAGTTTCCGCCAACTGGAGGACGAATTTTTTATCTTCAACAATCTAAATACAATATTTACTACTAATGGCGGACACTTCTTCGGCAAAGTCACTTCTTCAAATGACCGAAAGTTTTGTGAAATTGGATCATTTTGATGGTGGTAATTTTCTTCGATGGCAAAGGAAATTACACTTCCTACTCACTACTTTGAAGATAGTGTATGTTCTCAAAGAGAACAAACCTGTGGAATGAGAAAACGAGACGGTGGCTCAAGTAAGGGAACGAGTTAAATGGGAGACCGATGACTAACTTTGCCGCGGTCACATACTAAATGCTATGGCTGACTCTCTTTTCGATCTCTATCAAAATGTGGGCTCTGCAAAGGAACTTTGGGACAAATTGGAGGCAAAATATCTTGCAGAGGATGCGACAAGTAAGAAATGTTTTATTGGTCAATTTCTTAATTATAAGATGGTTGATAATAAGTTGATCATTGATCAATTTCATGAGATTCAACATATTCTTAACCATTGCAAACTTAAGAAATTAAATATGGATGAAGATGTTATAGTTTATGCAATTATTGAAAAACTTCCTCCATCATTGAAAGACTATAAGAAAAGTCTTAAACACAAAAAAGGACATATCACTCGAGGAATTGGAGACTTATCTCAGAATTGAGCAAGAGTCTCGAATTCGAGATGGTAATGAGGAGCAAGATAAAAATGCTTCTAAGGTCCATGCGGTGGAAGAAAAGAAGGAGCATAAACAGTCCCATTATAATGCTCACCAAGGGAAAAATAATAAGAGGAAAAATAATTTTAATGACTCTTAAAACAAGAAGAAAAGGGGTATTTGCTACTATTGCAACAAGCCGAGCCATTTCAAGGACTGTCGCTTATTCAAAAAGAAGCAACAAGAAGCATCGGGCTCGAAAAAAAAATTTGTAGCGGTAATATCCGAGGTCAATCTCCTCGAAGGCGATGGTGCTTGGTGGATTGACTTAGGTGCTACAACGCACGTGTGCAAGGACAAAGCTATGCTTTCTGCCTATGAACTTGTCGAAGATGGAACCGTTCTTTACATGGGAAACTCCTCTATTGCAGTGGTCAAAGGCAAAGGGACTGTGGATCTAGAATTCACTTCCGAAAAAGTCCTTAGCCTCGCCAATGTCTATTATGTCCCTGAAGTGAGAAAGAACTTAGTTTCTGGAAGCCTACTTAATAAGCATGGTTTCAAACTTGTATTTGAGGTAGATAAATTTATTCTGTCTAAGAGTTGTACCTTTATAGGCAAAGGTTATATGTATGAGGGCATGTTTAAGCTTAATATTATTAATAAAATGAATATTTCTACTTATATGGTTGATTGTTTTTCTTTATGGCATAGTCACGTAGGACATGTTAATACTAAGAAAATGGATAATATGGTTAAATTGAATTTAATTCCTAGATATGAATGAAAAATGTAAAGTATGTATGCAAACCAAAATAACTAGAATTCCATTTCCAAAAATTGAAAGATCTTTTTCTTTGTTACAATTAGTACATAGTGATGTATGTGATATGCATAGCACTCCTACTAGAGGTGGTAAAAAGTATTTCGTTACATTTATTGATGACTTCTCAAAATATTGCCATGTTTATCTTATGAATACTAAGGATGAAGTTCTAGATAAATTCATTATTTATAAAAATGAAGTAGAAAATCAATGTGATACTAAAATAAAATGTCTTAGATCTGATAGGGGAGGTGAATATCACTTTCCTAAATATTGTGAGGATGTTGGTATCATACATGAACTTACTGCACCTTATACACCACAATAGAATGGAGTAGCAGAAAGAAAAAATAGGACACTGACTGAAATGGTTAATGCTATGCTTTCTAATTCCGGTTTAGGTAAAGGTTTTTGGGGTGAAGCTATGTTAACTACATGTTATATTTTTAATAGAATTCCTTCTAAAAATATAAAAGTAACACCTTATGAATTTTGGAAGAAAAGGAAACCTAATTTAAATTATTTGAAAGTTTGGGGTTGTAGGGCTATTGTTAGATTGCTTGAACCTAAAAAGAAGAAATTAGGTGAAAGAGGAATTGAATTTATTTTCTTGGGATATGCACAACATAGCAAGGCATATAGATTTCTAGTTTGTGAACTAAATGAATTTGTTGAAATAAATACTATTATTGAATCTAGAGATGCCATGTTTTATGAAAATAGAATTAGTACTATTCCTAAACTGCATGATACAATTGAAATAGGAGAATCTTCACATTCTAAGGAAATTGAAAATGAAGAACAAGAGGAACTTAGGAGAAGTAAAAGAGCTAGAAAGGAGAAGTCCTTTGGCCACGACTTTGTAGCATGCCCTGTCGAGGGCACTAGAGATTCACATTGTGAACAAATTGCTCTTTCTTTAACTATTGAATCGGAGCCTCAAACATTTGCAGAGGCAATGAAGTCTCAGGATGCTGCCTTTTGGAAAGAGGCTATTAATGATGAGATGGATTCAATAATGGGTAATAACACTTGGGTGTTGGCAGATTTACCACCAGGTTCAAAACCTATTAAGTGTAAATGGATTTTCAAAAAGAAAATGAAAATAGATGGAACTATTGATAAATTCAAAGCTAGGTTAGTAGCTGAAGGTTTTACACAAAAAGAAGGAATAGATTATTTTGACAAATATGCACCAGTAGCTAGAACATCTGCTATTCGAGTTTTGATTGCCTTAGCTTCTATTCACAATTTTGAAATTCACCAAATGGATGTAAAAATTGCTTTTTTAAATGGCGATTTAGAAGAGGAAATTTACATGGAACAACCGGAAGGTTTTGTTGTGACTGGACAAGAAAAGAAAGTATGTAAATTAGTTAAGTCACTTTATGGTCTTAAGCAAGAACCTAAGCAATGGCATGAAAAATTCAATATGGTTGTTTGGTTTCAAAATTCATGAATCTGATAAATGTGTTTATAGCAAGTTTAATAATGGTAGAGGTGCTGTTATATGGTTATATGTTGATGACATGCTTATTCTTGGTACTGATTTAGATAGTATTAATGATACTAAACGTTTTTTGTCATCAAAATTCGAAATGAAAGATATGGGTGTGGCTGATGTTATTTTAGGCATGAGAATAATAAGACAAGTTAGAAACATTGTTCTCACGCAATCGCATTATATTGAAAAGATCTTGAAGAAGTTTAATCAGTTTGATTGTACACCTATTAGCACCCCTTTTGAATCACAAATAAGATTGTTTCCTAACACTGGTAGAGCAGTTTCACAATTGGAATATGCTCGGGTCATTGGTAGCTTAATGTATGCCATGATATGTACTAGGCCTGACATAGCTTATGCTGTAGGTAAACTTAGTAGATATACTAGTAATCCTAGTCAGCTACACTGGCATACGGTGTATAGAATTTTAAAGTATTTAAAAGGAACCATGAGTTATGGAATATCTTATTGTGGTTATCCTTCAATTTTAGAAGGATATTCAGACGCCAGTTGGATTTCTGAGCGGGAAGATCATTCATCAACGAGTGAATGGATATTCACTCTTGGTGGGGGAGCTGTCTCTTAGGGATCCAAGAAATAGACTTGTATAGTTGATTCTACCATGGTAGTTGAATTTGTAGCTCTAGCTGCAAGTGGTAAAGAGGCAGAATGGTTGAGGAATTTATTTTTAGAAATTCCAGTTTGGCCTAAACCTATGCCTCCTGTATCTATCCATTGTGATAGTGAATCTACACTTTCTAGGGCCTATAGTAAAGTGTATAACGGTAAGTCCAGACACATTGGACTTAGGAACAGTTATGTGAGACAATTGCTCACGGATGGTATAATAACTGTGGATTATTTGAGGTCTTGCCAAAATTTGGCAGATCCTTTCACAAAAGGACTTGCAAGGAATTTGGTGTCTAAGACATCGGTAGGGATAGGACTAAAGCCCAACGAACATGGTCACTCTTGATGGAAACTCAACCTAACACATGACATTTCAAGTTCTCAGGTTCAACGAGTAAAGTACATCATATGTCGTGATTGCAATCACTTTAAAATAAAAAAAACATATACATATATAAATCATCCCAAGGATAAGTGCTTGGTACCTGTAATGTAATAAGGAGGAGGATGAGCTACTAAGCTCTTAATGGACTTATAACAATCATGTTGAAGTGTTTTAGTTATGGGGACACTTCTGATAAGTCTACCTATATGAGTGTGGAAGTGGTGCCGCTTCCTATGAGTCCAAGGCTTGACTCTAGAGCACTCACGAAATCAAGGTACAAACACAAGGCCTAATTCATGTGTCAGCTTATATGAATGTTCACTAATATAAAGATTTGTGTGTTGAGATAAGTCCTGATGATGCCAAAAATTGGTAAGAGAGACTAGGAAGAATGATATGGTGACACAATCAACTGTATGTGTTCGGCCCCGTTAATGAGGTGACCTACGTCCATGGGTGCGTCAGTGCGCTTCACTAGCAGATCAATGGCGGGCTTGGTAGCCAACATTTGGGTGGCACTACCAGTAATACCGACCGGGTGTATGCGTATGAAATCTGTATGAATGCTATTCTGTAAGTTAAGAATGCGATCCTCGTTAATGGGGGTGAGTGGCCTCTTTTATAGGTGCAAGAGACCACCTGCATAAGGCAACTGATTAGATAAGGAAGCCCCATCTAATTACAATTTGATGAGCATAAATCATGGGAGGTTTCCTAAATGGCTTAGGAATCTATTTACACATTCCATTAGTCTTCTGACTGATTTAGGAAACTGCTGAGCGGCTTGGCTGTCAAGCTGTACCTCGTGGAGAGCTGCTGCACCGTATGCCCCGGCTATGCGAGCATATTGAGTGGTTGCACTTAAAATACCTCGGGATCAGTGGGTCATAGGCTCCCTTACCGGATAATCCGGGTCCTTGGCTGGTGACATGGAGGTTTAACTGTAGCAGAATATTTCCGGGCGTATCAGCTGCCCCCCATTTTTGAAGTTGATGTGGTGTCCATCAGATGAAGTTTGAAAATTAAGACTGCTTTCGAGGAACCATCCAGTAAGAGGTCGGGACTCTACCCGAGGTGGGACCGGTCGTAATGGTCAGCCGGGGTATGGACAGAGCGGTGGCCATGTGGACCCGGGTCCTACCTCTGCTACGTGTCAGATTGTGACTAGCCTAGTCAGATCCAATGATGCCAGCGTGGATGTAACTGGGCCGTTTTTGTGGTAACCAAACTGTTTCGTTAGACATTTAATGCGTGCATCTTTTGAGGTGACGCTTTACGTGCCCGAGGTGAGAACTGTCAGCCACTTTGGGCAGGAAAGCGTATGAGCCGTTGGATCTGTTTTGATCTGAACCATCCATGGTTCCTATATAAAGGACACTTGTTCATTTCTTCAACTCTTTACTGCAAAGATATATATTCCAGAGCGGTTTGAGAGCGAGCAAGATCCCGAGCAAGATTCCCGAGCCCTTTTCTGCGCTAAACTTTGTAAGTCTTTCCTTTCCAGCTTCAGTTCTTCACTCTTTTCTTTTTCTTCTTTTCAGAGCGAGGTTGGAGAGAACGAACCCACTTAGGTTAGAACGGGAGTGGGATTTTTTCTTCCTTAGGTTCTGTTCTTTCTCTAAGTCAGGAGACACCTTAGGGCAGTTGAACCTAGCGGGAGTTTCTGGGGTAGTCTTGAGAGAGTGTCACCTTACGTTAAGTGCCATTCACTCTTTGCCTTTTAGGTTAGTGACCTTGCCCCCTTTGTATACCAGGCTCGGGGTTCCTGACCCATACTTAGGCCGTAACCTGCTTCCCCATCCTAACATAAGAGTACCAGAAATGGAACATTTCGGCTTCAATTCTGCTTCCCGATCAAAGGATGAGATGTATCGATTGGGAAGTCCTAACTCTAGCCTAGATCCACCGTCTGCTTCCCCATCTGACCACCAAAGTGAAGGCAGGATCCCGATCCGTCTCTCCGACGGTGATTCAGACCAGGAAGCCCCCTTTGCTTCTGTTTCCCGAGGTTCAGGTGACGAGACACCAGGGGAACCCAACCCCGAGGTAGCCTTCTCTAGCGAATTCATCCCGTCCACCTTGCGCATTGAAGATCTCAAGCGTATTAGGATAGGTATGGCCTTCCTGACTACTACTTCTTGGCGGTGAGTATTGGTGGCGCCCAAATCTACCAGCGGGGTTTCACTACCCTATATGAGGACATCCTCATTGCTGGTTTCTGCATCCCCCTCCATCCGGTCGCTCGGGACATCTTGATATACATGGGGATTGCCCTAGGCTAGTTGGCCCCGAACGGTTGGAGGTTCTTGATGGGGTCCATCTCTCTGTGGCCCCAGGTCTTCGGATATGAACTCTCTGTCCAGGAGTTCCTCTGGATGCACCGACCATTCCCCGTACATAGGGAGGTCGGTTTCTTCTCACTTGGGGCCCGACAGGGGAGAAAGATCTTGGTCAACTGTCCGAGCAATACCAAAGGGTGGAAGAATAGGTTCTTCCAGGTGTCCACCCTCGGGCTCTGCGAACTGGCCCCCGATATCCAGATGAGGACTTCGTGGGCGGGAGAGTTGAGGGGTAAGCCCGTTCAGTTTCTCTTTTTGTTTTCTTCTTTGTTTTGCTCCAATTTCTGAGACTGACCATTTTATACTTTGCTTTGCAGCGGGATCAACCAGCCCGCCAAGCATTCCCGACGAGTGCCAGGCCAGGATCAGGAATTTGGCAGACCGGCCGACAAACATCTGGAACGTGTTGACTTGGACCGGCGACTACCAAGCTATTGATGACCTGGCTCAACCCACTGAAGCTCCGGTATTTCCCCCAATCCTTCCTGGTAAGTGCTCGGACTCTGTCGTCTCCCGTCGTATTCCTTCCCCATATTCTTCGTTGGTTGTTAACTGTTTAATTTTTTTCTTTTGCAAAGATGGCTTCGAAGAAAAATATGGAGCAATTGAGAGAGAGGCAGGCTGTTGCTGCTGCTGTCGCTGCTGCCTAGATGGCGGTGGCACAAGGGAAAAGGCCCGCTGCCGAGGCCCCAGGTGGTGAGCGCCCTCTGAGGCGGATTCGACACGGAATAGTAAGCCGTTCGGAGCCCGTGGGGACTTTAAAGCCCCACGTGGTGGTGGTTGAAGAGACTGCCCCCCGGGCGGGGTTGCCGGCCATGGCACCGATGGCTGCCTCGGCCGAGATCTGGGAGTGGGTGAAATCCGATCTGCTCCCCAGCCAAGTGGAGACTTGTGAAAACATGTCTCTCTTGGTCTTCCACAGCTGGCTGCACAGCCTTTCTCACATGGTGAGTTCTCCTGCTTCTGTTTCCCTTTTTTTTTTCAATTATTTTACCAACTGTGCCTGCTTATGAATCGGTCGATTTTAACTTCTTGCATGTCGGATGCATGGCCGCCGGGGCTGAGTCCTTCCTATATTTCTTGGCCAGGAGGGCCCTGATGCTGAAGCCACTTTGTCTGAGGAGCGGGCGACCTCAGAGGCCAGGGGGACCGCTCTGGCTGTGGAGAAAGACAAGGTAAAAGGTTTGGCCTTGAGCCTTGGTGCTGCTCAAGCCGAGCTAGCTACAAATCTAGGCTGACCTAGAGGCTGCTCAGGCCAGCGCAGTGGCGATGGAGGCACAGGAGAAGGCTTTGGCGGAGGCGACAGCGGCAGGGGCCCGGGAGGAAGCTTTTGACGACAGCTTCTTCCAGGGCCACGAAGATCTAAAGCGCAGGCTATCCCGGGATCACCCCGAGTGGGACATCTCATCCTATGAGGGGATTGATTCGGACTTCTGGGATGTAGGTCCTGCTACAGGCGAGGGCTCGCTGCTGATGCCGGACTTGCTTAGGAGGCTGCCCCGGGCGGAGGCTCTGCACCGAGAGGAGGAGCTGACCTCGAAGAGGAGGCTGGGGAGATCGAAGACGTGGTCGAGGTGGACCACTAAGGTCCCCGACCTATTTTCTTTTGTGTTGTAGTTTTTTTTTTGTTTTTTGTTTTTTTTTGGGGAGGCTACTATAATTGCCCCCCAGGCGATGTGAATAATTTGTTTGCTAATTAATGAAAAGGTCCATGAGGCCACTCTTCTTTCCATTAACTGTTTACATATTATGCCTATTTGTGATTGCCAGTATTCGCCTAATTTTAATCGACCTAAATCCCTGCCTTAGCAAATGGTTTAGGACCGTAACCGGTAGAACAGTTAGTCTTAACAACCTATTTTAAAGGTTTCTGCTCGGTGTATCATAGAAACTTGTCTTGTTTACTGTCCGGGATGGCCCGGTGTATTATAGGAAAATCTTGTTTTACCGTCTGAGATAGCCCGGTGTATTATAGGAAAATCCTATTTTACTACCTGGGATGTTTTATCTCTGATCACTGTAAGTACTTACGAATGTTAGGATTCCAAGTCCTTTTAATGATTGGTGTGATTTCCTATTTTGGCCCAGTCCCTGCCCCCCAAGCATTTTGCTAAGGCGGGTGTGCGGGAGTGAGTGGCTGTAGGGAATCGACCTGGAACATGGGTGGTTGTAGGGTCATTTGAGACTTGCCATCATCAACCACCTAGGGGGTTTTCCCCCATTGCTGGTTGGGCCTAAGCGAAGCCGTTACCTCAGGGTTAGGCCCGAGGTCTTTGTGCCTTGGTTTTAATCCAAGGTCTTTTGCCTTGGGTGTTAGCCCGAGGTCTTTGTGCCTTGGTTTTGAGCCAAGGTCTGTCAGACCTTGGGGTTAGGCTCGAGGTCTTTTAGATCTCGGGTGCAATCCCGAGGTCTTAGGAGGCGCCTCAGGGTTAGGCCCGAGGTCTTTCAATATTGGACGGGACACTGATAGGAGTAATATTGAAAAGTAAAGTTTTTTATTTTATTCAAAAATTTATAATGAATGCTCAAATAGAGCTAAGAAAATTTCTTGATCAGTGCAAAACTGCCCATGTCTTAGGGTTACTGATAGTACTTGCGGAGGTGTTGCATATTCCAAGGGTGAGAGACATATCACGTCCATCCAGGCTCCGAAGCTAGTTCGCCTTAGGGACGAGGTCTCCTACTTGAAAATTGCAATGCTTCACCTTGTTGTTGTAATATCGTGAGACTCGCTGCCTATAGGCTGCCACCTTTAAATAGGATCGATCTCTTTTTTCCTCTACCAAGTCCAGTTCTGTTCTGAGTGCATCTTCCTTTTCTAGCACACTTTCATTCACCACCCGGTAAGTAGGCAACCTGAGCTCTGTAGTGACCAGCGCCTAACCCGTAGGTTAAGGAGAATGACGTCTCACTGTTGCCGCTCGGGCCGTAGTTCGGTAGGCCCACAGGAGGGTTGGCAGTTCTTCAGCCTACAATCCTTTGGCACTTTCAAGTCTGGTTTCGATCGACTACATGATCGTCCGGTTTATCACCTCGGCTTGCCCATTGGCTTGAGGGTGCTCGGGGGAGGAGTAGTGATTAAGTATCCCATAGCTCGAGCAGAACTGCCTGAACAATGGGGTGTCAAATTGCCTGCCGTTGTCGCTGACCAGAGCCTGGGAAATGCTGAATCTACTGAGGATATTCTTTTCCATGAAGCTTTCCATTTGCTTGGTTATGGTTGCCAAGGGCTTGGCCTCCGCCCACTTGGTAAAGTAATCAATGGCGATAATTGTGAACTTGACCTGTCCTTTTCTTGTCGGTAGGGGTCCGACAGTGTCGATACCCCACTAGGCAAAGGGCCAGGGGCTTTGGATTGGTGTCTGAAGCTCTCCCAGTCGTTTGATCATGGGAGAGTATCTTTGACATTTTTTTGCATCTTTTGACATACTCCTGAGAATCCCGGTCCATTGTCGGCCAGTAATATCCTTGCAGCAAGGCCTTTCTAGAGAGTGCCCGGCCTCTGATGTGATTCCCGCACACTCCTTCATGGATTTCATACAACATTGATTGGACTTGTATAGGATGGACGCAGCGGAGATACAGTATAGAAAACCCCCTTTTGTAGAGGACGTAGTCTATAAGATGATATCGGGCCACTCAGTACCTGACCCAGCGGGCCTCCTCTTTCTCGTTTGGTAACACGCTCGTTATTAGGAATGCCACGATTGGGTCCATCCAGCTGGGTCCTAAGGTGCCTAGTTCCACCCCCATGCATTCTGAGTTGATCACACTTGGCACGGGCAGGTATTCTACCTTTATCCCGAGCAAGTCTGACTCAGAAGACGAAGCGAGGCGTGCTAACCGGTCGGCCCTGGTATTTTTCTCTCTGGGTATCTGTGTGATGCAAAAACCCTGAAGCTTCTTTGAAACTGCTCAAACAAGGGCTAGATAGGCTACCATGTTGTCTCCCAGGCTTCGTACTTTTGGTTGACTTGATTGACCACGAGCTGAGAGTCGCTATAACCTTGGACCTATTGCGCATCCATGGAAGTGGCCAACTGCAATCCGACCAATAGTGCTTCATACTCAGCTTTGTTGTTGGAGGCACGGAACCCAAACCTTAGGGCATACTCGAGCTGGATGTCGTCGGGGGTAGTCAAGATGATTCCTACCCCGCTACCTTGCTGGTTTGAGGAACCGTCCATATACAGCACCCAAGTGGGGATGCCAGCCTGTAACCCGGGCGGTAGGACCGGAGGGTCGAGCTCTTTAATCGGGTCATTCAGATATGTGAACTCAACCAGAAAGTCTGCTACTGCTTGACCTTTGATGGCCGTCCAAGGGCTGTAGGTCACTTCAAATTCCTCTAACTCCACTGCCCACTTGACAAGCCTCCCTCCTCCCTGGTGGCGCATTGCCTGTTGATGATATCTCTGGCATCTTTCCCTCGATGAGGATTGGTCTGGGCTCACCACCTGGTGCACCTGGGTGCTCTGCTATGGTCACCATCTCCGGCGTGTTCCCAATCCGACGGGGAAACCGGCGCAGAGTGGGTATGGTTCAGGACTCTTCCGGGCTCTTGATCGGGAGCACTCTTTTTGGTCTGGTTCTCAGATTGAGGGCGTTTCTTCTGCAAGGCCAACAGTGCTTCGATTTGCTGCTGGGTTTGCCATTGGCCTTCCAGGAGTTGCGCGAGCGCCGCTATCACCTGCTCGGAGGTCATGGAGGCGGCCTGCTGCTCGAGCTGCAAGTTCTCCTGACCGGCCGGAACAGTATTTTTCTTACCCATCTTTGGTGGCATGTTGATCAGTTAAGGAATTTGTTGGTGAAGAACTTATCGTTTCCCACAGACGACGCCAAGCTGATGATGCCAAAAATTGGTAAGTGAGACTAAGAAGAAAGATATGGTGACACAATCAATTGTATATGGTTCGGCCCCTTTAATGAGGTGATCTACATCTACGGGTGCATCAGTGCACTTCACTAGCAGATCACCGGCGGGCCTGGTAAGCCAACAATTGGGCGGTGCTACCAGTAATACCGGCCGGGTGTATGCGTATGAAATCTGTATGAATGCTATTCTTTAAGTTAAGAATGTGATCCCCGTTAATGGGGGTGAGTGGCCCCTTTTATAGGTGCAAGAGACCACCAACATAAGGCAACTGATTAGATAAGGAAGCCCTATGTAATTACAATTTGATGAGCATAAATCATGGGACGTTTCCTAAATGGATTAGGAATCTATTTACACATTCCATTAGTCTTCTGACTGATTTAGGAAACAGCTGAGCGGCTTGGCTGTCAAACTGTACCTCGTGGAGAGCTGCTGCATCGCATGCCTGGGTTGTACGAGCATACCGAATGGTTGTACTTGAAAGACCTCGGGATCAGTGGGCCATAGGCTTCCTTACCGGATAATTCGGGTCCTTCGCTGGTGACGTGGAGGTTTGACTGTAGTAGAATATTTTCGGGTGTATCATGTTCGGTTGGTCAATATGGATTGCCAGTTCAAAGACTTGTCTAGTAAGCTCTCCTAATCAACTTTGATGAGTCTTCACAAGGTAAATGGTTCGAGTCGCGAGACACCTTTACTGATACATAAATCTTACAACCGCATTTTCAAAATTTTATTTTAAAAATGGTGGGGGATTGTTGGAGAATTTTTAAAATAAAGAGCATAAGAGAAGTTGAAATTGGAAACTTGTTTTGTAGGCGTACAATTGAGATTAAAAGGAGAAGAGTCATTTTTAGGTGCATGTGAAAAACACTGGATAATTTCTCTCATATGTATATATATATACACGGTTATTTAACCATAGCAATTTGAATTTGACTTTTCATGAAAAGGTGTTTACCAAATTGATGTTTAGTATATATACATATATATATCGTATATATAAGGAATATAAGTAACCTGATTTGAATTCATCATATTTCATGTAAGGCACTATTTGGAATTGACAAGGCACCTTTTTGATTCATGGAAACATCTTGGTTGATTTGATCCATTGATTCAAATCAGTGCCATTGATTCGATGCCAATGATTCGGTGCAATCTCAATCTCTATTTAACGAAACATGATCTCAGTGTTTGAGAAAATTAATTCGGTCAGATTAGAGATAAAGTTAACAGTCTCTTTATCTCTTTACAAAAAACAAGCATTCCAAGTCTTAATTACTCTCTGTCCTTTAGAATTTTTACAAAGTTATATTATTCTGTATTTTGTTAACTGCAGTAACAACATACATTTTTGGCTGAAAAATATTAGTGATAATTCTAGGGCTATCTTCAATAGTGCATTTTACAGACAGTGTTTGCTTCATAGTATCTTGAATAGAAACTCGTGGAATACCCAGTTGCACACCGATTACAATATTTGGTGGGGGTGAATATTGTATTTAGGAAAGTGTCTAGTACACGCTTTGAAGATTTAGTTGTTTATTTTTTGAAGAGTTTCCGCCAACCAGAGGACGAATTTTTTATTTTCAACAAAATCACACTTGGGATCTTGTTGATATTCCTGACCAAAAAGATGTGATCGGCCTAAAGTGGATCTACAAGACCAAGTTCAAAGAAAATGGCTCAATCGAAAAGCACAAGGCCTGTCTATTCTCAAAATGCTACTCACAGCAGTCTGGAATAGACTTCAATGAAACCTTTGCTCCAATCGCTCGAATGGAAACCATTTGAACTGTCCTAGGATTAGTAGCACAACTGGAACTTCAAGTATTCCAGCTTGATGTAAAATCAACTTTCCTAAATGGTGCATTGGAAGATAAAGTCTATGTTGAACAACCTAAAGGCTATGTGGTGAAAGGAAAGGAAAGTAAGGTGTATCGCGAAAAAGTACTCTATGGCCTAAACAAGCACCACGTGCTTGGAACAACAAAATTGACTAGTACTTTCTTCAGAATGGTTTTCAAAGAAGTCCAAGTGAGCCATTCCTTTCCTTTATGTCAAAAAAGGAGTTACAAATGATTTCCTTACCGATTTGTCGATGATTTGATGTATGCTAGTACTTGTTGGATTGGGTTTCCCTCCTATTTAGAGGATGGTCCATGATTTGATGTATGCTGGTACTTGTTGGGTTGGGTTTTCCTCCTATGTGGAGGATGGTCCAAGTTTGTGTTGAAGTCTATGTGGGTTCATAGCTTACATGAAGAAAGTTTGTTTTAGGCCCAAGCTTGTAGGTTTTCTACAAAAAAACTTATCACTGTCTTTTGTAAGAGAATATAGAAAGTACCAGTCACCAAAAACAGAGAGAAAAGGGAGAGAAAAGGAAGGCTGTCCAATTTTCATCAAAGACTTCGATCGGCAAACATTCGTGGTCCGATTGAGTTAAAATTTGGCAGGCAAGTTCACAACTCATGTGTCTATAACCTGAATGGCAGAGATCAGATTTTGAGCTCTCTATTACAGATATTCTTCACGTGAACAGTAACTCCGTTTTGGTGAAGATCTCTCCAAAAATTCTTGTAGATATTTGTATAGTTGCCAAGAATGTTTGTTTCTTGAAGATTACTCTTGCTTATGCTTGATTGTATACCTCTAGTTTTATCTAGAGAAGAACTCTTGTAATACCTATTATTTGTTGATAGTGGATTTTGGGTGGACTACGCTCTCGTGGTTTTTACTCTCCAATTTGGGGAGGTTTTCTATGTGAAAATTCGGTGTTGTTCTTGTTGATCTGTAAGTTATTTTTTGGGCAGCTTATTTTGCATCTCTACTTGTTCTTTTCTAATAGGTTCACACAAAGAAGGAGAATAATTTATGTGTTGTGCATTGTTGATTCAGGTTTACGAATCTTTGTTGGCTTCTCCCATTAAAGTGGTATCAGAGCGCCCGTTTGTTGTATACTTTCCTTGTGTGAACAATGGAAACTAGTACAAGTAGAATGGTTAATTTGAATGGTTCAAACTTCCATGTTTGGAAGGAAAAAAATAGAAGATTTTATTTATGTTAAAGATTACCATGAACCGGTATTCTCTACTGAGAAACTCGATAGCAAACTGATGCTAAATGGAATTTACTACATCGATAAGTGTGTGGGTACATCAGGTAGTGGGTAGATGACAATGTCTTGAATCATGTCTGTGGAGAGACACATGCATGAAGTTTGTGGATTAAGCAGGAATAGTTGTATGCCCGAAAGACTGGAAACAACAAGTTATTTTTGATAAAGCAGATGATGTCATTGAGATATCACGACATAACTCCGATGATAGATTCTTTCCAAGGAATTATTAATCAGTTGGCTGCAATGTGTATCATTTTGATGACGAGGTACATGGGCTATGGCTTCTCGGAACTTTGCCGAACTCGAGGGAGATGTTGAGAACATCATTGTCTAATTCAACCCCGAATGGTGTTATCTCGAGGATTTAGCTAAGAGTAGTGTTCTAAGTGAAGAGATGAGGAGAAAGTCATAGGGTTCATCTTTGTAGTTAGATGTCTTAGTTACTGAGACAATGGGGAGGAGTAAGAGCAAAGGTCCAAAGCACAACAGAGGCAAGTCCAGAAGTAAGTCCAACAAATTTGCATCTGTTGAGTGTTATTTATTGTGGTTTGAAAGGGCATATCAAGAAGCATTGCCGGAACCTAAAAAGGGATAACAAAAGGAACCAAGATCCAAAAAATAAGAAAGATGATGCAAATGGTGAAGATTAAATTATCATCACTGAAGGCTTTCTTATTGTCTGCGACGATATTGATGTTGTAAACCTTGTATGTCATGAGATGAGCTAGGTAGCAGATAGTGGTGCTTCAACTCATGCTATATCTCAAAGGGAATTTTTTACATCTTATACGCCTAGTGAGTATGGGTTTGTGAAGATGGGAAATTGATGGTTTTTCTGAAGTTGTCGGCATTAGATATGTTCACTTGGAAACCGATAATGGCACACGTTTAGTTCTTAAAAATGTCAAACACATTCCAGACATTCAGTTCAATTTAATTTCTGTGGGAAGACTTGCTGATGAAGGGTTCTGCAACACTTTTTATGGTAATATATGGAAGCTTACCAAAGGTGCCATGGTTGTGGCTAGAGGTAAAAGTGTAAGACATTGTATCTGATGCAGGCAAACCTTATTAAAGACAGAATTAATGCAGTAGAAGATTAAGATACAGCTGAACTATGGGACCAGAGACTCAGTCAGATAAGTGAGAAAGGCTTAGTGGTACTAGCTAAAAAGGGACTGCTCTTAGGAGTCCAGTCAGGCTATAAAGAGGGCGCCCTTTCTTTATTAAAGAGAGGACCTCTGTTTTGGCCGTCAGATCGTGTTTTCATTAATGGCAGTTTTATCATTTTATAGTTTTTTAACACAATCCAACGGCCAAAACAGAGGTCCTCTCTGTAATAAAGAGAGGTGGCCCTCTTTAGAGAATCTTTGCTCAGCAGTCAAGGGGAATCATCTCAAAAGGTGTGCTCACTATTTAGCAGGTAGCTAGAATCGAGTTTCTTTCAAAAATTCATCTTCTTCTAAAAAGCCTAATGTACTTGACTGGTACATTCGAATGTTTGTGGGTCAATGATGACGAGATCACTTGGTGGTGCTTTCAACTTTGTGACATTCCTTGATGATCATTCAAGGAAGATTTGGGTTTACATTTTGAAGATAAAAGATTAGGTGCTGGGTGTCTTCAAACAGTTCCAAGCTTCAGTTGAAAGAGAGACAAGGAAGAAACTAAGATGTATCCAAAGTGATAATGGAGGAGAGTACTCAGGTCCATTTGATGAGTATTGCAGGGAGCAAGGTATTAGACACCAGAAGATACCTCAGTTGAATGTTTTGGAAGAAAGAATGAACATTACTTTGGTTGAAAGAGTCAGATGTTTGCTTTCACAAACAAGGTTGCCGAGATACTTTTGGGGTGAGACTTTGAGTACTATTGTACATGTGTTGAATCTCACACCATGTGTTCTTCTATAGTTTGATGTGCCAAACAGAGTCTGGACAAGTAAGGATGTTTGTTATGTTCATCTTCGTGTCTTTGGATGTAAGGCATTTATGCATATTCCCAAAGATTCTCCAAGCTTGATGTGAAGGCTAGGCAGTGTGCGTTTATGGGCTATGGTCAGGATGAGGTTTGGTTACAGATTTTATGATCCAATCAACAAGAAACTTATCAGAAGCTGCGATGTCGTGTTTATGGAGGATGAGACCATACAAGATATTAAGAAGGCAGATAAGATAGTGCCACAATACAGTGATGATTTGATTGACTTGGATCTAGCTCCTATGGCGCCCGTGCCAGAAAATATTGAAGAGAATAATCAACAGGGTGCAACTGAAGTGAATAAAAGTGCTCCCATACAAGCTGAAGCAGGCGGTGTCGAAGGTCAATTTTAAGAACCAGAGATTCCATTTCCACTTAGAAGGTCTACCAAAGACTGACATCTTTCTACACGATACTCTGATGATGAGTATATGTTACTTACTGACGGGGAGAGCCCTAAAGTTTTGAAGAAGCCATGGAAAAGGAACACAAGAAAGAGTGGATTGAAGCTAAAAAAGATGAATGAAGCCATTATATGAGAATAACACCTTTGACTTAGTAAAGCTGTCTAAGGGTAAAAGAGCTTTGAAGACAAGTGGGTTTATAGAGTCAAGCATGAAAAACATACTTTACAGTCACGGTATAAAGCTAGATTGGTTGTTAAGGGATTCAGTCAGAGAAAAGGAGTTGATTTTGATAAGATATTTTCTCCAATTGTGAAGATGTCATCCATTTGAGTTGTTCTCGTTTAGCAGCTAGTCTTGATCTAGAGGTTGAGTAGATTGATGTGAAGACTGACTGCCTTTATGGTAACTTAGATGAAGAGATTTATATGGAGAAACCAGAGGGTTTCAAGGTAAAGGAGAATGAGGATCTTGTGTGCAGATTGAAGAAAAGTCTTTATGGCTTGAGAAAGCACCAAGGAAGTGGTATATGAAGTTTGAGTCAGTTATGGAAGATCAAGGCTACAAGAAGACCACTTTTGACCATTGTGTTTTCGTACAGAAATTCTCTGATGATGATTTCATTGTTTTGTTTTTCTATGTTAATGATATGTTAATTGTTGGCAGGAATGCTTTTAGGATTGACAGCAAGGAGAAGCAGTTAAATAAGCCTTTTGCCATAAAAGACTTAGGGCCAGTAAAGCAGATCCTTGGCATGAGGATTATTCGAGAAATAGATATCAAGAAATTGTACTTATCACAAGAAAAGTACATTGAGAAAGTTCTTCAAAGATTCAACATGAGCAAAGCTAAAGTGGTCAATTCTCTTTTGCTACTCATTTTAGATTGAGTAGTAAACACAATCCTTCTACAGATGAAGAGAAGAAAGACATGCAAATAGTTCCATATTCCTCAGCAATGGGAAGTTTGATATATGCTATGGTGTGTATAAGTTCAGATATAACTCATGCAGTTGGTATGGTCAGTCGATTCCTTTCAAATCTCGGAAGAGAGCATTGTAATGTAGTGAAGTGGATCATGAGGTACCTATGCTAGTTGGTTACATAGATTCAACATGGCTGGAGATGTTGATACTCACAAGTCTACTTCAGATTATTTGATCACCTTTGCAGGGGGAGTTGTGGCTGGCAGTTGAGATTGCAAAAGTGTGTTGCACTTTCTACCACTAAAGCAGAGTTCATTGCAACAACTAAAGCATGTAAGGAGCTGCTATGGATGAAAAAGTATGTACAAGAACTTGGTTTTGATCAAGATCAATATGTCTTGTATTGTGATAGATAGAGCACCGTCCACCTTGGTAAGAATGCTACTTTCCACTCAAGGTCAAAACATATTGATGTGAGATACGGTCCATTGGATTAGAGACGTTCTAATATCAAAGTTGTTAAAAATTCATACGAATGATAATGGCTCCAATATTTTGACAAAGGCTTTACCAAGGGAAAAGCTTGAAGTTTGTAGGTTGATCACCAGGATGGCGAATAATCCCATAGTCATGAAGGAGGAGATTTGTTGGGTTAGGTTCCCCTCCTATGTGGAGGATGGCCCAAGTTTGTGTTGAAACCCATGTGGGTTCATAGTCCACATGGAAAAAAGTTTGTTTTAGGCCTAAGCTTTTAGGTTTTCTACAGAAAACCTATCACTCTCTTTTGTAAGAGAATATAGAAACTACCAACCACCAAAAACAGAGAGAAACTTCAAGTTTATGCTTAATTGTATGCCTCTAGTAACTCCATTTTAGTGAAGATCTCTCCAAAAATCTTTGTGGATAGTTGTATAGTTGCCAAAAATGTTTGTTTCTTGAAGATTACTCTTGCTTATGCTTGATTGTATGCCTCTAGTTCTATCTATGAATATATCAAATAACCAAGAGAACAACAAAGAAAAAAGAGAAAAGAGAGCTAGAATTTCTCATAACATGAAATCAAAATGAATGAATACAAAAGAAAGAGACAAATAAGAATATAACTAGGTATACAATATTACCGTAAATAAAGTAAAAGACTAAACTACCCTAAAGCTAAAAAGCTAAATATTAGTACTCTAATACCCTCCCTCAAACTCATAATGCTACAGCTAGAAGCATAGAGAGTTTGCCAACCAAAAAACAAAAATGCTGAATCAGATGTGACTTTGTAAGCAAATCAGTAATCTGCGCAGAAGAAGAAACAAAAGGCAAAGTGATAGCTCCATGCTTAAGGTGATGATGAGAAATATGACAATCAATCTCTATATGCATGGTCCTCTCATCAAAAACTGAATTGTGAGCAATCTGAATAGCGCTCTTGTTATCATAATACATAGGTGAAGGGCGAGGAAGAGAGACATCCATATCTATAAGTAGCCGGCGTAACCAAACAACCTCACGAGTAGTCAAAGCCACAGCACGATATTCAGCTTCTGTGGAAGTCACAGCAACAACATCTTGCTTCTTGCTCTTCTAAGAAATGAGAAAATCACCCAAAAATATACAAAATCTAGTAGACAGACTTATGATCTGTAGGGTCATCGACCCAATCAGCATCAGAGTATGCATGCAGCTCCAAGGAAGAAGATGATGAAAGTAAAAGACTTTGAAATCGAGTGCCCCTCAAGTACCTTAGAATACGATGAATAGTAGCCCAATGAACTATAGTAGGGGAAGTAACAAAATGACTAACAACATAAACATCATGAGCAATATCCATATGAGTAATAGTAAGATAAACCAAGCTACCAACAATAGAGCGATATATGGTAGGATCGGGCAAAGGAACGCCATCAGAAGGGGAAAGGCAAACATTAAGCTATAAAGGGGTATCAACAATCTTATTACCAGTGAGGCGAGCACACTCAAGAATGTCACTTGTATAATGCACTGAGAGAGAAGATAACCTTTTGGAGAAAAGTCTACTTCAATCCCCAAAAAATAATGCAGTAGACCTAAGTCCTTCATTTCAAAACAACGAGCTAATTCAGACTTCAACACTGCAATCCTATCAACATCATCACTAGTAATAATCATGTGATCAACATACAAAGAAAGCATAATACGATGAGCAGTGGTACACTTGATAAAGAGAGCTGAATCATACTCACTTAGGAAAAACCCAAATGAGGTAATCACAGTGGAAAACTTCTTAAACCATGCTCAAAGGGCTATTTTAAGACCATATAAGGCTTTCTTAAGCTTACAAACTTCACAAGGACCACGAGGAATACCCAGAGGAGAAACTATATAAACCTCCTCTTGGAGGTCTTCATTCAAGAAAGTATTTTTAACATCCATCAATGTTTTATGCCACTGACGCATAGAAGCAACTGCAATAAGAGTACGAACAGTAGTCATTTTAGCAACATGAACAAAAGTCTCTTTATAATCTATACCATACTATTGGGAAAAACCCTTGGCAACCAATCTTGCTCTGTACCGCTCAACAGACCCGACACCTGTTAATGGCATGGGAGTACTATCAGTAGTCATAACATGCAAAGAGGACGCAGGACATAAGGAATCAAAAGAGGATAAGTCAGGTGACACATAATTAGAAGCTCCAGAGTCTAAGACCCAAATACCTGAGGACATACTTGAAGACATACTTAGTGAAGAGGTGGCTATAGCATGTGGTTGTGTGGCAAGGAACTTCTGAAATTGCTCAGCAAGGGAGGTCATGGATGGAGTGGATGGGAAAGGGGAACCGGGTCCAAATGAGTCTGATGGTGGTACAACTGCTGCCAGTGTTAGGCTATAGAGGCCTATACGAATGCTGCTAAGATTGGTTGTATGATTTCCAATGAGAAGACTGAGGTTGTTGCTGTTGTGGTGGTTGACTATGTGAGGGGTGGTTGCTACTGTTGGGTTGGTTTGCTCGACCTAACCGAGGAGATTGAGCCTTCCAATGATCTTTCTCCTTACAGTAACTACACACATCACTACCAACTCTCGAGTAAGGCTTATTTTGATTATTGGACGATGACCCAAAAGGAGTTGCTAAAGCAGATGGAGTAGAGTCGGGGAGAATTCCCTTTTCGGGCTGGGTCTTGAGACGTATTTCCTCGGTTACTAACTCATGGAAAATAGAATCAACAGACATAAGTGGGCTACTATGGAGAATGGACCCACAAAGGCCCTCAAAATCATCAAGTAGGGCCATCAAAAACTGAACTAGACGTTGTTCCTCCCTATAAGCGATATATGGTGTAGAGCCCATAATTTGGTCGGCTCCATTAGAGCCAACTGATCCCAAAGATCTATCATTGTAGAGTAGAACTCTTGAATACTCAATTTTTTTTGGTTAAGGGCATGAATATCACACTCTAATTGGTACCTCTTTGCATAATTGGAATGTGTAAACAATTTGGCCAAATGATCCCACACCTCCTTTGCATATTCAAACTTTGCCAATTGTATACCTATTGAGGGCGCACCGGAGTTGCTGATCCAAGTAATGATTTTTGAATTGTTTGTCTCTCAAATATCTAACAATTTTGCATATTTGTCAGCCTTTTCATTCTTAGGTTTACTAAAATCCCCATTGACGTAACCCTACATCTTCTTCACCTTTAGAATATTTTTCATCACATAATTCTAATATGAAAAATTCTTTCCATCGAGTATAACACTAATCGTTTGAAGCGAATCATCTCTTTCACCAGCCATTACGAAAATCAAACAATCAAAGAACATAAAACAAACGAACTAGAATCAAAGATAGAGCCAAAAAGACAAACCAGAAGTAGCGAGAGATCCAAAAACAAACGTGAATCAATGCGAGATCCAAAAACAAATTCAAATCAATGAGAAACCCAAAAACGAACTAGAATCATCCAAAGAACGTGAATAAGATTCAAACCTGCTCTGATACCATGTGAATATATCAAATAATCAAGAGAACAACAAAGAGAAAAGTGAAAAGAGAGGTAGAGTTTCTCATAACATGAAATCAGAATGAATGAATACAAAAGAAAGAGACAAATAAGAAATTAACTAGGTAGACAATATTACCCTAAATAAAGTAAAAGGCTAAACTACCCTAAAGCTAAAAAGCTAAATATCAATACTCTAATACTGTCTAGAGAAGAACTTTTGTAATACTCATTATTTGTTGATAGTGGAGTTTGTGTGGACTACGGTCCCGTGGTTTTTATTCTCCAATTTGGGGAAGTTTTCCACGTGAAAATTTGGTGTTGTTCTTGTTGATCTGTAAATTATTTTCTGGGCAGCTTATTTTGCATCTCTATTTGTTCTTTTCTAATAGGTTCACACAAACAGGGAGAACAATTTATTTTCGTGCATTGCTAATTCAGACTTACGAATCTTTGCTGGCTTCTCCCATCTATTGACACCCCAATTTTGACCGACCATCGAATTCAGGGGATATGACCTCTAGCGTTTTTTTTATTTAAAAAATACGTATTCAACCCCCAAAGATACCATTGCACATGGATTTTACCTTGAATTTACTGAAGTAAACCTTCCTAATTGGTCTATATAAGGAGATATACATCTCCATTATAGGGGTTGGAAAATTGATGTACAATTTAGAGAGAATTTGTGTGTATAATTGAGAGAATTTGAAGGGAAGCCATTGGAGAAGCTTGAAGAGCTTGAAGACCATTGAAGATCTTCACCAAAACCAAGAAAATCTGAGGATATTTGGAGGTAATCCTCTAATCTTAGTTTGTTTTTAGCTTAGATTCAATCATAATTCATAGAATTTTGTAGGATCTTTACACAATTTTAAAAAAGTCTCTTCTAACATCATTTCATCACACACCACTTGAATTGTGATTAAATCTTCATTCAATTTTGTTGGTTTGGATCTAAATAACTATGGATTTAGTGTGAAATATGTTTTCCATATAGAATTTGACTTGGATCATCAATTGGGTTTAGAGTTCATCTCTCTTTGTTCATGCTCTTTTCTTGGAAATCAATGGGATCTTCAATAGCCTACTTGAATTCTTGAGCTTAATCTCTTAATTTTCTATAAATTGATAATTTTAAGGTTGATTTTTTAACTATATTCATGTATAATTGTTGGATCTAAGTCTTAGATTTATGATTTGGGTCCTCCAATTTGAAGTTTCATGGAATCCTCTTCATATTCCATTGAAATTCATGTGGTCATTAATTTGAGAGGAGAAGTAAATAAAACAAGTCTTATATCCCTTAAGGATCATCAATTGAGAGAGGAATTAGACTTGGAACAAGCCAATTTTCATGGCTCAATTATTGGGTTCAAATAGTCCCAAGTGTGGGTATATCCATGAGGGTGTGAAAATCCTTGGAAATCTTCATTAAGGTCTTCTCAAGGTCAAATCCATGGGGGGTTCTTAATGTTAGATTGTTGTCTTAGTGGTCATAATTATCATTTGACCCAAATTTCCCTCTAGAATTTCTTGGGTCAAGTTTGATTTGACGATGAGTGACAATGCAACAATGGTGCAATGAATTCATTGACAACCTGTGATCAAAGATTTTTTATTAAATCATGATCCGTTGGATCTGAATGAGACCAATTAGAATGTGGCCATAACACTTCATTCTAGTTTTGGTTAGAATATATGGTTAACATGGTTTTGTCATGATTTTTCTAACCTCATCACTCTCCGTCCAGAATTCCAGAATAGTGAAACTCATTTTAAAATTCTTGAATCAGAGGCTTAATAAAGTAGCTCAGGTTTTAAACAATTTTTTTTATATGATCTATGATGAGTTAAAAAGATTCTCCAAGAATTTTGAAATGTTTGAGGTTAAATTACTATGTTAAATAAATCATGCAAAATCTCTGGACAGAGAGTTGGTAAATTATGAGTGGTGTCTGGTCTTGGTCCAATTCTCAGAGATTGGACCATTCAATCATTGATTTTCCTTTTTGGTTAGAAACTAGACTCACAGAGGCATGTCATACTCAAATATCACTAAGATCAAACCATGGAAACTATGACTTTTCTATTTTTGAATAACTAGTTTCTTCTTTATAAATCCTGAATTTTGAGATAAATTTTGGTGAATCTCACCAATGATGATCCAAACAATTTTTCTATGCCTTAGGACTTAAATCTTGCTTTGAATAGAATTAATTGGACTTAAATCTAGAGGTTAAAAGATCCAAATCAACAAATAATTCATGTCTTGTTCATCTCATACATTAATGATTATCATGTTTAGGTAGCAATTCTTGTATTTTAGATGCTTAGATTGTAGAATGTAGGATTATGTGTTGATTGATTGAATTTAATCTAGGAATCATTTTCGTTAGATTTAGGGCTTGATATTATTTGTATTCAAAGCATGTGGACTAACCTCTATTTTGTAGCGCTATTGAGGTATGAGTCCTAGAACCTTCTCTCCTTTATTTCGTTTTTCAGTTTACTGATCTTTAACTCTATGCATGACACCTTAGACTAGGATCTGGCCTTATGTGTTGTTCATGGATTAGAGAAAAATAAATTTCCTTTTTGTGTCCATAGGGAATGACAAGTGAAAGTCAATAATAATCCACACCACACAGAACTAGTCCAACAAGATAAACAGAAACAACAATAATAATCAAACTGAATAACAGTTGTAACTATTACAAACATCAGAGTGGTCCTCAGGTTCATAACAGGTCTAGAGACAACATATGCCCAAGTACCCGTAAAACTAAAAACATACGATAGGATAACAGAAACATAAACACTAGATATAACTATCTTTAGATTTTCAGCTGGCGTAAGGATAGTCATCAGCATAGTACTCCTCTCTGGCACAACCGTCATTAATAGGGCCACCCTATGCAAAATCTAACTCTGGGTAGTATCCATCATCGTAGGTTTCATCACCTGCATTGTTAAGGATATGGTGGTCTCGACGGGGAATGTCTAGGCAATAAAGGCCATTAGCTTATAGAAAGCTGAGTGAGAGCTAACTAACACAGTCTCATCAAAAAAAGGAAATTACCAGTCATGAACGATATATAGCAGTGATATTAATAATATCTTTTCCTCTTTTATTCAGTCACATCATTAACCGATTCTCATCGTCTTCCAACTCTAAGACTAACTGTACGAATCCCAACTAACTATACCAAACTGATTATATTGTCACGACATACTAGTGCTCTTGTTCACCGCTTTTAAGAACTCTTACTGTTCACCGCTTTTAAGAACTCTTATGAGCACCACACATAGTTTCAATATAACTACTATTTTATGGATGCACCAATACTCATGTTCACCACTTTTAAGAACTCTTACTGTTCATCGCTTTTAAGAATGCTTGCGAGTATCGTTCGTTCACAATCATTACGTATCAATACTCTTGTTCACCACTCTCGAGAACCCTTACGAGTACAATGCATAATGCTCACATCCCACGCAGATGTGTTCATGACTAATCTCTGATACTGACATCCTTACTTCGAAAGTAAATATCACACTACTGACTTGGTCACTAGGTTTATCCCAATGTTACCACTATTCCACCTCAAACCTTATCTCGTTATCGCATTGTATAAATATTATCGTTTCGAACTCGACTACGTTACTCACCATATTATCTCCATCTCATTATTGTATTCCATTACCTCCGTAATCCATAATATCGCGTAATAGGAACATAAAACATCAATTACAGCTAAGCATTATGAATTATAACCTAAATGAAACATCCAAGTTTTGCTAAGGTTCGATCGATTGACGCTATTTCAATCGATTGAAGTTAAGGTGTGCTCGATCAATTGAAATAATTTCGATCGATTAAAACTCCGTATGTTCGATCGATTAAACTTAGTTCGAACGCTTAAACTTTGTCTTCTCCAAATTCTGGCAATGAACATCCAGAATCTGTTAGGGGGTGTTTGGGTCGTTATTAAATGTACAAAAACTTGTAAAACTTTATAACTAAGCTATTGAGTGAGTTTAGAACTCATCGAACGTTACTAGTGCGCATTTGGCAAAGCTTGAAGCTTCAAAGCTCCTCCAATGGCTTCCTCCTTTCTCTCTCTGCTCCTCTCTTCGTCTCCATCACTCTCTTTTTCTTCTCCTTCTCCTTCCTCTTCTTCTTTCTTCTATCTGTGGTTCTCTCTCTCTCTCTCTAACTATATATAGATATGAGTGTATATCTATAGGTGTGTGTATAATATATAAACACAAGCACATACTCTCTCCCAACTCTTTGGTTTTCCAAACACATCAATACACATGAACACAATGTATTTATAGAGGGTGAGGGGTGCAGGTGGCCGTCTTTGCATGAAACTTGGTGTCGTGCCCACCCCAAACGCACCCGGCCCAAAGATGAGGGGCGCTTCATCCGAGGATTACGACCCTTGGGATTTATGATAATCAAAAGTTTGATTGAATGACACTTGTTCGATCACCCGAGTGCAGATCAGTCAAGTTTGATCTATTGAAATGGGTTTGATAGATTGAAGTGGGGACCACATCATAAATTCATGTCGGCAGGGTTTCAATGGCTTGAACTTTAGAAATGTTCGATCGCTCGAAAGGACTTCGATTAGTCGAAGATAGAATTTCAATTATGGTCAAGGGAAATATAGAATCTCATTTTATAAATAATTATTAAAAATACAGGGTATTACATCATCCACCACTCATTAAAGATTTCGTCCTCAAAATCATAAACAAACCAAAGTTTAAAACAAAAACGAAAATTTCTCACACATCTCCGACTTTAACTCCCACGAAGCTTCCCTTATGATGCTTCCACTGGATCTTCACTAATGGAATCTCCTTATTCCCAAGCTTCTTGATTCTATGATCTAGGATCCGTACTAGTCCTTCGTTAAATGTAACATTTTTGTTGACTTCAATATCTTCGAAGTTGATCTTGTGCACTGGGTTATAAGCACACTTCCTCAGCATACTGATGTGGAAGTTGTGCACTCCTGACATCTTCGGCAGCAATGCAAGTTGATAAGCAACATTTTCAACACGTTCTAGAATCTCAAATGGTCTGATGAATTGCAATGATATCTTGCCTCTCTTCTGACCAAATATGACGATGCCTCGAACCGGTGAACTTTGAGTAGCACGTGGTCTCCAACTGCAAACTCCAAATCTTTGCGTCACTTGTCAGCATAACTCTTGTGTCAGGTCTGAGCTGTCTTCATCTTCTCACGTACAATCTGAATCTTCTCACTAGTTTCTCGTACCATCTCTGGCCCAAGAAGTTGAGTATCTCTGACTTATGCCAAACATAACAGTGATCGACAAGGTCTTCTGTATAGAGCTTCAAAAGATGCCATCCCTATGCTTGTATGGTAAATGTTGTTGTAGGCAAACTCAATCAATGGTAGATGCATCTCCCAAGAACTCTCGAAATCAATAACACAGGCACGTAGCATGTCCTCTATTACTTGATTGACTCATTTAGTCTATGAATGGAAAGCTGAACGCAAGTTTAGTGTTGTTCCCATTGCTGTCTGAAGACTCTTCCAAAATTCTACAGTAAAATGCGAATCTTGATCTGACACAATTGATATAGGTACACCGTGTAACCATACAACGTGCTGTAGATACATTTGGCTTAACTGTTCTACTGGATACGTCATACTATAGGTGATAAAATGTGCCGTCTTTGTAAGTCGATCCACAATCACCTAAATAGCATCGTGGTTTTGCTGTGACTTCGGCAATCCTACCATGAAATCCATGGTGATGTGTTCCCATTTCCATTGGGGGATCGGTAACGGCTGTAGAAGTCCATGTGGCTTCTGATGTTTTGCCTTTACTTGTTTACAAGTAAGACACTGAGATACATATTCAGCTACTTTTTGCTTCATTTCTTCCCACCAGAAATTTCTCTTCAAGTCTTTGTACATCTTGGTACCTTTAGGATGAATCGTCATCCATGACTTATATACTTCATCCGATACTTCTTTTTTGGAGATTTTCTTCGTTAGGTACACAGAGTCTACCTTTACATTGTAAGGCTCCGTTTGTACCGATACTGAAGACTTCTGGTTCCTTGGCTGACATCTTGGCGAACCATAGCTTCAAATCTTTCACTGTCTGCTGATCTTCTATGATATAGCTGATCAAAGTTAGTTGTACCATAAGACATCCAAAATGTTGTCCATCAATCAACTCCATTGGCTGTAGGTAGAATTCAGTTAACACTTCCAATGCTCTCCATTCTCGCATTAATAACGCATCGATTACTAGTCGAGGTTTACGACTCAAGGCGTCGGCTATGTCGTTTGCATTACCTAGATGGTAATAAAATGAAAAGTCATAGTCCTTGAGTAACTCCATCCATATTCTTTGTCGCATGCTCAACTCCTTCAGAGAGAACAAATACTTCAAGCTCTTATGATTAGAAAATAGATCAAACTTTTCTCCATAGAGATAGTGTCTCCTAATCTTTAATGCAAACACTATTGCTACTAATTCCAAATCATTTGTAGGGTAGTTCTTCTCATGTATCTTCAACTGTCTAGATCCATATGCAATGACATTCCCATATTGTTGCATAAGTATACAACCAAGTTGTTGGTGCGATGCGTCACTATAAATCACATACCTTTCTCCACTCTTAGGTATCGCGAATACTGGTGCAGAAGACAATCTCTCTTTTAACTTCTGAAATGTACCCTCATGCTTGTCTGTCCATTCATACTTCATCTCCTTCCTTGTCAAGTTCATCAATGGCCCTACTATCTTGGAAAATCCTTCTACAAATCTTCGATAATATCATGCTAGGCTAAGGAAACTTCTAACTTCAGTCGCGTTAGTTGGTTTGTTCCAGCTTAGGATCGCATCGATCTTAGATGAGTCTACCGAGATACCGTCTTGAGATATAACATGTCCCAAAAATTTTACCTTTTAGCCAAAATTCGCACTTGCTGAACTTTGCATACAGCTTACTATCTCAAAGTGTCTGTAAAGTAATCTGTAATTGCTCCTTATGATCTTTCTCTGTCTTTGAGTAGATCAAGATGTCGTCGATGAACACTATAATGAATTGATCCAAATATTGTCTGAATACTCTATTCATTAAGTCTATAAATACTGCCGGCGCATTCGTCAATCCAAAAGGCATGACTAGGAACTCATAATGCCCGTATCTTATCCTGAATGCAATTTTCGTTATATCCTTCGATTGAACCAATAGTTGATGATATCTTGAACGTAGATCGATCTTGGTAGAGATCCTTGATACTTGTAACTGGTCAAATAGATCAAATATCCGAGGTAGTGGGTATCGGTTCTTGATCGTAACCTTGTTCAACTCCCTGTAGTATATGCAGAGTCAAAGTGTTCCATCCTTCTTCTTCACGAATAGAACTGGTGCTCCCCAAGGTGACGTACTCGGGCAAATAAATCCTAAGTCTTCAAGTTCTTGAACTTGCTCAGTTCCCACATTTAAGTTGGTGCCATCCTTTACGGAGTCTTTGATATTGGCAATGTGCCAAGTACCAATTCCACACAGAAGTTTATTTCTCTTTTCAGTGGAAGTCCTTTAATATCCTGGAAAATATCCTTGAAATCTTGCACAGTAGGAATCTGATCCATCGTGAGTTTCGTACTTATACTCCTGATTATAGCTAAACAACTCGTGAGAAACATGTCGCTCATCGGCTGGCACTGAAATCTTATAGTTGAACATCCAGGTATTGGAACTACAATTGTCCTAGTAGGGCACTCCAAATTGGCACTGTATTTAGTAAGCTAATCCATCCCTAGGATAATGTTGAACTCTAACACCGATAGAACTACTAAATCTGCCAGAAGATTTCTATCTCCTAATGTTAATGGGCAATCTTTACATACTTTATCCAACTTAATAGTCACTCCCAATGGTGACACAACATTAAGTGTTGGCTTGAGTGCCTGGGGTTCTAAACCCAACTGATGTATGATCTTAACAGAGATAAATGAATGTGTGGCTCCAGTATCAAATAAAGCTTTAACTAGACTATGAAAGAGTACAAGCGTACCTTCTAAATGTTGCTGCTCATCAGTGTTAAAGCTTGTTTCTCTTGGGATTATGGCATTCATTCTAGTCGAATCTGGGGGTCCTTGATTGCCTTGAATTGGTGCCCTATAGTATCCTCTTTGTGGTGCACGACAATCCTTTCTCAAATGTCCTGGCTTATTGTAATTTAGGCAGATAGCATCCATTAGGCGATTAACCCTGGGGGCTGTGCAAAAATTAGAAATGTACCCTGGCTTTCTGCAATTAAAACATCCTCTAGTGTTGGTTGGCAGGGCTATTAGCAGCGCCTGAGACTGCGGTCCCTGCTGGCAATATTGTTGATATCAAGGATAGCTTGACTGAGGCTTCCTGGTTCTGTCCCAGTTTCTCTTGTTGCCTTGATAGTTACCCTGAGGTCTCCATCCTTGGGTATTCCTCGGCGACTGGTTTTAGGAATTCCTCTATTGAAAACCTGAGGTTGATTTATCTATGATCGCTAAGCTGGATAAGTGTACTTTTCCAACCCTGCAGCAAATTTGACAATCTCTTCAAACGATTGATTCAAATGACCAACCATTATATGTCTGAGGTGGGGGTTCAATCCTTGGTGAAATCTCTTCACCTTCTTCTGTGGAGTGTCTATCATATGTTGAGAAAATTGGGAAAGACACTCAAACTGTGTTGTGTATTCCCACACAGTCTATCCTTCTTGAACTAGATTGAGAAAGTTCTTCTCCTATTGATCCCTCTCATCTTCTGGGAAGTATTTCTCTAAAAATCTTCCTTTGAGCGTTTCCCAAGGCATCGCTCTTACAATGTTCATTCCTATAGTGGCTCGCTCAGCTTCCCACCAATTTGTGGCAGCATAAGTGAGCTGGAACATTGCAAGACGGTGCTTCTCCTGTTCACTGCACTCTAATACTTCAAAGATCATTTCCATCTCTCTTATCCACTGTTTGACTTTTCATGTTTCTATTAACCCATCGAACTTCTCAGGATGTAAACCACAAAAATTTGCTAGTAGTTTGTCTCTACTAAAATGGTAGAACTAGGGGTTGGACAGGTCATTGGTTGGTAGCATGGTTGTAGGTGTCACCTACATGTTCCATCCTCTGTATAAACGCTTCAAAACCTCTGGATGGGTCCATTCCCTTTGGAGTAGGTGCTCTAATACGCGCTTGGTGATTCCTCAAGTGTCCTACCATAGTGGCTAGTGAAATGCACCTCTAAGAGACCTATTGATTAGCTGAAAGTCTTCTCGGAGAAACAAAATCAAGATAAAGCTAGCGATAAACATCAACAAGAACTAATAGTTCTACTAATAAGCACAAATCACTCCAACATATAATCAATATATCAAAAGTACTACTCGTATATATATCCAAAGATGTACCACATAGTACACACTTGTCAAACTGTGTACCATATGAGACATAAGCTAAAATAGTACTAAAGTAAGCTATTTACAATAATAATACTACTGGTAATATCTATACAAAGTTATGGTCAAATAGCTATCTCTCAAGGTCTCAAACATCATGTGGACAATATGTCTTGATATTAAACTAACAAAAGCTAAGCCTCCTCTAGATCCTGTCTCAAAATTCATCAGAGTCTAATCCTACTGCTGGTACTTCATCCTCCGAAACGATATCCATCTCCTCAAGAGGAACGTCCTCAACTGGTGCACCAAGATCTCCAACTAATACTCTGATATCCCAATCCTCAACTACGTCATCTACTATCATCGGTTGATTAGTGACATCGACGGCTATCGCAGTAAATCCATCAGCTACGTCTAATGCCCCTGCTAATGCATCCTCTCTCATAACAAATCCAACTGGCTGAGTGACTATCTTAGCTATCCATCCTACTGACATATCAGCCATGGCTTCCATATACATTATAGGTCTGGCTGGTAACGGAAGCATAACGTGTACTTTTGGCACAACTATCTTCTCATCAGGAACATCCTCCTCTACTTCCTCCATGAATATGTCTCCCTTTACTGGGTCCTCTGCCTCAAACTTTGGCTCTAGCTCTGTGTCTGGAACATACTCTAGCTCCTCCAGGTCATCCTCCGGCTTGTCATCATCGTCATCATCTACAGGCTCCTCCTCTGCTGGGTCCTCATTGTCCATCAGCTCCTCCTCTCCATCCTCGTTAATATCCTCATCAAGATGCTCATACTCTGGCTCTGGGTCCTCCTCTTCCTAAATTAGCTCAGGCTCTGGAACTGGTACAACGGGTACCGGTTGGAGGGCCATAGGTGCTGGTGTAGCTGCAGGCTTTGGTGGAACAGGCATGGCTAAAATTGCTCATAACTCAATCTTGTCTACCTCTGGTTTACTCTGGATCAATCTAGCCATCTCTTAGTATATGGCTTCTTGATAGTGATACGTGTATATGTATCTGTGTTGGGTGTGTTATGCCCACAACATAGAGAAAAGTCCACATCCTCTCCTCCAAATAATGACTAACTATCTGGCGAATGTGGCTCTAGTATATCTCTGGTATAGCTGGTTCCATTGTATTGCCATGAATAACATGTTTGCCAAAAAAATCATCTATAAACAGTTGGAAATCTGGATCCACACTAACTTGCAAAGGAAACTATCTATCGTTAGGAAGGACGAACTTATCTTAAACTCATATCTCATCTTAGGGATCTTAAAATACTAGGACCAGATTGTGTGGAACGTTAGTGAACGAAAGTATCACAACCTAATGCTTTGATACCAAAAAAACCCTATCAAGCCCCGGAGCAGCAAAACTAGAGAAAAATAAATTTCCTTTTTGGTTCCATAGGGAATGACAAGTGAAAGTCACTAATTATCCACACCACACAGAACAAGTCAAACGAGAAAAATAGAAACATCAATAATAATCAAACTGAATAACAGTTGTAACTATTACAAACATTAGAGTTATCCTCAGGATCATAACAGGTTTGGGGACAACATATACCCAAGTACCCATAAAAATAAAAACATACGACAAGATAATAGAAACATAAACACTAGATATAACTATCTTTAGATCTTCAGCTGGCATAAGAGTAGTCGTCAGCATAGTACTCCTCTCCGGCACAACCGTCATTAGTAGGGCCACCCTCTGCATAATCTAACTTCGAGTAGTAGCCATCACCGTAGGTTTCATCACCTGCATTGTTAAGGATAGGGTAGTCTGGATGGGGAATGTCTAGGCAATAAACGCCATCAGCTTACTGAAAGTTGAGTGAGAACTAACTAACACAGTCTCATAAAAATAAGGAAATTACTAGTCATGAACGATATGTAGCAGTGATATTAATAATATCTTTTCCTCTTTTATTAAGTAACATCATTAACCGATTCTTACCATCTTCCAACTCTAAGACTAACCGTACCAATCCCAAGTAACTATATCGAACAGATTATATCATCATGACCTACTAGTGCTCTTGTTCACTGCTTTTAAGAACTCTTATGGTTTTACGCTTTTAAGAACTCTTATGAGCACCACACATCATTCCAATATAACTACTAGTTTATGGATGTACCAATACTCATGTTCACCGCTTTTAAGAACTCTTACTGTTCGCCGCTTTTAAGAACGCTTACAAGTATAGTCTTTTCACAATTAATACGTATCAGTACTCTTGTTCACCGCTCTTGAGAACCTTTACGAGTACAATACATAACGCTCACATCCCACGCAGATGTGTTCACGACTGATCACTGGTACTGACATCCTTACTTCGAAAGTAACTATCACCCTACTGACTTGGTGACTAGGTTTATTCCAATGTTACCACTATTCTACCTCAAACCTTATCGTTATTGCATCGTATAAATATTACCGTTCTGAACTCGACTACGTTACTCACCATATTATCTCCATCTCATTATCGCATCCCTGTTAAAGAGAGAGAAGATAGAGAGAATATGCAGGCTTAACCTTTAGGTTTAGCCAACACACACACATATATATATACTATTTTGTAAAAAAAGGAAGATTACAATAATAACCTTAATACTTAAGCTTATATTCTAACACTCCCCCTCAAGCTGGAGCATAGATATCTATCATGCCTAGCTTGTTACAAAGATCATAGAATTGTCCCTTATTTAATGCTTTAGTAAAAATATCTCCTAACTGATCACTAGACCTAACAAATGAAGTAACAATTTGCTTTTGCATAAGCATATCTTTGATGAAATGACAGTCAACTTCAATATGCTTGGTTCTCTCATGAAAGACGAGATTACTTGCAATATACATAGCAGCTTAATTATCATAATGTATCTTCGTAGGCGCACTACTCAAAAAACCCATTTCCTATAGAATAGCTTTTACCCATAACAACTCACAAGCAGTATGAGCCATATCTCTATACTCAGCCTCTGTACTTGATCGGGTAACTACATTTTGCTTCTTGCTCTTCCAACTAACAAGATTTCTACCAACTAACACACAAAAACCTGATACTGACCGTCTATCAAGATCATCTCCAGCCCAACTTGCATCTGAAAATCCTACTCTATCCAGATTATTTGAAGGTCTCAAGACTAAACTTTTTCTAAGAGCACCTTTCAAATATCTAAATATATGACATACAGCCTCCCAATGTGATAGCTTGGGATTCTGTATAAATTGACTAACAACCCCTATAGAGAATGTGATGTCAGGCCGAGTCACAGTTAGATAAATCAACTTACCCATAAGTTTTCTATACCGTCCAACATCATTAAAAACTTCTCCATCATCCTTACTAAACTTGACATTTGAATCCATTGGAGTGTCAACGGGTTTAGTCCCCTTTAACCCTGTCTCATCTAGCAAATCAAGCACATACTTTCTTTGTGATAGTGATATCCCCTCTTTGGACCTAGCTATCTCAATACCCAAGAAATAACAGAGTAACCCTAAATCTTTCATATGAAAATGCTTACTCAAATGAGACTTCAATAATTCTATAACTTCACTGTCACTACCAATAATTACTATGTCATCAACATAAACTGCTAGAACAATCGTACCTTTCTCACGATGTCTTACGAAAATTGAATGATCTGAAGTGCATCTTTTTAACCCATACGTGCTCGTAACTTGGATGAATTTGTCAACCCAGGCCCTCAAAGACTGTTCTAGACTGTAAATAGCTTTTTTTAACTTACATACCTTGTGGGACTCCCCCTGAGCAACATACCCAGGAGGTTGCTCCATGTATACCTCCTCGTGAAGATCACCATGAAGAAAAGCATTTTTGATATCAAGTTGATAAAGAGGCCAGTCTTTAGTGACAGCGATAGACAATAAAATACAAATAGAATTTAGACGAGCCACAGGGGAGAAGGTCTCAAAATAATCAACACCAAAGGTCTGAGTGTACCCTTTTGCCACCAGATGAGCTTTCAATCTTTCTACAGTACCATCAGGATGATACTTAACCATATAAGCCCAACGAAAACAACCCACAACATGTTTCTCAGAAGGAAGGTCAGCTACCTCCCATGTACCATTCTTAGATAATGCCACCATTTCTTCATCCATAGCACTCTTCCAGCCCAGAGAGGACAATGCCTGAGTATAAGACTGAGGAACAGAAATAGAAGACAAAGTAGCAACAAACGAATAAAGGGATTAAGATAAATTAGAATAAGACACAACCTGATCAATAGGATGTTGAGTGTAAGAACAAGTACCTTTTCTAAGTGCAATGGGAAGATCAGGAGATGGAAGAACCTCAACTGAAGTTCATGATGGATGAGGTTGAGCAGGCGAACCTTCAGTATTAGATGGCTTCTCACGACGACAATACACTTGGAAGGGTCGAGGACTAGGAGGAGGAATAGGCAAGGGAATGGGGTGGGACGGAGCAATGAGATCAACTTCTAATGAAGCACCGGAGGTCGAGAAAAATGAAATTCCTTTAAAGAACGTAACATCAGCACTAACCACATACTTACGACTTTGAGTATTCCAACATTTATAGCCTTTTTGTATGCGTGAATATCCCATAAAAACACATTTGGTAGCACAAGGATCCAATTTATCATGACCTGGAGTAAGCACATGAACAAGCGCAACACAACCAAACACACGTGGTCGCAAGAAAAATAATGATTTATCAGGATATAAAATAGAATGAGGTATTCCAACCACATAGAACAGATGAGGGCATACGATTTATAAGTTGACATACAGTGAGAACCGCATCCCCCCAAAACTGTTTAGGAACATGCATATGCATTATAATAGTGCGTACAACCTCAAGAAGATATCGATTTTTACATTCAACGATACCATTCTGCTAGGGTGTATAACAACAAGAGGATTGGTGAATTATCCCTTAAGAATCATAATAAGACTGTAGAGATCCTTTAATACATTCTAAAGCATTATCAGATTGTAAAACCTAAATTGTACAACCAAATTGAGTCATAATTTCCTTATACAATAGTTAAAAAATAGAAGAAACATCTGAACATTCTTTCATTAAAAATATCCAGGACATCCTTGAACAATCATCCACAAAAGACACAACATAAGAAAAGCCTAACATACTCTTATGTCTAGACGGACCCTAAACGTCGGAATGAACCAACTCAAAAGGAGTGGCCCGATGGTTATTTTTTATATAAAGGAAAAGACACTCAATGGTGCTTACCTAATTGGCAAGCCTCACACTCGAATTTATTCATAGACCTAAAAGAAGGAAAAACAAGCTACAATGACTGTAATGACGAATGACCAATCCGATAGTGCCACTGATGAGGTAAAATAGCTATGTGTAAAGCGGCAGAATTATTTGCAGATGGATGTTATTCCAGGTAATAAAGGCCATCCCGCTCACGACCTCCACCAATCATCTTCTTCGAGCTGAGATCCTAAAAAACACAATGAGATGCATAAAAGGTTACAAAACAATTTAGAGATTTTGTGAGTTAACTAACTAATAAGAGACTAAAGGGAAATTGAGGAACATAATTTACAGACGACAGTGGAAGAGATGTAGTAGGATAAACAGGGCCAATACCAAGAATAGGACATGACCTACCATCGGCCAAAACAATCGAGGACTGTGTGGGTGAACCTATCAATTGTGAAAATACATTGGATTTACCTGTCATATGGGCCGAAGCTCTGGAGTCGATGGCCCATGGGGAAGGAGCAGGCGAAGAAAAACAAGCAATATTACCTGACTTAGCATAACCATCAGAATCATATGAGAACCGTTGTTGCTGTTGTTGGACTAAGGGATTGTACTCATCCCGAGAAAGAGTGATAGACTCAATAGAAGGTGCAACGACTGGTGGAGTTGGAGTACTAGAAGGAGCAACTGATAGTGGAGTGGGAGCATTAACTTCCTTGTGACGGCTAGAAGAATCATTAGAAGTGAACAAAGCTGGATTATTTTCCCAGGGCTTACCATAAAGGTCATAACATTGATCGACTATGTGATTGTCACCCCCACAATGGGTGCAATGAAGAAAGCCAATCCGATCCCGACCTCGACCAAAACCATGGCCACGATTTGAATTACCCCTTCGTCCTCGATTATTAAAACCACGACCACCACGACCATAATTATTAGGAGGAAAATTGCCTCATCCCTAAAAGCCCCCCTGATGGCCAGTAGATGTAACTAGAGAAGAATTATCTTTTCCCGATGACTCAGAAATGGAAGAAGACTTAGAAGTGACCCGAAGGATGCGAGAATACACATTACTCAATGAAGATAGGCTGTAATCTCCTGCCAAAATTTGGGACTTAATAGTCTGAAGATAAGGATTCAACGTGGAAAGAAATTTAGAAACATAAAATTCTTCACGCTGTTTCTTAATCACATCTACATCATTGGTAACCGGATGGTAGTGGGTCAACTCATCTAATAAACCAATGAATGAACTGTAGTACTCACTAACCGGCTTGTCATTCTGTTGAAGAAGGAATAAACTTTGATAAACATCATAGACCCAAGAAACATTCTGATCTATTGAAAACATCTCATGAATAGACTCCCAGATTTCCTTGGCTGAAGATAAAAACATCACATTTAAAGAAATAGATAACTCCATACTATTCCACAACCAAGACATAACAATATAATTTTCAGAAATCCAATCTTCATACTCTTTACTATCCGTGGAGGGGGGATTAGACATAATATACTTGAGTTTCTTTCAACCACCAAGAGCAACTTTGATAGCCTGAGCCCATAATAAATAGTTAGACCCATTCAATTTAGTGGTGGTAATTGGCATACTGACAACATTAGATGGGTTCTTGGTCGAATCAGACATAATGAAATCAATGGATAATGGGAGTCTTTACTAATAAATAGATTAATACTAATAAACCAGAATTAACATCAACAGAATTATCACAACTTGAACTAACCAATTAGGTCCATAGATGGACCAGAACGCTACGGTTGGATGAAACACCTATCAAAATAGGGCAGTCCCTGTCAACCTGGATGAATCTGCCCTACTATCTATTAGAGAGGAAGAAAAATAAAAGGAGAATCCAGGGAAAGTTTCAGTTAGGGTTGGGAGGGGTAAAAATATTGTCGGCTGGATGTGGGTAGGGTGGTGTAGGTGTGCGATTAGGTCATGGGGGTTATGGTGAGGCTCGACTGGGGTTGGTAGGGCTAGGAGGGGTTTGAAAAAGGGTTGGGTAAGGTGTAGTGGCTGTCGGCTGGATGTGTGTAGAGATTGGCTAGGGTTTTGGGGCCATGGGAGGGCAGTGAAGGAGAGAGGGAGGGGCAGGGTAGAGTCGGCTGGTGTGGTGGTGCAGGGAAGTAATGGTGGTATTAGGTTAGGCTCTTAATACCATGTTAAAGAGAGAGAAGATAGAGAGAATATGAAGGCTTAACCTTTAGGTTTAGCCAACATACGTATCTATACTATTTTGTAAAACAAGGAAGATTACAATAATAACCTTAATACTTAAACTTATATTCTAACAGTCCCATTACCTTCGTAATCCATAATATTGCATAATAGGAACATGAAACATCAATTATAGCTAATTATCATGAATTATAACTTAAAGGAAACATCCAAGTTCTGCTAAGGTTAGATCGATTGAAGCCATTTTGATCGATTGAAGTTAAGGTGTGCTCGATCGATTAAAATCATTTCGATGGATTGAAACTCCATATGTTCGATCGATTGAACTTAGTTTAATTGCTCGAACTCTGTCTTCTCTAAATTCTGGCAGTGAACATCCATAATCTATTAGGGGGTGTTTGGGTCCTTATTAAATGTACAAAAACTTGTAAAACTTAATAACTAAGCTACTGAGTGAGTTTGGAACTCATCAAATGTTGCTAATGCGTGTTTGGAAAATCTTAAAGCTTCAAAGCTCGTCCAATGGCTTCCTCCTTTCTCTCTTTGCTCCTCTCCTTGTCTCTGTCTCTATCTTTCCCTTCTTATTCTTCTTCTTCCTCTTCTTCTTTCTTCTATCTCTGGTTCTCTCTCTCTCTCTCTCTCTGTGACTATATACAGAGATATGAATGTATATATATAGGTGTAATATAATATATAAACACAAGCACACACGCTTTTCCAACTCTCTGGTTTTCCAAACACATCAACACACACGATCACAATGTATTTATAGAGAGTGAGGGGGGCAGATGACTGTCTTTGCATAAAACCTAGGATTTCTGATAATCACAAGTTTGATCGATCGACGCTTGTTCGATCGATGCTTGTTCGATCGCTCGAGTACAGATCGGTCGGGTTTGATCGATTGAAAATGGGTTTGATCGATTAAAGTGGGGACCACATCATAAATTTATGTCAACAGGGTTTCGATCACTTGAACAAGGTTCGATCGCTTGAACATTAGAAAGGTTCGATCACTCAAAAGTACTTCGATCGGTCGAAGATAGAATTTCTATTATGGTCAATGGAAATATAGAATCTCATTTTATAAATAATTATTGAAAATATAGGGTATTATAGATCACTCTTGATCTCATATCATGTATTGGTATATAAAACATCCACGTACCATCCAACCTTGTAATGAGGGGTATAGCGGATGTGCGTCAAGGGTCCCTTATTTGACCAAAACCCGGCCTTGCATGATAGCTTCTATAGAACCTTTCGATATTAAGAACTCAATCCTTGATTAGGATTATGTGCTAGGGAGTTTTGTATGCCCGGAAGGGATTTTGGAGATAATGACAATGCTCGTTCGATGTAAGATGTGTAACCCCTTAATCACATTTTAGCAAATCCTTCTCATGTCCCATGACATTTGGAGAATATGCCAGATTTTGATTATAAGATTACATTTCTTATATCTTGTTAGTTAAGCATCATCGACCTTGTATGTTTTCGAACCCATGAAGAGTACAATAATAATCCAATCATGTGATCCTTATACCTGAAAGTTTTGAATTCACCTTTGAGAGCAAAAAAGATTTTGATAAATCACCACCTCTTATCTCAAAATGCTTTTAAAATAAAATCTCTAAAACTCTTTGTCTTTTGATCAAGCAAGGTTCCAAGCTAGCCTTTGTTAAGATATATTTTCACATGCTCATTTTCGAAGGAAAAATTCAAAATATTCTTGAGAAATTGTGAAAATACTTCAATTAGTTCATCTTTTGTTGAAAAATGATTTCATCATCATTTTAAAAGAAAAATTCAAGGTTGTGTTTAAAGAAGATCCAATCACCCAAGAAATACCCTTCAAAATGAATTTAAATTTTTTTTAGAATACCCAACCTTTGAAAATGTAACAAGGATCATAATGAAAGGAGAAAAAGTCGCACTTGACATGAATAAGGATTCAATGTGCTAATGTGTTTTATGTGTTAGGATTAGGATTTTTGTTTCTTTGGCATATAGAGTAGGCACACACACACACATGCATTGCATCTGTGTCACATATGAACCATTCAGGAACATTTCACCAAGCATTTGCAACAAATAAAATCAAATAGAAGTGAGAGAATATAATGGTAAAGAAAAATAAAAAACAACAAAATTCTTTTAAAATCAAAATTGATTAAAATAAAATGTGATTGAAGGCGAAATAGCACATAATTAAGGCACAATGGTTTAGAGATTCTATAACAAGATTAGTAAGAAGAGAAGCTATCATCAAACGCAAATGCGAGGAAAGTAGCAGAATTGAGGGTGATGGTAGAGCAACAAGCTGAGCAAATGAGGCGACAGGTCGAAAACATGAACCACATGATGGCTATGATGGAGACCATGGCATGACAACCACTGTTGGCAATCCACAAGATGTTGATCCTTCCCTAGCTGTAGGGGAAAAAGACTGGTATGACGACCTAGAGTTAAAGAGGACTGACATACCACGACCCGAGAGAGAGAGAGAGAGAGAGAGAGAGAGTAGGGAAAGAAAAGGCCGAGAAAATTGAGAAAGAAAGGGTAGAAATGGCTGAAAAAGTAGAAAAACATGAGAGTGTGGTTCGCAAAGCTCAGGGAGTTGATACTTATCTATTGGAGTTGGAAGGGTTGTATGAAGGGGTGTGTGAAATATTACCGACTAGTTTCAATATGCCAATCTTTGACAAGTTTGACGAAATAGGAAATCCTCGCAACCATGTAAGGATGTGTATTGGGGCCTTTCAACCAAATGGGTTAAACACCACAATGCTGGCCATTCTATTTCAACAGACCTTAATTGGGGCCGCCTTGGCATGATATCTTATGCTTGAGCCGAGGAAAACTTGAGTCTAGGAAGAAGTGGTGAAGTCATTCGTTGCATAATACGAGTATAATCAAGATATAGATATGACGATTTGTGATTTGGAGACCACAAGGCAAGAAAGTAAAGAGTCCTTTGTATAATACCTAAGCCGATGGAGGGGTAAGGCAGCCAAGATGGTACAAAGGCCATCTAAAAAAGAGAAAATTCGAATGCTAATGAAGAACCTTCAGCCTGTTTATCAAGAAAAAAATGCAATTCCAATCGATCAATACTTTCACTGAAGTCTTCGATATAGGAACAAGAATAGACAATGCGATCCAAGAGGGGGTGATTAAGAAAGAAGAACCACCAAGCAGGTATAGGAGACCGAATTACGAGTCAGGTGGAGGACATTCGGGGGGTCACTCTGGCCCCACTGATGTTAATGCTTTGAGCGAACCTGAGAGAAAGTTCCATACAACGAGGAGTCATCCGAGAATGGATAAGCTGCAAATGCAATTTTAGACTTGGGAGTTTCACCATCTACCGCCTTCGATGGATTGATCGCCATTTGTTAGAACCTTAACCTCCACTTATTAGAACTATGACCTCTGCCAAGTTTACTCCCTCTGAGCTTTCGGGAGGATTTATATTGCAAGTTTCATCAGTCAAAGGGGCATACCATGGATTGATGCTGTAGCACCCAGAATTTTCCCCAGAAATTTCACGTAAGAATTTAGAAATGATGAGATCACCTGGAGTACGGTTATAGAAGGTCCACTAGGATTATCCTAATTAGGAATCATCTATAGGATCCTTAGTAGCTGTCTTGGCAACGACATTGATTTTTATATTTTAATAATATTAATATATAGTAGTCGCGACCCTGATTTTTATTTTTAGTTAGAATTATAGTCAGACTCTTACTTAGATTCGTACACATCCCGTACCCTAATATTCTGATTTTGTGTTCACTCTCACAACATCGTGCTTACACTAGAACTTTGGCATACATTTCAGTACAATTACTGAAAGGGGACCCACACCACCCCTTGACATTCATGTGGACCCCACACTTATCTACCCTTGGACGCATACACATACATGTGCACCTTGTGCACGCATTGCACACAACCAAACCTCCCCACCATTTCCTCTATATAAGCACACTCCTCTCCCTCACCACCATTACACCCTCATAATCTGCAATCCCCCCCCCCACATAATCTGTTCTATACAGACTCTAGATAGAAAGATTTGAGAGTGAGAGAGAGAGAGAGAGCTTGAGAAGAAAACCACACTCTTTTATCTCACATTTCGGTCATACACAAACACACCCCCACATTGTACACTCAACCCCTTCCCTGCATTGTCCCTCACTGTCTCACCCTCACCAGCACACACCCACCCAGCAAGGAAGAGGAAGAAGGGCACAGAGGAGAAAGAGAGTGAGATCGGAGAAGATAGGAGTGATTTGAGATCACCTGAGGTAACTCAACCACCCCCTTTCCATTTTGAGCCCCTGCATGTCACCTAGAGAGCCTAGGACCTGCATGCATGAAGCCAAACAGAGCCTTAAGCTCTGGTTCTTGCTCCGGCCTCCATTAAAGCTCAAAGCTTGAGCTTGATTTTTTTCCTATATCAACCAAAGCCCTAAAATCTACACCAAACAGACCCTAGTGAACCCAGAAGAACCCCATTGTAGCAGGTTTTGATTCGGTGCAAGTTTGAATGGCCATGCAGGCCATTATTTTTTTTGTTGGTCAAAACGATAATCGGCTAGTAGGAACCCTAAATGAGATATCTAGGTGTTCATCTCCCAGTATGTTGTAGAGGAGGAATTTCCGGGTAATCTCCCGTTGGTTTCATGGATTTTGATGGAGAGATGAGGGAGATATGAAGAGAGAGAAAGTCTCCGGCGATGCCCCGATTTTCTGGCGGCCCAAACTCGCCGGAGAAGAAGGTGAAACCCGTTTGGGTTTCGGGTTATAACACCCGGGTTAGTGTTGGGTTAGGGTCGGTTTAGGATGTGTGTAGAAGTGGGTAGGGTCGCGGTTCGGGTTGGGTTTTAATTAACCCGTGGGTCTTTTAAGTAGCACGACGTCGTTTTGACGTCGGGCTGACTTTGGGTCGGGTTCGGGTAAACGGGGCGGTTTGATCTGTGAGTATGAGTGGGTAAGGGTCTGGGTTGGTTCGGACCGAGTAGGACCCGTGGGTCCTTTAAGTGACACGGCGTCGTTTTGATGCCGGGTCTTGTTCAGGTAGGGTGTCGGGTTTTTGGGGCGGGTCGTCTTGTGTCTAGGATTGGGTCAGGGTTTGGCTCGGGTTAGGTTAGGATTTGGGTTATCGGGTTGGGTTAGTTTGTTAGTGTAAACGGATTCAGTTCGGGTTGGGTATTTGGTTAGGGTCTGTTCGTGAGGGTAGTTGGTTACGGGTTCGGTCCGGGTCTAGTTAGGGTTTGGGTTATTGGGTAGGATTAGTTTGTGAGTATGAGTGGGTTTCGTGTTTGGGTTAGGATCAACCCGAATGGGTTTTGGTTTGGGTTTCTTTGTTTGTATGAATGGGTAGTCCGTTTAGGATTTGGTTGGGTCGAGTCTGACCCATTGGGTCAAGCGTTTGGGTTTTCTTATGAGTATATACGGGTAACTCGTAAGGGCTCGGGTCGGTTCGGGTTGACCCGTCGGGTCTGAGAATATTATTAATATTAATATTATTATTATTATTAGTATTATTAGTTTAATTAGTTTAAAATGATTTAAATTATTTTAATAATTGTGAATAGTTTATAATTAATACCATTAAGGTTTTATATTATAGAATATTATTTTTTATATTCTATATATCATTACTATATTATATATATTATATATTATATATTTATATGGCTAATATAAATAATAAATATCAGTTTTAAATAGTTAATAAATACCTATATGTATTTATAAATTCTAGAAAATTAGGGTAATGACCCTGAGACTATTTTATTACATAATGTAAGTTATAAAGCTATAATACTATAGTCCAATATTTTTAATAATTAATAAGGAGCTATTTTATGAGTATATTTATTATTAAAAATACCAAACGAGCTCCGAAAATTATGAGATAAATACTAGCAGTGTATTTTAATATCTAGTATTTAATAAAAATATTTCCAAGTACTGATTTCTTTATATAATTATAATTATATATTTAAATCCCGTTTCGGGTATTTTCTGGTATATATTATCTTCAATAGTTCATAATAAATAATCTAGGACTCCGAAAATTACGCGGTCAGTTCCCAGAGTCTTAGAATAATGTCTAGAACATTTCCTTAAAGTTTGGTGACTTTTTGACTCGGTCGAAAATACAGCCTGTCTTTTAGGACCCGCATTAGTGTAGTAAGCCCTACTACCTTTTACCTCGTAAAATGCGACGGACTCCGATTTGAGTCTAGTCAATGGTGTTGGACTTAGAATGACACGTAGATCACTACCTTGAGGTTTATGACTTCATTTGGTAAAATTACCATTTTGCCCCTATAGTTGCACTCATACATTATTACTGTTTATTCCGTTTATTATTGTACAACTTGACGGTTATCTGCTTTCCGAGGATCAGTGACTCGAGGTGAGTTTCCTAACCTCACTCTAATCCTAATAAGATGAATATAAGATGTTTAAAAGCTACCTGTATGATATTTTGTATAAGTGATATGCTGATTTATGATGTCACGTGTATTTCCAATAATTGTAAGACTGCAAAGCATGTTATGGTAGTGCTATCGCATACGTGAGCTTGTCAAGGGTTTGATCTATATGATTATCGGTATCAAATCCATGTTATGTGATCCATGCTCTATATGTTACGTTTCTGCTGCTAACTGTTAAATGCACGTTTTACGATGTTGTTGACTGGAATAGATAACGCATGCTATGTTAATAATAAAGAGAATGAAAGTGGTTTTGCATATGGGTATCGGTAGTGGACTCACTTGCATTTAATGACATGTGTTAGCATGCATCGTATGAGAAAGATAGGTGTTTGATGAAAATGTGAATGAGATGAGATATGTGAATGTGAAAGAGATGTGATTTCTAGATCCGATGGATCAACGGCTGACGAGCCGGGTGGACATGAACGGTTAGGGTTCCTAGCGCGCCTCTCGCCGTTGAAGATGTTCGGTGATGCGCATACGTGGTTGAAGACGTCCCATGTATCGTAGAAGTCGTCCGGCTAGTGCTCTAATATACTTCTCAGCCGTGTAGACGACCGGTGAGAGTATACACATGGTTGAAGACGTCCCATGTGCCAGTTTTATTGTTTACAGATAGTGTGCGCCGTGAAGACGTCCGGTGGCCTATCAAGGGATGAGTATGAATTGGCTGTGATAGCACCTTTATATACCGCGTGTTGTCAAGTGGATGAGAAAGAGAAAGTTAATGATGAGATTGAATTGATGAGCAAAAAGGGTTTGGTTCAAATGATTTGGTTTTGGAAAGTTTTGGTTTTAAAATGAAATGGTATTGAAAAAGTATCTGTTTTTAAAAGAAAGAGTTGGGAGTGAGTCGCATTGGTCATGCATTTGCACGCACGAGGATATAATAAGGAGAATGTATTCTATGATGTTATGCTTATTTGTTTACCTGTCTTGTTGAGACCTCTGCTATGCCCGTGGTGAGAATGCGTCTTTTGATAAGAGATTAACCATACCTTAAAGTATTAAACTATGACGTGAGTTGAGAGATGTTCTATTATTATTGATTGTTGTGCGGTTGAGACTCTCACTCAGCCTTGTTCCAAGGCTGACTGCATGTTATGCCCTGGGCATTCGTATGCCCAGAGTATTACAGGTTTGGAGATAGATAGAAGAGTTCAGGATGCAGTACCGTGGAGCCAAGGTGGATAAAGCCTTGCCCAAGATCTGATAGATAGTTTCTCAAGTTTTAAGCTTATGTAAATTATTTAGTATGACCTCTTGTATTAGGATTAAAGTTATTGTAACCCTTGTTTAATTTCCACTGCTGTATTTATAATTTGATAAGTTTAGATCATGCTTATGCTCCAGCATTTCCCTTATGATTGCTTGGTGCGGAGTTAGAAGGATAGGACGGTTAACAAACTAGTCACGTGTCTACGGACCCATAAAGGAAAATTTTTATTTTCCCTATTTTTGGCTTACTCCGGGGCGTGACAGGGTTTTTAGTGGTATCAGAGCCTGGTTTAGGCATTTACTGTTTGTCCTATACACTTTAAGTTATAAATCATTAGTTCCTTTTCCCACTTATGAAGATACTAACCCTATGATAGTTTATATTGGACAGGTTAGCATGGAACCCTTTTATGTCCAAGACGGGTTTGGAGGACATTGGGTTTACCCAGATCGTATAGAGCCTGCAGACCCCAGTGTTGTACCGACAAGTATTCGACGGAGTGCTCAGTGGCATTTGGAGGGAAATATGTGGCATGACGTACACGTGTTGGGAATTGAGGACCCACAGATCCTGCAAAGAGAGGCACATTACCGAGAGAACACCCTTAGACTTGTTCATCAGGAAGCATCCAGGATGACTCATGACCGCTATACCCTCCGAGTCATGACTTTTCAAGTTAAGCTGACACCCCCCACCAGGACCCATAGGACCATCTCTTGCTATGCTACCCCTAGTACCAGAGGAGTCCATAGCTGATACACCCTTGACTGTTGAGTTAGTCATGGGGACTGCTAGGGAGGAGGATGATGATGGAGAAGTTCCGGCAAATGAGACCAATTCTGTGGATGATGCTGATTCCGTAGTCAATGTTGACCCAACTAAGAATGTGGGCAAGAAACCACCCAAGAAAGACATAGCTAAGAAGGAAAAGTCAAAGGTCGAGGATCTGGATGATTGAAGGATTTTGTAATAGGACTAGTCCATCTTTTGTGTATATAGCTGCACTCAGGCATGTAACACATAGTAGTAGTAACGTGTACGCCTTTCATGTATCTGTTGTTGGCACTATTTCCTACTATGTACTTACTTAGCGTACGCACTCTCTAATGTAAATGTTTTTGTAACTATGTTGCACTATGTTTAAATCTATTTATGGAGATTATCTTTAACCCGACTTATGTATTATCACATGGATGTAATGCTTGCTTAATTAGTAATTTATTTAAACTTGTATACTCTTAGTCTATAAGAATGACTAATAAATCCCCGCGATGAGTTGAAGCCATAGAAGTCACAAGTGTAATATATATAATTAGGAACTAATGTAGGTTCAGGGAGTCAGACTTGGAACAATTGGCAGTAACTCAAGGTTTAGAAAGAATTAAGAAAGGTACCCCCTTGTCGCTATGAAACTTTAAGATATTTCATTAATTAGCATCAGTACTAAGTTAGTTTTCTGTGTTGGGCAGGCTAGCATGGAGCACTAGATAGAGTACGATGTTGCGGAGGGACAGTACAGGGTCACCTTGGAGAGACAGTTTGCCCCTCCAGGATTTGGTCATGTTAGCCACACCATCAGGCATAGAGTTTGCCAGAGTATAAGGAAGTGGACACGTTGTTTCTTCCATGAGAGACCTGCTCCAGAGTTAGCATATCATAGAGTGATAACACCGTGCTTGCTGTCTGCTGAGATGGAAGAGAGTGACAAAGGTGAGTAAGAAAATTTGGGGGTTACTGAAGTGCAAGACAACTTATGGGTGATAGAAGGGGTTAGCCACCTAACTTGATCGGAGAGGCACTTTAAGCCACATGAACTAGAGGAAGATCACCCAGGTTGAGAGTTAGACAAAGGAAGGGGAAAAATGAACGAATAAGAGGAAGAGGATAGAGTTCTGAAATAGATGAAGAAGACGCAAGCCAATATCACCATTTAGGGGTTATTGATCGGTTCAAAACATCATAGGCAGCCAGTTTTGGATGCTCTGAACCAATTAGATGTTTCTATCAATATTACCCTAGAGGACCTTGTGGGGATGACCAACAAAATTCTGACTCTCACTATCACTTTTACCTCAGATGATCTGCCCCCTAGAGGGCCCACTCATAATAAGCCATTGCATGTCGCCATTGCAAGTCACCATTGAATGTTTGGGGAATTCTCTGTCTGCTTTTATCGTTGACAATGGATCTGTTTTAAATGTGAGTCTGTTCCAAAAAACCAAGAGGATGGGTCTAGATGAGTCAACTTTCATACTATCTGAACAAAAGGTGAGGGCTTATGACAATACTCAAAAGGCAATCATGGGCATCATCTTCCTCAATTTCACTATTGGGCCCTTGGAGAAAGAAGCCGAAGTTTAGATCATTGATATCCCTACCTCTTTCAACTTGTTATTGGATAGGCCATGGTTGGACAGTCTAGATGTTATACATCAACGATTCATCAGAAGGTTAAGTATGTTTAGGGAAATAAAGTTTAGGATATTCTTGGGGATAGTTAAATCCATGTGTTTGAAGCCTCGTCAAGTGCTCCTATTCTAGAAGTGCAGTTACAGAGGGAAAAAATGAACCTAGGAGGTTTTGAGTTCATCAACATGTTGGAACACAGCAAGCTGAGGGAATTCCTGCCACTTTATTTCGATCAGTATGTGAGTCCACTAGTGGTCGGAATCGTGAGAAAGATGGGTTTCTTCTCGGGAATGGGTTTAGGCAAAAAGCGCCAAGTTCTGCCAGAATTTTTGAATATTGTGACACTAACCTATACTCGTAGGTTATTAGTCTTCAAAGAAACAATTGAAAGAGAAGAAGAAAGCAATCGACACGCCAATGGAGCTATATGCTAAAATGCTCAATGGGTACTACTTTAGGGAAGGAGAAGATTTCCCCTTCTGTGGCTTTTTGGAGCCATGGGTAGATAGTAATGAAAAAGGCTTGAGGCCAGGGTTTGAGGTCTTTTTCACACACGAGTTCACTGACTATAAAAACTCATACCTATAAGTGCCCGTGAACTCATCACTGTCCAAGATTGGGTTTGTGCTCTAGATGGCCTGACAATGAAAAATTTATTGAATGAAGGAAGTGAGAAACCTACGAATGGTAACCAAGAAGAACCTATGAAGTCAGGAAAAGTTTGTGTGGAGGATGCGGTAGAAGAAGTTTTGAAAGAGACTGAGGGGAATAAGGCAAAGGAAGAAGAACCAGAAAATGAAGAGGGAATAGAAATAGAGATGAAGAATCTACCGGACTATGACACTGAGAACTTAAGAGAGGAATTAATAAAGAATGGGTGTTTAATTCAAGTGATAAGTATCCCCCCTCCCGGAGTCTATAATGGCCCAAATGAGGCGTCTTACTATTGCTATGTCTGTTGTAATCACTCCAAAATAGTTAATGAAAATATGACTAACTGCCTACTCGAATGCGCTTAATGAATGTGATGAATGTAATGATCATGAAATATCAAATCAATTGCAAATGTTTATTAAAAAGAGAATGAATCAGCATGCAAAATCATAGAGAGCACTCTAATAATTAATTTGGGGAATGAAAATAATCCACAAAATATTTTTATTGGCTCCAGACTTAGCAATGAAGAAAGCAAGGAATTAATCACTCTATTAAATAAATTCAAGGATATTTTTGCATGGTCTTATAACGATATGCCATGTATCGATCCAGATATAGTCCAACACCAAATCTCTCTTTTTCCAAACTCAAAACCCATAAAACAAAAATTGAGGCAAATGAGACCTGAATGGGTGCTTAAAGTAAAGAGAAAGTTGAAAAACAATGAAAAGCTAGTTTTCTAATTGTCACCGAGTATCCCAAATGGGTCGCCAACATTGTGCCAATTCCAAAAAAGGACGATCACATAAGGGTATGCATCAATTTTTGAGATTTGAATAAGGCTAGCCCTAAAGACGACTTTCTTTTGCCTCATATTGATATACTTGTTGATAATATCGCGGGACATGAACTTTTTTCTTTCATGGATGGGTTCTCGGGGTATATTCAAGTCCTTATGGAACTAGAGGACAGAGAGAAAACCACTTTCATCAAGTCTTGGGGAACATATTACTATCGGGTAATGCCATTTAGGCTAAAAAATGTGGGCGCAATGTATCAAAGGGTTGCCACCAAATTGTTACATGATATGATCCATTAAGGAGTGGAAGTATATGTTGATGATATGATCATAAAATCCAAGGAGAGAGGAGGTCATTTAGAGGTGTTGAGGAAATTCTTCGAGAGGCTAAGGAAGTTCAGGATGAGGTTGAACCCGCAGAAATGTACCTTTGAGGTCACTACAGGGAAGTTGCTAGGGTTCCTCATTACACATAGGGGAATAGAGATGGACCCAACTAAGATAAAAGCCATAATTGAGATGCGGTTAACGAATGAGAATGAATTGAGGGGATTTTTGGGTAGGATAGAATTCATTAGTCGATTCATATCAAAACTCACCCTGACCTATGACCCGCTTTTCAAATTATTAAGAAAGGGAAAGAAATTTAAGTGGGATAGCTAATGCCAACAAGCCTTTGATAAAATCAAAACTACCTCCAAAACCGCATGTTCTGTCACCTCCCCAACCTAGAAAACCTTTACCCTATAGCATTATTCACCATTGGAAAAAGTCTCTTAGGCTCTGGTTTGGTGTACTCATCGCCTTAGGCATTACATGTTAGCCTTTCCCATAAACCTAGTATCCCTAATGGACCCACTCAAATACCTATTCGAAAAACCCGCCTTAACCAGTAAGATTTCCCGATGGACCATGATGTTAGACAAGTTTGATATTAAGTATGTCACTACCAAATCCGTAAAAGGGATAACTATTGCTGAATACTTGGCTGATCTTGCTATAGAATCCGAAGAAAATGGAAAATTTCAATTCCTGTATGAGGGAGTGTTGGAGATAGGGGGAAATTTATGGAAGATGTATTTCGATGGAGCGCCTAATCAGATGGGATATGACATAGGAATCATTCTTAAATCACCTAGTGGAACCCCCACCCCACTAGACGTCAAGCTTAAGTATAACTCGACCAATAATACGGTAGAATATAAAGCATGCATAATCGAAATGGAAGCAGCCCTAGCCTTGAATGTTGAAAGGATTGATATTTTTAGGGATTCTAATTTGATTATATCCCATGTACGAGGTAATTGGAGGGTGAAGCATGAGAAGTTGAGACCTTACCATGAATACCTAGAGAGTTTGAAAGTGCAATTTAAGCAGATTTGTTTTATTACCTCCCCCGTGAAGAAAATTAGTTAGCTGATGCTTTAACAACCCTAGCCTCAATGATCCAAATCCTTAAAGGAGTTACCATGATCCCGTTCCATAGAAGAGAGAAACCAGCCTTCATTTCAGATGATCGTAGCCATAAAAGAGGAGGAAGATGAAACACCTTGGTATTTGGATGTTTGGAACTTTATTGGGAAGGGAGAATACCCCGAAGGCAATTCGAAGGTTCTCTATTCAATTTGTGATCTATGTGGATAAATTATGAAGAAGTCATATATCGGCTATAATTTGGAATGTCTATTTAGAAAAGAAGCAAAGAGAATGATGAAGAAATACATGAGTGAGTTTGTGGACCCCATATAAATGGGCATATGCTAGCAAAGAAGATAATCCGACAAGGGTACTATTGGATAACCCTGGATAGGGATTGTTGTAAATGTGTTAGAAGATGTCACAAGTGTCAGATTCAGGCAAACTTGATGCACACCCTACCTTTCGAACTCTATAGCATGACCACCCCTTGACTGTTCACTGTGGGGGGGGGGGGGGTATTGGTATTATTGGTGAAATAGTTCTAAAGGCCTCCAACGGGCACCGGTACATATTCGTGGCAATTGATTATTTTACTAAGTGGGTGGAGGCGGCGACATATGCAACCTTGAAAGCTAAAGATGTGGTGAGCTTCATTTAGAAGAATATAATCTGTAGATATGTTGCTCAGAATGAATTTATGTCTGCTCATGGCAGTCACTTTTAGGAAGAAGTCATCACACTTTGGGAAAAATATAAGATCACCCACCATCAATCTTCCCCATATAGGCCACAGATGAATGGAACGGTAGAAGCAGCAAATAAGAATGTTAAAGCAATCCTGGAAAAAATGATGGATACATATAAAGATTGGCACGAGAAACTACTACTTGTATTATGGGGATATCGGACTTCTGTAAGGACCTCAACGGGGGATACGCCATATTCATTGATTTACGGGATAGAGGCTGTTCTTCCGGTTGAAGTAGAAATACCCTCTCTTAGAGTTTTGGCAGAATGTGAAGTGACTGAGCTTGAATGGATACGGAGAAGGTATGAGGAGTTAATGTTACTCGATGAGAAAAGGTTGGCCGCACTAAACATACTGTAGACACCCCGATTTTGACCAAATGTTAGATTTAGGGGAGTGTTACCTCTAAGATCCGATGATGAAAATGTCCGACTTATCTAGGACTTCAAAAAAGTGATCTAAGCTCTTCAAAGAAGGCTCTTCAATTCGAACAAAAGAGAGAAATAGGAAAAAAAGAAGAAAAATGGCACATGGCACAGTTTTACAGCACTCTCGGGTTGCCGGTGAGGTACTCTCTAAATGATGTACGACAGTTAGTAAGTGTCGCAACGGTAGACAGTGAAAGCCATTAAAATAAATTGAGTGCCACAAAAATCAGAGTTTCAGAAAAGACGGCAGTCCCTAGAGTTGTCTGTGGCATTCATTGAATGCTGCACCGCCATTCAGTGAATATCGCAACGGTTGGCAGTGAGTGTCGTACCGACATTCATTGAGTGCCGCTTCCATCTCCACCGAGTGCCGCATTTTTGTGCCTGCCAGCTTTGCAATAGTACATTTGTACCTTTAAAAGGACATCCAAAATTAGGGTTTTTGCTATGAAAATATTGAAATATCCCTTCAAAAGTTGCCTATATATAGGGGATGAATATCCCATTACAAAGGATCTTGATTTTGTAAAATATCTTAGCTTAGATCCTTAAACTTCTTTGTTTTCAACCTCTTAAAATTTTCTAAACATAATGAGGAGTAAGTTTTTAATGGGAAGAGCTAGAAGGAGAGCTTGATTAGCTTTGGGAAAATCCTAAAACAATCAAGAAGTTGAGGATTTGGAGGTAACCTCTAGGTATTTTTCTTTGAGTCTCCATTTCAAGTCCAATAACAACATATAGTTGTAATTGAACTTGCATTTTATTGATTTGGATCAAATGACCTTAAGATTAAGGTTAAACAAGTCTTGAAGTTAATTTAGATATCATTTGAGTCTTGGTTTCCTCTTCCTTTTCTTTTTAAGTTGCATTCATCTCTTAGAATTCATAAGACTTTCAATGTCTTACTTGAATCTATTGATTTGAAATCCTTTATCCCCCCTTGTAAACTCATGTTTTATAAGGAAGTTAAGGTTAGTACTATCATGTTTGGTTAATGGATCTAAACCTACCACCATGGCTTAGGTTCATTATTTTGAGATTTCATGAAGTTCTTTCATACTTCATTGAGGTCTATAAATACAAGTGTCCTTAGTTTCCAAGGACCACCAAGTGGGAGGAAAAGTAACTTAGGCTAAGCCAAACTTAATGGCTTGATAGCTAAAGTTAACAAATAAAAGATAAATTTGACAAAAGGTGCAGTGAATTCACCGACCGCTTTTTATCAAAGATTTTTAGTTAAATAATGAACCATTGGAATAGAATGAAACCAACCGAAAAGTGTCAGTAACTCTAAGTTCTACCACTGTGATTTTTGTCTTAATGAGCTTTCATGTTTAAAGTGGTTTGGTCATGAGTTTTGTGAAACTACAACAATCTGTCCAGAATTTCAGAATAGTAACACCTCTTTGAAATAAATAAATCAGAGCATTAATCAATTTCCTTGGCCTCAAATAATTGTTTCTGGGTAATTTAATGTGTTGGAAAGATACCCTAAAAAGATCAAAGTGTTTATGATTTTTGTACTATTTTTAGAAAATCATACAAGAACTCTGGATAGAGAGTTGTGAAGTCCTGAGTGATGTCTAGTGTTTGTCCAATGCCTAGAGATTGAACCGTTGATTTTGAGTTTTCTTTTTAGGTTGGAAATCAGGGGCATCTTGTGTCTAAAAATCATTGACATCAAACCATGGGAACTATGCTTTTCAAATTTTCAAAGCCTTGACTTGTTCTCTGTAATTTTCAAAAACTCTGGACATATTTGGTATACTTTGCAAATAATGGCTCACATGATCTTTCCATGACCTATGGCTTAGACCATGCTTTAATAATGATTAGTTAAGCTTAAATACAGAGGTTAAATAATCCAAATCAAGGAATTATCCAATAGTTTGTTCTTGTCCATATCCATGTAATCATATACATTCATCCATATAGATTGGTATTAGAATTCATAATTGTGTCATTTCTTCTACCTGATAGAATAAAGCTAGGCATTTATTGATGATTGTTTAATGTCATATATCCTTTCTAAAGCATGTGGATTAACCCTTGTTTTGTAGCACCGATGAGGTATGATCCCTTGACTCTTTTCTAGTTAGATTACTTCTTAATTTTATTGATTTTCGACTTCATCTGTGACACCTTAGAATTAAGATTTGCCTTATGTGTATATGTGTATTAGAGACCCTTTTGTTAGGATTTCTACTTTTATATGCATTACACATTTCAGTATCCGCGGTTGGATCCCGGGTAAGTTTCCTAGTTCCCTAAATGCACATTATATCGCTTGCTAATTGAAATATGTGGTTTTGAGTGATATTTTATCATTTGCAATCTGACACCCTTTAGACATGCTTTTGTAATGTATATTTATACATATGTATTAGTTAAGGGTACATTTGGATTAATAATTTGATTAAAAGGATGTTAAGTAGAGGCCTATTGCGAGATAGGATGAGAGGGGGTGTTTTAGTCTACCGCGCTCCTTCCCCTCTCATTCCATAATCCCCGGACCCAATTTATCTTTATTTTTGTAAAAGATTGGTTTGCTTTTAAAATGGTTTCTTAATTTTCCTTTTAAAAATTAAGTGGCAACTTGTGTTTTGTATTTTGAATTGAAAAAGAAATTTTGAAAAAGCTGTGGGTAGGATAAAATGCGATATCCACACATACTTGGGGATATTAGAAAAGGATAGATTGTGCTTTGAACAAAAAGGTCCACCCAAGGAAGCTTGCTGAAGGAGACCTAATCCTCAAAGAACATAAAGCGCCAATTTTTTATCTTAGAGGAAAATTCAAACCTAATTGGGTCAGACCATACGCCATTAAGACTCTTCTCTTTGGAGGAGCTGCCTACCTTATGGACCTAGATGGGGTTGAGTTCAAATAGTCAATAAACCTTGATCGCCTAAAAAAATATTTTGCTTGAGTCCTCTTCTTTCAAAACCTCCAATGTCGATAAACTATGCTTGACCTGATTCCCACTCAGGGATATGTAGGCCTCTTGCTCAGTTCGGTCATTGATAATTGTCTGATTGGAACCTTTCTTCAAGCCTTAGCCTAACCACTTTGGACTTGATACCCATTCGGGGATAAGTAGGCCGGCTTTCAAAGCTTTCAGTCTATGAAAACCCAAACTCTTCATAAATCCTTGTGCTTTGAGTTTCTCCGTACTAAACTAAGGTCAAACTTGCGTTTGCCTAGAACCACATCAAAGCCCCACTACTAGGGGCAAATTTTGTTTGCCACCCGAAAAACCCATATATATGCCCTGACCCAACTCTGGATCTCCTACCTATCAAAATGAGCACTGTATGAAAATAAATAAGGATTCATGGTATAGGATGATTAAAGCTCCAATCAAGACTGAAAGCAAAGTACTAAAAGGCAAAAAGAGGCATTGAAAGGAAGATTTTCATAACCTAAAGATAGATTGACAGAGAAAATGCTTTGATTAAACATGCCAGAGCATTTCTCATACTAAGTTAATCTTTTGGAAGCAAAGTTATTCTACATTTTAAAAAAGAACAACAAGAGTAGATAGGGTTTGTCAGAAATTTTGTAAGATAAAGCTCTCCCCTATATTTTGTTCTTTTACCATCTTTATATCTGTCTATCCCTAGGCATGTCTATCAACCAAGGTCTAGATCTCTAGTATGTACTCAACAGTAGGCACCACAGAAGCAGGGATCCACTGGAAAGGAGCGGCTATCCTCTTGTGCCAAGCCTCAGCAAAAGCCTTTACTGTGTAGGGACACAGAACTGAGCTCCTCATGAAATCCGCAGCACCATCCTCTGGAACATCTTGAAGAAGTCTGTATTGGCGAACCACTCGACCCAGGATATAGAAGGTAGTGCCATGCAAACCAGGTAGCCAAGTGCCAGGTTGTCCATATAACACCCGTGTACGGGTTTATTGATTTTCATTACATTGTCATGCATGATAATGTGATGTGCTATGTATAATAGCACAAGTGAGTGAATTTTGACTCACGAGTCGATTTGGGTGTCTATGTAAAAGAACCATCTAAGACAGTGTGGAGTGAATGTTTTGATGATGTGACGTCCCTCCGAGATTGAGACGGTCATTGTTTAATACCTTAGATGCTTATCTAAAAATAAATGTTTATCTGTGTATTTCACTATCTATATTATTATTTGGTTTAGAATTTATTTCGGTTGTTAATTTTAGTATCCTGGCGAGGACGAAATAACACATTACATAATTGGTAGGCTAATTAGCAAATTTCGTAAAATTATGTGAGATCGAGTAGTTACAGACCCAAACAGAACTTAGATAATAACTTTTATGAATTAGAGATTTCACTCGTGAAGCCATAACTTAGACGTTTAAGACATTTTGGAAGACAATCGGAGAAATTAGAGAAACTCATGGGGAGTTAAACACAATTTCCAAGAGTCACGGCTATATATAGAAAGAGGTGAGATATTTTCATTTGTTAAAGTTTTCCAACCTAAATCAAGAGGAGGCCAAAGGGGGATTTTGGAAGCTTCGATCTTCACGACGCCAAATGACGACCGTTCATCTGTTGGTTTTCCACCAAAATTATATTTTCGAACTCTTAGAGGTAAGAGCTTTATTTTGATACCTCTTAGGTCTTGTCCAGATAAGTTTTCCAAAAGCTAATTGTTGGCCCAAATGTGGAAACCTTAGATGGGGGGTGAATAAGGTTTTAGCGGAAATTAACCTTTTAAAAAACATAATTGCAAATTAAACACAAACACAAACAATTAACTAAAGAGATAAGGGAAGAGATACTTGCAAACCGATTTTTCAAGTGGTTCGGCAATCGCACCCCGCGGCCTACGTCCACCCCTCAATAACACCACTTGAGGATTCCTTTAATCCGATCTACTTCACAGGTGTAGACCAAACCGTTCCCGGAGCACTTACGGGTGTGCACCAAACCGTTACAACAGCCTTCAATCTCTCCCAAAGAAGAACACCTCTTCTTTGCACACAAGGGTTACTAACCCTCAACCTTTACAAATTGAATTAAATGCAAATTGATAACTCTCTCTCTAGAGTGGATAATACAATTAAAACTCACTACAATTTTTCTCTCTCAAGAAATACAAATGAAAGATTTGAGCAAATTGATAAACTCACACAACTAGGGCTCAATTGTGAATGATTAAGAATCAACAAGTTGTGTGATTGAAATAGATGTTTTCCAATTGATTGATCAACATAAAATGGTGTGGGAAAACATGTATTTATAGGCCAAGAAAGATTATAGCCGTTGGTGGCAAGTTTGGTAATTAAAAGCCCCTTTAAAAACTAGCCGTTATGCCTTTTCAGGTCGCTTCAGTCGACTGGAACATGAAGCAGTCGACTGGTCCTTGAAGCAGTCGACTGAGATGTGTTTATAGAGGGTTCTGTTTGCATTCTGCTTACTTCAGTCGACTTCATCGGTCCTTCAGTCGACTGCACCCTTCAGAAATCAGTCGACTGGTTTTCTGCTGGTTTTGGCAGACTGACACCTCTTCACTAAAACGGCCATAACTCCCTCTACAAAAATCGGATTTGCGATCCGTTTGATGTTTTGGAAACTAGATTCAAATAACTTTCCAACCATATAAGATTCAATATTTAATTATTTTCTAATTGGTGGGGGAATTGCTTTAAAGATGACCCACTTAAAATTTATTTTCAAAACTTTAACTTTTATAGTTTATTTGAGCCCCTATGAGTGTGAGATCAAGATGCCTTACAATGAAGGTCCTAGACTTCAACCAAGGATGAAATATCTTCATGTCTTCAAGCTTGATCCTTGTTGAGCTCCTTGTAATCTTGATCTACATCAATTAAATCTCATGCACACAAAGATGTTAAAACATTGATACAAAATTAATACATGAGATTATATATGAGCATAAAAATGACTATGATAATAACAAGGAATGAAATAATATGAATCATGTAATTATCATAGCATATTTGACATCATCAAAACATAATCAAATATGCCTTAATATACCTTAAGGCTAACAATCTATCCCTTTTTGATGATGGCAAACAACCAATGAAGGATATGCCAATATAAGCACATTTGGTCATTTTCATATTATCATTCATAATGGATATCATATGTTAAAGAACATGAATGATAACTACCCAAATACTTCTCCCTAATACTTATCATATTTCTCCCCCTTTGACATTATCAAAAAGATTTGGGGATAAAACACAAAGCTCCCCCTCACAATAGGCATACAAATCAAAACTGTTACAATGATACCAAAAATAAACAAATATAACCACATGTAAGCTAATGAAACATGAAAGTGCTCCCCCTAAGCATGTGCAATGATAAAAGATACCAAAAGATATGAATAGAGAGCATATTCTCCCAAAAGATACCAATAATAAAGTTGGAGAACTCAAAAACAAAAAATTCAGTCAGATCAGTCGACTCCTCAGTCGACGTCCCTAGCCAGAGAGTTTAAAACATAAATGCAGTCGACGCCACAGTCGACTTAACAATGCAGAATCAAAAAATTCAAAGCTTCACACCTGAATCAGTCGACTGTGTCGGGGTACCAGTCGACTGCTTTGTTCAGCAGTCCATAAAAATGACAGTTCAGTAGCAAAAATTTGAATGATTCACAAAACATCATTTTGTCTAATCATTCTAAAAACTTTGTTTAATCAAACAAAAGCATATCATCATTTTTTTTAAATAAGCAATATCAAGAGCATGATGATTTATGTAAAGACATATCCAAATCACAAGTGGATGAAACAAGATTTATGCATAAAAAATCAAGTATGCATATCTAAACAAAATCAAAGTGATTTGAAACAAAAAAAATATGATATGAAATCAATCAAATAAAATAAACTTAAGTAGGATGACAAAAACAAAATTACCTACTAACCTACCATTACCAAATCAATACTTAACCTTTGTCCAAGCATTTCTTAGATGCTCCATTTGCCGAGGAGGTAGGAGAGGATCCCTTCACAACCCAAACCATGTTAACTTTCTTTTGAAATAAACATTTATAATTAACATGCCCCTTTTTCATGCAATAATGACAAGTTACATGGGGGAGGGTCTCATTTGAGATTGATTTCTTAACAAAAAATTTCTTGTGAGGAATTTGAGAATTTGAAGTAGAGGATATGGACTTTACAAAGAAGCTTTTGTACTTCTTTTCCTTATATGTGGGATTAAATCCCAAACCGGCCTTATCAAAAACACATTTTTGTTTTCCCAAAAGCATATTCAAATTTTGTTCACCTTGGGTAAACTTGGCCAATGTTTTTTTCAAATCATCCACCTCCTTTCTCAATTCAACCTTTTCCTTTTCAATAAGTTCACTTGAAGGTTGATTGGTTGAAACAAGCTTTTCTTTTCTCAAAATTTCATTTTGAGATTTTAACTCATCTAATTGCTTTTTCAACTCCAAATTTTCTTTTTCAAGGTCATTTGAAGATTGTGCTTTTAAAACATGTTTTTCATTTTCAATCTTCAAAGATTCATTTTGGGATTTCAAAATATTTAACTCATTTGAAAGTTTGGAAAAATTCTTTTTAAGAGTTATATATTTAGATCCCATATTCTCCAACTCCTCATGTAACTCCTCAAATGCATATTGAAGTTCATCATAATCATGAGATTGAATAATTGAGGTTGGTTTAGAATTTACCCCAAAATATGTAGTTTCCATGGATCTTAACTCTAGTTTTTCAAAAATCTTTTGAAAGAGAAGAACCGAGGCTCTGATACTAATTGTTGGCCCAAATGTGGAAACCTTAGAGGGGGTGAATAAGGTTTTAGCGGAAATTAACCTTTTAAAAAACTTAATTGCAAATTAAACACAAACACAAACAATTAACTAAAGAGATAAGGGAAGAGATACTTGCAAACCGATTTTTCAAGTGGTTCGGCAATCGCACCCCGCGGCTTACGTTCACCCCTCAAGAACACCGCTTGATGATTCCTTTAATCCGATCTAATTCACGGGTGTAGACCAAACCATTCTTGGAGCACTTACGGGTGTGCACCAAACCGTTACAACAGCCTTCAATCTCTCCCAAAGAAGAACACCTCTTCTTTGCACACAAGGGTTACTAACCCTCAACCTTTACAAATTGATAACTCTCTCGCTAGAGTGGATAATACAATTAAAACTCACTACAATTTTGCTCTCTCAAGAAATACAAATGAAAGATTTGAGCAAATTGATAAACTCACACAACTAGGGCTCAATTGTGAATGATTAAGAATCAACAAGTTGTGTGATTTAAATAGATGTTTTCCAATTGATTGATCAACATAAAATGGTGTGGGAAAACATATATTTATAGGCCAAGAAAGATTATAGCCGTTGGTGACAAGTTTGGTAATTAAAAGCCCCTTTAAAAACTAGTCGTTATGCCTTTTCAGGTCGCTTCAGTCGACTGGAACATGAAGCAGTCGACTGGTCCTTGAAGCAGTCGACTGAGATGTGTTTACAGAGGGTTCTGTTTGCATTCTACTTACTTCAGTCGACTTCATCGGGCCTTCAGTCGACTGCACCCTTCAGAAATCAGTCGACTGGTTTTCTGCTGGTTTTGGCAGACTGACACCTCTTCACTAAAACGGCCATAACTCCCTCTACAAAAATTGGATTTGCGATCCGTTTGATGTTTTGGAAACTAGATTCAAATAACTTTCCAACCATATAAGATTCAACATTTAAATATTTTCCAATTGGTTGGGGAATTTCTTTAAAGATGGCCCACTTGAAATTTATTTCCAAAACTTTAACTTTTATAGTTTATTTGAGCCCCTACGAGTGTGAGATCAAGATGCCTTACAATGAAGGTCCTAGACTTCAACCAAGGATGAAATATCTTCATGTTTTCAAGCTTGATCCTTGTTAAGCTCCTTGTAATCTTGATCTACATCAATTAAATCTCATGCACACAAAGATGTTAAAACATTGATACAAAATTAATACATGAGATTATATATGAGCATAAAAATGACTATGATAATAACAAGGAATGAAATAATATGAATCATGTAATTATCATAGCATATTTGACATCATCAAAACATAATTAAATATGCCTTAATATACCTTAAGGCTAACAATCTCTCCCTTTTTTATGATGGCAAACAACCAATGAAGGATATGCCAATATAAGCACATTTGGTCATTTTCATATTATCATTCATAATGGATATCATATGTTAAAGAACATGAATGATAACTACCCAAATACTTCTCTCCAATACTTATCATATTTCTCCCCCTTTGACATTATCAAAAAGATTTGGGGATAAAACACAAAGCTCCCCCTCACAATAGGCATACAAATCAAAACTGTTACAATGATACCAAAAATAAACAAATATAACCACATGTAAGCTAGTGAAACATGAAAGTGCTCCCCCTAAGCATGTGCAATGATAAAAGATACCAAAAGATATGAATAGAGAGCATATTCTCCCAAAAGATACCAATAATAAAGTTGGAGAACTCAAAAACAAAAAATTCAGTCAGATCAGTCGACTCCTCAGTCGACGTCCTTAGGCAGAGAGTTTAAAACATCAATGCAGTCGACGCCACAGTTGACTTAACAATGCAGAATCAAAAAATTCAAAGCTTCACACCAGAATCAGTCAACTGTGTCGGGGTACCAGTCGACTGCTTTGTTCAGCAGTCCATAAAAATGACAGTTCAGTAGCAAAAATTTGAATGATTCACAAAACATCATTTTGTCTAATCATTCTAAAAACTTTGTTTAATCAAACAAAAGCATATCATCATTTTTTTTTAAATAAGCAATATCAAGAGCATGATGATTTATGTAAAGACATATCCAAATCACAAGTGGATGAAACAAGATTTATGCATAAAAAATCAAGTATGCATATCTAAACAAAATCAAAGTGATTTGAAACAAAAAAAATATGATATGAAATCAATCAAATAAAATAAACTTAAGTAGGATTACAAAAACAAAATTACCTACTAACCTACCATTACCAAATCAATACTTAACCTTTGTCCAAGCATTTCTTAGATGCTCCATTTGCCGAGGAGGTAGGAGAGGATCCCTTCACAACCCAAACCATGTTAACTTTCTTTTGAAATAAACATTTATAATTAACATGCCCCTTTTTCATGCAATAATGACAAGTTACATGGGGGAGGGTCTCATTTGAGATTGATTTCTTAACAAAAAATTTCTTATGAGGAATTTGAGAATTTGAAGTAGAGGATATGGACTTTACAAAGAAGCTTTTGTACTTCTTTTCCTTATATGTGGGATTAAATCCCAAACCGGCCTTATCAAAAACACATTTTTGTTTTCCCAAAAGCATATTCAAATTTTGTTCACCTTGGGTAAACTTGGCCAATGTTTTTTTCAAATCATCCACCTCCTTTCTCAATTCAACCTTTTCCTTTTCAATAAGTTCACTTGAAGGTTGATTGGTTGAAACAAGCTTTTCTTTTCTCAAAATTTCATTTTGAGATTTTAACTCATCTAATTGCTTTTTCAACTCCAAATTTTCTTTTTCAAGCTCATTTGAAGATTGTGCTTTTAAAACATGTTTTTCATTTTCAATCTTCAAAGATTCATTTTGGGATTTCAAAATATTTAACTCATTTGAAAGTTTGGAAAAATTCTTTTTAAGAGTTATATATTTAGATCCCATATTCTCCAACTCCTCATGTAACTCCTCAAATGCATATTGAAGTTCATCATAATCATGAGATTGAATAATTGAGGTTGGTTTAGAATTTACCCCAAAATATGTAGTTTCCATGGATCTTAACTCTAGTTTTTCAAAAATCTTTTGAAAGAGAAGAACCGAGGCTCTGATACTAATTGTTGGCCCAAATGTGGAAACCTTAGAGGGGGTGAATAAGGTTTTAGCGGAAATTAACCTTTTAAAAAACTTAATTGCAAATTAAACACAAACACAAACAATTAACTAAAGAGATAAGGGAAGAGATACTTGCAAACCGATTTTTCAAGTGGTTCGGCAATCGCACCCCGCGGCCTACGTCCACCCCTCAAGAACACCTCTTGATGATTCCTTTAATCTGATCAAATTCAAGGGTGTAGACCAAACCATTCCTGGAGCACTTACGGGTGTGCACCAAACCGTTACAATAGCCTTCAATCTCTCCCAAAGAAGAACACCTCTTCTTTGCACACAAGGGTTACTAACCCTCAACCTTTACAAATTGAATTAAATACAAATTGATAACTCTCTCTCTAGAGTGGATAATACAATTAAAACTCACTACAATTTTGCTCTCTCAAGAAATACAAATGAAAGATTTGAGCAAATTGATAAACTCACACAACTAGGGCTCAATTGTGAATGATTAAGAATCAACAAGTTGTGTGATTTAAATAGATGTTTTCCAATTGATTGATCAACATAAAATGGTGTGGGAAAACATGTATTTTATAGGCCAAGAAAGATTATAGCCGTTGGTGGCAAGTTTGGTAATTAAAAGCCCCTTTAAAAACTAGCCGTTATGCCTTTTCAGGTCGCTTCAGTCGACTGGAACATGAAGCAGTCGACTGAGATGTGTTTACAGAGGATTCTGTTTGCATTTTTCTTACTTTGGTCGACTGCATCGGGCCCTCAGTCGACTGCACCCTTCAGAAATCAGTCGACTGGATTTCTGCTGGTTTTGGCAGACTGACACCTCTTCACTAAAACGGCCATAACTCCCTCTACAAAAATCAGATTTGTGATCCGTTTGATGTTTTGGAAACTAGATTCAAATAACTTTCCAACCATATAAGATTCAACATTTAATTATTTTCCAATTGGTTGGGGCATTGTTTTAAAGATGACCCACTTAAAATTTATTTCCAAAACTTTAACTTTTATAGTTTATTTGAGCCCCTATGAGTGTGAGATCAAGATGCCTTACAATGAAGGTCCTAGACTTCAACCAAGGATGAAATATCTTCAAGTCTTCAAGCTTGATCCTTGTTGAGCTCCTTGTAATCTTGATCTACATCAATTAAATCTCATGCACACAAAGATGTTAAAACATTGATACAAAATTAATACATGAGATTATATATGAGCATAAAAATGACTATGATAATAACAAGGAATAAAATAATATAAATCATGTAATTATCATAGCATATTTGACATCATCAAAACATAATTAAATATGCCTTAATATACCTTAAGGCTAACACTCATTTTTTAGAATTTTCATAAAAAGTTGTTAATCGTACTTTTGATCCATATAAGTTGTACTAGATGTACTTCTACACATTCCTTGTGCTTGGGTTTTCCATTGAATGAATAGGAGCGTTAATCGGAGGTGAGTGATTTAACTATGTGTTTTGGAATGATTTATTGACATGTATTCTTGTTTTGTGTGAAAGCTTGTATTAATTTGTAAATATATGTTGTTTAGTTCATATTAGGCGATTATATTGATAAGTAGGCCCAATTATATAGTGAACTATTTGAGTTATGTCGAAAGCATGGTAAAATGTGATTTGAGCATGTTTAGTTGCTATTTGGATCAAAGGAGAACGTGGTACCATGCCATTGTATGGAGCCATTATAGGCATGAGATCGCACGTTTGAAGAAAAGAAACGTGGGTCTTAACTAGTCGCGCAGACTTATTCGCGATGAGTCGCGGACTAGGAATGTGGACCGTAGTGAGACTTTGGAGACTTGCATGAATTGTAGAGATGTGAATGCGAGCATGTTTATCATTCATGTGCATTGTTGTTTTATTCACTAAGCGTTAGCTTAAACAAATTGTAATATGTGTGGTTATTTAAACAACAATTGCAGGTGTTAATGCCAATGAGGAATCGGGGAAGTGATCGAGAGATGATGGGTGTTCACTTAGAAGGTGACTCTCCACATTTATCTCGTGGTTTTGTAATCTAAACAATAGTTTAATTGTTTTGTTTAAGGAACTTGTAATAGAATTGGATGATAGTAATGTAATAGAACTTAGAACTTGTAAATTAGAAGCTCTTGATACATTCTAAACATTTGTAATATATTTCATAGGTCTTTTTGGATATGTTGGAGTTGTAAATGAACTCATGAGCTTGGATTTAAGTGCGTAAAGGAGTCAATAGTCTATATTATTCAAAACTTTGAGCACTATTAAGATTTGTGCCAAACGTCTCCTTAACGAGGTTTGTAAATGTTTTTCCTGAAAGTTTCAGAAGAAGCGGATTTGGAGAGGGTACTTTTTGTCACGTCGAAAGTTGAACAAAAACAAGTGGTTTGCTGTCAAAAGGACTTTCGACCGGTCGAAGATACCCATTTGACTGGTCAAATGCCCTTCTGGTTGAAACTTCAGCAAGGGCACCTGGTCACTGGGACTTTCGATCTATCGAGAGGGACATTTTACTAGTCAAAATACCCCTTGCCAGCTTGGTTAGTTCTTCCACTTTCAAACATTTTTAAAAGTTCTAATTACAAACTTAAGACTCTTTTGGGAGCCTTTTCAAGGAAAATTAGTCAGATCAAATTTTGACGTCTCTAGGCGAAAAGTGTACTTTGGATTGACTCTGGTACGTACTAAAATGAGAGTTATGTCTCTTTTCCACTACATGTTCTTAAACTAATCTTTTTGGGAACGCTAATGAATTGAGTTGGCCTTGGTGGCGTGCTATGGGCTTCGATTTCGCTTATTGTGGGACCAGGCTGTGACATTTAGTGGTATCAGAGCAATAGGTTTAGAGCCTTGGGGACGAGTGTAGACAACCCCATTTTGTCGGCTATCAGATTTAGGAGACCCATAGCTTGGTGGTTCACAATGATCGTAAAAGACTCAAAAGGACTCCTGGAAGTCATCTCTATCTCTCAGAAAGCTCAGATTGACCAAAATGCCCCTGAAAGCCTGAAGACTCCCAGATTTGGTCCCAAAGTTCTGAAAACATGCTATGTCGTACGAAAAATGATAAAATGAGTTTTTAAGTAAAACCGGAAGAAATCGTCAGCCCCGAGAGACCCCCGGAAGTCCCAGAAGTTCCCCGAAAGTCCCCGTTGACTGGTTTGACCAAGGTTTGACCAGGTTTGACCAGAGTTTGACCAAGTTTGACCGAAATCGTCCAAATTCACCAGAATCATTAGAAAAGTATTAAAATGAGTTTTAAAAGAGAATCGAGCGAAAACGTCGGCTCCTGGGAGCTCCCGGAGGTTCCCAAAACTTCCCGGGAATCCCAGATTTGACCAGTTTGACCAAGATTTGACTTTGGAATCGGGGCACCGAAACAATTTTCAAATATTTTTCATGGATACTAGAGGTCAATAGCTTTCCAACGGTATATCACACATAATTCCTGAATTTAAAACGAATTTATTTTGAATTTCCGAAGGAGAAAAAGGCGATCAAATCGGCTTTTATCTCGAATACCGCAAAACTTTTCAAAGTGACCTATTCCCGAACTATTTGTTATGTAAAGTAGACTCCATTACCTTTCCAACGGTATATCGATCACAACCTCAATTTGGAGTTTGTATGCATTTTCTGTGAATTTCGGACGAAATAGGGCCTTTTCGTGAAATACCGGAACCTATGGGGGCCTAAACAGCATTATCTGGACGAAGTAGGAGCAGTGCCGCCGCGGCACTGGCCCACTGCCGCCGTGGCACTCCCCTCCAGAATAGTGTATTTTTGTAATTAGTTTTGTGGTCCCATTTTGATTAATTAAAAACCAAAACGACATAGTTTTATGATTTCAGATGTTTGGAGCCAATGGGAATACTTTCTAAATCCCAAAACCACCCCAAGTTGGCCTATTTAAACCCCCCATTGCTCTTCATTTTGAGGGAGTCAAATGCAAGTTTAGGAAAAGTTTGGGAGAGAAAGTTGTAGAGATAAGGTTAGAGTAGAGAGAAAAGAAGCTTTCTTCTTTGATTTTCAAAACAAAAGTGAGTTCTAAACTTTGTTTCTACCTCATTACTCCTATTTACTTCAACATTCAATGCACCTAACCACCATTTTAGTGAGCATTTAAGAGAGTGGAAGCTTCTTTCATGTCCAATGTCATTACATATGAGTGAAACACCATGCTACAAGTTCAATACTTCATGAATATCATCTATTGATCATTATCTACTTGCTTGTTTATTCATTGTTTATCTCTTCTTACCTCATTTCTTTTTTATTTTCTTTATTTACTTACTAGTTCATCATCATCTAAATGATGACATAAAGTTTGGGGTGAGTGAATCCTTATGGATAGTAGCTCTTGACCTCAAAAACATGTTTGATAGATGATGATCATAACTTCAATACCTCCAAGGTATCCTTAAAGTGTATTGAAGTTATGCTCAAATAAAAATAAACCTCTCCAACAATCTTGGAGGTTCTTGATGATGAGTTGAATGTTGGCATTTTAAGTGGTTATAATCTTTATTGAGTATTAAAAATACACTTTCTAAACCTCTATTTCAAAACCCCCCTCAATCCCTCTCATTTTGATTTCAAGAAAGAAAACCTTATTTCTCCAAAATCTTCAAAACAGTAAGTCAAAACAGTGAGTGAGCTGGGTTCAAAGATTTCTCTAGAACTCAATACTCAATGTATGGATGTAAGACCACTTGGAAAGTCTTCCTAACTCATTGGAGAACACCTATGATTTTTGGTTTGACTTGGAAGTACTTGGAAATGGTCCATATGGACCCAAACATTCCTTCCAGACATTCTGTTTTTGCTGTCACAGCAGCTAGGTCCACTTCCAACTCCTTTTTCAGAACACTTTTCCAAAAGGGGTGGTCCTAAATTATTTTACCCTTAAACTTCAATGTCTTATGGAACTTTATGTATAAAATGGGCCTCTAGATCATTCGTTTTCATATTTTGAGATTTTTCAACATTTCAGTCAACAGTACGGACTCTATTTCTGAGTGACCTCTGTTGTTCATATTATTTATCTCAATCTGTGATAGTTATTAAAGATTGGCTTTTTGGATAATGTTCTAGACACAACAAGAAAGATCTACATAAAAAATCATGCATTGAAAACATTCCTAACCCCTCTTTTCCATTTTTACAAGATCATGTTACTGTTCTGTCTACTATTCACAGCAAGCACATTTTAACTTTCATTCTTTGATTTGATGCCTACATGCACTCCAAATTAGTTCATATCTTAGGAAGTAGTTCATACTACATTTGTAGATATCCCATATTGATTTCATCCATCCATTCATGCACATTTTAGACTTCTAAGTCATCCTAGGAATCCATGAACACAAAGCACACTACAACCTTGGCACATTTTAGATACATACATTGCATCCATGCAAAGATTTGGGGCTTTTGTGACTCCTAATCTAAGAAGATTATAAGGAATGATCATGATCATGCGTTCATGCTTCCCCCGATCTAATCATCCTTTCTCATCCATCCCGGGGATTGAGAGGTCTCCTTTTCTCAAAGAATAACATGCATCATACTAGCTTGCTAAGCATATTTTGATTTCTTTGATTATTTTGTTTCAAGAACAATTCATGTCCCCCTTTAGATTAGGAAAACTTAATTACTTAATACATGATTAGACGATTTTTCCTAGGTTTATTCGTGTGATCTTTCACTTTTTATTGTGTGATACTTGGCTTAGATTTTATGAATGATATCTTATCTTTTGATTTTCCAATTTCAAGTTTCTTATGTGATGTAATATATTATCAAAGTATTAATTGTCGAACCATACATAGTATAAGATGATTATTTGGATGCTAATCGAGGCCCGTCGAAAGACGGGGCGAGTTGAGGGTGTTTTAGTCGCGACAAAGGCTCCTTCCTCTCTCGTACCAAAACCCCGAACCCAGTTCTTTGGTTATGAAGGGCCGGTGCCCTTTATCCATTTGGGTGAGTCAAAATTAGGTTTCTTGGTTCCTTAAAGACCAAGTGGCGACTCTGTATCTGTTTTCAACAGACCTTTTCTCTTTCCTTGATCCAAATCAATTTCAAAAGCAAACAAAGTGGTGGAAACCTGGTATCCACAATCTGGCGACTCTGCTGGGGAGTTTTATTTTAAAACAAAATAATACAGAGGTTTGACTCATAAGAAGCATCCTTAAAATCATCTTTTTACTGTGTTTGGTTCACCGCATTGCACTCTTGCATTTTCCCCCTCCGACTGTGTCTGAAATGCGGCGCTGACATTGTTCAGGTCTTACTGTGCCAGGGCACAAGTCACCGTTGATACTGTACCTTCCAAGGTATATCAAAAAGAGTAAAAACCTCCGTACTGTCTCTCTGATGGTATATTGGAACTCTCGTCAACGGACCCTCTTTGACTAAACCCAGCCTTTGCATATAGATTCCTGTAGAACCTTTCATAGGACTGTTCATTTATCTTTTCAGATAGGACAATGTGATATAACTGCTGTATGCCCTGATGGGATTACCTGAGCGGTGTAGACGCTTATGTGGCATAGAACAGAACCTCTTTCTTATGATTCCAAAGGCAATCACTCACATGTGATTACATTGAGTTGACCTGCCTAGGTACCATGACAAGGATGTCTGCTCCATGCTCACAAAGATATACACCGCCAACCTTGTTTATCGGTCCTAAGACATAGGAGTATGAAAACCTGCTAGACGGTATGATCACTATCACCATATTGGCCAGTTTCTCCCAGAAACTCTGTCCAGATATCCCAGATATAACCATGTTAACCAGTTTCTCCCAAAAACTCTGTCCAGATATCCCAGATATAACCATATTGACCAGTTTCTCCCAGAAACTCTGTCCAGATATCCCAGATATAACCATGTTAACCAGTTTCTCCCAGAAACTCTGCCCAGATATCCCAGATATAACCATGTTAACCAGTTTCTCCCAGAAACTCTGTCCAGATATCCCAGATATAACCACATTAACCAATTTCTCCTAGAAACTCTGTCCAAAATTACCCGAAGTATCACAGAAATCCCTGTTATCCCTTGGTGGTCATACTGGAAAGTAAGGTTAGCACACTCTGTATGGTTAAGACCTTATTTGTTTAACTGCTATCTGTTAAAAATAGAAGCATCATATAGATTAGGGCTTACATCCGCATGCTTGTCCCATTTGCATGCACCATTCCCCATCAATCTGCACGCACTGTCTCGAGTCGGTCCACATCACTGTCTTTGTCTGTCTAAAGTCACCACTGTCAAGATCTAATCTAGTCCTCTCAAAATCTGTCAGGTTAGTATAGATTCCCAAGGTCAGCAGTCACGGTCCTTTTCGTGGGTCAGGAGTTCGGAGAATCGATTGATCAGAATCAGTCCGACAGCTTACTTCAGCATGAATAGGGAAGAGTTGGAAAACAAGGTTACTGAATTGGGAGCAACCATAAGCCAGCAGTCCGACAGCCTAGCCCAAGTTCTGAAGCTTATGGAAGAATTGAAGCAGCGGCGGCCGTAATCTCCGCCCGGGTTTCCACCACCGGAGTTTGAACCACCCCTACCTGAGAATAATGGGGAAGAAGACTGGTTTCAAGGGGTCCCACCATTCGCGTACGAGAAAAAGCTCCAAGAGAAAATGGACAAGGTAGACAAGCTAGAAAGTGTACTGAGAAAATGCAAAGGGGTCGATGATTACATGCTAGACCTGGAAGGCCTCCTCGAGCCTGTCAAGCTAAAACTGTCAGAGAATTTCAAGATGCCTGCCATCGACCGTTTTGACGGAACTGGGAATCCGAAAAGTCATGTGAAGCTATGTATGAGTATCTTCCAGTCCATGGGTTGTACCCACGAACACATTGCGATGTTGTTCCCGCAAACTCTTGCGAAGTCTGCACTATCGTGGTTCCTAACCTTGGAAGCCTCCAAAACCCGGGCCTGGAAAGACATCGTTCGAGTCTTCGTCGATCATTACTCCTACAATCAAGAGCTGGATGTCACCATCAGGGATTTGGAAACAACCCGGCAAAACAACAATGAATCCTTCGCTGCATTTCTGAGCAGATGGAGGAACAAGGTAGCCCAAATGACGCACCGGCCGATTGAAAAAGAACACGTAAGGATGCTCATCTGGAATCTGCAGCCCCTCTACCATGAGAAATTATTCTACCAGTCCATCTCCACCTTTGAGGAGTTGTTTGAAGTCGGAACCCGAATTGAAGACGCTATCAGAGAAGGAAAGATAAAAAAAGAAGAGCCCCCGAGTCAGTCCAGAAGGCCTAACTACTCCCGGAATCCCCCGGATGTCAATGCCCTTAGCAGCCAACCCATGGCGTACCCTCTTAGGCCGTACCAACCCTCTAGTCAGGCAAACCCCTCCAATCGCCCCTTCCAGAAAAAGCCCCCTCGCAACTTCGCCAAGTTAGAAATCTCTCTCTCCTCAGCTTTAGACCGCCTCCTCAAAAAGGGCCATCTCCAACTACTCCAACCCCGAAACACCCCTCTCCCGCCAAACTGCGATATGTCCAAACGGTGCACCTACCACCAAGCCCCGGGCCACAACACTGATGATTGCGTGCGCCTCCTCCATGACATTCAAGACCTCATTGACCAGAACATCATCAAACCGCCACTAAAGCAGCCCCATATCACCCAAAATCCTCTACCAAACCACCAAAATGTCAAACTCATTGAGTCCAACCCTGTATCCTTCAACCCTACTACTTATATCACCCCCTAGGACAACCCTTGCCTTTCATTGACATCCCGGATTCTGCGGGAATTCATCTGATTGAAGGAGAGAATGACGAGTGGCAGCAACAGCTAGACGATGAGCAAGACTTGTTTTTTCTGGAAGAGCACGATCTGGGGGTGGTAGACCTCAAATGGTATGATCCCAATAATGAAAGTGATGCTTCTATCTGGGACGAGCCAGAGAAACTATTTGTGGGAACGGATTGTGATTGGTTCAAAAGGGATGGGACTGTAGAAGGGCCTACTCCTGCTGAAATTGACCATATGACCAGGTCAGGCCGTCACTACCAGCCTCTGCAGCCTACTACTGAAACTGTCGAGAAAGGCCCTGTAAAAGACAAGGGGAAGGGTAAGATGGATGAGATCATTGAAGAATCTAACGAGTTGATAAAGCAGCTAAAGAAGACCCAAGCACGTCTCTCGATGTGGGACATCATGGTAACATTCTATAAGCATAGGCAAGCCATGTTGAATGCCTTGGCTGGAATTGAAGTCCCTATCGACACTGCACCGGAGGACATGGTGGCTTTCTTGGGCGCACTTACCCCCGACCCAATCATTACATTTTCTGATGAGGACCTGCCACCAGAAGGATCCGCACATAACAAGGCATTGTATATCACCATGGGATGTATGGGACAACAGGTGCCGTTCTGTCTAGTCGATACGGGCTCGGCTTTAAATGTCTGTGCCCTAAGGACTGCCACCGCCTTGGGGGTCAATGTCCTCGACATCACACCATCTGTGCAATCTGTGAGGGCCTATGATAACACCAGGAGAAATGTAATGGGAACCGTTTCTCTCCAAATCCGGGTAGGATCTTTGGTGAGCACCGAAGTCTTTCAAGTCATGGACATACCTGCCTCTTTCAACTTGCTAATCGAAAGGCCCTGGTTGCATGTCAACAAAGCCGTATCATCCACTGTGCATCAAATGATCAAGTACATCCATGAGAAGGAAGTGAAAATCATCCTCGGTAATAGTTGGGGTAATGAAGCTTTCCCGAACTACGATCCCGTCTTTGAAATCCAAATACCTGAGTTAGAAGAAGGAGAAATTGGGGGATTCTTCATGGAAGAAGTCCACATGATCAATGATGAAGACAGGTTCCCTGAGATCCACTCTGCGGTTGTCAACATCGTCCGCAAAATGAACTACTTCCCTGGAATGGGATTGGGCCGACGCCAGCAAGGGATTCGAGAGTTCCCTCAGATCAAAGGACAGCAAGGTACTTTTGGGCTAGGATACAAGCCCACTAAAGAAGACATCGAGCTACAGAGGCCATGGAAGAAGAGGGTAAGGGGTCTCCCACCATACCGCAAGACCTTGAATGGACAATTCATTAAAGAGGGGGATGACTTCCCTTACTTCGGGTTCCCCGAACCCTGGATCCATCAAATCACCGGGAAAAGGCACCCCGGACTTAAAATCTTCGCTGACTGCGAGAGGCCTCCATATCAAGATCCGTTCTATCCCGAAGAAATTGAGAAAACCCCAGAGGAAGACTGGTTGAAATACCTTGACACTGAAGCCATCGAGAAAATGTGGGAGGAATCTGCTGAGAAGAAGGAAGAAAAGAGGGCCAAGAGCCAGGATGATCAGATCAAGCCAACTGAGGAGGGTTTGAGCAACCAGGCTATAGAGTCATCTGTCTGTGTCTCCCTATCCCCTGTTCCCCCAAAGTCTGTACTGCCGATTATCGAGTCTGTACCAGAGTCGGCTGCTGTAAGCCCACCACTGTCCAATGTAATCACTTCACCTATCATGAATGAAATGAAAGACGATTCTGCTTACTCCTCTGTGTCTAATACTTGTGAATGCACAGATCCCTCCGAGGATCTCCCAATTGAACTTAAGCAACTAATTGAAAAACCACCTGCTTATGAAATAATCGAAGATACTTTATCAGTTAACCTAGGTGAAACAGATAATCCCCAAATTGTGCAAATTGGCTCAACTCTTAATAAAGAAGAAAAAGAAAAATTAACCCTCTTGCTAAAAGAATTCAAAGATGTTTTCGCTTGGTCTTACGAAGACATGCCTGGGGTCAATCCCGACATTGTCCAACATCATATTCCCCTCCTCCCTAATTCTAAACCTATCAAGTAGAAACTGAGGCGCATGAGGCCGGAGTGGGCACTCAAGGTTAAGGAAGAAGTGGAGAAGCAATTCAAGGCAGGATTCATCATTATCACCGAATATCCAGAATGGGTTGCCAATATCGTGCCAGTCCCGAAGAAGGATGGAAAAGTTTGTGTGTGCGTCGACTTCCGTGATCTAAACAAGGCCAGTCCCAAGGATGACTTCCCGCTTCCCCACATTGACGTTTTGGTAGATAACACCGCAGGACATGAGCTACTATCATTCATGGATGGTTTCTCAGGGTATAATCAGATTCTTATGGCGCCAGAAGATCGGGAAAAGACGACATTCACCACCCCTTGGGGGACCTACTGTTATAGAGTAATGCCTTTCGGACTCAAGAATGCTGGGGCAACCTACCAAAGAGCTGCCACCACTCTGTTGCATGACATAATTTACAAGGAAGTAGAAGCATACGTAGACGACATGATCGTGAAGTCCAAGGATAGAGAAGGACACCTAGTAGAATTGGAAATGTTTTTTGAAAGGTTGCGTAAGTACAAGATGAGGTTGAATCCAAAGAAATGCACTTTCGGTGTGACCTCAGGTAAACTCCTGGGTTTCCCCATCACACAAAGGGGGATAGAAGTGGATCCCTCCAAGATCAAGGCAATCCTAGAAATGACACCACCACGGAATGAAAAAGAGGTAAGGGGGTTCCTTGGAAGAATCCAATTTATCAGCCGCTTCATTTCCAAGCTCATAACTACATGCGATCCTCTGTTCCGATTGTTGAAAAAAGGGGAGAAGTTCCAATGGGATGACCAATGCCAAGCCGCTTTTGACAAAATAAAAGCTTACCTTCAAAATCCGCATGTCCTTTCACCACCAACGCCTCATAAGCCCTTATTTCTTTACCTATTCGTCTCTGAAAATGCCATGGGTTGCATGCTGGCCCAAGAAGGAGAAGAAAGCCACTCCGAAAAAGCCATATATTAACTCAGCAAGAAGATGACTGGGTATGAGCTCAACTACTCTACCCTCGAAAAAACGTGTTGGGCCTTGGTTTGGTGCACTCGCCGATTAAGGCACTACATGCTAGCCTTCCCGGTTGTGCTTATATCCCGCATGGATCCTCTAAAATACCTCCTCGAAAAACCCGCCCTGACCGGTCGTATATCCCGTTGGTTGCTTCTACTATCCGAATTCGATATCAAGTATGTTACAAGCAAATCGGTAAAAGGGAGAACCGTGGCTGAGCATCTTGCGGAACACGCCATTGACTCCGAAGAAAGTGGAGACTTCCCATTCCCGGACAAAAATATCATGGAAATCAAGGAAGAACAATGGAAGTTGTACTTTGATGGAGCAGCCAACATGAAAGGCTACGGAGTAGGAATAATCCTAGTATCACCAAACGGGGACCACACCCCACTGGCAGTCAAGCTCAATTATAACTCCACCAACAACACCGCTGAATATGAAGCGTGCATTCTGGGGATAGAAGCGGCCATAGAATTGAGAATTCAAAAGCTAGATGTCTTCGGAGATTCAAATCTCATCGTGTCACAAGCCAGAGGGGAATGGAAGGTGAAGGAAGAGAGGTTGAAGCCCTACCATGACCATCTCGATGGACTCAAGAAGCACTTTAAGAGCATAACGTTCTTCTACTTGCCTAGGGAAGAGAACCAGCTAGCTGATTCATTGGCTACCTAAGCCTCCATGATCAAAATTCCTGTGGGAGTCAGGATGATGCCTTTGGTAATTGAACAGAGGTACAAGCCTTCGTTCAACATGATCGCCACAATCAAAGAAGAAGAGAACGGAACACCATGGTATCAGGATGTCTGGGACTTCATAGAAAAGGGGACGTACCCCCAAGAATCTACCGAAAAAGACAAAAGGGCCATTCAAAGATTCGCAGCGCAATTCATCATTTACGGTGGGAAACTGCTGAAGAAAGGATACAACGGTCACAACTCGACTTGCTTGTTTGGGAAAAGCTCCAGAAGAATGATGGAGGAAATACACGAGGGGGTATGCGGCCCGCACATGAACGGTCACATGCTGGCCAAGAAAATCGTAAGACAAGGGTACTACTGGACAACATTAGAGAAAGATTGTTGCGAATACGTGAGAAAGTGTCACAAGTGCCAGATCCATGCAAACATGATGCATGTACCACCATCCCTTCTATACAGCATGACCTCACCTTGGCCATTCTCCACCTGGGGAATCGATATTATCGGTGAAATCATTCCGAAAGCTTCAAATGGAAATCGGTACATTCTGGTGGCCATAGACTACTTCACAAAATGGGTAGAAGCTGCATCCTACACCAAGTTAGGAGCCAAGGAAGTTGCCAAATTCATCAAGAGAAATCTCATCTGCCGTTATGGGGTTCCCCATGAGATTATTTCGGATAACGGAAGTCATTTCAAGGCAGAAGTGAGGGATCTGTTTGAGGAATACAAAATCACTTATCACAAGTCATCACCGTACAGACCGCAAACTAATGGGGCAGTCGAGGCTAAAAACAAGAATGTTAAGGCCATACTGCAAAAATCAGCCGATACTTACAAAGACTGGCATGAAAAGCTACCATTTGCACTTTAGGGATACAGAACCTCGATAAGGACGTCCACGAGAGCAACTCCTTACTCACTAGTGTATGGGATGGAAGCAGTACTTCCAGTTGAGATAGAACTACCATCCCTACCTGTAATGGCAGAGTGTGAAATTTCGGAATCAGATTGGGTGAGGGAAAGGTATGAAGAATTGGCCCTCATACATGAAAAGTACCTAGCGGCAGTCGACCACGTTCGAATCTATCAAAAGAGGATAGCCCGTGCTTTCAACAGAAAGGTTCGTCCAAGGACGATTGTCAAGGGTGACCTTGTCCTTAAGGAATTGCGAGCTCCGATCTTTGATCCCCGTGGGAAGTTTAAACCTAAATGGGTCGACCCTTACATCGTCAAGACTATTCTTTCCGGAGGAGCAACTTATCTCATAGACCTCGATGGTGTCGAATTCAAAGAACCAATCAACATGGACTGCCTCAAAAAGTACTATGCTTGACCAATCCACAAAAAAGCCCCATTTCTTTCCAATCTTGGCCTGAACTACGCTCGACCTGATTCCCACTCGGGGATACGTAGGCAACCACATCGGTTCGGTCGCCCCACTCACAAAAAATAGACCAATTTCTTTCAAGCTTTGGCCCAAACTACGTTGGACCTGATCCCCGCTTGGGGGTACGTAGGCAGACTTTCAAAAAAAAAAAAAAAAAAAGGGATGGTTCGCTAGGTTGAAAATCCGAAAGGACGCCTAGGCAAAAGTTAGAGCTAAATCCAAGGTGAGCAATAACAAAAGAGAGAAAAGAGCTCGCTAGGTCACCTCACTGGTGCCTAGGCAAAAAAAATTATGAGCATATGAGAGAATAAAGTTGCGGTCCTTACCATAACCCCGAAATAACCCTCCACACTAGGGGCAAACTCGGCAACTCGCCTCGTTCGCCTGAACCTCTTCTAAACTAGGGGCAAACGTCGGTCATCTACCTCGTTTGCCTCACAACTATATAGGTCCCAAACAAGGGGCAAACTTCGGCCACCCGCCTCGTTTGCCTCTAATCGTCCTAGCATGCCCAAGCAAGTACCAAAAGCAACATCTAATTGAAATCTCGATTACAAAATGGTTTTTAAAGCTAAAATGCATAAAATGAGATTCCCAAAGTAACCAAGGTTCACCAATAAACAAACTCTGAATATTACATAAGCAGGAAAGATCAAAAATAAAAGTCTTTCGAAAAGAAATCACACACGTTCAAAGACACTGGGAGGAATGAACAGAATCAGTCAGGTCTAGTTTTATCTTTATGTCTTTTAATTCTTCAAAGGTCTTCAGAAATAGGCCCTTGCTCGGCTGGCCCAGCCCCTGATGAAAGCAGCAATGGTAGTGGCTCTGATTCTGGAAGCAAAGACCCTGTCAGTAAACCCCCAGGGGACCTCTTGAACTTGCCCATACTGTCTGGCCAACCGACGAGGATGATAGAAGGAGGTCTCTCTCAGTCCCATCAGCCACACCCTCTGAAAATCTCCAAGACTAGTGGTCGCAGCATAAAGGCCCCAACCCCTCACGATCCAACAAATGTCAGCCTCAGATAAGACGCCCATCATGCCCACCCAATCAGCAGAAGTAAAATGAGTATGAAGCACAGCTCTGCGAAAGTAAACTGGCGGCACATTACCGGTCCATAACTGAAGACGCTCGTAGAGCCAAGCCTATAACACCAGAGGCGCCCCAGAAAGTAGAAGCATTCCCTGACTTGAAGCGCGATCCAAACCATTCAGGGTCTCAGCCAAAACCATGGCCATAAGGTTCTTACCTGCCTTCAGTCCGAGACATACATGCACTAAGTCGCTAGAAGCACTCGAGAACAAGAAGTGTGAAGTCATACATAGAATCAGAGCAGCCCCATGAGTAGCATCATACACGCTGGGATTCCCAAGACTGGCATATCGAGCAATTAAGGAAGCAATGTCAAGAACCTCACCTTGAAGCAGCCGGCCGGAAATAGTGATGGAACAATTCAGATATTCAGCCAAGCCTCGCGTGGGAATGAGGGTATCAGCAGAAGGGAGAATCAGGTCCAAATCAGAATCATAGCCAAGGATGGCACAGAACTCCTCAAACAAGGGGCATATCTCCAAGCCATTGAAATTGAAGACATGGTTCACCGTGTCCCAGTGAGCAATAGCAGCGCGCAAGAACTTAGTGTTCAGGGTCATCTGGCAAAGAGAGAATAGCTCGGTCAAGCCGTAGCTAAAAAGGTTGATCCGCTCCACAACATCCGTGATGTTCAGCCAAGCCGTGAGTTGAGCGGGATCATACAAAGCCATGTTTTCTATCGCAGCTCTAGGAAAATTTGAAATTTCGGCAGCACCTCCCCGTTTCACGGACTATCCCACCTACAAGGCAAAAACACTCACTATTACCAAACTGCCCATTGCAGTAACACCCAACAATCACAGTGCACATGTATCATCATCAACTAAAACAAGCACACAACCGCGCCTCCAAACCGGAAGCTATCCGGCCTAAAAGGCAAAACATCATAATAATTTGTCAAAGGTCACAAACTGCTCCACACATCATCCTACACTGTCCAAATAGTCACATCACCAGTACAACCCAATCGAAAACATAAAATGAAAATAGAATAAAAATCCCGCTTTGGGGGGGGGGGCTCAGTCCTCCTCTTCTTCGTCCTCTGTTGGACCGTCCGGAGTGTATGTCGGCGACGGTCTCCTCCTACCACCTCTGCACCTCAGACCGGTCCTCGATGAGCCAGCTCCGCCTCCACGGTACTGTACACACCAATAAAATAAAGGCAATCAGTAGGAAAATGACAAAAAAATACAAAAATAGGGTCAAGTCAGAAACCTACCGAGGACGCCATCTGATTGGCAGCAAACTGCCGCATGCCATCTATCTGTCAAAGGGTGAAATCCAGGGTTAGAACCTTATAACTTTGAGGAGCGCAAAATTAGAAACATACCCGGTGGTCTCGTGTGAGGACCAAGGACCGTAAGCTAGCCGCCAAGGCGTGACCCTCCTCAGCGTAACTCCAAGGAACATTGAGGACTCCTGTTGGCTGAGTAGGGTACCCACATGTGACTCGTGGCACCTCCATCACTTGGGGAGTGCCATCAGCACCTAGAACGTTGACGGTCCAATTCCAAGGAGGGACATGATCGGAAGCCGGAGGAGCCTGCCTCTTATACATCTCACGGAGCTGTAGGCACAAAACAAGTTAAGAAAAGATAAATAAAAAACATGGGCAACGTATAAAAAACATAAAACTCACCTCCAGGAGTGGGAAGTTGGGCATCAGGAAACGGCCACGGTAAGCCTCGTAACCGGTCTCAGAGAGAAAATGGTCCCAAACGTCGGTGCCAGCCAAGGCCGCCAGTAGAGCATCACCAGAAAGGTCACTAGCATCCATCGCAGGGGGATTATGAGGGACCCGATACCTGGAACCACCAACCACCTGCCGAGACACTCGCTCACCAAGGAACCACTGCCTGCACTCGGTACTCTCCATTAGAAGTCGGCAAGAGGAAAGAGATTTGACCGCTAGTATCTCCTCTGGGGCGGCATAGGCAACGCGATCCTAAGGCGTCCAATCAACATTAGCAGCCGTCAGTCCGGTTAGGAAGTTTCTGAGCAAAACAATCCGGTGGGCCCCACTCTTCACCCCGACAACATCCCTCCGCCATCTCAAGCCTCGTGGGAACAAAGGCACAGGAGCTATGCCATCCTCGTCTTCGCCTGATTCATCCGCAGGGGAGGGAGCCAACATCTTCAGGTACTCGAAGCTCCAAAGCTGTACGGACAAAGGAGAAAATCAGAAAAAGAACAGAAACTGAAAAGTCAGAATATAAAGCAAAATGCAGCACATACCTCCCAAGCTCGCCAAAATCCCCCTATCGATTTAACATCACCTCGGGAAACCTCACCCATGTTCTTATAAAGATGGGCCAAGGCAGCGCCACACCAGTCGTAAGAAGGGATCTCATCGATGGTCGCCAGACAAGAAAGAAGTCTCAAGTTCACCCGGTCATTCCGTGTCGCAAAGATTGAGCAGCCAAGGACATACATGAGATACACCCTCAAAAGCTGGGAATTGTTCAGGTTATGATTCCCTCTGGCATAAGCCCGGTAAAGCCAGCCACAAGGAAACCAGTGCCTCTCCAAATTAGGGGGAACGGCCCCAATCAACATCTCTACAGCCTCAGGGTCGATCTCATAGAAATAATCCAGATCAGGCATTTCCCGCCTACCCTCAAACCGGTAATCATAGAGAAGTCGAAGGGCGTCATGGTCATCTCGCCGAACAGTAGGTGGAAAGTATTGGTGGTGTCCCACCACCTCTTAGCCAGAGCATAAAAAAGTGCCAAATCGTTGCTGCTCTTTGAAACCAGACGGACGAAGCCTCCAAACCCGGCATCGTCTACCATCCTCTTGACGGTGGGCGAGAGTTGAGTATACCATAGGAAATCATGAGCGAGGCTACCGTGGCCCTTCAATGCTACTTTTGGCACCTGCACATACCAGAGACGACAAAACCGATGCACAAAATCACTATTCATGACCCGAGGTCCAAATTCGTAAAATCAACATTTTGAGCACAAATCAAACTTCTAACGATCTCTAGGTGCACACTACGGCTCACAAAACTAGCACAATACTTGGAAATAGTCCTAAAATATCGAAGGTTTCACATACCAAGCTCTCTAGAGCCGCGGCCGAAAGATGATGTTGGGGGTCCCGTAAAAGCAAGTCTGGGGTTTGCATCTCGGCTTTCATCCGTTCCTTGGCCTTCTTAGACGGTCTCCTCGAGCTTGAAGCCATGGATCTACAAAGAAAATGGAAGTCAAAGTTAAACTTTCTTCTTGCAAAATTGAGCAAACCAAAACACCAATTATAATTCCAACTACGGGGTAGGATTACTCACCTGAGCGCGCACAAGCTGCGTTTTGGCAATTTTTGGCTCCAAAAACACGCCAAAATGGCCAAGAATGAGCTTCAAAAGCTCAAAAACCCAAAATATACAAAGATGGAGTCCGGCCACCCAGTGCCGCTGCGGCACTGCTCCCCGCCGGCCCCGCTTCGCTACGTTTTGCTCCATTTCGCTCCGTTTTGACTTATTTTGGCCTTTTTCAGCCTATTTTTTGCCCCGATCAGCCTTGGTGGTCCATTCCGGTCAAGATTTGTAAGGTTTTACCCCAAGCAGGCTAAAAGTTGTCAGAACTACCTCCAGCAGGCAGAAACTGGGAAAAATTGACTCCCGAGGACCCGAATCGGCTATTTCAGAACAACCGTCGTAAATTTTGATCAAACACGAGAGTTCCGAGAACGAATCCTGGATTTTGGCCAAGGCACCAAAAAATAGGAAAAGAGATTCCCCGAGAACCCCGCATCATCCCCCGAGGACAGAAGCAGAAAGATACCAGCTCCCGGAGGCCCCGACCGGCCCTCTTGGATTGAGCACCGCAAGATTTGATCAACCGTGAGAGATTCAGAGATGGGTCCTGGTTCCCGATCAAGAAAAGAGATTCCCCGAGAACCCCGCATCATCCCTCGAGGATAGAAGCAGAAAGATACCAGCTCCCGGAGGCCCCGACCGGCCTTCTTGGATTAAGCATCAAAAGATCTTGATCAAAAGAAGCAGTTGAAGAGAGATCCCAGAAAGAGTTGCTTCATCCCCAGCAGATTCAGATTAATCCTCAGCAGATTCGTACACCGTTAGTTCAATCACAGTAGTCCATTGTCGACTCATCATCTCGATTCAAACATCGTCGGTTCATTAATCATCATCGCTCTCATTTAAAATATGCCATGGCTTTTATCAATGGGGCTTCCATGTTCATCACGTGACATCTCAGGATTTCATGATCATCCCTTGACTTCTGTGTCCGTCTCTTAATTTCCAGGGCTCCCGTGTCCGTCGGTTATTTGCCAAAAGGCGTCTTTGATTATAGTCCTTTGAGACCCCACACCCAATTATGTTCGCTTACGAAGCACACTTCCTAAAATTCAGAAGTTTGCCCCTAGACTCAGAGCCTTCTAAAATCTTGGTATCCCTATTCGAGTCAATAACTGCATCATAGTCAGAAACACCAGCACAATACCAGCCCACTCAGAGTGGCACACCCTTCAACATGCTAGGATCATACAATAGGCATAATAGGACTCATGACACAATCCATCCATGCATCGCGTATCCTCCTCATAACCTAGCATATGCCTGTCTCGTTGTACATACATGATTTGCCTTTCTGTGCCCTGAACTACGTCCTGGTCTGATTCCCCTTGGGATACGTAGGCAGCTCACGCAGAGCACGACCAGCACTAGCCTCAGCATCATTGCATCTTTTGCAACGCTTTTTATCCTAAATCTGTAGCCCCCAAAAGAGTCCTATTGCTTCAAAACTTTGGCACTCACTTGCGACATGCGTTGCCTTGCAAGTTCCTGCCAAAGAGGGGCAAACTGTAGACACCCCATTTTGTCGTCTATCAGATTTAGGAGACCCTTAGCTTGGTGGTTCACAATGATCGTAAAAGACTCAAAAGGACTCCTGGAAGTCAGCTCTATCTCTCAGAAAGCTCAGATTGACCAAAATGCCCCTGAAAGCCTGAAGACTCCGAGATTTGGTCCCAAAGTTCTGAAAACATGCTATGTCGTAAGAAAAATGATAAAATGAGTTTTTAAATAAAATCGGAAGAAATCGTCAGCTCCCAGAGACCCCCGGAAGTCCCGAAAGTTCTCCGAAAGTCCCTGTTGACCGGTTTGACCAAGGTTTGACCAGGTTTGACCAGAGTTTGACCAAGTTTGACCGAAATCGTCCGAATTCATCGGAATCATTAGAAAAGTATTAAAATGAGTTTTAAAAGAGAATCGAGCGAAAACGTCGGCTCCTGAGAGCTCCCGGAGGTTCCCAGAACTTCTCGGGAATCCCAAATTTGACCAGTTTGACCAAGATTTGACTTTGAAATCGGGGCACCGAAACAATTTTCAAATATTTTTCATGGATACTAGAGGTCAATATCTTTCCAACGGTATATCACACATAATTCCTGGATTTAAAACGAATTTATTTTGAATTTTCGAAGGCAAAAAAGGCGATCAAATCGGCTTTTATCGCGAATAGCACAAAACTTTTCAAAGTGACCTATCCCCAAACTATTTTTTATGTAAAGTAGACTCCATTACCTTTCCAACGGTATATCACAACCTCAATTTGGAGTTTGTATGCATTTTCTGTGAATTTCGGACGAAATAGGGCCTTTTCGCGAATACCGAAACCTCTGGGGGCCTAAACAGCATTATCTGGACGAAGGAGGAGCAGTGCCGCCGCGACACTGGCCCAGTGCCGCCGCGGCACTCCCCTCCAGAATAGTGTATTTTTGTAATTAGTTTTGTAGTCCCATTTTGATTAATTAAAAACCAAAACGACATAGTTTTATGATTTCAGATGTTTGGAGCCAATGGGATTACTTTCTAAATCCCAAAACCACCCCAAGTTGGCCTATTTAAACCCCCCATTGCTCTTCATTTTGAGGGAGTCAAATGCAAGTTTAGGAAAAGTTTGGGAGAGAAAGTTGTAGAGATAAGGTTAGAGTAGAGATAAAAGAAGCTTTCTTCTTTGATTTTCAAAACAAAAGTGAGTTCTAAACTTTGTTTCTACCTCATTACTCCTATTTACTTCAACATTCAATACACCCAACCACCATTTTAGTGAGCATTTAAGAGAGTGGAAGCTTCTTCCATGTCCAATGTCATTACATATGAGTGAAACACCATGCTACAAGTTCAATACTTCATGAATATCATCTATTGATCATTATCTACTTGCTTGTTTATTCATTGTTTATCTCATCTTACCTCATTTCTTTTTTATTTTCTTTATTTACTTACTAGTTCATCATCATCTAAATGATGACATAAAGTTTGGGGTGAGTGAATCCTTATGGATAGTAGCTCTTGACCTCAAAAACATGTTTGATAGATGATGATCATAACTTCAATACCTCCAAGGTATTCTTGAAGTGTATTGAAGTTATGCTCAAATAAAAATAAACCTCTCCAACAATCTTGGAGGTTCTTGATGATGAGTTGAATGTTGGAATTTTAAGTGGTTATAATCTTTATTGAGTATTAAAAATACACTTTCTAAACCTCTATTTCAAAACCCCCCTCAATCCCTCTCATTTTGATTTCAAGAAAGAAAACCTTATTTCTCCAAAATCTTCAAAACAGTAAGTCAAAACAGTGAGTGAGCTGGGTTCAAAGATTTCTCTAGAACTCAATACTCAATGTATGGATGCAAGACCACTTGGAAAGTCTTCCTAACTCATTGGAGAACACCTATGATTTTTGGTTTGACTTGGAAGTACTTGGAAATGGTCCATATGGACCCAAACATTCCTTCCAGACATTCTGTTTTTGCTGTCACAGCAGCTAGGTCCACTTCCAACTCCTTTTTCAGAAAACTTTTCCAAACGAGTGTGGACACAGGAAGTCGGACCACTTCTCTCTCTTGTTTGAGATTATTTTGAAATTGATTTGAATCAAAGAAAAGGAAATTGAAAGGTCTGTTGAAAACAGATACAGAGTCGCCACTTGGTCTTTAAGGAACCAAGAAACCTAATTTTGACTCAACCAAACGGATAAGGGCATCGGCCCTTCATAACCAAAGAACTTGGTTTGGGGTTTTGGTACGAGAGAGGAAGGAGCCTTTGTCACGACTAAAACACCCTCAACTCGCCCCGTCTTGCGACGGGCCTCAATTAGCATCCAAATAATCATCTTATACTATGTTTGGTTCGACAAATAATACTATGATAGTATATTACATCACATAAGAAAATTGAAATGGAAGATCAAAAGATAAAATATCATTCATAAGATCTAAGTCAAATATCATGCAATGTGAAGTGAAAGATCACACAAATAAACTTAGGAAAAACCGTCTAATCATGTATCGAGTAATTAAGACTTCCTAATCTAAAAGGGGACATGAATTGTTCTTGAAACAAATAATCAAAGAAATCAAAATATGCTTAGCAAACTAGAATGATGCATGTTATTCTTTTGAGAAAAGAAGACCTCTCAATCCCCGGGACGGATGAGAAAGGATGATTAGATCGAGGGGAAGCATGAACGTGTGATCAAGTTCATTCCTTATAATCTTCTTAGATTAAGAGTTACAAAAACCCCAAATCTTTGCATGGATACAATGTATGTACCTAGAAATGTGCAAAGGTTGTAGTGTGTTTTGTGTACATGGATTTCTAAAATGACTTGGAAGTCTAAAATGTGCATGAATGAATGGATTAAATCAACATGGGATATATACAAATGTAGTATGAACTATTTCCTTAGATATGGGCTAATTTGGAATGCATATGAGCATCAAATCAAAGAATAAAAGTTGAAATGTGCTTGCTGTGAATAGTGGACAGACTGCATGTGTCACTTTGCAACATTATAATGGGAGGTAAAACGTGCCTAGAAAAATGTGAGAAAAATCTGAGATCATTCTTATTGTGTTTAGAAAATAACCCAAAAAGCCAAACATCAATAGCTATCACAGATTAAAAGAAAAAAATCAGAATGTACACATGACTCAGAAACAAAAGCTGCACTGTTGACTAATTTTGTATGATTTTTCATAAATCAAAGAAACGGTTTATGATGACCCATTATATATCAAAAGTTTTCTAAGACACCCAAGTTTTATAAAATAAATAGAAAAGATATGTGTACAGTGATGAAAATATCCAGAATATGTGCAAGAAGTTGGGTGAACATTCTGTGAGAACAGAGGCAGATTGTGAATATGAACTTCTCACATCCAAAACAAATACTTTCACATCTCTATAATTGATGGGAAAAATTAGGGACAAACTATGATGTATTAGGAAGGTTTTCCAAGTAGTTTCATCATCATAACTTAAGTATTTAATTCAAAACAAATCTTTGAATCTGAACAGCTCACTGTTTTAGGTCATGGTTTTGGAAATTTTAGGAAAAACAAAGTTTTGTTTCTTGAAACCAAATGAGAGGGATTGAGAGGGGTTTTGAAATAGATGTTTTGAAAACATGTTTTCAACACTCAATAAGGATTATAACCACTTAGAATACCAACATCAAACTCATCATTAAGAATCTCCAAGATTGTTGGAGAGATTCATTTTATTTTTGAACATAACCCCAATACATTCCAAGAATACCTTGGAAGTATTGAGGTTATGATCATCATCTATCAAACATGTTTTTGAGGTCAAGAGCTACTATCCATAAGGATTCACTCACCCCAAACTTCATGTCATCACTTAGATGATGATGAACTAGTAAGTATATAAAGAAAATCAAAAAGAAATGGGATAAGGAGAGATGAACATATATATAATCAAAGCAAGTATATAGCAATCAATAGATGATAATCAATGTGATTTTGGACTTGTAGCTTGGTGTTTCACTCATAGATTTTGACATTTGGACATGGAAGTAGCTTCCTAACTCAAGAATGCTCAAGAATGAGGGTTGGAATGGACTTTGAATGTGAAGTATATAGAAGGATAATGGAAGAAATCAAGAATAAAACTCACTTTCTTATGGAAAATCAATGGGAGAAGCTCCCTTTCTCTCTTCTAAACCTATCTCTATCTCTCTTCTTCTCTACAACTTTTCAAGCTTTGCACTTGGCCCCCCCAAAATGAAGAGCAATGGAGGGTTTAAATAGGCCAATTTGGGGTGGTTTTGGGGTTTTAGAAGTACTCCCATTGGTTCCAAACAACTGTGAACATAAAACTATGTCGTTTTGACTTTCAATTAATCAAATTGGACCCCCAAAAAAATTACAAAAATGGACTCTGCGAGGGTTGAGTGCCGCGGCGGCACTGGGCCAGTGCCGCGGCGGCAGTGGGCCAGTGCCGCGGCAGCACTGCTCCTCAGACGCCCAGAAATTTACGTTTAGGCCCCCAGAGGTTCCGGTATTCGCGAAAAGGCCCTATTTTGTCCAAAATTCACAGAAAATACATACGAACTCCAAATTGAGATTGTGATATACTGTTGGAAAGGTAATGGAGTCTACTTTACATAAAAAATAGTTCGGGGATAGGTCACCTTGAAAAGTTTTGCGGTATTCGTGATAAAAGCCGATTTGATCGCCTTTTTCGCCTTTGGAAATTCATAATAAATTCGTTTTAAATCCAGAAATTACGTGCGATATACCGTTGGAAAGCTATTGACCTCTAGTATCCATGAAAAATGTTTGAAAATTGTTTTGGTGCCTCGGTTCCAAAGTCAAATCTTGGTCAAACTGGTCAAACCTGGGATTCCCAGGAAGTTCTGGAAACCTCCGGGAGTTCCCGGGAGCTGATATTTTCGCTCGATTATCTTTTGGAACTTGTTTTAACACTTTTCTCATGATTTAAAATGATTTCGGTGAATTCGGGCGATTTCGGTCAAACTTGGTCAAACTTGGTCAAATCTGGTCAAACCTTGGTCAAACCTGGTCAAACCTTGGTCAAACTGGTCAACGGGGACTTTCCGGGAACTTTCGGGACTTCCGGGGGTCTCTGGGAGCTGACGATTTCGTCTGATTTCTCTTAAAAACTCATTTTATCGCTTTTCTTACGACATAGCATGTTTTCATAACTTTGGGACCAATTCTGGGGGTTTTCGGGCCTTCAGGGGCATTTTGGTCATTCTGAGCATTCTGAGAGATAGAGCTGACTTCTAGGAGTCCTTTTGAGTCTTTTACGATCATTGTGAACCACCAAGCTATGGGTCTCCTAAATCTGATAGCCGACAAAATGGGGTGTCTACAGTTTGCCCCTCTTTGGCATGAACTTGCGAGGCAACGCATGTCGCAAGCGAGTGCCAAAGCTTTGAAGAGACAGGTCTTTTGGAGGCTATAGATTTAGGATAAAAAGCGTTGCAAAAGATGCAATGATGCTGAGGCTAGTGCTGGTCGTGCTCTACGTGAGCTGCCTACGTATCCCGAGAGGAATCAGACCAGGACGTAATTCGGAGCTCAAAGGAATAAATCACACATGCACATACACAACAATCAGGCGGATGCTATGCAATAAGAGTGATATGCAATGCATGGATGTGATATGAATTGTGTCATGAGTCCTATCATGTCTAGTGTTATGACCCTAGTATGAGCAAGTGCTGTGGGGTGTGCCACTCCGAGTGGGCTGGTGTTATGCTAGTGTTTGTGACTGTGATGACTCGGATAAGGACATCAAGGTTTAGAAGACTCTGGGTCTAGGGGCAAACTTCTGGACTTTAGGAAGTGTGCTTTGTAAGCAAAACGGATCAGACGCGGAGTCCTGACAGTTTGAGGAAACCAGAGTGAGAAAGCTCAAGAGCGACAAGTGAGAAAGCTCATAATAAGTGAAGAAGCTCATGATCTTGGATAAAGGAGTGAGGAAGCTCACGATAAGTGAGAAAGCTCACGATAAGTGACAGGCAAGGAAGCTCACAATAATCAATAGGTAGGTGAGGGGGACTCATGATTTTGGACAAATGAGTGATGAAGCTCACAATAAGTAAGGAGCTCACGATGTGAGAAAGCTCACGATGAGTGAGGAAGCTCACAAGAATTGAGCGGTGAGGAAGCTTATGATTTTGGACAGAGGAGTTAGGAAGCTCACGACAAGTGAGGAAGCTTATAATTTTAGACGAAGGAGTGAGGAAGCTCACGATAATTGAGTTGGTGAGGAAGTTCATGATATTTGTTTGGCCACGGATCCTTGAATTGCGAATAGACAGTGCTTGCCCTGGGAATCGGGGTGATTTGACTGCGAGTGATTTTTTTAATCGCTGGCCGATCCATATGATTACAAAGTTCGAAGAATTGGTTCGGACTTCTGTTATCTTCTGCTGAAGATGGTAGGGGACTCTCTGAGAATCTCTCTAAAATGATTGATAGATGTGGAAGTTCTACCCGAACCTAAAGGGTTTATAATGAAAGATTTGCCTCAATCTTGAGGGCTGGTGATGAAGGATTTGCCTCAATCTAGAGGGCTAGTGATGGAGGATTTGCCTCAATCTAGAGGGCGGATGATGAAGGGTTTGCCTCAATCTAAAGGGCTGGTGATGAAGGATTTGCCTCAATCTAGAGGGCTGATGATGAAGAATTTGCCTCAATCTAGAGGGCTGATGACGAAGGGTTTGCCTCAATCTAGAGGGCTGGTGATGAAGGATTTGCCTCAATCTAGAGGGCGGATGATGAAGGGTTTGCCTCAATCTAGAGGGCTGGTGATGAAGGGCTTGCCTCAATCTAGAGGGCTGGTGATGAAGGATTTGCCTCAATCTAGAGGGCTGGTGATGAAGGATTTGCCTCAATCTAGAGGGCTGATGATGAAGGATTTGCCTCAATCTAGAGGGCTGATGATGAAGGATTTGCCTCAATCTAGAGGGCGGATGGTGAAGGGTTTGCCTCAATCTAGAGGGCTGATGAAGAAGGATTTGCCTCAATCTAGAGGGCGGGTGAATGAACAAATCGTGATGACGAGTCGATATTATGACTGTCATGGATTGCACTGACGATGTACGAATCGATATGACGAGTCGACAGTGAACTACTGTGACTATCCTAGATTGAACTGACGATGTACTAATCGAGAAGGCGAGTCGACATTGAACTACTGTGACTATCCTAGATTGAACTGACGATGTACGAATCGATATGACGGGTCGACAGTGAACTACTGTGACTGTCGTAGATTGAACTGACGATGTACGAATCGATATGACGAGTCGACAGTGAACTACTGTGACTGTCGTGGATTGAATCAATGGTTGGACTAACCTTGATTAGAAGAACTGTTGAATTGATATGCTTGCTGGGGATTGCATCTACTTGAGGGGGTGAAGTGACTCTGCTAGGGATGAATGTGGTTTCTTTTGTGGTCTTGACTGAGATGGGCCACTGGAATGGATAATGCACTCTACTAGGAAGAAGGAAATACGCCCGTTGAATGGGAGTCAAGGTATCATTCTATTTGTGATGAGGGATACGGAGATGGTCTGCGGCAGTTAAGGTTTTGATATTGAAGGAGGAGGGTGATCAACTACCACTCATGGACTTATGTTGGATAAATGAAAGAAGATCATCAACAGCCACTCATGGACTTATGTTGCATGAGCGAAGGAAGACAGTCAACAGCCACTTTATGTTGCTAGGAGAAAGGAAGATCATCAACAGCCAGTTATGGACTTATGTTGCATGAAGAAAGACAAAAGATCAACAGCCACTCATGGACTTATGTTGCATGAAGAAAGACGAAAGATCAACAGCCACTCATGGACTTATGTTGCTAGGAGAAAGGAAGATCATCAACAGCCGCTCATGGACTTATGTTGCATGAAAGATGAAAGATCAACAGCCACTCATGGACTTATGTTGCTCGGATGAAAGAAGATCATCAACAGCCACTCATGGACTTATGTTGCATGAAAGATGAAAGATCAACAGCCACTCATGGACTTATGTTGCTTGGAGAAATGAAGATCATCAACAGCCACTCATGGACTTATGTTGCATGAAGAAATATGAAAGATCAACAGCCACTCATGGACTTATGTTGCTAGAAGATGATGGTTAACTTTTGGCAGTTTGGAAAGGGATGAAATCTTCCCCAAGTTTTGACGCTTCTTACGCTGACGCCTTGACCAGTGCAGTAATGGTGTTTGGTACTCCTGCTTGTATTGGCATGCTCTTTATAACTTGATTTGAAAATTTTATTAGTCACTTTTGATTTACACATTTGAGACTACAACAGACTCAAAAACTTGACAGACATTGACGCACGAGGACGACACATTTGACACCAAAATGAAACAAGGTCGACTTGCCAAAACTTAATGTGCTTTTGTCATAAATGATGTACCATTTCTCTTTTGTGTTTACTTCTCTCCTTAACATGGCATCACTTTGATGGTGAATCTTATTTTGAAAATTCCTCCCTACTGATCTAATCAATTTCTTTGCTTCTCTCAAGATGTGCTTTGAATTAGTGCCTTAGCTTATGGAATGAAAGACGCTCCATTTCCATCTGTTCAAGACAATGTTTGTGACTTGAAGGCTTACCATTGGTGTATAGGGATCAGGTGGCAAACGAAGTTTGCCCCTAGTTTGAAGGGCATGAAGTGGGATCGGTAGGCAAACGAGGCAAATGACCGAAGTTGGCCCCTAGTTTGGAGGAAGGTTCATTGGAGGTTTTGGGCAAACGAGGCAGGTGACCGAAGTTTGCCCCTTGTGTGAAGGGTAGATAGTAGAAGTCAGGCAAACGAGGCGGGTAGCCGAAGTTTGCCCCTAGTGTGGAAGGTGATTTTCTGGCTTGAGGCATGGACCGTGACTTTAATCTCTTAAATGCTCATAACTTTTGCCTAGGCACCAGTGAGGTGACCTAGCAAGCTCTTTTCTCTCTTTTGTTATTGCTCACCTTGGATTTAACTCTAATTTTTGCCTAGGCGTCCTTTCGGATTTTCGACCTAGCGAGCCATCTTTTTTTTTTGAAAGTCTGCCTACGTACCCCCAAGTGGGGATCAGGTCCAACGTAGTTCGGGCATGGTTGGGAAGAAGCGGGTTGATTTTTGGGTAGGTGGGGTGACCGAACCGATGCGGTTGCCTACGTATCCCCGAGTGGGAATCAGGTCGAGCGTAGTTCAAGGCAAGGCTTTGAAAGGAATTGGTTTGATTATGATGGTGTTGACCGAACCGATGTGGTTGCCTACGTATCCCCGAGTGGGAATCAGGTCGAGCGTAGTTCAAGGCATGGCTTGAAACAAGGGGTTTGAGGTATGAGGGTTTTTCAAACCAATCGTCAAAGAAGTTCAAACTTGAGCCACTTGTGGTAGCATTGAATAAAAGAATTCAGTTTCAAATCTCCCTTTCTTTTCTTTTTCTTTTTCTTTTTGTTTTGTTTTGAGGATTGATCCTTTTCACTTTCGCCTAGCCAGTCAATTTTGCTTTTTAATGTAGTCGATTCTTGTGAGATCTTTCAATCGCAATCTCAGAATTCCAGAATGTGCATGTCAGCTCTCGGAATTTATTTGTGGTCATTCCGTGCCTTTTGAAATGTGGTCTTGGCACGTTCTTAAGATGTATCTTGAAGCGTATGATTATCTCATTTGTTTCATCAAAATTTCTCCAACATTTTGACTGGCTAGGGTCAGATTTTGGAAATCAACACCTTTTTCAGCTCTAACTTTTGCCTAGGTGCCCTTTCGGGTTTTCAACCTAGCGAGCTTTTTCTTTTCTTTTCTTTTGTTTTTTTTTTCTTTCTTTTTTTGTGAAAGTGGAGATGAAACTCACTGAAATGTTTGGCTACCATCAAGGGCTAAGTTTGCATTGCTTTCAATCGGACAGATTGTGTGGCTCCCAATTGGATTGGGCTTAAGGCTTCGAAATGGTGGGAAAGGGTGTTGGGCAAGCCCCAAGTCAGTTCCAAGTATGTCTTTTCAAGATTGAGGCAAGAGCATCTTTACATTCTTAAAGTAAGACTATTCAATTCTAGCTCTTCATCAGTGTCAGTGCAAAATTGACTTTGACCTTTCAGGATTTTCTATTTGAGTTAAAAATAAAGAAAACTATTTTTTTTTTAGCATAGTAATATCCATGGTAATTTGAAAACACTACAAGAAAAATGCTTTTTTTCCACACTTAAAAAATGCCGAGAATAAGCAAAAAGCGTCGGAAAAACTTTTTCCGACACTTTTCTCGACAGTAATGTAACAGACCGAGAAAAATGCGGTGGTAAATACTTTCCGACGATTGGACAAGTGTCGGAAAGTTTTTCCGACGCTTTTTCCCACAGTTTCTATGCTATGGAGTAAATGACCTATTTCCGACATTTTTCTCAACAAAAAATAAATGTCGGAAAAACTGTTATTTGTGGTGGAATGCAAGTGTCGTGAAAGTTTTTTCTCGACAGTTTGTAACTATGGAAATAATTTGTTTTCCACAGTAGTTGTAGTGTGAGGAATGCTCTTATTTCTAAGAGTAAATCAAGCGTGATGAATACACTTGTTTTTACGAATTAAAAAGTGTGGTTAACAATTTTTTTCCAAACTCTATTAAGGGTGACAACTTGTATAGTGTGAAGAATATTTTTATTTCTAACATCACAGCCAACTAAGAGAGTACAATTCTTCCAAAATGTAACAATATTGAAAAGAACCAACTATTATATATACAGAACACTGATTGAACTTAAGATCCATCCATTACATTCATAAATTTAAGTATAGAAAGTATAAAAAAAAATTAAGTATAGAATAAATGAATAAGTTGAGTTAATAAAAAATATTCAAAAAAAAGAAGAAGAACGATTTCCTTCTTCAAATCTGGAACAAGCCTCATATGTTTGTTGCAACATCGGTCGTGACCTACAAAAAAATATATAAAAATACGTCAAATTTCAGTAATAATAAATGTCTAGTCATTAAATCAATAACATACAAAATAGTATAACATTATTTAATCACAAACTGGTAATTTAACAATTTTGACATAAAAAACTTTATAAGTAGGTTACCTCGTTGCTAGACTTTTGCCTTTCTCCTCCTTAAATTATATGTATGCCTCCACCAACATGCATTAACCACATATATATATATATATATATGAGCATGTTTAACAAAAATGGGATAAAAATAAAAAATAACAGAAATTTAAACAACTTTTAAAACTTCACATAACTAAGGGTGTGTTTGATAACCCAATTAAGTGTGTGAAAATAAAAATTTTCAGCACTTAATTTTTTTCAGTGTGTTTGATAATGTACCACTTAATTGAAAAAGTAGCTAAAAATCTACTAAAAACATTAAGTGAAAATTTTCTACTGAAAATAATCACTGAATGCAATCTGTTTTAATTCTTGAAACACTATTTTTATTATTGTAAATACAAATCACTTAAAATTTTTAGTACTTATATTCAACACTTAATTTTCAGTTTTATCAAACATACCCTAAGTGAATTTTTCTACTTGCCTTCGCTTCATTTTCTAATTATTGACGAAGCCAACCCAAGTTATGCTCGCCTGCACAAGACCACTAAATCAACTACAAGGAGTGTGACTGCCGATTAAGCAATTCCTTTTATTTTTACAAAAACTATGGAACTTTAGGGAGAAGGTCAACCAAAGAACATGGTAATTAAGTTTTTATATATTCTTCAAGCACATATGTATTACTCAGATCAAATATATAAAGGGATAATCAGAAGTCTACTGGCCTATAATCAGCGAAGCCCTTGGTAACAATTTTTCCAAACTAAAATTGCCTCCCAAAAATAGATCTAGTTTCCTACTATGATTGGAAAAATTATTCCTAGTCTCACTATAAAGAGATCAACACGATGAGTGATTGATACTGTAAATTATTCTCAAGGCAGATTATGATAAAATAAATGTAGATATAAGAAAACTTACTTGGATATGCAATTATGCTTCTGCAATGACGAGGGTTCTAAGGAAAGCTAGAGCAGCAGTGTTAAGCTTGCTTAGATCAGAAAGAGGTAAAGAGATCAATCGTGATAGTGAGAGAAATCTCGTGCTATTTAGAGTTTTAAAATTTTGGTATCCCAAATTTGAATCGTGCAATGAATATGCAGGGAAGTGAGCGGGAGGAAATTTTTTTTGCTTTTGAGCGGGAGGAAAATTTTGGGGTAAAACCCAATTGGAACACGTCACTTGGTCAATTTAGTATTTACTCCTTGGGGTGGTGAGTCTGGTAACAAAATTCATGCCAATATCCTTTAAAACCAATCACGTTTCAAAAAAAAAAAAAAAGAATAAAAATTTTAATTCACAACTTTTATAGTAGTATTACTACCACTAAAATTTTAAAAAAAAAAATTTAAATTAAAATGGCTCTTTTCCGGATTTTCTACTACTGCCATAAAAAGTGTCCTAAAAATTGATTCTTTTCTGGCTCTTTACTATTTGTCGAAAAAAGTGCCGAAAAATTTTGTTTTTTTACGACAGTAGCATTACCATCGTAATAACTGTCGAGAAAAACCAATTTTTCTGGCAGTTAACTGAGCGTCGTATTTATCGTCGAGAATGCCACTTTTTTCCGGCACTCTTTTCACCACTGTAATGAACGGTCGAGAAAAACTATCTTTCCCGACAGTTTCGCTAATGTCGGAAAATAACCGTCGAAAAAAGCCTATTTTCCTGTAGTGAAAGTGACACTTCAGTTCAACGATTCATGCATCTATGACTGGGCACATCAGATTAGGCAAAATGAGACTTCATTCCATCAGTAGAGAAGGATTACAGACTCATTAACAACTTGATGACAAACAGACTCAACCACAAGACTAAACTTGAAATAGACAAAACACACAACAGACTCGACTGGACTCGACCCGGTCTCAAATGGAATGTCACAGTGACTCACTTATTCTTTTTATTATTTTTTTTTTAAAAGAGCATCTTCATTTGGCTCTCTAGCAAGAGCTCCAAACACCATCACTTCACCGGCGCAGGTTCCTCAGCGAAGGGGATCATTTGAACAGGTAAGCCAGGGGCTTTAGGTTCGATGAAGCTGACACTTTGGTTGACATAGGGTTGGATGGGCGATGGCTCGATGATTTTTTGATCGAGGAGGTCTTGGATATCATGGCGAAGGCGCACGCAGCTATCGGTGTCATGGCCTGGGCCTTGGTGGTAGGCACAAATTTTGGACAGGTCACAACTAGGCGGAGGGATGTCAGCACGAGGCTGAAGGAGTCGGAGGTGCCCCTTTTTGATGAGGTTATCAAGGATAACGGACAATGGCATACCCAAGTTGGTGAAGGTTCTTGGGTTGCGGGTTTTGTTAGACTTTGAGTTCAAGTGGGTCCTTGGAGTGGCTCTTGGATTTGGATATGGACTAGGATTACCAAGGCTAAAGTGTGGGTTTGGATACAAGTAGAGATTCGGATGTGGAAACGGGCTTGGATAGATGGCGTTGGGCAACCCATACTTCCCTTTATCGATGCTCTGCACCATCTTCTCGAATCGGCTTATCCTTAAACTTAGTTGTTCAACAGTGGTTTGTAGTTTGTCCATTTTCCCCTCCAGGGCTTGGTAGGCCATTGGCGAGTTTATGATAGCCTGGGCTAGCCCACGATTGAGACAATGAATTTGGGAAGGTACAGAGGTGTCCTTACCCGGGGTTATGTTTTCTGCAAATAGAAGTAAAAGCCCAAATTAACAGAGGCACAAAATACTTCTTATGGACTCCTAGCGGGAGGGGATGATCAGAATTTTGAAGGATTTAATGATGCAAACCAAGGACGGTTGCTGTAAGTGTATGACTTTTGTACAATGATCGAGATGGGTGAGGATAATGATACGTATGCATTTGATGTGTGGAGACTGACATGTGTGAGACTGACAAGATGCGTGTGCATGTAGATTGACACGAATCGTGTATGCGTATGAGACAAGCATGCAGATGCAAGCCCTAATCTATATGATGCTCCTATTTCTAACAGATAACAGCTAAACAAATAAGGTCCTAGCCATACAGAGTGTGCTAACCTTACTTTCCAGTGTGATCACCAAGGGATAACAGGGATTTCCGGGATACTTCGGGAATTTTAGACAGAGTTTCTGGGAAAAATAGGGATTTGGAAGATTCGGAGAAATTTCTAGAAGTCATTTGAGTTTCTAGGAGAAATAGAGATTTCTGGTTGATTTGGGCTGAGCTTCTAGGAGAAATTGGGAAATCCGGACACAGTTCCTGGTATTTCTGGGCAATTTGAGCGGGGTATCTGGGAAAAGCTGGTTAATACAGTTATATCTGGGATATCCGGACAGAGTTTCTGGGAGAAACTGGTTAATATGGTTATAGTTGGGATATCCGGACAGAGTTTCTGGGAGAAACTGGTTAGTATGGTTATATCTGGGATATCTGGACAGAGTTTCTGGGAGAAACTGGTAAGTATGGTTATATCTGGGATATCTGGACAGAGTTTCTGGGAGAAACTGGTAAGTATGGTTATATCTGGGATATCTGGACAGAGTTTCTGGGAGAAACTGGTAAGTATGGTTATATCTGGGATATCTGGACAGAGTTTCTAGGAGAAACTGGTAAGTATGACGGGAATAGGTAATGATGGTGATCATACTGTCTAGCAAGTTTTCATACTCCTATGACTTAGGACCAACAAACAAGGTTTGCGGTGTATATCTTTGTGAGCATGGAGCAGACATCTTTGTCATGGTGCCTAGGCAGGTCAACTCAATGTGATCACATGTGAGTGATTGCCTTGGGAATCATAAGAAAGAGGCTACTGCCTCATGCCACATAAGCATCTACACCGCACAGGTAATCCCACCAGGGCATACAGCAGTTATATCACATTGTCCTATCTGAAAAGATAAATCAACAGCCCTATGAAAGGTTCTACAGGAATCTATATGCAAAGGCTGGGTTTAGTCAAAGAGGGTCCGTTGACGAGAGTTCCAATATACCGTCAGGGAGACAGTACGGAGGTTTTTACTCTTTTTGATATACCTTGGAAGGTACAGTATCAACGGTGACTTGTGCCCTGGCACAGCAAGACCTGAACAATGTCAGCGCCGCGTTTCAGACACAGTCGGGAGGGTAAAATGCAGAGTGCAATGCGGTGAACCAGACACAGTAAAAAGATGATTTTAAGGATGCTTCTTATGAGTCAAACCTCTGTATTATTTTGTTTTAAAATAAAATTCCCCAGCAGAGTCGCCAGATTGTGGACACAGGAAGTCGGACCACTTCTCTCTCTTGTTTGAGATTGTTTTGAAATTGATTTGAATCAAAGAAAAGGAAATTGAAAGGTCTGTTGAAAACAAATACAGAGTCGCCACTTGGTCTTTAAGGAACCAAGAAACCTAATTTTGACTCAACCAAACGGATAAGGGCATCGGCCCTTCATAACCAAAGAACTTGGTTCGGGGTTTTGGTACGAGAGAGGAAGGAGCCTTTGTCACGACTAAAACACCCTCAACTCGTCCCGTCTTGCGACGGGCCTCAATTAGCATCCAAATAATCATCTTATACTATGTTTGGTTCGACAAATAATACTATGATAGTATATTACATCACATAAGAAAATTGAAATGGAAGATCAAAAGATAAAATATCATTCATAAGATCTAAGTCAAATATCATGCAATGTGAAGTGAAAGATCACACAAATAAACTTAGGAAAAACCGTCTAATCATGTATCGAGTAATTAAGACTTCCTAATCTAAAAGGGGACATGAATTGTTCTTGAAACAAATAATCAAAGAAATCAAAATATGCTTAGCAAACTAGAATGATGCATGTTATTCTTTTGAGAAAAGAAGACCTCTCAATCCCCGGGACGGATGAGAAAGGATGATTAGATCGAGGGGAAGCATGAACGTGTGATCAAGTTCATTCCTTATAATCTTCTTAGATTAAGAGTTACAAAAACCCCAAATCTTTGCATGGATACAATGTATGTACCTAGAAATGTGCAAAGGTTGTAGTGTGTTTTGTGTACATGGATTTCTAAAATGACTTGGAAGTCTAAAATGTGCATGAATGAATGGATTAAATCAACATGGGATATATACAAATGTAGTATGAACTATTTCCTTAGATATGGGCTAATTTGGAATGCATATGAGCATCAAATCAAAGAATAAAAGTTGAAATGTGCTTGCTGTGAATAGTGGACAGACTGCATGTGTCACTTTGCAACATTATAATGGGAGGTAAAACGTGCCTAGAAAAATGTGAGAAAAATCTGAGATCATTCTTATTGTGTTTAGAAAATAACCCAAAAAGCCAAACATCAATAGCTATCACAGATTAAAAGAAAAAAATCAGAATGTACACATGACTCAGAAACAAAAGCTGCACTGTTGACTAATTTTGTATGATTTTTCATAAATCAAAGAAAAGGTTTATGATGACCCATTATATATCAAAAGTTTCCTAAGACACCCAAGTTTTATAAAAAAAAATAGAAAAGATATATGTACAGTGATGAAAATATCCAGAATATGTGCAAGAAGTTGGGTGAACATTCTGTGAGAACAGAGGCAGATTGTGAATATGAACTTCTCACATCCAAAACAAATACTTTCACATCTCTATAATTGATGGGAAAAATTAGGGACAAACTATGATGTATTAGGAAGGTTTTCCAAGTAGTTTCATCATCATAACTTGAGTATTTAATTCAAAACAAATCTTTGAATCTGAACAGCTCACTGTTTTGGGTCATGGTTTTGGAAATTTTAGGAAAAACAAAGTTTTGTTTCTTGAAACCAAATGAGAGGGATTGAGAGGGGTTTTGAAATAGATGTTTTGAAAACATGTTTTCAACACTCAATAAGGATTATAACCACTTAGAATACCAACATCAAACTCATCATTAAGAATCTCCAAGATTGTTGGAGAGATTCATTTTATTTTTGAACATAACCCCAATACATTCCAAGAATACCTTGGAAGTATTGAGGTTATGATCATCATCTATCAAACATGTTTTTGAGGTCAAGAGCTACTATCCATAAGGATTCACTCACCCCAAACTTCATGTCATCACTTAGATGATGATGAACTAGTAAGTAAATAAAGAAAATCAAAAAGAAATGGGATAAGGAGAGATGAACATATATATAATCAAAGCAAGTAAATAGCAATCAATAGATGATAATCAATGTGATTTTGGACTTGTAGCTTGGTGTTTCACTCATAGATTTTGACATTTGGACATGGAAGTAGCTTCCTAACTCAAGAATGCTCAAGAATGAGGGTTGGAATGGACTTTGAATGTGAAGTATATAGAAGGATAATGGAAGAAATCAAGAATAAAACTCACTTTCTTATGGAAAATCAATGGGAGAAGCTCCCTTTCTCTCTTCTAAACCTATCTCTATCTCTCTTCTTCTCTACAACTTTTCAAGCTTTGCACTTGGCCCCCCCAAAATGAAGAGCAATGGAGGGTTTAAATAGGCCAATTTGGGGTGGTTTTGGGGTTTTAGAAGTACTCCCATTGGTCCCAAACAACTGTGAACATAAACCTATGTCGTTTTGACTTTCAATTAATCAAATTGGACCCTCAAAAAAATTACAAAAATGGACTCTGCGAGGGTTGAGTGCCGCGGCGGTACTGGGCCAGTGCCGCAGTGGCAGTGGGCCAGTGCCGCGGCAGCACTGCTCCTCAGACGCCCAGAAATTTACGTTTAGGCCCCCAGAGGTTCCGGTATTCGCGAAAAGGCCCTATTTTGTCCAAAATTCACAGAAAATACATACGAACTCCAAATTGAGATTGTGATATACCGTTGGAAAGGTAATGGAGTCTACTTTACATAAAAAATAGATCGGGGATAGGTCACCTTGAAAAGTTTTGCGGTATTCGTGATAAAAGCCGATTTGATCGCCTTTTTCGCCTTTGGAAATTCATAATAAATTCGTTTTAAATCCAGAAATTATGTGCGATATACCGTTGGAAAGCTATTGACCTCTAGTATCCATGAAAAATGTTTGAAAATTGTTTTGGTGCCTCGGTTCCAAAGTCAAATCTTGGTCAAACTGGTCAAACCTGGGATTCCCAGGAAGTTCTGGAAACCTCCGGGAGTTCCCGGGAGCTGATATTTTTGCTCGATTATCTTTTGGAACTTGTTTTAACACTTTTCTCATGATTTAAAATGATTTCGGTGAATTCGGGCGATTTCGGTCAAACTTGGTCAAACTTGGTCAAACCTGGTCAAACCTTGGTCAAACCTTGGTCAAACTGGTCAACGGGGACTTTCCCGGAACTTTTGGGACTTCCGGGGGTCTCTGGGAGCTGACGATTTCGTCTGATTTCTCTTAAAAACTCATTTTATCGCTTTTCTTATGACATAGCATGTTTTCATAACTTTGGGACCAATTCTGGGGGTTTTCGGGCCTTCAGGGGCATTTTGGTCATTCTGAGCATTCTGAGAGATAGAGCTGACTTCTAGGAGTCCTTTTGAGTCTTTTACGATCATTGTGAACCACCAAGCTATGGGTCTCCTAAATCTGATAGCCGACAAAATGGGGTGTCTACAACGGGGTGGTCCTAAATTATTTTACCCTTAAACTTCAATGTCTTATGGAACTTTATGTATAAAATGGGCCTCTAGATCATTCGTTTTCATATTTTGAGATTTTTCAACATTTCAGTCGACAGTACGGACTCTATTTCTGAGTGACCTCTGTTGTTCATATTATTTATCTCAATCTGTGATAGTTATTAAAGATTGGCTTATTGGATAATGTTCTAGACACAACAAGAAAGATCTCCATAAAAAATCATGTATTGAAAACATTCCTAACCCCTCTTTTCCATTTTTACAAGATCATGTTACTGTTCTGTCTACTATTCACAGCAAGCACATTTTAACTTTCATTCTTTGATTTGATGCCTACATGCACTCCAAATTAGTTCATATCTTAGGAAGTAGTTCATACTACATTTGTACATATCCCATATTGATTTCATCCATCCATTCATGCACAATTTAGACTTCTAAGTCATCCTAGGAATCCATGAACACAAAGCACACTACAACCTTGGCACATTTTAGATACATACATTGCATCCATGCAAAGATTTCGGGCTTTTGTGACTCCTAATCTAAGAAGATTATAAGGAATGATCATGATCACGCGTTCATGCTTCCCCCGATCTAATCATCCTTTCTCATCCATCCCGGGGATTGAGAGGTCTCCTTTTCTCAAAGAATAACATGCATCATACTAGCTTTCTAAGCATATTTTGATTTCTTTGATTATTTTGTTTCAAGAACAATTCATGTCCCCCTTTAGATTAGGAAAACTTAATTACTTGATACTTGATTAGACGATTTTTCCTAGGTTTATTCGTGTGATCTTTCACTTTGCATTGTGTGATACTTGGCTTAGATTTTATGAATGATATCTTATCTTTTGATTTTCCAATTTCAAGTTTCTTATGTGATGTAATATTTTATCATAGTATTAATTGTCGAACCATACATAGTATAAGATGATTATTTGGATGCTAATCGAGGCCCGTCGAAAGACGGGGCGAGTTGAGGGTGTTTTAGTCGCGACAAAGGCTCCTTCCTCTCTCGTACCAAAACCCTGAACCAAGTTCTTTGGTTATGAAGGGCCGGTGCCCTTTATCCATTTGGGTGAGTCAAAATTAGGTTTCTTGGTTCCTTAAAGACCAAGTGGCGACTCTGTATCTGTTTTCAACAGACCTTTTCTCTTTCCTTGATCCAAATCAATTTCAAAAGCAAACAAAGCGGTGGAAACCCGGTATCCACAATGAGTGATGATGATATGGAATCGGGAACGTAGGATGATGTACACATGATGAGATAACTTATATAATGCATTAAAGCAAGTGGTATATGTGAAATATATGGTATGATAACTCATATTGCATGTCATGATACGATTGGTAATATAATGTGTATAGATGAAAAGTAAACATGTATATATTATTTAACATTCCATAACATACATAGTCATACTATATGGATGCGATGAGGTAAGGGTACGAACGATGTCATAAACGATATGAGATGAGATGAAGTAAGATTGGATGATGGTAAGATTATTGTGTGTGGCGTGGACACTGTAGAGTTGCCGAAGGTGATAGATGATATCATCTGGTGATAGATAATATCATACTGGTAACCATTTGATTTTTGAAATCTTAAATCATACAAAAGTTTTCAAAATCAATGGGAACGAGCATTCTTTGAGTACGAGGTATGGAATTTGGATGGTAAACAGTAGAAGAAGTTTGATGGTGGTTCATATATTGAGAGAAGTACTTTTCATAGACAGTTAGTGCGAGTGGTTGTTGGAAGTTATTGTTTTGGGATTGGTTTAACGATTGTGACATAAGCATATGAGATTGTGGAATGAGTATATTAGGGACGACGGTAGAATTGAGGGATAGCAAGCATCAGGAAGTATATATAGATATTTTTATATATGGTGTATAGTTGAGGAATCTCTCAACTTACCTCATGGTATTGAGGTATGAGATGGTTGAGGAACCTCGTAACCTATCTTACGGTGGGTATCCGATGGTTCAGGAATCTCTTAAACTATATTACGGTAAGTGTTGGGAGTTGATACGGTATTGGGATAGTGGATGGTTGAGGAATCTTTCAACCTATCTTATGGTCAGTATTGTGGGATGTTGAGGAATTTCTTAACTTTATTTTCTCTTGTTTGCGAGATGATTTTCCTAGGAGTGGTCGATATGCATTTGGGAATAGCCGCAATGAGAATACGGTCGAAAATTTGATGAGTCATGCGACGTCAATTGGTCTTGGAAGTAAGATGATGCCAGAACGAACGTGAAAAAAAGAGGGTTGAGGTTTGAGTATGGAATTTTTGGTATGAATTTCAAGATTTAGAATAAACGTGGAATCGATAGAACTATTGGGTGCATGGACAATGAGCTCATACCAAGAGCCAATAGCTCAATCCAAGCATGACTTATGATGGGTGCGCTGCGAACCTGAATCTTGCAATGTTCCCAACTAGATATGAGTTTCACGTGAATGTAGATTGAATATTGGTGGGGTAGCAGTGAATGAGAATCGGGGGAGTGTATGTAAAAAAGAATTATTTTGGGTTTTGACCTTTACAACAACGAAGAGAGCAAAGAAATGAGTATGTAAGATGAGAAGTTCAAGAATTTATGAGATTGGTTAGAGGTGATACGGGTGGTACGTAGTAGGACAATTATCGCATTGTTACTTGACACGTTGATGTGGTAAGTGGATATTGAATTGAGAATACATTTCAGAAAGTGGAGGGCTGAGTAGTAAGTAGAAGATGTTGATCGATAATGTGTTTAATGAGTTCTATGGAGAGGAGGACGAAAAAGGTAATTTATAAGGATGTGAATGTATAAATTGGGAAGATAGTACTTGATGAGTAAGTGAACAATATGAGTATGATGGATGCTGGTGGTACGTGAATTTAATTACGATATTGGCTATGGTTAAAGGAATTTGTTTTAAAGAGAAAAAAATGTGTATGAAAACTTTATTTTTTTACAATGTCGTGAAGGCAACAATTGAAAGGAAGAAGCAGAACAAGAATGAATGTGAAGGAAGGTTGTCAAATTAGAGAGAAGACTGTAATGGTCTTGATCGAGGGTGAATGTCTTGTTAGAAATTTACCTATGGAATATTGGGATTAATATTAGAAAATGATCGATGAAGTATTTGGAATGATGGGAACGAGACTAGGAAGTAACTATTGGGATTACGAGGATGGAGGTTGGTTTATGTGAGGAGTTGGTTCAGGAGAAAATGGAGAATAAAATGGTTAGCTGGAATTACAGAGTTGTTGTTTGAAGGACACAAGTTTTGAACTTTTAAAATATTTAGGTAATGATCAAAATTGCTACTGGAAGTGGATTTGAAGCTATTTGAAATAAAATTTTTGTTTTTTTTAAACGCAAACGAATTGGTTATGAGACACTTATTAAGAATTGAGAAGAATAGGAGTAGTGTGTGATGTTGATTTCAGTAGAGGGAAAGACTGGGGATTGTGAGACTATTATAGCTATATCAGTATTTAATTTAGATTGATGAATTTGAAAGATGGGATCATATTAGTCGAGGATGATTTCCATGAGTTATGAGATGAAAGTGAACTAATGTTTTGAGATTGATGTAACGGTCTTCGATAGAAAGGTAATCAGATCGGACATGACTAGGACGGATTCGAATTGTCACTGATAAGAGGGATAGAATATCAGAGATCGTATTGCAATCTTGAATATATTACAAGGAGTAGTATGTGTTAAAGGAATTATGAGGAGTGTTGCGTAACACGTGGATCAAATTATGTTAATGATTGTGGTTGTTATGATAGATGTAGTTGGAGTAGTAGTGATATGGAAGAAAAGGTTACAAGAAGTTTGAGAAGTTTGTTTTAAAACAAAAAGGAGAAAACGTATTTATTTTAGTGAAAGTTTAGATTGAAATTCTTATAGTTTCTTTGCTTGTAAATCGATGGCATGCTCAAGTGGACTGCTAATTAGAGGATAAATTGTTATGATGTTTTGACTTTGCTCGAGTAAATAGGGTGATAGTTGTGGAGGTTTGATTATAGCAAAGATTTTCAGTTGGAATCCAGAATGACACTTTAAGATGTATTGAATGAATAGGGATATACTGATGAGTTGGTTGATGAAGTCGGAAGGGAAAGAGACAACAAAATGATATTTATAGATATCGAGGGTTATCGTTGTGGAATAGCTTAGAAGGGAAGCATTGACATATGGAGAGAAATAGAAGGAAGTTTGAGTATGTATGTAGTACACAAAGTTTCATGGTTGGAAAAGATAAGAGATTGAATTTCGAACGTATCAAACAATTGGTTGAAGAATCAACATATTAATGGAATATGTACAAATGTTTGTGCTCGATTATGGTTCCGATTGAGATATGGAATCAGAAGAAATTGCTGAACGGTTCGAGACAACTTGTAAGTGACTGTAGGTCGGAGAGAAAGAAAAGTGAGGAGAGATGACTCATTTTCCCAGTTACGTATTGAAGTTTATGGTTTCAGAAAAGGTACGATAGAATGAGTATGGGACATTGTGGTGTAATCTATTATCATAAAGGAATGAGTGTGTTCTACTTGTGTCTTGATATTCTTACTCAGGAAAAATGTTGATTGTTTGAATATGTTCAATTTGAAACTTTAAGTGGATAAAAACAAAGTTCAGAGGAGTTATTTTCCTTATAAAACTTGAGGATTTATTTTCCTCATGAGTTGTGACATCGTAGTAGAAAGATGGAAATTGTGAACAAAAAGAAAAGTGTTGGAAAGCATGTGGGAGAAGTCATGCTAGGAGATGGCGTAAGTTTGTTGACAAACTTCTTTTAAGGGGGAGAGAATTATAGCACCCGTGTACGGGTTTATTGGTTTTCATTACACATTGTCATGCATGATAATGTGACATGTTGTATATGATAGCATATATGAGTAAGTTTTGACTCACAAGTCGATTTGGGTGTTTGTGTAAGAGAGCCCTCTGAGATAGTGTGGAGTGAATGTTTTGATGATGTGACGTCTCTTCGAGATTGAGACAGTCATTGTTGAATACCTTAGATGTTTATATGAAAATAAATGTTTATCTGTGCATTTCACTATCTATATTATTAATTGGTTTAGAATTTATTTCGGTTGCTAATTTTAGTATCCTGATGAGGACGAAGTAACACATTACATAGTTGGTAGGCTAATTAGCAAAATTTGTAATTATGTGGGATCGTGTAATTATGGACCCAAACGAAACTTAGATGAAAACTTTTATGAATTAGAGACTTCACTTGTGAAGCCATAACTTAGACGTTTGGAAGAGAATCAGAGGATTGGAGAAACTCGTGGGGAGTTAAACATAATTTCCTAGAGTCGTGCCTATACATAGAAGAGGTGAGATATTTTCATTTGTTAAAGTTTTCTAACCTAAATCAAGAGGAGGCCAAAGGGGGATTTTGGAAGCTTCAATCTTCACGACGCCAAACGACGACCGTTCATCCGTTGGTTTTCAACCAAAATTATATTTTCAAGCTCCTACAGGTAAGAGCTTAATTTTGATACCTCTTAGGCCGTGTTTGGATAAGTTTTCCAAAAGCTCATTTTCTAGAATTTTCATAAAAAAGTTGTTAATCGGACTTTGGATCCATAGGAATTGTACTAGACGGACTTCCACACGTTCCTTGCGCTTGGGTTTTCCTTAGAACTAATTTTTAGGAGAGTTAATCAGAGGTAAGTGATTCAACTATGTGTTTTGGAATAATTTCTTGACATGTATTCATGTTTTGTGTGAAATCATATTTTAATTTGTAAATACATATTGTTTAGTTCATATTGGGCGATTATATTGATAAGTAGGCCCAATTGTACGGTGAAATGTTTGCTTTTGTTGAAAGCACGATGAAATGTGATTTGAGCATGTTTATTTGCTATTTGACTCAAAGGAGCACGTGTTACCAAGCCATTGTGTGGAGCTATTATAGGTATGATATCGCACGTTTGAAGAAAAGAAACATGGGTCTTACCTAGTCGCGCAGACTTATTGGCGATGAGTCGCGGACTAGGAGTGTTGACCGTACACGTGAAACTCCGGAGACTAGTATGAATTGTAGAGATGTGAATGCGAGCATGTTTATCATTCATGTGCATTGTTGTTTTATTCACTAAGCGTTAGCTTAAACAAATCGAAACATGTGTGGTTATTTAAATAAACATTACAGGTGTTAATGCCGATGAGGAATCGGGGAAGTGATCGAGGGATGATGGGTGTTCACTTATAAGGCAACTCTCCATGATTATCTCATGGTTTTGTAATCAAAACATTAGTTTAATTATTTTATTTTAGGAACTTGTAATAGAATCGGATGATAGTATTGTAATAGAACTTAGAACATGTAGATTAGAAGCACTGGATACATTCCAAACATTTGTAATATAATTTGTAGATCTTTTTTTGGATATGTTGGAGTTGCGAAAGAATTCATAAGCTTGGGTTTAAGTTCGTAAAGGAGTCAATAGTCCATATTATTCAAACTTTGAGCACTATTGAGAGTTGTGCCAAACGTGTCTTTAACGAGTTTTGTAAATGTTTTTCCTTAAAGTGACATGTTGCTATATATGTTTAAATACCTTCCATAAAGTTTCAGAAGAAACGGATTTGGAGAGGGTACTTTTGTTGCGTCAAAAGTTGGACAAAAACAAGTGGTTTGCTGTCAAAGGGACTTTCGACTAGTAGAAGAAACCCATTTGACTGGTCGAATGCCCCTCTAGTTAAAAATTCAATAAAGGCACCTAGTTAATGGGACGTTCGACCGGCCGAGAGGGACGTTCAACCAATCGAAAAACTCCCTGCTAGCTTGGTTGGTTCTACCACTTCCAAACATTTTCAAAAGTTCTAATTACAAACTTAAGCTACTTTTGGGACCCTTTTAAGGGAAAATTAATCAGATTAAATTTTAAGCCTCCAGGCAAAAAATGTACTCTGGATTGACTCCGGTACGTACTGAAATGAGAGTTATGTTTCTTTTTCAGCTACATGTTCTTAAACTAATCTTTCTGGGAACGTTAATGAATTGAGTTGGCCTCGGTGGCATGCCACAAGCTTCAGTTCTGCTTGTTGTGGGACAGGGCTGTGACACTCTAGGAAGTTGCACCATAATAGAGCAATGGATCTACTGAAGATAGATCCAGTGAATATCCTTGGAAGAAAGGCTCCGTAGCCATGCAAGCCAAGTTTCTGTAGAATTAAACTGGCGGTGAACCTCCAGCCAATCATATGGAAGTGACCTGCAAGGTTTAGGGGATGAGTGAAGAGGTCCAGGTGCTCCATGAGCCACATCTGTAAACCAAAGGGCGCCCCAGAAGATAACATGGTTCCAACATCATGGGCATGATTTAATACCAACAAAGTCTCTCCAAGAACAAACAGGACAATGCTCCTCATCTCCCATAAGCCATGAGCGATATGTATGAGGATATCTGAAGATGATTAAAAGAGAAAATAAGAAAGCATGGCAATGGATAGTGCTACGTCGTATAATCTGATACCCACCATCATCAGGATCCCCCATCGGAGCGTAAATTGAAGAGAGATGCTGGAAATCAATCTGTCGATCCTGAAAAAGAACTCGTAGCATTACGGGAGATGTGAAGAAAAGCAGCTAAATCTTGAACATATTCGGCCTACACAGGGGGAACTGTTGGATCCATGAATGGATCGGTGTGGAAGATAGGACTGAACTCCTTAAATAAAGGGCAGATATTTTGATACTCAAACTGGAAGACATGAAGTTCGGGATCCTAACATTGGATGGCGTCTCGAAGTAAACTTTTATCCAAAGTCATCTGTCGGAAAGAGAAAAAGATCATTCAGTCTATAGCACTCAAAATTCAGCCTGTCGATACCAGAGAGAGTGTCCATCCATAAGAAGAGAGTTTGAGAGTGAATGGGAGCCATAGGGGATAGAAAGAGAATAAGAAGCTTGAAGGTTTGAATGTGCACTAAATGAATGAAAAAGGCCATTTAAGTGAAACTGGAAGCTGAACGACACTCAATGAAAGCCGACGGCACTCACTAAGTACCGCGCCGGCATTCACTGAGTGCCACGTGGTAGTGAATGAGTTCTGGCTAGGCTCCAAGCAGTTCCTGGTGCTGCTTATAAGTTAATAAACCCAAAACCTGAACAGAAATTTGAAAAAACATTGTAGAAAAGTTCAAAGACAACATTTATGCCCTCAAGATCATCAACAAGCACTTCCCAACAAGCAATAAAAGAAGGGCATTCACATGATGATCAGCCATCCTGAATATCCAAATGTAACGCCCCAAATCTTGAAAACAGGGGATTAAGGTGGTTAAATAACTAAACAGTCCAATTAAAACGTTTTAAAATAGGAAAATTTAATAGTCTAAAGATCTAGTCGACTTATCGGGACATCGGTGGACTGGTTTTGCAAAATACCGAGAGCATTTTTTTCACAGCCCGACCCACTTGACTGACAAAAGGTCTGGTTGGCTGGTTTTCTGACAGAGAGTTTATAAAACATCTGACCCACTTAACTGGGATAAGCCAGGTCGATTGGGGCATGAAAAGTTTAGTTGACTGGGGACAACTGATCGATTGGTTATATAAATACAAAGAGTCCAAACCCATTGAGCACAGAGTCCAGTCGAATGGATGCCCGATCAGTCGAATGGATTATAGCAGCAAAAGACTTACAGTACAACAATCCCTATGTTCACCCCACTTCACTCCCAAACATATGGTTTTAGCTTAATAAAAGGAGAAGTAAAAGCTATGGAACACCCTCCCAAATCAAGCATACTATAGGTGGCATTTTAAAGTTTAAACAACAATAGTAAAACATGTAAACTTGTCCACGACTTCATGCTGACACGAATATAATAAGTTCTAACAGGTATTGAGGAGTTCAAATATACAATTTTAGAAGAAAGTTGACTAACAAGTGTCCGATAACAAAACTACAACATGAATTCATAACTTGCAATATCAACACATGTAATTATTACAATTCAAACATAGGCATGAAGGCTTCAAATTGAGCTAAATTACACTAGATGAGCTATGTATTACATTAGAACAAAACTCCCTACACATGGGGTCTTTACTAAGCCTATGGCACATGATCATTCAAGGACCTTACCCTTCTCTATTTCACCAAAAAATCATTTAAACATAGTTCATGAGCAAGACGGCCCGTAGTCATATAATTCAAATGTTACAATGACTCCCATGCATGAATGCGTGAATGCAATGGTTCATTACAAAAAAAAAAAAAAAAAAAGATGTTGCCCGTAGGCCTTTTCGTGTATTTTCTAAACACTCACACTCAATCCATCACCCAGTCTATGGGCCACCACGCTATGGGGGCCTTTAACCACCTCATATGGGTCTTTAGCTTACGATTCCTATGGTTTGCAAGACCAAGAGATCACATTCCTAATGGATCCAAACCTCATATTTCACACTCACAACCGGGACAATCTAAACTTTAAATCAAAATCCACTCGTAGGTTTTTCATGATCTTTAAAATCTAAAAGTCCCTCGCATGGAGATCTTCTCCTTTTTAAATCGAAAGTCCAACACATGGAGTTCTTTCACCCAAAATCCTTTTTATGCATTTTCATGTTTATGCACACGTTATGCTCACAACCATAGTCATACTAATCTCATGCTATGAAATGTCAGTTAGCAATATATGCTAACGAAACAAGCATAATAACAATATTTCCTAACTTCAACTATAACCAAAGGTGAAGTGTAGTCTAAGCATATTTATCAAAACTTAAATAAAGCTCATAGACATGGTTTCAGCTTCCATTTAAGCTCATACGAACACTTAATCATGATGGAAGAAAACTCCTAAACACTAAGAACACATAGAAGCAAATTTTCAAGAAAGATAGGTTTGGATTAATGACATGCTAAATGGCTCCAAACTTCGTATTATTCTAGATTAAGCTTAGTTTTCATATAGTACACTATATTAGAGAGTTATATGAATTACCTTGGATTCTTAAAATTTTTCCTAACCGAGAAAAGTAGTCGGATAAGAGAAACTTTGGTGTCTACGTGTGCTCCTCGTCGCAAGGAGTAACTTTAATACACGGTGATTTGTCCGAAGATCGTCAGACCTAGATGATACCAAGGGTTTAATCCTAAGCTTCTAGGGTTTCAAGGGTTTGAGGCCTTAGAGAGAGAGAGAGGAGAGAGATATAGAGAGAGAAAGAGTTGATAACTTATGAAAATAAAACCTAATATATTCTATTTATAGTATGTGATTAGGTATAACTTTTAAAGCATGTGGTACCACTCACATAAGCTGCTATATCTCACTAACCGTACCAGTTATGACAAAATTTAAAACACATATAGTGAATCATTTGAGCACAAGCTCCTTTAGTCCAAAAAACTCATTTTTGAATTTCAGATCAAGTCTAACATCACAGGTACAAATGACCAAAATACTCCTATGACTAATTTTTTGGGAAAGTTTCAAATTAGTCTCCATTTTCATACTAAGTATTCGAATGTTCAATTAAGGTAAACTAATATTTAAGCACAAATAAAAATGCAGGTTATTACAGTCTACCCCCCTTAAAAGAATTTCACCCACGATATTCGTATCGTACCTCAATCTTGAAACAAGTGAGGATACCGCTCGTAAATCTCCTTCTCATTTTCCCATGTAGTCTCCTTGGTCCCATGGTGTCGCCCCAAGACCCGTACTAGGGATGTAGTTCACCCTCAAAGAATGGGTTCGTTAGCCTCCAAAATTTTAATAGGCTGTTCATCATAGGATGCATCATCTTGTAAAGGTAACTCCTTGCAATCCAAGACATGTGACCATTCTGATTCGTACTTACAAAGTATTGAGACATGAAAGACATTATGAATGTTGGATAATTGAGGAAGCAAAGCCAACCGGTAGGAAACTTCTCTAATTCATTTAAGGATCTCAAAAGGCCCAATGAAACGGGGAGACAACTTCTTGTCATGCCCAAAACATAGAACTCCACGTTGATGAGAGACTCAGAGAAAAATGTGGTCTCCAACCTCGAATACTAACGGTCTTCTATGCTTGTCCGCGTAGCTTTTCTGTCGACTTTGTATGGTGAGTAGACATTTTTGAATAATCTTTATTTTTTCGATGGTTTCACAAACTAAGTCAGGTCCTAGCAAGCATGCTTCCCCAACTTCTGTCCAACACACTGGTGAATGACAAGGTCGACCGTATAAGGCTCGAAAGGTGCCATATGGATACTCGCTTGGTAACTATTATTGCAAGCAAACTCAATTGCCTTGAACCATAGGTGATAACTTTGCCTTCTTGTATAAGGACACAACCCAAACCACTCAGAGAAATGTTAAAATAAACGACATAACCAATACCCCTCTCAGGAATGATAAGAATGGGTGCTGAAGTCAAATGAGTTTTTGGAAGTTGGAAAGTTTCCTCGCATTCCTTGCTCCATACCCCCTTACGAGTAAGCTTTGTCAAAGGAGAGGCAACACAAGAGAAGTCTTTTACGAAGCGGCGATAATAACCTGTTAGACCCAAGAAACTACGAATCTCAAACGCATTCTGTGGCGACTGCCAATCTAACATGGCTTCGATCTTAGAGGAATCCACCGTTACACCACTTCTCGAAACAACATGCCTAAGAAATTTAACTTTCGATAACCAAAACTCACACTTGGAAAGTTTACCGAAAAGGTGATGTTCTCGTAAGGTTTGTAGAGCAATATACAAATACTCCCCATGGAGCTCTCAAGTAGGTAAGTAGATTAGGATGTCATCAATAAACACAATGATAAACTTGTCAAGATATGAGTGAAAAAGTAGTTGCATTAAGTCCATAATGCAGTCGGGGCATTGGTCAGCCCAAAAGGCACAACCAAGAATTTAAAGCAGCCATAATGGGACTGGAAAGCTATTTTGGAGATATTGGAATCTCTAACCCAGATCGATCTTGGAGAAATACTTTGACCCTCGAAGTTGGTCAAATAAATCGTTAATCCTAGGAAGAGGATACCTATTCTTCATAATAACACGATTTAGTTTATGATAGTCGATACACAAATGGAGCATTCCATCCTTCTTCTTCACAAAAAGGACTAGAGCTTCCCACGGAGATACACTAGGATGCTTGAAACCCTAGCCTTGTGTTCGAATTCTTCTAGCTGAAGCTTCAACTCCTTCAATTCGGCCGGTGCCATGCGATATGTAGGAATAGTAATAGGCGAAGTGCCAGGTACTAAGTCAATTAAAAATACAATAGAGTGAACTGGTGGTAAACCCCATAGATCTTCTAGAAATACATCTGCATACTCGCAAACTACTTGAGGTAACTCCATGAAAGAAACCTCACTTTCAATGGCCGCCAAGTTGGCCAGAAACCCCAAAGAGAACTCCTTTCCACTATGAGAATACGAAGAGGGTAAAGAAAGATCTAAGGGATCACCCTTGAATTGAAAGCATTCTCCTTTAGGAATAAAAAGAGTGACATGCCTCTTGAAATAATCAATAGAAGCATGATAGAATGATAACCAATCCATTCCAAGAATGACAACAAATCCCAAATTGGGTATAAGAATTAAGTCTACACTCATACTTCTATTGGCTATATTAAGCACACACTCACGACACACTTGGTCCAAGCATATAGTACCCCCGACAAGAGTATCTATACTTAAAGGAAAATTTAAACTTTCTACCTTTAAAACCCAATTCATAGCAAAAGAGAATGAACCCATGTCAAATAAGATAGATCTCCAAGAACTAAACAATGGAATGGTACCTCGAATAACCAAAGATCCCGCTGCTTCTGGTATAATAGGATCAAGAGTAGGAAGTGCATATTTATGGCCCTAAGCCTGAGATTGATGACCCCTATAGTTACCCTGATTATGTTGTGCCCCCTTACCAAAGTTTAGCTAGACACTCTGAGAAGATGGGGCCAAAGATTGTGGTGGTGGAAGTGATCAGAATGCTATCGATTACATATAATTTATTGAATTTGAATGAAGTGGCTTGGATCCCCACGACAGTGGCATGTCTTTGTATTGGAAGAATTTCCTCTGTGAGACTTACTCAGATACTGAGAACCTCCAAAGGAAGTCTTTTGTCTAGACTGAAAGGACCTTTGTTGATGTTGGGGTGTCAGAGTAAAAGAATGATCCTATTTATGTTTCTTCCAAGGTTGATTGGATAAACTGGGCTTATTGCTCTTTGCCGAAGGAATCACTTCATAACTCTTCTTTTGTTATGTATCTTTGCTCTCAACAAATAAGGCTTGGGTCAAAGCTTTTGCAAAGCTTATAATATCGAAGGTCGCTAAGCCCTTCCGAATGTAAGGCTTCAGACTGCCTTCAAACAGTGCCGCCTTGAACTTATCATCGATGAGTTGAGTTGAGGTAAAATGCGCTAAGGAAGAGAAATGAGTCTCATACTTCGATACTGTCATCTCCCCTTGACTGAGTTGGAAGAATTCAGCCCTCTTTGCATCGTGAAAAGATCTAGGCAAATACTTGTCTAGAAAAGACATTCAAAACTGACCCAAGTCATTCTAGTCAAAGGGTTGGCCAAAACAGTGGTGTCGCACCAATGAACAGCTTCTTCGATGAACATGAAGGAAGTGGCATTACTGCATGTAGCATCCTCCCGCAGATTGTTATAGATGAAGATATAGTTTATCCTTTGGAGCCAATCTTCGGCTACCATTGGATCGAGTCCTCCTGCAAAGGTAGGTTGATTACGGTGCTCAAAATCCCTCATCACCTGTCGGTGATGGGACTCAGGAGTATCTAGGCCCGCAGGTGGATTTGCACCTCTCCTCAAAGAATGGGGTAGAGGAGACGGAGGAATCTTATCATAAATAGCTCTCACAACATCCTTCATAGCATCTACCATAGCTTGGAGTAACTAGGGTCCCACGTGAGCTTCCATATGCCCTAAAGAATTGGCAGAATCTTCTACCACAATACCTTAGCCTCCATGGCCCCTACGGACTCTACCTCAACCTCTTCCTTATGCTAGTACAGATACAACTGGTGCCGGTTCACTAGCCTCTCCTCAACTACCTATCCCTCGGCCACGAGCACAAGCTCTAGTTTGCGGCAGCATAACTAATACCATAAGAAAATTAAGAGAGGGATGACTTAATAAAATGCTAAATGACCATAAATATAGTTAAATGCAAATAAGATGTCTCTTAGCACATATATAATGTTCAATGAATACCCTTCATCCCAAAATAGTCAAACCCAGTTAAGCTCTGATACCATTCTGTAATGCCCCAAACCTAAAAATGGGGGATTAGGGTGGTTAAATAACTAAGCAGTCCAATTAAAATGGTTTAAAATAGGAAAATTTAAAAGTCTGAAGATCCAGTCGACTAATCAGGACATTAGTCAACTGGTTTTGCATGATACTGAGAGCATTTATTTTACAGCTCGACCTAGTTGACTGACAAAAGGTCCGATCGACTAGTTTTCAAGAGTTTATAAAACATCTCACCCGGTCGACTGGGATAAGTCCGGTCGCCTATTTTTATAAATACAGAGAGTCTAAACCCATTGAGCATAGAATCCAGTCAACTGGATGCCTGATTGGTCGACTAGATTGTAGCTGCAGAAGACTTTACAGCACAACAATCCCTATGTTTACCCCACTTCACTCCCAAACAGATGGTTTTAACTCAATAGAGGAGAAGTAAAAGCTACGGGACACCCTACGAATATAATAACAACAATAGTAAAACATGTAAACTTGTGCGAATATAGTGACTTATTCCATGACTACATGCCGACACGAATATAATAAGTTATAACAGATTTTGAGGAGTACAAATATACAATTTTAGAGGAAAGCAGACTAACAAGTGTTCGATAACAAAACTATAACATGAATGCATAACTTGCAATATCAACACATGTAATTATTATAATTCAAACCTAGGCATGAAGGCTTCAAATTGAGCTAAATTACACTAGATGAGCTATGTATTACTTTAGAACAAAAATCCCCACACATGGGGTCTTTACTAAGCATATGGCACACGATCATTCAAGGGCCTCACCCTTGTCCATTTCACCTAAAAATCATTTAAACATAGTGAAGAATTTTAGAAAATGTAGAAGAAGAAGTCGATGAAGAACAAGTAAAATTAGATTCTCATTCCTTGAAGAGAGTACATATAGAGATATGTATTTATAAAGTGATACAACAATTAACCAAAACAAATTACGCAAGTAACAAAACTTGTAATAGAATTTTCTTAACTTGACACCCACTTGCCATTCAGTTATTTCAAAATAGTTCACAAAGAATAGCTAAGGCTCTATTTGGCAAAAGGCATCAACAAATAACTTATTTGCTTTACATTCTCCCTCAAGTTGATGGGAACTATAAGTAGAAGAAGAGATCCTAGTAACTTGACTAGAAGTAGCCATTAGTTGGTCTTTGAGGTATTTGAACTGAGCAACAGACAGTGGCTTTGTCAAGAGAGATCAGCCAGCTGGTCAACAGTGGACACATGAGTAATTTGAAGAGCCTTAAATGTAATCTTCTCTCAGTCAAAATGGTCATCAACTTCAATATGTTTTGTCCTGGCATGAAACATAGGATTTACAGCTAAAGCAAGAGCACTTACATTGTCATACCATAGTAAAGGAGGAGATGAAGAAACTATGTGAAGCTCAGTCAGGAGTTGAGTGAGCCAAGTGATTTCTGAGGCTACAACAGCTAAGGCTTTATACTCAGCTTCAGTGCTTGACCTTGCAACAATGGGTTGCTTTTTAGAGGTCCAAGAAATGAGATTTTTGCCAAGAAAGACACAAAACCCAGTTGTGGATCTTCTATCAATAGCATCCCCAGCCCAATTAGAGTCAGAGTAACTTTGTAAATAAAGAGGATTGTATTAGAAAGTTAAGCCATGATGTAATGTTCCTTTGATGTATTCAAGGATATGTTTAACGGCCTGGAAATGAACATTAAGAGGACAGTACATGTGCTGACACACCCAATTGACAACAAATGTAAGATCAGGCCTGGTTATAGTGAGCTATTGAAGAGATGCCACAATGCTGTGATAAAAATTAGAATCAGAATAAGGTGAGGTATCAACTTTTTAAGATGTTTTAACTACAGTAGGGGAAGGAGCAACTTTACAATTTGAAAGAGAAGCCTTGGATAGAAGTTGTTAATCATATTTGGTCTGAGAAAAAATAAGACCTTGGAAGGATGATTGAACTTTTATACCCAAGAAGTAATGCAGATTTCCCAAATCATTCATAGAAAAAGTAGACTTCATAGTAGAAATCAAGTTGCCAATGGCAGATTGAGAACTACCTGTGATGATTATATCATCTACATAAACCAATAATACCATAATTTGGCCATCAAGATGCTGAATGAAGAGAGAAGTTTCTGCTTTACTCTGAACAAAAGCATGTTGGACCAAGAAATTGGAGAGGGTAGAGAACCAGGCTCGAGGGGCATGTTTCAGTCTATAGAGTGCCTTATTTAATTTGCAAACATATGTAGGCAAAGTTGAGTCACAAATACCTAGAGGTTGAACCATAAACAGTTCTTCTTCTAGCATACCATACAAAAAGGCATTTGACACATCTACTAGACCACACAAAATAAAGAGCTAATGAGAAGACTAATCTGATAGTAGGTTGCTTTACAACAGTGTTGAAGGTTTTAAAGTAATCAAGGCCCTCTATTTGATGGAATCCTTTGGTAATTAACCTGGCCTTCTATCTGGAAATACTGCCATCTGTATTCGTTTTAATTCTAAAAACCCATATACAACCTATAGCAGACTTGGTGGGTGGTAAAGTAATAAGAGTCCATGTGTTTTGAGTCAAAAGAGCATTATATTCCTCAGACATTGCTTTTTTCCACTCAGGACAGAGATTATCTTGATGGAAGGTAGTGGGTTTAGTATGAAGATAGTGATCTGAGTGAGTGGTGGCTAGATGAACTGATAAGAAAGGATGTTTTGGTTTGGTAATACTAGCTTTGAACCTAGTGGTCATGGGATGAATATTTTGGGAAGAAGATGAAGTAGGCTAAGAAGGTAAAGAGGAAATAGACTCAAATGGATTAGAAGTAGAGGCTTGAGAATTTGGATTGGGTTCAGTGGGAAGAGTAGAAGATGGAAAAGAAAGAGATGAATTAGAAGTAGAAGCTGGAAGAGAAGAACAAAAGGTTTGGAGAAACTAATTAGGCTTAGAAAGAGAAGAGGTATGAATAGGAGTAGATGGTGAAGGATTTAAAGGAGAGAGATACTGTGAGAATTGAGAAAAGAAGGGAAATTGATTTTCAACAAACTTGACATGCCTGGAGATTTAAACTTGGCCGGATAAAGGATCAAGCCATTTTTTCCCTTTTGAATCAGAGACATAGCCCACGAAGACACAATACTTTGATTTGGGAAGAAGCTTAGAGACCCTATAAGGAATGAGCCAAGGGAAACAACAATAGCCTAAAATCAACACCATGCATAGACAAAACATTATACAAAAAGATGTACAATCTAGCAGGATATATTTTCACTGTGTCGACTGAATTAACATGATTTATTTGGGCATGATAAATTGCTTTGTGGATCAAACTCAAAACTAAAACATTGTAGATAATAGGATTATCTTCATGTAAAAAAAATCTAGCTTCAATCACATTTTTGAGCTGCTCAAAATATTTATTTTACAAGACATTTCTTATATCTCGGACTGTTCCGTCCCAGATTTTTAGCACTATGTTATATGTGAATTTTACCTATGAAGGGTTCATTTTTAGACCAGGCTATAGAAGAGTTATTTGTAGATAAATGAGTTACATTTCCCTGCAAAAAAAAACCTAGCTTAATTCGGATTTTTGAGCTGCACAAAACATTCATTTTACTAAGCTACATTCTGCTGGAAGTTTCTGTTTCTCAGATTCATAATACTGCGTTGTACATGCATTTCACCCATGAAGGATTGCTAAGCTATAGAAGAGTTATTTGTATATATATGAGTTACCGTTCTCCACAAAAAAACCTAGCTTAATTCGGATTTTTGAGCTACAAAAAACATTCATTTTACTAAGCTACATTCTACTGGAAGTTTCTGTTTCTTAGATTTAAGGATTTGTCTTGCATGTCATGAAAACTTCAACACAACATCAAACTCCTACTAAACATTAATACATACTATATATGTTCTAAATTGAGTTAGATTACTCACAATTACTCACAATTTACTCATTATTTACTCACCAAAGCTTGAAATTAAGCTTTATGTTATTCTTGAGCTTGATGGAACTTGAACTTCAACTTCAAGGATGACTTCTTCTCTTCTTTCTCTCAAGAATTAAAATTCCAGCTCTCTCTCACAAATTTTAAGTGCTGGTCATAGAGACAAAGTGTGTATAATGCATGCTATATGCATGCTTATATAGAAATCCTAAAAGCTAGGTGTCATGTGGCATGTGTATATGCCATGACATGTGTCCTACAAGTGGACATGTGGTCCAAGAGGGTGGCATGTGGCTGCCACATGGCCGGCCACGTAGGCCCTCCTTGGATTGTGTGCCACTTTTTCGTTTTATGTGCATAAGTTTCTCGGTATATGCATTGGTCTCAATTTACGTACAATCGGGTATTATTTCGAATGTCCGGGTCCGGGTATGGGACTAAGTTAAATCTTATTATGGTTGAGTTAGTATGGTTACTACAGTCTAATCAGTAATCCTAAGATACGTCAAAAATCATCACCCAACTAAAATAATAATATAATAATATAGCCGGTCCAATACAGAAATTCGAAAGGCTGATATTATCAATGAAAGAAAAATTACAGGTGTTACATCTTTCACCACCTATTATAGGATTTCGTCCTCGAAATCAAAGCTTATCTAGGTAGAAAATAGAAAAGGATATTTCTCTCGCATCTCTGACTCCATTTCCCAAGAAGCTTCTCTTTCGTCATGATGATTCCACTGAACCTTCACCAATGGAATCTCCTAGTTTCTCAGCTTCTTGGTCTCTCGACCCAAAATCTTGATGGGTCTCTATGTGTAGGATACCTTGCTATTCACCTCGATGTCCTAGAAGTCGATTACATATGGCGTCGCGCCCTGATGATACTCCGTCAATATACTGATGTGAAAAACATTGTGAATACCTAACAACCTTGGTGGCAACATCACTAATTTCTAATATCCTATATGGAATTTCTGGAAAAATTTAGGTACCACATCTCTACACACCTTATCAGAGGATTTCGTCCTCGAAATCTAGAGTTTGCTAGGTCTTAGAAAGTACAAGGTACTAATCATATCTCAGATTTTAAGGTTGTGAGGTTCCCACTAGCTAACTAATCAGTTATTCTCACAAATTCTTTTAAACGTCCAAACTTATTTGCTAAAACAATGCCAAGTGAAATTCAAAGTTTTGACATTGAATATGGCACCTTTGGTCATTCGTCTTTTTCAATGCTGGGATTAATTTGGTGATCTACAAGTTCTCTTTCGGGACCTTCTTTGTGGTGGAACCTTGTTCTGAGTTTCTGGTTCCAGACAATCTTTGCGCACACGTCCAGTTTTTCCACAATTAAAGCACTACGCCTATCAACTTATGTGCTATTTCGGTGCTTTGCATTCTTTGAAGTGATGTCCAGATATTCTACAGGTGTCGCAAATATCACGTTGCTTTGGATGTGTCTGAACGACAGTCTGATTAACTTTCCTTTCATTGTTTCTTTGCCTCTTGTGATGATTCTTGATGTATCTAGAGTTTTCCTCAATGATTGTGGACTGCATTCGAGTAGTTGTTCGTGATACTGGTTTGTTTCTTCTGCGTCTTTAATCGGGCAAGATTCTTACCTCTCAGCTTCTTGATGCGATGGTTGAGAAGTCTAGTTGGTCTCACGATTGGCTTCTATAACTTGTATGGGTCGTGGCATACTTTTAAGAGTGTTATTGTGATTGAGTTCCTTTGTGTGTCGACATGAAATCGTCGTGGAGTTTTGGCATCGTAGGTGCTGACACAAGTCGTTAAGCAATTTCTCCATGCATTAATTAATACCAAACATATAAGTTGTTACTGTTAATTAGAGTAGGATTGAATTCACTTGTAAGGAGTTGAATTCATAACAAAATGAATACTCATTATGTACTAAGTTAGAAATGAAGAGGTATGTGATCAATCACAATGTATAGAATGAGTATCTGAGAATAACCATTAGATGATTACTATAGGACAATCATCAAAATATAATGACTATAGGCGCAAGGCCTCCCAGGTAGGACATAAGAATTCCTTGTCTCATGAGCCAATAATTTAGGTAAAGCCTTAATGATAAAAGTTAAGGTTACCAATAAGAAGAATTTGCGAAATGAAAGGAAATGAAGATTAATTTACAAAGGGGTACATTATGCTTGAATTCCTTAGGTGAACAAATACAAAGAGATCCTTTGAAATAATGTCAAGGGATACGCACTTGCGAAAGTTGGTCAAACGGTTGACAGTCCAAACGATTTACAAAGATTAATTTAACAGATCACAAGTCCAAATGACTTACAATGATTGTTTATAAATGAATTATTGGAATCGATTTTCATGGTGATAAGTCCAAAGAAGTGACTTATAGCATTAGAAAGAAAATGAATTCACAATTGGATTTATCACTGATCAGAATGATCCAAAATCTTGTTAAGTGAAATCAGAGAGGACAACGAATAACTTTCAATTAGTGAAACAATAAAGGACATCCCAAGGTTCATCATAAGGATAATTGATCTAACACAACCAATGGTTAAAAAAAGTGGGTTTACTCAAAAGGAGTTAAATCAGAAAGATGAATATAATTACTCAGCCTTACATGATTTTAATTTATACCGTGCGCAGAGACAGAGATACATTTCTTCAGTGTGTTGATGGAACATCGATGTTGTAAACCCGAAACGTGTCTTCTCTTGTTAGGCCCTATGCGATCTGATCATTGGCTTGAAGGTGGAATGCAGTACTCAACTTCATTAATGTTCGCGGTGCGAGTCGTTCATTGTGATTAAACGTAGTCGATATCAGCAGTCTATGAGGTCATTCGATTTGTTGAAGGTATGTTCTAATCTTGCGTCTTTCATCGCCTTGGTTTAAGTCAATATCTCATGTGCTCCTTGTAGTAGGTTTAACCTTGGTAGTGTAGCAGGTTGTGGCTTGAGTGGTCTCAAAAGTGATTCTGAATGGGCGATATGGAGGTATCTAAACAACTCATTTCCATAGTCACTTGCGCTAGTGCCGTTAACGGTCTTCCATAAGCCTTGTATCAGTCTTCCAAATACATCGGTGGGATCGATCTCCTTAGGTATTATGTTGCTTAGCCTTCTGGACTGGTCCTCAATTGTTTGAGATGATTCATCCATTGCAGAGATCGAGAAAATTCTTCTATTCCTACGTATAAGTTTGTGTCTATAAGGTTTCTATCACACCTTATGCGAAGCAATTATAGCCTATTACATCTCACATTATAGTTATCATCATAATCCCAGTAACTAGAATACAGTGATTGAAACGATTGAATAGATTGATCTAAAATGAAGCCGAATCCAAAAAGGCATATGAATTCTCACAGATTGAAGTACAATAGAAGAATGATGTGATCCATTCAAGAATAAGATGTAAATCTAATAATGATTGAATGACTGTTTACTATGGAAGTAATCGTAGTATCTCAAGATTTGTAGGAAATGAAAGTAACTAATGGCATAAGGCCTTCAACGAATGAAATAAGAATTAGGTATTTCATAACTGACAATCATTATGTATATTTCTTTCATGAGATGATTGTTAATCCTTAAGTATCATATTAGGTAATTCGAATGTGTATGAGATAAATACAAGTGAGATACAGATTACTATTCTTTGATACTTAGAACTTATAATAGTGGATGATGAGACTGGATATCTCATCAGGTTTACACTGTAGAATGATTAATTACCATTAGATGGAGTGATGAATCTCAATCACTGGAGTATGACTCTTAGTTAATATACTAGTGCTTATAGTGCATTGATGAACCTAAGCTTTCCTATTGACACTCATGACTGTTAACAGTTGATAGAAACTCATAACTTGTATAAGGTACGTATTCTCAATCTTGAGACGATTATGAACACAGACGATGGATACGGCTGTTTGAGTTACCAATCAGTGAGGTCTATAGAAGATCAACACCTGGGTATCTTGGGTATGTCATGTTCACAGGGTTGTGAACATATATTGTCAAGATAGAGTCTACCCTCTGATAAAGAGTAAGCATTCCCTTGAGAATTTCACCAAGTTGATTACTGAGAACTGCAGTCTTGTTGATAAGTAGTTATCAAAATGTTTGGTAATCATAAGAGGTGAATGGGACTCAAGAAATATAAGAAGTAATCATGATCTAAGTTGACAGTAACAGTTATCTGACTACCTGAATATGATTACGAATGCTAAAGGTAGAGGGACATTAGTACATCATACAAGTCTAGTTACCGTTTCAGATATGTTCTTTTGCATTGGAGTTCAGTTATCGTTTTATAGTGGAGTAAATGTTAACTGATCAGTTGGTTAGTTTTCTTATCAAAGAGTTTGGTCATGGGAATAAACAACTGGTCTGAACCAACAATAAAGAGCATAGGAGGTCCCACTCTTAGCTCTACTAGGATGCTTAGAAAGGCACATGAGGATGATCTTAAGACAGGTTCGATCGATCGAAGTTATCTCGGTCGATTGAAGTCTAAACAGGTTCAATTGCTCGAAGGTGGTTCGATTGATTGAATGTTTGATCGATTGAAACCACTTCGATCGCATGAACTTTAGGTCAGTTCTGGGAATCTATAAATAGGGCAGCTGCATCCAGAAAAAAAGAGTTCATCATTTTAATACATTAGAAGCTACAGAAACTATTTTAGAGCTCCCAAACTTTCTCCAACCTCCTTATTAGAGATCCCACCATCTCTAGTCTTTCCAGGAAGCATCCGCAGGAGTCATAAGGGTGAAGATTACCTAGTGGAGGCTGCTGCACCATCAAAGAGAAAGAAAATCATAATTGGGTTAAAGACCTGAGGTATAATTCTTCTGCCTCTTTAGTATACGCATCTATATAATTGACGAGTAGTAAAACCTGGGCTACCAATAAGTTTTTGTAACTCAATATTTCCGCTGCGCGTTTAAATGAACTTTTAAACCTGTTTTTCCTACACGAAGGGCTACGAATGCTGAAAAGCACACTATCCGATGGGACCGAGGGCTATGGATGTTGAAAGCACACTATCTAATGGGGCTGATATAGCTACGGATAACAACGAATATTGAAGACTAAGCATCAAAAGAATAGGATATGGAGTGCATCTATGTATATCGAAACAACATGATCTCGAATCATCACATTTATATAGTCTGGAGCATGAAATTCCATTAGTTGCCACCATTGCACGAGCACGTGCAGCACAATAGGATAGGTGCATTCATCCACATGATTGTTTGTGTTTGTGTGTTGTCCCTTACGCGAGCCCATTGGGATATGTATGCAGCTCACCATCGACCACGACCAACATCTACTGTTTACGCAACTATTTTTGCAACACATTTTGTTTTTACCTGAATTCTATAGCTTGGTCAAAGGCTTGTCTTCACACAGGCTTCGACATTCACTTATGATGCGTGTTGCTTCATGAGCTGCCGAAGAAGGGCAAACTATAAACACCCCAATTTTGACCGAACAATGAATTTCGGGGATTATTACCTCTAAAACCGATGATGATAATGTCTAATGGAATTCAAAGATTCTTTGTTGGTGATTTAAGCTCTTTGGAAAGCCTTTCAACCTCCAAAATTGTAAAGTTCAAAAAGGAATGAAAGAAAACAATGGGCTAAGGGGATTTTGGGTGTAAAAATATGCATGGGTGTTTTAGTAATTAATTTAAAAGCATTTAATTATGTATTTTTAAGAAAAATGGATTTTTATTTAATTGAATTTGAAAAGAACAAAAAAGAATTTTTAAAGAAAAATGTTTGAAAAGAAAAGAAAAAAGAGAAAAAGAAAAAAAAAAGAAAAGAAAAATAAATAAAATTGAAAAGAATGAAGAACCGGCACGTGGCAATCACGGCGGCCCTTGCTCGGACAACTTGGTGAATGTGTATAATTGAGAGAGAATCTGTGTGTATAATTGAGATAATTAGAACGAAAGCCACTGGAGAAGCTTGAAGACCATTGAAGATCTTCACCAAAGCCAAGAAAATCTGAGGATATTTGGAGGTGATCCTCTAACCTTAGTTTGTTTTTAACTTAAATTCAAACACAATTCATCGAATTCTTTAGGATCTTTACACAATTTTCAAAAAGTCTCTTCTAACCTCATTTCATCACACAACACTTGAATTGTGAATGAATCTTCATTCAATTTTGTTGGTTTGGATCTAAATAACCATGGATTTAGTAATGAAATAAGTTTTCCAAATAGGATTTGACTTGGATCATCAGTTGGGTTTAGAGTTCATCTCTCTTTGTTCATGCTCTTCTCTTGGAAATCAATGGGATCTTCAATACCCTACTTGAATTCCTTAAGCTTATGTCACACCCCAGAACTGCACGTACGATTCTAGGGCACGTGGCATGCCACCAAGGCTCCCATTATACTCCTAAGGATCCATTATTAACCATAAAATTGGAGTTATAGAAAGTTTTTCCCATTTAAAACACTTTTAAAATATTTCATTTTGAAATAGGGTAATCCATTCGACTGATCGGGGATCCGGTCAACTTGAAATGCAAATTGCATAGAGCACCATTCTAGGAATCCCCTGGTTGATCTAGTCGACTGAGGTTTTAGAGGCCCGATCGACTGAATCCTAGTTCGGTTGACTAAAACCTTTGGTTCCCAAAAAAGTATAATTCTGGAACACGATCCAGTAAACTGGACCAGACATTCGATCGACTGGTTCATAGCAATAGAACCCAATTCTGCAGCAACTTCAAGGAGTCTGAATATGTAGCATGTTTCAAAATTGAACGTCAAACGGAACGTCGTTTGTCGTCGCGAACGTCAGCGTGAGTTCATCATAATTTCTGTCGAATTCTTATCTCTATAAATTGTTTTGTTTCTAACTTAAGAAGAAGAGATGACTCTTATGAGTCATGAGACATATGTCACAACATGTGTTTTAAACTTTCGAATTCTATTATGACATTTCCTCAGTTTTACTAGTTTTACATTTATATCCCTGTTAATTCTAAAACTTGTTAAAACTATCCCAAACTTAAATGGGTGTTTGTCTATGTCACGTATGGATCCCATAAGTGGTCCCACATAATATAATGAAGTTGCTAATTAACCTACTAATTATGTAACGTGTCCAATTTGCCCTCACAAAAGTATCCCTAACGGACCACAGAAGTGATCTCTAACAATTAACATGCTATAAAAATAACATATTAAAAAATTCACATATACCTTAATAAATATTTTAGCACATAAGAATTACCCTACGTATCTGTCCCATCACAAGGGGACCTCTCATAACTGTCCCAAGCTGGGACTACCACATTGGCCTATCTCTGGGTTCCAAACTGGAGACCCCTATTCATCTTAGTGAGTTAATACTCACTTAACACATATAATCACATCATTAATTAAATGCTAATGATGCATGCTAAATGCAATTAAATACTGCCCGCGAGAGAGGATCTCATAGCTTGATCTCTTAATTTTCTGTAACTTGGTGATTTATGATAGAATAAAGGTTGATTTTAACTATTTTTATGTATAATTTGTGGGTCTAAGTCTTATATTATTATTGGGTCCGGCAATTTGAAGTTTGATGGAATCCTCTTCATATCCCATTGAAATTCATGGGTTAGTTTCTTTAGTCTCCAAGGACCATTGATTTGAGATGAGAAGTAAATAAAACAAGTCTTAATCCCTCAAGGACCATCAATTTGAGAGAGGAATTAGACTTCGAACAAGCCAATTTTCATGGCTTAGTTATTGGGTTCAAATAATCCCAAGTATGGGTATATCCATGAGGTTGTGATAATCCTTCATTAAGGTCTTCTCAAGGTCAAATCCATAGGGGTTCTTAATGTTTGATTGTTGTCTTAGTGGTCATAATCATTATTTGACCCAAATTTCTTTCTAGAATTTCTTGGGTCAAGTTGGATTTGACGATGAGTGACAATTCAACAATGGTGCAGTGAATTCATTGACAAGCTGCGATCAAAGATTTTTTTATTAAATCATGATATGTTGGATCTGAATGAGACCAATTGGAATGTGTCTATCACACTTCATTCTACCAGTAAAATTTTTGTTTTGGTCATAATATAAGGTTAACATGGTTTGGTCATGGTTTTCTAACCTCATCACTCTCTGTCCAGAATTCCAGAACAGTTAACTCATTTTCAAAATCATGGACTAGAGCCTTGAGCAAGTAGCTAAGGTTTTAAATCTTTTTTTTTATATGATTTATGATGAGTTGACATGATTCTCCAAGAAATTTGAAAGGTTTGAGGTTAAATTACTATTTTAAATAAATCATACAAAATCTCTGGACAGAGAGTTGGTAAATTATGATTGATGTCTGGTCTTGGTCCAATTCCCAGAGATTGGACCATTGGATCAATGATTTTCCTTTTGGTTAGAAACTAGACTCACAGAGATTGAACCATTGGATCATTGATTTTCCTTTTTGGTTTGAAGTTTGATGGAATCCTCTTCATATTCCATTAGATCATTGATTTCCCAGAGATAAAAGTTTGCTTAGATTGTAGAATGTGGGAATAGGATTTGATTGATTAAATTTAATCTTGGAATCATTCTTGTTAGATTTAGGGCTTGATATTATTTGTGTTCAAAGCATGTGAACTAACCTCTGTTTTGTAGTGCTATTAGGGTATGATTCCTCGAACTTTCTCTCTTTTATTTTGTTTCTCAATTTTATTGATCTTCGACTCCATACGAGACAGCATAGACTAGGATCTGGCCTTATGCGTATACATGAATTAGAGACTTCTTTTAGGTTTTCTATTTTTGCGTATGCATTGCACGTTTCTATATCGCAGCTGGATCCCGGGTAAATGTTTTCGTTCTCTATTGCATATCATTTTGATTGCTATTTGAACTATGTAGTTTTGTATGCCGTTTTATCGTTAGCAATCTTACACCCATTTCAACATATTTTTGGAATGTATATTTATATCTATGTATTAGTTGAGGGCACACTTAGATTATTAATTTGATTAACAGGATGTCGAGTAGAGGCCTATCACAAGATAGGATGAGAGGGGGTGCTTTAGTACACCGAGCTCCTTCCCCTCTCATTCCATAATCTCTTGACCTAGAAATCTCTGGTTTCCAAAAGATCAGTTCACTTTTAAAATGGTTTCTTAATTTTCGTCAAAACTAAGTGGCTACTGTATTTGTTTTGTTTTAAAAGAAAAAAAGTAAAACCACTAGGGTCCCATATCCACACCCATCATTACTAACCTTGTGATGGTTGTTGATTTAAAAAGGCCGTGATGAAAGAATATTAGATGATAGATTTTGGTCTTATGAAATATTTTCTTGGCATCCAAGTGCGACAGTCAAAAGGAGAAATATTCCTTTCATAAGAAAATAACATTGAAGATATGCTGAAAAAAATTCAACATGTCAAAGTGTAAACCAGTGGCAACCCCAATGGCTTTGAATGAAAAATTACAGCTTAAAAATAGAGCTTAAAAAGTCGATTCTACACTCTACCGCAGTTTGGTTGGTTCTTTGATCTACCCCACCAACACAAGGCCAGATATAGTCTACCCTGTTTGCATAATTTCTAGATTCAGGAATGAACCAAGTCAAATCCACTCTTTTGCAGCAAAAAGAATACTACGGTGTTTGCATGGCACAAAAAATTTGGGCATCAATTATGTTACTGAAAAAATTGTAGTCTAATTGGATACACTGATAGTGATTGGGCTGGATCCATTGATGATAGAAAATGCACATCTACTTATGTGTTTTGCATGGGTACAAAAGCAATTTCGTGGTCTTCCAAAAAGCAAAATACCGTGGCACTTTATTTCGCTGAAGCAGAACATATTACAGCTACAAAGGCCACAAGTGAGGCAATTGGCTCAGAAGAATATTTTTGGATCTACAACAAAATCAAAAAGACCCCACAAAGATTTTTTGTGACAATATGTCTGCTATTACCATGATAAAAAATCCAGTTTTTCATGCATGGTCAAAACATATTGAACTCCAACATCATTTCATCAAAAACTTGGTGAACAAAGAAGAAATTCAATTGAATTTTGTCAACAATTAAGAGCAGTATGAAGATACACTTACAAAAGCTGTCGCATCGAACAAATTGGAACAGTTCAAGCAATATGTGCACATTACAGATTAAGAGGGGGTATTAAAAATAATCTATAATGAAGACTATCTAGTGTGTTAGTTGATGGTTTTTTTTTTTTTTTTACTATTGTGTTTAAAATAAGGGTGTGTTTGATAAAACTGAAAATTAAGTATTGAAAACTAAGTTCTGAATTTAAGTACTGAAATATTTAAGCAATAAAGTTTGTAACACTGAAAACAGTGTTTCAAGTATTGAAATAGAATGCATTCAGTGATTATTTTTAGCAGAAAATTTTCACTTAAAGTTTTCAATGGGTTGTTGGCTGCTTTTTCAATTAAGTGATATGTTATCAAACACACTAAAAAAGAATAAGTGCTAAAATTTTTTATTTTCAACACTTAATTAAATTATCAAACACACCCTAAGTATTACACATTCCAAGAGTTTTTCCTTTTGAAAACTTGGACAGCCACTTGTGTCTTTTGGTTTTCAGTTTTTTTACATTTTTGTCCTTTTTGGTGTGATTCAATTATATAAGTAGGTTGATGTATGGAGAGAGTTCACTATATAGAAAATATGTTCCTTCCATAAAATTTCTAATTGTGTCTCCATTACTTTCTCCAAATATCTCCAGCATTTATCATAACAGACCTTTGTTACTGTAAAAGCATCAAAACTGTTACAAGTTAGCCTTGACCAAGCATTGAATGTGATGTGGCCAAAACCAGTATTAAACATGTATCCCAATTAGTGTAATGAAATAAATTTTTTGATATTAATTACCTAAGTTACATGATTGATTTCTGAGATTTAAGTATGTCCACCAAATCAAGAAATGACAATTAAGAATTAACCGTTAATTAGTTAAATATAATTTTACATTGTATTTTTTTAATTAGAAAAAGGAGCCTTCATTAATTCAAATCAGCATAAAAAAGTTCTTGAACAAAGGAAGGGAACTCCCCCATCCAAACATTAAGACCTCTCAAAGACTTAGCCCATTTAGCAAGACCATGAGCAAGAAAATTACACTCATGTCTAGCATGAATAACAGAGGAGACGGTCAAAAAATAAAGACGATCACACGTGGCACTCAAAATATGGCCAAATGGAGCAAAATCCAAATCAGAGTCACAATGCCCCTTACCGTTGTAGAAGAATCCAATTCAAGAATAAAATCCTTGAATCTGAGTTGATCGACCACCCTCATAGCCTAAAGAGGATTCTACAATTAAAGGATCAACAACACCAGCAATCCAGTCCGACATAGCCCACAAAGTATTCCCATTTGCATCTCAGAGAATAGCCCCCACCCCCAAAGCAGGCACATCCACAAACATAGATGCGTCCACATTAAGCTTCAAAGTACCAATCGGCGGAGCATCTCAACCTACCACCTGGCCGATCACCTTGCTCAGAACCACCCCCCGTCGTGCAGCTAAGAGTCCCAACTTCAAGAACCTCTTGAATAAAAGAATAGATGGAAAGAGATGCCCTCTCCGGATCAAAGCAAATCCTCTCCATCACCCATTTATTCCTAGCACACCAAATCTGCCAAGCCCTAATAAAAAAATCGATCAATAATATTTTCCTTCTTATGAAGGAGAATAAATTCCACCCAGTCCACAAACTGAAGGTCTTTGCCCATCAACCAAACATTCGGAGGAATGATCCCTCCTCCCCCTCCCCCCCCCCCCCCCCAAATCTCCTTAGCTTTAGGACAAAGGATTAAGGCATGAGACACCGTTTCAGATTCAAAGCCACAAAGGATACACTTGTCTTTATCAACTATTTTCCACTTCTTTAGAGCAGATTTGCATGGATGAACTCTTTACACGCATGCCACATAAATTGTTTAATTTTATTGGGAAGATCAAGACTCCACAAGCGATCCCAATGGAAACATGCATTACTCCCTATAGATACACTAATTTTGACCAATCGTCGAATGCAGGGGTTGATTACCTCCAAAATTGATGACGATAACGTCCGACCGAAATTTGAAAGTCTTCAAGGTAATTCAAGCTCCTCGGAAGGTTCTTTAGTCTCGATAAAATTTTCAGAGAATGGAAATACCGGGTGTTTAGGAAAATTCGGGTGTAAAATACGTATAAGAGAAATAAAAGCCAACTTGGAAGATTTGATCTTGGTTTAAAAAATTTCAAGAAGACCCCTTGAAAAAAAAATGAAAAAGAAAAGAAAAAAATTTGAAAAAGAAAAGAAAACAAAAAAATTATATAATATATATGTATAAAATAAATAAAAAGTAAAATCTGTTCTGGCCGGCACGCGGTGAAGCCACTGGCGGCGAGTGCCGCGCCAGTAGTCAGTGAGTGCCGCAGACAACTCGCCGAGTGCAACCCGCTGTAATAGACTATTTTTTTTTCAGTACGTATTGAACAAACAAAGATGCCATGAAACATGGATTGTTACCCCGAATTTACTAAATTAACCTATCAAGATTGGTATATATAAGGAGATATACATCTTCATTACAAAGGGAGAATAGTTTTTGGAGAGATAGATACAATTGAGAGAGAATTTTGAAGAGAATTCAGGAGATTGAAAAAGGATCTTGAAGAAGAGTTTAAAGATACTTAAAGGTCTCCACCAAACAAAGAAAATCGGAGGATTTTTGAAGATAGCTCTTTAATTCTAGTTAGTTTTAGTCTAAATTCAATCACAATTCATAGAATTCTAGGATCTTTTATACAATTTTCAAAAAGTCTCTTCCCACCACATTTCATCACATCCCACTTGAATTGTGATTGGATTCTCATCTATTTGTTGATTTGGATCTAATTAATCATGAGTTGAGTTTTAAAATAAGCTTCTTAAAAGAAAATTTGCTTTGGATCATCAATTGATTTAAAATTTAATTCTCTTTGTTTCTATTCTTCTTTTGAGATTCATGAGATCTTAACATCTCACTTGAATTCTCTAAATTGGATCCTTTAATATTCTGTAAATTTATGATTTACATGGGAATTAAAGTTGATCATAGTTATATTTATACGTAATTGGTGGATCCAAGTCCTTTTTTATGGTTTGGGTCCTCTAATTTGAAGTTTCATGGAATTTTCTCTATATTCCATTGAGGTTCATATGGATTAGTTTTATTTACTCCCCAAGGACCAACAATTTGTAAATTAAGTCTTAATTCCTCAAGGATCATAAACTTGAGAGAGGAATTAGGCTTAAGAAGAGCAAATTTTCATGGCTTAGATGTCAACAATGGTACAGTGAATTCAACAACCAGCGATGATCAAAGATTTTTAATTAAATCATGATCCATTGGAATTGAATGAACCAATTTGAAATGTGTTCATAACACAAAGATCTACCACCGAATTTTCTTTTTTGTCTTAATTTTGTGGTTAGGATGGTTGACCTTAGGATTTGTGAACTAGTTACACTGTGTCTAAAATTTCAGAACAGTAAGTCGGTTTTAAATTGATAAGATTATAAACTTAAACAAGTATTTTAAGCTCAAAATAATTTTTCCTATGAAGTTTTATGAGTTAATAAGATCCCATAAAAACATTGAAGTAATTCAGATTCGTTTACTATTTTTAGCAAATAATACAAAATATCTTAACAGAGAGTTTATAAATTCAAAGGGATGTCTGGTTTTGATCCAATTCCCAGAGATTGGACCGTTTGATCTTTGATTTTCTTTTTGGGTTAGAAACTAGACTCATAGAGGCACTTTGTGTCCAAAAATATTAAGATCAAACTATGGGAACTATGCTTTTACTATTTTTGAAAGTCTAGTCTGCTCTCTGTAATTCCTGGAATTCTATTATAGATTTGATAAACTTTGTAAATGATGAACCAAATTTTTTTTCCATGACCCAACACTTAAACAATGTTTTGAACAAAGTTAATTAAGCTTAAATCCAGAGGCTAAATGATCCAAATCAATGAATGATTCTCAGCTTGTTCATGTTCATGCATTATTATGATCACATGTGTATTGATTCTTTTAATTTAGGACATTGTTTTGTATTGTGATAAGCCATAATTGGTTGAGCCTAGTCATGGATTCCTTTTAATCATGTTGAGATTGTATCATCTCTATATTGACATTATATTGGCTCCTAGTTGAGACTTGTATATCTATAGAAGTGTTGTAATTTCAACAAATTGGAAGGAATTTATGATTTTGTCAACTTTCTCCACGTTTGTTAGATTTAAGCTAGGAGTTCGATATAATATTTAGGATTTGATATTATACTATGTTCAAAGCCTGTGGGCTAACCTTTGTTTTGTAGTGCTATTGAGGTATGGCTTCTTGAACCACTCTTTATTTTTTGTTTTATTTGATTTTTTATTGATTTTCGACTTCATGTGTGACATCTTAGATTAGGGTTTGCCTTGCGTGTACATATGTGTTAGAGACTCTTTTTCTCGGTTTTCTATTTTTGTATGCATTGCTTGTTTCTATATCGTAGCTGGATCTCGGGTAAGTTTTCTTGTTCTCTATTTGCATATCATTTTGCTTGCTATTTGAACTATATATGTGGTTTTGTATGCCGTTTTATCGTTAACGATCTTGCACCCCTTTCGACATGCTTTTAGAATGTATATATATATGTATTAGTTAAGGGCATGCTTAGATTAATAATTTGATTAAAAATGATATTTAGTATAGGCCTATCATGAGATAGGATGGGAGGGGGTGTTTTAGTCCACCGAGCTCCTTACTCTCTCATTCCATAATTCCCAAACCTAGAAATCTCTGGTTTTTGAAAGATCAGTTTGCTTTAAAAATGGTTTCTTAATTTTCTTTTAAAAAATTAAGTGGTGACTCATATTTCAATTAGAAAAAGTTAAAACGTGGCTAGCCTGCGATATCTACAATTTGGCAGCTCAGCTAGGGATCAAACCCAGAATCTTTAGTTTCGTAGACTAGGAATTTTTGATTATGGATTTACTTGATGATTAGACTTAAAAACATCCTTTTAATCGAATTAATTAATTTTTGTGTGCCCGTTGCATTTTCTTGCATATCTCGCCAACCAATTGCACGGAACTATGATCTTGTAGACTCGGGGCAATCCGGTTGGTCAAGTTATCATGGGATCGTGTGATCACCCTTGATCTCTTACTGTGTGTTGGTTTATGAAGCATCCTATCAGATGTGTGTCAAGGGTCCCTTATTTTACCAAAACCCAGCCTTCACATAGTAGCCTTTATAGAACCTTTCAAATCTTAAATCAATTCTTGATTAGAATTATGTGCTAGGAAGTTTTGTATGCCCAGAAGGGATTACTTGAGATGGTGATAATACTTTCTTGATGAAAGATGTATAACCTCTTAATCACTTTTTGAGCATTTCCCCTTCATGTCCCATGACATTTGGGAAAATGATGAATCTTGATTGAAATATTACACTTCTTATATCTTGTTAGCTAAGCATCATTGACCTTGTATGTTTTCGAATTCATGAAAAGTGCGGTGATAATTCGGTCATTTGATCCTTCTACCCAAAGAATTTTAAATCCATCTTTGAAAGCAAACAGATTTTTGCTATCGCTATTCCAAAGTATTCAATCGTTCTTTCATAAATCTTTGGAGTTCACTTTTTGATTAAAATTCCAATTCAACCCTTGATGTGGTATATTTTCACATTCTCATCTTTGAAGGAAGAACTCAAAATTCTTGCAAGTTATTTTTGAAAAGTTTCGCTAACTAAAGAAATGTTTTTTAAATGAATTCCAAAAACAAATTTCTAACCCAATCACCTTTTATTGAAAGATATTTTCACATCCCCATTTTTCAAAAACAAATCCAGAATGTTTGGGGATTGTTTTCAAAAGAATCATATCACCCAAGAAATACTTTTCAAGTGAATTTCAAAATTTTCCAAAAATATCCAATCTTGGAAAATGTAGCAAGGATCACAATGAGAGAAGAAGTTGGCGCACTTGACATGGGTGAGATTTTATGTGCTTATGTATCTATGTGTTAGGATTAGGATTTTCTTTTCTTTGGCATATCGAGTAGGCACACACACACACATGCATTGCATCCGTGTGACATATGAACCATTCATGAACATTTCACTAAGCATTTGCAACTTAAATTCTTTTTAAATCAACCAAAATTGATTAAAAATGAAATATGACTGTACGCAAAATGGCTTCAAATCTGGGAAGAATTTGAGTTAGAAATTCAAGCGTGAGATTAGTTAGAAGAGAAAAGATAATAGAAGGAGAAAAGATTTATGTGGAGGTTGATCAGCTTGTGGAGCCTAATGATTAGAAGAAGGGTCACTTAACTGAGAAATTGGCCATGGGGGTGGATAATGTTTCTGTAAACACATGTAGTGAACCTGAAGGTTCAAATGATGCTAATGAAATGATAGTGTTTGGGAAATTGCTGCTGAAGCAAATGTGGATGCTCTTGGAAATATAATAAATTGAAGATCATCTGTGACACTCCAATTGAGACCAAGTCAAGTCTAGTCCGGTAGTCGAGTCATGTTAAGTTGGAGTCAAATGTCAAGTCCAGTCGAGTCTTCTAATCAGTCTTTATCGAGTTTGTTTGCAAGTCTTTGCTGAGTTGAGCAAGTCAAGTGATGTAATCCTCTCCTCTATTAGTTGAATAAAATCTCATTTTGATTGATTTAGTGTGCTAAGTCATGAATGTATGGATCATTAAGCCAAAAAAAAAAAAAAAGATGGAAAAGAAAAATCACCATTTCAAATGTTCATGGAAAATTCTTTGTTAAAAAGTCTTTGCATTGAGAAGGATTCCCAAACAAATAAAATTTTGTGCCAAATCCAAAGAGGAGTAGAAAATTGATTAGCTTTACTTTAAGAATTTAAAGATGCTTTTTCTCAATCTTGAAAAGACGAACTTGGAACTTCTTGAACCTTGCTCAGCATCCCCTTTTCTCAAATGCCAAGCCTAAAAGATGAACCAAACCAGTCTAAAGCCATAAACTTGGTCCTTGATGGTAGCTAGATAATTTAAATGAACTTCTTCTTCCAAAAGAAAAAAGGAGTTCACAAGGATGAAAACCCAAAAGGGCGCCTAGGTAAAAGTTAGAGCACAAAAAAAAGATTCGTGTTGATTTCAAAACCTCAAATCCTAGCCAGTCCAAATCATGAAGAAAATAAGAGATAATGAGGTAGAGAAAAGAATGGAAAGAGAAAAGAAAAAGAAGAGAACAAATAAGATTGAGAATTCTTGAGTACTTCAAAGTACATCATTGGTACATGAATTATCTCAAGGCTTTGTGTTGTTCTAAACAAAGAAAAGCAATTGGAAATGAAAAGAGAAATTTGAAAGTATCAATTAGTCTCAAAATTTTGTGAAAGGCTCAATGGCTAAGTCGGCCTAAAAAACAAAAAATAATAAATAATAAAAATCGATAAATAAATAAACATCTTTGAGAAAAACAAAGAAAGATTTGGAGGGCTAATATTGCTTTATGAGTTTGATAAAGTACGATTAAAACACGATGTGTTATGAGGATTGTAAAGATTAACTAGCTAGTGAACAGGTGAAAAGAATCAACAGCCACCAAAAAAAAAAGAACAAAAAAATAATGAAAAAAAAAGAAGAAAATAACAAGTAGAAGTAGTTCATGTTCTCATCATCCTGTCCAAAGGCTACCATAAGTGACCTATTTCAGAAAGAACACTCATTGGACCCAAATGAAAATATGGCTTGGAAAGCCCACCAATTCTTGAAGCCTTATTCTTTTAGAACCTCCAGAATACTTGAACTACGTTCTACCTAATTCCCACTCGGGGATACGTAGGTAACCTACCCGGTTTAGTCGCTACCCTTGCTATGATCTGGCACTTTCTTTCAACTATTGGCCGAACTAGTTTGGAACTGATACCCGCTCAGGGATAAGTATGTAGGCAAACCTCCCAAGGTTCTTGGTTCATAATCATCCCTAAACTATAGGCAATATCTTTTGACCTTTAGTTCCCTCATTTTAGACTAGGGGCAAACTTCATTTTCTTAGAGTCGCGTATGAATTGCCAAACCAGGGGCAAACTCTATTTGCCCGACCCTATGTTCCCTTTAATGGTGGGTTGACCCACCTTATCCCACCCTATTCATATGGATTGCCTCCAAGATAGGAGAAACTATGCTTCAGACATCCCTATGCTATCATCCTCTCAAAACCACTTGGGATAAGCCTATCTGCTCTCAAGACTAGGGGCAAACTTCGTTTGCTGAAATTCGTATTTTACCTTTGAAGCAAGCCCCCAAGTCTCTTTCAAATTAGGGGCAAATTTTGTTTGCCAAAAGCCCTCTATGCTAGAGGTAAGTTCTCAAGTAACTGAGTTTGTTTTGAAATGATTAAAATAGAGTGTCTTTCATTCTATAAACTAAAGCACTAATTTGAAGCACACTCTAGATTGGCAAAGAATAAGCTAAATTGAAAAGGGAGAGTCTTCAAAGTTTAGATTTGTCGGTGATGTACTACCATGATAAGATGATGAGTAAATGAAAGGCGAGATGACACATTATTCATGATGAAAGCACATTGATTCAGAATAATGCAAAATTTGAGTTAGTCATCTTGTGTACTGCTTTTTTAAGTCTGTACTTCCTCGGTAAGTTAATAATGATCTCAAATGTGTGGGTTTAAGATGATAAATAAAGATTTGAAAAGTCTCCATGAGCATCCCAAGAGAAATACGAGTAGAGGTTTCGAACACTATCACAACATAATGCTAAAGTGGCAATATGAGAAGAGTCCAAAACTAGGGGTAATGGTGACTTCCCTCTTTTGACAGAATCAATGTGTTTCCTCTAAGGGTCCACAAATGCAGAAATTCAATCTTTCCAAAGACCACTTTGGTGGCACAATTCATTTTGTGAGCCCATGTTTGTGGCAAATCCATTTCATGAGTCCATGGCAAATCCACATTCGTAACAAGCTCATTCAAACGAGCTCACTTTGGTGTCAAAAGTACCTCATCAATCTAGCACAAAAACATCTTCATCATCATCATCATCAGTCAATCAAATACTTTAGCCTTATTCGACTCTGTTGGTTCTTTGAGTCTTCATGATTCCGAATTTGCAAAATTTTGAATTCTTCGAGTTTTGAGTTCTTTGATTCCCATTTTATAAAGTTCAAATTCTTTGAGTCCAAGAGACTCCGAATAAATATTCCTTGAGCCTAAGAGACTCTAATCCAAATTCTTTGAGTCAAAGGGACTCAAATTCAATTCTTCTAAGTCCAAGTGTCACCAATCTTATAAAGCTCAAAATTCTTCAAGTCCGCGTGATTTCGTGTATATAAAATATGAATTTTTGATTCCACATGACTTCATATTTGTAAAATATGAAATTTTGAGTCCACATGATTCCGTTTGTGTAAAATATGAATTCTTGAGTCCCTGTGACCTCATTTGTTTGTGTGACTCCGTTAATGTAAAATATGAATTCTTGAGTCCGCGTGACTCTTTTTTTTAAATATGAAATTTTGAGTCCGTTTGACTCTGTGTGTGTAAAATATTGAATTCTTGAGTCTGCGTGACTCCATTTGTGTAAAATACGAATTCTTCAGTCTGTGTGACTCTGTTAATGTAAAATATGAATTCACGAGTCCATGCCACTCCATTTGTGTAAAATATGAATTCTTGAATCCACGTGACTCCATCTTTTTTACAAAAGAAATTTTGAGTCCATATGACTCCGTGTGTGTAAAATATTGAAGTTTTTAGTCCGCGTGACTCCATTTGTGTAAAATATGAATTCTTGTGACTCCGTTAATGTAAAATATGAATTCTTGAGTCTACGCAACTCCATTTGTGTAAAATATGAATTCTTGAGTTCGTGTGACTCCGTTTGTGTAGAATATTGAATTCTTGAGTCCGCGTGACTCCGTTTGTGTAAAATATAGAATTCTTGATTCCATATGACTCCATTTGTGTAAAATATGAATTCTTGAGTCCGCATGACTCCATTTGTGTTAAGATTGAATTTTTGAGTCTGCGTGACTCCATTTGTATAAAATATTGAATTACTGAGTCTGAGTGATTCTATTTGTGTAAAATATTAAATTCTTGAGCCTGCGTGACTCCGTGTTTATAAAATATGAAATTTTGAGTCTGCGTGACTGTGTGTGTTGAGTCCGTGTGACTGTGTGTTGAGTCTGCGTGACTCCGTATGTGTAAAATATTGAGTTCTTGAGTTCGCGTGACTCCGTGTTATAAAATATAAAATTTTCAGTCCGCATGACTCCGTGTGTGGAGATTATTGAAATCTTGAGTCCACGTGACTCCGTGTGTAAAATTTGAATTCTTGAGTCTGCGTGACTTTGTTAATATAAAAGAATGAGTTCTTGAGTCCGAGTGACTCCATATATGTAAAACATGAATTCTTGAGTCCGCATGACTCCGTCAATGTAAAGTATGAATTCTTGAGTTCAGGCGACTCCCATTTTGTTTGAGTCGAGGCGACTCACTTTTTGAAAAGAAAATCAATCAAGAACTCATTCGAGCCAATGTGGCTCCTATTTTTAAAAAAAATATCATGATATAAAATCTGATTGAGTCGGGGTGACTCCCATTTTGAAAATAAAAAATCAACTTGATTGAACCAATGTGATCCCTATTTTTGAAAAGGGGGAGGAAAATGATAAAATATTTGGACATGGCCTCGACACAAAATCAATAAAAGTGGGATAACAAGATTAAGCAAAAGATATAATATTGATCCTATATGTGATCCTAGCATCCAAAAATCATTCAAAATTAATCCGAAGAAACATGGGGAATCTGTAATAACAATGTCTTAGGGAAATCAAAAATCACAAAATGCACAAGATTAAGTCATGTTCATGTATGCCTTGGGCATCATACATTGCATTTATCATCAAGAGGAGTAAAGGATTGAAGTAAAGGTTGGGATTTTTTTCCTCCTTGCAATAAGCACGTGTCAAGAGGTGCGACTCGGGTTCTGTGAGGAGAACCGGAGAATCATGGCTTGGAGTGGGCTTTTATTTCTTCCTTGGAGGACCCTGGAAGCCTGAACCACTAGCCATGTATGTAGACCTGCAAGAAAATATGAGAAAAATCAAGTTTTTTTTTTAACTAAAAAAAAAATGGAGAAAAGATGAAGAAACTATGGGTTTCAGCCATGAATCTATTCAAAAGATAGGATCTTGGTAATAGAAAGGAGTTAACTAACCTTTGATGAAGAGGATATGAGTCCAGGATCAAGAGGATTGAAAATCTTGGAGAGAAAATCATATGAAGAGGGGAAGAGGATAATGAGAAAAAAGGAAAGAAAACATGATTAAAAAAACTACTAAATTGGCCGGCAGTCGATGAAAAGTCAGCGAGATGACAATTGGTCTTCCCCCCAAATTTTTTTTCATATTCGCATGGGGACCACCGAATTTTGCATAGATATCCCTCAAAGTTTTCCCTCGTTTCGACCCCAGCATTTGAAAAGTAAGTTTTAAAACCCTTCTCATAAGTCAAATTGACTCCAGATTTTGTAAATTTGAATTCATTTTAGTCGAATTGACTCCCAATTCTTGAAAAATAAATGTTGAGTCTGATTGACTCCAGATCTTTTGAAAAATTAAATTCAATTAAGTCAAATTGACTCCCAATTTTTGGAAATAAGAAATTTTTTGAGTCCAATTTGACTCCTAATTTTGGAAGTTTGAATTCATTGAGTTTGATTGACTCACGTTTTAGAAATAAATTTCTTTTTAGTTTTGAGTGACTCTCAATTTTAGAATTTGAAATTTGATTGAGTCGAATTGGCTGTGGATTTTGGAAAATTAAATTTTGTTGAGTCAAACTGACTTCGAATTTTGAAAATTTGATTTGTTTGAGTCTAATTGACTCCGATTTTAAGAAAGTAAATTTTTTCGAGACTGTTTGACTCAAAAATTTTGATATTTGAATTCTTTGAGTCTGTTTGACTCCTGGTTTTAGAAAATTGAATTTAATTGAGTTAGTTTGACTCCGAATTTTGTTGAAATTGAATTCTTTGAGTCTAATTGGCTCCGAACTTAGTAATTTTCAATTCTTTTGCCAATTTTCAAAGTTTGAGTCTGATTGACTCCTGATTTGAAAATTTGAAATTATGTCAAGTCTAAGTGATTCCAATCTTTGGAAATTGATATTCTTTTTGAGTCTGATTGACTCCCGCCTTTAGTAATTTGAATTCTTTTAGTCTGTTTGACTCTCAATTTTAGAAATTGAAAACTGAATTGAGCACGTTTGACTCCCGACTTTGTAAATTGATTTGAGTTAGATTAACTCCCAGGTTTAGAAATTGAAAATTGAATTGAGTGTAATTGACTTCCGAGTTTAGAAATTTGAAATTGAAATGGGTCTGATTGACTCTGGGGTTTAGAATTGAAAATTGATTTGAGTCTGATCAACTCCCAATTTCAGAAATTGAAAATTGAATTGAGTTTGAATGACTCCTGAGATTAGAAATTTGAATTTGAATTGAGTCTGATTGACTCCCGAGTTTAGAAATTGAAAATTGAATTGAGTCTGATCGACTCCCAATTTTAGAAATTGGAATTGAATTGAGTCTGATTGACTCCCGATTTTGAAATTTCAGTTGATTTGAATTTGATTGACTCCAGATTTTAGAATTTGAATTTAATTGAGTCTGATAGATTCTAGATTTTATGAAATTAAACTAAATTGAATCTGATTTGACTCTGAATTCTGAGAAATTTGAATTGAGTCTGATTGACTCTTGATATTCGAATTTGAATTTAATTGAGTCTGATTGAAACATGCTTTTGTGAAATTGAATTAAGTCAAGTCTGGGCGACTCCTGATTATAGAAAATTAATTGAAACGAGTCTGATTGACTCCTAATTTTTGAATTTTAATTAAGTCGAGTTGACTCCAGGCTTGGTGAAATTGATTCTGCTAGTTCCTGATTTTAGAATATAAATTGAAATTTGAAAAAGAATTGAGTCTGATTGACTACCATTTTGGAAAATTGAAATAAAATTGAGTTTGATTGACTCCAGATTTTAAAATTTGAAATGAATTGAGTCTGATTGACTCTGGATTTTGAAATTTGAAATGAATTGAGTATGATTGACTCCTGATTTTGAGTTTGAATCGAATTGAGTCTAATTGACTCTCAAGTTTTGAAAAATTGAATTGAATCAAGTCTTACTAACTCTAGATTTTGAAGATTAAAATTCTTTTCAGTCTGATTGAGTCCTAATTTTGAAATTTGAAATTCTTTTGAGTCAGATTGACTCCAATTTTTGGAAATTGAATCCTTCGAGCCCGAATGGCTCCCATTGTAGCAAATTCAAATTTCTTTGAGCTCAGATGGCTCCCTTTGTAGGAATTTCAAAATTGTTCAACCCGAATGTCTCCATTTTGTAAGAAATCCAATCCTTTTAGCCTGAATGACTCCCTTTGTAAGAAATCCGATTTTTTGAGCTCGGATGGCTCCCTGTGAAAAAAAGTTCAAATCTGTTGAGCCCGAATGGCTCCATTCTTTAAAGAAAATCCAATTCTTTGAGCCCAGATGGCTCCATTCTCTGAAGAAAATCCAATTCTTTGAGCTCGAATGGCTCCCAGTGAAGAAAAAAAAGTTCAAATCAGTTGAGCCCGGATGGCTCTATTCTCTAAAAAAAAATCCAATTCTTCTAGCTCGAATGGCTCCCTGTGAAAAGTTCAAATCTTTAGAGTCCGGATGGCTCCATTCTCTGAAGAAAATCTAATTCTTTGAGCCTGGATGGCTCCCTATGAAAAAGTTCAAATCCTTTGAGCCAACGGCTCCATCTTGTGAAGATCCGATTCTTTGAGAACCGATTAGCTCCCTCTGAATTTTAGAATTCCAAACTCGGCTGCGACCAAAAGATCAGAATTTGAGATTGTAACGAATTTTTTATGTTCTCGATCCTTATAATGGATTTACGTTGATCAAAAGATCAGAATATGATAATGTAACGGATTTTCATTCTCGGTCCTCGTTATGAATTTGCATTAGCCTGTTTGGGGGTGTAACGGATTTGCATTCTCGAAACTCGTAACAGATTTGTGTTTCCCTGTTTGGGGGTGTAACGGATTTGCATTCTCAGTCTTTTTAATGGTTTTGCGTTGGCCTGTTTAGGGGTGTAATGGATTTGAATTGGCCTATTTGGGGGTGTAACGAATTTGCATTCTTGATCCTCGTAATGGATTTGCATTGGGCTGTCTGGGGTGTAATGAATTTGCATTCTCGATCCTCGTAATAGACTTGCATTGGCCTATTTGGGGGTGTAACGGATTTGCATTCCCGGTCCTCGTAACGGATTTGCGTTGGCCTATTTGGGGGTGTAACAGATTTGTATTCTCAGTCCTTGTAATGGATTTACGTTAGCCTATTTCGGGGTGTAAGAGATTTGAATTCTTGGCCCTCGTAACGGATTTGCTTTGGTCAGTGTGGGGGTGTAATGAATTTGCATTACCGGTCCTCATAATGGATTTCTGTTGGCCCGTTTGGGGGTGTAACATATTTACATTCTCGGTCATCATAATGGATTTGCGTTGGCCTATTTGGGGGTGAAACGAATTTGCATTCCCAGTCCTCGTAATGGATTTGCATTGGCCTGTTTGGGGGTGTAGTGGATTTGCATTATTGGTCCTCGTAACAGATATGCGTTAACCTGTTTAGGAGTGTAACGGATTTGCATTCTCGGTCCTCGTAACAGATTTATGTTGGCCTATCTGGGGTGTAACGAATTTGCATTCCCGGTCCTCATAGCGAAGTTGTTGTGGACACGCGGGATTCTACCTCTTGCTAGTTTTTGTTTGAAATTTTATTTGGATCAAAGAAAGAAAATGGTCTGTTGAAAACAGATACAGAGTCGCCACTTGGTCTTTAAGGAACCAAGAAACCTAATTTTGACTCACCCAAACGGATAAAGGGCATCGGCCCTTCATAACCAAAGAACTTGGCTCGGGGTTTTGGTACGAGAGAGGAAGAAGCCTTTATCGCGACTAAAACACCCTCAACTCGCCCCATCTTTCGACGGGCCTCAATTAGCATCCAAATAATCATCTTATACTATGTATGGTTCGACAATTAATACTATGATAGTATATTACATCACATAAGAAAATTTGAAATGGAAAATATAAAGATAAGATATCATTCATAAGATCTAAGTCAAATATCATACAATGTAAAGTGAAAGATCACACAAATAAACCTAGGAAAAACTGTCTAATCATGTATCAAGTAATTATGTTTCCCTAATCTAAAGGGGACATGAATTGTTCTTGAAGAAAATAATCAAAGAAATCAAAATATGCTTAGCAAGCTATTATGATGCATGTTAATCTTTGAGGAAAGAAGATTTCTCAATCCCCGAGACGGATGAGAAAGGAAGACTAGATCGAGGGAAACATGAACGTGTGATCATTATCATTCCTTATAATCTTCTTAGATTAGGAGTCACAAAAGCCCCAAATCTTTGCATGGATGCAATAAATGTATCTAGAATGTGCTAGGGTTGTAGTGTGCCTTGTGTTCCTGGATTCCTAGAATGACTTAGAAGTCTAGAATGAGTATGAATGAATGAATGAAATCATCATGGGATATGTACAAATGTAGTATGAACTATTTCCTAAGACATTACTAATTTGGAGTGCATGTAAGCATCAAATCAAAAGGGGGAAAGTAAAAGTGTGCTTGCTGTGAATAGTGGACAGAACAGTAACATGATATTTTGAAATTTGAAAAGAGGGGTTAGGAATGTTTTCAATGCATGACATTTTATGGAGATCTTCCTTATTGTGTCTAGAACACAACCCAAAAATCCAATCTTTAATAACTATTACAGATTGAGAGAAATCATATGAACAATGGAGGTTACCCAGAAACAGAGTTCGTACTGTCGACTGAAATGTTAGAAAATATTAGAAAATGAAAACAAATTATCTAGAGGCCCATTTTATACCGACAGTTCCCTAAGCCATTTAGGTTTAAGGAAAAAATAAGTTAGGACCACCCCTTTTGGAAAAGTTGTCTGAAAAATAAGTTGAAAGTGAACCAAGCTGCTGTGACAGCAAAAATAGATTATCTGGAAGGAATGTTTGGGTCCAAATGGACCATTTTTAAGTATTTCTAAGTCAAACCAAAAATCACGGATGTTCTATAATGAGTTAGGACGACTTTACAAGTGGCCTTGCATCCATACATTCAGTATTGAGTTCTAGAGAAATCTTTGAACTCAGATCACTCACTGTTTTGAAGATTTTGTAAAAACAAGGTTTATCTTTCTTGAGATCAAAATGAGAGGTTTTAAGAAGTTTTGAATGTATATTTTCAATACTCAATGAGGTTATAGCCACTTAAAATGTTAACATCAAACTCATCATCAAGAACCTCCAAGATTGTTGGAGAGATTTATTTTCATTTGAACATAACTTCAAGGATACCTTGGAGGTATTGAAGTTATAATCATCATCTATCAAACATGTTTTTGAAGTCAAGAGCTACTATCCATGAGGATTCACTCGCCTCAAACTTCATGTCATCATTTAGAGGATGATGAACAAGTAATTAAATAAAGAAAAATAAAAAATGAGGATCGGAAGAGATGAACATAATATGAACAAGCAACTAAATTACAATCAATAGATGATAATCAATGTGATATTGGACTTGTAGCTTGGTGTTTCATTCATAGATGTTGACATTTGGACATGGAAGTATCTTCCTAACTCATAAATGCTTAGAGAAATGGTGGTTGGGTGTATTGATGATGAAATACATAGAAGAATGGTGGAGGAAAACAAGATTGGAACTCACTTTCTATAGAAAAATATTAGGAGGAAGCTCCTTTCTCACTTCTTAATCTATCTCTATCTCTCTTTCTCTCTACAACTTCCATGGACTTTGCACTTGGCCCCCGTAAAATGAAGAGCAATGGGGGTTTATATAGGCTAATTTGGGTTGGTTTTGGGATTTAGAAAGTGCTCCCATTGGTCCCAAACATCTGTGAACATCAAACTACATCGTTTCAATTTTTAATTAATCAAAATGGACCCCCAAAAATAATTACAAAAGGATACTGTTCTGGAGGAGAGTGCCGCGGCAGCAGTGGGCCAGTGTCGCGGCGGCACTGCTCCTCAATCCTCTGGATAATCCTGTTTAGGCCCCCAGAGGTTCCAGTATTCGCGAAAAGGCCCTATTTTGCCTGAAATTCACAGAAAATGCATACGAATTCTAAATTGAGGCTGTGATATACCGTTGGAAAGGTAATGGAGTCTATTTTACATAAAAAAATAATTTGGGGATAGGTCACTTTGAGAAGTTTTGCGGTATTTGCGATAAAAGCCGATTTGATCGCCTTTTTCGCCTTCAGAAATTCATAATAAACTCGTTTTAAATCCAAAAATTATGTGCGATATACCATTGGAAAGCTATTGACCTCTAGTATCCATGAAAAATATTTGAAATTTGTTATAGTGCTCCGGTTCTAAAGTCAAATTTTGATCAAACTGGTCAAACCTGGGATTTCCGGGATGTTCTGGAAACCTCTGGGAGCTCCCAGGAGCTGACGTTTTCGCTCGATTTTATTTTAAAACTCATTTTAATACTTTCCACATGATCTAGAATGATCCCAGCGAATTCGGACGATTTTGATTAAACTTGGTCAAACCTTGGTCAAACTGGTCAACGGGGACTTTCTGGGAACTTCTGGGTCTTCTGGGGGTCTCTGGGAGTTGACGATTTCATCTAATTTTACTTAAAAACTCATTTTCTTACTTTTCTTATGATATAGCATGTTTCCATAACTTTTGGTCCAAATTTGGGAGATTTTGGGCTTTCAGGGCATTTTGGTCATTCTGAGCATTTTGAGAAATAGAACTAACTTCCAGGAGTCCTTTTGAGCCTTTTTCGATCATTGTGAATCACCAAGCTATGGGTCTCCTAAATCTGATAGCCGACAAAATGGGGTGTCTACAGTTTGCCCCTCTTTGGCATGAACTTGCGAGGCAACGCATGTCGCAAGCGAGTGCCAAAGCTTTGTAGAGACAGGTCTTTTGGAGGCTATAGATTTAGGATAAAAAAGCGTTGCAAAAGATGCAATGATGCTGAGGCTAGTGATGGTCGCGCTCTGTGTGAGCTGCCTACGTATTCTAAGTGGAATCAGACCAGGACGTAGTTCAGGGCACAAAGGAATAAATCACACATACACATATACAATATTCAGGCAGATGTTATGCTATAAGAATGATATGCAATGCATGAATGTGATATAAATTGTGTCCTGAGTCCTATCATGTTTAGTGTTATGATCTTAGTATGAGCAGGATGTTGTGAGTTGTGCCACTCCGAGTGGACTTATGTCGTATTGTGTTCTAAAGTGCTTGTGGTCCTAGAATATGTGTTCTGTGTATTCGCCACTCTTAGTGGGCTTGGTGATCTACACTTTGCTATGACTAATAGACTTGTGAGGGATCTTGACCTGGAGGTCTTACCCAAGGAAAAGCGTGGTGCTCAAAGTGATACTATGGTGCTCAAAAGAATGCTTATGGTGTGTTTGCCACTCCTAGTGGGCTTTGTGATTTGTGTGTGCCCCGACCGATGGGCTATGTGTCATGTTACGACCAATTTGTTGTGTTGGGTGAACTGACTCTCTAGACTTGACTCGTGCTCCCCTTAATCGTGATACTATGGACTCGGTGACTCTCAGAGTCTCAACGGTGCTTCTCAAATTTCAATGGTGATTCTCAATTCTCAACGGCGCTTATGTTGTTCCTCAAATCTTTGACGGTGCTTCTCAATGCTTCTTGATTCTCAATGGTGTTCTTCAAATCTTAACGATGCTTCTCGACTTTTCAATGATGCTTTTCAACTCTTCTGATGCTCCTCAACAAATCTGATGCTCCTCAACACATCCGATGTTTCTCAATTCTTCAACAAATCTGATGCTCCTCAACACATCTGATGTTCCTCAATTCTTCAATGTTGCTTCTCAACAAATCTGATGTTACTCGACTCTTTAATGATACTTCTCAACTATTATGATGTTCCTCAATGCTCCAACAATGCTTCTCAACTCTTCTGATGTTCCTCAATGCCCCTCAACTCTTCTGATGTTCCTCAATGCTCCAACAATGCTTCTCAACTCTCCTGATGTTCCTCGACACATCTGATGCTCCTCCTCAACAATGATCCTCAACACATCTGAAGCTCCTTCACTCTTCAAAGATGCTCCTGAACAAATCTGATGCTCCTCAACTCTTCAACGATGTTAATTCCTCAACATATCTGATGCCCCTTGATGCATCTGATGCTCCTCAATAACACACTTGGACTTTGAACCCTAAACACCTCAACAACACATCCTATCAAAACATCTGGACTTTGAGCCCAAAAACACATCTTATCAACACTCCTCATCAACACATCTGGACTCTGAGCCCGAAAACACCTCAACAACACATCTCATCGACACACCTCATCAACACATCAGCAATAGTTTCTTGGTGTTGGCGATATTTCCTCCGATCAGCCACCTTGAGAAATAACTATCAGTTTGTAGTTTGCAACAACTTACGAGTTTATGCCACTCGTACCTGGGACACTTCTTATGTTGCGACCTTGCTTGGTGTAGTAATAATGTTTGGTACTTCTGCTTATATCCAAAGTTTTTTATTTTTATTTTTATTTTATAATTAGGAATCACCTTTAACCCACACGTTTGAGACCATCAGAACAAATGGACTTAACAGGAACGACAAGGAAAGTTGGGTTAGTTTGTATGAAACCTCGATCTTTGACACACTTGTGATCAGATTACTACTGACTCAAATGAAGAAGGATTGACTTGGGCATGAAATTCTCAAATTGCCACGATCCAATGTGCCTTCATCATGAATGATGTATCGTTCATCTTTTATGTTCACTCCTCATCTTAATATGTCAGCACTTTGCTGATAAATCTGGTTTTTGAAAATTCCTCCCTATTGATCTAATCAATTCTCTACTTCTCCCCGGAAGTGCTTTGAATTAGTGCCTTAGCTTTTAGAATAAAAGATGCTCCATTTCAAAAAAATTCAAAACAACTTGGTGACTTGAAAACTTGCCCTTGGTGTGAGGGGATCGTGTTAGGCAAACGGAGTTTGCCCCTAGTTTGAGGTGTATGAAGTGGAATTCATAGGCAAACGAGGTGGGTGACCGAAGTTTGCCCCTAGTTTGGAATGATGGTTTGTTGGAGGTTTTGGGCAAACGAGGTAGGTGACCGAAGTTTGCCCCTTGTATGAAGGGTAGATAGTAGAATTCGGGCAAACGAGGCGAGTAGCCGAAGTTTGCCCCTAGTGTGGAAGGTGATTTTCTGGCTTGAGGCAAGGACCGTGACTTTAATCTCTCAAATGCTCATAACTTTTGCCTAGGCACTAGTGAGGTGACCTAGTGAGCTCTTTTCTCTCTTTTGTTATTGCTCACCTTAGATTTAGCTCTAATTTTTGCCTAGGCGTCCTTTTGGATTTGATACCTAGTGAGCCATCCTTCTTTTCTTTTTGAAAGTCTGCCTACGTACCCCGAGTGGGGATCAGGTCCAACGTAGTTCGGGCCAAAGTCTTTTGAGAGAAGAGGGGCTGATTATGATGGTGTCGACCGAACCAATGTGGTTGCCTACGTATCCCCGAGTAGGAATTAGGTCGAGCGTAGTTCAAGGCAAGGTCTTGAAAGAAATTGGTTGAGAGCTTTTCAAACCAATCGTCAATGGAGTTCGAACTTAGGTCACTTGTGGTAGCCTTGAATAAGAAGATTCAGTTTCAGTCTCCCTTTATTTTCTTTTCTTTTATTTTCTTTTTTTTTGTAAGGATTGATCCTTTTCACTTTCGCCTAGCCAGTCAATTTTACTTTTCATGTAGTTGATTTTTGTAAGATCTTTTGTTCACAATTTCAAAATTCTGGAATGTACATGTCAGCTCTCGGGATTTATGTGTGGTTGTTCCGAGTCTTTGAAATGTGATCTAGGCATGTTTTTATGATGTACCTTGAAGCGTACAATTCTCTCATTTGTAAAATCATTTTGACTCGCTAGGGTCGTATCTTGGAAATCAATACCTTTTCAGCTCTAACTTTTGCCTAGGCGCCCTTTCGGGTTTTCAACCTAGCGAGCTTTTTTTTTTTTTTTTTCCTTTTCTTCCTTTACCTTTATTTTTTTTTTGAAAGTGGAGATGAAACTCACTGAAATGTTTGGATACCATCAAGGACTAAGTCTACATTACTGCCAATCGGACAGATTGCATGGCTCCCAATTAGATTGGGCTTAAGACTTCGAAATGGTGGAAAAAGGGTGTTGGGCAAGCCCCAAGTCAGTTTCAAGTATGTCTTTTTGAGATTTGAGCAAAAGCATCTTTTAAATTCTTAAAGTAAGACTATTCAATTCTCGGCTTTTCATCGGTGCCGGTGTGAAATTGACTTTGACCTTTTCAGGTTTCTTTTTTTTTGTTTGATACAAAAAATTATTAGCAGAGTAATATCCATGGTAATTTGAAAAGTGACATTTTCAGTTCAGCGATTCATGCACTTATGACTATACACATCAGATTAAGCAAAATGAGATTTCATTCCATCAGAAGAGAAGGATTACATTACTCGATACAGACTCACAACAACTCAATGATAGATAGACTTGACCACAAGACTAAACTTGAAATATACTCAAAACATAGAACAGACTCGACCCTATCTCAAATGGAGTGTCGCGGTGACTCGCTTATTCTTCTTTTTTTATTGGCAGAAGTCCCAAACATTATCAACTCACCACATGGCTTCATCAATCATTGGCCTTAGTAAAGGGGATCATTTGAAAGAACCGGCCAAGGGCTTAGGTGACATGGGGTTGAATGGGTGGTGGCTCAATGATTCTTCGGTCAATGAGGTCTTGGATATCATGGCAGAGACGTATGCACCGATCGGTGTCATGGCCTGGGCCTTGGTGGTAGGCACATCGTTTGGACAGGTCACAGTTAGGTGGTGGGGGATCGGCACGAGGCTGAAGGAGTTGGAGGTGTCCCTTTTTTAGCAGGCGGCCTAAGGCTACGGAGGGGGAGATATCTAGCTTGTAAAATTCACAGGGTACCCTATTTTGGTAAGGCCGGCTAGGCGAGCTGGTTTGGTTTGTGAGCTGGTATGGTTGGGAAGAATAGGCCATGGGTTAGTTACTAAGGGCGTTGACATCCGAAGGGTTTCGGGAGTAGTCGGGCCTCTTGGACTGGCTTTGTGATTCTTCATTCTTGATTTTCCCTTCCCTGATTGCATCCTCAATTCTAGTCCCAATCTCAAACAGTTCTTCAAATGTTGAGATTGACTGGTAGAATAGTTTCTCATGGTACAACGGCTGTAGATTCTTGATCAACATCCGTACTTGTTCCTTTTCGATTGGTCGGTGGGTCATTTGGGCCACTTTGTTCCTCCATCTGCTCAAGAATGCAGGGAAGGACTCATTGAAGTTCTGCTGGGTAGTCTCCAGATCCTAGATGGTGACATCGAGCTCTTGGTTGTAGGAGTAATGATCAACGAAAACCTGGACTTCTTCCCAAGTTCGCGTCTTAGAAACCTCCAAGGTCAGAAACCAGGATAGAGCGGCCTTGGCGAGGGTTTGAGGGAACAACATTGCAATATGCTCATGGGTGCAGCCCATTGATTCGAAAACACTCATGTAAAACTTTACGTGACTCTTCGGATTCCCAGTCCCATCAAAACGGTCAATTTCAGGCATTTTGAAGTTCTCAGGCAGCTTTAATTTGTTGGGCTCAAACAATCCTTCCAGATCTAACACGTAATCGTCGACCCCCTTACTCTTTCTCAGTATGTTCTCAAGCTTGTCGACCTCATCCAATTTTTCTTGAATTTTCTTATTAAGTGCAAGTGGTGGGGCCCCATTGAACCAATCATCATCTACATTGTTCTCGAGAGGTGGTGCAAACCCAGGCGGTGTTGGTGGTATAAACCCCGGTGGCGGTAGGAACCCAGGTGGGTATTGTGGTTGTTGTTATTTCAATTCTTCCATAAAGGCTAAAACTTGGGCCAACCGGTCAGACTGTTGGTTGATCGTTTCTGTCATTCTTGCTTCCAAACCTTCTAGATCCATAAAGCTGACTTTCGGCTGAGTGATTCTGACAAGGTGACTCCCTAATCCTCTGACTCACAAATGCAGATCCTGGGTGCTCAAAACTTGTACTGACATATAGGTATGAAAGGACTATATTAGACTTTTAACAGTGATGATTGAGATGACAACTATAGTGATGTTAACAGACGTGGACTGACTCGTGTACAGCCTGACTGAAAGAGTGCATGCAGACCGATAGGAATGGTGTATGCAAATGAGATAAGCATGCGGATGTAAGCCCTAATCTATATGATGCTCTTATTTCTAACAGATAGCAGTTAAACGAATAAGGTCCTAACCATATAAAGTGTGCCAACTTTGCTTTCTAGTATGATCACCAAGGGATAACAGGGGTTTCCAGGGTTTTATGAAGGCTTTAAGGAGAGACTGGGCATTTCTGGTTGATTTGGACAGAGTTTTTGGGAGAAACAAGTACTATGGGTATTTCTGGGAAATTTGGATAGAGTTTCTAGGAGAAACAAGTATATCTGGGCATTTCTAGGTGATTTGGGCAGGGATGCTGGGATTTTTGGAGAATCTCAGAGATTTGGGCAAAGCTTATGGGAAAACAGGTACTTTGGGTATTTCTAGGAAATTTGGATAGAGTTTCTGGGAGAAACTAGTATATCTGGGAAGATAGGACAGAGTTTCTGGGAGAAACTGGTATATCTGGGAGATTCAGACAGAGCTACTGGGAAAAACTGGTTAATATGGTTATTTATGGGATATCTGGACAGAGTTTTTGGGAAAAAACTGGTTAATATAGTTATATCTGGGATATCTGGACAGAGTTTCTGGGAGAAACTGGTTAATATGGTGATAGTGATCATACTGTCTAGCAGGTTTTCATACTCCTATATCTTAGGACCAACAAACAAGGTTTGCGGTGTATATCTTTGTGAGCACGGAGCAGACATCCTTGTCATGGTGCCTAGGCAGGTCAACTCAATGTGATTCACATGTGAGTGATTGCCTTGGGGATCATAAGAAAGAGGTTCTGTTCTATGCCATATAGCGCCTACACCGCGCAGGTAATCCCACCAGGGCATACAACAGTTATATCATATTGTCCTATCTGAAAAGATAAATCAATAGCCCTATGAAAGGTTCTACAGGAATCTATATGCAAAGGCTAGGTTTAGTCAAAGAGGGTCCGTTGACGAGAGTTCCAATACACCGTCAGAGAGACAGAACGAATGTGTTTACTCTTTTTGATATACCTTGCAAGGTACAGTATCAACGGTGACTTGTGCCCTAGCACAGCAAGACCTGAACAATGTCAGCGCCGCGTTTCAGACACAGTCGAAGGGGGAAAATGCAAAGTGCAATGCGGTGAACCAGACACAGTAAAAAGATGATTTTAAGGATGCTTCTTATGAGTCAAACCTCTGTATTATTTTGGTTTAAAATAAAAGTCTCCAGTGGAGTCGCCAGATTGTGGACACGCGAGATTCCACCTCTTGCTAGTTTTTGTTAGAAATTTGATTTAGATCAAAGAAAGAAAATGGTCCGTTGAAAACAGATACAGAGTCGCCACTTGGTCTTTAAGGAACCAAGAAACCTAATTTTGACTCACCCAAACGGATAAAGGGCACCGACCCTTCATAACCAAAGAACTTGGCTCAGGGTTTTGGTACGAGAGAGGAAGGAGCCTTTGTCGCGACTAAAATACCCTCAACTCGCCCCGTCTTTCGACGGGCCTCAATTAGCATCCAAATAATCATCTTATACTATGTATGGTTCGACAATTAATACTATGATAGTATATTACATCACATAAGAAAATTTAAAATGGAAGATCTAAAGATAAGATATCATTCACAAGATCTAAGTCAAATATCATACAATGTAAAGTGAAAGATCACACAAATAAACCTAGGAAAAATTGTCTAATCATGTATCAAGTAATTAGGTTTCCCTAATCTAAAGGGGACAAGAATTGTTCTTGAAGCAAATAATCAAAGAAATCAAAATTTGCTTAGCAAGCTATTATGATGCATGTTAATCTTTGAGGAAAGAAGATTTCTCAATCCCTGGGACAGATGAGAAAGGAAGACTAGATCGAGGGAAACATGAACGTGTGATCATGATCATTCCTTATAATCTTCTTAGATTAGGAGTCACAAAAGCACCAATTCTTTGCATGGATGCAATATATATATCTAGAATGTGCTCGGGTTGTAGTGTGCCTTGTGTTCCTGGATTCCTAGAATGACTTAGAAGTCTAGAATGTGTATGAATGAATGAATGAAATCATCATGGGATATGTAAAAATGTAGTATGAACTACTTCCTAAGACATGAACTAATTTGGAGTGCATGTAAGCATCAAATCAAAAGGGGGAAAGTAAAAGTGTGCTTGCTGTGAATAGTGGACAGAAAAGTAACATGATCTTTTGAAATTTGAAAAGAGGGGTTAAGAATGTTTTCAATGCATGATTTTTTATGGAGATCTTCCTTATTGTGTCTAGAACACAACCCAAAAATCCAATCTTTAATAACTATTACAGATTGAGAGAAATCATATGAAAAATGGAGGTTACCCAGAAATAGAGTTTGTACAATCGACTGAAATATTAGAAAATCTTAGAAAATGAAACCAAATGATCTAGAGGCCCATTTTATACTGAAAGTTCCCTAAGACATTTAAGTTTAAGGTAAAAATAAGTTAGGACCACCCCTTTTGGAAATGTTCTATGAAAAACAAGCTGAAAATGAACCAAGCTGCTGTGACAGCAAAAACAGAATATCTGGAAGGAATGTTTGGGTCCAAATGAACCATTTTTAAGTATTTCTAAGTCAAACCAAAACTCATGGGTGTTCTCTAATGAGTTAGGAAGACTTTCCAAGTGGCCTTGCATCCATACATTGAGTATTGAGTTCTAGAGAAATCTTTGAACTCAGATCACTCACTGTTTTGACTCACTGTTTTGAAGATTTTGGAAAAACAAGGTTTATCTTTCTTGAGATCAAAATGAGGGGTTTTAAAAAGTTTTGAATGTATATTTTCAATACTCAACGAAGGTTGTAGCCACTAAAAATTTCAACATCAAACTTATCATCAAGAACCTCCAAGATTGTAGGAGAGATTTATTTTCATTTGAACATAACTTCAAGGATACCTTGGAGGTATTGAAGTTATAATCATCATCTATCAAACATGTTTTTGAAGTCAAGAGCTACTATCCATGAGGATTCACTCACCTCAAACTTCATGTCATCATTTAGAGGATGATGAACAAGTACGTAAATAAAGAAAAAAAAATGATGTTAGGAAGAGATGAACATAATATGAACAAGCAACTAATTAACAATCAATAGATGATAATCAATGTGATATTGGACTTGTAGCTTGGTGTTTCACTCATAGATGTTGACATTAGGACATGGACGTAGCTTCCTAACTCTTAAATGCTTAGAGAAATGGTGGTTGGGTGTATTGATGATGAAATATATAGAAGAATGGTGGAAGAAAACATGATTGGAACTCACTTTCTGTAGAAAAATAGTAGGACGAAGCTCTTTTCTCACTTCTAAATCTTTCTCTATCTCTCTTTCTCTCTACAACTTCTATGGACTTTGCACTTGGCCCCCCCAAAATGAAGAGCAATGGGGGGTTTATATAGGCTAATTTGGGGTGGTTTTGGGATTTAGAAAGTGCTCCCATTGGTCCCAAACATCTGTGAACATCACACTACATCGTTTTGATTTTTAATTAATCAAAATGGACCCCCAAAAATAATTACAAAAGGATACTGTTCTGGAGGAGAGTGTCACGGCGGCATTGGGCCTGTGCCGCAGCGGCAGTGGGCCAGTGCCGCGGTGGCACTGTGTCACGCCCCGACGTAGCATAATTCAGGAAAGCATTTCATTTCCTTTATGGACTCGTAGGTCGTGACAAGTGAGTATGACCAATTGTCCCTGCAACAAAATATCTTAATAGCCTTTCTAGAGCAAAGGATACTAATAAACATAATCCTCCAAAATTAAAACTTACTAACTATTACAGCAGTCATAAACTTGGGCACAAGACGCCTTATTCAAAAATCTAAACTAGTTTATTACAACTCGAATTAAAAAGACATAGGAAATGTAAAGCAGCCTCCTGGAAAGTCTCCTGCCTCTAACTAGCATAGTCGAAATACCCTGGCTGCTCCTGACCCTGAAAATTTGGACATACAGTCCAGGACGCATCAACGCCGTCAGCTTATGCAAGCTGGTGAGCAAAATAAACAAGTGCTTGCAATGTATATATAAGCATATAAACAACGATGCAAATTAACTTTAAAAGCAATAGATTCAAGGTTCCAATTCCAACATAAGTCATGGGGGAATAAAATAAGCAATAAATATGCGACCGTGCATGAAACAATGTAACATCTCATCTTTCTGACTCTTTTCTCTCAACAAGACTCGACTCAACCAAACCATTACCTCAGATACCAGGAATAATATCCGATCGATATCCAAAATAGCACACCAATACCATCGCTTCAGATACCAGGAATAATATCCGATCGATATCTAAGCCGCACTCAATACCATCATTTCGGATACCAGGAATAATATCCGATCGATATCCGAAACAAGCGCCCTAGATACCAGGAATAATATCCGATCGATATCTAAGCCGTAACTCAATACCATCGCTTCGGATACCAGGAATAATATCCGATCGATATCCGAAACGAGCGCCCTAGATACCAGGAATAATATCCGATCGATATCTAAGCCGTAACTCAATACCATCGCTTCGGATACCAGGAATAATATCCGATCGATATCCGAAACGAGCGCCCTAGATACCAGGAATAATATCCGATCGATATCTAAGCCGTACACAACACTGTCGCCTTCAATACCAGGAATAATGTCCGATCGATATTGAGGTCGCACACCACACTATCGCCTCAGATACCAGGAATTATATCCGATCGATATCTGGGTTGATCACCAGACCGCCACTCTTTACTCTTTTTCCACGCTTTCTCACACACCATGCATGTCGACTCTACCTCAACCCTATCATGCATGTCAATGTCCATGAAATGTAACACCAAACAAAAGTACGAGAAATCAAGTCTTTTTATTTTTCTTTATTAACAAGGTACAATGTACTTTAGAATTATTGAGTTAGCACTCATGATCTAAACTATCAAGTCATATATGAAACAACAAGTAAATTCATCAAAAACTACTTTAATACACTTTTACAGCTACTAGTACACAAGCAGGTCCACTTTAAAGCAATGCCCTTAAAAATGAGTTATAATTTTTGTGGATGAATTATACATTAAAAGAAAGGTCTTTGAGTCTAGTTTCCAACGCTTTGAACGGTGCGCGTTTTCGAGTTTTCTAGAGGAAGTTATGGCCAATTTAGTAAAAGTCGTCAGTGCTGAAAAATGTCAATCGATTGGCAAAAGTGTCAATCGATTGGATGACATGTCAATCGATTGGAACACATGTCAATCGATTGGTAAACATGCCAATCGATTGGTATCAGCAGTTTCTCCCCTGTTACGAATTTGAAGCCTGTTTTTGACCCATTTCTCAATTCTGCTTCAACCAAGACATGTAATATATGGATTTCTTCGTTTTTTCGCAAGGATTATGAATACGTGATCGGTTTAAACTAATTTCAATCGTAGCTCTCAGATTTCACGTAAAACCGAGAGGTGACAAAACTTTAAATCAATGGTACGTCGCGATACGGATGAATTAAGCCGTAGTATTCGAACCACAACTTATTGGGACTAAGATCTTTCATTCCCAATTCACGGAATTGATTTTGGTTAACTTTTGTAAAACTCCAATTTTCAAAGCTTTAATGGTGTATCTATATATATACACATATACACACATATATACACTGAAATATACATATATAAACGTTGAGAGTGAGCTTATAATACTCACTAAGGTTAATTATACAGAGAATTTGAGACCGAGAATTCCGCCGAATAATCCGTCGTTAGAAATTACTCCTCCGTTCTCTTGATCTTGATATATATATATAGCTATGTATGTGTATATGTATATGTATATACTGTATGTGTGTTATGTGTGTTCTTGAGAGTTGAGAGAATTGAGAGAGAATTGAGAGATGCAGAGAGTTTGTGAGGGAGAGAATGAGAGACACAATGAGTGATATATGGATTGCCCAAAATTGGGCTCCAAGCAACTCACGAGTTTCGCCCAGTGTGGTTGAGCTCACGTGCTCCCACACTCCAAACGCGGTACAAACGCATATTTAATACAAAACTGGTATTTTTTTTCGGGTAAAACAAAATACAGGAAAATAATATTAGCGTAGGAATAAATTCCCGGTTTATACCAAAATATAGATATCGATTTTTGAAACCATAGAAAATATTTTCTATATTTATGGAAATTATAGTTTGACCCCCAAATAAATATTTCAAATAGAAATTAAATCAAATACTCATGGGAATGAAATGCAATATTTATTTATTAATGAAAAAGAAATTTACAGGGTGTTACACACTGCTCCTCAATCGTCTGGATAATCCTGTTTAGGCCCCCAGAGGTTCCAATATTCGCGAAAAGGCCCTATTTTGTCCGAAATTCACAGAAAATGCATACAAATTCAAAATTGAGGCTATGATATACCGTTGGAAAGATAATGGAGTCTATTTTACATAAAAAAAATAATTTGGGGATAGGTCACTTTGAGGAGTTTTGCGGTATTTGCGATAAAAGCCGATTTGATCGCCTTTTTTGCCTTCGGAAATTCATAATAAACTCGTTTTAAATCCAAATATTATGTGCGATATACCGTTGGAAAGCTATTGACCTCTAGTATCCATGAAAAATATTTGAAAATTGTTACGGTGCTCCGGTTCTAAAATCATATTTTGGTCAAACAGGTCAAACTTGGGATTCCCGGGAAGTTCTGGAAACCTCTGGGAGCTCCCAAGAGCTGACGTTTTAGCTCAATTTTCTTTTAAAACTCATTTTAATACTTTCCACATGATCTAGAATGATCTTGGAAAATTTGGATGATTTTGCTCAAACTTGGTCAAACCTTGGTCAAACTGGTCAACGGGGACTTTTCGGGAACTTCCCGGTATTTCGGGGGTCTCTGGGAGCTGACGATTTCATCTGATTTTACTTAAAAACTCATTTTCTTACTTTTCTTACGACATAGCATGTTTCCAGAACTTTTGGTCCAAATTTGGGAGCTTTTGGGCTTTCAGGGGCATTTTGATCATTCTGAGCATTTTGAGAAATAGAACTAACTTCCAGGAGTCCTTTTGAGTCGTTTTCGATCATTGTGAATCACCAAGCTATGAGTCTCCTAAATCTGATAGCCGACAAAATGGGGTGTCTACAGTTGTGTTGGCCTATTTGGGGGTATAACGGTTTTGCATTCTCGGTCCTCGTAACAGAATTGTGTTGCTCAGAAGTTAGGGGTGTAACGGATTGAATTCTTGATCCTTGTAACAGAATTGCGTTGATCAAAAGTTAGGGGTGTAATAGATTTGCATTCTCGATCCACGTAACGGACTTGCATTGATCAAAAGCTTGAAATATAACAGATTTATATTCTCGGTCCTCGTAACAGATTTGTGATGACAAAAATTTTCCAATTAGCTATATATTATCAGTCCTTGCAAAGAATTCGCATTGACAAAAATCTTTAGCCATTCTTGGTCTTTGCAACGGATTTGCATCGACCGACTTCGATAGTCGTCTTCTGTCATTGCATAATGCATCATGAATAGAAGTTTGAAATCGATCAAGAAAAACACTTGTATAATCAGATTCATTCCATTCCCTTGGAAGCATTTCATCAGAACGTGCATCACGATAGGATATGTGTATTCATCCGTGTGATTATTTAGGCTTATGTATTGCCCCTTACCTGAACTACGTCCTGGTTTGATTCCCATTGGGATACGTAGGCAGCTCACCATTGAGCACGACCACCTCTTTGCGCCTGTTTTTGCAACGCATCTTTGTTTTACCTAGATTCGACAGCTTGGTCAAAGGCTTGTCTTCAAACATGCTTTGACATTCACTTATGACACGCGTTGCTTTACAAAGCTCTGCCGAAGAGGGGAAAACTGTTGTTGGGTTTGTGCCCCCAAACCATTTCTTTATGTATGAGACATTGACATTTTAATATATGGATATCAGCTTTACATTTATTATGTATGTTTCTTTCATAAGATAATTGTTAATCCTTAAGTATCATAGTAAGTAATTCATGTATGTATGAGATACATATATGTGAGATACGAATTACTATTTTTGATATTTAGAACTTGTCACAGTTGATGACTTGACTAGATATCTCATCAGGTGTACACTGTAGCATGACTAACTACCATTGGATGTAGTGATTAATCTCAATCACTAGAGTATAATTGTTAGTTAATATGCTAGTACTTATAGTGCATTGACGGACCTGAGTTTTCTTATTGACACTTAAGATTGTCAATAGTCGATAGGAACTCATAACTTGTATAAGGTACGTGTTCTTAATCTTGAGAAGATTATGAAAACAAACTGTGGATATGGCTACTTTGACTTACCAATCAATGAGGTCTATAAAAGATCAACACCTGGGTATCTTGGGTATGTCATGTTAATAGGATTGTGAACATATATTGTCAAGATAGAATCTACCCTTTGATTAAGAGTAAGCATTCCCTTGAGAATGTCACCGAGTTGATTACTGAGAACCACAGCCTTGTTTATAAGTAGTTATCAACATGTTTGGTAATCATGAGAGGTGAATGGGACTCAAGGAATATAAGAAGTAATCATGATTCTAGTTGATAGTAACAGTTATTTGACTACCTGAATATGATTACGAATGCTGACGGTAGAGGGACATTAGTACACCATACAAGTCTAGTTGTCGCTTCGGATATGTTCTTTTGCGTTGGAGTTCAGTTACCGTTTTATAATGGAGTAAATGTTAACTAATTAGTTGGTTAGTTTTCTTATCAAAGAGTTTGGTTATGGAAATTAACAACTGGTCTGAGCCAACAATAAAGAGCCTAAGAGGTCCCACTATTAGCTCTACTAGGATGCTCGGAAAGGCACATGAGGATCTTATCAAGACAGGTTCGATCGATCGAAGGAGTCTCGATCAATTGAAGTCAAAGCAAGTTCAATCGATCGAATTTTGTTCAATCACTCGAAGGTTGGATCGATGGAAGTCACTTCGATCGATTGAAAGTAAGGTTGGTTTTGGGAATCTATAAATAGGGCGGCTACGTTCAGAAATCTGAGTTCGTCATTTTTATTATACCAGAAGCTGCAGAAACTATTTAGGGCTTCCCAAACCTTCTCTATCCTCTCTATTAGGGTTCCCACCAACCCTAGTCTCTTCGGGAGCATCCATAGGAGTCATAAGAGTGAAGACCATCTAGTGGAGGCTACTGGAAGTCAAAGTTTTCAGAATTGGGTTCAAGACTTAAAGGTATAATCCTTGTCCCCTCTCTAGTACGCATCTATAAAGTTAACAAGTAGCAAATCTAGGCTACCAATTAGTTTTATAAACTGTATTTTCCGTTGTGCATGATTTAAAGTTTTTCAAAACCTAAATCCTACAACTGTAGACGCACCAATTTTGACCAACCGTCGAATGTAGGGGTAATTACCTCTAAAACCAATGACGAAAACGTCTGATGGAAATTCAAAAGTCTTAAAGGTAATTCAAGCTCTTTGGAAGGTTCTTCAGTCTCGACAAAATTTTCAGAGAAAGGAAAGACCGGGTGTTCAGGGAAATTTGGGTGTAAAATATGTATAATAGAAATAAAAACTAGTTTAGAAGACTTGATCTTGGTTTAAAATATTTTAAGAAAACCCTTTGAAAAGAAATGAAAAAGAACAGAAAAGAAAAATTGAAAAAGAAAACAAAACAAAAAATATATTTAATCTATATATATATAAAAGGGAAACTGTTTGAGCCGGCACTCGGCGAAGCCGACGGCAATCACTGAGTGCCTCAGACAACTTGCCGAGTGCCGTCCATTTTTTTTAAATATGTATTGAACAAACAAAGATGCCATGGCACATGACATGGGTTTTTACCTAAATTTAATGAATTAGCCTCTCAAGATTGGTCGATATAAGGAGATATACATCTCCATTACAAGGGAGAACAATTTTTGGAGAGATAGATACAATTGAGAGAGAAATTTGAAGAAAATTCAAGAGATTGAAGAAGGATCTTGAAGAAGAGCTTGAAGGCCTCCACCAAACAAAGAAAATCTGAGGATTTTTGGAGGTAATACTCTAATTCAATTAGTTTTAGTCTAAATTCAATCATAATTCATAGAATTCTAGGATCTTTTACACAATTTTAAAAAAGTCTCTTCCCACCTTATTTCATCACACACCACTTGAATTGTGATTGAATTCTCGTCTATTTGTTGATTTGGATCTAATTGATTATGAGTTGAGTTTTGAAATAAGCTTCTTAAAAGAAAATTTGCTTTGGATCATCAATTGATTTAAATTTTAATTCTCTTTATTTATATTCTTCTTTTGAGATTCATGAGATCTTCAATATCTCACTTGAATTCTCTAAATTGGATCCTTTAATTTTCTGTAAATTTATGATCTTAGTTATATTTATACCTAATTGGTGGATCCAAGTCCTTTTTTATGGTTTGGGTCCTCCAATTTAAAGTTTCATGAAATTTTCTCTATATTCCATTGAGGCTCATATGGATTAGTTATATTTAGTCTCCAAGGACTAATAATTTGTGAGGAGAGGTAATTAAATTAGTCTTAATTCCTCAAGGATCATCAATTTGAGAGAGGAATTAGGCTTAAGAAGAGCCAATTTTCATGGCTTAGATGTCAACAATGGTACAGTGAATTCAATAACCAGCGGTGATCAAAGATTTTTAATTAAATCATGATCCATTGGATTTGAATGAGACCAATTGGAATGTGTTCATAACATGTAACACCTGTAATTTTCTTTTCATTAATAATATCAATTTTTTGAATTTCTGTATTTGACCGACTATATTATTATATTATTATTTTAATTATGTGACGGTATGGACGTGTTGTAGTATTATCATATTAGACTGTAGTAACTGTACCGACTCGGCCATAACAAGATTTAACTTAGTCCCATACCCGGACACAGATATTAGAAATAATACCTGGTTGCACGTAAATCGAGACCGACACGTATACTGAGGAACTTATGCACGTAAATTGAGAAAGTGGTACCAACCCCGGGGTGGGCCCCACATGGTTGGCCATGTGGCAACCACATGACATCTCTTTGGACACATGTCCACTTAATGGACACATGTCCTATGCATGTAACATGTAAATGACACCTAAGCTAATGCACTTTCTATATATAACATGCACATGCACACAATTGACACTTTGTCTCTTATAATCTGCACTTAAGTAAAGAAAATAGAGCTGGAGTTATAAGTTCATACTGCAGAAGATGAAGGTGACACCATTGAAGTTGAAGTTCAAGCTCCATCAAGCTCAAGAACAACATCAAGCTTAATTTCAAGCTTTGGTGAGTAAATAGTGAGTAAATTATGAGTAAATTGTGAGTATTTGTGAGTAATCTAACTCAATTTAGAACATATATAGCATGTATTAATGTTTAGTAGGAGTTTGATGTTGTTGTGTTGAAGTTTTCATGACATGCAAGACAAATCCTTAAATCTGAGAAACAGAAACTTCCAGCAGAATGTAATTTAGTAAAATGAATGTTTTGTGCAGCTCAAAAATCCGAATTAAGCTATGTTTTTTTTTATAAAGAAAGCTAACTCATATATCTACAAATAACTCTTCAATAACTCAGTCTAGAAATCACACTTTCATGGGTAAAATGCATGTACAACGCAGTGTTATAAACCTGGGAAAACAGAAACTTTCAGCAGAATGTAGTTTAGTAAAATGAATGTTTTGAGGAGCTCAAAAATCGTAATTGTAATACCCGTAAAATTTTGATTAATAAGAAAATGAGTCCCCTTATTTTGCCGTATTAAATTCCTGTATTTTAATTTCGTAATTTCAGAACTTGATTTAATATGTGTGCATAATTATTTCAAGTAAAATCTTAGACTGCAGTTGCAACCCAGACTGAGTTTTCACGTAAACTCGTAAAATCTGTATTTGTTTAGACTGGATTGCACGTGGATTTGAGCGACGACTAAAACCTACACTTATGGAAATATTGATACCATTAGAATCTTCACCTAAATGGCCATGTACTAACCTATCATACCTTAATCCCCTGGGTAATCTTCCCTACCCAATCAAACCCACACAAACCCACCGGACTAAACCCCACAATCCCCACCGCCGGCCATATTCTCCCCTCCCTAGACACAGCTCAAATCAAATGTCATCACCCCATCACACCTATCTCCACACCCCTTGGAGTGTTTCAGCACTCTCTAGGCATTCACACACACCCACACGAGTCCCCTGAACGAACCAAACAGAGCCTTAAGCTCTGAAAATGGCATAATCACCATTAAAGCTCCCTCGCCGGAGCTCGTTTTCTCAAAACTAAACTAGATCCCCTAAAAACCATACCAAACAGACCCCCTAGACCCCAGAGAGACCCCCTAGTGGTAGCTTTTGATTTTGGGTTCGTTTGATAGGCCATGCAGGCCATTATTCTAAATTTTGGTCGAGGGAATAATGGGTTCATAGGAACCCTAAACGAACGAACCAGACAGTGGCCTCCTAGTATGTTGTAAAGGGGACCAAACCAGTCCTTTTCCCATTGGAATCACAGATTTACATGGAAAAACGTAGGATATATGGGCATTTGTAGTTTTTCGGCGAAATCGCGCCTCGCCGGCGGTGGCTTGTCTCGCCGGAGAAGACACCGGAACCCTAATGCTTTAAACGTTTGTACCCCAGGCTTAAACAATTGTACAAACCCGTTTTAAATAGGGTTATATCATTTTAATTATAATCGGGTCGGGTTCATTTAAAATAACCCAAAGGTTACTAAACCAAACGACGCCGTTTGGCGTCGGATCCAACTAGATTTGGTTGGGTCTGGTTCGGGCTAACGAATCGGGTTAGTATGAGAGTTAATTTGAGTTCGGGTTTGGGTATACGGGTTGGGCAGTTTATTAAATAAATAGAGGATCCGACTAGGATTCGGGTTTGACTCGCGAGTTCTAACCGTGGACCTAGAGTCTCTAAATGGGTTAGCCCGTTTAAGTAGGGTCGGGTCGAACGTGACCCGCGAGTTTTTGGTCTCGGTTTCTTCTGAGTCTTTAAACGGATGATACGTTGGGATCGTGTCGGACCTGGGTTGACCCGCGGGTTTTTACTGTTAATTATAATTAATTATTTTATATTATTAATTATTTTGTTAATCTTAATTAAGGTTTATTAATCTGTTTTTATATTATTAATTATTTTGTTAATCTTAATTAAGGTTTATTAATCTGTTTTTATATTATTAATTATTCTGTTAATCTTAATTAGTGTTTTAATAATCTATTTTGATAATAATCAGTAATTATTTTATTATGTTAATGGAGATTAGTAAATAAATATATTATTATTTATATAAGGTATATAAATTATAATTATAAATAGTTATAAATAATATATTTAAATGGTTTTGAATGGTTAAATTATTTTGAAAAATAGTTTTAAATGCCCCAAAATAATATTATAATAATATGAAATATTATTCTTTATGATAATCTTATATTCTGAAATTATAATGAAATTCTTATACAATATACTAATTATTTATTTAGTTTCAATAAATAATAAGTAAGTAGTTTAAATTAAAATAATTAGGTAATAAATACCTAATGACCATTTTAAAATGTTGGAAAATTATATCAACGTTTCTTAAGGCCTAATGCCTCTATTTTATAAAATATTATCAATAAAACCCAACTTTAGTATTTTTAATAATTATAAATTACTTATAAAGTATCCGTTTGGTTATATTTTAATTATTTGAAATGCCAAACGAACTCCGAAAATTATGAGAAAAAATACTACTAGCCTAATTTAAGGTCTAGTATTTAATAAAAATATTTATAAGGGTCCAATTTTTCCCTAAACTATATTTTATAATCATAGGACCCCGCAGTCTATTATTATACGTTTTAAACTTCAGAAATTCATAATAAATAAACCATAGCTCAGAAAAATACGCAGTCAGTTCCTAAAGTCTTAGAATGATGTCTAGAATATCCCTTTAAAGTTTGGTGACCTTTCAACACGATAAAAAATACAGCTTATCTTTAGGGCCCAAACTGGTATAGAAAACTCAGCCTTTTATGCGATGGACTTCGATTTGAGTCTAGTCAATGGCGTTGGACTCAGAATGATGTCTAGATCATCATGTTGAGGTTTAGGAACCCACCCGGCACAATTACCATTATGCCCTTGATTTTAATAAGCTTATTAATCAACGTTCTACGTAATTTTATACTTTGTAGGAACCGCTACGCTTACTGTTACGCAACCGCATCGAGGTGAGTCGTCCTAACTCACTTGGTATATTATAGAATTATTCTTTGATCATATATGTATGCCCAGTACGTCCTGTGTGGACGATACTTATAAGTATTAAGTTATGTGAAAGTTGAAATTGATTCTTATATAATGAACACATGTTAGTCAACTATACTCCATGCTTAGTTAATATTCACTGATATTCTTGTTTATCATGATTTCTGTTTCTATAGTCACATTAACTTCATATGAACATAGTCAAGTCATGATGTCAATATTGACGCCTGCATGGTTAGTCTCGGGGACTAACCCAGCCATATCAATATATACATTGAATGGACCACGGAGGTCCGAGTGGTACAGTCAAGTAAATGGAAACAACAATGAAACTGCTATAGGGCCCTGCTAGGCGACGATAGCCAGAGTTTTCATTGAAATCATTAAAGTTATGCATGAATTGATGGTTGATACGCTATAGGGCCCTGCTAGGCGATGATAGCAAAGTATCCATCAGAATACAATAGTTACCTTTCAAATGCTATAGGGCCCTGCTAGGCGACAATAACGCTGTAACTATTCTATTCTCCCGGCAAGGTCACGAGGACCTAAGAGTCCAATGATTACACTCTTTTTAAAACCAAAATTTGCTATAGGGCCCTGCTAGGCGATGATAGCAACGTAATCATTCTACTCTAAGCCAACAGCGTTACACTGGTAATGTAACAAGTCATATGAGTCAGTTGTGGTGTCCATGGTTGAGTTAAAATCGAATATATCGATAATGCATTGTATCGTCATTCTACCATGTCATATGCTTATTTAATGTTGGTTCAAGATATTGTTTTACTTGTCTAACCTTAAATGTATTAGGAGTGATCGGTTATGACGATTTCACTTAGCTTCAAAAGCTAACGGCTCCTTCCCTGCCCTGGACATTTTACGTCTAGGTTATAATGAGGAGGACTATCAAGATAACCATGAAGGTGAATATCCCTATCCTCAGGATGGGAACTATCAGGAAGGTGATCCTAAGGCAAACCATTCGGCAGAGGATGATCATGAAGATTATGGGTTTTCCAGCTAGAAAAAGGACCCTGGCCTACTTCCGCATTAAGACTGCTTTTATGTTTTAACTATCTTTTGGTTGATGTAATAACTTAAGGGGCGTAAATCGCCCAAACATATCTTTTATGGTTTTCATTTGGAACTTCTGTAATAGCTTAAGTAGTAAAACACTTTTAGTTCCCCCATGAATACCATTAGACGCTTTTGTAAATTCCTTACTCTGATATATATATTTTATTAGTATGTCGCACGAACAGGTCAGTTTTCTGTAACTCGTCATTCCCTACGGGTCCAGAAAGGAAATTTTAAATTTTCCCTATTTTTGGCTACTCCAGGGCGTGACAAGATTTTTGGTATCCGAGCACTAGGTTTAGTTGTGCTCGCTGACTGTCCGATACCCTAAGTTAAGAACCTTAAGGTACTTTAGAAATGACAACCAATACTAAAATAGTCTTTCTGTCAAATAGGTAATATGGAGAATTACAAAGGAGCCTTTCCCCAAGGTTTAGTTTGCTTTGGTGCTGCTTTCCGCCATCAGACTTGCAAAAAAATAGAAAAGTTGATAAGATGCCTCTTCCTCATGAAAAAGGTTCCCCCGACCGTGCGACACATCGTTATAGCACCCCGCCTAGTGCCAATAGAGGTGGATGAAACATCTAACATTCCTAACGACCCCGTGACAATCAGCTTAGAAGAAGCACAGGCAAAAATCACTCCCCTAGAGACTCCTATCAGTCCAATAGGCAGCTCTGAAGATGAAGAAGAAGAGATTTACCTGACCGATGAAGATCTCATCGAGACAGGAACATTGTACACGTACGACCTTGACTGGCCGATAGGGTGGGACAACGACAGATGGATGTCATTTACCCCGCCTGAAGAGATGGACATCTCGGAGGAATTCACACAACTAGAGGATTAGCATGCCCTAGTTAGCCTGTATTGTATTAATGCTGTATTGGGATTATAATCCCACATTTTGACGAATATACATGTAAAAGTTGTACTTTAAAATTTTCTCTTATGTAAATATTCTTCTATTAATGAAAAATCTACCTATTAGTTTTTCGATTTCCCGTGTGCGTATTATTTCTTTACGATTTAATAAATTAAAATTTTAAGTGATAAACCTTAAGACTGTTTGCACCAGTGCCTTAATTAGATAGTTCTTCTAATGAAACAGGTAATATGGAACCCCACTATGTTCCGGATCCTTTTGGAGGACGTCTGATTTTCTCCGACCGCGTAGTGCCAGCAAACCCAGATATATACCATCGCCAAATCCAGGAACTAGCTAGAGACGGAGGAAAGAGGAACTTATGGGTAGAAATGAATAAGAATAACGTTTATAACTATGACACCCTACGCTTAGAGGCAATCTATGAAGCTAAAATCGTCAAGAAAGTCCAGGACGAAATGGTCGCGCTACTTAAGAACCTTGAAGACTATGAAAGGATGCACGATAGTGCCTACCAAATGCCCCCACCGCCTCCTGTGCTCCTCCAACAACCCCCGCCATTCCAAGGAGTGCCTATGCATAAAACACAGTCCCGAGAACCCGGTCACTATGTCAGTGATGACTTTGGAGGTCATATGATTTACCCAGATGGCATCGAACCAGCCGACCCGGAAGGATTCCTTGAGAATGTACAACTGAAAGCCCGCCAACGTCTCCGGGGAGGACTAAGAGTCCAGCGGCATATATACAATATCTCCGACCCTCACCAACTTCAAGCTGAAGCCATCCATACTGTATACACCCAAGAGTTAATGCATGGAGAGATAAGGAGACTAGCAATGAATGATTTAATCTTCCAGCCGCTAGTGAACCAGATACTACAAGAACCTTCCATTCACCCAGAAGACCACCTGGTTTGGCCACCTAATGAGAATGCCCCTGTAGGTGTGGCACCCCCAGTAGTAGCACCTGCTAATGCAAATATGTCTGACGATGAACCAGGTGCATAGGATGAAGAAGAGACGAGGAGGATGATCCAGAAGAAGAGAACCCTGAGGAAGAACCTGAACCGGAAGCACCCCAACAACCGATGGAGGTCCACCCTATAATAGAAGAGCCTATGGACAATAATGAAGAGGACGAAGGCAATGTTGAAATTGAAGATTGGGATTTGGGTGAACCCATTGTGGACGAAGATGGGCCTAACGACTCTGATATGGGAGAGATCACATCCGAGTCAGATATGGATGATTAGCTTGGGATAATCTATTATTATATGCTAGTAGTTTAGTTATATCTAAGTTATCTTGGGCTGATGACCCATCTTATTGTATGAATGTATGCGATAGGGTAATACCCCCATTTTGTAACCATGTATTCTCGGCTAGTTCAATTCTGTAATCATCATTTCTAAATATTAAATGAAAAAGGATGTTTTAGTACTATACTTGTCTCTATGCTTGCCTTGTTTGTTCGATTGACTTATAAATATGTTAGTAGATATCTAGATGTATCCTGCACTCGATTGTTAAGTAGAATACTTCTGTAGGTGAACTAGATACGCAATGGCAGACCGACCAAGGAGAAATCGACGCTTAAGATTTCCAAATCCAGCTGAAGGAGCACCGGACCCCATTCCTGCTGGAATGGATCCCATTAGAATCTTTGGAGCATTCTTACAACGCTTGGAGCACATTGGGAATAATCACGGCTCAAACAACAATGCTAACGCCAATCCTATGTTCCACCCAGACCACAAGAGGATCGTACGGTGGAACAATTCTGTGCAATGCGACCAGACAAGTTTAATGGAATGACTAAGCCATGGGAAGCAGAATAGTGGCTTTGTGGACTAGACATCATCTTTGATACACTAGGATGTTTTGAAATAAAGAAACGCCGACTGGCTACATATCAATTAACGTATGCCGCAGCTGACTGGTGGGAATCCGAAAAGGCAACCCTGGGAGGAGCCGCACAAAGGATGTCATGGACGACATTCAAAGAACTGTTCCTAGAGAATTACTTTTCCCACACAGAAAGGAACAAAAAAGAAAAGGAATTTATTGACTTGGTGCAAGGCAACCGAACTGTGAGGGAGTACACAGTACAATTCGAGTGTCTTTCTCGATTTACGCACCACATGATCGACACCCTGGAGAAGAAGAATTGGAAGTACCACCACAGACTTTCCCTACCTCTTTAGAATCTGACCTATGGCCACCTAAATCAGACTTTCAAAGCTTTAGTAGGAATGGCCCATGGCTTCGTGGAAATCACCAGTCGTGAACAATAGCGTTTCGTAAACCGACCACCCCCTCCGAGATTTAATCAGAGACCGAGATAAGCCCCGGCTTGCAATCAAGGATTCGAGAGAAGATGGAATGGTAAGAAGATACCGCAGACAGCTCCGTTCCGTAACAAACCGGCTGTGTCATTTAAGCCAACTCCACCCCAAGGACAATCAGGATCTACGAGTAATAACCCTGGAGTCTGTTTCAACTGTGGATTTCCCGAACATATGTCTAAGGATTGTCGTGCCCCGAGGAGGAATAGTCGCTCTGATGTGGTCTGCTTCAACTGTAACAAGAAGGGACATCTGTCCAAAGATTGTAAAGCACCCCGAGGAGGTTACTATGGAGCGTCGACTCAAGGACAGGCTCGCCTCAATGCTATTATTCCGGAGGAAGCAGGATTTGACAAAGAAGAGCAAGAGAATCTGGAAGGTACTCTAACTCTCTTTAATAGTCAAGTGAAAGCTTTGTTCGATACTGGCGCACCAAATTCTTTTATTGCAATTAGAATTGTGCAACGCTTAGGCTTAGTACCCCAAATGATGGATATAGCTGTGAATGCTACGTCACCTCTAGGAAAGAGAGTTAAGTTAGAAAAGTATGCAAGGACTGCACTCTAAACTTGAAGGATCATAATCTCCCCGCTGATTTGATAGTTTTGTCGATGAAGGAATTCGACGTGATCCTAGGAATCGATTGGCTCGAGAAATACCATACCAAGTTAGATTGTGCTAGCAAATCCATATTCTTTTCAGCACCTGATGGTGAACCATTTGATTTCAAGTGCAATCCCTCGTGTGACGTTTTCCTCACCAACTGCCTAGTTACCCTCAGAACCACAAGTCATGAGATTTCTATTCACCAAATTCCAGTAGTTCGAGATTTTGAAGATGTTTTCCAGGAAGTTAAAGGATTGCCACCCAAAAGAGACATCGATTTCTGTATCGAGTTAATGCCTGGAACCTCCCCGATATCGAAGACACCTTACCGAATGGCCCCAATGGAGATGCAAGAACTAAAGACGCAAGTGCAAGAACTCTAGGACCTCGGATTTGTTCATCCAAGCACTTCACTATGGGGAGCAACGATATTGTTCATCAAAAAGAAAGATGGAATGCTTCGACTCTGTATCGACTACAGAGAATTAAACAAGGTCATAGTCAAGAATCGGTACCCACTACCGAGGATTGATGACTTGTTTGATCAGCTACAAGGAGCTACCACATTTTCAAAGATAGATCTGCGATCCGGATACCACCAATTGCTCGTTCGATCTGAGGATGTACCCAAGACGGCTTTCAGAACTAAGTATGGACGTTATGAATTCCTGGTTATGCCGTTCAGATTGACCAATGCCCCAGCAGTATTCATAGATTTAATGAATCGAGTTTTTAGACCTTAACTGGATCAGTTCATCATTGTGTTCATAGATGATATCCTCATCTACTCTAAGACAGAGGCAGAACATGAAGGATATGTGAAGATAGCACTTCAGACTCTACAAGACAACCACTTGTATGCGAAGTACAGCAAGTGCAAGTTCTCGATAAAGGAAGTCAAATTTTTAGGACATGTTGTCTCAAAAGAAGGAATAGCGGTGGATTCATCGAAGATCGAAGCTGTTTTAGATTAGAATCGACCGACCACAAAACGGAAGTCAGAAGTTTTCTTGGTCTAGTTGGATACTACTGGAGATTTGTGGAAGGATTCTCCAAAATCGTAGTCCCTCTTACGGGACTAACCAAAAAGGATTTGAAGTATGAATGGAATGACAAGCATGAACGTGCATTTCAAGAATTAAAGAAGAGACTAACCACGACGCTAGTGCTTGCAATACCGAAGAGCGGTGAACAATTCACCATTTACACTGATGCATCACATCAAGGACTTGGATGTGTGCTGATGCAAGACAGAAGAGTGATAGCGTATGGATCACGACAATTGAAACCTCATGAGCTTAACTATCCTACGCACGATCTGTAACTAGCTGCAATCGTCTTTGCACTCAAAATTTGGAGACACTACCTCTACAGAGAGAAGTTCGATCTATTTTCAGATCACAAGAGCCTGAGATACCTGTTCTCTCAAAAGGAGTTAAACATGAGACAGTGACGATGGATGGAATTGTTAAAAGACTACGATTTCACGTTGCAATACCACTCTGGGAAAGCAAACGTTGTTGCTGACGCATTGAGCCGGAAACCCCTCAAACTCATCGTATCTTTTCTCATGATCAGAGAATGGAAAGCATTGGAGATATTAACGGAGTTTGACTTTCAAGTTATCGAGTCAAGTGAAGGACGACTCTTTGGATGTCTTGTAGTACAACCAACGCTCATAAGTCGTATCCTCGAAGCTCAAGAAAAAGATGAAGGACTTCGTCAATGGTTTGAAAAAGCATCGGCAAAGGACCCCACTGAGTGGAATATAGGAGCAGATGGAGGATTTAGATGTCGCAATCGACTCTATGTACCCAATGAGGACAACCTAAGGAAAGATATATTGGATGAAGCCCACAAGTCAAGGATGACTGTTCACCCCGGAGGAACAAAAATGTACAAGGATCTAAAAAGGAACTTCTGGTGGGACAGAATGAAGAGAGAAGTAGCAGATTATGTATCCAAATGCATGACATGCAACCAAGTCAAGGAAGAACACCAGAAACCAGGAGGATTGTTACAACCCCTACCCGTTCCCTGATGGAAGTGGGAGCACATAACGATAGATTTCGTTGTCGGAATGCCAAGGTCGCGGTAGAATCATGACGCCGTTTGGGTGATTGTGGATCGACTCACCAAATCAGCTCACTTTATCGCTTATAGTATGACTTACCCATTTGAGAAATTGAGCAGAATGTATATACAACAAGTTGTTCGACTACATGGAGTAGCCGTGTCAATCGTGTCAGATCGTGATTCACGTTTCACGTCGGGATTTTGGGAAAGTTTACAGACAGCACTTGGGATTTCGTTGAAGTTAAGTTTATCATTTCACCCCCAAACCGACGGACAAACCGAGAGAGTCAATCAAGTCATGGAAGACATGCTTCGAGCTTGTGTGATAGATTTTGAAAGTTCATGGGAAGAAAACCTACCGTTGATAGAGTTCGCATATAATAACTGCTACCATACGAGCATATGAATGGCATCATTTGAAGCTCTATATGGAAAACAGTGCCGATCCCCCTTATGTTGGACAGAAGTGGGAGAGGACAAACTTCTAGGGCCAGAAATGGTTCGAGAAACGAATGAAAAGATCAATATAGTCAGAGAAAAGATGAAAGCAACTCAGAGCAGACAGAAAAGTTATGCAGATAAACACCGAAAAGACTTGGAATTCAGTGTTGGGGATCACGTATTCCTAAAAGTATCACCCGTACGAGGAATAGTCAGATTTGGACAAAAGTGAGGAAAGCTTTCGCCACGCTACATTGGACCGTTCGAAATTCTGGAACGCGTGGGAAAATTGCTTACAGACTCGCACTACCACCCAAGATGTCAGGAGTTCATAACGTCTTTCATATTAGCATGATGAGGAAATTCGTGCACGATCCGTCTCATGAAATTAACTTCACGGATATCGAGGTAAACGACAATGTGGCTATAAATGAAGGACCGGTGAAGATCATGGAACGAGGAACTAAGAAGTTGAGGACTAAAGAAATACCGCTGGTGAAAGAAGAAATACCGCTGGTGAAAGTCCAGTCGAAATACCATGATGAGCGTGAAGCTTCTTGGGAGTTAGAATTAGAGATGTGTGAGAAGTTTCCTTACCTTTTAATGTATAGCTAGCTCTGATTCCGGGGATGGAATCTTTAATAGCAGGTGGATGATGTAAATACCCGTAAAATTTTGATTAATAAGGAAATGAGTCCCCGTATTTTGCCGTATTAAATTCCAGTATTTTAATTTCGTAATTTCAGAACTTGATTTAATACGTGTGCATAATTATTTCAAGTAATAGCTTAGACTGCAGTTGCAACCCGGACTGAGCGTTCACGTAAACTCGTAAAATTTGTATTTGTTTAGACTGGATTGCACGTGGATTTGAGCGACGACTAAAACCTACACTTATGGAAATATTGGTACCATTAGAATCTTCCCCTAAATGGCCATCTACTAACCTAGCATACCTTAATCCCCTGGGTAATCTTCCCTACCCAATCAAACCCACACAAACCCACCGAACTAAAACCCACACTCCCCACCGCCGGCCATATTTTCCCCTCCCTAGACACAGCTCAAATCAAATGTCATCACCCCATCACACCTATCTCCACACCCCTTGGAGTGTTTCAGCACTCTCTAGGCATTCACACACACCCACACAAGTCCCCTGAACGAACCAAACAGAGCCTTAAGCTCTGAAAATGGCATAATCACCATTAAAGCTCCCTCGCCGGAGCTCGTTTTCTCAAAACTACACTAGACCCCCTAAAAACCATACCAAACAGACCCCCTAGACCCCAGAGAGACCCCCTAGTGGTAGCTTTTGATTTTGGGTTCATTTGATAGGCCATGCAGGCCATTATTCTAAATTTTGGCCGAGAGTATAATGGGTTCATAGGAACCCTAAACGAACTAACCAGACCGTGGCCTCCTAGTATGTTGTAAAGGAGACTAAACTGGTCTTTTTCCCGTTGGAATCACAGATTTACATGGAAAAACGAAGGAGATATAGGCATTTGAAGTTTTCTGGCGAAATCGCGCCTCGCCGGCGGTGGCTTGTCTTGCCGGAGAAGACACCGGAACCCTAATGCTTTAAACATTTGTACCCCAGGCTTAAACAATTGTACAAACCCGTTTTAAATAGGGTTATATCATTTTAATTATAATCGGGTCGGGTTCATTTAAAATAACCCGAAGGTTACTAAACCAAACGACGCCGTTTGGCGTCGGTTCCAACCAGATTTGGTTGGGTCTGGTTCGGGCTAACGAATCGGGTTAGCATTAGAGTTAATTTTAGTTCGGGTTTGGGTATACGGGTTGGGCAGTTTATTAAATAAATAGAGGATCCGACTAGGATTCCGGTTTGACCCGCGAGTTCTAACCGTGGACTCTAGTGAGTCTCTAAATGGGTTAGCCCGTTTAAGTCGGGTCGGGTCGAACGTGACCCGCGAGTTTTTGGTCCCGGTTTCTTCTGAGTCTTTAAACGGATGATCCGTTGGGATCGGGTCAGACCTGGGTTAACCCGCGGGTTTTACTGTTAATTATAATTAATTGTTTTATATTATTAATTATTATATTAATCTTAATTAAGGTTTATTAATTTGTTTTTATATTATTAATTATTCTATTAATCTTAATTAGGGTTTATTAATCTGTTTTTATATTATTAATTATTCTGTTAATCTTAATTAGTGTTTTAATAATCTATTTTGATAAGAATTAGTAATTATTTTATTCTGTTAACGGAGATTAGTAAATAAATATATTATTATTTATATGTGGTATATAAATAATAATTATAAATAGTTATAAATAATATACTTAAATGGTTTTGAATGGTTATATTATTTTGAAAAATAGTTTTAAATGCCAAAAAATAATATTATAATAATATGAAATATTATTCTTTAAGATAATCTTATATTCTGAAATTATAATGAAATTCTTATATAATATACTAATTATTTATTTTGTTTCAATAAATAATAGGTAAGTAGTTTAAATTAAAATAATTAGGTAATAAATACCTAATGACCATTTTAAAATGTTGGAAAATTATATCAACGTTCCTTAAGGCCTAATGCCTCTATTTTATAAAATATTATCAATAAAACCCAACTTTAGTATTTTTAATAATTATAAATTACTTATAAAGTATCCGTTTGGTTATATTTTAATTATTTGAAATACCAAACGAACTCCGAAAATTATGAGAAAAAATACGACTAGCCTAATTTAAGGTCTAGTATTTAATAAAAATATTTATAAGGGTCCTACTTTTCCCTAAACTATATTTTATAATCATGGGACCCCGCAGTCTATTATTAGATGTTTTAAACTTCAGAAATTCATAATAAATAAACCATAGCTCAGAAAAATACGCGGCCAGTTCCTAAAGTCTTAGAATGATGTCTAGAATATCCCCTTAAAGTTTGGTGACCTTTCGACATGGTAAAAAATACAGCTTATCTTTAGGGCCCAAACTGGTATAGAAAACCCAGCCTTTTATGCGACGGACTATGATTTGAGTCTAGTCAATGGCGTTGGACTCAGAATGATGTCTAGATCTTCATGTTGAGGTTTACGAACCCACCCATCACAATTACCATTATGCCCCTGATTTTAATAAGCTTATTAATCAACGTTTTACGTAATTTTATACTTTGTAGGAACCGCTACGCTTACTGTTACGCACCCGCATCGAGGTGAGTCGTCCTAACTCACTTGGTATATTATAGAATTATTCTTTGATCATATATGTATGCCCATTACGTCCTGTGTGGACGATACTGATAAGTATTAAGTTATGTGAACGTTGAATTGATTCTGATATAATGAACGCATGTTAGTCAACTATACTCCATGCTTAGTTAATATTCGCTGATATTCTTGTTTATCATGATTTCTGTTTCTATAGTCACATGAACATTCATATGAACATAGTCAAGTCATGATGTCAATATTGACGCCTGCATGGTTAGTCACGGGGACTAACCCAGTCATATCAATATATACATTGAATGGACCGCGGAGGTCCGAGTGGTACAGTCAAGTAAATGGGAACAACAATGAAACTGCTATAGGGCCCTGCTAGGCAACGATAGCCAGAGTTTCCATTGAAATCATTGAAGTTATGCATGAATTGATGGTTGATATGCTATAGGGCCCTGCTAGGCGATGATAGCAAAGTATCCATCAGAATACAATAGTTACCTTTCAAATGCTATAGGGCCCTTGTAGACACCCCAATTTTGACCAAACGTCGAATTAAGAAGAGTGTTACCTCCATATCCGATGATGACCATGTCCCAACTTATCTAGGACTTCCAAAGATGATTCAAGCTCTTCGAAAGACTCACCAACCCAAAACAAAAAGAAAAAAGAAAGAAAGAAGGAGTGGGAAGAGAATAAGCAGAATGGCACTCAAGCTTTTTCGCGACAGTCACAGGCTGCCGTTGCAGCAGTCTCTGGACTGCCGGACGGCACTCTGTGAATGTCGCGAATTTCAAACAAGTGCCGCGAAAAATGAAATTTTACTAAAAAATGGCAGTCCCTGGAGTTGTCCGCGGCATTCAGTGAATGCCATCCCGGTAGTAAGTGAATGCCGCGCCGGCTTTCACTGAATGCCGATGCGGCATTTACTGAGTGCCGCTTCTATCTCCGGTGAGTGCCGCGTTTTTGCAAATGACAGCTGGTATACAGCATGTTTTGTACTATAAAAAGGACGACTGAATTAGGGTTTTCAGTCCTGAAATGACTGAAATACCCCTTTAAGATTGCCTAAAAATAGAGGATGAATATTCACTTGCAAGGGAGGATTTTCTTTGAATTTATAAGTTGTATAAGTGCTCTTCTTGCCTTAATCTTCATAATTAGGAGTGAGTTTAGAATAGTTTAAAGAAAGAGTTGTGTGAATTAGTGTATAAGAGCTTGATTAGTCTTTGGGAGTCCTCCAAAATTACCAAGTTGAGGATACTTTGGAGGTAAAACTCTAGCATAATTATCCCTTGTTCAAATTAAATGTAGCATGCATTGAGTTTCTTTAGTTTTCTTCCCTTATTTTCTTTATATTCATTCCTTAGGTTCATAAGACTTTCCATGTCTTACTTGAATCTCTTGGTTTGAAATCCCTTAATCTCTTTGTAATCTTGTGATTCTTAGGGGGTCTAAGGTTGATAGTAGATAATTAGCATGATGAACTTAAACCTAACTACATGGTTTGAAGTTTGCTATGGTTAAGTTTCATGAAGTTCTTCCATACTTCTTTGAAATTTACAAACATGAGCATATTTAGTCTCCAATGACCATCAAAAGGTAGGAGAACTAGCTTTAGACAAGCCAAATCCCATGGCTTATTTGTCTAAAGTTAATAAGAATAAAATGAATGAACTCAATGAGCAGTGAGTTCACAATCTATTTTCGATCAAGGATTTTTAGTTGATAATCTAACCGTTGGAATTAAGTGAAACCAACGGGAAAGTATTTATAACTTAAAGTTCTACCACTGTAATTTTTGTTTTTAGGAGATTTCATGTTTGAAATGGTTTGGTCATGAGTTTTGTGAAGTCACTACAATCTGTCCAGAGTTTCAGAATAGTAGCACTCTTTTGAAATAAGTAAATCAGAACCTTAATAAAGTATTTGTGACGCAAAATAATTTTTCTAAGTAGATTAATGTGTTAGAAGTCACCCTAAAAAGAACAAAGCATTTCTTATTTTTTTGCTATTTTTAGAAAATCGTGCAAGAACTCTGGACAGAGGTTCGTAGAATGCTGAGTGATGTTTGGTTTTTGCCCAATTCCCGGAGATCCAACCGTTGAAACTTTGATTTCTTTTTTGGGTTCAAAACTAGACACACAGAGGCATCTTGAGTCCAAAATTCATCAAGATCAAAACATAGGAACCATGCTTTTTATTTCTTTGAAGTTCTGATCTGCTCTCAGCAATTTCCAGAATTCTGCAACAATTTTGATCAATCTCATAAATAATAGCTTAGATGATATTTTCACGAGTTAAGGTTCAAACCATGTTTCAATAATGATTATTTAAGCTTGACTTCAAAGTTTAAGTGATCTAAATCGCTGAGTATTTCATAATTTATTCTTATTCATGTACATATTCATCCGTATGGCTTGATGCTTGTAATTAGAACTTAATTGCTTTAGATTTAATTACATTTGATAGATTCACTACAAGGAAAAAGGCCTTTTATGTCACTTAAAAAGTGACATAAATAGGTATTTATGTCACTTTTTTTTCCAGTAAAAAGTGACATAAATGGAGGCGACATAAATGTTTTAAAAGTGACATAAATACTTTATAAAAGTGACATAAATGTTTAATAAAACCAACACATTTGTTAATAAAAAGTTACATAAATACTTAAAAGTGACATAAATACCATTTTATTTATGTCACTTTTAACCTAAAGTGACATAAAAGTAGAAAAGTGACATAAATACCAAACAAAATTATTACATCAAAGTCTTAAAAGTGACATAAATACTTAAAAGTGACATAAATACCATTTTATTTATGTCACTTTTAAGATAAAGTGACATAAAAGTAGATAAGTGACATAAATACCAAACAAAATTATAACATCAAAGTCTTAAAAGTGACATAAATACCATTTTATTTATGTCACACACACACACATCACAATAGCAAAAAAAAAAAAAACATCATTCCTACCAAATAGTCGAGAAAAGAGAGAAAGTGTACCTGGATGCTTATCACCAACTTACCATTGCCTATTTGATTGAAAGAACTTACATATTTTTCTCTCTGTGTGTATGTGTGTGTGTGTTTAGAAGCCCTAATCATAACAATAGAAGTAAGAAACATAAACCTCATATATGGAAAAAGAGAAAATGAATACTTACAGAAAAACTCATAGCTTGTGATCAATTCCATTTTTGGTGTTGGCTAAGTAGAATGTGTTTTAAGCTTGAACATTTGGTAGCATAGCAATGACATGTGCACTGACTAGTATAAATAGGGATATCCCCCTCGATAAATCATTATCATACTTCATAGAACATGTGCCCTAGTTAGAGAATCTCTGGTCTCTTAGCTAAAACTTTGTGCCCTAGTCTCCCAATGCCATGTTCCACTACCATTTCTGCTGCCCATCAGTAAGATATTGAGTTAATAGATCCAGCCCAAGGAGAGGTCTATAACATGTCTTATACATATATATGTAGGAAAACCCTTTCATTGGACCCCTTTCAAATTCCAAAAGCTTGACAATATATATTATACTATAGATTCACATGGCATACTAAGCCACATATCATGTCCAAGAACCCCATAGAAAAATTGGATTGTGGAAAAAAAGCAAAGGCATATTGTAAAAACTAGACTCAAATCCTTTTCCATGCACAATTACCAAATTTCTCTGGACAGAAGCATTTCTGACTGCTGCAACCAACTTCAGTACTAAGTTGGAAGAGTCCATTCTACAGACTGTACAAACATCCTGACTTAAACTCACTCAAACTGTTCAATGGCAGGTGTTTTGCCTATCTAAGGGACAAAAACAAGCACGAGTTTTAACAGAAGTCCCATCCATGTGTGTTGTTCATTGGGTAATGGGTAATTTGGTCTATTAGTCTACACAAGGGGTATACATGTTACCATCCCCCATTAAGGAAAGTTTTTGTGTCTAGACATGTTATATTTGATGAAACTTAATTCCATATGTTTTTAGGGACATGCAACAAATAGAGCTTCCATTTTTGAAGCAAATGAACCTCATAAGGTAGTAACATGACAGCAAGTAAATACATATAAATCAGCTGATCCATAAGTCAGGAAAGAGACATACAATTTGTGTGTTTCCTTGGGTCATCACTCCCAACACCTCATGAGTAGTTGTATTTGTCTTTCTTGAAACAGCGGCAACCTTTGTACCAACCTATAAAAGACAACGGCGGTCATAAACATACCATCTATAGTTCCAGTGATTAGATGAAAATGCTAGTTAAGAAACAATGAAGAAGGAACGAATTCAAATTGAAAACAGGTTCCTTGCTCAGTGCATTAGAAAAAAAGCTTGCTCTGATACACACTATAAAAAGGTGCAAGTTTGAGGCAGCCACTTTATAATACTGGTCCTTATGCAGTAACTACACTATAACTGTGTACTTTTTTGTAAGTACACCAAACATGCAAACATGAAGAGGGCGAATTTTAAGCTTGATAGGAAAAGATACCACAACGAATTCTCATCTATTTGTAAAACACTTGACAATTGTTTAAAGCCGGGTTTCATCCATCAAAGCAACTCACCTCTTTTCTAAAAACTTGGGACCGGCTATGGAAGGACATACAGATACTAACTTAATATGCAAAACATGTGCTGTTAAGTATAAATTTATTTCAAACAAGTGAAAAAAATCATGTAGGGGGTGCAAGCAAGCACAATACATTTTAACAACATTTGATAACAAGTAACAGATAGCAATTTCAATCAAGAATAAGCAATCTCCCATTCGATTCCTATACTATTTTTTAAGTAGCCAAGGATGGTTTTCAATCACTTAATTTTTTTAACCTTGTACACTCTTGTAGAGATAAGAGATATTTATCAGTTCTCAAATGAGATCAATAAGAGAATTCAATATTGAAATCCACCAGGAACAAAACTGGAATGAAACAAAATTAATGAGCCGATGTTCAGCAAGTGGAATTGAAATCTCAATTTCCATAAAATTTTCTTATGTCTCTCTTTCTAGATTCAAAAACAGAAGGAAAAAAGGAAAAGGAACCTTTGAACTACATGCCTTCAAGCACCAACTTTTTTCATATTCACATTTAAGGGAAAACGACAAATAAATAAATAAATAAATCCTGCCAATGCTGTGATTGCACAGTGGTCATGGCACCTACAGGCATGAAAGAGGTCTTGGGTTTAATTCTCTTTCTTGATAAGAAAGAGTGAAAAAAGGAATATTAAGAATCATTAGAAACGAAAACAAATAGAAAGGGCTACCAAAGGCATGTATACCCATGATTAAGAATTAGGGTGGGCTGCAGGAAATTTATTTTAAAGTATTCCCATGATTTATGTTCTTCTCTCACCATTTCTGAATGTGCGCAAAGGCTCAACCTTGGCTGAAAGGAACAGGAACACAAACAAATTAAGAAAAAATTGTTCCAAACCCAAAAAAATACAAATCTATATTTTCTGGTCCAATCCATTAGTAACACATGACAACCATTGGGAAATGAGAACGTTTGCATTTTAGATCCAATTAGTAAGAGAATAAGAAAAGGAAACAATAGACACGTCTTAAAAAGTATAAATGAATTCAGATTTGACCTCTAAACCACATTCAAATCGATGTTTTTGTTTGGCATTTGTGTCATCCAATATAGGTTACTGATTAGAAAATTGGCGGAACACAACTTCACACCCGTTTTCTTTCCTCCTTTTGGGGCCAAAATTTATAATCATGGAAGTTAGCTTCAGAGCTCTAGGGTATTGCCCGTGGCTAAAGCCACTACCGAATTCTAACCATTTGTGAGTTCAACGGTTTATGTTTTTTTTTCCTAGATCATGAAACGCCAAATACTACGATCTTGCATAGAACCAAAAAAAAAAGTTACACTCATAACAGTTTGACTGAGCTCTCACAAAATTTTTAAAAAAAATACTAGACCATGATAGGTATTGCCCTTGCCCGAGGGCACTAATCGAAAAAAAAAATTCAGTCCCAATTGCTATTTCCGTCCTTCTCTACCCTGCATTGAATAAAAAAAATAGACGTGGCTGTTTAATTGAGTACTAATTTTATTAACTTTCAGATGATCAGGATACTCACACATACCTATATTTGTGTGTGTGAGAGAGAGAGGGAGAGAGAGAGAGAGAGAGAGAGAGAGAGAGAGAGAGAGAGAGATCTAATATGGCTCTGCACCCCTATACCATGAAAACGGATGGTATTTCATGAGGCATCGAACTGCGAAATGTTAAACACCATCTACTCTAAAAGCTTAAGCTGTGAGAGAATGACCCAACAATCAAGCTTCAACAAATCGAAAGACCAATGGGCCTGACTTACCCTCAAAAGACACATTATTAGGGGAGGATTACCCAGGCTTGTAAGAAGCACAGACAAGGACTATACCCGGGCGATGTGGGACAATCCAACACGAAACATAAGTGAAAGACAGCAACTTATAATATCTTTAACATAAATATAAAAATACGAACTAAATTTGGTATTATAGGGTGCTAGTTGAAGTTAACCAATATTCAGCCAAATCAGCATAAAAACCTTGTCTATTTTTTGGTGAAGGATCTGAATATCAGTGTCACATTAAGCTGTTGTCCCCTCACCTACAATGTTTTACAAATTCTACCAAATGCAAGTTTATTACTCATACAATTAAAATAGTACGTGAATGAATACTTTTGTCATTGAAACTTCAATCTGAAACAGAAGTTGCCGTTTCAATATACAGTTAGTTTCCCCATAGAAAACCTTCAGCTAATCCACATACACAAATGACTTGGGAAAGCTAAAAAAAAGTCAACTAATACACAAATTCAGAAGAGGATAGAAATTACAAGAATTCATTATCATAATTAACATGAAGCATGCCATTTGTTTGAGGATATTTCCAACGTTTTTATATTTAAAGGGAAGATTCAAATGATATTTACCCGTTTTAGAAAGTCCCTCCCATTAGAATCAGTATAAAACACCTTGTTTGTGACCATATATATTTGCCGCCATTCTTGTAATGATCTCCTTTCCAACACTGTCGTCTGTGGGACTTGGACCAATTTGGAATTCAAAAAGCATTGTAGAACACCTCAATTTTAAATATTAGCCTTGTTTACTATACATAGATGGAAAGAACAATGGTTATGCACAGTGCTCTTTAGATTCAATGTCGTCAAGAATCTAAAGAAAATCTACTAGCACTAATATTTATGTATTTATATATGTATGAACTCACTGTAAACTCAACTTCAGCATGTTCTTTTTCTCTGTAAACTCTAATCACCTATCCAAAAAAAGGAGATGAATACCAAGCATTAAACTGATTCAATTAAGACCAATGACCAACTTATAATTGTTAAGGCAGATGATCAAGTTTCAGAGAACTTCACACAATAAAGAATTTACGGATAGATAAAGTATTTTTGCAAAACTTTGGCTATACAATATATTTATTTATTTTATTGGAAATGTCAGTGTATACAATTGACACCTGATAAATCCATGGGTTGAATTGCTGATGAATTTCATCAATAAGTGGTCCACGAATGACCTTCAAGGATACCTGTAAATACTCGAAACATTAACTGTCCATAAATTTAAACACCTAAAACAACTAATCTAACAATATCTATCCATTCTGGCATTGTTGAAAATAGATTCACATAGGCAACCATCGTGAAGGTGGAAACACTTAATAGAGCTACTTTGGAAAAAATAGGCTTACTGATCTAGAAACAACAGCAGGAGGAGCTCTATTTGGACGGAAGATGCATCATGTATGCACCAGAATGGCATTTTTATAAGTATTGAATCATCAAGAATAGCTCTCTATATATAATCCAAACCCAAGCTAGCGATTGTGTACCTGGGGATTTGTATCTCCACTGCTTGATCCATACTAGAGGTAGCTTTGTTGTACCGGTACATCAACCTGGGGATGCAAAAAAAGTATGCTAAACGTTTTGGGGTGAATATTTTTAAGAGTAATATTTGGGGCACAAACAACTTCCACTAACACTTAGGGTGCGTTTGATAAAACTGAAAATTAAGTGTTGAAAATTAAGTGTTGAATTTTAAGTATTGAAAATTTTAAGTGATTGAATTTGTAATATTGAAAATAGTGCTTCAACTGCTGAAAAAGAATGCATTCAGTGATTATTTTCAGTAGAAAATTTTCACTTAAAGTTTTCAGTGATTTTTTGGCTGCTTTTTCAATTAAGTGGTATGTTATCAAACGCACTGAAAAAGATTAAGTGCTGAATCTTTTCATTTTCAGCACTTAATTGGGTTATCAAACATACCCTTACTAACACACTCTATCTCTCTCCGAGTGGCACTGTGGGGTCCGCAGTGGACCCTACAGTACCACTAGGAGAGAGATAGAGTGTGTGTTAGTAAGTGTTAGTGGAAGTTGTTTGTGCCCCTAGCAAGACCCTATTTTTAATTACCGGTACAAAAAGGTATACAAAACAGTGTGTTAAACAGTGCACAAACAAACAGGCTGCCTTTAATATTTCTTCAGATTAGGTAAGTTGTAGTACTTAAATTGATATTCAACAAATATAGCAGCCTCATTCACATTGCAAACATGTATTCAGTTTTTCTTGCAACAAAAATGTTTTCTTTTTCCCTTTCTTGGACTTGACAAATATTTGAATAGGCTATTATAAAGAAAAATGGCAGCCTAAATAGTTGAAACAAGAAAGAATGGTAATTTTAATATCTTGGAAAGTGAAAGAAAATTTCTTTTATTAATTTTATTTCTTTCGAAAAATTAATTAGAAAAAATACACCACACAGCATTCGAGGTAAGAATCAACAACAGTGCGGGTGCGGGTTCTTCGAACCTTTTAGAAGAGTCCTTCTACTGGCCCTTTAAGAGCAAACTCTGCACAGAAAATTATCGCTAAAATTGTTGCTCTAATTGGTACAACTGAAAATTGAAATGCTAACAAGCAACACCACCACATCAATGTTCTTTAAAGCTAAACTATATAATGACCTATTCAACATTTTCATCACACAATTTGTAACTAATTTAGCTAGAAAGCCAAAAATTAACAAGTTTAATCATAGTGTAATTTACCATATTTTTTCTGAATAAATATGAAATGACTGCAAAACAAATTTCAATTTGATTTTGTCCTACTTCATGAAATGTCCTGATCATATAAGATGATGCTTTCTCTGCATGTCCTGTAATGTAATGATCCAAAATTCAGGCTTGAAGAGAATTTTGATCTATTAGTCATTCAAGGCCCAACCCTGTTGCAAGCCTTGCAATTGGTGAGCTTAAAGATATCCAAGACTGAAACATTGTATATACGATAATGGAAAAGACTTAGATACCTTTCTTTGGGTACTTTGTCTAAAGTTTGGAGCATGTGAGTCCAAGTGTACAGAAGAGATTTGGTTAGCAACATTACGGGACTACTGAATTCAGGCCATAAAACATACAGAGTGCCCTTGATCTTCATCATCTCACATCGACCCAATAGAGCAGCACCCAAACCGTCGACTACACTTCCCGATGGAAAATAGTCTAAACCTTTTACCAGTGAGTGCCAACTTCTCTCCGATGACGTCTCGAGCTTGAAGGCCAATGTGTCATCTGGTGAGAGCTTACCACCAAAGTTTTGGCTCCGAACGGAATCCAAAATCAAAACCCACTCGGGAACAATCTGCTCACCAATCAGCAACTTAGCTATAGCATGAGATCTCTCTGCAGAAATCGGGTACTGGACAGATATGACAAGAATTGAATTCCCAGGGTCATTTAGGGCATAAATGTTGCTGGATTTGTCCCCGGGAGAAGGTTTAATGGTGTTTCCACAGAAGGGTATCTCGGGAAGGATGAGAGTTCCTATTAAGGTTTTAGAGGAAGATGTCGCGACTGAGAGGAGGAGAAGGCTGAGAGCAGGAGGAGTCGGCGGTGGTTATGGCCACGAGCAGGGGGCGGCGTGGGGGTGGAGGAAGAGGTGCGATGGAGATGGATTGGGAAAGGATTTTGGGAATAAAGAGAGAGGTTTGAGGGTTTGGAAATGAAGAGGCGAAGTTTGGGAGCAAATCTGCCAAATTTTAAGCGCGCAAATATCTTTTATGTCACTTTTTTTAAAAAATATAGGAGTAACTCTTTTACGTCACTTTTTTTTAAAAAAACTCTATTATTATTCTTATTTATGTCACTTTTTAGTAAATCGACATAATAATCAAATATTTTTATTTACAAATTTGCCACCGCGTTTTTATTTATGTCACTTTTTAAAAAAGTGACATAAAAACATTATTATTTGTCACTTTTTTAAAAAGTGACATAAATATGTTATTATTTATGTCACTTTTTTAAATAAATGACATAAATAATCAAGTATTTATGTCACTTTTTTAAAAACTGACATAAATATTTAAAAAGTGACATAAAAGGACCCTGCAAGAAATAATTATGTCACTCAAAATAAAAGTGACATAAATACAATTTTAAAAGTGACATAAAAAGCCTTTTTTCTTGTAGTGATTTAAGCTAGAAGTCTAGGATTATTATTTAACACCCAACTTTACACCTTGTATACCATGTGGACTAACCCTCTGTTTTGTAGCTCTATTAAGGTATGATTTCTTGAATCCCTCTTTAGCTTACTTTAATTCCTTGATTTTATCGATTTTTCAATCTTATGTGCAACACCTTAGAATTAGGACTTGCTTTACTTGTATATATGGATTAGAGACTCTTTTTCTAGGTTTTATCTATTTGCATGCATTTACACGTTTAATATTCGCGGCCGGATCCCGGGTAAGTTCTCTAGTTCCCTATTTGCATATCATATTGCTTGCTACTCGAATTATGTGATTTTTGAATGATATTTTATCATTTGCAATCTTACACCCTTTAGACATGCTTTTGTAATGTATATTTATGCATATGTATTAGTTGAGGGCACATTTAAGTTAATAATTCGATTAAAAGGATGTTAAGTAGAGGCCTATCGTGAGATAGGATGAGAAGGGGTGTTTTAGTCTGATGGACTCCTTCCCTTCTCATTCCATAATCCCCGGACCTAGTTAATCTTTGGTTTCGCAAAAGATCAGTTTCCTTATGAAATGGTTTCTTAATTTTTTCCTTTTAAAAATTAAGTGGCGACTCATTGTTTTGTGTTTTAAATTGAAAAAGATTTTTAAAGAAAAGCTGTGGGTAAGAAAAATGCGATATCCACAATCTGGCGACTCTGCTGGGGATCGAACCCAGAATCTCTGGTTTCGCATACCAGAATTCTGATTTTGGGTTCACTCGAGGATTAGACTTCAAAGCATCCTTTTAATTGAATTAATTAATTTTTGTGTGCCTGTTACATTGCACTTGCATGTCCAACCAGTCGATTGCACGAAACTATGACCTTGGAGACTCGGGGCAACCCGGTCGGTCAAGTCATCATGGGACTGTGTGATCACCCTTGATCTCGTACTATATGTTGGTATATGAAGCATCCTATCGGGTGTGTGTCAAGGGTCCCTTATTTGACCAAAACCCAGCCTTCGCATAGTAGCTTCCATAGAACCTTTCAAAATTAGGAAATCAATTCTTGATTAGGATTATGTGCTAGGAAGTTTTGTATGCCCGGAAGAGATTATTTGAGATGATGACGATGCTTGCTTGATATAGGGCGTACAATCTCTTAATCACTTTTAGCAATTCCTTATCATGTCCCATGACATTTGGGGAACATGTTGAACCTTGATTATAAGATTATATCTCTTATATCCTGTTAGCTAAGCATCATTGACCTTGTATGCATCCGAATCCATGAAAAGTACGGTGATAATCCGATCATGTGGTCCTCTTACCCAATAAATTTCAAATCCATCTTTTAAAACAAATGGATTTTTGCCATCTTTATTCAAAAGTTTTCGATCGTTCTTTGAAAAATCTCTGGGGTTCACTTTTCGATTAAAACTCCAAACTAACCTTGTTACGACATATTTTCACGATCTTATCTTCGAAGGAAGAATTCAAAATTTTTGGGTGTTTATTTTTGAAAAAGTTTCACCAAATGTTTTTTTTAATGAATTTTCGACCCAATCATCTTATGTTAATAAATGTTTTCACATCCTCATTTTCGAATAAATGATTTAAAATTCTTAGGCAGTGTGTTTAAAAAACCTCACCATCTTAAGAAATGAATTTTGGAAAATTATGAATACCCAACCTTCGAAAAGGTAATGAGGGTCACAGTGAGAGGAGAAATTAGCGCACTTGACATCAGTGAGGATTTTATGTGCTTATATGCTTATGTGTTAGGGTTAGGATTTTCTTTTTCTTGGCTTATAGAATAGGCACACACGCACACATGTATTGCATCAGCATGACATGCGTAAAAAGGGCTTTCACTGTACCAAAAATCTTTTAAAACAAAATACATACATGTGGTAAAAAGAAGCAAATCAAAAGGTTTTAAAACAAAATTAAACCTTTTTGTAGGGGCAAAGATAGCATCTAGTTCAGATTCAACTTGGTTTAGGGGACCTACAGCAAGGCTTTTGAGAAGAGAAGACCTTGATATGGCAGAAGAAAGAAACAACGGGGAAGTACCAGAGTTGAGAACACTGGTAGAGCAACAAGCAGAGCAAATGAGGTGGCAGGCCAAAAATATGAACCGTATGATGGGAATGATAGAAACACTGAATCACCAACCACCACCTGTAATTCCGCCTGTTATGGACCCACCTTTGGGAGGAGGGAAGGGAGATTGGTTTGATGATCAGGAGGCACAATGGACTGATGCACTATGGGCCAACAGAGAAAGAGAGAAAGCCGAGAAGGATAGACTGCTGAGCGAAAAGATCGAGAAGTTGGAAAGGGTGATGCGTAAGGCTCAAGGGGTCGACACTTATTTGATGGAGTTGGAAGGTCTGCACGACGGGGTCCACGAGACGCTGCCTGCCAGGTTTAAGCTGTCAATTTATGACAAGTTTGATGGGATTAGGAATCCTCACAGCCATGTAAGAATGTGTATTGGAGCTTTCCAACCAAGTGGGCTGAGCACAACCATGATGGCGGTCCTATTCCAACAGACTATGACTGGGGCTACTTTATCCTGGTATCTTACTCTCGAACTAAGCAAAACCAGGGTGTGGGAGGAAGTGATCAAAGCATTTGTGGCACAGTACGAGTACAATCAAGATTTAGATGTCACTGTTCGAGATTTGGAGACCACTAGGCAAGGGAACAAAGAATCATTTGCCGAATACCTGAGAAGATGGAGGGGAAAGGCAGCTAAAATGGTACAAAGGCCGTTTGAGAAGGACCAGATCCGAATGCTAATGAAGAATCTACAGCCAGTGTACCAAGAAAAGATGAGATTCCAGTCAATCAACACCTTCGCCGAGGTTTTCGATGTTGGGACGAGGATAGAGGATGCAATCCAAGAGGGGGTAATCAAGAAATAGGAGCAACCAAACCGGTACAGGAGACCAAACTATGGGTCCAACGGAGGACAAAAGGGGGGTCACTCTGGCCCCACCGATGTCAATGCACTGAATAGGCCAGAAAGGAAATTCGACATAACACCGAGGAGAGGAGGGGACAAAGCACCAAGGAAGTTCTCAGATCTGGGAGTGTCACTATCAACTGCCCTCGATAAACTGTTAGCAAAAGGGCATCTCCGTCAGTTGGAACCTCGACCTTTATCAAGTCCACTTCTGCCCAATTTCCAAGGGTACCTCTTTTGCAAATTTCATCAGCAGAAGGGTCACTCAACGGATCGGTATATGAGATTAAGGCACGAAATCCAGGACCTCATCGATAACAAAATAATTTCGGAACCACCTACCAAAGCTCCAAATGTTACTAAAAATCCGCTTCCGAATCATCAAGCTGTGCCACCACTGCAGGGTCTTTATTTCTTGGGGGTAGAAGAAGCAACCTTCGATCTGTCCAGGCTAATCACTAAGGCCGGGACACCAAGGAAGCCATACCAGCTGCCGAAGGATTCAACGATCTGTACTTTGGAGGATCAGCCGGGGAAAAGTGAAATAGGACAATCAGACTGGTGGGTTTAAGGGAGTGACAGTCGAGACGTAAGCCAGGTAGAAGACGATCTTTGTTACGAGAGCGACAAGGAAGCGGAGATGGTGGAGGATACTTTGAAAATTGATCCAGAAATTGAGAATCTGTGGACAAGGGAAGAAGTCAGTCATTTAACTCGGTCGGGCAGGCACTTTAAACCGCATGAGCTAGAAGAAGATCATCCGAGGGTAATTGGACAAGGGAAAAGGGAAAATGAACGAAGAAGACGAAGAGGACAGGGTTCTAAAGCAGATGAAGAAAACTCAGGCCAATATCACCATTTGGGGGTTACTGATAGCATCGAAATGCCACAGACAGGCAGTGTTGGACGCTCGAAACCAATCCAATGTTCCCATCAACACAGCACCGGAAGACATCATGGGAATGATCGGCAGAATTCTGACCTTGGCTATCACCTTTTCTTTAGATGACGTACCCCCCGAAGGACCCATGCTCAACAAGCCATTATATGTCACTATTGAATGTTTGGGGAACACCGTGCCCGCTTATCTCGTTGACAACGGGTCTGCTTTGAATGTATGCCCCTTCCGAACAGCCAAACAGATGGGTTTAGATGAATCGTCCTTCGTGCCGTCCCAACAAAAGGTCAGGGTATATGACAACACTCAGAGAGTAGTCATGGGTATCATCTTTCTTAACCTCGCCATTGGACCAGTGGATAAAGAAGCCAAATTCCAAATCATTGATATCCCTGCCTCCTTTAATTTATTGCTAGGAAGGCCATGGTTGGATAGCTTGGGTGCCATACCATCCACCATTCATCAAAAGGTAAAATGTGTTTGGAAGAACAAAGTCTGTAACATTCTCGGGGACAGCTGGGTTTGTTCGTCCGAAGCATCATCAAGCGCACTGGTTCTAGAATTATAGCTACAAGAAGAAGAAGCAAACATGGGAGGGTTCGAGTTCATCAGCATGATCGAAGAGGAAAAGCCATAAAGAGTTCCTGCCACTTTACTTTGACCAATACGCAAGCTCGTTGGTCGCAGGGATCATGAAGAAAATGGGTTTCTTTCCAGGATTGGGGTTGGGAAAGAACCACCAAGGCCTGCCGGAGTTTTCAAAAATCCCTACTCAGACTCACACCCATGGTCTGGGGTACCAACCATCCAAGAAAGGGGGAAAAGAGAAGAAGAAGTCCGTCGATGCACCATTGGACCCTTACCTAAAAATGCTCAATGGGTATTTATAAAGGAAGGAGAAGATTTTCCTTTTTGTGGCTTCCCAGAGCCATGGGTGGACCAGAAAGATAAATGTTTGAAGCCAGGGTTTGAGATCTTCTTTCCCAACGAGTTTTCTGCATATGAAGATTGATGTTGTCAGAATCAAGATATAAAAAGTATACTTTACTTTTCTAAAGATTTGTAGTGTGAAAGTAAAGGTCGAACCCACAGAGATTGATTACTACAGCTTTTAATTTTAAAACCTAAGTCTACTTAATTAAGAAAAACGGATTTGATTTGGTTTTTATTTAAACTAAAAACAATAAAAGTAAATCTAAACTATGAAAGCAATTAAAGTTGTGTTAAATAATATTTAAAGGAACCTAGGATTGCAAATCCACCACTAGCTTCATAATAGGAATATTTATGAATTACTTTAGCTTATTACGTTGGATGAATATGGGGAATTGTAGCTACAAGCCCAATTCCTCCGACAAGAAGATAATCATGGTTCAAGCACCAACATAATCCATCTTCGGGTAGCACGAATTATCTCACACTAAACTAGGGTTGTGATCTAATCCGTCTAACCTAGGCATGGACTATTCGGATACTTGATAGCACGAATCAATAAAGCACCATCACATGTAAACAATCTAAACAAGCACAGCAAGAATAGATCGTTGAGCACATCACAGTCAAAATAGATCTAAGACAAGAATAAATTCTGAAAGCAATGATTTAATCACTAGAAATACGATTTATTTATAAAAATCCTCTAAACATGTGACTGTCATCCATACATAATAAAACTAAAATAAAAGCATAAATAAAACCCTATTACTCATCTAGGGCTTCATTGAAACCCTAGATCTATGATCTAGCCGTCCATGGAAGTAGTAGATAGCAAGAGGTTGATGGAGGAGGCAATGGAAACCCTTGGTCTTCTTCTTCTTCTCCTTGCTTCCCTACCTTCAATGGCTGGAAGTATGGTTGTAGAATGTGTGTATAATAATTGCCAACCCTCTAATTGAAGTAAAATAGAGTATATATAGATTTACAACAAGTTTTGGAAGCCTTTACAACTCGAAACGGACTGAAACTGATGTAATTTACAATCTGGACGTCATTCTGCAGTTTCGTTTGCACAGGAGTTTTCAGTACACTGAAATACGCAACTATGATTTTTCCACATATCGCGCGAGCGGGTCGCGCGAGTGTGGATACCGGGCTTCGGACCACTCCTCTCTCGTTTGAGATTGTTTTGAAATTGATTTGAATCAAAGAAAAGGAAAGGTCTGTTGAAAACAGATACAGAGTCGCCACTTGGTCTTTAAGGAACCAAGAAACCTAATTTTGACTCACCCAAGCGGATAAGGGCACCGGCCCTTCATAACCAAAGAACTTGGTTCGGGGTTTTGGTACGAGTGAGGAAGGAGCCTTTGTCGCGACTAAAACACCCTCAACTCGCCCCGTCTTTCGACGGGCCTCAATTAGCATCCAAATAATCATCTTATAGTATGTTTGGTTCGACAATTAATACTATTGTAGTATATTACATCACATAAGAAAACTTGAAATTGGAAGATCAAAAGATAAGATATCATTCATAAGATCTAAGCCAAATATCATACAATGTAAAGTGAAAATCACACAAATAAACCTAGGAAAAATCGTCTAATCATATATCAATTAATCAAGTTTTCCTAATCTAAAGGGGACATAAATTGTTCTTGAAGCAAATAATTAAAGAAATCAAAATATGCTTAGCAAACTAGAATGATGCATGTTATTTTTTTTTAGGAAAGAAGATCTCTCAATCCCCGGGACGGATGAGAAAGGATGATTAGATCGAGGGGAAGCATGAACGTGTGATCAAGTTCATTCCTTATAATCTTCTTGGATTAAGAGTTACAAAAACCCCAAATCTTGCATGAATGTATTGTATGAACCTAAAAATGTGCAAAGGTTGTAGTGTGTTTTGTGTTCATGGATTTCTAAAATGACTTAGAAGTCTAAAATGTGCATGAATGAATGGATTAAATCAACATGGGATATATACAAATGTAGTATGAACTACTTCCTAAGATGTGAGCTAATTTGGAATGCATATGAGCATCAAATCAAAGAATAAAAGTTGAAATGTGCTTGCTGTGAATAGTGGACAGACTGCATATGGCACTTTGCAACATTATAATGGGAGAACAAACGTGCCTAGAAAAATGTGAGAAAAATCTGAGATCATTCTTATTGTGTCTAGAAAATAACCCAAAAAGCCAAACATCAATAGCTATCACAGATTAAAAGAAAAAAATCAGAATGTACACATGACTCAGAAACAAAAGCTGCACTGTTGACTGATTTTGTATGATTTTTCATAAATCAAAGAAAAGGTTTATGATGACCCATTATATACCAAAAGTTTCCTAAGACACCCAAGTTTTATAAAAAAAATAGAAAAGGTATATGTACAGTGATGAAAATGTCCAGAATAAGTGCAAGAAGTTGGGTGAACATTCTGTGAGAACAGAGGCAGATTATGAATGTGAACTTCTCACATCCAAAACAAATACTCTCATATTTCTATAATTGATGGGACAAATTAGGGACAAACTATGATGTATTAGAAAGGTTTTCCAAGTGGTTTCATCATCATAACTTGAGTATTTAATTCAAAACAAATCTCTGAATCGGAACAGCTCACTGTTTTGGGTCATTGTTTTAGAGATATTGAAGAAAACAAAGTTTTATTTCTTGAAATCAAATGAGAGGGATTGAGAGGGGGGTTTTGAAATAGATGTTTTGAAAACATATTTCCAACACTCAATAAGGATTATGACCACTTAGAATACTAACACCAAACTCATCATTAAGAATCTCCAAGATTGTTGGAGAGATTTATTCTATTTTTTAACATAACTTCAATACATTCCAAGGATACCTTGGAAGTATTGAGGTTATGATCATCATCTATCAAACATGTTTTTGAGGTCAAGAGCTACTATCCATAAGGATTCACTCACCCCAAACTTCATGTCATCACTTAGATGATGATGAACTAATAAGTAAATAAAAGAAAACAAAAAGAAATGGGGTAAGAAGAGATAAACAATAAATAAACAAGAAAATAGATGATGATCAATAGATGATATTCATGAAGCATGAACTTGTAGGTTGGTGTTTCACTCATATGTATTGACACTAGACATGGAAGAAGCTTCCACTCTCTTGAATGCTCACTAAAATGGTGGTTGGGAGTATTGAATGTTGAAATAAATGGAAGTAATGAAGTAAAAAACAAAGTTAGAACTCACTTTTGTTTTGAAAATCAAAGAAGAATGCTTCTTTTCTCTCTACTCTAACTTTATCTCTACAACTTTCTCTCCCAAACTTTCTCAAAACTTACATTTGACTCCCTAAAATGAGGAGTAATGGGGTGTTTATATAGGCCAACTTGGGGTGTTTTTGGGATTTAGAAAGTACTCCCATTGGTCCCAAACATCTGAAATCATGAAACCACGTCGTTTTGGATTTTAATTAATCAAAATGGGACCACCAAAATATTTACAAAAACTTACTGTTCTGGAGGTGAGTGCCGCGGCGGCACTGGGCCACTGCCGCGGCGGCAGTGGGCCAGTGCCGCGGCGGCACTGCTCCTCCCTTCGTCTGGATAATGCTGTTTAGGCCCCCCGAAGTTCCGGTATTCGCGAAAAGGCCCTATTTCGTCCAAAATTCACAGAAAATGCGTACGAACTCCAAATTGAGGTTGTGATATACCGTTAGAAAGGTAATGGAGTCTACTTTACATAAAAAATAGTTCGGGGATAGGTCACTTTGAAAAGTTTTGCGGTATTCGCGATAAAAGCCGATTTGATCGCCTTTTTCGCCTTTGGAAATTCATAATAAATTCGTTTTAAATCCAGAAATTATGTGCGATATACCGTTGGAAAGCTATTGACCTCTAGTATCCATGAAAAATATTTGAAAATTGTTTTGGTTCCCCGATTCCAAAGTCAAATCTTGGTCAAACCGGTCAAACCTGGGATTCCCGGGAAGTTCTGGGAACCTTTGGGAGCTCCCAGGAGCTGATGTTTTCGCTCGATTTTCTTTTGGAACTTGTTTTAATACTTTTCTCATGATTTAGAATGGTTCCGGTGAATTCAGACAATTTCGGTCAAACCTGGTCAAACTTGGTCAAACTCTGGTCAACCTGGTCAAACCTTGGTCAAACCGGTCAACGGGGACTTTCGGGGAACTTCCGGGACTTCCGGGGGTCTCTGGGAGCTGACGATTTCTTCCGGTTTTATTTAAAAACTCATTTTATCACTTTTCTTACGACGTAGTACGTTTTCAGAACTTTGGGACCAAATCTGGGAATTTTCGGACTTTCAAGGGCATTTTGGTCATTCTGAGCATTCTGAGAGATAGAGCTGACTTCCGAGAGTCCTTTTGAGTCTTTTACGATCATTGTGATCCACCAAGCTATGGGTCTCCTAAATCTGATAGCCGACAAAATGGGGTGTCTACAGTTTGCCCCTCTTTGGCAGGAACTTGCGAGGCAACGCATGTCGCAAGCGAGTGCCAAAGTTTTGAAGAGACAGGACTTTTTGGAGGCTATAGATTTAGGACAAACAGCGTTGCAAAAGATGGAAGGATGATGCTGGTCGTGCTTCGCGTGAGCTGCCTACGTATCCCAAGGGGAATCAGACCAGGACGTAGTTCAGGACACAAAAGGGATAAATCACATATGCACGTACACAACAATCAGGCGGATGCTATGCTATATGAGGATGATATGCAATGTGTGGATGCGATATGATCTCATACATGAGTCCTATCATGCCCAGTTTTCCGATCCTAGAATGAGCAGGTGCCAAGGGGTGTGCCACTCCGAGTGGGCTAGTGTTGTGCTAGTGTTTGTGATTGTGACGTGGTGGGTGACTCAGATAAGGGCATTGAAGTCTAGAAGACTCCGGGTTTTAGGGGCAAAACTTCTGGAAGTACGCTTTGCGAGCGAATGTAATTGGGTGTGGGGTCTCAGAGGACTATGATCGAAGACGTCTTTTGGCAAGTAACCGACGGACACAGGGGCTCCGGAAATTAAGAGACTGATATAGAAGTCACGGGACGAATGTGAAATCCTGGGACGTCCTGTGATGAACATGGAGGCACCGACGGTGTGATGAGAGCGATGGACCGACGATGTTTGCATTGAGATGACGAGTCGACAATGGACTACTGACGGTGTAATAAACCCGCTGAGGATTAATCTGAATCTGCTGGGGATGAAGCGATACTTTCTAGGATCTCTCTTCAACTGCTCCTTTTGATCGAATCTTTCGGGCTTGCCGGGGTCTCTGGGAGCCGGTATCTGTCTGCTTTTGTCCTCGGAGGATGACGCAGGGTTCACGGGGAATCTCTTTTGGTGCTCAATCCAAGAGGGCCGGTCAGGGCCTCTGGGAGCTGGTATCTGTCTGCTTTTGTCCTCGGAGGATGACGCAGGGTTCACGGGGAATCTCTTTTGGTGCTCAATCCAAGAGGGTCGGTCAGGGCCTCTGGGAGCCGGTATCTGTCTGCTTTTGTCCTCGGAGGATGATGCAGGGTTCACGGGGAATCTCTTTTGGTGCTCAATCCAAGAGAGCCTGTCAGGGCCTCTGGGAGCCGGTATCTGTCTGCTTTTGTCCTCAGAGGATGATGCAGGGTTCACGGGGAATCTCTTTTGGTGCTCAATCCAAGAGAGCCTGTCAGGGCCTCTGGGAGCTGGTATCTGTCTGCTTTTGTCCTCGGGGAATCTCTTTTCTTTCTTCAGAATTATCGGAATTCGCGACGATTGTCCTGAAACGACCGATTCGGGTCTTCGGGAGCCGATTTTTCCCAGTTTTTGCCTGCTGGAGGTAGTTCTGACAACTTTTAGTCTGCTTGGGGTAAAACCTCATAGATCTTGATTGGAACGGGCCATCGGGGCTGATCGGGGCCAAAAACGGGCTGAAAAAGGCCAAAACGGGCCAAAACGGGGCGAAACGGAGCGACGCGGGGCCCACGGGGAGCAGTGCCGCGGCGGCACTGGGCCACTGCCGCGGCGGCAGTTGGCCAGTGCCGCGGCGGCACTGGGTGGCCGGACTTCATCTTCTTATATGTCGGGTTTTTGAGCTTTCCAAGCTCATTCTTGGCCATTTTGAGGTGTTTTTGAAGCCAAAATTCACCAAAACGCAGCTTGTGCGTGCTCAGGTGAGTAATCTTTCCTCGTAGTTGGATTTTTGATTGGTGTTTTGGTTTGCCCAAATTTTCAAGAAGAAAGTTAAAATGTGACTTCCATTTTTCTTGTAGATCCATGGCTTCGAGCTCAAGGAGACCGTCTAAGAAGGCCAAAGGACGAATGAAGGCCGAGATGCACACCCCGGACGTGATTTTGCGAGACCCCCAACACCACCTTTCGGCCGCGGCTCTAGCGAGCTTGGTATGTGAAACTTTCAACATTTTAGGACCACTTTTATGTACTATGCTAGTTTTGTGAGCCGTAGTGTGCACTTAGAGACCGTTAGAAGCTTGACTTGTGCTCAAATGTTGATTTCGTGAATTTTTGCTCTCGGGTTGTGAATAGTGATTTTGTGCACCTTTTGTCGCCTTTGTTGTGTGCAGGTGCCGGAAGTGGCCTTGAAAGGCCATGGTAGCCTTACCCATGCTTTCTTATGGTATACCCAGCTTTCGCCCACCGTTAAGAGGATGGTTGATGATGCCGGGTTCGGAGGCTTCGTCCGCTTGGTTTCAAAAAGTAGCAACGATCTGGCTCACTTCTATGCACTGGCCGAGAGGTGGTGGGACACTACCAATACCTTCCACCTGCCGTTCGGAGAGATGACTATGACGCCTTTCGACTTCTCCATGATTACGGGCTTGAGGGTTGGCGGGAAGCGCCTGATTCTGGATTACTTTTACGAGATCGACCCAGAGGCGGTGGAGATGCTGATTGGGGCTGTTCCCCCTAACCTGGAGAGGCATTGGTTTCCTTGCGGCTGGCTTTACCGGGCCTATGGCAGAGGTAATCACAATCTGAACAATTCCCAACTTTTGAGGGTTTATCTTCTGTATGTCCTTGGGTGCTCAATCTTTGCGACAAGGAACGACCGGGTGAGCTTGAGGCTCCTTTCCTGCCTGGCGACCATTAGTGAGATCCCCTCCTATAACTGGGGCGGTGCTGCCCTGGCCCATCTCTACAAGCATATGGGGGAGGTCTCTCGGGGTGATGTTAAATCCACTGGGGGATTCTGGCGAGCTTGGGAGGTACGCACTGTTTCTTCCTTTATTTTCCATCTCTTTGATTTCCATACTTGTTCTGATTTCTCCTTCATCTGTGCAGCTTTGGAGTTTTGAATACTTGAAGATGTTGGCTCCCTCCCCAGCGGACGAGTCAGGCGAGGATGAGGATGGTATGGCTCCTGTGCCTCTATTCCCACGAGGCTTGAGATGGCGGAGGGACGTTGTTGGGGTGAAGAGCGGGGCCCATCGGATTGTTTTGCTTCGGAAGTTCTTAACTGGGTTGACAGCCTCTAGTGTTGATTGGACGCCTTGGGAGGGCGTCGCTTATGCCGCTACTGAGGAGATACAAGCAGTTAAATCTCTTACCTCTTGCCGCCTTCTGCTGGAGAGTACTGAGTGCAGGCAGTGGTTTCTTGGTGAGCGGGTATCTCGGCAGGTGGTTGGTGGTTCCCAGTATCGCGTCCCTCATGATCCTCCTGTGATGGATGCTAGTGACCTTTCTGGAGATGCTCTGCTGGCGGCTTTAGCTGGCACCGATGTTTGGGACCATTTTCTGTCTGAGACCAGTTATGAGGCTTACCGTGGTCGTTTCCTGATGCCTAACTTCCCACTCCTGGAGGTGAGTTCTTTTTGTATTTTTTGTTTATATTCATTGTCCATGTTTTTGATTTATCTTTTTCTAACTTATTCTGTGCCTTTAGCTTCGTGAGATGTACAGGAGACAGGCTCCTCAGGCTCCCGACCCTATTCCTCCTTGGGATTGGACTGTCAATGTTCTAGGCGCTGATGGCACTCCCCAAATGATGGAGGTGCCGCGAGTCACATGTGGGTACCCTACTCAACCAGCGGGCGTCCTCAACGTTCCTTGGAGTTATGCCGAGGAGGGTCACGCCTTGGCGGCTAGCCTACGGTCCCTGGTCCTTACACGAGACCACCGGGTATGTCTCTAATTTTGCACTTTCTTAAAGTTACAAGGTTCTAACCCTGGATTTTTATTTTGACAGATGGATGGTATGCGGCAATTTGCCGCCAATCAGATGGCGTCCTTGGTAAGTCTCTGACTCGACTCTGTTTTTGTACTTTTTGTTGTTCCCTTACTGATTGCCCTCATTTTTATTTGTGTGTGCAGTATCGTGGAGGCGGGGCTGGCTCATCGAGGACTGGTCCAAGATGTAGAGGCGGTAGGAGGAGGCCGTCGCCGACGTACACTCCGTGTGGTCCGACGGAGGACGAAGAAGAGGAGGACTGAGGCTTCCCAAGCGGGAATTATTATTTTATTTTCTTTTCCTGTTTTCGATTGGGTTGTACTGAGGATATGATTATTAGGACAGTGTAGGACGATGTGTAGCACAATTTGTGACCTTTTGACAGAGTATTATGATGTTTTGCCTCCTAGGCCGGATATCTTCCAGTTTAGAGGCGCAGTTGTGTGCTTATTGATATATGTGCATTGTGATTGCTGGATGTTACTACGATGGGCAGTTTTGTGATAGTGAGTGCTTTTGCCTTGCAGGTGGGATAGCCCGTGAAACGGGGAGGTGCTGCCGAAATTTTGAATTTTGCTAGAGCAGTGACAGAAAATATGGCTTTGTATGATCCTGCTCATCTCACACCTTGGCTGAACATTACGGATGGCGTGGAGCGGATCAACCTCTTCAGCTATGGCTTGACCGAGCTGTTTTCTCTTCGCCAGATGACCCTGAATACGGAGTTCTTGCGTGCTGCCATTGCTTACTGGGACCCAGTGAACCATGTCTTCAACTTCAACGGCCTGGAAATATGCCCCATGCTTGAGGAGTTCTGCGCTATTCTCGGCTATGATTCTGACTCGGACTTGATTCTTCCTTCCGTTGATACCCTCAGCCCTACGCGAGCCTTGGCTGAATACCTGAATTGCTCTGTCACTATTTCCCGCCGGCTGATTCAAGGTGAGGTTCTCAACATTGCTTCTATCATTGCCCGGTATGCCAGTCCTGGGAATCCCAGCATGTATGATGCTTCCCGTGGGGCCGCTTTGATATTGTGCATGACTTCGCACTTCCTGTTCTCGAGCACTTCCGTTGACTTGGTGCATGTGTGCCTCGGGCTGAAACTTAGCAGGAATCCCATGGCCATGGTTCTAGCTGAAACTCTGAACGGTTTGGATAATGCCTTCAACCATGGGACTCCTCTTCTTTCTGGGGCGCCTTTGGTGTTACAGGCTTGGCTTTACGAGCGCCTTCAGCTGTGGACGGGCCGTATACCACCGATTTACTTTCGTCGAGCCGTGCTTCATTCTCACTATACCTTTGCCGATTGGGTGGGCATGATGAGCACCTTATCTGAGGCTGACATTTGCTGGATCGTGAGGCGTTGGGGCCTCTATGCTATTACCACGAGCCTCAGGGGTCACCAGAGAGTGTGGTTGATGGGTCTGAGAGAGACTTCTTTCTATCATCCTCGCCGCTTGGCCCGACAGTATGGACAGGTTCAGGAGGTTCCCCGGGGGTTTACTGAGAGAGTCTTTGCTTCCAGGATCAGAGCTACCACTATTGCTGCTTTTATTGATGGTTGGACTGACCGAGTAAAGGCCTACTTCTAAAGACCTTCGAAGAAATAAAAGACACTAAGACGAAACAGGTCCTGACTGATTTTGCTCATTCCTCCAAGTGTCTTTGAACATGTGGTTGCTTTTTGAAAGACTTTTATTTCTTTGATTATTCCTGCTTATGTAATATTCAAAGTTTGTCTATCGGTGAACCTTGGTTATTTTGGGAATCTCATTTTATGCATTTTAGCTTTCTGAAAACATGTTGTAACTTGAGGTTTCAATTAGTTGTTGCTTTTGGTACTTGCTTGAGCATGCTGGGGTTGTTAGAGGCAAACGAGGCGGGTAGCCGAAGTTTGCCCCTAGTTTGGGATATATATGGTTGTGAGGCAAACGAGGTAGATGACCGACGTTTGCCCCTAGTTTAGAAGAGGTTCAGGCAAACGAGGCGAGTGGCCGAAGTTTGCCCCTAGTGTGGAGGGTGGTTTTTGGGTTTTGGTAAGGACCGCGACTTTATTTTCTCACGTGCTCATAATTTTTGCCTAGGCACCAAGGAGGTGACCTAGCGAGCTATTTTCTCTCTTTTGTTATTGCTCACTTTGGATTTAGCTCTAATTTTTGCCTAGGCGTCCTTTCGGATTTTCGACCTAGTGAGCCACCCTTCTTTTTCTTTTTGAAAGTCTGCCTACGTACCCCCGAGCGGGGATCAGGTCCAACGTAGTTCGGGCCAAGGTTTTGAAAGGAAAGGTTATTTTTGTTGGTGGAGCGACCGAACCGATGTGGTTGCCTACGTATCCCCGAGTGGGAATCAGGTCGAGCGTAGTTCAAGGAAGGCTTGAAAGGAACGGTTATTGGATAGTCAAGCATAGTACTTTTTGAGGCGATCCATGTTGATCGGTTCTTTGAATTCGACACCATCGAGGTCCATGAGATAAGTTGCTCCTCCGGAAAGAACAGTCTTGGCGATATAAGGGCCGACCCATTTTGGCTTAAACTTCCCACGGGGATCAAAGATCGGAGCTCGCAACTCCATAAGGACAAGGTCGCCCTTGACAATCTTCCTTGGGCGAACCCTTTTGTTGAAGGCACGGGCTATCCTCTTCTGATAGATTCGGACATGGTCGACTGCCGCCAGACGCTTTTCATCTATGAGGGCCAATTCTTCATACCTTTCTCTCAACCAATCTGATTCAGAAATTTCACATTCTGCCATCACGCGTAGGGATGGTAATTCTATCTCCACCGGCAGTACCGCTTCCATCCCATACACTAGTGAGTAAGGAGTCGCTCCTGTGGACGTTCTTATCGATGTTCTGTATCCCCAAAGTGCAAATGGTAGCTTTTCATGCCAGTCTTTGTAGGTATCCGCTGATTTTTGCAGTATGGCCTTGACATTCTTATTCGCAGCTTCGACTGCCCCATTGGTCTGTGGTCGGTATGGCGATGACTTGTGATAGGTGATTTTGTATTCCTCGAACAGGTCCCTGACTTCTGCCTTGAAATGACTTCCGTTATCCGAAATAATCTCATGAGGAACTCCATAACGGCAGATGAGATTTCTCTTGATGAATTTGGCCACTTCCTTGGCCCCCAACTTGGTGTAAGATGCAGCTTCTACCCATTTTGTGAAGTAGTCTATGGCCACCAGAATATACCGATTTCCATTTGAGGCCTTTGGAACGATTTCTCCAATAATATCGATTCCCCAGGTTGAGAATGGCCAAGGTGAAGTCATGCTGTACAGAAGGGATGGTGGCACGTGCATCATGTTTGCATGAATCTGGCACTTGTGACACTTTCTCACGTATTCGCAACAATCTTTTTCCAATGTTGTCCAGTAGTATCCTTGTCTCACGATTTTCTTGGCCAGCATGTGGCCGTTCATGTGTGGGCCGCATACCCCTTCGTGTATTTCTTCCATCATTCTTCTGGAGCTCTTCCCAAACAAGCAAGTCAGGTTGTGACCGTTGTATCCTTTCTTCAGCAGTTTCCCGCTGCAAATGATGAATTGCGCTGCGAATCTTCGAATTGACCTTTTGTCTTTCTCGGTGGATTCTTGGGGATACATCCCCTTTTCTATGAAGTTCCAGATGTCCTGGTACCACGGTGTTTCATTCTCTTCTTCTTCGATCGTGGCGATCATGCTGAACGAAGGCTCGTACCTCTGCTCAATTACCAAGGGCATCATCCTGACTCCCACAGGAATTTTGATCATCGATGCTAGAGTGGCCAAGGAATCTGCCAGTTGGTTCTCTTCCCTGGGCAAGTAGAGGAATGTGACATTTTCGAACTGCCTTTTGAGTTGGTCGAGATGATCATGATAGGGCTTCAACCTTTCTTCTTTTATTTTCCATTCTCCTCTGGCTTGTGATATGATGAGGTTTGAATCCCCGAAAACATCCAACTTCCGAACTTTCAGCTCTAAGGCTGCTCCCATTCCCAGAATGCATGCTTCATACTTAGCAGTGTTGTTGGTGGAGTTATAATTGAGCTTGACTGCTAACGGAGTGTGGTCCCCACTTGGCGATACTAGGATCATCCCTACTCCGTATCCCTTCATGTTGGCTGCTCCATCGAAGTACAACTTCCACTGTCCTTCCTTGATTTCCATGATGCTCTCGTCTGGAAATGGAAAGTCCCCACTTTCTTCAGAGTCGATGGCATGTTCTGCGAGATGCTCAGCTACGGTTCTCCCTTTTACTGACTTGCTCGTAACATACTTGATATCGAACTCGGATAATAGAAGTAACCAACGGGATATACGACCGGTCAGGGCGGGTTTTTCGAGAAGGTATTTTAGAGGATCCATGCGGGATATGAGCACAACTGGAAAGGCCAGCATGTAGTGCCTTAGTCGGCGGGTGCACCAAACCAAGGCCCAACAAGTTTTTTCGAGGGTAGAATAGTTGAGCTCATACCCAGTCATCCTCTTGCTGAGGTAATATATGGCTTTTTCGGAGTGGCTTTCTTCTCCTTCTTGGGCTAGCATGTAACCCATGGCATTTTCGGAGACAGACAGGTAAAGGAATAAGGGTTTATGAGGAATGGGTGGCGAAAGGACAGGCGGGTTCTGAAGGTAGGCTTTTATTTTGTCGAAAGCGGCTTGGCATTGGTCATCCCATTGGAACTTCTCCCCTTTTCTCAACAATCGAAACAGAGGATCGCACGTGGTTGTGAGCTTGGAGATGAAACGGCTGATGAATTGGATTCTTCCGAGGAACCCCCTTACTTCTTTTTCATTCCGTGGTGGTGTCATTTCCAGGACTGCCTTGATCTTGAAGGGATCTACCTCTATCCCCCTTTGTGTGATGAGAAAACCCAGGAGTTTACCGGAAGTCACACCGAAAGTGCATTTCTTTGGATTCAACCTCATCTTGTATTTGCGCAACCTTTCGAAGAACTTTTCCAGCGCTACCAGGTGTCCTTCTCTGTCCTTGGATTTCACAATCATGTCATCTACGTACACTTCTACCTCCTTGTGAATCATATCATGCAGCAGAGTGGTGGCAGCTCTTTGGTAAGTCGCCCCCGCGTTCTTGAGTCCGAAGGGCATTACTCTATAACAGTAGGTTCCCCAAGGGGTGGTGAATGTCGTCTTCTCCCGATCTTCTGGCGCCATTAGAATCTGATTATATCCTGAGAAACCATCCATGAATGAAAGTAGCTCATGTCCCGCGGTGTTATCTACCAAGACGTCAATGTGGGGAAGTGGAAAGTCATCCTTGGGACTGGCTTTGTTTAGATCACGGAAGTCGACGCACACGCGGACCTTCCCATCCTTCTTCGGGACTGGTACGATATTGGCAACCCATTCTGGGTATTCGGTGACAATGATGAACCCTGCCTTGAATTGCTTCTCCACCTCTTCTTTAACCTTGAGTGCCCATTCCGGTCTCATGCACCTCAGTTTCTGCTTGACAGGTTTAGAATTGGGGAGGAGAGGAATATGATGTTGGACGATGTCGGGATCGACCCCAGGCATGTCTTCGTAAGACCAAGCAAAAACATCTTTGAATTCTTTTAGCAAGAGGGTTAATTTTTCTTTTTCTTCTTTATTAAGAGTTGAGCCAATTTGCACAATTTGTGGATTATCTGTTTCACCTAGGTTAACTGATAAAGTATCTTCGATTATTTCATAAGCAGGTGGTTTTTCGATTAGTTGCTTAAATTCAATTGAGATATCCTCGGAGGGATCTGTGCATTCACAAGTGTTAGACACAGAGGAGTAAGCAGAATCGTCTTTCATTTCATTCATGACAGGTGAAGTGATTACATTGGATAGTGGTGGGCTTACAGCAGCCGACTCTGGTACAGACTCGATAATTGGTAGTACAGACTCCGGGGGAATAGGGGATTGGGAGACACAGATAGATGACTCTACAGCCTGGTTGCTCAGACCCTCCTCAGCAGGCTTGATCTGATCATCTTGGCTCTTGGCCCTCTTCTTCTCTTCCTCTTCAGCGGATTCTTCCCACATCTTCTTGATCGCCTCAGTGTCAAGGTATTTTAACCAGTCTTCCTCTGGGGTCTTTCCAACTTCTTCGGGGTAGAACGGGTCTTGATATGGGGGCCTCTCGCAGTCAGCGAAGATTTCAAGCCCAGGGTGCCTTCTCCCGGTGGTTCGATGGATCCATGGTTCAGGGAACCCGAAGTAAGGGAAATCATCCCCTTCCTTGACGAATTCTCCATTTAAAGTCTTTCGGTATGGCGGGAGACCCTTCACCCTCTTCTTCCATGGCCTTTGTAGCTCGACGTCCTCATCAGTGGGCTTGTACCCCAACCCGAAAGTGCCTTGTTGTCCTTTGATCTGCGGGAATTCCCGAATTCCTTGCTGGCGCCGACCCAACCCCATTCCGGGGAAGTAGTTCATCTTACGGACAATGTTGACGACTGCGGAGTGGACCTCAGGGAATCGGTCTTCGTCTTCGATCACATGAACTTCTTCCATGAAGAATCCTCCGATTTCTCCTTCTTCCAGTTCAGGTATTTGTACTTCAAAAATGGGAGCGTAATTCGGGAAGGCCTCACTTCCCCAACTATTACCAAGGATGACCTTTACCTCCCTCTCATGAATGTACTTGATCATTTGATGCACAGTGGATGATACAGCTTTGTTGGCGTGAAGCCAGGGTCTCCCAATTAGCAGATTGAACGAGGCGGGTATGTCCATGACTTGAAAAATCTCGGTGCTCACCAAAGATCCCACCCGGATTTGGAGAGAAACAGTTCCCATCACATTTCTTCTAGTGTTGTCATAGGCCCTCACGGATTGCACAGATGGCGTAATGTCGAGAATACTGACCCCCAAAGCAGTGGCAGTTCTTAAGGCACAAACATTCAAAGCAGAACCTGTATCGACTAGACAAAACGGCACCTGTTGCTCCTTACATCCCACAGTAATGTATAACGCCTTGTTATGCGCGGATCCCTCTGGCGGCAGGTCTTCGTCGGAGAATGTAATGATGGGGTCGGGGGTAAGTGCACCCAAGAAAGCTACCATGTCCTCTGGCGCGGCGTCGATGGGGACTTCAATCCCAGCCAAGCCATTTAACACGGCTTGCCTGTGCTTATAAGACGTCACCATAATATCCCACATCGAGAGATGCGCTTGGGTTTTCTTTAGCTGCTTGATCAGCTCATTGTCTTCTTCGATGACCTCATCCATCTTGCCTTTCCCTTTGTCTTTAACTGGACCTTTTTCGATGGCTTCGGTGGCAGGCTGTGGAGGCTGGTAATGGCGGCCTGACCTGGTTAGGTGATCAATCTCAGCAGGAGTAGGCCCTTCTACAGTCCCATCCTTTTTAAACCAATCACAATCCGTTCCCACAAATGGCTTTTCTGGCTCGTTCCAGATGGAAGCATCACTCTCGTCATTAGGATCATACCATTTGAGGTCTACCGCCCCTAGGTCATGCTCTTCCAGGAAGAACAAGTCCTGCTCGTCGTCAAGCTGCTGCTGCCACTCGTCATCCTCCCCTCCGATCAGATGAATCCCCGCAGAATCCGGGATGTCAATGCAAAGCAAGGGTTGTCCTAGAGGGGTGATATAAGTAGCAGGGTTGAAGGGTACGGGACTGGACTCAATGAGGTTGACATTTTGGTGGTTTGGTAGGGGATTTTGGGTGATATGAGGCTGCTTTGGTGGTGGCTCGATGATATTCTGGTCGATGAGGTCTTGGATGTCGTGGCGGAGGCGCATGCAATCATCAGTGTTATGGCCGGGGGCTTGGTGGTAAGTACATCGCTTGGACATATCGCAGTTAGGCGGGGGCGGGGTATTTCGAGGCTGGAGTAATTGGAGATGGCCCTTTTTGAGGAGGCGATCTAGGGCTGAGGAGAGGGAGATTTCTAGCTTGGCAAAATTGCGAGGGGGCTTTTTCTGGAAAGGGCGGTTGGACGGGTTTGCCTGGTTGGAGGGTTGGTATGGTCTTGGAGGGTATGCCATGGGTTGGCTGCTAAGGGCATTGACATCCGGGGGATTCCGGGAGTAGTTGGGCCTTCTTGGCTGACTCGGAGGGTCTTCCTTTTTGATCTTCCCTTCCCTGATAGCATCTTCAATTCGGGTTCCGACCTCAAACAACTCTTCAAATGTGGAAATGGACTGGTAGAATAATTTCTCATGATAGAGCGGCTGCAGATTCCGGATGAGCATCCTTACCTGTTCTTTCTCGATTGGCCGGTGGGTCATTTGGGCTACCTTGTTCCTCCATCTGCTCAGAAATGCAGCGAAGGATTCATTGTTGCTTTGCCGGGTTGTTTCCAAATCCCTGACGGTGACGTCCAGCTCTTGATTGTAAGAGTAATGATCGACAAAGACTCGGACAATGTCCTCCCAGGCCCGGGTTTTGGAGGCTTCCAAGGTTAGGAACCACGATAGTGCAGATTTTGCCAAAGTTTGCGGGAATAGCATCGCAATGTGCTCGTGGGTGCAACCCATGGACTGGAAGATACTCATACATAGCTTCACGTGGCTTTTCGGGTTTCCCGTTCCATCAAAGCGATCGATGGCAGGCATTTTGAAATTCTCTGGCAGTTTCAGCTTGACAGGCTCGAAGAGGCCTTCCAGATCCAACATGTAATCGTCGATACCCTTGCTTTTTCTGAGTACGCTTTCCAGTTTATCGACCTTGTCCAACTTTTCTTGGAGCTTTTTCTCATACGTAAGCGGTGGGACCCCTTGAAACCAGTTTTCCTCCCCATTATTCTCATGTAGAGGAGGTTCAAACCCTGGTGGCGGAAACTCGGGCGGAGGTCGCGGCTGTTGCTGCTTCAGTTCTTCCATGAATTTTAGGACTTGGGCTAGACTGTCTGATTGTTGGCTTATAGTCGCTCCCAATTCAGTAACCTTGTTTTCCAACTCTTCCCTATTCATGCTGACGTAAGCTGTCGGACTGATTCTGATTAACCGATTATCCGTACTTCTGACCCACGAATAAGACCCTGACTGCTGACCTTGGGAATCTATACTGACCTGACAGATTTTGAAAGGGCTAGATTAGATCTTTGACAGTGGTGACTTTAGATAGTGATGTGGACCGACTCGAAACAGTGCGTGCAAATTGATGGGGAATGGTGCATGCAAATGGGACAAATATGCGGATGTAAGCCCTAATCTATATGATGCTCCTATTTCTAACAGATAGCAGCTAAACAAATAAGGTCCTAGCCATACAGAGTGTGCTAACCTTACTTTCTAGTATGATCACCAAGGGATAACACGGATTTCCAAGATACCCCGGAAATTCGGACAGAGTTTCTGCGGGAAACTGGTCAATATGGTCATATCTGGGATATTTGGACAGAGTTTCTGGGAGAAACTGGTTAATGTGGTCATATCTGGGATATTTGGACAGAGTTTCTGGGAGAAACTGGTTAACGTGGTCATATCTGGGATATTTGGACAGAGTTTCTGGGGAAACTGGTTAATGTGGTCATATCTGGGATATTTGGACAGAGTTTCTGGGGAAACTGGTTAATGTGGTCATATCTGGGATATTTGGACAGAGTTTCTGGGGAAACTGGTTAATGTGGTCATATCTGGGATATTTGGACAGAGTTTCTGGGGGGAACTGGTTAATGTGGTCATATCTGGGATATTTGGGCAGAGTTTCTGGGAGAAACTGGTTAATGTGGTCATATCTGGGATATTCGGACAGAGTTTCTGGGAGAAACTGGTAAGTACGGTTATAGTGATCATACTCTCTAGCAGGTTTTCATACTCCTATGTCTCAAGACCGACAAACAAGGTTTGCGGTGTATATGTTTGCGAGCATGGAGCAGACATCCTTGTCATGATGCTTAGGCAGGTCAACTCAATGTGACCACATGTGAGTGATTGCCTTGGGAATCATAAGAAAGAGGTTCTGTTCTATGTCACACAAGCGTCTACATCGCTCAGGTAATCCCATCAGGGCATACAGCAGTTATATCATGTTGTCCTATCTGAAAAGATAAATGAACAGTCCTATGAAAGGTTCTACAGGAATCTATATGCAAAGGCTGGGTTTAGTCAAAGAGGGTCCGTTGACGAGAGTTCCAATATACCGTCGGGGAGACAGTACGGAGGTTTTTACTCTTTTTGATATACCTTGGAAGGTACAGTATCAACGGTGACTTGTGCCCTGGCACAGCAAGACCTGAACAATGTCAGCGCCGCGTTTCAGACACAGTCGGAGGGGGGAAAATGCAAGAGTGCAATGCGGTGAACCAAACACAGTAAAAAGATGATTTTAAGGATGCTTCTTATGAGTCAAACCTCTGTATTATTTTGTTTTAAAATAAAAATCCCCAGCAGAGTCGCCAGATTGTGGACACGCGGAAGTGGACCACTTCTCTCTCGTTTGAGATTGTTTTGAAATTGATTTGAATCAAAGAAAACGAAAGGTCTGTTGAAAACAGATACAGAGTCGCCACTTGGTCTTTAAGGACCAAGAAACCTAATTTTGACTCACCCAAGCGGATAAGGGCACCGACCCTTCATAACCAAAGAACTTGGTTCGGGGTTTTGGTACGAGTGAGGAAGGAGCCTTTGTCGCGACTAAAACACCCTCAACTCGCCCCGTCTTTCGACGGGCCTCAATTAGCATCCAAATAATCATCTTATACTATGTTTGGTTCGACAATTAATACTATTGTAGTATATTACATCACATAAGAAAACTTGAAATTGGAAGATCAAAAGATAAGATATCATTCATAAGATCTAAGCCAAATATCATACAATGTAAAGTGAAAATCACACAAATAAACCTAGGAAAAATCGTCTAATCATATATCAATTAATCAAGTTTTCCTAATCTAAAGGGGACATAAATTGTTCTTGAAGCAAATAATTAAAGAAATCAAAATATGCTTAGCAAACTAGAATGATGCATGTTATTTTTTTTGAGGAAAGAAGATCTCTCAATCCCCGGGACGGATGAGAAAGGATGATTAGATCGAGGGGAAGCATGAACGTGTGATCAAGTTCATTCCTTATAATCTTCTTGGATTAAGAGTTACAAAAACCCCAAATCTTGCATGAATGTATTGTATGAACCTAAAAATGTGCAAAGGTTGTAGTGTGTTTTGTGTTCATGGATTTCTAAAATGACTTAGAAGTCTAAAATGTGCATGAATGAATGGATTAAATCAACATGGGATATATACAAATGTAGTATGAACTACTTCCTAAGATGTGAGCTAATTTGGAATGCATATGAGCATCAAATCAAAGAATAAAAGTTGAAATGTGCTTGCTGTGAATAGTGGACAGACTGCATATGGCACTTTGCAACATTATAATGGGAGGTCAAACGTGCCTAGAAAAATGTGAGAAAATTCTGAGATCATTCTTATTGTGTCTAGAAAATAACCCAAAAAGCCAAACATCAATAGCTATCACAGATTAAAAGAAACAAATCAGAATGTACACATGACTCAGAAACAAAAGCTGCACTGTTGACTGATTTTGTATGATTTTTCATAAATCAAAGAAAAGGTTTATGATGACCCATAATATACCAAAAGTTTCCTAAGACACCCAAGTTTTATAAAAAAAATAGAAAAGGTATATGTACAGTGATGAAAATGTCCAGAATAAGTGCAAGAAGTTGGGTGAACATTCTGTGAGAACAGAGGCAGATTATGAATGTGAACTTCTCACATCCAAAACAAATACTCTCATATTTCTATAATTGATGGAAAAAATTAGGGACAAACTATGATGTATTAGGAAGGTTTTCCAAGTGGTTTAATCATCATAACTTGAGTATTTAATTCAAAACAAATCTCTGAATCTGAACAGCTCACTGTTTTGGGTCATTGTTTTAGAGATATTGAAGAAAACAAAGTTTTATTTCTTGAAATCAAATGAGAGGGATTGAGAGGGGGGTTTTTAAATAGATGTTTTGAAAACATATTTCCAACACTCAATAAGGATTATGACCACTTAGAATACTAACACCAAACTCATCATTAAGAATCTCCAAGATTGTTGGAGAGATTTATTCTATTTTTTAACATAACTTCAATACATTCCAAGGATACCTTGGAAGTATTGAGGTTATGATCATCATCTATCAAACATGTTTTTGAGGTCAAGAGCTACTATCCATAAGGATTCACTCACCCCAAACTTCATGTCATCACTTAGATGATGATGAACTAATAAGTAAATAAAAGAAAACAAAAAGAAATGGGGTAAGAAGAGATAAACAATAAATAAACAAGCAAATAGATGATGATCAATAGATGATATTCATGAAGCATGAACTTGTAGGTTGGTGTTTCACTCATATGTATTGACACTAGACATGGAAGAAGCTTCCACTCTCTTGAATGCTCACTAAAATGGTGGTTGGGAGTATTGAATGTTGAAATAAATGGAAGTAATGAAGTAAAAAACAAAGTTAGAACTCACTTTTGTTTTGAAAATCAAAGAAGAATGCTTCTTTTCTCTCTACTCTAACTTTATCTCTACAACTTTCTCTCCCAAACTTTCTCAAAACTTACATTTGACTCCCTAAAATGAGGAGTAATGGGGTGTTTATATAGGCCAACTTGGGGTGTTTTTGGGATTTAGAAAGTACTCCCATTGGTCCCAAACATCTGAAATCATGAAACCACGTCGTTTTGGATTTTAATTAATCAAAATGGGACCACCAAAATATTTACAAAAACTTACTGTTCTGGAGGTGAGTGCCGCGGCGGCACTGGGCCACTGCCGCGGCGGCAGTGGGCCAGTGCCGCGGCGGCACTGCTCCTCCCTTCGTCTAGATAATGCTGTTTAGGCCCCCCGAAGTTCCGGTATTCGCGAAAAGGCCCTATTTCGTCCAAAATTCACAGAAAATGCGTACGAACTCCAAATTGAGGTTGTGATATACCGTTAGAAAGGTAATGGAGTCTACTTTACATAAAAAATAGTTCGGGGATAGGTCACTTTGAAAAGTTTTGCGGTATTCGCGATAAAAGCCGATTTGATCGCCTTTTTCGCCTTTGGAAATTCATAATAAATTCGTTTTAAATCCAGAAATTATGTGCGATATACCGTTGGAAAGCTATTGACCTCTAGTATCTATGAAAAATATTTGAAAATTGTTTCGGTTCCCCGATTCCAAAGTCAAATCTTGGTCAAACCGGTCAAACCTGGGATTCCCGGGAAGTTCTGGGAACCTCTGGGAGCTCCCAGGAGCTGATGTTTTCGCTCGATTTTCTTTTGGAACTTGTTTTAATACTTTTCTCATGATTTAGAATGGTTCCGGTGAATTCAGACAATTTCGGTCAAACTTGGTCAAACTTGGTCAAACTCTGGTCAACCTGGTCAAACCTTGGTCAAACCGGTCAACGGGGACTTTCGGGGAACTTCCGGGACTTCCGGGGGTCTCTGGGAGCTGACGATTTCTTCCGGTTTTATTTAAAAACTCATTTTATCACTTTTCTTACGACGTAGTACGTTTTCAGAACTTTGGGACCAAATCTGGGAATTTTCGGACTTTCAAGGGCATTTTGGTCATTCTGAGCATTCTGAGAGATAGAGTTGACTTCCGAGAGTCCTTTTGAGTCTTTTACGATCATTGTGATCCACCAAGCTATGGGTCTCCTAAATCTGATAGCCGACAAAATGGGGTGTCTACAGCGAGCGCGACTTTTGGTACCTCGCGCGCGCGGATCGCGCGAGCGAGTTATTGGGGGTCTCGCGCGAGCGGATCGCGCGAGCGATTCTCTGATTTTCGCGCCCGCGGTCTGCGCGCGCGACTTGGATTTTTCAGCTTCTTTAGCTCTGCTTTTTCACCCTATTTAGCCTGGTTTAGTTGATTTCTTCCAAAACCTGTCAGAAACTAGAAAACAGAGTAAAAATATACAAAAACAGGATAAAATGTACTAACAAATGCGCGTTAAAGGCATATAATTAGGATCAGTTCTCTCCCGATCACACCCCCAAACCTACATTTTGCTAGTCCTCGAGCAAAACTACTAATAAAAATCTATTCCATTTTCGTATGGATCACGATTGCATTTAGCTTATGCAACAAGCCTTTTAAACCCCTAGGTGTCCCTAGTCGGACGAGTGAAGTCTCGTGAGGGTTCTCGTCAACAAGTTACCCACAACCATCTTTATTAACTTAAAATTTAAAAAGTTTTATTAAAAACGAAAAACATACTATTCAATACTTCTTATTATACAACAAAGATTTGAAATAGGATAACGAACATAAAGAAATAGAATCAAACGTCTACATACATCATGAAGAACAATCTCAAGCACATGTATCGTATAAATCAATAGAGTTTCTCATAAAATCGCACGTGTGTGATGAGGTAGTCAAGTGAACACGCGCTGGTCATAAACTTGGAATATAACTCGGATAACCATCTAACTATGCTTCGACTACGAATCTCACAATGTCAATTACACTCTAAAATAAAACACTCAGAAACATGTGTAATTTTTCTAAAATATGTGAGTAAAAGAAATATGTTTTCAAAACGAGAAATGCTCACATATGACATGAAAAAGATGCATGACACGAAAGAACAGTAGTCTCATGGATAAGATGCCAACAATCAAGAAAAAATAATCATTACCATGTTTTAATCCCTCTCCCATCATTTTCATATCCGAATCATGTTCACTAGGATCAAATAGGACTTTTCAAAGGTTGCATTGTGGCTCAGGTAATGGAAAACGATAGAACGGATTAATTGGGTAGGTTTACGAATGGCATTGTAAGGCATGTTCGATCTCTTTCATTCTTCTTCTACCAACTTCATCATTTCATTCTCTTCTTTTCATTCATATATTTTTCTTTTCTTTCATTTTTTTTTTTCAACCTTCTCTTCTTTATTTTGTTTCTTTTCCTTTTTCTTTTCCTCCTCGTTCCTTTTGATGAATATTCAATAAATACCAAGCAACTACCCCAATAACATCTTATTTTATTCTTCTTCATCAACACATCGCCTTAATACTACTAAAAGTTGATCACTCTTCCAGTGGTATACTCCAAGTTGATCAAGTTGGAGTTTTTAAAGAGGATAATGGTAATCAAAGAAAGAAATGGCATTTTAACGGCTCAAAGGGCGAACTAAGGAAATTTTCATCATTTATCGGTCGGTAATAAACAAAGAAGGCCTAAAATCATTTCCTAGGGTTATATGGTTCTTCAATGTTTACGACGGAAGATTATTTAGCATGGTAACAACTATTTTAACTTGATTATCAACCAAAACAAGAATAATGAGACTAAACAACAAGTTAATGCGCTATTTCAATGAAATTCGACAAACACAATGTATTTATAACCCTCTAAAAAGAAAAGATAGGCTCAAAAGCTCACCGGGTTTAGTCTCCACCATATGTTATCTAGAAAACCGAATTATATTATAGTTCACAACCAACATGTATTCAAGTGACTACGTGCAGTGCATAAGTTGTTGTGCAAATCTATGATATAAAACTACGATTCAAACAATACATAACTTAAAATATTTCAACATGACTTCAGTAAATGTTTAATCACATATTCTCATGTTTATCATTCTATAACAATTCAAAGTTATTGAACAAGAAGTATCAAATTGATATTGCAAAAACGTTAATACTATCGTTTATTTAAACACACTTATTGAAAAATTTTAAAATTTTGCATAAACTAATGTGTGTATACCCCCAAACCTAAACCTTTCATTGTCCCTAATGAAACAATAAAACGAAATAAAGGAGAGTACAGAAGGAAGGAACGATAGTACCTCGGTCTTGACAAGCATAGAACAGGTGAACACAAAGGAATATGGTTATAAAGTTCAATGTTACCTGTTACTTCTAGAACAACGAAAAGAAACTAACAAAAGAATATGAAAAGTAAATTAAACCAAAATATAACACATAAATCTAAAAACCAAGTTAAACTAAACTAAACTAGCAAAAGGAAAAGAAATAAAACGAAAAAGTATAAATGTAATAAGGAAAACAACGACTAACTTGAACTAAACTGAAACAAATAAACAAAAACAGAAAAGAAACACAAATAAAATAGGTAGGGGGAAAGATATAGGACACAAAAGGGAAAAACAGAAAAATGGGGGAATCGCGCGAGCGGTCCGCACGAGCGGCCGTCGCGCGCGCGAATCCCAAAAAAAATTTTTTATTTTTTATTTATTTTTTTTTTTTTCAAGGCTTTCTCGCGCGAGCGAGGTACCTCGCGCCCGCGAAATGAGGCGCGAGGAGAACCTGAGGGCTCATATAAAGAAAAGGAAAGAAAAATATCTAAGGGGCATTCTCGCGCCAGCGGGCCGCGCGAGCGACGTCTCGCGCGAGCGGGCCGCGCGCGCGAGAATGGTTTTCTCCATTTTTTAACTAAAATTAGGTATATACTATTAAAATAAATTAATTCCAACCCCCAAACCTACCCAGAATGTCCAAAACAGAAACAAACAAACCCAAAAACGACCAAAAATAAAGAAAACAGACAACATTTAGCTTGGGTTGCCTCCCAAGAAGCGCTAACTTTTATGTCTTCAGCTAGACCATTCTAGCTCAAGATTTTATGGAGGCCGTAAATCGGACTGTGTACCCCTAAGGAGGTCAGGTAGAGCTCGATGGTAAGCAGAAATTACGTCGCTTTGAATTAATTCGATTGACGGTTTGTCAGTATGTTCAAATCGATTTCTTACCTTTCGAGTAGATTCCGCATTAGGGTCCACGGGATTAGGATTCATCCACTCATCATCGTCCGCTATATTGTTTTCCCCACTCACAATTATTTCTTTGGTAGGCTCAATATTCCGTTTTACCTCACCTTCCACCTCACATAGGGAATTGTCATTTTTAAGAGGTTGATCCATAGCATTAAAAACGTTTAATTTTAAATTCATGTTCCCAAATGACACTTTCATCACCCCTGTTCTACAATTGACACGTGCGTTGGCCGTGGCTAAGAATGGACGACCAAGAATGACAGGAGTGTGTTTCCTAACATCTAGCACCGGTTCGGTGTCAAGGACCATAAAATCTACAGGATAGAAGCATTTATCAACTTTAACCAAGACGTCCTCGACGATTCCTCTAGGAATTTTAATAGAACGATCCGCTAATTGTATAGTAGCGGCCGTAGGTTTCAGTTCACCTAGTCCTAATTGTTGATAGACGTGATAAGGTATGAGATTAACACTAGCTCCTAAGTCAAGGAAAGCCCTATGAATGATAGTGTCACCTATGACACATGAAATCGTAGGCGTACCTGGATCTTTATATTTTGGAGGAGCGTGTTGGAATATAGAACTTACTTTTTCCGTGAGGAAGACCTTTTTAGGAGTATGACTCCGTATTTTGCGCTTTTGAGTACAAAGGTCTTTTAGACATTTAGCATAAGCGGGAATTTGCTTAATTGCGTCGAGGAAAGGAATATTAATTTTAACTTGTTTAAACACCTCAAGTATATCCTCAACCTTAGACCCTTTCTTAGCAAATGTGACGGTCCCTCAACGTTTGGTGGATATGGCATTCTCGGAATATAATTCGTTGAGACTGGTTCATTTTCTTTTCTACTTTGATTCACATCCTCACCTTTTTCTTTATTCAAATTTAAATTTTTATCTTTCTCACCCCCATCCGGAATTACAACAACTTCCTCATCTCGAGTAGTCGTCCTAGTCGAAACAGCGTTCACGCTCTCACTCGTACTACCCACTGCGTATTGCCCCTTAGGTTGCTGAGTAGGTTGACTCGGCAACTTACTCTCAGTTAAACGGTTTAATGTATTAACAATTTGCCCTACTTGGGACTCCAGTTTTGCGATGGATTGTGTGTGAGAGTGTACTAACTGAACCACCGAACCAAAGTTTTCAAGTGAGGCCAACACCTTCTCCTCAAAGGCATTATTGCGTGGAGGTGGAGGAGGTGGTTGGTATTGACCTTGTTGGTATTGGGGTCGGTACGTATTTGGAAAATTAGTCAACCTAGGATTATAATTATTTTGTGGGAATTGTTGCATAGAATTAACGTGTTGTTCAACAAATTCCGGATATTGAGACGCAGAAGGACATGCAAAAATATTATGGGACGGTTCAGAACATAATGCACATACTTCTAACGAGGATGGATTAGATGGTTTGTTCATTTGCATAAGTCGGTCAAGTTTTCTATTTAATTCTTGTATTTGAATTGATTGACTTGACTCAACTGTCACCTCTCGCTTAGGTTGAAGGTACCCCTCAGAACGTACCGACACAGCCTGATGCATCGAATTCTCGCTTAACGTTTCAAAAATTTTCCAGGCCTCGTCGGCGCTTTTGTGTAGGAAAGTTCCCGCACAAACGGCATCGATGGTATTCCTAACAGAGGGAATAAGCCCCTCGTAGAAGACTTGAACCAATTGCCACTTGGGAACCTGATGATGTGGACACGAACGTAATAATTCTTTAAATTTTTCCCACGTGTCATAAAGAGTCTCCCCATCTTGCATCACAAAATTAGTTATATCTTTTCTTATCTTATTTGTACGCATAATAGGGAAAAACTTTTGTAAAAAGGCGGTGTGTAAGGCTTCCCGTGTTTTAATTGTGTTTGGCTCCAAAGATTGAAGCCAATATTTAGCTTTGTCTCTTAAAGAGAATGGGAAGAGCCGCAATTTTAATTCATCATTATTTAGGTTTTGTATTTTCAAAGTAGAGCATATACCCTGAAAATCCCCTAAGTGTTGGTAAGGGTCTTCATTTAGACGGCCATGGAAGGAAGGTAGTAGCGAGATCGTAGACGACTTAATCTCAAAGTGAGATGCCGTCGCCTCCGGTAATTCGATACCGGCTTGTGGCATGTAAGTAGTAGGAATAAAATAATTTATAAGTGGAGGTGGTGGCGGTATATTAAGATTGTTCAGATTCGCACCATCATTTTGATTGTTATTGTTATTTCCACCGTCAGCCATTTTAATCGGTTCAATTTGAAAAGTTCGAGTTTTCCTTAACCGTTCACGGGTACTCTGAATTTCGGCCTCAAACAACGACGATGGAATCGGAGTTGATTCGTCGTCTTGCAACCCAGCTCTAGAAGCTTGGGTTGTGGACTTACTAGTTCTTAAGGTACGTTCAAGTTCAAGATCGAAAGATTTTAAATCTGGTTTATTTGAACGTGTACCCAACATAAACTAAAACAAAAGAAAAGAAACTAAAAACAAAAACTAACTAAACAAAATAAACAAATAACAATCACGCACATAAGATAACAAGCACTCAACTACTATGATGCATGCAAATTATCCTGTAATGCAATGACCGCGTCAAGCCCAGCGCCCCGGGTTTCCTAGCTAATGCAGTGCAATTAACCCTAAACTAATGCAAATAGTGCGTCACAGCGCCCTGACTTACAGCGGTTAAAAGCGAATTCCAAAGGAAGCAAATTACTTGATTTTTTTATTTTTATTTTTCTTTGCGTAAGCTCCTTTGATGTAATTAGCTACTCCACTCGGAAACGTTGACTACAAAATAAAAAAAAAACAAGTTAGTCACTAGAAACAAAAACAGAAAATAAAAAAAATAAAAACTAATCTAATATTTACGAATTAACTAAACTACGATTATAAAACTAAAGGTAGTAATGCAATCCCCGGCAACGGCGCCAAAAATTGATGTTGTCAGAATCAAGATATAAAAAGTATATTTTACTTTTCTAAAGATTTGTAGTGTGAAAGTAAAGGTCGAACCCACAGAGATTGATTACTACAGCTTTTAATTTTAAAACCTAAGTCTACTTAATTAAGAAAAATGGATTTGATTTGGTTTTTATTTAAACTAAAAACAATAAAAGTAAATCTAAACTATGAAAGCAATTAAAGTTGTGTTAAATAATATTTAAAGGAACCTAGGATTGCAAATCCACCACTAGCTTCATAATAGGAATATTTATGAATTACTTTAGCTTATTACGTTGGATGAATGTGGGGAATTGTAGCTACAAGCCCAATTCCTCCGACAAGAAGATAATCATGGTTCAAGCACCAACATAATCCATCTTCGGGTAGCACGAATTATCTCACACTAAACTAGGGTTGTGATCTAATCCGTCTAACCTAGGCATGGACTATTCGGATACTTGATAGCACGAATCAATAAAGCACCATCACATGTAAACAATCTAAACAAGCACAGCAAGAATAGATCGTTGAGCACATCACAGTCAAAATAGATCTAAGACAAGAATAAATTCTGAAAGCAATGATTTAATCACTAGAAATACGATTTATTTATAAAAATCCTCTAAACATGTGACTGTCATCCATACATAATAAAACTAAAATAAAAGCATAAATAAAACCCTATTACTCATCTAGGGCTTCATTGAAACCCTAGATCTATGATCTAGCCGTCCATGGAAGTAGTAGATAGCAAGAGGTTGATGGAGGAGGCCATGGAAACCCTTGGTCTTCTTCTTCTTCTCCTTGCTTCCCTACCTTCAATGGGTGGAAGTATGGTTGTAGAATGTGTGTATAATAATTGCCAACCCTCTAATTGAAGTAAAATAGAGTATATATAGATTTACAACAAGTTTTGGAAGCCTTTACAACTCGAAACGGACTGAAACTGATGTAATTTACAATCTGGACATCATTCTGCAGTTTCGTTTGCACAGGAGTTTTCAGTACACTGAAATACGCAACTATGATTTTTCCACATATCGCGCGAGCGGGTCGCGCGAGCGCGACTTTTGGTACCTCGCGCGCGCGGATCGCGCGAGCGAGTTATTAAGGGTCTTGCGCGAGCTGATCGCGCGAGCGATTCTCTGATTTTCGCGCCCGCGGTCCGCGCGCGCGACTTGGATTTTTCAGCTTCTTTAGCTCTGCTTTTTCACCCTATTTAGCCTGGTTTAGTTGATTTCTTCCAAAACCTGTCAGAAACTAGAAAACAGAGTAAAAATATACAAAAACAGGATAAAATGTACTAACAAATGCGCGTTAAAGGCATATAATTAGGATCAGTTCTCTCCCGATCAAAGATCCATACATGCAACTGCCTGTCAAGTCAACTACTGCCAAGGATTGGATTGGTACGCTAAACGGCTCTGCCATGAAAGATCCGTTGGGCGAAGGGAGCACAGAAGTTATTGTTAGCCTTGAATTTATTTAAGGCATTATTTTTTGTTTTGTTTTGATGATGACAAATCTAGTGATAATTGCATACTTTCATTGGTTCTATTTCAATCAATTATCATGTCATTTTCGTTACGCTAATCTCTTGATTCATGTACTTAAATGTTCTAACTTTGTTTGAGATCATGAGATAACATGTGGTGAAGTCCAAGAGTGAGGGAGCTCAACAAGGATCAAGCTTGAAGACTTGAAGATTTTTTCATCCTTGGTTGAAGACTAGGATTTATATGTAAGCATTTTGATCAATCACTCATAGGGGCTCAAGTAACTTTAATTAGAATTTAGGTTCCTTTCTCTCACACTTAAAATACTTTCAAGGACCTAAACATACTTAGACCACTCAATTAAATTCATTTCACAAAAGCTTTCAAGTGGCTAAGTCAAAAGAAAGTACCTTTGCGCAGATAGGTCAACTTTAAATGCAAACCTGATTGGTAAGAAATTAGATCTTACGTTTTATATGTTTGGAAAGATATTTGAATCTAGTTTCCGAATCTTTAAACGGATCGTGAATACGAGTTTTGTAGAGGGAGTTATGGCCGTTTTAGTAAAGAGGTGTCAGTCTGCCAAAAACTGCTTAAAACCAGTCGACTGATTTTTTAAGGGTCCAGTCGACTGGACTGTAACATCAGTCGACTGAATGAACTTTTCAGTCGACTGGACAGCAATGAAATTGCCTCTTCACTGCTATAAACTTCCCAGTCGACTGAACCCTCGATCCAGTCGACTGGACTGCGCTGAATACACTAACGGCTAGTTTTTTAAAGGGGCTTTTAATTACAAAACTTGCCACCAACGGCTATAATCTTTCTTGGCCTATAAATACATGTTTTCCCACACCATTTTATGTTGATCAATCCATTGGAAAACATCTAATTAAATCACATAACTTGTTGATTTCTAATTATTCATATTTGAGCCCTAGTTGTGTGTGTTTATCAATTTGCTCTAGTTTTTGATTTGTATTTCTTTGAGAGTAAATTGTAGTGAGCTTTCAATTTGTATTATCTACTCACTAAGGAGTTATTGTGTGAGCTTCAAATTGTATTATCCACTCTAGAGAGAGAGTTATCATTTGTACCCAAATCATTTGTAAAGGGTGAGGGTTAGTAACCCTTGATTGCAAAGAAGAGGTTTTCTTCTTTGGGAGAGATTGGAGGCTCTTGTAACGGTTTGGTCTACACACGTGAAGTAGATCGGATTAAAGGAATCCTTAAGAGGTGTTCTTGAGGGGTGGACGTAGGCCGCGGGGTGCGATTGCCGAAACACTTGAAAACTCGGTTTGCAAGTATTTCTTCCCTTATCTCTTCATATTATATCTTGTGATTGTGCTTTAATTTGCAATCAAGTTTTTAAAAGGTTAATTTCCGCTAAAACCTTATTCACCGCCCCTCTAAGGTTTCCACATTTGGGCCAATAGTTATAAAAGCAGATCATGGAAGGGCCAAGGGTGAATACGTTGAAGGTCTGGTGGAGCAGGCAGCCGAGAGTGAGGAAGATGAGAAAGATCAGAGGGAGACCAACAAAGGGAGGGCCGAGAAAGAAGAGATGGAGGAAATTACCAAGACAGGGGACCTGGAAGAACGCTTCATCACCGATCTGGGAGGAGAGAACAAGAGAGAGTTGTAGTGATAGGTTTCTCCCACACCCAGAGTCTGTAATGGCGCAAATGAGGCATCTTTCAATTTCTATGTCTGTTGTAATCACTCCAAAGAAAATCAATGAGAACATGACTGATTCTGCCTACTCGAATACGCTTAATGAATGTAATGAATGTGATGATCATGACATACCCATTGAATTGTAAAAATTAATTAAAAAAGAAAAAGAATCTGCATGTAAAATCATTGAGGACACTTTAACAAATAATATGGGAAATGAGAATAATCCTCAAAATGTCTTTATCGGCTCTACACTTGGCAAAGAAGAAAGCAAAGAATTAATCAAACTATTAAGTGAATTCAAAGATGTTTTTGCATGGTCTTATAATGATATGTCAGGCATTGATCCAGAGATAGTCCAACACCACATCCCCGTTTTCCCAAATTCAAAACTAGTAAAACAAAAATTGAGGCGAATGAGGCCTGAATGGGCACTCAAAGTCAAAGAGGAAGTTGAAAAGCAGTTAAGAGCCAGATTCTTAATGGTCACTGAGTATCCAGAATGGATCACCAATATAGTGCATGTCCCAAAAAAGGATGGTCGTGTTAGGGTTTGTGTTGATTTTCGAGACTTAAATAAAGCAAGCCCTAAAGATGATTTCTCTGTACCACATATCGACATCCTCATTAATAACACCGCCGGGCATGAGCTTCTGTCCTTCATGGATGGATTCTTCAGCTATAACCAGATCCTGATGGCACTAGAGGATAGAGAGAAAACCACTTTCATCACGCCATGGGGAACATACTGCTATAGGGTGATGCCATTTGGGCTCAAGAATGCAGGAGCAACATATCAGTGAGCCGCTACCACGTTATTGCATGACATGATCCATAAAGAGGTGGAAGTGTATGTGGACGACATGATTGTGAAATCTAAGGAGAGGGGAGGACACTTGGAGGCTCTGAGGAAGTTTTTTGGGAGGTTAAGGGAGTTTAGGATGAGATTAAACCCACAGAAATGTACCTTCAGAGTCACCACAAGAAAATTGCTATGGTTCCTTATTACTGAGAGGGGGATTGAGGTAGACCCGACTAAGATAAAGGCCATAGTCGAAATGCAGCCACCCAAGAATGAAAAAGAGCTGAGGGGGTTCCTGGGTAGAATACAATTCATAAGCCGCTTTATCTCAAAACTCACCACGACCTGTGATCCGCTATTTAAATTACTCAGAAAAGGAGAGAAGTTCGAGTGGGATACCTTGTGTCAGGAAGCCTTCGATAAAATCAAAACCTACTTCCAAAACCCACCTGTCTTGTCACCACCCTCACCCAGGAAGCCTCTGCTGCTGTATCTTTCTATGACCGAGGATTCAATGGGATGCATGTTGGCCCAAGAAGGAGAAGAGGGACACGTAGAAAAGGCCATTTATTATTTGAGCAAAAGGATGACCGGATACGAGTTAAAGTACTCACCCTTAGAGAAAGCATGTTGGGCTTTAGTCTGGTGTACCCGTCACCTTAGGCATTATATGTTAGCTTTCCCCGTGATCTTAATCTCCCGAATGGATCCGCTCAAATACCTATTTGAAAAACCCGCCCTGACTAGTAGGATTTCTCAATGAACCATGATGCTAGCCGAGTTTGATATCAGATATGTCACCTCCAAATCTGTCAAAGGAAGAGCCATCGCTGAGTACCTAGCTGACTTTGCCATAGAAACTGGGGAGAAAGGAGAATTCAAGTTTCCTGACGAAGGAGTGATGGAGGTAAGGGAGCACTTGTGGAAGATGTATTTCGATGGGGCCGCCAATCAATTAGGCTATGGAGTCGGGGTTATCCTTGTAGCACCCGTTGGAACCCCTACCCCACTGGCCGTCAAGCTTAAATACAACTCAACCAACAACACAACAGAGTACGAAGTGTGCATAGAGGGAATGGAGGCGGCGCTAGCCTTAAAAGTTGAAAAAGTTGATGTGTTCGGAGATTCCAATTTGATCATATCCCAAGTGAGGGGAGATTGGAGGGTAAAACACGAGAAGTTGAGGTCATACCATGACTATTTGGAGAGTTTGAAAGAATAATTCAAGAAGATATCATTCTACTACCTTCCCCGAGAGGAAAACCAATTGGCTGATTCCCTTGCAACCCTGGCATCAACGATACAGATCCCCTCAGGGGTCACGATGGTCCCATTATCCATAGAGATCAAAAATCAACCCTCATTTGAGACAATCGCGGCCATAGAAGACGAGGGGGAAATACCGTGGTATGTGGATGTGTGGAAGTTCATTAAAGAAGGAGAATACCCCGAAGGAGCCTCAGAAAAGGACAGAAAAGCAATCCGAAGGTTCTCAGCCCAATTTGCAATCTATGCGGATAAGCTATGGAAAAGGTCATACACATGGTACAATTTAGAATGTCTATATGGAAAAGAGGCCAAAAGAATGATGGAAAAAATACATGAAGGAGTCTGCGGACCCCACATAAATTGGCATATGCTGGCAAAGAAGATCATTCGGTAAGGATACTATTGGACAACTTTGGACAAGGATTGTTGCGAGTATGCCAGGAGATGCCACAAATGCCAAATCCACGCCAATCTAATGCATACCCCGCCTTCCCAGCTCTATAGCATGACCACGCCTTGGCCCTTCTCTATTTGGGGCATTGATATCATTGGTGAAATAGTTCCGAAGGCATCCAATGGGCATCGATGTATAATCGTGGCAATAGACTACTTTACTAAATGGGTGGAGGCCGCGTCATACGCCACATTAAAAGCTAAGGATGTTGTGAGCTTCATCGAAAAGAACATAATCTGCAGGTATGGGGTCCCCAACGAATTTATCTCAGATCATGGTAGCCATTTCCAGGGAGAAGTTATCCCACTTTTAGAAAAGTACAAGATCACCTGCCATCAGTCCTCTTCATACAGGCCTCAAACGAACAGAGCGGTAGAAGCAGCTAATAAAAATGTTAAAGCAATCTTTGGGAAAACAACAGATACATACAAAGATTGGCACGAGAAGCTACCATTTGCACTATGGGGGTACCGGACCTCTGTAAGGACTTATACAGGAGCTACACCTTATTCGATGGTTTACGGTATGGAGGCCGTTCTCCCAGTCGAAATAGAGATACCCTCTCTTAGGGTTTTGGCAGAATGTGAGATCACCGAATTGGAATGGAAACGAGGAAGGTATGAGGAGTTGATGTTGCTCGATGAGAAGAGGCTGGCCGCAATAAACCATACTCGTGGATATCAAAAGAGGATAGCTTGTGCTTTCAACAAAAAGGTTCGCCCAAGGAAGCTTGCTGAGGGCGACCTGGTCCTCAAAGAACTGAAAGTGCCCGTTTATGACCCCAGAGGAAAATTCAAACCCAATTGGGTCGGGTCGTACATCATAAAGACTCTCCTCTCTGGAGGGGTGGCCTATCTCATGGACCTAGACGGGGTTGAATTTAAGCAACCGATTAACCTCGATCACCTCAAGAAATACTTTGCTTGAAGCCATTTCTTTCAAAAACCTCCTACCTCGATGAACTACGCTTGACCTGATTCCCGCTAGGGGATACGTAGGCAACCTACTTGGTTCGGTCATAAAAAATAAAACTGCCCGAGCGGCATCTTCCTTCAAGCCTTAAACCAAACTACTGCAGGCCTGATACCCATTCGGGGATAAGTAGGCGGGCTCTCAATAGCCTTCGGCCCATAAAAACCCAAAAAGAAAAAGCCCTATGCTAAACTAGGGGCAAATTGGCGTTTGCCCAAAACTACTTCGAAGCCCCAAAACCAGGGGCAAACTTTGTTTGTTATCCGAAGAACCCAGATATTTACCTAAAACCCATCTCTGGATCTCTTGGCTATCAAAATGAGTACTATAAAGAAACAAATGAGAATTCATGGTATAGAATGAGTAAAACTTTAAGCAAGACACAAAGCAAAGTAAAGAGCCAAGAAAAGACATTGAAAGGAGTTTTTTTTCCATAGAAGATTAATCGAAGGAGTGAACACTTTGATTAAACATGTTAGAACTTTCCTAAAGATGAAAACACTTCTTGAAAAGAAAAATAAATAAAATCACATTCAAAAGCGTAAAAGGATAGGCAGGACTTGTCGAAAATTTTTTAGAGCTTTGTCCTGTTTGTCTTACTTTCATCAATGCATATCTATGAAGCATGTCTCTAGATCAGTGTTTGAATCTGAAAAAGGTACTCAGCGGTAGGCACAATCGAAGCTGAGATTCTCCGGAAAGGAGCTGAAACCCTGTCATGCCAAGCCTCGATGAAAGCCTTCACATTAGAAGGGCGCAAAGTAGACCCCCTAGTAAAATCAGCGGTAAGAGTCTCATTCATGTCCTGCAAGAGTCCAAACTGGCGAACCACCCGACCAGGAATATAGAAAGTAGTAGCACGCAAGCCAAGCAACCAGATACTAGGCCGCCCAGGAAGGCGTATGGCGATAGAGCAGTAAACCCACTACGGGCAAGTCCAGCAAATATCACTAGAAGAAAGGCCTCTAAACCAGCCAAGCCAAGCATCGACAGAATGAAATAGGCAATGAACCTCCATATGGTCATAGGGAAGTGGCCCACAAAGATGTGAGGAGTGTATGAAGAGATCAAGGCGTTCCATGAGCCAAACCTGTAAGACAAAAGGTGCTCCCGTGGATAACATAGCCTCAACATTATGAGCATGGCCCAAACCAATCAGTGTCTCGCCAAGAATCAACATAACAACACTCTTCATCTCCTGCAAACCACAGGCAATGGGTATGAGAATGTCGGAAGACGATTGAAAGAGGAAATAAGAAAGCATAGCAATCGACAGGGCGCTACGGCGAATGACCTGATGCTCTCCATCATAAGGGTCTCCCATAGGAGCGTAAACAGAAGAGAGGCGCTCGAAGTCAATCTGCCTGTCGCAAATAAAAGAACCCGCCGCATTCTGAGATATGTGGAGAAGAGTGGCTAAATCCCGGACGTACCCGGCCTGAACCAAAGGAACTGTCAACTCAGCAAAAGGATCAGTGTGCAGAATGGCACTAAATTCCTCAAACAAGGGGCAAGTCTCCTGAGAGCCAAAACGAAAGACGTTGAAAGAGGGATCCCAATATTGGATGGCAGCTCGAAGTAGGCCCTCATTCAAATTCATCCATCGGAAAGAGAAGAGATTGTTTAGCCTGAAACACTCAATGTTGAGCCTATCAATGCCGGAGAGGGTATCCATCCATGGAAAACGGATTTGGGATCTGATGGGGGCCATTTGAGAAGGAAGTGAAGAAGAGAAAATGGTGTTTTGCGGAGTATTGGGGAAAAGAACTAGTATAAATAGAGGAACAAAACTGTCCACGTACCCGCAGCACTCGATAAAGCGGAACGGCAGTCGACGAAGTGATGCACGACAGTCGGTGAGTGCCATTTCGGCATTCACTGAATGCCGCTGTGGCAATCATTGAGTGCCACTGAGACCTTGTAAGGAAACTGCGTTCCCAAAATCCATTGACAGCGCGTATAAGTTGGTACTGCAAAAGAAAATTACGTGAAAACTACAATAACCCTACAAGGGCGGAACTAGGGTTACCTTAAACTGCTAAAACGGATTGTTGTAGTAGATGAATCGATAACAGATCACGATCATCTACCGTATTCCTTTGCTGCCAGAATATCGAACTGAGTGTGGGCTCTTTCGAAATCCTTTCTGTTTTCTGCTCTCCCTCTTTTACGCTCTCTTTTCTATTCCAAGTTATAATACTCTTGATGGAAAAATGCAAACTGAGGAGAGAGCCAAAACAGCATATATATATAGGCTACGATAGGGACCATAAGAAGTCAATAAGGAATAGGCTTCCTTATGGAATTAGGAAACCCTAATTCGAACTGCATCAGATTCCTATTTTCATAAATTATAATTGATACCACTAAAGAATTATAATTGCACTCCTACCCTTATCTCAAAAATATATTTCGAGCTCCATGTTATTAAATGCTTATTATCTCCCCATACTAAGATTACAGATATCCATTAATTAAATATAATTACTGACAATCATATTTAATTAATTTCTTAAAATTCCTTGAGATCCTCTGCTTAACTTATCTGATATGTCGGATACAAAATCCACCTGCAGGGTTTGACATAATCAAAACTTATAAGCTTTCTCAAGGGGATATCATCAATCCCAAAATTGAGACATGGATTCCATCATTAATTAATATCCACCACACAATTAATATTGCCACCCAATCCAATGAGATATTGACCCATTTAAGGATCTCACCCTTTTAGGGATCAAAGTATAAATATCAAATATACATGTCTACAAATTAACTTAAGATTTAGAGCATAAACACTCATAATAGCCATGAGGTATTAATTATCTTATAAGTCAGTATAAAGATAATTACCCCAAGTCAGTCCCGTTTAATACACAAAGTGTACCAGCATAGTGAGTTGAAACTATACCATTTTCCGTAGTCAAGATAAACCTACTACAACACCATGCTGCATTCCTACCGATGGTGTGTCCAATCCCATCTAAGACTGTAAACCAAAATCTTACATTCTATAATATCTGATGGCCTGATCTTCTGTGTGTAAGCCGAACTGTACCCACCAAACCACCTACTATATAGAATGAGAAACGCATGCATAATATTAAATAAATAATATAATACAAACACTGCCCACACAGATTCTCATAAAAAATGGATTAACTGGTTTTATTAAATGAATAATAAATCAACTACATAAAGCATGGCTTTTAGTATATATCCCTAACAATCTCCCACTTAGACTCAATGCCATGATGCGACACACCTCACTCATATCCCTTCTACATGACTGTCAAAAGTCTTGGTCGGTAAGCTCTTGGTGAAAGGATCTGCCAGGTTATTTGCTGATGCAATCTTGGTCACTTCAACATAACCTCTTTGCACGATCTCTCGTATCAAGTGATACTTACGCTCAATGTGTTTTCCTTTCTTATGGGCCCTTGGTTCCTTTGAGTTAGCAACTGCTCCGCTATTATTGCAATAAAGGGTAATAGCCGATAGTACCGCAGGTAATACTCTTAGATCGATTAGGAAGTTTCTGAGCCAAACGGCCTCCTTAGCGACTTCTGAAGCAGCCACATACTCGACTTCCATGGTGGAATCAGCAATACATGACTACTTGATACTCCTCCAAGTAATGGCTCCACCTCCTAGGGTAAACATATATCCTGAGGTAGACTTTCTGGAATCCCTATCTTACATGAAATCAGAATCTGTGTACCCAATGGGTACAAGACTGTCTGCTTGGTAAACTAACATATAGTCTCGAGTTCTTTTCAGGTACTTGAGAATATATTTCACTGCAGTCCAATGTTCTTGCCCTGGATTAGACTGATATCTACTAACCATGCCAACAGCAAAGCAAATGTCAGGTCTAGTACATAGCATAACATACATTAGGCTTCCTACTGCCGAGGCATAAGGAACTGCCTTCATCTTCTCTATCTCATCAGGTGTCTTAGGACACTGATCCTTAGATAGAGTAATTCCGTGCTGAAGGGAAGGAATCCCTTCTTGGAATTTTGCATGCTAAACTTTGCAAGAATAATGTCAATATAAGTGCCTTGTGACAAGCCCAACATCCTATTCTTGCTATCTCGTATAAGCTTGATTCCTAGGATGTGACCGACTTCTCCCAAGTCCTTCATATCGAATTGATTGGACAACCATACCCTTACAGAAGATAATACCCCCACATCATTTCCGATTAACAAGATATCACCCACATATAGTACTAAGAACACCACCACTCTTCCATCATGTTTCTTGTACACACAAGATTCATCCGCACATTGATCAAAACCAAAAGACTTGATTGCTTGATCAAAGCGAATATTCCAAGACCTAGATGCCTGCTTAAGTCCATAAATGGACTTCTTAAGCTTGCACAACATGTGTTCTTGGCCCTTCGCAATGAACCTGTCTGGTTGCATCATATAGATGCACTCGTCAAGATTCCCATTTCGAAATGCTGTCTTGACATCCATTTGCCAAATTTTATAATCGAAATGTGCAGCAATGGATAAGAGAATCCGGATGGACTTTAGCATGGCCACCGGCGAAAAGGTTTCCTCATAATTGATTCCCTCTTTTTGAGTGAACCATTTTGCAACAAGCCTTGCTTTAAAGGTTTCCACGTTACCGTCTGCTCCTCTCTTCTTCTTATAGATCCACTTACATCCAATGGGTTTTATTTCATTGGATGGTTCTACAAGATCCCAGACTTGATTGGAGTACATAGACTCCATTTCAGATTTCATAGCCTTTTGCCAAAGATCTGCATCTTTATCTTGGAGTGCTTCATTGTAGTTACAGGGATCGATACCTTGTTCATCAGGGACCCGGTCATAAGACTCTCCCAAGAACATATACCGGTCAGGTTGAATAATAACCCTCCCACTACGACGAGGCACGACCCATGTCTGTGTATCACTGATATTTCGTTGTCAAGATTCTGAACCTAATACACCATTATCTGCACGCTGTACTGGTTCATGAACCTGCGTGTTAATGGTTGGTTCGGGGTCTACACGAGTTTTGATAATCCTCCCACTACAACGCAGTAATGAAATATCGATAACTCTGTCTTGTGATGTTTCTTCTCGTACCGATGGTATCGAAGAAGTATATGTCGGTGTCTCTCCTCTCATTTCCTCTAGAACAATATGGCTTCTGGGCTTGTGGTCCATAACATAGTCCTCTTCTAAGAATGTGGCATTGGTGCTAATAATAACCTTCTGATTCTTAGGACTATAAAACATACCACCTTTAGTTCCTCTTGGATACCCAACAAAGAAACATACTTCTGCTCTTAATTCCAACTTTTCTGCGTTCCCTTTCAGCACATGTGCTGGACTACCCCAGATCTGAACATGCCGCAGACTAGGCTTTCGCCCAATCCACAATTCCGTGAGAGTAGTAGGTACTGACTTAGATGGTACCATGTTTAGAATGTATGCAGATGTCTCTAATGCGTGTCCCCAAAAGGAAATTGGTAAATCCGAGTAACTCATCATAGATCTTACCATATCCATGAGAGTCCTGTTCCTTCTTTCTGCTACACCGTTCTGCTGAGGCATGCAGGGTGCAGACAATTGGGATGTAATCCCTTGCTCCAATAAGTATTCCCTAAACTCTCCCAAGAGGTACTCTCCACCACGATCATATCGTAGTGTCTTGATACATTTACCTAGACGTTTCTCCGTTTCAGCCTTGAAGTCTTTGAATTTCTCAAAGCATTCAGACTTACGCTGCATCAAATAAATGTACCCATACCTTGAGTAATCATCGATGAAAGTGACAAAGTACTCAAATCCCCCTCTTGCTTGGACAGTCATAGGACCACACAAATCAGAGTGAAACAGTTCCAACAGGTCTTTTGCTCTATAGCCCTTGGCTGAGAATTGCCTCTTGGTCATTTTACCTTCCAAGCAGGATTCACAAACTGGAAGTGACTCCACTTCTAATGAGCCTAATGGCCCATTTTGAACCAGTCTTTGAATCCTTTTCAAATTAATATGACCAAGGCGTAAGTGCCAAAGATGCGTTTGGTTCATCCTCGAAGGTTCTTTTATCTTAAATGGCTAACTATTTGTGTTATTCAATTCATTAAGTTGCAGTATAGGAAAAATAGGATTTATAATATAAAGATCATCCACCAATTGACCAGAACAAATAAAACGTTTATTTTCTTTAATAACTACTACTTTATTAAAATGAACTGAATATCCATTCTTACTAAACTAGAAACTGAAACTAAATTCCTTCTAATAGAAGGTACATAAAAGCAATTTCTTAATATTCAAATCCTATCTCTACCAAAATTAAGATGTAGATCTCCTACTGCAACTGCTGCTACTCTCGTAACAATTCCCATATATAGATAAATCTCTCCATCACTGAGCTGCCTGGTTCCCTGGAACCCCTGCAAAGAATTGCATACATGATCAGTGGCTCCCATATCTACACACCAAGTACCGGTTGTGGATATCGCAATTTTTCTTACCCACAGCTTTTTTCTTTTAAATTTCAAACTCAAAACAAATGAGTCGCCACTAAATTTTTAAAAGGAAAAATTAAGAAACCATTTTTAAAGCAAACTGATCTTTTTAGAAACCAGAGATTAACTAGGTCCGGGGATTATGGAATGAGAGAGGAAGGAGCCCGTCGGACTAAAACACCCTCTCTCATCCTATCTTGCGATAGGCCTCTACTCAACATCCTTTTAATTGAATTATTAATTTAAATGTGCCCTCAACTAATACATATGTATATGTATACATTACACAAACATGTCAAAATGGTGTAAAATTACCAATTTACAAAATATCATTCAAAAGCCACGTAATTCAAGTAGCAAGCAATATGATATGCAATAAAGAACAAGAGAACTTACCCGGGATCCAGTCGCGGATATTAGACGTGCAATGCATGCGATTTAAATAAAAACTAGGAATAGATTCTCTAATCCATATATACAAGTAAAGCAAGACCTAATTCTAAGGTGTCGCGCGTTAAGTTGAAAAATCGATAAAATAAAGATAAACTAAAGAGGAGTTCGAGAAATCATATCTTAATAGCACTACAAAACAAAGGGTTAGTCCACACGATATACAATATATAAAGTTGGATCTTAAATAACAATCCTAGACTTCTAGCTTAAATCTATCAAATGTAATTAAATCTAAAGCAACCAAGTCCTAATTATAAGTGTCAAGCCATACGAATATGTACATGAAAAGAATAAATTATTGGAGTACTCAATGATTTAGATCACTTAAACTTTGAATTCAAGCTTAACTAATTATTATTGAAGCAAGGTTTGAACCCTAAGTCATAGAAAAGTCATTTGGACCATTATTTACAAAGTTGGTCAAATCTGTCATAAAATTCTGAAAATTGCAAAGAGCAGACCAGATCTTTAAGAAAATAAAAAGCATTCTTCCCGTGGTTTGATCTTGATGATTTTTGGACACAAGATGCCTCTGTGTGTCTAGTTTCCAAATCAAAAAGAAAATCAAAGTTTCAACGGTTAGACCTCTGGGAAAAGGACAAACACCAGACATCACTCAGAGATGTACAACTCTCTGTCCAGAGATTTTGTTTGATTTTTTTAAAAATAGTAAAAAGATCATAAATGCTTTTTTCTTTTTAGGGTATCTTCCTAACACATTAATCTACTTAGCAAAAATTATTTTGGGTCACAAATACTTGATTAAGGTTCTGATTTGCTTATTTCAAAAGGGGGTTGCTGTTCTGAAACTCTGGGCAGATTGTAGTGTCTTCACAAAACTCATGACCAAACCACTTTAAACATGAAATCTCCTTAAAACAAAAATTGCTGTGGTAAAACATTGTGTTATTGACACTTTCCCGTTGGTTTCACTTGATTCCAACGGTTAGATTTTGAACTAAAAAGCTTTGATCAAAACCGATTTATGAATCCACTGTTTCATTGTCAAGTTCAACTTTTATTTGTTAACCCCAACTATTAAACCATGAAGTTGGACTTAAACTAAACCATTTTCTCCTACCATTTGATGGTCATTGGAGGCTAAAGACCTTTATATTTGTAGATTTCAAATGAAGTATGAATAGACTTCATGAAATCTCAAGATAATGAATCTAAACCATGGAGATGGGCTTAGACTCAAACTACTTCCTCCTACCACTTGATGGTCATTGGAGATGAAGACATGACTAATACTCATGAGCCTTCAAGAATCTCAAGAGAGGAGTACAAACAAACATAGCAAATACTCATAGGTTTCAAGAAATATGGAGGGGATTCCATGAAACCTTAAGTTAAGGAATCCTAAACCATGGTAGGGGCTTAGATTCATTTACTTGCTCTTATACAAAGGATGATCAACCTTGACTCTCATGGGGGAGCACAAGCTCACATGAGATCAAGGGATCCAACTCATGAGATTCAAGTGAAGTATGGAAGACTTCCAAGAATCTCAAGAGAGAAGTATAAACAAAGAAAAGGAAAAGAAAGAACTAAAAGAAAATGCAATTAAAATTTGCAAGTTCACTAATAATACTTCTAAAAAGGTTAATCAAAAGACCAAGTAGTTTTAAGATTAGTAGTTCAAAAGAATGAAGAAAAGCAACTTGTAGTTAGAGGATCACCTCCAAACTATCCTCAAAGCTTCTCTCCTTTGAAGATCTTCCAAGCTCTTCTCTCTATTTTTTTTAAACTCTCTCTCAAAATATATGTTAGTGTAGTGGTAACCACCTCTTGTATGTTGTATATTTGTTTTTGTATCTCCTCCCAAGGAAGATCACTCTTCTTTTATAGACAAAAATATCAAGTATTCTCAGTGAATTCGGAGTAAAAGACAGGTGTAAATGCCTCATTTGGTGGTACAATACGTACTTCCTGAAAATAGACAGTCTATTGCACAGGGAGGCATTCAAAAATCTCTTATGGCAGTCAGTGGATGCCGCTGTGGCACTCCGTGAAAGCGGCTGCGACATTCAATGACTATCGCGCGGCTCTCTGTAAGTGTCGCGCCAAATTATTGATTGCCGCATTTTTGTCAACCTTACTTTATCAGTTTTTTTATTTTTATCCGCATACATATACGTATTGTACCACAAAATACGGACTTTAAAAGCAAACGGCAATCAGAAAATGTCGGCGGCACTCAGTAAATGCCGAGCCGGCATTCCGTGACTGCCGTTCGGCACTCACCGAATGTCGTTCGGCACTCACTGAGTGCCGCAAAATACTTTCGTGTGCCAGTTTTTGTTGAACTTCCCATTTTAGGTCTTTTCTTTCCTCCTTTTTCTTAAAGAAACTTATTTTCGAAGATTTTTTCCAAACGTCATGTCTTATACCTGAATTCTCCTAAATACCTGGTATTTCATTCAGTAAAAATTTTACCGCGTTTGGAGAACTTTCTGAAGAGCTTGGAACACTTCGAATCTTTCAGTCCTTGTCATCATTGGATATGGAGGTGATACTCTCCTTAACTCGACGTTTGGTCAAAATCGGGGTGTCTACACCGGTAGATCGGACCGCTAAACACTATTCAACAACTAGTAAATGAGATTTACCTTGATTGTTCTGTCTGGCGAGATAAACTGGACATTGCTTCTTCCAGTGTTCTGGCTACTTGCAAACAAAACATTTGCCTTTAGGCTTTCCAGGTTGTCCTCGTGGCCTTTGAATTGGCGGAGGACCCGCGGCCTTCTTTTGAGCCTTTTTCATTTTCTTCTTGCCTTTCGGCTTTGAAGCAGAACCTTTCTCAAACACAAGAGCACTCCCTAACTTTCTGTTGAGACCCTCAGCAGCCTGGAGTTCTTTAAGCAGCTCTGCCAAAGTATATTTAAATTTATTCATGTTGTAATTGACGCAAAATTGCTTAAAAGACTCTGGCAGTGACTGGAGTATGATATCGACCTGGGTTTCCCCATCGATTGTAGCTCCAAGGATCTCTAGTTCACTAAGAAAAGATATCATCTTAAGAACATGATCCCTTACAGGCGTCCCCTGAGCCATGGTTGTGTTCATCAAGTCTTTCATGGCAACCTGCCTAGTAGCACGACTTTGATCCCCGAACATCTCTCGGAGGCTCTCCATCATGTCATAGGCGTTGGCCATTGACTGATGCTGATGTTGCAGCACATTTGACATGGATGCCAAAATGTAACACCGCGCAATCTCATCAGCCTTGACCCATTTCTTGTGAGCCTGGGTTTCCTCAGCGGTTGCCCCCTCACTAGGTTGCTCAGGACATTCTTGAGTAAGCACAAACTTGTACTCTTCAGCAGTTAACACAATATCCAAATTTCTTTTCCAGTCTATATAGTTTGGTCCAGTAAGTTTGTTTTCTTTAAGTATAACAACAAGTGGATTGAAAGTACCCATTTAAAAGCCTGAGAATCACATAACATAAATAATTACGTTTGGGCAAAAATTACTATGGATTCGAGTTGAAAATATTGGTTCCCTCTACCATATTTGAAAGGAATCGGCCAGCAACCTGATACACCACGAATAGTATGACTCAATGGGAAGCCATATACTATCCATCATTTGTTCAGATAGACAATTGCCTTTTAATTTTACTATCCAGGCAATGTACTTTGCCCAATAAAATTAAACTACTGACTTGCTTTGGTCCTATAAATAATAACAGTGACTCAGATGGAGAGGATATTATTATTTATAGCTAAGTGTATACCATCACTTAATTCTAGGTCAAGAGTTCCATGAGGAACACCTCTGATGGAGAGGTGACCCACACCAACAATCACCCAAAACATTCTCTTAAAGAAGTTTGTACTGATGATTCCATGATCAACTACATCCGATAGGGAGGATGACACTAGAGCCATCACACAAAATTAATCATATCATCTACAAACCAGTGATGGAGACCATGGAATTTATACTTGATAAATTCTCTCTCCCACTTAGAATTTTAAAAAAAATTGAGGGTTATAATTTTTTTTAGAAAAACTTTTAATTTAATTAATAAAAAATAATGGAATACTTGACAAGGATTAATTCATCCTTACTTGTGAAACCCACATGTGTAGATAATAAAATTATTCTATTCTCATGATTTTAGAAAATAAGTACTTATGTTTTCAAATTATGGAATTAATTTTGTTTCTAAATACACATGTAGTTGTCCATCATTTTAAATTAATATAAATTAAACATGCAGCTAGACATCTGAAATAGGTCTAGGAACAATTATCCATGTTGTTCTATTCATTAAACATGAAACAATAATAATCATTCAATCACACATAAATAAGGAAACCACAATAAAATAGGAATCCCACTATTATGGTCAAGTTGCAACTCTTGTGAAGAAATCTTCATTGAACCCGATTAGCTCTATGTCGCCACTACGCAACGGGGGTCGAGCTGTCCGGTCAGAAACTGCCTCCAGATTGCTTTCTGAAACTGCTTGTAAACTATCTTCACGAATTGTCTTCACGGATTTACTTGAGATATATTACACAAACCCTATGCCTCCATGAAGGAGTTCACATGCTATTTCTTTGCAGTAAATTAATCACACATCAATCAAGCTTGGGATCCAATACACACAAATCCTATGCCTCCATAAAGGAGTTCACATGCTATATAAAAATAGCGAAATTAACCACGGATAACACCATCGTGGGATCCAATCACACAAAATCAGTGACCTTAATAGTGGAATAAGAACGCTGCAAAATAAGGGTTAGCACAGTTCTACATTCTATCCATCCATCAAAACACGCATAAGATCTGTTTTATTGGACAACATGGTTACGTCCAACCCATACGCAGAATCAACGTTACTCTAATACCACTGTTAGGAAACTGCGTTCCCAGAATCCATTGACAGCACGTATAAGTTGGTACTGCAAAAACAATTACGTGAAAACTACAATAACCCTACAAGGGCAGAACTAGGGTTACCTTAAACTGCTAAAACGGATTGCTGTAGTAGACGAATCGAGAACACGGATTCGATAACAGCTCATGATCTTCTACCGTATTCCTTTGCTGCCAGAATATCGAACTGAGTGTGGGCTCTTTCGAAATCCTTTCTGTTTTCTGCTCTCCCTCTTTTACGCTCTCTTTTCTATTCCGAGTTATAATACTCTTGATGGAAAAATGCAAACTGAGGAGAGAGCCAAAGCAGCATATATATAGGCTACGATAGGGACCATAAGAAGTCAATAAGGAATAGGCTTCCTTATGGAATTAGGAAACCCTAATTCGAACTGAATCAGATTCTTATTTTCATAAATTATAATTCATACCACTAAAAAATTATAATTGCACTCCTACCCTTATCTCAAAAATATATTTCGAGCTCCATGTTATTAAATGCTTATTATCTCCCCATGTTAAGATTACAGATATCCATTAATCAAATATAATTACTGACAATCATATTTAATTAATTTCTTAAAATTCCTTGAGATCCTCTGCTTAACTTATCTGATATGTCGGATACAAAATCCACCTGCCGGGTTTGACATAATCAAAACTTATAAGCTTTCTCAAGGGGATATCATCAATCCCAAAATTGAGACATGGATTCTATCATTAATTAATATCCACCACACAATTAATATTGCAACCCAATCCAATGAGATATTGACCCATTTAAGGATCTCACCCTTTTAGGGATCAAAGCGTAAATATCAAATGTACGTGTCTACAAATTAACTTAAGATTTAGAGCATAAGCACTCATAATAGCCATGAGTTATTAATTATCTTATAAGTCAGTATAAAGATAATTACCCCAAGTCAGTCCCGTTTAATACACAAAGTGTACCAGCATAGTGAGTTGAAACTATACCGTTTTCCGTAGTCAAGACAAACCTACTACAACACCATGCTGCAGTCCTACCGATGGTGTGTCCAATCCCATCTAAGACTGTAAACCAAAATCTTACATTCTATAATATCTGATGTCCTGATCTTCCGCGTGTAAGCCGAACTGTACACACCAAACCACCTACTATATAGAATGAGAGACACACATGCATAATATTAAATAAATAATATAATACAAACATTGCCCACATTGATTCTCATAAAAAAATGGATTAACTAGTTTTATTAAATGAATAATAAATCAACTACATAAAGCATGGCTTTTAGTATATATCCCTAACAGACCTAACCGAGCGCTGTTATGAGTTTTATCTTGGTCAGGGTCCATTTGTAATATTTTCAACCCACCTGCAAACAAAAAAACTAAATAAAGAACAATAAAATGTGCACATCATGCAGCACGTGCAACAAAACCAAGCCATGGTCGTATACATTCATTCATTCATTTACATTCACTTCGCAATAAATAAAGGAGATCCAAGCATTCAAAGTTAAAATAAAAGGGAGGACCAAGCCATGGTCCCGTATACGGCAAGCAAGAGAAAATATAAAAGAGTTCAGCATAATAAAAGGACCAAGCTATGGTCACACATACGGTGAAAAAAGCCGAAAGGATAAAGGTAATGCAAATGCCTATCATACCAGCTACCCTGAAGCCGTCATCAAAATAAGAGTGAATACATATATACAATCCACCAAATAAAGTGTATGTCCTCCCAAAACACTCAAAAGAAGGAGAGAAAGTCAGCCCCGGCCCCGGCCTCGAGTCTGACGGGTGACGCGTCTGAGAGGCTCGTCCTCTGACTCTGTGCCGCTCCCGCCGCGTCCGCCTCCTCCTCTGCCCCTGCCTCTGCCACTGCTGGTGCCCTCACCATCACCTCTACCATGTCCAGCACCGCTGCCTCCAGGGGTATCGCTGAGTGGGATGGCAAACTGCTAAAGCCGCTGCTGGAGCTCTCCCACCTTCCGGGATAGAGCCCCAACCTATTCCTCCTGGATGGAGGGAGCAAGTCAAATTACCAGATCGTAATAAAAATAGTTTGGAAAGCAAGATAAACAAATAAAAGGAGCATTTTTTATTCTTACCAGAGCCCTCGTATGTGTCTCAGCAGCCGCTCGCGCCCCCTCAGCCTGAACAAAAGGAAGAAGGATTAGAATGTCTGACTAAAATTACAGTTTTTAATAAAGCAAGATTTAGAAATTACCCTCCACTCTCGGCCGTAAATCCACTCTCTCACGCTGTGGGCGTAGAGCAAGCCCTCCTCTGCATAGTCCAGCGGGATATGGTCGTACTGGAGCAGAATGGTGGGAGCACCTGTCTGATATCTGGGGACCATGGTAGTAGCCTGCTCGCCATAGGAGATTGTCCTAAGGCTCCAATCCCAGGGCGGTAAAGCAAGAGCCTGAGCAGCAGCAGGGACGGGCTACAAGGAAGAATGAATCCAATAAGAAGATAAAACACGAATGTTCAAAAGGAATAAAAAGGCTGAAAGAAACTTACCCGGGTCACCTCCATCAAAGGGAAGTTCTTCATCAGCTTCACAGCACGGAAAGCTGCGTACCCCGATGAAGGATCCACGAAGCCTTGAAGAGACAGACTGGCTAGAGCAACTGTAAGCGCGGAACCCTGGAGGGTATCGGTAGCTCTCATAGACTCCGGCGGGGGGTGTGGCATGAAGAAGGACTCGGCCGCCAGGGACTGTCTAGTCACCCTCTCTCCAAGGTACCAAGCCCGAGCCTCCGGTCCGTCCAGCAGGACCCTCTGTGGGTCATACCCAGCCGACTCCCGCATCCCCTGGGAAGTCTCTGGGAGTACGTCTAGCCAGGGCTGCCACAGGACGTGCTGCTCTCGTAGGTTTGTTAGGAAGTTCCTGAACGACATAAAATCATGAGCCCCGGTCTTACGCCTGACCCGATCCTTCGCCCACTTCAGCCCCTGGGGCATGATGAGGGCATCTGCTGGTCGCGTATCAGGCGACATCATGTGCAAGTACTCGTGGGACCAAATCTGCAAGAAAAAGAGAGAAGTATAAATTTTAAGGAGCATGAATAAAGAAATTCGAAAATAAAAATGCAAAGTTTAAATTCAAAATCAAGAAGCAGAGAAGTATACCTCCCAGGCCCTCCAGAAACTGTCGGTAGAAGTTGGGTGATCCCGGGATATCTCTCCTATGTGCTGGTACAGGATGGCTAAACCCTGCACCAGCCCAGTCATACTGGTATATCTGCTCCATGTGCTCCAAAGACCCCAGCAGCGTCACGGAGATCCGATCCCCCTTGGTGCTCAGCAGAGAGCACCCCAGCATATACATCAGGAACCCCCGAGCCATTTGCTCGTCTGTAAAGCCCTGTTGGCCTCGGAAAGTATCCATGAACCACTTAGCCATGACCAAGGGCTCCTCCGGGATGGCCCCCAGCAGCGGTTAAATCCGATCCCACTCTCTCTCCACGTCCAGATAGAGAAGGCACACCCCCCCCCGAAAGGGATCCCGGTGATCATGGAGAAATCCAGCGGCGTCATCGTCATCTCGCCAAACGGGAAATGGAATGTGCTGGTAGTGTCCCACCACCGCTCGGCAAGGACACATATCTGTCTCAAATTGTTGGAGCTTTTCGTCAAAAGTTTGACGAAGTCTCCAAAATCGGCCGCAGTAATGAAACCCCTCACTGGCTCACTCAGCTCCGTATACCACTCATAACCATGGGTAAGGCTGTCGTGCCCCTTCAGCACCTTGGGTTGTAGCTGTAAGAAAGAATCACAAGACTTGATGTTAGTAATTGGATAAAGAAGAAAGCAATAAAAATAAGTAACTGGTAATGAGAAAGTGGGAGAAAAGCAACATGAGAATGAATAAAGAGAGAGAGAAAGGGAAAATCTGGAAATACTCGTAGAGAATTTCACAAGCATGGCGCTAGTTTGCATTCATATAAAGTTCAGTAGGTGTTGACAGAATAATAAAAGGAAGTAAATAAGTGAAAGCACCCGAAATACTAGAGAAATTTCAAGAAAAGAAGAGATGGTTCGCTCTTTTAAAAATAATTTAACAAAAAAATACATATATATATATACTGGATGTTTCAAAAGAAGTTCAAAAAGAGAGAAAGAGATCCTTTTGAGAAAATAAAAGATAGTAAAATTAAATATGCACAGATGCAGGTGAAACACCCAGGAACTCGTAAGCACAGTAGTTGTATTTATGAGGGAAAGTGGAAATAAAGCGGTTGCGTTCATGAACTTTAAAAAGAAAATATGATAATAATAATAATAATAATAATAATAATAATAATAATAATAATAATAATAAGGTCGAAGGACGATCAAATTAAATAGGTGAACAAGCACAGATATGATTAGGAACACCCGGAAGATCAACAACCTTGAAGAAGCATAAGAAATTATATTGATTATGCATAGCATTCACGACATTCAACAAGAAAAAAATTAAAAGAGCAAAAAGAAAAGGCGTTTACCTCGCACTTGAACGCGCGGGCGGATAAATGCTCCTCGGGATCTAAGAGCAAGAGTGTGGGGTCGGGATGATGGGTGGCCCGATATCTGGCCCACTTCCGGCTACCGGAACCGCTCGCCATAATCTGTCAAGAAAGAGGAAGATTCGCATGTTAGATTTATGAAAAATTTCAAAAAACAATGAGATAAGAGAGATTAACTGAGTTCTGATCGTGAGAAACTAACCTGATAGCCCTGGTAGATCGATCCAAGCAAGAAGAGGAGAGGGGAAAAATTTTCTCCAGAGAATAACCGAGTGAGAGAAAGTTGAGAGAATGAGAAAAATGAAATAAAACTGCCGGTTTTAGCCACTGCCGCTCAAACGCAACACTCATTTTTCCGTGCGCGGCAGTGGATGAACTGCCGCGCGGCACTCCGTGAATGCCGCATGGCAGTCAGTGACTGCCGTAATTTTGAAGCGTGTGCCATGTTTAAGTCTGTTAAGAGATATTTTGTTTCCCCCCAAAATTCAAAATTGGGCCCCCAATATTTGGATTTAACCCCCAAATTTTACCCTTATTGTGCCTTTAACCCCCGAGGTTGGTTTGCAGGATCAGATTGGTCCTCAAATTTGAAAATTGAGATAATTTTGAGTCTGTGGGCCCTAATTCTTAAAAATTTGGAATAGATTTGAGCCAGTGGGCTCCCAAATTCTTGAAACTTGAAAAAAGGTCAGAGCCCGTGGGCTCCCAATTATGAAGATTTGAAATAAATTTTGGGTCTGTGGACTCTAAATTCATCTTAACACGATTACCCCTGTTTTGAGAATATAACAGATTTATATTCTCGATCTGCGTAACAGATTTACGTTGATCCTCTGCCTCGAGAGTGTAGTGGATTTACATTCTTGGTTCTCGCGATAGATTTGCGTTAATCCTTGTTTTGAGAATATGATAGATTTATATTCTCGATCCGCGTAACAGATTTACGTCAATCCTTTATCTCGAGAGTGTAACGCATTTACATTCTCGATTCTCATAATAGATTTGCGTTAACCCTTGTTTTGAGAATATAACAGATTCTTATTCTCGATCTGCGTAACAGATTTACGTTGATCCTTTATCTCGAGAGTGTAACGAATTTTACATTCTCGGTTCTTGTGACAAATTTGCGTTAACCCTTATTTTGAGAATATAACAGATTTATATTCTCGATCCGCGTAACAGATTTACGTCGATCCTTTGTCTCGAAAGTGTAACGGATTTACATTCTCAATTCTCGCGACAGATTTGCGTTAACCCTTATTTTGATAATATAACAGATTTATACTCTCGATCCACGTAACAGATTTACGTTGATCTTTTGTCTCGAGAGTGTAACGGATTTACATTCTCGGTTCTCGTAACAGATTTGCGTTAACCCTCAAAATCAAATCAAAAAGCATTTTTGACCCCCGTAACAGATTCTGCATCAGTCAAGAATACGGCAATCTTCCTTGACTAATGCATTATGTAACGTGCGTCATACGTTGAGAAGACATGATGACGCTTGCGTAACCAGGTCTATTCAGAAAATACCATTACATAGCATACACATCACGATAGGATAGGTACATCCATCTGTGTGACTACTTGCATTTGTGTGTGTTTGACCCCCGTGCCCGAACTACGCTTTGGTCTGATTCCTGATGGGATACGTAGGCAGCTCATCATGGAGCACGACCAATTAGAACTCCGCTGCGCGCTCGCTTCCTTTTGCAATGCATTTTGTTTTTTCCTTAAATCTGACAGTTTGTTCAAAGGCTTGTCTTCACACAGGCTTCGACGTTCGCTTGTGGTTTGCGTTTCCCCACAAGCTCCATCGAAGAGGGGCAAACTGTAGACACCCCGATTTTGACCAAACGTCGAATTAAGGAGAGTGTTACCTCCATATCCGATGATGACCATGTCCGAACTTATCTAGGACTTCCAAAGATGATTCAAGCTCTTCGAAAGACTCACTAACCCAAAACAAAAAGAAAAAAAAAAGAAGAAGGAGTGGGAAAAGAATAAGCAGAACAGCACTCAAGCTTTTCCGCGGTAGTCACGGGCTACCTTTGCGGCAGTCTCTGGACTGCTGGAAGGCACTCTGTGAATGCCGCGAATTTCAAACAAGTGCCGCGAAAAATGAAATTTTACTAAAAAAACGGCAGTCCCTGGAGTTGTTCGCGGCATTCACTGAATGCCGTTCCGGCAGTCAGTGAATGCCGCGCCGGCTTTCACTGAATGCCGATGCGGCGTTACTAAGTGTCGCTTCCATCTCCGGTGAATGCCGCATTTTTGCAAATGACAGCTGGTATACAGTACATTTTGTACTATAAAAGGACGACTGAATTAGGGTTTTCAGTCCTGAAATGACTAAAATACCCCTTTAAGATTGCCTATAAATAGAGGATGAATATTCACTTGCAAGGGAGGATTTTCTTTGAATTTATAAGTTGTATAAGTGCTCTTCTTGCCTTAATCTTCATAATTAGGAGAGAGTTTAGAATAGTTTAAAGAAAGAGTTGTGTGAATTAGTGTATAAGAGCTTGATTAGTCTTTGGGAGTCCTCCAAAATTACCAAGTTGAGGATACTTTGGAGGTAAAACTCTAGCATAATTATCCCTTGTTCAAATTAAATGTAGCATGCATTGAGTTTCTTTAGTTTTCTTCCCTTATTTTCTTTATATTCATTCTTTAGGTTCATAAGACTTTCCATGTCTTACTTGAATCTCTTGATTTGAAATCCCTTAATCTCTTTGTAATCTTGTGATTCATAGGGGGACTAAGGTTGATAGTAGATAATTAACATGATGAACTTAAACCTAACTACATGGTTTGAAGTTTGTTATGGTTAAGTTTTGTGAAGTTCTTCCATACTTCTTTGAAATTTACAAATATGAGCATATTTAGTCTCCAATGACCATCAAAAGGTAGGAGAACTAGCTTTAGACAAGCCTAATCCCATGGCTTATTTGTCTAAAGTTAATAAGAATAAAATGAATGAACTCAATGAGCAGTGAGGTCACAATCTGTTTTTGATCAAGGATTTTTAGTTGATAATCTAACCGTTGGAATTAAGTGAAACCAACGGAAAAGTATTTATAACTTAAAGTTCTACCACTGTAATTTTTGTTTTAATGAGATTTCATGTTTAAAATGGTTTGGCCATGAGTTTTGTGAAGTCACTACAATCTATCCAGAGTTTCAGAATAGTAGCTCTTTTTTGAAATAAGTAAATCAGAACCATAATAAAGTATTTGTGACACAAAATAATTTTTTCTAAGTAGATTAATGTGTTAGGAAGTCACCATAAAAAGAACAAAGCATTTCTAATTTTTTTGCTATTTTTAGAAAATCGTGCAAGAACTCTGGACTGAGGGTTGTAGAATGCTGAGTGATGTTTGGTTTTTTCCCGATTCCCGGAGATCCAACCGTTGAAACTTTGATTTCTTTTTTGGGTTCAAAACTAGACACACAGAGGCATCTTGTGTCCAAAATTCATCAAGATCAAACCATGGGAACCATGCTTTTTATTTCTTTGAAGTTCTGATCTGCTCTCAGCAATTTCCAGAATTCTGCAACAATTTTGATCAATCTCATAAATAATAGCTTAGATGATATTTTCATGAGTTAAGGTTCAAACCATGTTTCAATAATGATTAGTTAAGCTTGAATTCAAAGTTTAAGTGATCTAAATAGCTGAGTATTTCATAATTTATTCTTATTCATGTACATATTCATCCGTATGGCTTGATGCTTGTCATTAGAACTTATTTGCTTTAGATTTAATTACATTTGATAGATTTAAGCTAGAAGTCTAGGATTGTTATTTAACACCCAACTTTACACCTTGTATACCATGTGGACTAACCCTCTGTTTTGTAGCGCTATTAAGGTATGATTTCTTCAATCCCTCTTTAGCTTACTTTAATTCCTTGATTTTATCGATTTTTCAATCTTATGTGCGACACCTTAGAATTGGGACTTGCTTTACTTGTATATATGGATTAGAGACTCTTTTCTAGGTTTTATCTATTTGCATGCATTTACACGTTTAATATTCACGGTCGGATCCAGGGTAAGTTCTCTAGTTCCCTATTTGCATGTTATATTGCTTGCTACTCGAATTATGTGATTTTCGAATGATATTTTATCATTTGCAATCTTACACCCTTTAGACATGCTTTTGTAATGTATATTTATACATATGTATTAGTTGAGGGCACATTTAAGTTAATAATTCGATTAAAAGGATGTTAAGTAGAGGCCTATCGTGAGATAGGATGAGAAGGAGTGTTTTAGTCCGATGGACTCCTTCCCTTCTCATTCCATAATCCCCGAACCTAGTTAATCTTTGGTTTCGCAAAAGATCAGTTTCCTTTTGAAATGGTTTCTTATTTTTTCCTTTTAAAAATTAAGTGGCGACTCATTGTTTTGTGTTTTAAATTGAAAAAGATTTTTAAAGAAAAGTTGTGTAAGAAAAATGCGATATCCACAGCCCTGCTAGGCGACGATAGCACTGTAACTATTCTATTCTCCCAGCAAGGTCACGAGGACCTAAGAGTCCAATGATAACACTCTTTTTAAAACCAAAATTTGCTATAGGGCCCTGCTAGGCGACGATAGCAACGTAATCATTCTACTATAAGCCAACGGTGTTACACTGGTAATGTAACAAGTCATATGAGTCAGTTGTGGTGTCCATGGTTGAGTTAAAATCGAATATATCGATAATGCATTGTGTCGTCATTCTACCATGTCATATGCTTATTTAATGTTGGTTCAAGATATTGTTATACTCGTCTATCCTTAAATGTATTAGGAGTGATCGGTTATGACAATTTCACTTAGCTTCAAAAACTAACGGCTCCTTCCCTGCCCTGGACATTTTACGTCTAGGTTATAATGAGGAGGACTATCAAGATAACCATGAAGGTGAATATCACTATCATCAGGACGGGAACTATCAGGAAGGTGATCCTGAGGCAAACCATTCGGAAGAGTATGATCACGAAGATTATGGGTTTGCCAGCTAGAAAAAGGACCCTGGCCTACTTCCGCATTAAGACTGCTTTTATGTCTTAACTATCTTTTGGTTGATGTAATAACTTAAGGGGCGTAAATCGCCCAAACTTATCTTTTGTGGTTTTCATTTGGAGTTTCTGTAATAGCTTAAGTAGCAAAATACTTTTGGTTCCCCCATGAATACCATTAGATGCTTTTGTAAATTCCTTACTCAGATATATATATTTTATTAGTATGTCGCACGGACAGGTCAATTTTATGTAACTCGTCATTCCCTACGGGTCTAGAAAGGAAATTTTAAATTTTCCCTATTTTTGGCTACTCCGGGGCGTGACAGGAATTAAGCTAGGTTTTTTTGTGGTAAAAGCTAACTCATTCAACTTCAAATAACTTTTCTATAGCTCAGTCTAGAAATCAATCCTTCATAGGTGAAATGCATGTACAACGCAGTGTTATAAATCTGGGAAACATAAACTTTCAGCAGAACATAGTTTAGTAAAATGAACGTTTGGAGTACTTCAAAAATCTGAATTAGGCTAGGTTTTTTTTGGAGAAAGTTAACTCATTTATCTACAAATAACTCTTCCCTAGTCTAAAAATGATTCCTTCATAGGTGAAAGTCACGTACAATGCAGTGCTATAAATCTGGAACAGAGCAGTCCGAAAATATAGAAATGTCTGAGTAAAATAAATATTTTGAGCAGCTCAAAAATGTAATTGAAGCAAGATTTTCTGTACATGAAGATGATCCAAATACCTATAATGTTCTAGTTTTGAGTTTGATCTACAAAGCAATTTATCATACCCAAATAAATCATATTGTTTCAATCACCACAGTGAAAATGTATTCTGGCAGATTGTGTAGCTTTTTGTATGATATTTTGTTTATGCATGGTGTAGACACCCCAATTTTGACCGACCGCCGAATTTAGGAGAGTGTCGCCTCCATATCCGATGATGACAAGGACCGGGAAATTCGAAGTGTTCCAAGCTCTTCAGAAAGTTCTCTAAACGCGATAAAATTTCACAGAAAGAAGAAAATACCAGGTATTTAGGAGAATTCAGATATGAAACACAATTTTCGAAAAAGATCTTCAAAAATAAATTCCTTTGGGAAAAAGAAAGACCTAAAAAGAGAAGTTCAACAAAAAGCGGCACCCGGCAGAACTCAGCGGCACTCAACGTGTGCCGGACGGCATTCAGTGAGTGCCTCACAGCATTCGGTGAGTGTCGCATGGCATTCACCGAGTGCCGCCGACATTTTATGACTGTCGTTTGCTTTTAAAGTCTGTATTTTGCAGAACAATACGTATGCGTATGCAGATAAAAACAAAAAACTGATAAAGTAAGGCTGACTAAAATCCGGCAATCAACAATCTTCCGCGGCACTCTTGGAGAGCCGCGCGGCAGTTACGAAATTCCGCAGCGACAGTCATGGAGTGCCGCAGCTGCACACACGGACTGCCGCACAGATTTTTGGACTGCCGCCCTGGGCAGCAGTCTGTCTAATTTCATAAAGTACGCATTATACCACCAAATGAGAGTTTTACACCTGTTTTTTGCTCCGAAATTCACTGAAAATACTTGGTAATTTTGCCTATAAAAGAGAAGGGATCTTCCATGGAAAGGAGGGTGAGAATACAACAAGAGCTACCCACTATATACAACACAACACACAAAATAGCCATTACTCCACCAACATATTTTTGGAGAGAAAAGAGAAGAGAGTTTAGAGAATTAGGAAGAAGGGCTTGGAAGATCTTCAAAGAAAAGAGAACTTTGAGGATAATTTGGAGGTGATCCTCTATGCCATAGATTATTTATTTTCTTTTTTTCTTTTGAATTTCTAATCCTAAAATCTCTTGTTATTTTCTTTGTTTGTCAAGTAAGCTTAGGAGTCTTTATTTCTAATTCTTCCTTCTATATTTTTGTATATGTTCTTCTCTTGAGAGTCTTGGAGATCTTCAATATCTCTCTTGATCTCTTGAGTATGATCCTTTGAATCCCATGTAAAGCTTATGCTCTACATGAGAGTCAAAATTTGATCATCACTTTATTTCATATAGATGGATCCAAGTCCATACTCATGACTTGGATCCTCTAAACTTGGTATCTCACGAAGTCATTTCCTTATTCTCTTTGAAACTTAGGAGCATTAGTCATGTCGTTATCTCCCATGACCATCAAATGGTAGGAGAAAGTGTCCTTTTTTGAGTGTAAGCCCATCTCCATGGTTTAGAATCCTCATTTTGAGATTTCATGAAGTCTATTCATACTTCATTTGAAACCTACAAATACAAAGGTCTTTAGCCTCCAATGACCATCAAAAGGTAGGAGGAAATGGTTTAGTTTAAGTCCAACTTCATGGTTTAATAGTTGGGGTTAATAAATAAAATTGAACTTGACAAATGAAAACAGTGAGTTCATAAACTATTTTTGATCAAAAAAAATTTAGTTCGAAATCTAACCGTTGAAATCAAGTGAAACTAACGGGAAAGTGTCAATAACACAATGTTCTACCACTGCAATTTTTGTTTTAAGGTGGTTTCATATTTAAAATGGTTTGGTCATGAGTTTTGTGAAGCAACAACAATCTGCCCAGGATTTCAGCACAGCAGCACTCTTTTGAAATAAATAAATCGGGATTTTAATAGATTGTTTGTGACCCAAAATAATTTTTTCTAAGCATATTAATGTGTTAGGAAGTCACCCTAAAAAGAACAAAGCATTTCTGATCTTTTTGCTATTTTTAAAAAATCGTGCAAGAATTTTGGACGGAAGGTTGTAGAATGCTGAGTGATGCCTGGTTTTTGCCCAATTCCCGGAGATCCAACCGTTGAAACCTTGATTTTCTTTTTGGGTTGTAAACTAGACTCACAGAGGCATATCATGTCCAAAAATCATTAAGATCCAACCGTTGAAAACATATTTTTTGCATTTTTCATGACCCAATCTGCTCTCAGCAATTTCCAAAATTCTGCAATAGTTTCAATCAATCTTATGAATAATGGCTTAGATAGACACTTTCATGGGTTGAGATTTAGACCTTGTTTCAATAAGGATTATTTGAATTTGAAATCAATGTCTAGGAGTATGTCATACCTTATTCTTGTCCATGTTTATAATCATCCATATGATTTGACTTTGTAATTAGAATTTAGTTGTTCGAGATTTAATTATGTTTGATAGATTTAAGCTAGAAGTCTAGGATCATTATCTAAGATCCAATTTTATATCTTGTATATCATGTGGACTAACTCATTGTTTTGTAGCGCACTTGAGGTACAATCTCATATCTCTTCTCAGTTCATTAAATTCTTTGATTTTATTTGATTTTTCGACTTAATGCACGACACCTTAGAATTAGGTTTTTGCCTTATGTGTATATGTGATTAGAGACTCTTTTTAGGATTTTCTTTTGTTTGCATGCATTGCACGTTTAATATCGCTGCTGGATCCCGGGTAAGTTCTCTTGTTCCCTATTGCATATCATATTGCATGCTATTTGACCTATGTGGCTTATGAATGATATTTTGTCATTAGCAATTTTACACCCTTTGGACATGCTTTTGTGATGTATATGTATATATGTATTAGTTGAGGGCATGCTTAGATTATTAAATTCGATTAAAAGGATGTTGAGTAGAGGCCTATCGCAAGATAGGATGAGAGAGGGTGTTTTAGTCCGACGGGCTCCTTCCTCTCTCATTCCATAATCCCCGGACCCAGTTAATCTCTGGTTTCTAAAAGATCAGTTTCCTTTAAAAATGGTTTCTTAATTTTCCTTTTTAAAAAAATTAAGTGGCGACTCATTTGTTTTGGATTTAAAATTGTGAAAAAGAATTTTAAAAGAAAAGCTGAGGGTAGAGAGAAAACCTGCGATATCCACAATCTGGCGACTCTGCTGGGGATCGAACCCAGAATCTCTGGTTTCGCAGACCAGAATTTCTGATTTTGGGTTCACTTGAGGATTAGACTTGAAAAATGTCCTTTTAATCAAATTAATTAATCTTTGTGTGCCTGTTGTATTTCACTTGCGTGTCCAGCCAGTCGATCGCACGGAACTATGACCTTGGAGGCTCGGAGCAACCCGGTCGGTTAAGTCATCATGGGACTGTATGATCACCCTTGATCTCGTACCATGATTTGGTATATGAAGCATCCTATCGGGTGTGTGTCAAGGGTCCCTTATTTGACCAAAACCCAGCCTGTGCATGATAGTTTCTGTAGATTCTTTCAATCTTAAGAAATCAATTCTTGATTAGGATTATGTGCTAGGAAGTTTTGTATGCCCGGAAGGGATTACTTGAGATGATGACGATACTCGCTTGATGAAGGATGTATAATATTTTAATCAGCTTTTAGCAATTTTTCCTCATGTTCCACGACATTTGGAGGACATGCTGAACCCTGATTATAAGATTATACTTCTTATATCATGTTTAGTTAAGCATCATTGACCTTGTATGCATCCGCATTCACGAAGAGTATGGTAATAATCCGATCATGTGATCCTCCTACCCAAAGAATTTTAAATCCATCTTTGAAAGCAAATAGACTTTTGCCATCTTTTTCAATAGCTCTTTCAAAAATCTTTGGAGTTCACTTTTGATTAAAACTCCAAACTAATCTTCGAAAATTATTTTGAAAGAAATGCTTTTCAAATGAATTTCAAAGCAAAGTCTCAACCCAATCATCTTTTGTTAAGAAATGTTTATACCTTCAAAGGGAAAATCCAAAACTCTCAAGAATTGTTTTCAAAAGATTTTATCATCCGAGAAATACTTTCCAAATGAAATTTTTTTTTTTTTTTTTTTTAAAAAAATTTTTTGAAGGGGTAATGAGGATCACAATGAGAAGAGAAATTGGCACACTTGACATGGGTGAAGATTTTATGTGTTTATGTGTTAGGATTAGGACTTTTCTTTTCTTTTGGCATATAGAGTAGGCACACACGCACACATGCATTGCATCCGCATGACATGCGTCGACATAAAAAAAGAAAGGAGGGTTTTTACTTTACCAAAAATCTTTTAAAACAAAATACATAGGTTTTAAAAAATATATATATATAATAAAATTTTAAAATCTGCTATAGGAGCAAAAATAGCATCCGGATCAAGTCAAGCCTGGTTTAGGGACCCCACAGCAAGGCTAGTAAGGGGAGGACGCGCTGACATGGCCGAAGAGAGAAACAACGAAGAAATGTCCGGTTTAAGGGTACTAGTAGAACAGCAAGCAGAGCAGATGAGGCGACAGGCTGAAAACATGAACCGCATGATGGGGATGATAGAAGAGCTGAATAGCCGACATGTAGTTCCACCTGTTATGGACCCACCTTTGGGAGGAGGGGAAGGAGATTGGTTTGATGATTAGGAGGCCCAATGGACCGATGCACTGCGGGCCAACAGAGACAGAGAGAAAGCTGAGAAGGAGAAGCAACTGACCGAGAAAATAGAAAAGTTGGAGAGGGTAATGCGCAAAGCTCAGGGGGTTGATACCTATCTGATGGAGTTAGAAAGCCTGTATGACGGGATCCACGAAACGCTGCCCGCCGGGTTCAAAATGCAAGTTTTTGATAAGTTTGATGGCACCGGGAATCCTCGCAGTCATATCCGGATGTGCATAGGAGCTTTTCAGCCTAGCGGTCTAAGTACTACCATGATGTCCGTTCTATTTCAACAAACCTTAACAGGAGCTGCTCTATCGTGGTACCTTACACTTGAGCCGGGCAAAACCAGAATTTGGGAAGAAGTCGTAAAATCATTTATGGCCCAGTATGAGTACAATCAAAACCTGGACGTCACTGTCCGAGATCTAGAAACAACCAGGCAAGGGAACAACGAATCATTTGCTGAGTATCTAAGTCGATGGAGAGGGAAAGTCGCGAAGATGGTGCAGAGGCCATCATAAAAAGACCAGATCCGAATGTTGATGAAAAACCTGCAGCCAGTTTATCAGGAGAAGATGAGATTTCAGTCAATCAACACTTTTGCCGAGGTGTTTGATGTAGGAACAAGGATCGAAGATGCGATTCAAGAAGGAGTGATCAAGAAAGAAGAACAACCGAACCGATATCGGAGGCCCAGTTATGGATCAAATGGGGGGCATTCGGGGGGTCACTCTGGACCCACTGATGTCAATGCACTTAGCGAGCCAGAGAAAAAATTCGATATCGCCAGAAATCATCCAAGAGGAGGAGGGGATAAGCCACCAAGAAAATTCTCAGATCTGGGAGTACCATTATCAACCGCTCTTGACAGGCTGTTAGCAAAAGGGCATCTCCGCCAGTTGGAACCTCGACCTTTGCCAAGTCCACTTCCGCCGAATTTCCAAGGGGATTTCTTCTGTAAATTTCATCAGCAGAAAGGCCACTCGACAGATCGGTGCATGAGGTTAAGGCATGAAATCCAAGACCTCATCGACAATAAAGTGATATCCGAACCGCCTGTCAAAGCCCCCAATGTCACCAAGAATCCTCTGCCAAACCATCGTGCTGTGCCGCCGCCATAGGGTCTTTATTTCTTAGGGGTAGGAGGAATGACATTTGACCCATCCAAGCTAATCACAAAAGTCGGTGAATCAAGGAAGTTTTATTAGTTACCAAAAAATCTGGGGATCTGTATGCTTGGCAGCCAGCCAGAGATATGGGAAAATGAAGTGACGGGGCAGTCAGATTGGTGGATTCAAGAAGGCAATGATCGGAACATAGACCAGGTAGAGGATGATGACCTGTGGTATCAAAGCGACGAAGAGGCAAAGGTTGAAGAAGAAAGCTCGAAGACCGTTTCAGAAACTGACAACATTTGGGCAAAAGAGGAGATCAATCATCTAACTCGGTCTGGTAGACACTTTAAACCACATGAACTAGAGGAAGATCACCCGGGGAGGGAGCTGGAGAAAGGAAAAGGGAAAATGAGTGAAGAAGAAGAAGAGGATAGGATCTTAAAGCAGATGAGGAAGACACAAGCTAATATCACCATCTGGGGATTACTGATCGCCTCCAAAAAGCACAGACAAGCAGTCTTGGATGCTTTAAACCAATCTGATGTTTCCATCAATACAACACCAGGAGACCTCGTGGGGATGATCAGTAGGACCCCAGCTCTCGCTATTTCTTTCTCAACCGATGATCTACCTCCCGGAGGGCCCGTTCATAACAAGCCCTTGTATGTCACAGTTGAATGCTTAGGAAACACTGTGCCTGCCTGTCTGGTGGACAATGGATCAGCCTTAAATGTGTGCCCATTCCGAACAGCTAACCGCATGGGTTTGGACGAATCGACATTCATACCCTCTAAGCAAAGGGTGAGAGCATACGACAACACCCAGAGAACTGTCATGGGTATAATCCTCCTTCACCTCGCTGTCGGTCCGCTTGAGAAGGAAGCCGAATTTCAGGTCATCGATATTCCTGCTTCTTTCAACCTGCTGCTTGGGAGGCCATGGTTAGACAGTTTGGGCGCCATACCGTCAACCATACATCAAAAGGTCAAATGCATCTGGGAGAGCAGGGTCTGCGACATCCTTGGGGACAGTTGGGTTCTTCCGTCTAAAGCTTCATCAAGCGCACCGGTTCTAGAATTGCAGCTGTAGGAAATAGAAACAAAAATGGGGGGGTTCGAGTTTATCAGCATGTTGGAAGAAGAAAAGCCAAAAGAATTTCTACCGCTCCATTTCGATCAGCATGCCAGTCCAGTAGTCGCAGGGATCATGAAGAAGATGGGTTTCTTTCCAGGATTAGGTTTGGGAAAGAACCTTCAGGGCCTACCTGAGTTTCCAAGGATTCCTACTCAGACTCTTACTCACGGGCTTAGGTATCAGCCGACGAAGAAGGAACTAAGGGAAAAGAAGAAGACTTTCGATGCGCCACTAGATCCTTACCTCAAAACGCTCAACGGGTACTTCGTAAAGGAAGGAGAAGACTTCCCCTTCTGTGGCTTCCCAAAGCCTTGGATGGACCAGAAGGACAAAAGTCTAAAGCCGGGGTTCGAGATCTTTTTCTCCCATGAATTCTCCGAGTACAAAGACCCGTTTTTACGAATGCCTGAAAAGTCTGCTGCCGCCAACGATTGGGTTGGTGTACTGGATGGACCGGTCATACAGAACCTGCTAAGCAAGGAAGGGATAAAAGCCGAAGGAAAGGAGAAAGAAGACGAGGGCCTGGAAGTTAAGGTCGAAGAGGGGAGTGACGAGGATGCGCCGGAAGAAGAGCCGAAGCCAGGAAAGGAAGAAAAGACGGAATCCGAAGGACTCCCAGGTTGTAGCACTATGGAACTCAAGCAGGGAATCAACAAAGAGTGAGTCTTTGAGTCTAGTGATAAGTATCCCCCTCACCCAGAGTGTGTAATGGCCCAATTGAGGCGTCTTACTATTGCTATGTCTGTTGTAATCACTCCTAACAAAATCAATGAAAGTATGACTGATTCCGCCTACTCGAATGCGCTTAATGAATATGATGAATGTGATGATCATGGAATACCTAATGAATTGCAAAAGTTGATTGAAAAAGAAAAAGAATCTGCATGCAAAATCATTGAGGACACTCTAACGATTAATCTAGGAAATAAAAATAATCCTCAAAATGTCTTTATCGGCTCTACACTTAGCAATAAAGAAAGCAAAGAACTAATCAATCTATTGAATGAATTTAAAGATGTTTTTGCATGGTCTTATAATGATATGCCAGGTATTGATCCAAAAATAGTCCAACACCACATCCCCCTCTTTCCCAATTCGAAACCCATAAAACAAAAATTGAGGCGAATGAGGCCAGAATGGGCACTTAAAGTGAAAGAGGAGGTTGAAAAGCAATTAAAGGCTGGATTCTTGATGGTCACCGAGTATCCCGAGTGGATTGCCAACATTTTACCTGTCCCAAAGAAGGATGGTCGTGTTAGGGTTTGCGTTGACTTTTGAGATTTAAACAAGGCAAGCCCTAAAGACGATTTCCCGTTACCCCACATCGACGTGTTGGTCGATAACACTACGGGACATGAGCTTCTATCTTTCATGGATGGATTCTCTAGGTACAATCAAATCCTTATGGCACCCGAGGATAGGGAGAAAACCACATTCATCACTCCATGGGGGACATATTGCTATAAGGTTATGCCATTCGGACTTAAGAATGCAGGTGCGACATATCAAAGGGCTGCCACCACTTTACTGCACGACATGATCCACAGGGAGGTGGAAGTGTATGTGGATGATATGATTGTGAAATCCAAAGAGAGGGGAGGGCACCAAAAGGCTTTGAGAAAGTTCTTTGAAAGATTGAGAGAATTCAAAATGAGACTGAACCCACAGAAATGTACCTTCGGAGTTACCACAGGAAAGTTGTTAGGGTTCCTTAGTACCCAAAGGGGGATCTAAGTAGACCCAACCATAATAAAAGCCATAACCGAAATGAACCCACCAAAAAATGAGAAAGAACTGAGAGGGTTCTTGGGGAGAATACAGTTCATCAGCCGCTTCATTTCCAAACTCACCCTAACCTGCGACCCATTGTTTAAACAGCTTAGAAAAGGAGAAAAATTCAAATGGGACACCCTTTGCCAATAAGACTTCGACAAAATCAAAACCTACCTCCAGAACCCCTGCTGTCCTATCACCACCATCACCCGGGAAACCTTTGTTGCTTTATCTCTCCATATCCGAAGATTTGATGGCGTGTATGCTGGCCCAAGAAGGAGAAGAGGGGCATGTGGAGAAGGCCATTTATTACTTGAGCAAAAGAATGATCGGATATGAGTTAAAGTACTCCCCCTTGGAAAAAGCCTGTTGGGCCTTAGTTTGGTGTACCCGTCGCCTTCGCCACTACATGCTAGCATTCCCTGTGATCCTGATATCCCGAATGGACCCACTAAAATACCTATTCGAAAAACCCGTCTTGACCAGTAGGATCTCTCGTTGGACCATGTTGCTGGCTGAGTTCGATATCAAATATGTCGCTGCCAAGTCTGTGAAGGGGAGGGCTGTCGTTGATTTTTTAGCCGATCTCGCCGTAGAATCCGAGGACGAAGGAGAATTCAGGTTCCCGGATGAGGGAATAATGGAGGTAAAGGAGGACTTGTGGAAAATGTACTTCGATGGAGCAGCCAACCAATTAGGTTACGGAGTTGGAATCATTCTCATAGCACCCCATGGGACCCCTACCCCATTAGCTGTCAAACTCAAATACAACTCAACCAACAACACCGCGGAGTACGAAGCCTGCATAATTGGGATGGAAGCGGCCTTGGCTTTAAAAGTCGGACGAATCGATGTCTTCGGGGATTCCAATTTGATCATATCCCAGGTCTAGGGAGATTGGAAGGTAAAGCATGAGAAACTGAGACCTTACCATGACTATCTAGAAAGTCTGAAAGCACAATTCCAAAAGATTTCTGTTTACTACTTCCCTCGTGAAGAAAACCAACTAGCTGACTCATTGGCTACCTTGGCCTCGATGTACCAGATCCCCTCCAAAGCTGCCATGATTTCGTTATCCATAGAAGTGAGGAACCAACCGTCATTCAAGATGATCGCTGCCACAGAAGACAAAGAGGAAATACCGTGGTATGTGGATATATAGGAGTTCATCAAGGAAGGAGAATACCCCGAAGGAGCCTCGGAAAAGGACAGAAAGGCAATTCGGCGGTTCGCCGCTCAATTTGTGATCTATGCAGATAAGCTATGGAAGAAATCCTACACCGGGTACAATCTAGAGTCCCTATATGGAAGGGAAGCTAAGAGAATGATGGAGGAAATACATGAGGGAGTGTGTGGGCCCCACATGAGTGGGCACATGCTAGCGAAGAAGATCATCCGACAGGGATACTATTGGACGACCTTGGACAAAGACTGTTGTGAATATGTTAGAAGGTGTCACAAATGCCAGATTCATGCAAATCTAATGCATACTCCGCCGTCACAGCTCTATAGCATGACCACCCCTTGGCCGTTTTCCGTATGGGGGATCGACATCATTGGTGAGATAGTTCCAAGGGCTTCCAATGGGCACCGGTACATAATCGTGGCGATTGATTATTTTACAAAGTGGGTAGAGGCAGCCTCGTATGCAACTTTGAAAGCCAAAGATGTGGTGAGTTTCATCGAGAAAAACATAATCTGCAGGTATGGGGTCCCGAATGAGTTTATCTCCGACCATGGCAGTCATTTCCAAGGGGAAGTTATCCCACTCTTGGAAAGGTATAAGATCACTCGTCACCAATCATCCCCGTATAGGCCTCAGACAAATGGAGCAATAGAAGCGGCAAACAAAAATGTTAAGGCAATCCTGGGGAAAACGACGGATATATATAAGGATTGGCATGAAAAGCTGCCATTTGCTTTATGGGGATACAGGACCTCGGTGAGAACTTCAACAGGTGCTACACCGTATTCGTTAGTGTACGGAATGAAGGCGGTCCTCCCAATTGAGGTAGAAATACCCTCTCTCAGGGTCTTAGCAGAATGCGAAGTAACCGAATCAGAATGGGTACAAGGAAGGTATGAGGAGCTGATGTTACTTGATGAAAAGAGGCTGGCCGCGATAAACCATACTCGGGGGTACCAGAAGAGGATAGCCCGTGCTTTCAACAAAAGGGTCCGCTCAAGGAAGCTTGCTGAGGGTGACCTTGTCCTCAAAGAACTGAAAGTGCCCGTTTATGACCCCAGAGGAAAATTCAAACCCAACTGGGTCGGGCCGTACATCATTAAGACTCTCCTTTCCGGGGGAGCGGCTTATCTCATGGACCTAGACGGGGTGGAATTTAAACAACCAATTAACCTCGATCGCCTCAAGAAATATTTTGCTTGAAACCTTTCTTTTCGAAACCTCCTACCTTGATGAACTACGCTTGACCTGATTCTTGCTAGGGGATACGTAGGCAACCTACTTGGTTCGGTCACTTAAATAAAATCGCCTGAGCGGCGTCTTCCTTCAAACCTTGAGCCGAACTACTGCAAGCCTGATACCCATTCGGGGTTAAGTAGGCGGGCCCTCAAAAGCCTTCGGCCCACACAAAAAAACCTGTGCTAAACTAGGGGCAAACTGGCGTTTTGCCCGGAACCGCTTCAGAACCCTAAAACCAGGGGCAAACTTCGTTTACTAGCCGAAGAACCCAGATACAAGACCCTCCTTTGGAATCACCTGGCTATCAAAACAAGTACTATAAAAAAAAAATTCATGGTATGGAAGAAGTAAAGCTCCAAGCAAAAAGCAAAGTAAAGATCCAAGTAAAGACATTGAAAGGAGAATTCTACATAAAAGATTAATCGAAGGGGTGAACACTTTGATTGAACATGTTAGAACTTTCCTAAAAGGTAACAACACTTTTTGAAGATAACAAATAAGGAAAATCACATTCAAAAGCGCCAACAAAGAGTAGGCAGGGTTTGTCAGAAAGTTTTGTAAAATGACAAGCTTTTCCCTATTTTCGTCTACTTGATTATGCATGTGTCTGTCAAGCTCGCCTCGCAACCAAGGCTTGGATCTCTAGGAGATACTCGGTAGTAGGCACGGTCAGAGCAGGAATCCTCGGGAATGGAGCAGCCACTCTGCTATGCCAAGCCTCCATGAAAGCCTTCACAATAGAAGGAGGCAAAGCGGACCCCCTAGTGAAATCAGCAGTTACTGAATCAGTAGTATCTTGTAAGAGTCCAAACTGGCGGACCACCCGGCCGGGAACATAGAAAGTAGTAGCATGAAAGCCAGGTAACCAGATGCCGGGACATCCAGGAAAGCGTACAGCAACAGAGCGATAGATCCACTGCGGACAAACCCAGCAGATGTCACTAAAAGAGAGGCCCTGAAGCCAACCAAGCCACGCATCGGCAGATTGAAACAAGCTATGAATCTCCATGCAATCATAAGAAAGTGACCCACGAAGATGGGAAGGGTGTATAAAGAGGTCCAAACGCTCCATGAGCCAAATTTGCAAAACAAAAGGTGCCCCGATAGGTAACATGGTCCCGGTAGCATGGGCGTTGCCCAATCCAATCAGAGTTTCACCAAGGACCAGCATAACAGCACTTTTCATTTCCGGCAAACCACCGACAATGGGTATAAGAGTGTCAGAAGATGACTGAAATAGGAAGTAAGAAAGCATGGCAATTGACAGGGCACTACGTCGGATGATCTGATACTCACCATCATAAGGGTCCCCCGTGGGAGCATAAACGGAAGCAAGGCGCTCAAAATCAATTTTCCTGTCACAAATAAAGGATGCCGCCGCATTTCGAGATGTGTGGAGAAGAGTGGCTAAGTCCCGGATATACCCGGCCTGAATTAGAGGAACCATCAATTCAGCAGAAGGATCGGTGTGAAGAATGGTGCTAAATTCCTCAAACAAGGGGCAAATCACCTGAGAGCCGAAGCGGAAGACATTGAGAGCAGGATCCCAACACTGAATGGCAGCTCGAAGTAGGCCCTCATTCAAATTCATCTGTCGGAAAGAAAAGAGATCGTTTAGTCTGAAGCACTCAAAATTGAGCTTGTCAATACCAGAGAGAGTATCCATCCATGGGAAGAGGATTTGAGAACTAATGGGGGCCATTTAAGGGGAAAATGGAAAGAAAAGAGAAGTATTTTGCGGAGCTTTGAGAAAGAAGGGGTATAAATAGAAGAATAAAGCTGTCTACCTACCCGCGGCACTCGATAAAGTACAGCGGCACTCGATGAAGTGCCGCGCGGCAGTCCGTGAATGCTGTTGCGGCACTTACTGACTGCCGCCGCGGCTCTCACTGAGTGCCGCGGAGACCTAACCGAGTACTGTTCCAAGTTTTTCATTGGCCAGGGTTTGTTTGAAACACGATCAGCCCACCTGCAAACAGAAAACTAGATAGAAAAACAATAAAACGTGCGCATCATGCAGCACGTGCAAATACATTCATTTATTTCATCCATTTGTACATTTCAAATAGATAAAGGAAATAGAAGCATTCAAAGATAAAAATAAAGGCGGGACCAAGCCATGATCCCACATATGGCAAGAGATGGACCAAGCTATGGTCACACATACGGTAAATGTTAATAAAGAAGCAACAATATAATAATAGAGGTATCCAAAGTGCCTATCCTACTAGCTATCACGAAGCCATCACCAAAATAAAATGCGTATATAAAATCATCAAATAAAGCATAAGTCCTCTCAAAACACTCAAAAGAAAAAGGAAAAGAGATAAAGAAATATGATCAGCCCCGGCCCCGGCTGCGAGTCTGGCGGGTCGTACGCCTGAGGGGCTCCTCCTCCGACTCTGTCCCGCTGCCTCCACCACTCCCTCCACATCCGCTGCTACCACCGCCTCTGCCTCTGCCACCGCTAGTGCCCTCGCCGCCGCCTCCACCATGCCTAGCACCGCTACCTCTGCGGGCATCGCTGAGAGGGATGCCGGACTGCTGGAGCTGCCCCACCTGCTGGGACAGGATCCAGATCTCCTCCATCTGAAATAAAAAAGGGATAAGTCCAGGAAGTGTTGAAAAGGCGAATGAAATACTAAGAATAAAAGGATAAAGATCATACCTGGGCCCTCAACTGGGTCGCAGCAGTCGCCCGAGCTCCCTCAGCCTGAAAAGAACAAGAACCAAGAATAAAAGGCTAGTAAAAGAAGAAGCATTCAAAGTCAAAATGAAAGGTAGTCCCTTACCATCCACTCTCGCCCGAGGACCCACTGTCACACGCTATGGGCATACGCCAAGCCCTCCTCCGCGTAGGCACGCGGGACGACGTCGTAATGGATAGGAATGGTGGGGGCGCCCCGTGATAGTCGGGGGATCGTCGTCAAGTGAGGCTCGCCGAATGAAACGGTAGACATGGTCCAGTCCCACTCAGGCAAGGCAGGAGGACGAGTGGTGGCGGGAACAGGCTGCAAACAAAAGGAATAAAGCATGAATAATAAAGAATGAAAGATAATTCATAAAAGGTTGAAGGAATCTTACTCACCCGAGTCACTTCCATCAAAGGGAAGTTCGGCATCAGCTTGGTGGCACGGAAAGTCGCATATCCCGCAGGGTCGTCCAGGAAACCGTGGATATCAAAGCCAGCTCGAGCAGCCGTGAACTCGCTGCCCTGAAGCGTGTCTGTGGCCCTCATAGAGTCGGGAGGAGGGAACGGCACAAAGAACCCGGGGGCCGCTAGTGACTGCCTGGTCACCCTCTCTCCTAGATACCACGCCTGGCCCTCTGGCCCACAGAGGAGTTGCCTTGTCGGGTCGTACCCGGTCGATTCTCGGATCCCCACACGAGCCTCAGGTAGCAACCTAAGCCACGGCTGCCAGTGTACATGCTCCTCTCGTAGGTTCGTCAGGAAGTTCCTGAACGAAACAAAATCGTGGGCCCCGGTCTTCCGCCCAACCCTGTCCTTCGCCCATTTCAGCCTCTGGGGCATGATAAGGGCGTCAGCATCACGCGTCTCTGGAGACATCATGCGTAGATACTCGTGGGACCAAATCTGCAATATAAAAGGAATGAAAAAGGGGGGGTTAGTCTTTCAATTTGAAAAAAAAAAAAATCTGAAAGCATAAAAAAGGCAATGAAATGTGGAAAAGAATATACCTCCCACGCTCTCCAATACCCTCTAGTAGAAGTCGGTCTGTCCCGAGAGATGTCACTCATATGCCTGTACAGAATAGATAACCCTGTACCAGCCCAATCATACTCGACGACCCGGTCTAGACGCTCCAGCGATGCAACCAGGGACACAGAAATTCGATCACCCTTGGTGCTCAACAAGGAGCACCCCAGCATGTACATGAGGAAGCCTCTGGCCATCTGCTCGTCTGTGAAACCAGGCTGACCCCGAAACGTATCCATAAACCACCGGGCTGTGACTAAAGCCTCCTCCGGGACCACCCCTAGCAACGGCTCCACCTGGCCCCACTCCTGATCTGTCAAATATCTCAGAGGCTCTCCACCGAAGGCTATCCCGGTGATCATGGAGAAGTCCAACGGCGTCAACGTCATCTCGCCGAACGAGAAGTGGAATGTGCTCGTAGTATCCCACCACCGCTCAGCAAGGGCATGTATCTGCTGCAAGTCATTGGAGCTCTTCGTCAAAAGTTTGACGAAGTCCCCAAATCCCGCCGCGTCTACGAGCCCCCGTACAGTCTCGCTCAACTCTGTATACCACTCATGTCCGTGAGCAAGACTGCTGTGCCCTTTCAGCACCTTCGGCTGCAGCTGCAAGAAAGAACCACAAGTTCTGATGTCAGTAACTGGGTAAAAGAAAAAGCAAAATAAAATGGATGATGTTCTAGAGAGAGAAATTTTCAAAGTATACATAAATTTGTGAAAGTCTAAAGCAAATTCAAGTTCAGAGGCATTAGTTTCAATACAGGTTCACAAGTACCTAAATTGAGTTGGAATGATAAAATTCACAAAGGAATGTTTAAAAAAGCATCGCGCTCGTGAAATCTAAAAAATAATAAATAAAGGACAGGAAAATTCAAACATAACATTCATTTTACGAGAAGTTTTGAAGTTTATAAGAAAATAAAAATTTCTTAAAGAGGGACATGGAATAAAGCGATCAAGGACGCTCGGGGGCGCCACGAGCACGACATTCAGAACAGGGTATCTAAAAGTTGTGACAATCCTACGTTACATTCACATAGAGAAGGAAATGCGAGAAAGAAATACGAGAAATAAATAAAAGGGGAGCGTTTACCTCGCGCTTAAACGAGCGGGCCGATAAATGCTCGTCCGGATCCCGGAGCAGGAGCGTAGCATCTGGATGATAGGTGGCCATATACTTGGCCTTCTTTTTTCGCCCTGAACCACTCGCCATAATCTGTCAAAGAGAAAGAGAGATCTACACGTTAAAATTCATGAAAAGTCCAGAAAAACAATGAAATAATAGAGATTAATCAAGTCTTGATCGAATAGGACTAACCTGAATAAGTCATGGCTAGAGCAATACAAGTAGAAGAGAAGTAAAATTTTTCTCCAGAGGGATTTCGGATTATAGAGAAATGAGAGAATGAATGAAATGAATTGAACATCTCGGTTTTAGCCACTGCCGCTCAAGCGCGGCACTCAGTTTTCCGTGCGCGGCAGTTAGTAAACTGCCGGGCGGCACTCGCTGAATGCCGCAACGGCACTCCGAGAGTGTCGTACGGCAGTCACGGACTGCCGCAAAAATCCGCGTGTGCCGCGGTTAAGGCTGTTCAAGGATACTCATTTTCCCCCCAAAAATTCAAACCAAGTCTCGAAAATTGAATTTGAGGCCCCCAAAATTTTCCCTCATTACACTTCTTGCCCTCGGGTTCGTTTTTAGGTACACAATGACTACAAATTTTCGAAATATATGAGCCCGTAGGGCCCCCAATTTTTTAAAATTGAAGATATTTTAGCCTGTGGGTTCCCAATCTTTGAAAAGTGAAGATATTTTAGCTCGTGCATGGGCCCCCGATTCTTGAAAACTGAAAAACATTTGAGCCCGTGGGCTCCCGAATTTTTAAAAATATTTGAGCCCGTAGGCCCCGAATTTTTGAAAATTGAAAAGACATGAGAGTATAACAAATTTACATTCCCGGTTCTCGCAACAGATTTGCGTTAACCCTCGTTTTGGAATATAACAGATTTATATTCCCGGTTCTCGCAACCGATTTGCGTTAACCCTCATTTTGGAGTATAACAGATTTATATTCTCGGTTCTCGCAACAGATTTGCGTTAACCCTTGTTTTGGAATATAACGGATTTACATTCCCGGTTCTCGCAACAGATTTGCGTTAACCCTCGTTTTGGAATATAACGGATTTAAATTCCCGGTTCTCGCAACAGATTTGCGTTAACCCTCATTTTGGAATATAACGAATTTATATTCCCGGTTCTCGCAACAGATTTGCGTTAACCCTCGTTTTGGAATATAACGGATTTATATTCCCGATTCTCGCAACAGATTTGCGTTAACCCTCGTTTTGGAGTATAACAGATTTATATTCCCGGTTCTCGCAACAGATTTGCGTTAACTCTCGTTTTGGAATATAACGGATTTTTATTCCCGATTTTCGCAACAGATTTGCGTTAACCCTCGTTTTGGAGTATAACAGATTTATATTCCCGATTCTCGCAACAGATTTACGTTAACCCTCATTTTGGAATATAACGGATTTATATTCCCGGTTCTCGCAACAGATTTGCGTTAACCCTCGTTTTGGAATATAACGAATTTTTATTCCCGGTTCTCACAACAGATTTGCGTTAACCCTTGTTTTGGAATATAACGGATTTATATTCCCGGTTCTCACAACAGATTTGCATTAACCCTCATTTTGGAATATAATGGATTTATATTCCCGGTTCTCGCAACAGATTTGCGTTAACCCTCATTTTGGAGTATAACATATTTATATTCTCGATTCTCGCAACGGATTTACGTTAACCCTCGTTTTGGAATATAACGGATTTATATTCCCGGTTCTCGCAACAGATTTGCGTTAACCCTCGTTTTGCAATATAACGGATTTATATTCCCGGTTCTCGCAACAGATTTGCGTTAACCCTCGTTTTGGAATATAACGGATTTACATTCCCGGTTCTCGCAACAGATTTGCGTTAACCCTCATTTTGGAATATAACGGATTTATATTCGCGGTTCTCGCAACAGATTTGCGTTAACTCTCGTTTTGGAATATAATGGATTTATATTCCCGGTTCTCACAACAGATTTACGTTAACCCTCGTTTTGGAGTATAACAGATTTATATTTTCGGTTCTCGCAACAGATTTGCGTTAACCCTCGTTTTGGAATATAACGGATTTATATTCCCAGTTCTCGCAACAGATTTGCATCAATCCTCATAATCAAATTGAGAACATTTTTTTTACGACCCCCGTAACAGATTTGCGTTGGTCAAGAATTAGATGATCTTCCGACACGCCACGTAAAGCGCGTCGCACGTGGTGAATACACGATAAGCGTGACATTTATATAATCGGGTTAATTCAGATAGAACCATGGCATGACATTTGCATCACGACAGGATAGGTGCATCCATCCGTGTGACTACTTGCGTTTGTGTGTGTTCGACCCCGTGTCTGAACTACGCTTTGGTCTGATTCTCGACGGGATACGTAGGCAGCTCGCCAACGGGCATGACCAGCATGAACCGTTCGTACAGCTGATTTTTGCAACGCATTTTGTTTTTACCTAAATTCGATAGTCTGGTCAAAGGCTTGTCTTCACACAGGCTTTGACATTCACTTATGGGACGCGTTGCCCCACAAGCTCTGTCAAAGAGGGGCAAACTGTAGACACCCCAATTTTGACCGACCGTCGAATTTAGGAGAGTGTCGCCTCCATATCCGATGATGACAAGGACCGGAAAATTCAAAGTGTTCCAAGCTCTTCAGAAAGTTCTCTAAACGCGATGAAATTTCACAGAAAGAAGAAAATACCAGGTATTTAGGAGAATTCAGATATAAAACACAATTTTCGAAAAAGATCTTCAAAAATAAATTGCTTTGGGAAAAAGAAAGACCTAACAAGAGAAGCTCAACAAAAAGCGGCACCCGGCAGATCTCAGCGGCACTCAACGTGTGCCGGACGGCATTCAGTGAGTGCCGCAGGGCATTCACCGAGTGCCGCTGACATTTTTTGACTGTCGTTTGCTTTTAAAGTCTGTATTTTGCAGAACAATACGTATGCGTATGCAGACAAAAACAAAAAACTGATAAAGTAAGGCTGACTAAAACCCGGCAATCAACAATCTTCCGCGGCACTCTTGGAGAGTCGCGCGACAGTCACAAAATGTCGCAGCGGCAGTCATGGAGTGCCGCAGCGGCAGTCACGGACTACCGCACAACTTTTTGATATGCCGCCCTGGGCAGCAGTCTGCCTAATTTCAGAAAGTACGAATTGTACCACCAAATGAGAGTTTTACACCTACTTTTTCCTCCGAAATTCACTAAAAATACTTGGTAATTTTGCCTATAAAAGAGAAGGGATCTTCCTTGGAAAGGAGGGTGAGAATACAACAAGAGCTACCCACTATATACAACACAACACACAAAATAGTCATTACTCCACCAACATATTTTTGGAGAGAAAAGAGAAGAGAGTTTAGAGAATTAGGAAGAAGAGCTTGGAAGATCTTCAAAGAAAAGAGAACTTTGAGGATAATTTGGAGGTGATCCTCTATGCCATAGATTGTTTATTTACTTTTTTCTTTTAAATTTCTAATCCTAAAATCTCTTGTTATTTTCTTTGTTTGTCAAGTAAGCTTAGGAGTCTTTATTTCTAATTCTTCCTTCTATTTCTTTGTATATGTTCTTCTCTTGAGAGTCTTGGAGATCTTCAATATCTCTCTTGATCTCTTGAGTATGATCCTTTGAATCCCATGTAAAGCTTATGCTCTACATGAGAGTCAAAATTTGATCATCACTTTATTTCATATAGATGGATCCAAGTCCATACTCATGACTTGGATCCTCTAAACTTGGTATCTCATGAAGTCATTTTCTTATTCTCTTTGAAACTTAGGAGCATTAGTCATGTCTTTATCTCCCATGACCATCAAATGGTAGGAGAAAGTGTTCTTTTTTGAGTCTAAGCCCATCTCTATGGTTTAGAATCCTCATTTTGAGATTTCATGAAGTCGATTCATACTTCATTTGAAACCTACAAATACAAAGGTCTTTAGCCTCCAATGACCATCAAAAGGTAGGAGGAAATGGTTTAGTTTAAGTCCAACTTCATGGTTTAATGGTTGGGGTTAACAAATAAAATTGAACTTGACAAATGAAAACAGTGAGTTCATAAACTGTTTTTGATCAAAAAAAATTTAGTTCAAAATCTAACCGTTGAAATCAAGTGAAACCAACGGGAAAGTGTCAATAACACAATGTTCTACCACTGCAATTTTTGTTTTAAGGTGGTTTCATGTTTAAAATGGTTTGGTCATGAGTTTTGTGAAGCAACAACAATCTGCCCAAGATTTCAGCACAGCAACACTCTTTTGAAATAAATAAATCGGGATTTTAATAGATTGTTTGTGACCCAAAATAATTTTTTCTAAGCAAATTAATGTGTTAGGAAGTCACCCTAAAAAGAACAAAGCATTTCGGATCTTTTTTCTATTTTTAAAAAATCGTGCAAGAATTCTGGACGGAAGGTTGTAGAATGCTGAGTGATGCCTGGATTTTGCCCAATTCCCGGAGATCCAACCGTTGAAACCTTGATTTTCTTTTTGGGTTGTAAACTAGACTCACAGAGGCATATCATGTCCAAAACTCATAAAGATCCAACCGTTGAAAACATGGTTTTTGCATTTTTCATGACCCAATCTGCTCTCAGCAATTTCCAAAATTCTGCAATAGTTTCAATCAATCTTATGAATAATGGCTTAGATAGACACTTTCATGGGTTGAGATTTAGACCTTGTTTCAATAAGGATTATTTGAATTTGAAATCAAAGTCTAGGAGTATGTCATACCTTATTCTTGTCCATGTTTATAATCATCCATATGATTTGACTTTGTAATTAGAATTTAGTTGCTCTAGATTTAATCATGTTTGATCGATTTAAGCTAGAAGTCTAGGATCATTATCTAAGATCCAATTTTATATCTTGTATATCATATGGACTAACTCATTGTTTTGTAGCGCACTTGAGGTACAATCTCATATCTCTTCTCTAGTTCATTAAATTCTTTGATTTTATTTGATTTTTTGACTTAATGCACGACACCTTAGAATTAGGTTTTTGCCTTATGTGTATATGTGATTAGAGACTCTTTTTAGGATTTTCTTTTGTTTGCATGCATTGCATGTTTAATATCGCTGCTGGATCCCGGGTAAGTTCTCTTGTTCCCTATTGCATATCATATTGCATTCTATTTGACCTATGTGGCTTATGAATGATATTTTGTCATTAGTAATTTTACACCCTTTGGACATGCTTTTGTGATGTATATGTATATATGTATTAGTTGAGGGCATGCTTAGATTAATAAATTCGATTAAAAGGATGTTGAGTAGAGGCCTATCGCAAGATAGGATGAGAGAGGGTGTTTTAGTCCGACGGGCTCCTTCCTCTCTCATTCCATAATCCCCGGACCCAGTTAATCTCTGGTTTCTAAAAGATCAGTTTCCTTTAAAAATGGTTTCTTAATTTTCCTTTTTAAAAAAATTAAGTGGCGACTCATTTGTTTTGGATTTAAAATTGTGGAAAAGAATTTTAAAACAAAAGCTCTGGGTAGAGAGAAAACCTGCGATATCCACACATGGTATTGATTGTTGATGCTAGTTTCCTGTACCTGTGTTGTTATGAAAATCTTGTGCTATGGTAGTGCTATCGCGTAGATGAGTATGTTAAGGTTTTCATCTGTATGTTTATTGGTATTAAATCCATGTTATAATTCCATGAGCTACGTGCTATGTTTTCCCATTGTTATGAATATAGTTTAATGACCGTTGGAAAGCTCATACCAAGCTTTAAGTATGTTGTACAACACGATTATTGCATTGATAACGATTGGGTAAGTTCTCATCGTAAGCATATTGAGGGGTAAAACAGAATGTCGGGTGTATAGCGAAATCTTGACGGTTGTAATTGGAAGCTAGTAATGAACTAAACTACGAAACGTACGAACACGTAAGATAACGATAAAACCTTCAATAATAGATTTTATGTGAATAAGGGACATTGGGCGTCGTTTTCCATCATGTGACTATCGGTCAAAGTTGATTAGTAAACTTTTGTGTCGTGTTCAGATATTTCTTGCAAAGTTGGTCTTTCGATAATTCCATGGTGTCGATTTGAGAGTTATGTTTTGTGTTCTTGATCTGAGGATCGGCATGACGTTTTCAGTCAAGTACAGATGACCTGAGGATCTTCATGATGTGTTTGATCAAGTGGTTGATTATTTTTCTGCACCATTGGACTGAGGATAGGCATGAAGTGTTCGTCCAAGTACGAGTGACCTGAGGATCGGCATGACGTGTTCGGTAACGTGCGGGTGACCTGAGGATCGGCATGACGTGTTCGACCAAGAGACTGTTAATATCCTGTACACTTGTTCTAAGGATCATCAGTGATGTGTTCAATCAAGCGGCTCTTTGTCGAGTGTTGTTCTTTCTTGATCGGTAAATGCATTTGGAGTTAAGTATTCTTTCAGTCAATGTCGTTGGTCTGTTCAGTTCTGGGTTAAGTTTCGAAGGGAATGATTGACTTTAAATAAGGTATAGTTTTGAGAATAAGAAAAGATTAACGAGACATAGTTGAGAATAAGAAGAAATGATGAATAACTTACCTTAAGTGGTGGTAACCTTAAGGGGACCCTCACTTAGCTTAACCGCTAATGGCTTTTCATACCGCTGGACCTTCCACGTCCAGCCTTTGCAGGTCCAGACGGAGCCGACTGCTATCAAGATGCTGAATTTACTACTGAAGACTATGCTGGTGAAGATTACTACGAGGAAGGCTACGGTTTTGCCCGCTGAGGACTTTGGAGCTTTTCTTTTGTTATAGTTCTGTTATTATTGTGTGAGTGATGTAATAGTTTAGCTGGTCTTGTAATGTATAACTTTTGGATATCTTTTTGGTCTGTAATATACTACTGATGTAAGACTTGGATGTTTTAAATTTCTGCTTCCGCTAAACTTAGTCACTTTCCCATATCACATTATTGTTATAAGCATGTTTGGACAATCAGGTGACACACAGAACCAGTCACGTGTCTACGAACCCATAAAGGAAATTTATTTTTCCCTATTTTTGGTACTTTGAGGCGTGACTGGGATTTTTGCTATCAGAGTCTTAGGTTTAGACACGCTCACTGATTGTCCTACACCTTAAGTCATGAGCCTAAGATTTACCTCGTATTAGTACTGACGCTAAGTTAGCTCCTCTTGCTGGACTATAGAGCCGATCTTCGTTCACGACGATTTTGGAGGGCACTATATTCTCGATGGTCGTATCTAGCCTGCCGACCCAGTACTATATCGACAGCGGATCCGCTAGAGGGCGAGGCACATCTTGGAGGAGGACATGCGAAGCGCTGTGCTCACCAATGCATTGCAGTATCCGGATTGGGTTCAGCTTGAGTCGATCCATCCTCCAGAGACTACTAAACTCATTCATCAAGAGCTTATCAGCATGGCCCAGGACGAGGCATTATACAATGATATACTTATCCCGATTATCATGGGAGCACCAACACCACCATTCTTTCCCGAGCTCATACCAGAGCCAGATGCGGATTCAGATCCCATGGATGTGGATAGCGATGACGACATATCGAGTGGAGATAATTCTGCAGGTAGTGACCACACAACTGACGACCCATCTGATGGTGATGACACTAATGATGATGATGACCTTATGATTGATGATGATTTGGCGAGTAGCGATGACGAGCTAATCGAGGAGGTTGACCCAGCGGATGATCTTCAGAGACCAAGGGATGATGTACACGACCATCCAGCACCACCAATTGACGGGGATGAGATGATACCGATGCTTGTGCAGGACCACGAAGCAGATCCAGCTGACATCAAGGAGAAGGAGGAGGTCCCTGAGGAGGAGTTCTTAGAGGACCCGTTATAGATAATAAGAGAGGCAAACTTTACCTTAGATATGGTAGGCCAGTACCATAGTAAGTAGTCATATCCTTTCTACTCATTCCACTCCCTTTGAGTAAATCGATACCTTCTATTCTAATGGTCATTTTCTTCTAGAAAAGGGATCTATATATTTTGTAAAGTGGCTCCAATTACCGTCAATAATTATTGTGATACACTCCTTGATAAGTAATTCATTTCCTTGAATTTTTTGAAATTCCCCAGTCAACAATTCTTGAGAATGTACCTTGATCATCCTATTCTTGACAAATTCTTTTGAGAACAAGTTCGATCAGTAGTACTGCAAAGTCATTCTTTTTGACTTATTATTCCTTGAACAAATTCTTACAAGTTTATTTCATTTGTAATAATTCTAAATGAGTTCTCTGTCATTGTTCTTGCCATGAACTCTAAAAAAAACCTTGTACTCTCTGTACATCTTGACCTCTTATTGTCTCTCTTAGTTGCTACCTTATTCTTTATCAATGGGGTTTCATTTGGACTATTTCACTTATGAAATACCTAATTCTTATTTTATTCGTTGAAGGCCTTATGCCATCAGTTACTTTCATTTCCTACAAATCTTGAGATTCTACGATTACTTCCATAGTAAACAGTCATTCAATCCTTGTTAGATTTACATCTTATTCTTGAATGGATCACATCATTCTACTATTGTACTTCTATCTGTGAGAATTCATATGCTTTTTCGGATTCGGCTTCATTTTGGATCAATCTATTCAATCGTTTCAATCATCGTATTCTAGTTACTGGGATTATGATGATAACTATAATGTGAGATGTAATAGGCTATGATTACTTCACAAAAGATATGATAGAAACCTTATAGACACGAACTCATACGTAGGAACAGAAGAATCTTCTCGATCTCTACAATGGATGAATCATCTCAAACAACTGAGGACCACTCCAAAAGGCTAAGACACATAATATCTAAGGAGATCGATCCCACCGGTGTATTTGGAAGACTGATACAAGGCTTATGGAAGACCGCTGACGGCACTAGCACAAGTGACTATGGAAACGAGTTGTTTAGACACCTCCATATTGCCCATTCAGAATCGCTTTTGAGATCACTCAAGCCACAACCTGCTACACTACCAAGGTCAGCCCTACTATAAGGAGCACATGAGATATTGACTTAACCAGAGGTGATGGAAGATCCAAGAATATAACATACCTTCGACAGATCAAACAACCTCATAGACTGCTGACATCGACCATGTTTAATCACAACAAATGACTCGCACCGCAAACATTAGTGAAGATGAGTACTGCATTCCACCTTCAAGTCAATGATCAGATCACATAGGGCCTACCAAGAGAAGACACATTTCGGGTTTACAACATCGATGTTCCATCAACACGCTGAAGAAATGTATCTCTGACCCTGCGCACGTTATAAATTAAAACCATGTAAGGCTGAGTAATTATATTCATCTTTCTGATTTAACTCCTTTTGAGTAGGCCCACTATTTTCTACCATTGGTTGCGTTAGATCAATTATCCTTATGATGAACCTTGGGATGTCCTTTATTGTTTCATTAATTGACAGTTATTCGTTGTCCTCTCTGATTTCACTTAACAATATTTTGGATCATTCTGATCAGTGATGATGATGCCAAAATTTGGTAAGAGTAAAGTAGAGTAATTTAAGGAGAGAGAGAGTGAGAGAGACTATTTTTTTATGTGGTTCGGCCTTGTTAATGAAGGTACCTATGTCCACGGGTGTGTCTGAGCACGTTCACTAGCAGATCACCGGCGGGCCAGGTGAGCCAACAAAGAGGGGCAGCACTACCAGTAATACCGGCCGGGTGTATGCGTATAATGGTGAATTTTATAGAGGTACTGTGTAGACTAAAGAGTTGGCCCCTTCAATGGGGGGTGAGTGGTCTCTTTTATAGATGTAAAAGACCTACTCGTACACGGATAAAGAAACATAATCCAATTAATATAAATTGGCATTAATTGTGGGGGTTTCCTAATTAGATTAGGAAATAGCTTGCACTTTCCATTAGTCTTCTAGCTTGAGTAGCAAACTGTCCGTAATGCTCAGGATCATGCCTGTGGGCCTGGATGAGCTGTTCCCGTGGCGGGATGTGCATGTGCGGTTTTCCCGACCTGCTGGCTGGGTCGTGAATGAACCGCTCAGGCTGATGCTTCTGAGGAGCTGTGCATGATTTTCCCGGGGGATGGACTAGCTGCTAATTTTGAACCACTCGGTCATAAGATAGAGCCAATTTTGGGCGTATCAGCTGCCCCCCATTTCCAAGATTGGCCAGATGCCATATCGGGGTAAGTTTGGAAAACAGTTTGATGTTACTTGCCAATGTCTGAGTACTTGTGGAAGCTGTCTCGGGGCTTCTGAGCCTGGTGAGTCCTCGGGAACAGGCTGGGAGTTGAGACCCAGCCTAGCTCGGGACCTTTAAGTTCTCGGGAACTGACCAAGAGTTGAGACTCGGCCTACTTCAGAGTCTTTTTTTTGCTTGAGTTAGCTCCCAGGATGGTTATCTTCTGCCCGTAAACCTTCTTCAAGGCTGTGGGTAGAAGGATTTTACCATGTTGGAAAAGCCGACCTAAAGCGTATTACTCTAGGGTCCTTTTGTTCCTCTATCGTCGGCCAACCTAAGAGATTTTAGTTACCTCTATCGTCGGTCTGGACCTAAGTGGAGTTAATGCCTCGGAGTACTGTAGGTGCTCGGTTGTCCAAGATTTTGACTTGGTTATCCGCGAGGCCTGTAGATACCCGGTGTGATTACCTGTTTAGTTCACTACGCCATCTTGCTCCCCAAGCTTTCGATAAGACGAGGGTCTTATAGAGGCTATGACTGTAGGTAACCGACCTGGAACATGGTGGTTGCAAGGTCTTTTGGAGCTTGCCATCATCATCCACCTAGGGGGTTTGTCCCCATCGTCTGTTGGACCTAAGCGAAGCCGGTGCCTTGGGCGTGACCCCAAGGTCTTTAGTGCCTGGGTTCGGAGCCCGAGGTCTTTGAGTGCCTGGGTTCGGAGCCCATGGTTTTTTGAGTGCCTGGGTTTGGAGCCCGAGGTCTTTTGAGTGCCTGGCTTCAGAGCCCGAGGTCTTTTGAGTGTCTGGGTTCGGAGCCCGAGGTCTTTTGAGATGCCTCGGGGTTAGGCCCGAGGACTTTTTAGATGCCTCGGGGTTAGACCTGAGGACTTTGGAAGGGCTCTCCGACAATCGGCGGAGCCTCATGTGGTGATCAGGCAAGTACCCCTGAAGTCGGGCTCATCTAGGCCGATGGAGATAGGAGGTCGGATCAGGATCATCGGGCTTCTGACTTCTCTGTGCTAGAGGCAAAGTCAAAACTGTTTGATCCTGACCGATGTGAACTGGAGATCGAACCGAGGTTACCAGACTCAGACCGCTGCAAACTGGAGGTCGGGTCGGGACTGCCGGACCCTGCCTGCTGTGAGCTGAAGGAACTGTCAGAACTTCTGGGCTGATCTCGCTTTCGCTTATTTCTGGAAGACTCGTTGTTTTTTTGCCCGGTGCCTTTGGTCTTCAGAAACTCTTCAGTGTCAATGTATTTTCCAACCCTCTCTCCGAGTTTGACCAAGGTTACTGGTCGGTCTCGGTGGAACGACGCGGCGCACTGGGTGTATTGAACTCCCGAGCAGAAGGCTATGATAGCGGCGATTTCATCAAAATCGTAGATGCTGAGCTTCTCTTGATTAAACCGGCCGGTGAACTCCTTGAGGGTCTCATTATTCCTTTGTATGACTGTCAGTAGATGTATGTCAGGCTTTGGCCGTTCGTGCATACTGATGAACTGATTGATGAACTGCTTACTGAGTTGCTTGAAACTGCGGACCGATCGGGGCTCCAACGAGTAGAACCAGTGGGCGGCCAGGCCTTTCAAAGTGTTGTGGAAGGCTAGGCAGTGTAGCTCATCGGAGTTGGTGGCTAGGGCCATCTGAGCCTTGTAGGTCCGGACGTGGTCGACCGGGCTTCCCGAGTCGTTATATGAATCTAGCCGAGGCTGCTTAAATTTGCACGCGATGGAGAACCTCGTGATCTGGCTGGAGAATTGTGACTCTGTCTCAGTATTAGCTTGATTCGGAACACGGTTTTGACCAAGCTTTTTGGCCACTCCGTCGATCTACTTCTGCAAGTCCTGGATTCGGGCTTCCACTCCTTCCCGACCGGTATCTGAGGAACTGGTCGGATTGGTGGAAGGGGTTTCTTCATGGTGCTGTCCTCTGGGATCGGGCTCGGCTATGACTCCGGGTAACCGTTCGCCTAGGGACAACTCGACTCTTGACCGAGTGACCCAGGACTGATTCCCGGGCCATATGCTCCTGCCTTTCCTCTCGAGCAGCAGGCCCTCTGCTGACATCTTTGGCATCCTTAATCCGGGACGAGATGGCTTGGGCACGTTGTCTGGTCAAGATCAGTTCCCGATCGTACACAACGTTCCCGGGTCATTTCCCGGCCCCTAGAGGACTGCTTTGCTGGGCTAGCAGGGCTTCGATCAGTTGCTGGATTTGACGCTGGCCCTCCAGGAGTTGTGTGAGGGTTGCGGTGATTTGCTCAGATGTCATGACTGCCGCAGCCGGTGCCAGGGCCGGAGGAACATCCTGGTCGGACTGCTGGTCAGCCTTCGTACTCTTCTTCGGTGGCATGACGATCAGTTCAGAAATTTGTTGATGAGAACACTTGTCATTTCCCACAGACGGCGCCAAACTGATGATGCCAAAATTTGGTAAGAGTAAAGTAGAGCAATTTAAGGAGAGAGAGAGAGTATGAGAGAGACTATTTTTTGTATGTGGTTCGGCCCTGTTAATGAAGGTACCTACGTCCACGGGTGTGTCTGAGCACTTTCACTAGCAGCTCACCGGCGGCCCTGGTGAGCCAACAAAGAGGGGCGGCACTACCAGTAATACCGGCCAGGTGTATGCGTATAATGGTGAATTTTATAGAGGTGCTGTGCAGACTAAAGAGTTGGCCCCTTCAATGGGGGGTGAGTGGTCTCTTTTATAGATGTAAGAGACCTACTCGTACACGGATAAGGAAACATAATCCAATTAATATAGATTGGCATTAATTATGGGGGTTTCCTAATTGGATTAGGAAATAGCTTGCACTTTCCATTAGGAAACTGCCCGTAATGCTCGGGATCACGCCTGTGGGCCCGGATGAGCTGTTCCCGCGGCGGGATGTGCATGTGCGGTTTTCCTGACCTGCTGGCTGGGTCGTGAATGAATAGCTCAGGCTGATGCTTCTGAGGAGTTGTGCATGATATGCCCGGGGCATGGACTAGCTGCTGATTTTGAATCGCTCGGTCATAAGATAGAGCCAATTTTGGGCGTATCAAGTGATAAATCCAATTGTGAATTCATTTGCTTTCTAATGCTATAAGTCACCTCTTTGGACTTATCACCATGAAAATCGATTCCAATAATTCATTTATAAACCAATCATTGTAAGTCATTTGGACTTATGATCTGGTAAATTATTCTTTGTAAATCGTTTGGACTGTCAACCGTTTGACCAACTTTCGCAAGTGCGTATCCCTTGACATTATTGCAAAGGATCTCTTTGTATTTGTTCACCTAAGGAACTCCAGCATATTGCACCCCTTTGTAAATTAGTCTTCATTTTCTTTTATTTCACAAATTCTTCTTATTGGTAACCTTGACTTTTATCATTAAGGCTTGACCTAAATTATTGGCTCATGAGACAAGGAATTCTTATGTCCTACCTGGGAGGCCTTGCGCCTATAGTCATTGTATTACTATGATTGTCCTATATTAATCATCTAATGGTTATTCTCAGATACTCATTCTATACATTGTGATCCTACAAGTGATTGATCACGTACCTCTTCGTTTCTAACTCAGTACATAATGAGTATTCATTTTGTTATGAATTCAACTCATTACAAGTGAATTCAATCCTACTCCAATTACCAGTAACAACTTATATGCTTGGTATTAATTAATGCATGGAGAAATTGTTTAACGACTTGTGTCATCACCTTCGATGCCGAAACTCCACGATAATTTCATGTCGACACGCAAAGGAACTCAATCACAATAACACGCTTAAAAGGATGCCACGACCCCTACAAGTTACAGAAGACAATTGTGAGACCAACTAGACTTCTCAACCATTGCACTAAGAAGCTGAGAGGTAAGAATCTTGCCCGATTAAAGACGCAGAAGAAACAAACCAGTATCACGAACAACTACTCGAATGCAGTCCACAATCATTAAGGAAAACTTTAGATACATCAAGAATTATCACAAGAGGCAAAGAAACAATGAAAGGAAAGTTAATCAGACTACCGTTCAGACACATCCAAAGCAACGTGATATCTGCGACAACTGCGAAATATCTAGACATCACTTCAAAGAATGCAAAGCACCGAAATAGCTCACAAGTTGATAGGCGCAGTGCTTCAATTGTGGAAAGACTGGACGTGTGCGCAAAAAGTGTCTAGAATGAGGAGCTCAGAACAAGGTTCCACCCCAAAGAAGATCCCGAAAGAGAACTTGCAGATCACCAAATTAATCCCAACATTAAACAAGATGAAAGACTGAAGGTGCCATATTCAATGTCAGAACTTTGAATTTCACTTGGCATTGTTTTACCAAAGAAGTTTGGACGTTTGAAAGAATTTGTGAGAAGGTCTGATTAGTTAGCTAGTGGGAACCTCACAACCTTAAAATCTGAGATATGATTAATACCTTGTACTTTCTAAGGCCTAGCAAACTCTAGATTTCGAGGGCGAAATCCTCTGATAAGGTGGGTAGAGATGTAGCACCTGAATTTCTCCATAAATTCCACGTAGGATATTAAAAATTAGTGATGTTGCCACCAAGTTTGTCAGGTATTCACAATGTTTTTCACATTAGTATGTTGAAGGAGTATCATCAGGGCGCGATGCCACATGTAATTGACTTCAAGGACATTGAGGCGAATAACAATGTGTCTTACACAGAGAGACCCATCAAGATTTTGGGTCGAGAAACTAAGAAGCTGAGGAACAAGGAGATCCCATTAGTGAAAGTTCAATGGAATCATCATGATGAAATAGAAGCTTCGTGGGAAATGGAGTCAGAGATGCGAGAGAAATATCCTTTTCTGTATTGTATCTAGATAAGCTCTGATTTCGAGGACAAAATCCTTTAATAGGTGGTGGAAGATGTAACACTTGTAATTTTCTTTTCATTAATAATATCAGTTTTTTGAATTTCTGTATCGGACCGACTATATTATTATATTATTTTAATTATGTGACGGTATGGACGTGTTGTAGTATTATCATATTAGACTGTAGTAAATGTACCGACTCGGCCATAATAAGATTTAACTTAGTCCTGTACCCGGACCCAGACCCGGACATTAAAAATAATACCCGGTTGTACATAAATTGAGACTGACACATATACCGAGGAACTTATGCATGTAAACTGAGAAAGTGATACACAACCCGAGGTGGGCCCCACATGGCCGGCCATGTGGCAACCACATGACATCCCTTTGAACACATGTCCACTTAATGGACACATGTCCTATGCATGTAACATGCAAATGACACCTAAGCTAATGCACTTTCTATATATAACATGCACATGCACACAATTGACACACTTTGTCTCTTATAATCTGCACTTAAGTAAAGAAAATAGAGCTGGAGTTATAAGTTCATATAGGAGAAGAAGAAGGTGACACCATTGAAGTTGAAGTTCAAGCTCTATCAAGCTCAAGAACAACATCAAGCTTAATTTCAAGCTTTGGTGAGTAAATAGTGAGTAAATTATGAGTAAATTGTGAGTATTTGTGAGTAATCTAACTCAATTTAGAACATATATAGCATGTATTAATGTTTAGTAGGAGTTTGATGTTGTTGTGTTGAAGTTTTCATGACATGCAATCCGAGAAACAGAAACTTCCAACAGAATGTAGTTTAGTAAAATGAATGTTTTGTGCAACTCAAAAATCCGAATTAAGCTAGGTTTTTTGGTGAAGAAATCTAACTCATATATCTACAAATAACTCTTCTATAGCTCAGTCTAGAAATCAATCCTTCATAGGTGAAATGCATGTACAACGCAGTGTTATAAACCTGGGAAAATAGAAACTTCTAGCAGAATGTAGTTTAGTAAAATGAATGTTTTGAGGAGATCAAAAATCAGAATTACGCTAGGTTTTTTTGTGGTAAAATCTAACTCATTTATCTACAAATAACTCTTCTATTGCTCATTCTAGAAATCATTCCTTCATGGGTGAAATGCATATACAACGCAGTGTTATAAACCTGGGAAAACAGAAACTTCCAGCAGAATGTAGTTTAGTAAAATGAATGTTTTGAGGAGCTCCAAAATTGGAATTAAGCTAGGTGTTTTTGTGGTAAAAACCAACTCATTTATCTACAAATAACTCTTCTATAGCTCAGTCTAGAAATCAATCCTTCATAGGTGAAATGCATGTACAATGCAGTGTTATAAATCTGGGAAACAGAAACTTTCAGCAGAACATAGTTTAGTAAAATGAACGTTTGGAGTAGCTCAAAAATCTGAATTAGGCGAGGTTTTTTTGTGGAGAAAGTTAACTCATTTATCTACAAATAACTCATATATATCCTAGTCTAAAAATGATTCATTCATAGGTGAAAGTCACGTACAATGCAGTGCTATAAATCTGGGACAGAGCAATCCGAAAACGTAGAAATGTCTGAGTAAAATAAATATTTTGAGTAGCTCATAAATGTAATTGAAGCTAGATTTTTTTGTACATGAAGATGATCCAAGTACTTATAATGTTCTAGTTTTGAGTTTGATCTACAAAGTAATTTATCATGCCCAAATAAATCATATAGTTTCAGTCAACACAGTGACAATGTATCCTGACTGATTGTGTAGCTTTTTGTATGATGTTTTGGTTATGCATGGTATTGATTGTTGATGCTAGTTTCCTGTACCTGTGTTGTTATGAAAATCTTGTGCTATGGTAGTGCTATCACGTAGATGAGTATGTTAAGGGTTTCATCTATATGTTTATTGGTATTAAATCCATCTTATAAATCCATGAGCTACGTGCTATGTTTTCCCATTGTTATGAATATAGTTTAATGACCGTTGGAAAGCTCATACCCAAGAAATAAATATGTTGTACAACAAAATTATTGTGTTGATAATGATTGGGTAAGTTCTCATCGTAAGCATATTGAGGGGTAAAACAGAATGTCGGATGTATAGCGAAATCTTGACAGTTGTAATTGGAAGGTATTAATGAACTAAACTATGAAACGTACGAACGCGTAAGATAGCGATAAAACCTTCAATAACAGATTTTATGCGAATAAGGAACATTGGGCATCGTTTTCCATCATGTGACTATCGGTCAAAGTTGATTAGTAAACTTTTGTGTCGTGTTCGGATATTTCTTGCAAAGTTCATCTTTCAATAATTCCATGGTGTCGATCGGAGAGTTATGTTTTGTGTTCTTGATCTAGGGATCGGCATGACGTGTTCGGTCAAGTACGGATGACCTGAGGATCGTCATGACATGTTCGATCAAGTGGTTGATTATTTTTCCGCATCCTTGGACTGAGGATCGGCATGAAGTGTTCGGTCAAGTACAGGTGACCTGAGGATCGGCATGACGTGTTTGTCCAAGTGATTGTTAATATCCCATACCCTTGGTCTGAGGATCGGCATGACGTGTTCGGTAACATGCGGGTGGCCTGAGGATCGGCATGACGTGTTCGACCAAGAGACTGTTAATATCCCGCACACTTGTTCTAAGGATCATCAGTGATGTGTTCAATCAAGCGGTTCTTTGTCGAGTGTTGTTCTTTCTTGACCGGTAAATGCATTTGGAGTTAAGTATTCTTTCAGTTAATGTCGTTAGTCAGTTCAGTTCTGGGTTAAGTTTCGAAGGGAATAATTGGGTTTAAATAAGGAATAGTTTTGAGAATAAGAAAAGATTAACGAGACATAGTTGAGAATAAGAAGAAATGATGAATAACTTACCTTAATTGGTGGTAATCTTAAGCGGACCCTCACTTAGCTTAACCGCTAACGGCTTTTCATGCCGCTGGACCTTCCACGTCCAGCCTTTGCAGGTCCAAACGGAGCCGACTGCTATCAAGATGCTGACTTTACTACTGAAGACTATGTTGGTGAAGATTACTACGAGGAAGGCTACGATTTCGCCAGCTGAAGACTTTGGAGCTTTTCTTTTGTTATAGTTCTGTTATTATTGTGTGAGTGATGTAATAGTTTAGCTGGTCTTGTAATATGTAACTTTTGGATATCTTCTTGGCCTGTAATATACTACTGATGTAAGACTTTGATGTTTTAAATTTCTGCTTTCGCTGAACTTAGTCACTTTCCCATATCACATTATTGTTATAAGCATGTTTGGACAATCAGGTGACACTCACAACCAGTCACGTGTCTACGAACCCATAAAGGAAATTTATTTTTCCCAATTTTTGGTACTTCGGGGCGTGACATAACACAAGATCTACCACCGTATTTTCTATTTTGTCTTAATTTTGTGGTTAGGATGGTTTGATCTTAGGATTTGTGAACTAGTTACTCTCTGTCCAAAATTTCTAAACAGTAAGTCAGTTTTCCTATAAAGTTTTATGAGTTATTAAGATTCCCTAAAAAGATTGAAGTAATTCAGATTCATTTATTATTTTTAGAAAATCATACAAAATCTCTAGACAGGGAGTTGTAAATTCAAAGGGATGTCTAGTTTTGGTCCAATTCCTAGAGATTGGGCCATTCGATATTTGATTTTCTTTTTGGGTTAGAAACTAGACTCAGAGAGGCACCTTGTGTCCAAAAATAACTAAGATCAAACCATGGGAACTATGCTTTTACTATTTTTGAAAGTCTAGTATGCTCTCTGTAATTCCTGGAATTCTGTTATAGATTTGATAAACTTTGTAAAATGATGATCCAAATATTTTTTACATGACCCAAGACCTAAACTATGTTTCGAATAAAGATAATTAAGCTTAAACCCAGAGGCTAAATGATCTAAATCAATGAATGATTCTCAGCGTGTTCATGTTCATGTATTCATTATTATCACATGTGTATTGATTCTTGTAATTTAGGACATTAATTTTGTATTGTGATAAGCCATAATTGGTTGAGCCTAGTCATGGATTCCTTTTAATCATGTTGAGATTGTATCATCTCTATATGAACATTACATTGTCTCCTAGTTGAGACTTTTATATCTATAGAGGTGTTGTGATTTCAACAAATTGAAAAGAATTCATGATTTTGTCAACTTTCTCCATGTTTGTTAGATTTTAGCTAGGAGTTTGGTATAATATTTAGGATTTGATATTATATTATGTTCAAAGCATGTGGACTAACCTTTGTTTTGTAGTGCTATTAAGGCATGACTTCTTGAACCACCCTTTATTTTTTGTTTTATTTGATTTTTATTGATTTTTGACTTCATCCGCGACACCTTAGATTAGGGTTTGCCTTATGTACATATGTATTAGAGCCTTTTTTTTTTAGGTTTTCTATTTTTGTATGCATTGCATGTTTCTATATTGCAGCTGGATTCCGGGTAAGTTTCCTTGTTCTCTATTTGTATATCATTTTGCTTGCTATTTGAACTATGTGGTTTTGTATTCCATTTTATCATTAGCAATCTTGCACCCCTTTCGACATACTTTTGGAATGTGTATATACATGTATTTGTTGAGGGCATGCTTAGATTGATAATTCTATTAAAAAGGATGTTGAGTATAGACCTATCACGAGATAGGATGGGAGGGGTTGTTTTAGTTTGTCAGGCTCCTTCCTCTCTCATTCCATAATCCCCAGACCTAGAAATCTCTTGTTTTCGAAAGATCAGTTTGCTTTAAAAAATGTTTTCTTAATTTTCTTTTAAAAAAATTACGTGGCGACTCATATTTGAATTAGAAAAAGTTGAAACATGGCTAACCTGCGATATCCACACTCCCAGATGTCCCTTCTCCACTAGACTTGAGAGCACGTTCCACATGGTAAGCAGACCGAACCAAAAAATTACCTTTTTTCTCCCAGTGCCAGATAAGCTTAACGGCGCACCCACCATTGAGAATGGGAAGGCTAAGAATCATGTCCGCCTCATAGGCCAAATAAACTGCTTTAATCAACACCTCATCCCATGACCAACTCAACGGATCAATAAGCTCCTTAACAAGCCCCTCCCAAACAATAAGAGGCATAGGAGAGTAGGGTTTGGAAGAAAAGGGTCTAGGCAGCCAAGGGTCTGCCCCAGTCGTAATGGATTCCCTATTGTCCACTCGCCACCTAGCACCACATTTAACAACTTCAATAGAGCCCAAAATACTTCTTCACGCATAAGACGGATCAAAACCAAGGTTCGTGTCCAAAATAGTGTAATGTAGAAAATAGCAAGCCTTGTAAATCTTAAAAAATAAAGAATTACTGTTATGAACAAGACATCACACTTGCTTTGCCAACATTGCCTTGTTGAAGCACTCCAGTTCACGAAAACCAAGACCACCACCCTTTTTTGGAATCACAAAGCTTATCCCATTTCAACCAGTGGATCTTCCTTTTATCAGATTGTTCACCCCACCAGAAGGTTTCTAAAATTCATGTAATGTCAATATCAGTTGCAGCTGAAAGCTTAAAACAACTTATAGCATAACTCGGAATTGCTTGGGCAACTGCTTTAATCAAAACTTCCCCGCCCCTTCTCAATAATAGTTTTTCTTCCACCCTTTAACCTTACTTTGGCCTCTATCACAGATAGGATGAAAGATTTGCTTCTTAGACTTACCAACCATTGAGGGCAAAACCAAATATATATCATGCTGCCATGTCATCTGAACCCCAAGCATCTGGATCAATTTCTCACGAATCTCCGTCTTCGTATTTGGGCTAAAATAAATACTTGATTTTTCAGCATTGATTTTTTGCCCAGAGGAATCCTCATAGCATTTGGTAATATTGAGTATCGACTGACAGTCCTCCTCTGTGGCTTTAGCGAAAAGTAGACTATCATCAGCAAAGAATAAATGGGCGATCTTTGGGCTCCCTCTACAACCAACCCCATTTAAGCGGCCCTCAAGAACTACACGATTCAACAAAGATGAAAAACCTTCAGCACAAAGAATAAATAAATAAGGAGACAGAGGGTCACATTTTCGAATGCCAAGAGGGAATAAAAACTCTTGAAGGGGACCCGTTCACCAATACTTGATAAGAGACCGATTCAACATAACCCATGACAAGGGATATCCACCGATTATCAAATCCCAATGGCCCAAGCACCATTCTCAAAAAGGACCAATCGACCCGGTCATAAGTCTTACTCATATCAAGCTTGAAAGCCATAGACCCCACTTTACCTTTTGAATTTGTTTTAAGGTGGTACATGACTTCAAAGGCCACGAGTACATTATCCGTGATCAACCACCCGGGAACAAAAGTCGATTGACATGCCGATACAATACAAGACAAGATGGGCTTTAGCCTATTTGCAATAACTTTTGAGATAATTTTGAAAAGCACGTTACAAAGACTGATAGGGCGGAAATCAGAAGCATGACGTGGGTTCTTAACCTTTGGGATCACTGCCTACCAACCTGAACTTTACATTGTATTGGTTGGTTGTTTAAGAAGGAAAATAAATGAACGAAAAATCAAAGACGAAAGAATGTGAGAACCAATTGCTATGACCATATTTTATTTATTTTATAATGTCGTTTTTCACTCAGTTGCAAATCGTGCAAATTATAGATCCCTTATCAAAGCAATCTAATGCCCAATTAAAGCTTAATAAATGGAATGTGACAATGCCTCATCATAAAATAAGTAAGAAGGTAAATTGACCTTTACACTCCATATTGTTGACAGCTTGGGACGGATAGCCTTTCTTCCCTTGTTAGAGGTTGCTCTGGCTTTTTGTTGCTCCTTGAGCATGGTTTTGATCTCATTGTAATATCATGGAGTATGCTCCTTTTTTGGAATTTATTTACCCTTTTTCCAAAAAAAAAAATCTCAACTCATTCATGGGATGTCGGTGTTGACTAAATCAATAGACATTGATCAAGTTCAATCATGTTATTTGTTTATCATTTCCATTGCTAATAGGAGTGGGGTGGGGGGCCAAGATCAAGGACACACAATTTATTAGAGTAATCGCAAGAATTTCTTCATTTTTTGAGGGAATGTCCCCACCTTTTCTAAAAATAAACTCCAACTATCCTTTCTTCATTATATTCTCCATTTATTCAAATAACTACCAAAAATATTAAAAACTACATACTTTCTTCACAATTTTATACATCATTTAATTATCAACTACATTTTTTTCAAACTTCATTTGTTTAATATTTTTATTTCAAATTTAAATAATTTATCCATTAACATACGAACAAATGTAAACTATAATTCATTAAAATTATAATTACACTACAAATATGGATGATTCACAAAGGTCATCTTACAAGTGTAATTAAATTGTAATTGTTGTCCATGAGTTTTTTTTTTTTTTTTTTTTTTTTCTTTCCATAATGTGTTATTTCTCACTGGGATCTTCAATTGTAGAATATATCAATCATGCTTCTATTTGTACAAAACTATCTCCATTAAATAAATGGTAAATAAATAAATCTTAATACTAATTTTAAATTATCTAAAATTAAATAAAAAATTATTTTAATATGAGTAATACGAAGTATTTTTATGGATATAATAATTTATATCCAAAATTTGGGATATAAGTGGACTTGTAAAGGGTGAATATTGAAAAGAAATAAGATTTGGGACATATAAGGAATATATGGACAAGAATAGTAAAAATGAAAGAGTGCATTTTTTTAGTGTTTTAGATTTTAGTCCATCAAGCTCTACCTATCTAGAAATAGATCTATTTTAAAATTGAATTTATAAATTAGTCCCTCATCTATTTTAATGACATATATACCCACTCCTATAAATCATGATTTTGAAATTCATTCAAAACCCAGATTTATTATTATTATATATATGTAGAGAGAGACCACTCTCATAAATCATGGTTTTAAAATTCAAAACCCAGATTTATTATGTATATATATGTAGAGAGAGAGAGAGGGATAATTAACATTATGCAAGTGGGATAAAAATAGTGAGAAATTCCTCACCCGAAAATTGTGAGAAACTCCTCACTTTAAAATACAGTGAGAGAAAAATAGTGGGAAATTTTTATCTTTAATGGTGAGAAATTCTCACTGTTTGAGGAGAAATTCTCAATTCTAGAATTTTGATAGAATTTTAATAATATAAATTTCTCATAGTTTTGAATGGATTTGAAGAGAAAATTTCTCATACACAAAAAAATAAAAAAATAAAAAAATAAAAAACTCTTGAAAATGACCTCAAAAAGTGAAGACTTTGAAGATGACTCCACCGTGATTCACAAACTCTTGCAACACAGTTGGGGGTTTCAGTTTGGTCAAACCCTCACGGCGATCTCAAAGTCTCAGATTTTGAACTCAACACCCTCACCGATCAAGTCCGGAACGATGGACTGTTACACACGCTCTGCGGCACGCCAGCGTATGTGGCGCCAGAGATATTGTCGAAAAAAGGCTACGATGGTGCTAAGGTGGATGTGTGGTCATCCAGAGTCATCGTGTATGTGTTGAGTGCTGGTTATCTACCCTTCAACGATCCGAATTTGATGATGATGTATAAGAATATCTACAAATGAGAGTTTGGATGCCCGAAATGGAATAGAAAGAAAGATAGAGAGAGATCATGAGAGAGACAGATTGTGAGAGAGATCATCCTTATGTCTTTGCAACCAAGGTCATGAAAATGGATAGGAGTTGTGAGAGAAAGATAGAGAGATTGTGAGGACAGATCGTGAGGGGAGAGAGTGGGTGAGATAAAGAGAGAGAGAGTGGATCTTGTATTTATTTGGGTTATCATTTGAAATCCTAATTTTAAGGTGATGGTGTATATAAACAGATATGTATATATCTATTGAATGGCAATTTTGTCCATAAAAATACAGATATTTGGGGAAAATGACTAATTTCTACATTAACTATTAACTTGGGTATCTATTTTCATGCACGCAATAGGATCAAACTTACTTTACATGCCTATTCAAGAACCAATTCTAATGTTCCTATTTTACTTTTATTTATTTTTATTTTTTGGAGCTTCTTCAAATATGAAGGAGCACTATTCACTCCACATTTTATTTTTTATTTTTGAAAATATGAAGGATTGTTGGGATTGGTTTTCGGGAGTTTTCCTTCAAAAATGAAGAAATGAAGGAGGGTTAGGATTGCTCTTACTTAAGAAAAAGGACAGAACTTTCATACGTTTCCTTGGTTCTTGTTGGTGCACCTCTCACAGATTTGGGCTCCAAAATGAAAAAAACAATTTGTAAAATAAAATTTAAAAAATAAAACACATGGACTCATTTTGTGAGAGAGAACAACACCAAGTGGAGTGAAGAAAATGTATGGATGTTCTGGAGAAAAAATGTGAGCAATTTTGGTATCAGAAAAATGTATTCTGAATAATTAAAGTAGGATGTACCTTTGGGGCTTCAATTGTCGTTCAGAATTTGATCTTCATCTCCCGAAATGTCACAGTGATCAAGTCACATGACTTCAAAATCGATCTCAATACAGGGAATGTGTGAAATCTTGAGCCAGTCTTCTCCTTGTTCCCTTTGGCATCGTGCTTTCAGTACTGGACAGTTATTGATTGTTAAATGCAAAAGGGAGCTTGACAGTCCCTCATCCGGCAAGGACTGTAGCTCAAGGCAGTAATAAATGTATAAATACTCAAGAGAGTGGAGGTGTCGAAGGCCTTTGGGATTCAGTGATTTCATATTTGGACGATCCCAAATGGTGAGAGAGGAAAGAGAGGTGGGCAATAGACACTCCTCTGGAAACAACTCGAACAATAATAACTTATCTTCTTCGCATTCACCTTTGAGATTGCAGTATCTAAGAGAGGGAAGCCTTTGCAAACCCCACTCTGTCCGGCGAGCCATGAGTTTGTCACAGTTAATGATGTTAAGGGAAGATAGACTATTTGGCAAACCCCCCAAAGGAAAGGACTCAATTTCTGGAAGATTATGCAGGTCCAATGATTGAAGAGATGGGAGGAGAGTGCACACTTGTTCAGGTAGTGCCTTCAGCTTCTTGCATGTCCATATTCTAATTGAAGTCAGATTGGGAGCAGGTAATCCTCCTTCTCCAATAGATACCATATTTGGACAGTTAGAGACAAATAGAGATTGAAGTGATATCAGATTTTGGTGCCCATCAAGTCCCGAAAGGGATTCCAAGTTTTTGCATCTACTGATTTGGAGAGAGCGAAGCTTAGGAAAAAAGCCTAAAGGAAATGATATGATGGAATCACAACTACCATCTATTGTCAAGTTTTGAAGGAACTTGTACTGATGCTCACTATCTTCATATAGTGGAAACTCTAATTCTGGGAGATCCATCAAGAGCAATGACTGAAGAACTGGAAGGAGAGTGTACATGTGTTCTGGAAGTGCCTTCAGCTTCTTGCATGAAACTATTCTAATTTTAATGAGATTGCGAGCTGGTAATCCTCTTCCCGCAAAAGACACTATATTCGGACAGTTAATGATCTCTAGAGATCGAAGAGATGTCAGATTTTGGATCCCGTCAATAACCGAAAGGGATTCAAAGTTTCTGCATTCATCGATCTTCAGAGAGCGAAGCTTAGGAAAGAATCCTAATGGAAAAGATTTGAGGGAATCACAGCTTCTTCCCATTATTGTCAAGTCATGAAGAAATTTGTAATAATGCTCGGTATCCTCAGATAGTGGCAATTCTAATTCTGGACAATTGCTGATTTTCAGAGAGCAAAGCTTAGTGTCGACACATTTCATTTCCTCCTCAGGTTGGGAGCTAAGGCTTCGATGGTCATCTCCTACGATCTGAATAGTATTAAGCATGGGACAATCTGATATCGACAACTCTTCAAGATTTGTTAGCCTGCACAACTGTAATGGCAGACTCTGCAAGTTTGAGATCCTTGTAATCTTCAGTACTTGGAGAGAAGAGAGATGCTGCATGGGTACAGCTCCAGTGGCAGAATCGGCAACCATCTCACCATACTTTAATATGCTCTCGACCACAGGATGTTGGCATCCATCTATCTCAAGTTTCTTTAAACATGGCAAGTTTTTTGGTAACTCGCTGATCAGCTTCGGACATTTGCTGATGTAAAGCTCCTGAAGGTGGCATAATTCTCCGGCCCCCAATATAGACCATTCCTCCCACTCCAGCATTTCTTCAAATGTCAGTTTTTCCAAAGATTGAAACGATTCAATCCCAGAAGAATTATACCCATAGAACTCAGAACTAACCTTCATCACCATATTCATTCTTGCAATGGTGAGCTCCTGAAGATACGGTAGCTGCCCGAGAGGTGGCAGCTCAAGGCAATTGGTACAGTTACGAAGACACAAGGAATTTAGGTGAAAGAATGAACTCTCTCCTAACCAACCTGGAAATCTTGTGCAACCATAGTTTCTGATTATGAGATGCATCAAATTTACATGCGGCCGTAGCTTCTCAAGGACCTCTCTTTCCTTTTTTGAATCATCAGAATTCCCATCACCCCATTCTAACTTTAGATTCTTAATGTTAGTATTTTTGTGGGTTATGGGTCACCCACATAATCTATGGATTGGGTCCAAGGGCTTAGCTTAGGGTCCAAGAAATCCTATATGGATTATAACTTGGAGTCCTAGGGCATGTATATGTGTGTGTATATATATATGTGTATAACACACACAAAAACACAACTCTGCACACAATAAGGCAGTCACCCTCTCTCCCTCTCTCTCTCTTTTAGTTACTTTCTCTCTCTAGCCAAATCACACTAGGGCTTGGGATTTAGCGCGTGGATACAAAGGGGGTGTCTCTAGTAGGCATTCTCACGACCCGTATGCATGTGTGTATACATTATTTACATTGGTATCAGAGCCTATAGGTTGTTGATTCGCCCGTATTATGCCCAAAACAAATCTACCATTAAAGCTTGGTGAAGCTTTTAACATAAACTTGATGAAATCGAATTTAAAGTGGGTCTACGTGAAAACTCAAATATAAGTCCGAATTTTTTTATATGATTGTGTCCCATATGGTCCCTAGAGTCCCCCCACAAAGTCACATGCTTTGATTATCTCAAACGAGTGAGATATAGCAAACCCTAGATTCGTTTATAGGTTAAAAACGAAATTTTTTCATAACTTTGCTCTCTGTTTTCGGAAGATTTACTTGTTTAATCGATCTGTTTTTTGGTATGATCTTGTAGTACTCTATGAGAGCTTTCCAACGGTATAAAATTTGTAAGTTTTCGACGAAAAACGAGTGAGATATGACCTTGCAAAGTAGGAGGGTTGAGCAGCCCCCAAAACCCAGATTGGTTTTGTTTTGGGGAAGATGAACCAGAGTTTGGCCACGCCCACTCTCGATGAGGAGAGTGGGACCCACTCGCCGGCCGGCGTTGGTCCGACGACCATGGGTCCGGAGAGTGGAGGTCCGTTTCTCGACCCCGGTCCTTAATATATATTTTTCATATTTTTGTTGGAAAAATATTTAATTATTTAGTAATTAAAACAGTTTCTGTTAATTAAAAAATAAGTTTTTAATGTTTTAAATCTGTTTTAATTGCTTTAAAATTCTGAAAATTTATGAAAAATTCAAATTTTATTTTTCCTATATTAAGGACACTGTGTGGGACCAGAAATAATTTTGTGATAAGTTATTTCATAGTTTTTGGTATTTTAGAGCATTAAAGATGTGTTTTGTACGTGTTTTTTAATTGCTTAAAATATCCTAAACAAAATATTAATTTTTGTGATTAATATATAGTGTTTAGTACACTGTAAGGGACTCTAGGATAGCTTTTGTGTAAATTATCATGTATTTTTGTTATTTTAGAGCATATAATTTATGTTTTTTAGACATTTATTTAATTGCTTAAAATAGCAAAAATGCATTATTAATTTTTGTAATTAATAAGGGACATTAAGGACACTGTTTTGAGACCATATGAAATTTAGTAGGACCCGTAGATAATTTTTGGTAAATTATCCAAATCATCTTAATATTTTAGAGCATATAATTATGTGTTTTTGTACACGTATTAAAATTGCTTAAAATACTTTTATTGATTATTAATTTGTGGAATTAACACAATGTGTTTTATTACACTATTTGCAATATGAGAAAATTATTTAGTAAATTTTCTCATTTTTTTGGGATATATTTTAGAGCATATATTGTGTTATGTACACAATATTAATTGCTTAAAATATAGCAAATAAAGCTGTTAATTCTTGAAATTAATAAATAGAGTTTTGTACTCTACTTGGGGACTTGAGAAAATTTTTAGTAAATTCTCTAATATTTTTGATATTTTAGAGCATAAAATTTATGCTTATGGGCATCATTTTAATTGCTTAAAATATCCAAAATTAATTATTAATTTTTGAAATTGATATAAGGTGTTAAGAACACCATATTAGACCACTGAAAATCCTTGGAGTACAAATTCCTCAAAAGTTTTGTATTTTTAGGAATTTAGTTGCTCATAGTTAATTTGTTTAACTAGATCAATTTATTTGTTAAATTGATTCAAAATATTTTTTGGGCTCCAGTAATATTCTGGAAACTTTTATTTATAATGAAAATTTTGTTTTTCATTTATTTAAATTTTTCCATGAGGTTTTAAAATTATTGTGTTTAATTTAAAAGCCATATTTAATTAGTTTTTAAATATTTGAGATGTTTGGAAGGACAAATTTAATGATTAGTTTATTATTTTTGCATTAGAGGCTCGAATCATTGCACGTTTACTTAATGTTGTTTGTGATTGGATTACCATAAGACCTCTTGTCCTCATCCTTAAATGGAGAGATGGATGAGTCCATTCATTCTTGTAATAAAGACCGCATGAGTACTTGTCGTGTGTGATTAATTAATTAATCTGGATTGAATGAATGGACGACTTAATTGACAATTTATTTTGAGCTTATGTTGTCACGATGTATGTTCTAAGGTTGTTTTTGTATATGCGTGAAAAACAAAGCATCCCTATTTTTTTTATGGCTATAAATGTAAAGTGAGGATGAGTGTTTCTATTTTATGTTTTGGGTAAAGCCTATTTGTAAAGGGATGAATTTCTTTGTTTTCACAATATATGCATTAATTACTTTAGCGTGAGCTCTAGATTGTCAATTTGGGTCCACGCAGGGCCCATGCGCATTCATGTGTGTATGGCGCAATTATATTATTATTGTGGATGATAGATAAGTTTAGTACTATCTATGCATGTTTGTTTAGAAAAATCAGTTATAAAATTTTTTCTTGAGTTATAAGAGTAAAGTGATGACTACAAGCTTAGCGAATTTTCGATCTTGAAATTGTAATAAGGGAAAATATTTTGATAACTGGATTTTAAAACAAACATTTATAGAAAGATGTGCATCATAATAATGTCAACCTCTTTTGCATATTATTGAATGTAGAAATTGGCACTAAAGTAACATACACGTTTGAATGAGCTATGATCTCTTGGAGAACTTATTTCAATCAATGATACAGCCAATTGATCCCATATTGGACCTAGGGTCCAATATTGCCAAAGGCCTATAGAATTTAATTCTAGTAATACCATCACACGTGCTCTATTTTGGTAAAGTAGCATGTATGATGATGTAATTGGGGAGTATAAGAACAACCCAATGACCTATGAATGTGGAACCAACTCTAATTTGTTTTTGGAGCACAACCACTACTAGATTGAAGAATCTGGTAATGAAGTTCGAAGTGAGGAAAAATCCCAAACACTTGATGACCGAGAATCTAAGGTTGAAATCCGGTATGATTCAAGATCTATTAGGGATTTTACCTGCACTGGTGAACATCAGGTTCAGGCTGTGATATGTTTTCAGTCTGACTCATGGATACACATGAAATAGGTCATTAACATAGAACGAGATAATTAAGATTTTTTCTAATTATTCTCGGCATGTTTACCTGGCAGCAGACCGCCATAAGGGAGGTTGTATGCATGACCAGTATTTCCATAAGTGGAAGAATGCGCGAGATCGGTGGGCCCATGTGCATTAAGCAGGCTAAGAGGCAGGGTGGGACTACAATAGGATGGATATTATGTTACATAGTTTATTTTTATTGGACATGGTTATTTACGTAATAATTTCTTAAGAGTTAAAATGTTAACTCTACTTTCTCTATTACTTAAGTTACTGAGTCATTTGTTGATTCTATGACTTGGCATGCTAAACTCAGATGCGTAGGACAAGAAAAGGATGACTCGATTAGCTCGTAGTGGCTTGTGAGCTCACTTGCTAAAGTTGACCTGCCCACGTGTGAGTCTTGCCTAAGTGGCAAAGCATACCGAAAGCTTTTTCAAGTAAAGCTGTAAGAGATAATCAACCTTTAGAGCTAGTTCACTCACACCTTGGACTTATGTTTGTAAAGGCATGTTATGGTAACTCCATTTTCCTCACCTTGTCATCTCACCGCTATAAAACACTAGATTACAACAAATGTTTTACAGTTGAGAGGTTGAGAATTAGATTCGAGAAGACTTTTGAGTCATCTCGTACGCCAGTATTTCTCTGATTAGTTCAGGAGAATTGTGTTAGTTTCTCTGATTAGTTCAGAGGAACTGTGTTAGTTTATCCGGTTAGTTCAGAAGAACTGTGTGAGGACAAAGGGGTACATATACAACTTTCTGTTTCAAAAAATTCTGCAATAAAATGTTATTGTAGAAGGGAGGAATAGAATACTTCTAGATAAGTCTGGATCATTGACGACGTAAGCTAGCCTTCCAATCTTGGAAGGATGCACTCTTAGCTGTTGCCCTCATACGCATAATCGTGCCTTTACAACGTGTTTTCCAAGCTTTACAGCCTGTTTGAAAATGTTTTCACAGTATTGTTGTTGCTATAAGAATCTTGACCTCTATGAGTTAGAGAAATTGTAGACAACATACCATCTTTAAGCAAGGGTGGGGAGATATTGTGATTCCACATCCAGTACTCAAAGAAAATGGTACTAGTCTGCAGCCGAGTGGGAGTACACCGCTAGACGCTAGTGAGAGGGTGCTCAACAGTGGGAGTACACCACTGGTTACTCAAGATTCTTAGGTACCACAGTGTAGTTGACGAGGATGAGTTCTCCGTCGGCGTTTTGAAATCTGCGGGATGCGTTTTCCTGTGTGCATTAGTAGATGATGACACGACAACTTCTTATGTAGAAGCGCTTTGTTCATCTACTAAAGCTGAGTGAATAGTTTCTATGAAGGATGATATGATCTCTATAGACAAAGAATAAGGTCTGTCTGGGAGTCAGTTGATATTCCGTCTGAGTGTAAGACTATTGAAAACAAGTGGGTTTTCGAAGTTAGACACAAGGAGGATGGTTCAGTTGACAAAGATAAAGGCGCACCTCGTGGTGAGAGGTCAAACCCAAGAGTGGGTGTAGATCCTGAAGACAGAACCTCCTTAGAGGTGATATTTTGTTTTCATTCGCCTTATCTTAGTTATTGTCGCACATTTAGTTTTAGAACCCTTTTCAAATGGATGTTGATACTGCTTTTCTCAATAGAGAGCCAAACGAAGAGATCTACATGGATCAACCTATTGGTTTTACGACCGATGGGAATGAGCCAAAGTGTGGCATCTTAATTGATCTATTTACGATCTCTAGCAATCGTTTAGGAAATGACACTTAAGGTTTCATGATTTGATCGATCTCTTTCGTTGAGATGATTAAAGAAGACCAGTGTGTGTACATTGAGCAATCCATTAAAGGTGTTCTAATTCTTATATTGTATGACAACAATATCCTTTTTATTTAGATAAAAAGGTATGGGTCAACCAACTGTGTGTTGGGAGTTAGGATTGTGGGAGCCATTCATAGACCTATTATGTAAGTCTCAAGAGACTTACATAATAGAAGATTTTTGAACACTCTCACATACAATACTCAAAACCCATAGATACCTCAGTTGAGAAGGGAATACCCTTGGCCCTAGTTCAATGTCCAGAGAACGATGAGGAAGTAAGTGTCCAAAGTGCCATAAGCATCCGCAATGGGAAGCCTGATGAATACTATGTTGTATTCTTGTTCAGACATTTGCTATGCGGTTAGTTTAGTTAGTCATTACAAGAGTAACCTTGGTCCAGTTCACTGGAGAGTAGTGAAGATCTTTCTGCGATATGTTCGCATGATTGTGGATCTCACCATATGGATGGTAGAGTTTTAGAAGTGATGAAGACGATACGACGCTCATTCAACGATTGAGACGAGCGCATGTCCATGTCTGTCTACGCATTCACATTAGTTGATGAAGCATTCGCTTGTTGTAGCGAGAAGCAGACATGCATCACCTTATCCATAATGGTAGCTAAGTATGTAGCTTGTTCTGCAGCTGTTCTGGAGGCTGTATGGTTAAAGGGTTCTTACATACTGTAGGCTTCTTGCCTTAGAGCGATGAAGCAGTATGGTCTATTGAGACAGCACGTCAGCTCTAGTTTATGCAAAGGACCATAAGTACCACAGAAAGTCCAAATGCATAGAGATCCGTCACCACTACATTCGAGATATGGTTGCACAAGGGGAGGTTGTTTTTATAGTACATCACTACTGGTGATATGATGGCTGATCTTTTGGATCAAGCCAATTTCTAGAGATTCGTTCTTGTCCCACATTAGTTGTACAGGACTCCGTAGGTTCTGATGTACTTTAACAACATTATTTTTGACATTATTATTACCAGATATTTATTAGTATAATAAAATCAATGGTTTTCCAAATTCATTAGTTGTTAGTTGGATGGATGCACATTTTTTCATTAAAGTGTCACCAGGCTTGAATCGACCTGCTCACACGAGTGATTCACCTTGGCGCCGAGATAGCGAAGTTGGACATGTGTGTCCATAGCGCTTAGATGGCGAGCAAGATGAGACATTTGTGTTCATGGCGCTTGGATAGCTAGCTAGGACATGTGTGTCTATAGCACTAGGAAAGCGGGCTAGAACACTTATATCTACGCGGTATAAGAACAGCGAGCTAGATATAAACCTTGATATCCTTATATGTCGCCTTAGCTTAGAGCTAAGATGAGACTTAAGCTTGGTGCTTGGTCGAACATAGAGAGCGCCCACTACTCTATGTAGCCTGTTTATAGCCGAATATGAGTTTTCAGACGGACGCTGGTTGTAGCAACTGTGCTGGAAATGTCAGGTTAGACGTTTATGTAACGTCTAGACTAAAATTCGTATGGCGTTACTTTTACCACGAAGTGACATGCCCATTTATATGGAAGAACGCCATAGCATACATATCATACTGTATGTGCTATTTTGCGATCGTTTGTGGAGCAATGGATTAATCCCTATTTCATTGCTGTGTGAGCCACGTAGTCTCCCTGTAACGGGGATTCTACACAAGTTACCTTATGACCTGAGACTATGTCATGAAGAGGACGCTTGATGACGCTACTTTAGCGTACCATCCTGGGACGAAGAGACAAATACCGTCCTATGGGGCGCGTCTAGGAAAGCGGTCGAGTTAGTCGGATTGACATTAGTAGGCAGGGAAGACTCTTCGATAACGCACCATGTTTTGTGACTCATTAGCTGGCCAGCGACAATCGTATACGTACTGAGTGTCATGGGTACATTACATATTTGGGGGTGTAGCACTACTTTCTGAGGGATTAAGAGTGCTAGATCCGGTGTGGTTGAATCTGTCTGGGTAAATACACGAGAAGCTTCCGAGTGATGCGTTTTGCTAGTTATGTGATTGACTTAGCATCTCAGCTCCTGTCGCTGTACGTTTCTTTTCGTGAGGTCGCACGTTCTACTTCCCGTATGAGGAGATGATGAAAGTTGGAATCTGAGAGATTTTGTTTTAGCACAAAGCCCTATGTGGGTGAGTGGGAGATGTTAGTATTTTTGTGGGTTATGGGTCACCCACATAATCTATGGACTGGGTCCAAGGGCTTAGCTTAGGGTCCAAGAAATCCTATATGGATTATAACTTGGAGTCCTAGGGCATGTATATGTGTGTGTATATATATATGTGTATAACACACACAAAAACACAACTCTGCACACAATAAGGCAGTCACCCTCTCTCCCTCTCTCTCTCTTTTAGTTACTTTCTCTCTCTAGCCAAATCACACTAGGGCTTGGGATTTAGCGCGTGGATACAAAGGGAGTGTCTCTAGTAGGCATTCTCACGACCCGTATGCATGTGTGTATACATTATTTACACTTAAGATGCTCCTTATTTTTCAAATTTGCTTCTAATGCATCTTTTACATTAAGTACATTTTGGAGGCTTGAAATGGAGAGTGTCCCACTAAGATGATCAAGCTCTCTTAACTCACTAATCTTTGACCCAATTTTGTTCCCTACTATAAAGTCAGTTAACCTTTGGAGACTCCTTAGTCTACCTATTTTCTCTGGCATCTCCTCTAAGCGGACTGCTCCACTAATATCAAGATGACGCAAGCTTATTAATTCACAAAGGTTGTGAGGCAATGTAGTGAGAAGTTTACAGTGCTGCAACAATAATGTTTCTAAATTGCACAACCTACTTATTGCCTCAGGCAAGCATCTGACGCGTGTAGAAGATAGGTCCAAGTAGCGAAGATGGATTAAACTACCAATTGAATCAGGCAATTCAACAATACCAAAATGACTTAAAGATAATACCCGTAGGCATCTTAGTGTTGGCAAAAAATCATACAAATCCTTCTTGCTGAAATGAATAAAAACATCATCTTTTAATTGACCACTCAACGGTTTGAAGGTCCTTAGACAGCTAGCCTCATTATTTGCCTTCAATTTTGCGAAGACTTTAAACCGCTGCTTACGAGAATATACAAAATACCGAACTTTAGAAATATCATGTCGATCACCATCTTGAAACCTAAAACAATATTCCCCAGCCACATACTTTGCCAAATCGTTGATTAGGTCATGCATTAGGAACTTATTATCAGTTGTTGACTGTTGAAATAATGATCTGGATATTAGTTCGCCGAAATAATCATCACCTGTATCTTCAATGCTCCTATTAGTTCTTGGCTGCTGCACTAAACGTTCTGCTATCCATAGCGGTACCACTTCTTCTTTTTCAAAAGCATAACCTTTGGGGATAGTTGCACAGTAAGCGAAGCATAGCTTTAAATACGACGGGAGATGATGGTAGCTCAATAATAGGACTGGTAAAATGTCACACTTCTCCCATTCCCCAACCTTCTGTTTATGATGCAAGAGGCCACCGAGTGTTTTTGCAGCTAAAGGCAAGCCTTTACACTTCTCCACAATCTTTTTGCGGAACCCTTCTATGTCCGGTAGCAAATTGGGGCTAACAATTTCAAATGCATGTTTTGAAAATAAAAGCCAACAATCTTCATCTGACAGTTGTCTTGGATAAAAAATCGGAACATTCCGATTAGTTAGCATGATAGATGCAACATCCTTATTGCGTGTCGTTACGATAATTTGGCTTCCATGTTTCCCAACTACAAAAGGGCTCCTCAATCTGTCCCAATGATCATAATTTTCATTCCAAACGTCATCAAGAACAATCAAAAATTTCTTTCCTGATAGTCTGTTCTTTAATTCGACTTGAAGGGTGTTTAAGTTATCGCCAGAATGTGGTAGATTGAGCTCTTCTAGAATTAGTTTGGTCACCTTTAAAATATCAAATTCTTCAGAGACACAAACCCATATTTTTACCTCAAAGCATTGGATAACTTTGGGATCGTTGTAGACAAGTTGAGCAAGAGTGGTCTTGCCAATCCCACCCATGCCAACTATTGGAATCACACTTAGTTGGGGACCACTTGAATCATCTACGTCCGAGATCAATAGCTGAATGATCTTTTCTTTATCAACATCTCTGCCATAAACAGAAACATGATCCACCAATGAAGTTGTCTGCGGAAATGTGTGTGACGGGTTGTTTCGCCCAACTTCAACTTCTCTCAAACCAAGGGATTCTTTTGCATTCACAAAATACTCCAATCTATCAATGATCTGTTCGATCCTGGACGCTATACCTGTTATGAAATGTAATTTGAAATTTTAGGAGTCTGGCTAGAAAACTTATATTAATTTTTTGGGTAAATTGTATAAGGAATACGTCTAGAAAATGTACCTTCATCAATTGGAGACCAATAATCAAGGAGGGTCCTTATGGTGCTGCTGCTGGTTGGGAACTCAGAATTCAATTTGGATTGCATAACTTTAGTAGCAAACTCGTCCAGCAAGTCATCTGCATGGTAGATAACATCTTTAAGCTCGTCCATCCAATCTTTAACAGCAGGGTCAGTCCACTGCTTGATCTCAGCATCGTTGAGCAGTGGCTTAACTCCCAGCAGCATAATTTTCAGCTTTTGTAGGAGTGTTACTTCGTGTTTTCGCCCATGGAAGAAGTTGATGAATTCCCGAGAAGCCAATCGATGAAACAACACATTGAGAATAGCTCCCACAGCAGCCGAATCCATGTTGGAATAATACTCTTCTTCTAATTTGCTGTAGCACAGACACTCCAAACCAGATACTGAATATGTAAGAATGTATTACTCAGATATGAAGAAGGATAATAAGTCTCACAGCTTGCATTGCACTTCTTTATTATATATATCTACTATACTATAAAAAAACGAAGAAACAAGCACGTCAAAAAATATGAACTTCCTATTTTGCCCTTCACTACATCATAATTACTCATATATCTATATATACATTATAAGGATATATTGATTTGTGTGAGGCTAAATCTGTCATTTTGGACAAATAATTACATTCAAGTCAGCTTTTGAAATTTTACTACTATACTATAAAAAAACGAAGAAACAAGCACGTCAAAAAATATGAACTTCCTATTTTGCCCTTTACTACATCATAATTACTCATATATCTATATATACATTGTAAGGATATATTGATTTGTGTGAGGCTAAATCTGTCATTTTGGACAAATAATTACATTCAAGTCAGCTTTTGAAATTTTATTTAATATAATAATGATGTTTTAATCAACAATCTTGTATCTAATTACATTTGGGTCAACAATTTTTGGAATATTTATTATTGACTTCAAAAAAAGTCAACAAAAGTGGCTATTTTGGTGGCTATTTATGAAATGGTCACTAATATTTATAATTTGGTCAACTTCTTCTCTCAAATGAGGTTTCAATCAACAATTTGTGTCTAATTACATTTGGGTCAATAAATTTTGGGATATTTATTATTCACTTCATAAAAAGTAAAAAAAAAAATAGCTATTTTAGTTGTTGTTTAGGAATTGGTCACTAATATTTACAATTTGCTCAACTTCTTCTCTCAAATTTATGATTCATATATTGTAATATGTGTAATGGCATTTAGGTCAACAAGTTTTGGGATATTTATTATTCACTTTTAAAAAGTTTTAAAAAGTGGCTATTTTAGTGGCTATTTTAGGAATTGGCCACTAATTTCACATTTTGGTCAACTTCTTCTCTAAAATTTAAGCTCTGGTATATTTAAAATGTCAAATAAAGTGGCTATTTTAGTAGCTATTATGAATTGATCACTAATATTTACATTTTGGTCAATTTCTTCCCTCAAATTCATGATTTATAGATTGTATTCGAATATCAATTAAGGCCTACAAACACATTCATGCTCTTTTTTAGAGGAAATATCCTACTTGTGTCATATATTTTTAGTGGCGCTTTATTAGGTACATTTACTACTCATTTATAAGATAGTCAGAATTATCAACTTCTTCCGTAAGAAGAGTTTTAGATTAAATAGTTACATTTACAATTTCCTATTTAACTGTTTTAACATCTTATTATATACTTTTAACAACCACTTAACCACACGAAACGACACAATTAATTTCTTGCACAACGCGCAAGGCTCGAACTAGTGTGTATATATATATATATATATGAGTCAACTCTCTAGGAGCTTTCTAGTAATTTGCTAACAAATAAGATATTTGTCAACTAGCAGTCCCAGATACCAATTTAACTTGGGCTTACTAAAAAATAAAAAAATGTTAGGTAGGCCAAATCGAGGGTTTGTGAAATCTGATATGATGCTGGAATTTCTATGATACAATCCTAGTTATTCAAGATGTATCATACATTCCAATTTATAACATTTTAGCTTATTGTTAACCCCCTAACTTTTGAAAAAACACTTTGCTTTTTCTATTGAATGATCCTCGTCTTCTTTCTTTCAGGCTCAAAACTACATTGAAATCGCCTCGGATGCACCATGACAATCCCAGAGTTCCTTCCTCTCCCCATCATTATTTGCATGTATATACTAAAGAGTAATCGTTTAAAATAGTATTGCTTGAATCTACCTCTAAATATCACATGATGGGCGTTGTGACTAACCTTTGTAAAAAAAAAAAAAAACAAAGAAATCATATTCACACAGATAAAGCAAATTCCCCTCAATTGTCTAATAAGTTTTGGCTCAATGGAAATTAGCTTAGTTTCCTGTAGGAAAACCAAATTATTTTTCAGCCTTAAGAACAGCTATCTCACATTTCTTTTCTTTTAGTCCTCCTCAAATCCTTGGTATTTCAAGTAAAAATCTTCATTTGCAATCAACTATGCCTTAGTAACAAATGGCCGTCTAGACTCCTCTTTGTCTCAATTGTGTTCCTCCAAATAAGTAAGTAATTTTTTCAATAATCTCTCCGTCCTATGATAGACCTAGTTCCAAACCCACATCCCGTGTGACCCTGGCTTCTTCCAGAATAGTTTTGTTATGTCTAACAATGTCACCCTCCGAAATAGTGTTGTTTGATCTACTAATAGATCCCATTTTGCTATCAGAGTCCTTAGAACTTCTGTATACCTCTCTACACCTCTCTCTCCTAGATTGCCAAAACATTTCTGTTTCTGCAGAAATTTCTATATCTTTTCTCTCACTTTCCTGGCATGTATGTATGTATGTTCATGGCCACCACCATCTTTTGTGACATAAGAGCTCAGCAAGAGAAATTTTCTTCCTCCTCTTCGTAGTGACCCTCATGACTTAAAAAGGAGAATTCTATGATAAGTGGTTTGGTAGTATAATACGATTAAAACATTTTGAGACATAAGCAAAACTGACTATAAAATCACAGAAGTCTTACCCATGTCTTACCCAAGTCACAAAAAAAAATAAAAAATAAATAAATAAATTACACCCCAGGTGGTTTCTATAGTTATTTTACTTAACAATTAAAGGGGAAGCTCATCTAAGCGCAATCGAAGGGCATATATTATGCTCCTAATCATGTCCTTTTGGACATCTACATAATAATGAATTAGGTTTTCTAGAATGAGCCCATTATGTATTAGAATATTTTCGGTTGTCAAGACTAAAAAATTAGGAAATGACAAATTTGCTTTTATTGTAAAAATTCGAAACAAGGTAATTACACCAAAAACTTTAGTTGAAATGTTGTCCCACATCACTCATTTATACCACCTTTGTGCGGTTTATAAGGCCTTAGTTCTCCTGTCTTTGCCACATGGGTTTTAATGAGTTGAATGGATTGGGCCTTACAAGTGGTATCAGAGCTTGGTTGGCCTTGTCTTTCAGCGTGTCGAGTATCCGGCTGCTGTGGTCCAGGGGGTGTATTCGAATGTTGTCACACATCACCCATTTATGTTCTCTCCGTGCGGTTTATAATTTGAGGTAGAGTTAATTTCTAAATCGTCTTTGGGCTTGCCTCCCCCGAACCAAGTCATAGTTTTCTCAGTCTTTCCAAACATGCCCCTATTCTTATTAAACTCATTTCAAACCCTTAATTGAGTTATCTTGCCATCCTCAACACTCAGCTCTACCACAACTAGCTCCCATTACTTTCTAATGAGTATTTAACAAGTTTAACTGTAATTGTAAAAGAAATCAAGACCGAGTGAGCTATATTTTAATCGTTTATACTATTCGAACTTTACATAAAAATTTCGGATGATCAACACGAGTTATTGCAAATCAAATGGGTTTATTTCATTATAAAAGCGGGGTCATCAGCCATAGGGCCCCTCTATATTATATTTTTGAATATAAAGCCCTAGCATTTAAACGAAAACACAATAGGTCATTTGCTTTAGCTTTTGGCCAACAAAATTCATTTCATGACTAAAAAATCTTCAAAGTACAATAGCTTTAGTTTTACAAGTCCTTTTGATTTGATTTGATTTGATTTTATTTGTGTGTTTGTAAAATTTGATGTTTTGGAGTAAAAAAAATGAGACTATCAAACAAGATCTACATTGACTATGATAATTTGAAGAGAAAAAAGAAAACATAAAATTGGAGCTAAAGGGAAAAAAAAACGCAATACAACAAACGGGACTTTTTGTGTGGCGCATAGTATTTGTGGCGCACGATACGCGTCACAAAAACCACTTATATGCGACGTAATTTTGTTTTTGCGACGCTAAGTTTCAGGTGGTAAATAAATTAGTAAAAGTAGTCAAATATTTGTATTTGCGACACGCATGTGCGCAACAAATAGTCTACTGGTTATTTATGACGCAATATGTGCACCAGAAATAGTTTAGTGGTAATTTGTGGCGCAATTAATGCGTCGAAAATAGTTATGTGGTTATTTATGGCGCAATACACGCGCCAGAAATAAGGGACCAAATCTTTTTTGGATGGAAAATTGGGGCTGCACGTACGGAAAAAAAAAAAGACCACGTGAAGTTTAGCTCCCAAAACCCCTCCCCCCACCCAAAATTGGGGCTGTGCACGTACGTTATTGTTTTTTTTTTTTTTTTTTTGTTTTTTGTTTTTTTGCATGGATGATGGATCCAACAAAAATGGACTCCTTTTGCAAAATTGGCCTGCATATTACATATATGCGTAGATAGATATTTTGGTGTTCAAGAGCATCTATATGCCGGGGTTGGTGAAGCCGAGGCTGCCATTTTGGGTATGTATTGTTTCCCATGCCAATATCTTGGTCGATAACATGTGGTGTTTGACTTTCTTTTCAATTAGTTTTGGGCAACGAGCACATCGATTATGTAGGTCCTTAAGAGCCATTTGGTAGATAACATGTGAGCCTACTTTAGGGCAAAGAGATCAAGTACCACCATCACCATGATATCTATTACATTGTTGTATCCAAATTCTGGTGAATTGTTCATGTACGATTTCCATATGTACCTATCATTCTTGACAAAATAGTAGGTGAAATCTTATGCAAAGTATGAAAATAAGAGCCAAACCTGTATTACTGTAAAAAAAAAAAAAATGGAGAGAGAGAGACCTGTGCAACTGTAGAATATTTTATGTTATAAAAACCTATCTATCATAACACACATTTGTTACTGTAAAAACCCCATCAAAACTTTTACAAGTTAACCTTGACCAAGCTTTGCATTTGTATGCGACAAAAACTATCATTAAACAATTAGGCCCGTTTGATAACCATTTCATTTTTTTGTTTTCATTTTTTAGTTTTTGTGTTAGAAATTTTTGTGTTCATTTTTAAAAAAGAAAATAAAAAATGCGTTTGGTAACTTTGTTTTGTTTTTTAAAAAGAGAGAACAAAAACAAAAAAATATGATTGGTAAACTATGGGTCTGTTTGATAACCATTTCGTTTTGGTTTTTTTTGTTTTTGTTTTCATTTTTTTGAAAATGGCAATAAAAAAAGCGTTTGGTAAACTTAATTTTGTTTTTTTTTTTCAAAATCAATTTCAAAAAAGGGACCAAAAATGAAAACAAAAATTAGTAGCTTCCAAAAAAAGCAAAATCGATTTTGGTATCCAAGATTACTATTTTGCCCTTACCAATATTAAAAGCCATAACTATTTAACATTAAGCCAAATTAAACGTTGTCAGACTCATACATTTTTTTTGTTGGGACCAAAAAGTATATAATCGCAAAATGACCAAATTGCCCTTAAATATTACATTTAATAAATTAAAAAAAATCAAGTCTTCAAATAACACAAGGTGACATACTCAAAAGTTATTCGAGGTTTTGGATTTAATGGCGGAGTTCATTTGGTCTGAATCTAATTGTAAAATGACTATTTTGCCCTTTATACTTCAAAATGCCATAACTAGTTGACACTAAACTAGATTTGAACATCGTCAGAGCCTATGAACTCATTATAATATTAAGATCATTTGGAGAGCTAAAAAACAGATATATTGTAAAATGACCAAATTGCCCTTGGAGCTTACATATAAGAAGTTAACATTGTTAAAATCTTCAATTAATACGAAATGACCTACCCCTAGGTTTTTCGACATTCTGGATCTAATGGTAAGGTCCATTTGGTCTGAATATATTTGTAAAATGACTATTTTGCCCTTCAAACTTTAAAATACTATAACTTGTTAAGACTAAACTATAATTAAACATCGTCAGAGCTTGTGAGCTCATATTTAAGATGAAGAACAATTGTGACATTTTGAGAAGTTAACATTGTTAAAGTCTTCAAATAATACAGAGTGACCTAGCCCGAGATTTTTCTACGTTCTGAATCTATTAGCGGGGTATATTTGTAAAATGACTATTTTGCCCTTATAAATTTAAAAATCCACAACTTGTTAAGATTTAACTCGAATTAATCATTTTATGATCTATATACTTTTTAGGCATTTTGATTTAATCTTAACAAGTTATGGCATTTTGAATTTTTAAGAGTAAAATAATCATTTTTCCCTTACGTATTCAGGCCAAACAGACCCCTCCATTGGATTTAGAATGTCGAATAACCTTAGTGTAACTATGTAAGTCACCCCACATTATTTTAATACTTTAACAATGTTAACTTATTACAAGTAAACCCCAAGGGTAATTTGGTCATTTTACCATATATATATACATGCTTGTATGTTCCCAAATGTTCATCTTAATATGAGCTCACAAGCTCTGACGACATTCAATTTAATTTAGTCTTAATATGTTATGGTATTTTGAAGTTTGAAGGGCAAAATAGTAATTTTACAAATATATTCAGGCCAAATGGACCCTACCATTGGATCCAGAACCTAAAAAAACCTAAGGTTAGGTTACTCCGTATTATTTGACGACTTTAACAATGTTAACTTCTTATATGTAAGCCACAAGGACAATTTGGTCATTTTACTATGTATGTACTTTTTAGGTTACAAAATGTTCTTCATAATAATATGAGTTCATAGGTTTTGACGACGTTAATTTCTGATTTTATTTTAACAAGTTATGGCATTTTAAAGTTTTAAGGGCAAAATAGTCATTTTACAAATACATTCAGGCCAAGTGGACCCTACCATTGGATCCAGAACGCCAAAAATCCTCAGGGTAGGTCACTCTGTATTATTTGAAGACTTTAATAATGTTAACTTAGTATATGTAAACCCCAAGGGCAATTTGGTCATTTTACCATATATGTACTTTTTAGGTCCCAAATGTTCTTATCTTAAATATGAGCTCACAGGCTCTGACAACGTTCAATTCTAGTTTACTCTTAACAAGTTATGACATTTTGAAATTTGAAGGGCAAAATAGTTATTTTACAAATATATTCAGGTCAAATGGACCCTACCATTGGATCTAGAACGTCGAAAAACATTGGAATAGGTCAATCCATATTATTTGAAGATTTTAACAATGTTAATTTCTTATATGTAAGCCCAAGGGCAATTTGGTCATTTTACAACGTATTTTTATTTTTAGGTTCTAAAATGGCTTTTATAATAATATGAGCTTATAGACTTTGACGATATTAAATTCTAATTTTTTTACCAAGTTATGTCATTTTGAAGTTTTAAGGGCAAAATAGTCATATTACTAAGTAGTTATGAAATTTTAACACAAAAATATTTAGTATTACTAGAATTTTCCAAATATAGTTGTGAGCATAAACAAGCGTTGCAAACAATACTAGTTAAGAATGCCATAAAAATTTTAAATAGTTGTGAAAGAGTGGGGGTGATCACACTGCACAGAGAAAGAGTGATCCCAAATTTTTGAAACAAAAAATAGCTGTGAGCATTACTGGAACATACAGTGCACAGAGAAAGAGTGATCACAAATTTTTTAAATAGAAAAAATTGTAATACAAAGAAATCATTGAATAGGTGAAAGTAAAAATAGTTAAGAATGTCATAAAGAGAAAAGTTAAGAAAAGTCATAAGAGCAGTTTGTTCATGTAATTAAGTCCTATTGATTCGCTAACAAAGGAATGACTCATTTTTCTTCTAAAACAATAACCAATTGAAATGCTATTGGCAATAAGTTATCTCAGCTTCAACAAGGTTCATGTCTTTATGACCAAGTTTCACTTTCCAAAGTCTTTATATAATGTTTCACTTTCCTAAGTTTGTATTGACCAATTTCACATAAACCTGATAGAATTTGTTTTGTAATGGCGACAGTAAGATTGACAGTAAGATTGACTATGTGTTATCAATAGACACTAATCAAGGTTCATGTCTTTATTCGTGGGATGTTGGTGTTGACTAAATCAATAGACACTAATCAAGTTCAATCATGTTGTTTGTTTATCATTTCCACTGCTAATAGGACTGGGGGTGGGGGTCCAAGAACAAGGACTCTGGAATTTATTAGAGCGACCCCAAGAATTTCCTTCATTTTTGGAGGAGATGACCCTACCTTTTCTAAAAATGAACTTCAATCATCCATTCTTCATTATATTATTCATTTCTTCAAATAACTACCAAAAATATTAGAAACTACATACTTTCTTCACAACTTTATACATCATTTAATTATCTACTATATTTTTTTTTTCAAACTTCATTTGTTTACTATTTTTATTTCAAATTTAAATAATTTATCCATTAACATATGAACAAAAGTAAACTATAATTCATTTATAATTACACGACAAATATGGATGATTCACAAAGGTCATCTTATAAGTGTAATAAAATTGTTATTGTCCGTGAGTTTTTTTTTTCCATATGTTGTAGTTGTTATTGATAACATTGCAATATCTGTTAATTCTCAATGAGATCTTCAATTGTAGAATATATCAATCATGCTTCTATATGTACAAAATTATATCCATTAAATAAATGGAAAATAAATGAATCTTTATACTAATTTTGAATTATATAAAATTAACTTAAAAAAATTTTTAATATAAGTAATAAGAAGTATTTTTATGGATATCTATACTAAATATAATTTCGGAAGGTAAGAGAAAGTTTTTAACATCTGACTGACACGTGGCATTTTAGCTTTAATTTATCATTTTGACCACATCCTTCTTAATTTTTCTCCTCCATTTATTACTCTCACGATTATCACCAGTCTCAATTGATACTTTATTTTATTATTTTCACCATATATTTATCTTCGGCATTAATCTCCCTCAATTATTTCCATTTTGCTTTTTAACCTTCCGTCTTCCCAACCTTTCATTACCACTTAATCGCTTGCATACCCTCCACTACAACCTTAACACTTCCCCTCTCTATACACTATCAGTCTAGCTTCTTTGTCTCTTTTGATATCCTATTTAACCTTAATTAAGCTTAAAAATAACAACTCCAAATCTCATATCATGGGTGGATAATGTTTGTGATGGGCTTGTGAGTTTTTACCCCTTTTATTTTTATGACTTTTTGTTCTATGATTTTCATCAATCAATTATTGTTGTATTTTACTGCATACATCAACATCAATATTACACATTCATGTTAACATCAATTGCTTCTCTGTAGATTTTAACGCCTTCTCAAATAAGGAATCACATAGTTAGCTATTTCTAATTCTTTTGATGCCAGTCCTTTGGATCGTTGGCCTATATATAGATGTGGCCAGATCTTATACAGAAGGCAATAGATGGAGGCTTGAATGTTATACAAATCTCTATCTTCTGAAATGAATGTAGCCTTCTCCTAGAAAAGTTGTGCCAAAAATCCTTCTTTTTAAGGAGTACTGTGATTGGGTTTGAATGACCTTCCCATTCAAGTTGTGATTTTTATATGGTTGTTGTAGAGTTGTGCTTAGTTGAGAACTCAAGGGAGATGGTTGGTGGCATATGAAAGTGTTTCATGGGTGTTTTCCTGCATAATTTCCAATCTTGTGCAAGGATAGCAACGATAATAGAAATTTATGGTAGTTCTCCTAGCGAGTAGACGAGACCGATCATCAAATGGGTGTGGGTAAAATGATGCTCTCTCTATCCCATTTTTTTTAACTCTCTCCGTCCCATTTTATGAGTCTAGCTTTATTCTATTTTTGTGTTTTTGTATTTTAAGAACTTCATTTGAAAAGTCAATGTGATTCTATTGGTGATTTTTCTAATTTACCCTTACAACGCTCTCCATTTTCAAAATTCATATTCAAAAAAAGGGTAATTGTGGAAAAATTGATGATTTGACACCAATAAGTGATTCTTCCATGAAAAGTTGATTTTTTCAAATGAAACTCTTAAAATGGGACAAAGTGAGTAGTACAAAAGCAAATATAGTTTATGTAGTATCTTCAACGCACTTCATTTGTAATAAATAATAAAGTAGAATATTATATTGGATAATAAAAATTAGTCAAAAAGAATTAATTAACATAGGTTGTATTCAAAATATACCCCCTCAAGTTTGCTCCCTATCTCACCCTAATTTCTATTATGTTGATTGTCATTCATCTATGAAATTTCGGAAGTGAGTCAAATCGGTAGAAACATCCCATTCTGTCAAAGCTGCACATGGCGAAATTCCGACCACATTTTTGATAAGATGGGGCAGTTGGATTGATTTGACTTACTTTCAAAACTTTATGGATGAAATTGACACTAAAAGGACCAAATTTTTTAAGGTATATTTTGACTTTAAGACAATATACATATTTATAAGTTTAGATATAAGTGTTTTGATATGTTTGAAGGGGGAACACAAATGTTAGGAGCACAACTAGCAATAATAGTATGCTACGATTGAAAAACTGATTATTTGTTTTTAAAAAATAAGGGCAACAAATTTGACGGAAGGTTTGTTTAGTGAGTTGGAGTTTTGAAATATGTTGTGGCACAGAAAGTTTGTTGTCAAAATCAACTTTGCTGCATTAGCTCGAGATAATTTTAATAAATAATAGTAACGTCAAATGCAAAAGTTTGGCTACTTATGTTTCATTTATAATTTTTTTTAGGAAATATCTTAAATATTATTACTACCTTTGTAAGCCTCGCAAAATAATAATATCCATCATCATTATTTTGTGACCTATTGTATAGGTTGGTATAGCTCAAGTGGCAAAGAGTTTGGCATATATAAGTCCTTTCCAATGCATAGGTTCATAGTTCGAACATCATTCCCCTCCTCCATATATAAAAAATATATATACACACACACACACATATATATATATATATATTGTGACCTACTAGAAATAGATGTACCCATTGTACCCACACATTGCGTGGGATACATGCTAGTAACAATTAATATCCAAAATTTAGGATATAAGTGGACTTATAATAAGAACAGTTTGTTAATGTAATTAAGTCCAACTGATTCGCTAACCAATGAATGACTCATTTTTCTTCTGAAACAATAACCAATTGAAATGCAGTTGGCAGTAAGTAGTATCAGCTTCAACAAGGTTCATGTCTTTATGACTAGGTTTCACTTTCCAAAGTCTTTATATAAGGTTTCACTTTCCTAAGTTTGTACTGACCAATTTCACATAAACCTGAGAGAATTTGTTTTGTAATGGCGACAATAAGATTGACTATGTATTATCCCATTCTTCAATTCCAGCTTATTCATTGGATGTTAGTGTTGACTAAATCAATAGACACTAATCAAGTTCAATCATGTTGTTTGTTTATCATTTCTACGGCTAATAGGAGTGGGGGTGGGGGTCCAAGAACAAGGACACAGAATTTATTAGAGCAACCCCAAGAATTTCCTTCATTTTTGGAGGAGATGGCCATACCTTTTTCCAAAAATGAACTACGGTCATCCCTTCTTCATTATATTATTCAATTCTTCAAATAACTACCAAAAATATTAGAAACTACATACTTTCTTCACAACTTTATACATAATTTAATTATCTACTATATTTTTTTTTTCAAACTTGATTTGTTTAATATTTTTATTTCAAATTTAAATAATTTATCCATTAACATACGAACAAAAGTAAACTATAATACACTAAAATTATAATTACACTACAAATATGGATGATTCACAAAGATCATCTTATAAGTGTAATAAAATTATTATTTTCCATGAGTTTTTTTTTTCATAAGTTGTAATTGTTATTGATAATATTGCAATATGTGTTATTTCTCAATGGGACCTTCAATTATAGAATGTATCAATCATGCTTCTATTTGTAAAAAATTATCTCCATTAAATAAATGAAAAATAAATAAATCTTAATAATAATTTTAAATTATCTAAAATTAAAAAAATGATAATTTTAGTATAAGAAATAAGAATTATTTTTATGGATATAACAATTAATATCCAAATTAGGGATACAAGTGGACTTGCAAAAGCTGAATAGTGAAGTAAAGCCATAAGAATAGTTTGTTCATGTAATTAAGTCCTATTGATTCGCTAACAAACGAATGGCTCATTTTTTTCTAATACAAAAATAATTTGAAATGTTGTTGGCAATAAGTAGTCTCAGCTTCAACAAGGTTCATGTCTTGATGATCAGGTTTCACTTTCCGTCTTTATGATAAGGTTTCACTTTCCGAAGTACTGACCAATTTCACATAAACCTGATAGAATTTGTTTTGTAATGGCAACAATAAGATTGACTATGTATCATCCCATTCTTTAATTTCAGCTCATTCATGGGATGTCGGCGTTGACTAAATCAATAGACATTGATCACATTCAATAATGTTTGTTTATCATTTCAACTGCTAATAGGAGTAGGGGTGGGGATCCAAGATCAAGGACGCGGAATTTATTAGAGAAATCCCACGAATTTCCTTTATTTTTGGAGGGGATGGCCCCACCTTTTCCAAAAATGAACTCCAATCATCCCTTCTTCATTACATTATTCATTTATTGAAATAACTACCAAAAATATTAGAAACTACATACTTTCTTCACAACTTTATACATCATTTAATTATCTACTACATTTTTTTTTTCAAACTTCATTTGTTTAATATTTTTATTTCAAATTTAAATAATTTATCCATTAACATATGAACAAAACTAAACGATAAGTCATTAAAATTATAATTACACAACAAATACGGATGATTCACAAAGGTCATCTTATAAGTGTAATAAAATTGTTATTGTCCATGATTTTTTTTTCCATACGTTGTAATTGTTATTGATAAATTGATAATATTGTAATGTGTGTTATTTTTCAATGGGATCTTCAATTGTAGAATATATCAATCATGCTTGTATTTGTACAAAAATATCTCCATTAAATAAATGGAAAATAAATAAATCTTAATACTAATTTTAAATTATCTAAAATTAAATAATAATCAAAATTGAATATAAGTAATAAGAAGTATTTTTATGGATATAACAATTAATATCCAAAATTTGGGATATAAGTGGACTTGTAAAGGGTGAATAGTGATAAGAAATAAGATTTCGGACATAGAAGGAATATATGGATATGAATAGTAAAAAAAATGGAGTGATTTTTTTTTGTTGGGAGCTTCTTCAAATACGAAGCAGCACTATTCACTCCACATTTTATTTTTTTATTTTTGAAAATATAAAGGATGGTTGGGATTGGTTTTGGGGGATTTTCCTTCAAAAATGAAGAAATGTAGGAGGGTTAGGATTGCTCTTTCTTTTGAAAAAACACAGAACTTCCATACATTTCCATGGTTCCTATTGGTGCTCCTCTCACAGATGTGGGCACTAAAATGAAAAAAACAATTTGCAAAATAAAATTAAAAAAAGAATATTTTAAACGCATGGACTCACTTTTTTGAGAAAGAACAACACCAACCGGACCAAAGAAAATGTATGGAAGCTCTGAAGAAAAAATGTGAGCATTTTGGTGTATGTTAGCAAAAATGTATTTTGAATAATTAGAGTAGGGTGTACCTGTGTGAAAAAACAGGGGCTTCAATTGTTGTTCAGAATTTGATCTTCATCTCCTGAAATGCTAGCGAATGTGTGAAATCTTGAGTCAATCTTCTCCTTTTTCCCTTTGGCATTGTAATTTCAGTAATGGACAGTTATTGATTGTTAAATGCAAAAGAGTGCTTGGCAGTCCCTCATCTGTCAAGGACCATAGCTCAGGGCAGTAATAAATGTATAAATATTAAATACTCAAGAGAGTGGAGGTGTCGAAGGCCATTGGGATTCAGTGATTTCATATTTGGACTGTTAGTATTTTTTTGTGGGTTATGGGTCACCCACATAAGGGTCTAAGAAATCCTATGTGGATTATAACTTGGAGTCCTAAGACATGTATTTGTACGTGTGTGTGTGTATATATATGTATAGCACACACATAAACACAACTCTGCACACAATAAGACAGTCACCCTCTCTGTCTCTTTCTCTTCAGTTACTTTCTCTCTCTAGCCAAATCATACTAGGACTTGGGATTTAGTGCGTGAATACAAAGGGGGTGTCTCTAGTAGGCATTCTCACCACCTGTTCGAAGCACAAGAGCGTACACAGAAGCACTAAAGCGCAGCAGTTCGTGGGTATTATCTCAGAGCTCGTAACAACGCTGTCAAGACGATCCGTGATCGGGTATATTCTGCAAGGTATGTCCTTTACCCGACCTGTATGCTTGTTTGATGCATATTTACATTGGTATGAGAGCCTACAGGTTGTTGATTGGCCCGTATTATGCCCAAAACGAATCTTCCAATAAAGCATGGTAAAGGTTTTTTCATAAACTTGATAAAATCGTTTTTTAAGTGGGTCTAATACAAAACTCTTATATAAGTCCCTTTTTTTATATGGTTATGTCCCATATGGTTCCTAGAGTCTCTTCACAAAGTCTCATGGCCTGATTATCTCATATGAGTGAGAAATCTGCAACACTAGATCTGTTTTGATTTTGAAAAACTAAGGTATATAAACCTTGTTTTAACTAACGAAACCATTTTGGTTTGATTCCTTGACCCTTTTTTTTTAATAGTTCATCAGATAGTAAATCAGTTGTGATCTTGGATTTAATAATAAAAAAAAAAAAAGGAAAGAAAGGTGATGATAGAATTGTGGCCGCACGTCCCAGTTTCATTGATGGGCATTGAGTGCCCTTAAATCTTTTAAGGTATTGTTTGGCCACAACAAAGATTGGAAAGATTACTTATATCTTTGTGATTGGAATGGAGTTTTTTTTTTGCAACCAAATCAGTCACAAAGATCCTAGCAAAAAAAATAAAAAAATCAGTCACAAAGAAAGTTGGTGTAATACCCTGAATTTCTGGAGAGTATATATAAATAAAACCTCATTCTATAAACTTTTATTTGCTTTTGGTGAAATTTGGTTACCAATCGATTGCCTTAATTCTCAATCGATTGACATGTTCCCAATCGATTGCCATTTTACCGACTAAAATTGATTACGTGTCAACATACCAATCGATTGACATTCTTCTCAATCGATTGCCTTCTAATATCTGTTACCAATCGATTGACTTGTGTCCCAATCGATTGACATAAGTTGAGACATGTGACAAGCGGTGGTATTTGAAAAATACAACCGCGATAAAAGAAGAAAATACAATGAATTGGTTTACAATTCCCTTGTTTATCTGCAATTAGAATTACAATGCCAGTTTTTACACAATATGATTAATCTATGATAAGTGGTATTGTTTTAGTGGTTATCTGTGCAGATTACTGTTGTTGTGTGAAGAATTGAATAAGCAAGATAAAAGGAAGTTCTTGGGTTCAATGAAGACAGTTAAAAAATAGAAAGAGAGTTTCGAGCGATCGAAGAGGTCTCGGGCGATCGAGGTTTCGATCGATCGAATGCAGTTCAAGCGCTCGAAGATCCCAGAAGTTCAATCGATCGAGATATGTTCGATCGATCGAACATGGCTTTTATCATAACTTACGCGCACGCAGCGGGGACATTTTTTTAACCCTAACCTTAGGTTTTTCTATATATACCAATTGTATTCACATCGAAAACGACGGCTACTCTTATTTTTTTTATCAGTTTATAGAGAGAGTTGGAGAGTTTACATTGTTTTGTAGGATTCAAGGTATCAGATTGCTTGTTCTTGGATTTTCCTATAGTTTGATCGTAATTCATCGTCTCAGGTTTTATTATTTCTATTCGTTTATAATCTGTTTATCGTTTCTGGTAGTATTAGTAAAGTTAATCATAATTTTGCATGCTAAATAGTGTTACACTCATAGTTTTCAAAGTTTTTATGTTTAAATCTCAACCAAACGCATCCCTAATGGACTTTTACATTAAAAACGAATCTAAGACACTCCAGACTATGTCTGAGTAGTCCTTGGGTTGGGAAATCGCGATGAAACTGTGATTTCAAGCCTCTGCCATACAGCAGAATAATTCCTGTGTTCGATCGATCGGATATGTTCGATCGATCGGAGCAGAGACATTGTCGAGCGATCGAAGGCATTTCGATTGATCGAGGGATGAAGATGTTCGATCGATCGAGAGCGCGTCGATCGATCGAAACCTCTGATTCTTGAGAATATTCAATACAGTATTCCTAGACTTTCTGTTTTACAGATTTGTTATCAAACTGTCCCCAAATGCTCAGTTTATCGAAACAGTCTCTAAACTTAAAGCCTTAAATCTTTTTTCTTCAATATCTTTTGCAAACCACTCTCAATGCTAACAACATTGTGGGTGTGAGTCTTAACTATTGTTTTAAACCGCTTTCATATATTTCGAACTTAATGTGGATGATATAGTCCCGGTCATGAAAGGGCTATGGATTCTCTATCTTTAGAAAAATATGGAATATTGTAGAAGATGTACTCCAATGAGCTTTAGCGTAATTACATGGTAGATGGCTAGGTCACTGTGGATTCGCGTGACCCCAACATTTCCCTTTTATTAAGAAAACTAATTTTAAAATATTGCTCTAGTTAACTAGTTAGTTGTCAATTTAAAGTAATTTAGTTGCTTTTAATATTAATAGTTGTTAATCGTAGAACTCTGTGTTCTACAGTTTCCTTAAGCATTGAATTTTCTTTTTCTTTTTAGAGTTTAATCTAGGTAATTAATTTTCAACTTTCCTTGTGGGATCGACCTGGACTTCCAGTACTATATTACTTGCATGATTACCTACACTTGGGTATAGCATACAAGCGCACACAAAAAAATTCTCGTGTCAAGTTTTTGGCGCCGTTGCCGGAGAAGGCGACGAGTTAATACTTAGTTTACCTCAATCTATCTCTATCTATTTCTATTTTCTTTTTCTTTTCTTCTTTAGATTAAAACCTTTTAGGATTTTTTCCCGTTCATGTCTGAAAATTCCATCGAAGGAATTCTTGGAAATCTGTTCTACTTAGCCGATTCTTATAATTCTATTAATCTCATACCTACACCTATTGATTCAATGGCCGATAATCAAAGTGAAAATAGTGATAATGTGGTTGTCCCAATCGACGATTCTCTTCGTCCTTTGTGCGATCTCATGACACCTGAACATGCTTCAACACCTTCTTGTATTCTCATTCCATCTCATGCTGGCGAATTTCAATTTCGCAACGGAATGATTCAACTCCTTCCTACCTTCCATGGAATGGATAGCGAGAAAGCATATCGGCACGTCAAGGATTTCGAGGATGTGTGTAAAACATTTTCACAAAATTGTCCTGTAGACGTGACACGCCTAATGCTATTTCCTTTCACCTTGAAGGATAAAGCAAAAGCGTGGCTACTCACATTGAAGCCTAATTCAATCTACACCTGGCATGCGATGAACACTGCATTTCTAAAAAAATTCTTTCCACCTCCAATGACCACTGAGCTTGAACGACAAATTAACTCTTACAAACAAAAGAGCAATGAAACCTTCACTCAAACTTGGGAGCGTTTCAATGATTTGCTTCTATCATGCCCACGTCATGGGTATGAGAAATGGCGAACCATAAGCTACTTTTACGAAGGGTTAAATGGTGAAACTAAAAAGTTGGTTGAGACCATGAGTTCAGAACCATTTCTTCGCAAAAATACTGAAGAAGCTGAAGCTCACTTTGAATGGCTAGCTGAACATGCCCATGAATGGTCCGATTCCGAAGATATCCCACGCTCACAGATATCCTGTGTAGAAGAGAAGAGTTTATACCAACTAAAAAACGAAGATCACCTAATGAATAAATATGAGGAATTAGCTAAGAAAGTAGAGGAATTAAGGATACAAGGGGAAGGTTCTAGGAAGGTTTTACCTGAAGAACCCTGCGGCACATGCAATATGTTGGGACATACCAATCAATACTGTCCCAATGTGCCGTATTTTCAAGAACAACCCCCCATGGAAATAAATGCCATGCAAGGATATAGGTGGGCAGGGAATTCCTATAATAACTATAATTCACAAAATAATAATAATAGATGGAATCACCCTGGGTTTGAGTGGAAAAATAATGCTGGGACCCAAAATCAATACCAACAACAGCCCTATAACAAGAATAACCAATATCAAGGGCAATACAATAGGCAGCCCCAGCCATTCAATCAAAATAGACCTACTAACTATAACCAATCGCAACTCTCTAATCAACAGTCGAACATGTACGTTCCCCCACACAAAAAGGTGCAGGAGGAAGATCCTCTTTCTAACGTGAATCTAACGCAACAATTAATTCAAATGATGAGCAAAATGTCTGCGACGTTAGATAGGATGGATGCATGATAAGAGGGATTGGGTGGAACATTTCCTGCCCAACCACTTCAAAAACCTAGGGAATACAACAATGGTCCTACTAACCATGAACAAGCTAAAGCTGTGACTACTCTGAGAAGCGGCAAGACTATAGGGCTAAATATACCTCTCTCTACTCCCGAAGAGTATGAGGAGGAGGATGTTGTATATAAAAATAAACCTTCTACTCAGGAAGAGGAGCCATCCACTAATAATGAACCATTAGAAATAAACACTGAACCTCCTAAACAAGTAGAGGAAGTTGAGAGAATGTCCGGAAAGGAGCCCGTTAACGACGAAGTACCCAAATGCCATTTCCCCACGCCTTATCCTCAGAGGCTTAGGAACCCCAAAAATGAGGCAAAGAATCAGGAGTTCTTGGAACTGTTGAAACAAGTCAAAATCAATCTTCCACTCCTTGATGCAATCAAACAAGTGCCGGCCTATGCTAAGTACCTCAAAGACTTATGCACGGTCAAGAGGAGGCAAAGTGTAAAGAAACACGCTTATGTGGCTTGCTAAGCAAGCGCAATCATCCAAAACGAATTGCCTCCAAAACTCAAAGACCCCGATACACTAACTGTCTCATGTCGAATTGGAAATCAAAGAATAGACAATGCCCTCCTTGATCTCAGAGCAAGCGTGAACCTGCTGCTATACTCAGTTTATAAACAACTAGGGTTGGGTAAACTCAAACCTACCCGAGTTGCGCTGCAACTGGCAGACAGATCTATCAAATACCCTAGAGGAATACTGGAGGACGTTCTAGTGCAAATAGACTCTTTTGTCTTCCCGATTGATTTTGTAATTTTGGACACCGAACCTGTGTCCAATCCATGCTCACAAATCCTGGTGATTTTGGGGCATCCATTCCTCAACACCATAGATGCCACAATTAAAATAAGAAGTGGTAATATGACCATCGTATTCGGGAATATGACTTTAAATGTCAAAATCTTCTCAAATCACCGACCCGAAGAATACGATGACAAAGAGGAGGTCAACTATGTTGACACAGTCATCGAAGACGAGGTAAATTTTATTGATTATAAAGATCCTTTGGAAATAGTTGTGTCGCAATTCGACACTATCTATCGATCTAAAGATTCCACTCCATTGGATTCTGCCTTAAATCACACTTGCCTCATGATGGATACGCGAGAGGAGGATAGAGCTGAATCCACGTGGGTAATACCATATGAACCCCTACCTCTGAAAACAAAATTAGTCATGCCCTCCAATTTTTAATTTCCCGGTCTGGAATTGAAGGAGCTTCCTGAAGAGCTCAAATATGCTTTCCTGGGGACTGAAAAAACTTATCCTGTTATAATTTCATCCACTCTCAGTCTGGAACAAGAGGGAAAATTAATCCAAATACTAAAATAACATAAGAGAGCATTAGGATAGACCATTGCCGATCTCAAAGGCATAAGACCATCCGTGTGCACTCATAAAATATATTTAGAAGAAGACGCTAAACCTTCGCGCCAAATGCAAAGGCGTCTGAATCCTAACATGCAAGAAGTAGTTAAAAAGGAAGTATTAAAACTACTCGATGTTGGGATTATATATCCTATCTCTGACAGCCCCTGGGTCAGTCCAACCCAAGTGGTGCCCAAGAAGGCAGGCATAACAGTTATTCCTAATAAAGATGGCGAATTAGTACCAACGCGCGCCCCCACCGGATGGCGAGTGTGTATTGATTATCAAAAACTGAATACCGTAACCTGAAAGGACCACTTTACATTACCATTCATGGATCAAATGTTAGAACGAGTGGCGGGTCATAATACTATTACTTTTTGGACGGATACAGTGGTTATAATCAGATAGAAATTGCTCCTGAAAATAAGGAGAAAGCAACTTTCACGTGTCCGTTCGGTACCTTCGCCTACAGACGTATGCCTTTCGGGTTATGCAATGCACCTGCTACGTTTCAGCAGTGCATGTTAAGTATCTTTAGCGATATGGTCGAACAAATATTCGAGGTCTTTATGGACGACTTTTCAGTGTTCGGCCATAACTTTGAAAAGGGTAATACTTGGGGCACAACCTTCATACAACTTTCATACAACCTCCCCAAAAGATGTGTCTATCTCTTTCCTATGTCACTGTGGGGTCTAGTGACATCACAAGAGAGAGATAGACACATCTTTTGGGGAGGTTGTATGAAAGTTGTATGAAGGTTGTGTCCCAAATATTACTCTGAAAATTGCTTAGATAATCTAGAACGTGTGTTAGCACGATGTGAGGACAAACACCTAGTACTAAACTGGGAGAAGTGTCACTTCATGGTGACCAAGGGAATTGTTCTCGGCCACATTATTTCTGATAAGGGTATCCAAGTCGATAAAGCAAAAATTGATATAATTTCAAACCTACCTGTACCTCGTACAGTCCGAGACATTCGATCTTTTTTGGGACATGCGGGATTCTATCGTCGCTTTATCAAAAATTTTAGTGCGATCTCCCGACCACTGTGTCAACTGTTGGCTAAAGACATGCCATTCGAATGGTCGGAAAACTGTCAAATATCTTTTGACGCACTAAAATAACACCTTACCTCCGCACCGATAATACAGGCACCCGACTGGAGTTTGCCTTTTGAGTTAATGCGCGATGCTAGCGACTATGCCATTAGCGCAGTTCTAGGACAGAGGAAGGATAATAAGCCTTACGTAATCTACTATTCCAGTCGAACACTTAACGAAGCTCAAATGAATTATACGACTACAGAAAAAGAACTACTGGCAATAGTCTTCGCTCTAGAAAAGTTCAGGTCATATCTAATAGGGTCACCAATTATCTGTTTTACAGATCACTCAGCTCTGAAGTACCTGTTATCTAAGAAGGATGCGAAGCAAAGGCTTATCCGTTGGATACTCCTACTCCAAGAATTCGATATCACAATCGAAGACAAAAAAGGAGTAGAGAATGTGGTCGCTGACCATTTATCTCGGTTAACATTTGTTGATAACACTGAACCCACACCGATAAAGGACGAATTCCCAGATGAGCAATTGATGGCTATTTCTAGTTTACCTTGGTATGCGGATATAGTGAACTATCTAGTTACGGGCGAGACGCCTAGTCATTGATCAAATCAGGATAAGAAACAATTCCTCTCATTCGCACATCATTTCTTTTTCGATGACCCTTACTTATTCAAGTATTGTGCTGATCAAGTCGTCAGGCATTGCGTCCTGAATGAGGACATAATTGTAATTTTGGCCTTATGCCACTTTGAAGCTTGCGGAGGCCATTTTTCTTTACAAAAGACCGCACATAAAGTTCTACACAGTGGTTTCTACTGGCCTACCGTGTTTAAAGATGTTTACGCTTTTTGCAAAACGTGCCAACGCTGTCAAAAGCTTGGTACAATTTCAAAACGGAACTCTATGCCCTTAACTCCAATTATCACAATTGAAATATTCGATTGTTGGGGCATAGACTTTATGGGCCCTTTTTTGAAATCTAATAACTGTGAATATATACTCCTAGCTGTGGAATATGTATCAAAATGAGTAGAAGCGATACCGACAAGACGCAATGATCACAAAACAGTAATGTCCTTTCTTAAGGAACACATTCTGTCGCGTTTCGGAACCCCAAAAGCACTAATAAGTGACCAAGGCAAACAATTTTGCAATAGGCCTTTGGAGTCACTACTCAAGAAATATGGGGTCAACCACAAGATCGCTCTAGCTTACCACCAGCAAACGAACGGGCAAGCAGAGTTGGCTAACCGAGAAATCAAGCATATTCTCGAAAAGACGGTTAGTTTCAACAGAAAGGACTGGGCATATAAACTGACCAATGCTCTTTGGGCATACCGTACTGCCTACAAGATAAATTTGGGAATGTCCCCATTCAGGCTAGTATACGAAAAAGCATGTCACCTACCCGTCGAAATTGAGCATAAAGCATACTGGGCGACCCGCTCATTGAACTTCGCATTAAAGAGGGAGGTCATCTTCGAAAACTCCAGTTGACTGAATTGGAAGAAATACGTCGAGATGCCTACGACAATGCTAGGTTACATAAGGAAAGGTTGTAGGCTCGCCACGACAGGACGATTTTTCAAAAATCATTCGAGCCGGGGCAAAAAGTTTTGTTATATGATTCTTACCTTCACCTTTTCCCAGGAAAACTCCAATCTAGGTGGACAGGACCCTTCATAGTCAAATCTGTCTTTCCACATGGGGCTATCGAGTTATTCAATCCTAAGAACGACGAAAGTTTCAAGGTCAATGGCCAAAGGTTAAAACCGTTCTTAGAGGATTTCCAACCAGAGGTCGAGCACATCCAACTAGATGAGCCCGATTATTCCTCGACCTAAAACGCTCAAGTGCATATTCACCATGTTGTTGTATTCTTTCCTTCACTGCATTTTGCTTTGTTTTATTTCTTTTGTTTATCTATTTTTGAGTGTGACCTCGATCTTAACCTACTATTCCATTTTTATCTATCTCCTGCAGGCTGTTCAACATGAGAAATGATGATGTACACTCAATTGGGTCATGGGCTGATTCGGAATATCATAACCCCCCTTGGACTACCGATGAGATAGCCTTTTGTTTTGCTCCTTATCAAGGGCCAGGGGCAGAAGATGTCGTTGACTTGACCCAAGGATACATCCCATACAACCCTGCTCTCCTCCAGATCAATTCTTTTGAGCACATGGAATTTCCTAAAGACGAGGGAGAACCAGAGGGGTATGTTGTTTGGGAAGTCGATGATGCTCTGATGGAACAATAGGAGAATGATTCAATGTGGGAACCGTGGGAAGAAGAAGATTTACAGGACGTGGTGCCGGAACGCCATAATGCTGTATTCATTTATGTTGATGACTTCCTTGTCATCAAAGTGGTTCCCTACATTTATGTACACTTGAGTTATTTGTTCTTCCGGCTTCAATGCCCTCTACCTGCTAGTGCACATGGTGATATCATGCTAATAGTGAGGTTATTTCTTGGTCACATTTCCTGTTTTGTTTATTCCTTTCGTTCTTTCATTTATTTTATTTAATTTCTTTCTTTCTTTTTGTTCTCTTTTGGTTTCCTTTATCAGGGTTGTCACTATGAATCAAATGTTACCGCCGCTGTTCCTTCCACATCAGTTGTTCCACGAATTTGGACCATACATAAGGTCCCCGGGTACTCCGTCGTAAGAGGAAAGTCCATTGCAAACTTACACTCCGTTATCACTGTCTCCATCCGGATCACCTCCTGCATGTGCGATCAATTCCTTGGAGAGTTCAGACTTGCTCGATGATGCCCTGGCTACTTTTCGACTGTTCTGGGAAAGGGAATCACCAAGTTTGGACTCCATATTCAAAGCTTTGGCGGAGAATGAAGTTGTGGAAGAAGATATTTTCATGCTTGAAGAGTAGTGCTTCACTTCAATTGTATTCTGTCATTTCATCTTTCTTTCATCAATTGAAGTGTATTCCTAGACAGAGTTTTATTAGTTTCAGTTTCTTTTAGTTTTCTTTATCAATAAGGTTTTAAATACCATGTTGGGGGCAATAATGTTGCAAATGGATGCTACTACAATGTTTTATTTCTATGAATTTGTAATTTTCTATTTATCAAGATGATTTCTGGCATACATGACCTGTCTTTGAACTGTTTTATCATTTTCCTGTATGTCCAGACCAATGTGGGTTAGTTGGGGGTGTATAATCTTTTAATTCTATATTGTAGAATTTTTAAGTTCGATCGATCGAACACACCTCGAGCGCTTCAGTAGGCCTCAATCGATCGAAAGTTCGATCGATCGAACTTTCTCGATCGATCGAGATTTGTATTTAAATGGGACGTCTTCTATACACTTTCTCAGTCTCTCTTTATCTCCCTCACTCTCAATCGCTCGGAGACAGAGAAGCTCGGGCAATTTTTCTTTGCCCCCGTCATCAACTCAGTATTAGAAGAGCCCCTGGACCCCTCTGATCATCATCATCCTCCTCATCCTCTACCCACGTATTACCCGAGGTAAGGTTCACGAAATCTCCCTCGTTTTTCTTTTCATTTGAATTGTTATGGGGTGCCCCCCATTGGTTTTAAACCCTTTATTTGAAGTTTTTCTTGATTTTTCATGTTTGTGGGCTATTCCTGTTCTATATCGTTGTCACTATTCCTTCGTTGTGTTCGATCGATCGAGCCCAACAACATATCAATCGATCGAACTCATCTCGAGCGATTGAACATAGAACTTTCTCAATCGATCGAACATACTTCGATCGATCGAAGGGCAGCAGTTTCAATTTCTTTTTCGTTTTCCCTGTTTTCATGTATTTGCTGTCTGTCTGTCTTTTTCATTTCAGGGCTTTCACGATGAATCCTATCATAGGGTACCATAAGTCCAAGCCACTAGACCTCACTATACCAGACCCTATACCAGATCACGGGCTCAGAAATGAGGAGGAGCGGGTTTGGTTTACGATATACTTCTAGTCCAGGAAGGTTATGTTGGAGCGGCCACTGGAGTCCGTATGGCTCTCAGCACCGTGGTTCCTAGGACGGATCAGAGACCAGCCATCATGGTACGATATGTTGATCCAGACAAAGAGGATCAACATCCACTGGGTTTGTGAAGCCTGCTCCTCTATGATCAAGGATCCCGCGGCTCAGTTCACATACAGATCATTCTTCCACGGGCGTGAGATCCTATTCAGCCCTGCCACCATTTCAGCTGCTCTGGGGGTACCTCAGGTACCAGATTGTTTCTATCCTCGTCTACCAGGAGCCCTAGAGATGCCTCCGACTACCATTATCCGTAAGCTTACAGGCGGCATCGTTTAGTTCTAGAGCGGCGTTTCTCTCATCGAGGATAAGCTTCTCACTGAGAACTATCACCTCCTCCATCTGACGCTGATGAACTATATTTTTATTGCATCCTATCACGAGAAGTTCACCGCGTGGTATGCCCTTGCCCTGTATGCTATTGGGACAGGACAGCGAGTCTGTCTGTCTCGCCTATATATTGACTTCCTAGTTCAGCCTACGCGGTACATCGCCGCCAAGCGCCATCTGAAGGGCGCTTGGCCTATACATCGGGTCATTGAGCAGGCTGGACTAGTTCCATTGGCCAAAGATTCGATCCTTCAGGCCTCTAGTCGATTTGGCGAGACGATGGCCCGCCGTTCTGATGCTCAGAAGAAGAGAAAATCAAAGGGTAAGGCAAAGGTAGAGGCGAAGAGGAAGAAGGGAGGAGGCACTGATACGGAGGGTGCAGCTTCAGGGACGCCCACAGAGGCTGAGGAGGTTGATTCTGACGACGAGGTTGATCCTCGTATTGAGGTTGCACAGTTCGAGCTGAGACATCGGTCTCAGGCTCCCGCCCAGGGAGAGTCTTCTTCATCCGCGCCTCTCCATACTGTTCACGAGTTATTATTGGAGAAGAAAGACGCCCGGATCAGACTCAAGGGCAAGATGGATCGCATGACGACTCTTCTTGAGGCTATACTTATTCAGAGAGGGGTTGGCCAGTCTTTACATACACCTCCACCACCTACTGCTGGTCCTTCATCCGCAGCTCCTCAGGTTGATCGTTTTGCTCCATTTACATCGACAACTCCATCTTTTCCTATTCCTACTCCTTCTGTACCACCGACTGATCCTTCTGTTCCATCCACATCGGCGATACCGCCTGCTTCTGAGACACCACTTCCACCACCTCCAGTCGTGACAGATCCATTATTATCTATACCAGCTGCTCCGACTGCGAGTGACCCGGCGACGGCTAGTACTGTTGCTGAGGGTGGAAATGGGGATGCTCCAGATGTGCTTATTGAGATATTATCGGATGTCGCCAATGATGTATAGATTATGATAGATCAGTGTTTTTGGCTGTTGGGTTGTTTTGGTTGGTTATGACTGTATTCTCTTCTCTCTCTTATTTTTCTTTTGGTTTGGTTAGTTTGGACATGTTGGACTTTTGTTTTATGGATTTTGTAATCACTGTTCTGTTATTTCCTTGTATTATTATTCCAGTGATTAGTTCTGTTTATGTATAGATCTCATGTTCTATCTTTTCATATTCTATTTGATCTTTCCTTATTGGAGTTTGTATGTTTTCTATACAGATTGTTACGCTTGCGGTTATTACTATGCTTTGACAGGTGATATCTCTCTATCTATATTTGAAAATTATTTTCTGAGGACATCGCAATTTTCAGTTGGGGGTGGGATGTAGATAGATAGTCACCTGCACATACTTAGCAATCTGGATCACTTTATCATACATGTCATACAATCTCGGTTGAAAATAGAAAATAAAATTTTGAACAAATTTTAAAATAAAATCAAATTTTTTTTTGAAATTATAAACTTTATTGGTGGAACGACTAGCAATATTCACTTCTATTTAGCTGTTATCAAGTAATGACACAACCATTTTATTCTCACCTTTTTATGAATTAAATTCACGCGTTTTTCTTGTTCGCTAGGATGATTGCATGTGTTAACCATTCTTGTATCCAAACTCCTTATGCACATGTTAATAGCTATGCAGAAAGAGTTAAGATGACTTTTGTACTCTAAAAATAATTAGTGGAAACTAGTTACCCTTAGTGAGTTTTTGAATCCAATTTTCAGTTCTGAGGGAATTATCACATTAAATTCGAATTGTTTTTCTTGAATATACATATGAAATTCATTGAAGAGTCTCTAATTCTTTATTTTGGCTGTTTATTAGAGGAGAACGTTCAGGATTTACCAACAAAACTCAATGAACACTAAGTGCTAAAACTAAGAAGTTGAGAAAATGATTTAAGCCATCGTTATTTGCTCCTGACCTTTCCATATACCTATATCGATATTCCAAAATATGCATTGTTCTCAACCCCACACCTAGTAAATACTGCCAAATCCATTATGAGATCCTAAATCCCTAATCTTATACTTTGACCTCAATACACCCCAGTGCACATACAATGAGATTAAATTATTGAAGTATGTTATGGGCAGGGAGTAGTTGTGGGAGGAGCTACATAATAATTAAAAAAAAAAGTGAAAGAAGGAGTTCAGGTTTTATTATTAAAAAAAAAACATCTATGAGAATAGAGGATGGTCGAAATGAGGTAAAGAAGAAATTACTACACTCAATCAAATGCTAAAGATGTGCAAATTCTTACCCCTATCCTTTTTTCCCTACTATATAAAACCCGAAAAGTCAAAGCCTTAATGATTTTTAACGACTTAGTTTGAACATGAACGTGTAATTTGAGTTATCCACGGTATTTCGCTCCTCTAGTAAATAGTATTCCTTTTATGAGACTATACACTCTAAATGTTCGTCCTTTATTGAGTCAGGCGTGGAAGCATTAGTAACCACAACATTACTCATATCAAAACTTTCACACCATGAGCGATCATTAGTAAACAAGTTTCTGAGAGATGTTCATTTTCGAGTGTAAACCCATGTTGTGGATATCGCAGTTTTCCTTACCCACAGCTTTTCAAAATCAATTTCTAAAACAAATGAGTCGCCACTTAATTTTTAAAAGGAGAATTAAGAAACCATTTTAAAAGCAAACTGATCTTTTAGAAACCAGAGATTAACTAGGTCCGGGGATTATGGAATGAGAGAGGAAGGAGCCCATCGGACTAAAACACCCTCTCTCATCCTATCTTGCGATAGGCCTCTACTCAATATCCTTTTAATCAAATTTATTAATCTAAGCATGCCCTCAACTAATACATATATATATATACATCACAAAAGCATGTCCAAAGGGTGTAAAATTGCAATTGACAAAATACCATTCAAAAGCCACATAATTCAGGTAGCAAGCGATATGATATGCAATATAGAACAAGTGAACTTACCCGGGATCCAATAGCGATAGTAAACGTGCAATGCATGCGAACAAAAGAGAATCCTAAAAAGAGTCTCTAATCACATATACACATAAGGCAAAACCTAATTCTAAGGTGTCGCGCGTTAAGTCAAAAAATCAATAAAATCAAGAAATTAAGATAAACTAAAGAGGAGTTCTAGAAATCATACCTTGATAGCGCTACAAAACAAAGGGTTAGTCCACATGCTTTACATGATAATAATATGATATCAAACAATCAATCCTAATTCTCTAGCTTATACCTAGCAGGCAATGAAATCCAACTTTATCCAATTACTAGTTCTAATTACGGGTATTAGATGAACGAGTGAATGTAAACAAGGATGAAACATGGATTTATTCACTAATTTGGGTCACTTAGCCTCTGGATTTAAGCCAAGTTATCATTATTCAAAGTATGATTTGGGTCCTAAGGCATTAAGAGACCATTTGAGTTGAAATAAGTAAGATTAGACAAAAATAGTAGCAGTTTTTTATGAATCACAGAGAGCAGACCAGACGTTCAGAAATAGAAATAAAATACTTCCAACGGTTGGATCTGAATGATTTTTGGGTATGTTATGCCTCTGTAAGTCTAGTTTCTAACCCAAAAAGAAAATCAAGGTTTGAACGGTTAGATCTCCGGGAATACAGAAAATACTAGACCTCACTCGGGATTTTACAACTCTTTGTCCAGAGATCTTGTATGATTTTTTAAAAATAGCAAACAAGCCCGAATTGCTTCATTCTTTTTAGGGAACCTTCATAACACATTAAGGTTCTTATAAAAATTATTAGAGGTCATGAAAACTTGGTTAGATCTCTGATCTATCAATTTTAAAATCGGTTTGCTGTTCTGAAACTATTCTGAAATTCTGGACAGGTTGTGGTTGTCTCACAAAACCCATGATCAAACCTTTCTAAACATAAAACCACCTTAAAACAAAAATTACAGTGGTAGAATGATGTGTTATTGATACTTTCCCGTTGGTTTCACTTGATTTCAACGGTTAGATTTCGAACTAAAAATCTTTGATCAAAAATAGTTTGTGGACTCACTGTTTTTATTTTGCTAGTTCAACTTTGTTGGTTAACCTCAACTATTGAAGACATGAAGTTGAGATTAAACCAAACTGCTTTTCTTACCATTTGATGGTCCTTGAAGACTAAAAGTCACTTTATGCTTATGGGTTTTGATGAAGTATGAAATAAACTTCTCAAAATTCCAAACAATGAACTCAAAACCTTATAGACCAAAGCTTGAATTCAACTTAGTACTCCTACCATTTGATGGTCATGGGAGACAAAGACATGGCTAATACTCCTAAGTTTCAAGAAGAATAAGGGAAATGACTTCATTAAATACCAAGTTTAGAAGATCCAAGTGATGGGCATGGACTTGGATTCAACTATGTAAAGCAAAGTGATGATCAAATCTTGACTCTCATGTAGAGTATGAGCTTTACATGAGGTTCAAAGGATCATTCTCAAGAGAATCAAGAGAGATATTGAAAATCTCCAAGACTCTCAAGAGAAGAACACATGCAAGAAATTGAAGGGAGAATTAGAAGTGGAAACTCCTAAGTTTTCTTGACAAACAAAGATAACAAGAGATTTTAGTCCAAAAGAAAAAGAATAAACAAACAATCTAAGGCATAGGGGATCACCTCCAAATTATCCTCAAAGTATTCTTTAAAGATCTTCCAAACTCTTCTTCTTAGTTCTCTAAACTCTCCTCTCTTTTCTCTCCAATATGTGTTGATGTAGTAGTTATGGATGTTCTCTCTAATCTCCTCTTTTGTTGTATATCTCTCCTTCTCTCTTATAGGCAAAATTACCAGGTATTTTTGGTGAATTTCGGAGCAAAAAGCAGGTGTAATTCTCTCATTTGGTGGTACAATATGTACTTTCTGAATTTAGACAGACTGCTGCCCAGGGCGGCAGTCGACAAACTGCCGCAGCATTCCGTGAATGCCGTCGCGGCAGTCCATGAATGCCGTGCCGGCACTCAGTGAATGCCGTGTGGCACTCATCAACCGCCGCGGCAATTAATTGATCGCCGCGTTTTTGTCAGTCTTACTTTATCAATTTTTGTTCTTATTCGCATACGCATACGTATTGCTCTGCAGAATACAGACTTTAAAAGTGAACGGCTGTCAGAAATTTATGGCGGCACTTGGTGAATGCCGGCCCGGCACTCTGTGACTGCCGTGCGGCACTCAGTGAGTGCCGCGGCAGTCCGCCGTGTGCCGTTTTTAGCTAAAATTCCCCCTTTTAGATTTGTCTTTTTTCAAAGCAAATGATTCTTGAGTATATTTTCCAAAAATTGTGTTTTATACCTAAATTCTCCTAAATACCTGGTATTTTCTCTTTTCTGTGAAATTTTACCGCATTTTAGAGAACTTTCTAAAGAGCTTGGAATACTTCGAATCTTTCGGTCCTTGTCATCATCAGATACGGAGGCGACATTCCCCTGAATTCGACGGTTGGTCGAAATTGGGGTGTCTACAGTTTGCCCCTCTTTGACAGAGCTTGTGGGGACAACGCGTCCCACAAGTGAATGTCAAAGCCTGTGTGAAGACAAGCCTTTGACCAGACTGTCGAATTTAGGTAAAAATAAAATGCGTTGCAAAAATTGGCTGTACGAACAGTTCATGCTGGTCGTGCTCGATGGCAAGTTCAAACACGGGGACCAAACACGCACAAACGCAAGTAGTCACACGGATGAATGCACCTATCCAATCGTGATGCAAATGCCATGCCATGGTTCTTTCTGAATTGAACTGGTTGTACAAATGTCATGCTCATCATGTCTCTCTTACGCATCTTGTGGGACGTGTTAGTTAAGGAAAATCACTTAATTCAGTGACCGATGCGAAGATCTCTTACAGGGGTCATGATTTTTTTTGATTTTTGATTTAATCTCGGGGGAAGAATATAAATCTGTTATATTCTCAAAACGGGGGTTAACGCAAATCTGTTGCGAGAACCGAGAATATAAATCTGTTATATTCTCAAAACGGGGGTTAACGTAAATCTGTTGCAGGAACCGAGAATATAAATCTGTTATATTCTCAAAACGGGGGTTAACGCAAATCTGCTGCGAGAACCGAGAATATAAATCTGTTATATTCTCAAAACGGGGGTTAACGCAAATCTATTGCGAGAACCGAGAATATAAATCTGTTATATTCTCAAAACGGGGGCTAATGCAAATCTGTTGCGAGAACCGAGAATATAAATCTGTTATATTCTCAAAATGGGGGTTAACGCAAATCTGTTGCGAGAACCGAGAATATAAATCTGGGCCCACGTGTTTAAGTATTTTAATTTTCAAAAATTTGGGAGCCCACGGGCTCAAATGTTTTCACCTTTCAGGATTGGGAGCCCACGGGCTCAAACATCTCCAATTTTCAAAAAATTGGGGGCCCACGGGCTCATATATACTCTTAAATTCCAAAATTTGTAGTCAATGTGTACCTAAGAAACGACCCTGAGGGCCAAAAGTGCAATGAGGGCAATTTTTGGGGCCTCAAATTCAATTTTTGGGATTTGATTTGAATTCCTGGAGGGAAAGTAAATATCCTTGAACCGCCTTAAACGCGGCACACGCGATTTTTAGCGGCAGTCCGTGACTGCCGCGCGGCACTCACGGAGTGCCGTTGCGGCACTCGGCGAGTGCCGCGCGGCAATTGACCGACTACCGCGCACGAAAAAAAGAGTGCCGCGTTTGAGCGGCAGTGGCTAAAACCGCCGGGGTTCAAAACATTTTTCTCATTCTCTCACTCTCTTCATCTCGAAATCCCTCTGGAGAAAATTTTCTCTTTTTCTTTCCTCACTCCTATATTGATCTACGACATCCACAGGTTAGTTCTGCTAGATCAGAGTTTGATTAAACCTGTTTATTTCATTTTTTTTTTCGAATTTTCATTAATCTAACGCGTGGATTTTCTATTTTCCTTTCACAGATTATGGCGAGTGGTTCAGGGCGTAAGAAGAAGGCCAGATACACTGCTACTCATCACCCGGACGCTACACTCCTACTGAGGGACCCCGATGAGCATTTGTCAGCCCGCGCGTTCAAGCGCGAGGTAAACGCTCCCCCTTTTTTATTTTTCGCATTTCTTTCCCGCATTTCCTTCTTTTTGTGAATGTAACGTAGGACCGCCACATTTCTTTAGATACCCTGTCCCGAATGTCGTGCTCGTGGCGCCCCTGAGCGTCTCGAATACTTTATTCCATGCCTTTGTAAAGGAATCCAAATTTTAATTCTTATTTCTCGTGAACTTCGAAAATTCTTTATATAAAAGAAATAAAAAGAAACTAAAATAAGAAAAATGAACGTTATGCTTGAATTTTCAGAACATTTATCCTTCATTTATTGTTTATTCACTGTCGTTGCTTTCTTCTTTGTCCACCCCTTAACAACAAACTTTTTTATTCTTTCTTACAGCTGCAGCCGAAGGTCCTGAAAGGGCATGGCAGCCTTGCTCATGGCCACGAGTGGTATACGGAGCTGAGTGAGACCGTACGGGGGCTTATTGACGCAGCAGGGTTTGGAGACTTCGTCAAACTCTTGACGAAGAGCTCCAACGACCTACAGCAGATGCACGCGTTGGCTGAGCGGTGGTGGGATACCACGAGTACTTTTTACTTTTCATTCGGCGAGATGACGCTGACGCCATTGGACTTCTCCATGATCACAGGGATCGCCTTTGGCGGAGAGCCTCTGAGGTACTTGACAGACCAGGAGTGGGACCAGATGGAGCCATTGTTAGGGGTGGTTCCGGAGGAGGCCTTGGTCACGGCCCGGTGGTTTATAGATACCTTCCGGAGGAAACCCAGCTTTACCGACGAGCAGATGGCCCGAGGCTTCTTGATGTACATGTTGGGGTGCTCCTTGTTGAGCACCAAGGGTGACCGGATTTCTGCTCCCTTGGTGGCGTCGCTGGAGCGTCTGGACCGGGTCGCTGAGTTTGATTGGGCCGGTGCAGGGTTATCTATCCTATACAGACATATGAGTGCCATCTCCCGGGACAAGTCGGCTGCTACCAGCGGGTATTGGAGAGCGTGGGAGGTATATTTTCACGTTTTATTGCCCTTTTTATGCTTTTAGAATTTTATTCAATCTTGAGAAACTAACCCCCTCATTTTATTATTGCAGATCTGGTCCCACGAGTACTTTCGCATGATGTCTCTAGTGACACGTGATGCTGACGCCCTCGCCATGCCTCAGGGGCTGAAATGGGCGAAGGACAGGGTTGGGCGAAAGACCGGAGCTCATGACTTTGTTTCGTTCAGGAACTTCCTGACGAACCTACGGGAGGAGCACGTACACTGGCAGCCGTGGCTCAGGGTGCTGCCCGAGGCTAGGGTGGGGATTCGAGAGTCGGCCGGGTATGACCTGCACACACATGCACGCCATTATGCACTAAAATTTTAGTGCATAATGCTCGTTAAAATTTTAGTGCATAATGGCGTGCATGTGTGTGCATACCCCCAAACCTAAACCTTTCATTGTCCCCAATGAAACAATAAAACCAAAGAAAGGAGAGTACATAAGAAAAGAACGATAATACCTCGATCTGGACAAGCATAGAGCAGGTGAACACACAAGCATGTGACAATAAAGTTCAATGTTACCTGTTACTATTCGCTAAACGAAAAGAAACTAACAAAAATATTAAAAGGAAAAGAAACAGAAATATAAAATAGAAATTGAAAAACTAATCCAAATTAAACTAAACTATCAAATGGAAAAGAAATAAACGAAAAAGTATAAATCTAATAAGGAAAACAATAACTAACACGATCTAAAATGGCTTAATAAACAAAAACAGAAACAAAAACATTATCAGAACAAGTATGGGAGAAGGATACAGAAAACAAAAGAAAAAAAACAGAAATTGGGGAAATCGCGCGAGCGGCCGTCGCGCGCGCGAATTTCCAAAAAATTTTTTTCTTTTTTTTTTTTTTTTTTTTTTTTTTTTTTTTAATCTCGCGCGAGCGAGGTACCTCGCGCCCGCGATATTAGGCGCGAGGAGAACCTGAGGCTCATACTAAAGAACAGCAAAGAAAAACGTTAAGGGACAATCTCGCGCCAGCGGGCCGCGCGAGCGACGTCTCGCGCGAGCGGGCCGCGCGCGCGAGAATGGTTTCTTCCACTTTTTGATTAAAATTATGTATATACTATTAAAATAACTTAATTCCAACCCCCAAACCTATCCAGAATGTCTAAAACAGACACAAACAGACCCAAAAATGTCCAAAAATAAGAAAAATGAATGAAATAAAGCTTGGGTTGCCTCCCAAGAAGCGCTAACTTTTACGTCTTTAGCTAGACCTTTCTAGCATAAGACTTTATGGAGGCCGTAACTCGGATTTAGTACCCTTTAGGGCATTCGGGAGATTCCGGTGAAACGTCCAAACAAGGTCGCTATGTGTTAATTCATTTGACGGCTCACCTTTATCGTCAAGTCGATTTTTCACCTTTCGGGTAAATTCATCGTTAGGGGCCGAGGTATTAGGATTCATCCACTCATCATCCTCTATACTATTCCCCGCACTTATATTTATTACGTTAGTAAGTTCAATATTCCGTTTAACCTCACATTCCGCCTCACATAGGTAATCGTCGTCTTTAGAAGGTTGATCCATAGCATTAAAAATGTTTAATTTTACGTTCATGTTCCCAAACGACACTTTCATTACCCCCGTCCGACAGTTAACACGTGCGTTAGCAGTTGCTAAGAATGGACGGCCCAGAATGACAGGAGTATGTTTCCTAGCATCTAGCACGGGTTCGGTGTCAAGGACCATGAAATCTACAGGATAATAGCATTTATCAACTTTAACCAATACATCCTCGACGATTCCTCTAGGTATTTTAATCGAACGATCCGCTAGTTGAATAGTAGCGGCCGTAGGTTTTAGTTCACCTAAACCTAGTTGTTTGTAGACATGATACGGTATGAGATTAACACTTGCACCTAAGTCAAGGAGAGCCCTATGAATGATAGTGTCACCTATGACACATGAAATAGTAGGTGTACCGGGATCCTTATATTTCGGAGGTGAGTGTTGGAATATAGAGCTTACTTTTTCCGTGAGAAAGACCTTTTTAGGAGTATGACTCCGTATTTTGCGCTTTTGTGTACAAAGGTTTTTTAGACATTTAGCATAGGCGGGTATTTGTTTTATAGCATCGAGGAAAGGAATATTTATTTTAACTTGTTTGAACACCTCGAGTATATCCTCAACCTTAGACCCTTTCTTAGGTAAATGTGACGGTCCCTCAACGTTTGGTGGATATGGCATTCTTGGAATATAGTTTGTTGGGACCGATTCTTTTTCTTTCTTATTTTGGTTCACGTCCTCACCCATCTTATTCGAATTTAAATTTTTATTTTTCTCACCCCCATCCGGAATTACAACAACTTCCTCATCTCTAGTAGTCGTCCTAGTCGAAACAGCGTTTACGCCCTCACTCGTACTACCCACTGCGTATTGCCCCTTAGGTTGCTGAGTAGGTTGACTCGTCGACTTACTCTCAGTTAAACGGTTTAATGTAGTAACTACTTGTCCCATTTGGGACTCTAGCTTTGCGATAGACTGAGTGTGAGAGTGCACTAACTGAATTACCGACCCAAAATTTTCAAGTGAGGCCAACACCTTCTCCTCGAATGCACTATTACGTGGAGGTGGAGGAGGTGGTTGGTATTGACCTTGTTGGTATTGGGGTCGGTACGTATTTGGAAAATTAGTCGACCTAGGATTATAATTATTCTGTGGGAATTGTTGCATAGAATTAACGTGTTGTTCAACAAATTCTGGGAATTGAGATGCAGAAGGACATGCAAAGATATTATGGGACGGTTCAGAACATAATGCACATACTTCTAAAGAGGGTGGATTAGACGTTTTGTTCATTTGCATAAGTCGGTCAAGTTTTCTATTTAATTCTTGTATTTGAATTGATTGACTTGACTCAACTGTCACCTCTCGCTTAGGTTGAAGGTACCCCTCAGAACGTACCGACACAGCGTGATGCATCGAATTCTCGCTTAGTGTTTCAAATATTTTCCAGGCCTCGTCGGCGCTTTTGTGTAGGAAAGTTCCCGCACAAACGGCATCAACGGTATTCCTAACAGAGGGAATAAGTCCCTCATAGAAGACCTGAACCAATTGCCACTTGGGAACCTGATGGTGTGGGCATGAACGTAATAATTCTTTAAATTTTTCCCAAGTGTCATAAAGAGTCTCCCCATCTTGCATCACAAAATTAGTTATATCTTTTCTTATCTTATTTGTACGCATAATAGGGAAAAACTTTTGTAAAAAGGCGGTGTGTAAGGCTTCCCATGTTTTTATTGTGTTTGGCTCAAGTGATTGAAGCCAATACTTCGCTTTGTCTCTTAAGGAGAATGGGAAGAGCCGCAATTTTAATTCATCATTATTTAGGTGTTGTATTTTCAAAGTAGAGCATATACCCTGAAAATCCCCTAAGTGTTGGTAAGGGTCTTCATTTAGACGGCCATGGAAGGAAGGTAGTAGCGAGATGGTAGACGACTTTATCTCAAAGTGAGATGCCGTCGCCTCCGGTAATTCGATACCAGCTTGTGGCGTGTAAGTAGTAGGAATAAAATAATTTATAAGTGGAGGTGGTGGCGGTATATTAAGATTATTCATATTAGCTCCATCATTTTGATTGTTATTGTTATTTCCTCCGTCAGCCATTTTAATCGGTTTAATTTGAAACGTTCGAGTTTTGCTTAACCGTTCACGAGTACTCTGAATTTCGGCCTCAAACAACGACGACGGAATCGGAATTGATTCGTCGTCTTGCAACCTAGCTCTAGAAGCTTGGGTTGTGGACTTACTAGTTCTTAAGGTACGTTCAAGTTCAAGATCGAAAGATTTTAAATCTGGTTTATTTGAACGTGTACCCAACATAAACTAAAATAAAGAAAAAGAAACCAAAAACAACGACTGACTCAACTAAAAAAAAAACAAATAGCAAGCAATCACGCAACTAAGATAACAAGCACTCAACTACTATGATGCATGCAAATTATCCTGTAATGCAATGACCGCGTCAAGCCCAGCGCCCCGGGTTTCCTAGCTAATGCAGTGCAATTAACCTTAAACTAATGCAAATAGTGCGTCACAGCGCCCTGACTTACAGCGGTTTAAAGCGAATTCCAAAGGAAGCAATTTATTTAATTTTTTTATTTTATTTGCGTAAGCTCCTTTGATGTAATTAGCCGCTCCACTCGGAAACGTTGACTACAAAATAAAAGAAAAAGTTAGTAACTAAAAACAAAACGGAAAATAAGAAAAATAAAAACTAACCTAATATTTACGAATTAACTAAACTACGATTATAAAACTAAGAGTAGTAATGCAATCCCCGGCAACGGCGCCAAAAATTGATCTTGTCAGAATCAAGATATAAAAGTATTCTTTACTTTTCAAAGGATTTGCAGTGTGGAAGTAAAGGTCGAACCCACAGAGATTGATTACTACAGCTACTTAATTTTAAAACCTAAGTCTAATTAATTAGGAAAAACGGATTTTGATTTAGATTTAATTAACCTAATAACAATAAAAGTAGATCTAAACTATGAAAGCAATTAAAGTTGTTTTAAATAATATTTAAAGGAAACCTAGGATTGCAAATCCACCACTAGTTTCATAATAGGAATATTTATGAATTACTTTAGCTTATTACGTTGGATGAATATGGGGAATTGTAGCTACAAGTCCAATTCCTCCGACAAGAAGATAATCATGGTTCAAGCACCAACATAATCCATCTGCGGATAGCACGAATTATCTCACACTAAACTAGGGTTGTGATCTAATCCATCTAACCTAGGCATGGACTATTCGGATACTTGATAGCACGAATCAATAAAGCACCATCACATGTAAACAATCTAAACAAGCACAGCAAGAATAGATCGTTGAGCACATCACAGTCAAAATAGATCTAAGACAAGAATAAATTCCGAAAGCAATGATTTAATCAATGTAAGTACGATTTATTAATAAAAATCCTCTCAACATGTGACTGTCATCCATACATAATAGACTAAAACAAAAACATAAATAAAACCCTATTACTCATCTAGGGCTTCATTGAAACCCTAGATCAATGATCTAGCCGTCCATGGAAGTAGTAGATAGCAAGAGGTTGATGGAGGAGGCCATGGGAACCCTTGGTCTTCTTCTTCTTCTCCTTGCTTCCCTCCCTTCAATGGCTGGAAGTATGGTTGTAGAATGTGTGTATAATAATTGCCAACCCTCTAATTGAAGTAAAATAGAGTTTATATAGATTTACAACATGTTTTGGAAGCCTTTACAACTCGAAACGGACTGAAACGCATGCAATTTACAGTCTGGACGTCGTTTAGCAGTCTCGTTTGCACAGGAGTCTTCAGTATACTGAAATACGCAACTTTGGTTTTTGGGCATATCGCGCGAGCGGGTCGCGCGAGCGCGACATTTGGCTTTCGCGCGCGCGGGTCGCGCGAGCGATTCTGGGGTTCTCGCGCGAGCGGATCGCGCGAGCGATTTCTGGATCTTCGCGGGCGCGGGCGCGGGTCGCGCGCGCGACTTGGTTTTTTCAGCTTCTTCAGCTATGCTTTTTCACCCTGTTTAGCCTGGTTTAGTTGATTTCTTCCAAAACCTGTCAGAAACTGGAAAACAGAGTAAAAATATACAAAAACAGAATAAAAAGGTACTAACAAATGCTCGTTAAAGCGTATAAATAGGATTAGTTCTCTCCCGATCATGACCCGACGAGACGACTTCTATGTGGGCCAGAGGGCCAGGCGTGGTATCTAGGAGAGAGGGTAACCAGGCAGTCGCTAGCGGCCCCCAGATTCTTCGTGCCATTCCCTCGTCCCGACTCTATGAGGGCCACGGATACACTTCAGGGCAGCGAGTTCACAGCTGCCCGAGCCGGCTCCGGTATCCACGGCTTCTTGGACGATCCTGACGGATATGCGGCCTTCCGTGCCGCCAAGCTGATGCCGGACTTCCCTCTGATGGAAGTGACTCGGGTGAGTAAATGATTCCTTTATTATCTCTGTGAGTTCTCCTTTTATTCTTTTTTCATGTTTTATTACCTTTGTTTGCAGCCTGTTCCTGCCGCGGTTCGACCCCCTGCCTTGCCCGAGTGGGACTGGACCATGTTGACCGTTTCATTCGGTGAGCCCCACGTGACGACGATCCCCCGGCTATCACGGGGTGCCCCCACTATTCCTATCCATTATGATGTCGTCCCGCGTGCCTACGCGGAGGAGGGTCTGACGTATGCCCATAGCGTGCGACAGTGGGTTCTCGGGCGCGAGTGGATGGTAAGAGACTCCTCTCCACCTTTCACTTTCACTTTCACTTTGACTTTGACGGCGATTTTGATTGTCCCTCTTCTTACTAATCTTTTATTCTCGGGACTTGCTTTTCAGGCTGAGGGAGCTCGGGCGACTGCTGCGACCCAGCTGAGGGTCCAGGTACGATCTTTTATTCCTTTTATTCTCAGTATTTTATCCGTTGTTTCAACGTTGCCTGAACTTACTTTTCTCATTTCAGGCGGAGGAGATCAAAGTCCTATCTCAGCAGGTGGGTCAGCTTCAGCAGCGGCTTCAGCAGTTTGGCATCTCTCTCAGCGATGCCCCCGGAGGTAGCGGTGCTGGGCGTGGCGGAGGCGTCGGCGAGGGCACTAGCGGTGGCAGGGGCCGAGGCAGCGGGCGTGGAGAGAGTGGTGGAGGCAGCGGGACCGAGTCAGAGGAGGAGCCTCTTAGGCGCACGACTCGTCAGACTCGCGGCCGGGGTCGGGGTCGGAGCTGATCCTGCTCTTATCATTTTTTGTTTCTTTTGAGAGGATTTTTTTATTTTGGTGGATGACTGTATATATACACATATGCTTTATTTTGATAGTTGCTCCCTGATGGTTGGTAGGATAGGCTTTCCTAATACTTTTATTATTACATTATTACTTTTCACCGTATGTGTGACCATAGCTTGGTCCAATTCTTGCCGTATGTGGGATCATGGCTTGATCCCGTCTTTATTTTGAATGCTCTTGCTTCTTTTATCTTTTGAAAATAAATGAAATGAATGAATGTATTTGTACGTGCTGCATGATGCACACGTTTTTATTGCTTCTCAATTAGTTTTCTGTTTGCAGGTGGGCTGATCGTGTTACAAACAGATTCTGGCCAATGAAAAACTCAGAACGGCACTCGGTTAGGTCTCCGCGGCACTCAGTGAGAGCCGCTACGGCAGTCCGTAAATGCCGCAACGGCATTCACTGACTGCCGCGCGGCACTTCATCGAGTGCCGCTGCACTTTATCGAGTGTCGCGGGTAGGTAGACAGCCTTATTCTTCTATTTATATCCCTTCATTCTCAAAGTTCCGCAAAACACTTCTCATTTCTTCCCATTTCCTCTCCAAATGGCCCCCATTAGTTCTCAAATCCTCTTCCCATGGATGGACACTCTCTCCGGCATTGACAAGCTCAATTTTGAGTGCTTCAGACTAAACGATCTCTTCTCTTTCCAACAGATGAATCTAAATGAGGGTCTACTTCGCGCCGCCGTCCAATGTTGGGATCCTGCTCTCAATGTCTTTTGTTTCGGCTCTTAGGAGATCTGCCCCTTATTTGAGGAGTTTAGCGCTATTCTCCACACGGATCCTTCTGCTGAATTGATGGTTCCTCAGATTCAGGCCGGGTATGTTCGGGACTTAGCCACCCTTCTCCACATGTCTCGGAATGCGGCGGGCTCTTTTGTTCATGACAGGCAAATCGACTTTGAGCGCCTTTCTTCTGTTTATGCTCCCATAGGGGACCCTTACAATGGTGAGTATCAGATCATTCGACGTAGTGCCTTGTCGATTGCTATGCTCTCTTACTTTCTCTTTCGATCATCTTCGGACATTCTCATACCCATCGCCTGCGGTTTGCGGGAGATGAAGAGTGCTGTTATGCTAGTCCTTGGTGAAACTCTGATTGGATTGGGCCATGCTCATGCCATTGGGGTTATGTTATCTGCTGGAGCACCTTTTGTCTTGCAGGTTTGGCTCATGGAGCGTCTGGACCTCTTCATACATGCTTCCCATCTCCGTGGGTCACTTCCTTATGATCGCATAGAGATTCACAGCTTGTTTCAGTCCACCGACGCGTGGCTTGGTTCGCTTCAGGGCCTCTCTTCTAGTGACATCTGTTGGGTTTGCCCATCGTGGATCTGTCGCTCTGTTGCTGTACGTTTCCCTGGGCAACCTGGCATCTGGCTGCCGGGTTTACATGCTACGACTTTCTATATTCCTGACCGAGTTGTCCGTCAGTTTGGACTTGTGCAAGATGCTACCGAATCTGTGACTGCTGATTTCACCAGGGGGTTCCCTTTGCGTCCTCCTATCGTGAAGGCTTTCATGGAAGCTTGGCCTAGCAGAATGGCTGCTTCTTTCCCGATGGTTCCTGCTCTGACTGCGACTACTACCGAATATCTCCTAGAGATCCAACCCTTGGTTGCGAGGCGAGCTTGACGGACACATGCATAATAAAGTAGACGAAAACAGGGAAAAGCTTGCTATTTTACAAAACTTTCTGACAGACCCTGTCTACTCTTTGTTTACGCTTTTGAATGTGATTTTTCTCTTCAAAAAGTGGTGTTATCTTTTAGGAAAGTTCTAACATGTTCAAATCAAAGTGTTCCCCCCTTTCAATTAATCTTTTATGAAGAATTCTCCTTTCAAGTGTCTTTTCTCGGCTCTTCACCTTACTTTGAACTTTGCGTTTAGGCTTCATTCTTTCTATGCCATGAACTCTCATTTGTTTCTTTACAGTATGTATCTTGATAGCCAGGAGATCCAAAGACGGGTTTTAGACAGATATCTGGGTTCCTCGGCTAGCAAACGAAGTTTGCCCCTAGCTTTAGGGCTTTGAAGTAGTTCTGGGCAAACGCCAGTTTGCCCCTAGTTTAGCACAGGTTTTTTCGAGTGGACCGAGGGCTTTGGAGAGCCCGCCTACTTATCCCCGAGTGGGCGTCAGGTCCCAAGTAGTGAAGAAAGACGCTGCTCAGGCGTTTTTTTTTTTTTTTTTTTTTTTTTTAAATGACCGAACCGAGTAGGTTGCCTACGTATCCCCTAGCGGGAATCAGGTCAAGCGTAGTTCATCAAGGTAGGAGGCTTTGAAAAGAAAGGTTTCAAGCAAAATACTTCTTGAGGCGATCAAGGTTAATTGGTTGTTTAAATTCAACCCCGTCCAGGTCCATGAGATAAGCCGCTCCTCCGGAAACGAGAGTCTTAATGATGTACGGCCCGACCCAGTTGGGTTTGAATTTACCTCTGGGGTCATAAACAGGCACTTTCAGTTCTTTGAGGACAAGGTCACCCTCAGCAAGCTTCCTTGGGCGGACCTTTTTGTTGAAAGCACGGGCTATCCTCTTCTGGTACCCCCGAGTATGGTTGATTGCGGCCAGCCTCTTCTCGTCGAGTAACATCAACTCTTCATACCTCCCTTGTACCCATTCTGATTCGGTTACTTCGCACTCTGCCAAGACCCTGAGAGAGGGTATTTCTACCTCAATTGGGAGGACCGCCTCCATTCCGTAGACCAATGAGTACGGCGTAGCACCTGTTGAGGCTCTGACCGAGGTCCGGTACCCCCATAAAGCAAATGGCAGCTTTTCATGCCAATCCTTATATATATCCGTCGTTTTCCCCAGGATTGCCTTAACATTTTTGTTTGTCGCCTCTACTGCTCCATTCGTCTGAGGCCTGTACGGGGATGATTGGTGACGAGTGATCTTATACTTTTCCAAGAGTGGGATGACTTCTCCTTGGAAATGACTGCCATGATCGGAGATAAACTCATTTGGGACCCCATACCTGCAGATTATGTTTTTCTCAATGAAACTTACCACATCTTTGGCTTTCAAAGTTGCATACGAGGCTGCCTCTACCCACTTTGTAAAATAATCAATCGCCACGATTATGTACCGGTGCCCATTGGAAGCCCTCGGAACTATCTTACCAATGATATCGATCCCCCATACCGAAAATGGCCAAGGGATGGTCATGCTATAAAGCTGTGACGGCGGAGTGTGCATTAGATTTGCTTGAATCTGGCATTTGTGACATCTTCTAACATATTCACAACAGTCTTTGTCCAAGGTTCTCCAATAGTATCCCTGTCGGATGATCTTCTTCGCTAGCATGTGCCCATTTATGTGGGGCCCACACACTCCCTCATGAATTTCTTCCATCATTCTCTTAGCTTCCCTTCCATATAGGCACTCTAGATTGTATCCGGTGTAGGATTTCTTCCATAACTTACCCGCATAGATCACAAATTGAGCGGCGAACCGCCGAATTGCCTTTCTATCCTTTTCTGAGGCTCCCTTGGGGTATTCTCCTTCTTTAATGAACTTCCACACATCCTCATACCACGGTACTTCCTCCTCGTCTTCCACGGCTGCGACCATTTTAAACGATGGTCGTTTCCTTACTTCTATGGATAGCGGGATCATGGTAGTTTTGGAGGGGATTTGGATCATCGAGGCCAAGGTAGCCAATGAGTCGGCTAATTGGTTTTCTTCACGAGGGAGGTAGTAAAAAGAAATCTTTTGAAATTGCGCTTTCAGACTTTCCAGGTAATCGTGGTAAGGTCTCAGTTTCTCATGCTTTACTTTCCAATCTCCCCGGACCTGGGATATGATCAAATTGGAATCTCCGAAGACATCAATCCGTCCGACTTTCAAAGCCAAGGCCGCCTCCATCCCAATTATGCAGGCTTCGTACTCCGCAGTATTGTTGGTTGAGTTGTATTTGAGTTTGACAGCGAATGGGGTAGGGGTCCCATTGGGTGCTATGAGAATGATTCCGACCCCGTAACCTAACTGGTTGGCTGCTCCATCAAAGTACATCTTCCATAACTCCTCCTTTACCTCCAATATTCCCTCATCTGGGAACTTGAATTCTCCTTCGTCCTCGGATTCCACAGCGAGATCGGCTAAAAACTCGGCGACAGCCCTCCCTTTCACGGACTTGGCAGTGACATTTGATATCGAATTCAGCCAGCATCATGGTCCAACGGGAAATCTTACTGGTCAAGACGGGTTTTTTGAATAGGTATTTTAGTGGGTCCATTCGGGATATCAAGATCACAGGGAATGCTAGCATGTAGTAGTGGCGAAGGCGACGGGTACACCAGACTAAGGCCCAACAGGCTTTTTCTAAGGGTGAGTACTTCAACTCGTATCCAATCATTCTCTTGCTCAAATAATAAATGGCCTTCTCTACGTGCCACTCTTCTCCTTCTTGGGCCAACATACATCCCATCGAATCTTCGGATACGGAGAGATAAAGCAACAACGGTTTCCCGGGTGATGGTGGTGACAGGACAGAGGGGTTCTGGAGATAGGTTTTGATTTTGTCGAAGGCTTGTTGGCAAAGGGTGTCCCATTCGAACTTTTCTCCTTTTCTAAGCAGTTTGAACAATGGGTCACAGGTCAAAGTGAGTTTGGAAATGAAGCGACTGATGAACTGTATTCTCCCCAAAAACCCTCTCAGTTCTTTCTCACTTTTGGGTGGGTTCATTTCGGTTATGGCTTTTATCTTGGCTGGGTCTACTTCGATCCCCCTCTGGGTAATAAGGAATCCCAACAACTTTCCTGTGGTAACTCCGAAGGTACATTTCTGCGGGTTCAGCCTCATCTTAAACTCCCTCAATCTCCCAAAGAATTTTCTCAAAGCCTCTAGGTGCCCTCCCCTCTCTTTGGACTTCACGATCATATCGTCCACATACATTTCCACCTTCTTGTGGATCATGTCGTGCAGTAAAGTGGTGGCAGCCCTTTGATAGGTCGCACCTGCATTCTTAAGTCCGAATGGCATAACCCTATAGCAATATGTCCCCCATGGAGTGATGAATGTGGTTTTCTCCCTATCCTCGGGTGCCATGAGGATTTGATTATACCCAGAGAATCCATCCATGAAAGATAGAAGCTCATGTCCCGCAGTGTTATCGACTAAAACATCGATGTGGGGTAATGGGAAATCGTCTTTAGGGCTTGCCTTGTTTAAATCTCGAAAGTCAACGCAAACCCTAACACGACCATCCTTCTTCGGGACAGGTACAATGTTGGCAATCCATTCCGGATACTCGGTGACCATCAAGAATCCAGCCTTTAGTTGCTTTTCAACCTCCTCCTTCACTTTAAGTGCTCATTCCGGCCTCATTCACCTCAATTTCTGTTTTACGGGTTTCGAATTGGGAAAGAGAGGGATGTGGTGTTGGACTATCTTTGGATCAATACCTGGCATATCATTATAAGACCATGCAAAAACATCTTTGAATTCATTTAATAGATTGATTAGTTCTTTGCTTTCTTCATTGCTAAGTGTTGAGCCGATAAAGACATTTTGAGGATTATCTTCATTTCCTAGATTAATTGTTAGAGTGTCTTCAATGATTTTACATGCAGATTCTTTGTCAATTAACTTTTGCAATTCATTAGGTATTCCATGATCATCACATTCATCACATTCATTAAGCGCATTCGAGTAGGCAGAATCAGTCATACTTTCATTGATTTTGTTAGGAGTGATTACAACAGACATAGCAATAGTAAGACGCCTCATTTGGGCCATTACAGACTCTGGGTGAGGGGGATACTTATCACTAGACTCGAAGACCCACTCCTTGTTGGCTCCTTGCTTGAGCTCCAAGGTGACGCAACCTGGCAGTCCCCCGGTGTCTGTCTTCTCTCCCTCTTCTAGTTCCAGCTCTTCTTCCAGTGCATCCTCTTCCAGCATATCCTCAACATTTCCTTCTTCGGCCTTGACCTCCAAACCCTTATTTTCTTCCCCTTTTCCTTCGACTTCTCCCCCTTCCTTGCTTAACAGATTCTGCATGACCGGTCCTTCTAGTACACCGATCCAATCGTCGACAGTAACAGGCTTCTCAGGCACTTGCAGAAACGGATCCTTGTGTTTGGAGAACTCTTGGGAGAAAAAGATTTCGAACCCTGGCTTTAAGTGCTTGTCCTTCTGGTCCACCCATGGCTCTGGGAAACCACAGAAAGGGAAGTCTTCCCCCTCCCTCACGAAGTATCCATTGAGCGTCTTGAGGTAAGGGTCTAGCGGCGCATCGAAAGCCTTCTTCTTTGCCCTTAGTTCCTTCTTCGTTGGCTGATACCCCAAGCCGTGAGTGTGAGTCTGAGTAGGAATTTCTGGAAACTCCGGCAGACCCTGAAGGTTCTTTCCCAATCCTAACCCTGGAAAGAAACCCATCTTCTTCATGATCCCTGCGACCACTGGACTGGCATGCTGATCGAAATAAAGCGGTAGGAACTCTCGCGGCTTTCCCTCTTCCAGCATGTTAATGAACTCGAATCCCCCCAGACCTGTCCCCTCTTCTTGCAGCTGTACCTCTAAGACTGGTGCGCTTGATGAAGCTTTAGACGGACGAACCCAGCTATCCCCGAGGATGTCATAGACCCTACTCTTCCAAACACATTTGACCTTCTGGTGGATTGTCGATGGTATGGCGCTCAAACTGTCTAACCACGGCCTTCCAAGTAGTAGGTTGAAGGATGCAGGAATGTCGATGACCTGAAATTCGGCCTCCTTCTCAAGTGGACCGACAGCGAGGTGAAGGAGAATTATGCCCATGACAGTTCTCTGAGTGTTGTCGTATGCTCTCACCCTTTGCTCGGATGGCATGAAAGTTGATTCGTCCAAACCCATGCGCTTGGCAGTTCGAAACGGGCATACGTTCAAGGCTGATCCATTGTCCACCAGACAGGCAGGCACAGTGTTACCCAAGCATTCGACGGTGACATACAGAGGCTTGTTATGCATGGGCCCTCCGGGAGGTAGGTCGTCGGACGAGAAGGTAATAGCTAGAGCCGGGATCCTTCTGATCATCCCCACGAGGTCTTCCGGCGCTGTATCGATAGAGACATCGGATTGATTCAAAGCATCCAAGACAGCCTGCCTGTGTTTCTTGGAGGCGATCAGCAGTCCCCAGATAGTGATGTTAGCTTGCGTTTTCCTCATCTGCCTTAAAACCCTATCCTCTTCTTCTTCTTCATTCACCTTCCCTTTCCCCTTTTCCAGTTCTCTCCCCGGGTGAGCCTCTTCTAGTTCGTGCGGCTTGAAGTGTCTGCCTGACCGGGTTGAGTGACTGACTTCCTCTCTCATCCATAGATTATCGGTTTGCGAATTGACCTTTAAAGTACTCTCTAACACCTCTGTTTCCTTGTCGCTTTCGTACCAAAGGTCATCCTCCACCCGGCTCACATCTTGCTCGTCGCTCTCTTGGATCCACCAATTTGACTTTTCCATTTCATTTTCCCTTAGCTGATCCCCCAAAGCACAAATCGTTGAGTCCTTAGGCAGCAGGTATGGTTTTCTTGGTGCCCCAGACTTAGTGATTAGCTTAGATGGGTCAAAGGTTGCTTCTTTTATCTCCAAGAAATAAAGGCCCCGCGGTGGCGGCACAGCACGATGGTTCGACAGAGGATTCTTTGTGACATTGGGGGCTTTGACAGGCGGTTCGGATATCACTTTGTTGTCAATGAGGTCTTGTATTTCATGCCTTAACCTCATGCACCGATCCGTCGAGTGGCCTTTCTGCTGATGAAATTTGCAGAAGAGGTCCCCTTGGAAATTTGGCGAAAGCGAACTTGGCAGAGGTCATGGTTCCAACTGACGGAGATGCCCCTTTGCTAATAGCCTGTCAAGGGCAGTTGACAATGATACTCCCAGATCTGAGAATTTTCTTGGTTGCTTATCCCCTCCTCCTCTTGGCTGGTTTCTGGTGATATCAAATTTTCTTTCTGGCTCGCTAAGTGCATTGACATCGGTGGGGCCAGAGTGACCCCCTGAATGCCCTCCATTCGATCCATAACTGGGCCTCCGATACCGGTTTGGTTGTTCTTCTTTCTTGATCACTCCTTCTTGAATCGCGTCTTCTATCCTGGTTCCCACATCGAACACCTCGGCAAAAGTGTTGATTGACTGAAACCTCATCTTCTCTTGATAGACTGGCTGCGGGTTTTTCATTAACATTCGGATTTGGTCTTTTTCTGATGGCCTCTGTACCATTTTTGTGGCTTTCCCCCTCCATCGGCTCAGATACTCAGCAAATGATTCTTTGTTCCCTTGCCTGGTTGTTTCTAGATCTCGAACAGTGACGTCCAGATCTTGATTGTACTCATACTAGGCCACAAACGATTTCACGACTTCTTCCCAAACTTTAGTTTTGCTTGGCTCAAGTATAAGGTACCATGATAGAGCAGCTCCTGTTAAGGTCTGTTGAAATAGAACGGCCATCATGGTAGTGCTTATACCGCTAGGCTGAAAAGCTCATATGCACATCCGGATATGACTGCGAGGATTTCCGGTGCCATCAAACTTATCAAAAACTGGCATTTTGAACCCGGCAGGCAATGTTTCGCGTACTCCATCATACAGCCCTTCCAGTTCCATTAGGTAGGTATCCACTCCCTGAGCCTTGCGCATTACCCTTTCCAACTTTTCTATCTTCTCAGTCAGCAGCTTCTCCTTCTCATATTTTTCTCTGTCCCTGTTGGCTCTTAGTGCATCATTCCATTGTGCTTCCTGATCGTCGAACCAATCCCCGTCCCCTCCTCCCAAAGGCGGGTCCATAACAGGCGGATTCATTTGTGGTGGTCGGCGATTCAACTCTTCTATCATTCCCATTATGCGGTTCATGTTCTCGGCCTGTCTTCTCATCTGTTCCGCTTGCTGTTCGACTAATACCCTTAAATCGGACATTTCTTCGTTGTTCCTCTCTTCGGCCATGTCAGCACGTCCTCTTCTCACTAGCCTTGCTGTGGGGTCCCTAAACCACGCTTGATTTGCTATTTTTGCTCCTACAGTGAATTAAATTTTTTTTTGTTTTTAGAAGACCTTTTACCTTTATTTTAACAAAACTTTTATTTTGTATATCATGCGGATGCAATGCATGTGTGTGTGTGTGCCTACTCTACATGCCAAAAAAGAAGAAAAATCCTAATCCTAACACATAAGCACATAACCACATAAGATCTTCACTCATGTCAAGTACGCCAATTTCTCCTCTCATTGTGATCCTTACTACCCTCTCAGAGGTGAGATTTTTCAAAAATGATTTTCAAAGATTTTTAAGATGTTTTGAGTTTCTTTAAAATTCATAACTTCAAAGATTTTTCGAATTTATTTCTTTGCGGAATTGAGTAAGTGAAAATATACCTTAACAAAGGAAATTTCGATTCGAAAGGAAAAGAAAGATTTTTTTGTATTTCTTTGAAAGAGTGAACAAATAATAAAACTTTGAAAAGAGGAAACTCTCTAGGTAGGAGGATCACATGACCAGATTATCACCGTACTTTTCATGAATTCGGATGCATACAAGGTCAATGATGCTTAACTAAACATGATATAAGAAGTATAATCTTATAATCAAGGTTCGGCATGTCCTCCAAATGTCATGTAACACGAGGAGAAATTGCTAAAAATGATTAAAAGATTATTCATCTTTCATCAAGCAAGTGTCGTCATCATCTCAAATAATCCCTTCCGGGCATACAAAACTTCCTAGCACATAACCCTAATCAAGAATTGATTTCCTAAGATTGAAAGGTTCTACAGAAGCTACTATGCAAAGGCTGGGTTTTGGTCAAACAAGGGACCCTTGACACACACCCGATAGGATGCTTAATATACCAAATCATGGTACGAGATCAAGGGTGATCGCACAGTCCCATGATGACTTGACCGACCGGGTTGCCCCGAGCCTCCAAGGTCATAGTCACGTGCAATCGACTGGCTGGACATGCAACAGGCACACAAAGATTGATTAATTCGATTAAAGGATGCTTTCAAGTCTAATCCTCAAACGAACCCAAAATCAAAATTCTGGTCTGCGAAACCAGAGATTCTGGGTTCGATCCCCAGCAGAGTCGCCAGATTGTGGATATCGCAGTTTTCCTTACCCATAGCTTTTCAAAATCAATTTCTAAAACAAATGAGTCGCCACTTAATTTTTAAAAGGAGAATTAAGAAACCATTTTAAAAGCAAACTGATCTTTTAGAAACCAGAGATTAACTAGGTCCGGGGATTATGGAATGAGAGAGGAAGGAGCCCGTCGAACTAAAACACCCTCTCTCATCCTATCTTGCGATAGGCCTCTACTCAATATCCTTTTAATCAAATTTATTAATCTAAGCATGCCCTCAACTAATACATATATATATACATCACAAAAGCATGTCCAAAGGGTGTAAAATTACAACTGACAAAATACCATTCAAAAGCCACATAATTCAGGTAGCAAGCAATATGATATGCAATAGAGAACAAGTGAACTTACACGGGATCCAACAGCGATAGTAAATGTGCAATGCATGCGAACAAAAGAGAATCCTAAAAAGAGTCTCTAATCACATATACACATAAGGCAAAACCTAATTCTAAGGTGTCGCGAGTTAAGTCAAAAAATCAATAAAATCAAGAAATTAAGATAAACTAAAGAGGAGTTCTAGAAATCATACCTTGATAGCGCTACAAAACAAAGGGTTAGTCCACATGCTTTACATGATAATAATATGATATCAAACAATCAATCCTAATTCTCTAGCTTATACCTAGCAGGCAATGAAATCCAACTTTATCCAATTACTAGTTCTAATTACGGGTATTAGATGAACGAGTGAATGTAAACAAGGATGAAACATGGATTTATTCACTAATTTGGGTCACTTAGCCTCTGGATTTAAGCCAAGTTATCATTATTCAAAGTATGATTTGGGTCCTAAGGCATTAAGAGACCATTTGAGTTGAAATAAGTAAGATTAGACAAAAATAGTAGCAGTTTTTTATGAATCACAGAGAGCAGACCAGACGTTCAAAAATAGTACTAAAATATTTCCAACAGTTGGATCTGAATGCTTTTTGGGTATGTTATGCCTCTGTGAGTCTAGTTTCTAACCCAAAACGAAAATCAAGGTTTGAACGGTTAGATCGCCGGGAATACAGAAAATACTAGACCTCACTCGGGATTTTACAACTCTCTGTCTAGAGATCTTGTATGATTTTTTAAAAATAGCAAACAAGTCCGAATTGCTTCATTAATTTTAGGGAACCTTCATAACACATTAAGGTTCTTATAAAAATTATTAGAGGTCATGAAAACTTGGTTAGATCTCTGATCTATTAATTTTAAAATCGGTTTGCTGTTCTGAAACTATTCTGAAATTCTGGACAGGTTGTGGTTGTCTCACAAAACCCATGATCAAACCTTTCTAAACATAAAACCACCTTAAAACAACAATTGCAGTGGTAGAATGATGTGTTATTGATACTTTCCCGTTGGTTTCACTTGATTTCAACGGTTAGATTTCGAACTAAAAATCTTTGATCAAAAATAGTTTGTGGACTCACTATTTTTATTTTGCTAGTTCAACTTTGTTGGTTAACCTCAACTATTGAAGACATGAAGTTGAGATTAAACCAAACTACTTTTCTTACCATTTGATGGTCCTTGAAGACTAAAAGTCACTTTATGCTTATGGATTTTGATGAAGTATGAAATAAGGTTCTCAAAATTCCAAACAATGAACTCAAAACCTTATAGACCAAAGCTTGAATTCAACTTAGTACTCCTACCATTTGATGGTCATGGGAGACAAAGACATGGCTAATACTCCTAAGTTTCAAGAAGAATAAGGGAAATGACTTCATTAAATACCAAGTTTAGAAGATCCAAGTGATGGGCATGGACTTGGATTCAACTATGTAAAGCAAAGTGATGATCAAATCTTGACTCTCATGTAGAGTATGAGCTTTACATGAGGTTCAAAGGATCATTCTCAAGAGAATCAAGAGAGATATTGAAAATCTCCAAGACTCTCAAGAGAAGAACACATGCAAGAAATTGAAGGGAGAATTAGAAGTGGAAACTCCTAAGCTTTCTTGACAAACAAAGATAACAAGAGATTTTAGTCCAAAAGAAAAAGAATAAACAAACAATCTAAGGTATAGGGGATCATCTCCAAATTATCCTCAAAGTATTCTTTGAAGATCTTCCAAACTCTTCTTCTTAGTTCTCTAAACTCTCCTCTCTTTTCTCTCCAAAATGTGTTGATGTAGTAGTTATGGATGTTCTCTCTAATCTCCTCTTTTGTTGTATATCTCTCCTTCTCTCTTATAGGCAAAATTACCAGGTATTTTTGGTGAATTTCGGAGCAAAAAATAGGTGTAATTCTCTCATTTGGTGGTACAATGTGTACTTTCTAAATTTAGACACACTGCTACCCAGGGCGGCAGTCGACAAACTGCCGCGGCATTCCGTGAATGCCATCGCGGCAGTCCATGAATGCCGTGCCGGCACTCAGTGAATGCCGTGCGGCACTCATCAACCGCCGCGGCAATTAATTGATCGTCGCGTTTTTGTCAGTCTTACTTTATCAGTTTTTGTTCTTATTCGCATACGCATACGTATTGCTCTGTAGAATACAGACTTTAAAAGTGAACGGCCGTCAGAAATTTATGGCGGCACTTGGTGAATGCCGGCCCGGCACTCTGTGACTGCCGTACGGCACTCAGTGAGTGTCGCGGCAGTTCGCCGTGTGCCGTTTTTAGCTAAAATTCCCCCTTTTAGATTTTTCTTTTTTCAAAGCAAATAATTCTTGAGGATATTTTTCGAAAATTGTGTTTTATACCTGAATTCTCCTAAATACCTGGTATTTTCTCTTTTCTGTGAAATTTTACCGCATTTTAGAGAACTTTCTGAAAAGCTTGGAATACTTCGAATCTTCCAGTCCTTGTCATCATCGGATACGGAGGCGACATTCCCCTGAATTCGACGGTTGGTCAAAATTGGGGTGTCTACACATGTGAGAATTGAGTTGAAACTACAAGTTCTCGGAGTATGATAGTCTAAACAACTCTATATAAAGTTTGATGTATAGCTGTTAATTTTACACACGCACGGATACATGGATGAGATGCATATGTTATTCTTTCTTGGTGACATGAGGAATATGTGTATTTCTTTCATGATTTGAATGAGGATGATATGTTTTGTAGAGCTAAATTAATAGTTGAATAGAAGAGAGTGTTTACAAGTTATTCTATATCTTTTTGATCTTAGAATCAGAGAATTTTGTGGGTATATTCACTGTAAACCCTCACGAGACAACACTCGTCCACTAGGGAGAACCTAGGGGTTTAACGGCTAATTGCATTTGCTAAATGCAACCGCGATTCCTGCGAAAGTGAGTTAGGTACTTTCTTTTTATTTAGATTAGTTTGCTTTAGTTTTAAGTTGTTTTATTTTAATTATTGTAGTATTAGTTTAGCTTATTTTATTTTCGCTTTATTGCTAGGGACTAGCAAATCGCTAGTTGGGGGTTGTGACAAGTGGGGGTATTTGTAAAATACAACCGCGATAAAAGAAGAAAATACACTGAATTGGTTTACAATTCCCTTGTTTATCTGTAATTAGAATTACAATGCCAGTTTTTATACAATATGATTAATCTATGATAAGTGGCATTGTTTTAGTGGTTATTTGTGCAGATTACTGTTGCTATGTGAAGAATTGAATAAGCAAGATAAAAGGAAGTGCTTGGGTTCAATGAAGACAATTAAAAAATAGAAAGAGAGTTTTGAGCGATCGAAGAGGTCTTGAGCGATCAAGGTTTCGATCGATCGAATGCAGTTCAAGCGCTCGAAGATCCCAGAAGTTCAATCGATCAAACATGGCTTTTATCAGAACTTACGCACACGCAACGGGGACATTTTTCTAACCCTAGCCTTAGGTTTTTCTATATATACCAGTTGTATTCACGTCGAAAACGACGGCTACTCTTATTTTTTTTATCAGTGTATAGAGAGAGTTAGAGAGTTTACATTGTTTTGCAGGATTCAAGGTATCATATTGCTTGTTCTTGGATTTTCCTGTAGTTTGATCGTAATACATCGTCTTAGGTTTTATTATTTTGGTTTGTTTATAATCTGTTTATTGTTTCTGGTAGTATTAGTAAAGTTAATCATAATTTTGCATGCTAAATAGTGTTATACTCAAAGTTTTCAAAGTAGTCATGTTTAAATCTCAACGAAACGCATCCCTAATGGACTTTTACATTAAAAACGAATCTAAGACACTCCAGACTATGTCTGAGTAGTCCTTGGGTTGGAAAATTGTGATGAAACTGTGATTTCAAGCCTCTGCCATGTAGCAGAATAATTCCTGTGTTCCATCGATCGAATATGTTCGATCGATCAGAGCAGAGACATTGTCGAGCGATTGAAGACATTTCGATCGATCGAGGGATGAAGATGTTCAATCGATCGAGAGCGCGTCGATCGATCGAAACCTCTGATTCTTGAGAACATTCAATACAGTATTCCTAGACTTTCTGTTTTACAGATTTGTTATCAAGCTGTCCCCAAATGCTCAGTTTGTCGAAACAGTCTCCAAACTTAAAGCCTTAAAGCATTTTTCTTCAATATTTTTTGCAAACCACTCTCAATGCTAACACCATTGTGGGTGTGAGTCTTAACTATCGTTTTAAACCGCTTTCATGTATTTTGAACTTAATGTGGATGATATAGTCCCGGTCATGAAAGGGCTATGGATTCTCCATCTTTAGAAAAAGACAGAATATTGTAGAAGATGTAGTCCAATGAGCTTTAACGTAATTGCATGGTAGATGGCTAGGTCACTGTGGATTCCCGTGATCCCAACACTTCCCTTTTATTAAGAAAACCAGTTTTAAAATACTGCTCTAGTTAACTAGTTAGTTGTCAATTTAAAGTAATTTAGCTGCTTTTAATATTAATAGTTGTTAATCGTAGAACTCTGTGTTCTACAGTTTCCTTAAGCATTGTATTTTCTTTTTTCTTTTTAGAGTTTAATCTAGGTAATTAATTTTCAACCTTCCCTGTGAGATCGACCTGGACTTCCAGTACTATATTACTTGCACGATTACCTACACTTGGGTATAGCACACAAGCACACATAGAAAAATTCTCGTGTCAACAAGTTTTCTTCTTTTCTTTAGCTTTGAAGATGTAGCACTCTCACACTTCTATATATATGTATCCCTTTCAGGCCTTGGGCCAGTTTCAGACCTTGGAGAGAGATATATATATCTTGTGTTATATATCTATATTCATATATCTATACACACCCTCACACCCACACACACTGTCCTTTGGCAGATGAGAAGAGGAAGAAGAAGAAGAGAAGAACAAGAAGGAGAAAGAGAAAAGACAGAGAATAGAGAGAGCTGGGCAGAGGAGAAGAAAGAGAAGGAGGAAAGAGAGAACTTGATAATATAAGCCAAACGCACCCTAGGTGAGTTTCTAACTCACTTGGTCCCTTTATTGGATGTATTTACAAGTTATTATGAAGCTTAGAGGTATAATATGCATATTGTGTACGTTTATATATGCTATTTTTGCAATCTACTGGTGAAGATGAAGTGCCAATCGATTGGCATAATTATCAATCGATTGCTATCAGTCTGGACCCAATTGATTGTACAGAATTCCAATCGGTTGATATTATTTTATCCCAATCGATTGCCAATGTTAGCAATCGATTGACATCGTTTCAGACCCAATCGATTGCCATAACTGTTATCCCAATCAATTTAACCTTATACCAATCGATTGGTATGGGCAGAACATGGATTTCTTTGCTTGTTTATTATATTAGGGTTCGGTTGTTTGATTTTTGATTTGGACTTCGGTTATGTGATTTTGGGTTAGACAGGGATAATGTGACAACAAAGTTAAGTCTAATTATACAGAAAGGATGGAAGTAATAATGTGGGTAATTTGTTGATTCTTGTATGAGTTCGATATCTATTTTCTTTTAACCTGAGTAGTCAGGCCACATTGGAAAATTGTCATGTGTCGTAATTAGTACTGAGTATAAGCAGGTTTGGTAAGTTTTGGGAATGGTACGTGGACGGACGTTTGGTCATGATATGCTCTTAAAAACGGTGAGCTGTGCATATGCTCTTAAAAGCGGTGAGCTGGACCAAGTAGTCCTAAGATAGGCTGGATAATCTATGATATGCTCTTAAAAGCGGTGAGTTGTGCATATGCTCTTAAAAGCGGTTAGGTGGGATGTCTGGTAGATGGCGTTAAGTCGTGGCAATGGATGATATGCATTATTCGAAACGTTGTGTCCCTAAAATGCGGTGAACATGTACATTATTCTTAAAAGCTGGGGACGGACTGACGTGGAGTCCATGACATGCGGTGAGCTGTGTAATATACTCTTAAAAGCAGTGGATGGAATAAGGGTGTATCCATAGAGTTAAACGATTGAGTCTGTTCCATTCAGTCAGGATATGTTAAGATCGATCTATGATTAACAAGACGGTAAGGGTTGGTTTACGAGGTTTAATAAAGGAACAAGATATCGTTATTATTATAATAAGATGTTAACTCATGTTTTCATAGGCTTGTGTTTTACTTCAGATAATTGGTACCTTGTTAGTTAATACTCACTCAACTCTCAGTAAGGTGAAGGCCTTTTATTACCTGGACTTTTCCCCGTCTAGACTATCCTGAACCTTATTCTGCAGGTGACAGATCTTACAATGACGGTTACCATCAGGGAGAGGAATACACAGAGGGTGGCCCCACTGATACTGGGTATGCCGGGGAAGGCTACTATACTAACGACTGCCCTTATGCTAGCTGAAGATCTGAAGATAGTTTGTCTAGTTTATGTTTAAGCTTTATATCACTGTTAACCTTGTTAGTTAACAGGTACTTGGGCATATGTTGTCTTCAGACCTGTTGTGATCCTGTAGACCATACTCTGATAGTTTGTAATAGTATTACTGTTGTCATATTCCAGTTGATTACTATTCTTGTTTAGACTAGTTATGTGTGGTGTAGAAGATAGTGACATTCATTAGTTATTCCCTATGGACCCATAAAGGAAATTTATTTTTCTCTATTTATGCTGTTCTGGGGTGTGATAGGATTTTTGGTATCAGAGCCCTAAGTTTGTGATACTTTTGTTCACTACATATCCCACACCATCTGGTCCTAGTATGTTAAGAGTTCTTTGAGATAAGAGATGAGTTTAAGATAAGTTTGTCTGTCTGACGATGGATAGTCTCTTTGCAGGATAGCATGGATCCAGAGTTTCATCAGTTGTTATCGATGCTTATGGAGGACACGTGATCCATGGGGATACCGTGGAGCCAGTTGACCTAGAGTTTTATCATGAGTGAGTGTGCCAGATAGCTAGTCGGAATTTAGAGGAGGACATGTGGAGAGCGCTTTATGTGACTAGGAGTATTCACCCGACACAGATGCGTATGGATGCGTACCATTCTGCGAGAGTTGGTAGAGATATTTGTTAGGAGATATTAAGGTTAGTTCGGAGTAAGCCAGAGATGGATGAGATTGAGTTGACAGCCATTTTAGCTGGTTCATCAAAGCATGTAGCTGTACCATCACCAGTAGCCCTACCATCACTGGTACCCGACGTACCAATTCAGGAGCCTGAGCCGATTCAGGATGAGGAGGATCTAGAGCCAGAGGACGAGCATCCCACCGAGGATATTGACTGGGATGGAGAGGAGAAGCCGATAGATGATGAGTACCCAGCAGAGGATGAACATATAGACGATGCATATGATGATGAGCCAGAGGATGATCCGAAGGAGCCAGAGTTTGAGCCCAAGGATCTAGCACCAGACCCAGAGGCCATGGAGGCAGATATAGGGGTAGAGGCTGATGTAGTAGTTGAGGACATGGCCGATGAGGAGATCGTTGTACCAGAGGGACCGGTTATGCTTCAGATACCAGCCGGACCGATTATGCATATGGAAGCTATGGCCGATATGGTAGTAGGATGGATAGCTGGGATGGTAGCCCAGCCAGGAGGTTTCACTATGGGAGAGGCTACGGTAGCAGGAGCTCTTGATATAGCTGATGGATTCACAGTAACATCAGTCGAGGTCGCCTACCAGGCGATAGCAGACACAATGGAGGACCCTGATGTAGAGGTGATAAAGGATTGGGATATTGGAGTTGTAGACAAAGATCTTGTTGCACCAGTTCAGGATGATCTACTCGAGGAGACGGAGATTGATTCAGAGGATGAGGCACCACTAGCAGGATCAGACGCTGACGATCTTTGAGTCAGGATCTACAGGGTGTAGCTTATTTTTTAGTTTTATAGCATGACATGTTGTCCACTAGATTTTTGGGAGCTTGAGAGATAGTTATTTGACCATAGCTTTGTATAGATATTAGCAGTATTAGTTGTAGCATTGTAATAGCTAACCTTAGTGTTATTCGCTTTGTCCCACATGGTACACAATTTGACTAGTGTGTACTATGAGGTACATCTTCTGTTATACGAGCAGTGCTTTTGTTATTGATCGTATGTTTGTTTTGGTGTGTTGTTTTGTAGAACTGTCATTCTTGTGTTTTCTTTCCCTATCTTGTTTCGTTTCTGCGAGAAGACTCTCAGCAAATAGTTGTGTCTCTTGTAGGCAATACTCGTTATCAGTATGGTAGCACCCTTGAGAAATCACCAAGCACGTATTAGAGCACCTATTCCAGAAGGAATGGACCCGTCCGGAGTTTTTGAAGCATTCATGCAGAGAATGGAGCATGTAGACGATACCTACAATAATGCTACAAATTAATGACTTGTCCAAACCCCAGTTGCACCATTCCAGCAGAGGCAAATAGGAGACAAGTTACTAGCAAATTTTCATAGGTTATGTCTCAGAAAGTTTTGATGGACTAATAGAATCATGGAAAGCCGAGCAGTGGATAAGAGAAATGGAATTGATCTTTGAAGCATTGGAGTGCAATGAGCAAGAGAAGCGTCGCCTTGATACGTCCCAACTCGCTTATGCCGCCGCAGATTGGTGGGAAGCTAAACGAGCCACTATAGGAATAAATGCTGCAAGAGCAATGCCTTGGGAGACGTTCAAAGGAAGATTTTTGGAGAAGTATTTTCCGGAAGACGAAAAGGATCAACAGGAGAAAAATTTCCTAAGCTTAGTTCAAGGAGATTGGACAGTAAGGGAATATACTACACAGTTTGAGCGACTATCTCGATTCACCCAACATATGATTGACACACCGCAGAAGAAGGTGAAAAGATTTAACCAGGGATTAAATCCCCATCTTCACCATATGCCGATTAGTCACCTGAACCAGAGTTTTGAAGGACTAATCAGGCTTGCTGTAAGTCTAGAAAAGGATGCATATCCAGTACAGTGACCACAGATGAATCGATCTCAATTGTCAAGAGGGTTTCAGTAGAGGAATTTCCAGACACAACCACCGAGGAATACCTAAGGTTGGAGACCACAGGGGAATTTCCAAAGTAACAAGAGAACTTAGGAAGGAGCCAAGAAACCTCAGTAGGGTTATAATTGACCCCACCAATATCAACAGCAGGGATTACAATCTCAAGCACTGTTAACAGCCCCGCCAAGCAATAGTGGAGAATGTTTTAATTGTGGAAAGCCAAGACATATTGCAAGGAACTGCACTATCCGTAGATCTAATCGCAGGCCAGATATTGTCTGTCGTAACTGTAATAAACCAGGGCACTTGAGCAAGGATTATCATGCACCACAAGGAGGATACTATAGGGCACCAACTCAAGGATTTCAAGGACCTCCAGATCAGATGAGGATGAATGCTATAATCCATGGAAAGTAGGTTTTAATGCCGATGAAAAGCAGTATTTGGAAGGTACGCTTGTACTCTTTCATAGTCCAATTAAAGTTTTATTTGATACTGGAGCTGCACATTCTTTTATTGCTGTTAAGATTGTGAGTCAGTTGGGTTCAGAACCCCAAATACTTGAGCCAGCACTGAATGTTGTGTCACCTTTGGGAGTGACTGTTAAGCTGAGTAAAGTATGTAAAGATTGTCCATTGACTTTGGGAGATAGGAGTGTTCCAGCTGACTTAGTAGTTCTATCGATGTCAGAGTTCGACATCATCCTAGGGATGGATTGGTTGACTAAGTACAATGCCAACCTGGATTGCCCTACTAGGATGATTGTGTTTCTAGTACCAGGGTGTCCGACAATTAGATTTCAGTGTCAGCCAACAATTGACATGTTTCTTGCGAGTAGTTTGGCTACAATCGAAAGTGCGAGTATGGAACTCAAGATGGATCAGATTCCTACTATACAAGACTTTCAAGATGTATTTCAGGATATTAAAGGACTTCTACCGAAAAGAGAGATAGACTTTTGTGTGGAACTAATACCTGGAACATTGCCTATTTCCAAGACTCCATATAGGATGGCACCAACTGAGATGTTGGAACTGAAAAAGTAAGTCCAAGAACTTGAAGATTTAGGATTTGTTCATCCAAGTACGTCACCTTGGGGAGCACCAGTTATCTTTGTTAAAAAGAAGGAAGGAACACTTCAACTCTGTATGGACTACAGGGAGTTGAACAAGGTCACAATCAAGAATAGATACCCACTACCTCGGATAGATGACCTATTCGACCAGTTGCAAGGATCAAGGATTTTCTCTAAGATCGATCTATGTTCGGGATATCACCAGCTATTAGTTCGACCAGAGGATGTATCAAAGACTGCGTTCCGAACAAGATATGGGCATTATGAGTTTCTAGTTATGCCTTTTGGATTAACGAACGCACCAGCAGTATTCATAGACTTAATGAATAGAGTATTCAGACCATATCTAGATAAATTCATTATAGTGTTCATCGACTACATACTAATCTACTCGAAGATGGAAAAAGATCACAAAGACCACTTACAGATTGCATTGCAGACACTTCGAGATAATAAGTTGTATGCAAAGTTCAGTAAGTGTGAATTTTGGCTACGGGATGTTAAATTCTTGGGATATGTTATATCTCAGGACAGTATTTTAGTGGACTCATCTAAGATCGATGCAGTCTTAAGCTGGAACAGGCCATCCAATGCTATAGAGATTAGAAGTTTCCTCGGCCTAGTAGGATATTATAGAAGATTTGTAGAAGGATTCGCCAAGTTAGCAGGACCTTTGACGAATCTGACGGGGAAGGAAGTAAAGTATGAATGGGCAGACAAACATGAGGGAGCATTCCAAGAGTTAAAAGGAAGATTGACTTCTGCACTAGTACTTGCGATACCTAAGAGTGGAGAAATGTATGTGATTTATGGTGATGCATCGCACCAAGGACTTGGGTGTGTACTGATGTAAGATGGGAATGTATAGTATATGGATCAAGATAGTTGAAAGTACATGAGAAGAATTATCCTATGCATGATCTGGAATTAGCAGCAATAGTATTTGCATTAAAGATCTGGAGACACTATCTATGTGGAGAGAAGTTTGATTTGTTTTCCGATCATAAGAGTTTGAAGTACTTGTTCTCTCAGAAGGAGTTGAACATGCGACAACGAAGGTGGATGGAGTTACTCAAAGACTATGACTTTTCGTTACAATACCACCCAGGTAAAACGAATGTTATAGCAGATGCTTTGAGTCGTAAACCTCGACTAGTGATCGCTACATTACTAATTTGAGAATGGAGAGCATTAGAATTATTAGCTGAATTCGAGCTTCAGCCAGTGGAACCAATGGGAAGACAATATTTTGGATGCCTTATGGTATAACCAACTTTGATCAGTCGTATCATAGAAGCTCAACAGACAACAAAAGATTTAAAGTTATGGTTCGCAAAGATGTCAGCTAAGGAGCCAGAGATTTGGAGTATCAGTACAAACAGAGCCTTACGATCTAAAGGTAGACTCTATGTACCTGACGAAGAAAATCTCTGAAAAGAAATATTGGATGAAGCTCATAAGTCACGAATGATAATTCATCTGGGAGGTACGAAGATGTACAAGGATCTGAAGAGGAATTTCTGGTAGAAGGAATGAAGAGAGAAATAGTCGAGTATATATCTCAATGTCTTACTTGTAAGTAAGTGAAGGCAGAGCATCAGAAACCACCTGGACTCTACGGCCATTACCAATTCCTCAATGGAAATAGGAACACATCACCATGGATTTCGTGGTAGGATTGTCGAAGTCACAGCAAAACCATGATGCTATTTGGGTAATCGTGGATCGACTTACAAAGACGGCACATTTTATCGCCTATAATATGACGTATTTAGTAGAACATTTGAGCCGAATGTATCTGTAACACGTAGTATAGTTCCACGGAGTACCTGTTTTTATTATGTCAGATCGAGATTCGCGTTTCATTGCAGAATTTTGGAAGAGTCTCCAAACAGCGATGGGAACGACTTTAAACTTGAGTTCAACCTTTCATCCACAGACTGAATGGGTAAATCAAGTAATGGAGGATATGTTATGTGCTTGTGCCATTGATTTTGAAAATTCTTGGGAGACGCATCTACCGTTGATCGAGTTCGCCTATAACAAGAGTTATCATTCGAGCATAGGGATGGCGCCGTTTGAAGCTTTGTACGGAAGACCTTGCCGATCGCCGCTGTGTTGGACCAAAGTTGGAGATACTCAACTTCTTGGGCCAGAGATGGTACGAGAGACCAGTGAGAAGATTTAGATTGTGTGTGAGAAGATGAATATAGCTCAGACCTGACACAAGAGTTATGCTGACAAGCGACGCAAAGACTTGGAGTTTACCGTTGGAGATCACGTGCTACTCAAGGTTTTACCTCTTCGAGGCATTGCCAGATTTGGTCAGAAGAGAGGTAAGTTATCGCTGCGATTCATCGGACCATTCGAGATTTTAGAGCATGTTAAAAATGTTGCTTATCGCCTTACATTACCACCGAAGATGTCAGGAGTGCACGTGTTCCACATCAGTATGCTGAGGAGGTGTGCCCACAACCCAGCGCATGAGATCAACTTCGGGGATATTGAAGTCAACAATAATGTTACGTTCAATGAAGGACCGGTTCGTATTTTGGATCAAGGAATAAAGAAGCTCAGAAACAGGGAGATTTCGCTAGTCAAGGTTCAGTGGAAACATCATGATGAAGGAGAAGCTTCATGGGAGCTAGAGTCAGAGATGCGTGAGAAGTTTCCATTTTTGTTTTAGCCTCATTTGCTTTTGATTTTGAGGACGAAATCTTTTGTTGAGTGGTGGATGATGTAATACGCTAAATTTCTGGAGAGTATATATAAATAAAACTTCATTCAATAAACTTTTCTTTCCATTTGGTGAAATTTGGTTACCAATCAATTGCCTTAATTCCCAATCAATTGACACTTTTTGATACCAATCAATTGACATGTTCCCAATCGATTGCCATTTTACCGACGAAAATTGATTACGTGTCAACATACCAATCGATTGATATTCTTCTCAATCAATTGCCTTCTAATATCTGTTGCCAATCGATTGACTTGTGTCCCAATCGATTGACATAAGCTAAGACAAGTTTTCTTCTTTTCTTTAGCTTTGAACATGTGGCACACTCACACTTCTATATATATGTATCCCTTTTAGGCCTTAGGCCAATTTCAGACCTTTGAGAGATATATATATATATCTTGTGTTATATATCTATACATACCCTAACACCCACACACATTGCCCTTTGGCAGAGGAGAAGAGGACGAAGAAGAAGAGAAGAACAAGATGGAGAAAGAGAAAAGATAGAGAAGAGAGAGAGTTGGGCAGAGGAGAAGAAAAAGAAGGAGGAAAGAGAGAACTTGAGAATACAAGCCAAACGCACCCTAGGTGAGTATCTAACTCACTTGGTCCCTTTATTGGATATATTTACAAGTTATTATGAAGCTTAGAGGTATAATATGCATGTGGTGTACGTTTATATGTGCTGTTTTTGCAATCTGCAGGTGAAGATGAAGTGCCAATCGATTGGCATAATCATCAATCGATTGCCATCAGTCTAGACCCAATCGATTGGACAGAATTCCAATCGATTGGCATTATTTTATCCCAATCGATTGCCAATGTTAGCAATCGATTGACGTCGTTTTAGACCCAATCGATTGCCATAGTTAGCAATCGATTGACATTATTTTTATCCTAATTTATTGCCAATGTCCTCAATCGATTGACATAGCTTTTATCCCAATCGATTGGTATGGGCAGAACATGGATTTCTTTGCTTGTTTATTATATTAGGGTTCGGTTGTTTGATTTTTGATTTGGACTTCCGTTATGTGATTTTGGGTTAGACAAGAATAATGTGACAACAAAGTTAAGTATAATTATACAGAATGGATGGAAGTAATAACGTAGGTAATCAGTTGTTTCTTGTATGAGTTCGAAATCAATTTTCTTTTAATCCAAGTAGTCAGGCCACATTGGGAAATTGTCATGTGCCCTTATTAGTACTAAGTATAAGCAGGTTTGGTAAGTTCTAGGAATGGTACGTGGACGGACTTTTGGTCATGATATGCTCTTAAAAGCGGTGAGCTGTGCATATGCTCTTAAAAGCGGTGAGCTGGACCAAGTAGTCCTAAGATAGGTCGGATAATCTATGATATGCTCTTAAAAGCGGTGAGCTGTGCATACGCTCTTAAAAGCGGTGAGCTGGGATGTCTGGTAGATGGCGTTGAGTCGTGGTAATAGATGATATGCCTTGTTCGAAACGTTGTGTCCCTGAAATGCAGTGAACAGGTACATTGTTCTTGAAAGCTGGGGATAGACTGACGTGGAGTCCATGACATGCGGTGAGCTGTGTAATATGCTCTTAAAAGCAGTGGATGGAATAAGGGTGTATCCCTGGAGTTAAACGATTGAGTTTGTTCCATTCAGTCAGGATATGTTAAGATGGATCTATGATTAACAAGACGATAAGGGTTGGTTTACGAGGTTGAATAAAGGAACAAGATATCGTTATTATTATGATAAGATGTTAAGTCATGTTTTCATAGGCTTGTGTTTTACTTCAGATAATTGGTACCTTGTTAGTTGATACTCACTCAGCTCTCAGTAAGCTGACGGCCTTTTATTGCCTGGACTTTCCCCCGTCCAGACTATCATGTACCTTATTCTACAGGTGATGGATCTTACAATGACGGTTACCATCTGGGAGAGGAATACATAGAGAGTTGCCCCACTGATGCCGGGTATACTGGGGAAGGCTACTATACTAACTACTACCCTTACGCCAGCTGAAAATCTGAAGATAGTTTATTTAGTATATGTTTAAGCTTTATATCACTGTTGACCTTGTTAGTTAACGGGTACTTGGGCATATGTTGTCTTCAGACCTGTTATGATCCTGTGGACCACACTCTGATAGTTTGTAATAGTATTACTGTTTTCATATTTCAGTTAATTACTATTCTTGTTTGGACTAGTTCTGTGTGGTGTTGAAGATAGTGACATTCACTAGTCATTCACTATGGACCCATAAAGGAAATTCATTTTTCTCTATTTATGCTTTTCCGGGGCATGACAGTTGGTGGGCCCTCTATTATTTTGAAGTAATGTGTTGAATGTGGACCGCACTATTCTCATGAGCATGTCTGCGTGATGGCTTGTGGGCCACCATTAAGGCCTTCTTTGCTTATGAGGGCGTGATGACTACATGAGCAGTTTCAAGGGTCCTACGTTTATTTTACATTACCAAATATGAAATTACTATATTTTAATATTTTTAATATTATGTTATTTCAGTGATATGTATATTGTGTGGGACCCTAGGCAAGTTTTGGAAAATTATTGCAATCGTTTTGATATTTTAGAGCATAAATAATATGTTATGTACATGTTTTAAATTGCTTAAAATATCCAAAACTAAATGTTAATTTTTTAAATTAATATATAGTGTTTAGTACGCTGTAAGAGACTCTAGGATAATTTTTGGGTGAATTATCTCATAGTTTTGGTATTTTAGGGCATAAAATTCATGTTTTTGGACTTATATTAAATTGCTTAAAATAGCCAAAATACATTATTAATTTTTGTAATTAATAAGAGACATATAGGGCACTGTTTTGAGATCATATGAAATTTAGTAGGACCTATAGATAATTTTTGTTAAATTATCCAAGTCATATTAATATTTTAGAGCATATAATTATGTATTTTTGTACACGTATTAAATTGCTTAAAATATTTTTATTGATTATTAATTTGTGGAATTAACACAATGTGTTCAGTGCACTATTTACAATATGAGAAAATTATTTAGTATACTTTTTCATTTTTTGGGATATATTTTAGAGCATATATTGTGTCATGTATGCAATATTAATTGCTTAAAATATAGCAAATAAAGTTGTTAATTCTTGAAATTAATTAGTAGTGTTTTATACTCTACTTGGGGATTTGAGAAAATCTGTAGTAAATTCTTTCATATTTTTGGTATTTTAGAGCATAAAATTTATGCTTATGAGCATTATTTTAATTGCTTAAAATATCCAAAATGGATGATTAATTTTTGAATTAATATAGGGTGTTTAGAACACAATATTAGACCACTGAAAATCTTTGGAGTACAAGTTCCTCAAAAGTTTTGTATTTTTAGGAATTTAGTTGTTCATAGTTAATTTGCTTAACTAGATCAATTTATTTGTTAAATTGATTCAAAATATTTTTTAAAATATTTTTTGTTGGGCTCAAATAATATTCTGGAAACTTTTATTTATAATGAAAATTTTGTTTTTCATTTATTTAAATTTTTCCATGAGGTTTTAAAATTATTGTGTTTAATTTAAAAGCCCTATTTAATTAGTTTTTAAATATTTAAGGCAAATTTAATGATTAATTTATTACTTTTGCATTAGAGGCTCGAATCATTGCATGTTAATTTAATGTTGTTTGTGATTGGATTACCATAAGACCTCTTGTCCTCTTCCTTAAATGGAGAGATGGATGAGTCCACTCATTCTTGTAATAAAGTCTGCATGAGTGCTTGTCGTGTGATTAATTAATTAATTTGGACTGAATGAATGGACCACTTAAATTGACAATCTATTTTCAGCTTATGTTTTCACGATGTATGCTCTAAGGTTGTTTTTGTATATATGTGAAAAATAAAGCATCCCTATATTTTTATGGCTATAAATATAAAGTGAGGATGAGTGTTTCTATTTTATGTTTTTGGAAAAGCCTATTTGTAAAGGGATGAATTTTCTTTGTTTTCACAATATATGCATTAATTACTTTAGCATGAGTTCTAGATTGTGAGTTTGGGCCCACGTAGGGCCCATGCACATTCATGTGTGTATGGTGCAATTATATTATTATTGTGGATGATGGTATATAAGTTTAGTACTATCTATGCATGTTTGTTTAGAAAAATCAGTTATAAAATTTTTTCTTGAGTTACAAGAGTAAAGTGATGACTACGAGCTTAGCGAATTTTTGATCTTGAAATTGTGATAAGGGAAAATATTTTGATAACTGGATTTTAAAACAAACATTTATACAAAGATGTGTATCATAATAATGTCAACCTCTTGTGCATATTATTGAATGTAGAAATTGGCACTAAAAGTAACATATACATTTGAATGAGCTAAGATTTCTTGGAGAACTTATCTCAATCAATGATCCAACCAATTGATCCCAAATTGGACCTAAGGCCCAATATTGCCAAAGGCCTATAGAATTTAATTCTAGTAAGACCATCACACGCACTCTATTTTGATAAAGTAGCATGTATGATGATATAATTGGGGAGTATAAGAATTATCCAATGACCTGTGAATGTGGAACTGGCTCAAATTTGTTTTTGGAGCACATCCACTACTACATTGAAGAATCTGGTATTGAAGTTCGAAGTGAGGAAAAAATCCCAAACACTTGATGACCGAGAATCTAAGGTTAAAATCTGGTATGATTCAAGATCTATTAGGGACTACCTGCACTGTGAACATCGGGTTCAGGCTGTGATATGTTTTCATTCTGACTCATGGATACACATGAAATAGGTCATAACATAGAATGAGATAATTAAGATTTGTTCTGATTATTCTCGGCATGTTTACCTGGTAGCAGACTGCCATAAGGGAGGTCATACGCATAATCAGTATTTCCATAAATGGAAGAATGCGCGAGGCCGGTGGGCCCATGTGCAGTAAGCAGGATAAGAGGCAAGGCGGGACTACAATAGGATGGATATTATGTTACATTGTTTTTATTGGACATGGTTATTTATGTAGTAGTTTCTTAAGAGTTAAAATGTTAACTCTACATTCTCTATTTCTTAAGTTACTAAGTCATTTGTTGATTTTATGACTTGGCATGCTAAACTCAGACACGTAGGACAAGAAAAGGATGACTCAATTAGCTTGTAGTGGCTTGTGGACTCACTCGCTAAAGTTGACCTACCCACGTGTGAGTCTTGCCTAGGTGGCAAAGCATGCCAAAAGCTTTTTCAAGTAAAGCTATAAGAGATAATCAATCTTTAGAGCTAGTTCACTCATACCATGGACTTATGTTTGTAAAGGCACGTTATGGTAACTCCATTTTTCTCACCTTGTCATCTCACCGCTATAAAACATTAGATTACATCAAATGTTTTGAAGCTGAGGTTGAAAATCAAATTTGAGAAGACTTTGGAGTCATCTCGTGCACTAGTATTTCTCTGATTAGTTCAGAGGAACAATGTTAGTTTCTCTGTTTAGTTCAGAAGAACTATGTGAGGACAAAGGGGTACATATACAACTTTCAATTCTGAAAAATTCTGCAGTAAAATGTTATTGTAGAAGAGAGGAATAGAGTACTTCTAGATAAGTCTGGATCATTGACGGTGCAATCTAGCCTTTCAATCTTGGAAGGATGCACTCTTTTGGATAAGTCTAGATCATTGACGGCGTAAGCTATCCTTCCAATCTTGGAAGGATGCAATCTTAGCTGCTGCCATCATACGCAAAATTGTGCCTTTATAACATATTTTCCAAGCTTTACAGCCGTTTAAAAATGTTTTCGCAATATTACCGTTGCTATAAGAATCTTGACCTCTAAGAGTTAGAGGAAATGGTAGACAACATACCATCTTTAGGCGAGGGTGGGGAGATATTGTGATTCGACATCCAGTAGTCGCTGAAAATTGTACTAGTCTACAACTGAGTGGGAGTACACAGCTAGACTCTAGTGGAAGTGTGCCAAACAGTGGGAGTGCATCACTAGTTACTCAAGATTCTTAGGTAGCACAGTGCAGTTGATGAGGATGAGTTCTGCTTTGGCGTTTTGAAATCTGTGGGACATATTTTCTTGTGCGCATTAGTAGATGATGTCATGGCAACTTCTTATGTAGAAGCGCGTTTTGTTCATCTACTAAAGTTGAGTGAATAATTGCTATGAAGGTTGATATGATCTCTATGGACAAAGAATACGGTGTGGGAGTCAGTTGATATTCCGTTCGAGTGTAAGACTATTGGAAACAAGCGAATTTTTGAAGTTATACTCAAGGAGGATGGCTCAGTTGACAAAGATAAAGGCACATCTCGTGGTGAGAGGTCAAACCCAAGAGTGGGTGTAGACCTTGAAGACAGAATCTCCTTAGTGGTGATATTTTGTTTTCATTCGCCTTATCTCAGTGATTGTTGCATATTTAGTTTTAAAACCCTTTTCAAATGGATATTGATACTACTTTTCTCAATGGAGAGCCAAACGAAGAGATCTACATGGATCAACCTATTGGTTTTACAATTGATGGGAATGATCCAAAGTGTGGCATCTTAATTGATTTGTTTACAATCTCTAGCAATCGTTTAGGCAATGACACTTGAGGTTTCGCGATTTGATCGATCTCTTTCATTGAGATGAGTAAAGAAGACCAGTGTGTGTACATTAAGCAGTCCATAAAAGGTGTTCTAATTCTTATATTGTATGACAACAAAATCCTTTTTATTTAGATAAAAAGGCATGGGTCAAATGAACTATGTGCTGGGAGTTAGGATTGTGGAAACCGTTCATAGACCTATTTTGTTTGTCTCTAGAGACTTACATAATAGATGATTCTTGAACACTCTCGCATACAGTACTAAAATCCGATAGACACCCCAGTTGAGAAGGGAATACTCTTGATCTAGTACAATGTCTAGAGAATGATGAGGAAGTAAATGTCTAACGTGCCATAAGCATCCGCAATGGGAAGCCTGAGGAATACTATGTTGTCTTCTTGTTCAGACATTTTCCATGCGGTTAGTTTAGTTAGTCGTTACAAGAGTAATCTTGGTCTAGTTCACTAGAGAGTAGTGAAGAGCTTTCTGCGATATGTTTGCATGTTTGTGGATCTCACCTTATGGATGGTATAGTTTTTGAAGTGACAAAGATGATGCGACACTCATTGGTTTAGCAATTGAGACGAGCGCATGTCCATATTTGTCTACGCATTCATATTAGTTGATGAAGCATTCGCTTGTTGTAGCGAGAAGCAGACATGCATCACCTTAGCCATAATGGTAGCTGAGTATGTGGCTTGTTCTGTAGTCATTCAAGAGGCTGTGTGGTTAAAGAGGTTCTTACATAGCGTAGGCTTCTTGCCTCAGGGTGATGAAGCAGTGTTAGTCTATTGTGATAGCACGACGGCTCTAGTTTATGTAAAGGACCATAAGTACCACGGAAGTCCAAGCACATTGAGATCCACCACCACTACATTCGAGATATGGTTGCACAAGGGGAGGTTTTTTTTATAGTACATCACTACTGGTGATATGATGGATGATCTTGGATCAAGCCAATTTCTAGAGATTTGTTCTTGTCCCATATTAGTTGTATGGGAGTCTGTAGGTTTTGATGCACTTTAACAACATTATTCTTGACATTATTATTACCAGATACTTATTATTATAATAAAATCAATGGTTTTCCACATTCATTAGTTGTTAGCTGGATAGATGCACATTTTTTTTCTTTAAAGTGTCACCAGGCTTGAATCGACCTGCTCACATGGGTGTGATTCACCTTGGCGCCGAGATAGCGAAGTTGGACATAGCGCTTAGATGGAGAGCAAGATGAGACATTTGTGTTCATGGCGCTTAGATAGCTAGCTAGGACATGTGTGTCTATAGCGCTAGGAAAGCGGGCTAGAACACTTATATCTACGCGACATAAGAACAGTGAGCTAGATATAAACCTTGATATCCTTATATGTCGCCTTATCTTAGAGCTAAGATGAGACCTAAGCTTGGTGCTTGGTCGAACATAGTGAGCATCCACTACTCTATGTAGCCTGTTTATAGCCGAACATGAATTTTCAGACGGAGGCTGTTTGTAGCGACTGTGCTGGAAATGTCAGGTGAGACGTTTATGTAACGTCTAGACTAAAATTCATATGGCGTTACTTTTACCATGAAGTGACATGCCCATTTATATGGAAGAACACCATAGCATACATATCATACTGTATGTTCTATTTTGCGATCGTTTGTGGAGCAATGGATTAATCCCTATTTCATTGCTGTGTGAGCCACGTAGTCTCCCTGTAATGGGGATTCTACACAAGTTACCTTATGACCTGAGTCTATGTCATAAAGAGGACGCTTGATAACGCTACTTTAGCGTACCATCCTGGGACGAAGAGACAAATACCGTCCTATGGGGCACGTCTAGGAAAGTGGTCGAGTTAGTTGGATTGACATTAGTAGGCAGGGAAGACTCCTCGATAACACACCATGTTTTGTGACTCATTAGCTAGCCAGCGACAATCGTATACGTACTGAGTGTCATGCATACATTACATATTTGGGGGTGTAGCACTGTTTTCTAAGGGATTAAGGCTTAGTTTGGTCCCCATGTTGGTGCTTCTCCTTTTTTAAAGCACAATTTCATGTTAATTCATTTGGTAACTAGTTTATGAGCTTTACAAAAATTGAACTTGGGGCTTTTTTTGGGGGAGCTTTTAAAAGCTCTAGAATGGAGCTTTTAAAAGCTCAAGGTTGTTTTTTGGTTTTATGATGTCTTTTTGAAGAGGAGTGTGTCACTTATATAAAATTATCAAACAACTTAGTAATAAATTTCATAAGCTCCTTTTAAAAAGCCACGTGGGGGCCAAACTAAGCCTAAGAGTGCTAGATCTGGTGTGGTTGAACCTGTCTGGGTAAATACATGAGAAGCTTCCGAGTGATGCGTTTTGCTAGTTATGTGATTGACTTAGCATCTCAACTCCTGTCGCTATACGTTTCTTTTTGTGAGATCGCACGTTCTATTTCCCGTATGAAGAGACGATGAAAGTTGGAATCTAAGAGATTTTGTTTTAGCACAAAGCCCTATGTGGGTGAGTGGGAGATGTTAGCATTTTTGTGGGTTATGGGTCACCCACATAATCTATGGACCGAGTCCAACGGGCTTAGCTTAGGGTCCAAGAAATCCTATGTGGATTATAACTTGGAGTCCTAGGGCGTGTATATGTGTGTATATATGTGTATAGCACACACATAAATACAACTCTGCACACAATAAGGAAGCCACCCTCTCTCCCTTTTTCTCTTTAGTTACTTTCTCTCTCTAGCCAAATCACACTAGGGCTTGGGATTTAGCGCGTGAATACAAATGGGGTGTCTCTAGTAGGCATTCTCATGACCTGTTTGAAGAACAAGAGCGTACATGGAAGCACTAAAGTACAACAGTTCATGGGTATTATTGTCGGGCTCGTAACAACGCCGCCAAGATGATCCGTGATCGGGTATATTCCACAAGATATATCCTTTACCCGACCCGTATGCTTGTTTGATGCATATTTACATGGACGATCCCAAATGGTGAGAGAGGTAAGAGAGGTGGGCAATAGACACTCCTCTGGAAACAACTTATCTTCTTCGCATTCACCTTTGAGATTGCAGTATCTAAGAGAAGGAAGCCCTTCCAAACCCCACTCCGTCCGGCGAGCCATGAGTTTATCACAGTTAATGATGTTAAGGGAAGATAGACTATTGGGCAAACCCCCAAAAGGAAAGGTCCAATGATTGAAGAGATGGGAGGAGAGTGCACTTTTATTCAGGTAGTGCCTCCAGCTTCTTGCATGACCATATTCTAATTGAAATCAGAATGGGAGCTGGTGTAGACACCCCATTTTGTCGGCTATCAGATTTAGGAGACCCATAGCTTGGTGGTTCACAATGATCGAAAAAGACTCAAAAGGACTCCTGGAAGTTAGCTATATTTCTTAAAATGCTCAGAATGACCAAAATGCCCCTGAAAGCCCGAAAACTCCCAGATTTGGTCCAAAAGTTCTGGAAACATGCTATGTTGTAAGAAAAGTAAAAAAATGAGTTTTTAATTAAAATCAGATGAAATCGTCAACTCCCTGAGACCCCCGAATGTCCCGGAAGTTCCCGGAAAGTCTCCGTTGACCTGTTTGACCACGGTTTGACCAAGTTTGACCGAGTTTGACCGAAAACGTCCAAATTCGCTGGAATCATTCTAGATCATGTGGAAAGTATTAAAATGAGTTTTAAAAGAAAATCGAGCGAAAACGTCGACTCCTGGGAGCTCCCAGAGGTTTCCTGAACTTCCCGCGAATTCTAGGTTTGACCAGTTTGACCAGAATTTGACTTTAGAACCGAAGCGCCATAACAATTTTCAAATATTTTTCATGAATACTAGAGGTCAATAGCTTTCCAATGATATATCGCACATAATTTTTGGATTTAAAACGAGTTTATTGTGAATTTTCGAAGGCGAAAAAGGCGATCAAATCGGCTTTTATCGCAAATACCGCAAAACTTTTCAAAGTGACCTATCCCCGAATTATTTGTTAAGTAAAATAGACTCCATTACCTTTCCAACGGTGTATCACAACCTCAATTTGGAGTTCGTATGCATTTTTTGTGAATTTTGGACGAAATAGGGCCTTTTTGCGAATACCGGAACCTCTGGGAGCCTAAATACAATTATCTGGAGGAAGGAGGAGCAGTGCCACCACGGCATTGGCCCACTGCCGCCACGACACTCTCCTCCAGAATAGTATGTTTTTGTAATTTCTTTTGGGGGTCCAATTTGATTAATTAAAAACCAAAACGATGTAATTTTATGTTTTCAGTTGTTTTAGACCAATGAGAGTACTTCTAAAACCCCAAAATCACCCCAAATTAGCCTATATAAACCCCCCATTGCTCTTCATTTTGGGGGGGCCAAGTGCAAAGCTTGACACAGTTGTAGAGAAAAAGAAAGATAGAGATAGATTTAGAAGTGAGAAAGGAGCTTGCTCCTACTATTTTTCTATAGAAAGTGAGTTCCAATCTTGTTTTCCTCCACCATTCTTCTATATACTTCATCATCAATACACCCAATCACCATTTCTCTAAGCATTTTTGAGTTAAGAAGCTACTTCCATGTCCAAATGTCTATATCTATGAGTGAAACACCAAGCTACAAGTCTAATATCACATTGATTATCATCTATTGATTTGTTCATTTGCTTGCTTATATACAATGTTCATCTCTTCTTACCTCATTTCTTTTTGATTTTCTTTATTTACTTACTAGTTCATCATCATCTAGATGATGACATGAAGTTTAAGGTGAGTGAATCCTTATGGATAGTAGCTCTTGACCTCAAAAACATGTTTGATAGATGATGATTATAACTTCAATACCTCCAAGGTATCCTTGAAGTTATGTTCAAATAAAAATGAATCTCTCCAATAATATTGGGGGTTCTTGATGATGAGTTTGATGTTGATATTCCAAGAGGTTATAATCTCTATTTGATGTTGAAAATATATTTTCAAAACCTCTATTTCAAAACCACTCTTAAAACCCCTCATTTTGATCCCAAGAAAGAAAACACTAGTTTTCCCCAAAATCTTCAAAAACAGTGAGTCAAAACAGTGAGCGATCTGAGTTCAAAGATTTCTTTAGAACTCAATACTCAATGTATTGCTGCAATACCACTTGGAAAGTCTTCCTAACTCATTAGAGAACACCCACGATTTTTGGTTTGACTTGAAAATACTTGAAAATGGTCCATTTGGACCCAAACATTCCCTCCAGATATTCTGTTTTTGCTGTCACAGCTGCTTGGTCTGATTTCAACTTGTTTTACAGAAAACGTTTCCAACAAGTGTGGTCTCAACTTATTTTTCCCTTGAACTTCAATGTCTTAGGGAACTTTCGGTATAAAATGGGCCTCTAGATCCTCTGTTTTCATTTTCTAAAAGTTTTTAACATTTCAGTCGACAGTACGAACTCTATTTCTGAGTAACCTCTATTGTTTATATGATTTCTCTCAATCTGTGATAGTTATTAAAGATTGACTTTTTGGGTTGTGTTCTAGACACAATAAGGAATATCTCCATAAAGAATCATGCATTGAAAATATTCCTAACCCCTCTTTTCAGTTTTCAAAATATCATGTTACTGTTTTGTCCACTATTCACAGCAAGCACACTTTTACTTCCCCCCATTGATTTGATGCTTACATACACTCCAAATTAGCTCATGTCTTAGGAAGTGGTTCATAATACATTTGTACATATCCCATGATGATTTCCTTCATTCATTCATACACATTCTAGACTTCTAAGTCATTCTAGGAATCCATGAACACAAAGCACACTACAACCTTGGCACATTCTAGATACATACATTACATCTATGCAAAGATTTGGGGTTTTTACAACTCCTAATCTAAGAAGATTTTAAGGAATGATCATGATGACACGTTCATGTTCCCCCTCGATCTAATCCTCCTTTCTCATCCGTCCCGGGGATTGAGAGATCTTCTTTTCTCAAAGATTAAAATGCAACATACTAGCTTGCTAAGCATATTTTGATTTCTTTGATTTTTTTTTTTGTTTCAAGAACAATTCATGTCCCCTTAGATTAGGAAAACTTTATTACTTGATATGTGATTAGACGATTTTTCCTAGGTTTATTCGTGTGATCTTTCACTTTGCATTGTGTGATACTTGGCTTAGATCTTGTGAATGATATTTTATCTTTAGATCTTCCATTTTAAGTTTCTTATGTGATGTAATATACTATCATAGTATTAATTGTTGAACCATATATAGTATAAGATGATTATTTGGATGCTAATTGAGGCCCGTCAAAAGATGGGGCAAGTTGAGGATGTTTTAGTCGCGACAAAGGCTCCTTCTTCTCTCGTACCAAAACCCCGAGCCAAGTTCTTTGGTTATGAAGGGCTGGTGCCCTTTATCCATTTGGGTGAGTCAAAATTAGGTTTCTTGGTTCCTTAAAGACCAAGTGGCGACTCTGTATCTATTTTCAACAAACCCTTTTCTCTTTCTTTGATCAATATCAAATTTCAAACAAAAACAAGCAAGTAGTGGAAACCCGCGTGTCCACAATCTGGTGACTCTGCTGGGGATTTTTTAATTTTAAAACAAAATAATACCGAGGTTTGACTCATAAGAAGCATCCTTAAAATCATCTTTTTACTGTGTCTGGTTCACCGCATTGCACTTTGTATTTTCCCCCTTCGACTGTGTCTGAAACGCGGCGCTGACATTGTTCAGGTCTTGCTGTGCCAGGGTATATCAAAAAGAGTAAACACTTCCGTACTGTCTCTCTGACGGTATATTGGAACTCTCGTCAACAGACCCTCTTTGACTAAACCTAGTCTTTGCATATAGATTCCTGTAGAACCTTCATAAGGCTGTTGATTTATCTTTTCAGACAGGACAATATGATATAACTGCTGTATGCCCTGGTGGGATTACTTGCACCGGTGTAGACGCTTATGTGGCATAGAACAGAACCTCTTTCTTATGATTCCTAAGGCAATCACTCACATGTGATTACATTGAGTTGACATGCCTAGGCACCATGACAAGGATGTCTGCTCCATGTTTACAAAGATATACACCGCAAACCTTGTTTGTTGGTCCTAAAACATAGGAGTATGAAAACTCGCTAGACAATATGATCACCATCATCACCTGTTCCCGTCATATATCCCTATTTCTTCCAGAAACTCTGCCCAACTCATCAGGATATCCCTGTTTTTTCCTAGAAACTCTGTCCAAATCACCCAGATTTCCTAGAAATCCCTATTTTTTCCCAAATTACCCAGAAATCTCAGTTTCTTCTAGAAACCCTGATATACTTGTGTCCCCCAGATACCCTGTCCGAATTACCCAAATCTTCCTGCTTCTCCCAGAAATCCTATTCGAACTCCCCAGGTATCTTTGTTACACCCAAAATCCCAGAAAATCCATGTTTCTCCTAAAACTCTACCCAAGCTTCCCATAAATCAAAATTTCCCAGAAATACCCAAGGTACTTGTTTCTCCGAGAAACTCTGCCCAAATCACCCAGAAACACCCAGATATACTATCCATATTTCTCAGAAATACCCAAAATACCAGTTTCTCCTAGAAGCTCAGTCCAAATCAACCAAAAATCCCTATTTCTCCCAGAAACTCTATCCAAAATTCCTGAAATATCCCAGAAATCCCTATTGTTCCTTGGTGATCATACTGGAAAGTAAGGTTAGCACACTCTGTATGGTTAGGACCTTACTTAACTGCTATATGTTAGAAGTAGGGGCATCATATAGATTAGGGCTTGCATCTGCATGCTTGTCTCATGTGCATACACAATTCATGTCAGTTCGCTTGCACGCACGTCTTGTCAGTCTCATATGTGTCAGGCTCTACACATCAAATGCATACGTATCATCATCCTCACCCATCTCAATCATTGTATAGAAGTTGTATACATACTACAACCATCATCAGTTCACATCGATAAATCCTTCAAAACTCTAATCATCTCTTCCTGATAGGAGTCCATAAGAAGTGTTTCACGCCTCTGCTAATTTGGACTTTTACTTCTATTTGCAGAAAAAAAACCGTAGCCCCAGGTAAAGACACTGTTGTACCTCCCCAAATTCATTATCGTGATCACGGGCTAGCACAGACCATCATCGATCCACCAATGGCCTACAAAGCTCTGCAAGAGAAAGTGAACAAGCTACAAACCACTGTTGAGCAGTTGAGTTTAAGGGTTAGTCGATTTGATAAAATGGCACGGAGCATTAGCAAAGAACTGCTTGAAATGGGGACCAGAATGGAGGATGCCATCATAGAAGAAAAGTTCAAGAAGGATAAACCCCAACACCAGTCCAAGAGGCCTAAATACTCCCGACACTCCCCGGATGTCAACGTTCTGTGCAGCCAACCCATGGCATACCCTCATCGGCCATACCAATCCTCTAACCAAACCACTAGTTGCCATTACCAGAAAAAGCAACCCCGTACCTTTACCAAACTAGATATCTCCCCCTCTATAGCCTTAGGCCGTCTGCTAAAAAAGGGACACTTCCAACTCCTTCAACCTCGTGCCGATCCCCCACCACCTAACTGTGACCTGTCCAAATGATGTGCCTACCACCAAGGCCCAGGCTATGACACCGACCAGTGCATATGTCTCCGCCATGATATCTAGAACCTCATCGACCAAAACATCATTGAGCCACCACCCATTCAACCCCATGTCACCTAAGCCCCTGGCTTACCTAATCGAATGATCCCCTTCACTGAGGCCCATGAATGTTGAACATGTGCCGGTGAAATGATGGTGCTTGGGACTCTTGCTAGAAAACCAAATGAAGATGCTCTTTAGAAAATAAAAAATAAATAAAAAATAAAAAGAACAAGTGAGTCACTGTGACATTCCATTTGAGACCAGGTCGAGTCTAGTCGAGTCTGTTGTATGTTTTGTCTATTTCAACTTTAGTCTTGTGGTCAAGTCTGTCTATCATCGAGTTGTTAATGATTCTTTAATCCTTCTCTACTGATGGAATGAAGTCTCATTTTGCCTAATCTGATGTGCCTAGTCATAGATGCATGAATCGCTGAACTGAAGTGTCACTTTTCAAATTACCATGGATATTACTGTGCTAAAAAAAATAATTTTTTTACTCAAACAAAAAAATCTTGAAAGGTCAAAGTCAATTTTGCACTGACACCAAAGAAGAGTTGAGAATTGAATAGTCTTACTTTAAGAATTTAAAGATGCTTTTACTCAAATCTCGAAACGCCATACTTGAGATTGATTTGGGGCTTGCCCAACACCCTTTCCACCATTTCTACCATTTTAAAGCCTTGGGCCCAACCCAATTGATAGCCATGCGAACCTGTGCAGACTTGGTCCTTGATGACAGCCAAACATTTCAGTGAGTTTCATCTCCGCTTTCAAAAAAAAAAAAAATAGAAAAAAAAAAGCTCGCTAGGTTGAAAACCCGAAAGGGCACCTAGGCAAAAGTTAGAGCTAAAAAGGTATTGATTTCCAAGATCTGACCCTAGCCAGCCAAAATGATTTTACAAATGAGAGAATTGTATGATTCAAGGTACATAAAAAAAAAGTGCCTAGATCATATTTCAAAGGCTTGGAACGGCCACACATAAATCCCGAAAGCTGACGTGCACATTCTGGAATTTTGAGATTATGATCGGAAGATCTCACATGAATCAACTATGTGAAAAAGGAAAATTGACTAGCTGGGCGAAAGTGAAAAGGAACAATCCTCAAAACAAAAGAAAAAGAAAAAGAAAAAAAAAAGAAAAAAGAAAAAGAAAAAGAAAATGAAAAGAAAGGGAGATGGAAACTGATTCCTCTCATTCAAGGCTACCACAAGTGACCTAAGTTTGAATTTCTTTGACAATTGGTTTGATAAACCCTCGCCCCTTTGTCCTTTCAAGCCTTGCTTGAACTACGCTCGACCTGATTCCTACTCGGGGATACGTAGGCAACCACATCGGTTCGGTCGACACCATCATAATCAAACCAATTTCTTTCAAGGCCTTGCCTGAAATACGCTCGACCTGATTCCCACTCGGGGATACGTAGGCAACCACATCGATTCGGTCGCTCCACCCACAAAAATAGCCCAATTTCTTTCGAGCTTCGACCCGAACTACGTTGGACCTGATCCCCGTTCGAGGGTACGTAGGCAGACTTTGAAAAAAAGAAAAGAAGGATGGCTCGCTAGGTTGAAAATCCGAAAGGACGCCTAGGCAAAAGTTAGAGCTGAATCCAAGGTGAGCAATAACAAAAGAGAGAAAAAGGCTCGCTAGGTCACCTCACTAGTACCTAGGCAAAAGTTATGAGCATTTGAGAGATTAAAGTCACGGTCCTTGCCTCAAGCCGGAAATCACCTTCCACACTAGGGGCAAGCTTTGGCTACTCGCCTCGTTTGCCTAAATTTTACTCTCTACCATTCATACAAGGGGCAAACTTCGGTCACCTACCTCGTTTGCCCAAAACCTCCAATGAACCTTCCTCCAAACTAGGGGCAAACTTCGGTCATTTACCTCGTTTGCCTACCGATCCCACTTCATGCCCTTCAAACTAGGGGCAAACTTCGTTTTCCACCCGATCCCTATACACCAATGGTAAGCCTTCAAGTCACAAACATTGTCTTGAATAGATGGAAATGGAGCATCTTTTATTCTATAGCTAAGGTACTAATTCAAAGCACATCTTGGGAGAAGCAAAGAAATTCACTAGATCAGTAGGGAGGAATTTTCAAAAATAAGATTCACCATCAAAGTGATGCCACGTCAAGGTGAGAAGTAAACACAAAAGAGAAATGGTACATCACTTATGACAAGAGCACATTAAGTTTTGGCAAGTCGAGCTTGTTTCACTTCAGAGTCGAATGTGTCGTCCTCGTGTGTCGATGTCTGTTAGTCGTCAAGTCTGTCGTAGTCTCAAATAAGTGAGTTGATAGTGACTAATAATGAATTTTCCAAATAAAGTTATAAATTTTTTTTAAGAGTGTTCCAAGGACAATGCAAGCAGGAGTACCAAACACTATTATTGCACTAGTCAAGGCGTCAGCACGAGAAGCGTCCAAACTTGGGGAAAATTTCATCCCTTTCCAAACTGCCAAATGTTAACCATCTTCGTTCATGCAACATAAGTCCATGAGTGGCTGTAGATGATCTTCCTTTGTCCTAGTAACATAAGTCCATGAGTGGCTGTTGATCTTTCATCTTCGTTCATGCAACATAAGTCCATGAGTGGCTATTGATGAACTTCCTTTCTCCTAGTAACATAAGTCCATGAGTGGCTGCTGATCTTTCGTCTTTCTTCATGCAACATAAGACCATGAGTGGCTGTTGATGATCTTCTTTCATCCTAGCGACATAAGTCCATGAGTGGCTGTTGACCATCTTTCTTCGTTCATGCAACATAAGTCCATGAGTGGCTGTTGATGATCTTCTTTCATCCTAGCAACATAAGTCCATAAGTTGCTATTGATTATCACCTTCCGTCAGTGTCAATCAACCCGAAATCATGTCACAAATGTTCTTCATCCGCTACTGAATTACTCTATTCGGAGTGCAACCATTCTTTCCCCAGTCCAATCTTCTCATCAAAGTCGTTCCCAGCAGAGCAACATTAGAAAAGTGTCTTGAACGAATATGGTGTGTCTCAATCAAGACCACTGAAGGAACCACCTTCATCCCTAGCAGAGTCACTTTACCCCCAGTAGATTGACAAAGTTTCATCCCCAGCAGGCATATTAATTCGTCAGTTCTTTTGATCATAGTTAGTCAAACCGTTGGTTCAATCCTGACAGTCACAGTAGTTCACTGTCGACTTGTCATCTCGATTTGTACATTGTCAGTTTAATCCTGACAGTCACAGTAGTTCACTGTCGACTCGTCATCTCGATTCGTACATCATTAGTTCAATCCTGACAGTCACAGTAGTTCACTGTCGACTCGTCATCTCGATTCATACATTGGCAGTGCAATCCTGACAGTCACAGTAATTCACTGTCAACTCGTCATCTCGATTTGTGCATCGTCAGTTCAATCCTGACAGTCACAGTAGTTCACTGTCGACTCGTCATCTTGATTCATACATTGTCAGTGCAATCCTGACAGTCACAGTAGTTCACTGTCGACTCGTCATCTCGATTCGTACATCGGCAGTTCAATCCCGACAGTCATAGTAGTTCACTGTCGACTCGTCATCTCGATTAGTACATCGTTAGTCCAATCCATGATAGTCATAGTAGTTCACTGTCGACTTATCATCTCGATTCGTACATCGTCAATCCATGACAATCACAGTTCAATCCCGACAGTCACAGTAGTTCACTGTCGACTCGCCATCTTAATTAGTACATCGTCAGTTCAATCCATGACAGTCACAGTAGTTCACTGCCGACTCGTCATCATCGTCAGTCCTTCTAATCACGGTTAGTCCAACTGTTGATCTAATCCATGACAGTCACAGTAGTTCACTGTCGACTCGTCATCATCAGTCCAATCCATGATAGTCACAGTAGTTCACTGTTGACTCATCACCTTAATTAGTGCATGGTCAGTTCTTCTGATCACGGTTAGTCCAACTGTTGGTCTAATCCATGACAGTCACAGTAGTTCACTGACTACTCGTCATCTCGATTCGTGCATCGTCAGTTCATTAGTCATCATTAGTTTATCTAAATGTGTTGTGTTCATCGTTGTCATTCAAATTCTTGGGCTTCTATGTCCATTAATGGTGCTTCTGTATTCGTCGCTTGACATCTCTGGTTTTCATCACTTGAATTCTTAGGGTTTCTGTGTCCAGGATTTCCATGTCCATCGGTTATCTGTCAAAGTTCATCTTTGATTAACGTCCTCTGGGACCCCACATTTGATTACATTCGCTTGCGAAGCACACTTTCCAAAATTTAGAAGTTTGCTCTAATACCCAGGGTCTTCACACCTTGGTATCCCTATTCAGGTCAATAACTGCATCACAGTCAGAAACACTAGCACAATAAGTTCACTCGGAGTGGCACACACCTCACAACACCAACTCATACTAGGATCAGAACACTAGGCATGATAGGACTCATGACATAATTCATATCACATCTATGCATTGCATATCATCCTCATAGCATAGCATCTGCCTGTCTCGTTGTGCATGTGTGATTTGCTCCTTTGTGCCCTGAACTATGTCTTGGTCTGATTCTCTTTGGGATACATAGGCAGCTCATGCAGAGCACGACCAGCACTGGCCTCAGCATCATCGCATCTTTTGCAACACTTTTTTTTATCCTAAATCTATAGCCTCCAAAAGACTTGTCTCTTCAAAGCTTTGGCACTCGCTTGCGACATGCGTTGCCTCGCAAGTTCATACCAAAGAGGGGCAAACTGTAGACACCCCATTTTGTCGGCTATCAGATTTAGGAGACCCATAGCTTGGTGGTTCACAATGATTGAAAAAGACTCAAAAGGACTCCTGGAAATTAACTATATTTCTCAAAATGCTCAGAATGACCAAAATACCCTTGAAAGCCCGAAAACTCCCAGATTTGGTCTAAAAGTTCTGGAAACATGCTATGTTGTAAGAAAAGTAAAAAAAAAATGAGTTTTTAATTAAAATCAGATGAAATTGTCAGCTCCCAGAGACCCCCGGAAGTCCCGGAAGTTCCCGGAAAGTCCCCGTTGACCGGTTTGACCAGGTTTGACCAAGTTTGACCGAAAATGTCCAAATTCTCCGAAATCATTCTAGATCATGTGGAAAGTATTAAAATGAGTTTTAAAAGAAAATCGAGCGAAAACGTCGGCTCCTGGGAGCTCCCAGAGGTTTCCAGAATTTCTCGGGAATCCCAGGTTTGACCAGAATTTGACTTTAGAACCAGAGCGCCATAACAATTTTCAAATGTTTTTCATGAATACTAGAGGTTAATAGCTTTCCAACGATATATCGCGTATAATTTTCGGATTTAAAACGAGTTTATTGTGAATTTCCGAAGGCGAAAAAGGCGATGAAATCGTCTTTTATCGCAAATACTGCAAAACTTTTCAAAGTGACCTATCCCTGAATTATTTTTTATGTAAAATAGACTCCATTACCTTTCCAACGGTATATCACAACCTCAATTCGAAGTTCGTATGCATTTTCTGTGAATTTCGGACGAAATAGGGCCTTTTTGTGAATACTGAAACCTTTGGGGGCCTAAATACAATTATCTGGACGAAAGAGGAGTAGTGCCGCCATGGCACTGGCCCACTGCCATTGCGACACAGGCCCAGTGCCGCTGCAGCACTCTCCTCCAGAACAGTATGTTTTTGTAATTTCTTTTGGGGGTCCAATTTGATTAAATAAAAACCAAAACGATGTAGTTTTATGTTTTCAGTTGTTTTGGACCAATGGGAGTACTTCTAAAACTCCAAAACCACCCCAAATAAACCTATGTAAACCCCCCATTGCTCTTCATTTTGGGGGGGGGGGGGGCAAGTACAAAGCTTGACAAAGTTGTAGAGAGACAGAGATAGATTTAGAAGTGAGAAAGGAGCTTCCTCCTACAATTTTTCTATAGAAAGTGAGTTCCAATCTTGTTTTCCTCTACCATTCTTCTATATACTTAATCATCAATACACCCAATCACCATTTCTCTAAGCATTTTTGAGTTAAGAAGCTACTTCCATGTCCAAATGTCTATATCTATGAGTGAAACACTAAGCTACAAGTCCAATATCATATTGATTATCATCTATTGATTTGTTCATTTGCTTGCTTATATACAATGTTCATCTCTTCTTACCTCATTTCTTTTTTATTTTCTTTATTTACTTACTAGTTCATCGTCATCTAGATGATGACATGAAGTTTGAGGTGAGTGAATCCTTATGGATAGTAGCTCTTGACCTCAAAAACATGTTTGATAGATGATGATTATAACTTCAATACCTCCAAGGTATCCTTGAAGTTTGAGGTGAGTGAATCCTTATGGATAGTAGCTCTTGACCTCAAAAACATGTTTGATAGATGATGATTATAACTTCAATACCTCCAAGGTATCCTTGAAGTTATGTTCAAATAAAAATGAATCTCTCCAATAATATTGGGGGTTCTTGATGATGAGTTTGATGTTGATATTCCAAGAGGTTATAATCTCTATTTGATGTTGAAAATATACTTTCAAAACCTTTATTTCAAAACCACTCTTAAAACCCCTCATTTTGATCCCAAGAAAGAAAACACTAGTTTTCCCCAAAATCTTCAAAAATAGTGAGTCAAAACAGTGAGTGATCTGAGTTCAAAGATTTCTCTAGAACTCAATACTCAATGTATGGATGCAAGACCACTTGGAAAGTCTTCCTAACTCATTAGAGAACACCCACGATTTTTGGTTTGACTTGAAAATACTTGAAAATGGTCCATTTGGACCCAAACATTCCCTCCAAATATTTTGTTTTTGCTGTCACAGCTGCTTGGTCTGATTTCAACTTGTTTTACAGGAAACGTTTCCAACAAGTGTGGTCTCAACTTATTTTTCCCTTGAACTTCAATGTCTTAGGGAACTTTCGGTATAAAATGGGCCTCTAGATCCTCTGTTTTCATTTTCTAAGAGTTTTTAACATTTCAGTCGACAGTACGAACTCTGTTTCTGAGTAACCTCTATTGTTTATATGATTTCTCTCAATCTGTGATAGTTATTAAAGATTGACTTTTTGGGTTGTGTTCTAGACACAATAAGGAATATCTCCATAAAAAAGCATGCATTGAAAATATTCCTAACCCCTCTTTTCAGTTTTCAAAATATCATGTTACTGTTTTTTCCATTATTCATAGCAAGCACACTTTTACTTCCCCCCATTGATTTGATGCTTACATGCACTCCAAATTAGCTCATGTCTTAGGAAGTGGTTAATACTACATTTGTACATATCCCATGATGATTTCCTTCATTCATTCATACACATTCTAGACTTCTAAGTCATTCTAGGAATCCATGAACACAAAGCACACTACAACCTTGGCACACTCTAGATACATACATTACATCCATGCAAAGATTTGGGGTTTTTACAACTCCTAATCTAAGAAGATTATAAGGAATGATAATGATCACACGTTCATGCTTCCCCTCAATCTAATCCTCCTTTCTCATCCGTCCTGGGGATTGAGAGATCTTCTTTTCTCAAAGATTAACATGCAACATACTAGCTTGCTAAGCATATTTTGATTTCTTTGATTTTTTTTTTGTTTCAAGAACAATTCATGTCCCCTTAGATTAGGAAAACTTTATTACTTGATATGTGATTAGACGATTTTTCCTAGGTTTATTCGTGTGATCTTTCACTTTGCATTGTGTGATACTTGGCTTAGATCTTGTGAATCATATTTTATCTTTAGATCTTCCATTTCAAGTTTCTTATGTGATGTAATATACTATCATAGTATTAATTGTCGAACCATACATAGTATAAGATGATTATTTGGATGCTAATTGAGGCCCGTCGAAAGACGGGGCGAGTTGAGGGTGTTTTAGTCGCGACAAAGGCTCCTTCCTCTCTCGTACCAATACCCCGAGCCAAGTTCTTTGGTTATGAAGGGCCGGTGCCCTTTATCCATTTGGGTGAGTCAAAATTAGGTTTCTTGGTTCCTTAAAGACTAAGTGGCGTCTCTGTATCTGTTTTCAATAGACCATTTTCTCTTTCTTTGATCAAGATCAAATTTCAAACAAAAACAAGCAAGTAGTGGAAACCTGCGTGTCCACAGCGGGTAATCCTCTTTCTCCAATAGATACCATATTTGGATAATTAGAGACAAATAAGTGATGTCATATTTTGGAGCCCACCATGTCCCGAAAGGGATTCCAAGTTTTTTGATCTACTAATTTGGAGAGAGCAAATCTTAGGAAAGAAGCCTAAAGGAAAAGATTTGAGGGAATCACAACTTCTTCCCATTATTGTCAAGTCTTGAAGAAACTTGTAATAATGTTGGCATCATCAGATAGTGGTGTTGGAATTAATTTTGTTTACTGTAAATTTGGAATTAATCATCTTTCCCAACTTTATGTGGTCCATATAATAATATATGTCTAACAAGGATATAACTAGGAAAGTCTATGTTGATAAGGATTATGGCAGAATTAGTTTCTAATGCAAGTCTATTATGATGGAAGGTAGAAACTAAGTCCTATTAGGAATTGTGTCCTCTCTCTCCGTATAAATATGTAGGTGGTTCCATCAGAAGCGTAAAACAGGTATGAATACACAAAATACACATTAAGAAGGGTTTATACGGCAAGATGGAGAAATCCAAAGTCCAGACTTCGTATATTGCAAAGTCTGATCCTCCATCTCCAAAATCAATCGTACAAGAAAGAAGATCTTCCGTTTTCTCAAGATTTAGTGCTATGGATCAAGGTATGTAATTTATTGTTTTACCGTTCTTGATGTTGTGAGATCATGAAGATCAAGATCTTAGGGATTTATGATTTATGTCTTGTTAGATTTAGGTTTATGTGATTGTATGTTTCCGCCTTTAGTATTTAGGGTAAATATCACCTAGACCCCCTGAGGTTTGCCCTGATCACACATACCATTCCTCACGTTTCACATATCACATCTACCACCCTTGTCATTTAATGGACTTAAACGGAAGTTACGAAAAATGTCAAATGCCCAACATACCCTTACTGTTCATCTTCTTCTGCCCCCAGAATTCCATTCCTTTTCTTTTTCACTTTCTTTTTCCTCCTCTTTCCATAAAATCACCACCATGGAACTCCTCCCACCATGAAATTAGAAAAATTAAAGGGATGAAATTAGAAAATTTTGAGAAAATGGATGAACTCCTCAAGAAATCACCAAATGGGTCTGAAATTAAACTCCCAAACTTCTCTTCTTTAACCTCTTGGGTCCCAATGTAAAATTCCAAAATGGGTTTGAAATTAAACCCCCAAACCCTCACATATAGCACTGCTCTCTTTCTCTCTCAAGAGTGTTCGTCACTGCCCAATTCCACGGTCACCACTGCTGATCACCGCCGCCGACAAGCTTGGGGAACTTTGACTGCTCCACTACCTCCCCCTAATCGTCAATCTTTGCCAGGAAAGGGGATTATTGATTGTTGTGTTCTAGCAGAGAGAGAATTTAGAGATATTAGAGGGTAAAGTTAGGGTTTTGATAACTTATTGAAGCTTTATCGGAGGGTGAATTTAGATCTATATATATTTACACACACACACACACATATACGTATATAGATACACACAAGTATATATATACACCTGTAATGAATATGAAAACAACAAATCGTCAAGTCTGTGCTCACTTGAATTTGTAATTTGAGAGTTCATTAATGGGCTCTTAATTAATGGTTCAAACACCCTCCAATTGAAAAGTGGGTCTATTCGACACCCTCCATTTGAGAGTGCATTCTAATTGAGAAATTGATCTTTCTCGAATTTGGTCATTGTCTACATACACACACATATGTATATATATACATATACCTATATACATTTGAATTGAAAGAGAATTGGATCACTAAAATTTGATTTTTTATTTTGGGGTTTGCTTGTAGTGATGTTGCCTTCTTAATTCATGTATGATATATATACATATATATATATATATTTATGGGCAAGAGGAACTGAGGAAGTGAGGAAGAAGAACTGAGGAAGTGAGGAAGAAGAATAAGATGTACAGTAGAAGCAAATTGGGGATTGGAAAGGGTAGTTTTGGTATTAAATAATTTTTAAATGAAGTCAACAAAATTCTGTTAGTCAAACTATTGTAACTTTAATAGAGGGGAGGTATCCGATACTTCTAATCTATGATAAGGGAGTTCAGTGTGATATTCAAAACGTGAGAGGTGACGAGTGTGATCGAGTCAAACCTCAAGGGAGGAAGATAATATTTACCCTAGAATTTATGAATTTCTAACATGTAGTATCAGAGCTTAGGGTTTATTAATCAAATGATTCTCCAATGTTACTGTTTATAATTGAAATCTTTAAAGGGCCTAAAAGTTTTAGAAAAATAGTTTTATCATTATTTAGGACTATGTATGAAAAGTCGACTTTCTCAGAAATTAATGAAATTCGGATAGTTTATTGGAAACATTGAAATAAACAAAACCAATTGATATGCAATTGCCTATGTCACTTTTTAGCCTTCCGATATCGTTTAAGCCCTGAAATGGTCGAATTTCCCGTTTATGGTAATAATGTAAACATCCATATCTCTCTCTAGAATCTTGATTTTTAAGTTTCGTCAATTGTTTTGAGAACCTACAATCAAACTTTATGTTTCTATAGTGCTAACTCAAAATTTATCTTTTTTGAAATTTTTTTTATTCATTTCAATTTTATGTATTAAAACTATTAAAATGCCAGTTTATCTTTTAAAGGCTATTTTAATACTCATGAATGTATGGTTTGGTGTTCACCATAGTGCTCAAATCCATGATTATCTCCCAAATTAAATATGATAATATCTTTACTAATCATATTATCCGTTCCATATGTGATAATATCTTCCATATATAATATCTTGACAATATGTATCCTTATCTCAATAGATGAATATTTATCAACTATTTAGGGAGATTATATAGTGATAATGTTCCAAAAGTGAACCCCATCATATAATCCCAAAAAGGTAGCATGAACTGCTCGATTAAAATGAGGTGTTTTGCCCGAATGAAGGTTGACTGGCCAAATGGACAGCCCGATTGATCACATTACCACCTCATTACGGTGATAGCCCGAATTGGTGTTTCACTTTAAAGAAACACTGAATTATCCATGTGCATGGCCCACCAATGATATTGCCAAATAAGGGATTCAAGACGATGATATGATAATGGCTTAGGCCCAAACTGTTAATCTAAATGGTCATCTGATAGGCCCAAAACATACTTGCCAAAGCCCAAGCTGAATAAAGAAGCCAAAATTAGGACCAAAATGCCTTGGTAGTTGGCACTTGCATGGTTAGTTGTTTGCACCCAAAAACCATCAATGGTTTTTGAGCCCGAGTTGCGTGGAACTGAATAGAGGGGAGGCCGGGCTAAGGAATGAATGACTCATTGGACTCAAGTATAGACGTGAGACCGATGATAGGTACAAGGCTGTTGGGTGTGGTAAGGAGAGCTCGATGAAAAAATTGAACATGTGTGAGGATTATCGGGCTATGGAAAAATATAACCCAATACGTTGATGGCCAGATGGTGGAATGAAGCAACATGAAGCTCAATCGGACACCGTGTAATGAAAGATGAGAGTTACAGTTCGATTGGCCATGGGCGTTGGAAGAAATCTAATCGGGCATGAAGAGAAGCATGGAAACAAATAGAGCCCAAAACATTCAGGAGGATAAGTGACGAGGCCGATGGACTGAAAGGAGAAGGCGGTGATATCCCCAGCTGTCAGGGTGACATCATCTCAGAGTTTTGGAAACAAGAGTCCGTTCAGGAAAGGAATTTGATCATGTCTAGCTGGATTTAGGCGTTTAATCCCCAAATTAAAGGGATTGATTCAATCAGAATCCGGATAAGGAAGGACTTCTTAGCCAATCAGCCAATCAGCTAATCAGCGAAGCAGCTTGGGGCACAAGCTAAAGAATTCTTGTCCATTTAGGAATCATCTGGGGCCACTATATATATTCAGGCAGGCCAACCAAGCAAAAGACTCCGCGTCATCTCGAAACAGCATACACACTGCATTCGAAACATTCAAAGCACTCTTTTAAGTCTTTATGTTTTCCAGCTTTCATAGCAAATAGGTCTGTCCTTTTTGTTATTTCTCTTTGTTCTTTTAAATAATCAGCCTGTTCTGGTTTGTTCTTTAGTTCTGTGTATTTTTTCCAAACACTTAATAAAATCTTCGTTTTATTAAACTGTTTGTGATTGGTTTATCTGTTAAACTTGACACTTTTTAGCTTGTGCGCTTCAGTACTGCTAGAGAATTTACGGTGAGGGTACTTTCCTACTCACTATACACAATCACCCTGGTTAAAAGTCAGATTCATCAAGCCTTGTGTATCACTCACACAAGCAAATAGAAAATCAGTTTGCACGCACACACACACACACCGAACCACTGTTGGTTCTGGCATGCCCGCGCAAATTACAGCAAACATTTTTGGCATTCCCGGTGGGACCTACAATGTCAAGCCATGCCTCCGCAAAAAGACAAATAGATAACGAAGAACCGCCAAGACGATCCTCCCATGGACCCACCTGTGGAGGAAAGTACCGGCCATTCTCCATAAGATGGCAGTATCACCCTTGAGGTGATTTCAGAAGCCGTGAGAACTAACGTTGAGCCTATGTGGCAGGAGTACAACGCGCTCATAGGATCAATGGGCAATCTCAAATCGATCATCAACCAAACGGCCAATGTCCATAAAAGTCAAGCCCATCTGGTCTTAGAAACAAGGACCACCCACGTAAAGCTGGACCGCCTGACGGACATGATCGGCAGGCTGATAGAAACCTATAAGGCCGGGGGTAATAAAGAATAAGTCAACGGATTGGGCTCTGGCGCATCGCGTGAGTTCGATAAGCTAAAAGACCCACCCTACGTCTGTCCGAACCTAAGGGATGTTAATGGCTCAAGCAAGCAATCTGAGTCACAGACCGGAATGGCTAGTGGAGTGATTGCCACCAATCCCCATGGATCGGCGACACCAGGTTTTGGTCGGTTTACAGGCTATGCTGAAAGTTCTGTTGGTCACACACAAACCCCAGGTCTCGCAAATGGGGGGCAAAGGAACAATGGTGGATTTTGGCCCCATCAGGCCAATAACAACCGACAGCAAGTGCCACCGCCGTTGGTACCCCCCGATGAGGAATGTTCAGCTCGTAGCTCCACAACCCATCAATAGGGAGGAGCTGGTGGCGGCCATACACGAAGAGTATGGCCCGTTCATGAGAAGACTGGAGAGGCCGACGTACAGACGACCATACCCCCCTGAAATTGACCAGGTCATATTTCCTCAGGGGTACAAAGTGCCAAATCTCACTCTGTTCTCTGGAAAGAGTGAATAGTCTTCAGTTGAGCATATCGGCCGTTTTATTGTTCAATGCGTCCATGTGGGTCACAGCGACCCATTAAAGTTAAGACTCTTCCCAAACTCGCTAACGGGCATGGCGTTTTTATGGTATGTTAACCTCCCCTCCAATTCGGTGTTAACTTGGCAAGGGATGGAAGAACTATTTCACGACTAGTTTTATAGGACTGAGCCCAAAACATCGCTTACAGACCTGTCCAGAATAATGCAACAGTATGAGAGACCGTAGAAACCTACATAGCCTATTTTCGTAAGGCAAAGTATCAGTGCAAGACAGTTTTGCCGAGGAAGAGTATGCTAAAATGGCCATGGGGGGCATGTCCTTTGAACTGCGCAAGAGGTTCGAGGGAACTGACTTCCGTGACCTATTCGAGCTTGCCACACGGTCCGGTCATTACGAGCGTATCCTTTTGGACGAACAGGAGAAGAAGAACTCCTCCAAAGGAACATATTATAAGGACCCTAATTATGAGGTCCACTTAGCAGAGTGTGACCTTGAAACAGAGAGCGATATGGCCGAATTGATTTGCAAACGGCCAATCATTTGTAACGCCTTGAATAAACCTGTTAACAACAACGCTGCTGCAAAGAAAATGGCGTTCGAGGCGGGAAAAAATTATACTTTTGATATAACCATGGCTGATCAAATATTCAATGCCCTGTTAGCCGATAAAGTGATCAAGCTGAGTGAAGGTCATCGGATCCCTAAGGCCGATGACCTAAAGAATAAAGAATATTGTAAATAGCACAATTCTCGGAAGCACTCCACTAATAATTGCGTTGTTTTTCGTAATTTTATACAAGAAAACGTGGAGAAGGGAGTTTTCAAATTCTCGGACAAGGCTATAGGGATTGATGCGAATCCTTTTCCTCAGATTACCGGCACTAACATGGTTATGCCCGATTTAACCAAGCTTTCAAGGCCGAGGCCAAAGGTAGACTTGACCGACAAAGAATTGGTGCCAAAACAAAGGGAAGGGAAATAAGTCGCTATTTCGGCCACTGATGGGCCGAAGGTGACGATACATGACCTCCAAAAGAGCTATCAAGAGCGTAAAGAGAAAAACCATAAGGCTGAAGAAGAAACGGCTAGATCCAGTACCGAAAATTTGATAGCTGATCTACGACGACAACTGGAGTTCATCGAACAAGGCCTTTGCCCGAGGTGCAAGGCTAATGTCAAGAAAGAAGTCTCGAGCCCAAGTAAGAGGCCGAGAAGCAATGAACATCGGGAGCCGAGCCCGAGAAGGTCTGTTTACGAGAGATTGTCACTACCATGGCAAGGTCAGGCAAAGCCCGAGTGGCGGGCAAAACGTTCGATGATTCAGTAAATCGGCCATAGCGAGTCCGGCCGATTGGGGGCAAGAAGTTCCCAAACAATCCCAAGGCCTCAGACGCAAGCATCAACCTCTAACAGGAGCCCAAGGATGGTGTTGCCACCACGGGTAGAAGATCAGAAATGGCATAGAGCTGAACATTCAAAATTCCTAGTACGATCACAGTATAGCAAGTCCCAAAAAAGAAGGTATCAGCGAATGAGATAGGCCGAGCGAGAACGCCAATACTGGAAGAACCGGGCTGGAAACTTTTCTACACCCACAAAGCATAACGTGCCCGATGACCAAGGATTCTCAACTAGGGCAATGGAAATTGGCACTAAGCGCCCAAAGAAAAGAGTCGAACGAGAAAAATCACAAGAGGGGTGTAGAGTAACACCGGACAAGATGAGTGTGGAGTCCGATGGAGATATGTCAGATTCAAGTGCGTCGCCAATTCAATTCGGGATAATTCCGGTAGGCTTGTCGTCTAACATGGTGTTTAGATTGCCTATGTCTTTCATGGCTACGCCAGATCAGCCAACGGCCATGGAAGAAGATGTAGTAGAGGGTCTAACCAAGGACTCGACCGTGATAGAAGAAGTTTTTTGGAACGGGGGAGAGACCGTCAAACCTAAAGTGGTGGAAGCCACAAGCAAAAATGTGGATGCCACCGAAGGGTAGACCGATCGGCCCAAGATCACCATCTTAAGGCCGAAAGGTCATCAGACTGAGGAAGGATTAAAGACCGGACCAGTCAAAGTTGTGTTTAAAAAACCAACATACCAGATGTCCCAGCATCTGAAGCCCTTGTACGTGAAAGGACATATTGAGGGTGTCCCAATAAATAAGATCCTTGTTGATGGTGGGTCTACCATCAACATCATGCCTCAAATAATGTTGAGGATCCTTCAAAAGTTCGAGTCAAAGCTAATTCCGACCGAAATGAATGTCCAAAGCTTCACGGGGGCACCTTCAAGAACCAAGGGTATCCTACCCCTTGAATTGACCGTTGGCAGTAAAACGGTCATGACTGCTTTTTTCATTATAGAAAACTCGGCGACCTATAATGCATTACTTGGCCGAGATTGGATACACCCAAACTACTGCATCCCCTCCACACTCCATCAGTTGCTAATTTTCTGGAGAGGTGATGAGGTGGAAGTGGTTGGAGCAGACACCAAGCCATTTGTAGCCCGGGTGTAGACGGTCGATGCAGTCTTGTATGAAGATGACATCGGGCCAGTTAAGTTGTTGGGTTGTAACAAAATGAGGAGACCGAATACAGCGACCTTCCTTAAAGGAAGTTCGTCGGACATTAAAGCGTATTACCATAATCTCAGTCGGACAGAAGAATCAAGGCCGGTTGAGATCATCGAACAGGAGGATGTCCATGGAGACTCTGATAATTGAAAAACAGAAGCTGCTGGCCTTGAGGGCCAGCATGGCCAGATGGTGTGCATACTTGGCCGATAGAAGATTGGAAATCAGCCCTGTGGACGGAATGATTAATCTGGCCGACTGTATTTATGAAGAGGAAGCGCGCAGGGAGGAAGAGATTCAAATAGACGAGTTGGAAACGGCCACAACAAAGCTTGCTGATTTACAGGTTGATGTCCAAGACCCCCTCTTGGAAGTCAATCTAGGCAGAGAAGGAGAGCACAAACCTACTTATGTAAGTCAGATGCTGGATCCGCAGTGTCAGGCTGAATTGATTGCACTCCTGCACAAGTATAAAGATTGTTTCGCCTGGGAATATGACGAAATGCCAGGTTTATCAAAGGAACTGGTGGAACACCGACTGCCAATTAAATCGGGGTTCAGGCCGTTCAAGAAGCTTCCTCGGCGCATGTCACTAGAGGTAACACTGAAGGTGAAAGAAGAGATTGAGAGACTACTGGACGCTAGCTTCATTCAGACGGCCCGATATGTTGAATGGGTCTCGAATGTGGTCCCAGTGGTAAAGAAGAATGGGAAGTTGAGGGTCTGCATTGACTTCAGAAATTTAAACTTGGCTACCCCAAAAGATGAGTATCCCATGCCCATGGCTGATCAGTTAATCGATTCGGCTACTAAACATAAAATTTTGTCATTCATGGACGGGCACTCGGGATATAACCAGATCTACATCGCCAAAGAGGATGTCTCGAAGACTACCTTTCGGTGCCCGGGGGCAATTGGAACCTTTGAATGGGTTGTCATGCCTTTCGGGCTGAAGAACGCTTGAGCTACCTATCAACGGGTAATGAATTCAATCTTCCATGATATGATCGGACAATTCATGGAGGTTTACATAGATGATGTGGTGGTAAAGTCAGGAGGTAACGCTGATCATTTGAGGGATTTGGAAAAAGCATTTGAAAGAATGCGCGCTCACAGACTAAAGATGAACCCTCTCAAATGTGCATTCGGTGTAACAACAGGGAATTTCTTAGGTTTCCTAGTACATCAAAGGGGGATAGAGATTGACAAAAATAAGGCTCGGGCTATCCAGGTAGCAAAGCCACCAGCTAATAAGAGAGAGCTGCAGAGGTTGCTCGGACAGATCAATTTCCTTAGAAGATTTATATCAAACTGTACAAGGAAGACCCAAGTATGGACCCCACTATTGAAGATCAAGACCGATGAAGACTTCAAATGGGAAGACAGCCATCAACAAGCCTTTGAGGGAATCAAGGAATATTTGTCAACCCCCCTTCCCCCCCAGTATTAATGCCACCCAAGAAGGGTAGGTATTTGAAATTGTATATATCGGCCTCTGACTGCTCTATAGGAAGTATTTTATCTCAAGATAATGAGCAAGGTAACGAGCAGGCCATTTATTATTTAAGTAGAATTTTAACTCCAATCGAGCAGCGCTATGCGCCGATTGAGAAGTTATGCTTGGCATTGTATTTTTCCTCACAAAAGTTAAGAACATATATGCTACCTGTTTCCACTTACATAATATGTTAAACTAACGTGATAAAATACATGTTGTCAAGACCAATCATGCGAGGCCGAATTGGAAAATGGACCCTGACCTTGATGGAATTTGCCATCCAATACCGATCCCAACAATCGGTAAAAGGCCAGGTCATAGCCAATTTCTTGGCCGATCACCCAGATCCTACTGATTTGGGAGAACTGCCTCTAACACCCAAAGTCCTGAGCACGTCCCTGGTCCCATGGATGTTAATTTTTGACGGTTTCAAAAATGTAGAGGGTACTAGGGCAGGAGTGGTGATTGTATCACCCAAGTACAAAAAGATAAAAATGTCATTTCGGCTCAATTTCAAATGCACTAATAATCAGGCCAAATAAGAAGCGCTTATCATTGGACTAGAGATACTCCTTGAAATGGGGGCATCATCCGTGCACATAAAAGGAGACTCAGGGCTGGTTATCGGACAGATTGCTTGAGAGTTTCAGATATGAAGTTGGGAGTTCTGCCCGTTCCACGCTGTAGCCACTCAAATCATGGGGGTATTTGATGATATTAGCGTGTGTTACATTCCAAGAACCACAAAACAGGATCAGCCTCGTCTTCTCAGAAGAACTTAGAAGACCAACTCACCACTGTTCATATCCGGTCATTACCGTCCGTTGCAAAGAGAGGTTGGTATGCTACTACCAATTCGGTCTTGATGGAGGATGACGATTGGAGAATCCCTATTATTGAATACCTGAATCACCTAAATGTTAGGGTAGACCGAAGAGTCAGACTATTTGCTGTCCGGTTCGTGGTACTCGATGGTGAATTATTCAAGAAACCAATTGGTGACGATGTGATCCTGAGATGTCTAGGAAAGAAGCAGGTTATGCAGGTTATGGCCGAGGTACATGAAGGGATTTATGGGGCACATCAGGCTGGCACAAAACTGAAGTGGTTGTTGAGAAGGTACAATTATTACTGGCCCGGTATGTTGAAAGATTGTATCAGTTATGCTAAGGGATGTCAAGCTTGCCAGAAGCATGGTCCGATCAAGCATGTGCCAGCTAAAGAGCTGCAACCTGTAATCAAACCATAGCCGTTTAGAGGATGGGCGTTGGATTTAATTGGCAAAGTCCTACCGCCATCAGCGGGCCAGCACTATTTTATTATATTGGCTACAGACTACTTTACTAAGTGGGCTGAGGCCATAGCTTGTAGAACGGTGACTCAGACCACCGTCATAAAATTCATTGAAGAACACATTATCCATAGGTTCGGCCTTCCAGAAATAATCACGGCCGACCAAGGATCCGTGTTTGTAGGAACGGAAACATCAGCCTTTGCAAAAAGTAGGGGGATCAAAATTCTCAATTCTACACCCTATTATGCACAAGCTAACGGACAGGCCGAGTCCACTAACAAGATCCTCAATGGGATCATTGAGAAGATGATTATGGCAAATCCCAGGGAATGGGACAAGCTCTTGTCCAAAGCGTTATGGGCCTATCGGACATCCAAAAGGTTAAGTACTGGGGTCACACAGTTCATGCTGACTTATGGGCATGACGCTATGTTACCTATGGAAGTTACAGTCCGATCGGCCAGAAGAGCTTTACAAAATCAGCTAGAGCCCGCTGAATACACAGAGGCTATGATAGCTGAATTAGAAGGGCTCGATGAAATGAGGCTCTCGGCCTTAGATTCATTGAAAGTACAAAAGCAACGGACTGCCCGAGCGTACAATAAAAGGGTGAAGGAGAAGTTTTTTTGCACAGAGGATTTGGTATGGAAGGCCGTGCTACCTATTGGAGATAAGGATAACCGTTATGGTAAATGGTCAGTTAACTGGGAAGGCCCGTTCATCGTCCATCAAGTCAAGAGAGGTGGTGCCTATAGGCTACGTGATTTAGATAGAACGGTTCATGTCCGATTAATCAATGGTTAGTATTTAAAGTCCTATTTTCCTACGTTATGGGAGACCATTGACCTGCACTATAAACCAAATCCTGGGTTGGAATATGATCAATTGATCAATTATGAACCTGAGCCTGAATGATTGAAAAGAAAACATCATTTTGTATTAATAGGCTGAGCACAACTTACTTACAATAATGATGAAAAAAGAAATTTCTATACAAGTACAAAATAAGAGTCGGCCTCTAGGCCGACCCAAAATTCCTAAGCTTAGCCTTCAGGTACTCCCAGGTCTTGATGGCTCCAGACAGATCCCTCTTTGCTTTTTCTAGCTTTTGGGCCCAAGCTCGGGATATCGGGACACTGGCTTGTTGTTGATCACTACATTTTTTAGCATCACCACCAAGTAAAGATAGTGCTTCATCAATTTTCCCAAGGGCAGCATTGTTGGTGACGACCTCGGCCTCACATTGGGCGAGCTGAGCTTTTAGTGCAGTGATACATGACTGCAGCCAGGAGTCCCTTGCTAGCACTTGAGCCCAAGAGGCCTTCCCCGCTTCAAACTTAGCTTTGGCCCCTTCCAGAAACTTCAAGGCCTTCTACCGCGAGCCTAAGTGAAGCTCTGCATCAGCCTGAATCTTCATGGCCGATCGGTCCACAAGACGGCAGCTGGGGAGTCTTTCTTGTATCTCATGGAATAAGGATAGCTGCCCGTCAGAAAGTGAAGGATCGGCCATAAGAGTGTTCAAGGCTGCTTCAATGTCAGCGGCAGTAGGCAGGCTAGAAAGGTCCTGATCAGCAAGCCCGAAAAGTAGATCCTTGGCTTACTGAAGGCGCGAAGGTGAAACGGCTTCGGGCTCCAGGGGGCCAAGGTGAAAAGCTCCTAGGTCCAGGCCGGAGAAGAAGTCGTTGAAGGGAATGTGTGGCTCTGGACCCATGGGATCGTCCTGTTCAAGAGAATAAGCTGTTAGAAGTGCTCTAAAATTTTATGAATGAAGTATACACAGCAATACCTGGGTATGAGAACCAAGTGAGGCCGAGATCTCTTCACGAACATCGGCCTCACTTGGTTGAGAAGTTGGTTGAGAGGAAGATTGAGCCAGCACAGAAGAGGAAGAAGCATGGTCGGTCTCTACCCCTGGACTGGTTGAGGTCGTCGTTATCTGTAATACTTCAGCCTCTGGAATTGACCCCGAATCATCAGCACCGGCCTCAACCCGTAGAGTTGCAGAAGCCTCAGGAGGGTTAGCATCGGCCACCACCGGTTCCACAGTTACAGGAATGGAAGATCTTGTGGCTGCAGTAGGTTCCCCTTGCCCAGAGGGAGCTCCAACTTAAGTGGGGACGGCCTGGTCAACTTCTTCCCCAGCTGTCTCCGTAATGACTCCAGCATCGGCTACGCCCTCACTGCTGGAAGAGAGGACGACTTGCTCAGGAGCTTGGCTGGAAGGAGCAATGTCTTCATCTCCACTTGAAGGAGTTAGCGGAGGCATGATATGAAGTGGCATTACTCTCACGACGACCCATTCCAGATAGGCCGCCGCGGATGCTGGTGATGTAGGAAGAGAGGAAGGAAGAGTCTGAGGCAGACTTGGATGTGATGGGTCCTCTCCAGAGTCCTCATCAGCAAGCTAAAAATTAGAGGAAGGGGATTAGGGCTGAAAAGAACAAAATCGGGCTTAATAGCCAAAAATGTTGTAAATCTACTTGAGTTGAGGCCGGTATGGTTTTCTGTTTCTTTTAAGCAGGCCCCTTGCCCGGAGCTGGCTGGCGGGCCGGTCTTTTGGCCACTTGTTTGCGCCGGACTTGAGCTGGTGCTGGGGCAGGAGCATCGGCCTCAATGAACGATGATGCAGTGAAAGGTACCACGGCCTCAGCAGTAGTGTCTTTAAATATATTACTTGCCCGATCATCCCACCATTGGGTGAATTCTTCTGATACTACAGGTCGGGCAGAGAAGGGCATGAAGCTGAATGCCGCTTTGAGCCGGTCCGACCGTTCTTTTATTTTCTTCACCTGCCCATCATTGACAATGAGGTCGCATTCTACCAAGTCAACATTGACAGTGATGCTAGGGGGAGAGGGCACGAGTTGGGTAAGCCCAAATTGGCGGGCATAGAGGGAGCAAAGTAATACTCTGCCCCGCACTTATTGTTGGCCGATGGAATGCTTGGGCTGAAAATAATGTCTCTAGCCACTAAGTAGCTAAAGAAGATTTCGTTGTAGGTGGATTGGGTGGCCGAGCCCCAATTAGAAGGGTTATTGGAGAGTTGAAGAAAAGAAGAAAATTGAAGTGAGAAGAAAGGGGTGAAGAGGTTTATATCCCGAGGTGAGCAACCTTGATAGAAGAAAGTAAAACACTCCTCAAAAGAGTGTGAAGAGGGTGCTACGTCCATGAATTGGATGGTAGAGATAGGAACATCTGCCAACTGGCGAATGGCTGGTTGAAATTCAGGAAAATAAGAGTGCAGCCAAAGTTGGAGAATCCATATTGGGCTTCCACCAGCTCCAAAGCCCGAATGGACAAAATCAGTTATGCCTCTAAGTAAGTATGCCCAAACAAGCGTAGCCATGGCCAAGGGCTTCCCTGATGCAAGAGCCAAGGCCAAGGTGGTGTATTCTTTGGTGATGGCTTGGCTGGCTGAGCAGAAGAGGTACTTATTGAACCAGTAAATGAGGAAGGCGGTATGTTCAGCATCGGACACCTCCGTCTCATTTGCACCGATGCAGACAGTCAGAAAGCCTCCATAGATTGTGATCGGTCTGTGCAAAACGGCCCCGTCCCTGATACTTTCTTGCTGAGGATAGGCAAAGTTGGCCGTTCCGACGTTGAGCCCGGGAATGATTTCTTGCCCGTGAGGGCGAAGACCGAGCAAATAGCTTATGTCCTTGATGGTGGGAGCCATTGGTCCGCAGTGGAAAAGAAAGCCGTTGCAGGACGAGGACCAAAATAGCAAGGCAGAGAGAAAAAGAGGTCGGTCTATCTCTATTCTAGACCGACTAAGCATTATGGCATCATAAATGCCCGTTTGTCTCCAGACTGTGGCCTTAGAGGCCGATACCCTGGTTATCCACTTCTCCCAGTCTGCAGCGGGGGTCGGCCAGCCTCCAATAGGCTGGTTAGCAGTCTGAACCTTGTTCTAGTCGGCTGGGGCTTGCAGGAATGCTTCATTTTCAACTGGTGGAAAAAGAGGAGAAAAAGCTACCGGAGGATGGCCAAGAAACGCCGCTCCTAGGCCTGGTGCTACAGGAGAGCCATCGGAGGAGTTGTAGGGGGTCAGATAGTCAGTGGAGATCTCAGCGGCATGGGCTTTGGCTAGAGTCCTGACCTCCCTGCATCGGTTTTGCGGTGGTAGAGCATCAACAAAAGTTTTCTTTCCTTTAGAAGTAGCTGGAGCAGTCTTAGGGGCCATTTGAAGAGAAAATAAGTTCGCCGGAAGAAATGGAGTTTTAGAGAGAGAGGCTCTGTTTCGCTTGAACTGCTTAGAGAGAAAGAGAGTAAGAGCCCAAATGGGTGTGGTAAGGGTTTTTTGAAAATCCTACTCTGCTTAAATACCGTGGTGTTGTAATCATGATGCATTAAATATGGAGTGACTGGTGGGATTCTCCATGATCTGACATTCGCTGCATGCTTGATGCGTTGCAATTTTAAAATTCAAAACATCACATCAATCAAGGCGGGACGTTTAATATGACCTTTTGGGGGGCAATTGTTTGCACCCAAAACCGTCAATCGTTTTTGAGCCCGAGTTGCGTGGAGCTGAATAGAGGGGAGGCCGGGCTAAGGAATGAATGACTCATTGAACTCAAGTATAGACGTGAGACCGATGATAGATACAAGGCTGTTGGGTGTGGTAAGGAGAGCTCGATGAAAAAATTGAACATGTGTGAGGATTATCGGGCTATGGAAAAATATAACCCAATACGTTGATAGCCCGATGGTGGAATGAAGGAACATGAAGCTCAATCGGACACCGTGTAATGAGAGATGAGAGTTACAGTCCGATTGGCCATGGGCGTTGGAAGAAATCTAATCGGGCATGAAGAGAAGCATGGAAACAGATAGAGCCCGATTCATTCAGGAGGATAAGTGACGAGGCCGATGGACTGAAAGGAGAAGGCGGTGATATCCCCAGCGGTCAGGGTGACATCATCTCAGAGTTTTGGAAACAAGAGTCCGTTCAGGAAAGGAATTTGATCATGTCCAGCTGGATTTAGGTGTTTAATCCCCAAATTAAAGGGATTGATTCAATCAGAATCCGGATAAGGAAGGACTTCTCAGCCAATCAGCCAATCAGCTAATCAGTGAAGCAGCTTGGGGCACAAGCTAAAGAATTCTTGTCCAATTAGGAATCATCTGGGGCCGCTATATATATTCAGGCAGGCTAACCAAGCAAAAGACTCCGCGTGATCTCGAAACAGCATACACACTGCATTCGAAGCATTCAAGCATTCAAAGCACTCTTTTAAGTCTTTATGTTTTCCAGCTTTCATAGCAAATAGGTCTGCCCTTTTTGTTATTTCTCTTTGTTCTTTTGAATAATCAGCCTGTTCTGGTTTGTTCTTTAGTTCTGTGTATTTTTTCCAAACACTTAATAAAATCTTCATTTTATTAAACCGTTTGTGATTGGTTTACCTGTTAAACTTGACACTTTTTAGCTTGTGCGCTTCAGTACTGCTAGAGAATTTACGGTGAGGGTACTTTCCTACTCACTATACACAATCACCCTGGTTAGAAGTCAGATTCATCAAGCCTTGTGTATCACTCACACAAAGAATAGGAAATTAGGTTGCACGTTCACACACACACACACCGAACCACTGTTGGTTCTGGTACGCCCGCACAAATTACAGCAAACATTAGTCTAATTGCATAATTTATCAGTCCGAATTGATTAAGTGCTACTTAGACTGACTTGTCTTTCAAAACTAAAACTTTGAGGTCTCAGATGGTCCACCACCATTTGACCAATCATACCATTACGTGGCATATCAAGACCATGATGATGTAATGCTTTGTGTGGCCGATCAAACTGATGTAGACAATTTGGCTTGAAGATTGGAATCACTTGTGGGCCCCTCTGTTACTTTCCCAAAGTGATTAACTACTTATGTCAGCCAAAGGGTCATAGACATGAGCCCGAATTGATGAAAGGCCATCACCAGAATTACAAAATTATGAATTAGTCAATATGAAATTGCATGACCTAAGTGAGGCAGCCCGAATTGATGAAGTGCCAAAAATTGATGCTAGCCCGAATGCCTTATGACAGCCATCAACTAGTAGTGTAACCAGCCTTTATAGCCACTATTTAATGTAGAGCCCACGTAGTGACCATTATGAGTATGGCCCACCAAAGTGTCTTCCTTTGGCCAAAATAATATGCGTGGCAACTAAACAATCCAAATGGTATCATCAGTCCGAATTGAAACTAAATAGTCCAAACTCATTCAGCCGAATCGATTTTGAACCAAGCACTTTGCCATAATTTAGACGATCGGTCAGTAAGTCCGATTAAAAAATCTCATTTGGCCTGTACAAATTGTAACTTAAAAAATATATTTTTTGAGTGCAAACATAGGTGTTCACCACAGTGCCCTAATCTGTAATAATAAATATTAAATTTTTATGTCCGCATTCATATAAATGTGTTCTGGTTGCCCATATGTCCAAACATAATAATGAATGCGTGTCCATTGATATAATATTGTTTATTTAATTAAACAGTAAGGGGTGTTGTATTTTTTTAATTCAAAAAAATTTAAGACATCCACAGATGTCATTTTTCTTTGATTGATCAATATATCACCCAATAAAGTGCCTTTAAATATTAATAATTTATTACTACGTTATGTATTATTGTAGTGGCCACAACATCTTAAGCAACTATGTTATATGATTATTGATTGATATTTGAATGTTTAGATTCCCTAAACCCACAGACATGGGGTCCTTTCTTCTTAATATTCCATTAACTGTTGGTCTTATAATAAAGACAATTTATAAGTCCAATGTATTATGCTGAATTGACAGTGGATAATTCAGATCAAATTCATTGCTTCACTATTTGAATGAATATTCTTAATTATTACTATTTTGTCATCTTTTGGTTATTTTGTGAGTTTTCTTACATTTAATAGATTTGTAGTAGTTATGTGATTAGACAAATTCCATTGATATTTGGGTGCGTGGAACTCAATTAACTATTTTGTGTAAAATCGCCTATACCTACAGTGTTTTCACATCATTTACAGGTCGTAAGTGAATGATCGAGGATAATCCGTTTTCATTTCACAGAGGTAGTGTTTCAATTATTTCTCATTTTCTTTCTGGATTGCATGTCTTGAGTACGTATATAATGGTTATCCCTGGTGGTTTAATGTTTGTGTTTTGTATATCGACTGTCCATGTCTATACAATATACATTTATGTTTTTATATAAATTCTTTTGTGTACATTTATTGTAATTTGAGGTACTTGTGTTATTTGCGTGAACGTACAGTAAATTAGATAAGGTTTTATTTTATTTTATAATTTGAAATAGAAATTATTGCTAAGTTGTTTGATCAATCTGCTTCACGAATTTCATTCATGTTCTAAATTTACAAACTTATTTCTTCCGTTTATTTACTCCATAATCCACTACAGTGGAATTTTTTAGAAGAAGTTGATCAACATTACGAGCCCATTTGGAATAGTTTTTTTGGGCCAGTGACCATTTGGCTCACTTGGAACCTATCGTCATTGGTTAAGTTAGGATAAGGGCTTACCACCCCCAAACACAGACCTTGCTAACAATTTTGCAAGAGGTCTAAATTTTTATTTATATTTGGTTTTTATTTATTTTATTTTATTTATTTATTTATTTTTATTTTGTATGTCTATAACAACCCGTGCATAGCACGGGTTATTGACTAGTTTATTTTATGGATGTTGTTATGGGTCCTGTGCACATATATTTAAAACCCATGAACATGTGAGTTGGTCTATCATAAAGTAAAGTCACGTGATCTTGAAATTTTGCAAATGTAGGGGTAATGATATAATTTTCATATCAACTTTCCAGTACTTGTAAATATGGGGGATATATATGTTGCGAGATATTGCATTATTATTTCTATTTCTTTTAATATTTTGCAATTAGGAATTTGAGTATAATGCAATTGTTAATTTGTGAAATTAGTTGTTCTTGTAGAATATATAATGATTCTATAATATGGGTTAGCTTTGAGATAACTCAAGATGATTAAATGTGATAACATATGGTATTAGTTAATATAACTAGTGGATTCACATTCATAGTGAAACTTAAAGCTAATGGTTTTGAGATTAGCGAACATGAAGAGGATTTATGAGTATGTGAATTGAAATAAAATTTTTAGGTATTACAAATGTGATACTAGTTAGTCTGTTGGACAAATACGAGTAAAGTCCAATGAGATCACCTATATATGTAAATTAAAACACCGCTAGCATATCTCTATTTGAGTATTCATGTTGAGTTGGTAGTCTAATGTGTGTTGTAAGTTACACTCGACCGTATATAGCATGCTCGGTCTGTTGGTTTTAGTTTTCAAAAAACTTAATTTGCAGCCAAAAAAAAAATACATGGAAAAACCAGGAGGTGCAGTCATGGGGAGATCAAGCTGACTTTACGTTCTAGTGCAACTATTTCAGTGATTGCAATAGGAGTAGTAGTTTTAGAAATCCAGAATAAAATATTTTTAGTTTTACTAGATGTACTTTACGCTCCAAGTATGAGACAAAATTTAATTTTAGTTTCAAAGTTGTCAAATAATGGTTATTCTGTTTTTATTTGGAGCTGAAGTGGTTATTAAAAGAAGTAGTACTTTTATTTGTTATAGTATTAAATTAAATGACTTGTATGTGATCACTCCCATTATTTCTAATGAATCTAAAATGGAACTTAATAACTCAATGGTTAATTTACCATCTAAAAGAAAGGAACATTCTTCTAATCCAAAAAGACTTTGGCATATGAGGCCAGGTTATATCAATCTAACCAGGATTAATAGACTGGTCAAAAATGGGATCTTAGACACTTTGGTTCTTGAACTAATGTCGGTCTATGAATCTTGTATAGAAGGGAAAATGACCAAGAGGCCCTTTCCAGCAAAAGGCTATAGGTGAAATAACTTGTTGGAATTAGTACATACTGATGTATGTGGACCAATAAACATTAGAGCGCGAGGTGGTTATGAGCATTTCATCACATTTACTGATGACCACTCTAAATATGGATATATTGATCTAATGCACCATAAGTTTGAAGCTTTTGAAAAGTTCAAAGAGTTTTGAGTTGAAGTAGAGAAGCAATTAGATAAACATATCAAGGTCATTGATCAGATCGAGGTGACGAATATCTCTTTAATGAATTTATTGATCATCTGGTACACGATGAGATTCTGTCACAATTGACTGCACTAGGTACTAGAATGGTGTAGCAGAAAGAAGGAACCAGACCCTTTTAGACATGAATAGGTCGATGATGAGTTATTCAGAGTTGCCATTGTTCCTTTGGGGGTATGCTTTAAAAATTGCATCGTACATACTAAATCATGTTCCAAGCAAATCTTTCCCTAAGATACCTCGGGAGTTGTGGAGTGGGTGTAAGCCTTCTTTACAACATTTTCGTATTTGGGGGTGTTCGACACATGTGCTGAAGGGACAGATGAGTAAGTTGGAGACACGATTGGTAGTATATAACGTCGGGGGTCATCCAAAGACCACCTATGGTTGGTATTTTTATGATCTGAAAGAATAAAAAGTGTTCATTAGCATGAACGCAGTTGTAGACACCCCAATTTTGACCAAACATCAAATTTATGGGAGTATTACCTCTAAGAACCGATGATGACAAATGCCCGACTAATCTAGGACTTCCAAAAGTGATTCAAGCTCTTCCGAAAGCTCTTTCAATTCAAGACAAAAAAGGAAAAGAGTGAAAAGGGGAAAATAGATAAAAACGACATATGGCAAGGGTTGCGACAGTCACGGGATGCCGTACGGCACTCTCTGAAGTGTCAGAATGGCATTCTATGAATGCCGCAAATTTCACCAAATGCCGCGAAAAATGAAATTTCACGAAAAGATGGTAGTCCATGGAGTACTCTGCGGCAGTCATCAAGTGTCGTATCGACATTCAATGAATGTCGCACAGGTAGACATTGAGTGCCGACATGATACTTATTGAGTGCCGCATTTTTGTAACCGCTAGCTGTGAAATAGTACATTTGTACCTTCAAAAAGGACGTCAGAAATTAGGGTTTTGCCCCTAAAATGGCTAGAATACCCCTCCAAAATCTGCCTATATAAAGGGAGGTGAATATCCCATTACAAGGAGACTTGGAATTTGGAATTTTAGAATCCCTATATTGATTCTTCTTCAAAAACTTTCTAAATTAAGTGAGTAGTAGAGATAGTTGGTATGATTAGGAAGAAGGAGCTAGAAGAAGAGCTTGATTAAACTTGGAAAAGTCCTAAAACAACCAAGGAGTTGAGGATAATTAGAGGTAAACTCTAGATTACTTAGTTTCATCCTTCAAGTTCAATCACAATATGTAGATTCTTAGGGTCTTTAACACATTTTCAACACCTCATTTCATCACACTCCACATATATTGTGATTGAACTTCCATTTCATTAGTTTGGATCAAATTAGCTTTAGGTTAAAGTTTAAATAAATCTTGGAGTTGATTTAGATGTTATTTGAACTTTGGTTTCTTTTCTTTTTTTATTATGTTTATTTATTGGGATTCATAAGACTTTCAATGGCTTACTTGAGTCCTTGTGCTTAGAATCCCTTAATATTCTTATAAACTCAAAATTCATGAGAGGATTAAGGTTGATATTAGTGTGTTGAGCCAATGAGTCCAAACTTTAATCCATACTTTGAATTCATTACTTTGAGAATTTATGAATTTTCTTCATACTTCATTGAAATCCACAAGTATAAGGTCCTTAGTCTCTGATGACCATCAAATGGTAGGAGAAAGTGGTTTGGTTTAAGCCCAATTTCATGGTTCAATAGTTAGGGTTAACAAACAAATCTGAACTTGACAAATGGTGCAGTGAATTCAATGACCATCTTTGATCAAGGATTTTTAGTTAAATAATGGTCCTTTGGAATTGAATGAAACCAACTAAAAAGTATCAATAACACAAAGTTTTAATACTGTAATTTTTGTTTTAGTGAGATTTCATGTTTAGAGTGGTTTGGTCATGGGTTTTGTGAAGCAACGATAATCTGTCCAGAATTCCAGAATAGTAACACCTTTTTGAAATTAGTAAATTAGAGCCTTAACCAAGCATTTTTTACTTCAAATAAATTTTTCTATATAGTTGAATGTGTAATGAGATTCCCTAAAACGATTAGGGTCATTCTGATTTTTTACTATTTTTAGAAAATCATACAAAATCTCTGGACAGAGAGTTATAAGTTTCTGAGTGACGTCTAGTTTTTGCCCATTCCCCAGAGTTTCAACCGTTGATCTTTGTTTTTTTCTTTTTGGGTTAGCAACTAGACTCACAGAGGCATCTTGTGTCCAAAATTCATTGACATCAAACCATGGGAAGTATGATTTTCCAATTTTTTAAGTTCAGGTCTGCTCTCTGGAATTCTTAGAATCCTGTGACAAATTTGATAAGTTTTGTAAATAATGATTCAAATGATCTTTTCATGACCTAGGGTTTATACCATGCTTCAATGATGATTAGTTAAGCTTAAATCCATAGGCTTAATGATCCAAATCAATGAGTATTTCATAACTTGCTCTTGTTCATGTATTCATCTATGTAGACTCATGTTTGTAACTAGAATTCATTTCATTTTGTGATTAAATTGCATCTACTTGAACCTAATTATGAATTCTTTGTGACCATGTTGAGATTATACCATTTCCATATGGACATTGCATTGGCTCCTAGTTGAGACTTGTATATCTATGGATATGTTGTATTCCCAACTACTTACAAAGAATTCATAATCATATCAAATCATTTCATACCTGATAGATTTAAGATAGAAGTTTAACGATGTTGTTTAGAATTTCATATTGTACCTTGATTAAAGCATGTGAACTAACACCTTTATTTTGTAGCCTATAAAATGTATGATTTCTCAAGCTTCTCTTTAGTTTATTTTAATCTCTTGATTTTATCGATTTTCCGACTCCATGTGCGACACCTTAGAGTTAGGATTTGCCTTATGTGTATATATGTGATTAGATACTCTTTTTCTAAGTTTTTATTTATTCATATGCATTGCATGTTTAATATTCGCAGCTGGATCCTGGGTAAGTTCCCTTGTTCCCTATTGCATATCATATGGCTTGCTAATTTAACTACATGGTTTTTGAATGATATTTTATCGTTAGAAATTTAAAACCATTTCAACATGCTTGTGTAATGTATATTTATATCTATGTATTAGTTGAGGGCATACTTAGATTATTAATTCGATGAAAGGGATGTTGAGTAGAGGCCTATCATTAGATAGGATAAGAGAGGGTATTTTAGTCCGTCGGACTCCTTCCTCTCCCATTCCATAATCCCCGAACCTAGTTAATCTCTGGTTTCCAAAAAGATTAGTTTGCTTTTAAATGGTCTCTTAATTTTTCCCTTTAAAAATTAAGTGGCGACTCATATTTGTGTTTTAATTTGAAAAGAAATTTAAAAAGCTATGGGTAAGGAAAAATGCGATATCCACAATCTGGCAACTCTACTGGGGATCGAACCCAGAATCTCTGGTTTCACAGACCAGAATTCTAATTTTGGGTTCACTTGAGGATTGGACTTGAAAGCATCCTTTTAACCGAAGTAGTTAATTTTTGTGTGCCTGTTGTATTGCACTTACATGTCTCGCTAGTCAATTGCATGGAATTATGACCTTGAAGGCTCGGGACAACCTGGTCGGTCAAGCCATCATGGGACTGTGTGATCACCCTTGATCTTGTACCATGTGTTGGTATATAAAGCATCCTATTGGATGTGTGTCAAGGGTCCCTTATTTGACCAAAACCCAATCTTTACATAATAGCTTCCATAGAACCTTTCAAATCTTAGGAAATCAATTCGTGATTAGGATTATGTGCTAGGAAGTTTTGTATGTCTGAAAGGGATTACATGAAATGATGGCGATGCTTGCTTGATGAAAGATCTGTAACCTCTTAATCACTTTTTGAGCAATTCATCTTCATGTCCCATGACATTTGGGAACATGCCGAACTATGATTATTAGATTACACTTCTTATATCTTGTTAGCTAAAGCATCATTAACCTTGTATGTATCCGAATTTATGAAAAGTATGGTGACAATCCGATCATGTGATCCTTCTACCCAAAGAATTTTGAAATCCATCTTTAAGAGCAAACATATTTTTGCTATCCTTTTTTCAGTTGCTCTTTCAAAAATCTTTTGAGTTCACTTTTTGATTAAAATTCCAAGGCAATCTTTGTTAAGATATATTTTCACATTCTCATCTTCGAAGGGAGAATCCAAAAATCTTGGGAATTATTTTTGAAAGAAATTCTTTTCAAATGAATTTTAAAGCAATAATTCAATCCAATCATTTTTGTTGAGGAATGTTTAACATCCTCGTTCTCAAAAAGAATTCTTAAGAATTGTTTTCAAAAGATTTTATCATCACAGAAATACTTTCCAAATGAATTTAAAAAGCTTTTTAAAACGTCTAACCTTCGAAAGGGTAATGAGGATCACAATGAAAAGAGAAGTTAGCGCACTTGACATGGATGAGGATTGTATGCGCTTATGTGCCTTATGTGTTAGGCTTAGGATTTTCTTTTCTTTTGCATATAAAATAGGCACACACACACATGCATTGCATCCGTGTGACATATGAACCATTCATGAACATTTCACTAAGAATTTGCAAAGGAAAATGTGGAAAATAATAACAAAATGAAAATTCTTTTAAAATCAATCAAAATTGATTAAAAATGATACTTGATTGTAGGCGAGATAGCATCAAACTCAGAACAGTTTGGGTTAGCAATTCAACCGTTAGATTAGTTAGAAGAGAGAAGATAATGAAAAGGATTATGTTGAGCCTAATGATTCGAAGAAGGGCCACTTAACTGAGAAATTGGCCATAGAGATGGATAATGTTACCGCAAACACGGGTGGCAAACTTGAAGGTTCAAATGATACTAGTGGGGTGATAGTGTTTGGAACTACTGCTGCTAAAGTAAATGTGGATGCTCTTAGAAATTGAATATCTGAAAATCATCTGTGACACTCCAGTTGAGACCATGTAAAGTCTAGTCCGGAAATCGAGTCATGTCAAGTAGGAGTCAAGTGTCAAGTCCAGTCGTATCTTTGAGTCAGTCAGTTGTCGAGTTTATCTTTTAAGGCTTTGTTTATCGAGACGAGTGATGTAATCCTCTTTCTCTATTAGTTGAATGAAATCTCATTCTGCTTGATTCAGTGTGCCAAGTCGTGAATATATGGATCATTAAGCCAAGAAAAAAAGGTCACCTTTTCAAACGATCATGGAAAATACTCTATCAATAAATCTTTGCATTGAAAATGATCCCCAAGTGATCAAAGCAAATTTTGTGCCAAAACCAAGTGGGAGTGGAGAATTGATTTGCTTTACTTTAAGAATTTAAAGATGCTCTTGCTTAATCTTGAAAAGATGAAGCTTGCTCACCATCCCCCTCTTCTCAAATACTAAGCCTAAAAGATGAGCCCAACTAGTCCAAAGCCATAAACTTGGTCCTTGATGGTAGCTAGATATTTTAAATGAACTTCTTCTTCCAAAAAAAAAGGGAATATAAAAAAAAGAAAAAGAAAAAAGGAGCTTGCTAGGATAAAAGCCCGAAAGGGCACCTAGGCAAAAGTTAGAGCACAAAAAAAAAAAAAAAAGAGAAGAAATAAAGAAAAAGAAAATAGAGAGAGCTCACTAGGATGAAAACCCGAAAGGGCACCTAGGCCAAAGTTAGAGCAAAAATAAGATGCGTGTTGATTTCAAAATCCTGAATCCTTGCCAGTCAAAATCATGAAGAGAATAAGAGATAGTAAGATAGAGAAAAGAAAGGAAAGAGAAAAGAAAAAGCAGAGAAGATTAAGAATTCTTGAGTGATTCAAAGTAGATCATTAGCACATGAATTATCTCAAGGCTTTGTGTTGTTCTAAACAAAGAAAAGAAATTGGATATGAAAAAAGAGATTTGAAAGTACCAATTAGTCTCAAAATGTTGTGAGAGGCTCAATGGCTAAGTGGGCCTAAAACAATGCAAAGATATCTTTGAGGAAAATAAAAAATGATTTGGAGGGCTGATATTGCTTTGTGATTATGATAGAGTATGATAAAAGCACGATACATCATGAGAATGGCAAAGTTGACTGGCTAGTGAAAGGGTTAAAGAATCAACCGTCAAATAAAAAAGAAAAGAAAAGAAAAGAGAAGAGAAAATAAAATAAAGAAGAAGTGGTTCATCATGCTACACAAGGGCTACTACAAGTGACATACACTCACTAGACCCAAATGGCAACATGGCTCGAAAAGCCCATCAATTCTTAAAGCCTAATTCTTTCAAAACTTCTAGAGTACTTGAACTACGCTCGACCTGATTCCCACTCGATGATACGTAGGCAACCTATCTGGTTTAGTCACCACCATCGTCATAATATGGTGTGCTCTTTTAGGCCTTGGCCATATTACCTTGGACCTGATTCCTATTCGGGGATAAGTTGAATCCTTTGCGCATATGGTTATGTTCTTTTAAAACTAGGAGCAAACTTACGTTTGCCTAGGACCATATATGTATTGCCGAACTAGGGGCAAACAAAGTTTGCCAATCAGCATTGGGACATTCCACTTCAGCCCATCACATTCATGATGATCACCTCTAGATTGGGAGTAAATGCACTGCAAGCATCCTGTACCAACATGTTCTCAAGGCCCTTGGGAAGAGCATGTTTGCCCTTAAGACTAGGGGCAAAATTCGTTTGCTGAAAGCCCTATTTTACCTTTGAAGCGAGCCCCCGAGTCTCTTTCAAACTAGGGACAAACTTTATTTGCCAAAATCCCTTTATGATAAATGCAAGTTCTCAAGTATTTGAGTTTGTTTTGAATGGATTGAAATAGAGTGTCTTTTATTCTATAAGGTAAAGCACTAATTTGAAGTACACTCTAGAAAGGCCAAGAATCAGCTAAATCGAAAAGGAGAAGTTTTCAAAGTTTAGATTTATCAAAAAAGCACTACCATTGTAAAATGATGAATAAATGAAAGAGGTAAGATGATACATATATTCACGATGAAAGCACATCAATTCAGAGTATGATTTAATCACCTTGTTTTGTTGAGTTTGTCCTCGTCTGATGAGTCAATAATGATCTCAAATGTGTGGGCTTAAGATGATGAATAATGACTTGAAAAGTCTCCATAAGCATCCTACGAGCAATGCAAGCAGGAGTTTTAAACACTATCACAACACAATGCCAAAAGTGGAAATATGAGAATGGTCCAAGACTAGGGGCAAAGGTGACTTCCCTCTTTTGACACAATCATTATGTTTCTTCCAAATAGTCTACAAGTGCAGAAAATCATGCTTTCATAAGGCTACTAGGGCAGCACAAACCCCGTTAGCTCCGTTTAAATTCTTTGAGTCCGAGGACTCCCCATTTTTGTAAAATCAATTCTTTGAGTCCGAGGATTCTCCGTTTTTGTAAAATCAATTCTTTGAGTCCGAGGATTCCCCGTTTTTGTAAAATAAATTCTTTGAGTCCGAGGATTCCCTATTTTTGTAAAACCATTTCTTTGAGTTCCAGGACTACCCATTTTCGTCAAACCAATTCTTTGAGTTAGAGGACTTCCCATCTTTGTAAAACTAATTCGTTGAGTCTGTGAGATTCCATCTGTATAAAAGTAAAGTTTGTTGGGTCTGTATGACTCCTTTTGTGTAAAAAGTGAATTTGTTGAGCCTATGTGACTTTGTTTGAATAAAGAAATGAAATTTCAAGTCCGCATGACTTCGTCTCTGTGAAATATGAAATTTTGAGTCTGCACGACTCCGTTAATGTAAAATATGAGTTCTTGAGTCCAAATGACTCCGTTAATGTAAAATATGAATTCTTAAGTCCAAATGACTCCCATCTTATAAAGTTCAAATTTTTTTCAGGTTCGCATGACTCCATATATGAATATAAAATATTGAATTCTCAAGTCCGCGTGACTTCGTTTGTGTAGAATATGAATCCTGGAGTCCGCGTGACTCCATTTGAGTAAAATATTGAACTCTCGAGTCCGCGTGACTCTATGTGCGTAAAATATTGAGTTCTTGAGTCTACATGACTCCGTCTTTGTAAAATATGAATTTTTTAAGTCCATGTGACTTCGTGTTTACAGAATGTGAATTTTTGAGTCCGTAAGAATCCGTGTTTGAGAAATGTAAATTTTCAAGATGTGAATTATTTGAGTTAGTGCGACTCCCCTTTGGAAATTGGAATTGCTTCAAGTCGAATCGACTCCCGGCTTGGAAATGGGAATTGAGTTGAGTTGAACCGACTCCAGACTTTGGATTTCGAGAATTTGAATTTGTTTGGGTGTAATTGACTCCTGATTCATGAGTTTGAACTAAATTGAGTCTGATTTGCTCCCCGTTTTGTGAAGAAGAAATTCTTTGAGTCTGATTCACTCCCAATTTTGTGAAACATAAATTCTTTGAGCCTGATTGTCTCCAATTTTGTGAAACTGGAATTCTTTAAGTTTTGTGAAAGAGAAATTATTTGAGTCCGATTGACTCCCAATTTTGTGAAACAGAAATTCTTTGAGAATATGGAATTTGAATTTTGAATTGGTGAAATTGAATTTATTTAAGTCTGATTGAATCCTAATTTTAGAATATGGAACTGAATTGAGTCTGATTGACTCCAGATTTTGAAAAGTTGAATTGAATTGAGTGTAATTGACTCCCGATTTTGAAAATTAAATTGAATTGAATTGAATCTGACTAACTTCTGATTTTAGAATTTGAATAAAACTGAGTCTGACTGACTCCGATAAACTGAATTGAACTGATTGACTCCTTATTTCAGAAATAGAACTAAATTGAATTAAATTGAGTCTAATTTTACTCTCGATTTTGGGAATTGAAATAAATTGAGTCTGATTCAACTCCTGATTTTGAAAATTGGAATTTTTGTTGAGGCAATTTGACTCCGATTTTGAGATTTGAGATTCTTGTTGAGTCAAAATTGATTTTGATTAAGAAAATTTGAAATCTTATAAATTAACCCTCGATTTTGAAATAAGAAATTCTTCGAGTTCGTGTGACTCCATTTGTATAAAAAGTGAATTTGTTGATTCTGTGTGACTCCATTTGTATAAATATATATATATTTGTTGAATCTGTATGACTCCATTTGTATGAAATGCGAATTTGATTGAGTCTGTGTGGTTCCATTTGTATAAAAAGTGAATTTTTGTTGAGTCCGTGTGACTCCGTTTAAGTAAAATGAGAAAAAGTGAATTTCGTTGAGTCCGAATGACTCCGTGGTTGTAAAATGCGAGTTTTGAGTCCAAATGACTCCGTTGTTGTAAAATGCAAATTTTGAATCCAAATGACTTCGTAATTGTAAAATGCGAGTTTTGAGTCCAAATGACTCCATGGTTGTAAAATACGAGTTTTCGAGTCCGAGTGACTCCGTGGTTGTGGACATGTGAGTTTTTGAGTCCGTGGATCCAAATGACTCTTTTGTTTAAAATGTGAATTTCTTGAGTCCTTGTGTAAGAAAATTGAATTTTTTTGAGTCCGCATGACTCCCTTTGTCTTGTAAAATATTAAATTTTGACTCCCTCTGTCAAAATATTGAAGTTTTGAGTCCATGTGACTCACTTTAAATTTTTTAATCTGCGTGACTCCTTTTGTCAAAAAATTGAATTCTTGAGTCCGCATGACTCATTGTGTAACGAAATTGAATTTTTGGGTCCACGTGACTCCCTTTGAATTTTGAGTCTGCGTTATTCCTTTTGTTAGAAAGTTGAATGAATTTGAATTGTGGAGTCCAAGTTTCTCCGTGGATGTAAAATATGAGATTTGGGGTCGGAGTGAATAATAATTATGAAATTTTAGGGCATGGTCTCAACACGAAATCAATGAATAGGGATAATAAGGATAAGCAAAAGTGTAAATCCTACATGTGGTCCTAATATCCTAAACATGATCATAAAAATGTGTTTAGGGAATCAAGAATCCACAAAGCGCGCAAGATTAAAATCATGTTCATACATGCATTAAGCATCATACATTGCATTGATCATCTAGAGAAGTAGAAATGCGAAGTGAAGTCTAGATTTTTACCCCTTTGATAAAGGCACGTGCTGAGAGGCACAATTCGGGGTCAACAAGGAGGAGTGAAAGATTGTGACCTGGGGAGGGCTTATATCTCTTCCTTGGAGGTTCTGGTGAGCCTAAACCGCTAGCCATAGGAATAGATCTGCAAGAACGAGTGAGAAGAATCAAGTTTTTTTGAAAGGTTTAAGAGGAAAACATAGCAATATATGAAATGCTATGGTGTTTAATTATGAATTTAACCAAAAGATAGGATCTTGATGATAAAAAGGAGTCAAACTGACTCTGGTTTTTGTGAAATTGAAATCTTGATTCGAATCGACTCTAGATTTTAAAATTTTTGAATTGAGTCAAATTAACTCCAATTTTTGTGAAGTTGAAATCTTGATTCGAATCGACTCCAGATTTTAGAAATTTTGAATTGAGTCAAATTAACTCCGATTTATGTGAAATTGAATCGATTTGAGTAAGATTGACTCTCGGGTTTAGAAATTGAAAATTAAGTGGAGTTTGACTAAATCCTATTTTAGAAATCGAACCGAATTAAATTGATTTGAGTCTGATTGACTCCTGAGTTTTGAATTTGAATTGAATCGAGTCATGTGGACTCCCGGTTTCGAAATTTGAGTAGATTTGAGCCTGATTGACTACGGTTTTTTTAGAATTTGAATATAAATTGAGATTGGACTCCCGGGTTTAAAAATTGAAATAAGTATGTTTGACTCCGGATTTTGAAATTTTGAAATGAATTGAGTTTAATCGACTCCCGATTTTAGAAATCAAACTTAATAGGAGTTTGTTTTGACTCCTAATTTTGGAATTTGAATTGAATTTAGTCTAACAGACTCCCGATTTTTAAAGAATGACACGAGCAAACGTATCCGACGCGGCCGAGCAGCTGTGGATTTTTCAGAGCAAACATATCCGATGGGGCCGAGCGGCTACGAATTATTCAGAGCAAACATATTAGACAGGGCCGAGTGGCTGCGAATTTTTCAGAGCAAACATATCCGGCGGGTAGAACTGCTGCGGATTTTTTAGAGCAAACATATCCGACGGGGTCGAGGGGATGCAAAATTTTCAGAGCAAACATATCCAACGAGGCCGAGTGGCTACGGATTTTTCAGAGCAAACATATCCGATGGGGCCGAAAGGCTGCCGATTTTTTAGAGCAAATATATCCGATGGGGCCGAGCGGCTGCAGATTTTTTAGAGCAAACATATCCGACAGGGCCAAGCAGTTGCTGATTTTTTAGAGCAAACATATCCGACAGGGCCGAGCGATTGTAGATTTTTCAGAGAAAACATATCCGACAGGGCTGAGCGACTGCGGATTTTTCAGAGCAAACATATCTGACGGGTTCGAAAGGTTGTGGATGTTTAGAACAAACCTGCATTGACACCAGGGCCTAAGTCGCGAAGCATCGCCTAGTCGATTACGTTCATCCGTTTGGCCAAGTTAGCTAAGAGTCCTATAGAGGACCAACTAACTAGTCATAGAGACTCCGAGTTTAGTGGCCAGTTCGCCCGGTAAGTTGAGGCGACCACAAGCATTAAGTAGCATAGGGCATGGATTGCATTTAGATATATCAAGATAGCACGATCTTGAATCACATCATTTGTGTAGCATGCAATTGCATTAACAACCATCATTGTGTGTGCATGTGCATCACAACAGGATAGGTGACTTCATCCGTATGATAACTTATGCTTGTGTGTGTTTGTCCCTGTCCCGAATTTTATCTTAGTCTGATTCCTAAAAGGATACGTAGGCAGCTCACTGTTGAGCACGATCGACATGAACCGTTTGCACAGCTTTTTTGCGACGCATTTTTGTTTTTACCTAAAATCGATAGTTTGGTCAAAAAGGATTGTCTTCATACAAGCTTTAACATTCACTTGTGACACTCGTCACTCCACAAGCTCTGTCGAAGAGGGCAAACTGTAGACACCCCGATTTTGACCAAATGACGAATTTAGGGGAGTATTACCTCTAAGATCCGATGATGACAAACGCCTGACTAATCTAGGACTTCCAAAGGTGATTTAAGCTCTTTCGAAGGCTCTTTCAATTCAAGACAAAAAAGGAAAAGAGAAAAAAAGGGAAAACGGAGAAAACGGCACATGGCAAGGGTTGCGGCAATCACGGGTTGTCATACGGCACTCTCCGAAGTGTCAAAATGGCATTCTATGAATGTCCCAAATTTCACCAAATGCCGTAAAAAATGAAATTTCACGAAAAGACAACAGTCTGTGGAGTACTCTGCGGCAGTCATCAAGTGCCATATCGGCATTCAATGAATGCCACGCCAGTAGACATTGAGTGCCGGCACGAAACTTACTGAGTGCCGCATTTTTGTAACTGCCGCTGGGAAATAGCTCATTTGGATCATCAAAAAGGACGTCCGGAATTAGGGTTTTGCCCCTGAAATGGCTGGAATACCCCTTCAAAATCTGCCTATATAAGGGAGGTGTATATCCCATTACAAAGAGACTTGGAATTTAAAATTTTAGAATCCCTATATTGATTCTTCTTCAAAAACTTTCTAAATTAAGAGAGTAGTAGAGAGAGTTCGTATGATTAGGAAGAAGGAGCTAGAAGAAGAGCTTGATTAAACTTGGAAAAGTCCTAAAACAACCAAGGAGTTGAGGATAATTAGAGGTAAACTCTAGATTACTTAGTTTCATCATTCAAGTTCAATCACAGTATGTAGATTCTTAGGGTCTTTAGCACATTTTCAAAAGCTCTCTTCCCACCTCATTTCATCACACTCCACATATATTGTGATTGAACTTCCATTTCCTTTTGGATTAAATTATCTTTAGGTTAAAGTTTAAATAAATCTTGGAGTTGATTTAGATGTTATTTGAACTTTGGTTTCTTTTCTTTTTTTATTTTGTTTATTTATTGGGATTCGTAAGACTTTCAATGGCTTACTTGAATCCTTGTGCTTAGAATCCCTTAATATTCTTATAAACTCATGATTTATGAGAGGATTAAGTTTGATATTAGTGTGTTGAGCCAATGAGTCCAAACTTTCATCCATAGTTTGAATTCATTACTTTGAGGCTTTATGAAGTTTCTTCGTACTTCATTGAAATCCACATGTATAAGTGTCCTTAGTCTCCAATGACCATCAAATGGTAGGAGAAAGTGGTTTGGTTTAAGCCTAATTTCATGGTTTAATAGTTAGGGTTAACAAACAAAGATGAACTTGATAAATGGTGCAGTGAATTCACTGACCACCTTTGATCAAAGATTTTTAGTTAAATAATGGACCGTTGGAATTGAATGAAACCAACTGGAAAGTATCAATAACACAAAGTTTTACCATTGCAATTTTTGTTTCAATGAGATTTCATGTTTAGACTGGTTTGGTCATGGGTTTTGTGAAGCAACAATAATCTGTCCAAAATTTCAGAACAATTACACCTTTTGAAATTAGTAAATTAGAGCCTTAACCAACCATTTTTGACTTCAAATAAATTTTTCTATGTAGACTATTGTGTTAGTAAGATTCCCTAAAACGATTAGGGTCATTCTAATTTTTTTTACTATTTTTAGAAAATCAAACAAAATCTTTGGACAGAGAGTTGTAAGTTTCTGAGTGACCTCTAGTTTTTTCCCATTCCCCAGAGTTTGAACCGTTGATATTTGTTTTTTTTTTCTTTTTGGGTTAGAAACTAGACTCACAAAGGCATCTTGTGTCCAAATTTCATTGATAGCAAACCATGGGAAGTATGTTTTTCCAATTTTTGATGTTCCAGTCTGCTCTCTGGAATTCTCAGAATCCTGTGTCAAATTTGATAAGTTTTTAAATAATAATTCAAATGATCTTTTCATGACCTAGGGTTTATACCATACTTCAATAATGATTAGTTAATCTTAAATCCATAGGCTAAATGTGTTGGGGTTATATCACATGTGGGATAATCCCATTAATTTAGGGATTGTGATTTGGCTAGATTCCTAATGTGATTTGGTTTCCTTGATAGAGTTGTATTACTTGTCTAACAAGTAATAGGTCATAAACTCTATATATAGGGATGTTGTATAGGAATTTAAGGGAAGCCCTTGGTGTACCAAGTTGGGGATCTCCCTTCATGGGGGTGCATGGTCTAGGGTGAGAGAGATTAATCATTGGGGTAATCTGTGAGGGGTGTTCACAGCGTTATAGGGATGTGAGGTAGGGATGGGTATTTCTTTATCTCTGTGATTTCTCTATGTTACAGTGATTAATTGTGTCAGGTTCTTTGGCGTATTGAGTGGGGAGAGTACAAGGGTTTTGTATTTGGGTTATGGGATTTAATTCATGTAACTTGTACCATGTTTTACTCAATAGTGAAGAATGGATATCTCAGGTGTGGACGTAGACAGGTGTTTGGCCGAACCACGTAGAAATCTGTGTGTCTTTTCTTTGGTGTGCATGTTTAGTTACTGCTCATGTGTATGTGTTTATTTGGGGGAATTTGGTTCCGCGTGTTAAATTCCCAACAAAATGATCCAAATCAATGAGTATTTCATAACTTGCTCTTGTTCATGCATTCATCTATGTAGACTCATGTTTGTAACTAGAATTCATTTCATGTTGTGATTAAATTGCATCTACTTGAACCTAATTATGAATTCTTTGTGACCATGTTGAGCTTATACCATTTCCATATGGACATTGCATTGGCTCCTAGTTGACACTTGTATATCTATGGAGATGTTGTAATCCCAACTACTTACAAAGAATTCATAATCATATCAAATCCTTTCATACCTGATAGATTTAAGATAGAAGTTTAATGATGTTGTTTAGAATTTCATATTGTACCTTCATTAAAGCATGTGAACTAACCCCTTTGTTTTGTAGCGCTATTAAAGGTATGATTTCTCAAGCTTCTCTTTAGTTTATTTTAATCACTTGATTTTATTGATTTTTCGGCTCTATGTGCAACACCTTAGAGTTCGTTTTTATTTATTCGTATGCATTGCGCATTTAATATTCGCAACTGGATTCCGAGTAAGTTCCCTTGTTCCCTATTGCATATAATATGGCTTGCTAATTGAACTACATGGTTTTTGAATGATATTTTATCGTTAGCAATTTTACACCATTTCAACATGCTTGTGTAATGTATATTTAAATTTATGTGTTAGTTGAGGGCATACTTAGATTATAAATTCGATTAAAAGAATGTTGAGTAGAGGCCTATCGCCAGATAGGATGAGAGAGGGTGTTTTAGTCTGTCGGACTCCTTCCTCTCCCATTCTATAATCCCCGGACCTAGTTAATCTCTGATTTCCTAAATGATTAGTTTGCTTTTAAATGGTGTCTTAATTTTTTTCCTTTAAAAATTAAGTGGCGACTCATATTTGTGTTTTAATTTGAAAAGAAATTTAAAAGTTGTGGGTAAGGAAAAATGCGATATCCACAACAGTTTTCTTGGAGGATGACTATATCATGAACCATAAACCCAAAGGAAGGATAGTTTTCGAAGAAGTAACGAGAGAGCCCTCAATTTTCCCAATAGTTGATGACAATCAAGAAAAAAAAAACACTACATCTTCACATATTTCTTAACTGGTACCTCGTCGTAGTGGGAGGATAGTTAGCCAGCCTAACATACATATGTTCTTAGGAGAAGTTTTTGAAGCTGTCTCTGTGGACTCTGAATTTGATCCTACCACATATGAGGAGGCAGCAACCAAAGCTGATTCATGTCATCGGGTTAAAGCAATGAAGGCTGAGATGGAGTCTATAGGCTCTAATCAGGTCTGGGAACTTATAGATGCACCTACTAATGTTAAACCTATTGGTTGTAAGTAGGTCTACAAGAGGAAAAGAGGATCATATGGAAAGGTAGAGACCGTGTAGGGCTTAAAACCCATGTAGGGCTTCCCACATTTGGTATAAATAGGAGGTTTGCCCCCCTCCCGGCCTCACCCTCATTTCTCTACGCAGTTTCTCTCCCAAAAACTCTGCTAAAGCTCTGTTTGGGAAACCAAAATCCCACCTCTCCCTTTAAATCTTGTTTGGTTTGTTCAACCAAACACACCTCCATTACCACCATATAATTGGGATTGTGCCCTCAAATCGACTACTTTATGCGTGAGACATTATGAAATTTTATATTTATGGATATCAATTTACATTTTATTATGTATGTTTCATAAGATGAATGTTTACTTAATCGTTATCCATAAACATTGTTGCAAGTACATTGTTTGTATATATGAGATGCATACATGGAAGCTACAAAATTACTATTCCTCGATGTTTAGAATTGTCATAGTGGATGATGAGATTGGATATCTCATCAGGTTTACACTGTAGTATGATTGACTACCATACAAATGGAGTGATGTATATCCTTCACTAGAGTATGTGACTCTTACTTAATATGTGTGGGCACGCGGCCTCCGGGGTCCACCCCCTTCCTTCCGAGGGTTTCGGAATTTATTTTCCTTTAAAATGTTTGAAAAAAGAAAGTCTATAAAAACAGATACAGAGTGGCCACTTGGTCTTTAGGGAACCAAAACCCAATTTGGACTCACCCAAACGGATAAAGGGCACCGATCCTTCATAACCAAATAACTTGGCTCGGGGTTTTGGTATGAGAGAGGAAGGAGGCTTTTCCACGACTAAAACTGTCATGCCCCGAAACAGCATAAATAGACAACAATAAATTTCCTTTATGGGTCCGTAGAGAATGACTAGTGAATGTCACTAATCTTCTACACCGCACAATTCTAGATAACAGAAAGAACAACCCACATTAATATAAAGGAAACCTATTATATTACAACATCAGAGTTATTATAACTGAAAAGCTACAGCGAAAGTATATAAGGTTTGGAAGCAATATATGCCCAAGTACCAAATATAACAAAACAGTCTAAACAGAAGTATAAGCTATCAACTATCTCCAAGTCTTCAACTGGCAAACATCAGCATAGTAGTCCTCCTTGGCATAGGTATCATTATTGGGGCCACCCTTGATGTATTCCTCTCCCGGATGGTAACCATCATTGTAGGATCCATCACCTGCAGAATAAGGTACAGGATAGTCTGGACGGGAGAAAGTCCAGGCAAAAAAAGGCCGTCAACTTACTGAGAGCGGACTGAGTATCAACTAATAAGGTACCAATTATCTGAAGTAAAACACAAGCCTATGAAAACACGAGTTAACATCTTATTATAATAATAACAATATCTTGTTTCTTTATTCAACCTTGTAAACCAACCCTTATCGTCTTGTGACTCAAACATCGATATTAACATATTCTGATTGAACGAACAGACTCAATCGTTTAACTCTAGGGATACAACCTCATTCAGTCCACCGCTTTTAAGAGCAAGCATATGCACAGCTCACCGCATGTCATGGAATCGGCGTCAGTCCATCCCCAGCTTTTAAGAACAATGTATCCTGTTCACCGCATTTCAGGGACACAACGCTTCGAACAAGGCATATCATCTATTACAATGACTCAACGTCATCTACCAGACATCCCAGCTCACCGCTTTTAAGATCATATCATAGATTATCTGGTCTATCTTAGGACTACTTGGTCCAGCTCACCGCTTTTAAGAGCACATCATGACCAAACGTCCGTCCACGTATCATTCCCAGAACTTACCAAACCTGCTTATACTCAGTACTAATATGGACACATGACAATTTCCCAATGTGGTCTGACTACTCGGATTAAAAGAACATGGATATCAAACTCATACAAGAATCAACAGATTACCCACGTTATTACTTCCATCCATTATGTATAATTATACTTTACTTTGTTGTCACATTATCCCTGTCTAAACCAAAATCGCATAACGAAAGTCCAAATAAAAAATCGAACAACCGAACCCTAATATAATAAATAAGCAAAGGAATCTATGCTCTGCCCATACCGATTGATTGGTATAAGGACCAATCAATTGAGATAAAACTATGTCAATTGATTGCTACTCATGGCAATCGATTGGGAATTAAATAATGTCAATCGATTGGAATTCTATCCAATCGGTTTGGTATAAAAATAATGTCAATCGATTGCTAACAATGGCAATCGATTGGGTCTGAAACGATGTCAATCGATTGCTAACAATGGCAATTGATTGGAATTCTATCCAATCGATTGGGCTCAGACTAATGACAATTGATTGGTAATTATGCCAATCGATTGGCACTTCGTCTTTACCAACAGATTGATAAAACAACATATATAAACGTATATGTCATGCACATAACACGTTTAAGCTTCATAATAACTTGTGTATATATCCAATAAAGGGACCAAGTGAGTTAGAAACTCACCTTGGGTGTGTGAGCTTTAAAAAAACCAAAGCTCTCTCTTTCCTCCTTGTTTTTCTTCTCCTCTGCCCCAGCTCTCTCTCTTCTCTGTCTCTTCTTCTTCTCTTCTCCTTATTCTTCTCTTCTTCTTGTTCTCTTCTCTGCCAAAGGGTAGTGTATGTGTGTGTGTAGATATAGATATATATATGGATGAATATATATATCAACACTCTCTCTCTCTCTCAACCAAAAACCAACCAAATAGACCCAAGGCCTGAAAGGGATACATATATATAGAGGGGTGAGAGTGCCACACATTCAAAGTCTAAGAAAAGAAGAAAACTTGTCTCAGCTTATGCCAATCGATTGGGGCACCAGTCAATCGATTGGCAACAGATATTAGAAGGCAATCGATTGAGAAGAATGTCAACATAATCAATTTTAGTCGGTAAAATGGCAATCGATTGGGAACATGTCAATCAATTGGTAACCAAAAAGTGTCAATCAATTGGGATAAATGGCAATCGATTGGTAACCAAAAAGTGTCAATCGATTGGGATAAATGGCAATCGATTGGTAACCAAATTTTACCAAAAAGAAAGAAAAATTTATAGAATGACGTTTATTTATTAATACTCTCCAGAAATTTGGGGTATTACATCAACCACCACTCAACAAAAGATTTCGTCCTCGAAATCAAAGACAGCGAGGTCTAAAACAAAAACAGAAACTTCTCATGCATCTCTGACTCTAGCTCCCACGAAGCTTCTCTTTCATCATGATGCTTCCATTGAACCTTGAATAGCGGAATCTCCTTGTTTCTGAGCTTCTTGATTCCTCGATCCAAAACATAAATGGTCCTTCGTTGAACATAACATTGTTGTTGACTTCAATATCCTCGAAGTTGATCTCATGCGCTGGGTTATGGGCACACTTCTTCATCATACTGATGTGGAACACGTTGTGCACTCCTGACATCTTCGGTGGCAATGCAAGGCGATAAGCAACCTTCCCAACACACTCTAGAATCTCGAATGGTTAGATGAATCACGGTGATAACTTGCCTCTCTTCTGACCAAATCTGACAATGCCTCAAATATGTGAGACCTTGAGTAGCACGTGATCTCCAACGACAAACTCCAAGTCTTTGCGTCGCTTATCAGCATAACTCTTGTGTCGGGTCTGAGCTGTCTTCATCTTCTCACGTATAATTTGGATCTTCTCACTGGTCTCTCGTACCATCTCTGGCCCAAGAAGTTGAGTATCTCCGACTTTGATCCAACAAAGCGGTGATCGGCAAGGTCTTTCATACAAAGTTTCAAACGGTGCCATTCCTATGCTCGAATGATAACTGTTGTTGTAGGCAAACGCAATCAAAGGTAAGTGCGTCTCCCAAGAATTCTCAAAATCAATGACACAAGCACGTAACATATCTTCCATTACTTGATTTACTCGTTCAGTTTGCCCATCGGTCTGTGGATGAAAGTCTGAACTCAAGTTTAATGTCATTCCCATTGCTGTTTGGAGACTCTTCCAAAACTCTGCAGTAAAACGTGAATCTCAATCTGACATAATAGATACAGGTACTTCGTGTAACCGTACTACATTTTTGCAGATACATCTGGCTCAAATGTTCCACTGAATATGTCATACTGTAGGCAATAAAATGTGCCGTCTTTGTAAGTTGATCCACGATTACCCAAATAGCATTATGGTTCTTCTGTGACTTCAGCAATCCTACCACGAAATCCATGGTGATGTGTTCCCATTTCCATTGAGGAATTGGTAATGGCTATAGAAGTCTAGGTGGTTTCTGATGCTCTGCCTTCACTTGCTTATAAGTAAGACATTGAGATATATACTCGGCTATTTCTCTCTTCATTCCTTTCCACTAGAAATTCCTCTTCAGATCCTTGTACATCTTTGTACCTCCCAGATGAATCATCATTCGTGACTTATGGGCTTCATCCAATATTTCTTTCCGGTGATTTTCTTTGTCAGGTACACAGAGTCTACCTTTACATTGTAAGGCTCCGTCTGTACTTATACTCCAAATCTCTGCTTCCTTAGCTGACATCTTCGCGAACTTAACTTTAAATCTTCAGTTGTTTATTGAGCTTCTATGATACGATTGATCAAATTCGGTTATACCATAAGGCATCCAAAATACTGTCTTTCCATTGGTTCCACTGGCTGAGGCTCAAATTCAGCTAATAATTCTAATGCTCTCCATTCTTAAATTAGTAATGTAGTGATCACTAGTCTAGGTTTATGACTCAAAGCATCTGCTATGACATTTGTTTTACCCGGATGGTATTATAATGAAAAGTCATAGTCCTTGAGTAATTCCATCCATCTTCGTTGTTGCATGTTCAACTCCTTCTGAGAGAACAAATACTTCAAACTCTTATGATCGGAAAATAGATCAAACTTTTCTTCATAGAGATAGTGTCTCCAGATCTTTAATGCAAATACTATTGCTGCTAATTCCAGTTCATGCATAGGGTAATTCTTCTTATGTACTTTCAACTGTCTTGATCCATATGCAATAACATTCCCATCTTGTATCAGTACACACCCAAGTCCTTAGTGCGATGCATCATTATAGATCACATACCTTTCTTCACTCTTAGGTATCGCAAGTACGGGTACAAAAGTCAATCTTTCTTTTAACTCCTGGAATGCTCCCTCATGCTTGTCTGTCCATTTATATTTTATTTCCTTCCTCGTCAAATTTGTTAAAGGTCCTGCTAACTTGGTGAATCCTTCTACAAATCTTCTATAATATCCTTCTAGACTGAGGAAACTTCTAATCTCTGTCGCATTGGTTGGTCTGTTCCAGCTTAGGACTGCATCGATCTTAGATGAGTCCACTGAAATACCATCTTGAGATATAACATGTCCCAAGAATTTGACTTCCCATAGCCAAAATTCACACTTACTGAACTTTGCATACAACTTATTATCTTGAAGTAGCTGTAATTTAATCTATAAGTGCTCCTTGTGATCTTCTTCCATCTTCGAGTAGATTAGCATGTCATCGATGAACACTATAATGAATTTATCCAGATATGGTCTGAATACTCTATTCATTACGTCCATGAATACTGTTGCTGCGTTCGTCAATCCAAAAGGCATCACCAAAAACTCATAATGCCCATATCTTGTTCAGAATGCAGTCTTTGATACATCCTCTGGCCGAACTAATAGTTGATGATATCCGGACCCTAGATCGATCTTGAAAAAAATCCTTGATCCCTGTAACTGGTCGAATAGGTCGTCTATCCGAGGTAGTGGGTATCTATTCTTGATTATGACCTTGTTCAACTCCCTGTAGTCCATACAGAGTCGAAGCGTCCCTTCCTTCTTCTTAACAAATATCATTGGTGCTCTCAAGGTGATGTACTTGGACGAACAAATCCTAAATCTTTAAGTTCTTGGACTTGCTTTTTCAGTTCCAACATCTCAGTTGGTGCCATCCTATATGGAGTCTTGGAAATAGGCAATGTTCCAGGTATTAGTTCCACACAAAAGTCTATCTCTCTTTTTAGTGGAAGCCCTTTAATATCCTGAAATACATCCTGAAAGTCTTGTACAGTAGGAATCTAATCCATCTTGAGTTCCATACTCGCAATTTCGATTATAGCCAAACTACTCGCAAGAAACATGTCATTTGTCGGCTGACACTGAAATCTAATCGTCGGACACCCTAGGGCTGAAAACACAATCGTCCTAGTAGGGCAATCCAGGTTGGCATTGTACTTTGTCAACCAATCCATCCTTAGGATAATGTCGAATTCTGACATCGATAGAACTACTAAGTCAGCTAGAAGATTCCTATCTCCCAAAGTCAATGGACAATCTTGACATACTTTACCCAGCTTAACAGTCACTTCCAAAGGTGACACATCATTCAATGCTGGCTTAAGTATCTTGGGTTCTAAACCCAACTGCCGTACAATCTTAATAGCAATAAAAGGATGTATAGCTCCAGTATCAAATAAAACTTTAACTGGACTATGAAAGAGTACAAGCGTACTTTCCAAATACTACTGCTAATCAGCATTAAAACTTGCTTCTCCCGGGATTATTGCATTCATCCTCGTCAGCTTTGGAGGTTCTTAAATCCCTTGAACTGGTACCCCATAGTATTCTCCTCACGGTGCACGAAAATCTTTGCTCAAGTGCCCTGGTTTATTGCAGTTGCGACAAACAATATCTGGCCTATGATTAGATCTATGGACAGTGCAGTTCCTTGCAATATGTCTTGGCTTTCTATAGTTAAATCATCATACACAATTGCTTGGCGGGGCTGTTAACACTGCTTGAGGTTGTGATCCCCGCTATTGATATTGCTGGGGTTGATTATAACCCTGCTAAGGTTTCCTGGCTCCTTCCCAAGTTCTCTTGTACTTTGGAAATTCCCCTGCGGTCTCCAACCTTGGATATTCCTCGGTGGTTGTGCCAGGAAATTTCTCTATTGGAAGTTCCTTAATGGTTGTGGTCAATTCGTCTGTGGTCGCTGTACTGGATATGTATTCTTTTCTAGACTTACAGCAAGTCTTACTAGTCCTTCAAAACTCTGGTTCAGGTGACCAATCATCATATGGCAAAGATGGGGATTTAATCCCTAGTGATATCTTTTCACCTTCTTCTGCGGTGTATCGATCATATGTTGGGCGAATTGAGACAATCGCTCAAACTGTATGGTATATTCTCTTACGGTCTAATCTCTTTGAACTAAGTTCTGAAAATTCTTCTCCTATTGATCCTTTTCATCTTCCGGAAAATACTTCTCCAAAAATCTTCCTTTGAACGTCTCCTAAAGCATTGCTCCTGCAGCGTTTATTCCTATAGTGGCTCGTTCAGCTTTCCACCAATCTGCAGCGGCATATGTGAGCTGGAACGTAGCAAGGCGACGCTTTTCTTGGTCACTGCACTCTAATGCTTCAAAGATCAACTCCATTTCTCTTATCCATTGCTTGGCTTTCCATGGTTCTGTTAGTCCATCGAATTTTTTGGGACGAACCCACGGAAATTTGCCAGTAACTTGTCTCCTATTTGCCTCTGCTGGAATGGTGCAACTGGAGTTTGGACAGGTCGTTAATTGGTAGCATTATTGTAGGTATTGCCTACATGCTCCATTCTCTGCATGAATCCTTCAAAAACTCCGGATGTGTCCATTCCTTCTGGAATAGGTGCTCCAATATGCGCTTGGTGATTTCTCAAGGGTCGTACCATAATGATAATGAGTATTGCCTACAAGAGACATCGATTAGCTGATAATCTTCTCGCAGAAACGAAACAAAATAGGGCGAGAAACAACAAGAATTAACAGTTCTACCAAATTATACATCAAAGCAACCACACAATCAATAACAAAGTAATGCTCGTATAAATCAAAAGAAGTACCGCATAGTACACACTATTCAAACTATGTACCATGTGGGACAAAGCAAAAAACAGCACTAAGGTCTGCTATTATAATGCTACGACTACTACTGCTAATACTATACAAAGCTATGGTCAAATAGCTATCTCTCAAGCCCCCCAAAAATCTGGTGGACAACATGTCCTAATATAATCTAACAAAAATAAAAATCCATTGCAGATTCTGACTCAAAGGTCGTCAGCATCTGATCCTGTTGGTGGCGCCTCATCCTCCAAATCGATATCCATCTCCTCGAGTGGATCATCCTGAACTGGTACAACAAGATCTCCGGCTACCACTCCAATATCCCAATCCTCTATCACCTCTGCATCAGGGTCCTCCATCATGTCTGCTATCGCTTGGTTGGCGACCTAGACTACCACTGCGGTGAATCCATCAACAATATCAAGAGCTCCTGCTATCACGGCCTCTCCCATAGCAAAACATACTAGATGGGCTACCATCCCGAATATCCATCCTACTGCCATATCGGTCATGGCTGCCATATGCATAATAGGTCCGGCAGGTATTTGAAGCATAACGGGTGCCTCTGGTACAACAATCTCCTCATCGGCCACATCCTCAATTACTACATCAGCCTCTACCCCTATGTCTGCCTCCACGGCCTCTAGGTCTGGTGCTAGATCCTCGGGCTCAAACCCTGGCTCCTCCGAATCATCCTCTGGCTCATCATCATCTGCATCATCCATATACTCCTCTTCCGCTGGATCCTCATCATCTATCGGTTCTTCCTCTCCATCCCTATCAATATCCTCGTCGGGATGCTCGTCCTCTGGCTCTGGATCCTCCTCGTCCTCAATCGGCTCAGGCTCTAGGACTGGTACATCGGGTACTGGTAATGGTGGAGCTACAGGTGCTGGTACAGCTACAGGCTCTGGTGGACCAGCTAAAATAGCTCTCAACTCAATCTCATCCATCTCTGGCTTACGCTGAACCAAATAGATATCTCTACCAACTCTCGCAGAATGGTAAGCATCCATACGCATCTGTGTCGGGTGCATACTCCCAGTCACATAAAGTGCCCTCCACATGTCCTCTTCCAAATGTCGACTAGCTATCTGGTACACTCGCTCACGATAAAACTCCGGGTTGGCTGGCTCCACGGTATCCCCATGGATCACGTGTCCTCCATACGCCTCGGTAACAAACTGATGAAACTTTGGATCCATGCTATCCTGCAAAGAGGCTATCCAACGTCAGACAGACGAACGTATCTTAAACTCATATCTTATCTCAAAGAACTCTTTATGTGGGATGATTAGTGAACGAAAGTATCACAAACATAGGGCTCTGATACCAAAAATCCTGTCACGCCCCAGAACAGCACAAATAGAGAAAAATAAAATTCCTTTATATGTCCATAGGGAATGACTGGTAAATGTCACTAATCTTCTACATAACACAGTTCTAGAGAACAGAAAGAACAACCCACAATAATATAAAGGAAACCTAATATATTACAACATCAGAGTTATTACAATTGAAAAGCTACAGTGGAAGTATATAAGGTTTTGAAGCAACATATGCCCAAGTACCAAATATAACAAAATAGTCTAAACGAAAGTATAAACTATCAACTATCTCCAAGTCTTCAACTAGCATAAACATCAGCATAGTAGTCCTCCTTGGCATAGGTATCATTAGTGGGGCCACCTTCTGTGTATTCCTCTCCCGGATGGTAACCATCATTGTAGGCTCCGTCACTTGCAGAATAAGGTATAGGATAGTCTGGATGGGAGAAAGTCCAGGCAATAAAAGACTGTCAGCTTACTGAGATCTGAGTGAGTATCAATTAACAAAGTACCAATTATCTAAAGTAAAACACAAGCCTATGAAAACATAAGTTAAGATCTTATTATAATAATAACAATATCTTGTTTCTTTATTCAACCTCGTAAACCAACCGTTATCGTTTTATTAGTCAAATATAGATATTAACATATTCTGACTGAACGAACAGACTCAATCGTTTAACTCTAGGGATACAACCTCATTCAGTCTACCGCTTTTAAGAGCATATTACACAGCTCACCGCTTTTAAGAGCATATTATACAGCTCACCACTTTCAAGAGCATATCATAGATTATCTAGTCTATCTTAGGACTACTTGGTCCGGCTCACCGCTTTTAAGAGCACATCATGACCAAAGGTCCGTCCACGTACCATTCCCATAACTTACCAAACCTGCCTATACTCAGTACTAATAAGGACACATGATAATTTCCCAATGTGGCCTGACTACTCAGATTGAAAGAACATGGATATCGAACTCATACAAGAATCAACAGATTACACATGTTATTACTTCCATCCATTCTGTATAATTATACTAAACTTTGTTGTCACATTATCCCTGTCTAACCCACAATCGCATGACGGAAGTCCAAATCAAAAATCGAACAACCAAACCCTAATATAATAAACAAGCAAGGGAATCCATGCTCTGCCCATACCGATCGATTGGTATAAGGTCCAATCGATTGAGATAAAAACTATGTCAATCGATTACTACTCATGGCAATCGATTGGGAATTAAATAATGTCAATCGATTAGAATTCTGTCTAATCGGTTTGGGATACAAATAATGTCAATCGATTGCTAACAATGGCAATCGATTGGGTCTAAAATCATGTCAATCGATTGCTAACAATGGCAATCGATTGGAATTCTATCCAATCGATTGGGTCCAGACTAATGGCAATCGATTCGTAATTATGCCAATCGATTAGCACTTCGTCTTTACCAGCAGATTGATAAAACAACATATATAAATGTGCACCTCATGCATATAACACGTCTAAGCTTCATAATAACTTGTGTATACATCCAATAAAGGGACCAAGTGAGTAAGAAACTCACCTAGGGTGTGTTTGGGTGTGTGAGCTTTGAAAAAGACAAAGCTCTCTCTTTCCTCCTTCTCTTTCTTCTCCTCTGCCCTAGCTCTCTCTCTCTTCTCTATCTTTTCTTCTTCTCTTCTCCTTGTTCTTCTCTTCTTCTTGTTCTCTTCTCTGCCAAAGGGCAGTGTATGTGTGTATAGATATATATATATATATGGATGAGTATATATATCAACACTGTCTCTCTCTCTCAACCAAAAACCAACCAAACAGACCTAAGGCCTGAAAGGGATACATATATATATATATATATCGAGGGGTGAGAGTGCCACATGTTCATAGCTAAAGAAAATAAGAAAACTTATCTCAGCTTATGCCAATCGATTGGTACACCAGTCAATCGATTAAGAAGGATCTCAATCGATCGGTATGTTAACACGTAATCAATTTTAGTCGGTAAAATGGCAATCGATTGGGAACATGTCAATCGATTGTTAACCAAAAAGTGTCCATCAATTGGGATAAATGGCAATCGATTGGTAACCAAATTTTACCAAAAAGAAAGAAAAATTTATAGAATGAAGTTTTATTTATTAATACTCTCCAGAAATTTAGGGTATTACAAAAACACCCTCAACTCGCCCCGTCTCTCGACGGGCCTCAATTAGCATCCAAATAATCATCTTATACTATGTTTGGTTTGACAATTAATACTAGGGCTGCTCAAAATCCACCCGTCCACCCGACTCACCCGACCTACCGACTCACCCGTAGCCTTTGTTTTGGTTTTTAAACAATGTGGGTGGAGTCACGGGTGTTGGGGGTGGAAACCCAACAGTTTCGGGTGGAGTCACGGGTTTAGGGGGGGTGAAAACCTAATTCACCCGACCCAACTCGAAACACACTTAATTTTTTAAAATATATATGTAATATGCTTATATCAATATAAGCATTATGTATTATATAGTCTTTAATATATATGTAATATGCTTATATCAGTATATGTATTAGATAGTCTTTAAATATATATATATGTCATATTCTTATATCAATAAAATATATATGTGACTAGCTGAGATATAAAAACATTAAAACCATCAAACTAGCACATGACTATGTTTTTATTTTTTGTTTTGTCAGAGCTTTGGTTAGCCCATGACTATCTAGACAAAGAAATTCAAAGCAAAAAAGAAAAGAAAAAAGAAAATGTAGACAAAGTCATGTGTAAAGAAAATGCTTGATTCAGACAAATGAGACAGTCGGGTTTCGCCCGACTCGACCCAACTCACCCGACCACCCAATGAGTCGGGTGCACCCAACAAAGCGAGTGGAAGACGGGTGGAAGGAAGGAAAACCCGACTATGTTCGGATGGATGAGCGAATAAGGTCCGACTCACCCAATTCGTGAGCACCCCTAATTAATACTATGATAGGTATATTACATCTCATAAGAATCTTGAAATGGAAGATTAAAAGATAAGATGTCATTCATAAGATCTAAGCCAAATATCATGCAATACAAAAGTGAAAGATCACACAAACAAACCTAGAAAAAATCTTCTAATCATATATCAAGTAATCAAGTTTTTCTAACCTAAATGGGTCATGGATTATTCTTGAAACAAACAATCAAATAAATCAAAAAAATATGCTTAGCAAGCTAGCATGATGCATGTTGATTCTTGAAAAAGAAGACTTCTCAATCCACGGGACGGATGAGAAAGGAAGATTTTTGATCGAGGGGGAGCATGAACATGTGATCAAGTTCATTCTTTATAATCTTCTTAGATTAAGAGTTACAAAAACCCCAAATCTTGCATGGATTTAATGTATGATCCTAGAATGTGCAAAGTAGTAGTGTGTTTGTGTTCATGAATTTTCTAAAGTGATTTGAGACTATACAATATGCATGAATGCATGAAGAATATCATTATAGGATATGTACAAATCTTGTATGAACTACTTCCTAAAATATGAGCTAATTTGGATTGCATGTGAACATCCAATCAAAAAATGAAAGTAAAAACATGCTTGCTGTGAATAGTGGATAGAACAGTGAACTCATTTTGTGAAAATAGAAAAGTGAGGTTAGAAATGTTTTCAATTCATGATCTTTTATAGAGATCATACCTACTATATCTAGAACACATAACAAAAAGCCAAATCAAGATAAAAGTTACAAATTGAGAGAAATTATATAAATAAGAGAGGTTCTCAGAAGCAAAATCTTTACTGTCGACTGAAATGTGGAAAAATCTTCAAAAATGAAAACAAAACATTTGGAGGCCCGTATTATACCTAAAGTTCCCTAAGACACTGAAGTTCAAGGGAAAAATAAGTTGGGACCACTCTATTTGGAAAGGTTTTCTAGAAAACAAGTTATAAGTCAACTAAAGCTACTGTGATAGAAAAATTGAATGTCTGAAAAGAATGTTTGGGTCAAAATGGAACCCTTCCAAGTGTTTTTAAATCAAACCAATAATCATGGACATCCCCTAATGAGTTAGGAAGACTTTCCAAGTTACCTTGCAATCATCCATTGAGTATTGAACTCAGAATGATATTTTAAAGTGGAACAACTCACTGTTTTGAAGATTTTGGGAAAACAAGTGTTTTATTTCTTGAAATCATAATGAGGGGTTTAAGAGTGGTTTTGAAAAGGAGGTTCTACGAGTATATTTCCAGCACTAAATGGAGATTATAACCACTTATAATATCAACATCAAACTTACCTCAAGAACTTCCAAGATTGTTGGAGAACATTGTTTTACTTTGAAAATAACTTCAAGAATACTTGAGAAGTATGAAGTTAGAATCATCCTCTATCAAATATGTTTTTGAGGTCAAGAGCTACTATCCGTAAGGATTCACTCACCTCAAACACCATGTCATCATCTAGATGATGATAAGGAAGTAAGTAAATAAAGAAAAATCAATCGGAAATGGGGTAAAAAGAGATGAACATTAATATAAACAAGCAAGCAATAACAATCAATAGATGATAATGAATGAGATATTGGACTTGTAGCTTGGTATTTCACTCATATATAGTGACATTTGGACATGCAAGTAGCTTCCTATTTCATAAATACTCACGAAAATGGTGGTTTGGAGTATTGAATATGAATTGTATATGAGAGTAATGAGCGAAAACAAGTTTAGAACTCACTTTTCTATAGCAAATTAGTGGAGGAAGCTCACTTTTCTCTCTACAACTTCTCCTAAACTTTGCATTTACCACCCCTCAAATGAGAAGTTAAGGGGTGTTTATATAAGCCAATTTGGGGGGCGGGGGGGGGGGGGGGGGGGAGTTTGTGATTTAAAAATTGCTCCTATTGATCCCAAACATCTGTGAACAAGAACCTACGTCGTTTTGGCTTTCAATTATTCAATTTGGACCCGCAAATTAAATTACAAAAATGGACTGTTCTGGGAGAGAGTGCCGCGGCAGCACTGGGCCTATACCGTGGTGACAATGGGCCAGTGCCGCGGTGGCACTACTCCTCAGATGCCTAGATTATTTTGTTTAGGCCCCCAGAGATTCCGGTATTCACCAAAAGGCCCTATTTTGTCCAAAATTCACAAAAAATGTGTACAAACTTCGAACTGAGCTTGTGATATACTATTGGAAAGATAATAGAGTCTACTTTCCATAATAATAGTTTGGAGATAAATCACTTTGAAAAGTTTTGCTGTATTCGTGATAAAAGTCGGTTTGATTGCCTTTTTCACCTTCGAAAATTCATAATAAATCCATTTTAAATCTTGAAATTATGTGTGATATACCGTTGAAAAGATATTGACCTCTGGTATCTTTAAAAAATGTTTAAAAAATGATACGGTGCTCAAGTTTCAAAGTCAACTTTAGGTCAAATAGGTCAACCGGGGACCTCCAAGAAGTTCTGGGAACCTCTAGGAGCTCCCATGACCTGACGTTTTTGTCCGATTTTCTTTTAAAACTTGTTTCAGTAATTTTCACAAGATCTAAGCCAATCTTAGAACTTTTGGGTGAATTCGAACTATTTCGGTCAAACCCTGATCTAACTAGGTCAAACCTTGGTCAAACCGATCAACGGGGACTTCCCGAGAACTTTTGGGGCTCTCTGGGAGCTGACTATTTCATTTGATTTTGTTTTAAAATGCATTTTATTACTTTTCTTATGATTTTGTGTGTTTCCAAAACTTTTGGTCCAAAACTGGGAGTTTGTGGGCTTTTAGGGGGCATTTTGGTCATTTGTACCACTTTCTGAGCATTTTGAGAGATAGAACTAACTTCCATGAGTCCTTTTCGAGTCTTTTTCAATCATCATGAACCACCAAGCTATGGGTCTCTTAAATCTGATAGCCGACAAAATAGGGTGTCTATAGTTTGCCCCTCTTTGGCATGAACTTGCGAGGCAATGCATGTCGTAAGCAAGTGCCAAAGCTTTGAAGAGACATGTCTTTTGGAAGCTATAGATTTAGGATAAAAAACGTTGCAAAGATGCAATGAGAATATGCTATAGAGGCTGGTGCTAGTCGCGCTTTACGTGAGCTGCTTACATATTCCAAGGGGAATCAGACCAGGATGTAGTTCGAGCGAACAAGGGACAAATCCACACATACAGATTCACAACAGAATAGGCGGATGCTATGCCATGAGAATGATATGCAATACATGGATGTGATATGAATTGTGCCCTGAGTCCTATTATGTCTTAGTCTTTTCATCCTAGTATGAGCTGGTGCTATGGGGTGTGTGCCACTCCGAGTGGGCCTGTATAGTGCAGTGCTTGATTTACACAAGAGTGCCAAGGTCTTGAAGACTCTGGGTTTTGGGTAAACTTCTTCGAGGGAAAATACATAATCAGACGCAGGGTCCTTGAAGACGCCGGTCGAAGATGGGGTGTAGGAGACCAAGCAACGGATATGGAAGCCTGAGTGATAGGCATGGAAGCCCTAGATGTGAAACGACAGACATGGAAGTCCTAAAGACAGACGTGGAAGCCCTCAATGTGAAGCGAAGAACATGGAAACCATGAGCGACTGATGGGTAAGGAAACTCGTGATAAGCAATGGGCATAGAGCCCTGGATTGTAAATAGACAATGCTTGCCTCAGGAGCCGGGGCCCCTTGACTGTTGGCACTATTTTCAATCATTGGCCAATTCTTGCAGCGGCTGATCCGGAAAGTCAATTCAGGCTTCCAAGAGCTGATGTTCTCTATTTTCTTCTACTAGGGATGGTAATGGACTCTCTGAGAATCTCTCTTAACTATTTCTCTTGACTGGGGACTAGGATCCATCTCTGAATCTCTCACTGTTGATTAAATATTGTAATGTTCAATCCAAGAGAGGTGGTTAGGGTGTCCGGGAGCTGATTTCTCCCTGTATTTGTCCGCTAGGAATGGTGATGGACTCCCTAAAAATCTCTCTTAACTGTTTCTCTTGACCGAGAACCAGGATCCATCTCTGAACCTCTCACGGTTGATCAAATCTTGTAATGCTCAATCCAAGAAAGTCGGTTAGGGCCTCTGGGAGCTGATTCCTCTTTGTATTTGTCAACTGGGGATGGTGATGGACTCTCTTAGAATCTCTCTTAACTATTTCTCATAACCGGGAACCAGGATCCATCTATGAACCTCTCACAGTTGATCAAATTTTGTAATGCTCAATCCAGGAAAGTCGGTTAGGGTCTCCAGGAGCTAATTCCTTTATGTATCTGTCCACAGGGGATGGTCTGGACTCTCTGAGAATCTCTCTTAATTGTTTTTCTTGATCGGGAACCAGGATCCATCTCTGAATCTCTCACGTTTGATCAAATCTTGTAATGCTCAATCCAAGAGACCCGATTAGGGCCTCCGGGTGCTGATTCCTTTTTGTACATATCCACAGGGGATGGCCTGGACTCTTTGAGAATCTCCCTTGCTATTTCTCTTGATCGGGAACCAGGATCCATCTTTGAATCTCTCAAGTTTGATCAAATCTTATAATGTTCAATCCAAGAGAACCGGTTAGGGCCTCCGGGAGCTGATTCCTTTTTGTATCTGTCCACAAGGGATGGTCTGGACTCTATAAAAATCTCTCTTAATTGTTTCTCTTGACCGGGAACCTGGTATGGACACACGGACACACGGAATCGGTCGTCCACTCTTTTAGTTGGTTTGAAATTGATTTGAATCAAAGAAAGAAAAGGAAGGTCTGTTGAAAACAGATACAGAGTCGCCACTTGGTCTTTAGGGAACCAAGAAACCAATTTGACTCACCCAAATGGATAAAGGGCACCGACCCTTTATAACCAAAGAACTTGGTTCGGGGCTTTGGTACGAGAGAGGAAGGAGCCTTTGCCATGTCTAAAACACTCTTAACTCGCCCCGTCTCTCGAAGGGCCTCAATTAGCATCCAAATAATCTTCTTATACTATGTTTGGTTCGACAAATAATCTCATAAGAATCTTGAAATGGAAGATCAAAAGATAAGATATCATTCATAAGATCTAAGCCAAATATCACACAATGCAAAGTGAAAGATCACACAAATAAACCTAGGAAAAATTGTCTAATCACATATCAAGTAATCAAGTTTTCCTAGTCTAGAAGGGGGACATGAATTGTTCTTGAAACAAATAATCAAAGAAATCAAAACATGCTTAGCAAGTTAGAATGATGCATGTTAATCTTTGAGAAAATCAAATCTCTCAATCCCCAGGACAGATGAGAAAGAATGATTAGATTGCGAGAAAGCATGAACGTGTGATCAAGTTCATTCCTTATAATCTTCTTAGATTAGGAGTCACAAAAATCCTAAATCTTGCATGGATGCAATGTATGATCCTAAGATGTGCAAAGGTTGTAGTGTGTTTATGTACATGGACTTTCTAAAGTGACTTCGAAGTCTAGAGTATGCATGAATGCATGAAAGAAATCATCATTGGATATGTACAAATGTAGTATGGACTACTTTCTAAGATATGAACTAATTTTGAGTTCAATTCAGGTATTTAGATTTTCGAAGATGGGAGTGTAGCTTAGAGAGTGATGCATGTTAATCTTTGAGAAAAGAAAATCTCTCAATCCCCAGGACAGATGAGAAAGGATGATTAGATTGGAAGAAAGCATGAACGTGTGATCAAGTTCATTCCTTATAATCCTCTTAGATTAGGAGTCACAAAAACCCCAAATCTTGCATGGATGCAATGTATGATCCTAAAATGTGCAAAGGTTGTAGTGTGTTTATGTACATGGACTTTCTAAAGTGGCTTAGAAGTCTAGAGTATGCATGAATGCCTGAAAGAAATCATCATAGGAGATATACAAATGTAGTATGGACTACTTTCTAAGATATGAACTAATTTTGAGTGCAATTCAGGTATTTGGATTTTCAATGATGGGAGTGTAGCTTAGAGTGGCTTCATTTTCCCAACTACTTCCAAAGAAGATTTTTACCATTTTCTCATGGACATACTTGATCATTTGATGCACAGTGGATGACACAGCTTTGTTGACATATAGCCAGGGCCTTCTAATAAATAAATTGAATGATGCAGGTATGTCCATGACTTGGAAAAGCTCAGTGTAGACCAAAGACCCTACTCGAATTTGGAGAGAAACGATCCCCATCACAGTCCTCTTGGTATTATAATAAACCCTCGTAGATTGCAGGGATGGAATGATGTCTAGGATACTGACCCCTAAGGTGGTGGCGGTTCTTAGAGCACAAACATTCAAGGAGGAAGTTGTATCAACCAGACAGAATGGTACTTGCTGCCCCTTGCACTTGACAGTGATATAAAAAGCCTTGTTGTGTACGGACCCTTTTGGCGGCAGATCTTCATAGAGAAGGTAATAATAGGATCAGGGGCGAGCGCCACCAAGAAGACTACCATATGTTCTGGTGCAGTGTCAATGGGGACCTCTGTCCCAGCTAAGGCGTTCAACACTGCTTACCTAAGCTTGTAGGAAGTTACCATGATGTCCCACATGAGAGATGTGCTTGGGTTTTCTTCAACTGCTTTATCAGCTCATTGTCTTTTTCAATGATCTCTTCTATCTTTTCTTTTCCCTTATTCTTGATCAGCTCTTTCTTAATGGCTTCGGTGGCAAGTTGTGGTGGTTGGTAGTGAAGACCAGACCTGGTTAAGTGGTCAATTTCAGCAGGGGTAGGCCCTTCAATAGTTCCATCATCTTTGAACCAATCATAATCAGCACTTACAAATGGCTTTTCTAGCTCATCCCAGATGGAGGCATTAGTTTCATTGCTTGGGTCGTACCAGATGAGATCCAATGCCCCTAGATCATGTTCTTCCAAGAAAAATAGATCTTGTTCATCATCCAGCTGTTGTTGCCAATAATTGTCCTCGCCTTCAATTAAATTAACTCACGCAGAATCTGGGATGTCAATGAGGGATAGTGGTTGTCCTAGGGGGTTATACAACTATCAGGGTTAAAGGATATGGGGTTGGTTTCAATGAGGCTGATGTTTTAGTGATTTGACAGGGGATTTTGGGTGACATGGGGTTGTCTTGGAGGTGGCTCAATGATATTTTGGTTGATGAGGTCTTGGATATCGTGGTGGAGGTGCATATAGTCATTGGTATTATGACCAGCGGCTTGGTGGTAGGTGTAATGCTTGGACATATCACAACTCAGTGGTGGTGGGGTATTTCGAGGTTAGAGTGTTGGAGGTGACCTTTCTTGAGTAGGTTATCTAGGGCTAAAGAGAGGGAGATTTCTAGCTTGGCAAAGTTATGGGGAGGCTTTTTCTGGAACAGGCGGTTGGAGGTATTGGCTTGGTTGGAGGATTGGTATGGACGGGCCGGGAACGCCATGGGTTGGTTACTAAGGCCATTGACATACGGGGAGTTCCAGGAGTAGTTAGGCCTCTTCGATTGACTTGGCAACTCTTCTTTCTTAATCTTCCCTTCTTTGATAATGTCTTCAATTCGGGTTCTGATTTTAAATAGCTCTTTGAAGGTAAAGATGGACTAATAGAACAACTTCTCACAGTAGAATGGCTGTAAGTTTTGGATCAGCATTCTCACCTGCTCCTTTTCAATTGGTCAATGGGTCATTTGGGCCACTTTACTCCTCCACTTGCTCAAAAACGCAGCGAAGGATTCATTGTTGTTCTATAGAGTAGTCTCCAAATTCGTTATTGTGACATCCAACTCTTGATTGTATGAATAATGATTGACAAACACCCTAATGATGTCTTCCCATGCCCATGGCTTGGAGGCTTCCAAAGTAAGGAACCATGATAGTGCGGATTTTACGAGAGTTTGCGAGAATAGCATAGCAATATGCTCATGGGTGTAGCCTATTGATTGGAAGATGCTCATGCACAGCTTCACATGACTTTTTAGGTTTCCAGTTCCGTCGAAACGGTTAATGGTAGGCATCTTGAAGTTCTTCGGCAGTTTCAGCTTGATAGGCTCAAAGAGGCCTTCCAAGTCTAACATGTAGTCATCAACCCCTTTACTCTTCCTCAACACATTTTCCATCTTGTCCAGTTTGTCCATCTTCTCTTGGAATATTTTCTCATATACAGGTGGCGGGACCCCATAAAACCATTCTTCTTCCCCATTATTCTCATGTACAGCAACGAGAGGTGGTACCAACGTAGGCGGTGGTGGTGGCATAAACCCTGGTAGTGGTGGAGGGAACCCAGGTTGATATTGTGGTGTGGACACGCGGAATCGGTCATCCATTCTTTTAGTTGGTTTGAAATTGATTTGGATCAAAGAAAGAAAAGAAAGGTCTGTTGAAAGTAGATACAAAGTCGCCACTTGGTTTTTAAGGAACCAAGAAACCTAATTTTGACTCAACCAAATGGATAAAGGGCACTGGCCCTTCATAACCAAAGAACATGACTCAGGATTTTGGTACGAGAGAGGAAGGAGCCTTTGTCGCGACTAAAACACCCTCAACTCGCCCCGTCTCTCGACGGGCCTCAATTAGCATCCGAATTATCATCTTATACTAGAACCAAGAAACCTAATTTTAACTCATCCAAATGGATAAAGGGCACCGGCCCTTCATAACCAAAGAACATGACTCGGGGTTTTGGTATGAGAGAGGAAGGAGCCTTTGCCACGACTAAAACATCCTCAACTCGCCCCGTCTCTTGACGGGCCTCAATTAGCATCCGAATAATCATCTTATACTATGTTTGTTTTGACAAATAATAATTATGATAAAATATTACATCACATAAGAATTTTGAAATGAAAGATCAAAAGATAAGATATCATTCATAAGATCTAGGCCGAATATCACACAATGCAAAGTGAAAGATCACATGAATAAACTTAGAAAAAATCATCTAATAACATATCAAGTAATCAAGTGTTTTTAATCTAAGAAGGGGCATGGATTGTTCTAGAAACAAATAACCAAAGAAAACCCAAATATGCTTAGCAAGCTAGTATGACGCATGTTAATATTTGAGAAAAGAAGATTTCTCAATCCCCGGGATGGATGAGAAAGGAAGATTAGATCGAGGGGGAGCATCAACGTGTGATCAAGTTCATTCCTTATAATCTTCTTAGATTAGGAGTCACAAAAGCCCCAAATCTTGCATGGATGCAATGTATGATACTAGAATGTGCAATGGTTATTATGTGTTTGTGTACATGGACTTTCTAAAGTGACTTAGAAGTCTAAAATATGAATGAATACATGGAGGAAATCATCATGGGTTATGTAAAAATGTAGTATGGACCACTTCCTAGGATATTAACTAATTTGAAGTACATATAAGCATCAAATCAAAGGATGAAAGTAAAAGTATACTTGCTGTGAATAGTGGACAGAATAGTGACATGATTTTGTGGAAATTGAAAAGTGGGGATAGAAATGTTTTCAATGCATTATTTTTTATGGAGATCATCCTTATTGTGTCTAAAACACATAAAAATAATCCAATCCTCAATAACTATTACAAAATGAGAGAAATTATATAAACAATAGAGGTTAATCAGAAACAGAGTTCGTACTGCCGACTGAAATATTGAAAAATCTTAGAAAATGAAAACAAAAGATCTAGAGACCTATATTATACAGAGAGTTCCCTTACACACTAAAGTTCAAGGAAAAAATTAGTTGGGACCACTCTCTTTGGAAAAGGTTTCTGGAAACCAAGTTGAAATTGGACCTAGCTGCGGTGACAGGAAAAATAAAATATCTGGATGGAATGTTTGGGTCCAAATGTACCCCTTTCAAGTGTTTTCAAGTCAAACCAAAAATCATGGGTTTCTCTAATGAGTTAAGAAGACTTTCCAAGTGGTCTCACGTTAATACTTTGAGTATTGAGTCCTAGAGAAATCTTTGAACTCAGATTGTTCACTATTTTGAAGATTTTGGAAAGAACTAGGGTTTTATTCTTTGAAATCTAAATGAGGGGTTTAAGAGAGGTTTTGAAATAAAGGTTTTGAGAATATATTTTCAGCACTTAAATAGAGATTATGACAACTTGAAATATCAATATTGAACTCATATTAAGAACCTCCAAGATTGTTGGAGACATTATTTTCATTTTTGAAGACTGTTAGGGATATATACTAAAAGCCATGCTTTATGTAGTTGATTTATTATTCATTTAATAAAATCAGTTAATCCATTTTTTATGAGAATCTGTGTGGGCAATGTTTGTATTATATTATGTATTTAATGTGTGTCTCTCATTCTATATAGTAGGTGGTTTGGTGTGTAGAGTTCGGCTTACACACGGAAGATCAGGCCATCAGATATTATAGAATGTAAGATTTTGGTTTACAGTCTTAGATGGGATTGGACACACCATCGCTAGGACTGCAGCATGGTGTTGTAGTAGGTTTGTCTTGACTGCGGGAAACGGTATAGTTTCAACTCACCATGCTGGTACATTTTGTGTATTAAACAAGACCGACTTGGGGTAATTATCTTTATACTGACTTATAAGATAATTAATACCTCATGGCTATTATGAGTGCTTATGCTCTAAATCCTAATTTAATTTATAGACACGTACATTTGATATTTATACTTTGATCCCTAAAAGGGTGAGATCCTTAAATGTGTCAATATCTCATTGGATTGGGTGGCAATATTAATTGTGTGGTGGATATTAATTAATGATGGAATCCATGTCTCAATTTTGGGATTGATGATATCCCCTTGAGAAAGCTTATAAGTTTTGATTATGTCAAACGCTGCAGGTGGATTTTGTATCCGACATATCAGATAAGTTAAGCAGAGGATCTCAAGGAATTTTAAGAAATTAATTAAATATGATTGTCAGTAATTATATTTAATTAATGGATATCTGTAATCTTAACATGGGGAGATAATAAGCATTTAATAACATGGAGCTCGAAATATATTTTTGAGATAAGGATAGGAGTGCAATTATAATTCTTTAGTGGTATGAATTATAATTTACGGAAATAGGAATCTGATTCAGTTCGAATTAGGGTTTCCTAATTCCAAAACGAAGCCTATTCCTTATTGACTTCTTATGGTCCCTATCGTAGCATATATATATGCTGCCTTGGCTCTTCTCTCAGGTTGCATGATTTCATATTCTAAGTTTCCCTTGACCTCCTAGCTTTCTTCTAGAAGGGTTTCCACCAAACCCTAGTCTCTGTGAGCATTCAAGAGACATAGGAGTGTAGATTGCTAGCGTCGGACAACGCTCACTAAAAGAGCTTCGGACTGCTCGATACTGATCGAAAGTTGCTGAATATTTTACACAACGTTCCTGACGTCGAGACGGAGCTGCTGTTAAAAATTCAAGTAAATCGGAGATCGTTTGATCCTCCTGACGAACATATCTTTGTCGGATCAATGTGATCAGGATTGAATCATCACAACAATCAAAGAGAGTGTTATAACTGGGAATATAAAATAGAACGTAAAGAGGGAAGAGCAGAAAACTAAAAGGATTTCGAAAGAGCCCACACTCAGTTCGAAATTCTGGCAGCAAAGGAATACGGTAGAAGATCGTGAGCTGTTATCGAGCCCGTGTTCTCGATTTGTCTACTACAGCAATCCAATTTTGCAGTTCAAGGTAACCCTAGTTCCGCCCTTGTAGGGTTATTATAGATTTCATGAAATGTTTTGCAATACCAACTTATACCCACTCTCAACGGATTCTGGGAACGCAGTTTCCTAACAGTGGTATCAGAGCAACGTTGATTCTGCGTATGGGTTGGACGTAACCATGTTGTCCAATAAAACAGATCTTATGCTTGTTTTGATAGATGGATAGAACGTAGAGCTGTGCTAACCCTTGTTTTGCAGCGTTCTTATTCCACTATTATAGTCACTGATTTTGTGTGATTGGATCCCACGATGGTTTTATCCGTGGTTAATTTTGCTGTTTTAATATAGCATGTGAACTCCTTTATGGAGGCATAGGATTTGTGTATTGGATCCCACGCTTGATTGATGTGTGGTTAATTTATTGCAAAGAAATAGCATGTGAACTCCTTTATGGAGGCATAGGGTTTGTGTAATATATCTCAAGTAAATCCGTGAAGACAGTTCGTGAAGATAGTTTACAAGCAGTTTCAGAAAGCAATCTAGAGGTAATTTCTAGAGGCTATTTTAGAAAACAGTTCTGGAAGGCAGTTGCGTAGTTGCGACATAGAGCTAATCGGGTTCCATGAAGATTTCTTCACAAGAGTTGCAGCTTGACCATAATAGTGGGATTCTTATTTTATTGTGGTTTCCTTATTTATGTGTGATTGAATGATTATTATTGTTTCATGTTTAATGAATAGGACAACATGGATAATTGTTCCTAGACCTATTTCAGATGTCAAGCTGCATGTTTAATTTATATTAATTTAAAATGATGGACAACTACATGTGTATTTAGAAATAAAACTAATTCCATAATTTGAAAACATAAGTACTTATTTTCTAAAATCATGAGAATAGAATAATTTTATTATCTACACATGTGGGTTTCACAAGTAAGGATGAATTAATCCTTGTCAAATATTCCATTATTTTTTATTAATTAAATTAAAAGTTTTTCTAAAAAATTATAACCCTCAAATTTTTTTAAAAATTCTAAGTGGGTGAGGGAATTTATCAAGTATAAATCCCATGGTCTCCATCACTGGTTTGTAGATGATATGATTAATTTTATGTGATGGCTCTAGTGTCATCCTCCCCATCGGATGTAGTTGATCATGGAATCATCAGTACAAACTTCTTTAAAAGAATGTTTTGGGTGATTGTTGGTGTGGGTCACCTCTCCATCAGAGGTGTTCCTCATAGAACTCTTGACCTAGAATTAAGTGATGGTATATACTTAGCTATAAATAATAATATCCTCTCCATCTGAGTCACTGTTATTATTTATAGGACCAAAGCAAGTCAGAAGTTTAATTTTATTAGGCAAAGTACATTGCCTGGATAGTAAAATTAAAAGGCAATTGTCTATCTGAACAAATGATGGATAGTATATGGCTTCTTATCGAGTCATACTATTCGCGGTGTATCAGGTTGCTGGCGGATTCCTTTCAAATATGGTAGAGGGAACCAATATTTTCAACTCGAATCCATAGTAAATTTTGCCCAAACGTAATTATTTATGTTATGTGATTCTCAGGCTTTCAAATGGGTACTTTCAATCCACTTGCTGTTATACTTAAAGAAAACAAACTTACTGGACCAAACTATATAGACTGGAAAAGGAATTTGGATATTGTGTTAACTGCTGAAGAGTACAAGTTTGTGCTTACTCAAGAATGTCCTGAGCAACCTGGTGAGGGGGCAACTGCTGAGGAAACCCAGGCTCACAAGAAATGGGTCAAGGCTGATGAGATGGCGCGGTGTTACATTTTGGTATCCAGGTCAAATGTTCTGCAACATCAGCATCAGTCAATGATCAGTGCCTATGACATGATGGAGAGCCTCCGAGAGATGTTCGGGGATCAAAGTCATGCTGCTAGGCAGGTTGCTATGAAAGACTTGATGAACACAACCATGGCTGAGGGGACGCCTGTAAGGGATCATGTTCTTAAGATGATATCTCTTCTTAATGAACTAGAGATCCTTGGAGCTGAAATTGACGGGGAAACCCAGGTCGATATCGTACTCCAGTCACTGCCAGAGTCTTTTAAGCAATTCCGCCTCAATTACGACATGAATAAATTTAAATATACCTTGGCGGAGCTGCTTAAAGAACTTCAGGCAACTGAGGGTCTCAACAGAAAGTCAGGGAGTGCTCTTGTATTTGAGAAAGGTTCTACTTCAAAGCCAAAAGGCAAGAAGAAAATGAAAAAGGCTCAAAAGAAGGCCGCGGGTCCTCTGCCAATCCAAAGGCCACGAGGACAACCGGAAAGCCTAAAGGCAAATGTTTTGTTTGCAAGCAGTCAGGACACTGGAAGAAGCAATGTCCAGTTTATCTCGCCAGACAGAACAATCAAGGTAAATCTCATTTACTAGTTGTTGAATCGTGTTTAGCGGTCCGATCTACCGGTACCTGGTGTGTAGATACGGGAGCCACTGATCATGTATGCAATTCTTTGCAGGGGTTCTAGGGAACCAGGCAGCTCAGTGATGGAGAGATTTATCTATATATGGGAAATGCTACGAGAGTAGCAGTAGTTGCAGTAGGAGATCTACATCTTAGTTTTGGTAGAGATAGGAATTTAATATTAAGAAATTGCTTTTATGTACCTTCTATTAGAAGGAATTTAGTTTCAGTTTCTAGTTTAGTAAAGAATGGATATTCAGTTCATTTTAATAAAGTAGTAGTTATTAAAGAAAATAAATGTTTGATTTGTTCTGGTCAATTGGTGGATGATCTTTACATTATAAATCCTATCTCTCCTATACTGCAACTTAATGAATTGAATAACACAAATAGTTTGCCATTTAAGAGAAAAGAACCTTCGAGGATGAACCAAACGCATCTTTGGCACTTACGCCTTGGTCATATTAATTTGAAAAGGATTCAAAGACTGGTTCAAAATGGGCCATTAGGCTCATTGGAAGTGGAGGCACTTCTAGTTTGTGAATCTTGCTTGGAAGGTAAAATGGCCAAGAGGTCATTCTCGGCCAAGGGCTATAGAGCAAAAGAGCCGTTGGAACTGGTTCACTCTGATTTGTGTGGTCCTTTGACTGTCCAAGCAAGAGGGGGATTTGAGTACTTTGTCACTTTCATCGATGATTACTCAAGGTATGGGTACATTTATTTGATGTGGCGTAAGTCTGAATGCTTTGAGAAATTCAAAGACTTCAAGGCTGAAACGGAGAAGCGTCTAGGTAAATGTATCAAGACACTACGATCTGATCGTGGTGGAGAGTACCTCTTGGGAGAGTTTAGGGAATACTTATTGGAGCAAGGGATTACATCCCAATTGTATGCACCCCGTATGCCTCAGCAGAACGGTGTGGCAGAAAGAAGGAACAGGACTCTTATGGACATGGTAAGATCTATGATGAGTTATTCGGATTTACCAATTTCCTTTTGGGGACACGCGTTAGAGACAGCCGCATACATTCTAAACTTGGTACCTTCTAAGTGAGTACCTACTACTCTCACGGAATTGTGGACTGGACGAAAGCCTAGTCTGCGGCATGTTCGGTTCTGGGGTAGTCCAGCACATGTGATGAAAGGGAACGCAGAAAAGTTGGAATCAAGAACAGAAGTATGTTTCTTTGTTGGGTATCCAAGAGGAACTAAAGGTGGTCTGTTTTATAGTCCTAAGGATCAGAAGGTTATTGTTAGCACCAATGCCATATTCTTAGAAGAGGACTATGTTATGGACCACAAGCCCAGAAGCCGTATTGTTCTAGAGGAAATGAGAGGAAAGACACCGAGACATACTTCTTCGATACCAACGGTACGAGAAGAAACACCACAAGAAAGAGTTATCGATATTCCATTACCACATCGTAGTGGGAGGATTATCGAAACTCGTGTAGATCCCGAACCAACCATTAACACGCAAGTTCCTGAACCAGTACAACATGTAGATAATGGTGTATTAGGTTCAGAATCTTCACAACGAAATATCAGTGATGCACAGACACGGGTTGTGCCTCGTCGTAGTGGGAGGGTTATTATTCGACCTGACCGGTATATGTTCTTGGGAGAGTCTTATGACTGGGTCCCTGATGAACAAGGTACCGACCCCTGTAACTACAATGAAGCACTCCAAGATAAAGATGCAAATCTTTGGCAAAAGGCTATGAAGTCTGAAATGGAGTCCATGTACTCCAATCAAGTCTGGGATCTTGTAGAATCACCCAATGAAATAAAACCTATTGGATGTAAGTGGATCTATAAGAAGAAGAGAGGAGCAGATGGTAAGGTGGAAACCTTTAAAGCAAGGCTTGTTGCGAAAGGGTTCACTCAAAAAGAAGGAATCGATTATGAGGAAACTTTTTCGCCGGTGGCAATGCTGAAGTCTATCCGGATTCTCTTATCCATTACTGCACATTTCGATTATGAAATTTGGCAAATGGATGTCAAGACAGCATTTCTAAATGGAAATCTTGACGAGTGCATCTATATGATGCAACCAGACGGGTTCATCGCGAAGGGCCAAGGACACATGTTGTGCAAGCTTAAGAAGTCCATTTATGGACTTAAGCAGGCATCTAGGTCTTAGAATATCCACTTTGATCAAGCAATCAAGTCTTTTGGTTTTGATCAATGTGCGGATGAATCTTGTGTGTACAAGAAACATGATGGAAGAGTGGTGGTGTTCTTAGTACTATATGTGGATGATATCTTGCTAATCGGAAATGATGTGGGGTATTATCTTCTGTAAGGGTATGGTTATCCAGTCAATTCGATATGAAGGACTTGGGAGAAGCCGGTCATATCCTAGGGATCAAGCTTATGCGAGATCGCAAGAATAGGATGTTGGGCTTGTCACAAAGCACTTATATTGACAATATTCTTGCAAGGTTTAGCATGCAAGATTCCAAGAAGGGATTCCTTCTTTTCAGACACGGAATTACTCTATCTAAGGCAGTTCCTTATGCCTCGGCAGTAGGAAGCCTAATGTATACTATGCTATGTACTAGACCTGACATCTGCTTTGCTGTTGGCATGGTTAGTAGATATCAGTCTAATCCAGGGCAAGAACATTGGACAGCGGTGAAAAATTTTCTCAAGTACCTGAAAAGGACTCGAGACTATATGTTAGTTTACCAAGCAGACAGTCTTGTACCCATTGGGTACACAGATTCTGATTTTATGTCAAATAGGGATTCCACAAAGTCTACTTCAGGATATGTGTTTACCCTAGGAGGTAGAGCCATTAGTTGGAGTGAGGTGTGTCACTTCATGGCTTTGAGTCAAAGTGGGAGATTGTTAGGGATATATACTAAAAGCCATGCTTTATGTAGTTGATTTATTATTCATTTAATAAAATCAGTTAATCCATTGTTTATGAGAATCTGTGTGGGCAATGTTTGTATTATATTATGTATTTAATGTGTGTCTCTCATTCTATATAGTAGGTGGTTTGGTGTGTAGAGTTTGGCTTACACACGGAAGATCAGGCCATCAGATATTATAGAATGTAAGATTTTGGTTTACAGTCTTAGATGGGATTGGACACACCATCGGTAGGATTGTAGCATGGTGTTGTAGTAGGTTTGTCTTGACTGCGGGAAACGGTATAGTTTCAACTCACCATGCTGGTACATTTTGTGTATTAAACAGGACCGACTTGGGGTAATTATCTTTATACTGACTTATAAGATAATTAATACCTCATGGCTATTATGAGTGCTTATGCTCTAAATCCTAATTTAATTTATAGACACGTACATTTGATATTTATACTTTGATCCCTAAAAGGGTGAGATCCTTAAATGTGTCAATATCTCATTGGATTGGGTGGCAATATTAATTGTGTGGTAGATATTAATTAATGATGGAATCCATGTCTCAATTTTGGGATTGATGATATCCCCTTGAGAAAGCTTATAAGTTTTGATTATGTCAAACCTTGCAGGTGGATTTTGTATCCGACATATCAGATAAGTTAAGCAGAGGATCTCAAGGAATTTTAAGAAATTAATTAAATATGATTGTCAGTAATTATATTTAATTAATGGATATCTGTAATCTTAACATGGGGAGATAATAAGCATTTAATAACATGGAGCTCGAAATATATTTTTGAGATAAGGGTAGGAGTGCAATTATAATTCTTTAGTGGTATGAATTATAATTTATGGAAATAGGAATCTGATTCAGTTCGAATCAGGGTTTCCTAATTCCATAAGGAAGCTTATTCCTTATTGACTTCTTATGGTCCCTATCGTAGCCCATATATATGCTGCCTTGGCTCTTCTCTCAGGTTGCATGATTTCATATTCTAAGCTTCCCTTGACCTCCTAGCTTTCTTCTAGAAGGGTTTCCACCAAACCCTAGTCTCTGTGAGCATTCAAGAGACATAGGAGTGTAGATTGCTAGCGTCGGACAATGCTCACTAAAAGAGCTTCGAACTGCTCGATACTGATCGAAAGTTGCTGAATGTTTTACACAACGTTCCTGACGTCGAGACGGAGCTGCTGTTAAAAATTCAAGTAAATCGGAGATCGTTTGATCCTCCTGACGAACACATCTTTGTCGGATCAATGTGATCAGGATTGAATCATCACAACAATCAAAGAGAGTGTTATAACTGGGAATAGAAAATAGAACGTAAAGAGGGAAGAGCAGAAAACTAAAAGGATTTTGAAAGAGCCCACACTCAGTTCGATATTCTGGCAGCAAAGGAATACGGTAGAAGATCGTGAGCTGTTATCGAGCCCGTGTTCTCGATTCGTCTACTACATCAATCCAATTTTGCAGTTCAAGGTAACCCTAGTTCCGCCCTTGTAGGGTTATTATAGATTTCATGAAATTTTTTGCAGTACCAACTTATACCCACTGTCAACGGATTCTGGGAACGCAGTTTCCTAACAAAGACAACTTCAAGAATACATAGGAATGTATTGAAGTTGAAATCATCATCTATCAAACTCGTTTTTGAGGTCAAGAACTACTATCCATAAGGATTCACTCACCTCAAAATTCATGTCATCATCTAGATGATGATAGACTAGTAAGTAAATAAAAAGAAAATAAAAAAGAAATGAGATTAAGGAGAGATGGGCATAATATGTAAACAAGTAAGTAAGTAATCAATAGATGATATTCATGATGATTTGGACTTGTAGCTTGGTGTTTCACTCATATATGGTGACTTTAGACATGGAAGAAGCTTCCTATCTCACGAATGCTCACCAAAATGGTGGTTAGGTGTATTGAATGTGAAATAGATGGGAGTAATGAGGTAAAAATACATAGTTTAGAACTCACTTTTTAGTTAAAAAATCAAAGGAAGAAGCTCACTGTCACTCTCCTAACCTTATCTTCTACAGCTTTCCTCTCTATAACTTCTCTAAGCTTTGTTTTTGCACCTCCTAAATGAGAAGTCAAGGGGGGTATTTATAGGCCAATTCGGGCTGGTTTTGAGATTTAAAGAGTGCTCTCATTGGCTCCAAATGTCTGTGAACAAGGAACTACGTCGTTTTGGTTTCTAATTAATCAAAATAGACCCCCAAAATAATTTACAAAAATGGACTGTTCTGGGGGAGAGTGCCACGGCGGCTATGGGCCAGTGCCGCAGTGGCATTGCTCCTCTAATGTCCAGTGCGGCACTGCTCCTCTGATGTCCAAATAATTCCATTTAGGCCCCCAGAGTTTCCGATATTTGCAAAAAGGTCCTATTTTGTCCGATATTCACAGAAAATGCATATGATCTCTAAACCGAGGTTGTAATATACTGTTGGAAAAGTAATGGATTCTAAGTTACACAAAAAATGGTTCGGAGATAGGTCACTTTGAAAAGTTTTGCGGTATTCGCGATAAAAGCCAATTTATTTGCCTTTTTTCACCTTCGAAAATTCATAATAAATTTGTTTTAAATCCAGAAATTATGTGCAATATCCTGTTGAAAAGCTATTGACCTCTAGTATCCATGAAAAATATTTGAAAAAAATTTGAAAAATGATACGGTGCTCCGGGTTTAAAGTCAACTTTTGGTCCAATTGGTCAAACTTGGGATTTCCGGGAAGTTCTGGGAACCTCTGGGAGCTCCCAGGAGCTGACTTTATCGTCCGATTTCCTTTTAAAACTCGTTTTAGTACTTTTAGAATGATCTCAGAACTTTTTGATAATTTTGAACGATTTTGGTCAAACCTTGATCAAACTTGGTCAAACCGTTCAATGGGGACTTTTCGGGAACTTCTGGGACTTCCGGGGGTCTCTAGGAGCTGACGATTTCATTTGATATTGCTGTAAAACTCATTTTACCACTTTTCTTATGACATAATACATTTCCAGAGCTTTCGGTCCAAATCTGGGAGTTTTTGAGCTTTCGGGGACATTTTGGTCATTCTGAGCATTTTGAGAGATATAACTAACTTCCAAGAATCTTTTTTGAGTCTTTTTCGATCATTGTGAACCACCAAGCTATGGGTCTCCTAAATCTGATAGCCAACAAAATGGGGTGTCTACAGTTTTCCCCTCTTTGGCATGAACTTGCGAAGCAACGCATGTTGCAAACGAGTGTCAAAGCTTTGAAGAGACAAGTCTTTTTGGAGGCTATAGATTTAGGTTAAAACGTTGCAAAAGATGCAAGGATGATGCTGAGGCTAGTGCTGGTCATGTTCTTTGTGAGCTGTCTATCTATCCCAAGGGGAATCAAACCAGAACATAGTTCGGGGTACAAAGGAACAAATCACATATGCACAACAAGACAGGTGCATGCTATGCTATGAGGATGATATGCAATGCGTGGATGTGATATGAATATTGTCATGAGTCCTATCATGCCTAGTGTTCTGATACTAGTATGAGTTGGTGCTGTCAGGTGTGTGACATTCTGAGTGGACTTATGTCGTGCTAGTGTTTCCTTGACTTTAATGCAGTGGTAGATCCTAATAAGGATATCAAGTTGTTTGAAGACTCTGGGTCTTAGAGTAAACTTTTGAATTTTTGGAAGTGTGCTTCGCAAGCGAATGTAATCGGATATGGGGTCCCAGAGGACTATAATCGGAGATGCAATTTGACAGATAACTGATGGACATGGAAGCCTTGGAATTAAGAGACGGACACAGAATTCCTGAGACGTCAAGTGATGGACATGAAAGCCCGAGATGTCAAGCGATGGACGCGGAAGCCCCATTAATGGACATAGAAGCCTAAGATTTTGAATGAGAATGATGAACACGACACATTTTGAATGAGAGTGATGGTAAACTAATGATGATTAATGAACTGATAATGCACGAATCGAGATGATGAGTAGTCAGCGAACTACCGTGACTGTCATGGGTGGGACCAATGGTTGGACTAACTGTGATCAGAAGAACTGACAATGTATGAATCGAGATGATGAGTCGATAGTGAACTACTATGGCTATCATGATGAATCGTGGACTAATCGTGATCAGAAGAACTGACGATTTATGAATCGAGATGGTGAGTCGACAGTGAACTACTGTGACTATCATGGATTGGATCAACAGTTGGACTAACCGTGATCAGAAGAAGTAACGATGTACGAATAGAGATGATGAATCGATAGTGAACTACTGTGACTATCATGGATTGGACCAATGGTTAGACTAACAGTAATCAAAAGAACGGACAATGTACTAATCGATGCGATTACTGGGGATTAAACTGAATCTACTGGGGATGAAACGACTTTTTCTGGCATCTCTCTTTAACTATTTCTCTTGACAGGGAACCAGGATCCAAATCCGAATCTTTCATAGTTGATCAAATCTCACAATGGTCGGATCGAAGACCAGGTTAGGGCCTTCGAGAGCTAATTCTTTTCTGGACTCTCTGAGAATCCCTCTTTTAATTCTTGACCTAGAACCAAGATTCCGTCTCTGAATCTCTCACGGTTGATCAAATCTTCTAACTGAGAACCAGGACTCATCTCTAAATCTCTCGTGATTAATTAAATTTTGCAACGCCCAATCCAAAAGAGCCGATTAGGCCTTCGGGAGCTGATTCTTTTCTGGACTCTCTGAGAATCTCTCTTTCAATTCTTGACCTAGAACCAAGATCCAATCTCTAAATATCTTACGACTGATCTTAACGATGCTTCTTAACTTTTCAATGATGCTTTTCAACTCTTCTGGTGCTCCTCAACACATCTGATGTTCCTTTAACGATGCTCCTCAACACATCTGATGTTCCTCAACTCTTCAACGATGCTTCTCAACAAATCTGATGCTCCTCATCTAATGTTCCTTAACTCTTCAATGATGCTTCTCAACAAATCCAATGCTCCTCTTCGATAATACTCCTCAACACTTTTAATGTTCTTCGATGTTACTCTACTTTTCAATGATGCTTCTTAACTCTCCTGATATTCCTCAATGTTCAAACAATGCTTCTCAACTCTCTTGATGTTCCTCAATGCTCCAACAATGCTTCTCAACTCTCCTGATGTTACTCGATGCTCATCTAATCTCTAGGCCCTAAAACATCCTCACAAAACATATCATCAACAAACCTGGACTCTGAGCCCAAAAACACCCCAACAACACATCTAATCAGCACATCTAGACTTTGGGCCATAAAACACCTCAATAATGCATCTTATTGACACTCCTTATCAACACATCTGGACTCGAAATAGAACAGCAACAATTTCTTGGTGTTGGCGATATTTTCTCCGATCAGCCACCTTGAGAAACAACTATCGATTTGTAGTTTGCAACCACTTATGAGTTTATGCCACTCGTACTTGGGACACTTCACATGTTGCGACCTTGACTGGTGCAATAATGATGTTTGGTACTTTTGCTTGTATCCACATTTTTTTATAATTGGGAATCACCTTAAGCCCATACATTTGAGACCATCAGGATGAATGGACTTAACAGGAATGACGATGACAAGGAAAGTTGGGTTAGTTTGCATGAAACCTCAATCTCTGACACACTTTTGATTAGATTACTACTGACTCATATAAAGAAGGATTGACCTAGACATGATCCAATGTGCCTCTGTCATAAATGATGTACCGTTCATCTTTTATATCACTTCTTATCTTAACATGATAGCACTTTGCTGATAAATCCAATTTTTTAAGATTTATCCCTATTGATCTAATCAATTCTCTACTTCTCCCAGGAAGTGCTTTGAATTAGTGCCTTAGCTTTTAGAATAAAAGATGCTCTATTTCAAAATTTTCAAAACAACTTGGTGACTCAAAAACTCGCCCTTGGTATGAAGGGATCGTGTTAGGCAAATGGAGTTTGCCCTTAGTTTAAGGTGTAGGAAGTGGAATTCATAGGAAAACGAGGTGGGTGACCGAAGTTTGCCCCTAGTTTGGATGATGATTTATTGGAGGCTCTAGGCAAACGAGGTAGGTGACCGAAGTTTGCCCCTTGTATAAAGGGTAGATAGTAAAATTCAGGCAAACGAGGCAGGTAGCCGAAGTTTGCCCCTAGTGTAGAAGGTGATTTCTGGCTTGAGGCAAGGACCGTGACTTTAATCTCTCATATGCTCATAACTTTTGCCTAGGCACTGGTGAAGTGACCTAGCGAGCTATTTTCTCTCTTTTGTTATTGCTCACTCTGGATTTAGCTCTAATTTTTACCTAGGCGTCCTTTTAGATTTTTGGCCTAGCGAGCCATCCTTCTTTTCTTTTTAAAAGTCTGCCTATGTACCCCCAAGTGGGGATCAGGTCCAACGTAGTACGGGCCAAGGCTTTGAAAGAAGGGGGGGTTGATTATGATGGTGTCAACCGAATCGATGCAGTTGCCTACGTATCCCCCAGTAGGAATCAGGTCGAGCGTAGTTCAAGGCAAAGTCTAAAAGAAATTAGTTGAGGATTTTTCAAACCAATCATCAAAGAAGTTCAAACTTAGCTCACTTACTTGTGGTAGCCTTGAATAAGAAGATTTAGTTTCGGTCTCCCTTTCTTTTCTTTTCTTTTCTTTTTATTTTGAGGATTGATTCTTTTCACTTTCGCCTAGCCAGTCAATTTTACTTTTCATGTAGTAGATTTGTGTGAGATCTTCTGATTGCAATCTCGAAATTTCATAATGTGCATGTCAGTTCTCAAAATTTATTTGTGGTCATTCTGAGCCTTTTAAAATGTGATCTAGGCATGTTCTCATGATGTACCTTGAAGTGTACGATTCTTTGTGTCACCAAAATTTTCTTTCTTTCATTTTCTCCATCATTTTGACTGGCTAAGGTTAGATCTTGAAAATCAACACATTTTTCAGTTCTAACTTTTGCCCAGGTGCCCTTTCGGGTTTTCAACCTAGCGAGCTTTTCTTTTCTTTCTTTTTCTTTCTTTTTTTCTCTTTTTTTTCTCTTTTTTTTTTGTTTTGAAAGGGGAAAAGAAACTCATTGAAAGTGTTTGGCTACCATTAAGGACTAAGTCTGCACTGATTTCAACAGACAGATTGTATGGCTCCCCATTGGATTGGGCTCAAGGCTTTAAAATGGTGGAAAAAGGCTGTTGGGCAAGCCCCAAGTCAGTTTTAAGCATGTCTTTTCAAGATTGAGGCAAGAGCATCTTTAAAATCTTAAAGTAAGACTATTCAATTCTCAGCTCTTCATCGGTGTCAGCGTGAAATCGATTTTAACCTTTCAGGATTCTTTTTTGTTTTGTGCAGAAAAATTATTAGCAGAGTAATATCCATGGTAATTTGAAAAGTGACACTTCAACTTAGTGATTCATGCATTTATGACTAGGCATATCAGATTAAGCAAAATAAGATTTCATTCCATCAATAGAGATAGATTACAGACTCATTAACAACTCGATAACAGACAGATTTGACCACAAGACTAAACTTGAAATAGACTCAAAATATACAACAGACTCGACTAGACTCGACCTGGTCTGAAGTGGAGTGTCACGGTGACTCGCTTATTTTTTTTTCGAAAGAGCATCCTCATTTGTTTTGCTAGCAAAAGTCCCAAACACCATCGCTTTACCGGCACAGGTTCAACATTCATGGGTATCAGCAAAAGGGATCATTTGAACAGATGAGCCAGGGGCTTTAGGTTTGATGAAGCTGACATTTTGGTTGACATAGGGTTGGATGGGTGATGGCTTGATGATTTTCTGATCTATGAGGTCTTGGATATCATGGCAAAGGCGCATGCAGCTGTCGGTGTCGTGGCTTGGGCCTTAGTGGTAGGCACAACATTTGTATAGGTTACAGTTAGGCGAAGGGATACCAGCACGAAGCTGAAGAAGTTAAAGGTGCCCCTTTATGATGAGGTTATCAAGGATAATGGACAACGGCATACCCAGGTTGGTAAAGGTTTTTAGGTTGTGGGCTTTGTTAAACTTTGAGTTCAAATGGGTCCTCAGAGTGGCTCTTATGTTTGGATATGGAATATGATTACCTAGGCAAGGGTGTGGACTTGGACACGAGTAAGGATTCGGATGATGAAATAGGCTTAGATAGACGGCGTTGGATAACCCATGCTTCCTTTTATTGATGCTCTGCACCATCTGTTCAAATCGGCTTATCCTTAAACTTAGATATTCAACAGTGGTTTGTAGTTTGTTCACTTTCCCTTCGAGAGCTTGGTAGGTCATTAGTGGGTTTATGATAGCTTGGGCTAGCCCGCGATTAGCAGAGGTACAATAGTGTCCTTACCCGGGGCTACGTTTTCTACAAATAGAAGTAAAACCCCAAATTAGCAGAGGCGCAAAAATACTTCTTATAGACTCCTAGCGGGAGGAGATGATCAGAATTTTGAAGGATTTAACGATGCGAACTGAGGACGGTTGTAGTAAGTATACGACTTCTTTACAATGATTGATATGGGTAAGGATGATAATACGTATGCATTTGATGTGTAGAGACTAACATGTGTGAGACTGACAAGATGTGCGTGTATGTAGACTGACACGAATTGTGTATGTGTATGAGACAGGCATGCGGATGCAAGCCCCAATCGATATGATGCCCCTACTTCTAACAGATAGCAGTTAAACAAATAAGGTCCTAGCCATACAGAGTGTGCTAACCTTACTTTCCAGTATGATCACCAAGGGATAATATGGATTTCTGCAATATTTCAGGAATTTTGGACAGAGTTTCTGGAAGAAACAGGGATTTGGAAGATTCGAAGGAATTTCCAAAAGTTATTTGAGTTTCTAGGAGAAATAGGGGTTTCTGGTTGATTTGGACTGAGCTTCTGGGAGAAACTGGTATTTTGGGTATTTATGAGAAATATCGATAGTGTTTCTAGGAGAAACAAGTATATCCGGGCATTTCTGGGTGATTTGGGCAATGTTTCTGGGAGAAACAAGTACTTTGAGTATTTCTGGAAAATGATGGAGTTTCTGGGAGAAACAAGTATTTTGGGTGAAACAAAGATACGTGGGGAGTTCGAATAGGATTTCTGGGAGAAGTAGGAATATGTGGATAATTCGGACCGAGTTTCTGGGAGAAACAAGTATATCTAGGCACTTCTAGAAAATTTGGAGAGAGTTTATGGGAAAACGGGTATATTAGAGTGAGTTCCTGGGAGAAATAGGGAAATTTGAGTTTTTGGAAAAACATGTGATGACGGTGATCATACTCTCTAGCAAGTTTTCATACTCCTATGTCTTAGGACCAACAAACAAGGTTTATGGTGCATATCTTTGTGAGCATGGAGCAGACATCCTTGTCATGGTGCCTAGGCAGGTCAACTCAATGTAATCACATGTGAGTGATTGCCTTGGGAATTATAAGAAAGTGGTTATGTTCGATGCCACATAAGCGTCTACACCACGCAGGTAATCCTACCAGGGCATATAGCAATTATATCACATTGTCTTATCTGAAAAGATAAATGAACAGTCTTATGAAAGGTTCTACAGGAATCTATATGCAAAGGCTGGGTTTAGTCAAAGAGGGTCCATTGACAAGAGTTCCAACATGCCGTCAGAGAGACAGTACGGAAGTGTTTACTCTTTTTGATATACCTTGGAAGGTACAATATCAACAGTGACTTGTGCCCTGGCACAGCAAGACCTGAACAATGTCAGTGCCTCGTTTCAGACATAGTCGGAGGGGGAAAATGCAGAGTGCAATACGGTGAACCGGACACAGTAAAAAGATGATTTTAAGGATGCTTCTTATAAGTCAAACCTCTATATTATTTTGTTTTGAAAATAAAATTCCCCAGCAAAGTCGCCAGATTGTGGACACACGAAATCGGTCGTCCACTCTTTCAGTTGGTTTGAAATTGATTTGGATCAAAGAAAGAAAAGGAAGGTCTATTGAAAGCAGATACAGAGTTGCCACTTGGTTTTTAAGGAACAAAGAAACCTAATTTTGACTCACCCAAATGGATAAAGGGCGCCGGCCCTTCATAACCAAAGAACATAGCTCGGGGTTTTGGTACGAGAGAGGAAGGAGCCTTTGCCGTGACTAAAAAACCCTCAACTCGCCCCGTGGGCCTCAATTGGCATCCGAATAATCATCTTATACTATGTTTGGTTCGACAAATAATAGTTATGATAATATATTACATCACATAAGAATTTTGAAATGAAAGATCAAAATATAAGTTATCATTCATAAGATTTAGGCCGAATATCACACAATGGAAAGTGAAAGATCACACGAATAAACTTAGAAAAAATCCTCTAATCACATATCAAGTAATCAAGTTTTCCTAATCTAAGAAGGGACATGGATTGGTCTTGAAACAAATAACCAAAAAAAACCCAAATATGTTTAGCAAGCTAGTATGACGCATGTTAATATTTGAGTAAAGAAGATTTCTCAATCCCCGGGACGGGTGAGAAAGGAAGATTCGATCGAGGGGGAGCATGGACGTGTGATCAAGTACATTCCTTATAATCTTCTTAGATTAGAAGTCACAAAAGCCCCAAATCTTCCATGGATGCAATGTATGATCCTAGAATGTGCAAAGGTTGTTAAGTGTTTGTGTACATGGACTTTCTAAAGTGACTTAGAAGTCTAAAATATGAATGAATACATGGAGGAAATCATCTTGGGATATATTAAAATATAGTATGGACCATTTCCTAGGATATGAACTAATTTAAAGTATATATAAGCATCAAATCAAAGGATAGAAGTAAAAGTATACTTGCTGTGAATAGTGGACAGAACAGTGACTTGATTTTGTGAAAATTGACAAGTGGGGTTAGAAATTTTTTTAATGCATGATTTTTTATGGAGATCATCCTTATTGTGTCTATAACACAAACCAAAAAGCCAATGCTCAATAACTATTACAGATGAGAGAAATCATATATACAATAGAGCTTACTCAGAAACAGAGTTCGTACTATCGACTGACATGTTGAAAAATCTTAAAAAATGAAAACAAAAGATCTAGAGGATCATATTATATAGAATGTTCCTTAAGAAACTGATGTTCAAGGGAAAATGAGTTGGGACAACTCTCTTTGGAAAAGTTTTCTGGAAAACAAGTTGAAATTGGACCTAGCAGCTATGACAGCAAAAATAGAATGTCTGGATAGAATGTTTGGATCCAAATGAACTCCTTTCAAGTGTTTCCAAGTCAAACCAAATATCATGGATGTTCTCTAATGAGTTAAGAAGACTTTCCAAGTGGTCTCACATTAACACTTTGAGTATTGAGTCCTAGAGAAATCTTTGAACTCAGATTGTTCACAGTTTTGAAGATTTTGAAAAGAACTAGGGTTTTATTCTTTGAAATCTAAATGAGGGGTTTAAGAGGGGTTTTATGACCACTTGAAATATCAATATTGAACTCACATCAAGAACCTCCAAGATTGTTGGAGACATTGTTTTCATTTTTGAAGACAACTTCAAGAATACATAGGAATGTATTGAAGTTGAAATCATCATCTATCAAACATGTTTGTGAGGTCAAGAGCTACTATCCATAAGGATTCACTCACCTCAAACTTCATGTCATCATCTAGATGATGATAAACTAGTAAGTAAATAAAAAAGAAATGAGATTTAGGAGAGATGGACATAATATGTAAACAAGCAAGTAAGTAATCAATAGATGATATTCATGATGATTTTGGACTTGTAGCTTGGTGTTTCACTCATATATGGTGACTTTAGGCATGGAAGAAGCTTCCTATCTCAAAAATACTCACTAAAATAGTGGTTGGGTGTATTGAATGTGAAGTAAATGGGAGTAATGAAGTAGAAAATAAATTTTAGAAGTCACTTTTTAGTTGAAAAATCAAAGGAAGAAGCTCACTTTCACTCTCCTAACCTTGTCTTCTACAACTTTCCTCTCTATAACTTCTTTAAGCTTTTTTTTTGCACCCCCTAAATGAGAAGTCAAGGGGGTTTTATAGGCCAATTTAGGGTGGTTTTGGGATTTAAAGAGTGCTCCCATTGGCTCCAGATGTCTGTGAACAAGGAACTATGTAGTTTTGGTTTCTAATTAATCAAAATGGACCCCCAAAATAATTTACAAAAATGGACTGTTCTGGGGGAGAGTACCCCGGCGGAACTGGGCGTGTGCCGCCACGGCATTGGGCTAGTGCCATGGTGGCACTGCTCCTCTGATGTCCAGATAATTCTATTTAGACCCCCAGAGGTTTCGGTATTTGTGAAAAGGCCCTATTTTGTCTGAAATTCACAGAAAATGCATATAAACTCCAAATTGAGGTTGTGATATACCATTAGAAAGGTAATGGAGTCTAATTTACATAAAAAATAGTTCGGAGATACGTCACTTTGAAAAGTTTTGCGGTATTCGCGATAAAAGCCAATTTGATCGCCTTTTTCATCTTCAGAATTCATAATAAATTCGTTTTAAATCCAGGAATTATGTGAGATATACCGTTGGAAAGATATTGACCTCTAGTATCCATGAAAAATATTTGAAAAATGATACAGTGCTCTGACTTTTAAGTCAACTTTTTGTCCAACTAGTCAAACCTGAGATTTTCAGGAAATTTTGGGAACCTCTGGGAGCTCCCAGGGGCGACGTTATCGTCCGATTTCCTTTTCAAACTCGTTTTACTACTTTTAGAATGATCTTAGAACTTTTTGACAAATTTGGACGATTTCGATCAAACTTTGGTCAAACATGGTCAAACCTTGGTCAAACTTGGTCCAACTTGGTCAAACCGGTCAACGTGGTCTTTTCGGGAACTTTTGGGGGTCTCTGGGAGTTGACGATTTCATCTGATTTAGCTGCAACACTCATTTTACCACTTTTCTTATGACATAGTACGTTTCCAGAGCTTTCGATCCAAATCTGGGAGTTTTTGGGCTTTCGGGGTCATTTTGTTCGTTCTGAGCATTTTGAGAGATAGAACTAACTTTCAAGAGTCATTTTTGAGTCTTTTTCAATCATTGTAAATCACAAAGCTATGGGTCTCCTAAATATAATAGCCGACAAAATGGGGTGTCTAGATGTGGCTGATGTTGTTTTAGTTCATCCATCAATTTCAAGACTTGGGCCAGGCTATCAGACTACTGGTTCATTGTCGCTCCCAACTTGGCAACTTTGTTTTCCAATTCTTCCTAATTCATGCTGAAATAACTTGGCAGGTTGATTCTGATCAAACGACTAATTGAATCTCTGACCCGGGACGAGGATCCTAGTTACTGACTTTGGGAATCTATTGTGACGACCAGGAGCCAATACTCTTGAGGCAGGATGGCCAAAATGGATGAGGTGAGGTTGGGTGTGGGAACTTGTCCCACATCGCCTGGGGTGAAGTTCCTGGACTAGTTTATAAGGATTAATCGCCCCTCTATATGCAACAAGGCCTTTTAAAACCGTGAGGGAGCTAAACATGAAAGAACTTCACAGTTAATCGTGCTGCTGCCAGAGTAGTACCAGGGATGGGTGACTCCATGGGAAGTTCTTTGTGTTTAGGCCCAAAGTGGACAATATTGTTGCTAGATGGGGAGGTAGGTCGTTACAAATGGTATTAGAGCGGAAACCCAGCCGGAAGTGTCGGGCGGGTCCCACACAAGGACGTGTGGCCTTTAAGGAGGGTGGATTGTGACGACCAAGAGCCAATACTCCTGAGGTAGAATGGCCAAGATGGATGAGGTGAGGTTGAGTGTGGAGGCTTCTCCCACATCGCCTCGGGTGAAGTTCCTGGACTAGTTTATAAGGATTAATCGCCCCTCTATATGCAACAAGGCCTTTTAAAATCGTGAGGGAGCTAAACATGAAAGAACTTCACAGTTAAGCGTGCTGCTGCCAGAGCAGTACCAGGGATGGGTGACCCCCTGGGAAGTTCTTGGTGTTTAGGCCCAAAGCGGACAATATTGTTGCTAGATGGGAAGGTAGGTCGTTACATCTATACTGACCTACAGATTTGAGAGGAGAAGTATATCAAGTTCTGACAGTGACGATCGGACAGAAAAAGACAGTGATGTTGACAACGTGGACTGACTCGTGTACAGACTAACTGAGACAGTGTATGCAAACTGATGAGACAAGCATGCAGATGCGGGTCCTAATCTACATGATGCTCTTACTTCTAATAGATAGCAGTTAAGCAGGTAAAGTCCTAGCCATACAAAGTGTGTTAACTTTACTTTCTAGTGTGATCACCAAGGGAAAAAGATGAATCTCCAGGATATCTTGGAGATTCAGGGGGATTTCTAGAATTTCTAAGAGTTCCTAAGAGAAATAGGGATTTCTAGTTAGGAGAAGTATATCAAGTTCTGACAGTGACTATCGGACAGAAAAAGACAGTGATGTTGACGACGTGGACTGACTCGTGTACAGACTAACTGAGACAGTGTATGCAAACTGATGAGACAAGCATGCAGATGTGGGTCCTAATCTACATGATGCTCTTACTTCTAACAGATAGCAGTTAAGCAGGTAAAGTCCTAGCCATACAAAGTGTGTTAACTTTACTTTCCAGTGTGATCACCAAGGGAGAAAGATGAATCTCCAGGATATCTTAGAGATTCAGGGAGATTTCTAGAATTTCTGAGAGTTCCTAAGAGAAATAGGGATTTCTAGTTAAGAGAAACAAGTATTTCTAAGTGATTTGGACAGGGTTTCTAGGAGAAGCTGGTATATCTGATTATTTCTGGGAAAAGTTTTTTTGGGAAAAACTAGTATTGGGCATTTGGTAAGAGTTTCTGGGAAACACTAGAATTTTCTGGGAAATCTGGGAGATTTGGATAGAGTTTTGGGGAGAAACATGTTCATCTGGGTATTCTAGGAAATTTGGACAGCGTTTCTAGGAGAAACTGGTATTTCTAGGAAATCTGGGGGATTTGGACAGAGTTTCTGGGAGAAACATGTAAATACGACAGGAGCAGGTGATGATGCTAATCAAACTGTCTAGAAAGTTTTCATACTCCTACGACTTTGGACCAACAAACAAGATTTGCAGTATATATTTTTGTGAACATAGAGCAGACATCCTTATCATGGCTTAAGCAGGTCAACTCAATGTGATCACATATGAGCGATTGCCATGGAAATCATAAGAAAAAAGTTCTATTCTATGCCACATAAGCGTCTACATTGCATAGGTAATCCCGTCAGGGCATACAACAGTTATATCACATTGTTCTATCTGAAAAGATAAATCAGCAGTCCTACGAAAGGTCCTATAGGAGTTTATATGTAAAGGAGGTCCGTTAACGAGAGTTCCAATATACCGTCAGAGAGGCAGTACGGATGTTTTTACTCTTTTTGATATACCTTGGAAGGTACAGTATCAACGGTGACTTATGCCCTGGCATAGTAAGACCTGAACAATATCAGCACCGTGTTTCAGACACAGTCGGACGGGGAGATAGAGAAGTGCAACGCAGTGAACCAAACACAGTAAAAAGATGATTTTAAGGATGCTTCTTTTGAGTTAAACCTCTGCATTATTTTGTTTTCAAAATAAAAATCCCATGCAGAGTCGCCAGATTGTGGACACACTGTCTCTGGGGTCCACCCCCTTCCTTCCGGGGGTTTTGGAATTGATTTTTATTTGAAAAGTTTGAAAAAAGAAAGTCTGTGAAAATAAATACAGAATCGCCACTTGGTCTTTAGGGAACCAAGAAACCCAATTTTGACTCACCCAAATGGATAAAGGGCATCGACCCTTCATAACCAAAGAACTTGGCTCGGGATTTTGGTACGAGAGAGGAAGAAGCCTCTGCCACGAGTAAAACATTCAACTCGCCCCGTCTCATGACGGGCCTCAAGTAGCATCCAAATAATCATCTTACACTATAATACTCATAAAATTCTATGTCAATAAAATTAATTCCGTATTTTGACCTGTGTTTCCGGGACCCTGTATAAATGTGAGGTTAGAAATGTTTTTAATTTAAGAATTTCACAAAGATCATGCCTACTGTGTCTAGAACATAATCAAAAAGCCAAATCAAGATAAAAGTTACAGACTGAGAGAAATTATATAAACAAGAGAGGTTACTCAAAAATAGAATCCGTACTGTCTACTGAAATATGGAAAATCTTAGAAAATGAAAACAAAACATAACATTTGGAGGCACATATATACCAAAAGTTCTCTAAGACATTAAAGGTCAAGGGAAAAATGAGTTGAGACCACTCTGTTTGGAAAAGTTTTCTGGAAAACAAGTTAAAAGTCAACTAAAGCTATTGTGATAGAAAAACAGAATGTCTGAAAGGAATGTTTGGGTCAAAATGGAACCTTTCCAAGTGTTTTAAATCAAACCAAAAATCATGGACATCCTCTAATGAGTAAGGAAGACTTTATAAGTGGACTTGCAATCATCCATTGAGTATTGATCTCAAAATGAAATTTTAAAGTTAAACAACTCACTGTTTTGAAGATTTTGAGAAAACAAGTGTTTTATTGCTTGAAATCAAAATGAGGGGTTTAAGAGGGGTTTTGAAAAGGAGGTTTTAGGAGTTTATTTCCAGCACTAAATGGAGATTATAACCACTTAGAATATCAACATCAAACTCACCTCAAGATCTTCCAAGATTGTTGGAGAACATTGTTTTATTTTGAAAATAACCTCAAGAATACTTGAGAAGTATTGAAGTTAGAATCATCCTCTATCAAATATGTTTTTGAGGTCAAGAACTACTATCCATTAGGATTCACTCTCCTCAAACACCGTGTCATCATCTAGATGATGATAAGCAAGTAAGTAAATAAAGAAAAATCAATAAGAAATGGGGTAAGAAGGGATGAATATTCATATAAGCAAGCAAGCAATAGCAATCAATAGATGATAATCAATGAGATATTGGACTTGTAGCTTGGTATTTCACTCATATATAGTGACATTTGGACATGGAAGTAGCTTCTTATTTCATAAATACTCACGAAAATGGTGGTTGGGAGTACTAAATGTGAATTGTATATGAGAGTAATGAGAGAAAACAAGTTTAGAACTCACTTTTCTATAGCAAATCAGTGGAGGAAGAGAGAAAAGTGATTCTCTCTTCTAACCTTATCTCTATCTCTATCTATTTCTCTCTACAACTTCTCCTAAACTTTGCATTTGCCACCCCTCAAATGAGGAGTTAAGGGGGGTTTATATAGGCCAATTTTGGGGGAGTTTGGGATTTAAAAAGTGCTCCTATTGGTCCCAACATCTGTGAACAAGAAACTACGTCATTTTGGTTTTCACTTATTCAATTTAGACCCCCAAATTAAATTACAAAAATGGACGGTTCCAGTGTTCGCGAAAAGGCCCTATTTCATCCGAAATTCATAAAAAATGCGTACGAACTCCGAAATGAGCTTATGGTATACCATTGGAAAGGTAATGGAGTCTACTTTCCATAAAAAATAGTTCAGAGATAGGTCACTTTGAAAAATTTTGCGGTATTCGCGATAAAGGTCGATTTGATTGCCTTTTTTACCTTCAGAAATTCATAATAAAATCGTTTTTAAATCCAAAAATTATGTGCGATATACCGTTGAAAGCTATTGAGCTCTAGTACCCATGAAAAGTGTTTAAAATGATATAGTGCTCCGATTTCAAAATCAACTTTTAGGTCAAATCGGTCAACCGGGGACCTCCAGGAAGTTTTAAGAACCTCTGGGAGCTCCCATGAGCTGACGTTTTTGTCCGATTTTCTTTTAAAACTCATTTTAGTACTTTTCACATGATCTAGGGCTATCTCAAAACTTTTGGGCGAATTCAAACGATTTCGGTCAAACCCTAGTCAAAATTGGTCAAACCAGTTAACGATGACTTTTCTGGAACTTCCGGGACTTCTGGGGGTCTCTAGGAGCTGACTATTTCATCCGATTTTGTTTTAAAACTCATTTTACTACTTTTCTTACGATGTAGTGTGTTTTCAAAACTTTTGGTCCAAAATTGGAATTTTTGGGCTTTCAGGGGGCATTTTGGTCATTTAATACCATTTTTTGAGCATGTTGAGAGATAGAACTAACTTCCAAGAGTCCTTTTCGAGTCTTTTTCAATTATCATGAACTACAAAACTATGGGTCTCCTAAATCTGATAGCCAACAAAATGGGATGTCTACAATATGCTGATACTTAAATTGCATTGATGGACCATGAGGGCTCCTATTAACATTAATCACTGTATATATGTTCTTAACCTTGAGACGATTACAAACACAAGTCATGTAGAATTACCAACCATTGAGGTCTTCAAGATCAACACCTGTGTATCTTGGGTAATCGTATTGCATGATGTTGTGAATCTCACCAAATTGATTTCTTAGAACTACAGTCTTGTTGATAAGTAGTTATTGACATGCTTGGTAATCAAGAGAGGTGAATGAGACTCAAGGAATGAAAGATGTATTCATAGTTTAGGTTGACAGTTCTGGTTATTCGACTACCTGAATGTAAATACGAATGCTGAAGGTAGAGAGATATCATATCACCTTACAAGTCTAGTTACCACTTCGGATATGTTCTTATGCATCAGAGTACAATTATTATTATTAGTGGTACTAACATTGACTAATCAGTTAGTTAACCTTCTGATTAAGGAGTTTGATCTAGGAAGGATTAATAACTGATCTAAGCCAGTAATTAAGAACCTAGGAGGTCCCATTCTTAGCTCCATAAGAATTCTTGGAAAAGGCAAAAAGAGGTAAACCAATCATTGGATGGGATCCAATCAATTGATAAGAGTCCAATAGATTGAAACCTTGGTCGGTTGGAACACTTATAGACAGAAGGACTTGGGAGACAGAACTGGATTAACGTCGTTTTTATCTCCCAGAAAAGTCCAGACCTATTTCTAAGTGCTCTATATCTTCCTCATCTCTCTACAAGGGGTTCCCCCAAGCCCTAGCCTTCTGGGAAGCATTCAAGGAGACATAAGAATGAATACTTGCTATAGGAAGCTGCTAAACATTGCTAGACTTTAAAGAAAGAAGATAAAATCTAAACTGGGTTCAAGACCATAAAGGTATATTCTCTCCTTTACATATCAATAGATTCAATAAGAAGTAGATCTCGAATACCATATAAAGTTTTGAACTTTATCTTCCACTGCGCGTAAATTTAAGTTTTCAAACCTAAATTCTAACACATACTACTACCATTGCCTCCAACATTTAAAACCCGTCATTGTGGACACGCGGCCTCCCGTGAGGCCACCTCCTTTTCGGGTTTTGGAATTGATTTTCCTTTTAAAATGTTGTTTGATTTGAAAAGGTCTATTGAAAACATATACAGAGTCGCCACTTGGTCTTTAGGGAACCAAGAAACCCAATTTTGACTCACCTAAATGGATAAAGGGCACCGGCCCTTCATAACCAAAGAACTTGACTCGGGGTTTTGGTACGAGAGAGGAAGGACCATTTTTCACGACTAAAACACCCTCAACTCGCCCCGTCTCTCGACGGGCCTCAATTAGCATTCAAATAATCATCTTGTACTATGCGTGGTTCGAAAACTAACACTATGGTGAGTATATTACATCACATAAGAATTTTGAAATGGACGATCAAAAGATAAGATATCATTCACGATCTAAGCTAAATATCACACAATGTAAAGTGAAATATCACATAAACAAACTTAGGAAAAATCGTCTAATCACATATCAAGTAATCAAGTTTTCCTAATCTAAAGGGGACTTAGATTTTTCTTGAAACAAATAATCAAAGAAATCAAGGATATGCTTAGCAAGCTAGTATGATGCATGTTGATTCTTGAAAAAGAAGACTTCTCAATCCTCGGGATGGATAAGAGAGGAAGATTTGATTGAGGGGGAGCATAAACGTGTGATCAAGTTCATTCCTTATAATATTCTTACATTAGGAGTTACAAAAACCCCAAATCTTACATATATGCAATATATGGTCCTAAAATGTGCAAAGGCAGTAGTGTGTTTGTGTTCATGGGTTTTCTAAAATGACTTAGAAGTCTAGAATATGTATGAATGCATGAAGAAAATGATTGTAGGATATGTAAAAATATGGTATGGACCACTTCCTAAGACATGAGCTAATTTGGATTGCATATAAACATCCAATCACAGAATGAAAGTTGAAAACATGCTTGCTGTGAATAGTGGACAGAACAATGAGTTGATTTTGTAAAAAAAAAGGAAAAGTGAGGCTAGAAATGTTTTTAGTTCATGATTTTTTTATGGAGATGATCCTTCTTGTGTCTAGAACACATCCCAAAAAGCCAAATCACCATTAAAGTTATAGATTGAGAGAAATCATATAAACAATAGAGGTTGCCCAGAAATAGAATCCATACTGTCGACTGAAATGTAGAAAAGTTTTTTAAAATGAAACAAAACATTCATGGGCCCATCTTATACAAAAAGTTCCCTAAGACACTGAAGTTAAAGGGAAAAATAATGAATAATGCAAGATGCACAAACAAAATGCACAACTAAATGCACAACCTGCTTAAAATTTTTGGACCTCGTGCTGAAAAGTCTGTACACACAAAAAGACAAAAAAAAAGTGGTGTACAACTTTTTCAGCACGAGGTCCAACAACTTTAAGCAGGTTGCGCATTTAGTTGTGCATTTTTTTGTGCATCTAGCAATACTCAAAAATAATTTGGGACCACTCTTTTTGGAAAGTTTTCTGGAAAACAAGTTGAAAGTCAACTAAGCTGCTGTGATAGTAAAAAATAGAATGTCTGGAAGGAATGTTTGGGCCAAATGGACCCCTTCCAAGTATTTCCAAGTCAAACCAAAAATCATGGGTATTCTCTAATGAGTTAGGAAGACTTTCCTAGTGGTCGCATGTTCATACTTTGAGTATTGAGTTCTAGAGAAATCTTTGTATTCAGATCATTCACTGTTTTGAGGGTTTTTGGTAAAACAAGGCTTATTTCTTGGAATCCATATGTAAGGGTATTAGAGGGTTTTGAAATAGGGGTTTTAAAAGTATATTTTCAGCACTCAAAGAGAATTAAAACCACTTGTAATATCAACACCTAACTCATACCTCCAAGATTGTTGGAGAGTATTGTTTTTATTTTGGAAATGACCTCAATAATACATAGGAATGTATTGGGGCTATAGTCATCATCTATCAAACATATTTTTGAGGTCAAGAGCTACTATCCATAAGGATTCACTCACCTCAAACTTCATGTCATCATCTAGATGATGATAAACTAGTAAGTAAACAAAGAAAGATCAAAAGAAATGGGGTAAGAAGAGATGAACAAATATATAAACAAGCAAGTAGATAGCAATCAATAGATGACATTCATTATTATTTTGGACTTGTAGCCTGATGCTTCACTCATATATGGTGACTTTGGACATGGAAGTAGCTTCCTATCTCATAAATGCTCACAAAAATGGTGGTTGGGTGTATTGAATGTGAAGTAAATAGGAGTAATGGAGTAAAACAAAGTTTAGAACTCACTTTCTTGTTGAAAATCAAGGGAGGAAGCTCTCTTTCTCTCTATTCTAACCTTATCTCTACAACTTCTATAAACTTGTATTTGCCACCCCTAAAATGAGGAGTCAAGGGGGATTTATATAGGCCAATTTGGGGTGGTTTTGGGATTTAAGAAGTGCTCCCATTGGTCCCAAACATCTGTAAACAAGGAACTATGTCGTTTTGGTTTCCAATTAATCAATTTGAACCCCCAAACAAAATTACAAAAATTGACTGTTCTGGGGGAGAGTGCCATGGAGTCACTGGACCTGTGTCATGGCGGCAGTGGGCCAGTGCCGCTGCGACACTACTCCTTAGACGTCCAGATAATGCCATTTAAGCAACCAGAGGTTCCGGTATTCGCAAAAAGGCCCTATTTCGTCCAAAATTTATAGAAAATGTGTACGAACTCCAAATTGAGCTTGTGATATACCGTTAGAAAGGTATTGGAGTCTACTTTCTATAAAAAAAATGTTTCAGATTTAGGTCACTTTGAAAAGGTTTGCGGTATTCATGATAAAAGCTTATTTGATCGCCATTTTCACCTTCGAAAATTCGTAATAAATCCGCTTTAAATCCAAAAATTATGCACGCTATACCGTTAGAAAGCTATTGACCTCTAGTATCCATAAAAAATATATGAAAAATGATACGGCGCTCCAATTTTAAAGTCAACTTTTAGGTCAAATTGGTCAAACTAGGGACCTCCAAGAAGTTCTAGAACCTCTGAGAGCTCCCAGGAGCTGACGTCTTTGTCTGATTTCCTTATAAAATATGTTTTAGTACTCTTCCATGATCCAGGATGATCTCAGAACTTTCAAGCAGATTCGAATGATTTTGGTCAAATCCTGGTCAAACTTGGTCAAACCGGTCAACAGGGACTTTTCAGGAACTTCCGGGACTTCCAGGGGTCTCTAGAAGCTAACGATTTCATCCGATTTTATTTTAAAACTCATTTTATTACTTTTTTTGTGACGCAACATGTTTCCAGAATTTAGGGTCCAAATCTGGGAGTGTTTTGGGCTTTCAGGGGCATTTCGGTCATTTGTACTACCTTCTGAGTATTTTGTGAGATAGAACTAAGTTCCAAGAGTCCTTTTGAGTCTTTTTCGATCATTGCAAACCACCAAGCTATGGGTCACCTAAATCTGATAGCTGAAAAAATGGGGTGTCTACAATCATCCATTAGCACTTGCCCGGACATCTATCACAAAAATAGCTCCAAAACCTAGAAAGCCCAAAAATCCAACTGGACCAAACAGATCCTAAGCCCCTAACCCAGAATCTGGGAATCAACCAAACAGAGCCTTAACTTAACATATTCATCTCATCGCCACCACCAATGGTTGCATCTCATCGAGATGAAGCCGGTGCCACTGGTCTCGTCACATAAAAATATCCTGAAGAACAACACGAGCCGCCAAAAACTGCCCACGTACCGCAGCTACTGCCCAAGCCCTCCGCCGCCATTTCATCCCATAATCTCTGACAACCACCCGAACCACCACCATCATCTTCTCGTGACAATCGCATCGCCGCCCTACCCCCCGAAGCTCACTAGCGCAGCCTGTGTGGCCCTCACGCAACACCTTCACTGAATTGCCTTCCCCGCGCCGATGCTGAATCAATACCATATGGCGCTACATGGACCAATAGATTACCGACATGTGTCCTATTAATTTTCATATGGACCAACTAGACCTCGACACGTGTCTTGACAGTCGTCATTACCGCTGCTACGTGTCTATCCATATGCTACGTGGACTAATCAGGCACTGACACATATTCGACAGCCGACACGCCGCCGTCATGAGTCATTCCTAGATGCAGCTACGTGTCTAATAATTGTAAGCGTCATCGATAAGTGTCATTTCTGTATGACACCTGGCCCAATCACATGCTTACATGTGGCCCGCAGTTTCCATTTTCTGCCATATGTCATCCTGTATGCCCTACTTTGATTTTTTTTACCATTTTTCGCTACTTTGAGATCAATTTTCGACCAATGGGCTCTTGTTCCTAGCTAATTTGGTCATTTCAGACGCAATGGTGAGGTAAGAATTGAAAATTTTCAACTTTTTAGACTTGTTTTACTTTTTATCAGCCCTTTTTTGGTCTATCCGGTCATATTTTATGCACGTGGGTCCTAGCTCAATTAGTTCAGATCGGCTTTAGCCCAAACTAGTGGACTTTCTAGGTATTCCAAGCTTTTTAGACTTAATCGTGATGTCCATTCATGCCAATTCTGAAACCAAAGTTCAAATCGTGTTTCTCAGGCCCTTTCCGCGATGTTTTCTCAAAGTAAATCCTCGAACACGAATCCCCCTTATACTTTTCATGTTAAAATACAAAAAATTAAAAATATGAAAATAAAAAATAAAAAAGAAGAAGAAAAAAATACACTCAAACTTCAAAAGACGCCCTTGCTTAGACCTTCACAGGTAGATTTTTTTTTATCTTTTCTTGGTGGTTCGACTCCTTGGTAAGTCCACCGTTTATTTTTTTCATTTCTTGGTGGTTCGACTTCTCGGTAAGTCCAACATTTTTTGTTTTCTTTTCTTGGTGATTCGATTTCTTAGTAAGTGTCACGCCCCGGAACCACACATATGGCTCTAGGATACGTAGAAAATCACCAAGGCATCACAATACTCTTTAGGTCCATTAAAAGCCATTGAAATACAGAGTTATAAAAAAAGTTTTGCCATTTAAAACACCCATTAAACAATTTATTTTTAAAACAGAGAATCCAGTCGACTGATTGGGGACCCGGTCGACTGGATCGGGAATTACAGAGAGTCAAAATTCTCTAAGTCCCAATCCAGTTGACTGGTACTCATGTCCGGTCGACTGCAGCTTCGAATGTCCGGTCGACTGTACATGGCTGTTCTAGGATATCATGTTTTGAGAACGAATCCGGTCGACTGGAATAGCTCCCCAGTCGACTGGATTGATGCAACAAAACCCATTCTGCAGTAACTCCATTTTCAAATCAAAATCAACCAAATTCACACAGACTCTGATAAATGTAATCAAACCCAACATGAACAACTTGCATAAAAACTTATTAGCAATATTATACACATCCGTGAGTTGTCCTGTAATGACCCGAAAATTTAAAATGTGTATTAAAATATTAAAAAATTATTTTAGTCAGAGAAATATACCAGTTTGAAGAGATTGCAGTATAAAATTTACCTGTGCGTGTGCAACATCGTGTGAGCTCAACACATGGGATAATTTCCCATGTGTTGCTTGGAGCCCAAAGAAAACGTGCACAGTGTGTGCGGGTGTGTGTGCCGTGAATGTGTGTGAGTGGTGTGGGCAAGCAATATATTACTATGTATACACCTACCTACCTCTCATTCTCTCATCTCTCAAACACTCTCTATTCTCTCCCTCTCTCTCTCTCTCAGCTTTATACACACATTATTATATATATACGCACACACAAAGAGAGGTTCATGCATTTAGAGAGAAAGAAGAGGTAACCTTCTTCCATGTCTATTTTAATTTTACAAACACACACACACATATATATATATATATATAGAATTATATTGCACACACATGCACACTGGATGAACCAAATAGAGGTCTTAAGCCTCTGCCATGGACGTCCACCATTAAAGCTTTGTTTGAGCTTGATTTTTCAACCATCACCAAAACTCATGAAACCTATGCCAAAATGTTCGTATTAACTCCCTTATAATCCCCCAAGAACAGTTTTTCCATAGCCTTAACCAATCATTACGAATTTGTAATTTTTTCATAGACCCACTACGCGGTTTTATCCAAACTTCGCACTATCAACTCAAAACTGGGATCCCAAACTGATATAGATGGATAGAGCTCGTCGAGATGATCAATTTTCATATAGAGTTTGCTTGATTTCATTAAGAAACGAGTGAGTTATGGCCATTAGAAGTTTGGAATTACAATTTGTCCAAACAGGGCATTCTGCCCAGATTTACTTCCGAAAATTATATTTACATCCCTGAAAACTTTAAACGAACATATATAGGTCTACTGATATCGGATTTGATCACAATTTCAAGCTTAGTACTTCTAATTATGTTTATTTCCAACTCAACTATTAATTTTCAGTTTTTGAAAGTTTTATATAATCCTCATATTTTGATATATTTACAGAATGACCCCTAAACTTTTAAAAAGTGTATTTTTGGTCATTCTGGGACTTTATAAACTCATTATAAATCATTTATATATTCTATAATGATATTATGATAATATATATACTATTTTATAATTTTTTTAATTATAAAATCATAGAATAATATTATTTTACTACTTATCAATTGATTTAAATAGAGGTTTGATTATTTTATCATAGCTATTATATTTCTTAAACTATGGGAAAAATAAAAAAATGTTCTTGTGGCATTTTATGACCATTAAAAATAGTTCCACACTTAAATTATGGTAATTGGGTATGAAAATGGAATTACGGTCCGATTACGACTATTTTAAAAATAGTGTTAGTAAATAAGTTTGGCCTTGTCAGATTATAAATTAAATAAATAAAATCCCTTATATTTCAGTATTATTTTGTATCATTAGAATATAACAAATAGATATTACAATTAGGAATATTGGGGTATTAAGTGTGAATAACTACTAATTCATTTATATTCTTTTGATAATAAAATTGGTAAAAGAAAAGTAATATGCTATTAATATTATAATTTTATAAAGAATAGTTTAACGAATAAATTCTCTCCCTTATGAAGATTATATATGAGCTTTACGGTTCAATAGTAACTATTTAAAAATAGTATTTTAACTTCCAAAATTTGTAGCAAATAATCTATAACTCAGAAAAATACGCTGTCAATTCTTATAGTCTTAAAATAATGTCTAGTATCATATTTAAAAGTTTGGAGACAATCCGACATTGTCTAAAATACAGCTTATTTGTAGAATTCACATTTATGTAAGACACTCTAGTAGGAACTACAACGGACTCCAAATTGAGTCCAGTTAGTGATGTTGAACTCAGTATAGGGTAAAGAACATTTTATAGTAAAGTTTTGACATAGAGAAGCCTTAATTACAGTTTCACCCTTATGCTTGCGACTTATGATTAAATGTTTAGCTCTTTTACCTGTATTGATGTAGGAACTGTTTCATCGTCAATTCCTAAGTCACCAAGGTGAGTGTTCATTTCTTTTTCTCAAACTCTAGATTAACTCAATATATAATAAGTAAATTCTACTATGATTTTAATGATATGTAAAGTATCAAAATTACTAAAGTTATTTTCGGAACATTTTTCTTGGTTCCTGGAAGGGTTTTAGCATTCAAAACTTATTATTCAAATGTGTCAATTTATTCCAATGTCATGTATCTTTTGAAATGCCATCATTTAAATTGTTCATTTATTTAAAGTGTCAATTACCACCACAACAAATTATAAAGTATAGCCTATGTATGCGATGAAATGAGCCCGATTGTAGGGCTGCCTTTGATCATTGTGTGATGTATGTAATGAATGAATGTGTGCGTGAGTGGGTGGATGGTAATTTGACATTTATGCAAAGATGCTATTTTCCATGCAAATAGAACCTGTCATTATATTTTCATTTTATTGCATGAAATTTTAATGTTATTATCTTATCTATTCTAAAAAGGCAAACCTTTTAAATGATTATTTTCAAGGTTATGTTCATTCACTGAGCCTTCAGCTCACACTCTCCAAATATTTTTAAAACCCTTTTCAGGCGACGGAGTGACGATGATAGGCTTTTACGGAACCCTTAGTAGAACAGAACATTTCAATAGAAGAGAAAGATTATCTTCTTGATGCAAATGAGGAGTAGATGACTGTTAGATATGAAGAATATTTAGAAGGGTTATGCCTTCAGTTGTCATAATATTTTCAAGATTTATGTAGACTTCGATATATAAACGGAATTAAGTTATGTTTGCTTCCGCTAGAGCTCTATTTAATTATGAAGAGGCCTAGAGGCCTCTCTCGAGCCTAAAATTTTGAAGTCAAATTTTGGGGTCGTGACAGTTGGTATCAGAGCAATAGCTCCCGAACCGCTAGAAGAGCATAGAGAAATTATGATGAGGAAGTCTAAAGTTAAGACATAGACACATAAGAATTTGTTAGAAAGCTTGAGTTACAGCTTAGGAACAGATATCATCTTGCTCGGAAGTCTAAAAGTAGGACTCATTTTGTATAGAAAAAACAAAAGGAAGAGAGATAAGACATATTGCTAGAACGTATATAGAATTTTTAGTCCAAATATCTGATTTGAATATCCGCGAGTCTAGAATTTAATTGTAGTTAGAAGTCTTACATTTGTGATATGGAATGTTAATTTTATTTACCAATAGAAATAGTATTAACACGCAACGACGTTACAACGATAACGAACTCTATTTTACTAATAACTCCGAGGTGACGTTTCATAACTCATTGTAAATCTATTAAGAGTTGTAGAGTGTTTGATAACAACAACTACTAGGTGTGGTACAAACTAGTGTCTTAAATATATATAAATTTAAATAAGTAGGAAAAAAAATAGAAAGTACCATACTTTCAAAACTTTTGTACAAAAAAAAATGTAGCACCCAGAATTTTCTACAAATTCCAAGTAGGAATATCAGATTAGTGACGTCACCTTAATGATGGCTACAAAAGGTCCATTAGGAAACCTTAAGTAGGAACCCCTGTACTAGAATCCTTTAGTTGACGTCTCAACGGCGAAACTATTTCTAACCCAGTGCCTATTAGAATAGACGTACCCTCGACTTATAGTTCTATTAAGAACTTAAAGAAGGATGTTTACTTAGGCACGTACACAGCCCCGTTCATGCTTACACTTATACCCATGATCATCTTCTCAGTATTGCATCTAGTTAGGACCCAGACTCACATTCTAGTGCAATTACTGAAGTGGGACCCACACCACCACCCCCATTGGTCCCCCTTGATCTACCCTTGGACACACAAACATACACACACTCATGTACATTGGTGCACCCACTAACACACAACTAAACCTTCCTCACATTTTCTATATAAACACACTCCCTCACCCTCATATCATTCTCACAACCCCCACAATCTGTATTTACAGATTGGAGATACCGAGAGTGAGTGAGAGAGAAGTTTAAACCAAACCTCACACACACACACTCTCGGCTTGTACACACCCCTACACCCCACATTGTGTACCCTCACACACTCCCTCTCCATACCATCTCTATCCACTCCCTCATACACAGACCCGAAGAGAGGGAAAAGACAGAACCAGAGAAGGAGAAGAGGCGCAGAGGAGAAAGAAGAAAACGAAGAAAGAGAGAGATCAGAGAAGATTGAGATCTCCCTGAGGTAACCCAACCCCTCTCACACATTCTTGAGCACCTGCATGTCACTTAGGAACCCCTGGACCTGCATGCAAGCTTCCAACAGAGCCCTAAGCTCTGGATATGCTCCGGCCAGCCATTAGAGCTCAAGATTGAGCTTGATTTGCAAATCACAAACAAAGCCCCTAAAATCTATACCATTCAGACCTACTTGGTCCCAGTAGAACCCCAATGTAGCAGGTTTGGATTTGGGTGACGTTTGGATGACCATGCAGGCCATTATTCTTTTATTTGGTCAAAACGATAATGGTCTGGTAGGTACCCTAAATGAGATAACCGTGGGTTCAGCTTGTAGTATGTGAAAGAGGAAGGTATTCCGGTCATTTTCCCGTTGGTTTCATGGATTTCCATGGAGAAAAGAGAGAGATCTAAGCGTTTGAAGTTTTCCGGCGAGTCGCGGGTCACCGGCGCCGTCCGGGTCGCCGAAGAAGACGAAGAAACCCGTCCGGGTTTCGGGTTATAAGACCCGGGTTAGGGTCGGTTCGTGGGTGGGTTTAGATGTGAGTGTTAATGGGTTAGGATAGCGGGTACGGGTCAGGTTAAAAGGACCCGTGGGTCCTTTAAGTGGGACGACGTCGTTTTGACGTCGGGTTGGATGCGGGTTAATGGGGCGGGCCAGGTTGTGAGTAGAAGTGGTTCGGGTTTGGGTTAGGATTAGTTCGGGTTTGGTTTAGGGTTTGGATTATGGGTAGGGTCAGTTTATTAGTATTATTGGGTCACGGGTTCGGGTTTGGGTCCAACCCGATTAAGTTCTAGGATGGTTTCTCTTGTGCGTGTATATGGATGATCCGATTGTGTTCGGGTCGGGTCAGGGAATGACCCATTGGGTCACCTCTTTGGGTTCTCTGTGTGTAGAAATGGATGATCCATTTAGTTAGGGTCGGTTCGGGTCGACCCGACGGGTCAGAAGATATTATTATTATTATTATTATTATTATTATTATTATTATTATTATTATTATTAGTAATATTAAGTTTTAATTAGTTTAAAATGTTTAAAATTATTTTAATAATTATAAATGATTTATAATTAATACCATTAAGGTTTAATATTATAGAATATCATTTTAATATTCTATATATCAGTATTATATTATACATATTATATATTTATTATTTATATGGTTAATATAAATAATAAATATCAATATTAAATAGTTTTAAATAGTTAATAAATACCTATGTGTATTTATAAATTCTAGAAAATTAGGATAATGACCCTGGGACTATTTCACTATATAATGTATATTATAAAGCTATAATATTATAGTCTAGTATTTTAATAATTAATAAGGAGCTATTTTATGAGTATATTAATTATTAAAAATACCAAACGAGCTCCGAAAATTATGAAATAAATACAGGTGGTGTATTTTAATATCTAGTATTTAATAAAAATATTTCTAAGTACTGATTCCTTTGTATAATTATAGTTATGTATTTAAATCCCGTTTCGGGTATTTTCTGGTATATATTATCTTCAAAAATTCATAATAAATAATCCAGGACTCCGAAAATTACGCGATCAGTTCCCAGAGTCTTAGATTAATGTCTAGAACTTTCCCGTAAAGTTTGGTGACTTTTCGACTCGGTCGAAAATACAGCTTATCTTTTAGGGCCCGCATTAGTATAGTAAGCCCTACTGACACGAAAGGAATTGTGTTCTCCGAAGAGTACGTCCAAGTGTAGACGGTCGCGTCGCGTTAAAACCGGTAAGACCGGGTCGAATCCCAAAGGACGGATCGTAAAGGCGGAAGAATCTAGATTGAATCCTAAAATGAAATAAAAGATGATTTCTTGTAGAAGGGTATTCTAACAGTCCTATAGAATAAGTAAAAGAAACAATTTATAGTGAAACAAAGACTTAACTAGATAGGATTGTAAAATCAAATATGAAAAAGAGTTGGGAACATGTGAGTCCACAAAGTGCCAGCCACTACCATGATCTAACAAGAATGAACAGCTGGGGTTTTATCCTTAGAGTATTCCTTATTTCAAAATGATTAAGTTAAGCATTCTAGTCACTAAGTATGTGAGTCTTGCATATTTAGTGGTGGGAACAATGTTTCTTCACATTATTCCCAACCAGAATCTACTCAAACATGTTTAATCTAATATAAACAGAAATATTTCAAAGGAAATTATAACTAAGAGGCATGGATTAAACTTTAAACACAACAAATTTTCGAAAATCAATTTCAAGTTAAACCAAAGTATCTCGCAATTACTCAAGCAGTATAACCAAAAGGAAAATGGAAATAGACCTGAATTAAGACTGAATTCGAAAAGACTAATCTTCCAACTTTATCTTTTCTTTGATCCAAAAAAAATGGAAATCCTACAAAACCATACAAAAATGAGCTAACCCCTTCTCCTTGTTACTCCCCTCTATATATAGTGTTAAGTCCACGAGCTTAAGGCGTCCAGGTTCACTCCATAACGGCTGGTCGTCGCCTGATTGCTGAAATCTTGCGCCATTAATCACAGACTGTTTCCAGTTTAGGTCAATCGATTGACAAAGAGTTCAATCGATTGAAAAATAATTCAATCGATTGATAAAGAGTTCAATCGATTGGTAAGGAAAACATGTCAATCGATTGATATTATGTCAATCGATTGGTATCAGGATTTCAACAATTTGTTTCTTGAGTTATTCTTTTCAACTTGTCATTCATTTTTACTTCAGAACCTGCATTCAAAGGGGTAAACACAACCACATACCACGAAGAATACATCATTGTGTAAAGAAACGAATTAAAACACAAGTGCAGGTAGCACTAGGAAAATGGGGCTAAATCTTGTCAGTTTTTACTCCTTATCGAGCTAATATTAAGCTAATATCAGCTCTCATCACGACCCCCAACTAGCGCTTTGCTAGTCTCTAGCAATGAAGCGGAATTAACACAGACTAAGACGACCGACTATTGATGTTACAGTTTATTGAACTCAAACAAAAAGAAATCCTTACTCACTGTCGCAGGAATCACGGTTGCATTTAGCGTTTGCAACAAGCCTTTGAACCCTTAGGTTAACCCTAATGGACGAGTTGTGTCTCGTGAGGGTTTTCAGAGAATTTACCCATAAAATTCAAATGTCAAATTGTCTAAACCCATCAAAGAACTTTAGTTTCTCTTTTATGCTAAAAATTCTGCTTAACAAGGACATGAATTCCTTTATCATGCTATGGGAGTAAACAACATGTTACAAAGTAACTTATTCAAGTCAAACTACATCCATAACCTTTATATATCCTTGTGTGTGTGGAGAGTTAACAACTACGATTGAAATCTTTTTCTTAGAATTATTTAGATTGACATGTTTAAGACTTCATAGTTTCAACTCAATTCTCACACGGTTTACGCTCAAAATAAAAATCACTCTGAAACTGGCGTAAAGCTTATGCACTCAAAGTATGAAGCTCAAATGAGTACATGTAGAGGCAATCAAACATCCTTACATACTAGACACTGAAGAACGCTTATTTGAGGTGCATGAGTCTCATGGATGGAATACCAATTACAACAGGAGCGATCTACTGTGGAAAACTCATTTCATACTTAAGATTTGTTAAAATTAATCCAGAATCCTTAGGACTTGTGACAGAGATATGAGGAGAGGTAAGAGATGATGGACTGTGAAAAATGAGTTCAAGCATGTAACATAGTAAAACCAACTCCACTTCACACCTTTTATTTATCAATTCTCCAATATATATTTTTTTTTTTTTACATGTATATGAATCACTTCTCCTTTTCCTCCTTCAACTATTTTCGCAAAACCGTCACATGCTTGATTATAAAAATGTGATTTTAGGTAAAGGCCTTGATTTGTGATAGGTAAGTGAGGTTTTAGACTTCCTCGAGTGATGAGGTGAGGAAACGATGGCCTAAATCATCTTCTAGACATTATAACTTATCTCAAATATTTCCTGAGTTTTGAAAATAGTAGATCCTGAACGTTCTCCTGATGCATCAGCCAAATGAAACAAGAATGAGGCTCTCAACAAGATAAAAGTGTATTTCAAGAATTAATACGAATTTGTGATTAACTCTCAAAATCAAAGAATGGCTCAAAACTCACTAGGGTTAAAAGTTTCATTATTAATCTATTAATCATGACAATCGTATTTCATTCTCATTCAAAGATTCTTTCGTGATTGTCAACTCGTGCAAAATGTTTTCAGGATATATTCGTGCTATGGACGTAAAACCAGATTAGTGACTAAGTAACATGTAATCGAAATCCATAATATAACAAAGAAAAACATGAATGCATCATTGCACAATAATTTAGCTAGGAGAAACGAAGTTTTGATAGTTAGAAATTTGACAAAAGTTTTTTTTTATTTATTTTTATTTTTTTATTAAGACAAAGGAAGATCTAAAGTTAAACAGTTAAACATGTGTGTGATTTAGATTCAGGAAAACACAGGTGTTGGATATCTACTTCCTACCCCCAACTGAAATCTACATTGTCCCCAATGGAAGTATTTCAAGTAAAAGCAGATATCACCTGATTTAATCATTTCAGCATAATTCTGAGAATTCACCTGTTTTAACAAAACAATCTCCCCAAACAACCAAGATCAAGAGCAAATGGATAATAATCGAAAGTATAAACAATAGGAACATAATCCATAAACAAAAAGAACTATCTGTAATAAAAATGTCCAAAATCAATGAAGTCCAAGTACAGATATAAGCGAACAACAACTATTCAACCTAGCTTTCCAACCAACCCAAAATAAACCATACACAAATCTACCTACATATCCACAAATCAAACAAAAGAAATACAAGAGAGATTACAAAAATAAGATCAACAAAATACTTTCTCGCTCTCCAACACTCCCTCCTAGGGCTCAGCAGGATCAACAGCTACCTCACCGTCACCCTCGACAGCTGTCCCAGTCTGGGCGACAGCCGCCGGGTCACTCACAACTGGTGAGGGAACAGCAGCTGGAGGAGGTGGCGGTGGAGGTGTCCCTAAGGTAACGCCCTCTGGTTGAGCCGACGTAGAAGCTGGATCTGTTGGTGGAGGTGGCATAGATGAGCGCAAGGATTGCTCAATCCCAAGCAACATCAAAATCTGCTCAATCTGACTACCTAGCCGCGACATCTGGGTAGCTAATAATAACTGCTCAGCCGTAAGCTCTCTAATCATCGCATGAAGCTGTACCCTTGTGGCTCGCTCCTCTACCAAGAGGTCATAAATGGTCTGGAGAGATGGAGGGGTAGATGTAGAGGCTGTAGGTGGTGCAGAGGCTGTAGGTGGTGTAGAGGCTGTAGGTGGCTGACGCATCCTCAACTCATACTGACCCTCAGCCTCAGTCGGCGTCCCTGAGTCCTCATCCTCCTCCTCCATAACTACCTCCATATCCTGACCCTCTGCCTCAGTAGGCGTCCCTGGGTCCACGTCTTCCTCCTCTGATGTCACGTCTCCTCTCTTTCTCTTCTTTCTCTTACTACTCTCTCCTACCTTCCCCTTCCCTTTAGATAATTTTTTAAATTGCGCTGCTGACTGTCTAGCAGCAGACTCACCAAAAACACCAATCTTTGATTTTAACTGCGCCTCTCCTGCTGGTATCACCAACCCTGCCTGCTCGCACACTCTATGTATCACCCATGCACCTTTGAGGTGCTGGGCCTTGCTAGGATGACGTGTAGGCTCAACTAAGAACTCGATGAAGAGCCGAGCAAGGCAAATAGGTAGACCGGTCCCAATAGCATATAGAACTCTCGCGTACCACCCAGCGAAATCTAACTTATACGTCGTGGGGAGGATATAGCTGCAGAGAGTCAAATGTAGAAGATGATAGTCTGTCGTCAGGTCGTGGTCGTCAAATACTGTGATCCCTGAGTATTTATTCACCTTCCCGCCTGAGATCTCTGTGGCCACAACATCATACGATGGAAAAGGACGGTGGGGATGAATAGGATACATATGATCAGGAACCTCAGGGATACCAAGTGCCTGAGCGACTGTCGCTGGGCTGAACTCAATTGCCCGTCCCGATACACACGAGAAATATGTGTAAGGAACGTTCGGCACCTTGACCAAACTGGCACATGCTGGTCGAATCCAGGAAGCATAAACTTTTTTCTGAATAGTGAGGACGGGAAGCCAGCTCGGAAAAGCGCGTAAACGCGTGAGATGAAATGGTAGCTTATCATCACTCCAGAGATTTTCCAATTGCCGCTCGACCATAACCTCTCTAGTCCTGAAATACTTAGTATACCAAGTATTTTCCTTGTCATTTCTGAACCCGTGAGCGAGTGGCGGGTCAGGAATCTCCAAAGAGGTTGACTTTTCTAGATGGGGCCCACTATCCTTGGGCTTCGGAGCCATGGGAGCTGAAATGAAAGCATAACAGAGAGTTAAAATGAGAAAAGAGAGATTCTGCTACTCTATTTATGTCAATCGATTGACATAAGTTGTCAATCGATTGAAGTAGTACTCCAATCGATTGAGCCCTGATGTCAATCGATTGACAACAGTGATCATAGGGGGCTGCACACAACAAGGTCTCACGTCCCCCTATCATTAAATTAATGGTCTCAAGACCATGAGGGGCTCTCTCAATTGATTTGAATATAAAAGAAGATGAGAAAGGAAATGGGTTTGAGAGTTACCTTTGGGCAGAACCGAGATGAAATAGGCGCAGAAATGGTTTGTGCACGTCACTATTGATGGAGTCAAAGAGAAGAGGTGATGGGGAAGATGATTCTCGGCCAGAAAAGGTTTTCCAAAACCCCCTTCTCACTCCAAGCGCTGCGGTGGTAGTGGTGGTAGTGGCGGTTTTGGTGATGATGGTGACGATGAATAGGGGGGGTATCCTTCTCACTCCCACAAAATTGTTACCTTTCCCTCTCTCGGAATCGCCTTCTCCCTCTCACTCTCACAGATTTTTGAATTGAAATGAGGGAGAGGGAGAAGAACAGACTTTACGTCTGTGAGAAATGTCAATCGATTGACATTAGATATCAATCGATTGAAAAAGAATTCAATCGATTGACATAAAAGTTCAATCGATTGACTAAAGAAATGCATGTAATCACCCCCAACTGTTTAAGAATGTATTTTTAAGACAGAAACAAGACTTTTGATCATTCAAACAAGGATTAGACCCATCAATCACAAAAATAGGAAGAATTTATTCCAAACATCATCAATTCAAAGTTCGAAATGGATTATTGTCATCCAAAGAGTACAAGATCTTGGTCGAGAAACAAACACACAAAAAGAAAAACAAGAACAAAATTCTGTCTTATTCAACTGCTACAAGAACTAACAATTCTGCTCAGGTTCAGGGGAAGAAAAGTCTTCTCCTACAGCATAATCCACGGAGTACTCCACAACTTCTCCGTCCAAATCGATTTGAAGGTCTTCCAGAATTTCTCGAACTGCGTAAAGCAAATCCCAGGTATTCATATTGGCGATTACTGCAATAGGGGAATCTGGGCATGAACTGGAAAGTGGAGTAAAAATTGGTCTTTCTTGCTCCCTCTGTTCTGGGGTTCCTGGAGAACGAACCCCATGGTAGAGCAAATGTGGCAGGTAATGCAATGGATTCATCCTATAGCCAATCAAAAAGACAGAATAAGAATAAAAGGAAACATAAAATAAAGAAGCTCACAAGAAAAAGGAAACTACTATACAACAACACAAGGTTCTCAAATTTTTCAAGAAGAATAATCAGGATCATCCAGTTGGATGGTCTCTGATTCTGGCTCAAACTTCTCCAAAAATGGCTTTAAACGCTGCCCATTGACTTTAAAAACATTACCATTTTTGGAGTTAACAATCTCTACTGCTCCGTGTGGAAATACTTCTCTGACAACAAAGGGTCCTATCCACCTCGACCTCAGCTTCCCGGGAGAGAGATGAAGCTTTGAATCATAAAGTAATACTTTCTGTCCTGGTTCAAACTTCTTTCTCAGGATCGATTGATCATGCTTAGCTTTTAACTTTGACTTATAAGTTCGAGCACGATCATATGCATCATTCCTGATCTCTTCTAATTCATTGAGTTGTAGTTTCCTCAATGTACCACTTTCGTGGATATCAAAGTTTAGCAGTCTAGTGGCCCAATATGCCTTATGCTCCAATTCCACAGGCAAATGGCAAGCTTTTCCATATATCAGTCTGTAGGGAGACATCCCAAGGTTCGTCTTGTACGCCGTCCTGTATGCCCATAGAGCATCAGTTAAACGCGACGACCAATCCTTTCTATTGATGTTAACGGTTTTTTCCAGAATATGTTTGATCTCCCTATTGGTAAGCTCTGCCTGACCATTTGACTGTGGGTGATATGAAAGAGCAATCTTATGGTTAACCCCATATTTTTTCATCAATGCCGCAAAGGGCTTATTGCAGAAATGGGTTCCACGATCACTAATCATGGCCTTTGGTGTTCCGAACCTTGACAAAATATTCTCTTTTAAGAATGAGATCACTGTTCTGTGATCATTTCTCCTTGTCGGAATGGCCTCAACCCACTTGGACACATATTCGACCGCCAGAAGAATATATTCGTAATGAGATGATGGCGGAAATGGTCCCATGAAATCGATGCCCCAGCAATCGAAGATTTCAATAGTCATGATCGGGGTCATCGGCATTTCATTTCTCTTTGACAAGCTTCCCAACATTTGGCATCTAGCACATGCTCTACAAAATGCATAACAGTCTTTAAAAACTGTCGGCCAGTAGAAACCACTACTAAACACTTTTTGGGCAGTTTTCTGAGCTGAAAAATGGCCACCGCAGGCCTCTAAGTGGCAAGAAGCTAGAATTTGAGAGATATCCTCCTCGGGGACACATCGCCTGATTACTTGATCCGCACAGTACTTAAACAAATACGGATCATCAAAGTAAAACTACCGAGCGATGGATAGAAACCTTTTTCTATCAGGGGTGGACCAATGAGATGGAGTCTCCCCTGTTGCCAGGTAATTGACAATGTCAGCATACCAGGGCAGACTAGTTGCAGCAAAAAGTTGCTCATCTGGGAAAGATTCACTGATCGGAATAGATTTTGAAGAATTGTCTTCAAACGTCAATCGTGAGAGGTGATCGGCTACAACATTCTCCACCCCCTTTTTATCTTTGATAACCAAATCAAATTCCTGGAGCAGGAGAATCCAGCGTATCAATCGCTGTTTTGTATCCTTTTTGGATAACAGATACTTCAATGCAGCATGATCAGTGAAGCAAATGATCTGCGAGCCAATCAGATATTGCCTGAATTTCTCCAGTGCAAATACAATTGCTAGTAACTCCTTTTCGGTAGTAGAGCAATTACGTTGAGCTCCATCAAGGGTTCTGCTAGCGTAGTAGATCACAGTAGGCTTTTTGTCTTTCCTTTGCCCTAAAATAGCTCCAATCGTTGTGTCACTCGCATCACACATCAGCTCGAAAGGAAGACTCCAATCCGGAGATTGCATTATCGGAGCTGTTGTGAGGTGATGTTTGAGTTTATCAAAGGATTCCTGACACTTGTTGTTCCACTCAAATGGTTGGTCCTTAACAAGGAGTTGACATAGTGGTCTAGATACAGCACTGAAATCCTTAATAAACCTCCGGTAAAAACCGGCGTAACCTAGAAACGATCGTATTTCTTTTACTGTAGTGGGGACAGGAAGATTGGAAATTATATCGATCTTTGCCTTGTCCACTTGTATTCCCTCAGCAGACACGATATGTCCCAAGACAATCCCTTTTGTCACCATAAAGTGACATTTTTCCCAATTGAGGACCAAATTCTTTTCCTCACATCTTTTCAAGACTTTCTGGAGGTTCTCCAAGCAATCATCAAAGCTGCTTCCAAATACGGAGAAATCGTCCATAAAAACCTCCATAATCTTTTCCACCATATCGCTGAAGATGCTCAACATGCACCGCTGAAAAGTAGCAGGTGCGTTGCACAATCCGAATGGCATCCGGCGATATGCAAATGTTCCAAACGGGCAGGTAAAAGTGGTTGTCTCTTGATCGGCAGGATCAATTTCAATTTGGTTATAACCACTATAACCATCCAGGAAACAATAGAATTGGTGACCCGCTACCCTTTCGAGCATTTGATCCATAAAGGGAAATGGAAAATGATCTTTCCGAGTTACCTCATTTAACCTTCGATAGTCAATACACATGCGCCAACTTGTGGTTACACGTGTGGGTACCAATTCTCCTGCTTTATTTTCTACCACTGTAATGCCAGCTTTCTTCGGCACTACTTGAGTCGGACTTACCCAAGGACTATCCAAAATTGGATAAATAACCCCAACATCCAGCAACTTTAAAACTTCCTTCTTCACCACCTCTTGCATGTTTGGGTTAAAACGCCTTTGCATTTGACGACAAGGTTTGGCATCTTCCTCAAGGTAAATCCTGTGGGTGCATATGGATGGACTAATTCCTTTTAAATCAGCAACGGTCCATCCTAACGCACTCCTGTGTTGCTTAAGCAACTGTATCAGTTTGTCTTCCTGTTCGTGATTTAAAACAGATGAAATTATCACAGGAAAGGTCTTCTCTTCTCCCAGGAATACATATTTCAATTCTTTTAGGAGCTCTTTCAGTTCCAACTCTGAAAATTGCAGGTTTGACGGCACAGCCAACTTGGTCTTTGGCGGTAGCTGCTCATATTGAGCCGTCCACATTGTTCTTGCAACTTCCTCTTCAGTAACCTCCAAGATAGAACATATCTGACTCATTCTTTCATCTTGTGGAGTGTATCTTTCCAATTCGTAACATGAGTTAGTCATAATGGACTCCACAGGGTCAGAGTGAGCAGTTGAATCAAAGCAATCTTGAACTACTGCTTCTACCCAGTTCACCTCCTCTTCCTCATCATCAAAATCTTCAATTTTGGGATTTGAAAAGATTTTGATATTCAATGTCATATTCCCAAAAACAACGGTCATAACTCCACTCCTTACTTTAATCGTTGCATCAATTGTTGCGAGGAAAGGACGTCCAAAGATCACTGGAATCTGAGATTTAGCATTGTAAACTGGTTCAGTGTCCAGAACAACAAAGTAAACAGGAAAGACAAAAGTGTCAATCTGGACTAAGACATCTTCCAGCACTCCTCGCAGGTATTTAATTGATCGATCTGCCAGTTGGAGAGTAATGCGAGTGGGCTTAAGTTCTCCTAACCCTAACTGTTGATAGACAGTGTATGGTAAGAGATTAACACTCGATCCTAAATCGAGCAGTGCATTGTTCACTTTCTTCTGACCAATTATGCAAGAAACCGTTGGCGTACCTGGATCCTTGTATTTAGGAGGCAAATCGTGTTTTACGATCGCACTCGCCTGGCATGCCAAGTAAGCACTCTTCTTAACACTTTGCTTCCTTTTTACAGTACACAAGTCTTTTAGGAACTTGGCGTAGGAAGGCACTTGTTTAATTGCGTCTAGGAGTGGGAGATTGATTTTTACCTGTTTGAATAACTCCAGAAACTCCTGACTTTTAGTTTCTTGTAGAGGTTTCTTCAACCTCTGAGGATATGGTGCCGGAAAAGGGCATTTGGGTGCCTCCTCAAGGAGAGGTTCTTTTCCGGGTCTTCTCTTTATTTCAGTATCCTCAGGAATTGTTGTTTTGGGCTCAACTGTTTCGCCCTCTTTTCTTTCTTCCACCAATTCTTCTTCATTCTCTACCTCTTCTTCATCACTAACTACAGGTTGTGAAGGCAAAGAGACTTTCTCAATTTCTTTTCCACTCCTCAACACAGTTACCGCCTTGGCCTCCTCATGTGGTCCAGATCCCGAGGGTCCTGTACCCGAGTGTTGGCCTTTAGGATTTGGCTCTGGCTGTGCAGGGAACATAGTTCGTTCTCGATCCCCTTGTTGGGCAGCTAACCTCTCTACACTTGTGTTGAGTTTACTCATTAGCTGCATCATCTGCTGCATCATGAGTGTATTAGGATCCTCTTGTGCCTTCTTATGGGGTGGCACATAAGTGTTTGATGAGGTTTGGTTGTTGCCCCCCCTGATTGTAGTTGAATTGAGGTGAATGATTTTGATATTGGTTCTGGTGATACCCTTGATTTTGTTGATACGTAGGAGGAGGTTGGTAACTCTGGTGATACCCTTGGTTCTGAGGTCGGTATTGGTTTCCTTTATTCGGCTGCCACTGTTGAGATGGGTTTGCTGCAGCAGCACTGTTTCTTTGATCGAAACCAGGATGACTCCACCTATCATTGGGGTTGAAACGACCAGGGGCATTTATAGCATGTACCTCCACTGGACTCTATTCTTGGTAAACAGGGTATATTTGGCAATGTTGAGAGGTATGCCCCATCTGTAGACAACTCGAACATGATTCTTCAGATGCAAATTGTATTACCGGGTCCTTCTTTGCTTCCAAAATTTCCAATTTACGAGCTAGTTGCTCGTATTTCTCCAGTAAGCCATCTTCCGCCTTCAGCTGATAAATGCTCTTTTTACTTGAACTCGAACTGGTCTGAGTTCTCGTCACTTGAGTTTCCCATTCTGGTGTGTGTTCGGCTAACCATTCGAAATGGGCCTCTGCTTGGTCGGCATTCTTGCTCATAAACTCACCGTCACTCGTAGTTTTTACGAGCTTCTTTGACTTTGGACTTAGGCCATTAAAGAAGAAGCTTATTGTTCGCCACTTCTCAAAACCATGATGTGGGCAGAGCAGTAACAAATCCTTAAAACGCTCCCATGCCTCAGTGAAAGTTTCTTCCTCTTTTTGATTATACATCTTGATCTGTCTCAAGATGTCTGTAGTTAACCGATTAGGGAAGAACTTTTTGAGAAAGGCTTCATGAATTGCTGGCCAAGTCGAAATCGAATTCGGTTTGAGTGATAATAACCATGACTTCGCTTTGTCCTTCAAGGTGAAGGGAAAGAGCTTTAGTCAGATTATATCACTTGGGCAAGTCTGATCTGTGAAAGTGCCACAAACATCTTTGAAATCTCGAATGTGCAAGTATGCCTTCTCTTTATCCATCCCATGAAATGTGGGTAACAGTTGAATCATCCCATTACGAAAATGGAATGTACCTGTGTGTGGAGGGATGCGGATACAAGAGGGTGTGGCAGTGCGATCAGGAGCCAAGAGTTCTCGTAGAGGTCGTTGATCGTCATCGATGAGGTCATGCCTATTCTCTCCTTGTTGGCTCTCCGTATCAGACATTGAGTTAGAAGTGGATGGGGTGAAAATGGGATTATCAGCACTATGGATTGGATCTTCAAATAGATTTGTGATGAAGGCTTCAGTGGAATCAAAGGACATAGAAGGACACAACAATACGGCTTGTGTTCTGAAGAAATGTAAAGAAAAAGAAAGATAGAAATGGGATAAGAAAAGATTGGATCAAATCAAAATTCCTGGCCTTTGTTACCGTCCCCGGCAACGGCGCCAAAAACTTGACACGAAAGGAATTGTGTTCTCCGAAGAGTACGTCCAAGTGTAGACGGTCGCGTCGCGTTAAAACCGGTAAGACCGGGTCGAATCCCAAAGGACGGATTGTAAAGGCGGAAGAATCTAGATTGAATCCTAAAATGAAATAAAAGATGATTTCTTGTAGAAGGGTATTCTAACAGTCCTATAGAATAAGTAAAAGAAACAATTTATAGTGAAACAAAGACTTAACTAGATAGGATTGTAAAATCAAATATGAAAAAGAGTTGGGAACATGTGAGTCCACAAAGTGCCAGCCACTACCATGATCTAACAAGAATGAACAGCTGGGGTTTTATCCTTAGAGTATTCCTTATTTCAAAATGATTAAGTTAAGCATTCTAGTCACTAAGTATGTGAGTCTTGCATATTTAGTGGTTCGTTTACCTCACTTATTTATGAAGAACTGAAATAAGTAGTTAATTAAAACTATGAACAATAACTAACAAATTGAGTAGGGAATATTCGAAGTGTTTGTTATGAGTGTTCATTGAGTTAATTATTCAAAAGAGCTCTTGTTTCAAAATCAGGTTGCAATTTGAACTTAGGAAAATCAATTTGGATTTAGTTTCTGAAACAAAAGTTAATGGAATACAAAAAGGAGTAAACCCAAGTCATAAACATACCAATCGATTGCCATAATGTCAATCGATTGATAAGAAATGACTTTCAATCGATTGACTAGTATATCAATCGATTGACTTGGAATCAATGTCAATCGATTGAATTCTGTATTCAATCGATTGACACTGACTCTTTAACAGAATCATGGCAGAGGGCTGGGAACAATGTTTCTTCACATTATTCCCAACCAGAATCTACTCAAACATGTTTAATCTAATATAAACAGAAATATTTCGAAGGAAATTATAACTAAGAGGCATGGATTAAACTTTAAACACAACAAATTTTCGAAAATCAATTTCAAGTTAAACCAAAGTATCTCGCAATTACTCAAGCAGTATAACCAAAAGGAAAATGGAAATAGACCTGAATTAAGACTGAATTCGAAAAGACTAATCTTCCAACTTTATCTTTTCTTTGATCCAAAAAAAATGGAAATCCTACAAAACCATACAAAAATGAGCTAACCCCTTCTCCTTGTTACTCCCCTCTATATATAGTGTTAAGTCCACGAGCTTAAGGCGTCCAGGTTCACTCCATAACGGCTGGTCGTCGCCTGATTGCTGAAATCTTGCGCCATTAATCACAGACTGTTTCCAGTTTAGGTCAATCGATTGACAAAGAGTTCAATCGATTGAAAAATAATTCAATCGATTGATAAAGAGTTCAATCGATTGGTAAGGAAAACATGTCAATCGATTGATATTATGTCAATCGATTGGTATCAGGATTTCAACAATTTGTTTCTTGAGTTATTCTTTTCAACTTGTCATTCATTTTAACTTCAGAACCTGCATTCAAAGGGGTAAACACAACCACATACCACGAAAAATACATCATTGTGTAAAGAAACGAATTAAAACACAAGTGTAGGTAGCACTAGGAAAATGGGGCTAAATCTTGTCAGTTTTTACTCCTTATCGAGCTAATATTAAGCTAATATCAGCTCTCATCACCTACCTTTTACCTCGTAAAACGCGACGGACTCCGATTTGAGTCTAGTCAATGGCGTTGGACTTAGAATGACACGTAGATCACTACCTTGAGGTTTATGACCTCATTTGGTAAAATTATCATTTTGCCCCTATAACTGTACTCATACGTTATCACTGTTTATTCTATTTATTATTGTAGAACTTGACGGTTATCCGCTTTTCGAGGATCGGTGACTCGAGGTGAGTTTCCTAACCTCACTCTAATCCTAATAAGATTAATAGAAGATATTTAAAAGCTACCTGTATGATATTTTGTATAAGTGATAAGCCGATTTATGATGTCAAGTGTACTTCTAATAATTATAAGATGTTTAAAAGCATGTTATGGTAGTGCTATCGCATACGTGAGCATGTCAAGGGTTTTATCTATATGTCTATCGGTATCAATTCCATGTTATGCGATCCATGCTCTATATGTTACATTTCTGCTGCTAATTGGTTAAATGCACGTTTTACGATGTTGATCGACTGGAATAGATAATGCATGCCATGTTAATAATAAAGAGGAATAAAAGTTGAATTGCATGTGAGTACTGATAATGGACACACGTGCATTTCATGACATGTATTAGCATGCATTGCATAAGGAAGAGAGGTGTTTGATGAGATTATGAATGAAGAGAGATGTGATTTGTGGATCCTATGGATCAACGGCTGACGAGTCGGGTGGACATGAACGGTTAGGGTTCCTAGCGCACCACTCGCTATTGAAGACGTCCGGTGATGCGCATACGTGGTTGAAGACGTCCCATGTATCGTTGAATACGTCCGGCTAGTGCTCTAATATACTTCTCAGCCGTGTAGACGACCAGTGAGAGTATACACATGGTTGAAGACGTCCCATGTGCAAGTCTCATTGTTTACAGATAGTGTGCGCCGTGAAGACATCCGGTGGCCTATCAAGGGACGAGTATGAATTGGCTGTAATAGTATGTTGTCATCCTTGACGTACCGCGTGTTGTCAAGTGGATGAGAAAGAAAAGGCGAATGATGAGATTGAGTTGATGAGTCAAAATGATTTGGTTTGGAAGTTTTGGTTTTAAAATAAAATGGTTTTGAAAAGTATCTGTTTTAAAAGCAAGTGTCTTTGAAAAGAGTTGGGAGTGAGTCTTATTGGTCATGCATTTGCACGCACGAGTTATAATAAGGAGAATGTATTCTATGATATTATGTTTATCTGATTTCCTATCTTGATGAGACCTCTGTTATGCCCGTGGTGAGAATGCGTCTTTTGATAAGAGAATAACCATACCTTAAAGTACTAAACTATGACGTGAGTTGAGAGATGTTCTGTATTTATTGATTATTGTGCGGTTGAGACTCTCACTCAGCCTTGTTCCAAGGCTAACGGCATGTTACGCCCTGGGCATTTGTATGCCCAGAGTGTTGCAGGTTTGGAGATAGATAGAAGAGTTCAGGATGCTGTGCCGTGGAGCCAGGGAGAATAAAGCCTTGCCCAAGACCTGATAGACAGTTTCTCAAGTTTTAAGATTATGTAAATTGTTTAGTATGGCCTCTTGTATTAAGATTGAAGTTATTGTAACCCTTGTTTATTTTCCGTTGCTGTATATATACTCTGATAAGTTTAGATCATGCTTATGTCCTAGCTTTTCCCTTACGATTGCATGTTGCGGAGTTAGAAGGACAGGACGGTTATCAAACTAGTCACGTGTCTACGGACCCATAAAGGAAAATTTTTATTTTCCCTATTTTTGGCTTACTTCGGGGCGTGACAAAAAAAGAAGAGATTAGAGAACACAACCATGAAATATTAGTAAGAATATTGTAATAGTTGAAACACACGTACAACGGAGTAATAGGAAGAGTAAAGAAATTAAAATTGGGTACAACATAAATTCTTGTTCATCAGTCTGAACCCACACTCGCATTTAACTGAACTACTATAGTGAATTCTGACATATATGGGTGTCTATAAATAGTACATGATAATAATATACGTCTGCCATTTTGTAAAATTCTAATTGACTAAATTTATAAATAAGCTAAGGGACTAATCAAATAGAAGTGGAAAATGTCACTTAAAAGAAAATGTAACAAAACATTTGTGTATTTTACTAAGTGTATATTTATTTATTTTTCCTAGTAATTAATGTTCCATAACTCAAAAAAAAAAAAAAAACTATTTAATTATTGTATAGTCTTAGTTCATTCATATTATGGTTGCATAATTGGGTGGTACGCGTTGAGAATTCAAAATTGACAATTGAATCCTTATTATCATATCGATGATCTGAGCTGACAGTGGCAATATATCCAGAATTCTTATCTTGGGTATCTAGATCTTTTATTTTCGATGGGTCCTTATTGTCATCTGGTTTTCTGATGGGGATTCTATTTTTACGGATATTCTGGATTTCGTATGATGCTGACATTACAGATATTCTAGAGTTCTCATTATGCTGATATTATGGATATTGTGAACGGGTATTCTACTGCTGCTATTTATCTCTTATCTATCTATGTGGAGATTCTATAACTACTATCCATTGAGCCTATCTATCAAGCTTACTCTTCTATCACGAAGTATTGATTTATCTTCAACAGGGGTATTATCTACTCAGTCCGACGACATCCTACATTTTATGTGAGAAACTCTGGAAGCATGGTATTTCAAGGACATGGGTATTCTAATCGATCGAGGAGTAATACGGGGGTATTTAGAGGGTGCTTGTGTTTCATATCTAAGTTCATATTCTCAATTTACATTGTTGTATGCCTTATTAATGTGTTCGCATTTAAGTCATTTGCAACCAAAAAAAAACAAACACGTGTTAATCATCAATTTAGTATTTTCTATTTCTTAACAATGTTGTTTAGAATAATATGTATAGTTGTTTGCTAGTAGTTATGCGCGGGCGTGCCAGAACCAAAAGTGGTTCGGTGTGTGCAAACTAATTTCCTATACGCTTGAGTCAGTGATACTCAAGGCTTTTAGATCTGACTTCTAAACTAAACAATGTGTGCGGCGAGTAGGAAAGTACCCTCACCAGAAATCCCTTGGCAGTACTGAAGCGCACAAGCCAAATAGTGTATGAGTTTACCAAGTAAACAATCATAAACGATTAATAAAATACAGATTTTATTAAATGTTTGGAAAATACAACCAAAGAACAGATTCAGAACAGACTGATTGCTCGTGAGAATGAAAATAGTAAAAGAAAAAATAACAAAAAGGAATAGATCTAATTGCTATGAATGCAGAAAGAACATAAAAGCTGAATGCTTTTGAATGCTGTTGAATGCTATTTTTGAGATTGACGCGGAGTGCCTTGATAGCTTGGCCTGCCTGTTGATTTATAGCGGCCTGACTGGTCTCCTAGATAAGGTAGGAAATAACTGATCAATAATTATCTGGTAAAAAATACCAGTTTATTTTCATAAACTGATAAAGCCTTCCATATCTTCAAAATATATATATATGTATATATATATATTTGTAGCTTGAATCTGGTCCATCTTGTGGCTTGGATCAGCTGACTTCCCCTCCAAGTAAAAGATATACTTCCCAAATCATAACATTATCTACCATAAATATTGGTAATATCTTCCCAAATCAGATAATATCTTGAAATATTATCTTTCCTTAAGTGATAATATCCTTCCATAAGAGATAATATTTATCACCACATATATATACATATATATATATATATATTATGAGAGATTGTAGGGTTCATATACTTCCCACAATTGACCAACTATATCACCTCTTTCTTAAAGCAACCAGTTGGTGGCCCCAAACACTGATCAGTTAGAATGGCATAAGGCAAATAATGCCGTCCGATTCTCCAGTTATGCCAACCAAACTGTTGTCGCCAATTAACCTCCACGTGGCTAAAATGATTTCCAAAGTGATAATAATGACAAGTCTGAATGAAGTTGATGAAAGGTAGCCACAATTATGAAATGGTCAATCAATATGCCCAAAATTACGGAATGATTAACTAGGTGTAGGTCGAATTAAAGCTCAAATCAGGAGACAAATGGCTTCTTGTCAAAATTATATGGGTCCCACCTCTTTGACATTCCTTGATCTTGTGTACAAGCCGTGGCCCACCAATGTCAAATGGCCATCACCAAGGCAATTGCTATGGCCGACTAGAATAAAAGTAGCAGAATTACAAATGTTAGGCAGTCCGTGCACATGGTGGCCAGCCCGATGATAATCAGTCCGATTGAGTCAACCCGATCAACTTTGAACCAATCACTTTGGCCATTAATTTTGCAATTGGTCTCTAAATCCGATTAAAATATCTCAATCGGCCTTATACTAATTTTAACTAAAAAGTGTATTTTTTGGGTGCAAACAATGCCCCCCTGGCTCTTTAAAAATGAAAACAATGAAATATTTGAAGAGCCAAAATTTACCTCAGACCGATTTCATATAACCCACACGCTTAACCAGACTCCATTTTTTTTTCAAATAAGGAACTACAGCTGGTCTACAAACTTCTTCCATGAGCACTAGATGTAGGAGACGGGCCCCACCACCTTAGTTGAGACTTCACCTTATGACAGAGGACATGCAAATACACCTTGCTGCACCTTTTTTTTTTCTCTTTTGCTACGCACCACCTCATCTCGGGCCCACCCCTTTTGGTAATTGACCACATTGTCATTCTGCACCACTCCACCATGGTCTGGTTAAATGAAAACTTCATTTTGGGCCCACTACTGTCTAATCTCGCAAAGATGCACACAAATCGAGCTGACTGCTTTGGCCTAATTTGTCTTTACATTATGACTTCATCAAACTCACAATGCACACCTATCACAGCCCGGGTATTATAACACCACACTGTTCGTATTTTTTTTTTCTCTCTTGCTTTCGGTCAGGTACCCAGTCCGAATAGCACATATTTTGACCGAATTAATTTCACATTCGGTCTTAGTAATTTTTCAATCTTTTGATTTTGATAGTAATATTGATGTAGAAGCAACCACCAAATTACGGTTAACTTTTGGTGACATCCACACAGCCACCATGGATGTAAATCAATCCAAGCCAAATAATTAATTGGCTTAGAATAAAAAATGTAATCGGTCGCTATTACAAGGCCGAAAAAATTGAACAATTCCTTAAGGGTGAGCTTCCTCAAGGAAAGTTGATCAAAAAATTCATGGACCGATTTAGAGTCAATCGATCTCGGGGAAGCTTGCCCCCCGAGCCCTTCATCATCGATTTCATTATCACCCAAGAGGTCTTCGTCATCGTCCTCCTCACTAACGGGAGGCCCTATGGCCGATACGGAATCACTCGGCCTTAAAAATTTTATCCCTTTGGTCTTCAATTGTTCACAAACGGCCTTTGGAAAATCCTCCCATGCATGTTTGATTCGGTGAGCTACCTCGATTATAGCCTCAAAAGGGTCTTCAGCCAAAATATGATCACTCGGCCTATCAAACTCTTCCTTTTCGGCCTCAACAGAATTGTGAGGCTCGTTTAGAGCTTGCCCCCCGAGCGGTAAATCTGAAAAACTGCTTGGTTTTTTCCTCCAACCACCGTCAAAAAATTCCTTCATTGACATGAAAATATTTTCATTGGGTGGTGGCTCTTTCGCTTCGCTTACGGCAAGAAGGAGACCGATTTCATTGTTGAAGAACTGTATATCGGTCTTAAAACGGTCAATATCTTTGTAAAGATGACCGATCTCATCATCATATCGGTCCTTAAACCGATAAATTAAACCGTGAAAATGGTTTATTTTTTCGTTCCGCCAACGAATCTGATCGTGGTAGAACTGCAGCCATGCTTCGCGGTGTGCATGGCTCATCACCTGGCTGTCCCACTGGGCGTGCCAAATTGTTTGCTAGTAGTTATGCGCGGGCGTGCCAGAACCAAAAGTGGTTCGGTGTGTGCAAACTAATTTCCTATACGCTTGAGTCAGTGATACTCAAGGCTTTTAGATCTGACTTCTAAACTAAACAATGTGTGCGGCGAGTAGGAAAGTACCCTCACCAGAAATCCCTTGGCAGTACTGAAGCGCACAAGCCAAATAGTGTATGAGTTTACCAAGTAAACAATCACAAACGATTAATAAAATACAGATTTTATTAAATGTTTGGAAAATACAACCAAAGAACAGATTCAGAACAGACTGATTGCTCGTGAGAATGAAAATAGTAAAAGAAAAAATAACAAAAAGGAATAGATCTAATTGCTATGAATGCAGAAAGAACATAAAAGCTGAATGCTTTTGAATGCTGTTGAATGCTATTTTTGAGATTGACGCGGAGTGCCTTGATAGCTTGGCCTGCCTGTTGATTTATAGCGGCCTGACTGGTCTCCTAGATAAGGTAGGAAATAACTGATCAATAATTATCTGGTAAAAAATACCAGTTTATTTTCATAAACTGATAAAGCCTTCCATATCTTCAAAATATATATATATATGTATATATATATATTTGTAGCTTGAATCTGGTCCATCTTGTGGCTTGGATCAGCTGACTTCCCCTCCAAGTAAAAGATATACTTCCCAAATCATAACATTATCTACCATAAATATTGGTAATATCTTCCCAAATCAGATAATATCTTGAAATATTATCTTTCCTTAAGTGATAATATCCTTCCATAAGAGATAATATTTATCACCACATATATATACATATATATATATATTATGAGAGATTGTAGGGTTCATATACTTCCCACAATTGACCAACTATATCACCTCTTTCTTAAAGCAACCAGTTGGTGGCCCCAAACACTGATCAGTTAGAATGGCATAAGGCAAATAATGCCGTCCGATTCTCCAGTTATGCCAACCAAACTGTTGTCGCCAATTAACCTCCACGTGGCTAAAATGATTTCCAAAGTGATAATAATGACAAGTCTGAATGAAGTTGATGAAAGGTAGCCACAATTATGAAATGGTCAATCAATATGCCCAAAATTACGGAATGATTAACTAGGTGTAGGTCGAATTAAAGCTCAAATCAGGAGACAAATGGCTTCTTGTCAAAATTATATGGGTCCCACCTCTTTGACATTCCTTGATCTTGTGTACAAGCCGTGGCCCACCAATGTCAAATGGCCATCACCAAGGCAATTGCTATGGCCGACTAGAATAAAAGTAGCAGAATTACAAATGTTAGGCAGTCCGTGCACATGGTGGCCAACCCGATGATAATCAGTCCGATTGAGTCAACCCGATCAACTTTGAACCAATCACTTTGGCCATTAATTTTGCAATTGGTCTCTAAATCCGATTAAAATATCTCAATCGGCCTTATACTAATTTTAACTAAAAAGTGTATTTTTTGGGTGCAAACAATAGTACACAAGTAATTGGTCTACGGTTCGACTTAGACAACAATTAGATGCTATTATGATATTTATTCAAACTCAGGACCATAAGTTAGTAATATAAAATTTACTATTCCAACATTGTAGTTGAGAAAACATATGCATTAATGCTTAGTTTCAATTACCTGAATTTAGAAATGGTTAAATAGACAAATTGAATAGTGATACATATTGTATACTGCCTTTGTAGAATACAATCTACGAACATACTTCGCATGTAATTTCTACTTTTAGTTACCATAATAATAAACTGAATCAATTTTCTATATCTTTTAATCGTAACTATTATTTTCATTCTTATGGTCAAATTCTATTTTTAAAATATACCATTTATGCCAGAAATTACAAAAGAATTGTTAAAAAAAAAATTTATTTAGGTAATACTTCAAAAGTGATAAACACGATTTTCAAGGAAATCGAAATGTAAGGAAATTATTAGAATTTATATATATTCTGATAGGTATTTGAACTATTATAAAGTCATAATCCTAAAGCTTTGAACCATTAAATTTTAGAACAATGAAGCAACTTATAATTACTTTACAAAACAGTGACTGATATATAATTAATTTTCAAGAGTTAGTATCTGTATATCCTCACAATCTCTAGACACAGAACATATAAACATAAGATATATAGTATATAAGAACCCAAATTGCTCTTTTTGGGAAATATTTTAGACATTATTGACTATTCTGATTATTTCATTAGAGTAATAAATTTGTTTCTAATATGTTAGAATAGTTTGTAATAATATTCTAGAAATTACAAATTTTATTACAATTTTATTTTCTCATCAGAATTTGAAAACTTATAGAACACTTTTTTATAAATTTTAGATATGTAAAAAAAAAAAAAAATTTATATATATTTATTTATATATGTTTTACTACATGTAAACTCAGTACGATTCATTTTGAAATTTATGTAAATTTCCATTCAATTTTAAATACCGTAAATATTTGTTTTAAAGTAGAGTGGTATACAAAATTAGTGTTAACATTTTTTAAAAAACAAATGAACCATAAAACACTACATTTCTAAGTTTTGGTCAAACAAAATATTCGGCCTATTAAGGAATAGTTAATATTTAAATATGTGGTATTACTTACAGATTATCTTTAAAGTTTAGAAATACCTCAAATAATGTGCTGGATTTAAATATATATATATACATATGCACATATGTCTTTTGTCAAATATTTTGATATTTTAATGTACTTCGAGTTTGTGAAGTAGGAAATTATTCTGAAATTATGATTCCCTTTCCAAGCACCTAATAAGATAAGTTTGGGGACCAAACTTATTTAAGTATGGGAGAATGTAATGACCCAAAAATTTAAAGTGTGTATTAAAATATTAAAAATTTATTTTGGTCAGAGAAATATACCAGTTTGAAGAGATTGTAGTATAAAATTTACCTGTGTGTGTGCAATATCGTGTGAGCTCAACACATGGGATAATTTCCCATGTGTTGCTTGGAGCCCACAGAAAACGTGTACAGTGTGTACGGGTGAGTGTGTACCGTGAATGTGTGTGAGTGTGTGTGAGTGGTGTGGGCAAGCAATATATTACTATATATACACCTACCTACCTCTCATTCTCTCATCTCTCAAACACTCTCTATTGTCTCTCTCTCTCTCAGCTTTATACACACATATTATTATATATATACACACACACACATAGAGGTTCATGCATTCAGAGAGAAAGAAGAGGTAACCTTCTTCAATGTCTATTTTAATTTTACAAACACACACACACACATATATATATACAGAATTATATTGCACACATATGCACACTGGATGAACCAAATAGAGGTCTTAAGCCTCTACCATGGACGTCCACCATTAAAGCTCTGTTTGACCTTAATTTTTCAACCATCACCAAAACTCATGAAACCTATGCCAAAATGTTCGTATTAACTCCCTTATAATCCCCCAAGAACAGGTTTTCCATAGCCTTAACCAATCATTACGAATTTGTAATTTTTCCATAGACCCACTACGAGGTTTTATCAAAATTCGCACTATTAACTCAAAACTGGGATCCCAAACTGATATAGATGGATAGAGTTCGTCGAGATGATCAATTTTCATATAGAGTTTGCTTGATTTCATTAAGAAACGAGTGAGTTATGGCCATCAGAAGTTTGAAATTACAATCTGTCCAAACAGGGCATTCTGCCCAGATTTACTTCCGAAAATTACATTTACACCCCTGAAAACTTTAAACGAACATATAAAGGTCTACTGATATCGGATTTGATCACAGTTTCAAGCTTAGTACTTCTAATTATGTTTATTTCCATCTCAACTATTAATTTTCAGTTTCTGAAAGTTTTATATAATCCTCATATTTTGGTGTATTTTAAATAGGGTATTTTTGGTCATTCTGGGACTTTATAAACTCATTATAAATCATTTATATATTTTATAATGATATTATAATAATATATATAGAATTATTAGATTTAGTCCTTAATAATGGGTCAAAAATAGATTTAGTGTATTTGACTTTTTAAACACTAAAATTCATCCTTAATTGTTAAGAAATATAAGAATTAGTCCTTTACCCCAAATCTGTGTATTTTTTATGGACAAAATTATCCTCATCATTAAATATATATATATCATTAATTTTAAATTAGGAATTTTAAATTGATGAGAGCAATAATCAAATGCAGTTTTATCTCTCTCTCTCATCTCACGATCTCTCTCTCTCCTCTCCTTTACTACCCATTAAATGGGTCATCTCTCTCTATATTAATATCTCTCCAGAATGGTGGTGAGATTAGGAATGGGTTTCTCTTTCTCTCTCCTCTCCTTTGTCTGTTTATATGTATCTATATATATATACATATATCTCTCCTCTCCTTTTCAAATCTGAGTCCACATGGGTTTCCTCCATGTAAAAGAGATTAGGAGGTATAGTGACTGTTTCGAATCTCTCTCTCTCTCATCTCACGATCTCTCTTTCTCCTCTCCTTTATCTGTTTATATGTATCTCTATATATATATATATCTCTCCTCTCATCCCACCTTCAACAGTTTTAGAGATAGAGAAAAACCAACCCAAGTTTTAGAGATAGAGATTAGGAGATGTGGGTCACCTCTTCTAGCGATGGTTAGTGAGATTTTTTTTTTTTTTTTGGTGAGAAATTTTCTCATCAAATCCATATTTCTCTCTTCTTGATTTGGTGAGAATTTCTCACCATAACATATGGTGTAATTTCTCATTTATGATTAGTGACAAATGATTTTTTTTTTTTTTTTGGGTGAGAAATTTTCCCTTCAAACCGAGCGATGGTCAGTGAGATTTTTTTTTTTTTTTTTCGTGAGAAATTTTCTCATCAAATCCATATTTCTCTCTCCTTGATTTGGTGAGAATTTTTCACCATAACATATACTGTAATTTCTCATTTATGATCAGTGAGAAATGATGTTTTTTTTGTGACAAATTTTTCCTTCAAGCCCATATTTCTCTCTTCGTGATTTGGTGAGAATTTCTCACCATAATATATATAATTTCTCATTTATGGTCAATGAAAAATTTAATTATTTATTTATCTCTCTCACTGGTTTGGTCAATTTCTAGATTTTTATAAGATATATATATATATGTAAGTATTTTGTGGATTTTGAATTTCAAAATCCTGATTATATATAGTTATATGGTTTTGCATTTAAAAATCCTGATTTGTGGGAGTGGGTATTTAAAAACCCTGATTTGTGGGAGTGAGGGTATTTTAGTCATAAAATAGGTAAGGGACTAATTTCTAAGTTGACTTATAGAATGGAACAATTTTTAAAAAATACTACAATAAAGGACTGAAATCTAAAGAACCCTAATATATATACTATTTTATAATTTTGTTAATTATAAAACCATCGAAAAATATTATTTTACTACTTATCAATTGATTTAAATAGAGGTTTGATTATTTTATCATAGCTATTATATTTCTTAAACTATGGGAAAAATAAAAAAATATTCTTGTGGCATTTTATGACCATTAAAAATAGTTCCACACTTAAATTATGGTAATTGGGTATGAAAATGGAATTACGGTCCGATTACGACTATTTTAAAAATTGTGTTAGTAAATAAGTTTGGCCTTGTCAGATTATAAATTAAATAAATGAAATCTCTTATATTTTAGTATTATTTTGTATCATTAGAATATAACAAATAGATATTACAATTAGGAATATTGGGGTATTAAGTATGAATAACTACTAATTCTTTTATATTCTTTTGATAATAAAATTGGTAAAAGAAAAGTAATACGCTATTAATATTATGATTTTATAAAGAATAGTTTAACGAACAAATTCTCGCCCTTATGAAGATTATATATGAGCTTTACGGCTCAATAGTAACTATTTAAAAATGGTATTTTAACTTCCAAAATTTGTAGCAAATAATCTATAACTCAGAAAAATACGCTGTCAATTCTTATAGTCTTAAAATAATGTCTAGTAACATATTTAAAAGTTTGGAGACAATCCGACATTGTCTAAAATACAGCTTATTTGTAGAATTCACATTTATGTAAGACACTCTGTTTTAAAGTAGGAACTACAACGGACTCCAAATTGAGTCCAGTTAGTGATGTTGAACTCAGTATAGGGTAAAGAACATTTTATAGTGAAGTTTTGACATAGAGAAGCCTTAATTACAGTTTTACCCTTATGCTTGCGACTTATGATTAAATGTTTAGCTCTTTTACCTGTATTGATGTAGGAACTGTTTCATCGTCAATTCCTAAGTCGCCAAGGTGAGTGTTCATTTCTTTTTCTCAAACTCTATATTAACTCAATATATAATGAGTAAATTCTACTATGATTTTAATGATATGTAAAGTCTCAAAATTACTAAAGCTATTTTCGGAACATTTTTCTTGGTTCCTGGAAGGGTTTTAGCATTCAAAACTTATTATTCTCAAATGTGTCAATTTATTCCAATGTCATGTATCTTTTGAAATGCCATCATTTAAATTGTTCATTTATTTAAAGTGTCAATTACCACCACAACAAATTATAAAGTATAGTCTATGTATGCAATGAAATGAGCCCGACTGTATGGTTGCCTTTGATCATTGTGCGATGTATGTAATGAATGAATGTGTGCATGAGTGGGTGGATGGATGGTAATTTGACATTTATGTAAAGATTCTATTTTCCATGCAAATAGAACCTGTATTTATATTTTCATTTTATTGCATGAAATTTTAATGTTATTATCTTATCTATTCTAAAAAGGCAAACCTTTTAAATGATTATTTCCAAGGTTATGTTCATTCACTGAGCCTTCAGCTCACACTCTCCAAATATTTTTAAAACCCTTTTCAGGCGACGAAGTGACGATGATAGGCTTTTACGGACCCTTAGAAGAACAGAACATTTCAATAGAAGAGAAAGATTATCTTCTTGATGCAAATGAGGAGTAGATGACTGTTAGATATGAAGAATATTTAGAAGGGTTATGCCTTCAGTTGTAATAATATTTTCAGGATTTATGTAGACTTCGATATATAAACGGAATTAAGTTATGTTTGCTTCCGCTAGAGCTCTATTTAATTATGAAGAGGCCTAGAGCCCGCTGTCGAGCCTAAAATTTTGAAGTCGAATTTTGGGGTCGTGACATATCCACTGAGAGTTATTACAAGTTTTAAAATCCGGATTAACAACCGGTACAACCTGAAACAAGTTCTACTAATTAAACATTAAACATGAAGCTAACATTAGCTACTCCGATAGCCTCGCTCTTGCCCAGCCCACAGAATCCCTTCTTCGGATCCTCACTGGCATGTTCACCTATAATGGTATTTAATAACCACTACAATGTATAAGCCATATGCTTAGTGAATGATAATAACTGGAAACATGAATTAACAAGAAGTCATAATTCACCAAGTTACATTCAACTGTAGTCACCGGGAATACATATATTGTTACCCTTCAACCTAGTTCGCAATTCCACCGTGAATCCACGCAACCGGTAGATACCTATGCCTCTCCCGTCAGACGTGCAGTACCCAAAAGCCTCTGACAGCCCAAAATCATTACCAATCGATGATCTATACAAGTACACCATTAACCCAATTAGACAACTTAACATGCCCATCTAATTTCAATACACCATGCTTTAAACATACAATTGGGACTTAGTATCACATGGATTTCCCAATATTAACTATACAGGCTAAATTACACAAGTTTGCTTCACATATAAATGAACCAAAACAGGCATCAACCCATTGAATCCCCAATTAGTATCACTCACCTCGTAGAATTCGCTCCTATTTTTCAGATTATAACTGTAACACCAGCTCATTTACCTGTATTTATATATATGGATGCATTTTAGTATTTTTGTACGTATACGTATTAGTTACAATCGTATATGAATTAACTTCAATGATTGTTCCTATGGATGTTTATTTCCTTAACCTTTGGATCCTTGAAACATTAGAAGGATTACTGAACCAGGAGGCCCAAGCGCTCAGATCCTGGGAGCGCTCGAGGCGCGAGCGCTCGAGCTACACGAGTGCTTGAGCTTTAAAATAAATAAAATGGCAATTTTGCCCCTGGGCTTGGAAAAGTCTATAAATACCCTGCATTTTTTAGCATTTTGGACATTTAACTCTACAGTTACAGAGAACATTAGAGAGAGAGAGAGAGAGTCCTTGAAGCCTTATACACAAACATACACACATTCATGGTTGCATGGCCTCAAATTCATGACCCGAATTCTCTATAAGCACACACACACACCTGCATGACAACTATATTGAAGTTCTGGAGCTAGAACCATGATGATCAAAGTGCATAAGGAAGGACTTTGAAGTCTTGGACCTTGCATGAGGTGTCTTTGAAGATCAACACTCACATTCATCATCATTTCATCATATTCTTCATCATCACGGTCATCTAGATCCTAAGTGAGTATACTTACTCACTCAAATGATGTTTTCTTAAGTTTAATGCATGATCTAAACACATACATATTACATGCAAGAAGATCCAAGTTAATGCTTGAAGAGATTTTGAAGTATAAGAACTTATACATACATTTGATCATCTCGATCATTAAGATCTTAAGTAAATACTCATACTCACCCTTGAACATGTTTGATATAGTTATTTTGATGATCTAGAGCCATGCATGTGTTATTTATAAAGATCAAAGCATATATATATGAGCTGCTAAAACTGTAACTGTTTGACTCTACTGAACCCGAGCACTCTAGCAAGCATGAACGCTCGAGCCTACTGACGGGCCAGGTACTACCGCTCGGAAGGCGCGAGCATGTAAGAATAGCTTATTTTATATATATAATGAGTTATGTTCAGGTTAGTTGTACCATGAGCTGTGATAGTTGTACCATGAGTTGTATTGGTTATATATATATATATGCTTGGGTGTGTAGACACCCCAATTTTGACCAAACGTCGAATTCAGGGAGTGCTACCTCTATGTCTGATGATGACAATGTCTAACCAATGTAGGGCTTCTAAAGGCGATTCAAGATCTTCTAAGGCTCTTTGATTTCAAAGGAAATGAAAGAAAATAGAAAAAATAAAGAGCATGAAAGGATGTGAAAAATGGCACACACAGAGGTCTGCAACAGTCACGTACTGCTGCTGCGGCACCCACAGACTGCCAGACTAGGCTCAGTGAGAACCGCTTCAGCAATCACTGAATGGCACGAAAATCTTTAAATACTACAAAAATAAAAAGAAGGCAGTCAACGGAGTTGTCCGTGGCATTCACTGAGTGCTGCAGCAGCATGCAGTAAATATCGCGCCGGTTAGACACTCAGTGAATGCCGTACCGGTTGTTGCGGCACTCACTAAGTGCCGCTTTCATCTCCACTAACTATCGCGTCTTCCCAACAATCTGTTGTACTATAGTACACTTTTTACCTTCAAAAGGACATTTAGGATTAGGGTTTTACCCCTAAAATTATGAAAATACCCCTCAGAAATGTGCCTATATATAGGAAGTAAATATCCCATTACAAGGGATCCTTATTTTGGAATTCTTGAATCTTGAATCTCTTATATTTTTAAGATAATTAGGAAATCTTAGAGAGGATTAAGAAAATTAAGAAGTTGCAAGGGTGCTTGAACAACCTTTGGAAGACATTAATATCACAAGAAATTTGAGGATAATTGGAGGTAAACTCTAGACTAGTTAGTTCTTAATTTGAGTTTAATCACAATTCATAGGACTACTTAGGACTCTTACACATATTCAAAACCTCTATTCCCACCTCATTTCATCACACACCACTAGAATTGTGATTAAAATTCCACTTGTTTTCTTCATCTGATTTGGATCAAAGTAGCATAAGGTTTAAGACCAAATAAATCATAAAGTAAAACTTAACTTGGATATTATTTGAACCTTCACTTTTAATTTTTAATTTTTAATTTTCATCTCTTGGAATTTATGGGTGCTCAATACCTCTTTTGATTCCTTTGAGTTAGTCCTTTGAATTCTCTATGAACTTGTGATTCAAATGAGAATAATCATGTCCATACATAATTAATGGGCCCTAGTCTTAATTCATGACTTAGGTCCTTTAATTTGAAGTCTTATGGAATCCTTTCCATGTTCCATTAAGACTCACATGGACTTGTCATATTTAGCATTCAATGACCATCAATGGGAGAAGGGTTATGCTTAGGATAAGTCAATACCCATGGCTTGGTTGATAGATGTAGCAAATAAATGGTGAAACTTACAATGGTGCAGTGAATTCATAAACCAATTTTGATCAAGGATTTTTAATTAAATCATGATCCGTTGGAATTAAATGAGACCAATTGGAAAGAGTTCATAATCTACCACTGTAATTCTTGTTTTGTAGAGATTCGATAGTTAACATGGTTGGTCATGAGTTTTTGTGAGACAATCATATTCTGTCCAGAATTTCAGAACAGCAAGTCAATTTTAAAATTAGTAAATCAGAACCTTAATCAAGCATTTTTTACCCAATATAAATTTTTCTATGAAGTTTAAGATGTTAACAAGATCTCCTAAAAAGATTCGAGTCATTCTGATTTGTTTGCATTTTTAGAAAATCATACAAAATGTTTGGATAGAGAGTTGTAAATTTCTGAATGATGTCTAGTTTTTTCCCAATTCCCAAAGATTGAACTGTTGATATTTGATTTTTCCTTTTGGATTAGAAACTAGACTCACAAAGTCATCTTGTGTCCAAAAATCACCAAGATCAAATCATTTGATCTATGCTTTTCCTATTTTTAAATTTCTAGTTTCTTCTCTGTAATTTTCAGAATTTTGTGATTAATTTGATGAACTTTGCAAATAATGGCCCAAATGACTTTTCCATTATATAAGGCTTAAACCATGTTTCGATAATGATTATTTGAACTTAATTCCAGAGGCTAAATGATACAAACTAATGAATATATCATGGCTCATTCTTGTTCATATCCATGCATTCGTCCATATATGTTGATACTTGTAGTTATGGCCAACTTTTAGGATAAGTTGTAGTTAATTGAATCTAATTATGAATTCCTTGTAATCATGTTGGTTCATACCATCTCTATATGGACATTACATTGGCTCCTAGTTGAGACTTGTATATCTATAGAGGCGTTGTGTTTCCAATTAATTAGAAGGAATTCACGATTATCTCAATTCTTCCATGTTTGGATAGATGTAAGCTAGAAGTTTAAGAATGTTACTTAGGATTCAATATTATATCTTGTATGAAGCATGTGGACTAACCATTTGTTTTACAACACTATTGAGGTATGACTTCTTGACCCCTCTCTAATTTATTTATTTCTCGATTTTATTGATTTTCAACTCCGTGTGCGACGCCATAGAAATAGGATTTTCCTTATGTGTATATATGTGATTAGAGATCTTTTCATAGGATCTTTTTGTATGCATTGCATGTTTAATATTGCAGCTGGATCCTGGGTAAGTTTTCTTGTTCCTATTGCATACAATATTGCCTGCTAATCGAATTATGTGGTTTTGAATGCTATTTTATCATTAGCAATCTTACATCCTTTTTGACATGCTTTTGTAATGTATATCTATATCTACGTAATAATTGAGGACACATTTAGATTTCTAATTCGATTAAAAGGATGTCAAGTAAAGGCCTATCACGAGATAGGATGAGAGGGGGTGCTTTAGTCCGTCAGGCTCCTTTCCCTCTCATTCCATAATCCCCGGACCTAGTTAATCTCTGGTTTTCAAAAAAGATCGGTGTGCTTTTAAAATGGTTTATTAATTTTTCTTTTAAAAATTAAGTGACAACTCATATGAATTTGTTTTTTTAATTTGAATTTGGAAAAGAAATAATAAAAAGTTGTGGGTAAGAAAAATACGATATCCACAGGGTGTGTTGGCTATAAGTGAACCTCATGTTATTGGAGTAATACCTTAGTATTGTAAACCTTCAAAGAATACGTAATTGATGTTTCCTTAACTTGACATTGCGATTAAGCGGCAGGGCGTATCTGGACCCCGAACAGTAATGTCGAGAATAATAAAGTGATCTACTTAAGTACCCGCCCCGTGATTAATGTGCCTTAATGACTTTTACGACGCGCGTTAGTTGTTAATGATGCATAAGATGCAATACCAATTGTAATAAGACGTTTGTATCCTTTGGTCTGGTCTCTTGTGCTTCATCCATTTGCTTGGTCAATTCGAGAAAGAGTAAAGAGTCTGGGTTCAGTTGTTGAGATGGTTAATAGTCGATGGGCTGACGTCAAGCAAGTGGCCACTTTGGGCAAGATGATGAATTAACCAAGGCCGAATGGAATAAGATTGGGATTACCAAGTAATGAGGTCGTAAGGCAGATGTCAATTAGCCATTGGGCACGATGACAAGAGAATAGATGCCAATTAGTCGTTTAGGCTCGATGGCAAGATGGTAACCCATGACCGGTAAGCGGTGATATTCCAGGCCAATGCCATTCGTGCCGGATACATGCAAAGAGTCGCGTTTGCGAAAGATTGGGCATATAGTCCAAAGATTGGATCGGCGATCCAAGGAGTCATGGTAAATGATCGGCGACGAACAGTTCCCATTTATAATCTGAAAGTTACGCTTTGTTAGCACATTTCATTTAGTTATTAGTTATTTTTTAAGAAGTATTCTATATTTTGTAGGTTTTGGAGCTTTAAGTGGAAAATGCACTAAAATCCGATGATTAATGACTTTGGAAGACATTCTGGGCTCAAAAGTTGATTTCGGAGAAAGCTGAATACAGTAGCAACCTTGGTAAATCGCATTTTTGACAAGGAATACTTTGGATTTGAGAAATTTCTCCAGAGATATGAAATGTAAATCTTCGAGTTACGGACGTGTGGCCGTAAATGGCAAGTCAATTCAAGTTCTGAGAAAAATGTTATCGTAATTCTACGAAAGTCGCGCAGTGTAGCGAAAAGTACCTCACATGAGCGGGCCGCGCGAGCGACCTGTGAAAAAATCAAAATGCATATTTCATAAAATTAGAGCGCCCAACGAAGGTGTTTTGTGCATACGACAACCAGAAACAAAAATACATCAGTTTTAGTGCGATTAAACTTAGGAAAGCTTCCTAATCCTTCCAAAATCTATATAAATCCTATTCTAAATTAATTTTGGGGTTACACAACATTATACACATCCTTTCAACAACTAAAACTTTAGCCATTGAAGAGAGAGAATCAAGGAGAAGAAGAAGAAGACCAAGGATTCCCATAGCTTCCTCCATCAACCTCTTGCCAATCTTCGATTCTATGGCCAACTAAACCTAGATCTAGGGTATCAATGAAACCCTAGCCAAGTAATAGGGCGTTATTTATGTTTTTCATTTAGTTTTATTATGTGTGGATGATGATTACATGTTAAGAGGTTTTTTATAATAAAATTGTACTTCTATTGATTAAATCATTGCTTTCAAATCTATTCTTGTCTTAGATCTATTTTGGATGTGATGTGCTCAATGATCTATATTTGTTGTGTTTGTATGGATTATTTACATGTAATGGTGCTTAATTGAATTGTGATATCAAGTAGTCGAATAGTTCATGCCTAGGAAAGACGGATTGTGTCGCAACCCTAGTTTAGTGTGACATAATCCGTGCTAACCGAAGATGAATTATGTTGGTGCTTGAATCATAGTTATCTTCTTGACGGAGGAATTGGGTTTGTAGCTACAATTCTCCATTATCATCCAACTTAATAAGCTAATTGAATGCATAGGTACCCTTATTATGAAGCTAGTGGTGGATTTGCAATCCTAGGTTCACTCTAATTATTTATTAAAACAACTTTTAATTGCTTTCATAATTTAGATTTACTTTCATTGTTATTAGTTTAATTAAAATCTCAATCAAAACGATTTTCTTAATTAACTAGATTTAGGTTCTAAAATTAAAGTGCTTTAGTAATTCAATCTCTGTGGGTTCGATCTTTACTTCCACACTACAAATCCTTAGAAAAGTAAAGTATACTTTTATATCTTGATTCTGAGAAGATCAATTTTTGGCACCGTTGCTGGGGATTGCAAATTACTACCTAATGATGCCAGAAATTGGTAAGAGAGATTCAGAGAGAGATATTGTGACACAATCAATTGTATGTGGTTCGGCCCTGTTAACGAGGTGACCTACGTCCACGATTACGTCAGTGCGCTTCACTAGCAGATCACCGGTGGGCCTGGTGAGCTAACAGTTGGGCGGCACTACTAGTAAGACCGGTCGGGTGTATGCATATAAAATTTGTGTATACATCTATTCTCTAGGTTAAAAATGCGATCCCTCTTAGTGGGGGTGAGTGGCCCCTTTTATAGGTGTAAGAGACCACCCGCACAAGGCAACTGATTAGATAAGGAAGCCCAATCTAATTACAATTTGATGAGCATAAATCATGAGAGGTTTCCTAAGTGGCTTAGGAAACTATTTACACTTTCCATTAGTCTTCTGATTGATTTAGGAAACTTCTAAGCGGCCTGGTTGTCGAACTGTACCTCGTGGAGAGCTGCTACGCTACATACCCGGGCCGTGCAAGCAGCCCGAGCAGTAGCAGTCGAAAGACCTCGGTATTGGTGGGCCATAAGCTCCCATTTTGGATAGTCCGGGTCCTTCGTTGCTGACGTGGCAGTTTGGCTTTAGCTTTCTGGACGTATCGGTTGCCCCCCATTTTTTAAGTTGATGTGATGTCCCATCAGATGAAGTTTGAAAATTAAGACTGCTTCCAAGGACCCGTCCGGTAAGAGGTCGGTACTATACCTAGGGTGGGATCGATCATAGTGGTCAGCCAGGGTATGGACCGAGCGGTGGCCCTATGGGCCCGAGTCCTTCTTCTGCCACGTGTCAACTAGTCACTAGCCTGGTCAGGATCCAATGATGCCAGCAAGGAAGTAACCAGGTCATTTACATGGTAACCGAACTATCTCGTCATACATTTAATCGCATGCCTTTTGAGGCGATGCTTCACGTGCCCGAGGCGACAACTGTCAGCCACTTTGGGCGGGAAAGCGTATGAGCCGTTGGATCTATTTTGATTTGAACCATCCGTGGTTCCTATATAAAGGATACTTATCCATTTCTTCAACTTTTTGCTGCAAAGATATAGATTACCGAGCGGTTTGAGAGTGAACAAGATCCCGAGCAAGATTCCCGATCCCTTTTTTGCTCTAAACATTGTAAGTCTTTCCTTTCCAGCTTCAGTTCATCACGCTTTTCCTTCTCTTTCCCCTTTCCTCTTCTTTTTTGAGCGAGGCTGGAGAGAGCCAACCCACTTAGGTTAGAACGGGAGTGGGATTTTTTCTTACTTAGGTTATTTTCTTTCTTCCAATCAAGAGGCACCTTAGGGCAGTTGAACCGAGCGAGTGTTCCCGGGGTAGTCTTGAGAGAGTGTCACCTAGTGTTAAGGACCATTTATTCTTTTCCTTTTAGATTAGTGATCCTGCCCCCTTTGTATATCAGACTCGGAGTTCCTGATCCATACCTTAGTCATCCTCTTCTTCCTAGCCCAGTCACCAAAACCCGAAGAATGTGCCACTCTGGTTTTGACTCATCCTCCCGGTCGGAGGATGAGCGGTCTGGGTCAGAGACGCCGGACACAAGTCTCAATCCGCCTTCCGCGTCCCCTTCCGATCACCATAGCAAAGGCAAAATCCCGATCTGTCTCTCCGACGATGAGTCGAACCAGGAAGCCCCCGTTGCTTCCGTTTCCTGGGGTTCAGGTGACGAAACACCGGGGGAACCTGACCCCGAGGTAGCCTTCTCCAGCAAGTTCATCCCGTCCACCCTGCGTACTGAAGATCTCGGGCGCATTAGGGATAGGTACGGCCTTCCTGACCACTGTTCCTTGGCTGTGAATGTCGGTGGAGCCCAAATCTACCAACAGGGATTCACTACCTTATATGAGGACATCCTTATATACTTAGGGAATGCCTTGGGCCAACTGGCCCCGAACGGTTGGAGGTTCCTCATGGGGTCTATCTCCCTATGGCCCCAAGTTTTTGGTTACGAACTCTCTGTCTAGGAGTTCCTCTGGACGCACTGACCATTCCCCATACATAGGGAGGTCAACTTCTTCTTACTTGGGGCCCGACAGGGGAGAAAAATCTTGGTCAACTGCCCGAGCAACAAAAAAGGGTGGAAGAATAGGTTCTTCCAAGTGTCTACCCTTGGGCTTTGTGAGCTGGCCCCTGGGATCCAGATGAGAACTTCATGGGCTGGAGAGTTGATGGGTAAGCCAGTCCGGTTTCTCTTTTTGCTTTCTTCTTTGTTTTGCTCCAGTTTCTGAGACTAACCACTTTGTACTTTGCTTTGTAGCGGGATCAACCAACCCGCCGAGCATTCCCGACGAGTACCAGGCCAGGATTAGGAGCTTGGCAGATCGGCCAACAAACATCTAAAATGTGCTGACTCGGACCGATGACTTCTGAGCTTCTGGCGACCCGGCTCAGCCCACCGAAGCTCCAGTATTCCCCCCCCCCCATTCTCCCTGGTAAGTGCTCGGACTCTGCCGTCTTCTGCGGTTGTCCTTTATTGGTTGTTAAGTGATCAATTTTCTTCTTTGCAGAGATGGCTCTAAAGAGAAACATGGAATAATTGAGGGAGAGAGAAGCTGCTATCGCTCCGGGCGGTGGCACAAGGGAAAAGGCCCGCTGCCGAGGCCCCGAGTGGTGAGCGCCAGCTAAGGCGACTCCGGTATGGAGTAGCAAACCGTCCGGAGACCATAAGAACCTCAACGCCCTACGTGGTGGTGGTTGAAGAGGCCGCCCTCCGGGCGGGGGTGCGGGTCGTGGCCCCGATGGCTGCCTCGGCCGAGATCAGGGAGTGGGTGAAACCCGGTCTGCTCCCCAGTCAAGTGGAGGCATGTGCAAATATGTCTCCAGAGGACTTCTAGAGCTGGCTGTACAGCCTCTCTCACATGGTGAGTTCTCCCGCCTCTATTTCTTTTTCTTCACTTATTTTGTCAACAGTGCATATTTATTGACCAGTCGGTTTTTACTTCTCGCAGGTCAGATACATGGCTGCTGGGGCTGAGTCCTTCCTACCTTCTTTGGCCGAGAGGGCCGCTGCTGTTGAAGTCGCTCTGTCTGAGGAGCGAGTAACCTCTGAGGCTAGGGAGACTGCTCTGGCCGTGGAGAAGGACATGGTGTAAGGTTTGGCCTTGAGCCTTGGCGCTACTCAAGCCGAGCTGGCTACAGCCCTGACTGACCTAGAGGCCGCTCAGGCTTGAGCAGCGGCGGCGGAGGAACAGGAGAAGGCGCTGGCAGAGGTGACAGTGACGGGGGCCCGGGATGAAGCTTTTGACGACGGCTTTTTCCTGGGCTAGGAAGATCTGAAGCGCAGGCTATCCCGGGATCACCCCGAGTGGGACATCTCGTCCTACGAGGGGATTGATTCGGACTACTAGGATGTAGGTCCTGCTGCGGGCGAGGGTCCCGTCGATGATGCTGGCCTTGCTAAGGAGGCTGCCCCAGGCTGGGGCTCTGTCCCGGAAGGAGGAGCTGACCCAGAGGGAGAGGCTGGGGAGACGGAGGATGTAGTCGTGGTGGATGATGCTTAGTCCCTGGCCTGTAATTTTTTTTTTTTCAGATTTTTTTTTGTAATTTTTTTTGGGGGGAGGCTACTACAACTACCCCCCCAGCATTGTACAGTTTTTGTATTTAATGAAAAGGCTCTTGGAGGCCACATTTCCCCCAATTATTTACTATTTTTGTACTTTGTGTGCTTGAGTTTGCCAATCCCCAACCGGTTTTTAATTTTAGCTGACCATTCTTTAACTCCTTGCCTTAGCAAATGGTTTTGGATCATAACCGGTAGAACAACTGGTCTTCTTGACCTGTTTGAAGGTCCCGTCCAGTGTATTATAGGGATTTATCCTGTTTTACTGAGCAGACGGTTTTTCTCTGGCCTCTGTAGGTACTTAGGAATGTTAGGATTCCAAGCCCTGTTAGTGACCGGTTTGGCTTCCTTTTTTGAGTTTGGTGTATCCCCCTGTCCCCAAGCATTTTGCTAAGGCAGGTGTCTAGGAGTAGGGACCATTGGAAACCGACCTGGAACATGGGTGGTTGTAGGGTCTTTTGAGGCTTGCCATCATCAGCCACCTAGGGGGTTTGCCCCGTCGCTGGTTGGGCCTAAGCGAAGCCGTTGCCTCGGGGTTAGACCCAAGGTCTTTTATGCCACGGGTATATTCCTGAGGTCTTTGTGCCTTGGTTTTGAGCTAAGGTCTTCTACCTCGGGTGTCGGCCCGAGGTCTTTTTTATTTTGTGCCTTGGTTTTGAGCCAAGGTCTTTTGCCTCGGGTGTTAGCCCGAGGTCTTTGTGCCTTGGTTTTGAGCCAAGGTCTTTGTGCATAGAATACTAACAAGGGTTGTTTCTCGATGTAAGGTAGGAACTGTTTTATTGCTTTTTTGAAAAATCATAACGACTGCTCGAATGGAACTACAAATATCCTAACTAGTGTTAATCTACCCGTGACCAACTGCTACTGATGGTACTTGCGGAGGTTTTGCACATTCCAAGGGTGAGATAGATCACGTCCGTCCAGAGTTTGCAACCAATAGGTTCCTGGGCAGTTTATTCGAGTAACTAGATATGGGCCTTCCCAGTTTCGCCCCAACTTTCCATGGCTCGGGACTTTTGTGGACTGATTGACAGCCTTAAGGACCAGATCCCCCCACCAGGAAACTACGATGCTTCACCCTGCTATTATAGTACCGGGACACTCTCTGCTTGTAGGCTACAACTTTTAGATACGCCCGGTCTCTTTTCTCCTCTATCAGGTCGAGCTCCGCCCTGTGGGCATTTTCATTGTCTGGCTCGCTATAATTTGCCACTCGGTAGGTATGTAACCCAAGCTCCGTGGGGACCACTGCCTCGAGACTGTAAGTTAGAGAGTAAGGCATCTCGCTTGTTGGTGCCCGGGGTGTAGTGCGGTAGGCCCACAGGAGGGTCGGTAGCTCTTCGGCCCATAGTCCTTTGGCGTCTTCGAGCCTTGTCTTTACTGACTGAAGAATAGTCCGATTTGTCACCTCAGCTTGGCCGTTGGCCTAGGGGTGCTCGAGGGATGAGTAGAGGTTGGATATCCCATAGCCTAAGTAGAACTCCCTGAATGTCGGGGTGTCAAACTGTTTGCCGTTGTGACTAACCAGAACCCGGGGGACACCGAACCTACTGAGGATGTTCCTCTCCACAAAGTTTTCCATTTTCTTCTCGGTAATTGCTGCCAAGGGCTCGACTTCCGCCTATTTGGTGAAGTAATCAACGATAATGATAGCGAACTTGACTTGTCCCTTTCCCATTAGAAGGGGCCCGACAATGTCAATGCCCCACTGAGCAAACGGCCAGGGACTGAGGATTGGCGTCTGAAGCTCTCCCGGACGGTTGATCATGGGAGAAAGCCTTCGGCACGTATCACACCTCTTGACATATTCTTGAGAGTCCCTGGCCATGGTTAGCCAGTAGTATCCTTGTAGCAGGGCTTTACGTGAGAGTGCCCAGCCTCTGATGTGGTTTCCACACACCCCTTTATGGATTTCGTGCAACACCCCTTGGACCTGTGCAGGATGGACACATCAGAGATATGGTAAGGAGAATCCTCTTTTGTAGAGGATTCCATCAATAATGTGGTATCCTGCCGCTCAGTATTTAACCCAGTGGGCTTCCTCCTTACCTTCTGGTAACACGCCTATTGCCAGAAATGCCATGATTGGGTCGATCCAGCTAGGTCCTGGGGAGACCGGTTCTACCTCTATATATTCTGAGTTGATCACACTTGACTAGGGTAGGTACTCCATCTTTATCCCAGGCAAGTCTGACTCAGAGGATGAGGCGAGGCGGGCCAATCGGTCAGCTCTAGTGTTCTCCTCCCTTGGTATCTGTGTGACGGAGAACCCCCGAAGCTTCTTTGAAATTGCTCGGATAAGGGCTAGGTAAGCTATCACTGGACCTACGAAGCACCCATTGAAGCGGCTAGCTGTAATCCGGCCAAGAGGGCTTTATACTCGACCTCGTTATTGGAGGCTTTAAATTCGAACCTAAGCGTATACTCGACCTGGATCCCGTCGGGCATGGTTAGGATGATCCCTGCTCCACTTCCCTGCTTGTTGGATGATCCGTCTATATAGAGTACCCAAGTTGGGATGTCTAATTGCAAACCGGGCGGTAGGACCGGTGGGTCAGACTCTTCAACCGGGTCTTCCTAGTATGTGAATTCAACAAGGAAGTCCACCAGTGCCTATCCCTTGATTATTGTGCGGGGTCTGTAGACCACTTCAAATTCTTCTAACTCCAAGGCCCACTTGACCAGCCTTCCGGACATTTCAGGCCTACTCAAGATCTTATGGAGTGCTGATCTGTAAGGACCACAATAACGTGGGCCTGGAAATATGGGCGCAGTCTCCGAGCTGAAGTAATGAGGGCGAAGGCGAGCTTTTCAATGCAGGAGTATCGACTTTCTGCACCCTGAAGCGCTCAGCTTGTATAATAGACCGGGAACTATATCCCGTGCTCTTCTCGAATGAGCACCGAGCTGGCTGCCGAGGATGACACTGGCAAGTACAAGAATAGCTCCTCCCCTGGCACGGGCGTTGAGAGTAGAGGCGGTTTCGCCAAATATTTCTTGAGCTCCCAGAATGCCTCCTCGCACTCTTTCGACCACTAAAAAGCCTTGCAGAGGATCTTAAAAAATGGTAAGCACCGATCGGTTGCTCGGGACACGAACCTGTTCAATGCGGCAACCCGTCTGGCCAGACTCTGTACTTCTTTGGTTGACCTAGGCGACCGCATGTTGATGACGGCCTAGATTTTCTCGGGGTTTGCTTCAATTTTCCGCCTGCTGACCAAGTGCCCTAATAACTTTCCTGATGAAATGCCAAATGTACACTTGGCCGGGTTCAACCTCATCCCGAACTTCCTCAAAATGCTGAAGGTTTCGGCCAAATGTTCTAGATGGTCAGACTCGTCCCAGCTTTTTACCAGCAGATTGTCAACGTATACCTCCATTGATTTCTCGATCAAGTCTTTGAATATGTGATTAATTAGGCGTTGATAAGTTGCCCCGGTGTTTTTGAGGCTGAAGGGCATGACTTTGTAGCTGTAGGTCCCCTGATCCGTAATGAATGAGGTATTTTCTTCGTCCCTGGGGTACATGCTGATCTGATTATACCTGGAGTAGGCGTCTATGAACGAAAGGAGCGAATGGCCGGTCGTGGAATCCACAAGGAGATCTATCCTGGGCAGTAGATAACAGTCCTTGGGGCAGGCTTTGTTCAGATCGGTGAAGCCCACGCACATCCTCCACTTCCCGTTGCTTTTTCTTGACAAGTACTATATTTCCTAACCAATCGGGATAGTGGACCTCTTAAATAGATTGGGCTTTAAGGAGCTTCTTGACCTCCTCGCACACTACCTTTTGCCTCTCGGGTCCCATGCCCCATCTTTTCTGCTTCACCGGCCGGGAGTCTATGTTGACATTGAGTCGATGAGATATTACCCGTGGATCAATCACGAGCATATCTTCATGACACCAGGCAAACACATCCTGACTCTGTTGCAGGAATTGAATCAGCTTCTCCCTAAGGTGGGGCTCCAGTAGGGTTCCGATGCTGACCGTTCGGTTTGGGAGTTGTGGGTCCAATGCCACCTGTTCCAGTTCTTCGATCGGGCCAACTCTACCATTCTGATCCCTCGGGTGCATCTCCTGGACGTTCAATGTTTCTATGATGACCTCCCGGCAAAGGGAACTAACATAACAACTCCGGGCGGTCGCCTGATCTCCATGCAGGCTCCCGGGTCCATGAGGGGTCAGGAACTTAACTGTCAGGCTATGAGTAGAGATGGCGGGCCTGGCTTTGTTGAGTATAGGCCTCCCAAGGATGATATTGTAGGCAAATGGGGCCTCCACGATTATAAATTTTGCCAGCAGGGAGATCTACTAAGGGTAGTAAGCTCCCATAAGAACAGGGAACTCTATAGTACCGAGCGGCTGGGTGCTGGATCTGTTAAAACCCACCAGGGGAGTAGCTACTGGACAGAGCCAATCCCTGGACATCCTGAGCTGATTGAATGTTGACACGAACATGATATCGGTCGAGCTGCCTGTGTCCACCAACACCCTTTTGACCACGTAATTAGCTATGGAGAGCGTCACAACTAACGGGTCATCGTGGGGATAGTGGATGCCTTATGCATCGTCAGAGGTAAATGTCAGTATGTCAGTTGGCGGGGAGCCAGTGGATTGGACCTGCTAGACATCCGCCCAGGACTCCCGAGCATGCCTCTTCCTTGCCGACTGTGAGTCCCCACCGCCCGACGTTCCTCCAAAGATCACGTTAATTTGACCAAGAGGGTGTATTTGACCGGGGAGCTTGGGCTCTCTGCGGAGGCCATCCATCTATCGTGACATACTCTGCAAGATAACCCTGCTCGATCAGTTTTTCTATGGCTATCTTTAACTTGAAGCAATCCTCTGTGTCGTGATCGTGGTCTCTATGGAATCGGCAAAACTTATCCCAATTCCTTTTTCTGGGCAGCGCTTTGAGTTTTGTTGGTTGTTGAAGCAACCTCTGCGCCTTGACGGCGGCCATGACTTCGTGGATTGGTCGAGACAGAGGCGTGAAAGCGATCTGGAGTAGATCCCGATCTCCTCTCTACTGGTCTTGCCTGGGCTTTTTTATCGGGCCCTTCTCAGAGCCCTCACGCCTCCGCTTGGCTTTCGGGGACTCATCTCCCACGAAGCCAGTGCGTTTGGACTTCAAAAATTCTTCCGTGTCTATCTACTTTTTGACCCTCTCCGAGAGCTCCACCAGGATTACCGGTCAGTCTCGATGGAACGACGTAGCAACCTTGGTGTGTTGAACTCCTGAGCTGAAGGCCATAATGGCTGCTATTTCATTCAAATTGCGGATCTGGAGCCTCTGCTGGCTGAAATGGTCCACGTACTCCCTTAAGGATTCGCCCTTGCACTGCTTGACAGTCAATAGCTGAGTGTCCGATTGTGACCGATCGAGCACCCCTACAAACTGGCTAATGAAAATCTTGCTCAGCATCTTGAAGTCATCGACCGTTCGGGGCTTGAAGGCGTGGAACCACTGCACGGCTAGCCCCTTAAGAGTGGTGGGGAAGGCCAGGCACAGTAATTTGTCGACAGTGGTGACCAACACCATCTGGGCCCTATAGGTGCGAACATGATCCACTAGGCTCCCTATCCCGTCATAAGAACTGAGATGTGGTGGCTTAAACTTCCGCGGGATGGGGAATCTGGTGATCCGAGCGGTATAGGATGACTCGGTCTCCGTATTGGTATAATCGTGATGCTGCTTGTGGCTCAGTTGCTCGATTTGCTTCTACAAGCCTTGGATTTGAGCATTCACGTCTTCCCGTTCAATCTTCCTTTATTGTCCGAGCGGTAAGTCAGATCGGATGACGAGGCTTCTTCTTCGAAGTGTGATGACCTCGGGGATAGAATTCGGCTCTGGCTCTGGGTAATCGTATGCCTAAGATCCCCCCGGTTCCGGGCCGGAGGGTCTTTGGCTAAATTCTGGGGCTTTGGCCTTGATCCCTCCCTCCTGGTAGTGCGTCGCCTATTGATGATGTCTCTGGCATCTTCCACCCGACGAGGATTGGTCCTAGCTCGCTGCCTAGTGCGCGTAGGTGCTCTACTATGGTCACCATCCCGGGCGTGTTCCCAATCTGACGGGGATACCGGCGTAGAGTGGGTATGGTTCCAGATTCTTGCGTGCTCCCGGTCGGGGGCACTCTTCCCGGTCTGGTTCTCTGATTGAGGGCACTTCTCCTGCAAGGCCAACAGTGCTTTGATTTGCTGCTGGGTTTGTCGTTGGCCTTCCAGAAGCTGTGCGAGCGCCACTGTCATCTGCTCAGAGGTCATGGAGGCGGCCTGTTGCTCGAGCTGCAAGTTCTCCTGACCAACCGGAACAGTATTTTTCTTACCCGTCTTCAGTGGCATGCTAATCAGTCAAGGAATTTGTTAGTGAAAAACTTATCGTTTCCTATAGATGGCGCGAAACTGATGATGCCTGAAATTGGTAAGAGAGGTTCAGAGAGAGATATTGTGACACAATCAATTGTATGTGGTTCGGCCCCGTTAATGAGGTGACCTACGTCCACGGTTGTGTCAGTGCGCTTCACTAGCAGATCACCGGTGGGCCTGGTGAGTCAACAGTTGGGTGGCACTACCAGTAAGACCGGCCAGGTGTATACGTATGAAATTTGTGTACACAACTATTCTCTAGGTTAAGAATGTGATCCCCCTTAGTGAGAGTGAGTGGCCCCTTTTATAAGTGCAAGAGACCACCCGCACAAGGCAACTGATTAGATAGGGAAGCCCAATCTAATTACAATTTGATGAGCATAAATCATGGGAGGTTTCCTAAGTGGCTTAGGAAATTATTTACACTTTCCATTAGTCTTCTGATTGATTTAGGAAACTGCTATGCGGTCTGGTTGTCGAACTACACCTCGTGGAGAGCTACTGCGCTGCATGCCCCGACCGTGCAAGCACCCTGAGCGGTAGCAGCCAAAAGACCTCGGGATTGCTGTGCCAGAAGCTCCCATTCTGGATAGTCCGGGTCCTTCGCTGCTAACGTGGCAGTTTGGCTTTAGCAGACTATTTCTGGACATATCACTACCTTTAGTTTTAGAATCTTAGTTTAGTTAATTCCTAAATATTAGATTAGGTTTCTTTTTCTTATTTTCTATTTTTGTTTTAAGTCACTAACTTTTCCTTTTGTTTTGTAGATTCTCGAGTCATCAAATTCTAACGTGTCAGAGTGGAAAAGCTTAGCAGATCAAAGGAGCTTACGCGAAAAAATGACAAATAAATAAAAACATATTCAAGTAAATTGCTTCCTTTAAAATTCGCTTCAAACCACTGCAAGTCAGGGTACTGTAACGCAATTAGTTTAGGGGTGATTTGCACGTGCAATAGCTAAGAAACCTGGGGCGCAGGCTTTGACGCGAATCACTGCATTATAGGATAACTTCCATGCCTTATAGTAGTTGTATGCTTGTCGTCTTATTTGCATGATTCCTTTTCGTAGTTGTTGAGTCAGTCGTTGTTTTAGTTTCATATTTTTTAGTTTATGTTTGGTACGCATTTAAGTAAACCCGGATTACATTCTTTCAATCCTGACCTTGATCGTACCCTTAGAGTCACTAGGTCCGCAATCCAAGCTTCTAGAGCTAGGTTGTTAGACAGCGAATCAACTCTGAAACTGTTGTCTTTATTACAGGCCGAAATTCAAAGCACACTTAAACGTTTAAGAAAAACTCGAACTATTAAGATCGACCCTATTCCAATGGCTGACATTGAAAATAATAGAAATAACGAAAATAACGGGAATAACGAAAACAATGGAAATAACTCTAATATACCTCCGCCTCCTCCTCTTAAAGATTATTTCATTCCTACGGCCTATACGCCACAGGCAGGTATCGAATTACCGGAGATGACGGCATCTCACTTTGAGATAAAGTCATCTGCCATTGAGCTACTTCCTTCATTCCATGGCCGTATTAAAGAAGATCCTTATCAGCACTTAGGAGATTTCCAAGATATATGTTCTACTTTAAAAATTCAAAACCTAACTGATGATGAGTTAAAATTGCGTCTCTTCCCATTCTCCTTAAAAGATAAAGCTAAGTATTGGCTCCAATCTCTTAAGCCAAACACTATTAGAACATGGGAAGAATTACATACCACATTTTTACAAAAGTTTTTCCCTATCACAAAAACTAATCAGATAAGAAAATCTATAACAAACTTTGTGATGCAAGATGGGGAAACACTCTATGACACTTGGGAATAATTTAAAAAATTATTGCGCCCCTGCCCACATCATCAAGTTCCCAAGTGGCAATTGGTACAAATCTTCTACGAGGGACTTATTCCCTCACTTTGTAATACCGTCGAAGCTGTTTGTGTGGGTACCTTCCTACACATCAGCGCCGACGAGGCATGGAAAATTTTTGAAACGCCAAGTGAGAATTCGAGATGTAGTACCTGAATTTCTCTAGAAATTCCACGCAGGAATTAGAGATGATGATGTCACCATGGGAACGATTTTAGAAGGTCCATTAAGATAATCCTATTTAGGAACCGTTCATATAAACCATTTAGTTAATGTCTTAACGGTGTCATTATTTAGTTAGTACTAATAATATTGGTTATGCCTTCGAATTATAGGTTTAGTTGGAATTTATGAGAAGCCCATTTGCTTGTTGTCTCAACGACGATGTCATTATATACATTTTAGTAATATTGGTAGTAATAGTAGTAGCATCGACTTTTAGTTTCTAGTTTAAAATTCATAGATTAATTATACTTAGGCTCGTACACTGCCTCGCACCCAGGCACAATTGCATTTGTGCACGTAATTCGAGATTAGTACACGTATTTTGAGAAGTGGGCCCCACACATGGCAGTGTGGCAGCCATGCATGGCTCTAACCGTCACTTGTCAGCCATGTGGACACTTTTCCAATTCATTCCATGCAATTTATGAATATGATATATATATATATTACGTATGAACACACACCCCCATAGTTACATTGTACACACCCACACAGATTGTAGTAAGAGAGAGAGAGAGAGAGACAGAGAGATTAAGAGGGAGATTAAACACCACACGCCACCACCCCCGTTCATACAACACCCCACATTGTACACACACACATCCTCTCTTCACTTTCTGCACCCTCTCTTTCACACACACGTTATATAGATTTGAGAGAGAGAAATCGAGAGTGAAAGAGAAATTGGAGAAGAAGATATACACCACACTCACCCCCTAAATTGTATCCACAACCACTTACCATCTCTGTTCATTTCCTAACACACACATGCATACTGTCTCAGAATGAAGAAGAAGCAGAATGAAGAAGGAGAAGACTGGGAAAGGAGAAGAGACGCACAGAGGAGAGAGAAGAAAAAAAGATCAGAGATAGAAGAGAGAGATCGGAGGAGATAGAGACCACCAAAGGTAAAACCCAACCCTTATCTCCATTTCTGGACACTTGCATGTCCCTCTCACACCCCCTCGAGCTACATGCATGAAGCCAAACAGAGCCTAAGGCTCTGAATAAGATCCGGCAGTCATTAGAGCTCAAGATTGAGCTTGATTTTGGAATCACAACCAAATCCCCTAAAACTCATACCAATCTGACCATATTAGACCCAGACACACATTTGTCACTTCTGGTAACAATTAGAATTTATAACCCATTGCTTCTTATATCGGTGTTTAATTTTCAAACACTCAATGCCTCGTAAGACACTATTCTGATATTTGACTTAACTGTCATCATACACCAACTTTATCACAATAAGCATTTGATTCTCATCACTCTTAGACTTAACCATATCCATTCATAGCACATCTTCCAAAGAGTCTGATTATCCTTTTTAATTCAATTACCCTAATATGACTCAAATATTTATGCCTTTAACATAATATAATAAGTCCCAACATACCACATTATTCAAGAAAATTATGCCCACTCAATCAACCTATTCCCAACTACTTACATTCTCTCTTTGGCTTTAACGGTCTTAATAATTTCCACGGAACCCATAGCAAAATATCCTCATTTCCATACTGTTACTATTAAAATACGAATAACCTTGCGAGTTTTGATACCCTGCCCTTACCCTCTGATAGGTTAAGCATCTAATCATACTGTGAATATCCATCACGAACCCGACTACCCGGATTATAATACCAATCCCTAAATGACTTTTGTTTTTAGAGTAACGTTAATTCCTTTACTTTCCCTCTTTGGGTAGCCCCACATTATACCATTTTCATATGCACATCACAGTCCACTAAATAATGAAACATTCTTGTAAGATATTGAAGGACTTTTCATATTTACCAAATTTCTTGTTAACTTCAACTCAAGTATCAACCATCATGCTAACTTCTTCTTCTTCTTTTTTCCAAACAACAACAAATTTCAAATCAAACCTTCTACGACTCCAATTACCTACGCTGTCGTACATTCACCTTTTACTATCTAAAAAGATAATTCCAATCCCCCTTATAAGCAATATAAGATCCAAATATTTACCTGTGCTAATAATATCATATTCCAGCTCAATTAGATAACTGCTACCAATTCCCCAATCATATATCAAATAGTATTTGTTGTGAGCTTCCATAGACGTAAGCAATCCCCTTGTCATATCAAACCAAATTCCAATGCAAAGCTTCACTTTATGCATATCCAATCCATCAAAATCCTCAATAGAACAATCAAAGTCCATATCACTACAAACCGTTTCCTTAGTTTCCAAAATCTCTTCAATCTCTTGGATTTTTTTTAACTACAATCTCTTTTTACACTAATAACATTCTTGGTATCACCATACAAAATAATTTCGACCAATCTCCCAATAATAACCAGCCAACTTCTAGAAAATCAAATACTTCTGCCCTATCTTTTGCTCGAACATTAGTCAACGTATCACAATTCAAATGTACCAAAATATGGTATACTTAAAAAAATCACTTTCAATAATCGTGAAATGTTTCTCAAAATTTTGAAAATAAAATAGATAACCAAGATTACAACATTTCCAACCAAAATAATTTCTAAATAGTACTTGAAATAACAAGCCATAATTTTATAATTTAATAAATCATAAAATAGTGCATAATTTACCTTCAATATTCATAATAATTTTAGAAAAAATACATCTTCGTGTAACCAATCCCTAACGTTTGCAGATTTAGAGAACCCTCTTTTCATGTCAATTTTCATCTCCAAGGACACTTCACCCATCACTCTAAACTCATATTCTTTTACAAAGGATTGAATAAAGGACTTGTCACTTCCAGTGAGGATTAGATCATCCACATAAACATATACTTCTTCTTGTGATTGTACGAACCCATAGTCCTGCATAAAAGAGTTGAGTGCATGGTACCATGCTCGTGGGGCTTGTTTTAGACCATACAAAGCCTTTTTGAGCTTGCAAACATGATTTGGCTGAGAGGAATCAATAAAGCCTGGTGGTTGTCGCATGAAAACTTCTTTAGTTATGATGGCATTCAAAGGCATTGTTGACATCAAATTGATTCAAAGGCTAACCATAGGCAAGAACAATATAAAGGATAGCTCGAACGGTAATAGGTTTTATAATAGGGCTAAATGTATCTTGGAAGTCGAGGCCAGGTCGCTGATGAAAATTTTTGGCGACTAAACTGGCCTTATAGCGCTCAATGGTTCCATCGGACTGTCGTTTAATATAAAAAAAACCCATTTACAACCAATAACATGCTGACTCGGAGTAGTAGGAACTAAATCCCATGTACCATTCCACATAAGGTTAGTGAATTCCTCAGATATGGTAGGTCATCAATGAGGATCTTTGATGGCCTGCAAAATATATGTGAGCTCAAGGGATGTGGGTATAGGATGTTTGGTGGTTGTGTAAACCTATTTGGGCTTAAAAATGTTGTTTTGGGATTTAGTTTTCATTTGGTGGGTCTGTGGTAGGGCTGGTGGAGATTGAGGTTATTGGGGAGGATGCGAGATTATTGTAGGAGTTTGGGAATCAAGTAATTCCGGTGGTGAGAGAAGGGAAGAGGATGTGGTAAGGAAGAATTGAGATGTTTTTGGTTCTTATGGAGAGAATGGCAAGGAAGTGGTCAAGGTGGTATCTTGCGGTGGAGGTGATGTGTCTGATGCACCTGGTGGAGAATGATCCTGAGTAGTAAAACCAGTTGGAGTAGGTAGGTTGTACCAAGAGGAAGAAATAATTTTTGAGCCACATGTGGTCTTGTTGTCTTTAAAGGGAAATACTTGTTCTTGAAAACCCACATGACGAGAAATGAACACTTTTTGCGTTATGGAATCAAAGCATTTGTAAGCACTTTGATGAGGGGAGTAACCAAGAAAAATGTATGGTCGAGATCGCGGTTGAAGTTTGTGACTGGTGTATGGTTTGAGCCAAGGGTAACACAGACAACCAAATGTTCTAAGTTTAAGATAGTTAGGTTGCTCTTTGAAAAGGGCTTCAAATGGGGACTTATTTTGTAGTAGCTTAGCAGGCAACCTATTAATGTGATAAACTGCAGCCAAAAATCCATATGTCCAAAAAGAGATAGCCATTGAAGCTTGGTGTAATAATGTAAGTCCAGCTTCAACAATATGCTTGTGACGACATTCAGCAGCACCATTCTGTTGAGGTGTGTGAGGAGGTGTTTGAAGGTGAGATATACCATGTGAGCCAAAGAGTTTTTTTAGTTTTTCATACTCACCAACTCCATCCAAATATATTGTGACAACGTTGGTGTGGAAATAATTCTGAACCAATTGTTTGAATGTTGGATATAAATTGAAAAGGTTTGATTTCTTTTTAAGAGGATAAATCCACACATATTTGGTGTAGTGATCAACAAAGATGACATAATAGGATAATCCATCAACATACTTTATTGGAGTTGGACCCCAAAGATCTGTATATACAAGATCAAGGGGTTTGTAACTAGTTAAGGAAGATACACCAAAGGGTAATTTATGACTTTTATTACAAAGATATGAGTCACATTAAAAAGGAGGGTGAAATGATAGATGTAGAACAAAGATCATTGGACTTAATGCCATATTGAAGAACACTATTTGACGAATGACCAAGACTTCGATGCCAAACATCAGGTGATGTTCAAATGGTGATGGAAGCTGAAGGTTGTTTGTTGACTTTCACTGAATGAGGCATCACATACACATCATCATTATTCTGACCACGAGTTAAGATCGCCCCCGTGACTCGATCCTTTACCAAAAAATGATCATAAAAAACTCAACTGATGCTCGGTTAGTTTTGCAAAATTTGGAAATAGAAATTAAACTATTCTGTATGGAAGAAGCATACAAAACATTAGATAATGAGAAAGTAGAAGATGTTGAAGTGAGATGAGTGGAACCAGTGTGTAATATTTGCAAACCTGAACCATCTCCTATGGTGATTCATCTGGGCCATCATAGAGGGGATGGAGAGAGATTTTGCAAATCAGAGATGACATGATGTGAAGCCGCAGAATCCATGAGCCAAATTGGACTATTTGAGTGAGAAGTTGCACTATAATTGGCTATAGGTGTTGAGGTTAGTATTTTCTTTGCATGATAGCACTACTTTGTTGAGTGCCCAGGTTTGTCACAAATTTGGCATATCAGTCTTGGAGGAATATTTTGGTGATTGATGCAAATCAGAGATGACATGATGTGAAGCCGCAGAATCTATGAGCCAAATTGGACTATTTGAGTGAGAAGTTGCACTATAATTGGCTATAGGTGTTGAGGTTAGTATTTTCTTTGCATGATAGCACTACTTTGTTGAGTGCCCAGGTTTGTCACAAATTTGGCATATCAGTCTTGGAGGAATATTTTGGTGATTGATGAAATTTCCTCCCCTCCTTGTGTAAGAAGAGTTTTCACCTTGATTGTTACCTCCTTTCCTCGTGTAGGAAGAGTTCTCATCGGGATTATTAGAAAATCTATTATTGTTGTTATGCTTGCGCTGATATCCTCCCTTGAAGAAAGAGTTTTGGGTGTTGACTTTTTGGGTGTCATTGGCTATTATCATAGCTGCATTACCACCAACTTCAGTCTTTTTCAGGTGTTGTTCAAAATCAATGAGCTTGTCATGAAGCTCTTCAAAGGTGATGTGAAATTCTATTACACGAATGGCTGCACAAATTTCTTTGTACTCGGGTCCAACACAATTTCAAATATGAAGAATGAGATCATCCTCATCTACAAGTGCACCGATGAGAAAGAGTTCATCTACGGTACTTTTCATAAAAACAATATAGTCACCAACAGATTTGTTGTCTCGTGGTATGGTAGTGAGTTTATCCTTGAGATTCATCATACGAGATCGAGATCTGCTTACGATGTATAGGCAATGATAGCATGCAAAAGTAACTAGTCTTGCGTATCCAGCATTCATGAGCAGGATTTAGAATGTCTTTATTGTCTTTATTGATTATTTTGGGTGGACAGGGGCGTGTACCATCTACAAATCCTTATAGATCATATCCTAGGAGCAAAGCATTGAGTTGGGCTCTCCAAGAGGGAAAGTTTGAGGGAGTAAGTTTCAATGGAAGTTGTGCAACATTAATAGAGATAAAAGAGTTGGAATTGATAATATCAACACTAGAGTTGTTGGCCATGGCTAAATACGATCAGAAACTCGTTGGAGCAATATCGGCTCTTATACCATCAAAAAAGGTTTGTATATTATGTTGAAATTTCTTTACATGGAGATGTACATAGCTTTATATAATACAAATATGTACAAAATAAATGGAATCCTTGAAGGACAATAATGGAGATCCTAATTAATGTAATTGCTATTGACTAGGGATTGACATCTTACCTTTAGCATTATCCCTTGATTTGGGATGAGCATGATCTATGGAGGAACTCTTACTAATAGTTTCTAGGTGAAACTACAAAAAGATCAACACACTCAGTTCCCTCACTTTACACCGCTGATATAAGAAATAGTTTTCCATCTGATTCATTTTAGTAAAGTTTCCAATAGCAGTACAGTTGGTCAGTTTCCAATAGTGGTGCCATATATTTACAGAAACTAAAGGAACAAAAAGTATAAGAGCAAATACTTTATGTTATGTAATTTCTTTCAAATTTTGAGGAACCAAATATGGGTTGGGGTGGGAATTAGAGTATTTTATTCACCTTCTTTCAGCAACCAAGATTGATAATAAATACAAGGGGCTGTTTGAGTTTGAACAAAAACTAATACATATTAAAAAAAGATCTAGAAAATTGGAAGGAAAGGCCTGGTTTTTTTTAAGCTTTTTCCTTAGTTTTTTTTTCCAAATAAAAGAAGGTAGAGGCTTTTCGTTTTTTGTCAAGCAATGAAGGGTTTGTCCATGAAATTGAAGTCATGAGCTCATTTGAAGAGTGCCTTTCCCGATGGGATTATATCATATGTGGGCAATCCCATGTTGATTTGGCTAGGTTCTTATTCTGATAAGTTTCTTTTGTGATCGGGTTTTATTTGGAGTAAATCTCTGATTTCTTGTTGGACAAGGAATGGATGGAAACTCTATATAAAAGGACATTGTATAGGAAGCCCTTGGTGTACCAAATTAGGGGGATCTCCCCTCATGGGGGTGCATGGTCTAGGGTGAAAGAGTGGGAGTTCTTTGGGGTTTTGAGAGTAGGTGTACAAATGGTTTAAGGGTTGGGTTATGGGATTTAATTCAATGTTTTATTTTACTAGATTTTATTCTCAATAGTGAAAAAATGGTTCTCTCGGGTATGGACATAGGCAATGTTTGGCCAAACCACGTAGAAATTTGTATTTTCTTTGGTGTTCTTGTTTATTATTGTTGTTGTGTTTATGTTCGTTTATTGAGGGGAATTTGGTTCCACGTTTTGAATTCCCAACATTTCCTGCACATTGTCTAAGTTATTGGATCAAAAGAAAAGAAAATAGCAAGCAATGCCATCACTTTTTATGTACTAATTAATTAAATAAATAATGATTCATTCACGCTATATGATTAGAGACAGTGCCTTTCCAATTCTGCATACTCTATTTTTATCCATATGTCTCAACAGTTCAAATTAACAATTAACGTAAAAAAAAACCAAAGCTAATTTCATCTAAACTATGAGATTTCCTGTTAAAAGCCTCAAGTGTTCATCTCAGACCAAGCAAAAAACCAAGCAAATAGTTGCTCATCTTAGCTATACATGTAAACTTAGAGTGTCACTTCTCTTTCATCCAATTGGTTATACCACCGCATGACACACATTCTAAAACCTTGAAACGGATGTGATTATGGCTATTCTATTAAATTCTATTAAAAATTGATGTTAAATTAGAGTATTAACTCAGTCCCTGCACTTGGTTCCCCAGAAATCAAAAGAAACTCAGTCCCTGCACTTGGTTCCCCAGAAATCAAAAGAAAAAACACAAAATTGAGCTTAAAAGCTTAACAGTACAAAACTACATTAAGCCTAATAGTATAACTTCGTTGTATTGACTTTTTTTCTATTTTATAATCCAAAACTCCATAATTTGGTTCATATTTCATACATTTCTTTAATTTCAAAAACGGTAAGTATGATCCAAAAACACAGAACCATAGAGGGTAAACTGTAACACCTGCATTTTCGATCTGTATTTCTTGATTTTCTGTGTTTCTCTTTGTAATACTCTCGATTATATAGATAAGATCCGTTTTCTTTATTCCTTATTGTTCATAATGATGCATGTACGTTTGGGTGTTTGTTTGGAGACTTGAGGAAACTTTCCTTTGAAAAGCAATCCCGAGTGCTCAAGGCCACCGAGCGCTCGGGCTCTTAAAGGGTAGAATGTTAATTTTGACCTAGGACTCAAAAATCTATAAATATCATTCACTCCCTGCATTTTCTACATTTACGAACCAGAAAGACCGTTCTTGGGAGAGGGAGACCCTCCATTCCATACACACCCTCATGCAAACACATCCAAGCACATTTGTATGCTTGGATTCAACACACACACCTTCATTTCAAACATGCATTCACAAATTTTGTTGCTGGGAGTTCAAGAAAACCAAGAGATGAAGTCCATAAGTTGAAAATGAAGTCCATAGGATCAGTTTGTACATGAATTTATTCACATGCATGTGGTATACATATGGTTATAGTTCTTAATGAAAAGGAAGCTAAGAATCAAGCTCTTTTCTCATGATTTATTGGCTTTAATGATCATCCAAACATGTCCTAAGCTCATATGAGTATGGATTCTCACTTAGATGTTTTTAGAAACTATTTTTACAACATTTTATGTACATACAAGAAGATCTAACTTAGTTTTTGTACTTGCATGTGAGTTTAACTTCAAATATGTTTACTGCTTAAACCCGAGCACTCGAGCTTAGTGGGAGCGCTCGAGCTCCGAGCGCTCGAGCTTGCCAATTTTGTTATGTTTCAGTTTTGTTGTGTTTCTGGAGATTGTTGTTATATATATGTTGACTTTTTCTTTAGACTCTGCATGTTCACTTGGACACACGGGCACTTAAAGTATTCATTGAGTTGTTAACCATACATATGTGTTAACTTGAGTATTAGTTTTGAACTGTGATACAACAACGACTTCCATGATGCGACGACTCTGATAATGGGAATAATGTATGCGTAATAAGATCGAAACTTATTAATAACTATATGATTGGTTCACTGTGCTACGCATAATAAACTCTTATGATCAATTTTTTTGATGTCGATCTGAATGTATGATTGTGCGTCTTCGATAAATTGGTCATGTCATGGGAATCCTATTGGGTGTTGATGTTGGTATCATGTGCCAACAATTGGACGTATGAGATTGTGCTATGCATTAGCAATAAAGGGCGATGTGATGATTGAAGTTAGTTTTGGCTGTAAAGTGAGTTAGTGTTGGCTGTAAAGTGAGTTAATGGCAGTAAAGTAAGTTATCGGCTGTAAAGTAAGTTGTCAGTTGTAGAGTGAGTTAATAGTTATAAAGTAGGTTATCAGCTGTAAGGTGAGTTGCAATATGTTTTAGGTCGCATATGGTGAGAAGGAAGAATTTTTGTGTTGGAAGGCGTGAGTTGAGTTAGTTGTTGAGTTTCGATTAGTCCTTCACCTTTGGGTTATAGTAAGGGTATGGGGTCTATACCATAACAAATGTTTGAATCGGTTGATGTTTAATAATCATTGTAAGCCGACTAATGAATAATGAATCTAAGCGTTTTCATGGCTGTTGGTAACGGTACTTTGCGAGAACTTGTGCTCACTTAGCTTACGTTCAAGAGAATGGTGTTTTATGCTACTGGACCTTCCACATCCAGCGATGACATGTTTAGTGGGAGATGCTCTGCCCGAGGGCAACTACGTTATTGGAGGTTGTGTAAATAAAGGTTGCTATGAGGCGGGTTCGATGGAGAGGATCACTACGGAGACTGTTATGGTTTTGCCAGTTGAAGATGAGGATTTTAGTCTCCTGCTTATCTTCTTTATGTGTAATATTTTCAGATGCTATCGGATATTAGTGATGCTTATTGTCACAAGACTATTTCGTTTAATTTAGTTTCTGTTGGATTGTCGGGTTCTATAACATAATGTTGAATGTATGAATCAGTACTATTTAATATTAGTATGTTGTATTTGAATTAGATATATTCCCAATTTTATTATGTTTCTTATTAATATTATTGTCAAGGGCAGTCGAGCAAGTTCCAACTAGTCACGTGTCTACGGACCCATAAAGGAAAATTTTTATTTTCCCTATGTTTTGCTTACTCCGGGGCGTAACAGGGATTTGTGGTATCAAAGCTCAAGGTTTAGGCAAGCTCGACGATTATTCTACACTTCTTGAACATAAGATACCTCGTGCTAGTATAGACTATAAGATAGTCTTATTTACAGGTTGCTTGTGGTTCTCGATATGGCCACATTATATATGCCATCGATTGCTAGTATACTATTTTTACCTCTATTTTGGAGATCGGCTTATTTATCGATATTTTCAGGCCGTGGTTATTTTCCTTATTCAATTTGTGAGGCATCCTCTTAAGTATTTTATTATGTGAACCATCTATTAAAAGATTTTGGTACCAACCAAAAGTGCTCATACTAACACACTGGTATTCAGGTAATAATGGCACCAGACACTAGAGGAGCGAGGAACCAAAATAGAGCAGGTCCCGCCAATCCGATTCCACCTAAAATTGATCCGATAGGACTTTTAGAAGCTCTCATAGGAAGGATTGATAGAGATAATGCTACAGTAGGGAATATGGAGAATCGAGAAAACAACAACGGGAATAACCATCATTGTGCACATCACAAGCAGATTGGAGACAAGTTACTAGAATATTTCCGTGCTCTAAGGCCTGAAAAATTTGATGGATTAATGGAACCATGGAAGGTCGAATAGTGGCTAAGGGAATGGACCATATTCGTTTAGAGCTATCGACTATAACGAAGCAGAATAACATCGACTAGCAACCTTTCAGTCAACCCATGCGGCAACCGATTGGTGGGAAGCAGAAGAAGCTGCTATGGGGGAAGAAGCAATCAAGGGACTTACTGTAGCACCTGAACTTTCCCAGAAACTCCACGTAGGAATGCAAAGTGAGGACATCACCCTAGGAGCGGTAATAGAAGGTCCATTAGGAAGACCTTAGTTAGGAATCTCTATAAGATCCTTTAGTCAACGTCTTAACGATGACGACGATACTTCTAACCTAGCACCTATTAGCGTGGTCGTAACCTAGATATCACATTTCATTTAGAATTCATAGACAGACTTGTATCCAGGCTCGTACACAGCCCCGCACATTCATAACTTATATATGTGTTCACTTTCATAGCATTGCACTTTTACCAGAGCATTGGCTTATTATCCAAGAATGGGACCCATACCACCCTATGATAGTCATGTGGACCCTACCTATATCTACCCTTAGACACACAACACATTCACACAACTTGTACACATGGTGCATCCATTACACTTGATACCTCCACACTCCCCCATCCCTCTATAAATAGACACCTCTCTCCCTCATTAAACCTCTCATTTCAGCAGCAACTCACCCCCCTTCACCTGTCCATTACAGATTTGTGAGAGAGGAAAAAAGACCCGTGAGAGGAGAAAGCAACCCGAGAGAGAGATTAAACCCCACACTCACATACATTGTATACACCATACCTATCCACATCAGCACTCCCTCTCTATCTCATCAGTTCACAACACAGCAGACACACACACTGTAGCCCAGAGGAAGAAGGAGAAGAAGGCAAGAGAGAGAGATAGAAGTGATCATTGAAGAAAGTGGAGATCGGGCTCCCCTAAGGTAAAACCCACACCCACATTTCATTTCTAAGACCTTGCATGTCATCTAGGAACTCTTAGGATTGCATGCATGTTACCCAACAGAGCCTTAAGCTCTGGACCAGCCCAGATCGCCATTAAAGCTCCTCACCGGAGCTCGATTTTGAAACATCACCACAGCCCCTCAAATCTACACCATTATGACCCCTTTGACCCCAAATAACTCCCCTACGAACAGGTTTCGGATTGGGGTCCATTTGATGGGTCATGTAGGCCATTATTCCCATTATTGGTCGAATAGGATAATCACATGAATTGAATAGAAAACGAGATAACTGAGGTTTGTGCTCCTAGTATGTTGTAGAGGGGAGGGAGACGATCCAGTTGGTGTTGATCTCATCGATTGATATGGAAGCATGAAGGAGATATGGGAGTTTGATGTTTTTTCGGCAAGGCAGGATTCACCGGCGGCGAGGAGCTCGCCGGAGAAGAATTAGAAAACGGGTTATAAGAACAGGGTTCAGGTCGGTGCAGGCTTGGGTTTGGGTGGGTCAGACTGAGTGTGTATGTTGGTAGGGCTACAGGTAGGGTCGGGTTAAGAAAACTCATGGGTCCTTTCTAGTTGAACGGTGTCGTTTTGACGCCAGGTTGGGGATCGGGTTTTCGGGAAGGTTGGGTTGTGTGTATAGATGGGTCAGGGTTTTGGTTAGGTTCGGTTTGTGTTTGGTGAGGGTTCGGGTTAGTGGTTTGGGTCAGGTTGTTAGTGTAGTAGGGTTTCAGGGTCGGGTTTGGGTTATCTCGAATGGGTTTTGGTTTGGGTTTCTTTGTGTGTGTGTATGGGTAGTTCGTTTACGATATGTTCGGGTCGGGTTTGCCCCAGTGGGTCACCCACTTGGATTTTGTTGTTTGTATATATGGGTTGCCCATTTGAGTTTGGGTCGATTCGGGTAGACCTGACGGGTTGAGATTATTATGATTATTATTATTATTTACTTAATAATAAATTTAAAAGATTTTAATTATTATAAAATGATTTATAAATGTATTATTATTATTTTAAATTATGGAATAATCTGATATAGTATTCTCAATATACTGAGTATAATCATATTATTGTAATAATATAATAATTGATTATTTAGTAATTTATATGTATTAAATAAATAGTTTTAAGGGTATTAAAATGGATATTAAATACCTATATATATTTATAAATTCTAAAAAATTAGGGTAATGACCCTGGGACTAATTTATTATATAATATAAATTATGAATCTATAATATTATAGTCTAGTATTTTTAATAATTAATAAGGTGCTATTTTATGAGTATATTATTTATTAAAAATACCAAATGAGCTCTGAAAATTATAAGAAAAATTCTGGCAATGTATTTTGATATACAGTATTTATTAAAAACACTTCCAAGTACTAATTTCTCAGTATAATTATAATTATGTATTTAAATCCCTTTTCGAGTATTTTCTGATATTGTTTATCTTTAATAATTCATATAAAATAATCTAGGACTCCGAAAAATACGCGGTCAGTTCCTAGAGTCTTAGAATAATGCCTAGATCGTTATACTAAAGTTTTGTGACTTTTCGACTCGGTCGAAAATACAGTTTATATTTAGGGCCTACATTAGTCTAGAAAGCCCTGTCTTTTACCTCGTAAAACGCGACGGGCTCCGATTTAAGTCTATTCAATGGCATTGGACTTAGAATGACACGTAGATAGTGACCTTGAATTTTATAACCCTGATTTGATAAAATTACCATTTTGCCCCTGTAATTGCACTCATTCTTTTTTATTGTTTCTTCCGTTTATTGTTGTAGAACTTGACGTTTAGCTGCTTCTGAGGATCGGCGACTCGTGGTGGGTTTCCTAACCTCACTCTAATCCTAATAAGATTAATATAAGTTGTTTAAAAGTTATCTGTATGATGTTTTGTATAAGTAATATGTTGATTTATGATGCTACATGTATTCCAATAATTGTATGGCTATGCGAAGCATTTCATGGTAGTGTTATCGCATACGTGATCATGTTAAGGGTTTTATCTATATGATTATTGGTATCAAATCTATGTTACGTGATCCATGTTTTATATGTTATATTTCTACAGCTAACTGTTAAATGCGCGTTTTACGATGTTATTGACCAGAATAGATAACGCATGCCATGTTAATAATAAAGAGGAATAAAAGTAGATTTGCATGTGAGTATTGATAGTGGACAAACGTGCATTTCATGACGTGTCACCATGCGTTGTATGAGAGAAAGAAGTGTTTGATGAGGATGTGAATGAGATGAGATAGGTAAATGTGAAAGAGATGTGAATATTGGATCCGATGGATGAACGGCTGACGAGCTGGGTGGACATGAACGGTTAGGATTCCTAGAGCGCTCTCGCCATTGAAGACGTTCGGTGATGCGCATACGTGGTTGAAGACGTCCCATGTATCGTTGAAGACTTTCGGCTAGTGCTCTAATATACTTCTCAGTCGTGTAGATGACCGGTGAGAGTATACACATAGTTGAAGACGTCCAATGTGCCAGTTCCATTATTTACAGATAGTGTGCATCGTGAAGACGTCCGGCGGCCTATCAAGGGAATAAGTATGAATCGGTTGTTATAGCATGTTTTCACCCTTGATGTACCGCGTGTTGTCAAGTGGATGAGAAAGAGAAAGTGAATGATGAGATTTAGTTGATGAGCAAAATGGTTTGGTTCGAAATGATTTGGTTTTGGAAAGTTTTGATTTTGAAATGAAATGGTTTTTTCTCTAAAAAAAAAAAAGAAATGAAATGGTTTTGAAAAGTATTTGTTTTGAAAAGCAAGTGTCTTTGAAAAGGGTTAGAAGTAAGTCGCATCGGTCATGCATTTTCACGTACAAGGATAAAATAAGGAGAATGTATTCTATGATGTTATGTTTATCTGTCTACCTGTCTTGTTGAGATCTCTGCTATGTCTGAGGTGAGAATGCGTCTTTTGATAAGAAATTAACCATAACTTAAGATACAGAACACTAAAGTGAGTTGAGTGATGTATGTATATACTGATTAGTATGCGGTTGAGATTCTCACTCAGCCTTGTTCCAAGGCTGACGACATGTTACGTCCAGGGCATTCCTATGTCCAGAGTGTTGCAAGTTTGGAGATAGATAGAAGAGTTCAGGATGCAGTGCCATGGTGCTAAGGAAGATAAAGTCTTGCTGAAGATCTGAAAGATAGTTTCTCATGTTTTCAAGCGTATGTAAATAGTTTAGTATCGTCTCTTGTATTAAGATTGAAGTTATTGTAACTCTTGTTTATGTTCCGCTGGTGTATTTATACTCTGATAAGTTTAAGTCATGCTTATGCTTTAGCATTTCCCTTCTGATTGCACTGTGTGGAGTTAGATGGATAGGGTGGTTAACAAACTAGTCACGTGTCCACGGAGCCATAAAGGAAATTTAATTTTTCCCTATTTTTGGCTTACTCCGGGGCGTGACAAGGTTCTGTGGTATCAGAGCCTAGGTTTGGGCGTTTACCGTCTGTCTAACACTCTTAAGCTATGAACCTTAAAATAATTCTTTTGGTTAGCACCGGTACTAAGTTAGTTTTTTGCGTTGGGCAGGGTAGTATAGAGCTTCGAGTAGAGCATGACCCAGTGGATGGAAAGTACAGAGTCACCCTAAAGAGACAGACTTCTTCCAGAGGATTAGCTCATATCGGTGCCACCGTCAAGCACAGTGTTCGCTAGAGGATAGACAGATTGAGTTGTTGTTTCTCCCATGAGAGACATATTCCAGAGCTAGCCTATCATAGAGTCATAGCACCTCGCTTGATGTCAGTTGAGATGGAGTTGGACCCTTAGCTAGATTGTTCATCTTGCTAGACTTTGTAGTTTCACTTTTTCTGTTGAGGTTCAGATTTGTAAGATTTGTATTGATATTCTATTTTATAAGAACCTATTTTTAGTTAGTTTCGTATTTGAGTGGCTTGATGACTACCCGTATCCTTATTAATTATATGTTTATCTTGTATAGTCTTCTTAGATAGTCTTGCCGGAACGGCTTGTCATATCAATGAGAAGTTTAGGCACTGACGAACTTTCTGAGGCAAATCTCGAAACAGTCAGCTCAGCCTAGAGTCTAGAAAGACCAAGGATAGGAGTGCCTTACCCTTGATCCTAGTAGTAGTTGTGACAACCGTTATATGTTAAGATTCTCTGTTGACTTGATTAACTCTTACTGTTACTTGTCATGTGATCAGATGAGATAAGATAAGGTATTGACCTATTAGGTACGAACTCGTAGGTATAACCCTTGTTAACATACACCATTGTTAGGAGAAAACGGAATGCTCAGAATCCACCCAACGGACCAACGGATGTGATACCTCCAGCAGTGGATCCAACAGGATTAATAGGAGCTCTTGTCCGATGTGTAAAGCAAGCAAGTGATCACCTAGACTACGTCATCAACAATGGAAATGCTCGTCAGACAGGATATAAACGGCTTTTGAGATTCCATGCACTTTAACCAAGAACTTTCACTGAAATGACAGAAGCATGGGAAGCTGAGCAATGGCTTTGTGATATGGAATGAATGTTTCAAGCCCTTGAATGCAATGAGATGGAGAAAAGATGCTTGGTTGTTTTTCAGTTCACGTATTCAATAGCAGACTAGTGGGAATTTGTTGAAGCTATGATAAATGAAGGTGTTGCAAGGAGAATGACATGGGACGCATTCAAGACAAGATTCTTAGCAAAGTATTTCCCAAGGACGGAAAGGAATAAGAAGAAAAAGGAATTCATAGAACAAGTTCAAGGCAATATGACAGTACAAGAATGCACTACGAAATTCAAAAGACTATCACGATTTGCTCCTTTCATGGTAGATACTCAGCAAAATAAGAGATTACAATATTATGAAGGACTTAACATAGACATTAAAGTAGTAGAAGCAGTACGCCTCGATCAACAATTCGAAGATATGGTCAAATTAGCCACACACCTGGAGACAAGAGAACAACCGACAAAGAGAATAAGATAACTTATTCCAGGCAACCAACCCAGGAGGAAGTCGAAGAGACGATCAAGTATCACAGACAATCACTCGAATGCAGTCCACGATCACTAAACGAAACATCGGGCACAACAGGACTCATCACAAGAGACAGAGAAATAATGAAAAGAAAGTTAGTCAAACTATAATTCAGACACATACGAAGCAACATGACATCTGTTACAACTGCGGAATACCTGGACACCACTCCAAAGAATGCACATCACCAAAATAACTCACAGGACAACAGGTGCAGTGTTTCAATTGTGGAAAGACTGGACATATACGCAAAGATTGCCCCGAACAAGAAGTTTAGAACAATGCTCCACCACCACAAAGATCCAAAAAGAGAGCTCGCAGACCAGTGAATCAATCTTAGCTCTGAACAAAATGGAAGACTGAAGGTACCATACTCAATGCCAGAACTTTTAATCTTATATTGTGATAGTATCGCAGGATGTTTGGGACATTCGAGAGAAATTAGGAGAAGGACTTGATGAATCAACTGATGGAAACCTCACAACCTTAGAATCTGAGATAAGATTAGAACCTTGTACTTTCTGAGACCTAGCAATCTCTAGATTTCGAGGATGAAATCCTTGATAAGGTAGGTAGAGATGTAGCACCTGAGCTTTCCCAGAAATTCCACGTAGGAATGCAAAATGAGGACATCACCTTGGGGGCGTTTACAGAAGGTCCATTAGGAAGACCTTAGTTAGGAATCTCTATAAGATCCTTTAGTCAACGTCTTAACGATGACGACGATACTTCTAACCTAGCACCTATTAGAGTGGTCATAACCTAGATGTCATATTTCATTTAGAATTCATAGATAGACTTGTATTCAGGCTCGTACACAGCCCCGCACATTCATAACATATATATGTGTTCACTTTCATAGCATTGAACATTTACCAGAGCACTGGCACATTACCCGAGAGTGGGATCCATACCATCCTATGATAGATATGTGGACCCTACCTATATCTACCCTTAGATACACAACACATACACACAACTTGTACAGATGGTGCACCCATTACACTTGATACCTCCTCACTCCCCCATCCCTCTATAAATAGACACCCCTGTCCCTCATTAAACCTCTCATTTCAGCAGCAACTCATCCCCCTTCACCTATCCATTACAGATTTATGAGAGAGGGAGAAAGACCTGTGAGAGGAGAGAGCAACCCGAGAGAGAGAGAGATAAAACCCCACACTCACATACATTATATACACCACACCTACCCACATCAGCATTCCCTCTCTACCCACATCAGTAAGTTTTAATTTTGAAGCTTATGTTTTATTAGTAACCTTTCTTTAGAAATGCTGTTTAAGTTATTTGTTGCAGGGACAATTGGTCATACTCACTTGTCACAGCCTACGAGTCCATAAAGGAAATTAAATGCTTTCCTGTATTATGCTACGTCGGGGCGTGACAGGCTTTTTGGTATCAGAGCCAGGTTTTGGCTCGACCAATTGTCCAGACACATAGGATCTCCCATTAAGATAGAATTAAGATAAGATAGTTCGACTTCATTCCGTGTTTAGTCGCTTTCTATCGTCGAGAACTTTCTTTCTTATCTGGAGCTTGACCGGATTCTGTTGATCAATGGTTAGGTACCGTTCTCTCAATTATATGGCTGGAAGAAATCTCAAGAATCGTCCCGCTATTGAAGATGCACCCCCGGTAATAGATCCAACCGGAATGTTTGAGGCTTTTGTAAGGAGATTGGAGAGGGTTAGCGATTAGAATGCAAGGAACAATAATCAGAATGGGAATCATAACGGGAATGGAAGGCAAGCCCACCAGACTGGAGACAAGCTTCTCAAGGAGTTTCGCGCCCTGCGACCTGAGTATTTTACTGGGACCGATGAACCTTGGCAAGCGGAACAGTGGCTACGCTAGCTGGAGCGTATCTTTGAGTCCATAGAGTGCACGGATCTGGAGAAGAAGCTTCTGGCTATCTTTCAGTTGTCTTATGCAGCGGCTGATTGGTGGGATGCTGAAAAGGCGACTATTGGGGAAGAAGCTGCAAGGAGAATGCCATGGGTGGTGTTCAAGGAAAGATTTCCCAAGAAGTATTTCCCTGAAGAAGAGAAGGACAAGAGAGAGAAAGAGTTTATGAAATTGACTCAAGGAAATCTGACTGTCCGTGAGTACACTACTCGGTTTGAACGGTTGTCTCGCTTTGCTCCACATATGGTGGACACACCCAAGAGGAAAATCAAGAAGTATCACCGAGGTCTCAACTTGTCTCTCTGACATCTGACTATGGGACATCTAGGCCAGTCATTTGAAGTTCTGGTGAGATTGGCTACGGGATTGGAGAATGATGGTTGTCAGAATTCGAAGCCATTTGGAATTCGACCTCCGCAGAAGGGTTATTCCGGACAGAAACCAGCATACCCTCAGGGATAGAAAAGGACCTGGGATGGAGGGAAGAAACCTCAACAGACACAAGCAGTACAGCAATATCCGCCTCGAGCAACAGGAGGGAACAACAACAATAACTACTTCAATTGTGGTAATCCCGGTCACCGAGCTAAAGATTGCAGACTGACTAGGCGTGCTGATCATCCGGGAATTGTGTGCTATAATTGTGGCATGCCAGGTCACATAAGTCCGGAATGCAAGGCTCCTAGGAGAGGCAATTACGGTCAGCAAGGACAAGCCCGTCTAATGCCGTTATTCCCGAGGCTGCTGGTTATGAAGAAACAGGCTATGAAGAAGGTACTTATGAGGAGGGACTTCCCAAGCAACGAGCAGTGGAAGGTACTCTAACCTTGTTTAACTCTCATGTTAAAGTTTTATTTGACACGGGTGCTACACATTCCTTTATATCTGGTAAGATTATTTGAAAGTTGGGAATAGTACCGCAACTTTTAGATCGAGGAAGCTTTGAGTGCTGCCTCACCCTTAGGAACCACCGTCAAGTTATTACATGTATGTAAGGACTGTCCTCTACGGTTAGGAGATCGTGAACTTTTGGCGAGATTGGTGGTTCTGTCGATGAAGGAGTTCGATATAATCCTGGGAATGGATTGGCTCGAGAAGAATGATGCGAAGTTGGATTGTGCAAGGAAGAGGATCACATTTGCGGACAATGGGAATCGACTCTTTGATTTCCAATGTAACCCTTTGGGTGTTATGTTCCTCACTAGATGCCTAGCAAACATTGAGGTTGTCAGTGCAGAGGTGGCAGTATCATCAATACCGGTGATCAAAGAGTTCGAGGAAATATTCTGAGATATTTCTGAATTACCACCTGAGAGGGACATAGAATTCTGTGTGGAACTGGTACCAGGCACTAGACCTATAACCAAGGTTCCCTACAGGATGGCCCCTACTGAGTTGTCGGAGCTGAAGGAACAAGTTCAAGAACTTGAGAAGTTGGGTTTTGTTCATCCAAGTACTTCACCCTGGGGAGCACCAGTGTTATTCGTGAAGAAGAAGGATGGGACAATGCGGTTGTGTATTGACTACCGGGAATTGAATAAGGTTACTATTAAGAATAAGTATCCATTACCTCGGATAGACGATCTGTTTGATCAATTGCAAGGAGCCACGACCTTTTCTAAGATTGATCTACGGTCAGGGTATCACCAGTTGAGGGTGCGGAAGGAAGACATACCTAAAACTGCTTTCAGGATGAGGTACGGACACTATGAGTTCTTAGTGATGCCGTTTGGGATGACGAATGCTCCGGCTGTGTTTATGGACTTGATGAACAGAGTATTCAAGCCCTATTTGGATCAATTCGTTATTGTCTTTATTGATGACATTTTGATCTATTCCAAGTCAGAGGAAGAGCATGAACAACATCTAAGGATCGCATTGCAGACTCTCAAGGATCACTGCCTGTATGCTAAATTCAGCAAGTGTGAATTCTGGCTTCAGGAAGTTAAGTTCCTCGGGCATGTGATCTCATAATAAGGAATCGCGGTTGACTCATCAAAGACCGATGCAGTAGCGAATTGGACTCGGCCGACCAATGCTACAGAAGTCAGAAGTTTTCTGGGACTAGCTGGTTACTATCGGAGATTTGTAGAGGGTTTCTCAAAGATAGCAGCCCCGTTAACTGGTTTGACTAAGAAAGATTTGAAGTTTGAATGGACTGATAAGCATGAACGTGCTTTTCTGGAATTGAAAGAGAGATTGACAACAGCGCCAGTACTTGTGATACCAAAGGATGGTGAGAAGTTCACTATTTTTAGTGATGCCTCTTATCAAGGATTGGGATGTGTCCTTATACAAGACGGAAAGGTTATCGCATATGGTTCACGACAGTTGAAGCCAAATGAATTGAGTTACCCAACTCATGATTTGGAGCTGGCAGCTGTTGTGTTTACGCTCAAGGTCTGGAGACACTACCTCTACGGGGAGAAGTTTGATTTGTTCTCGGATCATAAGAGCCTTAAGTATTTGTTTGCTCAAAAAGAGCTGAACATGAGTGATCGGGAGAGAACTAATCCTAATTATATGCCTTAATGTGCATTTGTTAGACCATTTTATCTTGTTTTTGTATATTTTTACTTTGTTTTCTAGTTTCTGACAGGTTTTGGAAGAAATCAACTAAACCAGGCCAAACAGGGTGAAAAAGCACAAAGAAAGAAGCTTAAAAAGACAAGTCGCGCGCGCGACCCGCGCCCGCGAAATCTGAGAATCGCTCGTGCGATCCGCTCGCGCGAGATCCCCAAAATCGCTCGCGCGATCCGCGCGCGCGAAAGTCCAAATGTCGCGCTCGCGCGATATGGGTAAAAACCAAAGTTGCGTATTTCAGTGTACTGAAGACTCCTGTGCAAACGAAACTGCTAAACGACGTCCAGACTGTAAATTACATGCGTTTCAGTTCGTTTCGGGTTGGGAAGCCTTCCAAAGCTTGTATAAACTCTATATAAACTCCAAATTTACTCAATAAAAGGGTTAGCAATTGTTACACACCCATACATACACATTCTATACACATACTTCCAGCCATTGAAGGGAAGGAAGCAAGGAGAAGAAAAAGAAGACCAAGGGTTTCCATGGCCTCCTCCATCAACCTCTTGCTATCTATCACTTCCATGGACGGCTAGATCATAGATCTAGGGTTTCAATGAAGCCCTAGATGAGTAATAGGGTTTTATTTATGTTTTTATTTTAGATTTATTATGTATGGATGACAGTCACATGTTTAGAGGATTTTTATAAATAAATCGTACTTCTATTGATTAAATCATTGCTTTCAAAGTTTATTCTTGTCTTAGATCTATTTTGACTGTGATGTGCTCAACAATCTATTCTTGCTGTGCTTGTTTAGGTTGTTTACATGTGATGGTGCTTTATTGATTCGTGCTATCAAGTATCCGAATAGTCCATGCCTAGATTAGACGGATTAGATCACAACCCTAGTTTAGTGTGGGATAATTCGTGCTAACCGAAGATGGATTATGTTGGTGCTTGAACCATGATTATTTTCTTGTCGGAGGAATTGGGCTTGTAGCTACAATTCCCCATTATCATCCAATGTAATAAGCTAAAGTAATTCATAAATATTCCTATTATGAAGCTAGTGGTGGATTTGCAATCCTAGGTTCCCTTAAACATCATTTAAACACTTTTAATTGCTTTCATAGTTTAGATTTATTTTTATTGTTATTAGTTTAATTAAATTCAAATTCAAATCCGTTTTTCCTAATTCATTAGACTTAGGTTTTAAAATTAAGAGCTGTAGTAAACAATCTCTGTGGGTTCAACCTTTACTTCCACACTGCAAATCTTTAGAAAAGTAAAGAATACTTTTTATATCTTGATATTGACAACATCAATTTTTGGCGCCGTTGCCGGGGATTGTATTACTACCTTTAGTTTTAGAATCGTAGTTTAGTTAATTCGTAAATATTAGATTAGGTGTCCTTTTCTTATTTTTCGTTTTATTTTTAGTTACTAACTTGTTTTTTTTTTTATTTTGTAGTCAACGTTTCCGAGTGGAGCAGCTAATTACATCAAAGGAGCTTACGCAAATAAAAATATAAATAAAATTAAATAAATTGCTTCCTTTGGAATTCGCTTTAAACCGCTGTAAGTCAGGGCGCTGTGACGCACTATTTGCATTAGTTTAGGGTTAATTGCACTGCATTAGCTAGGAAACCCGGGGCGCTGGGCTTGACGCAGTCATTGCATTACAGGATAATTTGCATGCATCATAGTAGTTGAGTGCTTGTTATCTTAGTTGCGTGATTGCTATTTGTTTTTCTTTTGTTAAGTCAGTTTTTGTTTATAGAGTCTTTTTCTTTGTTTTAGTTTATGTTAGGTACACGTTCAAATAAACCAGAATTAAAACCTTTTGACTCTGAACTTGAACGTACCCTAAGACTTAATAAGTCTTCAAATTTAACTTCTGGAACTAGGTTTTTAATAGACAACGATTTGACACCAAAACCAACGTCTTTATTTGAATCTGAAATACGTACTACTCTTACAAGATTAAAGAAACCACGCTTTTGTAACACAGAACCGATTAAAATGGCAGACATTGGAAATAATAACGACAACAACCAAAATAACAACGGAGCTAATATGAATAATCCTAATATACCACCACCACCTCCACTTAAAGATTACTTTATTCCTACGACGTACACGCCACAAACTTGTATCGATTTACCGGAGGCGACGGCATCTCACTTTGAGATAAAGTCGTCTACCATCTCGCTACTTCCCTCTTTCCATGGCCGTCTAAATGAAGATCCATATAAACACTTAGGAGATTTTCAGGACATATGCTCTACTTTGAAAATTCAAAATTTTACTGATGATGAATTAAAAATGCGGCTCTTTCCATTCTCATTAAAGGACAAAGCTAAGTATTGGCTCCAATCTTTGGAGCCAAACACAATTAGAACATGGGAAGACTTACACACCGCATTTTTACAAAAGTTTTTCCCGATTGTGCGTACTAATCAGATAAGAAAATCTATAACAAACTTTGTGATGCAAGATGGGGAATCACTCTACGACACGTGGGAAAAATTTAAAGAATTATTACGCTCGTGTCCACATCATCAAGTTCCTAAGTGGCAACTTGTGCAGGTCTTCTATGAAGGACTTATTCCCTCGGTCCGTAATACCGTTGATGTCGTTTGTGCGGGAACTTTCCTACACAAAAGCGCCGATGAGGCCTGAAAAATATTTGAAACGTTAAGCGAGAACTCGATGCATCAGGCTGTGTCGGTACGTTCGGAAGGATATCTTCCTCCAACCAAACGAGAGGTGAAGTTTGAGTCGAGTCATTCTATTGAATTTCAAGAATTATCTAAAAAACTTGACCGACTTATGACAATGAATCAAATGACAACCTCACCCGCTTATGAAATATGTGCATTGTGTTCCGATCCTTCACATTCTATACTTTCATGTCCATCGGCGAGTCAATTTCCGGAATTCGTGGAGCAACACATTAATTCTATTCAACAATACCCACGAAATAATTATAATGCAACTACTAATAATCCGGATGCGCCATGGAGAAACCATCCTAACTTCTCGTGGAAAAATAATACTAATAATCTTAATGAGGCGACTAATTTTCCAAATGCGTATCGACCTCAATTTCAACCTAATCAATACCAACAACCGCCTCCTAATTCGAATCCTTAAAGGGGTAATATTTTTGAGGAAAAGGTGTTGGCGTCCCTTAAGACTATTGAAACTCAAGTCCAGGCATAAGCACAAATAGTGCACTCTCATACACAATCCATTGCGAAGCTTGAATCCCAAATGGGACAACTAGCTACTGTAGTGAGTCGTAGAAACGAGGGGACGTTGCCTAGTCAAACAATTCAAAACCCTAAGGGACAATATGAGGTTAAGGGATCGAATGAACAAGTCAACGCCGTCTCAACTAGGTTGACTACACGAGAGGATGAGGTAATAGAAATCCCGAATGAGAATGTGAAAGATATGAATACTAACTTGAATAAGATGGGTGAGGACGTGGATAAAAATAGAAAAGAAAATGAATCGGTCTCAACAAATTATATTCCTAGAATGCCATATCCACCAAATGTTGAGGGACCGTCACATTTGCCCAAGAAAGGGTCAAAAATGGAAGATATACTCGAGGTATTTAAACAAGTTAAAATTAATATTCCATTCCTCGATGCTATTAAACAAATTCCCGCTTATGCTAAATGTCTAAAAGACCTTTGTACACAAAAGCGCAAAATACGTAGTCATACTCCGTAAAAGGTCTTCCTCACGGAAAAAGTAAGTTCGATTTTCCAACACGCTCCTCCGAAATATAAGGATCCTGGTACGCCTACGATATCATGTGTCATAGGTGATACTATCATTCATAGGGCTCTTCTTGACTTAGGAGCTAGTGTTAATCTCATACCTTATCATGTCTACAAACAACTAGGATTAGGTGAGCTTAAACCTACGGCCGCTACCATACAGTTAGCGGATCGTTCTGTGAAAGTACCTAGAGGAATCGTCGAGGACGTCTTGGTTAAAGTTGACAAATGCTATTATCCTGTTGACTTCATGGTCCTTGACACTGAACCCGTGCTAGATGCTAGGAAACATACTCCTGTCATTTTAGGCCATCCATTCTTAGCAACCGCTAACGCACGTGTTAACTGCCGGACAGGGGTAATGAAAGTGTCGTTTGGGAACATGAACTTAAAATTAAACGTTTTTAATGCTATGGATCAACCTCCTAAAAACGACGATTCCCTATGTGAGGTGGAAGGTGAGGTAAAACGGAATATTGAGCCTACCAAAGAAATAAATGCGAGTGGGGAAAATAATATAGCGGACGATGATGAGTGGATGAATCCTAATATCTCGGACCCTAATGCGGAATCTACTCGGAAGGTAAGAAATCGATTCGAACAATATGACAAACCGTCAATCGATTTAATTCAAAGCGATGTTATTTCTGCTTACCACCGAGCTCTTCCTGATATCCTATTGGGCACAAATTCTGATTTTCGGCCTCCATGAGTCTTGAGCTAGAACGGTCTAGCTGAAGACGTAAAAGATAGCGCTTCTTGGGAGGCAACCCAAGCTTAACTTCGTCTGTTTTCTTTGTTTTCGGTCGTTTTTGAGTCGTTTTTGTCAGTTTTGGAGTTTTTCTGGACAGGTTTGGGGGTTGGAATGAAGTTATTTTTAATTTATATACATAAAATAAGTGAACCGAGAGAAAACATCAAACTCGCGCGCGCGACCCGCTCGCGCGAGACGTCGCTCGCGCGGCCCGCTAGCGCGAGTTTGTCCCTTAGTGGTTTTCCCTTGCTTTTTCTTATATGAGCCCTCAGGTTCTCCTCGCGCCTAATCTCGCAGGCGCGAGGCACCTCGCTCGCGCGAGATTCAAAAAAAAAAAAAAAAATTCCAGGAATTCGCGCGCGCGGACCGCTCGCGCGATTTCCTCTTTTATTGATAATTGTTTTTCTTTTCTGTATCTTTCCCCCATACTTGTTCTGATAATGTTTTCGTTTCTGTTTTTGTTTATTAGGACATTTTGGATCGAGTTAGTTGTTGTTTTTCTTGTTACATTTATTTTTTTTTTTCGTTTTATTTATTTTCCATTTGCTAGTGTAGTTTCGTTTAGATTAGTTTTTAAATTTATGTTTTACATTTTGATTTCATGTACTTTTAATATTCTTTTGTTAGTTTGTTTTCTTTTATTAAGAGGTAACAGGTAACATTGAACTTTATAGCCATATTCCTTTGTGTTCACCTGTGCTATGCTTGTCAAGATCGAGGTACTATCGTTCCTTCCTTATGTACTCTCCTTTCTTTTATTTTATTGTTTCATTGAGGACAATGAAAGGTTTAGGTTTGGGGGTATGCACACACATGCATATATTATGCACTAATTTTGAAAATTTTGAAATAAGTGTGTTTAAATAAACGATGTTACCTACGGTTTTGCAATCGCTAGTTGATACTTCGTGTTATGTAATTATGATTGTTATAGAATGGTAAACAAGAGAATATGTGATTAAATGTTTGCTGAAGTCATGAGATAATATTTTAGGTCATGTATTGTTTGGAATCGTAGTTTTATATCATAGATTTGCACATAAACCTATGCACTGCACGTAGTCGTTTGAATACATGTCTGATGTGAACTATAATATGATTCGGATTTCTAGATAACACATGGTGGAGACTAGACCCGGTGAGGTTTTGAGCCTATCTTTTCTTTTTCGAGGGTTATAAGTACATATTATCGAATTTCATTGAAATAGCGCATCTACTTGTTGTTTAGTCTCATTATTCTTGTTTTGGTTGATAGTCAAGTTAAAATATTTGTTACCATGCTAAACAACCTTCCATTGTAAACATTGAAGAACCGTATTACCCTAGGAAATGAGTTTAGGCCTTCTTTGTTTATTACTGACCGATAAATGAAAAAAATTTCCTTAGTTCGCCCCTTGAGCCGTTAAAATGCCTCTTTTTCCTTGTTCACCATGATCCTCTGTAAAAGCTCCAACTTGATCAACTTGGAGTATACCACTGGAAGAGTGATCAACTTTTAGTAGTATTAAGGCGATGTGTTGATTGAGAAGAAGAAAATAAGATGCTATTGGGGTAGTTGTTTGGTATTCGATGAATAATCATTTGAGAAGCAAGAAAAGAAAAAGGAAAAGAAACAAAATAAAGAAGAGGAAGGTTGAAAAAAAATGAAAGAAAAGAAGAAAAATGAATGAAAATGAATGAAGAGAAAGAAAAGATGAAAGTTGGTAGAAGAGATGAATGAAAGAGATCGAACATGCCTTACAATGCCATTCGTAAACCTACCCAATTAATCCTTTCTATCCTTTTTCATTGCCTGAGCCACATTACAACCTTTGAAAAGTCCTATTTGATCCTGGGAAACATGGTTTTGATATGTAAACGATGGGAGAGGGATTAAAACATGGTAATGATTATTTTTTCTTGATTGTTGGCATCTTATCCATGAGACTATTGTTCTTTCGTGTTATGCGTCTTTTTCGTGTCGTATGTGAGCGTTATTCGTCTTGAAAACATAACTCCTTTGCTCACATAGACTAGAGAAATTACACATGTTTCTGAGTGTTTCATTTTAGAGTGTAATTGACATTGTGAGATTCGTAGTCAAGACATAGTTAGATGGTCATCCGAGTTATATTCCAAGTTCATGACATGCGCGTGTTCATTTGACTACTATATCACACACGTGCAATTTTATGAGAAATTCTATTGATTTATACGATTCACGTACTTGGGATTGTTTTTCATGATGTAAGTGAACGTTTGATTCCGTTTCTTCTTGTTCGTTATTCTATTTCAAATCATTGTTTTATAATAAGAAGTATTGATTGTTTTAGTTGTTCGTTTTAATAAAAAAAAATAAAAAATTTAAATTTTTAAGTTAATAAAGATGGTTGTGGGTGACTTGTTGATGAGAACCCTCACGAGACTTTACTCGTCCGACTAGGGACACCTAGAGGTTTAAAAAGCTTGTTGCATACGCTAAATGCAATCGTGATCCATGCGAAAATGGAGTAGTAGATTATTAGTAGATTTTATTTTAGTTTTGCTCGAGGACTAGCAAAATGTAGGTTTGGGGGTGTGATCGGGAGAGAACTAATCCTAATTATATGCCTTAATGTGCATTTGTTAGACCATTTTATCTTGTTTTTGTATATTTTTACTTTGTTTTCTAGTTTCTGACAGGTTTTGGAAGAAATCAACTAAACCAGGCCAAACAGGGTGAAAAAACACAAAGAAAGAAGCTGAAAAAGACAAGTCGCGCGCGCGACCCGCGCCCGCGAAATCCGAGAATCGCTCGCGCGATCCGCTCGCGCGAGATCCCCAAAATCGCTCGCGCGATCCGCGCACGCGAAAGTCCAAATGTCGCGCTCGCGCGACCCGCTCGCGCGATCCGCTCGCGTGATATGGGTAAAAACCAAAGTTGCGTATTTCAGTGTACTGAAGACTCCTGTGCAAACGAAACTGCTAAACGACGTCCAGACTGTAAATTACATGCGTTTCAGTTCGTTTCGGGTTGGGAAGCCTTCCAAAGCTTGTATAAACTCTATATAAACTCCAAATTTACTCAATAAAAGGGTTAGCAATTGTTACACACCCATACATACACATTCTATACACATACTTCCAGCCATTGAAGGGAAGGAAGCAAGGAGAAGAAAAAGAAGACCAAGGGTTTCCATGGCCTCCTCCATCAACCTCTTGCTATCTATCACTTCCATGGACGGCTAGATCATAGATCTAGGGTTTCAATGAAGCCCTAGATGAGTAATAGGGTTTTATTTATGTTTTTATTTTAGATTTATTATGTATGGATGACAGTCACATGTTTAGAGGATTTTTATAAATAAATCGTACTTCTATTGATTAAATCATTGCTTTCAAAGTTTATTCTTGTCTTAGATCTATTTTGACTGTGATGTGCTCAACAATCTATTCTTGCTGTGCTTGTTTAGGTTGTTTACATGTGATGGTGCTTTATTGATTCGTGCTATCAAGTATCCGAATAGTCCATGCCTAGATTAGACGGATTAGATCACAACCCTAGTTTAGTGTGGGATAATTCGTGCTAACCGAAGATGGATTATGTTGGTGCTTGAACCATGATTATTTTCTTGTCGGAGGAATTGGGCTTGTAGCTACAATTCCCCATTATCATCCAATGTAATAAGCTAAAGTAATTCATAAATATTCCTATTATGAAGCTAGTGGTGGATTTGCAATCCTAGGTTCCCTTAAACATCATTTAAACACTTTTAATTGCTTTCATAGTTTAGATTTATTTTTATTGTTATTAGTTTAATTAAATTCAAATTCAAATCCGTTTTTCCTAATTCATTAGACTTAGGTTTTAAAATTAAGAGCTGTAGTAAACAATCTCTGTGGGTTCGACCTTTACTTCCACACTGCAAATCTTTAGAAAAGTAAAGAATACTTTTTATATCTTGATATTGACAACATCAATTTTTGGGGTAGTCTCTGTGTGTTGATTGAGAAGAAGAAAATAAGATGCTATTGGGGTAGTTGCTTGGTATTCGATGAATAATCATTTGAGAAGCAAGAAAAGAAAAAGGAAAAGAAACATAATAAAGAAGAGAAGGTTGAAAAAAAAATGAAAGAAAAGAAGAAAAATGAATGAAAAGGAATGAAGAGAAAGAAAAGATGAAAGTTTGTAGAAGAAGAATGAAAGAAATCGAACATGCCTTACAATGCCATTCTGAGATTACCTACCTAATTAATCCTTTCTATCATTTTTCATTGTCTGAGCCACGTTACAACCTTTGAAAAGTCCTATTTGATCCTAGGAAACATGGTTCGGATATGAAAACGATGGGAGGGGGATTAAAACATGGTAATGATTAATTTCTCTTGATTATTGGCGTCCTATCCATGAGACTACTGTTCTTTCGTGTCATGCGTCCTTTTTGAGTCATATGTGAGTATTCTCGTTTTGAAAATATATTTCCTTTACTCACATATATTAGAAAAATTACACCTGTTTCTGAGTGTTTCATTTTAGAGTATAATTGACATTGTGAGATTCGTAGTCGAAGCATAGTTGGATGGTTATCCGAGTTATATTCCAAGTTCATGACATGCGCGTGTTCATTTGACTACTATATCACACACATGCAATTGTATGAGAAACTCTATTGATTTATACGATGCATGTGCTTGGGATTGTTTTTTTTATGATTTAAGTGAACGTTTGATTACGTTTCTTCTTGTTCGTTATTCTATTTCAAATCATTGTTTTATAATAAGAAGTATTGAGTGTTTTAGTTTTTCGTTTTTAATAAAAAAAAATTTAATTTTTAAGTTAATAAAGATGGTTGTGGGTGACTTGTTGATGAGAACCCTCACGAGACTTTACTCGTCCGACTAGGGACACCTAGAGGTTTAAAAGGCTTGTTGCATACGCTAAATGCAATCGTGATCCATGCGAAAATGGAGTAGTAGATTATTAGTAGATTTTATTTTAGTTTTGCTCGAGGACTAGCAAAATGTAGGTTTGGGGGTGTGATCGGGAGAGAACTAATCCTAATTATATGCCTTAATGTGCATTTGTTAGACCATTTTATCTTGTTTTTGTATATTTTTACTTTGTTTTCTAGTTTCTGACAGGTTTTGGAAGAAATCAACTAAACCAGGCCAAACAGGGTGAAAAAGCACAAAGAAAGAAGCTGAAAAAGACAAGTCGCGCGCGAAATCCGAGAATCGCTCGCGCGATCCGCTCGCGCGAGATCCCCAAAATCGCTCGCGCGATCCGCGCGCGCGAAAGGCCAAATGTCGCGCTCGCGCGATATGTGTAAAAATCAAAGTTGCGTATTTCAGTGTACTGAAGACTCCTGTGCAAACGAAACTGCTAAACGACGTCCAGACTGTAAATTACATGCTTTTCAGTTCGTTTCGGGTTGGGAAGCCTTCCAAAGCTTGTATAAACTCTATATAAACTCCAAATTTACTGAATTAAAGGGTTAGAAATTGTTACACACCCATATATACACATTCTATACACATACTTCCAGCCATTGAAGAGAGGGAAGCAAGGAGAAGAAGAAGAAGACCAAGGGTTTCCATGGCCTCCTCCATCAACTACTTGCCATCTATCACTTCCATGGACGGCTAGATCATAGATCTAGGGTTTCAATGAAGCCCTAGACGAGTAATAGGGTTTTATTTATGTTTTTATTTTAGTTTTATTATGTATGGATGACAGTCACATGTTTAGAGGATTTTTATAAATAAATCGTACTTCTATTGATTAAATCATTGCTTTCAGAATTTATTCTTGTCTTAGATCTATTTTGAATGTGATGTGCTCAACAATCTATTCTTGCTGTGCTTGTTTAGGTTGTTCACATGTGATGGTGCTTTATTGATTCGTGCTATCAAGTATCCGAATAGTCCATGCCTAGATTAGACGGATTAGATCACAACCCTAGTTTAGTGTGGGATAATTCGTGCTAACCGAAGATGGATTATGTTGGTGCTTGAACCATGATTATTTTCTTGTCGGAGGAATTGGGCTTGTAGCTACAATTCCCCATTATCATCCAATGTAATAAGCTAAAGTAATTCATAAATATTCCTATTATGAAGCTAGTGGTGGATTTGCAATCCTAGGTTCCCTTAAACATTATTTAAAACACTTTTAATTGCTTTCATAGTTTAGATTTATTTTTATTGTTATTAGTTTAATTAAATTCAAATTCAAATCCGTTTTTCCTAATTAATTAGACATAGGTTTTAAAATTAAGAGCTGTAGTAAACAATCTCTGTGGGTTCGACCTTTACTTCCACACTGCAAATCTTTAGAAAAGTAAAGAATACTTTTTATATCTTGATTCTGACAACATCAATTTTTTGCGCGAGGCAACGTCGGTGGATGGAGCTGATTAAGGACTACGACTTCACATTAGAGTACCACCCTGGTAAGGCTAATGTAGTCGCTGACGCCCTAAGTCAGAAACCTCGAGGAACGATTGCTTCATTGATGTTGAGGGAATGGAAAGCTTTAGAGACAATCGAAGAATTTGATATGCAGATTTCTGAGGGAAGTGTCGAGCGACACTTTGGATGCCTCATGGTACAACCAACACTTGTGAGTCGGATCATTGCAGCCCAGAAGGAAGATGAGAAATTTCAAGTATGGTTCGCCAAGATGTCAGAAAAGGACCCTACAGAATGGAAGGTTGGGACCGATGGAGGATACCGATGTCGAGACAGATTGTGCGTGCCAGATTTTGGAGATTTGAGAAAAGATATTCTTGAAGAAGCACATAAATCGAGACTGACAGTACACCCAGGAGGAACAAAGATGTATAAGGATTTGAAGAGAAATTTCTGGTGGGAAGGGATGAAACAAGAAGTAGCCGAGTTTGTGTCTAAATGTTTGACTTGTCAACAAGTGAAGGCCGAACATCAGAGACCCTCGGGATTGTTACAACCCTTACCTGTTCCAGGATGGAAGTGGGAACACATAACTATGGATTTCGTGGTTGGATTACCCCGGTCACAACAGAATCATGACGCGATTTGGGTAATTGTGGATCGTCTGACGAAGTCTGCACACTTTATCGCGTACAATATGACTTACCCAGTAGAAAAGATGAGTCGAATGTACCTACAGCAAGTGGTGCGACTGTATGGTGCGCCTGTGTCGATTGTATCAGACCGTGATGCACGTTTTACCTCGGGATTTTGGGAAAGTCTGCAGAAGGCTATGGGGAGTTCGCTCAAGATGAGTACTGCTTTCCATCCTCAGACCGATGGACAGACCGAGCGTGTTAATCAGATTATGGAAGATATGCTGAGAGCTTGTGCAATTGATTTTGAAGAGTCTTGGGAGACGCACTTGCCGTTGGTTAAATTTGCGTATAACAACAGCTATCACTCGAGTATTGGGATGGCACCATTTGAAGCCTTGTACGGATGGCCATGTCGATCTCCGTTGTGTTGGGCTAAAGTGGGAGACACAGAACTTTTGGGACCAGATTTGGTGAGAGAGACCAATGAGAAGATTTCACTGGTCAGGGAAAGAATGAAAACTGCACAGAGCAGACACGAGAGTTATGCGGATCGACGTCGAAAGGACTTGGAGTTCAATATCGGAGATCACGTACTCCTTAAGGTTTCACTTGTTCGGGGAGTAGTACGTTTTGGTCAGAAAAGAGGGAAGTTGGCACCTCATTTCATCAGACCATTTGAAATCTTGGAGCGAGTTGGAAAAGTGGCTTATCAGCTCGCGTTGCCACTAAAGATGTCTGGTGTTCATAATGTATTCCATGTCAGTATATTAAGGAAATACATACGGGACCCTTCGCATGTGGTTAATTTTGATGATATTGAGACAAGTCAGAATGTTGTCTACAAGGATAGACCTGTGAGGATTCTTGACCAGAGTATCAAGAAGCAGAGAAGAAGAGACGTTCCTTTGGTTAAGGTTCAGTGGAGGCATCATGACGAGGGAGAGGCGTCGTGGGAGTTAGAGTCAGACATGAGGACTAGATACCCCGAGTTGTTTCGGGATTAGTGAGCTCAGATTTCGGGGCAAAATCTCTGTTAAGGTGGGTAGAGTGTAACACCCTGTATTTTTTTTATTTTCATTAATAAATAAATACTGCATTTCATTTCCATGAGTATTTGATTTAATTTCTCTTTGTAATATATATCTGGGGTCAAACTGTAATTTCTATAAATACAGAAAAATATTTTCTATGGTTTCAAAATCAATATCTATATTTTTGTATAACCAGGAATTTAATTCCTACACTAATATGATTCCTGTATTTTTATTTCAACCAGTTAATACCAGTTCATGTTTTAAATCTGTGCCTATACCGCGTTTGGGGTGTGGGAGCACATGAGCTGAACCACACCGGGAGAAATCTTTTCCTTTCTTGGAGCCCAAAACACATACGTTATATATATGTATCAGTGTCTCTCTCTCAATTTCACAGTCTCTTATCTCTCATTCTCAAACTCTCTCAATTCTCTCAACTCTCTCTAGATCACACACAACACACACACATACAGATTATACATATACACTTACATACCTACATAGTTATATATATATATACATCTCAAATCAAGAGGAATCGGAGGAGAAATTCGAACGATGGAAACTTCGGTGGAAATTATCGGTCTCAAAATTCTGTATGTAATCACCTCAGTGAGTATTATAAACTCACTCGCCATGTTTATATAAGTATAATTCAGTATATATATGTGTGTATATGGGTATATATATAGATACACCATTGGAGGCTTTGAATTGGAGTTTTACAAAACTCAACCAAAATCAATTCCGTGAATTGATTATGGAAGATCTCAGTCCCAATAAGCTGCGGTTCGAATCCTACGGAGTAATTCATCCATATCGCGACGAACGGTTGATTTAAAGTTTTGACACCCTCACTTTAATTGCGAATATCTAGAGATATAATCCGTAATTGTTTAAATTGATTGCATATTCCTAATCTATGCGGAAAACTGAAGAGATCCATATATTACATGTATCGTTTGAAACAAAATCTGAAAATGGGTAAAATTTCAGTTTAAAACCAGAAACAGGGGAAAAACGAGGAAGATGATGAAATTGCAAGAACTCGCGCGCACGACCCGCTCGCGCGAGGCTCGCTCGCGCGGCCCACTTGCGCGAACCATTCCCCCCTTCGCGCGCGCTACCCGCTCGCGCGAGGCTCGCTCGCGCGCCCCGCTCGCGCGACCCGTTCTCCTCCTTCGCGCGCGCGACCCGCTCGCGCGACCTGACAGTTTGAACAGTTTTTGTATTTTTATATAAGGGACTGTTTGGAAAAGGTTTTGAAAGTTTTTAAAGAACTGTTTGACAAATATACTGTTTTAAAGGCTCACTGTTAGGAATTGAACTTATTAGAACGTTTAAGACCGAACCGTGATTTATATTGAACGAATGTCTAGCTTTGAGATTAATAACTGTTACTGCAAACTATGAACATTGACATACATATTAGGGTCGAGGTTGTGTCAACATGCATGTGTGTGAGAAGGCGTGAAAAGAGTACAGAGTGGCGGTCTGGTGTGCGACCTCAATATCGATCAGATATTATTCCTGGTATTAGAGGCGACAGTGTTGTGTACGGCTTAGATATCGATCGGATATTATTCCTGGTATCTAGGGCGCTTGTTTCGGATATCGATCGGATATTATTCCTAGTATCCGAAATGATGGTATTGAGTGCGGCTTAGATATCGATCGGATATTTTTCCTGGTATCTGAAGCGATGGTATGGTATGCTGTTTTGGATATCGATCGGATATTAGTTTTATTTCTAAATACACATGTAGTTGTCTATTATTTTAAATTAATATAAATTAAACATGCAGCTAGACATCTAAAATAGGTCTAGGAACAATTATCCATGTTGTCCTATTCATTAAACATGAAACAATAATAATCATTCAATCACACATAAATAAGGAAACCACAATAAAACAGGAATCCCACTATTATGGTCAAGCTGCAACTCTTATGAAGAAATCTTCATTGAACCCGATTAGCTCTATGTCGCCACTACACACGGGGTTGAGCTGCCTTCCAGAACAGTTTTCTGAAACTGCCTTCTGAAACTGTGTTCTGAAATTGCTTCTAGATCGCTTTCGGAAATTGCTTGTAAAACTGCTCTCACGTACCATCTTCACGAATTTACTTGAGATAAATTACATAAATCCTATGCCTCCATGAAGGAGTTCACATGTTATTTATTTGCAGTAAACTAACCACGCATCAATCAAGCATGGGATCCAATACATACAAATCCTATGCCTCCATAAAGGAGTTCACATGCTATATCAAAACAACAATATTAACCACGAATAAACCCATCGTGGGATCCAATCACACAAAACCAGTGATCATAATAGTGGAATAAGAATGCTGCAAAACAAGGATTAGTACAGATCTACGTTCTATCCATTTATCAATGCACGCATAAGATCTGTATTACTAGACAACATGGTTGCGTCCAACCTATACGCAGAATCAACGTTGCTCTGATACCACTGTTAGGAAACTGCGTTCCCAGAATCCATTGACAACGCGTATAAGTTGGTACTGCAAAAAATTTATGTGAAAACTACAATAACCCTACAAGGGCGGAACTAGGGTTACCTTAAACTGCTAAAACGGATTGCTGTAGTAGACGAATCGAGAACACGGGCTCGATAACAGCTCACGATCTTCTACCGTATTCCTTTGCTGCCAGAATATCGAACTGAGTGTGGGCTCTTTCGAAATCCTTTATGTTTTCTGATCTTCCCTCTTTACATTCTATTTTCTATTCCCAGTTATAACACTCTCTTTGATTGCTGTGACAATTCAATCCCGATCACATTAATCCGACAAAGATGTGTTCATCAGGAGGACTAAACGATCTCCGATTCACTTGAAGTTTTTATAGCAGCTCCGTCTCGACGTCAGGAACGTCGTGTAAAAAATTCAACAACTTTCTACCAGTATCGAGCAGTTCGAAGTTCTTTAAGTGAGCATTGTCCGACGCTAGCGATCTTCACTCCTATGTCTCTTGAATGCTTATAGAGACTAGGGTTTGGTGGAAACCCTTCTAGAAGAAAGCTAGGAGGTCAAGGGAAGCTTAGAATATGAAATCATGCAACCTGAGAGAAGAGCCAAGGCAACATATATATATAGGCTACGATAGGGACCATAAGAAGTCAATAAGGAATAGGTTTCCTTATGGAATTAGGAAACCCTAATTCGAACTGAATTAGATTCCGATTTACATAAATTATAATTCATACCACTAAAGAATTATAATTGCACTCCTACCCTTATCTCAAAAATATATTTCGAGCTCCATGTTATTAAATGCTTATTATCTCCCCATGTTAAGATCACAGATATCCATTAATTAAATATAATTACTGACAATCATATTTAATTAATTTCTTACAATTCCTTGAGATTCTCTGCATAACTTATCTGATATGTCGGAGACAAAATCCACCTGCAGGGTTTGACATAATCAAAACTTATAAGCTTTCTCAAGGGGATATCATCAATCCCAAAATTGAGACATGGATTCCATCATTAATTAATATCCACCATACAATTAATATTGTCACCCAATCCAATGAGATATTGACCCATTTAAGGATCTCACCCTTTTAGGGATCAAAGTGTAAATATCAAATGTACGTGTCTATAAACTAACTTAGGATTTAGTGCATAAGCACTCATAATAGCCATGAGGTATTAATTATCTTATAAGTTAGTATAAAGATAATTACCCCAAGTTGGTCCTATTTAATACACAAAGTGTTCCAGCATAATGAGTTGAAACTGTACCGTTTCCCGCAGTCAAGACAAACCTACTACAACACTATGCTACAGTCCTACCGATGGTGTGTCCAATCCCATCTAAGACTGTAAACCAAAATCTTACATTCTACAATATCTGGTGGTCTGATCTTCCGTGTGTAAGCCGAACTCTACACACCAAACCACCTACTATGTAGAATGAGAGACACACATGCATAATATTAAATAAATAATATAATACAAATATTGCCCCACACAGATTCTCATAAAAATGGAATAACTGATTTTATTAAAATAATAAATTAACTACATAAAGCATGGCTTGTAGTATACATCCCTAACACTAGGGTGCTTGTTTCGGATATCGATCGGATATTATTCCTGGTATCCGAAATGATGGTATTGAGTTACGGCTTAGATATCGATCGGATATTATTCCTGGTATCTAGGGCGCTTGTTTCGGATATCGATCGGATATTATTCCTGGTATCCGAAATGATGGTATTGAGTGCGGCTTAGATATCGATCGGATATTATTCCTAGTATCTGAAGCGATGGTATAGTATGCTATTTTGGATATCGATCGGATATTATTCCTGGTATCTGAGGTAATGGTTTTGGTTGAGTCGGTTTTTGTTTGAGAGAAAAGAGTCAGAAAGATGAGATGTTACATTGTTCATGCACGGTTGCATATTCATTGCTTATTTTATTCCCCCGTGACTTATGTTGGAATTGGAACCTTGAACCTATTGCTTTTAAAGTTAAATTGCACCGCTATTTATTTGCTTATATACACATTGCGAGCACATGTTTATTTTGCTCACCAGCTTGCATAAGCTGACGGCGTTCTAGACTGTATGTCCAGATTTTCAGGGTCAGGAGCAGCTCGGGTATTTCGACTATGCTAGTTAGAGGCAGGGAACTTTCCAGGAGGCTGCTTTATATTTTCCTATGTCTTTTAAATTTGGGTTGTAATAAACTAGTTTTAGACATTTGAATAAGGCGTTTTGTGCCTAAGTTTATGACTGCTGTATAGTTAGTAAGTTTTAATTTTGGAGCTTATGTTTTATTAGTAACCTTTCTTTAGAAATGCTGTTTAAGTTATTTGTTGCAGGGATAATTGGTCATACTCACTTGTCACGACCTACGAGTCCATAAAGGAAATTAAATGCTTTCCTTTATTATGCTACGTCGGGGCGTGACACAAAAAGCATGTACAGATTGTACTATAGACGCTTATAGAGATAATCGTTTGTAAGCAAAGTTCAGTAAGTGCGAGTTTTGGCTCGAGGAAGTCAAGTTTTTGGGACATGTCGTCTCTTAACATGGAATTTCTGTAGACACTTCGATGATTGACGCAATAATAGATTGGAAAAGACCGAGTAATGCCTCAAAAGTTAGAAGTTTTCTTGGCTTGGCTGGTTACTATCAGAGATCCGTAGAAGGTTTCTCCAAAATTGCAGCCCCTTTGATTGGACTTACGAAGAAAAATCTAAAGTTTGAGTGGAAGGATAAGCAGGAACACGCATTCCAGGAGTTAAAAGAGAGATTGACTTCAGCACCAGTGCTTGCAGTACCAAAAAATCGGCGAGAGATACACCATCTATAGTGATGCATCGCACCAAGGATTAGGGTGTGGGCTAATGCAAGATGGGAAGGTTATAGTGTATAGATCAAGACAGTTGAAGCATCATGAGATGAGATACCCTACGCTCGATCTTGAGTTAGCAACGATTATTTTCACCTTGAAGATCTGGAGACATTACCTCTTTGGAGAGCAGTTCGATTTATTTTCGGACCATAAGAGCTTGAGGTATTTGTTTTTGCGGAAGGAACTTAACATGAGATAGAGGAGGTGGATGGAATTATTAAAAGATTACAACTTCACTTTATACTACCATCTCGGTAGGACAAATGTAGTCGCAGACGCGCTATCCCAAAAACCTCGCGGGATAGTTGCTTCTCTTATGATTCGAGAATGGAGAGCATTGGAGACTGTGGCAGAATTTGATCTTCAAAGCACACAGTCAGAGGAAAGACGACACTTTGGGTGGGTGTCTTGTAGTCATGGTTTAGAAAATCGGACCGGGCTGGCTTGTTCGACCGATTGAATCATCGACCGGTCAGAGTTCAGGTTCGGTTGACACCGGTAATCATTAGTGAGATAATAACAGTTCAAAATCGGTGGGTGAACCGATTAAATCGGAAAATCGAAAAAAAACGGTAACGATTTTTTAACCCAAATGGTTCATCAAAGTTCCATCTTTTATTGGAAAGGAAACCAACCCTTCTGACTTCTGAGTGCTTTGATTAAGGGTTTGAGGCAGTCAAGGACTCAAGGCACAGATGACGAGACATCTATGACGTGACTTGCCCTTGAGATCAATTTGAATATATGAGTTTATGAACAAAAAAAATACTAGATATCGATGACGAGACATATATGCTTCCCGTTACCATTTTTGGGAAAAAATAATAGGCTTCTCAAATTTGTATTTGAAATGTAGTTTTTAACACAGGTGGTAGTGTGCCTACTGAATTTTCATTGTAGTATGTTAAAGTGGTCCCACTATTATAAAATGTAATCTCATAGTCATATGTGTTAGGAACCTCATTTGGGACATAGAATTTGGGAAGACTAGCATTACTTTTCTTGTAAATGCTTATAAAAAAAATAAATATTTTTGGTGCGGTTTTTTGATGCTTGATTTTTTTATATTAGTATTTACATTTAAAAATAAATATTTTTTTTACATAATTATAACATCACGGTTTGATTTCGGTTCACCCGACGGTTGAACCTCTAACCCGTGACCCGATCATTTTTTCGGTTTGATGAACGGTCCGGTTTTCAAAACATTGCTCGTAGTATAACTAACACTCATTGGTTGTATTCTAGAAGCTCAACGGAAGGATGAAGAATTGAAGAAGTGTTTCAGCAAAGGAACCGAAAGAATGGAGTATCGAGACAAATGCCACAAATTTGTGACCACCAATGAGGAGCGGATTTGTCTTAAGGATATAGTATCTAACACTAGACTTGATCTAATAGTCCGTATTGCATCTAAACTAGATTCTGTTTATTTTATAGTATTTAATTTTGAGTTCCAAATTTCAGTTTTGTACATCCTAACATATTTTGGTTAACAGAATGAACATTCCATTCATTTATATTTCTAACTGTCCAGGAATAGAATATCGATTACATTCCAATGTTTGATTTAAATAGGTTAACTAATGGAATGGAATCAATTTTTTGTAAAATATCCCAAAAATACCTTTTACAATCTATCTATCTACCTATTTATTATATCTATTTTACAAAAATACCTTTTACAATCTATCTATTATATCTACATATCTACCTATCTATCTATTATATCTACCTATCTATCTATTATATATACTCTCACTATGTGGATAACACTTACACACGTGGCTTTTAACCTCATAAGAAAACACTTCCCTCACTATGTTCTACATCGTCTCCTCGTGTCCCCTCCTCAAAGTCTCCTATGTGTAAATATTGGTTTCAATAGGAATATAATCTTACAAGGTATTCTAAGTCAATAGGGAGACTTTATCAATCCACCCCTATTTATGTTGGTGTACTTATCTAAATCAGCAAAAAAATCTCTCAAATTTAGCAAAAATTCAAACTTTGTGAAGAGAGTCTCCTACACAACATGCCTCATCTTCTTCAACGCTAGCTACCGCCTCCTCTCCCAAACCCATCGTCTTCTCACCTAACCGCCGCCTTCTCTCCCTCAACATTGAAAAAGCCAGCAGTGGGGGTTTGAATATATGTCTGTCCAGGCCCACCGACTCTGACTCTCTCGAATCCATCCAACATTGGCCACTAAAAACTCTAAATTTATGTGCCTTTCCTCTGCAATTGATGCTTCATTGAGGTATTCTCCGTCTTCTGTTTATGCTTCAATTCTTAGATTTTATGGATCCATAGGAACTAGAGAGAAAGGTAGGGATATCACTTATTATATAGTTGATGATGTGGAGGCTTTGATGTTTTATAGGGAATGAGATGGTTCTATAAGGTTCCAGGTGTTAAATCTTGAGACTTAATTGTTTATTTTTATTTTTCATAAGCAATCAAATTCAGTATCCCTCTCTCTCTCTCTCTCTATCTCTCTCTCTCTCTCTCTCTCTCTCTCTCTCTCTCTCTCTCATACACACACACACACACACACACTTTATTATGTAGTGTTCAGGATATTGGGGACAAAAATAGATAGTGTATGCTCAAAATTTTAGGAATGAATTAAAGTAGATTCTGGATAGAGATTGCATCAAATTTTCCATTTAGTGAAAATTTTTGAATTTTCGAATCAACTTGACAAGTTATGTACACACCATCTTAAATAACTTTGATATGAAAGAGAAGGATGTGAAGTTTATGCCCTATTCAATTATGTGAATTGGAAATTCTAGAACCCCCTTGGTTACAGAAAGGAAGGCAAATTTTTGAAAGCTCAATAAATTGAGCCTAAGCAAGCTTTGATATTGTCTCATTCAATTAATGGATCAAATGAAGCCTCAATTATCCATGCTAGGAGTTTGATTGTGTCGTCTTTTTTCTCATTGAGTTTAATTTCAAGGCACTGTTAGAGATCTTCTTCGCTTTTGAAATCATAGTGCTTCGATAAACTTGAGTTTTAAACTTGAGTTTTAATCTATTTCCTATCCAGTTCCTGTTATTTCACGGGACTTTAGTCCCATATTAGTGGCCCACTAGTCTTCTATTTAGGTCGGACTCCACTATGTTTATTAGCCAATAGAAAATAAGCCTATTAATAAAATATAATATAAAAGATATAACTGCTTTGAAGGTTAAAATAAAACTAACGATGGAATAGTTTTTTGAGATAGCAGTTATTTATTTGGGCCCTCTTCTCTCCTCTATAATATATACAAACCTCCCCTTTCAAATAAATCCATCAGTTACAGAAAGGGTTTGTAAAGATTGAGAGACAGAGAGAAGAAGGAGAAGCCATATGAAGGTTTGATCAATTAAGGGGTTTTCAATCACCGTCTCTATCAATCGTCAATGGCAAACAACGGTACGCATTAAATTATAGTATTTTGATAGTTCTTGAGATGTATTAGATTCAAGATCCATACATTTTTCTGCATGATAGTATGATTATTTATCAAATTATAGACTTACAGTAGGTATCAGAGCGAAGGTTTAGATTCAATACATCTTGGAATAAAAGATATTATAGATGTTAATTTATGTTGTTAACTACAACCGTATGCCGCAAATATCAAACCCTCCGATCTGATCATATATATACACTGTCGCATAATTAATGTTTGTAAAATTATTACAATTCATAAATATGCATATGCGTGTTTATGCATTCCTTGTGTGTATTCGGTGAAGTAATAAATTTAGTATACTTATTGTTCATCACATGGGTCCCATGAATTGTTTAATCTATGTTATGTTGTATATACACATATACCCATGTTATTTATGTTGATTTTTTGAAGTAAAAAGTTTTGGAAGGCATGAAAACTTTTACTACCAGTACTTTGTACACCATTTTCCTCATTTGATTTGGATAATGACTCCATCACATGTGAAGCTTTGTTTTATTTTAGAGTTTCCTCCTGATCTATATACTTGGTTATTAACTTGAAATCGATGATGGATAATCATGAGTATTCCATGTACATATCTGAAGATTAATAATATTAGAATATATCATGGTAATTTATTTTGGAAGGAATTAATTTCCAATTATGTGACTACTTTGTGGGTTCTTAAGTATCCAATGAAATTAAATTTTCTTTTACATTATATCTATGTTGGCTATTGTGTAGAAATGTTTACTTATATGCTAGCCAGAAAAATTAAAGTTTATTATTTAAGTTGTATTGTATTAATAATTAAGAGTTATTACTATTTATTTGTCATTGAATAGATTCCAATCACATAAAGGAAAGTTTAATTTTGTTTTCACACATTATAAGTGATTGAGTTAATAAATGATAATTTTAAGTAATTAAATAACAACTCTAATAAAAGGGTTAGAGAATATTGTTGGTTAGTTTTATATTTATAGGGTTTATTAATTTGGTAGTCACCAAAGTGACCTAGGTTAGTGAGCCTTATGAATATAGAATTACATGAAAGAGTAGTCATTAAGGGTGACATAAAAGACAACAATATTCTCAATGGCAATCATAGTTAGGAGATTGGGACTAGCCCAAAGGAGAGTCACTTTCAACTAACTATGAACTGGATAGGGTAATGTAATTTGTGTCATTTAGTAGTGTAGAATTGGATACCCAAAGGTAACATAACTAACTAGTAGGTGGCATAAATTACATTAGACCTATATAGGTGATAATATTTTGCACCTAAAGAGTGGACACTAGATATGCTAAGGTTTTCACCCAAAGGTGGAACCTATGTGATATCAATAGTTCATCTGTTTAGAATTTATAATTCTATATTATGGATAGACTCAAGGCCTTACCGTGAGCATTGTCCTATTTTATTTCAGTGACTATTCCCACTTCGTTGCACTCTCATGCATCTAGCATTCCAACTCTCAATGGGTCTAACTTCTCAGAATGGTTTGAACAAGTCCAATTCACGCTAGGTGTGTTAGATCTTGACATGGCACTTTTGGCTGAAAAACCTGAGGAAATTACTGCTGATAGTACTGCAGAACAGGTTGATAATTTGAAAGCCTGGGAAAGATCAAACAGACTTAGTCTTATGTTTATGAGGATGACCATGGCTAATAACATAAAAACCTCCCTCCCTCAAACTAATAGCTCATTGGAACTGTTAACTGCTGTCAAAGAACGTTTTAAATCAGCAGATAAGTCACTCGCAGGCACACTTATGGCAGAGTTAACTACTGTAAAATATGATGGTAATAGAGGCGTTCAGGAACATATCCTCTATATGACTGACAAAGCTGCAAAACTTCGAGCACTAGGAATGCAAGTGGATGAATCCTTCTTGGTGCAGTTTATTCTCAACTCACTCCCTCCTCAGTTCGGCCCATTCAAAATTCACTATAACACTCACAAAGACAAGTGGAATTTGAATGAGCTAACTGGTATGTGCATTCAAGAGGAAGTGAGACTGAGGCAAGAAGGACCCCACTCTGTGCTTGTTGTAACTCAAGGAGCTAAAAAGAAAGGAAAGTTTGTGAAAGGAAAGAGATTTCCACCAAAGAAAGGAGATGGACCTGGGGAAAGTAGCCAGGGCCGTGGAAAGTTCACTGTCAAATGTTACTTCTGTGGCAAGAAAGGACATGTGAACAAAGACTGCAGCAAGCGTAGAGCTTGGTTCGAAAGGAGAGGTATAAATCTTTCTTTTGTATGTTATGAATCAAATCTTGCTGAAGTTCCTTCTAATACTTGGTGGATTGACTCTGGGGCCACAACTCACATAACAAATTCGATGCAGGGATTCCTTACAACCCGGAAGCCGAAGGACAGTGAAAGATTCGTCTATATGGGGAACCGTCTCAAAGCGGAAGTGGTAGCTGTTGGAACCTACCGCCTACTCTTAGAGACGGGTCATCAGATGGATCTTATGGACACTTTATATGTACCTTCAATTTCTAGGAATTTAGTTTCTTTGTCTAAGTTGGATGTTAGTGGATATTCAGCTTTATTTGGTTGTGCAAAACTCAGTTTGTTGTTTAACTCTGTTGTAGTTGGTTCTGGTATTTTATGTGATGGTTTATATAAAATTTCTTTGAATCATGAGTTTGCACAATCTTTAATAGCCTTGCATTCGAATGTTGGTTCAAAACGTGGCCTAATTAATGAAAAGTCTTCAATCTTGTGGCATAGGCGACTGGGGCATATCTCCAGGGATAGAATTGAGAGATTGGTGAAGATTGGGATTTTAGATAACCTAGACTTCACTGATTTTGAAGTGTGTGTGGATTGCATTAAGGGAAAGCAAACCAAACACACTAAGAAAGGTGCCACAAGAAGTACTGAGCTTCTTGAGATAATTCATACAGATATTTGTGGACCACTCTCCATTCCATGTTTTACTGGAGAGCGGTACTTTATCACCTTTATAGATGATCTTTCTCGCTATGGTTATGTATATCTAATCCATGAAAAGTCTCAGGCCGTTGACATCCTTGAGGTGTTCATTACTGAGGTCGAGAGACAGTTAGATAGAAAGGTTAAAATAGTGAGGTCTGATAGAGGTGGTGAATTCTATGGTAGATATAATGAGACGGGCCAAAATCCTAGCCCATTTGCCAAATTTCTTGAAAAGCATGGCATTTGTGCTCAATACACAATGCCAGGTACGCCACAGCAAAATGGTGTTGCTGAAAGGCGTAATCGTACTCTTTTGGATATGGTTAGGAGCATGATGAGTTTTTCAACTGTACCTGATTCATTGTGGGGTGAAGCATTAAAGACTGCAATGTATATCTTGAATAGGGTTCCTAGTAAGGCAGTCCCAACAACTCCTTTCGAGTTGTGGACTGGTAGGAAGCCTAGTTTGAGACATTTACATGTTTGGGGTTGTCCAGCAGAAGCAAGGATCTTCAATCCACATGAGAAAAAGTTAGATTCAAGGACAATATCTGGATATTTCATTGGTTATCCAGATAAGTCCAAAGGGTACAAATTTTATTGTCCTAACCATAGTACGAGGATAGTAGAAACCGGTAATGCCAGATTCTTAGAGAATGGCGAAATTAGTGGGAGTGATGAATCAAGAAAAGTAAATCTCGAGGAAATAAGAGTGGATATCCCACCACCCTTTCCTCCTCGAGAAATTGTTGTTCCTCAGCCTATTCAACCAGTTGAGGCAAACGAACAACATAATGAAAATGATTTACCACTTCATGATGATATTGCCATTGAAAATAATGTAGAACCACCACAACCGGCAATTCTGAGAAGATCTCAGAGGGAAAGGAGACCTGCCATTTCAGATGATTATGTGGTGTATCTACAAGAATCTGATTTTGATATTGGGATTAACAAGGATCCGGTTTCATTTTCACAAGCCATAGAAAGTGATAATTCTAGTAAATGGATCGATGCTATGAATGAAGAGTTGAAATCAATGGACCTGAACGGTGTCTGGGATCTCGTCGAATTGCCTAATAATTGTAAGAAAGTCGGCTGTAAATGGGTCTTCAAGACCAAGCGCGATGCTAAAGGCAATATCGAACGATATAAGGCCAGACTTGTGGCTAAAGGTTTCACTCAGAAAGAAGGCATTGATTATAGAGAGACCTTCTCTCCCGTATCTAAGAAGGACTCTCTAAGAATTATCATGGCACTTGTAGCTCATTATGACTTAGAGTTACATCAAATGGATGTGAAAACCGCTTTTTTAAATGGAAATTTGGATGAGGATATCTACATGGAGCAACCTGAAGGGTTCACAAAGGAAGGGAAAGAACATTTGGCTTGCAAATTAAGGAAATCCATTTATGGTCTTAAACAAGCTTCCAGACAGTGGTACATAAGGTTTAATGATACCATTACTGCTTTTGGATTTAAGGAAAACACTGTTGATCAGTGTATATATCTAAAGGTCAGTGGGAGCAAGTTTATGTTTTTAGTTTTGTACGTGGATGACATTTTGCTAGCTAGTAGTGATCTTGGTTTGTTGCACCAAACCAAGGAGTATCTTGCCAAGAGCTTTAAGATGGTTGATATGGGTGAGGCATCCTATGTCATTGGCATAGAGATCTTTAGGGATCGATCTCGAGGATTGCTAGGACTGTCTCAGAAAGGCTATATCAATCGAGTTTTGGAAAGATTTAATATGCAGTGGTGCTCAGTCAGTGATGCACCAATCATAAAAGGTGATAAATTAAATGAAAGTCAGTGCCCTAGGAATGACTTAGAAAAGGAACAAATGAAGAAAGTTCCATATGCATCAGCTGTGGGGAGCTTAATGTATGCTCAGACTTGTACCAGACCAGATATTAGTTTTGCAGTTGGAATGCTAGGTAGATATCAAAGTAACCCAGGAATGGAACACTGGAAAGCAGCGAAGAAGGTTATGCGATATCTTCAAGGGACAAAGGATTATATGCTCACATATAGGAGATCAGATCAGTTAGAAGTGATTGGGTACTCAGACTCGGAATTTGCTGGTTGCTTAGATAGCAGAAAGTCCACATCAGGCTTTGTGTTTCTGCTAGCTGGTGGAGCAATCTCGTGGAAGAGTGTGAAGCAGTCCATTATTGCTTCATCCACGATGGAGGCCGAATTTGTGGCATGTTTTGAGGCCACGAGTCATGCTCTATGGTTGCGGAATTTTATTTCAGGACTTGGTGTTGTTGACTCTATTACCAGGCCGCTGAAACTTTATTGTGACAATACCGCAGCAGTTTTCTTCTCCAAGAATGGGAAGTACTCTAGTGGTTCCAAACATATGGAACTTAAGTACTTGGTTGTTAGAGAAAGAGTCCAGAAACAACAAGTGTCAATTGAGAATTTAAGTACTACTCTTATGGTTGCTGATCCATTGACTAAAGGATTACCTCCAAAGACATATAAGGAACATGTTATTAGGATGGGTCTTTTGAGTAATCCTTGATATGTATAGTGATGGATATTTCAGTTGTTGTGTACTTGACGCTTTTGCGCAATGATAGTTTGTTTCTGTCTGTTTCCTATTTTCAATTATGTGTGCACATATTATATTTGGTTATTTGATAAATAGGAAATGTCTTAACAAGACAAATTACAAGGGCATTTTGGCATAATAGACTTGGTTAGTAAAGGTTATTAATGGCGTGGTACATAGAAGGGAGTATGACATAGATGTTGTACAACCGCTATGACTCACATTAATAGTCTAAGCTAATCATAGTATTACAGTTTCTTATTAATTGGGCTTATTGGCTAATTTTCAGGAAATTTGTGATCACATGTTAAAGTCTTTTAGTAGAGTCCAACAGAGTCAAATATATATATATATATATATATATTTTTTAAACAAACTTGCATATTTTATTAAAATCATACTTTGTATCATAATCGACTTAGTGGACCAAGTGGGAGAATGTTATTTCACGGGACTTTAGTCCCATATTAGTGGCCCACTAGTCTTCTATTTAGGTCGGACTCCACTATGTTTATTAGCCAATAGAAAATAAGCCTATTAATAAAATATAATATAAAAGATATAACTACTTTGAAGGTTAAAATAAAACTAACGATGGAATAGTTTTTTGAGATAGCAGTTATTTATTTGGGCCCTCTTCTCTCCTCTATAATATATACAAACCTCCCCTTTCAAATAAATCCATCAGTTACAGAAAGGGTTTGTAAAGATTGAGAGACAGAGAGAAGAAGGAGAAGCCATATGAAGGTTTGATCAATTAAGGGGTTTCCAATCACCGTCTCTATCAATCCTCAATGGCAAACAACGGTATGCATTAAATTATAGTATTTTGATAGTTCTTGAGATGTATTAGATTCAAGATCCATACAATTTTTCCGCATGATAGTATGATTATTTATCAAATTATAGACTTACAGTTCCTCCATTCTGCATTATTTCCTGGTTGCCCATTTTAAGAAATGTTTTTGTCCTAAATACAAATGGAGGTGATAATGGGGCCAAAATACAAAATTTTAAAACTATTCTGTTAATATTATGTTGTGGGTATTGACTATTCTAATACGCTTGATTTTTCATATGTATCCTTTGATTAGGGGTCCGCATTTCCTTAAATATTTAGCATTTCCATCTTTGAGTAGTTGATCTCTATTAGCTTATATTACTAGGTTGTGATTAATCCTTACTTCTATCTGGGAATTCAGACGGTTAAGAGGGATATCTCTACATACTAGCTATATCTGGAAACGATGCTCTTAGAGAGTTCGAGTTCTCTTCTCCGAGGAAGAGTGGAAGCTTATTTACCTGACTGAGAATGATAGATTTATGATCAAAACAACGAAGAAATCAGACGTCAAGGGTAGTACCAGCCTTTTGACTTCAATATTGTGCAATTCAAAGGAGACGTGGTCTAAAATAATTCTGAATTAATATAAGTTATGTTCATCTTTATTATGCAGTGTTTTGTTGGACATCATTGTTGGCTGAAGGCTGAAACAATCTTAAGTGTTCTGGTTGGTATTCGTGAGTACAATTTATCATGATAAACAAATTCATTTTCAGGCTAATCGTAGGATTTCTGGTCTAAATTGAGAAGATGAATATATGTATATATATATATATGTATGTATGTGTATATTTTGACAAAGAGAGATTATTGTGAATTTTTTGGAATCAAAACTTTTGGGATAAACTTATAAGTTAGATTATATTGTATTATTACCTATTCAATAGTTTTAGCAGGTTTATTTTTTTTGGGTCAACAACAACCCGGTTCTTGTCTAGTTAATTAAATAATTTTTAAGGAGTTCATTGACACTAGACCACTATGCTTCATTCTCTTGTGAATAGCTACATGTGGAGAAACATCTTTCACCTGACAATTTTTTCGACGATCAATGTGTTATTTTTGGTTGTATTATATATCCATTTGCACTAATGCTAGGTGTACACATTTTTTGACACACTACTTTAAATGCATGCCTGTGCTGTGTAAGTAGTGCACAGAAAAAGTGTGAAAAATATGAAAAATTCAAATAACATAAGGTACACACATTTAATGCACAGTGTTGTCAAAAAGTGTGTACACCTAGCATTATTGATCCATTTGCTAGGTCCCAACCAGTGTTATAATTTTTGGTGTCATTTGGTAATAACTTTTGCTTTGTCAAATGGTTCCCAAATGTTTTTGTATAAATTTCATAATACTTTGTCAGTTGGTTCCCAAATAATGTCGTAATTTTTTTTAATCCAAGTAATACTCTTCTATAAAAAAATTTTGAATTTCAAATTAGTGTCCAAATGCTTTGTCAGTTGTATTTGATCACTATCATGGCATGTGATATAGTTGACAAATCATTTGGAAACCAATTTAGTATTCCAAATTTAGCAGAGCATAACAGTGTTCAAAAAATAAAGCATAATATTTTTTAGATAACCAATTTATTTCTAGAAACTGTCAATTAGACTAGTTTGTGTTTTGTTTTGGGAACTGTTATTCGTACTCTATGGATATTAAATGCACTCCATAGAGTGCATATTGTGCATGATACTACATGTTTTGAAAATGGTACAATGAAGTGCATTTAGTAATTTTTGGAGTGCGAATAACATTTCCCATTGTTTTTTATGCTATCAAGAATGAAGTATCAAAGGTCTTAAAACACATGATGAATAATCCGTTCGGTGCTTTGATTTGTGGTGCAATTATTTTTATGTGTATAATTGTAATATCTTGTAGATGTTGCACAAGACTTGTCACGAAAACAAACGTATTCTACAAATCCCCATATCTATAAGAAAATAGTTTTGCTCACCCCAAAAATGGTTCACCAATGCTCAGCGAAGTATCCCATTGGTCAATGCAGTGGGACTTAGGATTAAATTAATGGTGTACCAAGCTTAAGAAAGTGATTCTAGGGAATGAGTTTCCTCCGTTGGATTCCTATCTTTTTGTTATTGTCAAAAAGGGGGAAAATGATAGAAATCTTGAAAAAGGGGGAAAATGATAATAAAAATTATTAGAAAGTTATCATTCTTGGATTCATACTTTGCATATCTTGTTACTTTGAATGATATCATCAAAATGACTCTTATTGTGCTTTAATAGCTATATCTTAATTGCATGTTTTGACATCATCAAAAAGGGGGAAATTGTTAGCCTTAAATTTCTTTAAGGCATTAATTATGTTTGCTTTGATGATGACAAATCTATTGATAATAGCATGCTCTTAATTGTTATATTCTAAACTATTATCAAGTCATTTCATTGTGCTAATCTCTTGAATTATTCACTTCAATGAATGATTTCATGAGAGAGCATATGGTGAAGCCCAAGAGTGATGGAGCTCAACAAGGATCAAGCTTAAAGACTTGAAGATCTTTCATCCTTCATTGAAGACTAGGATTTACTTATAAAACATTTTGATTAATCACTCATAGGGGCTCAAGTAACATTAGTTGGACTTTAGAATCCTTGTTATCGCACTTACAATACTTTCAAGGGCCTAAACATACTTTGACCACTATCTTAAATTCATTTCACAAAAGTTTTCAAGGGGCTAACTGAAAATGAACAACTCTTTGCAAATGGGCCATCTTAAAGGAAAAACTAGTTCAATTGGTAAGGAACTAGATGCTGAATCTTATATGGTTGGAAAGGTATTTGAATCTAGTTTCGGAATTTTCAACGGATCGCAAATCCGAGTTTTTTTTAGAGGGAGTTATGGTCATTTTAGTAAAGAGGTTTCAGCCTGCCAAAACAGTCAATAGTGTCGACTAGATTGTCAATACAGTCGACCGGATTTGCATTTCCAGTCGATTGGATTTAAAAATAGTCGTATGTTTTGTGGTTTGTATAGGTATCTACTAATATACTTATCCAGTCGACTGGATCATTTATACAGTCGACTGGATTGCGTAGAATCGCATAACGGCTAGTTTTCTAAACTCTCAAAAAATTACTTTTACACCCCTCCCAACCACTCCCAACGGTCATATATGTTTAAAAACTATATATAGGGGTGATTTTAAGTGTTGGGTATGCAAGGAAAATCATTTAAACATCATATTTAATCAACATCTATATTTGAACCCTAGTTTGAGTGAAATATCAATTTGCTTTAGATTTCAATTGTAATTCTTGAGAGAGCAAATTGTAGTGAGCTTCATTTGTATTATCTACACGTCAAGAGAGTTATCATTTGTATTCAAATCATTTGTAAAAAGTGAGGGTTAGTAACCCTTGTATGCAAAGAAGATGTGTTCTTCTTTGGGAGAGATTAAATGCTCTTATAACAGTTCGGTGCCCACCCGTGAAGTGTACCAAGATGGTTTGATCTACACCCATAAGTAGGTTGATAAAGGAATTTTCAAGAGGTGTTCTTGAGGGGTGGACGTCGACCGAGGTGTGCGGAGTGCTGAACCACTTAAAAACTCGGTTTGCAAGTGTCTTTTTCCTTCTCTCTTTACTTTATGTTTGTGATTGTGTTTAATTTTGTATTAAATTTTTAAAATGTTAATTTTTGGCTTTATGGGGCCAGCAATCACCCTATGGACTCGCTGTCACGTGTATGCATGGCATCGATGCTTGACAACCCATCCCGTTGGCGCTTTAACCGATGCAGCCACTCATGCCCACTTGGCACTTCATACAGGGCTCTGCGCTATCATATGTATAAGGAAATAATGTTACGCCTTACAGCAACTACTTTTCGTGTAGTGGTAAGTGCTTGATCCTAACACCTTTGATACCCAATATTTATTCGTTTCCCACACAACATGCCTCATCTTCTTCAAAGCTAGTTGTCGCCTACTCTCCCAAACCCATCGTCTTCTCGCCTAACCATCACCTCCTCTCCCACAACATTGAAAAGCTAGTGGCAGGGCTTTGAATGTATATCTGTCCAGCGCCCACTGACTCTGCCTTTCGCGGATCCATCCCATAATGGCCATTAAAAACTCTAAATCTATGTTCCTTCCCTCTGCAATTTGTGCTTCATCGAGGTATTCTCCGACTTTTTTTTATGCTTCAATTATTAGATTTTCTGGATCTAGGAACTAACGATAAAGGTAGGGATATTACTTATTATATAGTGAATGATGTGGAGTCTTTGATGTTTTATAGGGAATGAGATGGTTTTATAAGGTTCCAGATGTTAATTCTTGAGGACTTTATTGTTTATTTTTATTTTTCATACTGGCAACATTTCTACAGTAATCAAATTTAGTATCCTTCTCTCTCTCTCTCTCTCTCTCTCTCTCTCTCTCTCTCTCTCTCTCACTCACACATACACACACACACACACACTTTATTATGTAGTGTTCAGGGTATTGGGGACAAATATATATAGTGTATGCTCAAAATTTTAGGTATGAATTAAAGTAGAGTCTGGAATGAGATTGAATCAAACTTTCCATTTGGTGAAAATTTTTTAATTTTTGAATCAACTTGACAAGTTATGTACACTCCATCTTAAATACCTTTGATATGAAAGAGAAGTATGTGAAGTTTATGCCTTGTTTAATTATGGGAATTGGAAATTCTAGACCCCCCTTGGTTACAAAAAGGAAGGCAGATTTTTGAAAGCTCAATAAATTGAGCCTAAGCAAGCTTCAAAATTGTCTCATTCAATTAATGGATCAAATGAAGCCTCAAATATCCATGCTAGGAGTTTGACTGTGTCATCTTTTTTCTCATTGAGTTAATTTCAAGGCACCGTTAGACATCTTCTTCGCTTTTGAAATCATAGTGCTTCGATAAGCTTGGGTTTTAATCTGTTTCCCATCCAGTTCCTCCATCCTGCATTGTTTCCTGGTTGCCCATTTTAAGAAATGTTTTTGTCCTAAATACAAATGGAGGTGATTATGGGGTCAAAATACAAAATTTTAAAACTGTTATGTTAGTATTATGTTGTGGGTATTGACCATTCTAATATGCTTGATTGTTCATGTGTATCATTTGATTAGGGGTCTACATTTTCTTGAATATTTATCATTTCCATCTTTGAATAGTTGATCTCTGTTAGCTTAAATTACTAGGTTGTGATTAATCCTTACTTCTTTCCCTGCATTTAGACGGCTAAGAGGGATATCTCTACATGCTAGCTATATCTTGAAATGATGTTCTTAGAGAATTCTCTTCTCTGGGGAAGAGTAGAAGCTTCTTTACCTGACTAAGGTGATAGATTTATGATCAAAACAACGAAGAAATCAGACGTCAAGGGTAGTACCAGCTCTTTGACTTCAATATTGTGCAATTTAAAGAAGAGGTGGTCTAAAATTATTCTGAATTAATATAAGTTATGTTCATATTTATTTTGCGGTGTTTTGTTGGACATCATTGTTGGTTGAAGGCTGAAACAATCTTAGGTGTTCTGGTCGGTATTCATGAGTACAATTTATCATGATAAACAAATTCATTTTCAGGCTAATCGTAGGAGTTCTGGTCTGAATTGAGAAGACAAATATGTATGTATGTGTATATTTTGACAAAGAGAGATTATTATGAATTTCTTGGAATCGAAACTTTTGGGATAACCTTATAAGTTAGATTATATTGTATTACTATCTATTCAACAGTATTAGCAGTAGTTTTTTTTTTTATCGATAACAACCCGGTTATTAACTAGTTAATTAAATTATTTTTAAGGAGTTCATTGACACTAGACCACTATGCTTCATTCTTTAGTGAATATGTGGAGAAACATCTTTCACCTGACAATTTTTTCGATGGTCAGTGTGTTATTTTTGGTTGTATCATATATCCATTTGCAATAATGCTAGGTGTACACATTTTTTGACACACTACTTTAAATGCATGTACCCTGTGCTGTGTAAGTAGTGCACAGAAAAAGTGTAAAAAAGTGTAAAAAAATCAAACAGCATAAGGTACACATTTAAAGCACAGTGTGACAAAAAGTGTGTACAGTATGTTCACCTAGCATTATTGAGCCATTTGCTAGGTCCCAACGAATAGTAGTAACGTACCGTTGTTATAATTTTTTGTGTCATTTAGTAATAACTATTGCTTTGTCAAATGGTTCCCAAATGCTTTTGTATAAATTTCATAATACTTTGTCAGTTGGTTCCCAAATAATGTCGTAATTTTTTTTTTTATCCAGGTAATACTCTTTTATAAGTTTTGAATTTCAAATTGGTGTCCAAATGCTTTGTCAGTTGTATTTGATCACTATCACGACATGTGATATAGTTGACAAATCATTTGGAAACCAATTTAGTATTCCAAATTTGACAAAGCATAACAGTATTCAAAAAATAATGCATAATATTTTTTAAATAACCAATTTATTCCTAGAAACTGTCAATTAGATTAGTTTGTGTTTTGTTTTGGGAACTGTTATTCGTACTCTATGGATATTAAATGCACTCCATAGAGTGCATACTGTGCATGATACCACATGTTTTGAAAATGGTACCATAAAGTGCATTTAGTAATTTTTGGAGTGCAAATAACATTTCCCATTATTTTTTATGCTATCAAGAATGAAGTACTGTATCAGTCTGAAAACACATGATGAATAATCCGTTCGGTGTTTTGATTTGTTGTGCAATTCTTTTTATCTGTGTATAATTGTAATATCTTGTAGATGGTGCACAAGACTTGTCACAGAAACAAAGGTTTTCTACAAATCCCCATATCTATAACCTTTTCTATTATCTCCATAGAACCCTAATCTAACACTAGAAGCTTCAAGCAGTGAGAAATGAATAAAACACAGCAAAAGAAATATATGCATATCAAAGATTACACTTATTTATCCTTGATCTATGCTTGACGTTGAAGGAAAAAATTAGAAATTTGAGAGAGGCGAGATAGGCAACGTTATGCACATAGTATGGTCCGGAAGAGAGACGGGATAGTTTAGGAATGATAAAACAGGATCGTTTTTTTATTGGGAAAGAGTCCATTCATTCTCTTTAAGAATGTAATGGACATTCTTTAGGTTTTTGGCAAAGAAATATCATTCCTATTTAAGTAGGAATAGTTATTCCGGATGCCCATTCCTCGATACCTGGTCACACCAAACATAGAAATAGAATGAATCCATGAATGACTATTCCATTCCAAGGTTCATTCATGTCTACTAAACATGCCCTAAGGCCCATTTGGTTTGCATGGAAAGGAATGTATACAAGTAAATAGATTCCAAGTGATCAGAATCCATAGAAAGGAATCTATTTTACATTCCATTATATTACTTGGGTAAATAATGAATCTGATAATGGAAACATGATAGATTCTGTCACGACCCATCCCGCTATGGGCGAAAATAGGACACGTCGCACGCTACCAAGGCTCATCCAATTCATTAAGGTAAATAGCAGCGGAAAAACATAAGTAAAGTCCATGAAATATGGAGTTATAAAAAGTTTTGCGCAATTGAAAGTACTTAAAGAAACTCCCTGCTTGAAAACCAGCAATCCAGTCGACTGATCAGAGGTCCGGTAGACTGAAAATGCAAGATATAGAGAGCCTCAAAAAATCAGCAGCAGTCCAATCGGCTGTGTCGGGGTCCCACTCAACTGTGGTGTCAAAATCCCAGTCGACTGGTACCTTCCCGTCGACTGAATCCTAATCACTTAGAAACCCCCATTTTGAAAACACGATCTAGTCGACTGTGGTCTTCACCAAGTCAACTGTTTCTTTCACAGAATGAAGATACCAACTCCAATCCAATGATCCAGTCGACTGTGTTGGGGACCCAGTCGACTGCTTTTCAATATTTTAGAGCAGTTGCTGATTCAAACAGGCCTGTAGTCGACTGTCCCTAAACCAGTCGGCTATTTTCCCCCAGCTTACTAAGCATTCTACAGATTTTCCATCTATAGTTATCCAAACTCAAATAGGGATTAAAGAACATACATCAACTCATCCTAAAGGAGTTCTAACTTTATTACAGCATGCCATAATATAATACATAAGTTTTACTACGAATTACAATAACTACAAATCATACCAAGATTCTAAACTAAACACATGGTTTCAACTTCTCAAAATCTTCATTACAACATTTGGAATGGAAAACAAAAACATATACAAGAGCGATCTCGTCGTCCCATCGGCCTCACTCTTCGCGTTTCTTCTTTACTCTCTTCTTATCACCGGTAATGGAGAAAAGCTACGCTGCTCAGTTATATGCTGAGTGCACAAATTCTAAGATATGCAATATATGATAAAACTTGCTTTAATCTCATAATTCACATCAAAATAGCCTCTAGGGAAAAAAAACGTTCATTCATCTGGTAGCGGTAAGTCCAAGTCTTAAACTGTGATGCCAATGGCTAGTCCAAGCCTTCAACCATCACATCCCAAGTGCCCTGGCAAGTCCAAGTCTTAAACCATACACAGTAGCTGTCGCTACTAAATTTTCAAACATTGAGAAGCTGACTCAGGCATGAATTTGTATTAGTCCCCCCGTTGACCCACATAATCACTTAACGTGCTCGCGTATAAATTAGACATGCTTTTCACAGTTAAGTGCGTGCATAATTAACTGGCCTACTATTATAACATAAATTTTGCCCGGATCACAATTTTGTCGTCGAAAGTCAAAACATGTATATTTCCTATATAACATAGGTTAGAATTCATACCTCATGCTAATCCCCTCTAACTTTGAAGGAAGTCTTATAAACGTCGGATCTCTGATTTCGAAAGATTCCTACAAGTATACATGTATTTTTCCCAAATTCCTAGAATTAGGATTTTTATAAAAACATAGTCAAACATGACCTAACGACTATCAAAACGTAGCTCTTACCTCAAGGAGTTCAAATATGAAGTTTGGAGAAAAACTGGCAATCGGAAGGTCGTCGATTTGCGTCGTGAAGCTCGTGGGAATAAAATCTCCTTTCTCTCTCTCTCTCTCTCTCTCTCTCTCTCTCTCTCTCTCTCTGAAGTTTGGAGAAAAACTGGCAATCGGAAAGTTGTCGATTTGCGTCGTGAAGCTCGTGGGAATAAAATCTCCTTTTTGTCACTCTATCTCTCTCCAAGATATTTAGATTTTGATATTTATGAAAAATATCTTAAGTTTACTATATATAGGTAACACTTTCAGAAATTACGTTTACCTCCCCACGAGTTCTCAAATCTTCTAATTATCCTCTGAAACGTCGCACACATCCATTTTATTACTCCACGAGTGAAAGCTATCAATCATAAAAGTTTTCATCAAAGTTCCGTTTGGGTCCGTATTTACCTTCCGAAAACTATTCTTGTGGAATTTATAGATAATCTACCTTTTATGCAACGTATCACTCACGTTCACAGCAAAGTATTTGAAACGATCTAAGTCGAGATAAAACTACCAAAAATTATACGAAACAGGTATAATTACTATTCATAAAAATACCAGATAACTCAATTAACATTTAGTGCACATAAATGTCATTTACTCATGGCAATGCCTCATGGATTATCAACTCCTCGTGTCCTCACTTGACACTCCCGTTGACCCACAGTCAAGCTCATCTCAATTATTAAAAAACATTAATAATTCACATGATTCCAAATATACTTTATTAAAATGAATGCATTTCGGGGACGGGTGTGACAACTCTCCCCTCCAAAAAGGAAGTTTGTCCTTAAATTTATACCTCATGAATCGAAAAGGTGCGGATATTCATTTCTCATCTTTTCCTCATTCTCCCACGTAACTTCCTCGACTGAATAACTATGCTACAATACTTTTACCATTGGAATCGTTTTCGTTCTCAACACTTGCTCTTTCTGATCCAAGATTTCTACTATATGCTCTACATAGGTCAAGTCCTCTAGGATCTGCAACAGTTCTGGCACTATGATCTTACTTGTGTCCATCATAAACCATCTCAACATAGACACATGAAACACATTGTGCACATGCTTCAACTCGGACGTTAAGGCTAGTCGGTAAGCCGTTGGTCCCATTTTCTCTAGGATCTCAAACGGTCCAACGAATCTCGGGTTAAGTTTCGCTTGCTTTCCAAATCGAATAATGCCTCTCGAAGGTGATACTTTTAAGCATAAAAAATCTCCTACTTCGAATGTCATCGGTCGTCGCTTAGAGTCCGCATAGCTCTTATAACAACTTTGAGCTACCTTAAGTCACTCCTGAATTAGTTTCACTTTTTCCATAGTTAACTGTATCATCACTGGTCCTGTCAACCTTATTTCTCCAACCTCGGTCCAACAAACTGGTGATCGACACTTACGCCCATATAATGCTTCATAAGGTTTGCCCATATAATGCTTCATAAGGTTCCATCCCAATACTTGACTGAAAACTGTTGTTGTAAGCAAATTTAATTAAGGGCAAGTTTTTCTCTCAATCACTTCCAAAGTCCAATACACAAAGTCTAAGCATATCCTCTAGCGTTTGAATCATTTGCTCTGACTGTCCGTCTGTCTGAAGATGAAAAGCACTATTGAAACTCAACTTAGTACCCATAGCCTTTTGTAAACTTCCCCAAAACCTCGTTGGCTAAATTCCCTGTCGTCTTCCGGCTTAAAGTATCGGCTACTACGTTAGCCCTTCCCGAAGGATACTCAATCGAAATATCGTAATCCTTCATCAACTCTAACCATCTCCTCTGTCTCATATTGAAGTCTCGTTGCGTAAATAGGTACTTCAAACTCTTGTGATCCATGAAGATCTCACACTTTTCCCCATACAAGTAATGCCTCTAAATCTTCAAAGCATAGATTACTGCAGCCAATTCAAGGTCATGAGTCGGATAATTAACCACGTGTGTTTTCAACTATCTAGACTCATAGGCAATCACCTTTCCACCTTGCATAAGTACACATCCCAACTGATGCAACGCACCATTTTAGATCACAAACCCCTTGGTTCCGGATAGTATCGTCAGTATAGGTGCTCTTGTCAACCGCGACTTCAACTCTTGAAAACTATCTTCACATTCCGAACTCCATTCAAAAGTAACCCGTTTTCTCTCAACTTTGTCATAGGCAATGAAATCTTTGAGAAATTCTCAATGAAACGGCGATAATATCCAGCTAATCCTAAGAAACTTCAAATTTTTTACACTGAAGTCGGTCTCTGCTAATTAGATACTGCCTCCACTTTGTGAGGATCAACTGAAGCTCCATTCTTGTCAATCGCATGACCAAGAAAAGTAATGTTAGGTAGTCAGAATTCACATTTCTTAAAATTTCTGAATAGTTGCTTCTCTCATAATCTCTGAAGTATAAGTCTTAAATGGTTCTCGTGCTCCATCTTACTCAGCGAAGAGATAAGAATGTCGTCTATGAACACAATCACAAAGTCATCTAAATAGTCATTAAAGACTCGGTTCATAAGTTCCATGAACGCGGCTGGTGCATTTGTAATTCCAAATGGCATTACTAGAAATTCATAGTGTCCGTAGCGCGTCCTGAAAGCTGTCTTCTCTACATTTTTGGCTTTTACTTTCAACTAATGATAGCCCGATCTCAAATCAATTTTGAAAAATACTCGTGTCCCATGAATAGTGGTGTCAAACGGGCCGGGTCGGTCTTGGTCAAAGTGTTAGAGGGCCGGGTCGGGCCGGGTCTCACCTAATACCGAGCCGGGCTTGGGAAGGGAGGGGGTGTCCGCCCCGGACCGGTGGCCCGGGCTCACTAGGGTCGGGCCGAACTGGGCTAGTGGACGGGCTCATGGACGGGTGCATAGACGGGCCGGGCCGGAGTATTTTTTTTTTGGGGGGGGGGGGGGGGGGGGGGGAAGTTTTAACTTTTAAAGTTTAATGTTTGGGAATTGGGGGGAGTTTTTACTTTTACTCTTTTTTTTATGTTTAGTTTATGCATTAATGATTGAAAAATTTAGTGAAAAATCCCATTCTACTAACGTTTGTTGTAATAGACCCACCATTTGGTACTTCCCAATGATAGACCCTATAATTGTAAATGTTGTTAGAGATTAGTCCAAATTTTCCTATTATAGAATTATTAGATGTCTTTTCTACCCCTAACCTATATATATACATATATACATATATTAATTCAGATTTAATGATTGAATCAGTTACCAAATCTTATCAAATCCCAATTGATATTGGTTACAATATATATAGAAATTTTATCATAATATTTTAGGATATTACTTTACACAACGGTTACAAACGAATTTCATCATTTCTAATTCAGTGTATTGCATATTCAATCTAGATATCATATCATAAACGAGTCTTTCTGCAGGTATTGAATTTTACACTGCAAACAGATCATTTTTATACTGTAACTGGTTTATTAGTGTGAAATTTTACACTGCAAAATTTCACTGCTTTCATTAAACCGGATTTTGACTTACCATATATACACATTAATTCTGGTATTTATGATAGCATTTTGACTTGCCAATATCTCATTTTGTATTAATATCCCATAATTATAGTGCTTTCCGTTTTTGTGTTTGTGCCATAAATCACATAGCCTTTGAACCAAGAACATGAGTGTTAATATTCACACTACAACCTTTGAATTGTGGAGTTGTTTTTGGAACAAACTAATTAGCATTACATTGGAATGGAGATTCAATTAGCAGTTGACTCTTTTTAATTTGGTAAGCAGTCATCATTCAAATAATAAATTATAGTACATACTAACAGTATACAATTTTGCACCATAATATAGGAATCAAGAACATGAGTGTTAAATTTCACACTAGAATGAACATGAGCGTTCAATTTCACACTAGAATAATTAAACAAAGTCACACCCAGATTCAAACAACTAGCCTCCAAAGTCACGCCCAGATCCAAACAACTTCCAAAACACAATTAAATGGACTCAACTAAGCACCCCCTCCAAAGACTCAAAAATGCACCCACTGAAACACCCCAAATTAAATACTGCTCCAATACAACTAAAATAGAAGATAAAAAACAAAAAGTCAGCAAACACCAATGAAAAGGAAAAATTGAAAAGCAAAGCAACATCACGAAGACAACGACTTCTCCCGCAAACCCGCGCGTGACAACAAGCTCGATCCCAAATGCAACACCCAAAAACAATCACCACCTCGCCAGAGAAGACCATCGCAAGCTTTTTCTCGTTGAATGGAATCTCCGGTTCATCCACATCACGAAGACAACGACCTATCCCGTAAATCCGAGCGTGACAACAAGCGCGATCCCAACTGCAACACTCAAAACAATCACCACCTCGCCGGAGAAGACCATCACAAGCCTTTTTCTCATTGAATGGAGTCTCCGATTCATCCTAGAGAGAGAGAGAGAGAGAGAGAGAGAGAGAGATGGAAATCTTATATATATACATATATATAAATTTGGTGTTTAAAATTTGAAACCCCTTGATTTTGGGTGTTTTCAAATTAGATAAAGAGTTTGAAAAGGAATGACTCATTGATGGGCTTTAGGGGTAGTTTGGTCACTAAATAAAAATGTGGACCTATCACCAAAATGTTGTTAGAGTTGAACCTATTATAACAAAGTTAGACTAAATAGGATATTATACTAATTAACTCTTAATGATTAGTGATTATTAAAAAAAATAGTTTGTTTTACAAAAAAAAAAAAGTAAAGAATATTTATTATTCAATAAAAATTAAAGAGAATCAAGAGATTAGTAAGATTACTAGTATTTGATATTTAAAAATTATAGTCTAATAAAAAATAAAGATTACTTATCATTAATTTGTATAATAAAAAGTAAAGATTTATTCATTAATGATTAGTGATTACTAAAAAAAGTTCATTCAAAAAAAAAAGTCAAGAATATTTATTATTCAATAAAAATTAAAGAGATTACTAGTATTTGATATTTAAAAATTGTATCTAATAAAAAATAAAGATTACTTATCATTAATTTGTATAATAAAAAGTAAAGATTTATTCATTAATGATTTGTGATTACTAAAAAAAGTTCGTTCAAAAAAAAAAAAAGAATATTTATTATTCAATAAAAATTAAAGAGATTACTAGTATTTGATATTTAAAAATTATAGTCTAATAAAAAATAAAGATTACTTATCATTAATTTGTATAATAAAAAGTAAAGATTACATTTTACAGAATTGAATTTTTATTTTTTTTTTAAATGTCGCTCACAATTTATACGCATGCGGGCCAGGAGTATGACAATTGATTTGTTTGGAACTGAATGATCTTCAACATTCATATTCATTCTTCAATTCTTCATTCTTCAATTTTCTTCCGTAACTTCCAAATTTGCGAAGTTTTCAAGAATAGGATCTTGGCGGTTTTGAGTTCGATATTGTGCACGGTCCCGATCCTTCAAGCACATCAAGCAGTCAAGCATATCAGGAGATAATCTGCTCCTCCTTTCCTCTAGCACCGGAAACCTACACTAAAAGCAGACTCTGATGCAACTGTGGAAGCCGGAGGAGTTAGTAGATCACGAGCCATGATGGAAAGAACAGGGAAAGCTCTTACATGTTCTTTCTACCAAGTCAAAATATTTAAATCGACCATTTCCTCATTGGTTAATCGGCTTTCCCACTCGGTTTCTCGATACTTATTTAATTCACCAAGAATATTAGAACTACTTACAAATGATTGACTAACACCCTTTTGTTTCTTTAGACTGAGAAACTGGCTCGCCCAAGAACCACCTGACGCTCCTGAACGTAACTCAATATTAGAAGTAGAAGAAGAAGTAGCACTTTCTTTATTTGTATATTTTTCATAGTAAATACGAAATAAAGATTCCAAAGTATTTTCCATTTCAAAAGTAGTTATTTCTAAACCAGGCTCACCATCTGGTCCTTGCATCAATTCAGATATTTGTTTAACCATTTCACAAACACCATCAAAATTGATTCAAGGATCCAAGATTGCAGATAAGTAAAATACAAGTGGAATGTTAGACCAATATTTTTTAAACTTTTTTTCCATATTTTCGCAAATATCAATAAAAATTTCATTTTTTTGTTTATAACTACAAAATGTATGAGCCATATTAAATAATTCCATATGAACTAAACAAGAAGTAGAATAGTAAACACCGAAAAATTTATTTATAGAATTGTAAAATACTTCTAAAAATCTATCAAAGTCAAATGCCATATCCCAATCGTTTGAAGTCAAGTTTAGTAAAGGATAATTAACATTAACAAATTGAGTAATAATGCCACTATACTTTTTACAAGAATCTATCATAAGATAAGTAGAATTCCAACGAGTTTTAATATCAGTTTGTAATTTCTTTTTATTAAGACAATTTTGTTTACAAACACCATAAAATGCTTGTAGACGGCTAGGCGTTGAACAACAAAAGACCACTACCTCTCTAATTTTAACTATGTGATCTTTAATTTTTGTTAATCCATCTTAGATAATCAAATTAATGATATGACATACACGACCATGAAATAATTTTCCATTCAACATTGGGCGCATAAGATCTTTAAACATATTAATAGCATTTGTATTAGCACTAGCATTGTCAAAAGTAATGCTTATAATTTTTTTCATAATATCATACTCATTAAAAACATTGATTATATAGTTATATATATTTTCACTAGTATGAGGATAGTTTAATGCACGAAAAGCAATGATATTTTAATTCATATTCCAATTTTCATCTACAAAATGCGCCGTTATACATATATATCCCGTTTTATTACAACCAGTCCATAAGTCAGAAGTGCATGCAATTGTACAATTAAAAGTAGAAAATTCCTCAATTAAATTTTTTTTGGTTTGTTGAAAAACAGATTGTATATCACTTCTACGGGTATTTTTAATAATAGGTTGGTAGGCGGGTTGTAAAAAAAGTTTGAATAAAACGTATACAGCACTCTTCTTCAACTAAAGTAAAAGGCATATCGGATGCACAAAGAAATTTTTCCAAGCCTTCCCTTATATTTTTTTTATTATAAAGAAAAGTTCCAACGCTTGTGCCAGTAGAAGCAGAAATTTGGGATTGTACTAGGCCGCCCGCTTGAGCGGTACCTGCTTCCCATGCACCTTTATGCTTGTTTATGATGTGCCTTTTAAGTGTATTATTTCCTCCACCTTTGTAAGAAAATTTGAGTCCGCATATTTTGCAAATAGTTCTATTTTTTTTCGTCATTTAATTTAAAAAATAACCAAACGAGTGATTTTAATTTTCTTTCAGTGGTGGGATTGGGATCATTAGGATTTGAAAGAGATGGTTCAGATGGATTAGACCCCATAATTTCAACGTTGTCATCATCCTCCAATTCCAAATCATTAATATCATTTCTTTCCCCATAATCTAAATTTTCAAAGTCATAAGTTGACCCTTCTCTAGTTTTTTTGAGATTTTGAATGAGATACCATTTTTTTTAAATAAAAAAAGGGGGAAAGAAATATAAAAGATTAAAAATACTAACAATTAAATAAGCAACTAATAAAGCAAGAAGTGAAACAATAAATAAATTTACCTCAACTTATAGTAGTAGAAGAAGAAGTGAACCACTATAAATTATAATAAGACTTGAGACTTGAGAGCTTGTAAGTTTAAGTTGTAGAAAGACTAGAAGTGCTTTGATAATTGAATCACCAACTTGTAGAGTAGAAGTGCTTGTAGACATGTAGTTTATGGAGTAATATAGAGAAAGTAGAGAATAGAGAGAGATAATTGATTTTTGTATGAGAAAATATATTGTGGGAGGTTTGGTATTTATAGAAAATGGGCTATGGGGCATTTTGGGAAGTCAAAAATCATAGTTAAATTTTTACCCCCAAAACTAGCAGTTTTATAGCCGTTAGAGGGGTAAAAAGTGAAAAAATATTTGAAAAAGGGTCAAACTAGCCGTTATGGGCCGAGCGGGCCTACCGAGCCGGGCCACAACGGCTAGTTTATTCGGGCTTATGGGCCGGGCTAGGGGGTTAGCGGGCCGGGCCGGGCCAGGCCGGGTTTCGGACAAAGGAGCGGGCCGGGCCGTGGACGGGACTAAGGGTGTCCACCCCGGACCGGACAAAAGTGCTCGGGCCTAGTGGGTCGGGCCGGGCTTTTAGCCTGGGAAAATTGAGCCAGGCTCAGGCCGGGCCGGGCCAACCCGACCCGATTGACACCTCTACCCATGAAATTGATCAAATAGATCGTTAATTCTAGGCAACGGATACTTGTTCTAGATTGTTAACTTGTTTAACTCTCAGTAGTCAACATACATACGCATTGAACCATCCTTCTTCTTTACACATAGTACTGGGGCTCCCCACGGTGATATGCTAGGTCGAATGAAACCTTTGTCAAGTAGTTCTTGTAGTTGTGCTTTCAATTCTTTCAATTCTACGGGTGTCATTCGATACGGTGCTCGAATACGGTAGCAGTGTAACTCCACTTCCTTGAAAACAAAAGTTCCCATACATCGGTGATCGAAAATTGACTTCTTTCTGTTCACAATCTATTGTGGCTTGGTTAAGAGACAACCAATACATTCATAGTATCACATCGAAATGGTTCACAGCAATCGGTATAAGGTCGACGGTCATCAACTTCTCGCCTAGTTTGATCCCATAGTTCTTGTATATCGTGGACGTAATTATAGGCTCACTAAGAGGTACAGTAATGGATAATTCATATCCTAACGGTGCCGATCTAACATTCAAATGTTCAACAAAATGACGCGACACAAATGAATGTGTAGATCTTGAATCAACGAGTATGCGTGCTAAGTGTGAACATATAAGCACCATACTTGAGACCACTGTATCTGCAGTAGCCACATCTCCAGGATTCATCTGGAATGACCTCCCTTCGCACTGCTCTGTCCCCTGCCTCCTCTCATTAGATTACTTAGGCTTCAAACCACTCGAAGCCATGGAACTCGCTCCTTGTTGGGGACGTCTCCTCAGACAATTCCGGGATTGATGCCCAACCATCCCACAATCGTAACATTTGCCTCCCATATCAGATGCCGAACTATTACTGTTCATCCCTTGAGTTTTGTTCTGAAAGTTAGTTAGAAAACATCGGCCGGTGTGTGGTCGATTGCAAAGCGAACACATCGGTATATTGCTCATCGTTCTCCCTTGTCCACTGAAGCTAGAACTAGAACCAGAGCCTCGCGTGAATGGCCTCTTGAAAGATCCGCCTTGGTTTCGGTCACCACTCTCATTACCTCGCTTGCCTAGCTGATTTTGCCATGATCTTTCCATTCCACTTTCGGCTACAAGCGTCGTTTGTTGCACTGCTGCCACAGTTGAATGCTCATAGGTCTCTACTCTTAACCGGATATTATCCCTTAAACCTTCCTCCAACTTCCTTGCTCTATCCTCCTCCTCTGGCATTGACCCCTTTCCAAATCTCAATAATGCATTGTACTTGGAAGTATATTGGATTACAGTAATGTCTCCCTGTCGGGGATTGTCGAACTCTCTCTTTTTCACGTTGAGAGCGGCTCGCGGAAAGAATCGATGAATAAACTCTGCCTTGAACCATTCCCACGTTATTGGTGCCCCTTGGTCCAGAACATTTACCCACCAATTCTGGGCTTCACCCTTGAGCACATCACTTGCATTTCCTATCTTTAGTGCATCGGACATTGGGATAGACCTGAAAATTCTCTCCATATCAATGACCCAGTGTTCTGTTAGTGTTATGTCAGACGTTCCATGAAATTCCATTGGTTTCTTTCGAGCGAATTGTTCCAATACAGGCCGTCCACTCCTGTTCTTTGGAGCATGTACCATAACTATTGGTGCTGCCTTGAAAGAAGGTGTTGGAGGTAACCGCTTTGTTAAATTCCGAATCTAGTCTCCGATGTTTCCGATCATTTCGGTCATGTGGTTCATTCGGCGATACATCTCGGTCACCGCCACTCAAGATTGTACAATCTTGTTAATCTCAATGCATAAACAATATGCATGTATGACAATAAACAAATCATGTACATACAACCACATACCATAAGCATCAAACATCTCTACAATGTTTGCGTTAAAATCACTCAACACTCCACTTGTCGTCGAACGTTCCCAAAGATTTGTTACCTATAACTCTGATACCAATAAATGTCACGACCCATCCTGCAACGGGCGAAAATAGGACACGTTACACGCCACCAACGCTCATCCAATTCAATTAAAGTAAATAGCAGCGAAAAAATATAAGTAAAATCCATGAAATTTAAAGTTACAAAAAGTTTTGCACATTTGAAAGCACTCAAAGAAACACCCTGCTTGAAAACCAGTAATCCAGTCGACTGATCAGAGGTTCGTAGACTGGAAATGCAAGATACAGAGAGCCTCAAAAACTCAACAGTCAGTCCAGTCGACTATGTCGGGGACCCAATCGACTATGCTGTCAAAATCCCATTCGACTGGTACCTTCCTGTCGATTAAATCCTAACCCCTCAGAAACCCCCATTTTGAAAACACTATCCAGTCGACTGTGGTCTTCACCCATTCGATTGTTTCTTTCACAGAATGAAAATACCAATTCGAATCCAATGATCCAGTTGACTGCGTCGGGGACCCAGTCGACTGATTTCAATATTTAAGGGCAATAGCTGATTCAAAACAGGTCTACAGTCGACTGTCCCTAAACCAGTCGACTGTTTTCCCCCAACTTACTAAGCATTCTACAGATTTTCCATCTATGGTTATCCAAACTCAAACAGGGATTAAAGAACATACATCAACTCACTCCAAAGAGATTCTAACTGTATCACAACATGTCAGAATATAATACATGAGTTTAACTACGGATTACAATAGCTATAAATCCATTCCAAGATTCTAAACTAAACACATGGTTTCAACTTCACAAAATCTTTATTACAACATTTGGAATAGAAAACAAAAACATACACAAGAGCGATCCCGTCATCCCATCGGCCTCATACTTCGCGTTTCTTATTCCTCTCTTCTTATCGCGTACAATAGAAAAAAATTCCACTGCTCAACTCTATGCTGAGTGCACAAATTCTAACATATGTAATATATGATCAAACTGGCTTTAATCTCATAATTCAAATCAAAATAGCCTCTAGGGAGAAAAATATTCATTCATCCGGTAGCGGCAAGTCCAAGTCTTCAATTGCGATGCCAATGGCTAATACAAGCCTACAACCATCGCATCCTAAGTGCCTTGGCAAGTCCAAGTCTTAAACCATGCACAGAAGTCGTCGCTGCTAAATTCTCAAGCATCGAGAAACTTACTCCGGCATGAATTTGTATAAGTCCCCCCCCTTTTGTCCCACATAGTCACTTCACGTGTTTGCGTATAAATTAGACATGCTTTTTACAGTTAAGCGCGTACATAATTAACGGACCTACTATTAACACATGAATTTCACCCAGATTACAATTTCGTCGTCAAAAGTCAAAACATGTATATTTCCTATATAACATAGATTAGAATTCATACCTCGTGCGAATCCCCTCTAACTTTGAAGGAAGTATTAGAGGACCGATTAAACGTCAGATCTCTGATTTTGAAAGATTCCTACAAGTATATATGTGTTTTCCCCAAATTCCTAGAATTAGCATTTTTATAAAAACTTAGCCAAGCATGGCCTAACGACTATCAAAACGTAGCTCTTACCTTGAGGAGTTCAAATATGAAGTTTGGAGAATAACTGGCAATTTGAAGGTCGTCGATTTACGTCGTGAAGCTTGTGGGAATAAAATCTCATTTTTGTCTCTCTCTCTCCAAGATATTTAGATTTTGATATTTATAAAAAATATCTTAAGTTTACAGTTTTTACTATATATAGACAACACTTTCGAAAATTATATTTACCTACCCACGAGTTCTCAAGTCTTCTAATTATCCTCCGAAACGTCGCACACATTCATTTCATTACTCCACGAGTGAAAACTGTAAATTATAAAAGTTTTCGTCAAAGCTCCATTTGTGTCCGTAATTACGTTCTGAAAACTATTCTCGTGGAAATTCTAGATAACCTACCCTTTATGCAACGTATCACTCACGTTCTCACCAAAGTTTTCGAAACGATCTAGGTCGAGATCAAAACTACCAGAAATTATACATAATAGGTATAATTACTATTCATCAAAATACCTGATAACTCAATTAACATTTAATGCACATAAATGTAATTTACTCATGTCAATGCCTCATGGATTATCAACTTCTCGTGTCCTCACTTGACACTCCCCGTTGACCCACAATCAACCTCATCTCAATTATTAATAAACATTAATAATTCACATGATTCCAAATATGCTTTATTAAAATGAATGCATTTCCGGGACGAGTGTGACAGATTCCAATTCAAATGTTTGGTTTATTAAAATTTAATTGGGAATTGAAACAATAATTAAATAACTAAACTAAATTCTCCCTATGTATTTACCCCACACATATATAAACATATATATATATACATATATTAATCAATAAGATCACAAAATTAAAACATAATAAAATCAAAATTTTAAAATATTACTTAATCAAAATTTTAAAAATAATTAGATTGGTCAAAAGATAAGGATCAAGTTGGTTAAAGATCTCTAATATTTAGCTTTTTTCTCAATTACTAAGGAAATGAATCTCATTACCACCTCTAGATAAGGAATGAGTTTCCTTATTTTTCTAAAAAACTACTTCTATTTGGAATTAATTCCAATTTAGATTCCAAACCATTTAAATGTACCAAACTTAAGAAAGTGATTCTAGGGAATGAGTTTTCTCCATTGCATTCCTTTCCGGGCAAAGCAAACAGGGCCTAAGAGTAAACTTGACTCAGAAAGGGTGGGAAATAAAAGTGATTCCACAAATATGAAGCTCCACGCCCACCCGCAGAAGAAGAAAGGGCACCAAAAAAAAAAGGGAGGGAGGGGGGGGGGGGGGGGGGGGGGGGGTTGTGGGTCAATTAAATATAAGGACATTCGATTGTAAATATGTTGGTTCAAGGACAACATAAAATAAATATGTTAATATATAAGTCCCTCAAATTTTGTTTGGACAGAAACGCGCCAAGCCCACACCCCAGCGTTTTTAAATCCCAATAGTAAGAAAATGGCATGGCAGCCACAAACACGGGGTGTGCACCACCTTTCCCAGCCACTCACATTGTGTGAGCGATGTGGTTGTACCAGATAAAACCTCATTTCAAAATTATTTTAAAACTTTAAACCTCTATAACTTTTTATCTACAACTCTATTTTTCGCAAAATTTATACTGTTGGAATCGCGTCGACGAGAACTACAAAATTGGTATCATTGTTGATATATTTTGAGCAAAGAAAAAAATTTTGTTTTTACATGCCTTGACAGCCTTGTTCCTTAAAAGTGATGAAATTTCATGGGTTAATTACACTGAACTCCCCTGAGTTTTAGGTCTAATTACACGAAAATTCCTTGAGATTTTCAAAATTACACGAACCTCCGCTGAGTTTAGTATTTAGGTAACAATTTGCCCCCTTAGTCACCCTCTGTTAGTAAAATGTTTAATATAATTACACGGACCTCCCTTGAGGTTTTTAAAATTACACAAACCTCCCTTGAGTTTAGTATTTAGGTAACAATTTGCCCCCTCCGCTAGTAAAACGTTAAAACCCATAACAAGAAATGCTTAGGTTAGCAAATATTTGTGTTAATCTTCCCAAAAATTCCCTTATAAGCCTTCCAAAATACCTTTATACTCCTTTTACGGTTTTTTTTCCTACCAAAAAAAAAAAAAATTTGCCATCCACATGTCATGATCCCATGCAAATACGGGCTCACAAAATTTGAAATTTGAAATTTTACAAATTACTTGTCATGACCCCTTTAGAAATAGGGGATATATGTATTGCCTAGATTATAGGGTCACACCACATCAACATGTGGTGTGACAAGCTTACCCAATAATTTTTCCAAATAAAAGCTTCATCTTAACGTGACTTCTGTTAAAAAGTGATGATGTCGCAGAATTAAATTAGAGGTCGTAAATCCTTGTGTTTATGGCTCATCCGTTTTAAATTTAAAGCCAAACCTAAATCGAATCACCACTATTGTATGCATATATATATAGAGTCATGCTCCAGTGCGCACTAGGTAAGCACACTGGGCGAACGTACTGGGTTTTTAAGCCTAAAAAATCCACGATAAGGGTATTTTGAAAAACTTATAAGGATATTTTGGAAAAATTAACACAAATGTTTACTGACCTAAGCATGTCTTGTTATGGGTTTTTAAATACTAAACTCCGGGGAGGTCTGTGTACTTTTGAAAACCTCAACAGAGGTCCGTGTAATTATATTTAACGTTTTACTAACAAAGGGGGCAAATTGTTACCTAAATGCTTAACTCAAGGGAGGTCTGTGTAATTTTAAAAACCTCAAGGGAGGTCTGTGTAATTAAATCTAAACTCAGGGGAGGTCAGTGTAATTAACCCAAATTTCACAACTTTTTCACCACATTTCAAAAGGGGTGAAATTTCATCACTGTTTTGAGCACATTTTAATACATTGATGTAATTTGATCATTGTTTCACCACTGTTCAAAAGTAGTGAAATTTCACCACTGTTTCACCATTGTTTCGAACACATTTTAAAATAGTAATGAAATATCACCACTTTAATTCTAAGCATCAAAACTTTTGAAATTTATTAAAACTTGTGAAATTTATCTCCACATTTAAAGTTGTAAAATTTTACCAGTGTTTTGAAGAATAAGGTTGCTAAAGGCATTTAAAAAAAGCGAGTTTTTTTCTTGCTCAAAACAGAGCTATGGTACTAGTTTAGTAGATCTAGTCGAAACGATTCCAATAATATAAAATTTGTAAAAATTAGAGTTGTAGATAAAAGTTATTCATGTTTAAAGTTTGAAAAACGTTTTCGAGAAGCTACTATTATGTGTGCTGTGCAATATCTATTGGGAATGTCTAGGGCATGCACACTCATAAGGTGTGATTCCTTTTGGAAATTTCTGGAGTGTGTATGGCACATGTGATAAGGGAAATGTTGGATTTTTTTAATTTTATGGTCTTTTTTGTCTAGGATATTTATTTGATAAGGGACCTAAACCAAAATAAAATAATTAGTTGTCCTTAAACCACTATATTTCCCAAACTAGAAATCCCCATCTAATTTTTCGAGGAAAAAAAAAAAGAGAGAGGGACACTTAAGACATATACCATTTGTCAACTAAAAATTTAGCAAAAAGTACATTCAATATTTATATTTAATCAAAAGTCATTTATCTTTGACAAAAGGACAAAAGTTACGTGCACCCCAACATTTCCCACACTTCCCACACTCGCCCAACTCTCCACGTGTCATGCTACTTGTAGCAGTTCGTATGGTGCGAGCACTGTACCGTATGATAGCCCAATTCCAAAAATATTTTACAACTTTAATTCTCCATAACTTTTGCCCTATAACTCTATTTTTCTCAAATTTTATATCGTTGGAATCATGTCAACGAAAACTACAAAACTACTACCATTGTTGATATGTTTTGAGCAAAAAAAATATATATATATTCAAAATTTTACACGCCTTGTGTGAAAATTTCACAAAATAATTTTCAAAGATTTTGAAAAAGTTATTTTCTAAAATTATCAAATTTTAAAAAACTTTTTCTTTCTCCTCAAAAAAAAAAAAATAATGATAATTTTTTTCAAAATTTATTCAAATTTCACAAAACTTAAATGTGAAAATTATTTTGTGAAACTCAAAATAATTTTCAAAATCTTAACAAAGTAAATTTTGTGCAATTATCAAATTTCAAAAAACTTATTTTCATTTTTTTTTTCAAAATTTCTTCAAATTTCACAACTTTTTTTGTGAGATTTGACAATATAATTTTCAAAAGTTTACGAAATTATCAAATTTCAAAATTTTTTTTTTTTTAATTTCAAAATTCTTCAAATTTCAAAAAGCTTTTTTTTTTTCTCAAAACATATGAATACTAGTTTTGTAGCTCTCGTCGACACGATTCCAACGGTATAAAATTTGTAACAAATGAAGTTATAGATTAAAAGTTATGGAGGTTTAAAATTTTAAAATATTTTCTGATATGAGGAATGCTACGATACAGCCACTCACACCGTGTGTGTGGCTGGGAAGATTGGAGCACACAGCAAGGCATAAAAAGGGTAGCTCAGTGCACGAGACTCCTGCCATAGCGGGGTCTGAGGAGGGTGAGATGTACGTAGCCTTACTCTTGCAAGCAACGAGGCTGTTTCCAGATTCGAACCTGTGACCTCCAGGTTACAATGTAGCAAACTTACCGTTGCGCAGCCAAGCTTGTTCACCAAAATTCCTGACATGGTTTGACAAGAACTTTTGGCTAAAACACTAAAAAAAAAGAAAATACTTTTGCTCACCCAAAAAATAGTTCACCAATGCTCACCCAAACATCTCATTGTTCAATGCAGTGGGACCCAAACATCCCATTGGTCAATGCAGTGGGACCCAAGATTAAACAATGGATTTCACTGCATTGACCAATGGGATGTTTGAATGAGCATTGGTGGACAATTTTTTTGGTCTGCATTGACCAATAGAATGTTTAGGTGGGCATTGGTAAACCATTTTTTGGGTGAGCAAAAATGCTCTCCTAAAAAAATTGTCCACTTTAATTAAGGATTGATGTATAAGATTCCGAAAAAGAAAAAAAAAAGGGGGAGGGGACCAAAATGTGCGTGTGTACTTTGTGAGAGAGAGAGAGAGAGATCTATAGTAGCAGAAACTGCAAATTTAAGTATTCAATAAAACCAAGTCATCATATAAAATCAAACAGAACACCAGTAGGAAAACTCTAGTTTCCCCATTTATTTCAAGGCAATGAGAAAAAGCCCAGAGGCCTTCATCACTCAATTGCCTTAGATAATACTGCAAACTAAACGTAGGCACACTGGCCCAAACCAAAAGCATTATTTTCTCATAGTGGGCAAGACATGAGAGTCCTTGCCCACTATGGCAACACTATTACCAGATTAGTAGTAAATGGTAGACGGCAAACCACAAAAACACAAACCATAAATTTTAAGAAACACACTAGACCAGCGAGGGAAAGACATTCTGACTCACTCGTTTTCGGTTTCAGACTCGGCATTCTGAAGCCACTCAACAAAGGGCTTCACATTCTTCCAGATTTGGGAACCTTTATTGCCACCACTCAAGCCCATCTCATACCACTTCACAATAGACTCTTCTTCCAGTAAATCACTGTCGTAAAGGGCTTTCAGAACCAGACCCACCTCCTTCACTGCCTCAGGGCTTGCTTTCCCACAAAATGTCTCTACAGCGTGTAGCAGATCGAGCTGTGATCCCTCCTCCTGAGTCGCAGCTGTCAAGTACATCTTCTTCTTCGTGACCTCCTTGGAAAACCCTTTGCCAAGGCCACCAAAAAGAGCTTCAAAAAGAGCATCCATGACTTCCTGAGAAGCCCCGGATAGAGATCCGAGAAAAGACTTGAGCTGGCTCACAGATTCACCCTTTTTTATATATTCCTTAATATCGTCAACAAGCTTCGTCTGTAAATTACTCGAGTTAACCCCATTTGTGTGTCCATTGGCTTTGGATTTCTCTTCACGTTTCGGGGAGCCTTTACCAGCCTTTGGTTTCTCTTCTTCAGTGGAAAGCATAACCATTCCAGCTGTAACAGAACTCAGCTGTTCTTGAATTCGTTGTCGAGCAGCCTCGGCAGATGTGTCAGTCTGCCATTGGATATCATCTTTGTCATCATCATCAATGACTGCGGCTGATTCGTTCTCATCTGCCTGGCTGCCGGCTGGCGAGCGGTCCTCATCGGAGGCATGGGTTTTTTTCTTGCTTGATGCTTTGGGACCAACATCTTTGGAGGACCCACTAGAACCTTTCTTCTTTGTGGCGTCTTTTTTCAATTTCTTCATCTCCTCGTCCACTGCCTCACCTTCCTTGATCCGCTCTTTCTCGGCTCTCCTCATTGCCTTCTTGTCTTTTGATCCTTTCTTCTGCTCCGGTGGGTTCTTGATAATGAAAGTCGTAAGTTTATCCCTCATATCAACATCTGACAGAAAACCACAAGCAGCACATTTCAGGGTAATCATCTGTGTCTTTGTAATGACTATCTCAGTTTCAGGATTTCCACATCCATAGCACTGAACATACTTCTTGATGAAGTTTTCGAGAAGCCCGGCAAGCTTTGAAGTGTCATGGGAGCCATTAACATGAGATGCTCCAGTCTTCTCATCGAATTTGGATTGAGCTCCAAGTTCGCAACCAAAATACTTTGTGGTGTACGAAGCAGGTCTGCCCAAGGCTTTGGCAATATCGACCATGTTCACCACATTGGTTTTGATTCCATTTCCTCGACCTTCGATCTTAGTCATCATTCTCGGCATTTTATACCTGTAAAAGGCATCATCCTTGTTTCCAGCACCAATATTTTGTAAATCCATTTTGTTTTCCAAAAGGTCTGTACTCTAAATTGGACTTTGTCAAAAGAGGTACGAAGTGTCTCCTTTAAAATTTAACCAGTTCCCTGTGAGTTGAAAAGTCCTTAAAAACCAGCAATTCTCACAGTGTGAGCTATGGCGCTGAAATGACCCAAGACGCATGCAGCCAACTTTATCGGATAAATCTCTATTCTTTTTTCTTGACGAAGGACAATATTCTCCGAGCAACCCAATTGATAACAAAAAGAAAGTGGCCCTTTCAGACATAAAAGAAGCTTCTAACTTAACACCCTCCACTTTTGCAAACTGAAAATAATGCAGATTATACTGCCAAATTCCTGCAACCAAATATCTGATAAGAGATACAATCACTGGTATCGATGCACATGCTACCAACTGCAATGTATATATGGGAAGTTTTAACTTTTAACTGATAATATTCTTTACACATAAAAATAACCATAATTATATTAGACTTTTCATCCTAAGCATCAAAAAGAAGTATAGTACTCAAGTACCATTATTCTAGGACGTTAACCTTTTTAAACATAAATTCAGATAATTTTGAATCAAAATGCATCGGCATTAACTACAAAAATAAGTTGTGTTAGGCTGGGCCCAAGCCTACAACATTTTAGAACCGCATTCCGGCCAATGAACAATCGTTGTTATTTAAGGCACAAGGCGCACTTAGGTGCAAAATGCCTACCGAAGCCTAGGCGCAGAAAAAAACGCAGGTATGAGTAAACTAAGGCTCACTTTAAGAAAACGGAGAAACTAAATAGTAAATATACTAAAGGAAATATAAAGAACTCAGCAATTAACATATACACATCAATTACTAAAAAATCAAAGTATTGTACATTTTGATATATTAACTCAATTCGCCAATTAGTAACCGGTTTCTACGATGCTTAACGAAATGGTCTACCTTAGAATAACATATTAACAACCTAATCATCAAGTATGAAACAATCTCAAAAATTCAAATTTAATTCTCATTTGAATTATTTGGTACAATTAGGCTCTTCTCTTCCTCTAAATTTGGGAACCAACGAGATAGTTATTAGTTTTAGAAGTTGTAATGGCCTTAATGGGTCCGAAGCTAATAAAATGAAATTGGGTCTTAAGCCAATATTAATCCACAAACACGGACACGGATACAACGCGATGCGGTAAATCTTAAAATAATCCATAGAATTTTTTATAAAAATATTTGTAGTTAATCTTGTCTAACAAGCACGATGCAGGCCTTTTTCCGTCAAGACAAGAGCTAAACCGAATCCAATCGAATTTTTTGATCAAACTTACAACTGAATCTGACAGATCGATCCAATTATGCCCACAAATATAACTAAAAAAAAAAGTCCAATAGATAAAACTCAGATATCAACAACACATATAATTTTGTCAAACCAGCATGATACAACCTTTATCCGTCAAGTTATAACCGAATCTAATCAAATTTTTGGATCTAACTTCCAATTGAATCTGACAAATCTAATTCCAACTATACCAACAAATTCAACATCACATATTTCTTATCCCAAAAATTATAAGAATCAAACAGATCTACAATGAATCCGTAAATAAAAGCACAATCAACACGTCTGAGCTGTACGATCAAAAAGAAAAAAATTAAATAAATAAATAAAAATAAATCCAGTTCAATACAAATCAGAGAAAATAGATCGAAACTCATCCATTCAAACTACAATTAAATGATAATAGTATTGAAATAAGACTAATAATGAATATTAGATTGAAATTGAAATAAATCAGAAGGCAGAGGATGATCAATGAGGTAATAGAATTTAGATAATGTTGATACCTTAAATTAGAAGGTTAAAGATCAAAGAGAGCAGTTTGGAAACCCTAAGCTCTTGGTTGCGTGGTGGTGTGGGATGAATATAGACGAAGATGGCCGCAAGACTACGAACAACTTAATATATATAACAACAAAAAACGGAGAGAGAGAGAGAGAGAGGGAGAGAGAAAGAGGAACCCTACGTGAGGAATAGCCATATTAGGGTAAACTCTGTAAATTAATAAAACACCCCAACCGTTCCAGATTTTATTAATTTTGTCCTTGTATTTTGGAAGCAATGCCATTATAGGCCTAAATTTTGAGAATTTGGTCTCTATTTTTTCAAGAGTAATGCTATGTTTCTCAAATTTCTATTTTGAAAGTGCTTTCCAAATTATGTGGTAATGGAGCCAAGTGCAATAACTGGACCAGTTGAATTTTGCCAAGTCTAATACAATGAGACCAGTTAAATTTTGATTGGAAGATGTTTACTTGGCCCATTGCCATATTATTTGAGAAGCATATCATTACTCTATTTTCAATCAGGTTCAATGTTGTCTATCTATGAAAACCTCTTATAATCTTCGACAGAAAAATGTCACATGATACTCATGAGAAATATTATTACGAGCGTAAGGGTAAATTTCCACAGAAAGATTACACCTTACATCCTTACATGGAATCAAAATTTATCAATGTAAGGGATTTCAAGAAATAGACTACATTAAATATAAATTGAAATTGTAGGGATTATGGTCAAAAATTATAAAAAGACATTGATATTACAGTTAAACTATAACATTTTATCCTTCTCTTAATCAAATTAAAGGAGAGACACAATTCTGCACCGTTGAATTATACATCAATTTGTAGTTTAATTACGTGTCTTCCAATTGCACTAATTTGATCCTTCAACTTTAAGACTAATTATAATGTCAACCTTTCAGCATTAAAGTGACGGAAAATGGCAGAGCGGTACCACGTGATCCAATACCAACATTACATGTTCATTTTTTGGATAGAAATTGATGAAAGGTTAACATTATGTGTAATACCCGATCCCGAAAATTGGTGGTAAATATTATTTTTCATGCATTAATTAGTATAATTAATTGCATGTGATAATTTGGGTGAGTTTCAGTCACCCCGGTATAATAAGTGTTCGGAAAAGAACACCGTTGAAAGTTCCACTAGAGGTGGGACAGATATGAAAGTAGAATCCATTGGAGGTCTAAATTAAATAAATTGTATTTATTTGTTTATATTATTAAATGAATATTTGTTAAAGTGTTTTTAATATTTTATTGTTAATTGTAACCCTTTATGGTACTAGTTTGGGTACCTTTGTGAAAGTGAATAGGAACATGATTTATAACTAGTAGGTTAATTAGCAACTTCATAAAATATTTGGGACCACTTTTGGGATCCATCATGACATAAACATATACCCATTTAAATATTTGGAGGTTAATATAATTACTTGGGGGTCTCATAATAAATAACCAAACTTGAGGGGACTTAACCACAAATAAGGTCAAGCTTCTTTAGGAAGCATTGGACCTAGCTTTAAAATATAGAAAAAGAGGTTTTTTTTTATTTTTTTTTTTTGCTGGAAGAAACAATTGCAATTTAAAACAAAGAAACAAACAAACAAGCCTCAACCCCATTGAGGATGTTCCTCAAAAATACAAAGAGGAATCACGTCACCAGGATAAGCGCAAAAAAATTACAAAGCATTGCCCACTGGACTAAATTGTGAGCAACAAAGTTATCAAATCTAGAAATCTTAACAATGCTCCAACAAACAAAAGAGGAAGCAAGAAGACTTCGACCGTCCAAAATGTAACTTTCGAAAGCCCAATCCGGCTTTATGCTCCAGTCCGCAAGGGGTTGATAGACCAACAAGGAGTCACCCTCAAAAATAACATTCTTGAAGCCCAACGTCACCGCTGTCAAGATACCTAAGAAGGCAGCCTTTGCTTTGGCTAGAGAAGGGTCCAAAGAGGGCTCAAACCATGATTGTGCATAAAGAACCTTTGCTTGGTGATCTCGAAAGATAATGGCAAGAGCTGTGGCATGATCCCGAACTGCGACGTCGAAATTTACCTTTACCTAGTCGGAAGGGGGAGGAGTCCAGTCCTCTTTGAGGTTTCTAGCAGAAAGAGGAGTTAACTTATGTGGTAACTGATGCTCCTTTGCCGAGGAGATGGTATGGGCAACCCAAAGATGAATATCAACCTTGACATCATCAAATAACACTTTATTTCTCAGGTTCCAAGTTTGGACCATCACAATGGACGCAAAGATAGTAAAATCCCTTGCCTCATCTACGGGGATGCGAAGAAATTGAGAAGGACAAAGGTCCATTTTGATCCACTGTCGCATACTAGAATTTGCAAAAAAGAGGGATCTAGAGGCCACCTCGAAGATCTCTAAATAAAACGCACAATTGAGCAAAGCAAGAAAAGATGCTTCGGAGACTTCACCATATGGTCGCAGAAAGGACAGCGAGGATTGTCGATGTGGAAGCGAGAGGCCAAAACTGACCTAGTGGGGATGATATCAGCCGCCACTTTCCAAAGGAAGTCTTTAGGCGTTCGTGCAATTTTGCACTCCAAATTTGATTCCAACGTTTCGGAGGAAAAGTCAAAGAAGGAACCATTCTAGATTTCTGATCCGTGAGGTATATAGACTTAACCAAAAATAGAATTTTTTTTATTCGGGAGCCATCTCAAAGAGTCATCACGAACGAAATTCGAGTTATGAATTTTCTGAATTGCTTCGGCTGAATTTGGGAGAAAATTTTTGTTAAGCAAAGTTTGATTCCAACCCCTTCCGGCAAGGTTGAAAAGGTCTTTTACTGAAGAGAATGGGGCCGGATAGATTATCTTGGGACAGGCCTAAAGTTTGGTAAAGAAGGAACCCAAGGATCATCCCACAAATTTATGTTCAAACCATTGCCGAGAAGGAAACAAGTTCCTTTGGTGAGAAGAGGCAGAGAAGAGGCAATATCTTGCCAAACCCAAGATGAATTGCACACTTTAGGAGAGCGGAGAAGATGATTTTTATTAAGGTATTTGCCTTGAATGAGGTTGATCCACGGTTTGTCCGCCTTGGATAAGATTTGCCAGCCGAGTTTTGATAGTAATGCCTTGTTATAGTCTTTCATCCTGCGCAGACCCAAGCCCCAAAAACTTTTGGGAAGGCAAATAGAGTCTTAAGCTTTGAGGCATAAAAATTTATTCTTTTCCTCTGAATTATGTCCCTACCAAAAATTTCGCATCAGTTTATCCATCAAAAGGCATAAGTTGGAAGGAAAGGGTAAGACTGACATGGCATAGACTGGCATTGCTTCCGTGACCGATATAATCAGTGTGCCCCTGCTACCTTAAGAGAGAAGAGAAGATTTCCAACCCTAAAGTCTGGACTGAACCTTTCCCAGAATATCCAAAAAAGCTTGTTGTTTGGATCCTTGAGCCAACAGGGGAAGGCCCAAGTATTTTGAATTTGTGGGAGCTTTCCTCAAGCCCGTTTCTCTTTTGATGGATCAGGCTATATCTAGGGATGTATTCTTGTTGAAGATAAGCCTGATTTGGAGAGATTAATTTTCTGACCCGACCACTTGCCATATTGGTCCAGGCAATCTAAAATATTCCTAGCTTCATCCGAGTTGGTCTTTCCAAAAACAACAAGATCGTTTGCAAATAGGAGATGGTTGATGGAGGGGTAATTTCTAGGCGCCTTGATACCATGGATCAGACCATGTCTAGAATCTCTCTGAATAATCCTGGAGAGAATATCAGAGCAAATAATGAAGATAAATGGTGAGAGCGGGTCTCCTTGGCAGAGGCCCCTTTCAGGTTTAAAAAAACCTTGAGGACTATCTGATCGGGAGAGAACAAATCCTAATTATACTCCTTAATTCACATTTGTTAGCTGTTTTTATCCTGTTTTTGTATAATTTTACTCCGTTTTCCACTTTTTGTCAGGTTTTAGAAGAAAGGATGGATTCCAGGTTAAATGTGGTGAAAAAGCATGAAGAAAGAAGCCGAAAAAGCAATTCGTGCAAGCGGCCAACTCACGCGAGAATCCCGCATATCGCTTCCACGGCCCGCTCGCACAATCCGTACAAAAAATCTAAAATGCATATTTTTAAGTGCTGAAGACCCCTGTGTGGACGAAATTGCCTAATTACGTCCAGAAAGCAATTTACAATAGTTTTAGTCGGATTAGGTTTAGAAAAACCTTCCTAATCTCTCTAAAACTATATATATCTCATTCTAAATCAATTGAGGGGTTACACATTCATTCATACATCACTCTGAAGGCAAGAAGAAGGAGAAGATCTAGCTTAAAGGTCTCTAATGGAATCCATCAACTCAATCTTCATGCTTTCATCCACCATGAGCAACTAAACTCCTATTCTAAGGTTTCAATGAAACCCTAGCTATGTTAAGGGGGAATTCTATGCTTTCTTATTTTAGGATTTTATGTATTGGATAGTGATTGTATATTGGTGGATTATTTATATATAATCAATTTTTAATGATAATAATCAAGAGTATTTTTGTCACGACCCATCCCACTACGCGTGGAATTAGGACACGTGGCACGCCATCAAGGCTCATCCAAATATCATATAACTATACGCAGCGGAAAGAACATTTAAAACAACCCTGAATAATTTAAAACTTTAGGAAACATTGCTCTCTGAGTTGAAAAATCCAAAAGAATCGGAGTTATAAAAACGTTTTGGCCAATGGGATCCTTTCAAAGAAAACAGTTTTGAAAACAGAGGACCAGTCGACTGATCGAGGGTTCGGTCGACTGGTGATCTCAAACAGATAGGTTTTAAAATACAACAGCCATCCAGTCGACTGTGTCGGGAGCCCAGTCGACTGGTGCCTAAAATTTTTAGTCGACTGAAAGAGTCCAGTCGACTGGTGCCTTATCCAGCAGAATGTCATGGTCTGGGGCTTCATCCAGTCGACTGTTTTATTAACCAGTCGACTGAACCTCAGACGAAACAAAGCAGTAACCAATTCACCACAGTGATCCAGTCGACTGGATCAAAAACCAGTCAACTGATTTCTATCAGCAACTCAAAAACTGCAGTTTTTCCAATTCAAGGTTCTCCCAAATCCAAACCAACATATATCCACTCTATTCCATCATTCAAAACATAATTACAATAGCATTTACTAGGGATTACAAGTACTAAATCCAAGTTCAGATTATATTACAATATACTACGAATTCAAGGTTATTATTACAAGTTCGAAATAGAACAAAAGTATAGACAATTGATTCCCCGGCATTCCACGGTCTCACTCCTCACGTTTTTTCTTGTCTTTCTTCTTACCTGCAATGGAGTACATCTCCACTGCTCAGCTATATTCTGAGTGCACAAGTCTAACATGTATAATATATAGCAAAACATGCTTTAATCTCATAAATCACATCAATAGTCTCTCGGAAGAAAAATACGCATTCATTCGGTAGCGGCAAGTCCAAGCCTTAAACCGCGATACCAATGGCAAGTCCAAGTCCATCAACCATTGTATCCACAAGTGCCATGGCAAGTCCAAGTCTATCAACCATGCACAGTAGCCGTTGCTACTAAATTCTCAAACATCGAGAAGCTTACTCCGGCATGAATTTGTATAAGACTCCCCTTTGACCCACATAGACAACTTAACGTGCTCGCATAAATTTAGACATGCTTTTCACAATTTAGCGCGTGCATAATTAACGGGCCTACAATTAACACATGGATTTTGCCCGGATCTAAATTTCATCGTCGAAATCTAAAACATGTATTTCCCTATATTTCACAAGTTAGAACTTCATACCTCGTGCGATTTCCCCCAAACTTTGAAGGATCGACTAGGAGGCTAAATAATCGTCGGATTTCGAATTTGAGAAAATTCTTACAAGTTTATACCTGTTTTTCCCAAAAGTCTAAAATTAAGATCTCTACAAAACTTGGCCAAACACGGCCTAAGTGGTATCAAAACGTAGATCTTACCTCCACGAGTTCAAATCTGAAATCTGGAGAAAATCTGACGGACGAACGGTCGTCGATCGGCGTCGCAAAGCCCGTTGGCTCCAAATCACCCTTCTCTCTCCTCTCTCTAGATATTTATAAAAGTTGTGGATGAGAATGAAATCTCATCCACTTCCATTTATAGGCAAACTTTTCGAAAATTGTGTTTACCTCCCCGCAAGTTTCTCAAAACTTCTCATTCACCCATGAAACTTCGCACACGTCTATTTTATAACTTTACGAGTGAAAACTATAAATTTCAAAAGTTTTCGACTAGGTTCCGTTTGGGTCCAAAATAACGTCCGAAACTATATTCTGTGAAATCTCTACACGACCTACCTTTTTAATTAACGTATCACTCACGTTCTCACCACAGTTCTCAAAATGATATATAACAATATCGAAACTATCAGAAATTATACTACACAGGTATAATTACTATTCACAGGAATACCAGATAAAGTCAAATAACATTTAAATCATATAAATGTCATTTACTCATGATTATGCCATATGAACTTCCATATTCTCGTGTCCTTACTGACACCTTACCGTTGACCACAGTCAACCACTTATCCTCAATTATTATATATCAATGATAATTCATAAAATTTCATATCATGCATGATTAAACTATGAAATTCTGGAACGGGCATGACAACTCTCCCCTCCAAAAAGGAAGTTTGTCCCCAAACTTTACCTCATGCGTCGAATAAGTATGGATACTCATTCCTCATGTCTTCCTCACTTTCCCATGTAGCCTCTTCCACCGTATGACTACGCCATAGCACTTTCACCATTGGAATAGTCTTAGTTCTCAAAACTTGTTCTTTGCGATCTAGAATCTCCACTGGTTGTTCCACATAAGTCAAGTCCCCCTGAATTTGTAACGGTTCAGGTACAATGATCTTATTCGCATCTGTCATACATCGTCTCAACATCGACACGTGAAATACGTTATGCACATGTTCCAACCCTGACGACAAGGCCAACCGATAAGCCACTGGACCTACTCTCTCTAGGATCTCAAAAGGTCCTATAAATCTTGGATTGAGCTTTCCCCTCTTTTCAAATCATACAATGCCTTTTGAAGGCGATACCCGTAAATATACGAAATCTCCCACTTCAAAATTCATCGATCGTCGTTTAGAGTCCGCATAACTCTTATATCGGCTCTGAGCTACCTTGAGTCGCTCTTGAATCAATTTCACCTTCTCAGTAGTCACCTGTATTAACTCAGGTCCTAACAACTTCCTTTCTCCAACCTCGGTCCAACAAACCGGTGATCGACACTTACGACCATACAGAGCTTCATATGGTGCCATACCAATACTTGACTGAAATCCGTTGTTATAAGCAAATTCAATTAACGGCAAGTGGTGTGCTCCCAATCATTCCCAAAGTCTAATACACAAAGTCTCAACATATCCTCTAGCGTCTGAATCATGCGCTCTGACTGTCCATCGGTCTGAGGATGAAATGCAGTACTGAAACTCAATTTCGTACCCATAGCTTCTTGCAAACTTCCCCAAAATCTTGACGTAAAACTGCTATCACGATCTGATACAATCACAGTTGGGACTCCATATAGTCTTACAATCTCTTTCACATACAATTTCGCTAATTTGGACGGTTTAGTCGTCTTGATCGGTAGAAAATGTGCTGACTTGGTTAATCGGTCAACTATAACCCAAATCTTATCATTTTTATTGATTGATTGTGGAAATCCTGAAACAAAATCCATCATGAACTCGTCCCATTTCCATTCCGACACTGGCAAAGGTTGTAGTAACCCCGCGGGTACTTGTCTCTCTGCCTTGACTTGTTGACATGCCGAACATTCGGATACAAACTTAGCGACTTCACGCTTCATACCCTTCCACCAGAAGTTTTCTCGCAAGTTCCGGTACATCTTCTTACTTCCCGGGTGCACTGAATATTTCGTACTATGAGCTTCCTCCAAAAGTCATTCTTTAAGGTCTTTTACATTTGGTACACATAATCGGTTTCCAAACTTCAGAATCCCTTGTTCCAATACCAAACCAGGTTGCTTTCCCAAAGGTATCTCATCTCTCATTTTGCACAAATAGACGTCGTTAAATTGTTCCTTCTTGATCTCATCAATAATATCTGGGTGTGCCATGATTGCCATCATTAAGCCACCACTAACCCCTGGTATCACATCCAAGTCTAAACGTTCCATTTCTTTTACCAATTCTTTTTGTTGTGTTAGCTCGTCGGCTAAGTTCCTCGGCGTCTTCCGGCTTAATGCATCGGCTACTACATTAGTCTTTCCCGGATGGTACTCAATCGAAAGATCGTAATCCTTCATCAATTCCAACCATCTTCGCTGTCTCATATTCAAATCCCGTTGGGTGAAAATATATTTCAAACTCTTATGATCCGTGAATATCTCACACTTTTCCCCGTACAAATAGTGTCTCCAAATTTTCAAAGCATGAATTACTGCAGCTAATTCAAGATCATGAGTCGGATAATTAACCTCATGTGTCTTTAACTGTCTCAAAGCATAAGCAATCACTTTACCCCCTTGCATTAACACGCATCCCAACCCTTGATGCGACGCATCACTATAAATCACAAACCCCTCAATTCCGGATGGTATTGTCTAAATAGGTGCTCTCGTCAACCATGACTTCAATTCTTGAAAACTGTCCTCGCATTCCTGACTCCATTCAAATGTAACTCCCTTTCTCATTAACCTTGTCATAGGCAATGAAATCTTCAAGAAATGTTCAATAAATCGGCAGTAGTATCCCGCTAATCCCAAGAAACTTCGAATTTCGGGTACGGAAGTCGGCCTTTGCCAATTAGATACAGCTTCTACTTTCTAAGGATCAACTGAAACTCCATTCTTGTCAATCACGTGACCAAGAAAAGTAATGCTAGGTAACCAAAATTCACATTTCTTGAATTTACCAAATAATTGTTTCTCTCGTAATCTCTGAAGTATCAACCTCAAGTGGTTCTCGTGTTCTATCTCACTTGGCGAATAAACAAGGATATCATCAATGAATACAATCACAAAGTCATCCAAATAATCTTTGAATACTCGATTCATAAGATCCATGAACGCAGCTGGTGCATTAGTAACCCCAAATGGCATAACTAAGAACTCATAGTGTCCATAACGCGTTCTGAAAGCTGTTTTCTCAACATCTTCGGCCTTCACTTTCAACTGGTGATAACCCGATCTTAGGTCTATCTTGGAGAATACTTGTGCCCCACGAAGTTGATCAAATAAGTCATCAATTCTCTGTAGTGGATACTTGTTCTTGATTGTCAATTTGTTCAGTTCCCGGTAATCAACACACATTCTCATTGAACCATCTTTCTTCTTTACAAACAACACTGGAGCTCCCCACGGTGAAATACTTGGTCGAATGAAACCCTTGTCAAGTAACTCTTGTAGTTGAAGTTTTAGTTCCTTCAATTCTACTGGTGCCATCCTATACGGTGCTTTTGATACGGGTCTTGAGTCTGGTATAATCTCAATAGTGCACTCGACCTCTCTCTCAATAAGAACATCTGGTAGCTCATCAGGAAATACATCTGAATATTCTCACACTATCGGAATGTCTTCTACTTTTAATTCAGTCGCCGAGGCATCAGTCACTGAACATAGAAATCCATGACATCCCTTTTTCAATAACTTTCCCACTCGGATAGCTGAAATCAAGTACGGTGGCGGTGTAACCCCACTTCCTTGAAAACAAAAGTTCCCATATACCGGTGATCGAAAATTAACCTCTTTCCGTTCACAGTCTATCGTAGCTTGGTTAAGGGCTAACCAATCCATTCCCAGTATCACATCAAAATGATTCACCACAATCGGTATAAGGTCTACGATCATCAACTTCTCACCTAATTTGATCTCACAGTTCTTATATACAGTAGATGTCATTATCGCTTTACTAAGTGGCACAGCAATAGACAAATCATATCCTAACGGTGCCGATTTAACATTCAAATGTTCAACAAAAGCATGTGATACAAATGAATGCGTAGATCCCGAGTCAACAAGTATGCGTGCTAAGTGCGAACATACAAGCACCATACCTGAGACTACTGTCTCGGAAGCAGTCACATCTCCTGGGTTCATCTGATATGCTCTTCCTTGACGTTGTTCCGTCCTTTGTCCTCCGTCATTGGATTGTCTAGGCTTCGACCCACTGGAAGCCATAGAACTAGCTCCTTGCTGAGGATACTTCCTCGGGCAATCCCTAGTTTGGTGCCCAAATACTCCATAATCATAACACTTGCCTCTCATGTCGGGTGTTGAATTTGTACTACCCTGCCTTGGTTCCTGTTCTGGGGTTTGGTCATGAAACATCGGCCTGAGTGTGGTCGGTTGCAAAGTGAACACAACGGTATGTTATTTGGCATCCTCCTGAATTCACTGAAACTAGAACCAGAGCCTCTTTGAAACGGCCTCTTGAAAGATCTGCCTTGGTTCCTATCCCCACTCTCATTGCATCGTTTTCCATGCTGATTTTGCCTCGACCTTTCCATCCCACTCTCGGCCACTAGTGCCGTTTGTTGTACTGCTGCCACGGTCAAATGCTCGTAAGTCTCTACCCTCAAACGGATATTTTCCCTTAAGCCCTCTTCAAATTTCCTTGCCCTATCTTCCTCCTCTGGTACGGAACCCTTTCCAAATCTCAATAAAGCATTGTACTTAGAAGTATATTCGGTTACAGTCATATCTCCTTGCTTCAAGTTATCGAATTCTCGCTTCTTAGCATTGTAGGCGGCTCGCGGAAAGAACCGGCGATTGAATTCTGCCTTGAATCGTTCCCAAGTAATCGGTGCCCCTTGATCTAGTACATTTACCCACCAGTTTTGGGCTTCACCCTTCAGTGCATCACTTGCATTTTCCATCTTCTCCCTATCGGTCATCGGGATAGATCGGAAGATTCGTTCTATGTCCATTATCCAATGTTCTGCGAGCGTTGGATCGGGTGTCCCATGAAATTCCATCGGTTTCTTGCGAGCAAACTGTTCAGATATTGATCTCATACCCCTATTTTCGGGTGCATGTACTACGGTTATTGGTTCCACTTCAATGTGAGGTGTGGGAGGCAATCGCTCTGATATATTCCGTATCATTTCCCCCATATTCCCCATCATTTCTGCCATTTCATACATTCATCGGGTATGGGGTGATAACTCTCGGTCATCCATGATTACAATCCTGTAGTTCTCAATGCATAAACACTATGCATGTACAACAATAACAATATCATGTATGTAAAACAACATCCATATGCATCAAATATCTCTAAGATGTATGAATGTAATTTAAAACATGTGACAATTCACTCAACACTTCACTCGTCATCGAACGTTCCCAAAGTTTTGTTACCTCTAGCTCTGATACCAATAAATGTCACGACCCATCCCACTACGCGTGGAATTAGGACACGTGGCACGCCATCAAGGCTCATCCAAATATCATATAACTATACGCAGCGGAAAGAAAATTTAAAACAACCCTGAGTAATTTAAAACTTTAGGAAACATTGCTCTATGAGTTGAAAAATCCAACAGAATCGGAGTTATAAAAATGTTTTGGCCAATGGGATCCTTTCAAAGAAAACAGTTTTGAAAACAGAGGACCAGTCGACTGATCGAGGGTTCGGTCGACTGGTGATCTCAAACAGATAGGTTTTAAAATACAACAGCCATCAAGTCGACTGTGTCGGGAGCCCAGTCGATTGGTGCCTAAAATTTTCAGTCGACTGAAAGAGTCCAGTCGACTGATGCCTTATCCAGCAGAATGTCATGGTCTGGGGCTCCATCCAGTCGACTATTTTATTAACCAGTCGACTGAACCTCAGACGAAACAAAGCAGTAACCAATTCACCACAGTGATCCAGTCGACTGGATCAAAAACCAGTCGACTGATTTCTATCAGCAACTCAAAAACTGCAGTTTTTCCAATTCAAGGTTCTCCCAAATCCAAACCAACATATATCCACTCTATTCCATCATTCAAAACATAATTACAAGAGCATTTACTAGGGATTACAAGTACTAAATCCAAGTTCAGATTATATTACAACATACTACGAATTCAAGGTTATTATTACAAGTTCGAAATAGAACAAAAGTATAGACAATTGATTCCCCGGCATTCCACGGCCTCACTCCTCACGTTTCTTCTTGTCTTTCTTCTTACCTGCAATGGAGTACATCTCCATTGCTCAGCTATATGCTGAGTGCACAAGTCTAACATGTATAATATATAGCAAAACATGCTTTAATCTCATAAATCACATCAATAGTCTCTAGGAAGAAAAATACGCATTCATCCGGTAGCGGCAAGTCCAAGCCTTAAACCGCGATACCAATGGCAAGTCCAAGTCTATCAACCATTGTATCCACAAGTGCCATGGCAAGTCCAAGTCTATCAACCATGCACAGTAGCCGTCGCTACTAAATTCTCAAACATCGAGAAGCTTACTCCGGCATGAATTTGTATAAGACTCCCCTTTGACCCACATAGACAACTTAACGTGCTCGCATAAATTTAGACATGCTTTTCACAATTTAGCGCGTGCATAATTAACGGGCCTACAATTAACACATGGATTTTGCCCGGATCTCAATTTCGTCGTCGAAATCTAAAACATGTATTTCCCTATATTTCACAAGTTAGAACTTCATACCTCGTGCGATTTCCCCCAAACTTTGAAAGATCGACTAGGAGGCTAAATAATCGTCGGATTTCGAATTTGAGAAAATTCCTACAAGTTTATACCTGTTTTTCCCAAAAGTCTAAAATTAAGATCTTTACAAAACTTGGCCAAACACGGCCTAAGTGGTATCAAAACGTAGATCTTACCTCCACGAGTTCAAATCTGAAATCTGGAGAAAATCTGACCGACGAACGGTCGTCGATCGTCGTCGCAAAGCCCGTTGGCTCCAAATCTCCCTTCTCTCTCCTCTCTCTAGATATTTATAAAAGTTGTGGATGAGAATAAAATCTCATCCACTTCTATTTATAGGCAAACTTCTCGAAAATTGTGTTTACCTTCCCGCAAGTTTCTCAAAACTTCTCATTCACCCATGAAACTTCGCACACGTCTATTTTATAACTTTACGAGTGAAAACTATAAATTTCAAAAGTTTTCGACTAGGTTCCGTTTGGGTCCAAAATAACGTCCGAAACTATATTCTGTGAAATCTCTACACGACCTACCTTTTTAATTAACGTATCACTCACGTTCTCACCACAGTTCTCAAAATGATATATAACAATATCGAAACTATCAGAAATTATACTACACAGGTATAATTACTATTCACAGGAATACCAGATAAAGTCAAATAACATTTAAATCATATAAATGTCATTTACTCATGATTATGCCATATGAACTTCCATATTCTCGTGTCCTTACTGACACCTTACCGTTGACCACAGTCAACCACTTATCCTCAATTATCATATATCAATGATGATTCATAAAATTTCATATCATGCATGATTAAACTATGAAATTCTGGAACGGGCATGACAATTTTGGATCTATTCTTGTCTTAGATTTTTCCTTAGGCTTATTAAGCTCAATAGTCCTTGATTTCTGTGATTGATAGGAGTATTTACATACAATAGTGCTTATATGATTGTGATGTTTGGATCTTTTATAATTCATGCCTAGGAAAGATGAGTTATACTACACCCTAGTTATAGGTAGATAATTCATGTGAACCGAAGATGCGTTATGCTTAGATTAAACTAGCGGTATCCTCTTGTTGATACTATTGGGCTTGTAGCTACAATAGATCGTGACTATCCAATTATAGAACTTAAAGTAGAAAGTCTAGACCCTCGATGCATAGTTAGTGGTGGATTTGCAATCCTAGATCTCATCCATTCATATTTAAAACAATCTTAAATTTTGCAATAGTTTATTTAGATTCAATCTTAATATTTTATTTTCATAATTCATAGTTTAATTTCATAGTTAAGTTAATAGTAAGATTTAAATCATCAACTAATTCAAATTCCGTTTTTCTATAACTAAATAGATTTAGGTTTTCTAAATTAAAGGATAAAAATATACAATCTCTGTAGGTTCAACATTTACTTCCACACTACAAATCTTAAGAAAGTAAAGCATACTTTTTATGTCTTGATATTGACGACATCAATTTTTGGCGTCGTTGCCGCCGAACGCAACAACACCACTACCGCCGCTACTCGCGGCTAGAGTTTCTCGTTTTTCTCTCTATATACAGGTACATACACATGTATATACATATATATATGCATACATATAGTGATACATAGATATATCCATGGGTGTATAACATACACTCACTAATCTATATATATCACTACAACAAATCTGACCTTTAGTGACGAAACTTTTACCCGCGAAATAATTTTCGTCACAAATAGTATACTATTAGTGACGAAATCAACGTTCGTCAGCAAAAGTGTTTATCTTTCTCAACGAAACCAATTTTTGCGGGTAAAAGTCAAACAATTACTTACGAAAATTCATTTCGTCACTAAAATTCGTCACTAATAGTTGGCGGGAAATTTTCCCCACCAAAAATTTGATGGGAAAATTTTTTGCGACGAAACGTTATCAATTGGTGACGAAATATTTTCGTCGGTAATTGTTTTACTTTTAGTGACGAAATTATTCGTCGGGAATTATTTACCCTTTCTTGACAAAATATTTTCGTCGGTAATTAAAACAATTAATGATGAAATACTTTCGTCGGTAATTGTTTTTGTTTTAGTGACGAAATATTTCGTCGAGAATTGTTTACCCTTTCTTGACGAAAAAATTTCGTCGGTAATTAAAGCAATTAATGACGAAATACTTTCGTCGGTAATTATTTTAGTTTTAGTGACGAAACATTTCGTCGGGAATTGTTTAACCTTTAGTGACGAAAAACTTTCATCGGAAATTGTTACAATTGGTGACGAAATTGCTTTGTCGGTAATTGGTTTACTTTTAGTGACAAAATATTTTGTCAGGAATTATTTAACCTTTCGTGATGAAAAACTTTCGTCGGGAATTGTTACAATTGGTGACGAAAATGTTTCGTCGGTAATTGTTTTACTTTTAGTGACGAAATATTTCGTCGGGAATTCTTTAACCTTTCGTGACGAAAAAGTTTCGTCGGGAATTGTTACAATTGGTGACGAAATTGTTTCGTCAGTAATTGTTTTACTTTTAGTGACGAAAAATTTTGTGGGGAATTGTTTAACCTTTTGTGACGAAAAACTTTTGTCGGGAATTGTTATAATTGGTGACGAAAATGTTTTGTCGGTAATTGTTTTACTTTTAGTGACGAAATATTTCGTCAGGATTTGTTTAACCTTTCATGACGAAAAACTTTAGTCGGGAATTGTTACAATTGGTGATGAAATTGTCTCGTCTGGTAACCATGAAACTTTACTCGCACCTCCCACACATCTAAAGAAAGGTGCAGGAAGAAATGACCGGGAATCGGACTCCCGGTTATCAAGATACACTACAAAACCACTTTTTTACCTCGTAGACTATGGTTTTTAAGGTTTGGGGGGTCAAAATGCAAACCATCGATTCGATAACCACAAAACTTTACTCGCACCTCCCACACGTGTAAAGAAAGTTACAGGAAGAAACAAAATGGGAATCGCACTCTCGGTTATCAAGATACACAACAAAAACAACTTTTTCACCTCGTAGACGATGGTTTTTGGGGGGTCAAAATGCAAACCGTCGATCCGTTAACCATGAAACTTACCTCGCCCCTCCCATACATCTAAAGAAAGTTGCAGGAAGAAATGGAACTGGAATTGGATAGCCACGAAACATTACTCGCACCTCCCATATGTCTAAATGTGTGCTTTTTCAGGATGTGAAGCCCAACACTTCACATCATGCATGTATGTGAATATGAAAAAAGAATAAACATAAGGACAATGTATCAATGGCATTACTGCTGATTTTTCCTAATGAAAAGATTGGCATTATTTTACTAGTCTCATATTTATTTACTAACAAGCATAAGCTTATATGTAGAAGTTGTATAACAACTAAACAACCAGGGGCATGTAATACGGAAAATAATAATAATAATAATAATAATAATAATAAGACCACACCCTTTTTTTAAAAGCGAAACTCAATATTTTTATCAATCGTGTGAATCAAATCGTGAATCGCCGATTCAGTGCGATTTCCGATTCATAGGCATGATTCGAATCATTCAGTATGAGAACGAATCGAATCGTGAATTCTAACAGCCATGATTAGTGGTACCACACAGTATAACTGGCAAAGTAATTGAATAGTACTAATTGAGTTAGTCCTTCACTATAGTACATTTGAATTAGTTAATTAAGATTCTTAATTGATTCCTAAATCAATTTCAATAGATGCCAATATGTTTCAATTTCTGACCATCGCTTTAAAAAGTCCACATGTTAATTGCAATTGAATTAGTTAATTAAGTTCCTTGGTTTCTAATCAATTTTAATACATGTCAATGTATTTCAATTTATGACTATCACTTTCAATAGTCCACAAGGGACCACAACTGAGCTAATGTAAGACTCACAGGCATTAGGTGATGAAATTGTTAATATATGATCTAATTGATAGAGAAAACTTAGGGTCCGTTTGGTAAAACTGAAAATTTTAAGCGATTGAATTTTTAGCACTGAAAACAAAATTTCAAGTACTAAAAATAGACTGCATTTAGTGATTATTTTTAGTAGAAATCTTTTACTTAAAGTTTTTAGTGATTTTTTGGCTGCTTTTTTTAATTAAGTGGTACGTTATTAAATGCACTAGGAAAAAAAAAACAAGTGTTGAAAATTTTCATTTTCACCGCTTATGAGTTATCAAACACACACTTAGGTGAAGAAACAAATTCTTAATTGGAAGTAGTAATTTCAGTTTGTTTCTAAGTGAGAAAATTATTTTGATTTTCTGAAGGAAAAACCCAATTTAAAGAGGCGGGCGTTTTGGCTCCTGTTCTCTACCCAAAAATTTTGAAATCCCTATCTTCTCTCTTCTCTCTCATTACTCCCCAGACCACCACCGTCCCCCTCACGCCACCTATACCAGATTCCCAGACCACCACCGTCCCCACGCACGCCACCCCTCCCTAGACCACCACCATCCCCTTTCACAGACCACCATCGTCCACTCACACCATCCCCCCATGATCTCTCTATCTTTGTTTCTCATCTCAGCCAACCGTTGCCGGCCACCGTCGCTGTCGATCTTTCGGTGGCCACCATGACCCCTCTTTTCTAGGGTTTTTTCTCTCGCTCATTTCTCTTTCTCCCTTTCTCTCTCTCATCTCTCATACACAGACGTGTTTCTCTCTTTCTTCAAAAAATTAGGGTTCCATTTGTGGGATTGGTGTTTTACTTGTGATTTCTATGATTATGTGTTTCAACCAGTTGAGATTAATGAAGCAAACTCAATGGTGGAGCTCATGGATGTGATGAAAACGATGGAGGTAATGATCTCTCACTCTCTATCTCTATCTATATCTCTCCTCCATTCTAACTTCACCCCTAATTGTTATCATCCTAGAGGCTTTAACATAAATATGTATATTTTTTTTATAGCTTTTCAGTTGTCACCTAAACCAAGTTAGAAATTTTCAATAGTTTCCTGCCTCAATTGACTAGAAAATTTCAATTTTCAGCCTTAAAATATTGTTGAGTTTAAGCCTCTTAATGTTTTGCTGAATTGTCCAGCTCCTAAATTGTGCTTACAACAACCCCAATCAGCCCATGCCTGAGTAAAGACCTTCTTTGTAAGCATTTTCTTCCCTGTTTCTTTTGTTTTCTGATCCGTAATCTTGCGGCAAATAGCTTCATACAAACCCGATAATGATTCATGATCATTATTTTCAACTTTAGGTTTTAAGTTTACAGTGAACAAATTTCTACTGCTAATTTTTTTTCGGTTTACTTGGTGCTTACAAATAGTCAAATCGTGCAAATCTGTCAAACTAATACAATGTTTAAAAAAAATGGAGTTTGTTTTGAATTGGGTTACATCTGTGATTAATACGCTGTTTTTTTAGTTTTTTTCCCATTTTTTTTTTCTGAAACTGTTTGCAACTGGTTTGAATAGTTTAATGATACCCGCGTCACTATGGCCCTCATCTACCCCGCTTTCGAGTTTCAAACAATGATACCCATGCCACTATGTCCCTCATCTACCCTTTTTTTTAGTCATTTTTAGATTTAGTCATTTTTGGAGGTCACAATGTTATACCTTTTTTTTTCACTTCATTTCTATATTCTTTTGTTTAGATGGAGCTCAAGAAGTTGCAACAGATGGAGTGCAACCCCAGCATCATTTGTTGACTTTTCTTATTTCCTTTTTGTTTTTATTAACAGATCTTTCAAATTTTAAACCATGGACTATAATGGGTCATGCAAAACTGCTGCAATCATAGGTTTCCCGATATTGTATTTTTATCACTTGCTTTCAAAAAATCCTAAAACTAGCAAGACTTAATATAACTTGAGCTCATGTTTCTATGCAGGTGATGTAAAAGTGAAGGACTGCAATCAGCCCAAAAGTAGGACTGCAATAAGCCCATCATAGTATTTGCACAGGTCATTCATTTTTAGTTTTGTGAATATCATGTCTTTTACTTTTGGAAGCTACTTAACATGTGTGCAATTGTTGAACATTGTTCTGGACTATTTATCTTTTTATTTTACATTCTTAATCTAAGAGCTCACATTGATTGTCAATCTATTTTACTCTCTTAGTATGGTTATCTTTGGTGCAGAATAAATGCTAGAATTTCTGTTTTTTCAATCTGCACTGACAACATTTTTGCTACTGCTGCCTTTTTTTTTTTTTTTTTTTTGGCTTTCCTGTCTTCAACTTTGTTTGCTTTCTTTCTTAACAGTCTAATTCAATGGTTTTGATATTTGTGAATCTAAAAATAACATAGTTTCATTTATCCCTTGTACTCATTTCATCCACATGTTCATCCTTTGTAGCACTTACTTCCCTCTTCTATAGCTTTTCGTGTTGGCGCTTGTGGTAGTTGCAAGGGTAGTGATACAAACTTGTTTTCAAGGTGCAAGGAGAGAGAGAGGTTGAATTGTCATCATGTTTGTTCATCAATAAGTTACCAAACCCAAACACATCTTAAGATTTTATTTTATTTTATTTGAATTATCCTATTGATACACACTAAAAAAAGTTGGTTCCCAAATGCTGATGCGTAATGCCATGTTTTGATAGCTCCCAAATGCTTATGAGTAATGCCATGGTTCCCACTCTTCTTCCACTTTTAGATTGTTCAGTTTTAGACATTTTACTATTTTCAGCATCCTTTGAATGGAATTTTTAATTTTTTTACATCTATGGAAGCACCATCAAATTCCGTGATTGGTATGTTAGGATTCATGATTGATATGTTCAAAATTGATTGCTAATTGGTATGTTATGAATGTGATGTCAAATTTCAGAATTCTTCCTCGTTTTTGGACAAAGAAGTTTATGTTCCACTGGGAAGCTTGAAACATCACTTATTGTTTTCTTAAACTGGTGGTTCGTGTTTTTATCATTAGAAATGTGCCCTTTTGGTGTAGTGTTGGATTAATTTTTCTATTAACTTTTGCCTCTTAGATAACTCTGTAAATTCTAGATTTTTCTCTAACCATTTATAGATTTTATGTATATTGTAATTTTTATTTTTTTTTGACATTGATGTTTAAATTTTTGTATTGCAGATTTACGGACATCTCGAGGACTGAATTCTACGTCGTATTTTGATCTCTTTGGACTGAAGTAATATTTGTATTACGTGATTGACGTTCGATTTTTCGTTTTGAATTTGTATTTGTTATGGATTTTGGATTTTTAAATATACTATTTTGTTATGTTGGATTGAGTAGATGACTTTATTAATGAATGAACATTTGATTATTTAATATGATTGTTGTGGATGTTCTGAATATTTTTAGATTATTCAATTAGCAGGTGAACAAAAAAAAAAATTGGATTGAAAATGCAATATATTTCCAAAAAGGGCATACTTCTTTAGTGACGAAATTCTCGTCACTAATTGTTAATATTTCGTCACTAATGGTTCACATCTCATTTTTCTTCTAACATTTAGTGACGAAATATTGCGTCACTAATTGTTCATATTTCGTCACTAATTGTTCGCATTTTATTTTCTTCTAACATTTAGTGACGAAATGTTTCGTCACTAATAGTGAACTTTTACCTGCGAAATGATTTCGTCGGTAATAGTATACTAATTGGTGACGAATTATTATTTCGTCGATAATAATATACTATTAGTGACGAAATATTTCGTCGGTAATAGTTATCTTTTAACTACGAAACGAATTCTTAGACAAATAATCATCTTTAGTGACGAAATAATTCGTCGGTAATAGTTATTCTTTATCGACGAATGTATTTCGTCACTAATAGTATACCTTTAGCGACGAACTAATTCGTCATTAATAGTTCTATTTCCCGATGAAAGTTTGTCACTAAATGTAGGTGACCTTTCTTGACGAAATATATTTCGTCGGAAAATATTCTTTTTGGTGATGAAATATTTCGTCACTAAATGGAACTTTTAGTGACGAACGTTCGTCGCTAAAAGTAGGTGATCTTTAGTGACGAAACATGGTTTGGTCACTAAAGGGTACTTTTTGCGACGAAAATATTTCTTCACTAAAGGTTACTTTTAGCGACGAAATTATGTTTCGTCACTAAAACCTTTCCCGTCGAGGAATTAGTGACGAACGTGTGACGAAATTTTTTTCGTCGGTAAAAACCTTTAGTGACGAAAATTGGACTTTTAGTGACGAAATATTTCGTCACTAAAAGTCAAGAAAGAAGAGGCAACCCTAGTCACCTAGAAGGAGAAGAAAAAGAGAAGAGAAGAGAAAAGAAGGGAGTTCACCATCATCAACATCATCTTGCTTTTCCCAATTTAATGAGTAAACATTTAGATTTGTAGGGTTAATTCGTAGTTTGATTGATTTTTGATTTGTGTTCATTATAGTTTGAATAAATCGGATGGATGGGTGTTTATATAATACGGATCTATAGTGATATATACATATATATATATATATAAAAGGTTAGATATAAGTTATTTAGAAAATTGAAGAAAAAAAAAAAGAAGACTAACACAAATTCGGATTTAGGTAAAATTAAAAAACAAAATACTCTCAGATCTGTTTTAGAAAATAATTCGTATTAATTCATACATTTTGTTTTTGGTAAAACTGTTCACGTAAGTCAATGTAAAACGCAATTCTGCACGTTTTTCGTCTAATGATATTTTTCTCAATTCTACACCGTTTGGGCAGAAAATTCATATTACAGTAGCAGTAAATGTTAACTCCGAATTTTGAATTATGTTTATGAAAATTGTTAGAGATGTTTCTTTGTACGGTATTATTATGAAGAACAATTTCAACCCATGCTGGTTTTGGGGCTGTTTAATATAAGATTTGTTAGGGACAATTTTAGATAGTGCTGTTGAATGCCGATTTTAAATGCTATAACTTATGCTATATGCGGTATTAAATGATGATTGTGGAAATACAACGTTAGAGACGTGAATAGAAGTTTGGCGCAAGGGCCTTATTGTGAATAATCGGATAATGATAATCCATGTAATAAATGATAAATTTTTGAAGTGGTTAATGACGTGATTAAATCCTCATGAATGGTACTTGTGTAAATTAATGTAGATGGTAAAAAAAAAAAGAAGTGGTTTCAAGTTCCTTAGTGTTCACCGCTCCCCGTTGTGTGATATGTTTTTTTTGGTAGCTCGACTTGCTGAGTGTACCCTTTTGCCAGTGGCTTCGTGATCAAGCTGGCCTAAGCCTTATGCTCGGCTTATATTGTATAGACGTCTTGACATATTGACCAGCCGTCCGTTGTGTATACCTGGTTTGGTTGATACCCCAACCAAACTGGCACCGGAGTGGGTGTTGGTAGTATGTCCGGGCACACATGGGATATATGTGTGGGCTGCACCATGGACGGTGGCCAAGTGGTGAACCTAGGGAACACAAAGATAATTAAAGGCTAATAAATAATGACAATGGAGTATTTCATAAGACTGATAAGTTTGGAATAATGAATGCGATGTTTAAGTTAGAATGTAGAAATGTTGTTTACTGACTTATTTGCTTGGTTTGTGATAACTATATATTACAGGATGGTGGGTCCACTAACTTTTATGCAGGGCTGACTCACCATAGATATCCGACTGGTAAGTATTCAGTTGTATTTATTCGGGGTTGGAGCCACTGCCACCACATTGAAGGAAACTACCGCTTGTCCTGAAGTGTGAGTGGAACTACTCTCTTGCCCGATAAATTTCTTATTTTGCAGTGTGGTATTCTAAGGGACTGTGTGTTATCCCTAAGACTTCGTTACCCCGATTTTTAGAAAGACAAATATTCAATCAAGTGCATACCCTAATCAATATTCAACCACCCAAAAATCTAAGGGTGACAACCCATACTCAATTTTAAAAGACCATTTTAAGATAAACTGATTTTAATTGCTTTCATAAACAACATGATTTCTATTTAAACAAAACTCATTTATTATCAAACTCATTCCCAAAAACCTTACAAGAAAAATCCACGTTTCAAATTTTCTCCATTCTCATTTATTACAAAATGAAAACCAAACGTTTCCCTTTACATAGAAATAATATAATTTTCTCCATCGAATCACAATAAAATTATCTGGTTATAACAATAAACGGAATAATTTCAACACTACACTATCTCAGGTTAGATCTGCTATAAACGTCCCCAAAAGTTCAATAATACAACTGAAATATAACTACATCTAATACAAGTTCTCAACCATGGCTCACAATGCCAACTAAATAAAAGGGTAAAATATAGTAATTAAAGAATAAAAAGAAGATATCTTCAACTTCACGAACAGATCGACAGCTCCACAATGAACTCCAACTATACTATCCTGCACATGTCATTCGACTACGTTTCACACAGAAACGCACCCGAATGCATAACACACTCGGGTCAGTCACATGACTGGTATGAGTTAAATAATACTAGTCACACATAGTCTTAGGGATCGCTCACAATCCCTTACACCAACACAACAATAATAAATAAAAGATCGGGCAGGAAAGTAGTTCCGCTCACATAACGGGACAAAGGGATAGTTTCCCTTTTATGTGGCGGCAATATAGTTCCTACTCGAACTAGACTGAATAAATACTTACCCTTCTTAGCTATGGTAGGCCAATACCTGCAAACACATTAGTGGGCCTACCATCCTGCATAAATAGATGTTAGTACAAAAAATCAAAAATCATACTTTAAATGTTATTTAAAAAAATGAATTTATCTCCAAGAAGGATTTGGAATTGGACAAAACTTAAAACACGAAAGATGTTCAGAATTAAATTTCCAAGGGAAGTCACGTGTTCCCGTTCATTAATTCTAAACACATAAGTCAGAAATTAATTATTAAACTTCAGCTCATAAACACGCGATATTCAGCAGATTCTGAAATTAAATCAAAACGGTGTCAAGACGGCGTTTTTAGGAAAAGTGTAAAACGTGAAAGTTGTTCGGATTGTCGTTTTACTTCAGGTTACGCGAAACGATCCTCAATTGTGAAGTTAAGTGACCAAATTATCTAATTTACTAATCTGATCCTATTTATTATTAGTTCACAATGTTCCCAAAGATATTATGGTACACATACAAGACTACATTTAAACTAACAGATACCCACAGAAGTTGTTGATATGACAATTACTAATTTTTAGTATTCAACTACAACAAGATATAATGAACAACAATACAACGGATAGCAGCAATTTAAGCACCACATGTGTTTTAGTTAGGGAGGCTTGGCTTAAGGTCCTTAAAGTTGGGCATAATTGGATTAAAAGACAGCCCATTAACAACAAACTCACTAAGGACAAAAGTTCTGGCCCATTTTTAACCTACATCCACAATATTAAAACATTACTTTTCAAATCCATTTTACTCTTTCCATAAAACCAAATTACCCTTAAAGGAAATAGCCAAGTCAAACGTCAAGTCAAACGCACTAGTTAACCACACTTTAGCATTTCCCTGACGCGCCCACGTGGGCAATTTGTCTCCCACCGTGCTATCACGCGCAAGTCGCTGCTCACATGGTGTGAGTATTGTACCGTATAATTTTTAATTTCGAAAAAATGTTTTTAAACTTTAAACCTCCATAACTTTTGTTCTACAACTCCATTTTTCGCAAATTTTATACCGTTGGAATCGTGTTGACGAGATCTACAAAACTAGTACCCATGTTGATATGTTTCGAGGAAAAAAAAATTTCAAATTTTTACATATATAAATAATAAGTAAAATTTCACTTAATAAGTGAAATTTCACTGAGTACATGAAATATTAAGTAAAATTTCACTTGTTATTCATAATAAGTGAAATTTCACTTATTATTCATATATGCAGTCAAATGAAATTTCACTTAACATTTTAGATATTCAGTTAAATTTCACTTATTATTCATATATGAAAAACTTGAAATTTTTTTTTTGCTCAAAACATATCAACAATGGTACTAGTTTTGTAGATCTCGTCGACACGATTCCAACGGTATAAAATTTACAAAAAATGGAGTTGTAGAACAAAAGTTATGGAGGTTTAAAGTTTAAAAATATTTTTTGGAAATTAAAAATTATATGGTGTAATACTCACATGGTTCCTATTCTGATTCTAATTGCTTCCACTTTTGTTATCTTCTTCACATGTAGTAGTATAGTAAACCATTACAACTGTTCAATTCTAGAATACCTCAAATTCCTTTCAAATTTCATTTAATAAGAGAAATTTCACTTATTATTTATATATGTAAAAATTTAAATTTTTTTTTGCTCAAAACATATCAACAATGGTACTAGTTTTGTAGATCTCGTCGACACGATTCCAACGGTATAAAATTTACAGAAAATGGAGTTGTAGAACAAAAGTTATGGAGGTTTAAAGTTTAAAAACATTTTTTCGAAATTGAAAAGTATATGGTACAATGCTCACACCATGTGAGCAGTCTTTTGGGAAGACATGCGCGTGAGGCGCGTGAGGCGCCTGGGGAGGCGTGATCCTGCGCATGTGCGCGTGTGGCGCCAAGGGTAGATGCGGTATTTTTAACTTTATTTCTTTTGTCTTTTTCTGGCAGGACTTGTTTCCAATGTGCATTTTAAATTGTCTTTAACTCCAATAAAACTCCTTTTAATACCCTTTTCACCAATTTTCCCTTTTAGTTAATTAAACCTTATGTTTACCACTTCGGTCACCCACCCATGGTTCAGCCTACACATATATCCCATGTGTCTCTTAACGTAATACTAATTCCCACTCCGTCCCAACTCCCATGGGGTATCACTGGGATTTGAGTCTACACCGAAAGGCTAGTCCTTACGTTTTTTACGTCAATAAACAATGTCTAAATACACATGAAATAAACCAAGAAGCCGGGCATAAGGCTTAAAAATGAAGAGACGTGTCATCCACGTAGTCGCCATCTAATCACATAAGACGGGTCATCCACGAAGTCGCCGCCTAAACTCATAAGGAGCAGTGGTGAACATTAAAGGATTTCCTATTATTAACTTCTATAAAAAAAATCTTCACACATATGGTCTCACATTCACAAGTTTATGAAACCCACCATTAGATGAGAATGCTTACATCTCAACAAAATTTCACGTTATATCATAATAACGAAACACGAGTTCATCCCGACACATAAATCAACTTAAACAATCAACACGTTTTTAACCTTCTAAAAACTGCTACTGAAATTTAAATCTACAGCCCAAATGATGCAGAATCAGGGAAAACTCAAAACACGAAAAGTGTGCAGAATCGCGTTTTACACAGGTCATGCGGACAGAATGTTAAAATTCAAAGTCACGATTGCACAATATTTTTCGGAAGTTTTCAGCAATTGTTAAATAATAAAAATGAATTTTTACATTGCTTTTCGATATTTATCAAGGGAATTCCACGTATGTGTTCGTCAAACTATCTATACGCATAACAATCACTAATATACCAAAGTCGTGATCACAAGGTCACCAAAAAAAATGTCTAAGTTAATTCGAAAACAACAATATTGTGCATCCAATACAAAATTGAATTCCAACAATTAATTTAAACATATAAATATTTGGTTTACTCGCATATACATATATATATACGTGTATATATATACACGGATACATCCATTTAACTCACCTAGGTCGTGATTAAGCACTTGAAAAAAATGGTGTTGAACGGACTATGAACGCGATTCCGGATCCGAATACCCCACGCCCTACCCTTCCTTCCTTTCTTCTGCTTCTTCTTCTTATTCTCTCTCTCCCTCTCTCTATCTCTCTCTCTCTCACATACATCTGTTCTCTAGTTTTTTTCTCTCCTCTTCCCTTTTTTTTTTTTTGTTAAATGGGGGCTAGGGTTTAATATATGTGTATATATATTTCATACACAACACTTATAAATAAAACACACACAAACATGTGAATCCCAATTTTTATCTAAGGGCCTCATAAAAAGGTTTTATATGGACCCGAAAATGCATTCTAATGTGACAAATGATTAGCCTAATGGGTACCCATGACCCCAGGCACTAAATTTCTATGTTAAGCACACTACTTAACATACTAACGACCCATACACGCTACTTCAACATTTTTATTAGGTGTCACTAAGATATATACACATAGTTAATGTCTAATAATTGAAAATAATAATATAAAAATTACTAAAAGCACTTAGAAAATTAGGGTTGTTATATTCTACCCTCCTTAAAGAAAATTTCGTCCCAAAATTTGAAGCGACGGTAATACAAATACTTATTCATAAATATTGTTAAACACACAACTAATAGAAAACACAGATTCACATTTAACTCTCAATAATACAAGGCCTGGTACGTCGAGGGAATAATCCAAACAAGGAAACCATCATATATATACCTTTAGCCTCATATAGTCAATTGTTAAATGTTAGCAGATAATTAAGACACAAATAATAATGCAACATATAAGAATAAAATTAGGAGTGAAACCATTTACCCCCACTCTAATACTCCATGGAATACTCAATACTCGCTGATCAACCAATGTATCTGAGAATGCTCATTCTTCCAAAACTCCTTGCTAATAATAAGCTTGAGAAGACGATATTACCGTTGAAGAGAAATTCATAACCATCCGGATCATAATATATCATAGAGAAGGGAACAGCGTCGATAATCACTCTAGAGAAATCATATAGAATAGAGGTCCCATATATAATAATAGCAACAACATAATCATAAGAAATCCAGAATATCCGTTGATAACATCCGCATCAGAAGATAAGAAATCCAGAATACCAATAGTAATAGATTCCGCATCAGAAAAGCAGTAGATAATTAATAGAGATAAGAAAACCAGTTGATCACATAAGAAGTCCAAATATCCAATCTCTGCCTCCAACTCCCAAATAAGGATTTCAGTCCTTCACATAGATAGTCATCCACATTGCTACTCCATGAGCCAAAATAACATTCCCCTTGATAAGACCCCCCCAACGTTACAACCAAAGATGCATGCACTAACATGTAAATCTAAACAATATCATGTATGCTCCTATTAAGTCATCCCGAAAATGACATGCATTTAAGACTAACATGTTACAAAGCACAGTGTAGAACGAAACACATAGTATCATGAAACACATAGTATCATGAAACACATAGTAGCACAAAGCAATAGAAGCACGTAATAACACATAGTCCTTATCCTAAAAATCCGCAAACCTAAGGCTCTGACCAACCCATAAACCACATTCCGAGAATCACTTAGACTCGCTAAGCTAACCTTAGGCTCTGATACCAAACTGTCACACCCCAATTTTTAGAAAGACAAATATTCAATCCAGAGCCTGTATCCGGACTAATATTCAATTACCAAAAATCACGAGAGTGACACCCTCACACAAGCTAAATGATAATTTATTGAAAACTGTATTTAATACTCCTTAAATAAAGACATGTGATCTTGTGTTTAAAAGAAAACTCTTTATTAATAAACCTGTATTCCCAAACATCCATTTCATTATAAAAGAACTAAAGTTCCATTATAAATATTATATCACTTTTCAATTTAAAAAAATATATCATTTTCATAAATAAAATGTTCACGTACAGAGTTCAGCGGAAAAAAATATAAATAAGAATAAAATCTATACATCCATTGGTCAGAGTAACTAAAACGTTCCCAGTACCCAATAGACAATACATGCTACAATAATCCAAATACGGCCCACAATGCCTAAAATAAATAAATAAATAAAAATACAACCAAATACAAACCACACTTCTACACAACTGCAACTCCAAGACATCAAAAGCTCCATAGGAAATGTCCAACCACACGAGGACGTGTGACCCTTAAGGAGGGTGGATTGTGACGACCAAGAGCCAATACTCCTGAGGCAGGATGACCAAGATGGATGAGGTGAGGTCGGGTGTGGGGGCTTGTCTCACATCGCCTGGGGTGAAGTTCCTGGACTAGTTTATAAGGATTAATCACCCCTCTATATGCAACAAGGCCTCCTTGCCCGAGTGGTGAAGGAACAAAACCTTGAGGGCAGCCGCCAGTGTTCGAAACCTGGTAGGCACCCAAAGAGGACAATATTGGAGAGGGGTAGGCTGCGTAAGCTCTGATACCTTAACAAGGCCTTTTGAAACCGTGAGGGAGCTAAACATGAAAGAACTTCACAGTTAAGCGTGCTGCTGCCAGAGCAGTACCAGGGATGGGTGACCCCCTGGGAAGTTCTTTGTGTTTAGGCCCACAGCGGACAATATTGTTGCTAGACGGGGAGGTGGGTCGTTACAAATGGTATCAGAGCTTAAAGACTACACACTATGGGAAGTTCGTCCCACATCGCTTGGGTGTGGAAAAGTAATGTGCTATATATGTGTGGTTTCAAGTCTCCCTAGTAAGAGGCCTTTTGGGTAGTGACCCAAGAACAAATCCGTGCGGGTTTGGGCCCAAAGCGGATAATATCTTACTGAGCGAGACTTGGGTCATGACAGAATGGTATCAGAGCTAGACCCAGCCGGAAGTGTGCCAAAGTGGACGTTGGGCCCTAAGGGGGGTGGAATGTAACGACCCTGGTGTTGTGGGCGGGCTGCTGTAGGTGCCTTTGTGGCTGTAGTAGGTGCTGACAGGCTACACACTATGGGAAGTTCGTCCCACATCGCTTGGGTGTGGAAAAGTAATGTGCTATATATGTGTGGTTTCAAGTCTCCCTAGTAAGAGGCCTTTTGGGTAGTGACCCAAGAACAAATCCGTGCGGGTTTGGGCCCAAAGAGGACAATATCTTACTGAGCGAGACTTGGGTCGTGATAGAACATATACATACACACACATTTAGGGTTTGTGTTTTGGGGGAAATTTATAGATCCTCACCCAGAAATATATATTGACACACTCACACACACACACACATACACACACACACACACACAGATTCACGCACACACTAATTTGGGTAATCACTTGAAAAACCCTAACCCTTAAGTATATACATACGAATCATGATGTATCCTTAAGTATTAGATTCACTTACCCCCAAACTCAAACCCTAATTTTCAATTTCTTGAGCCCTAACTTCCATACCTAAAAAAATAAATACACAAATTCAGTTGAATGTCTTTGTACTAACCAGAACTTCTGATTTGCACCTTGATCTTGACACTGAATTTCATTTAGGGTTTTCACATTAGGGCTTTGATGTGGATACATGTATACACATCTTTCAGAATTTGGTCTTTCAATTTTGGGTCTGTATATTTATAGATACGTCTATGCATATATACATATATGAGGACTATTGATACATCTATATGTCCACAAAAACACACTGATCAGTAAACATGTGTTACAGAGTCCAGATTCATTGGGGCTAATTTTCGATTAGGTTTTGAACTGAGAATAATGATAGTTATGCAGATCCATATGTGCTTCCCTATATGTGTTCCTACATTGACTCACACATAGGCCTATAGACTCATACACATACACTTTTACATGCTCATTAATTCGTTAATTCAATTGAGAAGTCATCATAGAGTGATTATAGATTTAAATCAAGTTTATCTAGATTTAGGGCTACCATGTTCATTGCTTCTTAATGTTGACTGCAGTGAGCATTTAGATATAACCCTTATTTTACCATACGATTTGAATGTTTATACTTTGAAATTGAATGCGATGATCCAAATTCTATAATACGACGTAAACTTCATGGATGTTAGAAGACCAAACAATTTAAAACAAACTCGTGAACATCACATGTAATCCTACATATGGCATTTAAATTCTCTTATTTCAGCAAATGAATTACAGTTAACCACATTTACATACATTGTTTCTAAACACGCGGCAAGTCCCCCGTGACTTGCTGCAATGTGTGTGCCCTAGCCGGGACAGTGAGTGAGAAGGGTGCAGTCCCTTCTCATGATTGTTGGGTGTTCTCCCGTGAACCCCATTTTATTTCAACTGCTGAATATATTAATTGATTGGATCCCTTGCCGGGATTGTTTTCTTTGCAGGTGACCCATTTCCCCTCCCCTTTCTCTTTTCTTTTCTGGGCATATCCATATTTTAAAGCCCGCATTTTCAAATTTTTTTGTTTAAAAAAAAAATTTCACCCATCTCTACAAAAATAAAATGACTAAACGACTAGTTAAGTCATCCTCATCCTCCCAACCACCCCAAAAGAAATCGAAAGGCAAAGAAAAACAAGTCGACCCCCCACGTCGCGACCCTCCACCTGACGACCCAATCCCACAAACTCGGCCCTAAATACGCCAATTGCGGCCTAAACTATGAGGCCTCTATCGACGCTAACTACTTCGCGTCAGATAAGGATACCAAGTGGGGCCACAATAACCTCACTGCCCGAAAATTGGCCCCACAGCTCTATTTCAGAAACCCCGACCTAATTAGTTACCCACGCCTCGTCTGCCTATATTAACAAAACCTTCGTTACCATAAACAATTTCTTAGCCAACATGCCTATCTGTCCACAACCATAGACGGCCGTGACATCACCCTTAACTCTGACAATATCGCCAACGCCCTCCAAACCCCCTCCCATTCCTATAAAGTGCCTAAACTCAATGTCCTAAATAAAGCCCACTCCTTTATCCACATTATCCAAAACATGTATGGCGGCCGATCTGGTTCGGGGCAGTCTATACGCCGTTCTCATATGCCCCGACAGATGTGGTTTGTCGACCATGTCTTCAAATATAACCTGTACCCCCTTGGTCACGAGCAAGAGCGGACCAAGAATATCCACCATGCCCTCCACGCAGTTTACCGCGGAGACTAGTTTCATCCAGACCTCATGATTATGGAGGGTATGCGTCTCGCTAGCCAGGCCATTGATCATTCCGTTGACTCTAAGCTCCTTCTACCCTACCCTCGCACAATTACGACCATTCTCCGGGCCAAGGCCTTCCCTATTCCACCTGACGATCCGATAGATGGACGTATCCCTGAGTTCGCTTCCGCCGATTGGAAGTTGAGCCTGGAACGTCTAGATTTAGAGGTGAGGAGGGCCCGAGAGCAGGCTGACAAACATTGAATATTGCACATTTATGTGCCAATATAATAGACATAGTGCTCATTTAATCCCCCAAATCCCTAGTTTTACATGCATATTTGAATTAATATAATTTAACAGTGATGTCACTTAAATGCATGTAATTATTTGTCTTTATACATTTTACATGTTTAGGTAAAAATGAAGTGAAATAAAGGAAAGGAAAGAAGTAGCAACCACACTGTAGTATCTCCCATATATTTAGTCAAATTTGAATAGTAAAAACAGTAGCAGTTACTGTTTAATAACAAACATACATAAGATAAAAAAATAAAAAAAATAAAAAAGAAGAAGAACGGAAAACAAACACATCCAAGCAATTGCTTGGATGTGGACCTTTTATTTTTTTATTCGTTTTTTTTTTTGTTTTGTTTTCTTCTTCCTTTCCTTCTTTCACTTTCGCTCTCTCTCTCCCTCTCTTTCTCTCTTTTCTTTGTTTTGCAGGAACGATGTCAGAAGACTGAAGACAAACAGGGACGAAGCGAAGACTATTTGCCAAACGCATGCTCAAAGCTGACGAATGGAGTGACAGAATTGCTCAAATTTCGTCTATAAAAGGAAACCAAACAAAGCATCAGAAGCACAACATCACAACACACTCTTAGAAAGAGAATAGTTTAGGGAGGTTATCATGTGAGCACTTCATATTGTACCTAGAGATAGGAAACTTTAGTTTTTCTTTGCCTTTTGTAGTTCTAGTAGTTGTAAAAATTTACTTTTATGTAATTGATGTTTTCATGTTAAAAAAATATGTAGCAAAACTTTGTGTACTGTATTTCTTAAAATAAAATATTTTGTTTCTTGTATGACCTTTGTCAATTTGTAGTAGTAAAAATATTCCTATTAAAGTTTAGATTTAATTTTTTTAGTCTAGTTAGTACTTATAATTGTCCCTTAAAATAGTTTGAAACCCCAAATTTCCAGTTTTTATAGTAATATTTCCATTCACTAGAAGATAGATTTTGCAAGTAAATGCCAGATTTCTTAGCTACGTAGTTGTTATACCTACTAAAGTCCCAAGTACACCTATCCATATCTCACTCCAAAATTATATTTGGATTTGGTTTGGCCTTATTTGTGTTCTTGGAGTTCAACCACTGTGACCCCACAAGAATCCAAAGTCAAAGGTTTAGTATTTTATTTTTGGTTTAGCATTTCCATTTATGTATATTTTATTACCCTAGTTGTACTAAACTTTGTTATTTTGCAGATTCCATAAATTCAACCCCAACTCATGTTAAGTGAAGGAAATAATATAATAATATTACTTTTTACCCTTATCTTGGTTTTACAACTTTAATTTTAATTGGACGGTGATTGCGTGCATCTATTTAATTTATCTTTAAATTTTATTTGGAAGACAGTTTCAATTTCAAAATGGTAGGCTAAAACTTTAATTGGGGATATACAATAAAAACTTAGAAACCACAGCTTCTGTGCACTAATCTGAAATGGGCAAATTTATCTAGATGGGTTGATTTTCCATTTATGGCCAAAAATATCTATGTATCTATAGTTTATGACCATTTAACATGTTTATACACTATGGCTATATTGGGCTCAAAAGATTACATATTTGAAAAAAAGAATATAATTATGTGGATTGTCAAACTATGCCTTTTGTCATAAAAAACACCTAGCATACTCAAGCAATTCATATGACAAAGTTTATATTTCAAATATGTGTTTATATATATTTCTATCTACTAATGGATAGGCAATTGTGCAGTAATAGAGTGGTGGGGACTGGGCGCCGAAGAACCCACGTCTGCAGCGGGCACGGTTCGAACCTGGCTACTGCCCAATTGCCTTTTTATTTTTCTTTAAACCAAACGAAGTCGTTTCATATCAAACTTGACACACTTGATATGACCCTGACTAGTGAAAGTTTATTTTTAAATAAAAAATGACTCTGCGGTCTTAAATGCCAAATGCTTTTCAAATGCACAAAAGTTGTGGGATCTAGTGTTGGTTTGCATATTCCCAATTTTTAAAATCATTTCTTCCAACTCAATTAATATTTCCTGTTTTTAATAACTTTTCTAAAATATTTGTATTTTTTCTATCTTTCGCTAGTATTAAATCCAAAAAGTTCATCTCACAAAAATTTAGCTTTTATTTCTTTTTTTTTTTTTTCCCTTTCTTACTAGTATCTTAGTTAATTTATTTTGCACTGTTAAAATCTTTACCGTAAACTACTTAGGAAAAAATAGCTTTTAATTAGTTTTATTGCAAATAAAAAATAAAAACTAGTAGTTAGTAAAACCCCATAAAAATCCATCATCTTTTATTTTCTTTTTAGTGACAAAAAAGTTATTGTCTATCTTTGTTTCCCGTTCCCTGTGGGTTCGACCTGGACTTCCAGAACTTTATTACTTGTAAGATCACCTACACTTGGGTATGATAAGAAAATGCATCAATAAGATGTCGTCACGGGCCCATGAACGTTGAGAATAGGAGGCACAGCGTCCACCTCCCCTAGAGGACACGTCGTACACATGGACTTATGGTGCTGTGTGTACGTTCCACAGAGAGACCCTTCGGATCTAGTCATATATGCATTCATATTTCCAACTGGCCCACCCAGACCAGTTGGATGACATTCTAGCCCAGGGCGAGGCTGCTTACCAGTCAGCTTTTCCGCGACCAACGTAGCAGGTGGCTGAGGAGCAGGGTGAGGTGCCAGGTGAGGAGGAGCGGACTGGAGACGATGGAGATGATGGAGGAGACGGGAGTGACGGAGATGGCGATGGTGCTGGTGTTGGAAAAACAGGTTTAAATGGAAAGTTTAAACGCGCAGCGGAAAAATCAAGTTATGAAACTTTATTGGCATGCCCGGATCTACTACTCGTCAATTCTACAGATGCGTACAAGAGGGGACACGAGTTATACCTTAGTGTCTTGAACCCAATTCTGATCTTCAACTTCCAGCAGCCTCCACTAGATGATCTTCACCCTTATGACTCCTGCGGATGCCTGCCAGAAAGACTAGGGTTGGTGGGAACCCTAATGGAGAGGATAGAGAAGGTTTTGGGACTCCAAAACAGTTTCTGCAGCTTCTGACGTTCAAAACGACGAACAACTTTTTCCAGAACGCAGCTGCCCTATTTATAGATTCCCAGAACCGACCTAGACTTCGAGCGATCGAAGTGCCTTCGATCGATCGAACATTCGATCGATCGAACCATCTTCGATCGATCGAACCTGCAGACTTCAATCGATCGAGATATCTTCGATCGATCGAACCTGTCTGGACATCATCCTCAAGCATCTTTCCAAGCATCCTGGCGGAGCTAAGAGTGGGACCTCCTAGGCTCTTTATTGTTGGCTCAGACCAGTTTATTAATTACCATGACCAAACTCTTTGATCAGCAAACTAACCAACTGGTCAGTTAACATTTACTCCACTATAAAATGATAACTGAACTCCAACGCAAAAGAACATATCCGAAGCAATAACTAGACTTGTATGTTGTACTAATGTCCCTCTACCGTCAGCATTCGTAATCATATTCAGGTAGTCGGATAACTGTTACTGTCAACCTGAATCATGATTACTTCTTGTATTCCTTGAGTCCCATTCACCTCTCATGATTACCAAACATGTTGATAACTCTTATCAACAAGACTGCAGTACTCAGTAATCGACATGGTGACATTCTCAAGGGAATGCTTACTCTGAAACAGAGGGTAGATTCTATCTTGACAATATATGTTCACAACCCTATGAATATGACATACCCAAGATACCCAGGTGTTGATCTTTTATAGACCTCACTGATTGGTAAGTCAAAGCAGCCATATCCACAGTCTGTGTTCATAATCGTCTCAAGATTGAGAACACATACCTTATACAAGTTATGAGTTCCTATTGACTGTTGACAGCATTGAGCGCCAATAGGAAACTCAGGTCCGTCAATGCACTATAAGCACTAGCATATTAACCAAGAGTCACACTCTAGTGATTGAGATTTATCACTCCATCCAATGGTAGTTAATGATGCTACAGTGTATACCTGATGAGATATCCAGTCTCATCATCCACTGTGACAAGCTTTAGGTATCAAAGAATAGTAATTCGTATCTCATTGTATGTATCTCATACACACACGAAATACTTACTATGATACTTATGGATTAAACAATCATCTCATGAAAGAAACATACATAATGAAATGTAAAGCTGATATCCATATATTAAAAAGTCAATGTCTAATACATAAAGTAATGGTTTGAGGGCACAAACCCAACAGCTGGTACTACGGGGCAGGGAGTACAGGGTTGGAGATTGTGTTGGTGGAGGCCGAGGATGATTGATGTGGGTTGGGTATTATATAGACATTTGTTTTTGTTTCTTGTATTTGGTTGGGTGATTTAGACATTTTCGGACATCTAGCATGTATATTATTATTCTCTGTTTTTCTATTTCCGTTCCTTTTGGTTAGTATTAGGATATTGATGTACCCGTTTATTTTCTATCTTTCTTTTCATTTCTATTATTTGGGTCTGTAATTAATTTAGTTTTGCACTTTTTCTTTTCTTTTGTGGTTTGATTATAGTTCTAAAATTTTTATTCATCGCACTATTTATGTTTCTACTTATTGATTATGTGTCAACATACCTAGTTGTCTATATGATGATTGAACTTATTCACTCATGCAATTGTCATAGATTTATTAATATAGAGCAAATTCCAACTCCCATTGCACTATAATAGGAATCTCTTCGATTCAGGTTTGGGGGAATTAATGCTGAAATTCTAATTGAAATTTAATTTAGAAATTTAAATGCATAAGTAGATCATTCTTGCTACACATTCTCGTAATCAATAATGTAATTATGTTTTTTTTCCTAATAACTCAAACTAATAAAGTTTCAGGTGTGACTTATTTTTGGTTTTAGGATTATAGCTCCCACATACCCATATAGCTTACCTCGTTCCTCATATCTCATTGTCATCTCATTACGATGGACCATCCTATTTCCCCTCCTACTTCACCTGATAGGTCTTCTAGTGTGTCGAGTAGTTATTCCGACTCTAGTTCATCCTCTAATATCACTGCACCGAGTCCTAGGGTAGCCAAGTCTGATGGTCCAGTCAGTCGTCCCGGTTGGTCCCGTCGCTATCCTCGTGTCCCCATTCATGTTTATCCCGATTCTTCGGATGCTGAGGATGACCTTTTCGGCGATGACCCTACTATCATTGATGGCCGTTATGGCGCTCCACCTACATCCTCTGAGTCTTCTTCTTCTTCTTCGGATTCGGCAGATTATTCGACTGATGATGATGAGGTCGAGGATGATGCAGGTGTTATTTCGAGTCTAGCTGCCGTGTCTTTGAGTGCTTCCATTTCGATCGATGTACCTACACCTGAGGTCACCTATCCATATCGGGACCTACCGGATTATGTGCCGGATGTTGTTCGACAATGTCCGGGTCACCCTGACTGGTCACCTGAGGACATTGCTTCGATATTTGCCCCTTATGCCGGTCCTGTGGATGACGTGGTTGATTTGGCACCTGGTACCGCTGACGAGGCTGAGATAGCTGTGGGTCCGGAGTTGCCTATTGAGGATGAGGATGAGGAGCATGTGATGCCGTTCGACCCTGCTGAGCATCCGGAGTGGGAGCTGGTTGATTGGTACTTCTGAGCTGGTGTGCCACCCCCTTCAGACGATTTTCGTGGCATGGACGTCCTGGTCATCTTCTAAGAGGATTACATCCATGTCATTCTCATGTTCCCACCTGCATAGGGACATGCAGTGATTTGGTTTGGGGTAGAGTATTATGGGCATTGTTTCGTTTATTTTTAGTTATGATTTTAGTAAAGAATTTTTCGTAGGAATTTTTCAAATTTAATTTGTAGTTCGTTATTTCTTTCATTTCGTTCATTTGTTATTCTTTTCATTCGTTGTATAACAAACGAGTATTTTGTAAAAAAAAAACATTTTATTCTAGTAGTTTTAATAATAATAAAGTACATTTTCTAATACGTTTTTCTTAATATCGTTCAATGTTGAATTATTTCTTGTGAAATTAGATTTTATTGAAATTTGAAATTAAGAGAGTATGTAGTCCGATGTCTACTGAAACTATGAAGGTATGTCTTGAAACCATATATTCTTAGAATCATTGCTTTATATCTTATATTTGCAAATCTTTTTGCACAACACGTAGTCATGAGGATACATGTTGATATTAAATTATAATATAACTTGGATTTCTAGACAGCAATATTGTGGAGACTAAACCCGGTGAGCTTTAGAGCCTGTCATTCTTTTTGAGGGTTTTAAATTTACGTTTATCGAATTTCATTGACATAGCGCATTATTTCGTTGATTAGTCTCAATATTTCTTTATCTTGATTGAATGTCGAGTTATTATTGTCATTACCATGTTTAAAATATATAACAAGAAAATCTATTTCCCTTGATATCGTAACATTGAAGAATCATGTGACTCTAGAAAATGATATTAGGCCATCTGTCTTTATAAACCCTTCTGGCCTTTGATTTACCTTAAAGTATAATTTATATCCCTTGTTAACCCTTTGAGCCTTATAATAAGCCTTTTTCTTTGTTCACCTATTGTCCTACCTACTCCGATATGGAGTTCGCCACTATACAAATATTACCGAACCTATGTCCAAGAGTAGTTGAAGAATAATTTTCATAAAGAAATCGGGCTAATAACGACCCATGTAAAGTGGAGAATTGAGTAGAAAAGGTATAAAAAAAAAAGAGATGGATATAAAAAGGAAAAGTAGAATTTGGAAAAAGGATTGGAAAAAAAGAGGAGATGAGACTCTTGAAAAAAAAGAATATAAAGAAAAAAAAAGAAAAAAATAATAAATAGTCGTTGTAGTAAAGCCCTTATGTTACAACTTACGGCTATTTTTCTCTACTCAAGGACTCTTTGAATTCCTTTTTACCTTTCTTTTCTTAGCTATAACCCTTGACCAAACATTACAACCCTTGTAAAAGTCCTAGTTGATTCTAGGGAAACATGATTTGATTATAGAACCGATAGAAAAAAGGGAATAAAAGTATGGTAGTAATAATATTTACTTGACGATCGATATCTATTCATGAGACTATTTTTTTATATCGTGTTATACATTGTTCCGTGTCATATGCGAGTTTATTTGTTTTGCACATAATTCTTCCTCGCATATACTTGAGTGATTATACATGTTCCCGAGTGATTTTATTTGAGAGTGTAATTAACAGCGTGAGATTTGTAGTCGAAGCATCACTAGATAGTTATCCGATTTATATTCCAAGTTCATAGTCACCGTGTATCCACTTGATTACTATTCACACACATGCGAGTCTTCGATATATTCTATTTGATATGTATAAAAAATTAAGTCAAAGTCAACCCTCGCCATCTCAGCAAAGAGAAGACAAATCACCTTGAATCCAGCCCTACTGCCCGATCTTCCCGGGTCGTTACACAAAACCGCCCGGGATGGTTGACGGCCCGGGCATTCGCTCCAGATTGGTCCCACATTGGCACGCCTCCAGAAGGCATGGTTACTGGCCCTGCGAGCAACTAGACAGTTACCTATCCCAGGTAGAAGAATAAATGGAAAGAGCAAGTAGTTTCCTAAACCACTTAGGAAACTCTCCTAAATTCATGTAAATCGATTGTAATCGGATTAAGGCTTCCTAATCTGCAGACTTACCTTATACGGGTGGACTCTTGCACCTATACAAGAGGCCACCCACCTCCATTGAAGGGGGTCGCATTCAAAACCTAAAGAATCGCACATTATATTCACTCATATGCATACACCCGGTCGGCTTCGCTGGTAGTGTCGCCTGCTGTGTTGGCTCATCAGTTTCTGCTGGTGATCTGTTAGTGAAAGCACACCGATGCACCCATAGACGTAGGTCACCTTATTAATGGGGCCGAAGCACATACAAACTTCATTCTGTCCATCTCTTTCATATAGTTCTTCTTACCCAATTTTTGGCATCATCAGTTTGGCGCCGTCTGTGGGAATCTCCAATTTCTCATCAACAAATCTCTTGACTGATCAACATGCCCCCGAAGAAGGGTAAGAAAACTACGCTCAAACCGGTCAGGAGGATCAAGCCGGTCATGACGACTCACAGCCTGGTCGGCCGACCGCCTCTATGACCTCCGAGCAAGTCACTGCGACTCTTGCATAACTCCTAGAGGGCCAGCGGCGAACCCAGCAGCAGATTGAAGCGCTACTGGCCCGGCAAGATGAGCACCCCCAAATCGAGGAGCAGCCCGGGAAAGGTGCGCCCATCCAAAAGTCTCCACGAATCAGACAACATAGCCATACTGCACCTGCATCCCCACCAGGTTGGAGACAGCGTGGGGATGACGAGCGTAGCTAAACCCCAGGAGAACCCGACGACAAGCCCGGGCTAATCCGCATCGGGCGAGAGACGCCAGAGACATCATCAATAGTAGGCGTGCTGCCCAAAAGGAGGGGCCAGGACATATGGCCCGGGAATCGACCGAGGAGCCCCCGGCCAAGAGCTGGGGAGATCTCAGGCACACGATCACCCGGAGCCGGAGCCAGGTCTTATCCCCAAGGATAACACACTTCGAAGAAGAGGCCTCGTCGTCTGATCCGACCTACCGCTCGAACAAAGAAAGGAAGACCGAGTAGAAAGACATAAATGCTCCAATCCAGGACCTGCAGAAATAGATCTAGCAGTTGGGCCGCAAGCAGCGCCATGATCATACCAACACAGAGACCAAGTCGCCCTATATCATTCAGGTTATTGGATTCCCCATCCTGCGAAAGTTTAAGCCACCACATCTTAGCTTTTACGATGGAACGGGGAGCCTAGTGGATCACATTCTTACCTATAAGGCCCAAATGGCATTGGTCACAACCGTTGACGAGTTACTGTGCTTGGCCTTCCCCAGCACTCTCAAAGGGCCATCTGTGCAGTGGTTCCACGCTCTTAAACCCCGAACACTTGATGACTTCAAGACATTGAGCAAGCTTTTCATTAGCCAATTTGTAGGGATACTCGACCGGTCGCAGCCGGACACTCAACTACTGACCGTCAAGCAACATAAGGGTAAATCCTTAAAGGATTACGTGGACCATTTCAATCAGCTGAGGCTTCAAATTCGCCACTTGAACGAAACGACCTCTATCATGGCCTTCTGCTTGGGAGTTCAACACACCAAAGTTGTTTCAGTGTGACCAACAGGCAACCTTAGTAGAACTCTCAGAAAGTGTCAGAAAGTACATCGATACAGAGGAGTTTCAGAAGTCCAAGCGTGCCAGCTTTACAGGAGACGAATCCCCTAAAGCTAAAAGGAAACGTGAAAGTTCTGAGAAGGGTCCAGGAAAGAAGCCTAGGAGGGAGGTGGCCGGGATCCGGCCCCTATTACCTTCACGCCACTTGCCCGACCAATCCACGAGGTCATGGCCGCCACTGAAACCCAAAGGCTACTCCAACAGCCAGCAAAGTTGAAAAGCCCGCCCAGTAAGAGAAACCAGGATAAGTTTTGCCGCTTCCACAAAGATCACGGGCATGATATAGAGGACTGCTTCAAGCTTAAGATCACCATTGAGAAGCTGATTGAGCAAGGACACCTAGCCGAGTTCGTGGCGGCAAACAGACGACCTCAATAAGACACTCAGGGTTCTGAGCAGTCGTGATCCCTCGGGCAAATTAATGTGATCTCCAGTGGAACTTTGAGCAGAGGGGACTCACAGTCGGCCAGGAAGAGGCATGCTCGGGCATCCCGATCGGATGTCTGGCATGTCCAATCCACCAACTCCCCCCCAACCGACGGGTTAATACTCGCATTCGAGGATATGCTGGGCCTGCACTGCCCTCATGATGATCCACTGGTGGTAACGCTCTCTGTAGCAAACTATGTGGTTAAAAGGGTGTTGGTGGACACGAACAGCTCCTTTGATATCATGTTCGTCTCAGCATTTGATTAGATCAGAATATCCAGGGATCAGCTCCGACTAGTGGCCACTCCCCTGATAGGTTTCAATGGGTCCAGCACACAATTGCTCGGTACCATTCAGCTCCCGGTTCTTATGGGGACCTACCCCCAACAAAAATCTATTCTAGCAAACTTCGTAGTTGTAGAAGCTCCGTTAGCGTACAACATCATCCTCGAGAGACCAACTCTAAATAAAGCCAAGGCGGTTGTGTCGACGTATAGTCTGGTGGTCAAGTTTCCAAATCCTTAGGGACCTGGAAGTTTGCAGGGAGACCAAGCGATTGCTCGGAGCTGCTACGTCAGTTCCCTATGTAGAGAGGACATCACTGAAACATTGAACATTCAGGAAATGGACCCGAGGGACCAAAGCGATGGAGTAGGTCTGGTGGAAGAACTAGAGCAAGTGGTGCTGGACCAAAAGTTCCCTAACCGATATGTTAGCATAAGTACTCTCTTGGAACCAGGCCTTAAAGAGAAGTTGATCCGATTCCTGCAGTAGAGCTAGGATGTATTCGCCTGGAGCCATAAAGACATGCCTGGGATAGATCCCTGGGTCATGTCTTACCATCTCAACATCAACCCGGACTCCCGACCGGTTAAGCAAAAAATGCAGGGTATGGCACCCTAAAGACAGGCGGCGGTATGTGAAGAAGTTGAGAAGCTCCTGAAGCTAGACTTTATCTGGATGGTTTATTATCCCGACTGGTTAGCAAATGTGGTTCTGGTCAAGAAAAGCAACGGGAAGTGGAGAATGTGCGTTGATTTCACTGACCTGAATAAGGCCTGCCCCAAGGATTACTATCCACTATCTAGGATAGACCTCCTTGTGGACTCCACAGTCGGGCATGCACTCCTCTCATTCATGGACGCTTACTCAGGGAACAATCAAATCAGAATATACCCCAGGGGATGAAGAGAGGACATCCTTCATCACGGACCAAGGAACGTACTGCTACAAGGTAATGCCCTTCGGACTCAAGAATGCCAAGGCAACCTATCAACGCTTGGTCAATCACATATTCAAGGACCTGATCGGGAAATCCATAAAAGTCTACGTTGATGATCTCTTAGTCAAAAGCCACAATGAATCCGACCATCTTGAACATCTGGCCGGGGCCTTTAGCATTTTGAGGAAGTTCGGAATGAGGTTGAACCCGGCCAAATGCACATTTAGCATCTCATCCGGAAAGTTTCTGGGACACCTAGTCAGCAGACGGGGTATCAAAGCAAACCCCCGAGAAAATCCAGGCCATCATAAACATGCGATCACCCAGGTCAACCAAAGAAGTTCAGAGCTTGGTTGGGCGGATCGCTGTATTAAATAGATTTGTTTCCCGAGCTACCGACCGGTGTCTGCCATTTTTCAAAATCCTCTGCAAGGCCTTTCAGTAGTCGAAAGAGTACGAGGAGGCATTTCAGGCACTCAAGAAGTGCATGGCATCGCCCCTTTTACTCTCAACACTCGTGCCAAACGAGGAATTGTTCTTATATTTGGCAGTGTCACCTTCAGCGGTCAGCTCGGCTCTCATTCAAGAAGAACACGGGATATAATTTTTGATTTACTACACCAGTCGGGCACTTTAGGGTACGGAAAGCAGATATCGCGCATAGAAAAGCTTGCCTTTGCCCTAATCACGTCTGCCCGGAGACTTCGCCCGTATTTCCAGGCCCACGCAATCATGGTCCTCACAGATCAGCCTCTCCACCGAATCCTAAGTAAGCCTGAAACATCCGAAAGGCTCGTCAAGTGGGCCTTGGAGTTAGAAGAATTCAAAGTAGCATACCGACCCCACACGACGGTCAAGGGACAGGCCGTAGGAGATTTTCTCGTGAAGTTCACATACCCAGAAGACCCGGTGGAAGAGTGTCGCCCACCCTACCTACCGCTCGGGCTATAAAAAGATATCCTGACCTAGATACTTTACATAGACGGGTCTTCCAACAAGTAAGGCAGTGGGGTAGGAATCATCCTGACTGCTCCCAACGAAATCCAGCTTGAGTATGCATTACAGTTCGGGTTTCGGGCCTCCAACACCGAGGCCGAGTACGAAGCCCTGTTGGTTGGATTACAATTTGCCGCGTCGATGGGGGCGCGGTAAGTCCAGAGGTACAGTGACTCCCAACTCGTGGTCAATCAAGTTACTCAGGAGTATGAAGCTCAGAAAGACAACATGGTAGCTTACTTGGCCCTTATCCGGATGATCTCGAAGAAACTAGAGGGTTTCTCCATAACACAGATCCCCAGGAAAGAGAATACGAGAGTCGATCGGTTAGCCTGCCTCGCCTCATCCTCTGAGTCAGACTTGCTCGGGATAAGGATTAAATACTTACCCGAGCTAAGTGTGATTGATTTGGAAGGCATGGAGGTCGAGCTGGTCTCCTTAGGCCATAGCTGGATGGATTCGATCACCACATGCCTCACAACTGGCTCGTTACCAAATGACAGGGAAGAAGCCGGCCGGATAAAGTACCGGGCGGCCAAATATCACCTCGTTGATGGCAGCCTCTACAAAAGGGGGTTCTCTATCCCATATCTCCGCTGTGTCTACCCCACACAGGTCTAAGCAATATTGCACGAAATCTATGAAGGTGTTTGTGGTAACCACGTAGGAGGTCGGGCACTCTCCCAAAAAGCCCTACTACAGGGCTACTACTGGCCGACAATGGCTCGGGACTCCCAGGAGTATGTCAGGCGGTGCGACAAGTGCCAAAGATACTCCCCCATGATCAACCACCTGGGAGAGTTCCAGACTTTAATCCTCAGCCCCTGGCCATTCGCACAGTGGGGAATCGATATTGTCGGCCCCCTCCCGATGGGAAAAGGACAAGTTAAGTTCATTGTCATCACTGTAGACTACTTCACTAAATGGGCAAAAGTCGAGCCCTTGACGACAATCACCGAGAAGAAAATGGAGAGTTTTCTTGAGAAATACATCCTCAGCAGATTCGGCATTCCCCTGGTTATGGTCAGCGACAACGGTAGGCCGTTTAACACCCCTTTGTTCAGGCAGTACTGCTCGGGCTACGAAATATCGAATCATTACTCTTCTCCCGAGCACCCTTAAGCCAATGGCCAAGCCGATGTGACAAATCGAACAATCCAACTGTCAATCAAAACTAGGCTTGAAAACTCTAAGGGCCTTTGGGCAGAAGAGCTACTGACCCTCCTGTGGGCCTACCGCACCACCCCCCAAGAGGCAACGGGGGAGACACCATTCTCCCTCACCTATGGCTTCGAGGTGGTAGTCCCCACAGAGCTTAGGTTACCCACTTACCGGGTGGCAAATTTTAGCGAGCAGAACAACGATGACGCCCTCAAAGCAGAGCTTAACTTGGTAGAAGAAAAAAGAGACCGGGCATATCTAAAAGTGGCAGCTTACAAACAGAGGGTCTCTCGGTATTTCAATAGTAAAGTCAAGCACTGGAGTTTCCAGGTCGGGGATCTCGTTCTAAAGGCGGTAAACCAGTCTACCAAAGTCCCGAGCCATGGAAAGCTGGGGCCAAACTGGGAAGGACCATACCGAATTACATGGGTTAACCTTCTGGGAACGTGCTGATTACAAACTCTGGACGGACACGACCTCTCTCATTCTTGGAACGTGCAGCACCTCTGCAAGTATTTCTAATAAAGCATAAAAATAGTGTTGGCTAGGAACAATGTAGCTCTGCCCGAGCGATTTTATTCATATAGTAATAAGAGTTTCCTTTTCTGCCAAACAATTCCTCTCCGTGTTTGATCACTCAAAAGACCTCGGGGTCAAACCCCAGGCACTCAAAAGACCTTGGGGTCAAACCCCCAGGCACTCAAAAGACCTCAGGGTCAAACCCCAGGCACTCAAAAGACCTCGGGTCAAACCCCCAGGCACTCAAAAGACCTTGGGGTCAGACCCCAGGCATCACAAAAGACCTCCAGTTAAACCCCGAGGCATTGGCTTCGCTTAGATCCAACCGACGATGGGGGCAATACCCCCTAGGTGACTGATGATGGCAAGTCCCAAAAGACCCTGCAACCACCCATGTTCCAGGTCGGTTTCCTACTGACAATCCCTCCATGAGCCTGCCTTGGCAAAAGCTTGGAGGGCAGGGGAAATACCAGGCTAAATAGGAAATCACACCGGGCACTCACAGGACTTGGAATCCTAGGACACCTAACATTCCCAAGTACCTACAGTACCCAGAGAAATCGTCCGGGTAGTTAACAGGTCACAACCCTACACTATACCCAAGTGGGACCTGCATAACAGGTCCTTGAAAGACCAAGTATTCTCTACTGGTTACAGTCCTAAATCTTTCGCTAAGGCAAGGTTTTAGAGTAACTAACAACCTTTCGGGAATTGGCAATCACAAACAGGTATACATGTATAAGTAGTAAAAACAGTTGATGAGAAAGATGGCCTCAAAGGACCTTTTCATTGAATAAAAAAAAACAAACATTGTACATTGCTTGGGGGGTAGTTGTAGTAGCCTCCCCAAAAAAAAAAAAAGCAAACGCACAATTAAGTTCAAAAATAAATTACAAAAGAGGAGTCACTGGTCGTCTACCACGACCAAGTTCTCAGTCTGCTCGCCCTCCCCCTCTGCGGCAGCCTTTTATCCCAGGGCCGAGTCCCCGGTCGAATCAACTTTGGCATCGACCTCCCCAACGGTCTGATCCTCCCTCTAGTAGCTGGATCCACCCACGAGTAGTCGAAAAGGTCCCAGTCTGGATGGTCAGCAGCAGCCCACTCGGTCAGGTCCGTATAGCCCTTGAGAAACCCTGCTTCAAATTCCTCCTCTGCATCCTTAGCTTCCGCATCCTGAGCAGCAATCAGCTCAGAAAGGGTCGCCTCCACGGCCACTATGTCCTTCTCAACAGTTATCCTTCTGGCTTCAACGACCACAGCCTTGGCTTCCGCTGCCTTCCGAGCGGCCCACTCGGTAGAGACCGCCTCACGAGCCTCCCCCAGCTCCAGGGAAGGGCTCTTGAATTCTCCTCCTCCATCGACAGGGCAAAGTCTGCGGCCTCCCAAGCTATCTTCTCCTTGGATAAAGCAGCCTCAGTAGCGGCCAACCTCTCAGCTATCCCAAGTAAGGTGGCCTCGGCCCCCGCTACTATACAACCGACCTGCAAGAGGAAACAATTGTTTAGATCCTAAACGAAAAAAATAAGTGGCATTCGCGATGTGCAAAAGGACTTACCATATGGCTGACGCTGTAAAACCAGCCGATTATAGCCTCGAGCTCAGTAAGGTGCATTTATCCACCTGGCTCTATAGCAATTCGGGCCAAACTCTCCCGCGGACTTCGTCCACCGTCTTAACCGCCGACTTCGAGAACGATCTCGTACGGGCCAGCTCGTCCATGCTTGGGAAGGAGACCCCGACCGATTTGGCAGTAAGGGGCAGCTTCGACGGTGCAGCAATTATGACCCTGGGCATTGAAGTTCTGACCACCTCCTTGTCTGCCTAGATGGCGATACCCCTGGATATCCTCTTCAACTTCTGACCCTCCATAGGGTCTTGTTTCTTCCTCTTCATCCCCGCTCGGGCTAGCAGGACCACCTCCTTCTCCTTTAATGCCGCCGCTTCTTTAGGGGCCATCTCTATTAAATAAGCGAGGAAGTGTCAGTTATGTCAAACAAATAGCGAAGTAACCCAAGGACAAAATCAAACTATGAACTGAGAATAATTATAGGGAAGATGGGAGCCTCGAAGCGGCGCTTGGGCTTGTATGAGACCTACGGATCTCCCGACCAGGTCAAGACATCGTTCACGTCGGTATGGTCCTCAATTAGCGAAAGGATCCTCGCCAGGCAGTCGTCAGGAATACTGGGCGCGTCCACAGATCCCACTATGAAACAAAAAAGAAAGGGCGTCAAAGCTTAGTAGCAGTAATAGATTAAAATGAAGGAAGAAGGCGTGTAAGGTCTTACTCCTCAATTTTCCCGCCCAGGAAGTCCTCAACTGCTGACCCGGCGCCTTCTCACAAAAGCCCAGGGTGGACACTTGGAAGAATTTCTTCTTCTACCCCCTATTGTTGCTCGGGCAGTTGATTATTATTTTTCTCCCCTACCTGGCCCTTAGCAAAAAGAAGCCGGCCTCCCCGTGCACTTGAAATGACCGGTGGGTCCAGAAGAACTCCTGCAGGGTAAGCTCATACCCAAGGACTTGGGGCCACAGGGAGATGGCCCCCATCAAGAACCTCTAACCGTTCGGGGTGAGCTGCCCGGAGGAAATTCGGAGGTATATAAGCGCGTCCCAGGTGATGGGGTGAAGAGGAAGACGGAGGCCTGCCATAAGGGCGTCCTCATACAGGGTGACGAAGCCCGACTCGTGTATATGGGCCCTGCCATCGTGCATGGCCATAGAAAAGTGGTCGGTAAAATTGTACTTATCTCTAATTTTGCCAAGTCAGAGGCACGCAAGATGCTCGGGACTCGTTTGCAAGAAAACACAACGTCGGGGCTGTTTAGTCTTGACTCCTCGCTACCTGACCTTCCAGACACCGAGGCTACAGGGACGCCTTGAACCACCTCGCCGTCAGGCACTTGGGCCGGGATCCTCTCCTTGTTGTGTTGGTCAGAGGGGGTCATAGAAGGAGGATCTAGGCTCGTGTCCGGAATCCCTAATCGTGATCACTCGTTCTTCGATCGAGAGGACGAGTCAAAACTGGAGTGACACATCTCTAAGTTCCCTGTGCCTGGGTAGGGAAGTACTTGGCGTCCTATGTACAGGTCTGGAACCCCAATTCTAACGTATAGCAGGGGCAAAGCTACGTACCTAAGGGGTAAAGCATACAAGGCCTTTACAGTCAGATAACACTCGTGTAAAACTGAAGCAGGACAACCTGATCGATTCAACCGATCGGCTACACCTCATATCCTAATAAAGAATGAGAACCTAAGGAAAAAAGAAATTCCACTCCCGGGTAAATCCTAGGTGGTTTGCTCTCTCCAGCCTCACTCAGAAAGAAAAAAAAGGGGAGAATGAGGAATGCAGCAAATGGAAGCTTGGGAAGGAGGGACTTACGAGAATGAATGTAGAAAAGGGCTCGAAAGACTTGGTCAGGAAACTCTTGCTCTCACAACCGCTCGGTTGAATCTATCATTTGTCAACAGGAACAAAATGAATGGGTAAGTGTTCCTTATATAAGAAGCATGGATGGCCCAGATCGGATCAGATCCAACAACTACGGAGCTTTCTCGCCAAAATCGTCCGACGACTGTCACCTCAGGCACGTGAACCGTCGCCTCAAAAGGAGCGCGCATTAAATGTATGATGGGACGGTTCGGTTACTACGTAACTGCTCGGTTACTTTCACATTAGCCTCGCTGGGGCATGACCAGGCCAGTGACCAGATGACACGTGGTAGAAGTCGAACCTGGGCCTGCATAGCCACCGCTCGGTACAGACCCCGGTTGACTCACATGACCAGTCACGCCCCCGGTAAGGCCTCGGCCTCCATCCCGAATGATTTTTCGGAAGCAGTCTTAATTCTCAAACCTCATCTGATAGAGCATCACATCAGTTTAAAAAATAGAAGGCAACTGATATCTACAAAAATATCAGGTCAAAGTCAACCCTCGCCACCTCAGCAAAGAGAAGACAAATCACCATGAATCCGGCCTTACTGCCCGATCTTCCTGGGCCGTTACACTAAACTGCCCGAGATGGTTGACGGCCCGGGCATTCGCTCCAGATTGGTCCCATATGGGCGTGCCTCCAGAAGGCATGGTTGTTGGCCCAGCGGGCAACCAGATAGTTACCTATCCCAGCTAGAAGACTAAATGGAAGGAGCATGTAGTTTCCTAAACCACTTAGGAAACTCTCTTAAATTTATGTAAATCGATTGTAATCAGATTAAGGCTTCCTAATCTACTGACTTACCTTGTACGGGTGGACTCTTGTACCTATAAAACAGGCCACCCACCTCCATTGAAGGGGATCGCATTCTAAACCTAAAGAATCGCACATTATATTCACTCATACGCATACAACCGGTCGGTTTCGCTGGTAGTGTCGCCCACTGTGTTGGCTCACTAGTTCCCGCTAGTGATCTGTTAGTGAAAGTGCACCGACGCACCCGTGGACGTAGGTCACCTCATTAATGGGGCCGAACCACATACAAACTTCATTCTGTCCATCTCTTTCATATAGTTCTTCTTACCCAATTTTTGGCATCATCACTATTGATTTTATTGGTATATGTTTTCAGATTATATATGATTATGTTACTTTTGATAATTTGAAGTTTATTTGAAGTCGGTTTAATCAAGGAATGATGTTGATGTTGAGATATTAAAATTTTGAATAAAAATTTTCTTTACAAGTTAATAAAGATGGTTGTGGGTGACTTGTTGACGAGAACCCTCATGAGACTTCACTCGTCCGACTAGGAACACCTAGAGGTTTAAAAGGCTTGTTGCACAGGCTAAGTGTAATCGTTATCCATACAAAAATGGATTGGGAATTTTTATTATTAGTAGTTTTAGTTTTTTCTTTACTTTTTGCTCAAGGACTAGCATAATGTAGGTTTGGGGGTGTGATCGGGAGAGAACAAATCTTAATTATACACCTTAATTCACATTTGTTAGCCATTTTTATCCTATTTTTTGTATAATTTTACTCCGTTTTCCACTTTTTGTCAGGTTTTAGAAGAAAGTATGGATTCCAGGTTAAATGGGGTGAAAAAGCAAGAAGAAAGAAGCAGAAAAAGCCAATTCGTGCAAGCAGCCCGCTCTCGCTAGAATCCCGCATATCGCTCGCACGATCTGCTCATGCGACCTTCCAGAATCGCGCTCGCGCGGCCCGCTCGCGCGATTCGTACAAAAAGTATAAAACGCGTATTTTTAAGTGCTGAGACCCCTGTGTGGATGAAATTGCCTAATTACATCCAGAAAGCAATTTACAGCAGTTTTAGTCGGATTAGGTTTAGAAAACCTTCCTAATCTCTCTAAAACTATATATATCTCATTCTAAATCAATTGAGGGGTTATACATTCACTCATACATCACTCTAAAGGCAAGAGGAAGGAGAAGATCTAGCTTGAAGGTCTATAATGGCAACCATCAACTCAATCTTCATGCTTTCATCCACCATGTACAACTAAACTCCTATTCTAGGGTTTCAATGAAACCCTAGCTATGTAAAGGGGGAATTCTATGCTTTCTTATTTTAGGATTTTATGCATTGGATAGTGATTGTATGTTGGTGGATTATTTATATATAATCAGTTTTTAATGATAATAATCAAGAGTATTTTGGATCTATTCTTGTCTTATATTTTTCCTTATGCTTATTGAACTTAATATTCCTTGATTTTTGTGATTGATAGGAGTATTTACAAAAAAAATAGTGCTTATATGATTATGATGTTTGGATCTTTTATAATTCATGCCTAGGAATGATGAGTTATGCTACACCCTAGTTACAGGTAGATAATTCATGTGAACCGAAGATGCGTTATGCTTGGATTAAACTAGCAATATCCTCTTGTTGATACTATTGGGCTTGTAGCTACAATAGATCGTGACTATCCAATTATAGATCTTAAAGTAGAAAGTCTAGACCCTCGATTCATAGTTAGTGGTAGATTTGCAATCCTAGATCTCATCCACTCATATTTAAAACAATCTTAAATTTTGCAATAGTTTATTTAGATTCAATTTAAATATTTTATTTCCATAATTCATAGTTTAATTTCATAGTTAAGTTAATAGTAGGATTTAAATCATCAACCAATTCAAATTTCTTTTTTCTATAACTAAATAGATTTAGGTTTTCTAAATTAATGGATTAAAATATACAATCTCTGTGGGTTCGACCTTTACTTCCACACTACAAATCTTAATAAAGTAAAGCATACTTTTTATGTCTTGATATTGATGACATCACTACCATGGATAAGAACAGAAAAAGAAACAGTGGAAATACACTGCTCTATCCAATTACACCAGAGGTCAGAGAACCTAAGGCATTTTAACACTTTTATAATAAAATCCCACTCTATAGACACCCCAATTTTGACCAAACGTCAAATTTAGGAGAGTGTCACCTCCAAGTCCGATGATGATAATGACCGAAAGATTTGAAGTATTCTAAGCTCTTCAGAAAGTTCTCCAATCGCGATAAAATTTTCACAGGAAAAGAGAAATACCGGGTGTTCAGGAAAATTCGGGTGTAAGATACTATTTTAGGAAAAATAAACTTTTTAGAAGAAAAGGAGAAAAGAAAAGGTGAAAAAGAGGAAATTTTCCAAAACGCGGCACACGGCAGTTTTTGCGGCACTCAATGAGTGCCGTATGGCAGTCACAGAATGCCGGATCGGCACTTACTGAGTGCCGCCGACACTTTCTGACTGCCGTTTGCTTTAACAGTCCGTATTTTATGGTACAATGCGTACATGTATGCGGATAAAACAAAAAAAATGGAAAAGCAATTTTGACTAAGACGCGGCAATCAGTATTTTTAAACAGCTCTCACTGGATGCCGCACGGCAGTCATTGACTGCCGTTGCGGTTGTCATGGAGTGCCGCAGCGGCATCCACTGACTGCGGTAAATGCCTTTAACTGCCGCCTTCTGCAGCAGTCTGTTTGTTTTTAGGAAGTACGTATTGTACCACCAAATGAGGTATTCACACCTGTCTTTTAATCCGAATTCACTGAGAATACTTGGTATTTTTTGTCTATAAAAGAAGGAAGATCTTCCTTGGGAGAGAGATACCATAATACACACAAGACATAACTACCACTACACTAACACATTTTTTAGAGAGAAGAGCTTGGAAGATCTTTAAAGGAGAGAAGCTTTGAGGATAGTTTGGAGGTGATCCTCTATCCACAAGTTGTTTTTCTTCATTCTTTTGAACTTCTAATCTTAAAGCTACTTGGTCTTTTGATTAACCTTTTTTAGAAGTTTTATTAGGGAACTTGCAAACTTTAATTGCCTTTTCTTTTAGTTCCTTCTTCTCTTATTCTTTGTTTATACTTCTCTCACGAGATTCTTGGAAGTCTTCCATACTTCACTTGAATCTCATGAATTGGATCCCTTGATTCCATGTGAGCTTGTGCTCCCCCATGAGAGTCAAGGTTGATCATTCTTTACATAAGAGCAAGTAAATGAATCTGAACCCCCACCATGGTTTGGGACTCTTTAACTTAAGGTTTCATGGAATCCCCTTCCATATTCCTTGAAAGCCTATGAGTATTAGCTATGTTTGTTTGTACTTCTCTCTTGAGATTCTTGAAGGCTCATGAGTATTAGTCATATCTTCATCTCCAATGACCATCAAGTGGTAGGAAAAAGTAGTTTGAGTCTAAGCCCATCTCCATGGTTTAGATTCATTATCTTGAGATTTCATGAAGTTTGTTCATACTTCATTTAAAATCTACAAATATAAAGGTTTTTAGCCTCCAATGACCACCAAATGGTAGGAGAAAATGGTTTAGTTTAAGTCCAACTTCATGGTTTAATAGTTGGGGTTAATAAATAAAAGTTGAATTTGACAACGAAATAATGGATTCATAAACTAGTTTTGATCAAAGATTTTTGGTTCGAAATCTAACCGTTGGAATCAAGTGAAACCAACAGGAAAATGTCACTAACTCAAAGTTCTACCACTGTAATTTTTGTTTTAAAGAGATTTCATGTTTAAAGTGGTTTGGTCATGAGTTTTGTGAAGTCACTACAATCTGTCCAGAGTTTCAGAACGGTAACACTCTTTTGAAATAAGCAAATCAGAACCTTAATAAAGTATTTGTGACCCAAAATAATTTTTTCTAAGTAGATTAATCTGTTAGGAAGTCACCCTAAAAAGAACAAAGCATTTTTGATCTTTTTTCTATTTTTAGAAAATCGTACAAAAACTCTGGACAGAAGGTGGTAGAATGCTGAGTGATGTCTGGTTTTTGTCCAATTCCCGGAGATCCAACCGTTGAAACTTTGATTTCTTTTTTGGGTTAAACACTAGACACACAGAGGCATCTTGTGTCCAAAATTCATCAAGATCAAACCATGAGAACCATGCTTTTTATTTCTTTTGAGTTATAATCTGCTCTCAGCAATTTTTAGAATTCTGCAATAGTTCTAATCAATCTTATGAATAATGGCTTAGATGATATTTTCATGAGTTAAGGGTCAAATCATGTTTCAATAATGATTAGTTAAGCTTGAATTCAAAGTTTAAGAGACCTAAATCACCGAGTATTTCACAATTTATTCTTGTTCATATACATATTCATCCATATGGCTTGACACTTATGATTAGGACATAGTTGCTTTAGATTTAATTACATTTGATAGATTTAAGCCAGAAATTCAGGGTTGTTATTTCTAACTTCGTATCTTGTATAGCATGTGGACTAACCCTTTGTTTTGCAGCGCTGTTAAGATATGATTTCCTGAACTCCTCTTAATTTATTTTAATTTCTTGATTTTATCGATTTTCTTGACCTTTATACGCGACACATTAGAATTAAGATTTTGCCTTACATGTATATATGTGGATTAGAGACTCTTTTTCTAGGTTTTATTTAATCGCATGCATTGCACATTTAATATTCGCGGCTGGATCCCGGGTAAGCTCTCTTGTTCTTTATTGCATATCATATTACTTGCTACTTGAATTATGTGGCTTTTGAATGATATTTCGTAAATTGGTAATTTTACACCATTTTGACATGTTTGTGTAATGTATACATATATCTATGTATTGGTTGAGGGCATGCTTAGATTAGTAGTTCAATTAAAAGGATGTTAAGTAGAGGCCTATCGCGAGATAGGATGAGAAGGGGTGTTTTAGTCCAATGGGCTCCTTCCCTTCTCATTCCATAATCCTCGGACCTAGTTAATCTTTGGTTTCGCAAAAGATCAGTTGCTTTAAAATGGTTTCTTAATTTTCCTTTTAAAAATTAAGTGGTGACTCATTTGTTTTGAATTTGAAATTTAAAAGAACTTTAAAAGAAAAGCTGTGGGTAAGAAAAATTGCGATATCCACAATCTGGCGACTCTGTTGGGAATCGAACCCAGAATCTCTTGTTTTGCAGACCAGAATTCTGATTTTGGGTTCACTTGAGGATTAGACTTGAAAGCATCCTTTTAATCGAATTAATTAATCTTTGTATGCCTGTTGCATTTCACTTGCATGTCCAGCCAGTCGATTGCACAGAACTATGACCTTGGAGGCTCGGGGCAACCCGGTCAGTCAAGTTATCATGGGACTGTGTGATCACCCTTGATCTCGTACCATGATTTGGTATATGAAGCATCCTATCGGATGTGTGTCAAGGGTCCCTTATTTGACCGAAACCCAGCTTTTGCATAGTAGTTTCTATAGAACTTTTCAATCTTAGGAAATCAACTCTTGATTAGGATTATATGCTAGGAAGTTTTGTATGCCTAAAAGGGATTATTTGAGATGATGACGATACTTGCTTGATGAAAGATGTATAATCTTTTAATCACCTTTTAGCAATTTCTCCTCCTATTCCACGACATTTGGAGAACATGCCGAATCTTGATTATAAGATTATACTTCTTATATCATGTTAGCAAAGTATCATTGACCTCGTATGCATCCGAATTCATGGAAAGTACGGTGATAATCCGATCGTGTGATCCTCCTACCCAAATAGTTTTGAGTCCATCTTTGAAAGCAAACAGTTCTTGCCATCTTTATTCCAAAGTTTTCAATCACTGTTTCAAAAAAAATCTTTGGAGTTCACTTTTTGATTAAAGCTCCAAACTAACCTCTATTAAGGTATTTTTTCACATGATCATCTTCTAAGAAACAATATGAAATTTTGGGAATTGTTTTTGAAAGAAATGCTTTTCAAATAAATTTCAAAGCAGAATTTCAATCTAATCACCTTTATTGATAAATATTTTCAGATCCTCTTTTTTAATAAAAGATTCAAAATTCTTGAGAGTTGTTTTTGAAAGATCTCATCGTTCTAAAGAAATCCTTTTCAAATGAATTTTAAAAATTTTTAAAAAAAAAAATCCGACCTTTGAATGGGTAGTGGGGATCACAACGAGAGGAGGAATTATTGCACTTGACATGAGTGAGGATTTTATGTGCTTATGTGTTTACCTGTTAGGATTAGAATTTTCCTTTGCTTTGACATATAAATTAGGCACACACACACTTGCATTTCATTCGTGTGCTATGTTTGCAGTGCATGCATCAAATCATAAGAGCATGTACATTTTGCACTCTCACCAATCGATATCATTACATACGTGTAGCATACAAACTCACAACATCTTCTTCCCAATTAAGATTTAAGTCCCTCAAAAATCCCTTACTATTCAATTCTGAATGTAGACCTTTTTTTTTGTTTTTTTTAAAAGAAAGAGTGGAACAACCAGAGCCCCTAGTAATGACACTCCTAATCTTCTTGGGTTTATCTCTCTTAATTAGAAGAGATCATGGACCATCATGTCGAGACTGACCCACCAATGGCCCACAGAGCTTTGGAGGAGAAAGTGAGCAAACTACAAGTCGTTGTTGAGCAACAAGATTCTAGGGTGAAGCAATTGGAGGGGGTCATGCTTGAGTTCATTCAATTATTGAAAGATTAAATGGGCCTTGATGAGGAAAAGACAGATCAGAGAATAATGAACTGCTTAAAGAATCACCAACAGGCATGTCTGAACCCACCTGCGCACCGAAGCCTATGTCCAAACCCAACCTATCACCAAAGTCCATACCCAAGCTTAACCATTCACCAAAGCCCATATCCAGGACCAATCCCAACTAACCAAAGAGCTATTCCAAGTCCACATCTCAACCCAAACACCAACTCTAGCTCAAAGTCGAATTCAAAATCAAACCAAGCCCGCAAGCCAAGAATCTTCACCAACCTTGGCATGCCATTATCCATGGCCCTTGGTCACCTTGTCAAGAATGGTCACCTCAACCCCCTAGACCCAAAGCCACTACCAAATCCCTTACCCCGCAAATGTGACCTGTCTTTGTACTGTGCCTACCACCAGACCCCTGGCCATACAACTAACTATTGCATGAAACTCCGCCATGATATCCAAGATCTCATTGAGCATAAAATCATCACTCCTTTGCTGAACCCACCGAGTGGCATCTGGCATGACATACAATCTTTTCAATCACAGCCATCACTGAATACTCTCAAGGGATTCGTTGCCTCCATAAGTGCGCAACAACCAACTGGCCCCGACTCAATCAACAGAATCAAAAAAGGCATTGACAATACTCGGTATGAGTCAGAGAAGGGCCATTCGACTAAAAAATGGGCCATAAGGGCAGATGATGTTCCTACAAAGATATAGAAGGGGAATGATGAACCTGAGGAAGATGCTAGTGAGGTAATAATGTTTGGAAATGCTACTGCTGAATCAAATGTGGATGCTCTTGGAGACCCAATAAGTTGAAAATTATCTGTGACATTTCATTTGAGACCAAGTCAAGTGTGGTAGTCGAGTCAAATGTCAAGTCCAGTCGAGTCTTCTGGTCAGTCTATTATCAAGTTTGTTTGCAAGTCTTTGTCAAGTTTAACGAGTCGAGTGATGTAATCCTCCTTCCCTACTAGTTGAATAAAATCTATTTTTTTTATTTTTTATTCAGTGTGCTAAGTCGTGAATGTATGGATCATTAAGCCCAAAACAAAACAAAACAAAAAAAAAAAAGAAAAAGAAAAAGTCATTTTTTCAAACGATCATGGAAAATACTCCATTAATAAACAAATTTTGTTCCAAAACCAAGGAGGAGTAGAGAATTGATTATCTTTACTTTAAGAATTTAAAGATGCTCTTGCACAATCTTGAAAAGACAAAATTGGAACTTGAAGCTTGCTCACCGTTTCCTTTTCTCAAATACCAAGCCTCAAAGATGAGCCAAACCAGTCTAAAGCCATAAACTTGATCCTTGATGGTAGCCAGACATTTTGAATGAACTGCTTCTTCTAAGAAAAAATAAATAAATGAATAAATAAAATAATTATAAAAAAAAAAGAAAAAGAAAAAGAAAAAGAAAAAGAAAAAGAAAAAGAGAAGAAAGAAGCTCGCTAGGATGAAAACCCGAAAGGGCGCCTAGGCAAAAGTTAGAGCAAAAATAAGATGCGTGTTGATTTCAAAATCCTAATCCTAGCCAGTTAAAATCATAGAGAGAATAAGAGATAGTAAGGAACAGAAAGGAAAGGAAAGAGAAAGGAACAGGCATAGAATAGATAAGATTGAGAATTCTTGAGCACTTCAAAGTAGATCATTGGCACATGAACTATCTCAAGACTTTGTGTTGTTCTAAAGAAATTGGAAATGAAAAGAGAGATTTGAAAGTATCAATTAAGCTCACAATTTTGTGAGAGGCTCAATGGCTAAGAGGGCATAAAACAATGCAAAAATATCTTTGAGAAAAATAAAGAGTAATTTGGAGGGCTGATATTACTTTGTAAGTATGATATGAATGAAACGTGATTAACTGGCTAGTGAAAAGGTTAAAGAATCAACCGTCAAATAAAAAAAAGAGGAGAAGAAAAGAAAAGAAAGAGAAAAGAGAATAACAGGAAAAAGTAGTTCATCATGCTACACAAGGGCTACCACAAGTGACATGCACCCCCTAGACCCAAATGGCAACATGGCTCGTAAAGCCCACCAATTCTTGAAGCCTAATTCTTTTAAGACCTCCAGAGTACTTGAACTATGCTCGACCTGATTCCCACTCGGGGATACATAGGCAACCTATCTAGTTCGGTCACCAACATCGTCATAATATGGTGTGCTCTTTCAGGCCTTGGCCATATTACCTTAGACCTGATTCCTATTCAGGGATAAGTTGAAACTAGGAGCAAACTTGCATTGGCCTAGGACCACATATGTATTGCCAAACTAGGGGCAAACGAAGTTTGCCGATCAGCATTGGGACATCACCCTTCAGCACCATCACATTCATGATGGTTACTTCTAGATTGGGAGTAAATGCATTGCAAGCATCCTGTACCAACATGTTCTCAAGGCCCTTGGGATGAGCCTATTTGCCCTTAAGACTAGGGTAAAGATCTGCTGAAAGCCCCATTTTACCCTAGAAGTAAGCCCCAAGTCTCTTTCAAACTAGGGGCAAACTCTGTTTGCCAAAATGCAAGTTCTCAAGTCACCAAGTCTGTTTTGAAACGCTTTAAAATAGAGTGTCTTTTATTCTATAAGCTAAAGCACTAATTTGAAGCATACTCTAGATAGGCAAAGAATTCAATAAAGGGGAAGTTTTCAAAGTTTTGATTTATCAGCAAAGTACTATCACTTGTAAGATGATGAGTAAACGAAAGGTGAGATGATACATTATTCACGATGAAAGCACATTGATTCATAAATGTAGAATTTCCGTCAGTCATCTTGAATAACTGGCTATGTCAGGTCTGTCCTCCCTTGATAAGTCAGTAATGATCTCAAATGTGTAGGTCTAAGATGATGAATAAAGATTTGAAAAGTCTCTATAAGCATCCCACGAGCGATGCAAGCAGGAGTTTAAAACACTATCATGACACAATGCTAAAAGTGGAAATATGAGAATGGTCCAAGACTAGGGGCAAAGGTGACTTCCCTTTTTTAACACAACCATTACATTTCTTCCAAATAGTCTGCAAGTGCAGAAATCATGCTTTTAAGAGACTACAAGGGCAGCACAAACCCCGTCAGCTCCGTTCAAATTCTTTGAGTCTAAGGACTCCTCGTTTTTGTAAAATCAATTCTTTGAGTCCGTGGACTCCCCGTTTTTGTAAAATCGATTCTTTGAGTCTGAGGGCTTCCCATCTTTGTAAAACTAATTCTTTGAGTCTGTGTGACTCCATTTGTATAAAAATAAAGTTTGTTGGGTCTGTATGGCTCTGTTTGTGTAAAAAGTGAATTAGTTGAGTCTGTATGACTTTGTTCGAATAAAGAAATGAAATTTCAAGTCCGCGTGACCCCGTCTTTGTGAAATATGAAATTTTGAGTCTGCATATGAATTTTTGAGTCTGCGTGAAATATGAATTCTTGAATTCACTTGGCTCTGTTAGTATGAAATATAAGCTTTGAGTTCGCATGACTCCGATTATATGAAATAATGTTTTTAGTCCGCACGACTCCTGATTTTGAAAATTGGAATTTTTGTTGAGGCGATTTGACTCCAATTTCGAGATTTGAGATTCTTGTTGAGTCAAAATTGATTCTGATTAAGAAAATTTGAAATGTTAACCCCCGATTTTGAAATAAGAAATTTTTTGAGTCCGTATGACTCCATTGAGTCCGAGTGACTCTGTTGTCGAAAAATGCAAATTTTGAGTCCGAATGACTCCGTGGTTGTAAAATGCGAGTTTTTGAGTCCTAGTGACTCCGTTATTGTAGAAATGTGGGTCCATGGATCCGAATGACTCTTTTGTTTTAAAATGTGAATCTATTGACTCCTTATATAAGAAAATTGAATTTTTGGGTTCACGTGACTCCCTTTGAATTTGTGAGTCTGCTTAACTCTGAATTTTGTTGGAATTGAATTCTATGCGTCTAACCGACTCCGAACTTTCGAAAGTTTGGGTTAAAATGAATCTAACTGTCGCTAGATTTTAATGTTAAATTAAGTTGAAGACTGATTGGTTCCCAATTACGGAAATTAAAATCATTAAGTCCGTCTGACTCCCGATTCATGAAAGTCTAACTTAGCACCCGAGTTTAGAAATTGAATTGAATTGAGTTTGATTGACTCCTAATTCTAGAAAATTCATTTGAGTCTGATTGACTCCAAATTTTAGTGTTTTGAATAGAATTGAGTCTAATTGACTCCGTTTTTTAATTTGAAATTCTTTGAGTCTGATCCACTCCCAATTTTAGATTTGAGTCTGATTGACTCTCGTTGTCGTGAAATAGAATCCGATTCGAGTCCAATTGACTCCTGTTCTAGAAAATTGAAATGATTTCGAGTCTGTTTGACTCCGACTTTGAAATTAGAAATTCTTTTGAGCATGATTGACTCATGGTTTGAAATCGGGAATTCTTTCGAGTCTGATAGGCTCACGTTTTTGGAAATTAGAAACTCTTTTGAGTCTGGTTGACTCCTAATCTTGTGAAATAGAAATTCTTTGAGTTCGATTGACTCCCAATTTTGTAAAAATTCTTTTGTGAAATAGAAATTCTTTAAGTCAAATTTTGTGAATTTAAATTTCTTTGAGTCCGATTGACTCCTGGTTTTGTCCGATTTTTGCGAAGTAGGTATTGAATCAAGTCTGATTGACTCCTGATTTAGGATTTGAATTTGAATTTGATTTGAGTCAAATTGACTCTGGATTTGGTGAAATTGAATTTGTTAGAGTCTGGCTGATTCCTGATTTCAGAATTAATTTGAAGTCTAGGCGACTCCTAATTTAGCATTTGAATTTGAACTCAAATTGAGTCGAATCGACTTTGGACTTGGTGATATTGAGTTTATTTGAGTCTGACTAAATCCTGATCGAAATTTTTAAAAAAAATTTATTATTAAGCTCGATTAACTGCCAATTTTGGAAAATTGAATTAAATTGAGTCTAACTGATTCTCGATTTTGAAAACTGAAGTGGATTTGAGTCCATTGGACCCCCGACTTTAGATATTTGAAATAATTTAAACCCATCGGACTCCCGATGTAGAAATTTGAAATAATTTGAGTCTAAAGTACTAGACTCTGAATTTCTGAAAGTAAATGGAATGAAATTTATTTTACTAAGGAGGGAATTTGTTGAGTCTAACAGACTCTCGATTTTAGAAAATCAAATTAAGTCTGAAGGACTCCAGATTTTTGGAATTGAACTAATTCGAGTCTGACTGACTCCAAATTTTGAATTAAATTGAGTTAAGTCTGGTTGACTCCCAATGTTGAAAAATAAAATAAATTTGAGTCTGTCCGACTCCAGATTTTAAAAAATAAAATAAATTTGAGTCTGTTCGACTCCTAGTTTTGAAAATTGAAATGAATTTGAGTCTGATTGACCCCGAATTCAGAGCAAACATATTCGACGAGGCCGAAGGGCTGCGGATCATTGTAAGAAAGCAGATCCGACGAAGCCGAAGGGCTGCAGATTTTTCAGAGTAAACTCACTTCGACACCGGAGTATAAGACGCAAAGCGCATCTCAGTCTTTCAGCACATTTCCTGATTCGGCACCGGAGTATAAGACGCAAAGCGCATCTCAGTCGATCAGATGATCCTCAAAAGACATCGGAGTATAAGACGCAAAGCGCATCTCAGTCTTTCAGCACATTTCCTGATTCGGCACCGGAGTATAAGACGCAAAGCGCATCTCAGTCGATCAGATGATCCTCAAAAGACACCGGAGTATAAGACGCAAAGCGCATCTCATTCTTTCAGCACAATTCCTGATTCGGCACCGGAGTCTAAGACGCAAAGCACATCTCAGTCGATCAGATGATCCTTAAAAGACACCGGAGTATAAGACGCAAATTGCATCTCAGTCTTTTAGCACATTTCCTGATTCGGCACCGGAGACTAAGACGCAAAGCGCATCTTAGTCGATCAGATGATCCTTAAAAGACACCAGAGTATAAGACGCAAAGCGCATCTCAGTCTTTCAATACATTTCCTGATTCGGCACCGGAGTCTAAGACGCAAAGCGCATCTTAGTCGATCAGATGATCCTTAAAAGACACCGGAGTATAAGACACAAAGCGCATCTCAGTCTTTCAGCACATTTCCTGATTCGGCACCGGAGTATAAGATGCAAAGCGCATCTCAGTCTTTCAGCACATTTCCTGAATAGGCACCGGAGTCTAAGACACAAAGCGCATCTTAGTTGATCAGATGATCCTTAAAAGACACTGGAGTATAAGACGCAAAGCGCATCTCATTCTTTCAGCACATTTCCTGATTCGGCACCGGAGTATAAGATGCAAAGCGCATCTCAGTCGATTAGATGATCCTCAAAGGACACCGGAGTATAAGATACAAAGCGCATCTCAGTGTTTCAGCACATTTCCTGATTCGGCACTGGAGTATAAGACGCAAAGCGCATCTCAGTCGATTAGATGATCCTCAAAAGACACCGGAGTATAAGACGCAAAGCGCATCTTGGTCTTTCAGCACATTTCCTGATTCGGCACCGGAGTATCAGACGCAAAGCGCATCTTAGTTGATCAGATGATCCTCAAAAGACACCGGAGTATAAGACGCAAAGCGCATCTCAGTCTTTCAGCACATTTCCTGATTTGGCACCAGAGTCTAAGACGCAAAATGCATCTCAGTCGGTTAGATGACTCTTAAAGAATGTCGGAGGTTAAGCATAGGAAGCGCTTCTATGATGGTTGTGACTTTCCTAGAATAAAATGACATCATAATTAGAATGGCATAGGGTGCATTTTTGATACTAAGAAAGAACAATATATTGCGGAGACATTATATCGAGCACGAGATTGCTTGAGCATGTGCATCACGATAAGATAGGTGCATTCATCCGTATGACTATTACCGCTTGTGTATGTTTAACCCTTGCCCGAACTACGTCTTGGTCTGATTCCTAATGGGATACGTAGGCAACTCACCGTCAATCACGACCAACATGAACCATTGTCGCACTCCTGTTTTCTGTTGCAACGCATTTTTTTTTTACCTAAAGTCGACTGTCTGGTCAAAGGCTTGTCTTCACACAGGCTTCGACATTCACTTGTGAAACGCGTTGCTCCACAAGCTCTGTCGAAGAGAGGCAAACTGTAGACACCCTAATTTTGACCAAACGTCAAATTTAGGAGAGTGTCACCTCCAAGTCCGATGATGATAATGACCGAAAGATTTGAAGTATTCCAAGCTCTTCAGAAAGTTCTCCAATCGCGATAAAATATTCACAGGAAAAGAGAAATACCGGGTGTTCAGGAAAATTCGGGTATAAGACACTATTTTAGGAAAAATTAACTTTTTAGAAGAAAAGGAGAAAAGAAAAGGTGAAAAAGAGGAAATTTGCCAAAACGCGGCACACGACAGTTTTTGCGGCACTCAATGAGTGCCCCACGGCAGTCATAGAATGCCGGACCGGCACTTACTGAGTGCCGCCGACACTTTCTGACTGCCGTTTGCTTTAACAATCCGTATTTTGTGGTACAATACGTACATGTATGCGGATAAGACAAAAAAATGGAAAAGCAATTTTGACTAAGACGCGGCAATCAGTATTTTTAAACGGCTCTCACTGGATGCCGCACGGCAGTCATTGACTGCCGTTGCGGTTGTCACGGAGTGCCGAAGCGGCATCCACTGACTGCAGCAAATGCCTTTAACTGCCGCCTTCTGCAGTAGTCTATTTGTTTTGAGGAAGTACATATTGTACCACCAAATGAGATATTCACACCCGTGTTTTACTCCGAATTCACTGAGAATACTTGGTATTTTTTGTCTATAAAAGAAGGAGGATCTTCCTTGGGAGAGAGATACCATAATACACACAAGACATAACTACCACTACACTAACACATTTTTGAGAGAGAAGAGCTTGGAAGATCTTCAAAGGAGAGAAGCTTTGAGGATAGTTTGGAGGTGATCCTCTAACCACAAGTTGTTTTTCTTCATTCTTTTGAACTTCTAATCTTAAAACTACTTGGTCTTTTGATTAACCTTTTTTAGAAGTTTTATTAGGGAACTTGCAAACTTTAATTGCCTTTTCTTTTAGGTCCTTCTTCTCTTCTTCTTCACTTGAATCTCATGAGATTCTTGGAAGTCTTCCATACTTCACTTGAATCTCATGAGTTGGATCCCTTGATTCCATGTGAGCTTGTGCTCCCCCATGAGAGTCAAGGCTGATCATCCTTTACATAAGAGCAAGTAAATGAATCTAAACCCCCACCATGGTTTGGGACTCTTTAACTTAAGGTTTCATGGAATCCCCTTCCATATTCCTTGAAAGCCTATGAGTATTAGCTATGTTTGTTTGTACTTCTCTCTTGAGATTCTTGAAGGCTCATGAGTATTAGTCATATTTTCATCTCCAATGACCATCAAGTGGTAGGAGAAAGTAGTTTGAGTCTTAACCCATCTCCATGGTTTAGATTCATTATCTTGAGATTTCATGAAGTCTATTCATACTTCATTTGAAATCTACAAATATAAAGGTTTTTAGCCTCCAATGACCACCAAATGGTAGGAGAAAATGGTTTAGTTTAAGTCCAACTTCATGGTTTAATAGTTGGGGTTAACAAATAAAAGTTGAATTTGACAATGAAACAGTGGATTCATAAACTGGTTTTGATCAAAGATTTTTGGTTCAAAATCTACCTGTTAGAATCAAGTGAAACCAACGGGAAAATGTCACTAACTCAAAGTTCTACCACTGTAATTTTTGTTTCAAAGAGATTTCATGTTTAAAGTAGTTTGGTCATGAGTTTTGTGAAGTCACTACAATCTGTCCAAAGTTTCAGAACGGTAACACTCTTTTGAAATAAGCAAATCAAAACCTTAATAAAGTATTTGTGACCCAAAATTATTTTTTCTAAGTAGATTAATGTGTTAGGAAGTCACCCTAAAAAGAACAAAGCATTTCTGATCTTTTTTCTATTTTTAGAAAATCGTGCAAGAACTCTGGACAGAAGGTGGTAGAATGCTGAGTGATGTCTGGTTTTTGTCCAATTCCCGGAGATCCAACCGTTGAAACTTTGATTTCTTTTTTGGGTTAAAAACTAGACACAGAGGCATCTTGTGTCCAAAATTCATCAAGATCAAACCATGAGAACCATGCTTTTTATTTCTTTAAAGTTATAATCTGCTCTCAGCAATTTTCAGAATTCTGCAATAGTTCTAATCAATCTTATGAATAATGGCTTAGATGATATTTTCATGAGTTAAGGGTCAAACCATGTTTCAATAATGATTAGTTAAGCTTGAATTCAAAGTTTAAGAGACCTAAATCACCGAGTATTTCGCAATTTATTCTTGTTCATATACATATTCATCCATATGGCTTGACACTTATGATTAGGACATAGTTGCCTTAGATTTAATTACATTTGATAGATTTAAGCTAGAAATTCAGGGTTGTTATTTCTAACTTCGTATCTTGTATAGCATGTGGACTAACCCTTTGTTTTGCAGCGCTGTTAAGATATGATTTCTTGAACTCCTCTTAATTTATTTTAATTTCTTGATTTTATCGATTTTCTTGATCTTTATGCGCGACACATTAGAATTAAGATTTTGCCTTACATGTATATATGTGGATTAGAGACTCTATTCCTAGGTTTTATTTAATCGCATGCATTGCACGTTTAATATTCGTGGCTAGATCCCAGGTAAGTTCTCTTGTTCTTTATTGCATATCATATTACTTGCTACTTGAATTATGTGGCTTTTGAATGATATTTCGTAAATTGGTAATTTTACACCATTTTGACATGTTTGTGTAATGTATACGTATATCTATGTATTGGTTGAGGGCATGCTTAGATTAGTAGTTCAATTAAAAGGATGTTAAGTAGAGGCCTATCGCGAGATAGGATGAGAAGGGGTGTTTTAGTCCAATGGGCTCCTTCCCTTCTCATTCCATAATCCCCGGACCTAGTTAATCTTTGGTTTCGCAAAAGATCAGTTGCTTTAAAATGGTTTCTTAATTTTCCTTTTAAAAATTAAGTGGCGACTTATTTGTTTTGAATTTGAAATTTAAAAGAACTTTAAAAGAAAAGCTGTGGGTAAGAAAAATTGCAATATCCACACACTCCATTCTATCATAAGCTTTAAACATGTCGAATTTAATAGCCATAAGACCCACTTTTCCTTTTTTGTGTCTTATAGAGTGAACAATATCCTGGGCTATAATAGTATTATCATGAATGTCACAGCTCGGTCCCACAATAGTGGAACTGAAGCCCGTGGCACGCCACTGAGGCTAAACTAATTCATAAACGTTCTCAAAAATTAGTTTTAAGAACACACACAGCGGAAAGAAGCAACTCGTTTGAAAACCAGCAGTCCAGTCGACTGTACCTTGTGCCCAGTCGACTGAGACAGGTCTAGCAGAAAGTTTGATTTTAAAACCTTATCCTGTCGACTGTTTTCTAATCCCAGTCGACTGGCTCTTCAAATCTTCAGTCGACTGGTACAGTCCGGTCAACTGAAGTCCAAACCTAGCAAAATATTTTATCTGAAAATCATGACCCAGCCAACTATGTCGGGGACCCAGTCGATTGCGCCTCAAAGAAGTGATGCAGTGAGTTGCTGAAAAAGAGGCTCCAGTCGACTGTTCCACAAACCAGTCAACTATGTTTATGGCAGCAGGGCATTCTGCAGCATTTCCAAGTTTAAAAGTTTTCTAACTTCAAATGGGGGGTTAAACGCACACACCAAACTCATTCTAAAGTGTTCCCAACTAGATTAAAACACTGTTAAAACATAATTACCAGAGATTACAACCTATTACAACACTATGAAACCGTTCTAGTATACTAGGTTAAACATAAGTTAAAACAATCAAATCCTTATTACAACATTCCTATTGTCCCGAAACTATAAGGTCAATATTCAGGTTGCCTTCTAAGTGAACTCCAAACCCACGTGGTCACTTCTCCGAATCCTCGTCGGCATTCACACCTAAAATGGTTATTTGAATAACCACATATATTCCATTTGTTTAAGCTAACGCTTAGTGAATAAAAAGAAAAAATGCACATGAATGACAACCATACTCGCATTCACATCTCTAACATTTCATACTAGTCTCCGGAGTCCCACGTGTACATTCCATACTTCCTAATTTGTGACTCCTCGCCAATAAGTCCACGCGAAAAGGTAAGACCCATGTTTCTTCTCTTCAAACGTGCGACCTTATGCCTATAACGGCTCTACATGATGGCTTGATACACGCACTCCTTTGACCCAAATAGCAACTCAACATGCTCAAATATATTTCACCATGCTTTTGGACATAATCAAACATCTCACCATGCTATTGGGCCTACTTATCAATATAGTTGTCCAATATGAACTGCACAATATATATCTATGAATTAACATATGCTATTCAAACAAAACATGAATACATGTCAAGCTATCATTCCATAATACAAAGTTGAACCACTCACCTCCGATTTATGCTCTTAAAGTTTGATCCACGAAAAACCCGAGTACAAAGAACGTTTAGTAATCCTTCTAGTACAATTCCTATGGATCAAAATTCCAATTATCAACTTTTATGAAAAATTCTAGAAAATGACTTTTTGGAAAACTTAGCCAAACACACCCTAACATGTATCAAAACGAAGCTCTTACCTCTAGGAGCTCGAATATGAAATCTCGGAGAAAACAGACAGACGAAGGGTCGCCGTGAAGCTCTAAGCAAACAAATCCCCCTTTGGCCTCCTTTTGAGTTTTAGGTTGAAACTTATAAAAATATCCCAATCATCTCTATCTATATATAGGCAACACTTCTGGAAATTGTGTTTACCTCCCTGTAAGTTTTCAAAACTCCTAATCAGTCACCGAAACTTTTTACATAGCTAATTCGTAGCTTCACAAGTGGAAACTAAATTATAAAAGTTTCCGACTAAGTTCCATTTGGTTGCTAAAACGCAGTCTCACATGATTTTATGAAATTGCTAATTAGCCAACCAAATTAATAGTGCGTTAATTCGTCCTCACCAGGATACTAAAATGAACAACATAAATAAATTCTAAACCAGAAATAATACAGATAATGAAATACACAGGTAAACATTTATTTCCAGATAAACATTTAAGGTATTCCACAATGACCGTCTCATACTCAGAGAGACATCACAACAACACAACACTCATCAACACAGTCTCAAAGGGTTCTCTAACATAGATACCCAAATCAACTCGTGAGTCAAAACTCATTCACACATGTGCCACAAATGCACAACACATCACATTATCATGCATGACAATGTAATGAAAATGCAATAACACAATTATGGGTGTTATAATACTCTCCCCCTTAAAAGAAGTTTGTCCCCAAACTTATACCTCATGTATCAAAAAGGTGCGGATACTGAGTACACATTTCATCTTTCATTTCCCATGTCATCTCCTCTGTCGTTTGGCTACGCCATAACACTTTCACTTTTGATATCACTTTATTCCGTAAGGTTTGATCCTTCCGATCCAGGATCTCTACTGGATATGCAACATATGTCAAATCACACTCAATCTTATTCAGCGTCGGAGTCATCACTTCCTCTTTATCCTCCGGTAAGTGTTTACCTAACAAGGATACATGAAACACATTATGAACTTGAGCATACCCACTCGACAAGTTCAATTGATACGCTACAGGTCCAACTCTCCCAATGATTTCAAAAGGTCCTACATACCTTGGATTGAGTTTCCCGTGTCTCCCAGGTGACACCTTCAAGTAAACCAAATCACCCAAATAAAACTCCAACAGTCTCCTACGCTTGTCGGCATAACTCTTATACCTACTCTGAGCTGTCAGTAACAGTTGTCGAATTACCTTTATCTTATCCGTCGTCTCTTGCACAATTTTCAGCCCTTCAATCATTCTTTTTCTGACTTTGGTCCAACTAATCAGTGAATGACATACACGACCATACAAAGCTTCACAAGGAGCCATCCCAATACTTGACTGAAAATTATTGTTATACACGAGCTCAATCAATGGCAAGTGGTCTTCCCAATCATCCTAAAAATCAAGTACACATAACCGAAGCATGTCTTCCAAAATCTGGGTTACTCTTTCAGATTGACCATCGATCTAAGGGTGAAAAGCGGTACTGAAATGCAATTTGGTACCCATTACTTCTTGCAAGGCCCTCCAAAACATTGGTGTAAAACTGTTATCTCTATCCGAAATAATAGAAACTTGGATACCATGTAGTCTCACAATCTTGCGGATATACAACTTAGCTAACGTCTTTGGCTTAGTTGTTCAAAGCGGTAGGAAGTGCGACGACTTCGTCAAACCGTCAACGATCACCCAAATGATAGTATTCGATCTCTTCGACCTCGAAAATCCACTAACAAAGTCCATTGTTATGTTCTCCCGTTTCCACTCGACTATCGGTAACGGTTGTAACAATCCCGAAGGTACTTGGTGTTCGGCCTTCACTTGTTGACAACTTGAACATCGTGAAATGTAGCGTGCTATTTCTCTCTTCATTCCCAACCACCAATAAACATGTCTTAAATCTCTATACATCTTGGTGCTTCCTAGATGAACAATGTAGTTTGTATTGTGTGTTTTCTCTAGGATGTTCCGTATCAATTCCTTCTCATTGGGCACACAAATTCTACCCCTCAATCTCAAGACATTTTTCTCAAAAGTAAATCCCAGTTGTTTTCCCATCAAAATCCCATCATAAATCTTCTTCAAAGCCACGTCTTGAAGTTGTTTCTCCGTGATCTTGTGAATCAATAGTGGTTGTGCCACAATCGTCGACATCAAGCCATTTTTAATCCTCAGAATCACTTCAAGTTCTAAATTTTCCATATCTTGAATCAGTTCTTTCTGAGAAGTCAAATATAATGTGGTGTTGGTTGGTGCTTTACAACTAAGAGCATCGGTGATGACATTCACCTTGCCCGGATGATACTGAATTGACAAATCATAGTCCTTCATCAACTCTAACCATCTCCTTTGCCTCATGTTCAAATCTCGTTGTGTAAACAAGTACTTCAAACTCTTGTGATTCATATATATTTCACATTTTTTCCTGTATAAGTAATGGCGCCAAATCTTCAATGCAAAAATTACGGCGGCCAATTCTAGATCATGTGTCAGATAATTCTTCTTGTGCGGTCTAAGCTGTCTTGACGCATATGCAATAACCTTGCCACCTTATATGAGAACGCAACCCCAAAACTCTATACGAAGCATCACTGTAAATAATAAATCCTTCAGTCCCCGTCAGAACAGCTAATATTGGTGCCTTCACTAGTCGACTCTTCAACTCTTGAAAATGTTTTTCACATTCTGGACTCCATACAAAAGCAACATCTTTTCTCATCAGCTGTGTCATCGACCTTGCAATCCGTGAAAAGTCCTTTACAAATCTCCAATAAAAACTAGATAATCCTAGGAAACTTCCGATCTTTGTCACATTTGTCGGTCTCAACCAATTGGTAACGACTTCTATCTTTTGAGGATCGATAGATATTCCTTTCGCCGACACTTTATGTCCAAGAAAAGCAATCTCTGTCAACCAGGACTCACACTTCTTCAATTTTCTAAATAGTCTCTTCTTAAGTAGGTGTTGTAAGGCTAATCGCAAATGATTTTCATGGTCTTCAACGCTCTTGGAGTAGATTAGGATGTCATTTATGAACACAATAACAAACTCATCTAGGTAGTCTTTGAAAACATGATTCATCAAGTCCATGAAAGTGGCTGGTGCGTTAGTCACTCCAAATGGCATAACCAAAAATTCAAAGTGACCATAGTGAGTCCTAAAACTTGTCTTCTCAACATCTTCTTCCTTAACTTTTAATTGGTGGTAACTGGATCTCAAGTCGATCTTCGAGAATACCTGAGCTTCTTGCAACTGATCAAACAAGTCATTTATTTGCGATAATAGATATTTGTTCTTGACAGTCAACTTATTCAATTCTTGATAGTCGATACATATACGCATTGTCCCATCCTTCTTCTTCACAACAAAACTGGAGCTCCCCATGGCAAAACGCTTGGTTGAATAACACCCTTCTCAAGCAGTTCCTATTACTAAACTTTTAATTCTTTCAACTCTACTGGCGCCATTCAGTACGGTGCTTTGGATACTGGTTGTGACCCTGGTACTACTTCTATTGTAAACTCAAGCTCTCTTTCAATCAATACGTCGGGTAACTCATTGGGAAAAACATTTGGAAATTCTCAAACTACTAGAATTTCTTCTACTAGTGGTTCAAGAACTTGGGTGTCAACTATTGACCATAAGAATCCCGAACAACCCTTCTTCAACATCTTACTAGCTTAAATTATCGATATCAGGTACGACGGTAAGGTCACACCCTTTCTCTTTGCAGATGGGCAAATTGTTCAGCCTGAAAAGTAAACTCCTCTTGACCTGTCGGATGGAAACTCACCCATTTTTGCTCACAATCGATCTTAGCTTGATTGAGCGACAACCAGTCCATACCCAAGATAACATCAAAGTAATTTACTGTCAACAGAATCAAATTGACGCTCAAGACCTTATCGCCTATCTTGATCTCACACGACTTGAATACTGAAGAAGCTACTAATAGTTCACTACTAGGCAATGATACGCACAAGTCATATCCTAATGGTTCGGACTTAACAGTTAAATGCTTAACAAAGTCACGAGACACAAATGAATGTGTTGAACCAGAATCCATGAGTATATGTGTAGGATGTAAACAAATAGGAAGAATACCTGATATGACTATATCATCCATATTTCCCGGCCTGAGCTAGAAGTACTGTCCTTATTGTTGCTCAACTCCTTTTCCTTTATCCACTTGTTGCCCTACCTTTGAGCCACTTGGCATACTCGACGCCCTGGTACTCATTCCCGATTGTCTCTTACTCGGTAAAGTTCTTCTCTATATGTCCCGATTATCCACACTTCAAACATTTTCCCCTCATCTTTGGGTTGTAGCTCTTGGTGTTTGAGGTGGTATTGGGAGTAGTCAAATTTGTGTTCAAAGGACAATTCCTAGATATGTGCCCTAGTTTCTTGCAAAGGTAACAGGTGCTCAATTGATAGCAAGTCCCTCTGTGTCGTAGGTTACCTGTTGAGCACAACGATCTCGAGTCTTCCACGAACATACTCCCTCCTTGGCTACCCACATACGATCCCAAACTTTGCGTGAATGGTTTTTTCCCATTGCTTTGGTTCTTGCCCCTATTGTCATTTGCTATCTTTCCTTGTTGCCCTTGTCGCTATCAATTGACACTTTTCTCAGCTATTCTAGCAGCTTCCTCAACTAGAGAAATCGTCGGGGTGTTGCAACATGTCAACTTAGCTACGGATATTCTCCCTAAACCCTTCCTAAAATTTATGAGCTTTATCCTCGTCAGTTGGAACTATAGTTTTCCCAAAATGTAACAAAGCATTATAACGGGAAACGTACTCACTCACAGTCATGTCTCCCTGAACTAGACTCGCAAATTCCTAATGTTTCTGAGTATAAGCAGATCACAGAAAGAAACGCTTGTTGAATTCATCCTTAAATGATTCCCATGTAGTTGGCTTCCCTTGTTCCAGCACATTGTTCTACCAATCCAATGCTTCACCCATCAACGTATAGGATGCGTACAAAATTTTCTCCTCATCTGTGCATATCATTGTACGGAAGTGTCGTTTCATGTCCATCATCCAATGATCAACCAAGTCTTTGTCAACTTGTCCATGGTACAAGGTTGGTTTTCGTTTATGGAATTACTCTACGATGGTGTGTTGTGGTCGTGGTACTGGTGATGCATTTATATAACGAACCTCAACTAGTGGAGCCTGAACATTCATCTGATCTCGTTTACTCACAGTATGAATAAAATTTTCCACCATGTTCACTATTTGGTCCATTCGCAAATGGGGTGACAACTCTCTTGTCGGATCAGCCATAATGTTTCAAGAAGTTACCCTATTAAATTCAATGCACAATGATTGTACCATGCCACAATATAGTTATATGTGCAAAGACCAATATCACAAACAACAAATGCAACCATATGAAGCATTTCTATAATGTTAACAATATTATCTCATGATTACACACTCCATTCAACGTCACTCAGCATATAACATCACTTATTCCCAAGGCTCTAAACATATTGCTTTGATACCACTAAATGACACAGCCCGATACCACAATAGCGGAACCGAAGCCTATGGCATGCCACCGAGGCAAAACTAATTCATTAACGTTCCCAAAAATTAGTTGTAAGAACACACACAGCGGAAAGAAACAACTCATTTGAAAACTAGTAGTCCAATTGACTGCACCTCGTGCCCAGTCGATTGAGACTGGTCTAACAGAAAGTTTGATTTTAAAACCTTATCCATTCGACTGTTTTCTAATCCTAATCGATTGGGTCATCAAATCTTCAGTCGACTGGTATGGTCCGGTCGACTGAAGTCCAAACCTAGAAAAATATCTTATCTGAAAATCACGACCCAGTCGACTATGTCAGGGACCCAGTCGATTGTGCTGGGGACCCAGTCGACTGTGCCTCAAAGAAGTGATGCAGTGAGTTGCTGAAAAGAGGCACTAGTCGACTATTCCATAAACCAATCGTCTATTTTATGGCAATAGAGCATTCTGTAGCTATGGACACGCGGAATATGGGAATCCACCCCCGTTTTCCTTCCCGTGGTTTCGGAATTGATTTTCCTTTGTTTTGAAATTGATTTGAAAAGGAAAGGAAAAGGTCTGTTGAAAAAAGATACAAATTCGCCACTTGGTCTTTAAGGTACCAAGAAACCTAATTTTGACTCACCCAAATGGATAAAGGGCACCGGCCTTTCATAACCAAAGAACTTGGCTCGGGGTTTTGGTAAGAGAGAGGAAGGAGCCTTTGTCACGACTAAAACACCCTCAACTCGCCCCGTCTCTCGACGGGCCTCAATTAGCATCCAAATAATCATCTTATACTATGTTTGGTTCGACAAATAATACTATAATAGTATATTACATCAAATAAGAATTTTGAAGTGGAAGACCAAAAGATAAGATATCATTCATAAGATCTAAGCCAAATACCACTCAATGCAAAGGTGAAAGATCACACAAACAAACCTAGGAAAATCGTCTAATCACATATCAAGTAATCAAATTTTCATAGTATAGAGGGGACATTAATTGTTATTGAAACAAATAATCAAAGAAATCAAAACATGCTTAGCAAGCTAGAATAATGCATGTTAATCTTTGAGAAAAGAAGACCTCTCAATCCCCGGGATGGATGAAAAAGGAAGATTAGATCGAGGGAAAACATGAACCTATGATCAAGTTCATTCCTTATAATCTTCTTAGATTAAGAGTCACAAAAACTCCAAATCTTGTATGGATGCAATGTATGATCCTAGAATGTGCAAAGGTTGTAGTGTGTTTGTGTACATGGACTTTCTAAAGTGACTTAGAGGTCTAAAATATGCATGAATGCATGAAGGAAATCATCATAGGATATATACAAATGTAGTATGGACTACTTCCTAAGATATGAACTAATTTGGAGTGCATGTGAGCATCAAATCAACGAATGAAAGTAAAAGTATGATTGTTGTGAATAGTGGACAGAACAGTGAGTTGATCTTGTGAAAATGGAAAAGTGGGGTTAGAAATGTTTTTAGTGCATGATTTTTTTGGAGATCATCCTCATTGGTTCTAGAACACATATCAAAAATCCAATCTTCAATAACTATTATAGATTGATAGAAATCATATAAACAATAGAGGTTACTTAGAAACAGAGTTCGTACTGTCGACTGAAATATTGAAAAATCTTAGAAAATGAAAACATTACATTTGGAGGCCCATATTATACAGAAAGTTCCCTAAGACACTTAATTTTAAGGTAAAAATGAGTTGGGACCACTCCTTTTGGAAAGGTTTTCTGTAAAACAAGTTGAAATTCAACATAAAGTTGCTGTGACAGTAAAGACAGAATATCTAGAGAGAATGTTTGGACCAAAATGGAATCCTTCCAAGTGTTTTAAGCCAAGCCAAAAATCATGGGTGTTCTATAATAATTTAGGAAGACTTTCCAAGTGGTCTTGCATCCATACATTGAGTATTGAGTTCTAGAGAAATCTTTGAACTCAGATCATTCACTGTTTCGAAGATTTCTTGAGAAAATAAGGGTTTTATTTCTTGAAATAAAAAAGAGGGGTTTATGAGGAGTTTTGAAATAGAGGTTTCGAGAGTATATTTTCAGCATTTAAATGCAAGTTATGACCACTTAAAATATCAACATTGAACTCATATCAAGAACCTCCAAGATTATTGGAGAGCATTGTTTCCATTTGAGCATAACTTCAAGAATACTTTGGAAATATTGAAGTTGGAATCATCATCTATCAAACATGTTTTTGAGGTCAAGAGCTACTATCCATAAGGATTCACTCACCTCAAACACCATGTCATCATTTAGATGATGATGAACTAGTAAATAATCAAAGAAAAATAAAAAAAGGAATGAGGTGAGAAGAGATGAACATAATATGTAAACAAGCAAATAATAACAATCAATAGATGATAATCAATGTGATTTTGGACTTATAGTTTGGTGTTTCACTCATAGATATTGACATTTGGACACGGAAGTAGCTTCCTAACTCAAGATTGCTCAAGAATGGTGGTTGGGAAGGATTTGAATGTGAAGTATAAGAGAAGTCATGGAAGGAAACAAGATTAGAACTCACTTTCTTATAGAAAATCAATGGGAGAAGCTCCATTTCTCTCTTCTAAACCTATCTCTATCTCTCTTTCTCTCTACAACTTTCTCAAACTTTGCACTTGGCCCCCCTAAAATGAAGAGCAAAGGGGGGTTTATATAGATCAATTTGGGGTGATTTTTGGGATTTAGAAAGTGTTTCCATTGGTCCTAAACATCTGTGAACAAGAAACTATGTCGTTTTGGCTTTTAATTATTCAATTTGGACCCCAAAATAAATTACAAAAATGGATTCTGCGGGGTTTGAGTGCCACCGTGGCACTGGCCATGTGCTGCCATGGTATTGTCGTAGTGCCTCCATGGCACTGCTCCTTAGATGCCAAAAATATTTATTTAGGCCCCCAGAGGTTTCGGTATTCGCAAAAAGGCCCTATTTCGTCCAAAATTCATAGAAAATGTGTACGAACTCCAAATTGAGCTTGTGATATACCGTTGGAAAGGTAATGGAGTCTACTTTCCATTAAAAAAATTAGAGTTAGGTCACTTTGAAAAGTTTTGTGGTATTTGCGATAAAAGCCAATTTGATTGTCTTTTTAACCTTCAGAAATCCATAATAAATTCGTTTTGAATTCAGAAACTATCTGCGATATACCGTTGGAAAGCTATTGACCTCTAGTATCCATGAAAAATGTTTAAAAAATGACACGATGCTCCAGTTTTAAAGTCAACTTTTAGGTCAAATCAGTCAAACTTGGGATTTCCAGGAAGGTTTGGGAACCTCTGGGAGCTCCCAAGAGCTGATGTTTTCAACCAATTTTCTTTTAAACTCATTTTAGTACTTTTCACATGATCTATAATGATCTCAAAAATTTTTGAAGAATTTGGATGATTTCGGTCAAACCCTGGTCAAACCTAAATCAAATCGGTCAACGGAGACTTTCGGGGAACTTTAGGGACTTCCGAAGGTCTCTAGGAGAGGACAATTTCATCTGATTTTGCTTCAAAACTCATTTTATCACTTTTCTTATGACGTAGCATGTATCCAAAACTTTTGGTCCAAATTAGGGAGTTTTTGGGCTATCAAGGGCATTTTGGTCATTCTGAGCATTTTGAGAGATAGAACTAACTTCCAGGAGTCCTTTTTAAGTCTTTTTTGATTATTATGAACCACCAAGCCATGGGTCTCCTAAATCTGATAGCCGACAAAATGGGGTGTCTATAGTTTGGCCTCTTTGGCATGAACTTGCGAGGCAACGCATGTCGCAAGTGAGTGCTAAAGTTTTGAAGAGTCAGGTCTTTTTGGAGTCTATAGATTTAGGATAAAAGCGTTGCAAAAGGTGCAAGGATGATGCTGAGGCTAGTGCTGGTCGTGCTCTTCGTGAGCTGCCTATGCATCCTGAGGGGAATCGGACAAGGACGTAGTTTGGGGCACAAAGAAACAAATACATGCAAAACAAGACAGGCGGATGCCATGCTATGAGGATGATATGCAATGCATGGATGTGATATGAATTGTGTCTTCAGTCCAATCATGTCTAGTGTTCTGATCCTAGCATGAGCTGGTGCTGTGTGCCACTCCAAGTGAGATTGTGTCATGCCTATGTTGTGTTCTAAAGTGCTTGTGGTCCTATTACATGTGTTCTGTGTATTCACCACTCTCAGTGGGCTTGGTGATCTATGCTTCGCTACGACTAATAGACTTATAAGGGATCTCAACCCGAAGGTCTTATCCAAGGAAGAGCGTGGTGCTCAAAGTGATACTATGGTGCTCAAAAGAACGCTTGTGGTGTGTTTGCCACTCCTAGTGGACTTTCTGTATCGTGACCGATGGGCTATGTGTCATGTTATGCCCAATTTGTTGTGTTTGGTGAGTGAAAGTGACCCTCTAGACTTGACTCGTGCTCCCCTTAATCATGATGCTATAGACTCGGTGACTCTCAGATACTCAACAGTGCTTCTCATATTTCAATGATTATCCTCAATTCTCAATGACGCTTATGTTGTTCCTCAAATCTTTGACGGTGCTTCTCAATGCTTCTTGATTCTCAACAATTTTCTTAAAATCTTAACAATGATCCTCAAATCTCTAATGATGTTCCTCAACTTTTCAATGATGCTTTTCAACTCTTCTGATGCTCCTCAACACATCTGATGCTCCTCCAACGATGCTTCTCAACACATCTGATGCTCCTCAACTCTTCAATGATGCTCCTAAACAAATCTGATGCTCCTCAACACATCTGATGTTCCTCAACTCTTCAACGATGCTCCTCAATAAATATGATGCTCCTCAACTCTTCAACGATGCTCCTCAACAAATCTGATGCTCCTCAACACATCTGATGTTCCTCAACTCTTCAACGATGCTACTCAACAAATCTGATGCTCCTCAATACATCTGATGTTCCTCAACTCTTCAACGATGCTCCTCAACAAATTTAATGCTCCTCAACTCTTCAACGATGCTCCTTAACACATTTGATGTTCCTCAACTCTTCAAAGATGCTCCTCAATGCTCCAATAATGCTTCTCAACTTTTCTGATGTTCCTTGATGCTTCTCAACTCTCCTGATGTTCCTCGATGCTCCTCTAATCTTTGGATTCTAAAACATCCTCACAAAACATCTCATCAGCAAACCTGGACTCTGAGCCCTAAAACACCTCAACAACACATCTTATCAACACATCTGGACTCTGAGCCCTAAAATACCTACACATCTTATCAACACTTCTCATCAACACATCTGGACTTTGGGCCTCTCATCGACACTCCTCATCAACATAACTAGACTCTGATTGGATTAGCAATAGTTCCTTGGTGTTAGCAATATTTCCTTTGATCAGCCACCTTGAGAAACAACTATCGGTTTATAGTTTGTAACCACTTGTGAGTTTATGCCACTCGTACTTGGGACACTTCTCATATTGCAACCCTAACTGGTGCACTAATGATGTTTGGGTTAGTTTTCATGAAACCTCAATCTCTGACACACTTTTGATTAGATTACTACTGACTCAAACAAAGAAGGATTGACTCAGACATAAAATTCTCAAATCGCCATGATCCAATATGCCTCTATCATAAATGATGTACCTCTCATCTTTTATGTTTATTCCTTATCTTAATATGATAGTACTTTGTTGATAAATCTGGTTTTTGAAAATTTTTCCCTATTGATCTAATCAGTTCCCTACTTCTTCCAGGAAGTGCTTTGAATTAGTGCCTTAGCTTTTAGAATAAAAGATACTCTATTTCAAAACAAATTTGTGACTTGAAAACTTGTCCTTGGTGTGAAGGGATTGCATTACGCAAATGGAGTTTGCCCTTAGTTTGAGGTGTAAGAAGTGGAAATCATAGGCAAACGAGGTGGGTGACCGAAGTTTGCCCCTAGTTTTGATGATGGTTTATTAGAGGTTCTAGGCTAACGAGGTAGGTGGCCGAAGTTTGCCCCTTGTATGAAGGGTAGATAGTAAAATTCAGGTAAATGATGCGGGTAGCCGAAGTTTTCCCCTAGTGTGGAAGGTGATTTCTGGCTTGAGGCAAGGACCGTGACATTAATCTCTCATATGCTCATAACTTTTGCCTAGGCACTGGTGAAGTGACCTAGCGAGCTATTTTCTCTCTTTTGTTATTGCTCACTCTGGATTTAGCTAAAAATTTTGCCTAGGCATCCTTTCAGATTTTTGACCTAGCTTGCCATCCTTCTTTTCTTTTTGAAAGTCTGCCTACGTACCCTCGAGTGGGGATCAGAGCTAACGTAGTTAGGGCCAAGGCTTTGAAAGAAGGGGGGGGGGGTTAATTATGATGGTATCGATCGAACCGATGCAGTTGCCTATGTATCCCCGAGTGGGAATCAGGTCGAGCGTAGTTCAAGGCAAAGCTTGAAGGAAATGGGTTATTTTTGTGCGTGGAGTGACCGAACCGATGCGGTTGCCTATGTATCACCAAATTTTTTATTTTTTATTTTTCATTTCCTCCATCTTTTTGACTGGCTTAGGGTCAGATTTTTGAAACCAACACCCTTTCAGCTCTAACTTTTGCCTAGGTGCCCTTCTGGGTTTTCAACCTAGCGAGCTTTTTCTTTTCTTTTCTTTTCTTTTCTTCTTTTTCTTTCTTTTTTTAAAATGGAGATGAAACCCACTGAAATATTTAGCTACCATCAAGGACCAAGTCCGCATAGATTTGCATGGCTATCAATTGGGTTGAGCCCAAGGCTTTGAAATGGCGAAAAAGGATGTTGGGCAAGCCCCAAGTCAGTTCCAAGTACGTCTTTTGAAGATTAAGGCAATAACATCTTTAAATTATTAAAGTAAGACTATTTAATTCTCGGCTCTTCATCAATGTCAGCGCGAAACCGACTTTGACCTTTTAAGATTCTTTTTTTTTGTTTGATGCAAAAACTCATTAGCAGAGTAATATCCATGGTAATTTGAAAGTGACATTTCAGTTCAATGATTCATGCATTTATGACTAGACAAATCAAATTAAGCAAAATGATTTCAATCTATTAGCGAAAGAGAGGGATTACAGTACTCAACACAGACCCATAACAACTCGATGACAGACAGACTCAACTACAAGACCAAACTTGAAATAGATTCAAAACATAGAATAGACTCAACTTGGTCTCAAATGGAGTGTCTTTGTGACCCATTTATTATTATTGTTTTTTTTCAGTAGAAGTTCCAAACACTATTGCTCCACTGCACGAATTCAACATTCATGGGTGTCAGTGAAAGGGATCATTTGATAAGATAGGCCAAGGGCTTAGGTGACATGGGGTTGAATGGGTGGTGGCTCGATGATTCTTCGGTCAATGAGGTCTTGGATATCATGGAAGAGACTTATGCACCGGTCGGTGTCATGGCCGTGGCCGTGGCCTTGGTGGTAGGCACATCGTTTGAACAGGTCACGTTAGGTGGTGGGGGATTACCAAGAGGCTGAAGGAGTTAAAGGTGTCCCTTTTTTACCATGCAGCCTAAGGCTACGGAGGGGGAGATATCTAGCTTGGAAAATTCACATGGTACCCTATTTTGGTAAGGGCGGCTAGGCGAGCTGGTTTGGTTGGGAGAATAGGCCATGTGTTGGTTACTAAGGGCGTTGACATCCTTAGGGTTTCAGGAGTATTCGAGCCTCTTGGACTGGCTTTGTGATTCTTCATTCTTGATTTTCCCTTCCCTGATTACATCCTCAATTCTAGTCCCAATCTCAAACAGTTCTTTAAATGTTGAGATGGACTTGTAGAATAGTTTCTCATAGTACAGCAGCTGTAGATTCTTGATCAACATTGCGATGTGCTCATGGGTGTAGCCCATTGATTGGAAAACACTCATGCAGAACTTTACGTGGCTCTTCGGATTCCCAGTTCCATCAAAACGATCAATTTCAGGCATCTTGAAGTTCTCCGACAGTTTCAGCTTAACAAGCTCAAAAAGGCCTTCCAGGTCTAGCATGTCGTCATCGATCCCATTGCTTTTCCTCAGTATGCTTTCTAGCTTATCAACCTTGTCCATTTTTTCTTAAAATTTCTTTTCCTACGTAGGCGGCGGGACCCCTTGAAACCATTCTTCTTCTCCACCGTTCTCATATACAGGGATGGGAGGTGGTATAAACCCCGGCGGAGGTGGTGGCATGAACCCTGGCGGTAGTGATGGGAACCCACGTGGGTACTGTGGCTATTGCTGTTTTGGTTCTTCCATGAATTTCAAGACTTGGGCTAGGCTGTTAGACTGCTGATTTATGGTTGCTCCCAACTCAGTGACCTTCTTTCCTAACTCTTCTTGATTCATGCTGAAATAACTTGGCAGGCTGATCCTGACCAAACGGTTGTCTGAATTTCTGACCCAAGATAAGGATTCTAGTTGCTGACTTTGGGAATCTATAGTGACATACAGATTTGAGAGAATTGTATCAAATTCTGATTGTGACGACTTTAGATAGACAATGACAGTGATGTTATCAAGTGTTGACTGACTTATGTACAGACTGACTAAGACAGTGCGTGCATACTGATAGGAATGGTGCATGTAAATGAGACAAGCATGCGGATGCGAGCCCTAATCTATATGATACTACTACTTCTAACAGATAACAGTTAAGCAAGTAAGGTCCTAGCCATACAAAGTGTGTTAACATTACTTTTTAGTATGATCACTTTGGGAGAAAGAAGAATTTCCAAGATATTTAGGAGATTCTGGGGATTTTCTAGAATTTCTGATAATTTGGACATAGTTTCTGGGGAAAATAGGCATATTTGGGAAATTTGAGAGATTTGGACAGAGTTTTTGGTGTATTTGGGAAATCTGGGAGATTTGGACAGAGTTTCTGGGAGAAAATGGTCATAACTGGGTTATCCGGGAGATTTGGATAGAGTTTCTGGGAGAAACTGGTCCTATATGGGTAATCCAGGGGATTTGGACAGAGTTTCTAGGAGAAACTGGTTATGTCTGGGGAGAAATTGGTGCATTTAGGAAATCTGGTTATGTCTGGGTATTTCTGGGATATTTGGGTAGAGTTTCTGGGAGAAATTTGTCAATCTGCGAAATTTAGACAAAGTTTGTGGGAGAAATTGGGATATCCGGATGAGTTGGGCAGAGTTTCAAGGAGAAACATGTGTATATGACAAGAGCATGTGATGATGGTGATCATATTATCTAGAAAGTTTTCATACTCCTATGTCTTGGGACCAACAAACAAGGTTTGCGGTGTATATCTTTGTGAGCATGGAGCAGACATCCTTGTCATGGTGCCTAGGCAGGTCAACTCAATGTAATCACATGTGAGTGATTGCCTTGGGAATCATAAGAAAGAGGTTCTGTTCTATGCCACATAAGCGTCTACACCGCGCAGGTAATCCCACCAGAGCATACAATAGTTATATCACATTGTCCTAGCTGAAAAGATAAATGAACAGTCCTATGAAAGGTTCTACACGAATCTATATACAAAGGCTGGGTTTAGTCAAAGAGGGCTCATTGACGAGAGTTCCAATATACCGTCAGAGAGACAGTACGGAAGTGTTTACTCTTTTTGATATACCTTGGATGGTACAACGTCAATGGTGACTTGTGCCCTGGCACTACAAGACCTGAACAATGTCAGCACCGCGTTTCAGACACAATCGGAGGGGGAAATGCAGGAGTGCAATGCGGTGAACTAGACACTTTTATTTTGTTTTGAAAATAAAAGTCCCCAGCAGAGTCGCCAGATTGTGGACACTCGAAATCCGGGAATCCACCCCCGTTTTCCTTCCCGGGGTTTCGAAATTGATTTTCCTTTGTTTTGAAATTGATTTGAAAAAGGAAAGGAAAAGGTCTGTTGAAAATAGATATAGAGTCACCACTTGGTCTTTAAGGAACCAAGAAACCTAATTTTGACTCACTCAAATGGATAAAGGGCACCGGCCTTTCATAACCAAAGAACTTGGCTCGGGGTTTTGGTACGAGGGAGGAAGCAGCCTTTGTCATGACTAAAACACCCTCAACTCACCCCGTCTTTCGATGGGCCACAATTAGCATCCAAATAATCATCTTATACTATGTTTGATTCGACAATTTATGCTATGATGGCATATTACATCACATAAGAATTTTGAAGTGGAAGATCAAAAGATAAGATATCATTCATAAGATCTAAGCTAAATACCACTCAATGGAAAGGTGAAAGATCACACAAACAAACCTAGGAAAAATCGTCTAATCACATATCAAGTAATCAAGTTTTCCTAGTCTAGAGGGGACATGAATTGTTTTGAAACAAATAATCAAAGAAATCAAAACATGCTTAGCAAGCTAGAATGATGCATGTTAATCTTTGAGAAAAGAAGACCTCTCAATCCCTGGGACGGATGAGAAAGGAAGACTAGATTGAGGGGAAGCATGAACGTATGATCAAGTTCATTCCTTATAATTTTCTTAGATTAAGAATCACAAAAACTCCAAATCTTGCATGGATACAATGTATGATCCTAGAATGTGCAAAGGTTGTAGTGTGTTTGTGTACATGGACTTTCTAAAGTGACTTAGAAGTCTAAAATATGCATAAATGCATGAAGGAAATCATCATAGGATATATACAAATATAGTATGGACTACTTCCTAAGATATGAACTAATTTGGAGTGCATGTGAGCATCAAATCAACAAATGAAAGTAAAAGTATGCTTGCTATGAATAGTGGACAGAACAGTGAGTTGATCTTGTGTAATGGAAAAGTGGGGTTAGAAATGTTTTTAGTGCATGATTGTTTTATGGAGATCATCCTCATTGTGTCTAGAACACATATCAAAAGGCCAATATTCAATAACTATTACAGATTGAGAGAAATCATATAAACAATAGAGGTTACTTAGAAACAGAGTCTGTACTGTTCACTGAAATGTTGTAAAATCTTAGAAAATGAAAACGAAATATTTGGAGGCCCATATTTTACTGCAAGTTCCCTAAGACACTGAAGGTCAAGGGAAAAATGGGTTGGGATCACTCCTTTTGGAAAAGGTTTCGGTAACATAAGTTAAATTCGACCAAGCTGCTATGACAGTAAAGACAGAATATCTGGAGAGAATGTTTGGACCAAAATGGAATCCTTCCAAGTGTTTTAAGCCAAGCCAAAAATCATGGGTGTTTTATAATGATTTAGGAAGACTTTCCAAGTGGTCTTGCATCCATACATTGAGTATTGAGTTCTAGAGAAATCTTTGAACTCAGATCATTCACTATTTTGAAGATTTCTTGAGAAAACAAGGGTTGTATTTCTTGAAATCAAAAAGAGGGGTTTATGAGGGGTTTTGAAATAAAGGTTTTGAGAGTATATTTTCAGCATTTAAATTCAAGTTATGACCACTTGAAATATCAACATTGAACTTATATCAAGAACTTCCAAGATTGTTGGAGAGCATTGTTTCCATTGGAGCATAACTTCAAGAATACTTTGGAAGTATTGAAGTTGGAATCTATCAAACATGTTTTTGAGGTCAAGAGCTACTATCCATAAAAATTCACTCACCTCAAATACCATGTCATCATTTAGATGATCATGAACTAGAGTAATCAAAGAAAAATAAAAAAGAAATGAGGTGAGAAGAGATGAACATAATATGTAAACAAGCAAATAATAACAATCAATAGATGATAATCAATGTGATTTTGGACTTGTAGCTTGGTGTTTCACTCATAGATATTGACATTTGGACATGGAAGTAGCTTCCTAACTCAAGATTGCTCAAGAATGGTGGTTGGGAAGGATTTGAATGTGAAGTATAAGAGAAGTCATGGAAGGAAACAAGATTAGAACTCACTTTCTTATAGAAAATCAATGGGAGAAGCTCCCTTTCTCTCTTCTAAACCTATCTCTATCTCTCTTTCTCTCTACAACTTTCTCAAACTTTGTACTTGGCCCCCCTAAAATGAAGAGCAAAGGGGGGTTTATATAGGCCAATTTGGGGTGATTTTGGGATTTAGAAAGTGTTTCCATTGGTCCTAAACATCTATGAACAAGAAACTACATCGTTTTGGCTTTCAATTATTCAATTTGGACCCCAAAATAAATTACAAAAATGGATTCTGCGGCGGTTGAGTGCCTCCGCAGCACTGACCATGTGCCGCCGCGGTAGTGGTCCAGTGCCGCTGCGGCACTGCTCCTCAAACGCCAAAAAATTTAGAGGTTCTAGTATTCGCGAAAAGGCCCTATTTCATTCGAAATTCATAGAAAATGCGTACAAACTCCAAATTGAACTTGTGATATACCTTTGGAAAGGTAATGGAGTCTACTTACCATAAAAAATAGTTCAGAGTCAGGTCACTTTGAAAAGTTTTGCGGTATTTGCGATAAAAGGCCGATTTGATCGTCTTTCACCTTCGAAAATCCATAATAAATTCGTTTTGAATTCAGAAATTATGTGCAATATACCGTTTGAAAGTTATTGACCTCTAGTGTCCATGAAAAATGTTTGAAAAATGACACGGTGCTCAGATTTCAATGTCAACTTTTAGGTCAAATCGGTCAAACTTGGGATCTCCAAGAAGTTCCGAAAACCTCTGGGAGCTCCAAAGAGCTAACGTTTTCGTCCTATTTTCTTTTAAAACTCAATTATTACTTTTCATATGATATAGAATGATCTCGAAACTTTTTGGAGAATTTGGATGATTTGTCAACGGGGACTTTCGGGGAACTTCCAGGGGTCTCTAGGAGATGACGATTTCATCTGATTTTGCTTCAAAACTGATTTTATCACTTTTCTTACAACATAGCATGTCTCCAAACCTTTTGGTCCAAATCAGGGAGTTTTTGGGCTTTCAAGGGCATTTTGGTCATTCTGAGCATTTTGAGAGATAGAACTAACTTCTAGGAGTCCTTTTTTAATCTTTTTCGATCATTGTGAACCACCAAGCTATGGGTCTCCTAAATCTGATAGCCGACAAAATGGGGTGTCTACAACAACATTTCCAAGTTTAAAAGTTTTCCAACTTCAAACCGGGGGGGGGGGGGGGGGGGGTGGTTTAAAGGCACACACCAAACTCATTCTAAAGTGTTCCCAACTAGATTAAAACATTGTTAAAACATAATTACAAGAGATTAAAACCTATTATAACACTATGAAACTATTCTAGTATACTAGGTTAAACGTAAGTTAAAACAATCAAATCCTTATTACAACATTACTATTGTCCCGAAACTACAAGATTAATATTCAGGTTGCCTTCTAAGTGAACTCCAAACCCACGTACTCACTTCTCCAAATCCTCACCGACATTCACACCTGAAATGGTTATTTGAATAACCACACATAATCGATTTATTTAAGCTAACGCATAGTGAATAAAAACAACAAATGCACATGAATGACAACCATACTCGCATTCACATCTCCACATTTCATACTAGTCTCCGGAGTCCCATGTGTACGTTCCATACTTCCTAATCTGCGACTCCTCGTCAATAAGTCCACGCGAAAAGGTAAGACCCACGTTTCTTCACTTCAAACGTGCGACCTTATGCCTATAACGGCTCCACACAATGGTTTGATCCACGCACTCCTTTGACCTAAATAAACAACTCAACATGCTCAAATACATTTCACCGTGCTTTTGGACATAATCAAACATCTCACCATGCCATTGGGCCTACTTATCAATATAGTTGCCCAATATGAACTATACAATATATATCTGTGAATTAACACATGCTATTCAAACAAAACATGAATGCATGTCAAGCTATCATTCCATAATACAAAGTTGAATCACTCACCTTCGATTTATGCACTTAAAGTTCGATCCAAGCAAAACTCAAGTACAAAGAACGTGCAGTAATCCTTCTAGTACAATTCCTATGGATCAAAATTCCAATTATCAACTTTAATGAAAAATTCTAGAAAATGACTTTTTGGAAAACTTAGCCAAATAGGCCCTAACATATATCAAAACGAAGCTCTTACCTCTAAGAGCTCGAATATGAAATCTAGGAGAAAACAGATAAACGAAGGGTCGTTGTGAAGCTCTAAGCAAACAAATCCCCTTTTTGGCCTCCTTTTGAGTTTTAGGTTGAAACTTATAAAAATATCCCAATCATCTCTAGCAATATGTAGGCAACACTTATGGAAATTGTGTTTACCTCCCCGCAAGTTTTTAAAACTCCTAATCAGTCATTGAAACTTTCTACATAGCTAATTCCTTGCTTCACAAGTTCCGTTTGGTTTCTAAAATGCAGTCTCACATGATTTTACGAAATTGCTAATTAGCCTACCAAATTTATAGCGCGTTAATTCGTCCTCGCCAGGATACTAAAATTAACAACATAAATAAATTCTAAACCAGAAATAACACAGATAATGAAATACACAGGTAAACATTTATTTTTAGATAAACATTTAAGGTGATGGGAACCATAGTGGACCAATATCAATTCCACAGGTTCACATCATAAGGTATTCCACAATGACTGTCTCATACTCGGAGAGACGTCACAACTAGCGGTGTTCAAAATAACTGATGCACCGAACTGGCTAGCCAAAACTGACCGGTTTGATTGGTTCTGGTCAGAATCCTTGATGAATAGTCGGCACTCGGTTCTTAACCTAATATTAACCAATTTCTCAGTTTGGTAGCTAATGATCACCATACCACTGACCGCACTAACCGAATATACTTAACAATTTCAAAACTAATCTACTCCTGATATGTAGACACACTGCCACACATATTTTTGTAGCAATATCTTTTAAGATCTCCCATTTTTAGGTTTCTTTATTTATGTGGATACCGGGATTCCACCGCTTCGTTATGTTTTCGAAACTTGTTTGATTTTTGAATCAAGGAAAGAGAAAAAGTCTGTTGAAAATAGATACAGAGTCGCCACTTGGTCTTTAAGGAACCAAGAAACCTAATTTGACTCACCCAAACGGATAAAGGGCACCGGCCCTTCATAACCAAAGAACTTGGCTCGGGGTTTTGGTACGAGAGAGGAAGGAGCCTTTGTCACGACTAAAACACCCTCAACTCGCCCCGTCTCTCAACGGGCCTCAATTAGCATCCAAATAATCATCTTATACTATGTTTGGTTCGACAAATAATACTATGATAGTATATTACATCACATAAGAAAATTTGAAAATGGAAGATCTAAAGATAAGATATCATTCATAAGATCTAAGCCAAATATCACACAATGCAAAGTGAAAGATCACACAAATAAACCTAGGAAAAATCATCTAATCATGTATCAAATAATCAAGACTTCCTAATCTAAAGGGGGACATGAATTGTTATTGAAACAAATAAACAAAGAAATCAAAATATGCTTAGCAAGCTAGTATGATGCATGTTAATCTTTGAGAAAAGATGACCTCTCAATCCCCGGGATGGATGAGAAAAGATGATTAGATCGGGGGAAGTATGAACATGTGATCATGGTCATTCCTTATAGTCTTCTTGGATTAGGAGTTACAAAAACCCCAAATCTTTGCATGGATGCAATGTATGTATCTAGAATGTGTAAAGGTTGTAGTGTGCTTTGTGTTCATGGATTCCTAGAATGACTTAGAAGTCTAAAATGTGTATGAATGGATGAATGAAATCAACATGGGATATGTACAAATATAGTATGAACTACTTTCTAAGATATGAACTAATTTAGAAGGCATATAAGCATCAAATCAAAGAATGAAAGTTAAAATGTGCTTGCTGTGAATAGTGGACAGAACAGTAACATGATCTTGTATAAATGGAAAAGAGGGGTTAGGAACGCTTTCAATGCATGATTTTTTACGGAGATGTTCCTTATTGTGTCTAGAATACAACCCAAAAAGCCAATCTTTAATAACTATCACAGATTGAGAGAAATCATATGAACAACAGAGGTCACTCAGAAACAGAGTCCGTACTGTCAACTGAAATGTTGAAAAATCTTAGAAAATGAAAATGAATAATCTAGGGGCCCATTTTATACAGAAGGTTCCCTAAGAAATTGAAGTTTAAGGGAAAAATAAGTTGGGACCACCCCTTTTGGAAAATAGTTCTGAAAAAGAAGTTGGAAGTTAGTCAAGCTGCTGTGACAGCAGAGGCAGAATGTTTGGAAGGAATGTTTGGGTCCAAATGGACCATTTTCAAGTACTTCCAAGCCAAACCAAAAATCATGGGTGTTCTCCAATGAGTTAGGAAGACTTTTCAAGTGGCCTTGCATCTATATGTTGAGTATTGAGTTCTAGAGAAATCTTTGAACTCAGCTCACTCACTGTTTTGACTCACTGTTTTGAAGATTTTGGGGAAAATAAGGTTTTCTTTCTTGAAATCAAAATGAGAGGGGTTGAGGGGGGTTTTGAAGTAGAGGTTTTGAAAGTGTATTTTCAATACTCAATAAAGATTACAACCACTTAAAATGCCAACATTCAACTCATCTTCAAGAACCTCCAAGATTGTTGGAGAAACTTATTTTTATTTTGAACATAACTTCAAGAATACCTTAGAGGTATTGAAGTTATGATCATCATCTATCAAACATGTTTTTGAGGTTAAGAGCTACTATCCATAAGGATTCACTCACCTCAAACTTCATGTCATCACTTAGATGATGATGAACTAGTAAGTAAATAAACAAAATCAAAAAAAGAAATGAGGTGAGAAGAGATGAACAATATATAAACAAGCAAGCAAATAGATAGCAATCAATGGATGATATTCATGAAGTATTGAACTTATAGCATGGTGTTTCACTCATATGTAATGACATTGGACATGGAAGAAGCTTCCACTCTCTTAAATGCTCACTAAAATGGTGGTTGGGTGTATTGAATGTTGAAGTAAATGGGAGTAATGTAGTAAAAACAAAGTTTAGAACTCACTTTTGTTTTGAAAATCAAAGAAGAAAGCTTCTTTTCTCTCGATTCTCACCTTATCTCTACAACTTTCTCTCCCAAACTTTCTCTAAACTTGCATTTGACTCCCTCAAAATAAAAAGCAATGGTGGGTTTAAATAGGCCAACTTGGGGTGGTTTTGGGATTTAGAAAGTATTCCCATTGGCTCCAAACATCTGAAATCATAAAACTATGTCGTTTTGGTTTTTAATTAATCAAAATGGGACCACAAAACAAATTACAAAAATACACTGTTCTGGAAAGGAGTGCCGCGGCGGCACTGGGCCAGTGCCGCGGCTGCAGTGGGCCAGTGCCGCGGCGGCACTGCTCCTCTCCCGTCGAGATAATGCTGTTTAGGCCCCCTGAGGTTTCGGTATTCTCGAAAAGGCCCTATTTCGTCCGAAATTCACAGAAAATACGTACGAACTCCAAACTGAGGTTGTGATATACCGTTTGAAAGGTAATGGAGTCTACTTTACATAAAAAATAGTTTGGGGATAGGTCACTTTGAAAAGTTTTACGGTATTCGCGATAAAAGCCAATTTGATCGCCTTTTCCTACTTTGGAAATTCATAATAAATTCGTTTTAAATCCAGGAATTATGTGCGATATACCGTTGGAAAGCTATTGACCTCAAGTATCCATGAAAAATATTTGAAAATTGTTTCGGTGCCCCGATTCCAAAGTCAAATCTTGGTCAAACTGGTCAAACCTGGGATTCCCGGGAAGTTCTGGGAACCTCCGGGAGCTCCCAAGAGCCGACGTTTTCACTCGATTCTCTTTTAAAACTCATTTTAATACTTTTTTAATGATTCTGGTGAATTTGGACAATTTCGGTCAAACTTGGTCAAACTTGGTAAAACTTTGGTCAAACCTGGTCAAACTTTGATCAAACCGGTCAACGGGGACTTTCGAGGAACTTCCGGGACTTCCGGGGGTCTCTGGGAGCTGACGATTTCTTTCGGTTTTACTTAAAAACTCATTTTATCATTTTTCTTACGACATAGCATGTTTTCAGAACTTTGGAACCAAATCTGGGAGTCTTCGGGCTTTCAGGGGCATTTTGGTCAATCTGAGCATTCTGAGAGATAGAGCTGACTTCCAGGAGTCCTTTTTTTACGATCATTGTGAACCACCAAGCTATGGGTCTCCTAAATCCGATAGCCGACAAAATGGAGTGTCTACAATTTATTATTTAATAATACACTTCCCAATAAAAAAAGACTCTCCTCACGAATCTCTAAAAAATGAAAAACCTAACATCTCCCAAATTTCTCACTCTCTTTTCCAGATCTTCTATATCCTCTTATTATTACCATTATTTTTTAAAACTTTTTCCATTATTAGACTACTTCTTCCACTCTCTCTCTTCCATGATTCTCTATGAAACCCTAAACTTCTCTCTTTCTCTCTCTCTCTCTCTCTCACACACACACACATACACATACCCCAAACTCCATAAACATTAAAGCTTTCGGCAAGGGTTCTCTGCGAGTTCCGACGAGCCACATCCTATTGATCTCGAGTCTGACCTTTCTCACCAAGGTACCCTCAATTGATCTTGTACTTTAATGAATGGTTAAATACATCTCACTCTTTCTTACTCGAACTCACTATTTTGTGCGATTGGGCATCCATTTTTGGTTTGATTAAGGATTCATACTCTTATCCCCCAGATGGGCAACACCTGAACATACCTGATTTTCCATAATATTTTATGAACATTTTTTTTGTTGAAGTACAATCGTCGTCGACCAAAAATTGACTGCCCAGTAGCAGTCGGTTGTACATGCTGTATTGATATGTGCGGTCGATTTCAGTTACTCTTTTACAACACCAAATTGATTCAGTTCGGTTAGTTTTTCTCATCCAAAACCGACCATAACTGAACGATAATATCCCTAGTCACAACAACATGACACTTATCAACATAGTCTCAAAGGGTTCTCTAACACAGATACCCAAATCAACTCGTGAGTCAAAACTCACTCACACATGTGCCACAAATGTACAACACATCACATTATCATGCATGACAATGTAATGAAAATGCAATATCACAATTATGGGTGTTATAATGAATGACACGCCCAGGGACAAAAACAGACTGCATTGGGGAAATGATTTTCTCGAGAAAAGTTCTTAGCCTATTTGAAAGAATTTTGGAAATGATTTTGTAAATCTCATTACAGAGACTGATAGGCAATATTAGTATGGTTCAGATCTTTAAAATAAAACCTCCAGTAAAGAAGCTGCGAATAGTAGTAATAACATCATATTTTACTATATCCCAGTAAAATTGATAGAAGATAAAAGACATCCCATCACGGCTGGGGGCTTTCATAGAACTAATTTGGAGCATCATATCCTTTATCTCTTTATCATTAGGGATATGGCCTGAGAGTTTATTATCTTCAGGGGTGATGACACTTTGACGGAGACCTTCAAGATCACTTGGAAAATCCGATGAAGAGGATTTGAGGAGTTGCTAGAACATGGTTATGAAGGCATTGTTGATTTCCTCTGGGACATCAGTCCATCAACCATCTTCAAGCTTTATCCATTCAATAGCATTTATGTGGCGACGAATAATGGTTGAGATGTGGAAGAATTTAGTACTCTTATCACCATCTTTTAGCCATTGCACCCTAGACTTTTGTCTCCACAACAACTCTTCTCTTCTCAAGTTCTCGTTTAAATTAATTTTGAGAGCATCAATCTTGCAAATAGAGTCTTTTGTCGGATCCTGAGCTTGGAGTGCTTCAATAGCATTGTATGAATTTTTGATATAGGATTGAACTCTTCCGAAGTGATCATGATTCCAAAGGAGAAGGGCCTTTCAGACAACTTTGATCTTTTAGCAAAGGCGAAAAGCAGGAGAGCCTTGAACAAAAGTTGAATTCCATACACTATTGATGAGAATGGCATAACTTTTATCTCTTGTCCACTTTCCTCAAATTTAAAATTGGTAGGTTTCTGTGCTCTCTCACCAACAGTATTGAGGATGATGGCAGCATCATCCGAATCTGTGATGGAGAGGTTTTGAATGGTTGCTTTGGGAAAAAATTCCCTCTAGGAAATATTGGAAACACCTCTATCAAGCCTTTATCTGATTTTTGCTCTACAACTTCTACCATTGTCCTATGTAAAAGTGTTACCAAAATACCCAACATCGATTAGATGTTTGGAGTTCATCAAGCCATTTAGACCAACATTAGAGGAGTTTGCAAAAGGCTTGCCTCATTTTTTTCTCAGCTTGGCTAATAATACAATTAAAGTCGCCGATGGAGAACCAAGGGCCATCAGAGGCATCTATAGTAGATTCTAAATTTTCCCAAAATTGATTTTTATCTTGCCAGTAGGGGGGATCATAAATCGCAGTGAGAACCCAGTGGGATTCAAGAGGGTCAGAAAAAATAGAGGCAACGATCATGTTATCATTAGAAATAGAGATGTTGATGTCCACATCCGAAAGCCAAACAAGACAAAGGCCTTCAACCTTTCCACGAGCCGAAACAATAGAATGATTAGGGTAGCCCAAATTGTACATCACAGAAGACATTTTATTTATAGTGACCTTTGTTTCTACTAGGAAAATGCAATCAGAGCAATGTTTCCTTATCAGAGCCCGAAAGGGTAATAATTGCCAAGTCTCGAGCTATTCCTCGACAAATCTAGTGGATGATAATCATTGGCTGAGAGGGGGCTTATCGCCCTCCTCTTTGGCAAAGTAATGAGCTTGAGATAATGAAGTCTTACCTTGGGGAAGATTCATCCCCAATTGAAATTCTGGCGAAGCATCTGTGGAAGTGAACTTTCCTTTGTCGCCATGCTTAGAAAGGTGAAAGGATTGGTGTCCTTGTTCCGAGGTAGCTGGGACATGAGGATTCAAAAAATTAAAAGGGTTGGTGAGGATTTCCATATTTTGGAATAGAGAAGCTGGGAAAAAAAATTGATTTACTCCTTACTGAAGTATGAGGCCATTGGTTTGGAGGTTAGAGTCCTGGGAGGTTCTTTTTTTCTTTTCTGGGTTTTGGTTTGGAACAACAGCATCGATGACTATTTTCTTTGAAGAGGTATGAGAAAAATCAGGGCTTTGACATAGGTAAATGGGGCTTTGGCGTAGAGAAGCATCAGTGAGATCTTGGATAAGTTTACCTAGGTTTATGGATTCTGGGCTAAGGAAACAGTTGGGATCAAAATGATCTTTGGTAGAGTTAATACCTTGGTTTATAGGCTCTGGGCTTGGGGAAAGGTTGGGAATGGGGCGTGGGCTATTAGGGTATGGTTTCTGGACAAGAGTCCAAAGGAGCTTGGGTAAGCTTATCTGGGCTTTTTTCTTTTTGGTGTGGGGGTTGGTTTGAATTTGTTAGTGGGCCAATCTGTAGTTGAAAAATGATATAGGTATTGGACAAGTTTGGGCTTTTACGGTGGGCTTTTGATTAGAAGTAATATCTGGTTTGGGCTATTGTATCCAACTTCTTGGGGAATCATTGGGAGTCTGGGAAAGTTAAGATGAGTTGTGTGGGGCCCCTGTGGAAAGAAGAGGGTCATGAGAAAATGGGTTTATTATGACAGGTGCAGATTTTGTAATCGCAGTAATGAGACCTCTATCGTCAGTACTGATAGACAGAGAGGTGCAAGAGATGTAATTCGGCGCTAGCTCATCTCCTTGAGCGGTGGGAATCTGACATTTTTCTTTCAGATTTTCTGGCAACATGGTGTGGGAAACTGAGTTCAGATCCGCCGGAGGTCATTGTTTGAAAAAATTTTCAGGTGCCCCTAGTCGAAAAGTTCTTCCATAATTATCATTCTTTGTTCTCTAGTGGTACAAGGATTTCTGCTAAATTTTTGTTCCTCTGAACGTAGCCATGGACCGAAAGCATGAGTGCTTTTGTGGTTATTTTGGAATGGGTTGAGGGAAGATGGTCTAGGAAGTTCATAGCTACATGCATTAATAGTATAACTGATCCTCCCACAACGGCAACAAAAATTCGAGAGTCTTTCGAATTTGAAATGAATCCAAACTTTGGGCAGATTTTCTCTTTTCCATATGAACCCAGTGATGATGCCAAAATTTGGTTAAGATGAATTAGAGCAGTTTAATAGAGAGAGACAGTGAGAGACAGGTTTTTGTATATGGTTTGGCCCTGTTAATGAAGGAACCTACATCCACGTGTGTGTTTGAGCACGTTCACTATACTATAAAAAGTCAGGGACTTGTGGTAAACCAACAAAAATTTAGAGCGACCGTAGGTCGGCCGGGCATGATGGTGATCGCTATAGGGGTACTATGCACACTGAAAAGTTAATCCCTTTCTATGGGGGTAAGTGGTCTCTTTTATAGATGCAAGAAACCTACTACTATATGGATAAGGAAATATAATCCAATTAGGATTGATTGACATTAATTGCGGGGGTTTCATAATTGGATTAGGAAACAATGTGCACTTTCCATTAGTCTTCTTACATGAGTAGGAAATAGGCTGGAACATTCTGGATCGTGCCTCAGGGCCTGGGTGAGCTGTCCCTGCTACGAGCTATGCCTGCGCGGTCTTCCCGACCTGGTGCTCGGGCTTCGTGCATATACTGCTCGAAATATCTCAGGTAGTCCAAACCGCTCGGGCTAGTGCTTGCCCAATTTTGGGTGTATCAGTTGCCCCCCATTTCCAAGGTTGTCTTGATGCCATATCGGGGCAAGTTTGGAAATCAGTTGATGCCATTTGCCATTGTTTGGAAATCTGTTTGATTGCTCAGGAAAGCTGCCTTGGAGCTTCTGAATCTTGTGAGTTCTCAGGAACTGGCTAAGAATTGAGACTCAGCCTAGCTCAGAACCTTTTAGTGTTCGAGAATTGGCCAAGAGTTGAGACCCAGCCTAATTCAAAGTCTTTTGCTTAATTTTGCTTCTAAGATGATTATCTTCTACCTGGAAACCTTCGTCAAGGTTGTGGGCAAAAGAATTTGACCATGTTGGAAAAGTCAACCTAAAGCATATTGCTTTAGGGTCCTTTTATGGTTAACTCCCCAGGATGGTTATCTTCCATCCAACAAGCCTTCGTCAAGACTATTGGGAGAAGAGTTTGACCATGTTGGTAGAGCCGACCTAAAGTGGATTATTTTAGGTCTTATCTTTTTTTACTCCTCTATCGTGGGCCAACCTAAGAGGCTTTAGTCTCCTTTATCGTTGGTTTGGACCTAAGCGGAGACCCAAAGATGCACGAATTTTTTAGATTTCTTTTACTCCTCTATCGTGGGCCAACCTAAGATGATTACCTCTATCGTGGGTTTGGGCCTAAGTGGAGTTAGTGCATCTGAGTATTATCGGCACCAGGGTTGTCTAAGAGCTTTGCTCAATTAACCCCAAGGCCTGTAAACACCTGGTGTGACCTCCTGTAGTGTTTATTCCCTCTTACCCCCAAGCTTTTGCCGAGGTAGGCATTACAGGAACAATTAATGTAGGCGGCCGACCTGGAACGTGGGTGGTTGCAGGGTCTTTTGGAGCTTGCCATCATCAGCTACCTTGGGGGGTTGTGCCCCCCATCGCAGGTTCTGAGCCTAAGCGAAGCCAACGCCTCAAGTGTAATCCTGAGGTCTTGTGCCTTTGGTGTAATCTCGAGGTCTTTTGATGCCTCGGGTGTGATCTCGAGGTCTTTTGCCAACTGCGTAACAGTGGTCTTTGGTTGCTCGAGGTTGAGCCTGAGGTCTTTTTAGCGTCTCAGGAGTTGAACACGAGGAATTGATAGGCGATCTGAATCTTTGTAGGATCCCTTTGGTAGTTTGAGCTTTGTGCTATGGTCGGGAGAATGTACCATTGTAATTGGACTCGTTTGGTTTGTTGGAGACAGAAGGTTTGGTCGGGATGAGCGGGCTCCTGGTTACTCTGAGCTGGAGGCAAAGCGGGATCACTGGACCCTGATTGCTGCAAACTGGAGGTCGGGTCGGGGATGCAAGACCCAGACCGCTATGAACTGAAGGAATTGCTTGAACTATCAGTTTTCCAAACGTGTTTCCTCTCGTGCTGATCTCGCTTTCGCTTACTTCTTGGAGGCTCGTCGCTTACATGCCCAGGGTCTTTGGTCTTCAGAAACTCTTCGATGTCAATATACTGTCTAACCCTCTCTGCGAGTTCACCAAGGTTTTTGGCCGATTTTTATGAAACGATGTTGCACACTTGGTGTGTTGAACTCCCGAGTAGAAGGCTGTAATTGTGACGATTTCATCAAGATCATGGATCCCGAGCTTCTCTTGGTTGAACTGGTTGGTGAATTCCTTGAGTGACTCATTATTCCTTTACTTTTACAGTCAACAATTGTATGTCAGGCTTTGGCCGTTCATGCATTCCGATGAACTGTTTGATGAACTGCTTGCTAAGTTGATTGAAGCTGATGATCGATCGGGGCTTCAAGGAGTAGAACCATTGAACGGCTGGGCCTTTCAAAGTTCTGGGGAAGGCTAGGCAGTATAGTTTGTCGACGTTGGTGGCCAGGGCCATCCGAGCCTTGTGGGTCTGACGTGGTTGGTCTGGCTCCCCGAGGCGTTATAAGAATCTAGTCGAGGCTGTTTAAATTTGCACGGGATGGAAAACCTCATGATCTTGCTGGAGAATGGTGACTCTGCCTCGATATTGATATGAGTAGCATCCTGGCCCCGGCCTTTGGCCATGCCATCGATCTGTTTCTTTAAATTTTCAATAAGGGCCATTACACCTTCCCGATCGGTATCAGGGGGTTGGTCGGGTTAGTGGAAGGGGCTTCTTCTTCATGGTGTCCTGTCCTTTAGGATGAGGCTCGACTATAACTCCGGTTACTCGTGTGCCTAAGATCATCCTTGCTCCTGGCTGAGAGATCGTGGACCGATTCCCGGGCCATGCGTTCTTGCCTCTTATCTCGGGCAACACGCCTATCGTTGATGTCTCTGGCATTCTCCATGCGAGACGGGTTGGCTCGGGCACATTATCGAGTCTAGATGGGCTCCTGACCATGCACTGCTCCCCCGGGCTATGACCTAGCTGTTGGTGGATTCTTCCGTTTTGCCAGCAGGGCTTCGATCTACAACTAGGTTTGGCACTTGTGGACCACTGCGAATGAGGAGGTCCTGACGCTCTCCCTCGATAGTGTCCCGGGACGGATCCCAAGGAGCACACTTCAGGGAAAACTAGGACTTCCTCACGCGATCCTAGAGACAAAGAGTCGCCACCTAATTTTTATCGGGAATTAGGAAACCCAAGTTTGACTCGCCCAAAATTGAATAAGGTTACTCGCCCTTCATTACCAGAAACAAGGTTCGGGGGTCTTGGTACGAGAGGGGAAGGAGCCCAAGCAGGACTAAAGCACCCCCTCCTCGCCCTACCGAATGGTAGGCCTTGATTCAAATATCCTTGTTATTAATTCATAATAGATGTTGTTTCCTCAAACATACTAGATAGATATATACATGGCAAAAAGAAACATCTAATGAAAATCATTTCAAGAGACTAAATCAAGTAGAAAGCGGATGCTCATGCAATACAAGGGAGAAGTATACTCACAGTGGCTAGTCCCGCCCGGGACCGATGCAAATAAAGTAAACATGTCATGATATGCAAAGGGAACGAGAAGACTTACATTGGTTGACTCAAGCGGAGTCGCGAAAGCGAAAAGAATGGAAACGTGCAATGCAATCATGCAACAATCCTAGATAAGATGTCTCTAACAAATAATCATATAAACGGAGACTACCCTAAAGGAAATGTGTCGTTGAAATCAAAGTTGTAAACCTAGAAAAATTCTAAAAGAAAGGATAGAGATAGTACATGATACATGGGCACTAAGCCACATGTAGACGAGGCAAACCACAAATCGAAGTCCGGGTCCGAGGCACTTAATTCTCTGCACTAATACACCAAAGAATACCCAAGCATTGCAAAAATACAAGCAAACAAATGATATGCATGATAAACAAAGGAAACATGTCATCAATCAAATTTCCAGATTCAGCAACCTCTAATGAATCCTATCAAAAGTGGTCGTAAACATGAGCTGGATAAAAACCCTTTTACAGAAAGTTAGATACATGTCTTAGGGAACTTCTCCAAAAAGTGGGACCTCAATATCAATTTTATTGTTTGAGAAATAAATGTTTTGGGAATAGTGGATCAGGACTGTCCACTGTTCTTGTAAAAATCATAATTAAATCTACAAAGATCATATGAAGCTCTATTTGGTGTCAAAAGAAAGCTATTTCATTGTAGTATATGATAAAAATAAACCCATGGACATTCTGTAATCACAAGGTTTCTGAAAAAGTGTTTTAAACAGACTCTGTTATTCTGGAAATTTGGTATCATTTGACAAATGAATGCAAAACATAATAGAAGTATAATAGAAGTTCATGAATCATGTTAACCAAGTTGATTTAAGCTTTTGATCTCTCATCCATTTATCCTAGGTGATTTCTAAACCAAGTTTTATTCATCAATTGTTGTTGAGTGATCAAGGTATGACCATTTTGTATACATAATCATATTTGTAATTAAACTTAGAAAATTCCAGAATAGTTATATCAACTTTAAACGCTTAGAAAACGATCCTAACTCGATCGTATGCTCACGATTTTACATCGGCATATAGATATATGAGTTAGGAATCATCCCCAAAAAGCGGAACGTCGATAACTATTATAGATTTTCTGAAATTCAAGCACAAAGAGACGATGTTCAAATCTGTCAACCGATTTCTCAACAATTTCTAAAAATAGTATATGAATCCTAAAAGCTCTCAAAACGGACCGGATGAAAGCTAATTCATCAAAGTTTACCCAGAAAATTTGAAATCCATCAAACTATGGGTTTTGATGGACCAAATCTAATGGACAAAACCAATCTGCTTTGCTGAATTTTTATCTAGTTCATTTTAAAGTGTGAGGAAAACATTTTAGTGATAGTTGAAGCTTATTAGAGAGATCAAACTCATAGATCAACTTAATTATCATGATTCCCAATCAATTTAGCCCTCAAGTTCTATGAAGAACTTTTAGATCAAGGATCAAAGGGACTTATAAATATCATGTTGGAGATGAAATTCAATAGGAATTCTAGGTAATAGGAATAATCAAGAGATAGGTATGAACATAGAAATCATCCTTCTCATAGATCATATTTCCAAACCATCATGGAATTCAAAATAGATATATGTATATATATATATAATCATGTATGCATGAATCTAAACTAAAATTGAAGAATGAAACCAAAATTGAAAATCAAAGTGAAAAACAATCTCTAATTGTAAATTATCAATAAAAATCAAAGAGATTTGGATCTAACTATGTGAGTGTGTGAAGAACATGAGAGGAAGAAGATGAGTGTTCTAATAAGTAGAAATAGAACTAAGTTAGATCCAAATCTTATAGATCTATATATACAAAGTAGGAATTAGAGATGAACTATAGTGTTTACCTCTTGGAGGATTCTCAATTACAAGACCAAAATTGATTTGAAGATCTTCTTCTTCAAGTGTTATTCAAGTGTTCTTCAAGCACTCATCCATGGAAGTTGAGGGAGGCAATTGATGTTCAAATTGTGGTCTAATTAGCCTAAGTTAATCTAAATTCAATTCATAATTTTCTCTCTCTAGAATTCACCTAAATTGAAAGTATATTCAAAGTATACTTCTCTCTCTTGTATGTGCTTCTATGTGTGTTTGTATCTCCAAGTATATTCAAGTGTATCTCTTCCAAGTGTCTAGTGTGTTAAGATGTGTGTGTGTGTGTGTGTGTGTGTGTGTGTGTGTGTGTGTGTGTGTGTGTGATCTCATATGAGATGTATGAGATCTTATATAGAGTTTTGAAGACTTAGCTCTTAAGTTTCAGGGTTAAAACAGGATTTTTAGAGCTTAAAAGAGGGTTAAAATGGCCATTTCGGAGCTTAAACGCAATTTCCAGGCAATTTCCTCGCAGTGGGAAGCTTCTAGAAGGGTCTGGAACTCAAAAAGCTCCGTGGAGGACACAAATGGAAGTGGCGGTTATGGTGGGACCCGCCACCCCCATACCCAAAACCGCCACTTACTATTTGGGTCCCTCTGGTCACCCACAAGCTCTGTTTCAAATTTCATGCGCACTGCTTTTCCAGATTTTTGTAAAAATGCTTTTTGGTGTCCGAAATCGTCCGTTTACGTACCGTTGGAAAGCTGTCAGGTTGAATTTCAGTATAAAAATATTTCCAGAGGTTTTATAATGAGAATTGAAGTCCAATTGAAGTCCGGAAGTCCTCCGGAACTTTCGTCGTCTTTTTGAAACCAAATGACGTCTTTTCCAAAATTGCTTTCAAATGCGCGTCGATTTCGAACTTTTCTTTAAAATTGAATCTCTGGATACCTAGAATACTGCGTTTAGAACACTTAATGTTCATATAACCCTGAGAGAATATGAATTCTGAGAGATGATTTTGACAAAACCGGGATTTATCCATGGAAAAGGGCTTTTCTGAGCTTGAAGTCACTTTCCGAAGTCCGATCTTCTGATTGTGTGGAATCCAGTACCTTCCACGGGGTACTTTTCATCATCGAATCCTCCAAGACGTTGTCCACCCTAAATCCTATCAGTGTGGTCAAAATTGGGTGTCTACAGTTTGCCCCTCTTTGGCAGAGCTTGTTGTGAACAACGTGAACTGCAAGTGAGTGCCAAAGCCTTGAAGGCACCCAAATAACCATACTGAGAGGTTTTAGGAAAAACAAAAAAATTCGCAAAATCAAGAAATTCAAAATCAGAGAAAATCAAGAAATTACGAATGCAAGAATGCAATGCAATGCTGGGTAGAGGCGGCTAAGTTGAAGCTGATGCTGGTCGTGCTCCGCTGGAGCTGCCTACGTATCCTTTCCAGGAATCAGACCAGGGCGTAGTTCAAGCGCGCGAGAAAACGGAAAACAAACAACAACAATGCGGATGAAATGCTCCTATCCTAGGATGCTGGTGCAGTATGAAAACGTGAATGTGCAAGTGCTGGAGGAATCATCCTCAAGGGTTCCCTGGATGCAAAATCTAATGCAAGGGATGTAATGACTCTCTCTCACAGTCGAATATGCTAAAGGTATCTTGGATGATTC